>OZ004623.1:18436935-20978930 GCA_963924575.1 Pycnomerus fuliginosus | reverse complement strand
CCCTATCACTTCCGGTTTCTTTCTTTCGAGGTCGAAGATATATTTGCCAAACTCTATTCGTAGAGCTTAGAAATATGAAAATGCCCACCCGTAGCTGAATATTTACCTGGTTGGATGGACCTGGCGGTAACAGAGACCGTGCAAAAATTAAATACCCCTACCCACCTGCTGTTCGAACGCTAGGAGGCCAACAAAATATTCAGCTTTGGGTGGGCATTTTCATGTTTCTAAGCTGTACGCATCTACGTATGTGAGCATTTCTCGAAAACTACCGAACACATTTTCGTGTAATTTGGTATGGTGTTGGCCTTCGGATGAGCCCATAGTTAATTTTGTTGCCAATCCAGAAACACCAAGTCTTTTTGAAATATCAACTATGTCCCTTTTGGATATAAAATGAATAATTCAAAATATCGAAGTAACATTAAATAACATAATATGTTAACACGCTATACAACTCAAATTACTGGATCGATTTATCTGAAATTTGGTACGTAAAGATGTTATAAACTGCCAAAGAGCTAACTTGATTTTGGTATCAATCGGCTCACGCACGACAACTTGTTATTCGCGAAAATCAGCAAAGTGTCTGACATCTGGTGGCAATACTTTAATACACTGAGAGACCGGATACGGAAATACTTTTAAACGTCCGTCATCATAATTTCGGCTTACGTCAGTCAGTTGTCAGTTGCGAGGTTAGGTAGTAGTTTTGTTAGGAGACATCCTCTCGCTGTCTCGAAATTTTGTGAATAATTCTGTGGAATTTTACGTTTTGTGTACCTACTTAAGGTGCAACATTGTAAATCCAGGAAAACTTGGCTTTTAAAAAATCCACGTATCGATGTCACTGATGTCACCAACTGACACTGTCAGGCACGTCACGCTAGAATTCTCACCTTCGGCTCCCCAATGGGGTGAGACCGCCATTTTGTGGTTTAGCAATGCCATCTATTAGCAGCTGATTTTCGCGAATAATCGAATCAACGAAAATAACGGACGTCAGGTAGGTAAGGGTTGCCAATTTTGGTGCTTAATGCACTATTGATATGCTCCTTTTAGGCATTTTGGGACAGCAGATTAGTTATTTTGTCAGTCATTATTTGTCATTCTTGTGTCACAACAATCTCAAAACTCAGAGCCGATAATACCTAGGTGCCGCAGGCGAAAAATGTTGAAAATTTCAAGGTCACGCATTTTCTAAGCACTTCAGAATGTTAGTGTAAGGATGAAATATTGAGAAAAACTTAAAGATAAAAAGAATTTTTATCAAATTCGCACTTATTACTAAAAGATTGAAGCATAAAAGAGCTGTCAAAATTCAATATGGCGGCCATTGACTGTCATTGCTCTAAATCTAGAAGGCCTAGAAAATTTCGGTGGTTGCCATTCGATTGATAGCTGCAAAAATATAAAAGCTCCAAGTTTCATTTAAATAGCATCAATCGTAAGTGAGATATTAATTTTGATTTGAAGTCGCAACCTTCAGATTTCTCGGAATAACTCATGAACGAATCAAGATATCGGGCAATTCTTTTTACATTCTTAATTACAAAGAATTAGCGCAACTGCAATTTAACCAACTTCGTATCTCTTACCGATTAGGATAGATGCCAATGGTGAGCAGTGATTGATAAAAAATCGTCGAAAAACCGAATTCCACCTCAGCACCTACGCTTTTCTAATTTAGGCGTCAAAATGCAAAACATATAATCCGACGGAAACTGCACAACCTAATGTGCTAATGTATTTTGCCTTGCCTGTGCATGATGGCCCTTGTTTTGTGTCATGCCCAGATAGCACAAGACGTCCAGTGGATGTACATTTTAGGTACAGCATTTGTCCTGTACGTCCTGGACATTCTCTGGATGTACTGAGAATGTACCGCTGTGGACGTACACTGGATGCATTTTCATGTACATACTCTGGATGCACATTTTTGGTACAGCTTTTGTACTGTCCGTCCTGGACATTCTGTGGACGTACTGAGGATGTACCGTTGTGGACGTACAGTGGATGCATTTCCTTGTACGTACTATTTACGTACAGCGAACAGCGTCGTACCTACTATGGTACAAAGTTTTTTAAAAGTAATAATATACCCTTTAGTTGCTTTGCTTAGTAAATCACAAGTATAGTTACTAATATTATTACTTGCAGTTTATTATGAGACGGGGGGGGGGGTCAAACATAACCTAGACAAATTTTGAAAGTGCGCGCCGTTTTCTGGGGATTTCCTTTTCCCCACTACATAAATGACAATTGATACTATTGACAGGCGCCAGGTTTCTCGCCATTTTATTCCTTTACTACAATCACAATCGCCTCAAACTCGTGGGAGTGTTGTGTACATTATTATTTGCCCTGCCCTGCCTTTGCTTTGTTACAGTACAGTAAGTTTTTAAGGTATATATAAACTTAGATACAAAAGTGTTATAATTACTGTAATTTACAGAATTGAAGTAAACCTAACCTCGGATTCTTAGAAAGAAGCTCACGCCTTTGGGCAATATTTGTCATCGCCAACGCCAGTGTTACCTATTAACCTTAAAGTTGTTTCTAGGATTTCGGAGGTTTTGCTAATTTAAAGGGTATTACAGCAAGTTGAAATAATGTAACTTCAAGAACCTGATCGAACCCTACAGAATTCTCCGATACTACCATCAATGGTGAAAATGTACCTATAATTGTAAATAATGAATAAAGAAGCTGTAAGCGATAATTGTGTGTGTACTGTGTACCTCCATTAGACGTACAGTGTGTACGTCCATTAGACGTACACTGCGGTTGTACTATGGATGTCCGTTTAGGAGACATTTGTACATACGATGGACATCCTTTGTACGTCCATGGTTCCGTACCTGGATGTACAGTGGACATCAGTTTATCCAGAGCTGTATGACTTATGTACGTACATTGGACGTTTTTGTGCTGTCTGGGTGGCTGTACCCGTCTGTATAGTGCTGGATCCACACTATGTAACAAAACACGTTATATAACAAAGTTATAAATCTTCTACCACCAAAATAAGAAAAACCCCAAAAAAACGATTTTTCTTGTTTTTCGGTAATAAATTTTCTGTAATCGAAGGAAAACCGTCGATTTTTCCCATCTTTCTCTAGGAAAATTTATATAACATTGTTATATAACGTGTTTTGTTACATATAGAGTGGGTTAGGTCAGGGTCAGGTGTGGGTGGTGTGGATCCAGCTTTACCACAGACTAGTGTTGTAAAAATTTCATGAAACTTATTTTTTTTTTTTCACGAAATATTTCATTAAATATGAAAGATGACTTGGGTCATAGATTGGGTCCAGTTTAAAAATATATAAGAATTAATATTTGTTAGTAACAAATTTAAGTAGGTATGTAGGTACAGCTTAGAAATATGAAAATGCCCACCCAGAGCTGAATATTTTACTGGCCGCCTAGCGTTCGAGCAGCAGTAGACAGGGTAACAATAAACTTCTGCACAGTTTCTGTTATCGCCTGGTCCATCCGACCAGGTAAATTTCAGCTATGGGTGGGCATTTTCATGTTTCTAAGCTGTACAACCCACAAGTTTCAACACTACTTTTTAATTAAGTACCTATATAAGAAATTCGACAAAATTTAGAACAATTAGATGGGAGGTTGATGAGGTTATCGGACTGGGTTAATTAAAATTTACAATTAATGCTAACTAGTTTCGACGTATATTTTCGTCTTCATCAGAGCTTTCCACGTATGCGGGTCCATCCACACAAGCTGTCAAACATTAACAATTTGCTCTGATGAAGACGAAAATATACGTCGAAACTAGTTAGCATTAATTGTAAATTTTAATTAACCCAGTCCGATAACCTCATCAACCTCCCATCTAATTGGCAAAATGGCGGACGTGACCAATTTAAATATTTAGAACAATGTTAGGCATATTAACAAAAGAAATAAAAAAAAAGCTTTGCAGATCTTCAAATCTTTAGGTATGAGCTCATCTGCGATACGAACCTCGGTGGTGGGTGGAATGTCCAATGTCATTCTCATGATCACAGTCATGTCATGTCGACTCATTTTGCGCGCGTTTTTAAAAATAAGTTTCATGAAATATTTCAAGGGGTGTGAAATACCCAGCAAACCTCAATCTTACGGCCGGTTGCCGGCCGGAATGAGGCTGCCCGGACAAGCCGGAACCGGCCCAGAAGCGAGTGCCTTATCTGGCGCGGCCCGCATGTGTGCCTCTGGTTTTGTTACGGCCGATCTACGTTGCCCAGGCACGGACCGGGTCTGGTTCTGTTTGGGCCCACATTACGGCGTTCTTATGGCCACGTTCAGGCCGGAACTACCTCGGGACGAAAAAAAACGTGATAAACCGCTTCACCACCGAGAACCGAACCCGGATTCTCCGGACGATAGTCGAGTTTCTTGCTACTAGGCCGCTTCACCTCATACTTTAGTTTGTTTGTATCTTGTACATAAACTAACCGGCAATTATTTAAAAAATATGTAATACTCTTTAATTTTGCAAATTGTATGATAGTAAGGGTTACATTATCAAATTAATCACTATCATCATATTATTTAACTACAGAAACATTTTCAATACGGCCAGAATGAGGCAGCCAGAGGCCGGCCGGGTTAGGGCTGCCAGAGGCCGGCCGTTCCATGGCTGTCTTTGTCTGGCCGTTGTTCGTATGCCCATAGTACGGCCACGTTGTGGCTGCTTTCGTATGGCCGATTCTCGTCTGGCCAGTACACGGCCGTAATTCTATTGCCAGTGCCGGACAGTTGCCATAACACGGCCAGACCTTCTGTGTTTGCTGGGTATTTCAATGAAATGAAATTTATTTGAAATATTTCAAATGAAACATATCAGCTTTAGCACAGACCATAACCACAGACAAGGAATAGTTTTGACAATGACAGCTGACACCAGTCTTGACCTTGACATTGACAGCATTTTACTTTGACAATTATGTCTGAGCTCGAGTTTGAGTCATTCATGAGGTTCAGAAAAGTTGCCAAATAGGCCTTTTCCGCCGTTTTTCATCAAAAATTAGCTGTCCGTAAGTTTCTCAAGCCTTCGTGCAGCACATTCTGTATTTCTCACATTTTCCACACACATAAATTCATCTCCAGACTATATAACCTCACTTTATTTTTGTTTTTTTTTTCAGTTCAAATAGAAATGCTGCGTCGAGTTTTCAACAATTTGCTAGAAACAGCCGTGCAGGTACAGCCAGAAACAGTAATTTACCAAAATCCCTTCACCAAACCCGAAACAATACCATTCGAATGGCTTTCAACCACCGCCCCTTGTTTCCCAATAAACTCTTCGAACATCAAAATATTATCAGAACCACTCCAGTTCTACAATGCCATTAAAGAGGGCTGCGTGAATGCCACAAAACGAGTCTTCTTGGTTAGTCTTTATTTAGGCACAGGAAATCTCGAAACAAGTTTAGTCAAGACCCTTTTGAACAACGAGAACTTTAAGAATGGTGATCTGAAAATTAATATCTTACTTGATTACACGAGAGGAAGTCGATTTGAGAAAAATTCGAGAACAACCCTGCAACCCTTATTACAACAGCATGACAACTGTCAGATTTCACTGTACCACACCCCCGTCTTACGAGGAATTTTGAAGAGATTCACCCCTGACCGTTGGAATGAATTGCTGGGGTTGCAACACATGAAACTCTACGTTTTTGACGATACGCTTGTGATTAGTGGTGCAAATTTGTCCAGTGATTATTTTACGAATCGACAAGACCGTTATTATGTGATTAAGGACAAACGTCTGAGTGATTACTATTGTGGTTTGGTGAAAAGAGTGCAGAAATTTAGTTTAAAAATGGATAAAGATAACCAAGTTGGATTGTCGGAGGAATGGCAGCAGCTTCCTTATGAAGGGTCGAAAACTGAATTTGTACAAAGAGCTGGTGATATTGTTGGGAGATATCTTGAAGAGACTCGGGATGAAGAAAACGTTCATAAAAAGAATGGTTTTGGTAGGTGCATAATTTTTTTACACATTTTATGCAACTGGACTGTAAAGGACACTACATATGCTTCATTTAAGGGCTTAAAGTGATAGAGCCCTAGAGCTGTAGTATAGTTCTTTAGGACCTTCCTTTTTTGTGTGAGCTGAAAAACGCAAGGGTACAGTGTGTCCCAAAACTAGCGTCCAGCACAATAACCACCCTTAGTTACATTTTTGAAATATGTAAGGATGTAGTGGGTGTTTTTTGGGTACTAAGAATCCTTCAGATGACGTCATTACTTTTTTGGCAGGTACTAAAAAAAGTTGACAAATTTTGACATCTGCACTAAATTGAAACATACGTCATTCCGGACCAAGCTTTCAACAAACAATAAATAGATAGATATACAGGGTGTTCCTATATTCATAGTCCTAACTCTGGCACGTTATTCCATACATCATTCTAGAAAGAAAAGTTCCTATGGACATATGTCCGGAAATGCTTTATAAGGGAGCTGCGCCCCTTTAAAGGAGTACTCAAAAAATCAGTTTTCTGTGGGGGGGATTTCACAGTCGGCAGTGGTGTACAAATTTTCGGCAGTGTTAGTGGGAAATTTTAGGCAGTGGTTGCAAAAATTGAGCAAATTCGACAGTCGGGGGACTTCACAGTCGGCAGTGGTGTACAAATTTACGGCAGTGCCCTGAAAATTCGGCAGTGGTGTACAAATTTTTGGGGTGTGAAATGCCCCCCAGTTTTCTGAAAATTTCTCGAAAAATATGAACAATACTGTTACTGTTTAGGACGCGTTTAGGAGTTACCTAACACAAAATGCAAAATAGTTGCCTGGAAAACGAAAAAACGTTTGGGTCAAAGAAAAATTTACAGTGTGACTCATAAACTGTTATTTTTCTTTAACCCAAACATTTTTTCGTTTTCCAGGCAATTGTTTTGCATTTTGTGTTATTTCTTTTCTAGCTGAAGATGGAGTAGGTAACACTCCGAAACGCGTCTTAAACAGTAAGTACAATTTGTGAAACAAGACTTTGAACGTACCCTGTGTAATCATGTATTTATTAGAAATTTCAAAAATGTTTTTTTACAGACACATGGATTTTTCCCCTGGTTCAAATGGGCCAGTTTGGCATAAATCAAGACTCATACGCCACCACTAGAATTTTTGCCACAGTCCCCCAAAACTCCACCCTGTACATAAGCACAGGCTACTTCAATTTAACATCAGAATACATAAACACTTTAATAAACCAGTCAACTGCCAAATGCAAGATTTTGATGGCCCACCCCAAAGCCAATGGATTCTTGGGGGCCCAGGGTCCAGCTGGAGGCATCCCCTACGCCTATTCGTTGATAGCCAAAAAATTTCAGTCAAATTACGAGAAACATCGCCAGGGCAATCGAATCACTTTATTTGAATATCTGAAGGAGAATTGGACGTTTCATGGAAAGGGGTTGTGGTACTACCCTCCCGGCAGTGATTATCCTTGCATGACTTTAATAGGCTCGCCAAATTTTGGTGAAAGATCTGTAAAGAAAGACCTGGAAACGCAGGTTGTCGTCATTACCGAAAATGACGAGTTTAGGAAAAAATTGGGGGAGGAATGTGATAGACTTTATAAGTTTGGACTTGAGGCTGAAACGCAAAGGGACGTGCCTCGGTGGGTCCATGGCTTCGTTTTTTTCTTCAGAAATTATTTTTAATACAGTTAAGAGAAACTTGTTCAGTATTGTTACCATTTAATTTATTGTTGTTTTATATTTAAGTCGTTAAATAAAATGATAAAATGAGACATTGACAATTTTGAATTTTTGGTATTGTAAAACAGCAGCAAATGACATGACGTTTTTAGTGACTTGAGCACTGCATTTCCAAGTAAATCGTCGCGGTGGGGTGGGCATTTTCAAAGGCCCCCACTGTACATGATAGAAAATTAGGCACGGATTCAATGAAATGCAACCAGTTATACACTCTTCTTTAATTAAATCCTACGCATTTTTAATTTCACAGAAATATGCCTTGTGAAGACAAATTAACTTCGGAAAATATTAACAAATGGAAGAGCAGTCATTAAGTTATTTAATGACTATTCTAAATTTGTTATTTTGTTGAAAAAAATCAAGAAATCTCATCACGATTTCTTAATTTTTTTCTTTAATTTAATTCAACAAAATAACAAACCTGGAATAGTCAATAAACAATGTAACGACTGCTCTTCCATTTGTAAATTTTTTCCGAAGTTAATTTGTGAAATTAAAAATACACAGGATTAAATGAAAGAAGAGTGTATAATTGGTTGCATCTCGTTAAATCCGTGCGCACCGTTAAGATACGATGGATATGCAACCACCATGCTGCTTGTGGGTTGCATATTGCATAAACCTAAAAGATAAAGATATAAAGCGAGGTTATGTATTTTTTCCAACAATTTTTCCGAAGATGCTAGAATTTGAATCAAAAGTGATAAAAACAGACGTAACATCCATTAAAATTAGTCAAGATCACATATTTGCAGGTTGGTTAATTCACGAAACGAAAGCAACTTATAACTTTTTTCCAGGTATCGGCAACTTTCTTCATGTGTTTTCTAAATCAACCCAACAGTTTTGTGCCAAAGTTCAGGTATTCAACGGCCACAAAATCCATGGAATCGTCGAATTTAAGAATCCCCCCAATTTGATAGTGTTTGGTGGCTGCAATTTGTGCATTTACGAGCCGAAACTTTTAAAGACTGCTGTAAAAGTCGTAGGGAAAGATTGGATATTAGCTGCGAAAGACTTGGATGAGAAATTAATTGGCACCGTTGTGTTGCACAATAGATTTGTGATTTACAATTATGATTTAGTTGTGATAAGGGAAGTGTTGTGTGTTGAAAAGTGTAATATATACAGTGCTTTTATACATGGGAGTGGACTTTTTGACACCGTTGTTTTTTCTGGGACAATTTTTAGTGAGATATTAGTGTGGAGGCCCTCATCTGCAGAGAATGGGGCTTGTGGTGTTCATAGAAAATTAATTGGCCATCAGGTATGATCATGAAATTGAGCTTAAAATAATAGGAGGGAATTTATTCTTGTCACTTTTAAAGTTAATCAATGCATTGCAAACAGCCATTCGAGTTTTTAAAAAAATTTCATCAGATATGCAACCTTCAATGAGCATCTGTTTAACTGGTTGCGTCTAACTACTTTTACCCGAGCACTGCCATAAAGTGAAGTTTTTCTGGATTTTTGGCGCCTGAGGATCGCGAATAGATAACTGGATACCTATCGACGATATTCACAAGGTCAACGCCACCTATGATCTGTTAAATATGTTGTATTCTGCATTGTCTGTAAATGGGTCACACTTGCGGTCGCAAAAAACTTTTACAAAATATATGCTTTTTAGTGAATTTCGCGTTTTAAAGTTTTTATCATTAAAATTACTGGCAATTGGTTTCACTAGAGTCTTTAATGAAACAAAATGTAATTTTTATTAGTTTTATTCTATTTTGGAACTTTAAATGAAAGAAAACCTGCTTTTCTCGAAGTGTGTAAGTCCTAGAAGTTTGAAATTTGCCCCAATCGATTCTCCTTCAAATTTGAGGAAATAAGATGGGTCACACTTACGGTCGAAAAAAACTTTTACAAAATGTATGCTTTTTAATGAATTTCGCGTTTTAAAGTTTTTATCATTAAAATTACTGGCAATTGGTTTCAATAGAGTCTTTAATAAAGCAAAATGTAATTTTTATTAGTTTTATTCTATTTTGGAACTTTAAATGAAAGAAAACCTACTTTTCTCGAAGTGTGTAAGTCCTAGAAGTTTGAAATTTGCCCCAATCGATTCTCCTTCAAATTTGAGAAAATAAGATAGGTCACAGTTGCGGTCGCAAAAAACTTTTACAAAATGTATGCTTTTTAGTGAATTTCGCGTTTTAAAGTTTTTATCATTAAAATTACTGGCAATTGGTTTCTCTAAAGTCTTTAATAAAACAAAATGTAATTTTTATTAGTTTTATTCTATTTTGGAACTTTAAATGAAAGAAAACCTTCTTTTCTCGAAGTGTGTAAGTCCTAGAAGTTTGAAATTTGCCCCAATCGATTCTCCTTCAAATTTGAGGAAATAAAATGGGTCACACTTGCGGTCGCAAAAAACTTTTACAAAATGTATGCTTTTTAGTGAATTTCGCGTTTTAAAGTTTTTATCAATAAAATTACTGGCAATTGGTTTCACTAGAGTCTTTAATAAAACAAAATGTAATTTTTATTAGTTTTTTCTATTTTGGAACTTTAAATGAAAGAAAACCTACTTTTCTCGAAGTGTGTAAGTCCTAGAAGTTTGAAATTTGCCCCAATCGATTGGCCTTCAAATTTGAGGAAATAAAATGGGTCACACTTGCGGTCGCAAAAAACTTTTACAAAATGTATGCTTTTTAGTGAATTTCGCGTTTTAAAGTTTTTATCATTAAAATTACTGGCAATTGGTTTCTCTAAAGTCTTTAATAAAACAAAATGTAATTTGTAATAGTTTTATTCTATTTTGGAACTTTAAATGAAAGGAAACCTACTTTTCTCGAAGTGTGTAAGTCCTAAAAGTTTGAAATTTGCCTCAATCGATTCTCCTTCAAATTTGAGGAAATAAGGTAGGTCACAGTTGCGGTCGCAAAAAACTTTTACAAAATGTATGCTTTTTAGTGAATTTGGCGTTTTAAAGTTTTTATCATTAAAATTACTGGCAATTGGTTTCACTAGAGTTTTTAATAAAACAAAATGTAATTTTTATTAGTTTTATTCTATTTTGGAACTTTAAATGAAAGAAAACCTACTTTTCTCGAAGTGTGTAAATCCTAAAAGTTTGAAATTGGCACCAATCGATTCTCCTTCAAATTTGAGGAAATAAGATGGGTCACACTTACGGTCGAAAAAAACTTTTACAAAATGTATGCTTTTTAATGAATTTCGCGTTTTAAAGTTTTTATCATTAAAAGTACTGGCAATTGGTTTCAATAGAGTCTTTAATAAAGCAAAATGTAATTTTTATTAGTTTTATTCTATTTTGGAACTTTAAATGAAAGAAAACCCACTTTTCTCGAAGTGTGTAAGTCCTAGAAGTTTGAAATTTGCCCCAATCGATTCTCCTTCAAATTTGAGGAAATAGGATAGGTCACAGTTGCGGTCGCAAAAAACTTTTACAAAATGTATGCTTTTTAGTGAATTTCCCGCTTTAAAGTTTTTATCATTAAAATTACTGGCAATTGGTTTCAGTAGAGTCTTTAATAAAACAAAATGTAATTTTTATTAGTTTTATTCTATTTTGGAACTTTAAGTGAAAGGAAACCTACTTTTCTCGAAGTGTGTAAGTCCTAAAAGTTTGAAATTTGCCTCAATCGATTCTCCTTCAAATTTGAGGAAATAAGATAGGTCACAGTTGCGGTCGCAAAAAACTTTTACAAAATGTATGCTTTTTAGTGAATTTGGCGTTTTAAAGTTTTTATCATTAAAATTACTGGCAATTGGTTTCACTAGAGTTTTTAATAAAACAAAATGTAATTTTTATTAGTTTTATTCTATTTTGGAACTTTAAATGAAAGAAAACCTACTTTTCTCGAAGTGTGTAAATCCTAAAAGTTTGAAATTGGCACCAATCGATTCTCCTTCAAATTTGAGGAAATAAGATGGGTCACACTTACGGTCGAAAAAAACTTTTACAAAATGTATGCTTTTTAATGAATTTCGCGTTTTAAAGTTTTTATCATTAAAAGTACTGGCAATTGGTTTCAATAGAGTCTTTAATAAAGCAAAATGTAATTTTTATTAGTTTTATTCTATTTTGGAACTTTAAATGAAAGAAAACCTACTTTTCTCGAAGTGTGTAAGTCCTAGAAGTTTGAAATTTGCCCCAATCGATTCTCCTTCAAATTTGAGGAAATAAGATAGGTCACACTTGCGGTCGCAAAAAACTTTTAGAAAATGTAAAAATGTGTAGTTTCTACTGAATTTGAAGGTTTTTTCTTGGAAAAACTAGTGGCAATGGTTTCATCTCTTATAATACAAAATCCACTTTTAATTAAAACTGATTGATTTTATCGAATTTTGCAGTTTTAAACCAATGAAAATCTACTTTTCTCGAAGTGAGTGGCTCTTAGAAGTTCGAAGTTTATGCCAATTGATTCTCCCTCATTTGACATTTTATTCCCACAGCCATAAAATGAATTAAACGTCAATTCTTTCGTTTTTAAGCCACCTACAATGATACAATAATTTGTAACAACCCTGTACTAAAAATAAATTTCAGTCAGTGTGAAAAAGGTTATTTACGAGATTATTTATAACTTTTAAATTTTTTTAAGTTTTCCATCCTTCACAGGGAGTCATCTTTTCCATCGACTACCACGAAAAAAACGGCTACGTCTGCTCGTCATCAGATGACCGCTCCACAATTCTATGGTCTCTCGATGACCTAAACCCGATTTGCAAAGTCTATGGTCATCTATCCCGAGTTTTCCGTTCAAAAATCCTGGATCAGTCTTTCATAACAGCCGGAGAAGATTCCCTAATAAACGTCTGGAATTTTCAAGGAATACTCCTGAAAAAGTTTCAGTTGCATCCAGGCGGATGCATTTGGGCTCTGGACGCTAACGATGACGTCATCGCTGCGGGAGGCGGTGACAGTGGAATCACTTTATTCCCTGCCAATTCCACCAACTTCGAACAAATTATTATGTTACCAGAAAACGAAGTTCCTAAAAAAATTGCATTGCTACACAGCGGCAGTTTAGTTACCATTACAGAACGGGGGGTGTTATTCCATTATGTTGGTAGCAACTGGACGAAAATCAAACAATATGACGATTTGAAGAGTTATAATTTATTGGAAGTTTCGCATTGTAGGAATATGTTTGCGTTAGCAGGTTGGTACTATTACTGTCAAATTGTGCTTCAAATTGCCAACTTTAGGATATCAAGGCCAGATTTACATCTACAAAGAAATTGGACACACTCTAAAATTGCGAGATTCGATTGAACTTCCGTGTGAACGAATATTTGGATTTCATTGGTTGAATTGTGAACTTTTTCTTGTTTGTCAAAATAATGGTTTGTTATTACTTCAAAACAAGAACAATTACGTCACGAAATTTATCCTGCCCCCTAGCAAGGAGAGGTGGAGTACTTGCGCGTGCGCAGCAGGACCTGGAAAATACGTAGTAGGTGACAGGAGAGGAAACATTCACTTGTTTAAACTCGGACATGAAGAACCAATAAGAAGTTTCAAAAAAATCCACAGCCATCTAGGCATCACCAGAATTTATTTCACCAATAACAAATTGTTGACACTTGGTCGCGACGCAACCATTAACTTTCTCAGTAAAAACCTGCAACTAGAAGCCAGTGATAAAATTTCTTTCACGTGGTTGGCAGCAATGACTGGTGATATTTTGGCGGGATTTTCAGGCAATAACTTTTTGTTATGGGATTACAAATCACGCAGAACGATTTTCGAGACGAACTGCGGCGGAGGGCATCGATCCTGGGATTTTGTGCAAAATAAATTCGCCTACATTAAAGGTCGTGGGGTGAAATTAATATCGATTAAAAACTCTTCGCCAAACGATTTAGTGGAATCTTATCACTGCAAAGAAATAAATTCCCTGAAAGTTATTAAGTATTTTGAAAAATACGTTATCATTTCAGGCGGTGAAGACACCACCCTGCGTATTTCTCTCTTTGGCAAAAAATTAAACATTTTGAAGACTTTCAAGTCGCATTTGTCGAGCATTCGCTCGATTTGTGTCCACAAAATTTCAAACGATCGATTTTTTCTCATAACCGGGGGTGGGAGAGGACAAATTATACGCTGGGAGTTGATTTTAGGGGATGAAATAAAATGTAACCAACTTGATTCATATTACGAAGCAGATTCCAGCAAATCTGAGATGCGAGTGATGCACTTAATCGTTGAAACAATTCGAGGGAAATTAATGGTACTTGCCGGGTGCTCGGATGGAAAAATAAAACTTTTCGATCTTGACGGGCTAAAGTTAATGAAAACTTTGTTTTATAAACTGAAGTGCGTTAGTAAAGTTGCTGTTATAATGTCTCGCGTTTTGGCTTTTTCATCAGATGGCCGCGTTTCTTTTTGGGAAATTGACAACACCACCCCGTTTTACGGTAAACAAATCCATCAGTCGAGCATTAACAGTTGCGCGCTACGCACTCTAGATCAGAATTCCAGCTTGCTGTTGACAGGTGGAGATGATAATGCAATTGTTTTGAGTCTAATCAAGTTTAATAAAAACGACGTGGAAATTATTTCGAAATTTATAGACGTTGGCACTCACTGTGCGCAAGTCACGGGCGCTTTTCTGTCAGAAAAGTATTTTCTGACGACTTCGATTGATCAAAAGCTCGCTATTTTTCGCTGGAAGGAGTCGGGGGATGATTTTGACGTGGAGTTCAAAGGGAAATACGACTCGGCTGTTGCCGATATTCAAGGGTTTGAGTGCTGGGAAAATGAAAATTTAGACGTTTTTTTGTATGGAAAAGGGTTCGAGTTCGTTAGAATCACTGGAAGTTGTCTTTTGTGATTTTTGGTTAATAAAAATATGAAAAAATCTGTTTCTGTCTATATAGCAAAGAATTAAGAATAGAATAAGCATGTTTAGGGGCAACTGAAGATGAACTATGAAATAATTTGTGTTACCAATTACCAAACCTACAGTGGAATACATTAAAACTTGCAACGTGCAACAATAGAGTATTGCAGCTCAAAAATTAAAACATTGGAATAGATACTAGGTAAGTACTCTTGAAAAAAGAAAGGTTATGTTTTTGGGTTTTGTTGAATTCTTCACCGGTTTCGAAGAAAAAAAAATTAAGGTGAACTTCCGGTCAAAAAGTTGGTTTTAGATTACGTCCCTGCTAAAAATCACCATCAAAAAAGTTATTCAGATTCTTGATGGTCCATTGTGAATCTGTGCAGGTATTTGGCCGGGAAATTACCACCTCTGACCATCAAAAATCTAAATTGGTAATTACCATCAAGAAACATCAAATTTATTTAGGAAAATGCGAGAATTTCCACAAGAATCCACCAAAATTACAGTGAATGCCATCAAAATCCATTAAAAAACCCTTCAATTTGATTTGACTTGCTCTTTTGGTAGAATTCCTAAACTGAGTACTAAGTAATTCCTAACTAAGTACGCCGGCGCGAAATGTGAGCGTGCTATTGGTGCACGTGACGGATTCCGACATGGAAATTGGTGGGAAATCCCGTCAATAATATATTTTTTTAAATACGGGTTTTTAGTGGAAATAACCATCAAAAATCTTTGAAGACTGATAAGTATTTCCGATCAAACCTTGAGTTTTGAGTTTTCCAACCAAAAACTATCACTTAACAATCACAAATGGAAATTACCATCAAAATACATAAATCTTCAACAATGGTTCCGTCAAATTCCGCAATAAACCATAAGAAAACTTCTAAATTACGAGATTTTTTGATCGTTTGATAATGTTTCTGCATGGTGATTTTTTGCATGGGTCATACTCCGAGAGAAATAAACAATAATAGGTCGTTGCCAAACGAACCATAATAAATAGACCAGGTGTGAACAATCATTTTTAGTGCCGAAGCATATGCGTAGGCACTGTAGTTTTAGTGAATTCGCTCGGTCGCTCGCTCGACCGTCCGCTTGAGAACGAAAGCAGATATCGAGCTAAAATTCTGTACACATGTGTATACCCCGAAAATCTCGGCGGGGATTGTTTTTGGGCCATATCGGACCAGGGGAGTGGGAGTTAGGGGTGAGAAACTGAAGGAAATTACAATTTTCGACGTTTGATCGCGAACGCTGCCTCAACGCTTGAAGCTAGAGCAAAAGTTTGTAAGGAGGAATTGTCGGCAATGAAAAGATCTACAAAAAAGCCGGCGACGGCATATAGCTACCTACGATGGGTAGCCCACCGCGATCGTTTTTGTGTTTTAATTTTTGACGAAAATAGTTTCAGTGGCTTATTGTCGGCTATCCGTAACAGATATTTATATGCTGTTGCGGACTTTTTTGTAGGTCTATTCGTTGCCGACATTTCTCCCTTATACGATTTTAATCCATCTTCAAGCGTTTAGGCAGCGTTCGCAGTAAAAGCGCGAGAATGCGAGGTTTTTTTCGGGACCGAAAAACTATTAATTGTAATAACTCGAGAACCAGTGGAGATATTTTACTGAAACTTGATATGCGTTTTTGACGTACAAGTCTGTTGAAGGTGTCAATTTTGGGGGATGAAATTTAGAGGTTGAAAATCACAAAAATACTAAAACTTCTCAAATATTTTGCACATGGAGGTCTGAAACCACATATATTTTGACATTATTTGATAAGGGATGGTTTTTTTCTGCAAGATGAAACAGAAAGGGGTGCAAATTAGGGGTTGAAATTCAAGCAATTCGATAACTTTTAATCTATGGCCCAGAAAAAGTTTTGAGCATATATTTAGTCCTTAGACCCTTAGATCACCTACGACAGCAAAAGAAAAACATTGCACTTCTAAAACTCAACCCCTTCAACCTTGAAACAAAAAATTCACTTAGAGAAAATGTAACCCTTGGAGCACCTATTACCGGAGGAAACTAATTGAACACAAAAAATTGCACCCTTGAAACTCGCCCTCTTCAACCCCCAGCCACAAAAACTTGACTTGGAGGAAATTTAACCCTTGTACCGCCTACAATCGAAAGAGTTGAATTGAACAAAAAAACTACGCCCCTAAAACTCACCCCCTTCATTATCGCAGGAGACTATTTTGAACGCAAAAAATTGTACCCCCAACACCCACAGTCTTCAACCCTTGAACACAAATAATTGACTTGGATGAAAAAAAGCTCTTGGACTATCTACAACAGAAACAGACTAACTGAACGCAAAAAGTTGCAACCCCGAAAACCACCCCCTTCAACCCCCAAATACGAAAATTTGACAAACATAAATAATTGACTCGGTGGAAATTTAACCCTTGGACTACTTGTTACTGGAAGATACTAATTGAGCGCAAATGAATTTAAGATTTGGACCACTGTTATTGGAGGATAGGTACCAAGTAAGCGCCCCCGAAACCCACTCCCTTTAACCCCTGAGGATAATAATTGAACGGAAAAGATTGCACCCCCTTCAACCCCCAACACAAAAAATTGACTTGATGGAAATTTGATGCTTGATCAATATGTACTTACAATCGGAAGATACTAATTGAACGCAAAAAAATTCATCAATTGATACACCCTCACGAATTCTTTATCATGAGCATATGCTTCGGCACTGCTACTAGGTGCAGATTACATCTGCACCCAAAACCACCAAGTCCAACTCGATATGGGAATCATTCACGGTGAATAAACATCTACAGGGATACACATCGCATTGATATACATCTTCAATTGGCTTTTGACATAAACCTAACCCTCTATTTTGCTGGATTCATTAAAAATCTTCTTGTAAGAAATGTGTGCAATTTATATGCAGAGAACTTAACAATTCCGAATGAATTTGCACAACACTAAACCACATACGTCTAAAGTCAAATAGGGGCTCATTCGATATATTATACACTTCATGTTCATGGAGATTAGCAAAACACTCTTTAGAAAATAAGGAATATGAAACGGGATAGAAATTCCGATTAAATTTGTTGCTCTCGATCGAAAAAGACTCGGCTGAGTGCAGCTGACACTTGAAAACGAAATAGATGGTGAATGATGCCGGGTATTGACGTCACACCAATAGAAAAAACACAAGGAAAGGCGAAATTTTAAACTTGTTTTTCACTTTTTTGTCATAATTATTCACAATGAATACTTCAATAACGTTAGACTAGCTACTTTTATCGTACTTTCCGAAAATTGTGGTTTCAAAAATGTTTTTCTTTGAATGCAATAAAACTACGTTGCCTCTAACTGATAACTGGATCTGTATTCTTGTATACCGCGAATCACCAACTGTATGGTTTTAGATTAAAAAACAGAAAGCAAAATGCTCTAGGCAAAATAAAGCTCCACTGATCTTCACAAATCGTAGAAGTGTTTATGTGGAACTAAAATCTAGGAACCGCAACATTAAAAAGGAAACATGACATTTTCTTGGAAAAGACAAACACAACAAAACTCACGAGTTACTCTAGATAACAATAATCCTGTTGGAAATAGGATCAAATTTATACTTTCCTCAAACAAACGGTATTGTTGATTTAACGTTCTCCAGTTAAGGAAATGACACGAAAAATTGTAGCATAGACGTATTGCGCGTGTAGCCAAAATGAGACGGTACATTCCGTTCGTGAGTGTTAACGGAAAATTTAAATAAACCTCTAAAATTTGTCATGTATTTCAGGTGGTATTTACTTTATTTTCATTAGTATCGGGACATGAATTGGTTTACTCAAACTCAATTAGTGGAAGTGAATGCGCTTCAGCCGTGGTATGTCTCGGGGAAAGGAATTTCACGTTTTGCTTTGTGGTCGATGGCAATGTTGTGTTGCAGAATGACAGCTATGTTTGCCCTTCTGGTTATAAGTGTGTCGCAGATGATTTTGAACCGTAAGCTTTAAGTAGGTGTTAAGTAGTGCAATTACTTAGTTTATTTTAGATGTGTCAAGGTTCAAGTGACATCTACTACCGAGTCACTTATTACTACCCCTAGCTCAGAGTTATTTACCACGGAGTCCTCTACTACAGAGTCAGAACCTTTTACTAGTACTACTACCCCTACCCCAGAGCCATCCTCTACCAGTACTACCACCCCTACCAGTACTACTACTACTACTACCCCTACTACAGAGTCGTCTACTACAGAATCCTCTACTAGTTCTACTACTACAACCCCTACTACCACTACAGTTTCGTCTACAACGACTATTTCTACAACCCCAACTACTACAGCGCCATCTACAACGACTACTATAACAACTGCATTACCGACTACTACAACAACTGCATTACCGACTACTACAACAACTGCATTACCGACTACTACAAGAGCACCTGGTATTTACTAATAAACAGAATACCAATGTTTTATTAACATTCGCATTTTAGCAACTCCTCCACCAAATTGTGATAACGGCAAAGGAAAATACCCTGCTCCTCAGTGCATCCAGTACTACGAATGCGTCCAAGTTCTATGGTGGTATGAACTGAGAACACAGACTTGTCCAGTCAATCAAGCATTTGATCAAAATACGTTAACTTGCCTCCCCCTTAATCAAACAAACTGTGCTGGTTAAAATTCATAAAGATACTGATGATTTGTGCGTAAAAAGTTATTTAATCTATTCCTTACTTTTGAAAAGCAGTGTATAAATATGGTCACCTCCTACAACAAAACAACAAAACGTAATTTCTTTATCAATTTCAATGCGATTATTCCCTCAAAAAGAAATGGATCGATGGGAAATTATGAATTTGAAGCAGTAAATTATGTTTACTAGTAAATATTATCATAATTATGGAAACGACCTTGACATTTTTTCGCCCACTTAAATATGTACCTAAGCAGCATGTTCTTTAAATTCTCACCAACTTTAAGTTCGCGTTGTGGTTTTATTCTTTTCCGAGTTACTGATGAGAGTAATACAAGTAAACGTATAATTAAAAATAATACGGATAACGGTTGTTGCAAAATATTTTTACCAAAAACCTAGTGAAGTTATTTGCAATAGGGAAAAACACCAAGTGTTGTACGTAATACGTTATGGAAAACCACAATTATTTGACTCGCATAATGTTGCAAATTGGCAAATATTACGGCTCGTCACACAATATAGGACTTTTCATAACTAATTACGTAAATCTATATCGAAATCCATTTTTCAATTCAAGTTGTGTTAAAATTCTTGCACAAATTTGATATTTATTAAAATAGAATAGTGCTACATAACATGTTTCGGCCTTCAAATTAAGGGATGGCCGTCTTCAGACTAAAATTTTTGTATAAAAATTAAAATTTACTTTATGATGATGAAACAGTTATATTTAAATTAAATTTATGTCCTAAGAGGACGGATAAATGAATTTTTTTTTAAATTTTTAAGATTTTGTCTTTTTGATTTCTGTTAATTTAAATTTTACATTAAAGTGCGTCATCCTTGACCTTTCTTTAGCATCCGCCACAAGTTCTGAACAGAAAAAATTCAAGGTTTCGAAAATATAAATTTTTAACTGAAGTCAAATGCTACTACATCACATTCTATTAAACAGATAACTCAAAAACGGCTGAATTTAAGTATAGGGAACATCTAAGAAAAGTTGCACACAATGACAAGTAGAAAAGAAAAATGCATTGAATTATGGGGTGATCATTAAAAAAAAAAAAATTGTGCTCCCCTCTCTGCACAAGCCGCCCATGTGAGTTCAACGTTTTTTTAAATGATGCATATTTTCAGTAAGTAACTAACGGTTGGCTTACACACATTTTCGATATTCTTAATCACGCGGACGTTTAGTGGACATTGACGCACCGTTGGGACAGCCTATATATTCGAAAACAGTTGCGAGTTTTTCTAAGATGAAAACAATGGTTGGTGATCGTGTTGCCCCCCCGACAGCTGCAGACCGGTTTCGTTCTTATTAGAACTCATCAGTACAGCAAAGTCCGGAAGGCAACTCGATCACCAAACCAACCCGGTTATAATAGCCGGAAAGCGAACATTAAACGGTGTGAAGACGGCTCAACGCCATCTAGAGGTCTTTACTAGGTGATTAAGAATGTGAAGAATTCCCCAAATTTTTATTCGTTTTTGGGTTAGTCTCTAAAAATCTGAAAGAAAAAAATGCTACCCTACGGTTCCATTGCCATCATAACACAACAAAACTACGAACAGGCAAGAAAAAGAAATGGAATTTTTAAAAAAAGTACGTTTTTGCCTATTTTCACGCTTTAATAACAACGCCTAAAGTATCAGCTATGCACCCTCATATTGAGCTTAATTTTCACCAATAATTCTCCAATTCAGGGTTGCCAGACGTGGCGGAATTCCGCAATTATGGCGACTTTTTGTTTTAATTGGCGGGCAAATTTTCGGTTTGGCGCTTGGCGGTAAATATGGCGGATAAAGTATGAAACTTGGCGAAAAACTGGCGGAAACTGCATTTAGTCCTTTTTATGTTTTTGTGGCTTCCTTTGCGGTTGCCAGACTACCACTTGATCAACGCCGAAGTTGAGTGGGTTGCGTTCTCTACTCGTTCTCGAGCGGATATGATGTGGGTGTAAGCTGTGTTTTTACTTACTGTCATTAGTGTCAAGTGACCAAGTGTCATTACTCGCAGCTAGGGTTGCCATATTTTTCAAAACAGTAAGCGGGACAGTGGAGTGATAAGAATACGTGTTTGCGCGCGGCAGCCCGCCGCGAAAAATTTTGCCCCCCCCCCTTCTCACCTGTTTTTCAGTATTTTCAGTCCAAATTCAAATCAAAATCAATTCATTTCATTCTCATTGCGAAATAAAAAAAGACACTTGGAAAATCGTGGATCAAAAAAGAATAATCACTAGATTTGGGCGTTTTTATGGTCTAAGGATTTTCAGTTTTTTGGTTGGTAAACTAATTTTATACTTTTAAAATACATTTTTTCTTAAAATAAATAAAACTGTTTGAACAAAGCAAATGATAATTCTCAGCCTTGATTTGGTATTTGCGTTGTCACTGGCAGTGCACCCAAATAATAAGAGATAGACAAAAAGATTACCTTGCGATTTTAACGCTTGCAACGAAGATGGAAGATGATTGACAGAATGGATCCGACGTTTTGTAAAGCACCACTCAGACCATCTGACAGTTAGTGTTAGTAGACACTACAAATAAGTTAGGGTATGTTTGGTTGCATGTACGTCATTCGACATGCATTTTAAACCCTGGTTTTCAATAAAAAATAAGGGAAATAAAGGGAAAGGGAAAACTCAGAAAGCAAGTCCAAAAATCGGGACAAATCCAGCACTAGGCGGGACGCGGGACTCACTATAAGGAATCGGGACAATCCCGCCTAAATCGGGACGGTTGGCAACCCTACTCGCAGCCGCGCAGCTCGCAATCTGGCATCTAACCTCAATCCCCCCAATAGCTGTGTGCTGTAATGTTGGCGGTTTTATGGCGGTTTTTATTCTGATACGTTGGCGGTTTTATGGCGGTTTTTGTTCTGTAAGTTGGCGGTTGTGCTACTTGCAAATCTGGCAACCCTGCTCCAATTTACCCTTCATGGCAGTCATACCGGTGTTTTCATTAAATTCGATCATTCATAAGCGAAAATTAAGCTGTTTGTGTTTCACTAGCTTTACTCATAAGTCATAGGTAGGTAAAGGCCGGGGTAAAGGCGTAAAAAACATACATTTTTTAAAAAATCACAGAAAACGAATGCTTGAACCAGTTGAACCAAATTGACGTCTGAAAAAGGATTGTTAAATAGAAAAGAACGACCTTGAAGACTATTTGGGTCTTTTATAACGATTGGTTGTTGTCTGACCAATCCTCAGGCCAATTTATAACTCGATCGCAATCGGAATCGTAATTTTAGCCGTAATTTTAAGAAACTTCAAACATACGATTTGCGTGTTCGCTTTTATAACTCAATCGCAATCGCATGCCGACCGTATAAAAACCTATACGATTTTAAGAAGATGGCCAACTTTCATCTCTTACGATCCGATCCTTAGGATCACCAATGAGCATCGAGGAAAAAGCCGAGTCGGGCGAAGATTGCCGAAGCTTTCCATTGGCAGTGCGTTGTTGCTTCAAATCCTTGCGATAAGTTATAAAATACGGCAAACAAATTTCTTACGATAAAATTAGGACTAAAATTGCGATTCCGATTACGATCGAGTTATAAATCGGCCTTAACCCTTCAAAGCAATTATCAATAGGGCTACTACAGCAGCGCCACCTGTCCTAGTTTCACACTTAGGTAAACTCCATTCATTTTCTATTGAAGATCTAAAATTTTTCTGGAACTGTACAACCCTAATTTAGGACATGTACTTTGACATTTTGATTGAAATTTGGCGGGAAAGCAAAAACATTGCATAACCCAAATCTTCTACGGTTTATTTTTAATGTTATCAGCAGTGTCACAGATAAACGTACCTGAGGCTTTTTCGTGAATATTTTTCTTTGCACTTTACTCAAAACCAATTCAGAGCAATCGCAAAATTTTGACATTTGTCATGTTGTCTGACGTATCGCATTGAAATCGCCTCTATCAACTCACCAGTAAAATTTCCTCATACCAACATAAAATTCAAATTTTGACGTCTCATTGTAGATCGAAAACCTGATTCTTTGGTTAAGAAAATCGCTGACTCATTCCCTAAAATATTTTGACCGGTTTTTTTGGCACACCCTATACAGGTTGAGACTCTAAAAAAAATCAGCTATCAAAACCGGTACAGTTATACATAGTTTTTTTTTCACGGCACCGTTTTTTGGCCAAAAGAGCATAAGTGTGAGTACATTTTTAGAAGCAGAAGTCAAAGAGCTTTCATATGATGGTAGGTAACGCCAAAAATGATAAAACAAAGATTTGATGTTTTTGGCGATTCGATTTTATTAACCTGCTGCGCAAAGCGTAGAAACGTCAAGAAATTTGAGTATTTCCCGCTAACGGTCGCCTGCGTGATTTACACGCGAGATATGAATTCTTCAACAATTGCAATTTTTCGATTTCTCGGGATATGTCAGGAACGAATCCAGATATCGGGAAATTCTCTTCAAATTTTCACCAAGAAATAGTGCCACTTTTCTCTAATTTAACCGATTGCGTATCTCTTACCGTTTAGGAGATACCAATGGTGAGCAGTGAGAAAGGAACCACCCTGTACAGTAACGTGAACAAATAGCTGATGGCCATCTGCCCTCCTCACGTTACCGCAGGAACCATTCTTTGACCTGATTGATCCAACATTGGCCGTTTGGGGGTGGAGCCATGAAATAAAGTTTTTTGTGGTGGGGAGCGTTTCTAGTGCATTTTCGCCCACCAAAAGTTGTCAATTACTTTTCCATTCTTTCAATCTCGGTTTTAATAATACTTAAAATTACAAATTAAGAACTAACTATGAGTTATTGTTGCAAACTAGTGCTTAAGTATTGCACAAACAACTGTGGAATCTTGTCAGCATCAGGTGGGTGCATTTTCGAATAAATAATATACTGTCTCCTTAGCATCATTAACTTTTGTACGGAAGCATTTGAAACATCCACAGTTAAACCTTCAGCAAGTACTGAACTTGTCATCCCCATATTCTTACTCTTAATAAGTCCATCAACAATTTTTTTCGTCACTTGGTCTAAATCATATAAGAAATTTGTGGCACTTAGCGGAGCCTGAAATTGTAAAATTAAGAAACAGGTAAATGGCATAACTAGTACGTTTTGTGTTGATAAATTTGGGGGAGGTGGCGCTTTGTCAAATAGTGTTGCAATTACAGCCTCCATGTCCAATTCCTGCCCAGGAAAAACAGTAAATAATGGTGAATCCCATCGATTCTTTCCATCAGGATCCTCATATCGCATCACAAGGGCATCAAATATCTCCCGGCTGTACTTGTCATCTTCCCGCTTTTCATTAAATGACCAGGCAACGTCTCGGTTGATCTCGCAATGAATTGTGCACTGGGTGCTCTTATTGGCCTTACTTCCACAATATAACTCATACCTATAACCTTCAAAAAACGATTATTTCACCAACAAATATTTTAGTCTACCCTTTATGTAATTTAATGCATCTAAAATCACCACATTCGTGGAGGATATATGTTTCAACACTTCTGACTTCAACAAGCCTCGGATATGCTTTTCTTTGCCAGCATCTGAAATTCAATATAAATTTGGGGCAACTCAACAACAAATTACCGGAATAAATGGAATTTTTAATAAAATTAGCACTTGAGATTTGGTCATTCTCACTTACAATGACTACTTCTTTTGATTTAGACTGGAAAAATTGCTGTAAATCGTGGCTTCTGGTTGTTTTTCCGCTACTTGGAATTCCTGTTATAACAATCAATGGCATAATTTTGTTTTGGATCAAAAAATATCAGCATTGCACATTTCTAGGTTAGAAAACTGACACGCATTTGACGGATTGACACTTGGTTTGACAGTTTGCCATTATTTGACAGACACAGTCACCGGACGGTTATTTTTGAATCGGGGACATGGTCTCACGAGTGACATTCAGGTAACACGTCTCTCACAGCTGGAGTGCGTTCGTAAAGTGTATGTCCCCAGTTTTACGAAAGTTCACAGTTGGCCGCTGGAAGCAGGGATGTCCTAAAGTCACTGTCCTGGTTCATTGACAGTTCTCTGCTGTCAGATTTCGCTTTGAATAATAATTTCGCCTAGGTGTTGAAACGGGATTGCTGGCCCTATTTAAAAATTGACACCGTGTTTTTTAACCGTGTGCAATACTTTCCGCGGCGCCATCTACCAACAGATTGTCACACTAACTGTGTAAACCGGGTAAACGGCTATAATATCGACTGAGACATCGACACTTCCAGACTGTCTTTTCAATCTGCCATTTTTTTGGTGTCAACTGTATTTTAAAAACATCCAAAATAAAAACGTCCAAAATAATTGAATCCAAAATAAAAACATCCAACGTAAAATTATCCAAAAGCAAGGTCGATGCTGTCAAACTGTGGCACTAGAATCCGCGTAAAAACATCCAAAATAAAAACATCCAACGTAAAAACGTCCAAAGTAAAAACGTCCAAAGTAAAAACGTCCAAAGTAAAATTATCCAAACCCAAGGTCATGTTGTCATTTGTGGTTGACATACAGACAAGCCGGGATGTATTTTTGGATGCCTATCCTATCCACACAGTTTTCACCAGTGAACTCTGTTTTCACAAATACCTTAACCTTAAAAAAATTCGTCACTGATTTTCGACATTTTTAAATATAAATGGGGGCTAGCGCCTCTTGCACCCCCTTTTCCTTTTCGATCGTGGATTGCAATTATATGTAGGCATCCAGGAATACAAATCACCTGTGAAGTGATTTGCGGCGAATTTTGGACAATTTTACGTTGGACGTTTTTACGTTGGATGCTTTTATGTTGGATGTATTTACGCTGGATGTTTTTACGTTGGATGTTTTTGCTTTGGACGCAATTATTTTGGATGTTTTTACGTCGGATTATTTTATTTTGGATATTTTTATCTTGGATGTTTTTATTTTGGATGTTTTTGTGCATCCCCGAATCCAGGTATTTCTTGAGAGAAAAGAGTACACAGTATGCTCAAATCTGAATGCGTTAAAAAAGGATGACAATATGATTCGCGCGCAATTGGAGGCGATCGACAGAGATGGATATTCCTTTCTTTAATGGGCGGGAGAGGGAGAAATATATTTTGAGCCTCCAAATGGTCGTCGCGTGACGTCACTCAAGAAATAGGTCCATTGGAAGGTAAACATTTCATCAATTTTAGAAACAAATGTTATGTTACATTTCCAGGTTTATTAACGGACTACTCTGTGCCGACAGAAAAAATGTCTTCTTTAAAGAAGTGGAAAACCAATTTACTCTTTTATCAAAATTTGCAATACAGCCCACCTTGCAGCTTTATTGAATGTTGTACATAAATTATAAGCAGTCATTTGTGTATTTACTTTTATTTGTACTCATTCAACTAACAGACGGGTAAAAATGGGTCATTATGGAGAAAGCATGATTGCATCTTATGTTGATGTAATTTTCAGAAGAATTCAGCTTTGTTTTACACCTGGGAACAAAACAAACCGGCATTATTTATTTGTATTTTGTATCGTTTGAAATTAATCTTAATGCGCACTTCTTCAGCTTCAAGTCAAATTTTGTTGCTTTTACACGGGGGAATACGGTAGATGAATTTATGCGTAACCAGGCAGGTAACCAGGGGCCTAATAATAATAATAATAATAAAATGGTTTATTGTACCCGAGCAACTTACAGTCAGACAGACAAAGACATAAGACATACAACAACAAAAAAATAAAAATGGGGTACAATGGGCAGTGTTCGCATTGGCGTTCTTCCACACCACTAAGACATTTAATATGGCACATCACATTTCGCCGAGAAGCACCTCTTTGTACTTTGTTTTAAATACATTCTCGAATCGTTCGAATTGTTTCGCATGCGATGTTGCTAAGCAGCCGCCAATCAGACTGCGCCTACCTTAGTGATTCCGCATGCGAAACTGTTTGTCCGTTCGTCCGATTCGAGAATTAGGCCCCAACAGCAAACCCTCAACGCTCGAGTGATTTTTGGTTTTCAGTTTTCACATGCGGCGAGATGGCAACCTTGTCTATTGACATAAGTCACCTGACCTGAATGTTAAAGCGACGCAATTATTTTGTATTTGTAGTGAAGTTATATAAGAGGAGCCCAAAGAGGAACATGCACAACGAGATTGACATTAAAATAGAAGTTGAAGAAGATGTTAATTATGAACAAAATGTAGAAGATCCGGCGAGTCCTAGAATTAGCATGGCTCAAGAAGAAGATGCAGCAATCCCACTGAAATCAGGTCATAAATCTGGAGGACGTGACACGCAATTAGAAGGAAGGTACTTGCAAGATCATAACTATAGCAAAGAAGACGTTAATTATGAACTAAATGTAGAAGACTCGGTGAGTCCTAGCATTAGCATGGCTCAAGAAGAAGATGCAGCAATCCCACTGAAATCAGGTCATAAATCTGGCGGACGTGACACGGAATTAGAAGGAAGGTACTTGCAAGATCATAACTATAGCAAAGAAGACGTTAATTATGAACTAAATGTAGAAGACTCGGTGAGTCCTAGCATTAGCATGGCTCAAGAAGAAGATATAGCAATACCACTGAAATCAAGTCATAAATCTGGCGAACGTGACACGCAATTAGAAGAAAGGTACTTGCAAGATCATAATTATAGCAAAAATAAATTTAGAAAGCAACTGAAAGCACCCACGAAACACATGATTAATCAAAATAAAACTAAACAGAGTCATCTGCAGCAGCACATGATAAATAAACACCTGAATGAAGAAGAGATTGAATGGTTTAAGTGCGAGAGATGCCACTTCAAAAGTAAACAGACGTGTGGCCTGCGGCAGCACATGATAAGTAAACACCTGAATGAAGAATGGTTTAAGTGTGAGAGATGCCACTTCAAAACTAAATATATGTATAGCCTACGGCTGCACGTGATAAATAAACACCTAAATGAAGAAGAGATTGAATGGTTTAAGTGTGAGAGATGCCACTTCAAAACTAAACATATGTATAGCCTAGGGCAGCACGTGATAAATAAACACCTAAATGAAGAAGAGATTAGATGGTTTAACTGCGAGAGTTGCCACTTCAAAACTAAACAGATGAGAGGCATACGGCAGCACATGATAAGTAAACACCTAAATAAAGAAGAGATTACATGGTTTATCTGCATGAGATGCGACTTCAAAACTAAACATAAGAATGACATGCAGCAGCACCACCTAAGAGGACACCCAAATGTAGAAAAGGTTGGACGGTTTAAGAGTGCGAGATGCCAGTTCCAAACTAAACGTATGAGTAGCCCGCGGGAGCACATAAGAAAACCCCTAAATGAAGAAGAGATTAGATTGTTTAAGTGTGAGAGATGCCACGTCAAAACTAAATGGATGGGTGATCTGCAGCGGCACATGATAAGGAAACACCTAAATGTAGAAGAGATTGGATGACTCAAGTGCGAGAGATGCGACTTCAAAACTAAACATATGAGTAGCCTGCAGCAGCACGTTATAAATAAACACCTAAATGAAGAAGACATTCTAATCTCTCGCATGTCTCACACTGAACGCTCTCACACTAAACGGTCTCACACTGAACAGTTTCAGTGTGAGAGATGCGAGTTCAAAACTAAACATGAGTGTTACAAGCGGGGCACATGATAAGTAAACACCTAAATACCACCACTGTTATGCGAAAAGATGGTGGCATCTGTGTAGGTGTGTTTGTCGGCCTCAACCGGAATCTGCAGTTTTTGAACTTTAAAGTGCCTCCAATAGTGACAAATTAATGTGCAAATTGTGTAACGCGTGTCCCTAACGCTTACTAGTGAATCTGGGCCTCCTGTTTTTTTTCTTCGTGACGCCAAAGCGTACATATCCAATAAAACAAATAATTCAGTCAAATAAAGTTAACTTAGTGAAATATCTCTAAGATGGCTCACTTTATGAAAATTTGTGTCCTTACCGAAAAAAAAGTACGTTAATTAAGCTTTCCACTGGTATCAAAATTATACAGATTGGACCAGAAATAGCGTCATAAATTAAAATGAGCCAAACCAAAGCAGATTCAATAGGTACACTCAACCGCATTAGTAATAAGCGGATGAGATAAAGAGGGAAATACGATTAGAATGCGCGTCTGCTATTTCTGTCTCCATCAGCCCGCTTATTATTAATGCGGTTGGGTGTACATACACTGACACATTGTGGAAGAGAATAAATATACCCAGCATAGCCTTAGGTTAGGTACATCACCTATATAAACCTATATGGAGATTCCCACAGTAAATTCAATTTATTTTCAAACGTCATTTAACAATTAAGTACCTAAATGACTGTTGACAAGGTATAACAGTCATTTCTATGACACCATTTTCGAACGGTGTATAAATAATCTTAAACTTTGGAGTTTAAGATTATTTGCAGCAACATGATTACTGCAAAGTGTCAAAGTGACGCGCAATAGACGTTAGTAGAAAATGGCCTCCGCTCGGCATTTAAACTTCCATACTCCGTCACATGAATGGTTTGATAGTGAATGTGAGCAAGCAGTAGAAAGTAAGAACACCGCGAGAGTGAGATGGCTAAAAACAGAAAAAGAAGAAGACATGGAAAGGTACAAGGCAAGAAGAAAAGAAGCAAGAAATCTTGGCAAGAAAAAAAGAAGCAAGGGCTGGATAGAATTATGGATGACATTGAAGCAGAAAACAAACATAATAATACAAGACCACTGTACAATTACCTAAAAATGGGGAAAAGAAAAACGAAGACAATGGCAATTATTCAGGAAGATGACTGGAAGTCGCACTTTACAGAATTATACGCAGAACCAGATATAGCGAATCAACAAACGGAAATACCGTGGGCAACAGAAGGTGAAGAAGAGTACGAAGGGCTGAGATACGAAGAAGTGGTAAAAAGTATAAAACAGTTAAAGAATAGAAAAGCAGCAGGTAGCGATGGCATATGTGGAGAATTAATAAGATTTGGTGGAGAGGAGTTGTACGAAAAGATGTATGAATTACTATTGAATATTTGGAGGAAAGAAGCATAATGCCGGAGGAATGGAAGACAGGGATAATAGTATGCCGATACCAAAACAAGGAGACCAGTCGTTATCATAGACATTCGTTATGTAAAAACTACCGAGGCATAACGTTATTGAATGTGGCATATAAAGTAATGACTAGAATAATAAAAGAGCACACAGCATACCGAAAAAATTATAGTAAATTACCAATATGGATTTAGGAAGGAAAAGTCAACAATAGACGCCATACACGTACTAAAGGTGCGGTTTCGTTCAGGCTGCTGACGGTCGCGTCTGGAAGTCGCCGCCCGACGCGACCGCCGAACGCGGCATTGTTATGGTTTCGTTGACGCGTTTGGCAAGTGCGTCCGACAGCGATCAGCTGATTTTATTGACGGTATCCACAAAGATTGTACCAGAAAAATTAACTCGGAAATTGTCGCAGCTCTTTTAATAGAAGATGAAGAAGAAGAAGACGTTTTTATGGTAAACTATCTGTTGACCGAAAGACAGAAGGTGAACAAATTATTCAATGAAGAAAAATTTTGAGAGTTCTTTAGATTAAATAAAGAGCAGTTTTATTTCGTATTGAACATAATTCAAGGCGATCTAAAGAAAATGAGCACCAATGCTGTGAAGTCTCCAACATTGCCCGAATTTACTGAATTTAGGCGCCATTTTTTTGAAAATGTGACAGCGCGTCCGCGTCTAGACTGCCCACTGTAGCAGTCGAGACGCGGACGCGCGCTTCCGACGGTCGCGTCCGAATTTTCAGCAGCTTCTACGAAACCGCATACACGTTGTTACGTATAAGCAGTGGTGCGCGTCTGGCAGCGACTTCCAGACGCGACCGTCAGCAGCCTGAACGAAACCGTACCTTAAGGCAAATAATGGAAAAAACGTATGAACATAATATTGACACGCACATTTTGTTTGTTGACTTTAAACAAGCCTTTGATACTTTGAGAAGAAGGAAGATGTTGGAAGACCTAAGAAATAGCGAAATACCCGAAAAATTGATTAGAATAATAGAGATGACAATGAGGGACTCACAAGCAATTGTTAATACAGGAAAGGAAATGACAGAAAAAAATCGTGTAAAGAAAGGCGTAAGGCAAGGCGACGCTCTGTCAGCGGTATTATTTATAACATCGTTAGATCGCATTATTAAAAAGGTAACAAATGGAGGGACAATAAATTAAAATGCAATTCAAATAATTAGGCGGGCGGATTGGGGCCAGAAATGTTCACAAACCCAATATAAAAGTATAACTAGATGTGTCATACATCAAAAGACGCGTCTTGACGAGCTCTATACGAATTGAAAAGTTACGACATTCTCCATTGGTCGAGGGAAAAGTTATTTGCAAAAAAGTGACTCTTTTTGATTTTCTCAGAAAACGTGTTTTTTATCGTTTACAACCTCGTAACATAAAAACTATTTGAGATATCGTTATAATTTTTTTTTTCATCAAGAGGAGATTCATCAGCGATTCCTATTCCACCTCAACTGTCGACAAAAATTTTCAGGGGGCTTTATTAGACGAGCCTAAACCGGAACTTTCATATTTCACGACATGAAATTTTCACGAATCGAGGAAATTTTTTATTTTTGAGATAATCAAATATGCCCCGCGTACAAAATGAAGAGCATACTTCAAAGAAGTTTAAAAAAAAAAAGTTGTCCTAGGGCCTATAGTTCTTGAATAATATATTTTTTTGTCAGCGCCCTAACTCAGAACTTCGCTCGCGGATGGGTTATTTGTAGCGGATCTCTTACCTTGCGCCAACATCTTGACAGATGTCTCTAATATACTAATATTTTGTTCTATCATATCCTATCCAATATATACCTATCCAATCAGTAGGTAATTGTTATGCAATGTAACGAAAAGAACAACCAACAAAACTCTTCATTTATTGGTTGAAAGTTTGGTCCATTTTTCAAAGAGGAACTGATGTTTGATTACACGAGGTAGTTTCAAAGTCTTGTTCCACAAAATTTACTTACTGTTTAGGACGCGTTTCGAAGTGTTACTCCATCTTCAGCTATAAAAGAAATTAACACAAAATACAAAACAGTTGTCTGGAAAACGAAAAAACGTTTGGGTCAAAGAAAAATAACAGCTTTTGAATCACACTGTAAATTCAGTGTTTGGGGTATCAACTTGAGAGGCCGACTGACATCCTGCTTGCGAAGAATGACCATCCCTTGGGTTTATCAGAAGTAAGTTACCATTGTCTTTGTATTTGTTTATTACTATTTTTCCCCCTTGTTCGCCGCCAGTGGCCGTTATTTAATGAACTTTGTACATTACTTTTCAAAGATATAGTTTTATTTGGAGTTGGTAGGGAACCGTAAGCGTGACATTTGTTTGAGCGTCTCTCGATGAATAACAGTGTGACTCAAAACTACCTCGTGTAATCTTCTTTTATTCTTATCTTACGGAAATTAAGTCAAAATGATTCCTCAAAAGCCTCTTCCCTAACGTCGGCTGATGGCTGGAGAATATTTGTGCAGTCTTTGCAACTGCAAATATCAGTGCAAAAAAATCCTTCCTTGCGACAGATTCACCTGGAGTTCTTGCACATTTTATCCCTACAGCACGAAAAAATGTTCCGTAGAAGTAGAGACGCAACATTTTTTCGTGCACAAATCGACCCGTTTCGAAGCATCCATTTATTTTGTGTTGTGTTGCAATCCACAAAGGCAAAGGCAGCAAACTAAGTAAACATTCGAAGCGGGTTGACTGGACACGAAAAATTTTTTCCTTTTCGTCGAAAATTCAATTTTCAAAAAATCATTGTTAAGTACCTAAGAGGAGCTGACGAACGAAAAAAATCTCAAGAGGTACAGACTAGTATGGACTATCCTCCACACACGATAAAACTTTTCGAGAAAATCTTCCGGAGCAGGAAAAAAATAAAATTCATTTTCCCATACGGCGGGGTCGGTGAAACACCCGGTAGTACTTAGTAGTGAAGATGGAGTAACACTCCGAAACGCGTCCTAAACAGTAAGTAAAATTTTGTGGAACGAGACTGTGAAACTACCTTGTGTAATCAAACATCAGTTCCTCTTTGAAAAATGGACCAAGCTTTCAACCTACTTAGTAGTACTTAATCAGTTCAATTACTTACCTGACTGCAGCCATATCAGATCCGGATATTATAACATCAACACCATACAGTTAATAATTGTAAAACCGACAATAATAATGACACTTGTCGACTTTTCATATTATGAATTATCAAGATGAAGCGTGGGTCTTGCTAAAAAAATGTGCAGAGGGATGAGCGGTATGCATCAAAGCTCGGCCGGACAGCGCGCCGCACCGCCTAAATTAAAACATAGCGCAGATAAAAAAATATATTATTCAAGGACTCTAGGCCCTAGAACAACAGTTTTTTTTTTTTAAACTTCTTTGAAGTATGCTCTTCATTTTGTACGCGGGGCATATTTGATTACCTCAAAAATAAAAAATTTCTTCGATTCGTGAAAATTTCATGTCGTGAAATATGAAAGTTCCGGTTTAGGCTCGTCTAATAAGGGTTTATAGTATAAAAAGACGGAAGATGTGCGCGTGGCTTCTGCGTTTACTGCGCTTGCAGGGGTGGCCTGAAGAGAGATAAATTGTTACAGACACGCAAGTTAGCACGCAATAGGACATGTATCAGCTGAGCTCAAGCACCAATTACGTCGTAATGCGCTAGACGACGTCACGATTAGAAAATGACCTTCTTATACTAGAAACCCTTATAAAGCCCCCTGAAAATTTTTGTAGACAGCTGAGGTGGAATAGGAATTGCTGATGAATCTCCTCTCGTTGAAAAAAAAATTATAACGATATCTCAAATAGTTTTTATGTTACGAGGTTGTAAACGATAAAAAACACGGTTTCTGAGAAAATCAAAAAAAGTCACTTTTTTGCAAATAACTTTTCTCTCGACCAATGGAGAATGTCGTAACTTTTCAATTCGTATAGAGATCGTCAAGACGCGTCTTTTGATGTATGACACATCTAGTTATACTTTTATATTGGGTTACTTGAAAACTAAACGACTTTTTGAGGCTTTCCCGCTCCACTAAATAGCGTATGCAGTGACGACGTAACAATTGTAGCACGAGACAAAAGGGATCTGCGAAAAGTCTTTCAAGAAATGGAGTCTGAAGCAAAACAAAGGGGTTTAGAGATAAATAAAGAGAAGACAAAATATATGCATTGCAGCAGAAACAAGAAGACACAATTATCAGGAATGGAGAGTAATGGATATCTTTTTGAAGAAGTTGAAGCGTTTAAGTACCTCGGAGTGGTTATTAGTAGAACAAACGAAAGGATAGAGTGCAAGCAGAGACTACAAGCCGGAAATAGAGCCTTCCATAGAAACAAAAAATTGCTTAGAAACAAGAAACTCAGCAGAACCACGAAGATGAAGATCTATAAAACAACTATAAGGCCTGTCGTAATGTACACAGCAGAAACGATGTGTTTGACAAAACAAGAAGAGGATCAGCTAAAAATTTTTGAGAGAAGGATAGTTAGAAGTATAGTAGGACCGAAGGTTGAAAATGGAAATGAGATAAGGAGCTGGATGAATCATGAAATAGAAAAATGGATGAAGAACGATAACATAGTGAGAGCAATAAAATCACAGCGTATAAGATGGTACGGGCACATAGGAAGGAGAGACAAAGAAAACCCAGCCTACTGGGTGATGACAGATTGGACCCCCGCAGAGCCCAGAGCGCGAGGAAGACCGAAAATAGGATGGAAAGAACAAGTTGAAAATGATATAAGAGCGATGAAAATAGAAGACAGAAACGCACCAAAAGTTGTAGGGGGAAGAGGCACAAGCAGAAAATATAACTGATCCGCCATGTGATAATAGGATTTAAAAAAAGTGTAAAAACGCTATGTAAACTTCTTCGGGAGTGTAAAGCTTTGTAATAATAATAATACTCCGTCACATAATGTTTTACTGAAACTCCTAATAAAATAAATATCTGTTATTATTGAGCAAAATTATTAGGTAAAAAAATGCTTGAATAAATTTGTTATCATATTCAAATTCTCGGTAGGTATCTAATCTTGTTATATTAGGTAAAACAAGTCCCGAATTTTCAGAGACAAACCCGATCAGTTGTATTAGTTCTGTTGGTTGTAGAGATTATTTGTACTTTTAATTAAAACGACGAAAACAAAATCATTGAACACAAACAAATGACAAACTATAATCTTATCGAAGATGGAAGACGGAGTCGAGCGAGATGACAACTTTGAAAGACGTCCATAAGGAGCGCACGGCAGGGATCATGCATAGTAATACTAGATCAATGGAAGCATAGCTTTTTGGGGGCAAAACCATTTTTCAGGTTGGCAGCGAACGCTGAATGTTGGTCATTTTGACAAGTTGACAGCTGACATGTCATCTAACCCTAACCTAAGAAGTTCATGCGTCAAACAGTGAATTATGAACTTCTTCACATATTTACAACACAGAAAGCTTTACTATTTTCGGTTTTATAGTTCTAAACCAGTTGTCGCTAAAGCAGATGAAAAGTGTTTGATACCTCCAAACGCAGTGAAGTCAAAAATTGATCCTGAAAAATTACCGCCCCGGACGAAGATCAATGCCGAAACCATCGCTTTACTAGAACGTCTATCACTAGTTGATTGTGCTAACAGAAAAGGAATCGAAACTTTAGAGGAAGCTATAGCTTTTGCTGATCAAATCCAGCAAGTTGATACAGGCAATGTTGAACCTTTAGTTTCAGTGTTGGAAGACAAGTAATTATACAGGACTGTTATAAACGATAGTGACATCATAGGTGGCTTTATCAACATTTCATTTTTATGTGGTAAACGCCAATTCTTTTACTTTTAATGCAACCTACAATGTTACAGACATTTATAACAACCCCTTACATTTTAATACAAAGAAACTGTAAATTGCATTTTAGACCCCTGTGTGCCCGTGAGGATAAAGTGACAGAAGGAAACTGCCGAGACGAAATATTAAAAAACGCCACTGTTACTGAAGAAGAATATTTCGTCGCTCCTCCGGGCAACATACCGATAGAATCAAGGGAGGATTTATTGTATGAAAGAAATGACTCTTAACAAAGTTTTGAGTTTGTGTGAGTTACGTGGATTTTTACGTCTCGTAAACTCTGAGATGAAAGTTGAATCAAGCGGAGCTTTAGTTATGGAGTTTCTTCGTAGAGAATGGTTTAATAGTTTAGTTGTAAACAAAGACTTTTCTGTATTTGCAAGTGAAAATGATGTGTCGGCCACTTTTAATTTTGCGAAGGAGATGTGTCTGCAATCTCTACCATTTATGGTAGCTTCAGTTGAAAAGGATAGGGGCAGCCAACTTGATGCAAGTGGTTTAAGGTGCCGCATGTTTGTGGCACCGTCAGATGCCATGCAGTTTTTCCACCAATGGCAGGTTGAGAGAAAAATGTGGTGGAGAAAGGTAACCAAATCTTAACAATTGTTTAACAAAAGCGAAATTTGAACTTGTGCATAAAAAATTGATCATTTTGATGATGGTGTAATATCATTAATATTTGATGATTTGCTGTAAATAACACTTTCTGTTATTTTGGTTTCTGTTTCCCTTGTAAAAGTAAATTGTAAGCATGGAATGGGCCATACAACTGGAGAACAGTGCATAACAAAGCATATCCTTATCTTTTGCATGAAAAACTTGTATTTTTATCCTTTATTAATCCAAGTTTAAGCATCTTGTAACACTTTTTTAATTCCAGCCAATTTTTTAAAGCAGTAAACAGAGCTATCAAGGCCATAAGTCACTGCAATAAGAGCATGATAAACCTTTCTACATACAGTGTGTCTGTTTTTATAGGCCGAACTCCCTGCCTACTGTGGTTAAATAAGAGGCCAAGAATCACGAAATCGTATTAGTCTGGTATTAGGCATTGTTTTTCGAAAAAGTTGTTCAGGATGATCCCAAATGGGTAAATACGAAATTTCAGGCAAAAATAAAGATATTAAAATTCTCGAGAAAAAATCATAATGTCGACATCTTTGCAACAAAAAGGGTGTTGTGAAAATAATAAAGAACAATTAAAGTCCCGTCGCATATTTACGAAAGTGGGGGTTGTGTGTCTCAGGCTTTTTTTCTGTTGGTTTGTAAACGGGATTTCAGCTCTGTTAAAATTCCTATCATGGACAATAATTGACAACAAAGACCCCTTTCAATCTCCATAATTGTTACTGTTTATTGACACTGACAGTAAGGGACGGGAGTTTTGACGGATGTGAAATCCCGTTTACAAACCAACAGAAAAAAAGCTTGAGACACACAACCCCCACTTTCGTTAATATGCGACGGGACTTTAGTTTCTTGGTGATAGCCTAATAATTTCAACCTTTTTTGCGATTGTTAAGTTTTACCCGAGGTTTTACCCAATCAAGCAAAAACTTAAACAAATTCGTTTCGATTATATTTTACGTCACAGCACCGTTTCTGTTGCAAAAACATTGAAGTTCCGATATTTATGATTTTTCCTAAAAAGATTCAAAATTTTTACTTTTGTTTGAAACTCGGATTTGCCCATTTGGGGTCACCTTGAGTAACTTTTTCTTATAAAATTCTTCGATAAAGAAATGTCTAATACGATTTCGTGTTTTTTGCCATCTTTAATTAATCGCAGTACCTACGCTGCGATTTCAGTCTATCAAAAAGTGAAGTACCATATCGGCGCAAATTTTGGAGCTACAAGCAAAAAAAACATTGATTCGGTTAATATTAACGAAAATATTTCGTTGGGTCCAGTTAAAGTAAGACACACTATACATTTGAAGTGTAAAAATAATTTTTGAAGCAATTTGAGGCAAATTATCTTTCAACAAGTGGTGAAAAATTAATTGGTACCATTTGAAATAGTGAAGTTTTTACTCTCAAGTCCTTTAGGTAAACACTGGATTTAGAAAATTATGCACATTCCAAAAATATCGTGTTATACAGGCTGTTCCATTTGAAAATCAAAATAAGTTGGTGTCACTTGAAAAAATTTGGTCATTGTGCCAGAAAGCGGCCTCTGATAAGTACATTCCCATGTATCTACATCCGATGCTTCAACTTTGAAAATTGTACTCCAAAAAATAAGGAAAACGGGTAGGTTGAGCCTGTGACACCCTGTATATCTGTTTCATAAATACAGGGTCTCTTTTAAAGTGTCAGATATTTAGAGAATCATTTTCAGCTCTGACACACTTCCGGTTATACAGGAAATGGGAAACCTATGTTTTGACTCTAAATTCGGATTGGCCTCTTAATTGTCAGTTTATTGCACCCCCACTTTGCCTATCTAACTGTCATAGTTTTTGACATAAGTCAAAATTTGTGTAAAAAAATTGAGAAAAAAAATAGATTTTTATCCGGCAATAGAAAAATTTCTATCTTCCAGACGGTTGAAGATGAAGAATTAAAATTTGGTTCAAAGTACAAGGTTTCAGCTTTCGGTTGATGGCTCACCCGTTCTTGTTGACATAACAATATGGCGGAAATTATTTTTTTTAAATGGCGTAACGAAATTGTCCACAACTCAATTTTTTCAAATGCGAGTACCATAATTTTATCTATTCAAAAGATGCAAAATTAAATTCCCTGTAGGCTAGTATTAGCATTCCCTATACCTACATTCAATATTTTTGAAAATATTTGAAATAAATGTATTTGTGCGAATCAAAAAAATTGATCACAGCAAGCTTTGGATCAAAAATTAGTAAAAGTTCATTCTACTTCTTCAAAAATTTGACTTAAAGCTTGCTTGGATCAATTTTTTTAATTTGCACAAATACATTATTTCAAATATTATCAAAAATATATAAAGAAAATTTAATTTTGCATTTTTTGGATACATAAAATTAGCTCAAACCTTGTATTTTCCCCACCCTCCAAGTTTGATTTCTTAATCTTCAACCGTCTGGAAGATACAAATTTTTCTGTTGCAGGTTAAAAATCAATTTTTTTACACAAATTTGACACATGTCAAAAACTATGACAGTTAGGTAGGCAAAGTGGGGGTGCAAGAAGCTCAGAATTAGGAGGCCAATCCGCATCTAGAGTCAAAACCTAGGTTTCCCATTTAAAATAACAAAGATGGCAGCCACTTCTGGTATAACCGGAAGTGCGTCGGAACTGAAAATATTTTCACTCGATGGACAATGAATTGAAACCCCGTGTGTGAATTTTCGTTCAGCTGCTCAAAACGGTTCTCTAAATATCGCTAACTGACACTTTAAACGAGACACCCTGTAGAAGTTGAGCTATTTCATGAGGAGCGAAAAACCTATTTTTGCTGTGTGGTTCATAGATATACATATTCTTTTCACCCCCAAAAATGTTTTAACACCGCGAGTGAATTTATAATTTTTGATAACTGACTATTTATTTTGTTATCTAGCGATGGAGGTATATAAAGTTTTCGTGGCTAGGTATTTTTCTGAAAATGAATCTTATTTTGTAAAAATGCACGTCAGTCATTATCTCTGGTCATTATTTAATTTAAAAGAGCGAAATTGAGGCGTCATTACCTGTTTCACCATAGGCAACCAAAAATTTAGAGGTTTATTTCATAAAGAAATTATTTCAGTTTTCCGCTTCACCAGGACGATATTATTTAGGGGATGTTAAGAACAACGAAGATCAAGTAGTTGCGATTTTGGCAAAGTATCCCTGGGGTGATCAGTTAGTTGAAACATTGTCTATAATCAGCACGACCCCTAAGGGATTTACGGAGTCACAACTAGAAATAAAAGATGGAAGGAAAACTGTGCAAGCGCAATGTATTTTGAGTGAGGTGAGCTCTTCCACAATGCTTCTGAACACGTTATATGACGCATACGACGACTCACCCTTCCAGGGAAGACCCCGTCCAATTTTACGACTCCATCGAAAATTGGCTCCGTACAAGTTGGGCTTTTCCATATCATCATCAAGTAAGTTTTTGCCATTTGATGAGTTTAAAATAGAACCATTTTCTGACGAACGCAGAGGCAGTGTGAGTCAGGCGTTGGTGGTGTTAAACTGGGTTTTTGTTCCGTCAGAATTCCTAACAGTAACAATCGAGGTTGGTGAGGATCATTGTTGTTAACTGAAAGCCCGGAAAAGAAGCTTGACTCACACTGCTCCTGTGCATGTTGGAAAATGGCTCTATCTGCATGTACAGGGTGTTTTTTTTGTAAACTTCCCACCTTGAATATCTTTGGATATAGAAAGGATATTAAAACGATATAAACGCTGATCGGCCCTGGCCCTGTATGGCTTGCATTCTGTTTCGGTTTAGCCGGAAATGGTCTTAACTTTGTTTGTATATTATTTACGTATTTTGTTTGTTTTAGAAAAATCTACTGTAGATGAACTAAAAGACCTCGCTGTATACATCTGTCGGCAGCTGCGCACAAACCAAGTTTCATGCCTCCTCACTCCTATGAGTTACAAAAATTCCCTAGAATCCCAGTGGACCCAATACGATGAAATGGGAATCCCCTACACAGTTCACCTCAATGAGGAAACCTTAAGAACTGGAATAATTTTGTTACGAAGCAGAGACACGACGTTGAAAGAACAAGTACACATTTCCGACTTGAACAAATACGTCGAACAATTGTTCAGGAATTATTAAGAGAATAAATTTTATTTCGCAAAATCTACACCGGTGACTTTCGATATCCAGGCGATGTAGGCCGACACTCGAGTGTACACGGAGTTGTTGAAGGCCACTCGGCAGAATGGCAATAGCGCCAAGTGGCTCGTGATGCCGATTTGAAGAGGCTTGCCATTGTGGATTATGAAAAGTGGCCCTCCACTGTCCCCCTAAAGTTTTGAATATATAATTGTACATAAATTTTTGAAATTACAAAAAGATTTTACCTTACACGCCTTCCCTTCCGCAATTCTAGACGCTGCGCAGATCTCCACACTTTGTAGTTCCTGCTCGCTGAAGCATTTGTCGTAGTTGCTGATGTGCAAAATGGCCTTTCTCAGCTTTTTCGGGGTCTGGTACATATCTGTGTTTGAAATTTAATATAAAACTGAAATTCTTTACAATGGCAACACTGGACAACTTGGAAAAATACACTATCACTAGAAACACCTCACTACACCGAAACACTTGATTTTACTGCTGACGCGTTTCGAACACAATGTGCTCATCAAAGCCAACCAAACTGAAATATTTATAGACCCACCCGCGTAGCTCCACCCCTCGGCTGTGAAAGTTAGACCAATCACAAGTGGAGAAATTTTCACGCGTGGCTAAACACGTATAAATGTGACATGTCCTCCCTAAGTAGCGTAAACAGATGAATATGCGATCGGGCCTGTATCAGCGTTCATACGCCTATCCCTAGACTTATAAATTACGATACTTTCCATCGCATCTAGCTTCTGCACCTTAAGCCAACTTAATCCCTTCAGACCTGACGCACATTACACTGTACACAAATGGCAACCCCCACTTGTGATACATCATTTGAAAGCTAATTTCATTGCCAATCTAACACTGTAACAATTTTTGATATTTGTTCAACTTGACAAAACTTTAACCACATAAAAATAGGACATAGGAAATTCCCTAAGAACCGTTATGGAATCCGGAGTAGCATTAGATCGAACTTGCTCGTTTCAGATCTAAGTTCAGCCAAATCGGTTTAGTAATTTGGGCTGTGGAGTGTTTATTAACGAGCGAACGTACGAACATACACACAAACACATTTTAAAAACCACTTTTTTGGGTTCCTGAAACCTCAAAACATATAGATCCGGTCTTATCTCGAATTCGAAAATTTTAGTGATTGCAGTGCATAACCTCCCTGTTTTTTAAATGGTAAATGAAGTGGGGGGTTAAAAAAATAAGCGTTCTTCATTCAGGGCGCTCTGTACTGAGTAATTTTGTTTAACACTTTGCATTTCATTTGTTTATTAAAGCTGTTTTTTGTCACTTTTATAGGAAAAATTTTAATTATCTCGGTTGGTATTGATCGGAGTTTGGTAAAAACATCACCAATCGTTTAGTTAGGTGCGATTTCGCGGGAAAAGAGGGGTCACAAGTGGGGTTTTCTATAATCCATTAATTTATTAATCTGGCCAGAGCCATCTTGATTTTAGCGTTGTTCGCAATTTTAAAGAAAAAATTAAGTGTTCTTTATTCAGGACCCTCTGCACTGAGTAATTTTGTTCAACTTTTCGAAAATTGCATTTCATTTATTTATTAAAGCTGTTTTTTGTCACTTTTATAGAAGAATTTTAATTATCTTGGTTGGTATTGATCGGATTTTGGTAAAAACATCACCAATCGCTTAGTTAGGTGCGATTTAGTGGGAAAAGAGGGGTCACAAGTGGGGTTTTCTATAATCCATTAATCTGGCAACAGAGCCAACTTGATTTTAGCGTTATTCGCAATTTTAAAGAAAAAATTAAGTGTTCTTTATTCAGGACCCTCTGCACTGAGTAATTTTGTTTAACTTTTCGAAAATTGCATTTCATTTGTTTATTAAAGCTGTTTTTTGTCACTTTTATAGAAAAATTTTAATTATCTCGGTTGGTATTGATCGGATTTTGGTAAAAACATCACCAATCGCTTAGTTAGGTGCGATTTAGTGGGAAAAGAGTGGTCACAAGTGGGGTTTTCTATAATCCATTAATCTGGCAACAGAGCCAACTTGATTTTAGCGTTATTCGCAATTTTAAAGAAAAAATTAAGTGTTCTTTATTTAGGACCCTCTGCACTGAGTAATTTTGTTTAACTTTTCGAAAATTGCATTTCATTTGTTTATTAAAGCTGTTTTTTGTCACTTTTATAGAAAAATTTTAATTATCTCGGTTGGTATTGATCGGATTTTGGTAAAAACATCACCAATCGCTTAGTTAGGTGCGATTTAGTGGGAAAAGAGTGGTCACAAGTGGGGTTTTCTATAATCCATTAATCTGGCAACAGAGCCAACTTGATTTTAGCGTTATTCGCAATTTTAAAGAAAAAATTAAGTGTTCTTTATTCAGGACCCTCTGCACTGAGTAATTTTGTTTAACTTTTCGAAAATTGCATTTCATTTGTTTATTAAAGCTGTTTTTTGTCACTTTTATAGAAAAATTTTAATTATCTCGGTTGGTATTGATCGGATTTTGGTAAAAACATCACCAATCGCTTAGTTAGGTGCGATTTAGTGGGAAAAGAGTGGTCACAAGTGGGGTTTTCTATAATCCATTAATCTGGCAACAGAGCCAACTTGATTTTAGCGTTATTCGCAATTTTAAAGAAAAAATTAAGTGTTCTTTATTCAGGACCCTCTGCACTGAGTAATTTTGTTTAACTTTTCGAAAATTGCATTTCATTTGTTTATTAAAGCTGTTTTTTGTCACTTTTATAGGAAAATTTTAATTATCTCGGTTGGTATTGATCGGATTTTGGTAAAAACATCATCAATCGCTTAGTTAGGTGCGATTTAGTGGGAAAAGAGTGGTCACAAGTGGGGTTTTCTATAATCCATTAATCTGGCAACAGAGCCAACTTGATTTTAGCGTTATTCGCAATTTTAAAGAAAAAATTAAGTGTTCTTTATTCAGGACCCTCTGCACTGAGTAATTTTGTTTAACTTTTCGAAAATTGCATTTCATTTGTTTATTAAAGCTGTTTTTTGTCACTTTTATAGAAAAATTTTAATTATCTCGGTTGGTATTGATCGGATTTTGGTAAAAACATCACCAATCGCTTAGTTAGGTGCGATTTAGTGGGAAAAGAGTGGTCACAAGTGGGGTTTTCTATAATCCATTAATCTGGCAACAGAGCCAACTTGATTTTAGCGTTATTCGCAATTTTAAAGAAAAAATTATGTGTTCTTTATTCAGGACCCTCTGCACTGAGTAATTTTGTTTAACTTTTCGAAAATTGCATTTCATTTGTTTATTAAAGCTGTTTTTTGTCACTTTTATAGAAAAATTTTAATTATCTCGGTTGGTATTGATCGGATTTTGGTAAAAACATCACCAATCGCTTAGTTAGGTGCGATTTAGTGGGAAAAGAGTGGTCACAAGTGGGGTTTTCTATAATCCATTAATCTGGCAACAGAGCCAACTTGATTTTAGCGTTATTCGCAATTTTAAAGAAAAAATTAAGTGTTCTTTATTCAGGACCCTCTGCACTGAGTAATTTTGTTTAACTTTTCGAAAATTGCATTTCATTTGTTTATTAAAGCTGTTTTTTGTCACTTTTATAGAAAATTTTTAATTATCTCGGTTGATATTGATCGTATTTTGGTAAAAACATCACCAATCGCTTAGTTAGGTGCGATTTCGCGGGAAAAGAGGGGTCACAAGTGGGGTTTTCTATAATCCATTAATCTATTAATCTGGCAACAAAGCCAACTTGATTTTAGCGTTATTCGCAATTTTAAAGAAAAAATTAAGTGTTCTTTATTCAGGACCCTCTGTACTGAGTAATTTTGTTCAACTTTTCGAAAATTGCATTTCATTTGTTTATTAAAGCTGTTTTTTGTCACTTTTATAGAAAAATTTTAATTATCTCGGTTGGTATTGATCGGATTTTGGATTTTGGTATAAGTACCTACATACTTAACTAATAAAGATCCTGAAACTAAATTTGACATTCATAGAAAAGCTAAAAGTCTACATCCATTACGTTCTTTACAATGTTATTACTGCGGTCGATACGAGGAAGAACATTGTACAAACACTTACGATATTATTACCGCAGAAATACTTATTTTTCTTCATTGTAAATGCACGAATCTAAGTAAATACATTAAAATATGTATTTTTGAGCAAGGAGGAAGTGTATTGTAGTATTTCTAGTTAATAAGAAACAAAGAAACAATCTCTAATCTATATCGAGATAGAATACAGAACCAAACAGTTGCTGACAATCTTTCTCGCGCTCTCCTGTAAAGTTGAGATTAATCACTTACAATGTTTTTGCATGCGTGTATCGAATTGTAGAGAATAATTGTGCCTTAAAGGCCCGAAATGCGTTAAAGTCAAAATTAGATTTGATATTGTCAGTTTCCTCCAGTTAATTGATCAAATAATATTAGTACTAACGTCTGTTTTATAGTAAGAATGGCACTAGTCTGGTACCAAGCGAGATTTGAACCTATCATAGTAGATAACATCATTAGGAAGTCAAAATTCAAACAGCAAGTGTTAAAATTTGTCGTATTACCTTTTGAACCTCAGTTGACAAGAGGTTTGACAAGGTTTTTTGCTCAACAAAATCAATTGTCAAAATTGTGATCTAAAGTATGTAGGTCAAACACGAAGGTCTCTCAGCACCAGATTTAAGGGGGGCTAAGTGCCCCTTAAATATGGCAGAACTGAGAAATCCAGTTATTAAATTAGTTTGTAGCCTTAACAAGGTGCAGATGCTAGATGCGATGGAAAGTATCGTCATTTATAAGTCTAGAGATAGGCTTATGAACGCCGATACAGGCCCGATCGCATATTCATCTCGGTTTACGCAACTTTAGGGACGACTTGTCGTATTTATGCGTCTTCACCCACGTATGACCATTTCTCGACCTGTGATTGGTCTAACTTTCACAGCCGAGGGGTGGAGTTACGCGGGTGAGCCTATAAATGTATCCGTTTTCCCGCAGGTAGGGTTGTTTAGCTTCGGCTTTGATAATGAGCACATTATTGTGTTAGAAACGCGTCAGCAGTGAAAATCAGGTGTTTCGGTAGTGCATAAATTCTTTTCCTACCGTTTATAATACCAAAACCCGTGAGATAAGCAGTTTTGCCCAACAAGTTTTCCTTACTGTTCGTATGCAGCTTGATCAAATTAATATTTCGACCTTAAATTTTCTGTTTTTGTTAATTGATTTATTAAGTAGGCAGTACCCAATTTAGCGGCCGTTTTAAGTTTCACCAAACCAATATCGTCCCTCCCTCCTGTGCTTAAATAAGTCGGATGTATGGTAACACTTTCAACTCGATGTACATTGGCTCCCGCAGCGCTTCTTAAAACGCTTCCCAAAGCCACGAACGCCTCATTGCTTAAAATCAAAAATTAACTAAAAAAATTTGCGTAACTTACGGCTTAAGTCGGGGTGATGCAAAGTCAAGCTGGATGCAATGCGCAGCGGTTAGAACCCATTTGGGGTTGATTAAACTTCCACCGCAAAAACTCTGGTAGGATGTACCTACGAGTTGCATAAGACTTGCGTGGAAAGGAAATTCGCCTTGATTCGGTTCAATGGGTTTAGAAAAACCCTTTGGAAGAAATAGTTTTAGATTTTTTTTGGGAATTTATACTCACATTTACGATTGACGCGGAGTTTACTTTACAAATCGGGAGTAAACAGAACAGAAGGTAAAACATAATTGTTGATGTTTATTATATCCCGGAAATCATAATAATTCGCTCGACATTGATGATTTCCGCCTGGAAATGATGAGTTATTGGCAAGTTTTTTCATTTATTTAATCCCTTGTTGCTTTACAGTTAGTTGTTGGACAATGCGATATAATTTTAGTAGTTTATGTAGGTACAGTCGGAAAACTGAGTCATGCACGCGGCTCTTGAGCGTTAAGCTCAGAATTTTTAACGCCAGCCTTGGATAGTGTGCCAATAAAGGATTATTCGTTCAGTAATTCAGCACAAAATGCATTATTTACTTTTTCGACTGTACCTAGACGTGAGTGATGATCTGCGTGTTGAAAAGAATAAGAAAATAATCCTTGTGACTCGGAATTACAGTTGACCGAACAGTAGAAGTACCTGTCACGTGATGGTCGCCATGTTAGCACTAACTTTGCGTCACTCCTCGACTCCTCTAATTTTTAATAAGAGTGAAAATTTTCATTATTTTCTATACAAGTGGTAGAAACTGAACATTTTTGAAAGTTTAGAACCATAATTTAATGACCTTTTGATTTTCTTATGGTCGCCATGTTGAATTTTGGTACCATCTGACATACAAAAAAAATTGGCTTTTCAAAAATGTAACTAAGAACTTTTTTGAAAAAAACATGCTAAAGTTTGAGACGACTATCTATTTTTTCTATTTCGGTTTCCTAATGAACACTTTATAGCACCCAAACGCGTTCTCTAATTGATTTTTCTTGAAATTTGTAACAAGTTGGGTATAGACAAGGCTAGAATTTCAAAAAACCCTTTCTATATTATGCTAGAAGCAAATCGGATAACATTTTGACGACAAGTGTTTCTAGACTAATTGGACCCTGCTGAATCCGAAAATCACTGTCGGCAATTCGAAATCTTAACCGGAAGTCCGTAATTCTAGATGGCGCTCAAGGCAGATCGTCATATCCAAAATAGCATGAAAATTATACACTTTTCGACGAAAGACGTGGTACACAAAATTAAAGATATCTTCATTCTCTACAAGAAAGGCCCTAATGATTTTTTTCGTACAGGCAACGGTTTACCCCTAGAGCGGGCAAGAAAGTTGCGCTCGCCGCGCGGCTTACGCGCTCCACTATTATTTAATCAAAAAGCTTGTTTCTTAATTTTTATGGAATTTTTCAATATATTTCACCAATATCCACCTAAATACATGGGATCGTAAGATATTCTCATTTTATTTCCGCTTTTTCAATGTGCAAACGCCGTTTGCTGTCTTTCACTGTAGGTTTCTTTTGAGCTGCGCTACAGCAAAAAGCAGATCGGATAACATTTTGACAACAAGCACTATTTAAATAATTGAACCCTGCTGAATCCTTAAATCACTATTTAAATTTCAAAATCTTGAGAGGATGTACGCTAGTTAAGGTGGCTTTCAAGCTCAGATATAGTTTCTATTTTATTTTCAGGCCTCTGTAGCAAGAACCGTCCATACGATTGCTTTGTGTCAATGATAACTTTCGATCAGGAAGTCGAGATTTACAACATATCAAAATTTCAGCCAAATTGGCTGAAAGATATTTTTCCATTGGATGGTATTTTGGATGGTGCCATATTGAATAAAACATTTCCGGTCAAGATTTCGAAGTCAAAACAGCGATTTTCGGACTCAGCAGGGTTCAATTAATCAAAAAATACTTGTTGTCAAAATGTTATCCGATACGACCCTTGTAAAATACGCACCTCAAAAGCAACCTAGAGTCAAAATAGAAAACGGCGTTTGCACATTGAAAAAAGGGAAGTGAATTGTGAATATCTTACTAATCCCATGTATTTAGGTGGATATTGGTGAAATATATTGAAAAACTCCATAAAAATTAAGAAACAAGTGTTTTGATAAAATAATCGTTGAGCGCGTAAGCCGCGCGGCGAGCGCAACTTTCTTGCCCGCGCTATAGGAGTAAACCGTCGTCTGTACGAAAAAAATCATTAGAGCCTTTCTTGTAGAGAATGAAGCTATCTTCAATTTTGTATACCACGTCTTTAGTCGAAAACTGTATAATTTTCATGATATTTTGGGTATAACGATTTGTCTTGAGCGCCATCTAGAATTACGGACTTCCGGTTAAGATTTCGAAGTGTCGACAGTGATTTTCGGATTCAGCAGGGTCCAATTAGTCTAGAAACACTTGTCGTCAAAATGTTATCCGATTTGCTTCTAACAAGTCGCGAAACTCAAAACTAGCCTGGTCTAGTATCCAAAATAGAAAAAATAGTATAAAAAACGTGTTTCATAAGGTTCTTATCGCACTCGGATTTTGAAAAACTCAGGCTTTTTGCCCTCGTTGTCCAAACATCCTCGTGCGATAATAATTGGTCTTATGAAACGTGTTTTTTAATATACTATTATTGAATTTTCAATTAAATTATATAACTAAACATCAAAAGGGATTAAAAAAGTTGGTGCACTATTTTATACTTTATTTCAAAAAGTTTTGATGATTTTTCGAAAAAGTCCATATTGATTATGTACGTTTTTGAAAAGCTAATTTTTTTCAGTCTCTCATGTTGTCAAAATTCAATATGGCGGCCACAAGAGAATCAAAAGTTGACTGTCATTGCTCTAAATCTAGAAGGCCTAGAAAATTCGATTGACAGCTGTCAATAATATAAAAGTTCCAAGTTTTATTTAAATATGTACATAGCATTAATCGTTAGGGAGATATTAATTTTTATTTGAAATAGCAATTTCCAGATTCTTCGGAATAACTCAGAAACGAATCAAGGTATGGAGAAATTCTCTTCAAATTCTTAATCACAAAGAAATAGCACAACTTTTCTCTAATTTAACCAACTCCGTGTCTCTTACTGTTTAGTAGATGCCAAGCAGTGAAAAAGCAACCACCTTGTGTATATTATTTTCTAACACGCAAAATGCATTTGAATTGAAAAAACGTGGGAATTTTACAAAATTTACTTTTCGGGGATTGGCGATGGGGTTGAGAAATGCAAGTGAATGATATAATTAATTACAATTAACTAAAGCGTTTCATTAACGTTTCAACCTTTAAGTTCCAACCCCTTATTTCACCACCCCCACACAATTAAAGCAAAGTGATTTCGATTTCGCCACCCTAATCCAATGGGTCGATTTTAGGACCGTTTAGAAGTTTATGTTTTCATCCCCTAGTGAATCAACCCCTTTACGATTTAAAGGGGTGATTTTATATCTGTGGAACTATGGTGTTCTATAATTTATTGTGTATTTACTAATGTTTGACGTTCATAAGTTAATGAAGAAAATAGAAAAAAAATTATATTTGTACGATTTACAGAATTTTCTTGAAGAAAGTTCCAGTTTCACTCCTTAAATTTCATTACTCGTGTTAGATCATAATGAAAAGTCCACCCCTCTAAAGCGACATTGTAAATTGTCACACCAAAATCTGCCCTGATGTTTTAAACAGTTTTTGTATTTTCGTAATTTTGTGTTTCTGTATTCGGGGGTTGTAGCGTCCTTGTGGTTTTAAGCAAATTGTGCTTAAGACCTTAGTTGAGCCACTAATGGAAATCTATCAAATGGCGCGAATTTCGACCAATGCTTGTTAAGCGAAATCTTCAGTTACAACCCCTAATTTTCACCCCATTCGTCCAATTTTGCTGAAAGAACATTCCTCGAAAGACATTATCGAACTATGTGTGTAAGGGTGTGTGTGTGCGCGCCTAGTTGTGGTTTTTAAACCCTAACTTTCATCCCCTGAAATTGGCATCCCCGCTACCCCAGCCGACTTGAGACTTCAACGCGTGTACCAAGTTTCAGTGAGATAACTCCACGAGTTTTCAAGTTATTCCAATTAATAGTTTGAAGAAATTTGAATAGAATGAAAAATGGCACTTCCCCTGGATCGCTTCCCAAACCATTTCAGCTCTTCAGTTTGTCACAAAATCTCCAAATAAGAAATATCAGCCAAATCGATCCCGTAGTTTGTGTTTAATGTATGTAGTTTAAAAATTTCGATTTTTTTTTTGCCTAAAGGGCAGTACTTAATTGTGAATGCATTTTTTTATCTAAAACCAGAATTTGAAGAGCTTTCTAATTATGACACTAAATTTTTCGAAAATCCGTTTTTATCGATTAGAAAATGCAGCAGAGAGGCGGCTTAAACCTCCCCATCGCGTGGATCTTTTGATTTTCCGTGTCTTGTATTTAAAATTTTAAATTTGATATGCCTAAATGGCACTTCCCGTTCACAACTGCTTCCAAAAGCCGTTCAGCTCTTTAGTAGTTTGAGCTATAATGTGTTTTTCGTGTTACTACATTTCGATTTTTTAACCGAAAGGGCAAAGTGTGAATGAATTTTGTCTTATTTAAAACCAGAATTTGAAGACCTTTTTGATGGTGACAATAAATTTTTCAAAAACTTGTTTTAAATGGTTAAATCAGTATAATTTAGAAGCAGAATTTGAAGGCCTTGAAGGTGAGTTGGTGACGTAAAAAATATGGGTTTGTATTTAAAATTTGAAAGTTGATGTGCCTAAATAGCACTTCCTTTTGCACGACTGCTTCCAAAAGCTTATCAGATCTAAGTTGGGTTATGAGATGCCTACTTTCCAAATTTCAGCCAAATCGGTCCAGTAGTTTTGGCTGTGGCGTGTTTACAAACGAACGTACGAACAAACACAGACACTTTTAAGAACCACTGTCCTCAAAACGTATAGATCCTGTCTTATCTCGAATTCGAAAATTTTAGTGATTGCAGTAACCTCCCGTTTTTTTAAATTGTGGGTTGGGGAGGTTGATAGCAGTTTGTTTTTAAAATTTGAAAATTGATGTCCGAGAACGGTAATCTTCAAGTAAATATTTTAAAGTGCGTTAAAAATCTCTAAATTTTAAGCTTTTTGTCAAGAGTGAATATATCTTTGAAGGCAGAATTTCAAGGCTTTTTCAGTCAAATAGATCGTGTAATTTGAGCTGTAGCGTGTTTACAAACAGATAGATTTTGAAAAACACTCTTTTAGACATCTGGAGCCTCGATGTTAATATTTAAATATTTTGAACTTTTTTAATTTCGTCAGCTGATGCATATACAAATCTAATGAAAATTTACCCTGAATGCTTGTATAGTCGAAGTAGCAACAGTGTAAGCAAGTGTAAGTTCAAAGCCACGCACAGGTGCTCTGCCGATAACGGTAAACTGCGCAAAGCACCTAGTGGCGAGTAGCAACCCTTCATGGATTTGGAATGCTCGGTAAATGAGACGTCTTTTAAATGCCACTTCCCCATAGACCCTGCAACCCACAATACAACAAATTTGGCGCCATCTCCCGAGTCAGAATCGAATTAACCATGCTCTAAACCTAAACCTTAAAGACAATCATACCACTTGTGTTAGATACAAAAATAAAAACATTTATTTGTTATATTTGTAATGCCCCTCGCCAGTCTTTCTCCCCAATTTATTTTCCTTCACGAGTCTTCGCAAAACTTGCGGCGGCTCGAAGAGGGGGTTGTCGGGGTACTTCTTGTGCCACCCTTCCAAAACGGACAGTCCAATGTCAAGCCCCGTATAATCGCTTAACTCCAACGGTCCCATGGGATATCCCGCCCCTAACTTCATGGCTAAATCGATATCCTCCGCGGATGCATCCCCCCTATCCAGTAACTTCGCAGCCTCGGCCATGTAAGGCACCAAAAGCCGATTGACAATAAACCCAGGAGTATCCTTACAAGTTACACAAGTCTTCCCTACAGCCTTCCCCCAAGCCATCATCGCCTTGTAAGTTTCCTCGGAAGTTTCAGGAATCCTCACAACTTCCAGTAATCTCATCACGGGCACGGGACTGAAAAAATGAAGCCCTCCAAATCTGTCCTTTCTCTTAGTAACAGAAGCGATTTCACCGATTGATAAGGAACTAGTATTTGAAGCAAAGAGAGTTTTCGCAGGAGCTACCTCGTCCAAAGCCTTGAAAAGTCGATGCTTCAATTCCATATTTTCGACTACGGCTTCCACGACCAAATCGCTGTCCTTGACGGCTTCCTTGAAGTCCGTGAAAGTTTTGATATTTGCCTGGGAGTCCGAGATGAATTTCTGAGCGGCTGCGGGGTCGTCTTTGTGGAGTCTTTTGGCCACTCTTGCGATGCTTTGGCTGATGAGTCCTTGGGACTTCTTTATCAAGTCGTCGTTGACCTCGACGAGGTTTACGGTGTGGCCGGTTTGGGCGGCGACTTGGGCGATGCCCGAGCCCATGAGGCCACCCCCGATGACGGTTACATTCTTGATTGCGTTAAGGGCAGTGGATGCCGAAAAGTTGCGCTTGATAATCGCGGACGGCAAAGCCATTTTTAAATCAAGATACTACTGTAATTATAAAGATGTTCGGTGTTTTATATAAGTAACGATAAGGAAATCTACTTGTCATTGAGAAAACAAGATAAGAAAGTGCAAGGGTCTCGAATGAGTTTCTCTGTTTTATAACCAGGTGTGACTTTGTTGTAAAGGCTTCAAAGGAGGATTCAACTAAAGAAATTGACTTTTGACTTACCGCAGTTTCATGTCAATCCGAATCTTTTTTTTTTAGAAAATCTCAATTTTTTGAATAATCTGGAAATTAAGAATTTCCAAATTCCACCCATCTAGATCTTAAAATCGCTTCAATTATAACATAAATATCCCTCATGTTGGCAATAGGGCGCGGGCATCACTTATGCAACCACGCAACACAATCAGCTGCTTGGAGAACAAACATTACATTTGAATGCATGGAGTCAAGTAGGTTTTTACGCCTTTTTTAAGTTTTCCGACTATAAACTGCTCTATTTTCCTTAATTACAGAAACTGTTAGACGAGTTGATGTTATAGCAGCGTTTTTTTCGAATGGTTTTCTCGGTTTTTAATAAATTGCAAGATAGTGCAATTGGGTACTTACCCATCGAGACTGCTTTCCTTGAAAATTAATTGCCTTTCCTTTTTATAAACGGTGAGTTTTTAATTATCTGTTACTATAATTTTCAAAAACTTTTAGCAAAAAAACAAACATACCAACATTTTACTCGGTTATTAGGTAATTGTGGCACATTGGTATGGAATACCATCGAAGTAGATTAACACAATAGAGAAATGTCCCTTGTCTATTAAAAAGCTAGAGGAATGGACAAAGGCCATTAAGAGGGCTGACAAAATGTGGTTATAAAGAAAAATTAGGTACCTGACCAATAACGAGAAATTTATTTATTGTTAAGACAACCAATTTTCTTGACCCAGCCACACAAGAACTGATTATTACAATGTTATTACTTTCAAGACTTTTGTAGCTTCAAATCTGTCCATTGAATAAACAATTTCTTTAAAACCAACTATACAATGTCTATATAAGTCACTTTTGGAAATTTTGTTGGATCGATGGAGAATCCGTTGTCTTTTTTTACATAGGGGTGTCCGAAATTTATTACAGACTCTTTATCTAAATATTGGTATCTTGTATTTTCATCCCAAGTGACAAAATGTTCACTGAATTGTTTTTTTTCCATTGTCCACCACACTTCACTAACAACAAACAGATTTCACTAGGTTTATTTACACTGCACAGCCGTTCCGAATAACTAAATATCTACAAAACCGCATTCTAAAGAGACAAACCACTGTTTAAACCCACTTTACACCCCAAAACTACGGAAAATTGGAGAAAAACGCATGTACTCCATGCAGTTAAATGTGATGTTTGTTCTCCAAGCAGCTGATTGTATTGCAGGGTTGCATAAGTGATGCCCGTGCCCTATACAGTGTGATGACATTTCTCAAAATGCTGTGCGCTGTCAACCATTTTTGTAGGTTATGTTTATATTGGTTTATACAGTTTATACCACAGAATCTACTGTTTAAATGATGAAGCTTGGTGCAAAAATTATTGGTCAATTGTGATTCCTCTTGATGTTATAAGCCGCCAAAAATCTTCATTTTTAAGCGTTATTTTTAAATATCTTTCGAAAGGTGTATCGTAAGATTTTGAATTTTTGCACAGCTTTGTTACAGATCAAGAAGCAACTGCTGATGGTACTCAAGACGTTATCCAAAAAGCGGATCTCTGTTATACAGGGTGGCCCCGAAGTTATTTGCCCTTAAACTTTTTTATGTTTGAAAATATTGCTAATTTGCCTATGCGGGCGTGTTTTCCGTTCAATTCAAAAACTTTTTTGGCTCTTAAAATTTTTCGAAAAAACTAACCACTCACGAGAAAAATTGAAAAAACCGAAAACATGATGCAGGTAATCACCTTAAAACCAATGATGAGTCTACCTCATAAAAAAGTGAAATTACCGTCAATGTTTTTTCTTCAGTTGTGAGCAATGGTTTTGGGCACAGATGTAGGACACCTTCAATGCAAAAAAACAGTTGAAATGTGACGCGTGTCAACGTCACTTTGATTTTTATTGAAATTGTAGGTTTATCACGATGATCATGTTTTCGGTTTTTTCAATTTTCCTCGTGAGTGGTTAGTTTTTTCGAAAAATTTTAAGAGCCAAAAAAGTTCTATAATTGAACGGGGAATACGGCCGCATAGGCAAATTAGCAATATTTTCAAACATAAAAAAGTTCAAGGGCAAATAACATCGGGGCCACACACTTAAAAATAATGATTAAATTTTCAATCAATTTCAAATCATTATTTATTAAATCCAGGTCCACGCCAGAATGATTAAGAAATTTACACTATTGGAATGATTAAAGGGCAGGAAAATTGATTAAAATGTTCCTAATCATTTTAGAGTATATTTTAATCAGTACGTCGATTAAACTGTAATCAATTTTTAGTAATATTTCATTTTAAATTAATCTTTTTTGATTAAAAAACAATCATTTTTGGGTGTCGGTCATAATTATTGAGACTCAAAGATGTGTTATTTTTTTTATTTTTGAGAAGACAAATACAAATGGAAGTAAACACAACACTCATACATAACTTTAGCCTTTGGCACAAACACATTTCATACGGTTCTTTGTACAACACGGAGTTTCTAACACGTATGACCATATCTTCGCCATCTTCTTAATTTTCATTGATTTCATTCACCTCAAAGCTGTGGAAAACAGCGTCAAACTTCAAACTGTACCTATACATGTATCACTATTCACCTCGCTATACATTGTATTAAACATAAAACAATCAAAAAAACCAAAACCACTGATGGAAATGGAAAAGTATCTACAACGCCAACATGTCGCTGCAAGTGACGCGCCCGCACGTAGTGAACTGTTGAGCTACTTAGTGCGCTCTGCGCTTGCGCCTAATCAAAATAGTAGAAAATGATTGCTTTATAATCAGAATTTGGCTTATCATAATCAAAATTAATTACGATCATAATAAAATAATCATTATTGTTTCAATTGTAATAAAAGATTTAGTAAGTAGGAGGTGATTACAAAAATGATTAAAAGTTTAATCAATTTTTTAATCAAATTAAATAAATCAAAAGCTTATACAACTTTAATCGATAGAATTTTTTACCGTGCACCCTTTATAACAGGGATCCGCTTTTTGGATAATGTCTTAAGGCGGCGACTGACCTGTAACAAAACGATGTAATGTAACGCGAGCATTCGGTGGTCAGTTCAGGAAAGCGAGCGGCGAACCGAGCCATGCTCGTGCTCGCTGGTGCTCCACCCGGCTGTCGGTTTTTTCGCGAATCCTTTTGATTGTTACATTACCGATCAGTACAGGTGGTGACATGTTCACTTTGAGCATACGTGTTTGCGCCCCTACGCATCTCCAAAACCTCAATTTTGCGTTTAGTCTGCAAAGGACCTTGATGTGGGCAGACGTGTGTGTGCTTGAAAATGGAATGGTCGCAAGAGAAGGCTTTGTTCTTTATTGAACAATACCGCAAGAAACCAATCTTGTGGGATCCCCAGGATTCACAACATTATAATAAATTAAAAAAACACGACGCCTGGCAGGAACTAGCCGATGAGCTAGAGATAAATATTGAAGAATGCAAAAAGATGACCAGTTTGTTAGCGTCCCTGAGGAGAGAGAAAGGAAAAATTACAAAAACTAAAGGCACAGGGAAAGGTATGACCATCAGTAACTTATAAAGTCTTTATTAATTTATTGTGATTTGTTTTTTAATTTTTATTCCCATAAATACAGGGTGTCCCAGATTCAGCATTTTGTAGCAATATCCCATCACAATGAACACAGCACTAGCTACTTCTACGTCCGACATTTTGGCAAGACTGACAACAAGTAGTGGAGCACTGTTGAGCGAAGCATTCAAAATGAGCATTCGGACCGCTAAAAATTTTGTATTTGTAATGTAATGCTCGCCACAAGCATTACCTTACAAAGTTCAGCTCCAGTCAGTCGCCGCCTTTAAGTACCATCAGTAGTTGCATCTTGGTCTGTAACAATGCTGTGCAAAAATTCAAAATCCTACGATACACCTTTCGAAAGATATTTAAAAAGAACGTTTAAAAATGAAAATTTTTGGCGGCTTATAACATCAAGAGAAATCACAATTGACCAATAATTTTTGCACCAAGCTTCATCATTTAAACAGTAGATTCTGTGGTATAAAGGATGTGGAGTCTTTCAGACTCACCCTGTGTTTATTCAAGGTTTTCATGCATAAATTAAAGGATGAAAAGGAGGAAGCCTTTGTTTGCAGTCAATACAATGTTGAAATCAAAGTAATATTAGGTATTATTGGATTATTTTCGATCAGGTAAAAACCTGGTTTGCAAAAAATTTGCCCAAAGGACCCTATACGATAGTAGCTCAGGAAAAATCAGATCTAGACGATTCGAAAATTAGATTTTTGTTGTGGAACTATAATAAAGTGTTCTTACAACATCAAATACAATTATTATTTATTCTGTTTGAATTACCCTAGTTACCCATTCATAGTAGGAACTCATCCTGGTGAATCCCGACGGTTCTGGCGTCTCGCATCCGTTTCCGCTGATAAAACTAGAAATGGCTATCAGACGGACTCCTCCTCCCACCACCAGTACAACTGGTCCACCAGTATCACCCTTAAAAGATTAAAAAATTAAATAAATATCCAAGTTATAGAAATTAAACCTACCACACAAGTTCCTTCAGTATTCTGTCCAACAGCGCACAAGATGTTATCGTTAATAATTGAACCATACGTAACTTTACATTCATCATTAGTTATGCTGACTACGTGGGCCCATAGCAAAGAATCAATAGGTGCTTCCACGTCTGAAAAATATCTAATGTATACAAGGCGGTTAATAAAAAAAACATCAATTACTGCGTATTCGGGGTGTCCCGAATTTAGAGGATAGCATCTTAGGGACGTACGATCAAAAATGTGAAGAAAAGTGTTAATAAATATGGGTCGAAAAATGCCTCCTAAATGAGCTATAGGGCCCCTCAAAGGGGTTAACAAAAAATGTGTTTTCTTAAATTTATTAACCTGTTTTATCAAAACTGCTGAAGGCGACAATAAGGCTGTCAAAATTGATGACAGAAAGGTAGACACCAGCCTACTTTTATTTTTTTACTTATTAACGCTGCGTAAAGTAATTACGGAAAAATAAATCCGTAATTACGAAAAAAAAATTCATGATTACGAAAAAAATCCGTAATTACGGAAAAAAATCAGTAATTACGGATTTTTTTCCCGTAATTACGGAAATAAAAAAAAGTGTGACCCCAGGGGCCCAATTTTTGAACCATGTGAAAGCAATTCCCATGGGAAATGACGATTACACGCCATACAATCGTGGTAATTGGTTGTCGAAAATCGGTGGAGATCGGTTCTCACATGCTCGGCACCACGTGAAATCGTAGCCTTTCACCACCACTACAAAAAATTAATGAAGGGGGAGCGCCATTTGGGGGCCTACGGTTGTATTCTCCCCGGGGAGAAGCTCCCACGTTTCAAAAATACAGACCCCAGGACGTTTTCGTACTCAAAAAAAATTAAATTTTCTCGAAAACGGCTTTAGCTATCGAGTTTCAACAATAGTGTCTTTTTTACGAAAAAATGTACAAGGAATTCAAAAAGAAAAAACATTTTATGTTACCCCCTTTGAGGAGCCCTATCTCATTTAGGAGGCATTTTTCGACCCATGTTTATTAAAACTTTTCTTCAAATTTTTGATCCTAGAATGCGCCCTAAGGATATTATCTTGAAATTTCCCTGCATACCGGGTATAATCTATGTATTTTTTGGAATATCAACTAGAAATTTTTATATCTTTTTAATTTTGAATATTGTCACATATACGTTTATTTGTTATTTTTCGAAGCAAGGTGACGGTTTCTTTACCCAATTCGAAAGACATTTTAATTCTCTTTACAATTGTATCAAAAAAAAATGGGGAGCTACGGAAGCACTTAGTGAATGATCCAATCCTATCACCTATAAATTTCAATCCACAATCTCCTTAAGAGTTTCGGGAGTTTTTCAAATTTTTTATTATTTAATGCCAAAATGGTATGGACCATGTTTGATTGCGTTAGTGGAAATAGAATTCAAAGAACTTTCATGTGCCGATAAAACAAATGGTCGTCATCTTTCAAATTTCATAGATGACATGCCAAAAAGGCACTTGTTATTGACCCGTGCCATCAAAATTAAGTAAATTTTCCTGCTTGCTATACTTAAATTTTACTCCACCAACCTTAACGTTTTCTGTGATTTTTCGAAATTTGACGATTTTTTGCCAAAACGGCACCAAGTTTGAGGACATTTTTGGAAACGACATTTGAAAACATTTCATGTGCTGATAATTGATAAAAGACAATGGGAATTTATTATTCAAATTTCAAAATTGAAATTCCAAAATGGCACTTGCCGATTGCCACCAAAATTAAATCAGCTCTTTAATGGTATCTCTATACCTATCAGATTTCAGCCAAATCGATTCAGTAGTTTTCGATTTTTTTGATTTTGTGCCAGATACAGAATTTGAAAACCTTTCATGTTCTGATAAGAATAAATAGTGTTCACAGTCAAATTTCATAGTTAATGCGTCTAAAAGGCACTTGGCGTTTGCGCATAGGCAAGAGAATTAACTGGGCTCACCAGAAGGCCAACACCAACCCCCATTCCAAATTTCATTAAAATCCTTACGACAGTTTTGGGGAAATCTTACTGACATACGTGCATACATACATACGTGTACACACAGACATTTTTTTAAAAACAACTTTTTCGTGATCCTGAGACCTCGAAACGTAAATATCTGGTGTCGTTTTTGCTTTGTTAACTTTTTACTTTCGCTGAAACGTTGATTTTCTAAGCCAATAAGGTTTTTTGAGAATTTTGAGAACCTCTGAAAATCCGATATTTTGACACTTTTTCGCAAAAAACGAACAACTCTGCATTAAAAAATTGATGAAAATGTTTATTATTTAGACAATATGTCCGTTTTGGAGGATTCCTGTACTAATCTGAATTATCACTTTAAAAATAGGTATGTCAGAAATCACAGCCAACTTGACTAAAAGCATTTCGGCCCTCTGACGGACATCTTTGAAACTTGTGGTAGGTACCTACCTAACATTTTTTGATATGATTCTAAAGAGAATTAAAATGTCTTTCGAATCACGTAAAGAAACCGTCACATTGCTATTTAAAATAACAAAGTTAGTGTCACTTCCGGTGAAACCGAATCCGAAAGTAACAAAAAGTTTGTAAATATGTCAAAATTAGCGTTTTTAACCCATAAAAATTTCAAAAACAGCGTTCCACTAGGCTTTGCAGCGGTAGTCATCTTTGGAATTTAGCAGCTATTACCGCTGCAAAGTCTCGTGGAGCGTTGTTTACAAGTACAGATTTTATCTTTCTGTATCACATACCATCGCTGGTCTGACCCCATCCCGCTATCGTAATGACGATATTTTCTGTGATTTCCCCATCGTGCATGCTGATAGTTTTTAAGTAATCTAGAAAAAACGGTTTTAACAATAATTTCTCACAAAGTAGGGATGGAAGTTCTAATACATACCAGATAGTTGTACTGGCAAGCGCAGTTTCAGAACGCCAATATCATTTTCAAAATTTTGACTGTTGAAATCGGGATGAAGGGTGACTTCTGAACTTGATACAATTCTGCGATTTGGATCAGGGATGGTCGCATCCGAGTAGATTGTTCCTAAGTGAACCTCAATTTCGGTACTCCTATAATAAGGAAGACGTAATTGCAATTAATATAAAGTGCGGCCAAAAAAAGCTGGAGGTCTCGGAGACGGAAGAAAATTGTATTTTCACAGAATTTGTACAGTATGGGTCATATTTTTTGCTCGAGCTTTTACTACGTGAAACGTTACCTGAGTTCAATCATTGTCAAAGTAATTGTCATGACCGAATCTGGTCCGTAAAGTTTTCAGTTGCATAACAAACAATCGAGCAAAACATCTGACGCATACTGTACCTATAGCAGCTAACGTGAATACACCCTCCACAAAAACTACAAAACTGTCTCTACCACTGTCAAAATTGAGTCAAACAAAGCACTTAAGCTAAAATGTGAATAAAGCTTGAATAATAAAGTTTATATTTGGACGGAAATTTTAAACCTGACAAAACTGTCCCACTGTCAAAAGTGTCACACTCTCCCCTATACCAAACAGCCGGATCGGTTTAATAGTTTGGGCTGTGCTGTATTGTCTACTGACAGACATTTTTCGAAACCCACCTTTTTGGGTTCTTATGGCCCTAACACGTGAAGATTTGATGTTTTTGTCGATTTTAGAAACTTGCTATGATAATGCGTTGCGAGAAGTAATTGCCATACGAGACATAAGTACGTATGTCTGATTTGCTCTATTAGTCTACGCCCTACGTCTCGCACGGCAAATACTACTCAAAATGTTAGGTAGGTATAAGCGACATACCCCTCTAAGCAAATCCCGGAACTCAAAACATACGAGGTACTGATCAATGCACCCGAACAGAAATATTTTCCATTGTTGCTGGAAACGAATAAGGCTGCTTGCCAAGCGAATGCAATTGCCGCTGCGGGGGTGCCACCAATAATGCGATTTTTTGGTATATTATTATTAACGGCCGCCTGCAAATTAATGTACATATTATAGATTTAGAAAATTTTACGAAGGTATTGAAATTTTCTTACTCCTTCAACAGTAATTACTGCAAGCAGGACTAGGGCTAGACAGTAGAGCCAAATTTTCATCATTTTTGTATGTGAGCGACAGAATCAGACGGGAATTTATAAATAAATTCGGAATTTTATCTTTTTATCTTAAACCCGCTTACCTATTTATTTGACAAAGGTAATTCGAAGTGATGGAATTGCAGCTTATCAAAGCCGAAGCTATACAACCCCACCTTCCAGAAAACTGAAATATTTATAGGCCCACCCGCGTAGCTCCACCCCTCGGCTGTGAAAGTTAGACCAATCACAAGTCGAGAAATGGTCACGCATGGGTGAACACGTATAAATATAACAAGTCCTACTTAAAGTAGCGTAAACAGAGATGAATATGCGATCGGGCGTTCATAAGCCTATCTCTAGACTTATAAATGACGATACTTTCCATTGCATCTAGCATCTGCACCTTCTTAACGCTACAAACTAACTTAATATTATCACTTATTCTATGGTCATTGTATGTAGAACAACACTGTATTTCTCAGTTCTGCCATATTTAAGGTGGGCTAAGTGCTCCTTAAATCTGTTGTTTGGAGACCTTCGTGTTTGACCTACATACTTTAGATCACAATTTTGGCAATTGATTTCGTATATGCCAGATTTTTTGCTATTCCCTACTTTATCTTTGGGGTTGCTTAAAAGGTTTTTCAGTTTGTTTTCAGATCTGAAAACTGTCCTTAAATTTTGTTGAGCAAAAAACCTTGTCAAACCTCTTGTCAGCTGAGGTTCAAAATGTAATACGACAAATTTTAAGGCCTGTTTTTGTTCTGCAGAGCGAAAAGTCGTGGCATTTAACACTTGCTGTTTGAATTTTAACTTCGTCGATCACTGTTGGAACGAAAATATAAAACAAAATTGGATGAGCGATGTAAAGGTGTCCCAAAAAAACCGAACGATTTATTTTTGGTTATCACTTTATTATTATTGGAGCGATTTTCCACAATCTTGTACGAGATGTAGTCAAAAGATAAGGCTTTTAGAATCGACAACCATTTTCCAGATGGCGCCACTAATAAATTTTTTATGGCAGTTTTCTACAAATCCACTTTTTGATTGGCTGGAGTTGAACCATCTGTGAAGCGATCAAAATGAAAATAGTGTAAGCTTAAAGCTGATGCTTTTCTCTTCCAAAGCAACTTTACAAACTTTGATATTAATTCGCTACCGATCTTGACAAAATTTTCAGAATCCTTAGTAACACCATAAATCTTTCGTAAAATAACGTTAGGTACTTTGTGCAGGAATTTAACTTAAGTTATACAAAATGTTAAAATAAATAAAACCCAAAAAAAAATGGTCTAACATTGAATTGTTTGTGAGCTGGACAAGTTGTTCTTCAGCTTATGACTGTTATAAAGCACATATTTGGTTTATATTAAAATCCAGAATTGTTGCTTATTCAATTCCAGCCTGTTGTCTGTAGCCGCTTTTAGTGCTAACATTTATTACTAATTACACATTCATAATATTCTCGTTAATTTTTTAATCAAATGTGTTCATAAAAATTTGCTAGGGTGGCACCTTCTGCAAAGTGACATCATTTTGTGAAATATTGATGGTGTTACTTAGGATTCTGCAAATCTTGTCAAGATCGGTGACCAAATAAAAAATAAATCTTCAAAAATCCTTGTTTTAAAGCATCACAAAAAAATTATAAATGAATCAAGAACGGTCAGAATAAAATTTTGTAAAGTTGCTTTAGAAAAGAAAAGCATTCGCTTTCATCCTACACTAATTTCATTTTGATCGGTTCACAGATGGTTCAACTCCAGCCAATCAAAAAGTGTTCTTGTAAAAAACGGCCACAAAAAGTTTATTAGTGGCACCATCTGCAAAATTTTTGCAGATTCTAAAAGCCTCATCTTTTGGCTACGTCCTGTATAAAATTGAGAAAAATCGGTCCACAATAATAAAGTTATAGCCAAAAATAAATCGTTCGGTTTTTTTTGGAACACCTTTATAATCAAACCAAGTTTGGGTCACAGAACCAAATACCAGATTCTTCCGTAAGGTGGCTTTTTAATTATTGATATCAGATTTATTACCAAATTCAGCCAGATCGGTCCAGTAGCTTGGGCTACTGCGTGTTCACAGATAGACATTCCTCACAAACAACTCTTTTAGTCGTCTTTGTCCGAAAGCGCCTGTTTCGGTTCCCATTTGCGCAAAAGTCTTTATTTTTTGTTGATTTCTTTGGGTTCACAGGACCCTACAACACCCAAATTTTAGGTTTTTGGCCAATTCGATTTTTAGACTGTTCGATTTTGCTTCTAAGTTCTAACATTCCTCTATCGATGTTTTTTTAGCATTCTTATCTAAGCTAAACGCTGATTAGGATCTGTGAAAAGGTTACCAGACCAAACGGTAGCGTTATTTGAAATTTTAAAAAAGCAAGAAATGATAGGTAACGTGAACAATTTCCCCACCAATCGTCTCCCTCCGATTAAAGCAAACAAAACATCCATATGTTCCTGATAATAGCTTCGAGTCCTTTATCTTATCTCATTCTGCCATAATAAAAATATTATTGCAGAATTCTACATTCTTCCTCATCATATCACCGATAATGATCAGATAATCAATAAAAGTTGTGATTGCTATTAAATTTCGCACAAAAATTATGGCAGAAGACTTAGTAGTTGGTATAGATTTGGGCACGACCAATTCCTGCATAGCTGTGACAAAAAACGGTACCATCGAAGTCATCCCCAACAAAGAAGGCAAACGTACCACCCCATCATACGTCTATTATGGCAAAGACAAAGTTCTTGTGGGCAAATCGGCCAAACACGCAGCTGCCTCCAATCCAGCTAACGGGATTTCTGGTAATAACTACCCCAAAATATTAGTTTCTACTAATTCTCTGTTTAGAAATCAAAAGATTGATCGGTTGCTCCCACGATGACCCCGACATAGAATCAGAAAAGCAAAACCTGACGTACAATTTGCACCGCGGTACTAATGGTGAAATTGAAATAGAAATCAAGGAAAACGACGACAAGGCCTACAAACATCCGGAAGAAGTGTGCGCCAGAATTTTGCACAAACTTAAAACAGACGCGGAGAGTTACCTGAATCGAGAAGTATCAAAAGCGATAATTACGGTACCCGCTTATTTCAACAATAATCAAAGAGCTGCTACTCGAGATGCTGCTAAAATCGCTGGTCTTGATGTTCTTAAGCTGATAAACGAACCAAGCGCAGCTGCTCTTGCTTACCTCAGCGAAAATAAGAGCGACAAAGAACGCACGATTTTGATCTACGACCTTGGTGGTGGTACCTTCGACGTTTCCATCGTGAGATCAGAAAAGGGACGAATCAAAGTGCTCTCAGTTGATGGTGACACTCACCTCGGCGGCCAGGATTTCCTATATCGTCTCGTGAATTACGTCACAGGTGAGATTGAAACCAAATGCAAGATGAAAGTGAGGCACAACAAGCGACATATGAGGAAAATAATAAACCTTTGTGAAGTTAGCAAAAAAATTCTTACATCTGCTGACAGCACGATAATAGTACCGGAGTTTGCTTCAGACGACGACGCTGAGGTTGAGCTCGTCTTGACTCGACAGAAATTCGAAGAAATCAACGACGATTTGTTTAGGGAAACTATCAAAATTGTCGATAATTGTATAAGAAATCGACGGCTTAGCAAAAAAGACATCGACGAGGTACTTCTAGTTGGTGGTTCTTCAAGAATCCCAAAAATCGAGAGTCTTCTCAAGGAATATTTCAACAACAAATTAGTGCAAAGAAATATCAATGCTGATGAGGCGATAGCTGTTGGTGCTGCAATCGAAGCCAGCTTTCTGAAAGAAACTGCTGAGGATTCTCTACTAATTGATGTTCTACCATTATCTATCGGAACCGTCGTTGATGGGGCGACTATTTTCTTCAATTTTTCTAGAAACACACCCCTTCCTAGCAACTCAAAACATACTCACACGGTAATTGGAAAGAAAAAAGATAAAGAGGGTTCGATTTTGTCGTTTTACGAAGGAGGTCATTTGGATTGCAACAAAAACGTACTGCTGGGAGCCCACGAAATTAAATGGATTAGCAATCCAAAGTCGTCGAAAAGGAGCGTTGAAGTCACCATGCAGATTAACACGTACGGTATTATTAAGGTGACAGCGAAGGGAGACACAATAAAGACTTTCAATATATCCTTGAATCAGGGGAGGCTGGATGATGAGGAAATTGGCAGGATCAGGCAGGAAATTGTTAAGAACTGATTTGTTGTTGTTATTTTTTATAATAATCAGGAAAATAGATACGATGTCAGTAATATCTTCATTTATGAACATGTTAAACAGCAACGGAGTTAACGCTTCCCCTTGTCGTATTCCTTGGGTTGTACCTATGAAAGTTTTCACTTTCCTCGTGTATGCTAAGTTCGCTTGAACATTTTAACGGAGATTTACATCCTTCCTGTTTCCTTGGTACTTTATTATCAAAAATGGGCGGTGGAGAAGCGGCTGCAACCTTCCCATTTGTGGATATTTGATTTGTGGGTTAGCAACGCAACGATATGAAATTGGGTGGAGGCACAGCGTGTCCTTCCCTAATAAAGTCAACTTGTTCGTTCATCTGATGTTTTTTGCAAAAAAATATGTATTCGTCAGGTTCAAAATACACACACAAAATCACAAGTGGGGTGCATTGGAAAATTTCACCAAGCACGGATTTAAACAAAAATCGACCTGTTTCAGCGCTCTTCCCTTAAATCACTGTTCCAGAAGTTATTCAGGGTGTTTCGTTTTAAATGGTACACCCTGTATACGAAAATTCTGCAACTTTTGGGACCGCGATAGTAATAAATTGCTCTGAAATCACGTACGTACATAATAATTTATTGTAAGCTAAAAGTAATAAACCTCGTAATAAAGTAATAAAATAAACTTTAAAAATGGGCAGCTACGGAAGTGGCTGGAACCTCCCCATACTTGGTGAGTGATCCAATCTTATCACCAAAATCAAGTAAATTTTATTATTTCCTATACCTACCTAAGTTTAACTCCACCAAACCTAAGACGTTTTCTGTGATTTTTGCCAAAAGTTTGAATACAGTTTTGAAAACAAAATTTTTTCTTTATCAGCACATGAAAAGTCTTCAAGGGGAGTTTATTATTCAAATTTTAAAGTTGATATGCCAAAATGGCATACCATGTCTCTTCGAAACTTCCAATTTTTCGATTTTAAGCCAAAAAGGTGCTAAGTGTGAATACATATTTAGACCTTTCATGTGTTGATAAGAAAAATTGGTGTTCATCTGTGCAATTTCATACTTGATATGCCAAAAAGGCACTTGGCATCTGCAGATGCGCAACAAAATTAATTGGGCTGACCACAAGGCCAACGCCAACCCCCATACAAAATTTTATTAAAATCCGTTCGGTAGTTTTCGAAAAATTGTGCTCATATACATACGCACGTCCGAACGTACACGCACACAGACATTTTTTTAAAGTGACTATTCAGATTGCTATAGGAGTCCTCTAAAATGCGCATATTGTGCAAATAATAAACATTTTCATAAATTTTCTAATGGAAAGTTGTTCGTTTTTTGGAAAAAGTGTAAAAATGTCGAATTTACAGAGGTTATAAAAATTCTTAATTATTTAGAATGCTTGCCGCTTGGTATACCCTTTTTATTGACGTCCATTAGAGAAAGGAAGAACCAAATTTTTGTTTTAGCCCAAAAAGCATGCACCTTTCCATTTAAAATTAACGAAAAATTTGGCTGAAAATCGCAAGATACTAATCATTAACGGAAGAGTATATCAATGCGATGTATATCTCGGTAGACGTTTAAATAAAATTTACCCAGACCGCTTCTTTTTTGTGTGATTTTCGCTAGTTCTACTTAACTATACAGTACATTTTCACTCTTTTTGATTTTTCATCCCCCTTAACAATTTTTCTCCCCCCCGAGCGTTAATTTTGTAGAATTCGCGCAGTTTTGCCTTTTTTCGGTAATAAATTTTACCGAATTTTACTCATATGGATTGTTCTTGCCTTTTTCGCTTTTTCGACCCCTTCGCAATGTTTCAATCCCCAAAAGTCAATTTTGCATTATTTTCTGTAATTCTACTTACATAATTACGATTAATTCTCATCCCCTTTAACTTTTCATCCCCCTTTACAATTTTTCAACCCCCCAAGTGTTTGTTTTGCAAAATTCACGTAATTTAGTTTTCCTTCGGTAATAAATTGAACTCATTTGGATTATGTTTATCTTTTTCACTTTTCCAAACCCCTCCGCAACATTTCAACCCCCAAAAGCTAAATTTGCATAATTGGCTTACTTTCGTGTTATTTTCTGTAATTCTGCTTAATCACGATTAATTATCATCATCATTCGCCAAATTTTGTTTTAATTCCGGTAATTCTTTTCATTTACTCATTCCTGTTCATTTTCTATTTTTAAATTTTGTAACAACAATTTTGCGGAGGCACTACTACTAGGTGCAGATTAATAAAATCTGCACCCGATTCCACCAGTAAGACCAGCCGTCCCTACATACACATTAACTTGATAAACGTCTACCGAGATATACATCGCATTGATATACATCTTCCGTTGGCTTTTTTTGAAGAATTTCATTTTAGGGGTGAAAAATATTTGTATTTTACATTTTGGTAAATGAGCGCCGGGCGCATCAGCCATCGACAACCGCCCGCACGCCCGACCTTCTTTAAATAAAGTTAAATGCTACATTTACAAATTCTGTGAAAAATTAGAAGTTTCTACTGCCAATTTTTTAAAGTGTATTGAACTGTTTATAAATAACAAGACGACATATACAGATTATACAGGGTGAGTCAACAAGGCGACGGCGGTCCATAACTTTTGAACCCTTCCAGATAGGAAATCAATTCAAACGCCATTATGTACAACACCGCCAATTCTACATCTTAAAAATACTTTCAACTATACAGAGTGTCCCAAAACACTTGCAACGCATGACAATTTGATTTTTTAAAATGGAACACCACTATTTTGATGCCATATTCTGGATCACCTATAACATAGCTTTACATCGACATAAGACAGTTGATGTTTTAAGGCTCTGTTCTAAAGTAATTAATTCGTTTTGAAAAATTTCGACCATTGCGGGTGCTTCTTAAAAAAATTCCTGAGAACTCAATTTTGTATCTAGAGAGCTGAGATTCGGTACGAATATGAAGGAAGGTCTATTCTATCTATCTAACATGATAACTATCATTATCACTATACAGGGTGTTAAAAATTCTGTGTCAAGTTTGGAAAATTTCAAATATGCAGAACTCCATTTTTTCAAATGGCACCCCCTGTTGTTATTGTGCCATGGGGTTCGGCTGTTGAATTACTTTATTTTTTATTAAGTATGTCCTATACCTAAAGTCAATACTTCAAAAGATATTCTGTGTTTTATTTATTTTATTGAAGATTATTACGATCTCAATTAAAGAATGCCATGGACTGTATGACAGTTATGATTAACATTGTTTATTTACATGGTTACCAGACAGTTTGTCACATTTATTGACATACACAACCAGAAACAATTTATTGACATGGTTTACTGCTTATGGTTGAAATTCATTGTGTATGTCAATAAATGTGACAAACTGTATGGTAACCATGTAAATAAACAATGTTAATTATAACTGTCATACAGTCCATGGCATTCTTTAATTGAGATCGTAATAATCTTCAATAAAATAAATAAAACACAGAATATCTTTTGAAGTATTGACTTTAGGTATAGGACATACTTAATAAAAAATAAAGTAATTCAACACCCGAACCCCATGGCACAATAATAACAAGGGGTGCCATTTGAAAAAATGAAGTTTTGCATAATTGAAATTTTCCAAACTTGACACAGATTTTTTAACACCCTGTATAGTGATAATGATAGTTATCATGTTAGATAGATAGAATAGACCTTCCTTCACATTGGTACCGAATCTCAGCTCTCTAGATACAAAATTGAGTTCTCAGGAATTTTTTTAAGAAGCACCCGCAGTGATCCAAATTTTTCAAAAAGAATTAATTACTTTAGAACAGAGCCTTAAAACATCAAATGTCTTATGTCGATGTAAAGCTATGTTATAGGTGATCCAGAATATGGCATCAAAATGGTGGTGTTCCATTTAAAAAAATCAAGTTCTCATGCGTTGCAAGTGTTTTGGGACAGCCTGTATAGTTGAAAGTATTTTTAGGATGTAGAATTGGCGGTGTTGTACATAATGGCGTTTGAATTGATTTCCTATCTGAAAGGGTTCAGAAGTTATGCACCGCCGTCGCCTTGTTGACTCACCCTGTAGATATTTTGCATTCTTAACATATTTTATTAGAATATGGTAGCATTCCTCGTGAAAGCCATGTGTCCTCCGGGTATTTCCCTTTTCGAAGCTTTGCATTTCAAGTTATGCATTTTTCATTTGATAGATCGTTAGTGTGTACGAAAGCGACATCCGCATCATCTGAAAATTCATGTTACAAGGTTACAAATTGTCAAATATTTCTTACGCTCATTGCCAACGCGTAGTCAACTTTAAAAATCCTCACGGAAATGTCTATGGGAGTATTGGTCATTGTTAATATTAGTAGAAGAGCTTTGCGGTTTTTAGTTTTCCATGTCAGCCAAGGAAAATTAAGTGCTTCATCTGTTAATCTTTCGGACTGAAAAACATTCGCTGAAGAATAAAAAGTGCGGACTTTATTTACCTCGTCTGTAACTCGCTGACCGCCTGCACAAATTATCCATAGAACTAAAATGGCATACAATAGCATGCAAAAAGCGAACGTAAACTGAAAATATTCTCTATTTGTCAAACACTAAAAGAATATTTTTGTTAGTATCTGAATATAAATAATACGCTGATTACAACCTGGAGACAAAAAAAATAAAGGTTCAAAAAATTTAAAACACCAAAGAACATCAATTGTAGGCCCAATTTCACATAAATTCTCTCTTCGCACAATTTCGCTAACCTAAAATGTTACGAGAAGCTTTGAAGAAGAAGTTAATATTTGTCTCACCTAGCCACTGCTAGATATTCTTCCACACAGGAACATAAATTTCGATAAATTATGTTTTGCCATTCTTCATTATTATCCACTGGAGTCGAAATACACAACATAGCCTTAAAGTATTCATTCAAGGAACGCAATTGGATTTGTGTCGATTTCAATAGAAGGGCCAAACAGAGAGTCATCATGGTCGCTGCAAAACCCGTCGTATACGTAGTGACGAAAAAAAAAAGTTAAACAGAGCAGACCATGAACCAAAATAATAGCCAAAGACTTCCCATGAAAAGAAAAGTGACATTCCGAAGGAGGAAAACACGCAAACGGACAACCACGCTACTACTCCAACAAACACCAGGAAATTAAAAAAATGTCTTTCTTCATCGATGGTTTTCGCTATTCTTTCAAAATTTGAGGCGTTTATGTCTCGCATTTTGAGACATAATTCCTTGCTTTGATCTTGAAAATTGCTGTAGAGTCTCGCAACAAAAGTTAGCTAAAATTCCCCATTGCAGGATTAAAAGTGACAGTTATATTAACTTACGAAAATTTGTATTGACATTAACCCGACGTGAAGATTATTAGGGTTCCTTTTGGGATTCACCAAAATGTAAAATAGTTGCATCAGAAAGGCTGAAGTATGAAATATAACACAGCAGTCAAAGAACTTGGCCAGTTTCTTGTTAAAACCAACAGTGACCATGATGTAATAAGTAAAGGTTGAAAAAATCCCTGAAACGTTAAAATTTGTGCTTTGTGCCTAGGTGGGTTTAGGTAATTTAAATATAAAAACTGCTCTTTACATTTCGATCATCAATATGATCATTGGGTTAACGGCAACTTTTGAAATGAATAATTTGTAATAATAGTATGGGTAGCTATTTTCGTCAAAAATTAAAACACAAAAACGATCACGGTAGACAGCTATATGCCGTCGCGGACTCTTTCGTAGATATTTTCATTGCCTTTCAAACTTTTGCTCTAGCTTAAGGGTTGAGGCAGCGTTCGCGATCAAACGTCGAAAATTGTAATTTCTTTCAGTTTTTCACCCCTAACTCGCACCCCCCTGGTCCGGTACTGCCCAAAAACAATCCCCGCCGAGATAAGCAACGATTTCACTAAAACTAGAGTGCCTACGCATATATGCTTCGGCACTAAAAATAATGCCATTACGACGTAGCTCTTACATTTCTGAGAGTCCCGTGTTAAAACTTTTGACGGAACTCTTTTCATATTGGTGATGTATTCTAGCATTACTGGAAAACTGCATTAAATCCAGCAATTGTGCCTCAAATGCGTTGATAATGATTAAGACAATTTGGTGTAAATATACGTATATAAACTTTTCATATTAAAATATGCCGATCATCATTCAGTTAATGGCAATTCGAATTTGCAATAATAATAAAAATAAGGATAAATAGGTATAAAAGTCTAGAAGTACTAATTAATAATTGGTGTAGTCATTTCATAATTACAATAGATTATGGGCCCAGAGGGACACCTAGTGATAAAACTGTTGATGAAAAAGCGTTCATAATCAGTGACGAAACAACGGCCCCGGGTCCCTAGGGGGCCCCTGTTACCCCCTGCACTTTTAATACTAATTGTTTTTGTTTTTAGAAATTAATAAAAACCAAGACCAAAATGAGAATGCAAAAAATGTCTTATTTTTTTAGTGATTTTTTTTAACAATTCGGTCCGGCAGCTGCATCAGGATTATTTATTAGCTTTCTGACACGTAACTCAATACTCATTCCTTATTTCCGCGTGAAACATTTAAAAGAGTGGCGACGAACGGCGACGCGGTGTCTGGTCTGGTGCGAATTATGGGATGTGGCATAGGTATTGTGCCACTTTAGTTTTTTTTCAAATGCAATTTATTAATAAATATTAAACAAAAAAACCTTTTGGGTTTATTCATTGGGGGCGATTCTTTTCTTGCCTCAGTCTTTTTTCGTTTCCTTCCTGGTCCTGACTAGGCAAGGTTGTACGAAAAGGTTAATAAAAGACGTTTAATGCAAGTTGCAAGTCCTCTGAAATTCACGAAATCAATTTTGAGCTTTTTGCCAAAAGGGCACTAAGAGTGAATACGTCTTTGGAAGCAGAATTTGAACTCAAAACGTATAAATCCCGTTTTACCTCGAATTCGAAAATTTTAGTGATTACAGTAACCTCCAATTTTTTTGAAATTGTGGCGTTATGGGGGGGACGGGTTAGAAGAATAATATGTAATTAAGTATCAGAACTACAAACAACAATAAAGGTTAAAGAATCGGTAAAAATAGAAACTGAAGGCATGGGAAAAAATGCAGCAGAGAAGCGGCTGGAACCTCCCCATCGCGTGGATCTTTGTATTCTGTGTAGATAGTAGGCAATTCAACAAATTTTTTTTTATGCTTATCGTCTGTGACTAATTTTCTGACAAATACCGACATCACCTCGTACATCACCCGTTACATTTGACAATAGGTTCCTTTTAAGGTTAACAGTTTGCCACCCTTTTGACAATAACTGATACTTTATGTCATCCACTGTCAGCCCGCTCCCTTTTATTGAAAAAGAATTCTTTCTCTATTTTCCACTGAAATGGCAGAAACTGTGAATACATTTTTAGAACCAGAATTTGATCGTCTTTCTATTGGCGGCATAAAAAAGGAGACCTTATATTTAAAATTTTAAGTTGATATGCTTGAATGGCACTTGCCGTGGACCAATTGCTTCCAAAAGCCTTTCAGGTCTTCAACGGGTCACCCAATCTCCGTGTACCAAATTTTAGCCAAATCGATTCACTAATTTGGGCTACCTATAATGTATTTTTAGCGTTATTACAAAATTTCGATTTTTTGACCCAAAGAGCACTAAATGCGAACGAAGTTTGTCTTATTTAAAACCAGAATTTGAAGACCTTTCTGATGGTGACAATAAATCTATCAAAAATTTGTTTTGGATGGTTAAATGAGTGAGTAATTTTAACTTTGGAAATTGGTGTGCCAAAACGGCACTTTCCGTAGACCGATTGAATCCAAAATTTGTTCAGCTCTTCGACGTGCAATTCAATTCCCATGTGCAAAATTTGAGCCAAATCGGTTCAGGGCTTTGGGCTGTACAGCGATTTTAAAATCCGACAAAAATGTAAAAATTTTGAATTTTTGGCCAAAAAGGCACTGAGAGTGAACACATTTTTAGAAGCAGAATTTGAAGGCCTTTCCTATGGTAACGTGAAAAATGGGGGTTTGCATTTAAAATTTAAAAGTTGATGTGCCAAAATGGCATTTCCGGTTGCACGATTGGCTCCAAAAGCTTTTCAGATCTAAGTTGGGTTATGAGATGCCTACGTACCAAATTTCAGCCAAATCGGTCTAGTAGTTTTGGCTGTGGCGTGTTTACAAACGTACGAACGTACGTACGAACATACACACAGACACATTTTAAAAACCACTTTTTTAGGTTCCTGAGACCTCAAAACGTGAAGATCTGGTGTTGTCTCGAATTCGAAAATTTTAGTGATTGCAGTAACCTCCCTTTTTTTTAAATGGTGAAGTGGAGTGGGGAGGTTAAAATTCGGAGAAAAACTAGAAAAAGAGAAGGCTAGAGTACCTACTTAAGGCTGGCGCTCGAATCGTTTAAAAATGACATTTTCGCGGCTCGGGAATTCCTAGTCACAGGAGGCTACGAGTGGCCTAACGAAGTGGTTGAAAGTGCATTTTGTAGATGAAGGATCAGACTACAGGATGACATTAATTTAAAACTCATATTTTGAAAAAAAAATTGTCCGTATAATTTTTTTTTCAAAATTCCTAGTCACAGGAGGCTACGAGTGGCCTCCTGTGACTAGGAATTCCCGAGCCGCGAAAATGTCATTTTTAAACGATTCCAGCGCCAGCCTTAAGACATTGTAGAAAGGTCACAAGGACGACAATGAAAACATAATGGCATGTTGGAAAGAATACTTCAAAGATATAGCAAACACAGAAGAAGAAAATACAGAAAATACCGAGGGCGAAGACGAAGATGAAAATGTAGAACAGGAAAGAAAACTCGTACCTGCAACCTGCAATAATTACAGCGGAATAATATTTATATGAAAAATCGCTAGAAAACGAATTAGAAGCAATAGAAGAGGCAAAAAGGGAGAGCGTACAGGACAATTCTTGTATAATCAACATAATAAATTATATTTATCTTGAATAGAAGGGGAAAAACTGGCAAAGAACAAGACGAATTGTGCAAAGTTGATTTATGAATAAGTTGAGCAATAATAATTGTAAATGAGAGTGTACGATTTTGCTGGTGCCTATAGATGCGTCCTACGGATAATTCCTTTTTCAAAGCATACTTACGTGTCGTTACAAATTATGCATTTTTCATTTGATAGAACGTTAGAGCGTACGAAAACGACATCCGCATCATCTGAAAATGCATCTTGCAAAAGGCTATAAATTATCAAATATCTCACGCTCATTAGTCTAGTCAAGTTAGGTTTTTTAGAAGAAATAATTTATATACTTATTTTTGAAATTTTGGCTACGGACTCCTGATGGCACCTGAAATGAAATGCCGAAAAGTTCCCACCCCCTAAGTGTGCGCTTCATCCCTTATTTGGCGAAAACCACCCCCAAACGTGACATGGCGCTGGTTTTTAGCGAAACTATCCATCTGACTAAAAATTTATTCTAATCAATAGTATTTCTTATGAAATTCTGCATTAAAAAGTCCTTTTGATTATTTTGCTTATCCGCACCTAATTCTCGCAAACGACGTCCGAAGTTGTAGAACAGTCAAATTACATTTTTTAGTAGAACACATTTATATATTTATGAAATTTTTGCTATGGACTGCTGACAAGCCCTGAAATGAAGAGCCGCAAACTTAACACCTCCCAAGTGAAAGCTTCATCCCTCTTTTGGCGAAAACCTACTCCCAGACGTGGCGAAAACCACCCCTAAACGTGACCTGGCGCTAGTTTTTGGCATTTTTCGGCTAAACTATCAAACGGACAGAAAATTCTTCTAATTCTGCATTAAAAAGTCCCTTTCATCATTTTGCTTATCCTCAGCTAATTCTTGCAAACGACAACCAAAGTTGAGGGTTGTTTTTCGCTCGCACCGAAAATCAATCTAGCGGTACCCTCAACAAGTGTGACATGCCGAAGGAGGTACACACTCGAACAGAAAAACATATTGTCAATCCAGCAAACACCAGAAAACTAAAAAAAGCTCTTTCTTTATCGATCATTTTCCCGATTCTCTCCAAATTTGAGGCGTTTAAGGTTCGCATTTTGAAATATAATTCTCTCACTGGATCTTGAAAGACGCTGTAGAGTCTCGCAGCAAAAGTTAGCTAAAATTCCGCAAGGATGAAATTGATTTGCTAACTTACGGAAACTTGTACTGAGACTTGTTACTATTCGGGCTTCTTTTAGGATTTACCAAAATGTAGAACAGTTCTGAGAGAAGGGTTAAAGTATGATATATTACACAATAATCAACAAATTTGACCAGTTTTTTGTTAAAAAAAACCGTGATGATGATGTTATAAATTATGGGTGAAAGGATCCCTGAAATATTGTTAAAAGTAGTACTTTTATGTAGTTCTTACATTTCTGATATTTTTTTGTTGAACATTGTGGACGCACTCTTTTCCATCTTGTCAGTAGCGGATCCTTGCTCGAATGCGCTGGTAATCATTATCTTCCCAAATGCAATTTGAAATTAATTCCTGGTTGTCTCATCAAATTTCGATCATTCAGTAACGACAATTTTGATGAATAATTTATAATAATGGGTCATATTAATAAAACATAGCATATGCTAATACTACCAATTTTATAAGCATATGCTAGTAGATATCGTTGAACCGGCCAATAAGATCTCAGGATTTGGTAGCATTTGCTTACAAACTTGTAGCATCAGCACATGCTAGCGTTTTATTAATACCACCCAATATACCTACGGATAACAGGCTATTTTATTGCCTGCGTGGCAATTTGCAGCGGATAGCTTAATAGATACGGCAGAGTGAGTAAGGCAGGTCTTATGAGTTTTCAACCTAAAACCAACCCCTAGGCAATTATTAACCACCCCTAACTCTTTGCAAGCGGATAAAAATATTTTATTTATTTTTTCTGAACAACTGAAGACGCAATTAAGGAGTTATGCAACACCGGAAAAATAAACTCACACCTGTTACCCCCACAAAAGTTTTAATTGCATAATTTGGTTATTTTCGAGTTATATTTCGTTATTCCACTTAATTTACATTTACATTCCTCTTGTCGCAATTTTTCAGCCAATTTTGTTTTAATTTCGCAGTTCTTTTCATTTACTCGTTTGGTTTATATTGTCATACTTTTTACTTTTCAACCCTCAAAATTTTTGCGTGTTTTCTATTAATTTTCTACTTTTTAATTCTGTAACAACAATTTTGACTAATACTAGGTGCAGGTTGCTAAAATCTGCACCCGATTCCACCTGTAAGACCAACCGCCCCTACATACACATTAACGTGATAAACATCTACAGGGATACACATCTCATTGACATACATCTTCCGGGGGCTTTTGGAAAAGAATTGAAGCCAACCCGAAATGAGGATGTAAATCTTTGCGGGTTAAAATCTCCAAGTGTTTACAAATTAAGATTACAGCTCTTCAAATTCTAAGATAATACAACTGACTAGAACTATTGCTTTTGAACCACGAAACTAGTCAACAAAACAATCAAAATGACTTTACTAAAGTTAACTTGCTTCACCTTACTTCAGGTAATATGCCAATAAGTACTCAATAATTCTTCATCTTTATTTTATCTTCAGTTCATATTTTTTGCAAGCGAAGCCTCGGCCAGCCCCATAATAACAAATGGCGAAGAAGCGGAACCTCATTCGATCCCTTATCAGGTGACAAACACATTTTTTTAGAAATGCTCACAATTTTTTAAGGTGGCACTATATGTGCCTTATGACGATCAAGGAAGAGTCAGCTTCTGCGGTGGTTCCTTAATTTCACCAACAACTGTTTTAACAGCTGCACATTGCACCAAGGACGAATCTGAACAAGAGTAATCAGTCTTAGACTACTCTTTCATCGTAAGAATTATTTTTGCAGTGTCAGCTCCATAGACGTCATTCTGGGAGCTCACAGAATCAACGACCAAAACGAAGAGGGTCGATTGAGGATAACTATTTATAATATAACTCGCCATCCAGAGTTTGGGAGACTAGTGAACGACATTGCTATCCTTCGTTTTGATGAGCCACTTGAACTTAATGGTAAAGAATAAAAAAAATGCAAATAAATAAAATGTATCCTAGAATTTATCAATATCACTCGGCTGCCATCTAGGAAAGACATTAACAATTCTTTTGAAAATTTTACTGCAGTTGCCAGTGGTTGGGGCATAATTGCAGATGAATCAACGACACTTAGCGAGACTCTTCAAAAAGTTGAGATTCAAATCATGAGTAATGAGGCTTGTGCCAAGACTCACGTGGGCCCAGTTATGGACACACATATTTGTGCTTCTGGTAAAGACGGTAAATCTGCTTGTCGGGGAGATTCTGGTGGCCCTCTTGTGATAGAAGAAACAGGAATTCAGGTAGCAATCCGTTTTTTTGCAAGTTAGAAATCATTGTTTTTTAGGTTGGCATCACGTCTTATGGTGCTCCTTCTTGTGTTTACGGATTTCCGTCAGTTTATACAAGAATTACTTCTTTCCTCGACTGGATTGAGCAGAACTCAGACGTTGTTCTCAGTTAATTATTATTAAATTCTGATTCTCCCCATATACCTTATAATAATAATAGAAAACTTAATTACCACCTTTCTGTTTCACCCCCTTTTCCCTGTCTCCACTCTTAACTTACTCCTTTTCGTTATTTTGTATCCTGGTGTCTCCCTATCTACTCCTAGCACCCATTTTATGTATTTATCTTCCCACCCCCAGATATCCCAGCTTCCCACTGAATGGGAGGTATCATAGGGCATAGCTTTAGATCCACACATCATTTTTTGAATTATTTATTCCATCACAAGTTTTGGGCCTTCTGCTTCTACAGCCTGTCTCGAGCTTCCTCAATAAACTGAAGGTAAGTCGTGACATTAGTGTACAGAGCGAAATGCCGACTAGAACACCCAGACTCGGTTTTGGGAGACACGCTCACAATTCCCTTGAGATAGAACCTCCCATTGGCCTCATTTTTAAAAACCAACCCTCCTCCACTATCCCCCAAGCAAACCGATTGATCTACAAAAAAAGGCAGCAGAGAAGCGGCTGGAACCTCCCCAACGCATGGGTCTTTGATTTCCGTGACTTATTGTCTTTAAGGTTTTAAAGTTGATATGCCTAAATTGCACTTCCCGTGGACCAATTGCTCCCAAAAGCCTTTCAGCTCTTCAATGGGTTACCTAACCTCCATGTACCAAATTTCGGACAAATCGATCCAGTAGTTTGGGCTATAACGTGGTTTCAGTGTTATTACAAAATTTCGATTTTTCTACCCAAAGGGTACTAAATGCGAATAAATTTTATCTCACTTAAAACCAGAATTTGAAGACCTTTCTGATGATAACAATAAATCTTTCAAAAAGTTGTTTTTGATGGGTGAATGAGAGAATAATTTTAAGTTTCGAAATTGGTGTGCCAAAACGGCACTTTCCGTGGGCCGATTGAATCCAAAATTTGTTCAACTCTTCGACTTGTAATACAATCCCCATGTGCAAAATTTCAGCCAAATCGGTTGAGGGGCTTGGGCTGTACCGCGATTTTAAAGTCCGATAAAAATCTATTTTTTTTTAATTGTTGGTCAAAAGGGCACTAAGAATGAATACATTTTTAGACGCAGAATTTGAAGGTCTTTCTTATGGTGACGTGAAAAATGGGGGTTTACATTTAAAATTTAAAAGTTGATGTGCCAAAATGGCGCTTCTGGTTGCACGATTGGCTCCAGAAGCTTTTCAGATCTAAGTTGGGTTATCACATGCACACGTACCAAATTTCAGCCAAATCGGTCGAGTAGTTTGGGCTGTGGCGTGTTTACGAACGTACATACGTACGTACGCACGTACGTACGTACATACATACAGACACATTTTAAAAACCACTTTTTTGGGCTCCTGAGACCTCAAAACGTATAGATCCGGTCTTATCTCGAATTCGAAAATTTTAGTGATTGCAGTAACCTCCCTTTTTTTTAAATGGTGAAGTGGAGTGGGGAGGTTAAAAATCAAATACCTACCAGAAAAACTTCTCTTACTTTGCCCAATATATCCCGCACAGATTTTGTCGTAAAGTATATACCTAGTGAACAAAGAAGGAGATGCTTCTTTACAAGTCTTTTCTTCTAGCAAGGGTACACTTATCTCTTTCAGAACCTGCGAGTATTTAGTACCTTCATCTATACTCCCCCAACCTGAAACCTGTTTTTTTTGAGCAGAAGAAATCCACGAAGAGTCTTACCCAACCAAAATTAGGGAAGTGCTTATCCAAAGCCGTGGAGGAACTTACACAGATGGGTTGCACCCTCGGCGACAGTTCAAACGCGAATTCTGTTATGAAAATAGCAATGTCAGCCACGAAATTTTGACTGATGCTCCTATACAGATTCGGCACAATTATTTCTTTCAGCTAAAATTTCAAACACTTAAGTTGAACAACCCTTAAAACCAACTTTCGAGTGTTGAGCATCTGGGTCTTTGGCGTAGTCCCTGTAGAATTTTCCTGCAACCACTTCGTAGTCTGTCACTGGCTTGACTTTGCCGTCAGGGATACGAGTTACGCAATGCGCGGCTGATATTACCATTCTAGGGCTGATGAGGGAGCCTCCGCAGAGTAAAATTTTTGACTTGATGGAGTAAAGAGCGATTTGCCAGGGATAACTCTTCAGTTTTGCCACATTTCCTCCGACTATTAAAGCGTCAGCGTCTGCTTCTTTGATTCCGCAGACTAAAACCAAATAAAACTCTGCCACAGATAAAACCGAACTTACTTAACTGGCAGTTGGGGGGAGGGCTCTGCCATTTTCCCTCCTCACAAGCTATCCTCTGCGTCTTAAATAAATTAAAATCGTCGTGGTGATCCTTGCACTGGAAGGTGGCAATAGTACCGCTGGGGGGTGTCACGCAGTCTTTGAGAAGTTTGCTTTTGAAAACGCATTTGACCACAGTTTCTGAGCTGTTGAAGATCGATGAACATTCAGCTAAGAGATGAATCGTTGGAGGAGAATTTAGAGGAATTGTTTACCCAGGCAAGAGGCGAGAGGTGGTATCCATTTTCCTGCTTTGCAGGACGAGTACCTGTCACCATCGAGGAAGTAATTGTCCTCACAGGAGGTGGTAAGAATGGTTTCTTCGTAGACGTGTCCTGCGAAAGCGTAGGATTCTGTGGGGGAGGGGGTGTGTATCTCCCACACCCCGTTCTTGGGGTGGAGGGGCAACTGGCAAATATTTCTAAAGATAATAAGAAAAAACAGCAAAAACAGCTACTTACGCATTTTTCCTAGATCCCTTGATGAACCGTCCAATCTCAGGATAGGAAACATTCGTATAAAGCGCCACATCTTGCCTCAACCTTAAACTCATCACTCCATGGACGTAGAATCTTCCATTAACACTATTCCTGACGTACAATCCTTCGCCGTCAAAGCTTTCATTAACCTCAACACAAATTCTATCAGGCGTTAAATACGAATAGTACAAAACCGGAATTAATTCCTTACACTCGTCAAAATTTTTGATTTTCACCTCAGTTTGATTTCCATTCATCTAAAACTTCTCATTCAAACCCCAAAAACAATTTAGGTACCTACCCAAGCCGACGTGTACTGCCCAGCATCGTACTCTTGTGGTACACAAATCGACTGTACAAAATCCGAGAAAATAAACGGCGTCTCCAGAAGCACAACTGACACATCTTTTTGATAATGTTCTGCAAATCCAAAGTACCCGATGTCATGGAGACTCGTGCTGACCTGAAAATTATCAAAATAGTTTTTGTTAGAAATCGTGGGGGTCGTACTTTGGAGTACTGAGTATCATTGTCGGGGTTGCCCCAAGTAGGGTACTCTTGATAATTTCTCCCAGCGGCCACTATAAAGCTACTAGTCGCTCGCTCGCGATTCTCGAAAGGTTCAGTGAGGCAGTGCGTAACTGTTAGTACCAGATTTGGACTGATCAAAGTACCTTTGCAGATTATTTTTGCGTTTTCGTCAAAAATTGACACTTGCCAGGGAAAGGTGTGATTTCCTTTCAGTCCACAAACTATAACGAATTTTAAATCGAGAAAAACTTTTGTTTGTTACCTATTTCACAACTTGGAGGATCCTCTTGCCAAATTCCGTCTCTGCAAACGATACTTCTTTTTTCGGGGACGGTAAAGTCCTCTTTGGCCAGACAAGTAAAACTGGCAACGGCGGAATCTCCGAGGGATGCACAGTCGAGTTTTTCTTTGAACTGGGATTTGCAAGTGACGTTTCTTGTTGGAGTTGATGTTAGGGAAGGGCAGTATTCTAAAATTTGTGAGATATTAACGTGGAATTAATGTCCTTTTCATGAACACATATGTTGACCGAATATTTGTGCAAAATATGTTCTATGAGGGTACCTACAGCACACAGATATCATATGACACAACGCATTGACTTGTATCCAAACAGACATCCGCAGAATGTGCTAGGAACATCGCATTGTTGGAGTAATAAGTACTATAAGTATACCTAAACAAATGCCTAGTTGGGAATTCCACTCTCCATCTTCGCAGTAAATCACATTATTTCCGGACAACCAATAGTTCAAATCACAGAGCAAATTTATGTACACCCTCTCCGATGATTCAAAAATTTCGCCGGGATTATATTTCTGTTCCCTCGGGAAAAGTACGTACCAAGATCCATGTTCAGGATACTCAGGAAATCTACATCTCCTACCAACTTTCAAGCTAAAATCTCAAGTTTTTCAGAGTGCAGAAATAGTAGTACCAAACCTTTTGCTGGTATTGTCAAAAAACTCCTTGTAATTTGAGGCATCAGTCAAGACGTTATAAGAACATTCTTGGGAGTTGTTAAAAATGTCAGAGACAACTCCAGCGAGGTAGTACCTCCCGTCAGTTTGGTTCTGGTAAGCCAACCCTCGACCAGTAAACGGCTGATAGTACCCTAACGATTCTGCTATACCCCCACGCTCGTGATGTGTCAAATTCTCGCACTTCCTGGTACGTATCTCTGATTTTTCGGTACTAATACAGATCGGTTCAGTATTTTCAAACGGTTCTTCGACAATCAACAATGCGAAATTTCCACGAACCACAATTTCCTTAACCTAAAACAACTTCAAAACTTCAAGTGGTACCTAATTGTACTTACCGAACGTGATAAACGGATTTCGGAGTCTGTGCATTTCCCGCAGGGGAAAACCATGTGATGAATCTTAGGGGGTACTTTCTTGAAAATAGGATCGGTCACACAACCAGCTGAAGTTAGTACTATCCTTGGATTTATTAAAACTCCCTCGCAGAAAACTGTCAAGACTGCTATAAGAACTCGCCAGGGTTCCGCGTCAGTACTTTTGTTAACCCCGCAAGTTGTTGAACCGCAGTTAGGAAGAGTTCCTTGCCAGGTACCATTTTTGCAAGTTAGAAGCGATTTTTTTCCTGATTGGCATTTCGTAATTGCAGTTGTGGAGTTTGGAGGATTTGAGCAGTCTATCTTAGTACCTTTAAATTCGCAGACATGATCGGAAGTTAGTGTCGGGCATTTATCTGAAAAAAAATAGTACTGGTGGTACTAGAAGCGAACTTACGTAGACAGTCTCCGATTTTGGGCGCCCAAGTACCGTTTTGACAAATGGTTGCGTTCGGCCCTGATAAATAGTGGCTACCACATGAGATCTGCAGGATCGTACCAGAATCAACCAAGGTACCACCAGCGATTAAACTGAGGTTTGAAAAAAAATCGTGGTGAGATTTTGGTACCAGGCAAGAGCCGATGATGTAAACCCAAAAATTTGCTGGAAAAGTTAATTAGATAGTTGTGAATTTTCGGTACTTACTTATCAGAATCAGACATGAAATCCTCTTCGTCATTTTCGTGCAATTAATTTGAACAACAAAGTTTTCGGAATATTACCGGAGCGATAGTGGTCAACCTTCGTAGGAGTCGCTTGCGGTTTCCTTGAAGATAGGAGAAAGCGATTTTGTTTTGTGGAAAATCTTCTTAAAAATTCACTTGTTATATTCTCCTGTTTAGAATTAAACTATGTACTTTGTACTAGATAAACTACATTTAATAAGGACACTTTTCACCCTTTCACCAAACAGTGTGAGAGCAACGAGGAGAGCAACTTGTAAATTGTCAGCACTTTTTTTGCAGGAAAAGTACTATCTGTGTGTGTACTTTAAAGGTGAAAAATTGCAGTAGCTTAAAAACATTTCAAATATTAAATTTTTTTTAAATATGCAGTGTCCCTATTTACCCACCATTCGGATCAATAGAGACACCAATGTTAATACGTATTATGGATCTATCTGGATGGTATATAGGTGAATAGGGACAGATAAAGGATAAATAGTAAAAGACCATAAAAAAAGCCCCCGGAAGATGTATATCAATGCGATTTGTGTCTCTGTAGATGTTTATCATGTTAATGTGTATGTAGGGGCGGCTGGTCTTACTGGTAGATTCGGGTGCAGATTTTATCAATCTGCACCTAGTAGTAGTGCCTCCGCAAACGCACAGATGTGTCAAAAAAGCGAAATGTTAAAAAATTGTTGTTACAAAATTTAAAAATTGAAAATGAACAGGAATGAGTAAATGAAAAGAATTATCGGAATTAAAACAAAATTTGGCGAATTTTGAAAAATTAAAACTCGGGGCTGAAAAATTGTGAAAGGGGATGAAAAGTCAAGAGGAATGAAAATTAAGTGTGATTAAGTAAAATAACGAAATTATGCAATTAGAACTTTTGTGGAGGTTCAAATACCCACTTATACCTACCTATTGCGAAGGAAACTGGACAATTGTAAAAGGTAAACTGAATCCCAAATCCGTTCAATTTTATTACCGACGAAAAACGAAATTATTCGAATTTTGCAAAATTAGCACTTAGGGGGTTGAAAAATCGTAAAGGTGGATGAAAAGTTAAAAGGGATGAGAAGTAATCGTAATTGAATGAAAATGACTTTGAATTATTAACAAATCAGAAGAAAGCAAAAAAATAAATAAAATATATTTATCCGCTTGCAAAGAGTTAGAGGTGGTTAATAATAACCTAGGTGCTGGTTTTAGGTTGAAAACTCATAAGACCTTTTTTCAATAGTTGACCGAAATCTATTGAACCCCGTAATTTTAGGCTACCTCTTACTTAAAGAAATTTCAAGTTTCAACCCTTAAATTTCATCCCCCTTGAAAATTTGTCCATCCGCCTACAATGTCACTGGAAATTCATACACCAAATTCTGCCTTTATACGTTGAGTAGTTTTTGAGTTCTCGTATTTTTGTGTTTCTGTGGTTTTTCTCAAAATATGAATGACACCTTTTTTGAATCATTAATGGAAAGCTATCGAATGACGCCAATTTCGACCAATACTTATTAAGCGGAATTTCGAGTTACAACCCCTAATTTCCACCCCATCTGTTCGATTTTGCGAAAAACGCATCCCCTGAAAGATTTCACCGATATATGTGTGTGCGTGGAGTTTCCGACAGATGCGTGCAACCCTTGCGGAGTTATCATATTTTTTGTGGTTTTCATCCCCTAAATTTCATCCCTCGAAATTAGCACCCCTTCAGCTTCAACAGGCTTGAGGGTCGAACGTACATACCAAGTTTTAGAAAGATAGGTCCACTAGTTCTCGAGTTATTGCAATTAATAGTTTTTCGGTTTTTCACCCCTAACTCCCACCCCCGTGGCCCGATATGGCCCAAAGCAATCCCCGCCGAGATTTTCCGGGTATACACCCGTGTACAAAATTTCAGCTCGATATCTGCTTTCGTTCTCAAGTTAGCATTTCATAAGGAATAGTTTTGGTTAAAATACATTTTTTGTCAGATGGATAGTTTCGCTGAAAAATGCTAAAAACTAGCGCCATGTCACGTTTGGGGGTGGTTTTCGCCAAATAAGGGATGAAGCACACACTTGGGGGGGTGGGAACTTTTCGGCCCTTCATTTCAGGTGCCAACAGGAGTCCGTAGCCAAAATTTCAAAAATATATAAATTATTTCTTCTATTCGCCTTTTTTAACCTCCCCAACTCCATCACAATTTTAAAAAAATGGGAGGTTACTACAATCACTAAAATTTTCGAATTTGAGATAGCACCAGATCTTCACGTTTTGGGGTCTCAGGAACCCAAAAAAGCGGTTTTCAAAATGTGTCTGTGTGTGTGTACGTACGTACGTTTGTAAACACGCCATAGCCCAAACTGCTCTACCGATTTGGCTGAAATTTGGTGCGTAGGCATCTCATAACCCAACTTAGATCTGAAAAGCTTTTGGAGCCAATCGCGCAACTAGAAATGCCATTTTGGCACATCAACTTTTTAATTTTAATTGCAAACCCCCATTTTTCACGTCACGATAGGAAAGGCCTTCAAATTCTGCTTCTAAAAATATATTCACTCTCAGTGCCCTTTTGACCAAAAATTAGAAAAAAATTGATTTTTATCGGACTTTAAAATCGCGGTACAGCCCAAGCCCCTGAACCGATTTAGCTGAAATTTTGCACATGGGGATTGTATTGCACGTCGAAGAGCTGAACAAATTTTGGATTTAATCGGCCCACGGAAAGTGCCGTTTTGGCACACCAATGTCCAACTTTAAATTATTCACTTATTTAACCATCCAAAACAAGTTTTTGAAAGATTTATTGTCACCATCAGAAAGGTCTTCAAATTCTGGTTTCAAAAAAAATGCAGCAGTGAAGCGGCTGGAACCTCCCCATCGCGTGGATCTTTGACTTGGGTTTCTAGTCGAATTAGCAAAGAAAATGTATGACTGGTTTCCATGATGGTTTTAGAACTTTTTTAGAACAAACAAATTGAAACATTCATTAGAGAAAAGTAGGTATAAGTAAGTCCTTTTTAGGCAGTTCTAAAACCGTCGCTGAAACCAGTCTTATACAATTTCTGTGCTAATTCGGCTAGAAACACAAGTCAAAGATCCACGCGATGGGGAGGTTCCAGCCGCTTCACTGCTGCATTTTAGGTCTAATATGACTGGACTATTACACAAAATGCACATTTTAGACGAACTGCTGCAGTAGTCTTGAATAGTCACTGACTTAAAATGGCAGAAATCACAGCCAACCTGACTAAAAACCTTTTTGTCTTCTGGGTGCCATCTTTGAAACCTTGTGGTAAATTTTTTTGATATGATTATAAAGAGAACTAAAATATCTTTCGAATCGTGTAAAAAAACCGTCATCTTGCTGTTTAAAATACTAAAGTTAACCTCACTTCCGGTAAAACCGGAAGTAACAAAAAGTTTGTAAATATGTCAAAATTAGCGTTTTTATAGGTAAGTATATGAATGATCCCATAAAAATTTCAAGTTCATATTTCAAAAAATTAAGAAATGACGAGGTGTTCCATGGGTTCGTTGACACCCGGTATACCTAATGGTTAAAACGATTTTATTGAAATTAGGAGACCTAATGTGAATGATTGTGTAGCCAAATTTGATACTTTTCGAACAACGGTTGTCAATAATAATTACCATTTTGACAATGGGGTATAATTAGGTATTTATGTAACAAGTGAGTAAAATGATAATTTTGTTCTAGAAGTAGGAAAGATAGACGCACGGCGCCGTAGGCGGAGTGAAGGCGGCAATACCTACGAGAAAAAAAGTACACTTTCCTCACGAGTCGCATAAATTTTTTTCTACAACTGCCAAAAATAAAATGCAGTTTTCATTTAATTTCGACTAGAAAATCTAAGAAAGAACCCTAAAATACGTTGTTACTTTCAAATTTGTAGTCTTTATAGGCAAAAGACGCATCAGGCGCAAGAAACTAAGAAGTAAGTCTGGATTTTGTCTTTATTAGCGCTCCTGATGTATGTGTTTGTCATTCGGTACTCGATTATCTTTGCTTTTTTCAGACTTCTTTTTTCTGTGAAAGAAAGTGCACTCTTTTAACACCCTTTCTGTGAAAATTTGTACAGTATTTTGAGATTTGATAATAACTCACTTTAGGTATAGTCCAGTAGCCAGATCGAAAAGAGGGACCTAATAAAAAAAAATCGGAAAGTTTTGAAATTTACACTGTATGTACCTATGCAAAATGCTGATTCATAGAGGGTGCCACGCGAAACTTTTTTTATTTATTGTCCTATTTAAGTAAATCAAAAACCAATCGCATAAGGGCTGATTTGTTACTGAAGGAAGTAAAAACGACACAAAGTTATTTCGTTAGCGTGACATTGGATTACTTAAAACAATAAGACAACCAAGAAAATAAGCAGCAATTTCGTCCATACCAGTCCATTTAACCTCATTGTGGAGTTACACAAATCCTCTTTGCAAATTTTACAATAGCCGTCATTGCTTTTGACTTCGCTGCATTTAATATTCAATTCTTCCGTTTTGTTTTCACACTTCTTGTAATGTCCTAAAGAAAATCTATAAATCATTAATGAATTTCACTCGTAAACTCACGATCTTTGATGTAGCCTTGCATGCTAACACATATAGAATTTGGAGAGTCGCACTCTTCTTTAACCCATTGTTCGCGGTCGTCACATTCTTTGTTATTGCATTTATAACACTGCAAGGAGGACTTTTGAGACCTTCTAATGTTCGCCGTGGTGGTGGTAGCAGCAGCAGTAGTAGTAGCAGTAGTAGTAGCACTAGTAGTAGTGGTTGAGGTGATGGTACTGCTGGTAGCAATGGTTTCTGTTATTTCTGTTGGTTCTGATGAGTCTTGTGTTATAGCTTCTGTTTTGTCTTGTGTTATAGCTTCTGTTTTCCCATCTCTAGTCTCAGATACGCTCGTTGTTGGTTGTGTTGTAGCCTTCGTTGGCAAAGTTCTAGTGGGCTCATCAGGTACAACAATTTTATCTTCAATTTTCTTAATTTTATTACATAAATCTGCCTCGCAAATTTTACATGAAGAATTCTTGCCCTTTTGCAATTGAATGCAAGTATCATCAGCAATCGAGCCTTTACTTCTGCAGTTCTGTTTGTAGGTTCCTGAAATCATACTTTTTCAGTATTTACATCATAAAGTTCCCCGAGACCTACCGGCCTTGCTGACGACAGCGAAACATTCGAGAACCCCCATTTTGCATTGCACCGATTCGTTATTACACATTGCAAAGTCTTTACTTTTGCACTTATAGCACTTCAAAACATGCGACGGTGGCGAAGGCAACTTCGTGAAGTTGGCATTTTCGTTGCAAAGACTTTCCTCGCAAACATAGCAATATGTGCTGGCGTCAAATTCGGGGTCTGGTAAAGCAACAATTCCAGTGTTGTACTCATTGCAGACATGGTCGTCTTCTTTGAAGACGCTTGAGGCGTCTTCGGTGCAACCTTTCTGCAGTTGGTTTTCGAGGCTCATGATGTAACAGCGACTGGACTGGTTTTTGCATTCTTTGGGTTCGACGGTGTCGCAAGGATTGTCGCAGCTGTAACACTTCTTCGTCATATTGTGTGCGATTGGGGACGTCTGGTTGACAATTTCGTCATTGTCCTTTTTATTATACAATGGGGGAATTTTCAAGAGTAGAACTGCGACAAAGAGAAGGGTTGTCGTCATGACAGATGACAATGCATGAATGCACCATCATTTTTGACTGTTCCTTAAGGATAAGTCATCCTGAAGTCCTTAGAAACCATTGTCTCAATAAACGTATCTATGGAATTGCACGTCACGTCTTTGAGTGACTTTAAGAAGTCTCTTAAAAATGGCCGTTTGAGTTTTTGAGCCACTCTAACGAACTAGTTGCCTTTGCCGTGAGAGACGTAGTGCGTAGACTGCGGAAGTTATATGAGAACGTCACTGTCAGATTTCGTTTTCAATGTTAATTTGAGCAGTCTACGCCCTACGTCCCGCAGAGCAAGGGCTACTAGATCGAAAGAGTTACATAAGTTACTTAAAAAAACTACAAGTTCCTTTTCTATTTTAGGTAAGTATTCTCTAAATTTCTTGAATGTAATGTCTTGGTCATAAATGTCTGCGGGTTCTCACTGGTGGACACATATTCCAAATTTATGCATTCATTTGCCATCAGATACAAACTTAATGAAATGATATAGGATTTTTATGGGGCCTACCTATTTTGCTGAGCAGCTTTCTCTTTTACATATCTCTAGAAATTGTTAAAAAAAATAGATAAAATCTCGTCGGTGATTAAGTTTGCACCTGCTGCCATATAAATGGGATCGCCCACCCTCCATTTAGGGGTAGTTTACTCTTGACCATTTTAAGAAAAATCGCCATTTAACCACCCCAAACTAGTCATGAACAGGCCAATTACGCCAAATTAGAAATCCTGATTTTTATGTGTTGCTGTTTTCATATCCTTTTGCTAGTTGAATAATTGAGCTGCGGTTACCAACAAGTGGCAGTGGTTTTTGGTTTCCATCATTCAATTCAGTGGCAATTCCTAAGAGTGAAAGTAGTTCTGTCGCTCTTACAGAAACAACAATATATTCCGCTTCATTTGACGAAAGGGCGACACATTGCTGCTTTTTTGATCGATTTCTTCTCCAGCCATTTGCATCAGAATATGCATATATACATTCTCCTCGTCTTTCTTCTTCTCGTATGATTGTGAGTGCCATGCAGGCCTTTTGTGTCTTTCAAAACATAAAGGATCTTAAGTCTCGTTTGACTTATGCAGAAACAGGTTCAAATATGATATAGAAAATGTTATATCTGGTACAGTGCCAGGTATATTAAACTTCCAATCAGTTGGCGATAGGGGACTTCAGAAACTATTTCTTCAAGTTTTGCGTGGAAATTAGTTTCGATACGTGTCTTAGAGCCATTACAACTATGCATGTTAAATTGAGACAGTAACTCTTCTATGGTTTTCTCCTGAATAATCCTTAATTTTTCTTTTTAATTTACGTTTTATTTCAATAACGAGAAAATTTTTCGCTTCTCCCAAATCTTTAAATTCTGGTTAATGATTTACGTAATTAGACACATGGCGCTCTTTTGAATAATTCATGTGAATTGTAATATAATAAACTTTATTATCATTATTAAATTCTGTAAAAATAAAAGTAGAAGTTTCTACCGTCCGGAGATTGCCAATTAACCTCCCCAAACCCACACAATTTAAAAAAAATTGGCATTCTCGGAGGCGAATCATTGTTGTCAACAATGAGTCGCCATGGAAATTGGGTGAATCTTGGTCGTGTGGATCCCGGACAGACCATAATTTTTCACAGAATTTGTATTTCCTAGGTAACAAGATACTATCAATGAAAATTTATACTGTTGTATCTTGTTACCTAGGAAATAGTGCATCTTACATTAAATTACCTTATGAAGCAATTCAGAGCCGAAATCGGATTGGTCCTCTTAAATCTCTTATAACTCGAGAACTATTGGACCCTAATTGGACTAATTGAGCGCAAAAAGTTGCACCCCCAAAACTCACCCCCTTCAACCCCGAAGCACAACAAACGACTGTTAAATGAAACGTTTTTTGAAGATGGAAAAATATTTTATTACATATTTTATAAGGAGAACTGGAAGCTTTAGGTTAGGAGTACAAAACAGTACAGATAACACAATAAAGGTAAAATTAAAGAACTATTGAGGAAGATTATTCGTCGCATTGGTATTAATGTAATATGACCCCGCTGGTGCTGAATCATCAAGTTCGAATCCCATGAAGTTCTTAGTGTTATCGTCACAAAGGCCCAAGTCGAATAGAAGTGAACTTGAGCATTGTGTGGCAATAAAGCTGTCTGGATTTATTATAGAATCTCTATACATATCAAATGAAATCAGGTGACTGCATGAGACTAAAAAAAAACATGTTTAATATAATAATTTATAAAAGCACCTACTTGGGGCGATGGGGTCAGTCAGATCAGCGATGGAATTGTTAAAGCACGCAGGCTGTATAGGTCCACCTGAATTGACGTAAAAATCATATTTCCCACAGTTACCAAAAACACCGGCCAACCCCTTATCGGTAATTATACAGTCTACAGTTGTTCCATCCAAAGCATTCAGCCTAAACTCTACTGGTCTTGGTACAACTGTCTGGAAAAGAGGCCCTGCCGGATCTAGCCCCGTTACTCTGGGAACCTGTGTTGGGGTGTTCTCAATTATCCACTTCCCAACAAATGCACTAACTTGAGCACCTAAAGAATGAAGGAATGAAGAGACAATCAAGGAATGCAGGCAAAAGCTGGAAAAATTAAGTTCGAAGCAAAGGGGGTGGAAGAAGTGAAGAAATAATACTAAGGGAATATAGTCAGGTAAGGGGATGGTTCGATGTAGAATGCAAGAAGGCAAAAAGAGAGACGAGAAAGGGAGAATAATAGAGCAAGAAAGAGAATTCAAATATTTAGGGTATGTATTTAATGAAAGAAACACAACGAGAGCGCATGTAAGAGAACTAGTTAAAAAAGCAAATAAGGTGGTACGAATGATCTGAGGAATAGGAGAGCGAAAGTTTGGACTGTATGATATTACAGGAGTGTTGGAAGAAGAAAAGGAGAAAAAAAGACGAATGGAAGGAAAGCCAAAAATATTACGAGAGAAATGTATACGCATGGGAAGATATCAAATGAAGAAGAGAACAGAGATGGATGAATGGAGCGATGTGGGAGAGAGATAGAGACATAGAAATACAAGAGAAGAGAACAAGAATAAAAGAATCAAGGTATAATGCAAAGTATAAGGACATCATATGTGCGGGGCTACCGAGTTACTTGGACAGAGTGAGTGCGAAAGAAAAAAGAATGATAGCGAGATTTAGATGCGGGAATGAGGAGAGAGAAATCAGATTCTGGTTGGAAGAGGAAGGGAGAGTATGCAGAGTATGTAGAGAGGCAAGAAAGACGATAGAACATATGCTGAGAGAGTGCGAGGGAATGAGAGAAGAGGAACGGGAGAGAAAATGGATATTGAACGAAAGGGAAACAGGGACTAGAATGGATGAGGGAAGTAGAGAGGCAGACGGAAATAAGGAGAGGGGAGGGAAGAGAAGACAAAAGTGGAAGATAGGCGAGAGAAGAAGGATGTTAATTTCATTTAAATATTATAGAATAAATTATGATGTAACAAGGGCAAGGCTCATAACAAGCCGAAAGGCAAATGTAATAAAGTATATACATACCTAAAGAATGCCCTATTACGTGGATTCTTGAGATTACATCTACATTTTCGTCGGATAACTCCCAAAGCGTTTGAGCAACATTATCACCCACGGCGTTTACGGCACTGGCCGAAGTAGGATAACTTTTATTGGCCAGTATTCCCCAGTCAACATTCAGGACAAGATAGCCTCCTAATGAATTGTATGTCTCGGCAATTTCAACAGAGAATACGTCCGTTCCAAAAGACTCATATCCGTGTATATAAACTATTATTTTTGTTGCATTTATAAGAAGCTGTTTATTTTGTTGAGTTAAGTTAAACGGTTCGGAGTCAGGGAGAAAAACAAGGATTGCAACGTCGTCCTCGACTTCTGCGCTGGTGAATGTAAACTCGTTTGCTATATTTTCGATATCTTCAATAGTGGTGTTGAAGAGGTACGTCAAATACAGTTCTTGCTCAGAAGTAAATTGACCAAGTACGGCATTGTTTCCTTTAATGTACCGTTTCCAAAAACATTTAATAAGTTTAGAACCTACTTACCGAACTGTAGAATTAGGAATAATAGTTGTATTGTAACTAGCCCGGGCATAATGGAGACTAAGGTCCTTTTTATTAGTGCTACGTTTTATACCTTTTTGCAACAGTCTGATATTAAAAAAAATAAAGCAATAAAGATAATTGCGAATTAGTTAGAATTTCGAGTGGACTTTGTGAACAATTAAAATCAGATTACTTTTTCTCTCTTCGTTTGCTTTATTTGTGTGCATTGCTTGCATAATGTCTCGGTTTGTTATGTATGCGGAGAATGTGGAAGATCAGACCCTGTCTTGTATGATGGGAGATCTGAACATTCTCCTCAAGATTCACGAAGCAATGCAGTTGCTATGACGATTTCGGTTGTTGCTATGGTAATGGCCAATCAAAATCAACAATTTGTGTTGCGCCAAAATTAGTCCGGGGGTTAAGACATGCAGAAGTAGATTTAGAAGCGGAGCCCAACAAAATTTCCATGCTAGGGGGTGAAGCCACCCCTCAGAAGTTACCACTTTTAAAAATTCTGTTTTCTTTTAGTATTTTTGGTATTTTGTCCATGACTGCGCTACAAATGAGTTGTGCCTCGGCATAGGTACAGGTGTTAGGGAAGAGGTTGCAGGCCTCACATTCCTTTTATACCAGAGGGTTAAGGCAAAAATGATATTAACCTAACATTTTATTTTAGAAATTGGCCATTTGACACAAACACTGTCCAGAGGTGTACAAATGAATTTAGAAGGGCAAACCATCCCTATTTGCCTCACATGGAGTGTTAAGCCATCCCGAGAGTGTTAACTACTCTTAAAATGCCATTATTTTGTGATATATTTCGGGCATTTTATCCTGATTGTGCCTGGGGGTGCCAATAAAATTTATAGCGACTGCTAGGCACAGCTACAGGAGTTGAGGGAGTTGCAACCCCCACCCCCTTCAGTCAATCACCCTCTTCAGTACTAGAATGGAATTCACGCCCCCCCCCACCGGCCCCACCCAAGATTTTCTCTTACAGACCATTAGGGGCTCCCGCCCCTTTCCATATCTTTCTCCCGTAGTATGCTTTCTGAATCTGTAATATATTTAGCATTAACTATTCAAGAAGACAAACCCCTATTTGTGTGTAAATACATTTACTTTATGTTAATCCACCTTGGTAAGAAGCTCGATGAGCATGTAACGTCAGTTGCAAGGATATCTTCCATTTCGCGTCCTTTCTTCGTCAATAGAACGAGTTTAGCCTCTTTAACAGTTGTGTTACTGCTTGATTTGTCGAATAAAAGCACAACGAATTTCTGTAGGCTAACCATTGCCCCCTTCACATCTCCAGCAGCTATAGCGCGAAGAAAGCATTTATTGCTTCTGGAAACGCTTTCCATGTATCGAAAGCAACCCTCTTTCCTTTTCCATAAAAAGCAGATACTACTCATACACACATCCAGTGAAACACGACTCATTCTTCAGGCTGCAAATCTGTATTAATTAATATCTGTCCGGGATCCACACGACCGAGATTCACCCGATTTCCATGGCGATTCATTGTTGACAACAATGATTCACCATGGAAATAGGGTGAATCCCGGTCGTGTGGATCCCGGACAGACTATAGATCAGTTACAGACGTGGTTGTATTTGCAGTGGCTGCCTCCCAGCTCATAGCCGGGGAATCTGAAAACTGGATTAATTTTGGATCTGGAAAAGACCAGAAATTCATTGCCGCTCACGAGATTAGCAAATCGCTTGGACCGGATATGTTCATTACTTTACCAGTGTTCCCCGTTTTCACTGGATGTGATGTAGTATCTGCTTTTTATGGAAAAGGGAAGAGGACTGGTTTCGAAACATGGAAAGATAGACAGATATTTGTCAGCATGATTGAATACAACCTTAACTCGGTCAAAAAGAAAAACGTACAGTGTAAAAGCACAAACACATATAGTGTAAAAGCACAAACATACAAAATAAAATGACAATAATTGTTATCCACATAATATGTAGGTACATTGTCCGGTCAGGAATTCTTCTATGGAGTAGTAGGTATGCTCCATCCATTAACATTTTTTTTTCTTTGCTCTTTACTCAAAACTGCACCCACACAAAGGCCTTTTTGGGCCAATTCAGAGCAATATTTGCAAAATTTTTACATTTGTCATGTTTTCTGACGTATCGTATTGAAATCGCTTCTACCAACTCACCTGTTAGTAAAATGCCTTGCAAAATTTCCTCATATCAACCTAAAATACAAATTTTGACGGTCTATCACTTCAATAGAAAATGAATGGAGAGTACATAAAAGACTACGGCAGGTACCTAGCGCGTAAGAATCCTGCAATAGGTACCACCACTCTAAAGTCAAAACTATCAGAAATGGGAGATGGTACGGTACCTATTGCAGGAATCTTAGGTACTACCAGTGCCATCTCATGATTTACGCGCTAATTTAGTTAGGTAAGCACCGTAAATTTTTATGTCAACACCTGAAATTCCACCGTAAGACGGTGCAAAGATTTATTATTCCCCTATCCCCTAAATGTTACGAAAAACAAGAGCCTGTCTTCATCTTAAGTGGGATCCGCTGCGGATGTCGAATTACAAGAGAATAAGTTTTGATGAAAGCAGTTCAAAAAGTTCTCAATTTAAAAAAAATATATTTTTTTAGCATTGAAAAATCCCAGTCCGAAAGCGCCCCTCTTAGATTGTCCAAATGTACCCCGGACTGCAATATTGTGAACATATATTTTGATCAATTTATAGGTTAGGCTTCTGCATCAATCTCTTTGCAAATAGTATGTCAATGACGTAACATAATTGACAAGAACAAAACTTCGGCTGGACAAAGTCAATATCCTTACACATAAAGACAAAAAATTACATACACGAACAACGAAAACACACTTTTTCTTAAAAATCGAATATGTTCGCATTGATGTGATTCAGACCTCCCGAGGCAAACTGGACATATGGCACTCCCTAACTGTGAAAATTTCAAAACTGGGTGAAATTCTATTAGCGGCAAATTCGAATCGTCCGTATGTGCCCCCTGTCCGAACGTACCCCCCTCTCCCCTACCTATCACCAAAAATCTTAATAACTCCAACTTTTTCTGCGATTGTTAAATTTTGTCCAGTCATAGCTAACAGCAAATGTCAAATAAACTCTTCAATATTTTAGTGCCTGATTATATAAAAACGACTGTTAAATGAACGTTTTTTGAAGATGGAAAAACATTTTATTATTTCATAAAGAGAACTGGAAACTTTAGGTTAGGAGTACAAAACAGTACAGACAATATAATAAAGGTAAAATTAAAGAACTATTGAGGAAGATTATTCGTCGAATTGGTATTAATGTAATATGACCCCGCTGGTGCTGAATCATCAAGTTCGAATCCCATGAAGTTCTTAGTGTTATCGTCACAAAGGCCCAAGTCGAATAAAAGTGAACTTGAGCATTGTGTGGCAATAAAGCTGTCTGGATTTATTATAGAATCTCTATACATAATATCAAATGAAATCAGGTGACTGCATACGACTAAAAAAAACGTGTTTAATCTAGTAATTTATAAAATCACCTACTTGGGGCGATGGGGTCAAGCAGATCAGCGATGGAAATGTTAATGCACGCAGGCTGTATAGGTCCACCTGAATTGACGTAAAAATCATATTTCCCACAGTCACCAAAAACACCGGCCAACCCCTTATCGGTAATTATACAGTCTACAGTTGTTCCATCCAATTCATTCAGCCTGAACTGTTCTGGTCTTGGTACAATTGTCTGGAAAAGAGGCCCTGCCGGATCTAGCCCCGTTATTCTGGGAACCTGTGTTGGGGTGTTCTCAATTATCCACTTCCCAAGAAACGCACTAACTTGAGCACCTAAAGAATGAAAGAATGAAGAGACAATCAAGGAATACAGGCAAAAGCTGGAAAAATTAAATTCGAAGCAAAGGGGGTGGAAGAAGTGAAGAAATAATACTAATGGAAGATAGTCAGGGAAGGGGATGGTTCGATGTAGAATGCAAGAAGGCAAAAAGAGAGACGAGAAAGGGAGAATAATAGAGCAAGAAAGAGAATTCAAATATTTAGGGTATGTATTTAATGAAAGAAACACAACGAGAGCGCATGTAAGAGAACTAGTTAAAAAAGCAAATAAGGTGGTACGAATGATCTGGGGAATAGGAGAGCGAAAGTTTGGACTGTATGATATTACAGGAGTGTTGGAAGGAGAAAAGGAGAGATAAAGAAGAATGGAAGGAAAGAGAAAAATATTACGAGAGAAATGGATACGCATGGGAAGATATCAAATGACGAAAAGAACAGAGGAGATGGATGAATGGAGCGATGTGGGAGAGAGATAGAGACATAGATATACAAGAGAAGAGAACAAGAATGAAAGAATCAAGGTATAATGCAAAGTATAAGGACATCATATGTGCGGGGCTACCGAGTTACTTGGACAGAGTGAGTGCGAAAGAAAAAAGAATGACAGCGAGATTTAGATGCGGGAATGAGGAGAGAGAAAACAGATTCTGCTTGGAAGAGGAAGGGAGAGTATGCAGAGTATGTGGAAAGGCAAAAGAGACGATAGAACATATGCTGAGAGAGTGCAAGGGAATGAGAGAAGAGGAACGGGAGAGAAAATGGATATTGAACGAAAGGGGAACAGGACTAGAATGGATAAGAGAAGTAGAGAGGAAGAGGGAAAAGAAGACAAAAGTGGAAGATAGGCGAGAGAAGAAGGATGTTAATTTCATTTAAATATTATTTGTATATAGAATAATTATGACGTAACAAGGGCAGGGCTAATTACAAGCCGAAAGGCAAATGTAATAAAGTATATACATACCTAAAGAATGCCCTATTACGTGGATTCTTGAGATTACATCTACATTTTCGTCGGATAACTCCCAAAGCGCTTCGGCAACGTTGACACCCACGGCGCTTACGGCACTGGCCGAAGTAGGATAACTTTTATTGGCCAGTAATCCCCAGTCAACATTCAGGACAAGATAGCCTCCTAATGAATTGTAAGTTTCGGCAATTTCAACAGAAAATCCGTCGGTTCCAAACGAATTATATCCGTGTATATAAACTATTATTAACCTCCCCAACCCCAACACAATTTTAAAAAAATGGGAGTTAACCTCCCCAACCCCAACACAATTTTAAAAAAATGGGAGGTTACTGCAATCACTAAAATTTTCGAATTCGAGATAAGACCGGATCTATGCGTTTTGAGGTCTCAGGAACCCAAAAAAGTGGTTTTAAAAATGTGTCTGTGTGTATGTACTACGTACCGCAAATGCCATTTTGGCACATCAACTTTTAAATTTTAAATGCAAACCCCCAATTTTCACGTCACCATAAGAAAGATCTTCAAATTCTGCTTCTAAAAATGTATTAACTCTTAGTGCCTTTTTGACCAAAAATTAAAAAAAAATGATTTTTATCGGACTTTAAAATCGCGGTACAGCCCAAGCCCCTGAACCGATTTGGCTGAAATTTTGCACATGGGGATTGTATTACACGTCGAAGAGCTGAACAAATTTTGAATTCAATCGACTCACGGAAAGTGCCGTTTTGGCACACCAATTTCCAAATTTAAAATTATTCTCTCATTTGACCATTAAAAACAAGTTTTTGAAAGATTTATTGTCACCATCAGAAAGTTCTTCAAATTCTGGTTTTAAATAGACAAAATTAATTCGCATTTAGCGCCGTTTGGTTCAAAAAATCGAAATTTTATAACAGTAAAAATGCAGCAGAGAAGCGGCTGGAACCTCCCCATCGCGTGGGTCTTTGTATTCTGTGTAGATAGTAGTCAATTCAACAAACATTTTTTTATGCTTTTCGTCTGTGGCTATAATTTCGCAATTTTCTGACAAATACCGACATTACCTCGAACAGCACCCATCACATTTGACAATATGTTCCTTTTAAGGTTAACATTTTGCCACATTTTTGACAATAACTGCCACTTTGTCATCCACTGTCAGCCCGCTCCCTTTTAATGAGAAAAATTTTTTTCTCTATTTTCCACTGAAGTGGCAGAAACTGTGAATACATTTTTAGAACCAGAATTTGATCATCTTTCTAATGGCGACGTATAAAAAGAGGTCTTGTATTTAAAATTTTAAGTTGATATGCCTAAATGGCACTTCCCGTTTACCAATTGCTTCCAAAAGCCTTTCAGGTCTTCAACGGGTCACCCAATCTCCATGTACCAAATTTCAGTCAAATCGATTCAGTAGTTTGGGCCATAATGTGTTTTTAGTGTTATTACAAAATTTAAATTTTTTCTACCCAAAGGGCAGTAAATGCGAATGAATGTTGTCTTACTTAGAACAAGTATTTGAAGGCCTTCCTGACGCTGGCAATAAATTTAAAAAAAAGTTGTTTAGGATGGTAAAATGGGAGTATATTTAAAATTGAAAATTGATGTGCCAAAACGGCACTTTCCGTGGGTCGATTGCCTCCAAACTTGTTTCAGCTCTTCGACGTTATAATACAGTCTCCATGTACAAAATTTCAGCCAAATCGACCCAGAGGTTTCGGCTGTATCGTGTTTTTAAAGTACCTTAACAATCCCGAATATTTCAATTTTTGTCAAAAAGGCACTAAGAGTGAATACATTTTTAGAAGCAGAATTTGAAGGCCTTTCTTATAGTGACGTGAAAAGTGGGGGTTTCCATCTAAAATTTAAAAGTTGATGTGCCAAAATGGCATTTCCGGTTGCACGATTGGCTCCAAAAGCTTTTCAGATCTAAGTTGGGTTATGAGATGCCTACGTACCAAATTTCAGCCAAATCGGTCTAGTAATTTTGGCTGTGGCGTGTTTACAAACGTACGTACGAACGTACGAACGTACGTACGTACGTACGTACAAACGTACGTACGAACATACACACAGACACATTTTAAAAACCACTTTTTTAGGTCCCTAAGACCTCAAAACGTGAAGATCTGGTGTTATTTCGAATTCGAAAATTTTAGTGATTGCAGTAACCTCCCATTTTTTTTATATTGTGAAGTGGAGTGGGGAGGTTAAAAATACATTATAGCCCAAATGACTGAATCGATTTGGCTGAAATTTGGTACATGGAGATTGGGTGACCTGTTGAAGACCTGAAAGGCTTTTGAAAGCAATTGGCCCACGGGAAGTCCCATTTAAGCATATCAACTTAAATTTTAAATACAAGACCTCGTTTTTTATGTCGCCATTAGAAAGGCGATCAAATTCAGGTTGTAAAAATGTGTTCACAGTTTCTGCCATTTCAGTGGAAAATAGAGAAAAAATTCTTTCTCATTAAAAGGGAGCGGGCTGACAGTGGATGACATAAAGTGGCAGTTATTGTCAAAAAGGTGGAAAAAGATTAACCTTAAAAGAAACATACTGTCAAACGTGATGGGTGATGTCCGAGGTGGAGCGGGAAAGCCTCAAAAAGTCGCTTAGTTTTCAAGTAACCCAATATAAAAGTATAACTAGATGTGTCATACATCAAAAGACGCGTCTTGACGAGCTCTATACGAATTGAAAAGTTACGACATTCTCCATTGGTCGAGAGGAAAGTTATTTGCAAAAAAGTGACTTTTTTTGATTTTCTCAGAAAACGTGTTTTTTATCGTTTACAACCTCGTAACATCAAAACTATTTGAGATATCGTAATAATCTTTTTTTTCATCGAGAGGAGATTCATCAGCGATTCCTATTCCACCTCAGCTGTCGACAAAAATTTTCAGGGGGCTTTATTAGACGAGCCTAAACCGGAACTTTCATATTTCACGACATGAAATTTTCACGAATCGAGGAAATTTTTTATTTTTGAGGTAATCAAATATGCCCCGCGTACAAAATGAAGAGCATACTTCAAAGAAGTTTTTTAAAAAAAAGTTGTTGTCCTAGGGCCAATAGTTCTTGAATAATATATTTTTTTATCTGCGCTGTTTTAATTTAGGCGGTGCGGCGCGCTGTCCGGCCGAGCTTTGATGCATACCGCTCATCCCTCTCCACGTTTTTTTTAGCAAGACCCCGCTTCATCTTGATAATTCATAATATGAAAAGTCGACAAATGTCATTATTATTGTCGGTTTTACAATTATTAACTGTGTGGTGTTGATGTTATAATATCCGGATCTGATATGGCTGCAGTCAGGTAAGTAATTGCACTGATTAAGTACCTACCTACTACCGGGTGTTTCACCGACCCCGTCGTATAGGGAATTAACATGGGAAAATGAATTTTATTTTTTTCCTGCTCCAGAGGATTTTCTCGAAAAGTTTTATCGTGTGTGGAGGATAGTCCATACTAGTCTGGTACCTCTTGAGATTTCTTTCGTTCGTCAGCTCCTCTTTTAGGTACTTAACAATGATTTTTTGAAAATTAAATTTTCGACGAAAACGAAAAAATTTTTCGTGCCCAATCGACCCGCTTCGAATGTTTACTTAGTTTGCTGCCTTTGTGGATTGCAACACAACACAAAATAAATGGATGCTTCGAAACGGGTCGATTGTGCACGAAAAAATGTTGCGTCTCTACTTCTACGGAACATTTTTTTCGTGCTGTAGGGATAAAATGTATTTGCAGTTGCAAAGACTGCACAAATATTCTCCAGCCATCAGCCGACGCACACTGGGTCCTGCTTATGTAAAAAGGAGCTCAAAATACATTTTTTAATGAGAAGATTTCTAACAATTAATTGCATGAAAATCAAGTCAACTGTGAATAAATGTCATTATTTCACTTTAAAGTCATTAATCGGTGACGTTTCATCAGAGTTTTACTTGAATGAAGTTTGGTTTCGTCCTATAAGTTACCATTTCCAATAACTCTGTGTTAATGTTTATTTTAATCTTTACGTATTATGAACTGCTGTAAGGAAAAATTGCAATATGCCATCTGCCAATGAAAGTATGTAGATTATGCCTGAGGTAATTTCCTCGCGGATATAACTTGATTTGAGATGAATTGAACGTGTAAAGGGAGTATCCTCTGTCCCTCAAATTAGAGACATTTTCCTAGCAAATGCGCAAAGTCCTAGAAAATGTTATTATGAGGTATAAATACCTTAACATTAGTCACCATGACAATGAAAAGAAACTAGCAATCAGGTTGCGCATTTTGAAGAAAAAAATTATCGATCACCGGAATTTTAAATGTAGCGCGCTGTGATGGTGATGGATAATTGGATAATTTTAACCTCCCCAATCCACTTCACCACTTATAAAAAAGGGAGGTTACTGCAATCACTAAAATTTTCGAATTTGAGATAGCACCAGATCTTCACGTTTCGAGGTCTCAGGAACCCAAAAAAGTGGTTTTAAAAATGTGTCTGTGTGTATGTGCGTACGTACGTACGTACGTACGTACGTGCGTACGTTTGTAAACACGCCACAGCCAAAACTACTAGACCGATTTGCCTGAAATTTGGTGCGTAGGCATCTCATAACCCAACTTAGATCTGAAAAGCTTTTGGAGCCAATCGTGCAACTAGAAATGCCAATTTGGCACATCAACTTTTAAATTTTAAATGCAAACCCCCATTTTTCACGTCACTTTAGGAAAGGCCTTCAAATTCTGCTTCTAAAAATGTATTCACTCTCAGTGCCCTTTTGACCAAATATTAAAAAAAAATTGATTTTTATCGGACTTTCAAATCGCGGTACAGCCCAAACCCCTGAACCGATTTGGCTGAAATTTTGCACATGGGGATTGTATTGCACGTCGAAGAGCTGAACAAATTTTGGATTCAATCGGCCCACGGAAAGTGCCGTTTTGGCACACCAATTTCCAAATTTAAAATTATTCACTCATTTCACCATCCAAAACAAGTTTATGAAAGATTTATTGTCACCATCAGAAAGGTCATCAAATTCTGGTTTTAAATAAGACAAAATTCGTTCGCATTTAGTGCTCTTTGGGTCAGAAAATCGAAATTTTGTAATAACACTAAAAATACATTATAGCCCAAATTAGTGAATCGATTTGGCTGAAATTTGCTACATGGAGATTGGGTGACCCGTTGAAGACCTGAAAGGCTTTTGGAAGCAATTGGTCCACAGGAAGTGCCATTTAAGCATATCAACTTTAAATTTTAAATACAAGGCCTCTTTTTTATGTCGCCATTAGAAAGACGATCAAATTCTGGTTCTAAAAATGTATCCACAGTTTCTGCCATTTCAGTGGAAAATAGAGAAAAAAATCTTTTTCATTAAAAGGGAGCAGGCTGACAGTGGATGACAAAGTATCAGTTATTGTCAAAAGGGTGGTAAACTGTTAACCTTAAAAGGAACATATTGTCAAATGTGATGGGTGATGATTGTCTGAAGTGATGTCAGTATTTGTCAGAAAATTGCGAAATTAGTCACAGATGATAAGCACAAAAAAAATTCTGTTGAATTGACTACCATCTACACAGAATACAAAGATCCACGCGATGGGGAGGTTCCAGCCGCTTCTCTGCTGCATTTTTTTTTTTCTTCAAAATGCACAACCTGATTGCTAGTTTAATAATACTGCAGTCGATTGATTTGTAAATATTAAAATAAACATTAACACAGAGTATTTGAATAGTGGTAACTTATTAGGACGGACCAAAAACCAAACTTAATTCGAACAAAACTACGAAACGTCACCGATTAATGATTTTAAATGAAAGAATGACATTTACTCATCGTTGGCTTGATTTTCATGCAATTAATTGTTGGAAGCTTTCTCATTAAAAAAAAATATATATTTTGAGCGCCTTTTTACACAAGCAGGACCCAGTGTGCGACGTTAGGGAAGAGGATTTTGAGGAATCATTTTGACTTAATTTCCGCAAGATAAGAATAAATGAAGAATTTTGTTGGTTGGTCTTTTCGTTACATTGCATAACAATTACCTACTGATTGGATAGGTATTTTATCATAGAACAAAATATTAGTATATTAGAGACACTAGACAGTCTGTCAAGAGCTTGGCGCAAGGTAAGTGATCCGCTACAAATAACCCAGCCGCGAGCGAAGTTCTGAGTTAGGGCGCTGACAAAAAAATATATTATTCAAGAACTATTGGCCCTAGGACAACAACTTTTTTTTAAAAAACTTCTTTGAAGTATGCTCTTCATTTTGTACGCGGGGCATATTTGATTACCTCAAAAATAAAAAATTTCCTCGATTCGTGAAAATTTCATGTCGTGAAATATGAAATTTCCGGTTTAGGCTCGTCTAATAAAGCCCCCTGAAAATTTTTGTCGGCAGCTGAGGTGGAATAGGAATCGCTGATGAATCTCCTCTCGATGAAAAAAAAATTATAACGATATCTCAAATAGTTTGTATGTTACGAGGTTGTAAACGATAAAAAACACGTTTTCTGAGAAAATCAAAAAAAGTCACTTTTTTGCAAATAACTTTTCTCTCGACCAATGGAGAATGTCGTAACTTTTCAATTCGTATAGAGCTCGTGAAGACGCGTCTTTTGATGTATGACACATCTAGTTATACTTTTATATTGGGTTTGTGAACATTTCTGGCCCCAATCCGCCCGCCTTAATTTAAAGTTTCCAAAAACATTTCATATGTTTAGAACCTACTTACCGAACTGTAGAATTAGGAATAATAGTTGTATTGTAACTAGCCCAGGCATAATGAAGACTAAGGTCGTTTTTGTTAGTGCTACGTTTTATACTTTTTTGCAACAATCTCATATTATAAAAATAAAGCCTTTATTATATATAAAATAAAGTAATAAAGATAATTTCGAATTAGTTAAAATTTCGAGTGGTCTTTGTGAACAATTAAAATCAGATTATTGTTTCTCTGTTCGTTTGATTTATTTGGGTATTAGATGTGTGCGTTGCTTGCATAATGTTTCGGTATGTTATAGTTTGTTATGTATGCAGAGAATGTGGAAGAGCAGATCCTGTCTTGTATGATGATGGGAGATCTGAACATTCTCCTCAAGATTCACCAAATATTGTTAATTTTCTACCTTTCATGGGTTATATTTTGTATTATCTTCCTTTTTTGGTGAATAAACAATAATAATATTAAGTACATAGATTACCTATGGAAGAAAACCAGTAAAAGATTGCTTTCGGTAATAAAGTTCAGTTTAAAGTTCAAAGAAAAATTTCCATTGCAAAAATGGTAGAGGCGGAATAATAAATCTAATTCTATATTCAATGTGTCCCATTTAAAATAAGACAACGTGATAATTTACGTACTTTCCGGAACGCAAATTTAGTGAAAACTCGGAATTGGAGTACAAATTTACAAGTTGAACATGATATAAGAGCGATGAAAATAGAAAACTGGAGAGGGAAAATAGAAAGTTTGGAGGAGAATAGTGGAACTAGCTAAAACGCACCAACAGTTACGGAGGGAAGAGGCAGAAGCAGAAAATATGTGTAAAAACGTTGTAAACTTCTTCGGGAGTATAAAGCTTTACATATGTCTAAGAGTGTTTCTGGAGTTTTTCAAAATCTTTGCCAAAATTGCACCAAGTTTGAATATATTTTTGGAAACAAAATTTGAAGACTTTTAATGTGCATCTACTGCTAAAGAAAATGTAAGTTCGTTATTCAAGTTTCAAAGTTGATATGCCAAAATAGCACTTGCCGTTCGGCGAATTCCACCAAAATTAAATCAGCTGCTTCTCGAGTTATGGTATCTCTACCTAGTAAAGTTCAACCAAACCAGTCCAATAATTTGGGCTGTAGCGGGTTATTATCTAATGTTCCTTCAGAATTTCGATTTTTTTATTTTATGCCAAAAAAAAGTTAAGTGTGAATACAGTTTTAGACACAGAATTTGAAGTGTGCTGATAAGAGAAATCAGCCGAATTTCATAGAAACCCGATATCTTGATTCGTTCTTGAGTTATCCCGAGAAAACTGAAAATCGTGATTTTAAAGAAACAATTTATATCTTTCCAACGATAGGTGGTGTTCAAATTAAACTTGAAACTTTTACATTTTTGATAGCGACTGTCAATTTAATGCCTTCCAAATTTTGAGCAACGACAGACAACTTTTCTTTTTCTCATGGCCGCCATATTAGATTTTAACACCACACAAAAAAATTAGCTTCTCAAAAATGTAAGTACATACTTCAAGTACCCAATCAATATGGACTTCTTTCAAAAAATATGTGAAAGCTTGAGTTAAAGTGTGTTTACACTACATGATTTTTGCTTTATGATTTTCCACTTGACTCTACTGTCAAATGTGCGTGTTCCTAAAAGCGACGTAAAATCACCTAAACTGCAGTACAGTGTGAATTTCTGTGGTAAGGTTAGTTATTTATTTCAAATGCACTTTTTTGTAGCAACGTTAGGTCGTTTGTTAATGTGCTAAATTTTTTATATAGTCAAAAAATAATGCGCTATAAGCATAGCACACGCTTCAATGAAAAAATAAGTAAATAAAGTCACAACAGGGTTGCCTCTGCACACCAGGGGAATAAGTTCGCGGGAAATCGCAGGCGATTCAAGAAAATCATATGAATTATCATGGCGAAATATACACCGTCCTATTCCCTAATTTTCATAATATTTTGCTATTATTGATGCTTTGACTTACTTATGACTGGAGTAATAGCAAAAATAATGCAGTGTAAACACAAAAATATTACCTTATGACTTTTCATTTGCAAAATCAATTGACAATTCATGTAATGTAATAGTATATTATACACTAGGGAGAAAAACGCATAATTTCTCCTGAGGTGTAAGTTTGAAGCCAGAGGGCGAAGCCCGAGGGCTTCAAATACACCGAGGGACAAATGACGTTCTCTCCTGAGGTGTATATACTATTTTTTCGACGCCCTCAGTAAAGAAAACGACAAAAAAGAAATTTTTGTGCTATTTTGTTACGTGTTTAGATGTTTTAGTAGTAGTCTCTGAATTTCATTAACTCCATGACTATACCTGAAAAATTTGTGTAAACAAGTGTCAATAATACGCGATACGTGTTTAAAACTAGGCCTGCGACTTTCAATTGATATATCGATATATCGATTATCGATATATCGATATATCGATAAAAGTGTGTTATCGATATACCGAAATATCGATATATCGATATATCGATAAGTTATCGATAATATATCGATATATCGATAAGTTATTGATATATCGATATATCGGTATATTGATATATCGGTATATCGATATACCGGTATATCGATAACCGGTGTCCCGTATATCGATACCTATAATGACACTTCTGAAGTTCTGACTTCTTTTAAATGTAGGAGTAGGTATTCGGCCTGATTCAGTCATTTGTTGACAACTGGCTAACATTGAAATGAATTGACAAAATTGAGGAATCTTTGCGTTGGAGATATCAATATTTTCGTGCAGTGTATAAACAATTAGTATATACACAATTTAAACAAGTGATGGTAGGAATTACTATACTTATTTAAACGACTTGTAGAAAATTGGACATCGCAACTGATGTTTTTCAAAGCACCCTTGGGTCCTAATATCGTTTATTTCGAATCCTACGTTATTTTCCAGGGCACAACGTAAACAATAATGTTTGAGCGCTCCAATCCAATCGATTCAATCAATAATTGATTTCAATATTATTAACTAACTAACATCAAGAAACTACAGAAAAAGGACTATTACCTATTCATACCTATCTAGCTCTTAAAACTAAGATGTTACTCGATTACAGATATAATACCACAGTAACGATGTCGATACAATTGTATAAGTACCGATAAGGCGATATATCGATAAATCGGTATATTTAGTTATCGGTATATCGATATGATATATCGATAAATCGGTGTATCGGTATATCGATATATCGATATATCGATAAATCGGTATATCGATATATCGATATATCGGTTTATCGATATATCGGTATATCGATTAAATTTTAAATATCGATATTCGATATTCAAATTCCGATATCGCACAGCCCTATTTAAAACCTTAAAAAATGTTAAAATGGATGAACCTCAAGAAATTCGCGAAGCTGCCGATGCTGCAGTTTTAAATTTACTCCCATCCAAATCCAGAAAATTGTACGACCAAGCATACAATCAATTTAGAGAATGGTGTTCTCAAAGAAAAGTTCAAACTTAATACAGCGAGAATGTGATGTTAGCCTACTTCCAGTGTTGTTAAAGATACATTTTTTGAAGTATCTAGATACAGATACAGATACTTTTCGGACGGAGTATCTAGATACTAGGTAGATACATTTTTTTCATCAGTATCTAGATACAGATACAGATACTTGCAATAAGTATCTAGATACATATAGATACATTTCAGATACATCTGAACTAAAAAAATTAAAAAAGAACAGCCTTTATGTTGTTTTTTTTATAGAAATAATAGTCTCTGAAATATTTGATATTATATCTATTACCTACCGGTTCCGGTTTTCTATATTTTACAGTTATGCACCTATATAGCTGAATTATTAATAAACAAAAAAAAATCATTTAGGGCAAGTAAGAATACCTGTTTGGTATGTATTAGGATGCAGAATGCAGGCAATTACTAGAGAAACGCTAATCCGCCTGACCGTTTCATACCCATCAGAATAAACAGAATTACGCAAACAACGCGAAGGTTTTTGGAAACAAAATAACATTATTTAAAAAATTGTAAAAGGGGGTCTGCTAAAGCTCGGGTACGATACGGGTATCAAGAAAGAGTAATAAAGCAAATAAATCTAGGTACAATTACAAACTCATTAGTTCGGTATCGGTATTTTGGGGAAAACCCAGCTTCTTCGAATAGAGTATCCCTTTGTGTTTCTATACCTGTTTAGGATGCCGCCGGAAAGGACTTCTTAACACAAAGATATTGATTATTTGCGAGGTAGAAGAAACGAAACATCTGCATTTTTGAGGCTTATAACCGAGAAAAAAAACGTCTCACATTTTAAAGTTGTCGTTGTCTCGAGGTCAATGGAGTATTATACTCAAAATATGAAATCTTCCCAATCAACAGTTTGAATTTAGAAAATTTGGTCGTATTTTTTTGTTTTTGCGAAAACGTTGCAGAAAGCAAGAAAAACGATAGACAAATGAAAACCGTTTAAAAAGCTCTAACAGGTTGCGTCACCTATCAACTCGGGCAAGACCAATGAAATTGCAGCATTGTAGGTATTGCGTTTAAATTGACGGCGTTGCCATGATGACATCCAATCGGTTGAGTTTGAGAGTTGACGTAAGGATGATGTAGGGGCCGATCCGTTTTCGTGCAACCTACGATTTTTGCAACTTTAACGACAAATATTCATTAAATAATGCATGTTTTGTCTCAGTATAATTCTCTATTATTAAAATGCGAGTTAGGGTATTGTGTATCTAAGTATCTATGAAATGTTTTAGATACAAGATACTATAAAAAATGTATCTAGATACAGATAAGATACTGTTACGATAAATGTATCTAGATACGTATCTAGATACATCAAATGTATCTAGATACTGTATCTAGATACTTGTATCTAGTTACTTAACAACACTGCCTACTTCAGTGAAAAAGCAAAGGTGTTCAAGGCTTCTACCATTTGGGCTCAATATTCTATGATAAGAGCGTGTGTTCAACTCAACGATAACATAGACATAAGCAAGTACGGAAAACTAATCGCATTATTGAAGAGAAATTCTGATGGATATCAAGCAAAAAAGTCGAAGATTTTAACAAGAGAACAAATCGAGACCTTCCTGTCGAATGCAGATGATAGAGAATATTTGATGGTTAAGGTAAGATTACCACATTGTGGGATTCATAAATAATTAACTTTACAATCTTTATAGGTCGCACTGATCTTAGGAATAGCAGGCGCATGCCGGGCAGATGAATTGGTGAATTTAAAAGTCAGCGATATTGAAGACCTCGGAACAGCCCTTGTTATAAAAATTCCGAATACGAAAAACAAGATTCCTAGAACTTTTGTGGTTACTACTGATACTGATGGGAAGATGGATATGGTTGCTTTATGCCGCAAATATGCTTCACTCTGGCCCCCTCGTACTGCCCATGGTCGATTTTTTTTATTTTACAAAGGAGGAAAATGTTAGGCATGGGCGGGTACCCGTGTAAACGGGTTACCCGATGGTCGGGTCGGGTCGGGTAGTGGTCGGGTCGGGTATTTATAAATACCCGAAAACTTCGGGTAACCGAAAAATTTCGGGTAACCGAAAATTTCGGGTAACCGAAAATTTCGGGTAACCGAAAATTTCGGGTAACCGAAAAAATTCGGGTAACCGAAAAAGTCGGGTACTTAATCTAAAGTTTCGGGTAATCGAAAATCACCGTTAGTACCCGAAGCTAAACTGAACGTACTGTTATTCCATTCCCATTCAATAGGATATAGGTTAGGTAGGTAGGGTAGGGTAGGTAGAATACTAAGGGAGGGTTGCATAAAACATTAATCATGGACTTAAACTTATGGGTAAAGTCCATTGCGATTCCATAGAAACAATTGTTGTAAACAATTTGTTGCTATAGAATTTTTCAGTGATTAATTTAAGATAGGATTAAATGTTTTATACAACCAGCACTAATAAGAGTACCTAATTAATTAAATAATTTTAAGCCACAATGTATATTATACATTTCAAATCAATTTAAATTAGATTAATTGATTAATTAGATTAATACCTACCCTACCCTGTATAATCGAAGAATACCCGACATACCAAGAAAATACTCGCAACCCGCAAAATACCCGACACCCGAAAAAACCCGATACCCGAAAATACCCGATACCCGAAAAACCCGATACCCGAAAAAACCCGAAACCCGAAAAATACCCGATACCCGGAATAACCGATAACCGACCCGTTAACTGAAAAATTAACCGACCCGACCCGAACCGATAAATTTCACTACCCGCCCATCCCTAGAAAATGTACCGTTCAGCCAGTTGAAAAAAATACCAAGTATCATTGCCACTTATCTGGACTTACCAAATCCAACCTCATACATTGGCCATTGTCTACGTAGATCTTCGGCAACTCTATTAGCGGACGCAGGTGAATATATTACTACCATCAAGCGCCACGGGGGCTGGAAATCTACGACTGTTGCTGAAGGATACATAGAAAACTCGATAGAGAACGAAACCAGAATAGCGAATCAAGTACTACAAGCAGGTCCAAGTACTATCACTACATCAACAAAACCAAAACTATTAACGCAGCTCTCGACAAGGAAAATCTCTCTTTAACTGGCATTCCGTCAATTAATTGTACTAATTGTAAAAAGGTATCGTTTACCATTAATGTTAATAAATGAGTCGTTGAATTTCTTATAGGATTTGAGTCTTAATTTGTAAGGGGGAGATTTCAAAATATTATTCACCAGGGGAGTAATTTGTTATTTCTCTCACGATTTTTGTACCATAGAAACCAATTTCTGCTCCCGGGCGTGGAAAAACACACTTTTACACCATGTGAAGACGTGCTAGGTACAACCTAATTTATGATGCCTTTCAAAATGTATCCTTTGAGCCATTATATTTACATAGGCTTAGCAAACAAAACAAACTGCAGTCACAGCTGAGCTACTACGCTAATATGTAAAGTGTGTAAATAATTTTCCTTTATCTTGATTCGTCCTTGAGTTATCCAGAAAAAACTGAAAATCGCGATTTTAAAGAAAAATGTCTATCTTTCTGACGATAGGTGGTATTCAAAGGAAAATGTGTAACTTTCGTATTTTTGACAGCTGTCAATCCAATTCGCGAAAATCAGCAAAGTGTCTGAGATCTGGTGGCAATACTTTAACTACACTGAGAGACCGGATACGGAAATACTTTTAAACGTCTGTCATCATAATTTCGGCTTACGTCAGTCAGTTGTCAGTTGCGAGGTTAGGTAGTAGTTTTGTTCGGAGACATCCTATCGCTGACTCGAAATTTTGGGAATAATTCTGTGGAATTTTACGTCTTGTGTACTTTAAGTGGAACATTGTAAATCCAGGAAAACTTGGCTTTTAAAAAATCCACGTATCGATGTCACCAACTGACACTGTCAGGTACGTCACGCTAGAATTCTCACTTCCGGCTCCCCAATGGGGTGAGACCGCCATTTTGTGGTTTAGCAATGCCATCTATTAGCAGCTGATTTTCGCGAATAGCATAGACCGAGGCATAGACAGACATTTGATTTTACAAATTACTAAATTACTCATATCAAATTCTGTCCAGCCTGGCTACATTTTTGAAAAGCTAATTTTTTTGTGTATCCGGCCGTGTTAAATCTGTGAAAAATATAAAAGATCCATGACTAACTCTCTCTCTCTGTTTCTCCCTCCCTTTTCTTTTACACATTTATCTGAGGAACCTCAGTTAAACTGCAATTTGATTGGTTAACATTCAAGTGAACCAATCACAATACAAAATTTTCAGAATCCTGCGATACACCGTTCTGAAGATTAGAAAAGAAGAACTTTGGTGGCTTGATCAAGAGGAATCACAATTGTACAATAATTTTTGCACCTAACCTCATCATTTGAAGAGAAAGCTTTTGGGGGTGTCTTTCAGGGCATTGTGATAAGGGCTGCGAAAATACAAATTTAGTTTCGCGGCTAGTCATGCAATAAAAATGTATCCACAATTAATTTCTTAGCTTAGAGCTCATGTCGAGGATTGCGAAGTTGTCCGTGACTGGACTATTTTCAAAAGTTGTCTTTCAATCCCAGACGCTCATTTCAGCTTGAATTTTTTTTTGGTGAAGGGTAGGTAACCGTCAAAGAAAATCGTGCATATGTCACATTACGTATATGTATTTAACAATAAGACATACAGAGGCAGGGATTGGTTTCTTCAAAGATAATCTTTTCAAAATTTATTAGGTACCTAAGTACACTGCAGGTGCCAAACCTAGCTTTTCATACATGATATGGGAGAGTGGGGTAAAACCGTCTAAGAGTGCATGTGAAGATAAGTTAAGTGCGTACTCTTCAGCGCCTTCCTCCTAATTATTGTTGCATTATCATTTTTGAGGTACCTATCACTGCTGTACAGGGTTATCCAAACTCGACGCCCAGGCCATTCCTCTTCGGAATATTTTTTCATGATATTCATAATTTTTTCTTATCAAACGTTAATATAAGTTATTAATCAACCGTTATATTTCCTGTAGTTAGTATTGAATCTAGGCTTTGATAGAAAATAAAATAAAAACGATTCAAATTTTGGAATTATCATTTTTGAATGGGCAGAAAAAGACTTATCTAATCGTGTATCGCAAGTGTTTGTATGAAATGTTCTATATGCACCTTTGCTTAAAGCTTACATTGACAACTATACAACATGGAAACGAAATTTTGAAAGTACTCACCATTCATTTTCTAATAAAGTGACAGAACGTCAAAATTTGAATTTTAGGTTGGTATGAGGAAATTTTGCAAGGAATTTTACTAACAGGCGAGTTGGTAGAAGCGATTTCAATGCGATACGTCAGAAAACATGTCAAATGTCAAAATTTTGCAATTGCCCTGAATTGGCTCAAAATAGCCTTTGTGTGCGTGTAGTTTTGAGTAAAGTGCAAAGAAAAATATTCACGAAAAAGCCTCAATCACGTTGTAACACTGGTGCTAACAATAAAAATAAACCCTAGAAGATGTAGGTTATATAATGTTTTTGATTTCCCGCCAAATTTCGACAAATTGTCAAAAGTACACTACCATATAAATTAGAGTTGTACAGCCCCAAAAATATTTTAGTTCTATAGTAAATGTACGGACTTTATGTCCAACCATTTCCAAGAAAAATGGCTTGAGAGGCGCGTTTGGATCACCCTATACTAGTGTTGTAAAAATTTCATGAAACTTATTATATTTCGTGAAACATTTCATGAAATATTTCATAAACTATGAAAGATATTCTAACTTTGGTAGAACAATGCTAGGTCAAAAGAACAAAAGAAATAAAAAAAAACTTTGAATGAAATAGCCTTTGCAGATCTCCAAATCTTTGGTATGTGCTCATCCGCGAAGTACAGTTTTCCAGTCGCAGTAAAATCAATAATAGGAGTAGTAAGCTATTTTTCGGTTAGGACAGAGGTATTAAGATCAGCATTATTAAATTCTTTGGAATATTTCCACATTTTTGAAGTTATACGATAACCTCAGTGGTGGGTGGAATGTCATTCACATGTCATGTCGACTCATTTTGCGCGCGTTTTTAAGTTTAAGTTTCATGAAATATTTCAAGGGGTGTGAAATATTTCAATGAAATGAAATTTATTCGATTGAAATATTTCAGCTTTACAACACTACCCTATACACTGTCCTCTTTCATTCTTTTAATGTTAGCGTCATTATATGTTTTCTAACACTTTTTAACTAATCATCTTCATCATCATCATAATGCTTCATCAATACATGAACTCGTAATTTCTCTTCCACCCTCGACCTGTACTGACACTTTCTGCACTGATTCCACTTCAAGTTTTTGTGAATTTTAACCACATGCCTTGCTAACGCCGCCTTGATCTTGCCCTTATACTGGCAGTGTATGCAGTGATGCCAACTTATATCCTCAGGAGCCGTGTGCCTCCTCAGCATATGACTATCCAAAGCGTGTTTACCCTTTGACTTATACGCACAACGGTCACAGACAAACCAATCGATGTCCTCTTCAGCTGTATGCCTGTATATCATATGGGACTTCAAATGAGTCTGGTACCGAGTTCTATAGAAACATTGGTCACAGTAGAACCACTGAATCTGGTCATCGGGGGTGTGCTTTTGCTCCACGTGTCTTTTCAATCGACTCGACTGAGTCGTCTTAAAATCGCACTGAGCGCATTTCACTTCCTCTTTTGTCGAATGTTTACGAAGCATGTGCCCCGCAAGGACACCCCTGTCTTTGGCTTTGTACTCACATTTTTTACATTCAAACCAGTTCATTTCCGTCGAGTGTTTGCTTAACAAATGCCTTCTCAGGGCCATCCTTGTTTTTGCTTGGAAGCTACAGCTGTCACAGGTAAACCAGGTGACTTGATCCACGTTGTGTTGCTTCATATGACGTCGCAGATCACCCCTCGTAAGAGTGTTGTAAGTGCATTGGTCACAGCTGAAATTCGAAGTGAATTCCAAATGTTTGCTTAAATGAACACGAAGCGATTTTTTCGTTAAACATTTGTAAGAACAATTGTTGCACTCGTACCATAATCGATCTTTTTTGTCAGTGTGTTGCTTGACAATATGATTTTCGAGGTCCTTCTTAAAGGCGGCTTTGTAACCACAGTGATGGCAAGAAAACCCTTCGAATTCATTCGGATCCACGTGTTTCTTCAACACGTGCCGATTTAAATGCGAATTTTCCTTGGTTTTGTAATCACAATAGTCACACTGAAACCATTGGATTTCATGCTGTCTTTGAACGTGTTTTTTTAAGTTACCAATAAACTCAGTCGAATATTCACATCGGTCACAAGTAAATTGATTGTTTGTAGTGGTTTTATGTTTCCGGAACATGTGCTCTCGTAGATATGAACTAGTTTTTGATCTATAGTCGCAGATCATGCAATTGAACCATTCGATTTCTTCATCGGGGGTGTGAACACTAATTGCGTGTTTCTTTAAATCGGTGCTTCTTTTAGTCCGATATGAACATTCCGTACAAAAATACCATTTGACAGTTACTGGTTTACAGAATGTACCCTCGTGTCTTCGAGAAACATGCTCTTTAAGGTACCCCTCAGTCTTTGATTTGTAATCACAATGTTCACAGTAAAACCACGGAATATCTTCATCCCTAGTGTGAACGCTAAGAACGTGTTTCTTGACGTCGTGGCTTTTTTTTGATTTGTAATCACAATGGTCACAGTTGAAATATTTCACGCGATAGCTGGGGTCCAGGGGGTGTTTTTTGTGGACGTGTCTCTTGAGGTCGACGAGGCGTTTCGCCTTGTAAAGACAATGGGGGCAGCATAATAACTGCTCGTCGCTGAGTTCACTCAGAAAGTGGGGTTTGAATTCAAATTCCTGGGCCATGTGAGAGTGTGATTTGAAGCTGGTGATTGACAAGGCTTTGAAGTCACAGAGAGGGCAGCTATACGCTTCTAGATTTGCCCGACAATCGAAGGGGATGTTTCTGGGAAGGAAATGCCTCTGTTTATAATGAGCTTCTAAAGCAAAGGTCCAATTAGTCTCAAAACTACATCCAACGCACCTGTACACCTCCATATGGTAATGATGGCTTCTATTATTTTCATGATTGATGGGCCTTCTGAGCAGGTACTTCTTAATTTTTTCTGCGAAATTTGCAGGAAATCTGTGGAAGGAAAGCAAAAGTTTTCTTAGAATCTAGAATTAGTTCTCTTTCTATCACTTACTTCTCCTTCCACACTTTCTTCTCCGACTCCAAGGTTCTTTTCTTTGATTCTTCTCTACCTACGGGACACGAAATAGAAAAACAACCAAAATCTAAGAAATTTCTGACAACCCTGTCAACCACCTGACCTGTCAACTTCAGTTCTAATGTTCTAGAGTGCGTTCGTAAAGTGTTACCGCAGGCAGAGTTTGCGCAGAACGGGGAAAGATTAAAAACTGTCAGCGACTGTGGTCAAGAACTTGCATCGATACGTAACCTGTCTCATTTCAACCTTTATGGCAAATAATTTTAAGCGACAGTTCAAAAGAGACACTCAGAACTCAGATTTGACAAAGAAAAGCCACTCAGTTAAAGGGAGTTCTTATTGGACAATGATGACCTTGTTCTACCAAGCAGAACAGCGATGTTGTTGTGTATGGTCATAGTCAACGCCTCCAATTGAAGCCAAACAAAGCGAGATTTCAATGTGCAAATTCCAGAAAACTGCAATTTTCGTCTAATTCTTTATTTACAGTTACTCTTTTAGGTTTTAAAACCTTAATATATTGACAAATTGAAGAATTGCTATCGATTAAATCGTTACATCATGTCCACAATGAGCTTTGTGCTGAAATAATTGAATCTACACAAGGAAATTCTCGCTTTGTTTAGCTTCATTGCCATGGTAACAATCTTACCCAGCAAACACAGAAGGTCTGGCCGTGTTATGGCAACTGTCCGGCAAGTCCGGCACTGGCAATAGAATTACGGCCGTGTACTGGCCAGACGAGAATCGGCCATACGAAAGCAGCCACAACGTGGCCGTACTATGGGCATACGAACAACGGCCAGACAAAGACAGCCATGGCACGGCCGGCCTCTGGCAGCCCTAACCCGGCCGACTCCTGACAGCCTTAGCCCGACCGGCCTCTGGCTGCCTCATTCTGGCCGTATTGAAAATGTTTCTGCAGTTAAATAATATGATGATAGTGATTAATTTGATAATGTAACCCTTACTATCATACAATTCGCAAAATTAAAGAGTATTACATATTTTTTAAATAATTGCCGGTTAGTTTATGTACAAGATACAAACAAAGTAAGGTATGAGGTGAAGCGGCCTAGTAGCAAGAAACTCGACTGTCGTCCGAAGAATCCGGGTTCGGTTCTCGGTGGTGAAGTGGTTTATCACGTTTTTTTTCGTCCCGAGGTAGTTCCGGCCTGAACGTGGCCATAAGAACGCCGTAATGTGGGCCCAAACAGAACCAGACCCGGCCCGTGCCTGGGCAACGTAGATCGGCCGTAACAAAACCAGAGGCACACATGCGGGCCGCGCCAGATAAGGCACTCGCTTCTGGGCCGGTTCCGGCTTGTCCGGGCAGCCTCATTTCGGCCGGCAACCGGCCATAAGATTGAGGTTTGCTGGGTAACCTTCCTTCATGATCATAAAAAATCAGTGAGAAGCATATTCTGTGATGGAGATATAGAGTTTATTTATGAATAGGTAGCATAGCAAAATGGTTGCAGAGTCCGTGCACAATTCGACGTTACTCTGCGTTCTTCTATTCCAAATGTCATTTTTCACATTACTTTACTTTGCTATTCGCGAAAATCAGCTGCTAATAGATGGCATTGCTAAACCACAAAATGGCGGTCTCACCCCATTGGGGAGCCGGAAGTGAGAATTCTAGCGTGACGTGCCTGACAGTGTCAGTTGGTGACATCAGTGACATCGATACGTGGATTTTTTAAAAGCCAAGTTTTCCTGGATTTACAATGTTCCACTTAAGTACACAAAACGTAAAATTCCACAGAATTATTCACAAAATTTCGAGACAGCGAGAGGATGTCTCCTAACAAAACTACTACCTAACCTCGCAACTGACAACTGACTGACGTCAGCCGAAATTATGATGACGGACGTTTAAAAGTATTTCCGTATCCTGTCTCTCAGTGTAGTTAAAGTATTGCCACCAGATGTCAGACACTTTGCTGATTTTCGCGAAATTAAAAAATGACAAATTTGCACCTCAGTAAAGAGGGTTTGTTCCTTTTAGGACAAAAATGCAAGAGTCCTTTTTTCTTGAAAATTAAGCAAACAATTCATTAAATTTGTCTCAAGTGAATTCTATGACCCTCAAACCACAATGGAAAATGGAAGTTTACCCAAGAAAAAAATTTAATTCTTCTGTTCACGTAGGTATACATGGTGGGTAATTTTTCGATGCTCACCATTGGGATCTCGGAAATCATAAGAGATAGAGAGTAAGTTAAATTATAGAAAAGTTGCACCATTTCTTGGCGATTAAGAATCTGAAGAGAATTTCCCCATATCTTGATTCGTTCCTGAGTTATTCTGAAAAAACTGAAAATTGCGATTTCAAAGAAAAACTCATATCTTTCTTGCGATTGATGTTATTTTAATGACAGTTGGCACTTTTATATTTCTGACAGCTGTCAATTGAATGACATTGTCAGAAATTTTCTAGGCCTTCTAGATTTTTAGTAACGGTAGACGGTAGTCAACTTTTGATTCTCTTATGGCAACCATAGTTGATTTTAACACGCTCGATCAAATACACAAAAAAATTAGTTTTTCAAAAATGTAATCAATATATGGACTTTTTTGACAGACCGTCAAAATTTAAAATTGATGAGTACTTAATTTGTAAAATCAGCCTGAACTTGTGAAAAAAAAAAATACAAAAAAGGACACAAACTTTTTTCATATCTTATGACGTTAAAAATATTTCAATTTCGAACGATAATAAAATTTTAATTTTTTTCAAAAAAGTTCATGTTAGTTACATTTTTGAAAAGCTAATTTTATTTAATTTACGTATTTAATGATGTTAAAATCCAATGCCATGGCCATAAGAAATAAGAAAGTTGACTGTGGCAACTCTAAATCTAGAAAGTAAAAAAAAATTTTAAACGGGCCATCGAATGCCCCATACTGAATAATACAACACTGCCAAGTTTCATCGAAATCATTCAATTAATGGCGACGCAATTAAATTTTATCTTAAATGCAATGTGTTAGTTTTTCGAGAATATCTCCAAAAGTAGTAAAGATATTCAAGAAATCTCTTCAGATTTTTATTCAGCATAGAATCGCTCAACTTTTCTCTTATTTAACTTACTCTCTATCTCTTATGGTTTCTGATATCCCAATGGTGAGCATCGAAAAATTACCTACCCTGTATGTGCAAAATAAACAAAAAACATTTGAAAATTAATCCCCCCCCTTTTTTAAATTAATTGAGCCATGAAACCCATTCTTCGAGGTGCTTAGATGATTTTGAGAACCAGAATTTAATTGCTCCAATTGCTCCAAAATATTAAAGTTCAACAAATTATGCTCTAAAATAAAATAGTAGAAAATGAATGGAGATTAGTCGAAGTTTTTTTCCAAAGTTTTTAACATTCATTTTACACATTATAGTTTATTTTCGCGTTATTGACCAGAAAATAATGGTCACGTACACATGGTACGTCACGTTAACATGATGATATGGGGGTGATTCTGTAACTTCTAACATCCATGTTCGAGCATTGTTTAATATTAATATTAGAATGACAGAAAATACATTGTCTATCTGAATAAGGGGGTGGGTATGTCTGTGACCGTAACTTTCATAACCGTAACATAAAAAAGTGCGCGACAGCAACGTTTAACAGTGTTCACGTTAAGGATGCGCACGGATTCAACGAAATGCAACCAATTATACATTCTTCTTTCATTTAATCCTGTGTATTTTTAATTTCACAAAAATATGCCTTACGAAGACAAATTAACTTCGGAAAAAAATTACAATTGAAAGAGCAGTCATTGCATTGTTTATTGACTATTCCAGATTTGTTATTTTGTTGAATTAAACTAAAGAAAAAAATTAAGAAATCGTGATATATGAGATTTCTTAATTTTTTTCTTAAATTTATTTCAACAAAATAACAAATTTGGAATAGTCATTTTTTTAATTTGTCTTCGTAAGACATATTTGTGTGAATTTAAAAATACGTAGGAATAAATGAAAGAAGGATGTATAATTGGTTGCATTTCGTTGAATCCGTGCTGAACGACGCGAAAAAGCTGCTATTTTTTGGGTCAAACGTCAGAATCATCGGAATACAGAAACCTAACCTAAGAAATTGACAGCTCGGTGACGCTTATAAAAATGTTATTGTTCACATCATTCTTCGGTAAATAATTGGGGAATTTAAAGGAAAATCTGTTTTAATCCTCAGAAGCAAGCATTTTGTGTAAGTACGTTGCCATCATCCCCTTCTTTTTTTGAAAGATTTATTGCAGCCAACAAAATGTCAACTTCCGAACAAATTGGGTTAAACAAGACTTGGGAGTTATCCCTCTACGAGCTTCACCGCACCCCCCAGGACCCCATAACTGATAACACCGAAATCGCAGTCTCCCCCCGGAGCCTCCACAGCGAGCTCATGTGCCCCATCTGCCTTGATATGTTGAAGAAAACGATGACGACGAAGGAATGCCTGCACCGGTTCTGCTCCGACTGCATAATCACAGCCCTTCGATCAGGGAATAAAGAATGCCCCACGTGTCGGAAGAAACTGGTTTCGAAGAGATCTCTCCGTCCTGATCCCAACTTTGATTTGTTAATTTCGAAGATTTATCCTAGCAGAGACGAGTACGAGGCTCATCAGGAGAGGGTTCTCGCCAAACTGAACAAGAGTCACTCCCAGGCGGCTTTAGTCAACTCGATCAACGAGGGGATTAAAATGCAGTCGCAAAACCGCCCCAATCGTTCGAGAAAAAACAACGAAATCGAGAGACCTGTTGAAAACCAAGAAAATCCAGTGGCTGATAACTTACCCCCGGTTGTTTTTAACCCCACCAATCCGGGGGTTACTAACACAATCAGTCCAGCTCCTTCAGGGAGAAGCACCCCTTCTCAACCCCCGAGCCCTGTATCCTCAAATGTCAGCTCAATTAGTAAGTCGATAGGAAAACGTCCGAAGAGTATTGTGAATTCCGAAAGAAGCGAGGAGAGTGAATCTAGTGAGCGCACGGAGCAAACTGATACCGAAGGTGAAGGCCCTTCTGAGCCCATAACCTTAAACGAGATCGAACTCGTGTTCAAGCCACATCCGACTGAAATGTCGGGGGATAATCCTCTCGTGAAGGCTTTGAAGGAGAATTCCATTCGTTACATTAAAACCACGGCGAATGCTACCGTGGATCATTTGCATAAATATCTGGCAATGAGGTTGACCTTGGACCTGGATTCGCAGTTGCCTACGTCTCACAGCTTGCTAAATTTCTGCATTTACATCTCTCCCACGACGGGGCAGTATGTTCAGTTGAATGGAAATCAGACTTTGGGGCAAGTCAACGACAAGTACTGGAAAGTGAACAAGCCCTTGGAAATGTACTATTCCTGGAGGAAGACATAGGGAATACGAAAGGGGAGCAGTAGGCTTCCCCAATGCTAGTTTTGTGGCTTTTTGCCAATGCGTATGTATCAGTGTTTTTTTATCTTCAAGGTAGGTATTTAATAGTGTACCTATGTGTTAAAAATTCAATAAAATTGGGTGTGATTATGAGATTTTTTTGGGGTACTTGTAGTATTTTTGGCAGCAGAGCTTTACTAATATTTCTGTTTTGATTTCTTAAGCAACACTTCAATACTACGGGCTATTAGCATGACGTACGTCCGCCATCTTTGTTAGGCTAGGTTAAGGTTGTTACCATGGCAATCTAAACAAAGCGAGAATTTCCTTGTGTAGATTCAATCACTTCAGCACAAAACTAATTGTGGACATGATATAACGATTTAATCGATAGCAATTCTTCAATTTGTCAATATAAAGTGTCTTAAAACGCACTACAGTAACTGTCAATGAAGAATTAGACAATTAGACTAAAAATGCAGCTTTCTGGAATTTGCATATTTAAATCTCATTTTGTTTGGCTTCAGTGGGAGGCGTTGACTATGACCATACACAACAAAGATGGCGGTTGCACGTCATCACTAATATCGCGTATTCCAGTGCAGTCTATACCACGAACTTCTTAAATAAATTATTACTACTATTATTATTTATGTATTTAAGAAGTTCGTGGTTTCTACAGTAGGCAAAACAGTTTGACTGTATTATCCATATAGGTACTTATTTATGGGGGGCAAACCGCTGGGGATGTCAGGTGTACAATTTAGGGGGAAGTCCGGGGATTTCAAAGGATCTCTGGTGTACAAAAATACGGTTAGCGGTTTACCCCCCACTTATTTATTATCGCCTGCCTGTTTTGACATTGCTGTGACACAAGAGTGACAAACAAGTTAAAACCATATAGGTACAGCTTGTTTTTTTTTAAACTTCCCACCCTGAATTAGGGTTTTTCCAATTAAAAGAGATAGACTATACATATAGGAGGCAACATTTGACAAAGCCCGGTATGCAAAAGTATGTCATTGTTAAATTTTGTCTCCATATTACGTCACGAAATAGAGAGATACCTACAAGTTTGGAAACCTTCATTCATTAGGTATCCTTATTGGATGTAAAAAAGATATTTAAATGAAATAGACGCTGATCAGCCCTGCATAGAGGGAGACACCAGTTGTCTCCATGTATTCAGCAAATTTTTTTCACTTTCGGTTTAGCCGGAAATGGCTTTAACTTTGTTTTTTTCAAATAGAATGACACTTTTTCCAACTATCTACAATTTTTTCTGAGATAAAAACGTGTATCATACTTAACCGGAAGTGCAGTTATGGCCACCTCACCCTAGATCTAGATTTTCAAAAACATCAAAGAAATCAGTGAAAATTTGAGACTGGAAAAACGCAAAAACACGTCAATTTTTTTTTTTTTTTAGATGGCGGAATAATACATAGGATGTCTTAAGCAAGGTACAGTTATAAGATTTGGCTCTTACAGAAATTGACATATCCGGAATCTATTAAAATTATTGACGACTATGTGGTACTTCCAGTTAGGGTCCAACTTTGAAATTTTAAATAGCAACCCCTATTTTTCATCGCAGATTCGGATAGGGGAAGAAAAACGAAGCCTGAAATGTCTAACATGTAACATGTAACTTTTTTTTTTCTAAAACTGTAATAAAACTTAAGCGGCTGGTGTAAAAATGGGGGTTGCTATTTAAAATTTCAAAGTTGGACCTGACTTCCGGTATAACCGGAAGTGCCCCATTGTCGTCAATTGTTTTAATAGAACCTGGATGTGTCAGTTTCTGTAGCTGTCAAATCTTATAACTGTCCGGAGATATCAATAATACTGTTCCATATACAGGGTGGTTAATTTTTCAATGCTCACCATTGGGCAGTATCTCGGAAACCATAAGAAATGGAGAGTAGTTTAAATTGGAGAAAAGTTGCGCTATTTCTTCATGATGAATCTGAAGAGAATTCTCCAGATATCTTGATTCGTTCCTCAGTTATCACGAAAAATCTGGAAATTGCCATTTTGTAGAAAAACTAATATTTGCCTAACGATTGCGATGGCCTCAAACCAATACCACGTAACTGTAAAACTGTCATTTTCCAGGAAACTAATAAAATTCTATAATTTCAATGTACTTAATAAATATGTATTTTGCCAGCCAAAATTGATCATTGTACCTACTTGTGTTGTAAATATACAGGGTTAGTACAAAGTCCCGGGACAGTCAGTTATCTCCGTTATTTTTCAAAATTTTACTTTGAAACTTGATACCCGGGCATAGTTAAATACAGGAAATTGAAAACTGTTTTTAAAAATTTTTTTGGACTTCCGATTAAACCGGAAGTGACCCTAAAAATGTTTTTTTTAAATGGAATCATAATTTTTTCTCAACGGATTCGGAATCTACAAATTTTTTAAAGTTAAAAACATGTAGGTATCATACTTAAACAGACGCCAAGTCGCGGCCACCCTGGATTTTCAAAAACATCGAAGAAATCGGTCAAAAAGCTGGATTTTTCAAAACCGCAAGTACACGTCAACCTTATTTTTTTAATACAAATTCAACTGCACAATTACATTTCCTTTTATTTGTTTTTGCTTTTTTGAAATTTATTAAATGTTCACAATCAGCCCAAATAGAAAAAAGTATTTTTAAAAATGTAATTTGCCGGTTGAATCTGCTTTAAAAAAATAAGGTTGACGTGTACTTGCGGTTTGAAAAATCTTGCTTTTTGACCGATTTCTTCGATGTTTTTGAAAATCCAGGGTGGCCGCGACTTGAGTTCTGGTCACGTATGATACATGTTTTTAATTTAAAAAAATTCGTAGATTCCGAATCCGTTGAGAAAAAAGTATAATTCAATTTAAAAAAACGATTTTTAGGGTCACTTCCGGTTTAACCGGAAGCCCAAGAAAATTTTTAAAAACAGTTTTGAATTTCCCGTATTTAATTGTGCCCGCGTACCAAGTTTCAAAGTAAAATCTTAAGAAATAACGGAGACAACTGACCGTCCCGGGACTTTGTACTAACCCTGTATGTAGACTATAATAAAATTACCGGCGATATTTTTTTAAAATTTAATCAGACCTGTACCTACATTCTTGAAATTGCAAAACATATTTTCATACAAAAAAAATTGACAGTCTCGGAGACGGTAGAAACTTTTGCACAGAATTTGTAAATGTAGCAATTAACTTTAACCAAATCAGAATCGGTGAGTCGGCGTCGGCGCGTTTAAGTTTAGGCTGTAGCTTTTGAACGAATGGATGGATTTAAAAAATAAAATTCTTGCATTAGTTTACAGATAATTTCAAACCCTTTCAAATGATGTATCACGAAGGATCCTAATGAAATTTAAAATTTGACCATAGAGGACCCTAGCGTTGAACAAATATCATTGTTGCAGCGTTAGATTGGCAATTAAATTAGCTTTCAAATGATGTATCACAAGTGGGCGGTTGCCATTTAAAATTTTGAAGTGGGGGTAGGTGGAGATTAGGGGGTGAGTTTTGAAATTTCGCCAAGCATGGATTTAAGTGTCCCCCTCCAAATAAAAATTGCCCTGTCCGGGCGAATTTTCATATTTTATATGATTTACGAAATATTTGGGGTGGCTCCTTTTCATTTGAACATCCTGTATTAGACGTTTTGCAGAGGTCCTTCCCCTTGACTGTCCTACTGTTTATAATATTTGCTGCCCCTGCCAGAGCCAGTGTGTTTTACCTATATTTACTCTACCTAAGTACTACCCCTCTGTCCGTTATAAGACAAATTGCTTTTCTAAATATAGTTTCGCGTTTCATTTAAGTACATACATTGTCCATTCGCTTCTAAAATTAACTGCATGAAATCGCTAAGTGTTATAACCACGGGGTAGCGCGAAGAATTCTTTTATTTTTTGAAAGCCATCTACTTCTATCAAAGCCGCAGTTATATAGCTTCTTGTGATGGCCTCCGAGCAGATATTTTATGAGCTATTATTCGCTCATCACTGCATTGTATTTTAATCAGATTCAATATTTGGATTGCAAAAGTTGGTCGTTGACATTCAACTGAAGCGGTTTATTGTTTACATTATGAGCCGCCCGTGCCTATACCTATCATTTAAATTACATATTCTGGACATGAATAAAGCGTGAAGAGATTTTTCACGACAGAACTAAACTGCACCACCGTTCGTGACAAAATTCTATGTCTAAACCGTAATTTTAAAAATTTGAACGCTAAGGAAAATCACAAAAATGTGCCCCCGCTATTTTACCTAGTCAGTTTCGTTGTAGGTACAGTGCTTTTCAAAAGTAGGTAAGGAATTTCAATTCACATAATTTCAAAAAGAAACCTCCACCAGGTCAATTTTATTTTTACAATGCGCATCCGATCTTGTAATCGGATATTTTCTTCCACTCATTGTTTAACCGGAAATGACCTTAATTTAGATTTTTAACTTCTACGCTTCGCGAAGCAAATTCATAAAATCGAATCGACAAAAACATCAAATTTTTACGTTTCAGGGTCCTGGGAATCCGAAAAAGTGGTTTTTGAAAAATGTGTGTCTGTCTGTCTGTGATCACGCTACGGCTCAAACTATTGAACGTATCGAAATGAAATTTGGCACACATATTCAGTGGGCAATTTGTAGGTGTTGATTAAATTTTGCGCCACATCGGTCCACGGAAAGTGCCTTTTTGGCACATAAATTTTAAAAATTTAAATGCAAACCCCCATTTTTCGTGTTACCATATGAATGCTCTTCGAATTTTGCTTCTAAAAATGTATTCATACTTGTGCCCTTTTGGCCAAAAAATAGTGCCGTGAAAAATCTATGCATAACTGTATATTTTTATTACTGATTTTTTTTCAAGCCGAAAACCTTAGTGCCATTTTTTCAAAAAATTTCATTCTAGTGGCAAAAGGACCCTTGTTTCAATTTATTTTGCAAAAAAGCATATTATTACTGTCGGATTCGACAGCTGTTGTTGCCGGATCAAAAACCTTGTGCAATTTTTTAGAAAATTTACATTTTAGGGACAAAAAGTCTCCTTTTTGAATTTTTCTTAGCGAAAGGGCATATTATCATTATCGAATTCGATAGCTCTTGCATTGCCGGATCGAAAACCTTAGTGCCATTTTTTCAAAAAACGTCATTTTAGTAGACTTAAAGTAAATGAAATTTAAAAAATAGCCTTTTTGCCACTAAAATGACATTTTTCGAAAAAGGGGACTAAGGTTTTCGACTTGAAAAAAAATCAGCTATCCTGTCCGGTAATAAAAGTATACACAGTTATACATAGGTTTCTTCAAGGCACCGATTTTTGGCCAAAAGGGCACCAAGTGTGAATACATTTTTAGAAGCAGAATTCGAAGTTTTCATATGGTAATGCGAAAAATGGGGGCTTGCATTAAATTTTTTAAAGTTGATGTGTCAAAAAGGCACTTTGCATGAACCGTTGTTATCCAAAATCTAATCACCACCTACAAATTATCCACAGTATATGTGTGCCAAATTTCATCTCGATACGTTCTGTAGTTTGAGCTGTAGCGTGATCTGATCACAGACAGACAGACATTTTTCAAAAACCACTTTTTCGGATTCCCAAGAGCCTAAAACGCAAAGATTTGATGTTTTTGGCGATTCGATTTTTCGATCGATTTTATTAACTTGTTTCGCGGAGCGTAGAAGTTAAAAATCGTAAATTTTGAATTCGTTGAGCAAAATGATGTTCTCATTATTTTGAAAAATCAAAATTAGGGTGAAATTATTTGGATGTGCAATAAAATTAACGAGGCCGAAGTTCTTTTTGAAATACTTCTCTGTAAGAAGTTATTAAATTTACTCCACATACTTTTGAGAAGCACTGTATATGAAATCGATGACGGACTAACACGGAACCACAGATCACGTTCGCAGATTTTAATCCCGAATAGATGGAAAATGCAATTTTAAAGTTATTTGATTCACAGTTTGACGGAAACCACAAAAACCAGTCTGTGATGGGTTCACTTGAAAATGATTGAAAATGATTTTTACGATTTAGCAGGATCTTCAACCTGGCCTTCCTCCACTTAGGGACATCTTTAAAACAAGAGATAAAAATTTTACGTCTAGTCATCATAAAATTCTTACAACTGGTAGGCCTTTAATTAATAATAGATGATACTTACGAACACGAACAATGCCATGGGAATTATTAACGGAGAGCTGATTGCGTTTACATTTAAAATCACCGAGATAAGTTTATGAGATCGCCCCGGTTCGACAAAGACAATAATCTCATCAGATAAATCAGCTATTTGAAATTAATTTAAGTTGATAAAAATTTGTTTGAAAGATGAAAGAAACAAGAACTCCGTTGTCAGCCGTCAACTCGGCAGGTATGATGCCATATGAAGAGCCATAGCAGAAACTAAGCCATACCATATAAAGTGTGTGCTTAAAGTAAGTAGGTATTCAGCTGTCGCACTTTAAAAAAAAACGCGTTTGTTGTTTTTTCTGTCGTTTCGATTTCAATATTTACCTACCTATCTGCTCAATTCAAAAAATAAGCCTCGTCCAGATTTGAAACACCGCTTTTCCCAGTAAGCGCGCTTCACCTGACACAGCCAGCGATCTTTTGATGAAACGCATGTGAGAAAGCTACTTGAAGACATCCTACTTTCTTCATTGAATTTACTGGCCGGATACAGCCAGATGTTATCGGTCGTCTAGCCACGATGTTAAATTTAAATAAAAATAGAATAAAAGTCAACCATTCACCCTATTTAGACCGTCTCAGCCTGCAAGTCTGAAGATATAACGGTTGAAGATTTAACAAAACCATAAATATCAGTCGTCTTCTTAAAACTCTTCAAATTCATTATTCCTTTATCTGATATTCTGAGGTGTTGTTTGTTTCATTCTTATAAATTTTCATCGGCTCTTGACCATTAAGCCAGTCTATGTTCTGTGACGAAATTAACAACATAAATCGCAAATATACGAGTTTTCTGCTCCGAAAAACACGTAGGTATGGATAACACACACGTTCCGCATGGGCCTCAACTTAATCTTTTACATTAACACGACTACGCGACCAACACATTTCATTAATTCTTAAAATTCAGTCAAATTAAGGTACTTTTTACGTGGATTTTTAGATATTTTATTGGGTTTGGGCACCTATTTGAAATGCTTGAGTTCTTGACGTAAGTATTTATTTTCAAGTTTTAGTAGAAAAAAAATGTGCGGCAGAGCGAAGCTGCTGCAACCTCTCCACCGCGTAGATCTTTGATTTCCGTGTAGCAGTAATTTCACACTTTCAGACAAATAACTTCATCACCTATCACATTTGGCATCACCTTATTTTTAAAGCTAATATCATGTCACCAACTGTAACTTTACGTCATTCTCTCTCAGTCCGCTCGTTTTTAATGAAAATTTAATTTTTTATTATTTTTCGTTGCACCAAAATAGTAGAAACTGTGAAAGAGAAAAATGAGGGCTTGTATTTAAAATTTGAAACTTGATATGCCAAAATGGCACTTCCCGTGGAGCAATTGCCAATTGCTTCCAAAAGCCTTACAGCTCTTCAAACTCATATTCTATTTTTTTGCCTAAAGGGCACTAAGTGTGAATGCAATTTTGTCTTTTCTAAAACCAGAATTTAAACTTCTTTCTGATGGTGACACGACGTTTTTCAAAAATTTCTTTTGGATGGCTAAACGAGAGAAGAATTTCAAAATTTCAAAATACCTACAAACTTCACGTGTAAAATTTCAGCCAAATCAATTCAGGGGTTTGGACTGTATCATGATTTTAAATACCTAACTTCAAAAATCTCGCATTTTTGAGCTTTTTGTCAAAACGACACTGAGAGTGTATGCATCTTTAGAAGCAGAATTTGAATCTCTTTCTCATGGTGACGTCAAAAATGGGAGTTTGTATTTAAAATTGAAAAGTTGACGTAATTTTCGATTGCACGATTGACTCCAAAAGCTTTTCAGATCTAAGTTAGGTTCTGAGATGTTTATGTACCAAATTTCAGCCAAATCGGTCTAGTAATTTGGGTTGTGGCGTGTTTACAAACGCACGCACATACGTACGCGTTGGTACAGTATGCGTCAGATGTTTTGCTCGATCGTTTGTTACGCAACTGGAAACCATAGTTACCTGAAATCGAATCAGTGTCATATCGTTCAAAGTAGTTGTCATGACCGAATTTGTTCCGTAAAGTGCGTAACAAACGATCGAGCAAAACATCTGACGTATACTGTACATACCAAGTACATACAATGTATACATGGCAAATTATAAATTATATACCATTTTTTTGGGTATCTACCGGGGTCCTCAACATGTAAAGATCTGGTGTAATCTGAAATTCGAAAATTTTAGTGATTGCAGTAGGTATACTTTATTATTTTTTGAATTGTAAGATTGGGGAGGTAAAAAATGGCATCTACAAAGAGTAGATTTTTCGTTACTGGCGTTAAATTACATCAAAACAATTTTTTCACATTATTTGTATAGATAAGACTTTTTTCAGAAATTAAATAACTCACAGGTCGGGGACCGAAGTCAAAGGGGAGATAATATTAACATTATGGGCTTAGAGGCTGATTCCAAGTTGGTTTATGTCATGACGTAACGACATATACGTCTGATTAGGTGTATAACTCATGAGATGGCGCTACGCTAGCAGTACCTACGATTTTGCAGATTCCTGCAGCCATCTGCTGTATTGCGTCTCATTATCGATGACTTTCAAGCTGAAATGGAGTGTTCTCGGTAGGCTCTAACGAGGACACTTCATTTCGGCATGAATCTGTTTAAGGTGAAGGGGTGACAATTTCGGGGGATGATACCTATTTAGGGGAAAAAAATGTGAAACTCTGATTTTATACCTTAATAATAGACAAGTTGTGGATAAATACTTTTTTTTGAAATCCTAGTCATTTCAATTTTTCAACGAATTGGTTTAGGGTGGTGAAATTGAAAACACAACTTTTTTTAGAGCATGTGGCGTGGTGTGGTGGTGTAATATGGGGTTGGAGCTTAGGGGCTGAAACGTTCATGAAGCCCTGTAGTTTGGCCCAGAGAAGCAATATTTTCGGTGAAACTGCGAAGTCTTACACATATTGCAACCTTCGAGAAAGAAGGAGTGAATTTTAGGAGAGATTTATGGAAAGGAATAAAATTTAAGGGTGGAAATTCGAATTTTCACTGAATAATGTAGGGTTGAAATTAATACCATTGGATAGGTTTCTTTTGATGGTACAAAAGAGGTTCTAATTATCATTCGCGAAAAACGACCCGTAAAGGCGGTACAACCCCTAACATGCCGAAACACAAACATGGGAAAACTCAAAAACTGCTCAACGTATGAAAACTGAAAGGGTGTAAAATTAAGGGTTGAAACTGGAAATTTTCTATGTAGGTAAGTGGTGGAATCTCTGGTGGAATAAAGTTATGGGGTTCGATAAGTTTCGGTCAACCATTGAAAAAAGGTCTTTTTCTACCTAACTACAGTTCATTTTCACCCCTCTTGACTTTTCATCCCCCCTTACAATTTTTCAACCAACTCCGTAAGTGTTAATTTTGCAAGATTCGCCTAATTTCGTTTTTCTTCGGTAATAAATTAAACTCATTTGGATTCAGTTTACCTTTTAAAATTTTGAAGCTCCCTCACAATAACTACCTATAAGTATTTCAACCCCCACATATTGTATAATTGGTTTATTTTCTTCTTACCTATATTCTGTAATTCTTCTTAACCATAGATAATCTGCATACATTTTTACAATGTTTTTGCGATAGAATTTCGGAAACTCCCTTGTAGGATTTTTTGCAAAGAACTCAAATTTTTTCTACTATACAATTGAATATATTCTATTAGCCATTACTTTGACTGTGATTTCACTCAATTGTACAAACAAATATAGATGTTGTTAAATGTATTGACTTATGTGTTTACTCATCATTCTCTCATTTGGATTGTATTTTCACTCTTTACAACTTTTCCACCCTCGTCACAATATTTAATCCCCTTCAAAACATAAAGCAAAATTATCTTATTTTCTACGTAACTGCAGTAAATTTTTTCTTGTCTGTAGTGCTAATTTTACTAATTTTTGTGTTTTTTTTTTCATTTTCTACTACAAACTCTATAGAGGACTATTTCACAGTTTTTTTAAATTATATTTTTCAACAATTTGCCTTTTTGACACATCTATATGCGTCTGCGGAGGCACTACTACTAGGTGCAGATTGATAAAATCTGCACCCGATTCTACCAGTACATTCAGGCGGCCCCTACATACCCCTTTAAAGTCATAAACATTTACAGGGATATACATCGCATTGATGTATCGAATTTTACCATTAGGTAATGACAAACTTGGACAAACTTTTTGAAGCCGGCCTGACGAGAAATTTGAAGCAAAATGGCAGTTGGCAATCACAGAAAATCTAAGCTTTATTAAATTAAAACGTTTTTGATACCTATTTGACATCTCACGCGCTATCTACGATTTTCATTTGTTTTATTTACCGCACATGCATGCCGTTATGGTTCATAACGGCACTGTTATTTTTTGTTTCTATGGAAACTAAACCGTTTGTGGTAAGATCAACTTTCCGCTCATTTTAGTAAGTTGAAATATCGAAACGATTGTGCGAAATAGTATACAGTACTTGGTTATAGCGACCTCGGCTATAACGACAACTCGATTAAGTATAGCGACAATTTTTTGACGGTCCCTAACTTAATGGTAAAGCAACTCAGTTATAGCGACCTCGGATACAGCGACAACTCTGTTATAACGACAGTACTCGGTTATAGCGACCTCGGCTATAGCGACAACTCGGTTATAGCGACAACTTGGTTATAGCGACAATTTTTTGACGGTCCCTAACTTAATGGTAAAGCAACTCAGTTATAGCGACCTCGGATACAGTGACAACTCTGTTATAACGACAGTACTCGGTTATAGCGACCTCGGCTATAGCGACAACTCGGTTATAGCGACAATTTTTTAACGGTCCCTAACTTATGGTAAAGCAACTCAGTTATAGCGACCTCGGATTCAGCGACAACTCTGTTATAACGACAGTACTCGGTTATAGCGACCTCGGCTATAGCGACAACTCGGTTATAGCGACAACTTGGTTATACCGACAATTTTTTGACGGTCCCTAACTTAATGGTAAAACAACTCAGTTATAGCGACCTCGGATACAGCGACAACTCCGTTATAACGACATAAAATGCGAATGTTCATCTCATCGAACTCGGTTATAGCGTCAAAATTCCATTTACGCACTTTTTACGTCATTGGTGGGTACAAAAATAAGTATTACTGGTACCTATATTGATAAATCAGGTAAATAATACTAATGGATGTACTAGGTTGTTGTGAAAAAAATCCCAAAATTTGACCTTCTTTGAAGACTTATTGTAGAATTGTCAATAGACTTCAATGCTTGGTCTATTGGACGACAAACACTTAATTAATCTCGCAAATTTGATTAATCGAGGCCGGTGCGAAGAAAGCTTGACAAGAATGATCACGAAATACTGATACGGTCGATTAAAACACCGTCAGTCATATGTTCACCACTTTTGTCCATATTTAGAGATGACAACCACATAAAGACCCCCCTGATCCTCACCGGTAATAAGCAATTTTCCATTAACAGTACGACTAAGTACTAAGTAGAGCATTTGCAATTAGGCTGGCAAATACGACCCATTCAGAGCGTAAAAATTATTCCCACAGTCAGCACCTATTAAACACAAAGTACGCATGACTTTATTTATAACCGACCGAAAAATTCTATTAATTTTTTCGGCGGAAAGTCGATTTATCTCGTTATGCATGCACATAAGTCACCGTGAAAAAATCGATAAAAATTCCGAGTTTCAACCCTTAACTGGCGTTATTTCCGAGCGATGTAAGAATTGCCTCAATTAGAGTTCATTCAGCCGGTCACTTTTTTAAAAACATCTAAACAAACATAATTACACCGTCAGACATAAATAAGTGCCCACTGTGATAATTACAAGGCAACGAAACAACAATTTAAAATTATCCAGTAGAATCCTCGGCATCTTTTAATCTAAAAAAAACGACATCTGTTTGTCGCAGAAAATCCGCGACATCGCGAAAAAGTGGGTTAGAATTTACGAAGCCGTTCTTATCCGCAATGATTTAAATAATTGCGGGTCTCTTCTTATTGTTCTTGGTGTTACATTTTGCCGTGGTGAGAACTGGGTAACAGTAAAAATGCAAAAATGAGGTCCTACTTAAGCATAATTTTGCACCTGCCTACTTATGTCATGAAATGCCAATTTAGTGTTAATTTAAAGAAATTATGAGAAACTTCGATTCCACCCCAAATGAACGTTAATAAGGTAATAAGCCGCCGATATACGAGCAATTTATGAAACGCATGCCTCTGGATACGTGCTAAAAATGCTAATTATGCTAACAAGTGCCCCCGGATAAAAATTGTGCAGCGAGCTCATCGCTGGTATGAAAAATTCCCCCGCCAGAATGCGTCTTCGGATTTTACTTCTTTTGGTATTGTTTTCATTACTCCGTGGGTAGTGAAGAAGTGAACAGTAGAAATCAATTTAAGAGTGTGTCGGACGAATTCATGGTTTCCTTAACCCTGAGAAGGTAATTAATTTCATGATTGTTATCACTAAACTATGCACAATGGGATCACCCGCATGGTGGTTTGAAAATTAAACCCACGAAAAGGGATGCTGATAAATTAGAGGGAATTTCATAAAAAGAAAATTTATCTTATTCAGGTTTTCATGTAGTAGTTACCTATAAGTAACGCGAGATTTTTTAAATTTCTAGTTGGAGCAGGATGTGCCAAGGGTGATTCATGTCGGGACTTGGATTGTGTCAAACATGTTGGCAGACTTTGATGATATCTGCACTCAATTAAAACTTTCGCCATCCCATGCACTATTTATAGTCTGCTATAATTGGAAATTTAAAAAATCTTGAGGGGCTTGCTACAAGAAACTTGTACCACAACCTACCTCATTTTTAACATCCCCACACCACATTTTAAATATGTATCCATTTTTACAGCAACTTGCTCCTTTAATAAAATGAATTTAAAACAATTATTCTTTTCACCCTTAAGGGTCGATTTCATAATAAAAGCTAAAGGTCCTTTATAGTTAAAGTCGACTTTAACCGGGCGGTTTTTCCATCTTCGTTAACCTATCCAGTTTACCAAACCTGCGGTTAGTTGCTAGGATACAGCCAAACAAAATACTCGTTGCTATGCGACAAACTGTTGGTTAGGTAAACCGGGGGTTATCGAAGATGGAAAAACCGGACCTTAAGGGCCATTTTGAAACGCGGCGAGGCAAATATTTAAAGGACACTTCAATTGTGATTATGAAACCTGCCATAAAATGGTATTTTTCAAAAAAGTGGCATTAAGGAGCACAATCATGGGTTCATGGGCACATTAAGCGATCAAAAAAAAAACATGTTGACTGACAAAATATCATTGTTTTACTAAATTATTGACACGTGTCAAAGAAAACATATAATTAGGGCTGGGCAAATATGCCCGAAAGATAGAGCATATAAGCAATTTATATGCCTTAAAAAAATTACATTTTTATGGAAGCAAATATGCAGCAAAACCATCAGATATGTTCTTTTTTTCACAAATGATATAAAACACTACATTTCCGTCTTTAAAACATGTGTTCATTGATCGGCGTAGCTCACTTTTTGAACTACCAACTTTCGGCATTTTGAGGAAGTTTTAAAAATGTCGCGAAAGAAGTTTGTCTTGTGCCCATTTAACAATTAAACAGACAATCAGCGGAAACAATAAGACTTTAATTGCGGTCACGTGTTCCCGATGGACAGGTCAGGACAACTTTACTTTAGCGGAAACCTTGTATGTACTGAAACTGCACATATTCCCGTTCAGAACGATGAGCTGAGTACAATGGAACCCGTTTTTTCTTGCGCAAACGCAACGTTGCCAAGTCACAGGTTTCCGCTAAAGTAAGGCTATAGGGACTTTACTTTAGCGGGCACGTTAAAAATTTTCATATTCTCGTTGAGCATGACAAGCTGATTTCAAAGACACGTCATTTTTCTTGCATAAATGCACTGTTGCCAAGTTTCCCCTAATTTTATGAAGTAACTTTATGAAGAAACTTTAGGGAAAATCTGGGAACGAAACGACACGAAAATACGTGCAGATCATCTTCCCGACCCTATGACACAGATCAATGAGTAGTGTTTCGTATCGCTCATCTTTAATTAGTATCGATATTGTAAAATTTTAATTTAGGTATTTTAGCTGACAAGGAGATGGCTTTCCATAGTTTCACTGAACGTATCCATTTTTATATGGAGGCTCAAATCCTCTTCCCGACCCTAAAACACTGGTCAATAAGTAGTATTTATTACCTAATTATATGGCTATAATTAAAAAAAAGTCAGTGTGAAGACGAGGTGAACACAATCATTTATTGTCAAATAGTCCCTCTATACAAAAATGGATACGTTTAGTGAAACCATATGAAAAGCCATCTCCTTGTCAGCTAAAATACCTAAATTAATTTTTTTAGTTCAGCGGAAACTTGTAACTTATTGGCAACGGTGCGTTTGCGCAAGAAAAATCGGGTGCCGTTGTACTCAGCTCATCTTTCTGAACGGGAATATAATGCAGATTGAGTTCATACAATGAAGCTGACAAAATTGGGGTGTTCTTTCGAATTATTGGAGTTATTCATTGTTCAATTTTCTGCAAATTAGACAAAAACCATATATATACTGAGAATCCTAGCAACCGCAATAGTAATAATCACCTAAAAGATGTAACATGTTGCCAGATTTTCTTATCTTGGGAACATTCTCTCTTCGGTAGTGCCTCTAAAAAAAAATTTACTATCACTTGGATGCTTCATTCATGATTGTCCACAATGCCTCGGGCCCGAACTGCGCGAGTTTTGAGATACCCTGTATATCGTGTTTTTAATAAAATGTACCCATGAACCAAAAACATGCAAATATGCTTTTGCCCAGCCCAAAGACTGAGTAGTAGACAAGGAGTAACTGTATTTGCCATAGCTTTGTCTTATGTATTAGGTATGTGTTAATTGTATGATATTTATATCTGTATGATGAGTCTAGAGCGCGGACTTATAAGCACAAAAGAAGTTGTTTTAAGTGCTTAAAATAGCATAAAAACCGCCCAAAAAAAACTCTAAAAAAGCAAAAAATTGCTCTTGTGATACATTGTTTTAAAACAAATTTCATTACGAATTCAATACTGTAAAACACCCATGGCGCTCTTTATGCTCAACTATAGAACGGTATAATTTTTTTTTAAATCCTTCCATTATCCACTCCTTTAAAAGTATATTGAATAATACAATTTCATGTAAGTATTTACTGCAATTTTGAAATATTTAGATAAATTTAAATTTTGTTTTCATCGATCTTCGGAGAATATCATACAAACAGTTTCGTGTGTGGAACCACTACGGTAAATTGGCGGTTGTCTAGTAACACCGCGTGCAAAACAGTTCGAAAGGTTCGAAGATTGGACCCCATATGGTAGATTATGAATGTTGATAAGATCAGTTTAAATCAATCAATCTCTATTTTAGTTCACTTTTCAGTGTAGTTTTCCTTCGGTGATATGAAAAATGGAGGCTTATATGTAAAATCTCGAAGGAACACAAAGCACCTTCCGTAGACCGATTTGGTCTTGGGTCTTACAAAGGTCACTGTATCAAATTTCAGCCAGATCGGTCCAGTAGTATAATCTCCACAGACACACGGACATTTTTGAAAAACCACTTTTTTGGGTTCTCATCAGGACCCTAAAACGTAAAAATTTTGTGTTTTGGGGATTCGATTTCTCGGTCGATTTTAGTAACTTGCTGCGCTAAAGCGTAGAAGTTAAAAATGGGGGGTTACTACTTTGAGATAACAAACACAGATAACACCAGATCTTCACGTTTCTTCCAGAAGTGCGTGTATGTGCGCGCGCGTACGCCTACATACGTGCGTATGTACCGTGCGTTTCAGATTTTAGGAGGCATAGGGAAATATTATGGCAAAATCAATTTTTTTTTCCTGCTCTCCAGAATTTACCGCTAAAGTTTTAGCGTATGTGGACGATAGTCCATGCTAGTCTGTACCTTTTGAGATTTTGTTCGTTTGTGAGTTCCTCTTAGGTACTTAACAATGAATTTTTAAAAATTTTTTAAAAATTTTTTTTAGTACGCTCGACACACTTTCGGGTGCCTATGCAGTTTTCGATTCCAGAATAAAACCAATTTTTTTGTGTGTTAATATTTGTTCGGTAATTATTCTTAAAATTGTAAGGAATCCTCAATTCCTTCAGTAATTGTCACATATAGCATCAATGAATGAACAAGATCTCAAGGGGTACAGACTAGCAGGTACTATCGTCCACATGTCCTAAAACTTTTGCAGTGAATTCTCGGGAGCAGGAAAAAAATAAAATTCATTTTTCCATGTTATTTCCCTATGCGTCCCAAAATCTGAAACGCACGGTACAGTCGGGGTATTTGAAAATGCCCACCCTACTCCAACGATTCATTTGATGTAGCGATATAGTCCACCAAGTGACTCAAAGTGGTGGATTGGGCACTACCAAAGTTTCTTATACTGTGTGTACATATACACGTATACGCTACAGCCTAAACTACTGGAGCAATTTGGCTGAAATTTGTTTTATGTATGTATCTGTATGTATGTACACTCAGGAGATAAACTAATTGCCCCAGGCTTTCCTAAGAATCTATCCGCATTGTTTGCGATCGAGAGCCAAGATTTTATCTCCTGACTGTACGTATGTCGTTCGTACGTATGGACGGTGTCCGTCTGTATGCCTGTAAACGCTCTACATCCCAACCTACTGATCCGATTTGTCTGAAATTTGGTGTATTGATCTTTCGCAGTCGAATTTAGATCTGAAAAACTTTTGGAGTCAATCGGGACACAAGAAGTGCCATTTTAACACATCAACTTTGGATTTTTAAATGCAAACCCCCAGTTTTTGCTTCAAAAAGGTGTTCAAATTCTGCATTTAAGAATATAGTCAGACTTGGTATCATTTTGACAAAAAAGTACATTTAAGAAACTTTAAAAAACGCGCTAGCCGGGGCCCATTGGGCTGAAATTTAATATACAGGGTGCAGGTTGGGTAATTTTTCGATGTTCACCATTATTATCTCGGAAACCATAATAGATGGAGAGTAGTTTGAATTGGAGAAAAGTTACGCTATTTCTTGGTGATTAAGATTCTGAAGAGAATTTTCCGATATATTGATTCGTTCCAGAGTTATCACAAAAAATCTGAAATCAAGCCGAAAACCTTAGTGCCATATTTTCGAAAAATGTCATTTTAGTGGCAAAAGGACCCTAGTTTCAATTTATTTTACAAAAAAGTATAGGTATTCTTACCATCGTATTCGACAGCTGTTGTATTGCCGGATCAAAAACCTGCTTAGTTCAATTTTTTAGAAAATTTCCATTTTAGGCCCAAAAAGGCCCCTTTTTCAATTTTTCTTAGCAAATGGACATCTTATCATTATCGAATTTGATAGCTGTTGCATTGTCGGATCGAAGACCTTAGTGCCATTTTTTCAAAAAATGTCATTTCAGGGGTGAAAAACATTTGTATTTTAGATTTTAGAAAATGAGCGCCGGACGCATCAGCCATCGACAAACGCCCGCACGCCCGACCTTGGTTAAATAAAGTTAAATGCTACATTTACAAATTCTGTGGAAAAGTAGAAGTTTCTACCGTCTCCGAGACTGCCAATTTTTTATGTTGGTTTATAAATGGGTTTTATTAAGTTCCGTCAAAATTCCTGTCAGTGTCAAAAAGTAGAAACAATGGCCGGTATGAATAAACGGTAACAAAGCTTTTACTAATAGTTCTATCCTTTTCTCGTGCACGAAAAACTTGTATTTGCATCCTTTGTTAATGTGAGTATGAGCATCTTGTTACTCTTTATTCATTCCACCCAATGATCCCTTCCAATCTCCATAATGTTACTGTTGATTGACACTGACGGAAATTTTGACGGAACTGAAAGCACCAACTGAAGAAAAGTCTGACACAATCCCCGCGTTTTCACAGTTAAAAGTTTTTGAAAAATCCTCGACTTTTTGAAAGGATACGTTTAATTTTTATGAAAGATGTTAAGGTAGTAAACTGGGGACCAGATTCCTTAGGTAGGTACTTCTTTCTATTTTTACATGAATAATGATTAGCGCGGCTTTCGGCCTCTACAGTAATAAATTATTTTAATAGGTAATCAATTACTTTCGGCCTCCTCTACAAAGCACCGAAGAATAACGTAACATCTTCGCTTTTAAGCATTTTTATAAAAAGCTCCTACACGCTTTGAAATTTTTTATTCTGAGGCGAATTAACAATGTTCTACCCATACTTACGTACCCGGCCAGCTCACTGCTTGGTTCCTGATTTTATCACACATTCGTAATAAAATTTATGATGCATTCTGCCTAACAGTAAACTTAATTAAGACGTAAAAAGAACATAAGCCGATTAGACTACGTATACCGACAATTAACGAGAATGAATGTTTAAAAGTTCGTGTCGAAAAGAATTCAGAACGTAACTTTTACGCCGATCCAAAGTAGAATAATGACGTCCCTGATACCTGCCACTTATCTTGAAGAATTTCCAAAAAGTGTAAATAAAATTTAACGACCGAGTTATTTTTGCAGCTAACGGTCCCAATTCTTGTTGCAGATGATCCTGTTAATTTTCGTAACATCTTTAGCCATAGCTGCAGGCGCTCCAACGTCACGTCAAGAAAAGTCCCTTCCGTTTTTCGACTTCATGGACCCTGCGGAATATCGATACAATTTGAACGAAGACGACAATTACATTTCACTGGGAGAGGAAGAGATAGCTAGAGCGAGGCCTTATAGAAAGCCTCACGATGGATTTAACTCTCCAATTTATTACATAAGGCTACCCCCGCAGCCCTACGTCTTCGTTCCTGGTTTAGGGTACATTTCGCAACCTCCCACCCCGCAAATGTCGCAGTTTCTGAACGTACCCGTTAGTTTTATCGCAAATGGAAAGCCCTCCACGATATATCAGTGGGCTGGGGGTTTGGGGGAGTTACCATTGGTCGAACCTCCGCAGCAGCCGCGACCGCGACCACCCACATACCAAAAACCGGCGAACAACCCTCAACAGAGCACCGTTCATAGATTGCCTGGGCAATATAATTTTAATGGAAAACCAGACGATATCCTAGTGCTCAGAGATTCCTACAATTCGCTTTATGGAGATGCTTTGCAAAATTTTTATCCATAATGACCGTTAGTGCAATTTATTTATTTTACTAGTGTAAGAGTATATTTTTATGTAAGTTGTAGGTACTTGTTTGTAGCATTTATGACTGGAAATTAATACATAGTACATAGTGTTTATAGACTTTGCTTTTAGTTTAAATAGCTTGCCGTAACCGCGTAAAGTAGACGTAGACAGTAACTATGTAAACTCCGTTCATTTACTATTTATTAATTTTGTTTCACGGGTATTTTGGATTTTAAAGAAACCACTTTTGCTTTTAGCTATGCCGACGTTGCGGAGATTTATTTCACCTTCTTCAGGACTACAATGACAAAAAACACATGGGTTATTACATTTGTTTTTACGTAAATCTAACCATTAACCTTACCTAGCATATCGCGGTTGGCTATTGCTGCGCTTCTCAGCCAACCGCGATTTGTGAACGATATGCTAGGTAAGGTTAATGGTTAGGTTAACGTCATTGTAGTCCTGAAGAAGGAGAAACAAATCTCCGAAACGTCGATGTAGCTAAAAGCAAAAGTGGTTTATTTAAAATCCAAAATACCGCGTGTGTTAGTGCTGTGCGATATAATATCCCACAGTTTCATCCACGTCGCGTGGCAACGCGCATCAATCACATTAACATAGCAGGCTGGATTTCCAAATTTAATAAATTTTGACACTTGCTGTTTTGTTGACAACAATGATAAAAAAAGAAAAATTTATGAAGAAATGATTTTTTGTTGTGGTTTGCAGGAAAAATACTGTACACAACTCGCACGAAAATGTCTGTACAATGCACTCGTGGGGTTTTCCCCACTCGTGTGATATAAGGCACTTTCGTAGCTCGTTATGTAATATACTATTAATGAATATGGATAGTGAAATACCGCCGATAATTAAAATTCATTTACTGTAGCAAAACTGAAATTTTTCTGGAACGGTACAACCAAGGTATGTGGAGTTTACTAGGTATGCTAAAGCTTATGGCGGGGCTGTCAGCGCGGTCACGTGATCGTTTTTGACGTCATTGGTGGAAGATCACGGCACACTCACAAACGAGGCGAGTGAAAACTAGTAATGTCAGCAAATGTCAGTGTCAAGCTCATGAAACTCGAAAAGCAATTGACAATTTCAGTTCAAAACAAAATTTTGGCTTTGATAACGAGCGCGTTGTGTTCGAAACTCTTTGTAGCTGTTTGATAAACTTCTTTCGGTGTTGTGGAGTGTTTCTAGTGATAGTGAAGTGAATATTTATTGCTTTATTTTACGTTAATGTATGCTGTCAACATGGGCGAGAATTTCAAATTTGCCGCCAGTGACGTCACATCCTGCTTTTGTCGCGAAGTACAGCCTTAGCATACCTAGTAAATCTCCATATACCTTGGGTACAACCCTAATTTGTAAGAGCGTGTTTTTCGTGAATATTTTTCTTTGCACTTTACTCAAAACTGCACGCGTACGAAGGCCATTTTGGGCTAATTCAGAGCACAATTTTGACATTTGTCATGTTTTCTGACGTATTCTATTTCTAGCAAAATTTCCTCATGCCAACCTAAAATTAATGGCAGGCATTTAATTTTTCAAAAATTGACATCCCGCGAAAGGTAAAAGATAGGAAATTTTATTAAATTAGAAAAAAGTTGTATTTTTCAGTGTAGATTAAGGTCTGAAGAGAAATCCAACATATCTAGATTGGTTACTGAAATATCCTGAGAAGACTTAAAATTGACAACCCTATTGTAACTTAGCTACTAATCGACAGATCATTACGAAATTTGGCTCAATTGCATTACTTTTACACAGAGGACAAAATGAAATGACGAGAACTTTTCTAAGCCTTCTAGATTAAAATATGACATTTTCCAGTTTTTTCGGCATATTTCTGGAATTAAGCCAGAGATATCTTGAATTTCTTTTCGGTATCTTAATATGTACTGACAGACACAAGTTTTTCCAAAATTCATAAAACTTCGTATCTTTTACCGTTTGCGAGATGTCAATTTTTGAAAAATTAGAATGACAACCATTAGCCGCTGTCCACAAGATTTATGATAGACTTCCGTTTTAGTATTCTCCAGGACGAAAATAAATAAAATTGCTAAACTAAGTTTGCTGAAATGACACATACATATTAGACCGTTTTTGGTCAAAATATTCACAATTTTTCCTGATCTTTTTTATTTTTCTAGGTTGGTATTGGTCAAATTCTAACGAAAATACTACCAATCGCTTAGTTAGCCTCGATTTAGTTACAAACGATACGTCACACTTGGAGTCTACTATAATTTTGAGTAACGTCTAAGCGTAGGTACTCCGTATTTTTTTGACTGTTTTTTATGCAACACAAAATTTTCGTTAAAATCGTATCTTGAGTCCTTTAGACCATTTTTCGTCAAAATTTAGACATTTTTTCCTGAAATTCTTCATTTTTATCGGTTTTTTGACGGTAATTTTGTGTTTATGCTAAATTTATAATCTTCGCCTTTATTTTTGGTTCATTTGCAAATTCTCAACCCCACCTCTCAAAAATAAATTTAGTTCATTCTATTTTTCTATATTTTCTATTGTTTTATAATTAATTGCAATTTACTCACCTATTTATGATAAACAGTGTTAACCGATAACTAAAAGCTGAGGGATTGAGAAGAAATGGCAAAGAGAAATTGTCCGTATAAAAATTTACGTCAATATTGCCGCAATGATAAGAATTGTTCACCTCATCGAGACGCGTATTTTGATTTAAAAAAAAATGATTTGAGAGTGGTCCCCCGATTTACATTCAAGTGTGCGATCTCCTTAGCAAATCTTTAATTTGTCATTTGTGATTTTTTCTCCCTTTAAAATGAAGAAATGTTTGATGTGTCTTTTTTACGCATTTGAAGCAAAATTTGGCAAATTTCAAAATTCAACTACAAGTGGATCCCCAAAAGTTTCTAGCGAACATTCTTCTCGACGATGTTCGTGAATCACCCTGTATGTATGAATCACGACAAATCATTTACATATAAGAAATTCGGTAGCCCTGAAGAAGGTGGTAAAAATAATAAAACCACCGAAACGTTGATAAGCGAATAGACTTCATTTAACATCGTATATTCTTACATTGACATTAATGACATTGAGATGGAGCTGGCAAAGACCTGAACTGCACTTTCGCCGTCAAAAATCTGGCAACACCGCAACAACAACATTCGAAAGAAGTTTAAAAAAAAGGCAGCAGAGAAGCGGCTGGAACCTCCCCAACGCATGGGTCTTTGATTTCCGTGACTTATTGTGTTTAAGATTTTAAAGTTGATATGCCTAAATGGCACTTCCCGTGGACCAATTGCTCCCAAAAGCCTTTCAGCTCTTCAATGGGTTACCTAACCTCCATGTACCAAATTTCGGACAAATTGATCCAGTAGTTTGGGCTATAACGTGGTTTCAGTGTTATTACAAAATTTGGATTTTTCTACCCAAAGGGTACTAAATGCGAATAAACTTTATCTCATTTAAAACCAGAATTTGAAGACCTTTCTGATGATAACAATAAATCTTTCAAAAAGTTGTTTTTGATGGGTGAATGAGAGAATAATTTTAAGTTTCGAAATTGGTGTGCCAAAACGGCACTTTCCGTGGGTCGATTGAATCCAAAATTTGTTCAGCTCTTCGACGTGTAATACAATCCCCATGTGCAAAATTTCAGCCAAATCGGTTGAGGGGCTTGGGCTGTACCGCGATTTTAAAGTCCGATAAAAATCAATTTTTTTTAAATTGTTGGTCAAAAGGGCACTAAGAATGAATACATTTTTAGATGCAGAATTTGAACGTCTTTCTTATGGTGACGTGAAAAATGGGGGTTTACATTTAAAATTTAAAAGTTGATGTGCCAAAATGGCACTTCTGGTTGCACGATTGGCTCCAAAAGCTTTTCAGATCTAAGTTGGGTTTTCACATGCACACGTACCAAATTTCAGCCAAATCGGTCGAGTAGTTTGGGCTGTGGCGTGTTTACGAACGTACGTACGTACGTACGTACGTACGTACGCACGAACGTACGTTCATACATACAGACACATTTTAAAAACCACTTTTTTGGGTTCCTGAGACCTCAAAACGTATAGATCCGGTCTTATCTCGAATTCGAAAATTTTAGTGATTGCAGTAACCTCCCTTTTTTTTAAATGGTGAAGTGGAGTGGGGAGGTTAAAAAAGTAAGTTTTATGCAAATTGAAAACTGCACAATTTTCGCGAAATTTTTTTGAATGTATCTACCCAGCTGCAGTACTCTTCATAAATTCATCTCAAAAACGAATTTTTATTTAAAAACAGAAAATTCCTGCTAGATAAAATTCACTTTTGATGGCCTCACGCCTCACAGCCTCCTCTGATCTAGTAAAAAGACGCCATCAATATTACTTATTAATAAAATTAAATTGTGAAATTTTCTAATTCCTAATTTACTAATTTACGAATTAAGGGCAAAACTGGGATTACCCTCAACTAACTTTATCAAATTGAAAACTGCACGGATGATTTACAGACGAGACGCGACCAAAATGCAAAATTTTTAAGAAAATTAGTCCCTCTTAACAGAATAATAGTACTCACTCTTATTTGCATCGCACTTCTGCTGCACTTTCTATTAAATTTGCACTTTTTATTTCAAAAAACTTAAAAACTAATTATTTAGACACTAAAATTTGCAATGATGGCATCGCTGTGAAATTTGGTTCGTGGAACACCAATCAGGAATCAGAAACCAGTCACAGCCTTCTAATGCAAAATCTCAGGGAAATTTAATGCCACTTTTTACGATAAAACAAATTAAACTACAAGCGGGGGGGTTATATAACTATTAGTTCAGAGATTATTCCGAGGATTGGAAAATTAACAGTGACTTACCTAAAATTTTATTAATTATTCCATCAACCAGTATCACTGATGGTCCACTTATTAAAATAAAAAATAACCACTGTTTTCGAATTAACTGACACTAAATTTGAATCCCCCTCAACGGATATTATTTTTATGAATAATTATTACGCAGTAGTTAATTACAGCATTTGTCTTCTTGCCGTCGTCACAGCCCTCTACTAGTTATGAAGTTCGCGGGAAAATTTGACAGCTGAGGTCAATGCCCTGCCCTCTAGATTTCAAACCCTTTTGTGTACACCCCAGGCACGGCATAAGGCCCCCGACAAGTAGGTACCTACCTAGTAATAAGTAAACTTTATTATTGCGTGTTGGCGTTAACAAGCCCTGCCATTATTACACCCTAACTATTTTAATTAAACAGATTGTCCCAGAACGCAAGCACTTCCATTTAATTGAGCAATCAGCATTAAATTCTAAGATTTTTTTTATTCCCAGAGTTCAATACTTAAGCCTTAGTCACTACACCAAATTTCGTCAAAATACGTGCAGTCATAAATACAGGTGTGACGTCATATTTCGGTTTATTTAGGTTAACTCGAGAACGGATAGAAATATTTTAGATTTTCCTTCACACAATTCCATCGGGCGAAAATATACGTCTTTTGGATATTTTTTGAATAAGTGTTTTTGCAAAGATCATTGGGTAACATGGCGGATCTAGGAAACAAAGGTCTGACAGGCACAACCGAGAAAATAAAACCTCTAGAATAATTCCAATCGATTCTACGTGTAGCTTTAGTTAAAATGAATACGGTGATGAAGAAATTGTGACGTCATCATTCGGTTTCTCCAGGATAAATTGACAACGGATAAAGATATCACAAATTAGTTTTCAGAGAATTGAATCGTGAGAAAATGTTCATCTTTTGGATATTTTTCGTGCAGAAATAAATAACATGCCGGACATATAGAACAGAAATTTGGCAGGAATGACGCAAAACTAAGAGGGTTATAGAAATTCTGCTGAAAGAGATCGATTCTTTGAATAAACCTTAGCGATGTTGCCAAATTTTGATAAAATCCATTCAGTAATGAAAAAGTTAATGGCGCCTTTGTTATATTTTCCAGGATAACTTGAGAATGGATACAGATATTTTAGATTTTCCTTCACAGGATAGAATCGGGCGAAAATATACGTCTTTTGGATATTTTTTGAGTAAGTGTTTTTGCGAACATCCTTAACATGGCGGATATATAGGAAATGAAAGATCTGGCAGACGCAACCGAACGATAGAACGTCTAGAGGAATTCCAATCGATTCTACATACAAACTTTAGTAGCGGTACCAAATTTTGTTAAAATCCATCCAGTGATGAAGAAATTGTGACGTCATCATTCGGTTTTCCAGGATAACTTGAGGACGGGTAAAATTATTTCAAATTACTTTTCAGATAATTAAATCACGTCGAAATGCGCATCTTTTGGATATTTTTTTATAAGTCTTCGTTATGAAATAATCAACATGGCGGACATATGAGACAGGTAGATCAGGCTGTAGTATGTAGTTAACCAGAACAAAAAGCTGTAGAGAAATTCTGCCGACACAGATCAATTCTTCTTATAGCTGGTGGAAACAATATTTGGGAGACCCTAAAAGCCGCCTCATTACGAGGGTTGTAACTGTAACAATGACGTCCCGCTGACTGGACGGTGTCGGACCACTTGCGGCCGGATCAGTTGCGGCTCGGTTGAAAATCGAACCACTTGCGGCCGGGGCGATTCTTACCTGGAGTCGACCGACCCACATGCGGCTCAAATCGATATCACAAACATTATTGTAAATATTATGGGTAATGAAAACAAATCAATTACTTCAGCTTAACTTTATGGCAGGATGCAGGTACGTACTTTCATAGTTTTTAATGTTTAAATTCAGTACCTGCTGAGATCGTTAGAATAATACCAATATCACACAGACACATTTGGTGGAACCAAATCAACGTTAATTTCTTTTTCACAAACACAAATCAATTACTTCACCCCGTCAGCTTGACTTTATGGCAGGTACTGAATTTAAACATTAAAAACTATGAAAGTACGTACCTACATCCTGCCATAAAGGTAAGCTGAAGTAATTGATTTGTTTTCATTACCCATAATATTTACAAAAATGTTTGTGATATCGATTTGAGCCGCATGTGGGTCGGTTGACATCAGTGGTGGGATTCCGAACATTCGATTCGATACATATCGATCGAGTAACATCGATAGATGGCATTCCGGTACGTTTTAGAGAGTCGACAAATCGAGTGAATTGAGGTTAGAATCAACGACACCTATTTAGCTGTCCTAAGTGCGTCTCGATACTACCCATCTCTTTTGTTGCTTATTAGAATGTTGTTGCTCTCTCACATCCTAACCTAAATGATTAATGTTATTATTTGGTGTGTTTACCCAGTGAATTTTGGCGATAAAAAACATTAATAATTATTATTAGAACATGGCAGTAAAAATAAATGATAAGCACTTGGAAGTTTTATGTAATTTTATGGAAAATCATGCAGATTTTGCAAGAGGTCGGCTCAATGCTCCCAGTGCTAGAGAAACTTACAAACATTTGTGGGGCCAATTAGCTTTACAGCTTAATTCGCTTGGTTATGGGGAACGGTCCATAGATAAGTGGCAGAAAGTAAGTATTTACACCCTTTCTGTATTATTCCTTAATAAAAATTTTATTAGACATGGACCGATTTCAAGTACAATTTGAAAAGAAAAGCCAGTGCCCACAAACTTGAATTAAATCAAACTGGAGGAGGTCCCAACAAAAGCCCACCATTCACTGAGTTTGACGAAAGAATTTTGCAAATTCTAGGCAAATCATTCTATGAAGGAATCAATCGTCCTGAAACCGGAGTAAGTTGTTTCTAATTTTTGAATATGATTTTTTTTATGAATTCAGTTGCAAGTTCATAATTCGACCACAGCCAAGCTTCCACCCCAACAGGAGTTTGAAGATGTAGAAAGTTCTTTGAATAATGAGCAGTCAATTAGAAGCAATCCCATCAATAATATTGGAGATGTGGTTCCTGGACCTTCGAATTCTAGCCAAAACGCAGTTCGGGTCTTATTTCCAAAGGGAATAAGAAAGCGACAGGACAATGAGGAAATCTTACAGAAAAATGATGACCATTCATATGTTAAAACCCCACAAAAAAAAAGACGCAAACTGACTGATGAGGAGATGTGTCAAGAATCATTGACAATCCTTACAAAAATACACAGTAATTTGTCAACAAATTTACCAAAAATCGCTAATGCTTTAACCAAATTGGCAGACTATGTAACAGCAGATGGCAACGAGTAACTCACAAATCATTATCTTCCTAAATAATAGATATACTTGAGAGTTGTATTAGTCAAACTCTTTTTGCCATTGTTTTCCTTATTCGTTCTTGTTAAAAGTTTGTTCATTTAATTTATGTTTGATAATAAAAGCGAAGTTGTGCAATAAACTATCATTTATTTATACAAAATATCTGTTAATAAGATTCTGACGAGCTGCACGCCCCTCACGTAATAAATTGTGTTGTATAGGATTTTGATTCCAATCAAAGTCAGGGTCATTCCGGTCTTCTGGTGGAAGCTCATCATTGGCATCCCCCAGCATAGGAATATTGTTTCGTATGCACATATTGTGCAGAGAAGTGCAAACTGTTATGAGACTTGCAACAAAATTTGGGTCATATCTTGCTACTCTCTCTTTCAACAGACAACGGAAACGCATTTTAAGCACGCCAAAAGTCCTCTCAATGACGTTCCTTGCTGATTTATGTGCTGTGTTATATGCTGCTTCTGGGGAACCATCTGGTGGGTCTTGAACTGGTGTGAGAAGGTAAGGTTGTAGGGGATACCCTGAGTCACCAATCAACCAGCTATTTGTTTCTCCCTCTCGATGGACATGTTGCATATATCTTTGTAGTTCTGAATTCCGCCATATAAATGAATCATGTGAGGATCCCCCATAGTTTGGATTTAAATGAGTAATTATTAAATGGTCATTACACACAACTTGTACATTAAGGGAATGATAACCTTTACGGTTTATGAAGTTGTGCTCTTCCATTTCTGGCTTTAATATAGCTATATGGCTGCAGTCGATTGCTCCAATAACACCTAATACAAAAAAATCAATATTCTTGATGTGGCACTTAATAAATATAAAAAACCCAGACACAATGCAAATGAGTTCTTTAAACTAATGGATCATCCATCAATTTGTTCAAAAAATCTGTTTCATGTTTGGATTTTTCCTAATTAGATTTGAATTATAGGTACCTGGAAAATTCCATTTGTCCATAAAGGCAACTTTTATTTCCATTCTTGCATTTCTCGTAGTTGGAAACTTGATCCAATCTGGGGCTAAGTGCTCGTCAATTGCTTGAGTGACCGTTCTAATGCACCTGCTGATGCTTGTTTGACTTAAGCCAAAATTAAAATCTTGTCCCACACTTCTTTGATAACATCCTGTGGCATAAAATCTTAAAACAGCCAATACCCCAGTTTCGAGCGAAATTCCATGATTTCTGATAGGGGTCCTTAAAAATGGTTCCAACATATCAATCAAATCCTGGGCCAAAGCTTTGTTGAGACGGAAGAGTTCGATAAAACGTCTGTCTGATAAATCAAAGGGGTGGCTATTATTTCTAATAAAGCGCCTTTGCTGAATTAAACGCAGATTTTGTAGTCGCCTTCTTCGACGTCTCAAAATTGGAAACATCTATAATGCCAAATACATTATTCCATAGTATCCATATTATATTCTTTACAATAAACAATATTATTTGCAAAACTTAAGTTCCACCACCCACTTACCCTTTTAGCTTCTCAATTTTCAATTTCAACATTTTTAAAAGTTGTTTACCATTCATTGGAGGTTATAATTTTGACATTTGATAACACAATTGACATCTGTTTGACATATGATGAGTCCCATTTCTTATAATTTCCTGCTAGAGCTCATAATTTCACTAGTTATAAATCGTTTTCCGAGATATCCCGACGATCCCTGTTGAGAATAGGTACGACCATCGATATCGAGTTTGATATCGTAATGTACGATATCAATCGTCTCGTTGTTCAGAATCCCACCACAGGTAAAAATCGCCCCGGCCGCAAGTGGTTCGATTTTCAGCCGAGCCGCAACTGGTCCGGCCGCAAGTGGTCCTATTTCGACTGGACAAACCCAGACGTTCGGCAAGCTTGCATGTTCGGTGGGTATGTTTTAATACCTGGAATATTATGTCTAAGGGTTAATAGGTTAAATTAATCCGATGACCGAGTTCATTATTCCTCGAGTTATTCCTGCACAGTTGGTGGTGTCAAATAATAGGTACTTACTGGTATCTATCGTCTTTTCTTATTAAGGAGGATTAATTATTTTACCCCGTTTCGTTAGTAAATAATGGAAGTAAAAACTATTTTTTCACGCTACTGGTTATGTAAGTGTAAGATACATTCCTAGCAACAAAGGATGTAAGAAGGGAATAACATTTGTTTACTGGGTTGCTATGGTCAGTGAAACTTCATGAATCTCACTTACATTCCTAGGACAATAATGAGTGTCATTTACAGTCCTAGGAAAATAATGAAAAAAAAATACATAATTCAAACTATTTATTTGGCATTATAATTAATAACATTAACATTTCTCTATTCTCTACACGGTTTTGTTAAAATTAAAAATTAAATTACAGTTTGTAAAAGTGGAAGTTTTTATCACCGCCTGCTCACCTTCCATTAAATTAGTTCGTTCTTTGCTAAATGATACAACACTCGAGGATTCCGCTAATTTCAAAGGCAGCTCCCTTGGATTAGCAGCTTCTTTGAAGGTGGAATTTAAGTTAGTTTCCTCCGTGCTAAATGATACAGAGCTTGAAGCTTCCGGGGGATGTAAAGGCAGCGCCGTGGACAGCTCCCTCCTCGGCTCCCTCGGATTGGCAACTTCTTTCAAGGTGAAATCAGCGTTATTCCCACCTTTGGCTAAAGGTTTTCCAAACAGTATCTGATTGCTAACTTCCAATTTATTTATTATTGAATCTGCCACATAACCTTCCGCTACTGAATTGGATTTCCATCCACCATGCCTTTTTAATTTTAATACATCTACTCCATCATTACTTGCATATAATGTGGCGGATGATCGTCTAAAACAGTGACCTGTATACAACTGGGGTTCAGGCAAATTCAGAAATCGTGCTATAGTTGATGGAATTTTTGCTAAAGTGTGCTTTCCCACTGGCTGATTAACACATCTTCCAGCTTGATACCTCAAGAAGAATCGTGGGTTGCTAATTTTCTTCCGAATTTCCAAATATTTTTTGAAGGTTCCCAGATAATCAATGGGTTCTTCACGGTTTTGTACGATCGAAAATTTACGTGGCATATCGTTCTTAGTTTGATTAATTCTAATCATAACAAAATTTCCATGATCGGTAACATCAGCCAGCTCAAGTCTGCAAATTTCAGCGGTCCGACAACCACCTGCTATTCCCACAACCATGGCAACCTAAAATGGTACAGCTGTAAGATTAGTGCAGACATTCCTAAACTTACTTTCATTAATAAATAAACTTCATCTGGCGCGTCATTAAAAAATTTAACAACTTGTTCTCTATTTAAAGTTTCGGCTTTTTTCGGAGTGTATCCCTTGTTTCTCTGCTTCAGGTAGGCAATCAGTTTGGCGAATTTTGATATGTCGATATTTTCCTTAATGTTGAGGGTTGTCTTTAACATTGAATATTCGCACCATAGACTGGCTGGGGATTTCAGCTTCTCAGATCGTTCCAGCATGTACGCTAACATTACGTTTTCGGTCACATCCTCCACATTCTTCCTGCCACACCATGACTTGAAGACGTCGTACGTGAATTCATACCGCTTCCGTGACTTCACCGGCAGCAAACTCAAGCAAGCAACATTTGCAGCTTCCTCGATGTCCATTTCTTGAATTTTCTTGCGGGATTTCCTTTCTTGAAAAATTTTTTGACACTAACGATTTGTTTATTTTGTAAACTGTTTGACAGTAACGTAGCAACATAAACATGGCTCACTCATAAAAAGAAAATGTTGCATTAATTTATTTCTTCTTTTATGCTGAATTTGAGGAATCCAGTAGCGCGAAAAATGTAATAAGCAACACAGAATGTAATGACTATTAGCATCCTCGGTATATAATATGCCTCGGCTTCGCCTCGGCAATATTAACATACCTCGATGCTAATACGTCTCTTACATTCCTTGGTACTTAAATAACTATAAGTTATCGCCACTGCCATATAATCTAATAATTGGTGCCAGTAATAAATTAAAATTCATCAGCAGTTCAGCACGTCCGACCCTGTGCAGTCACTGGCACTTGTTTACCAGGTGTTGAAAGAAAATTTACAATGGGGTTGCTTAATCTGCCAGAAAAGGTAGGATAGTGCCAGCGGGACGCTAATTGCCGTTGCCCCAGGCCGTTACTATAACTTGAGCTCGACAATACCTGAGGCTCGTGGATATTTTAAAATTTCCATGGTGGGCCGGATTTGCGAATTTTCATTATCTAACAAGCACAAATCGATTGATTATAGATAATGAAGTACGCTGTTGGTAGATATGTAGGAGTACCTGCCTAACTACCTGCCTTCTAGGAAATAAGTTTGTTCCAGAATTCTTGCTATTTCATTTTTTTTCGATATATTATTGTTGGCTAAATCGTTCTGTCTCTATGCTAATGACAATGATGAGATTTTGCCAGTAGTGGGTCGTCTGCAATTATCAAAATAGCCCCTATTTAAGGGAGAGTTGATAGATTTACGCTTCAGTCTTATCTTACACTGTTTGTGCTTTAAAACTAAAATTGTCGAGTACGGCCCGTGGAAATAATTTAAAATACCCACTAGTTACTAGGTACACCAGACATCTGTGTTTGTTCGCACAGCGGGGCATCATTGTGGCAGTTATAACCCTCGTAAACTTTCTTTAAAATCCATGCAGTAATAAAGAAGTTATGACGTCATCGTTCTGTTTTTCTGATAACTATAGAACGGATAAAGATATTTTAAATCAATTTTCAGATAATTGAATCGCGAGAAAACGTTCATCTTGTGGATACCTATTTTTCTATAGGTCCTGGTGCAGAAATAATTAACATGGCGGACACATGTTACGTATTACCTCGCCACAAGAGGAAAAAGGATGCAGATTACTGCCGATAGGGAGTATCTGCATCCTTTTCTCTCTACGACGCTGATTGCAACAGCAGGACAGCCCGAACGTGCAATAATATTTTTTTGACGTTCCTTCCCGCAAGCCATTACGATCAAAGTCTATACTACATCAAGCGCATAAAATTAAATAACTTCCTGAAAAGAATGATAAACTGGCCCTATTACCCCAAAATCTGCGAATTTCAGTCATTTTCTTGCACTTGTGGAGCCATAACGTCTTATTTCCCGACCGCTCAAAATCCATTCATTGTTGACAGCTGCGTTCATTCATCCGCCTTCAAAATGAAATCCAATTTCCTCCAAAAACAGCTAAAAGACGTGTTTACTAACGTAAAATAAATCAACTTGATGTGATGCTTTGAAATAAAGCAAAAAAAAATTGTTTCCTACTATAGTTGACTATTATGTATTTCTTGTTTGGTTGGCATTTCAGGATTTAGTAACTTTTCAATTTAGTTACTTTAACAATAGAACATTTAGTGCCGAACCCTGAAAGTATGTACAAAATCGATTCTCTGCAAATGTAAAAAGTTTCAGAGGTGAACCACCTAGCGAAATTATGTATAAAACCGATTCTCTGCAAATATTGAAATGTTTGAGGGACCAATCGCAAGGTTCCATCTTGGAAAAAGCCCTTCATTCTTCGATGACGGATATTTTATAATTTTTTGCATTGTGCTGTGCTGTAAATTCCTGTAATACGGATTATTAGCGTGATGTAGGTCCGCCATCTTTGTTGGGCTAGGTTGAGGTTGTTACCATGGCAATGAAGCTAAACAACGTGAGAATTTCATTGGGTAGATTCAATTATTTCAGCACAAAGCCCATTGTAGACATCATGTAACGATTTAATCGATAACAATTCTTCAAATGATCAATATTATTGTCTTAAAACGCAGCACACTAACTGTAAATGAAGAATTTGGAGAAAAATGCTATTTCCTTGAATTTGCACATTGAAATTTCGGTTTGTTTGGCTTCAGTGACTATGACCATACACAACAAAGATGACGGTTTCACGTCATCGCTAATATCGCGTAGAGTATGACGAAGTGAGGTTATGTTGCTTTTAAATCAGTGAGAGTTCACTGACCCTTAGAAAAACAATATGATGAACAACTTTGTGTTAAATTACAGTTAGAGCGCTCAGAAAGCTATGGGAATCTAGTGGTTCCTACCTATTGGTGTTAAATTGGAAAAGTTGAAAGGGAAATTCCACTATGAGCATAAGGTTAAATAGTTTGAATATGATAAATGTCATCACAAAGTTAAATATAAGATATAAGTGTTACGATATATGATTATAAATAAGTAGGTATGTAGGGGCAAAATTCGATTTCAAGGACAAATGGCACAGTGCAGCAGCTGCAGCACGAAAGCGCCATACATTATACAGGAATTTCTTAACCCTCGTGTGGCAACTGGCAATACTGTCAACTGACAAATTACACGTCAACCTGACGGTGCAAAACTCGAAAATAGCAACAAAAAACAATAACAATTCCAGTGGGTGAGAATCGATCAAGTGAAGTGTTTTTACTCAATTTTTGTCATAATTTGCCAAGACATATCAATCCCACCCCATCAATCACCAATGTGTCTCAAGTTTGAGGTTAGTTTCACTTGTCAAACTTTTCAAAAACATGAAAATTTTGGAGCTTTACAGTGGAATTGGTGGCATGCACTGGTCATTAAAAGGTAATTTACCATCCAGTCAATAAAAAACATAAAAACGAATTATTTCAGCCAGCGGTGTTAAAGGCAAGATCCAAACATCGATTGACATCAATCCCATTGCGAACAAAATCTACAGACATAACTTCCCTGAGGTTAACCTCCTCCATCGAAATATACAGGGCCTTACACCGAAGATAATCAATAATTTTGATGTGGACACGATTTTGATGTCACCACCCTGCCAGCCGTTTACAAGAAATGGACGTAGAGCTGATGTTAATGATGAGAGAACCAATTCGTTTAAGCACATTCTTGGTTTATTGCCCGAATTGAACATAAAGAATATCTTAATTGAGAATGTCAAGGGGTTTGAAGTGTCATTGATGAGGGATTTGCTGATAGAGACATTAGATAAGTGCCAATTTATTCATCAGGAGTTTTTGCTGAGCCCAAACCAATTAGGGGTGCCGAATAGTCGACTTCGGTATTACTGTTTGGCTAAAAAGAGCCCAGGTACCTTCAACTTTCCAGTGGAACGACATATTGTAAGTAAATTAAATCTATGGTAGTTAATTTTTCGATGCTCACCATTAGTATCTCGAAAACTATAATAGATGAAGAGTAGTTTAAATTGGAGAAAAGTTGCGCTATTTCTTGGTGATTAAGAATCTGAAGAGAATGCCACGATATTTTGATTCGTTCCTGAGTTATCACAAAATGTATCCGGCGGTGTTAAAATTCAATATGGCGCCCATAAGAAAAAGAAAAGTTGACTCTTTATTCAAAATCTAGAAGGTCTACTAAATTTCTGTCAATGGCGTTCAATTGACAGCTGTCAAAAATATAGGAAGATATTAATTTTTCCGAGAATTTTTCTTTAAATTGGCAATTTTCAGATTTTTTGTGATAACTCAGGAACGAATCCAAATTTCGGGGAATTCTCTTCAGATTCTTAATCGCTAAGGAATAGCGCAACTTTTCTCTAATTTAACCGACCCCGTATCTTTTACCATTTAGGAGATCCCAATGGTGAGCATCGAAAAATTAACCACCCTGTATTCATTTTAAGTTCACTAATAGATGAGTTTAAGCGGTATTTGCTTGGTTGTACAGAAGCAAATATCACCAACAAAGTAACGATTATATTCAAAATACCTGCGAAATTTTTTATTAGGGTATGGTAGGTTAAATTTGAAGAAAGCTGGGTTTTTTCAATGTGATTTAGAATCTGTAAAGAATTCTCCTTTATTTTGATCCGTTTCAGAGTTATCCAGATTAGCGGTAATGAAATGAAACTTGGAACTTTTAAATTTTTGACAGCTGTCAACCCAACAGCCTTGACAGAAATTTTCTAGGCCTTCTAGATTTTGAGCAACGACAACCAACTTTTGTTTTTCTTATGGCGGCCGTCGAGGGGTTATCCACTCCTCAAAATATTGTACAAGTACTACCAAAATTGCCCAAATTGCTTATTTATTGCCTAAATTCCCGTTATTGCTTGCCAAAATTGCCCGCATATTGTTAATTTGCCCATTTATTGTCGAATTTTTTTTCATACCGTTTATCTCGTTTACACATTATTCATTTGCCGTGGACATGACAGATCGTCAAGATTTAAGTTTTTTGGCAGAACAAGCAAATTTTGCAATACCTATATTGTATTACACGTGACCAAATGAAAGGGATGCTGGAGAGATTTGTCAAGTATTGGTAAAAGAAAACCCGGCTGATTCAACGTCTTTACAGTTTCAGTCCAAAAAAAGTGACAGTTCCGACAATAAAAAATATACATGTCATTCATTTGCTTATTGTTTTTCTGACCAATACCTGACAAATCCCCCCAAAATCCCCTTTCTCTACCTGCTGGTTCTCATCAGTTTTTGGCGACTGAAAATTGCTTAAATTTTCTTGTAAAAACTTTGCAAGTTGCATTTCGCGTATCGACGAATCATGCGGAAATCTGCCGATATTTTATTACTTCTTATTGCTCAAATATCGCCTGCTATTGCCGTTATTGCAGAAAATTGCCTTCATAACATTATTGCCGAAAATTGTGTACAAGTATTTCCCATAGTGGTTGACCCCTCGGCCGCCGTATTAGATTTTAAAACCATTTGATACATATCAAAATTAGCCTTTCAAAAATGTAACTAACCTTAACTTTTTTGACAGATCGTCAACATTTTAAAGTCGATTTAAATAGTTTGTAAAATTAGCCTAAACAAATGCAAAAAAGGTACTTAGTTTTTTTCAACCTCTTATGACATATAAAAACAGTTGAATTCAATAGTAATAGAATACGTCATAGTGATATACCGGGTGGACCAACACTATTGCCCACCTCAAAAATTGCCCTTTATTTTAAAGCTGGGACTTCGAAATTTTTACAGTGTATATGGCTACCAAGGACCCTTCAAATGACGGCAAAAGTTTATCTGTCATGCAAAAACTGTGACGTCACGAAATTTTGAAATATCGTTTTTCCAAGAAAAAAAAAATTTTTACCCATAAAATCGTTTTTTGGGCTAATACCTTTATGTTAAGCCCATTTTTTTAAATTTCCGTCATCAGATTAGCCAACTGTAGCAAGCTAAAAATGGTCCATTTTTATTCACAAGTCGGCCACGTAAACAATTGACTACTATGCGAGGGCTTTCTTGGATAACAGCGTACGCTTTTTTCATCTGTCACCAGTTGACAGCGACACCAAGCGACACGACGCGGCCATTGAACTGCGAAATTGTTTTTAATTTTAATAAACGTGGATTTTTGTAACGAATAATGTTGAAATATCGGTTTAAACTGGGCATCCACCATTTAATTCGCCCACCCAAGGTGCCAGGAGAGGTTACGAACACGGACATTTTATCAGATGGCGGTGAAAAGGGGCTCCAGTTTGTGTGAAGGGCTCCGGTTTGTGTGAGGGGGTTTTTTCAAATAGCCATTTCCATAATTCGCATTATTCCATACTTATGTAATTCCACAGGTAATTATTTTGTTGTTATGGCCTGTTTTTTAGTTGACATTTTTAGGTTAAGTGAGTCGACTTAGTTTGCCCCGTTGAGACTAATATCGAGGACTAAGATATTCACAGCCCAGAATTTAACAGCAACTCGTGTCAAATAAGGACCAAGGAATCGTTTTGCATAACAAAATTGATATTTACAGCCTCTAAATTTAACATCATCTGATCTAAATAAGGGCAAAGGAATTGTTAAACTATCGTTTCAACTAACATAATTAAAATTCAGAGATAAACTGTAGCCGAAGGTAGAAGAATTATAGCCCGATGCCATTTCTTAACTAGTTGGGTTAAATTGTTTGGTAAATTGTAAGGTGATGTAAAACCAAGTGTTTTTAGCTGGCGAAAGTGTGTTGCTGTAAAGTTGAAGTTGCAATCCCAATAATTATAATTTTTCAAGGATATAAATTGAAACTTAAATCCTGTATGATCAAACTAACAACAATAAATTGAATTTGATTGACTGATTGTGTTACATAAACTATGGTCTTTTAGCTGTTTTGGATGTCTCAGAATTGTGGATCCTTCAAATATTGTGAAAGAGCTCTACTAATCATCATAGACAAAATTGTGTACAAGGAACTTACGGCTTGTACTTACCTAAAGTGATGCATTACTCACTACCACAACCCATCACTACACAATCATCACCAAATTCACTGCACTGCAACCACTATAGCACAGATCACTTCACAAAAAGTACTTACCTGATTACAGGTACTGCTCAAAGTGGTGGCCTTCTCTTTCGATGCACATCTGAGCACGTCGCTGAAATGAATTTTGGACTGTAGCTGCTGTATTTCGTTCATTGATTGTCTGGAAGGCATCTACGAGTCGTTGCTGCATGTCTTGTCTCGTGGTTGGCTGTGTTCTGTACACAATTTCTTGCACAACTCCCCATGTGAAAAAATCCATAGGTGTGAGATCGGGAGATCTAGCTGGCCAAGCAATTGGACCACCACGACCAATCCATTTATCTGGAAACTTTTCATCTGCCACACCACGAGCTTCTCGACTGAAATGTGGAGGCGCACCATCTTGCTGAAACCACAAATTTTGGATCACATTTAATGGCACATCTTCTAGTAAGTCATCTAATGAATTTCTTAAGAACTCTGCATACATCGCACCAGTCAGATGGCCTTCAAAAAAGAATGGACCAACTAATCGGTTGTCAATAATTCCTCCCCACACGTTCAGTGACCATATGTCTTGTGTTTTTTCTTCTCTCATCCAATGTGGGTTAACCACCGACCAATAGTGCATATTATGCCTGTTTACGTGCCCATTAGATTTGAATGTGCATTCATCGGTGAAAAGCACAAACTTGAAGAAGTCCTGATTTTCCTGCAGTTTCTCTTGGGCCCACGTGCAAAATCTCACCCTGTTCATAAAATCCTCTCCATGTAGTTCCTGATGCAGTTCGATGTGATATGCATGGAATTTGTGCTTTTTTAATATTCTTAGAATCGATGACTTACTTATGCCGCTTGATTGCTTCATTTCTCGACTGCTGACTTGGGGATTATTTTCAGCTATGTTCAAAACAATAGCTTGATTGATTTCATGAGTCACAGCGGGATTTATCACTGTCTTTTTCTTGGGCTTCAAACTGCCTGTCTCTCTAAGTTTCTCTACAATTCTTTTAAATGTTCGTCTATCTGGTTGAAGTCTGTCTGGGTAACGTTGGGCATACAATTCTGCTGCTTGCATTGCATTTTCCTGGCATTCTCCAAAAATCAAGATCATGTCGACCTTGTCTGAAAAGGAAAGATGTTGCATCGGCATGATAAAAATTAAATGCACTCCACTAAAATAGAATAAAACTATTAATTAACACTAGGTATAGGAAATTCACCAAGATTCACTTCTACACGTAATTATAATTAACACTCACAACACAGAAAAACGCGTGAAAGCTTCCCTGGAGGGAAACCAGGATAAGAGCTGTGAAAACAGCTAACAAGTAGGTATGTAAAACTAACTTGGAAAACACTTCTCTTCAAGAGGTTGAAGATTTCACAAAATAGCAATTTTTCTCAAAATTAGCAACCTAAACACTGCAACACTATTGTAATTCACACACTAATCACACTAGTGGGTGACTAATGATTAGCTAAAAGGGGTTGGAGGAGTTTGAGCGGGAAATTAACGCGCGTAATGAAATAAATGCGCGAAATTCAAGTAAAAATATGAAAGCCTGCTTTATTAAATTTACTTAATAGGCAATTATTGTTTAATAAACGAAAGAATAATCTCAGTATTCTTAGTTCATTCTAATGACAAAAATTGAAACTCAGGCACACACACACATCTTGTTTATGCACTGGATGGCTTGTCGTGTGATCAATGATTAATTAGTCCTTATTTGCCCACCATGATGATGATTATTAAATTCCACATTGCACCTTTTTGCTTCTGCTGTTCAAATAATAACTTGAGTTCACCAACTTCAAAGCATCAATTATTAACGTCTTGATTTTGTTTAGGAGGTACCTACGAGGTATTTGCCAATCGAAAACTGACACTTGCACCACCTTCGATTACAGTTTATCTTTGAATATGAATTATGTTATGCAAAACGATTCCTTGGTCCTTATTTGATACGAGTTGCTGTTAAATTCTGGGCTGTGAATATCTTAGTCCTCGATATTAGTCTCAACGGGGCAAACTAAGTCGACTCACTTAACCTAAAAATGTCAACTAAAAAACAGGCCATAACAACAAAATAATTACCTGTGGAATTACATAAGTATGGAATAATGCGAATTATGGAAATGGCTATTTGAAAAAACCCCCTCACACAAACCGGAGCCCTTCACACAAACTGGAGCCCCTTTTCACCGCCATCTGATAAAATGTCCGTGTTCGTAACCTCTCCTGGCACCTTGGGTGGGCGAATTAAATGGTGGATGCCCAGTTTAAACCGATATTTCAACATTATTCGTTACAAAAATCCACGTTTATTAAAATTAAAAACAATTTCGCAGTTCAATGGCCGCGTCGTGTCGCTTGGTGTCGCTGTCAACTGGTGACAGATGAAAAAAGCGTACGCTGTTATCCAAGAAAGCCCTCGCATAGTAGTCAATTGTTTACGTGGCCGACTTGTGAATAAAAATGGACCATTTTTAGCTTGCTACAGTTGGCTAATCTGATGACGGAAATTTAAAAAAATGGGCTTAACATAAAGGTATTAGCCCAAAAAACGATTTTATGGGTAAAAATTTTTTTTTTCTTGGAAAAACGATATTTCAAAATTTCGTGACGTCACAGTTTTTGCATGACAGATAAACTTTTGCCGTCATTTGAAGGGTCCTTGGTAGCCATATACACTGTAAAAATTTCGAAGTCCCAGCTTTAAAATAAAGGGCAATTTTTGAGGTGGGCAATAGTGTTGGTCCACCCGGTAGTGTGTGAGTCAAAACCAGATCTTCACGCTTTGAAGTCTCAGGATCCCAAAAAAGTGATTAAATTTGGAAAAACACGTGTCTGAGTTGACACGTGTTTTTCCAAATTTAAGAAAATGACCTAATCTAAGTAAAACATATATACAGGGTGGTGAATTTTTTGTTGTCCACCATTGGGGACTCGGAAACCATAAGAGATACTCCATCTCTTAGCTTAGATTAGAAAAAAGTTGCGATGTCTCAAGGTGATTAAGTATCTGTAAAGAATCCTCCTTTATCTTGATTCGTTCCTGAGTTATCTCAAAAAAATTTAAAATTGCGATTTTAATGAAAAATTTGCGTCTTTCTAAAGATTGATTAAATAAAACTTGGGACTTTTATATTTTTGACATCTGTCAACTCAACAACATTGACAGAAATTTTCTAGGCCTTCTAGATTTGGAGAAACGACAGTCAACTTTTCTTTTTCTTATGGCCGCCATATTAGATTTTAACAGCATTAGATGCACAAAAAAATTAATTTTTCAAAAATGCAGGCAACGTGCAATTTTTTGACATCGTAATATTTTGAAAATGGCTGTAAACAGTTTGTAAAATCAGCCTAAACTTACATGAAAAACAATTGAAGAGGTAAGTGGATAAAGGTGTTATGTAACAAAAAGTTAGTTTCGAGATATTTAGCTTTAAAATGAAAAATTTGTTAAACGTCTTATGGATTATGACATCTGTTTTCTTTTGTTATTTTGACCAAAATGTCGCAGAACTTTGGAGATTTTACACATGATAGAATAATAACCTTTTCATTTATCGAAAAATCTCGAAAAATGTTACAGAACACCTTTATCCACTTAGGTCTTCAATCGCAAAAGAGTAAACCGATTTTTTCAATCTCTTATGATTCACATGTCATAAGAGATTGAAAAAATAGGACAATAGAGCAATTGAATCCAACGGTAATAAAATACGCCTTCGCATGGTGCGACTCAAAATTTGACAAATTTTTTGAAAGAAGTCCATATTGATTACATTTTTGAAAATTTGCAGCTGTCAAAAATATAAAAGTTCCAAGTTTCGTTTGAAACCACCAATCGTTAAGAATATATAAATTTTTCTTTGAAATTGCCATTTTCAATACAAATAAAAAAAAATGGTACGCTGACCAACCATGAAAGCCTCGATGAAAGCCCATTTGTATTAATTTGTATGCGAAAACAAAATCGAGAAAAAACGCCTTAAGTATTCATTATTATTAATATATGTCCTTTTACACATTTATCGAAGGAGCCTCCGTTAATCTCAGCAATTTGATTGGTCAATATTCAAATGAACCAATCAAATTGCTGAGATTAACTAAGGCTGCTCACATAAATGTGTACATGGAAAGCACCTAATATTTCTCTGATAGTGTATTCTAGGGCAGACTAAATGAGATAGAAAATAACTTCTTTGAAGGTAAGACGAAGACAGCAAAAAGCAGTTTGACCAACCTAAAATTTCTGTCTTGTGGAAGACCATATTTTAGTTATTTGATGTATTTGGTAAGCTTGTAATAGTTGTAATCTGGCAAAAAGTTTATTCGAGCATTGTTACATTGACATATTCGCCGGTATGAATAAACGGTAACAAAGCTTTTGCTTATAGTTCTATCCTTTTCTCGTGCACGAAAAACTTATATTTGCATCCTTTGTTAATGGGAGTATGAGCATCTTGTAACACTTTATTCATACCAGCCAATAGGTGGAATGAATAAAGTGTTACAATATACTCATATTTGCATTAATAAAGGATGCAAATATAAGTTTTTCGTGCACGAGAAAAGGATAGATCTATAAACAAAAGTTTTGTTACCGTTTATGCATACCGGCCAATGGCTGGTATGAATAAAGGAAGTTAGGAAAATTCGTCGCCAGCAATTCGTCGCCGCAGCAATTCGTCGCCGCAGCAATTCGTCGCCTCAACAATTCATCGCCAGCAATTCATCGCCACAACAATTCGTCGCCAGCAATTGGTCGCCGACTTAATTCGTCGCCACAGCAATTCGTCGCCGCAACAATTCATCGCTAAGGAAAAAGAAGCATAAGATTTTCAAAATGTTATTCTTATTTCATTACATTCCATAATTTATTTAGTATCTTACATTGTGGGCGATTCCACGCAAATAATCGACCGTGATCTTTTTGTGATACAATTTAACATTTTGTAGACGTTCAGAGAAGTCCCGATATTTCTTCTTCGTCTGTGGTCTTTCCCCGCTTAAATCGATATTTTATCTTATTTTAAAATTAATTTATTGTAATTAGTTGTATACCTACATAGGTAACAGTAATTTATCCGATCTACAAATTATTCAGTTCCAGGTAGTGATTAAGGCATTTTTACCCTATAACAGCGAACTATGGATAATGGCTGACTGCTGATTCCATAAATAGAACTCGGATTTGATACAAAACAAATGTTTTTGCATGTTATCATGTTTAAATAACTTTTAGCATATTCTGCAATCTTTATTTCTTCAGAAAACGACCACAGAAAGGCAGGTACCTATCTGGGGTTTTCTCGGAATTTATTTAGGGTCGCGTCTCTCTAATCCTTTAACGACGTAAGCAGGATATTATACAAAAATATACTTCCAAGAAAGAAATTATCGTAATTAGTTTGTACGCTACTATAATGCAGAGGGATGTTTACTTTTACTAATCCGACCTAACAGCACAAGGGGGCTCGTAAGCAGGAAGCCAAAACGGAATTTATTTGCTTATAAAATTTAATTTTGCCTTTCTACGCACATTACGTAACCAAATATCAGTTTGAGCATCAAACCAACTTTTAACTGTCTGAAGTACATACAGGTATGAGTGTATTCTCTGAAAAGATCCGCCGGACGTCGTGCTCGGGCCAAAATTTAGAATTATTTAACTTCTGGTCACGATGGAGATATTGCCCGTCACATTGAATCTGGGACACTCTGTATATGTAAAACTAGCTCACGGTCGATTATTTGCGTGGAATCGCTCACAATGTAAGATACTAAATAAAGTATGGAATGTAATGAAATAAGAATAACATTTTGAAAATCTTATGCTTCTTTTTCCTTGGCGATGAATTGTTGCGGCGACGAATTAAGTCGGCGACCAATTGCTGGCGACGAATTGTTGAGGCGACGAATTGCTGGAGCGACGAATTGCTGGCGACGAATTGTCGGCGACGAATTGCTGGCGACGAATTGCTGGCGACGAATTTACCGGACACCGAATAAAGTGTTACAAGATGCTCTTACTTGTATTAATAAAGGATGCAAATACGAGTTTCTCGCGCACGAGAAAAGGATAGAACTATAAGCAAAAGCTCCGTTACCGTTAATTCATACCGGCCATATCTTAGCATCACTTTGAAGGTATCGCAATTCGTCGTGTTGGCAATAGTGTTCCATTTCTTTTTCTGATGTGGCCCTGAATGATAGAGGTCACTTTCAGTGGCATTCCCAAGAAAATATTCCCCCATGTGACGTCACAGAAAAGTTAGAATCGCGAATAGGCGAATATCTGATTTAATCAAAGAAGATAGCAAGGATATAATTTTCTAAATATGCTCACATTTACTTAGTTTTAGAAATTGTTTGCGGTTAGATTTAATTTCTGGAGTTTTTCCTTTTTTGCGGTTTCATTTTCATTTATATAATTTATTTTTGCAAAGTTAGCGCTGAAAGCCATCATATCGATTCATCTACGTACGAGGGGCTATGCAGTCCTTGCTTCCTTGTACAATAAAATTCCAATTGCAAAAAAATTCCAAATAATCCACAAAAATTCCAATAATTCCAAAAAAATTTCCATAATTCCAAAAAATTCCAATAATTCCAAACTTTTGCGCATGCGTACCATAATAATAATAAATTAACCCCGAAGAGTCAGAAACATAACCTCACATGTCACTTTTTAATGAACTGCGCAGGCGCTAGGTATCGGAGACATGCTCAAAATGGTAGGCCATCTGCTGGATCTTCCAGTAAACAAACTATTAATTCCAATAATTCCAAAAAATTCAAGTTATAATTCTAAAAATTGCAATAATTCCATGAAAATTCCGATAATTCCAAACTTTTGCGCATGCGTACCATAATAATAATAAATTAACCCCGAAGAGTCAGAAACATAACCTCACATGTCACTTTTTAATGAACTGCGCAGGCGCTAGGTATCGGAGACATGCTCAAAATGGTAGGCCTGCTGGATCTTCCAGAAAACAAACTATTAATTCCAATAATTCCAAAAAATTCAAGTTATAATTCTAAAAATTGCAATAATTCCATGAAAATTCCAATAATTCCAAACTTTTGCGCGTGCGTACCATAATAATAATAAATTAACCCCGAAGAGTCAGAAACATAACCTCACATATCACTTTTTAATGAACTGCGCAGGCGCTAGGTATCGGAGACGTGCTCAAAATGGTAGGCCTGCTGGATCTTCCAGTAAACAAACTATTAATTCCAATAATTCCAAAAAATTCAAGTTATAATTCTAAAAATTGCAATAATTCCATGAAGATTCCGATAATTCCAAACTTTTGCGCATGCGTACCATAATAATAATAAATTAACCCCGAAGAGTCAGAAACATAACCTCACATGTCACTTTTTAATGAACTGCGCAGGCGCTAGGTATCGGAGACATGCTCAAAATGGTAGGCCTGCTGGATCTTCCAGAAAACAAACTATTAATTCCAATAATTCCAAAAAATTCAAGTTATAATTCTAAAAATTGCAATAATTCCATGAAAATTCCAATAATTCCAAACTTTTGCGCATGCGTACCATAATAATAATAAATTAACCCCGAAGAATCAGAAACATAACCTCACGTCACTTTTTAATGAACTGCGCAGGCGCTAGGTATCGGAGACGTGCTCAAAATGGTAGGCCTGCTGGATCTTCCAGTAAACAAACTATTAATTCCAATAATTCCAAAAAATTCAAGTTATAATTCTAAAAATTGCAATAATTCCATGAAAATTCCAATAATTCCATGAAAATTCCAATAATTCCAAACTTTTGCGCATGCGTACCATAATAATAATAAATTAACCCCGAAGAGTCAGAAACATAACCTCACATGTCACTTTTTAATGAACTGCGCAGGCGCTAGGTATCGGAGACGTGCTCAAAATGGTAGGCCTGCTGGATCTTCCAGTAAACAAACTATTAATTCCAATAATTCCAAAAGATTCAAGTTATAATTCTAAAAATTGCAATAATTCCATGAAAATTCCAATAATTCCAAACTTTTGCGCGTGCGTACCATAATAATAATAAATTAACCCCGAAGAGTCAGAAACATAACCTCACATGTCACTTTTTAATGAGCTGCGCAGGCGCTAGGTATCGGAGACGTGCTCAAAATGGTAGGCCTGCTGGATCTTCCAGTAAACAAACTATTAATTCCAATAATTCCAAAAAATTCAAGTTATAATTCTAAAAATTGCAATAATTCCATGAAAATTCCAATACTTCCAAACTTTTGCGCATGCGTACCATAATAATAATAAATTAACCCCGAAGAGTCAGGAACATAACCTCACATGTCACTTTTTAATGAACTGCGCAGGCGCTAGGTATCGGAGACGTGCTCAAAATGGTAGGCCATCTGCTGGATCTTCCAGTAAACAAACTATTAATTCCAATAATTTCATAAAATTCAAGTTATAATTCTAAAAATTGCAATAATTCCATTAAAATTCCATAAATTCCAAATTTTTGTACAATTAATTTTCTAGAGGCACGAACTGCCAACCCAACAAAATACGGAACAGTTGAAAATCGCCGACATCCTCGAAACCGGCGATCCTTCCTCCTATTCGCTACCCGACAAAATCCTAACGAAATATCTCAACATTTTGGACATCGTCACCGCCGACTCCACCGCCTCCTGCTGCTTCACCAAGGCCTACGGCCGCTACATCGAAGGCACAGGGAGCATCTTTACCGACCGCTCCTCGGCCGCAATCGACTCGACTTTCAAAGAAATCGCCCAATCCGAGAACTCTCTGGAATTGGCGCGAAGTTTAAATCTCCGGTTTTTCACACCTCGCGAAGTCTGTCGGCTGATGAATTTCCCGGAGGAGTTCGCGTTTCCGCCGGAAATTACGGACAGACAAAAGTACATGGTTTTGGGCAACAGCGTCAACGTTAAAATCGTGTCGGAACTGATAAAGTTGTTGTGATGGTTTTTTTTTAAATTTTTTTTCGTGTGAAAGATGGCGTCGGATCTGTTGAAGAGTTTTGAGGTGTTCAAGAGACATTTTTTGAGGGTGAAAACGGACGCGGAGAGGGTGGCGTTCGCTTGGAAAAAGTTGCAGGAGGGAAAACTCTTTCTGGAGTTCGTGGGGGATGAAAAAAGTGACGGCGAGGCTGAAAATTTTAGAAAATTGGGCGATTTGGAGTTCGTGAAGAAGGACTACATTAAGGCGTTGATTTTTTACAATCGGAGCATTGCGAGTGCTGAAAGCAGGGCCTTTTTGGCGAACAGTTTTGCCAACCGTTCGGCCGTGCTTTTCCGTCTCGGTCTTCACAAGGAGTGCATTGTCGTGAGTAGATTTCTTTTTTTTCCTATTTTTCTTAAGCGGTTTACATTGAAAATTTGATGAAAGAGACATTTCATGCAAAAAAACATAAATTAATCGCATCCGAGACTATAGAGGGTGTCTCAGAACTCACGTAAGAACGCAATTCAAGACGTATCTTCTTTTGCATATTAATTATAAAATAATAAATACAGGCTGGTCCAACACTAGTGTCCAGCGGCAAAACGACCTTTTCCTTTGAAGCTAGAGTTTTGAATTTTTTACAGGGTGTATGGGTACTAAAAACCCTCCAGATGGCCTTAATTTTTTTTTGATTGGACCAAAAATGTGACGTCACGAGATTTCAAATTGAGCTATTTTCATGGAATAAATAATTTTTGTCCATAGGTTGATTATTTTGGGCCTCAAGATTATGTTGACCAGATTTTAAATTTTTTTGAAAGTCAGGTTAGCAAACTGCAGAAGGCAAAATAATCGTCATTTTATTTCATAAGGAGGCCGTGAAACAATATCGAAACGATGCGCCGTGTGTCCAACTTGAGTTCATCGGAGATTTAGAACTGTCAGTTGCTTGTCATGTTTTGACACGGGTGATTGAACTCCAGAATTATTAATTGATTGATTTATTGAAATAATCTGATATTTTTACAAAAAACTTATGCGAAAGTCATGAATATTCACGGCGAAGTGTTTGAACGCGCAGGCGCAATCGCAATGCGATCGACAGCTGATGCCGGCAGTCCGACACGATTAATAACCTTTCTAGCAGTTTATTTCCTTGCAAACTCGTACAAAGGTTTACCCTATTTAATTATCTGTGAATTGGGTAAGTTTTTCAACTTTCATTGTATCTGTAAAAACAACCCTGTTTCCTGTTTAATTGAAGGTGATGTTGAAGATTTGGACTCGGATTTAAACGACAAGATTATGGCATCTACTACAAATAATTGTTGATGATTATCACGTTCTGATCCAAGACTGTTTACATTTTACAAGGGAAAAGTGTGGATATTGTGCACCAGTGTCGGTTTGAGGAACCCGTGTAGTGACTGCGATGATTAGTGTCAAGATTGCAGTGAAACCTTACTACGTTTAACTAAATAAACTACATTGTTGAATTAGTAATGTGAAATAAATTACTAGCTAGGAATTTGGGGCATTTTGTTCCAAGTGAATATTCAGACCATTTCATAAAGATGCGTGTGTACCTTACTTAAAATAAATAAGTTTAGTGGTGCTTTATTCATAATTTAATCCAACAGAAATTGTTACTGTTTTGCTGATTGTTTTACAAAGACAATACGTATGATTTTGAAACCTGTCCCAGATTCATTCACATTGCCGCATTGCATTTCACCAAAGTTCGGGCACTTCGACAGACAGGGTTTCAGTTTCTCGTTCTCATTACTAACACTGACGAATAATTCTGCTAGTCTTGCCTTTCGTTATTCCTTTATCTTGTAATTGTAGTAAACAACTGCTTCTTGTAGATTGTGATGATCCTGTCGTCCAAATCTTCACACCTTAAATTAACCAGTATTGCTTATAATAATACAAAGAAAATTGAAAAACTTACTCTATTCACTGATAATTAAATGAGGTAAACCTCTGGAGAGCGTTTGCAAGAAAATAAACTGCTAAAAGGTTCATTAATCTTCACATCTTCCAGGCATCAACTGCCGAGAGTCGAGGATGTAAACAACACGCTTTGCGTCTGCGCGCGTGTTTAAAACTTCGCGGGGCAGACTCGATGATTTTCACATAATTTTTTTGTAAGAATATTAGATTATTCGAATAAATCAATCAATTAATAATTCTGGGGCTCAATGGCCGCTGTCAAACATGACAAGCAACTGACAGTTCTAAATCTCCGATGAACTCGAGTTGGACACACGGCGCATCGTTTCGATATTGTTTCACGGCCTCCTTATGAAATAAAATGACGATTATTTTGCCTTCTGCAGTTTGCTAACCTGACGTTCAAAAAAATTAAAAATCTGGTCAACATAATCTTAAGGCCAAAAATAGTCAACCTATGGACAAAAATTATTTATTCCATGAAAATAGCTCAATTTGAAATCTCGTGACGTCACATTTTTGGTCCAATGAAAAAAATGTTAACGTCATCTGAAGGGTTTTTAGTACCCATACACCCTGTAAAAAATTCAAAACTCTAGCCTCAAAGTAAAAGGTCGTTTTGCCGCTGGACACTAGTGTTGGACCAGCCTGTATAATAAAAATAATAAATAATTAAAAATATCTACCCCGAATATCGGCTTAACTTTACTTTAGCGGAAACCGTGTATGTACTGAAAATACACGTATTCCCGTTCGGAGTGATGAGCTGAGTACAACCGTACCCGTTTTTTCTTGCGGAAACGCACCGTTGCCAAGTTACAGGTTTACCCTAAACTAAAGTCCGTACGGACGGGGTTAACTTTACTTTAATGGAAACCTTGTTAGCACTAAAACTGCACATACTCCCGTTGAGAATGATGAGCTGAGTATAACGCTACTCGTTTTTTCTTGCGCAAAAACAACGTTGCCCAGTCTCAGGTTTCCGCTAAAGTCCCTATAGAAACCACGTGCACGTTAAAACTTTATATGTTCTGGTTGAGAATGACGAGCTGATTCAACGTCACGTCATTTTTTTTGCGCAAGCGCACTGTGGCCAAGTTTCAACCAGTTTTATGAAGTTCTTATGGTACTACTTTAGCAAAAACCATGCAATATCTGGGAACGAAATGACACGAAAATACGTGCAGATCCTCTTCCCGACCCTATGACAGATCAATGAGTAGTATTTCGCATCGCTCAGCTTAATATCGATATTGTAAAAATTTAATTTAGTTATTTTAGTTGAGAATATGGTGTCACCAAACGTATCTATTTTTATATGGAGCAACTGAATGACAATAAATGCTTGTCTTCACCTCTTCTTCACATTGACTTTTTTTTTAACTAGCAATATTAGGCTATATAATTAGGTAATAAATACTACTTATTGACCTGTGTTTTAGGGTCGGGAAGAGGATTTGAGGCTCCATATAAAAATGGATACGTTTAGTCAAACGATATGGAAAGTCATCTCCTTGTCAGCTAAAATACCTAAACTAAATTTTTACAATATCGATATTAAGCTGAGCGATACGAAACACTATTCATTGATCTGTGTCATAGGCTCGGGAAGAGGATCTGCACGTATTTTCGTTAAAGTATTTACATAAGAACCTCATAAAAATAGGGGAAACTTGGCCTCAGTGCATTTGCGCAAGAAAAATGACGTGCGGCTGAAATCAGCAAGTCATTCTCAACCAGAATATGTAAAGTTTTAACGTGTACGTGGTTTCCGCTAAAGTAAAGTCCCTATAGACCTTAGTTTAGCGGAAACCTGTAACTTGGCAACGGTGCGTTTGCGCAAGAAAAATCGGGTACCGTTGTACTCAGCTCATCATTCTGAACGGGAATATTTGCAGTTTGAGTTCATACAAGGTTTCCGCTAAAGTAAAGTTGACCCCGAATGGCTCACAAACGCAATGAGACATAAAAATTCCGTCAGACAGGTCGATTTTTATTTGGAGGGGGAGACAAATCCGTGCGTGGTGATATTTCACAACACGCCCCAATTTTGAAATTTAAAATTAGACGAAAAATGGCACTGGATTCGTCTTGACGCGTAGAATACGAAATGTGATGGTACCAAGTTATTTTTAAAGATAATGAGATGAAACAAAAACTATTGAAAAGCACGTTTCATTCTCTATAAATTTTGTTTTTACACAATTTTCACTAAAACGCTTAGTTTTCCGGTAAATATTTTTTCTATAAAAATGAAAAAAGTAACGTTTTTGACATAATTTGTGAAATCTTCTCTTTAATTTCCATACAATTTGTAAATATTTATGACTATTTAAAGAACTTAATAATTTTTTATAATTATTTTACAATTTAAATAATATTATAATATAAGGGATATGCTGCATATTCCAAAATATAATGAAAAAGCTGAAGCCCTTACAAGTTTTCATGCTGTATCCAATTTCCTAATCATTCCTAAACTTTCGCGGCCAACTTAATGGCCGACCTGACTAGATATTAAAAAAAACATTTACGGCTGTTTGCACCGACGTTGCTTAATTTTAAGCGACACTTAAAATGACAAGTGTCGCTTAAAATTAAGCAACGACGGTGCAAATGGCCATTAATGTTCCAAATCTAAACAATTTTTCTCCGAGGGGTTAACCGCTTGGCGGTTTTGGTGTAGTATTCTCTAGGGTATTTTTTGCGATTTTATACGATTCTAGTGATTTTTAGCAATTTTCAACAATTTTTTTGCAACTAGCCTTTTAGTGTAGGTACACTAATTTGCCTTGTGGTTAACCCCTCAGTTTTCCCCTTCAAGTCTTACTCGATTATAATACATACTAGATTTAATCAGAGATTTAATGTACAGTTATCTCCTTTTACCGCATTCCCTAGCCATGAGAAAGAAAAGGACACCAAATGCTTTAAACCAAGACAGTCCTTTCGAAAAGTATTTTTAGTATTTTTATCCTTAGTAACATAAAAAAAGAAACTGAAAGATCACAGCAGCATTTAACATCAAGTAGGTCATGGAAGATAAGGCACTCCTAATATTTTAAGCGACGTAATGTCTTCTATTAGTAGTGAGATGTAAATATGTGCGTATCAGTGCAGTCTCGACGTGCCCTTCAACTCTTATGGCTATTTTATAGCGGTTCTATGGTCTGTCCGGGATCCACACGACCGAGATTCACCCGATTTCCATGGCGATTGTTGTCAACAATGAATCGCCATGGAAATCGGGTGAATCTCGGTCGTGTGGATCCCGGACAGACCATAGTGATTTTTAGCAATTATCAACAATTTTTTCCAATTAGCCTTTTAGTGTACGTACACTAATATGTCTTGTGGTTAACCTCCCCGCTTTTCCCCTTCCTCAATCTTCGAGAAGTTATCTTATGTTTAGGCTGCCCTGGAGGAAAATCACGAAAATATTCTTTCATATCGCCATCTCTTTTTATCACATTTCATGAATAGTTTCCACAATTTCCAAATAATTTCTCATGCATGTAGTTTCCAAGTGGTCAACAGCTCGTAACTTTCAAATATTTTCAAAAATTTCTGAGCAATTTCCAATTTCCAAATAAGTTTCTTAATTTCCAAATATTTTTCAAATAGTTTCCACAATTTCCGAATAATTTCTACAATTTCTCATGCATGTACACCACAATTTCAAGGTGGTCAACCCCTCGGATACTACAGGTATGACGAATGTAAATTCTATTCCGATACTATGTACATTGAATTTTTAGGTATACTCGCCGATAAAGGAAAACTTTGCTACTGGAAGACTTTTTCTTGTACTCCGCGGGAAATAATTGTCTTCGCCGGTAATCATTAAAAGTGCATTTTTACTGCCTCTTTGCGGCAACAAAATGCGACTTTCACTGCCTAGGCGGTAAAATCGACTTTTACTGCCGCACATGCTGCAGTAAAAATTCACTTTTTTAATGACAATCGGCGAAAAAATTATGTGTTCAACGCGGCAAAGAAACCGATTTACTGCCTTCGCTGGATTCCCAGCCTCGGTCATGAAACTTCAGCCGCGGCAGTAACTCTGCAATTGTTTTTCCTTGTTACACAAATAACCTATTATTTTCAAACGTCACGTAACAATTATTTTTCTACGACCACTATTGTAAATAGCCAATTTTGTACAATGTACAAACTAAGTAAGCTGTTCCTTACGCACGCAAATCAAAAATTGTGCGCAAAGAGTAGTAAAAATCGCACAGTTTTCAATTGTCATTTGTCAAATTTCATTTTTCACTCGAATTTTATTGTTAAATTCATTATTCTCCCCTTATTAATTAAGACATTTTAAAGTCATATCGACTACTCCTGTTCCAGGATAAAATTTGCAGTTCAACCGCAAAGTAAAATCCGAGGTAAAATCAATGAAAATCTTCTCTGCAATCATTGTAAGCACCAACCAATTATTTATGCTGAAAAAAAACGTTTCAGGAACCAAAATAATGCAGAGTAAATTTGCATAACATCTTTTGTGAGAGATGCACCGAGAAAAAATCGTAGATTCCGGATCCCTTTGAAAAATAAAAATTTGGAATGGTCATTTCCGGTTGAACCGGAAGTGCTAAAAAGTATCTGACTGCACCACTGGATTCACATCAAACAAAAAGGTAAACTTGTCCGAGGATATTACCGAAACATTCCTCTCGAAAAAGTTCTTCAATTTATTACCAAATTTTGAGAAAAGTTAAGTACGTATTACAGGGTATAACCGTCATTTCTATGACACCATTTTATGCGGAGTGTTAAACTCCGGAGGATTTAATTTATGGAATGGATTTAATTTAAATTTCCATACTCCTTAAACTCCTAATAAAATAAATATCTATTTTATCTGCATTTGTTTCATTCACAGTTGCTTAGATTTTTTTTTATATGCTAAAATGAATTCATGTTTCATTATTTATCAGAATCTTAAATCTTAAACTGAATATGAGAATTTGTTTATGTTCTTTAAATAGTCATAAATGTTTATGAATTGCAGGCATATCACAAAAAAAATCATAAATTGCGTTAAAAACCTTAATTTTTGCAATTTTATAAAAATAATTATTTACCGGAAAACTGGAACGTTTTAGAGAAAATTGTGCAAAAATAAAATTTATAGAGAAGTAAACAAGCTTTCCAATAGTTTTTGTTTTATCGCATTACCTTAAAAAATAATCAAATTACGGCGCTTTAAAGGTTCCGAAATCAAAAGGGTATTACGCCTCTCTTAAACACAAGTCACGGAAATCAAAGACCCACGCGTTGGGGAGGTTCCAGCCGCTTCTCTGCTGCCCATTTTTTTCATATACCTAACTGTAAAAAGTTATTGAATTTTGATTAATTGTTATACCTTATACCATTGCGGCAACCATAACTAAGGGATAGTTTTTTAGTTGTGACTCGTGAAAGGAAAGGAGGAGGAATTTGGCTGGAGTTCCATTATTGCAATTGCTTAATTTCTACGTTTCCTTGGTCATTCATTCATAACTACGAAAGCGTCCTGGTGTCACAAAAATTTATTATTTTTTTCGTATTTATGAAAATTTTTTCATATTTATGAAAATTTTTTCATATTTATGAAAATTTTTTCGTATTTATGAAAATTTTGTTGTCTTCGTTTCCGAGCTTACTAGACCTATTCAGCTAATGGCTAAACATCCCCCTTTCTCCCTGTACAACATTTAATGCATTACCATCAATGATAACCCCTAACCCCCCCCCACAGAGTTGTTCAAGATCCGTTAATGCGTCCCCCCCCTTCTTTCCGCGTTACATTTAGAATAGGTGTCCTTGGTAATTTTCAAGTTTCGAATAAGGTGAAAAATGACAAAAATTTAAAGCCCCCTTAAACTCCCCTAGTAAGTGACGAACGTGACGAACTGTCGATGCACCTCTGCATCCCTGATGTTCCTGTTCAGTTGACTGTAAGCAAGGACAAACGTTTTTTCGTATTTATGAGAATTTTTTCGTATTTACGAAAATATTTTCGTATTTATGAAAATTTTTTCATATTTATGAAAAATTTTTCATATTTATGAAAATTTTTTCATATTTATGAAAATTTTTTCGTATTTATGAAAATTTTTTCGTATTTATGAAAATTTTTTCGTATTTATGAAAATATTTTCGTATTTATGAAAAATTTTTCATAAATATGAAAAAATTTTCATAAATACGAAAATATTTTCGTAAATACGAAAAAATTCTCATAAATACGAAAAAACGTTTGTCCCTGCTTACAGTCAACTGAACAGGAACATCAGGGATGCAGAGGTGCATCGACAGTTCGTCACGTTCGTCACTTACTAGGGGAGTTTAAGGGGGCTTTAAATTTTTGCCATTTTTCACCTTATTCGAAACTTGAAAATTACCAAGGACACCTATTCTAAATGTAACGCGGAAAGAAGGGGGGGGGACGCATTAGCGGATCTTGAACAACTCTGTGGGGGGGGGGGTTAGGGGTTATCATTGATGGTAATGCATTAAATGTTGAACAGGGAGAAAGGGGGATGTTTAGCCATTAGCTGAATAGGTCTAGTAAGCTCGGAAACGAAGACAACAAAATTTTCATAAATACGAAAAAATTTTCATAAATATGAAAAAATTTTCATAAATATGAAAAAATTTTCATAAATACGAAAAAATTTTCATAAATATGGAAATATTTTCATAAATACGAAAAAATTTTCATAAATATGAAAATATTTTCATAAATACGAAAAAAATTATAAATTTTTGTGACACCAGGACGCTTTCGTACATAACCAAGGAAACATAAATAAGGTGACAATAAACTGGTTAACGATTTTGATTGCTGTTGTCTTTCAGTACTTCAAAATGGCAGTCATCTAATTATAGTGTTTATTGATGGATAACCTAGGAAACAGTGAAAATGAAGCAATAATTGTAACAATAAATCGTCCAACTCAAATTCATTTTATAGCTGAAAAACTCCATTAATTGTGGTGGGCACAACGGTAACTTTTTTAACAGGACGTTGAATTCTAAAATATACAAAATTTTCAAGACTTTTTAACAGAAAGCCGCAGGCCATAAGGTTTGGGAGAGGTCCTTTAACCATGCAAATGTGCAACATGCGACCTATAGTCGAGGACAAATTATAGTAAGTTGACCTAAGTTGGGATTGTTAACTTCACGGCGGGTTTTGCCACATTTTATGACAGCTTTCTAAGAATGTTTTTTACAACCTTTAGAACGGAGGGGTAAAATTCGCATAGGCACAGATCCGCACTAAGCGCCCCTGCCCTTAGGTGTGACCGTGGTGCTGCTTCGTGGAAAAATAATTACTGCTCACGGGTGTGCCAACTCGTAAAAAAGAGTTTAACCCCCGGTTCCATAATAAAAACTTTAAAGTTAAAGTCAACTTTAAAGAAGGTTTTAACCAATCGGAAGCAGCCATTTCCGAGTATTGCTAAGCAACCTGTTTAAAGGAAGCTTTAATTTTGATTATGGAATTGGGGGTAACTAATCAATATTTACTAAGGTATTTATTGATAATTAATTAGTACTTATAACAGTTTCAATTTAAATAATATAAATAAATAAAAAATAAGATTACCTAGAATATGTATAATGAGTTCGTTACCAAAACTACCTGTTGCAGTCTAGGGTTAAATTGCTGGTTAATTAGCTGGTGGTGTCATAGAAGTAAACGAAATTTAAGTCATCGTCTTTTTTATTACCTACCGAAGATCGAGGAACATCAATTAATTGTTTTACCCCATTTCGTTACAAATAGGGGATATAAAAAACGATTTCAAGTTATCGATGCATGATGCGTGTTTCGCTACTCAGTCAAAATCTAATAATTTATATTAATAATGAAAAGAATATTATATTACAATTCAGCGGGTCCTACCCTGTTCATTTGTTGTCTCGTGTTTACCTGGTAAAGAAAGAAAATTTACAATAGGGTTGTTCAGTCACCGCAGACGGTAGGATTATGCCAGCGGGATGCTAACTACCATTGCCTGAGGCCCTTACTATAACTTGTCCCGTTCTATACCTGTGATTGGTTTTGTATTTTCGCTGTTATAACAACGTCAAAGCAAGGTGTTAAAACAGTATAGTTTTAGCGCCCCCTACTAGAGATGCAATTAGTTAATCATCGTTACAGTCTCAAATAAAATTTAATTAATAGACCCTCTTAATTGTTAGATATATTAGATATTTTTGATTATTGGAATCAGGCAAATCTGAAATTATTATTATACGGAATGTTCCAGAATTATATTCTCAAACTCAACTTTGAGATTTCTTATCTTAAAATAGGTTCATATACCTAATGGAAATGAAACTTTTGTCCTACGTCACAACTAAAATAATTGCTACCGCTAATACAATTAATACCAGCTGTTACCAGTAAAGGCTATCCGAAAGGTAATTTTTCAAACTATTTTTGTAGGTATTCACATTGAACTCAAAATTCAAAATACGACAACGGGGGAATTTTTTCATCTGTGCGTAAGACAAAAGTTTCATTTCCATTAGGTATATTCCACAGATTTCAACTCAAGAAATCGATGTTGAGGTTATGGCTGATTCTAATGAGAAAGGGGCGTCTGAGTCCTCTGCTGTTATCAGAATTTAAAAATTCCTAGCCGTTTTGAAGATATCCAGAAAAAACAGCGGGAAAGATGACGTCATCTTGAGGATATTTCCAGACGTCGGCTGAGTATTGGTTTGTCCTAACTCCTGGTGGGAGTTAGAACAGCAGACGTCTGGAAATATCCTCGAAATGCCAAGAAATCGTGGAAAGATGACGTCATCTTTCCCGCTGTTTTTTCTGAATATCTTCAAAATGGTAAAGAATTTTTGAATTCTGATAACACCGGACTCAGACACTCCATTTTCACTAGAATCAGCCACAACCTCAACATCGATTTCTTTTAATTTTCTTATCTTTTTTATTACAAAAATTCGATTATTTTTTCAGGACGTCAAGAGGGCCATCAGCCACGGTTACCCCGCCCACAAAACGCCAAACTTACTAAATCGCCTCGCAACTTGCGAGCAACGCCTCAGACCCACCCCCAACTGGCACGAAAACCCCCCCGAAATCAACGACCACCACAAAAACATCAGCATCCAGAGTGCCGCGGATTTCATAAAAATCGAAACCAGCGAAAAATACGGCCGGCACGTAATCGCCGCGAGAAACATCCGAATCGGAGAAGTGTTGGTCGTGGAAAAACCGTACATGTGTGACGTCAGAGACGAGGAACTTTTACATTGCGATTGTTGCGCCGAACTGTCCTACAACCTAATTCCGTGCGATAATTGCACGCAAGTTTTATACTGCGGTGAATCGTGCAAGGACAACTCGGATCTCCACAAATACGTTTGTCCCATTCTGAAGTCGTGCAACGGGCAAGACGGTGACATCGATTATCGTCTGTTACGGTTGCCGTTAAAGTTAACGTTAGCCGCCTTGAAGGAAGTTTCGGTCGAGGATGAAAAAGACGACGTTTTTCGTTCGGATCGTTACGAAGAGGTGCGTTCGTTGCAGACGCACAGCGAAAAACGCAACCCCAAAATGCTGTTCGTGTTATCGGTAACGGCAGCGCAAGCATTTCATTTGGTGCAGAATTTCACCGAATTTGAAATGGTCTGCTTGGAGAGGGAATTTCAAGACTTGATTTTGAGGAACATCCAAATTTGCGATGTTAATAACGTGGCCTTGATGAAGAGGATCATAACGACGAAAAAAGATGCCTTGTGTGAGTCGAAACCGTCCAATTATGGTAACGCCGTGTATTCGCTGAAGAGCCTTTTCAACCATTCCTGTTGTCCGAACGTCACTTATACCCTGTATGGTTCAACTTTAGTGCTTCACGCCATTAGAACTATCAAAAAGGGGGAACAGTGCTTCATCACGTACAGGTTAATAATCAATAGTAATACGATGAGTAGTTTCTTGATTGACGCGGGTTTTGACGTCCGAATGGTTGTCAACTACGAGTCAAAATGGCAGATTTTTTTTAGGCCAAAAAAAATCTACCATTCGACAAGTAGTGCGTCCCTGAGGACTCAACAAGGCAACCAAGAGACTATGAATCGTATTTTGCAGATTATTTTATGAATTAAAGTATTGAGTAAGTAGTGTCAAGTTGACGTCGTAGTATTATCACTGTAATCAGGATTTGATTGGTTACTGGTATACTGGTCCAATACTTAATGTATAAAATAATCACCACAGTACCAATAGATATTCACGTGGGGAATTCGATTTTATTTTAAGTCGTCAGGTTCTAGGTAGATAATTAAAAGTCTAACAGTGGGCAAGTAACTTCGCCGAGGTTACAGTACATCAATATTGAAAATAGACCTTTTCAAATTTCCCGTCTGTACAACTAAGTGCAACGTTTAATCGTGTTAAATCTTGGGTTGATTAAGTTTTCAAGGAAATGCGATCCCGTACTGTTGTCATTTTGTGATCTGAGTCATTGAAAGCTTGATTTTTCATAACCGTACCGTCATTTTATCAGATTTGTTCCAACGCACGCGAAAACCGCACAACGTACGGTTAGTTCCAGTCGAAAGATTATTTTTGAAACAATTTGAAGCATAGTAACGAGGACATAGCTTACAGAGTGGAAGCAGAAACAATTGAAAAAAACAACTTGAATGCCCAACTCTACTATGAAAAGTTGGTATACAGGGTGATTCACGTAGACCGTTCGTTAGAAGTTTTTCCATTTCCCAGTGGAATAGAAATTTGAAATTTGGTACTCGGCCATTATCGACAATTCTGAATTCACCTAAATATTGGCAAGATTCCGTCACTTCCGGTTTCGCCGGAAATGATACCAACTTTGTTATTTTAAATGGAACCCTATAATTTTGATTACATATTTAAGATCGTCTTTTCAGACTGAGTATTTCTTATCTGGATTATCTTCATCTATCTGTCACAGTTTTTGACTTGTCAATCTTTTCGTTCAAAATGTCACATGCAAGAGTTGCTTTAAAAAATCGCAGCTCCTAAACGCTTTGCAATGGTGAAACAAGGTTTTTTACAATCGATAGCGAAGGCATCAGAGAATCTTTTGAGTGGTCAACAATCTACGAACATAGCTTCAAACATTCACAATTAGTATTCAAAGTTGACGATGACAAAATGTGGAAAAGTCGATTTTTTCAAATGGAACGTACTATTTTTGGCAACGGCAATCGATAGAGCGCTAAATTTTAGGGGCAGTTTCATCAACATGTCCTATACCCTCTACTTATCAACTCTGAGTTATTTACGAAAAAAGATAGTTTGAAAAACTTATGAGTTATCGGAAATTGAGTAGGCTTTGGAAAATTTGTCACGTCAAAAAGTGATATTTTCATTATTAGTTTCATTATTAGTATTAATAATTGTTGGCTTAATTCTGGCCTTACAACAACGGTGGACTACACGAATGAAGTTGTTTTTGATTTATTTGTGATTTATGGTCAAAATAAGAACGATTGTTTAACAAAAAATGCTCTCAAAACATAACTTCTTTCATTTTATAACTTACAAATACAAATCTTACAATAGAACTAACAATTATCAACATTAACCCTTTTGAAAGAAACAAACGTAACACAATTTAACAAAGCTTTGTCATTCATTACATTAATACAATTCGTCTTCATGCGAGCAAATTTACCCTGTCATCTGCGCTAAATCTGGATACTTTGCGTTAAATGGCTCGGCAAGTTCTGTCTACAATTCGGTCATTTTGACCATAGGTCACAAATAAATTAAAAACAACTTCATTCGTGTAGCCCACAATTTATTGTTGTAAGACCAACATTAAGCCAACTATTATTAATACTAACAATGAAAATGACACTTTTTGACATGTAACAAATTTTCCAAAACCTACTCAAGTTCCGATAACTAATAATTTTTTCAGAATATCTTTTTTCGCAATTAACTCAGAATTGATAAGTAGAGGGCATAGGATATGTTGATGAAACTGCCCCTAAAATTTAGCGCTCTATCGATTGCCGTTGCCAAAAATAGTACGTTCCATTTGAAAAAATCGACTTTCCCATATTTTTTCATAGTCAACTTTGAATAGTAATTGTGAACGTTTGAAGCTAAGTTAGTAGACTGTTGACCACTCAAAAGATTCTCTGATGCCTTCACTATCGATTGTAAAAAAACTCGTTTCATTATTGCCAAGCGTTTAGGAGCTGTGATTTTTTAAAGCAACTCTTGTGACATTTTGAACGAAAAAATTGACATAAGTCAAAAACTATGACAGGTAGATGAAGATAACCCAGATAAGAAATACTCAGTTTGAAGAGACGATCTTAAATATGTAATGAAAATTATAGGGTTCCATTTAAAATAACAAAGTTGGTATCATTTGCTGCTAAACCGGAAGTGACGGAATCTTCTTGCCAATATTTTAGGTGAATTCACCCTGTATACCAGGTGGTCGTTTTATCTTGAGACTGGGAAGACTGGCAATCGGAAACTAATCATTTTAGAAAAAAATGTTTTGTACAAAATTTTTATGACTTCGAGGGGGACAATAGATGGCATAATCGCCATTTTGATACAAGGTCAAATGAAGGTCAACTTAATTTTTTTAATGGAAACCTATCCATCGGATCCAAAAATAGTTTAGATGAGAGTTGTTTGTTATTTTACGGGGAATAAGAAACTGTAATAAAAAATATACGTTTTCATTATAAAAAAATAAGTTGACCTTCATTTGACCTTGAAAATGGCCTTGAATCAAAATGGCGATCATGCCATCTATTTTCCCCTTCGAAGCCATAAAACTTTTATACAAAACATTTTCTTCTAAAATGCTTCCGTTCCGAGATATTTGCCTGAAAATAAAACCACCTCCCGGTATACAGGGTCATTCACAAAGAGCGTCCGTTAGACGTATCTCGAGAAGTTTTGGCACAATAGTCGCGAAAATTTGTATCCGGTGGTTTCAATGGATTCTGAGTTGAAGGAAAATATTTTCAAAATGGCCGCACTTCCGGTTACACCGGAAGTCAACATCAACTTTGTTATTTTAAATGGAACACCCATATTTTCATACCACACTCCGATTCTACATTAAATTATGAGAATTTTGGTGTAACATTACCCTATGACTAAATATGATAGTTTCCGAGAAAAAAAATATTTTGACATTTGACATTTTTCTTATTGTTTAAACGTCATTTAAACGTCAATTAATGTTAAATAGGTAACTCCAAAACTAATGAAGATAGGTATAGGAATATTTGAATGGATTGATAGGGAATTAAATTTGTAATCTACTGACGCTAGAGTTGAACAAATATCAAAAATTGTTACAGCGTTAGATTGGCAATGAAATTAGCTTTCAAATGATGTGTCACAAGTAGGGGCTGCCATTTAAAATTTTGAAGTGGGGGTTAGGGGGTGAGTTTTGGTTTACGAAATATTTGGGGTGGCTCCTTTTTATTGGAACACCTTGTATATCAAGTAAATTAATAATTGGAATCATTGGAATCTTATTAATTAAACTCATCAATACTGCCAACTTATTTTTTTGTCGAAAGTTTGTACATATTCGTTCACATTCGAAAACAGTGGTAAAAGTTACTAAATTTATTGGTAACTTTTTATTTTAGCTGTGTAACCGATTGTTCTAACTTTTCAAGTTAAAACATACAGCTAATGCATTATTTCACCAGTGCCGTGCTGTTTGAAACAAAATTATAATTTTTCTATTAGAAAAATAGTGCGGCAAGAACGTTTTATAATAATACACAATCATACTGCAAAGTAATTGACAATATTCACCGGTTGTCGCCACCTATTGCTAAAGAGAGTATGTAATAATTGGCTCTAAGCTTAATGTGCGCAGAATCAGTTTTCTGTTCAAGAGACGTCAAATGTTTCACTTTTTATTTCTTACTTATACACGGAGAGGGATGGAGATAGAGTAACATCGAAACGTCTGCGCTGCGTCTGTCAGTCTTGCCAGCTGTCAGCTGGGTATTGTGCAGTGTTTTGACTTTGTTTAGGAAATCACAAGATTCCAGAGGATACAGATTGACAATTATTATCGAACTTCAATAAAACGTGACTGCGATTTGTTTTCGGAGACCTAAAAATTGTTATAGTGAAATTGTACAGGTAACGAAACAAAATCCCTACTTCAGTAATTTTGGGGAGTTCATCCAACAAATTCGACACATGCGCAATAAAGCTCCTGAATTATTGTGAATTAGGTACATAAAATTCACTCTTTTGTACCCCGTGTGAACAGCTGCTAGAAAATTCGTAGCTTTATTGTAAACAGCACGCCACTGGTTAAAGAATGCATTGTCAGTGGACTGTCACAATCTAGGGGAAACAGTTCCTCCAACCCTAGTGCTTCAGCTTATAGGTCGTATACTGGCTATTAGCGTGACGTAGGTCCGCCATCTTTGTTGGGATAGGTTAGGGTTGTTACCATGGCAATGAAGCTAAATAAAGCGAGAATTTCCTTTTGTGGACTTGTAAACTTGAAATTAGCTCTTGTTCCATTTGAACGACACAATTTGAGATCACGAGGACTAGGTGAGTCGATAATATCCGTAAAGTTTCAATGTGACATTAGGATTCAACGGCCTTGCTTTCAAATTTTGTTGTTTAAATGGTATATCTTTTCAAATAAAAAGGCATTTTCGAGGGGTGGTTCACTGCTCCAAGTAGGTGCACACTTCAGTTCGAAGTACCATCGGGGACACAGAAAATGGGACAACGCTGACATTTCATTGTCAACAGCTGTATAGGTCGCGGGAATCGAAAATGGCGAATTTGAGATGGGAATTATCAAAGCAAAGTTTCATTTCACCAATAAAATATTCGAATAATGCAGTGATTTATCATCAATGGGGACAAAAGATCTATCCAGGTTTTTGATTTAATTAAGATTCTTGTGAACAAACGTAAGAATCAGAGCCCTACTCCTTACCTGCCTAAAATCTGACTGCTTAAAATTTCCTCCTAATTAATGTGGGAAGCAGAAGAAATTAAATATGATCTACACTAGAAACCAGATCTTTAAAAAAAATCCTTAACCCTTACCCAGAGTGTGAGATGTGTAACTGAGACCGACTGAGTGTGTGTCCTTTGTTATCTCATACAAATTCACCGCCTTGAGAAAAGCAAATGATTACGCCTGTTCTCTGTCAAAGGGTGTCATTTAAGCATGAAAAATGAAAGCCTATATTACACAGCTGACGGTTGAGAGTATTTATATTGTAGATCTGGTTTCTATTTCAAACGTGATCATCTTACTGTACACTTATGATCTATTTCCTTTCAGTTATCGCTATTATCTCACTGAACGTGATGTACGTCAGCGCGAGCTGAAGAAGAAATATCACTTCGCCTGCTCCTGTCAAGCGTGTGTGGAAGACTGGAAATCGTATACAGACATCCCTTCAGTGTCATATTCGTGGCAAGATACCGCTCAAACCAATAATTTGCTAAAAGGTGACGTCAGGGTGGCCAGATTGCTTATACCAAAATTGGTGGAAGAACTTAAAAGGTTAGAAAAGTGGGCCCCAAATTCCGATCTGAATTTTGTCGAGTCGAGACTGCTGCTATGTTACAGAATTTTAGGGAATAAGCGTGTTATTCATTATTGCGATTATCAAGATAAATAAATTATTTCATTTCGTTAAAATCTATACTGGATATACACTGTATATGTCAAGAACAAGAATTGACATCTTATAGATATCTAATGGATATCTATTTAAAAGCCTGGATATGCATTCATACTCTACTGGACCTGAACTGAATGTCCACAAGATGTCTGTTGTGTAGGTATGGTCGTATGGACGCGTGGTATGGACATACAGGGTGGTGAATTTTTTGCTGCTCACCATTGGAAAGTTGAAAACGGTAAGAGATGCAGAGTAGCTTAAATTAGACACAAGTTGCGTTTTTTCAAGTTGATTTAGATTCGATAAAGATTCGTTCCTAAGTTATCCCGATAAGATTGAAAATCGCGATTTTAAAGAAAAATTCATGTTTTTTAACAATTTGTGTGTGTGTAAATGAAACTTCGAACTTTTACATTTTTGACAGCTGTAAAGCCAGTAGCCTTGACTTGATTTTGAGCAATGACAGTCACTTTTCCTTTTATTTATGGCCGCTATATTGGGTTTTAACACCATAGGTCCTGTAAGCATGACGTCATGCTGCCATGTATGGCCGTATGCGCAGTCATTTTTTGACTGCCAACAGAATTTACTTGAAAGTTACTGTCAATTATGTGTCATCCATCATCATTGTAGGTTAAAAAAGCAAGTGGTAAACGTGAAAAGTCCCAGATTCTGTTGACAGTAATGACAAATGACGTATAAATGCACTAGAAATGACACAAGATCAACGCATGCGTATCATGCGCCGCCAAGCGCAATAAACCCCTACCAGTTGCCTTCAAGGACCTATTCACAAAAAAATTAACTTTTCAAAAATGTAACCAACATGGACTTTTTTGACAGATCGTCAAAATTTGAAAATTGGTACGAATAATTTTGTAAAATCAGTCTCAACGTAGATGAAACACAATTATTGCAAAACGGTACACTGATTTTTTCAGTCTTCTTTGACATGTGAAAACACTTGAATTCAACGGCAATTAAATGCGTCTTGGGCATGACGTGACTCAAGCTTTGACTAATTTTTCTGTGTAACCAATGGTGTTAAAATGGCGGCCATAAGAAAAAGAAAAGTTGGCTGTTGTTTCTCAAAATCTGGAAAGCTTAGCAAATTTCTGTCAATGCCATTGAATAGACAGCTGTCAAAAATATAAAAGCTCCCAAGTTTCATTTGAATACCATCAATCGTTAGAACTTTTAAATCGCGATTTTCGTTTTTTTTCAGAATAGCTCGGGAACAGATCAATATGTCGGAATTTTTTTACAGATTCTTAATCGCCTTGAAAAAGTACAGCTTTTCTCTAATTTAACCTACTCTCGATCTCTTATGGTTTCCGAGTTCCCAACGAAAAATTCACCATTCTGTATACAGTCCGAGTGCAAAGTCTCGAATAAAATTCCTTAAATTCTTGCCATTAATTTTTCGCAAAAATCCTCGAAACAGGCCAATTTTATTTATTTTTATTCGGATTTGATGGAGTGGTGAGTTATTTTTTTCCCACTTCCGGTTTAACCGGAAATATCCTTAACTTTACTGTTTTCTCAAATAGAACGACGTTTTTTAAACATTTAATCACTTTAAAAACATATCACACTTGACCGGAAGTGCAGTCACGGCCACACCTTATTATATTTTCAAAAACATCGAAGAAATCGGTCAAAAATCAAGATCTTTGAAAGTCGTAATTACACGTCTACCTTATTTTTTTGATACAAAAGCTACGCGATTGCATTTTTTAAAAATTCTTTTTGCTATTTTGGCAGATTGTGAAAAGTGAAAAAATTTGATAAAGGCAAAGACAAGTAAAAGGAAATGTAATTGTACAGCCGAATTTGTATCAAAAAAATAAGGTCGACGTGTATTTGCGATTTTCAAAAATGCTGATTTTCGACCAATTTCTTCACAGGGCTTCGTGACCGTTTCAACCCCTAAACTCCAAATACCCATTTCAGTGCTCTGAAGAAAGTTGAGTTTTCAATTTCACCACCCCAATCCAATTCTTTGAAAAATTGCAACTAGTTAGAAGTTTAGGATTTCAACCCCTTATGATTTCACCACTTTATGATTTATTATTATTATGATTCTATGATTTTATTCCTATGGTGTTATTTGTATTTCTTGCGTATTTAGTTACTTCTGTTGTTAATAAATTGACAGGATTTCAGAAAAAATAAATAAAATGTATTTAATCAGCTTGCAAGACGTTCGAGGTCGTTAGTAGCCTAGGGGTTGGTTCTAGCTTGAAAACTTATAAGATCTTTTTTCACTGGTAGACTGAAATCTATCAAATCCTGCAATTTGTATACTACCATTTATTTGAACAAAATTTCAGAAATTATTACCGAATTAAAGGTAAAATTGCGTGAATTTTAAAAAATTAACGTTTTGGGTGGTTGAAAAATTGCAAAGGGGGATGAAAAGTCAGGAGGTGTGAAAATAAACTGTATAGGTAACTAGCAAAAATTACACGAAAAAGGAGCGGTCTGCGTAAACTTTGCTTTTTGAGGGTTCACATATATACCTATCATGAAAAGGATTGAAAAATTATGGATGGGTTAAAAATTAATGGCAATGATTTGGAATAACCGAAAAATTATAAGAAAGCCCGAAAAAATAAATAAAATGTATTTACTCCGCTTGCTAGGATTTAGGGGTTGTTAGTAGCCTAGGGGTTATGGTTTTAGGTTGAAAACGCATAAGGCTTTTTTCAATGGTTGACCGAAATCTATCGAACCCCATAATTTTATTCCCCATACTTACATGAAAAAATTTCCAGTTGTTTTTAAAATTTAGGGTGGCCGAAATAGAAAAAACTGTATACTTAAAGAACGTGTTTCATTTTCGTAAGGCTCTTGTCGCACTCGGATTTTTTTATTTTCATAAAGCTCTTATCCCACTCGGATTTTGTAAAACTCGGGCCTTTCGCACTCGTCCAAACATCCTCGTGCGATAATAATTGGCTTTATGAGACGTGTTTTTTAATACTCATTCCTCGACTTATTCTATTGTAAAGTTTTTTAAGATTTTTATTTTGATCAGCCGCGTGCGCTCTTATGTCATCACACATTCTTTGCGCTTTTATGAAGTATTTTCCGGGGTATTTTCGGACATAGGTTCACAGGAACTTTTCTTCCCAAAATAATGTAAGGAATCAAACCTTGAATTTTCCGATATTATCACAGAAGGAACGGAAAGAAAACTTTATTAAACTACCCGGAAAATTCTAGCTAGGCAGCCCAATTTACACGTGGTTACTACCCTTGGTTGCGTTGCGTCCAATTCCAGTTGCGCCACAAAATGTCAAATCAATTATAACCACTAAACTTTTTTGAGCTCCAAGAAAATCAGTTTTTAGTTTTAAAATGAAGCTAATTGCAAAAGGTATTCGTGGGGGCTCATCTATGGTTGATGTGGAGGAGTCCACAACAATCTCTGAACTGAAAAAAAAGATCGAAAAAGACATCAACATTCCAGCCTCCCAACAAACCCTTGTACTCTTCGGTAAGACACTTCAAGACGACAAAACCGTAGGCTTTTACCCTAAACTACAAGATGGAACGAAGGTCTTCGTGGCTATCAAGAAACCGGATGGTCTTAATGGAGCATTGACTCGTTTCCTTCGACAGTTTTACACAGAGCCAATGTGCGCGATTATTGTGGCCGAGTTCATGAAAGACTTCCATGCGAAAGTGAACAATTTAAGTCTAGATGATTTGGAGCGGCTAGCTAAGGCCGACATGGGCAATTGTGCTTAACCTAATATTATTTATTTATAAAAAGAAGTTTAAAATTATAAATTTTCCAGTTCAGGTGGAATGGGAATCTTATTGTTGATAGCAAATCTCTTTAATGCATCATATCGGGTCCGGATCCCAGCCAGTTCCTCCCTTAGCTTCTTCACCTCATCTTCCATATGCTCCATGTCTCTCCACTCCTGTGTTTTTTCAGTCTCCAACTCGTCTTTTTGCTCGATTCTTTTAATACGACAAGAGGCTGCATATCCTCGGTTTTTCAGAGTACGTCTCCGCTGCTTCATTTTAACGATATCCTCACGGGTTAGCCCCCTTAGTTTTAATTGCCGATTCAGGTCTCTCACTGAAATCGATACGAGTTCATCGTCGGAAATGTCTAGAATGGGACCCGGGGATAAAGGGGGCTGAAAATCATAATCATAGTAGGCGGAGAGCGAGGTTATGTCACTTACGAGGGGCTTACGCTCCGATCTTCTGGGCTCCTGAGGCATTTTCTTGGCAATTACGCAGTGAAAATACTTAAATAGGAATTGCAAGTCATTCAAATTGACGTCCAAGTTATTGTGTTCAATCCTGCGCTAGTGTTTACGATTAGTAACTTTTAACTTTTTTGATTTCCTCGCCTGGGGTGGAGTAAGGAGTTGGTTGGTATCCCTCACTCGAAGTCTGTTGCTGCTAACCTGCTAACTTCATACGATCGGACGTGTTGCTCCGGCTATGCTGGCTATGCTTGCTCTGATATAGATCGATATACAGGCTGTCCCTAAACCTGGCGCACAAATATTTTTCGATGTGATTTGATTGCCCGGTTGACTTTGAATCAACAATTCCTCTGGACATATGTCGGGCAATGCTTCGATCGCCCGTTCAAAATGGTACTCGAAAAGTATGAATGATAAGGATTTTGAAATTAAGCTCAAAATAGGTTAGTGTTATAATGGGCTTTCCTTTATTTGATTTTGTTTCTGATTTTTCCTAACATCAGAGCCGTAACGTTAATTCTTGGAGAGGATCTGACCTACACATTTTTTGCAGTTGCTGGCATTATTTCCACATTAAATAATGCGGTACCTAACAAAATCGTAATCCTACATGGCCTATTATGCATCAAAGGGGCTCTTGTTGACTGTCACTAGGAGACGCCTATCGTTTCTAAATGAAATGACTCCCATATTTGGTTATCATCACACCATCAGCAGCGTGCAGCAGCGCGAAAATTTGTGACGTAAAATTTTGTTTAATATCGGCCTAATCGACTTATTTTCTCTTACTAAGTATAGTGACAAAAATTCGTAATCTTTGGTCTATTCTGCATTAAAAAGGTGCTCTTGTTGTATGTCGCTTTATTAGAGCACCTTTTTTATGCAGGGCCAAAGATTACTATTTTGTCACTACTTATACAGGTGGGTAATTTTTCGATGCTCACCATTGGGATCTCCTAAACGGTAAAAGATACAGGGTTGGTTAAATTACAGTCAATTTTTGATTCTTTTATGGCCGCCATATTGAATTTTAACACCAACAAATGCACAAAAAAATGGCTTTTCAAAAATGTACTCAACATGAACTTTTTTGACATGTGTCAGAATTTGAAAATTGGTAGGAATAATTTGCAAAATCAGCCTAAACTTTAGAAGAAAAACAAATGCAAAAAAGTACGCTGGCTTCTTCAATCTCTTGTAACATGTGAAAACAATTGAATTCAACAGTAATAAATTACGTCTTGCGGTCGTGTGACTCGGGCTTTCACATATTTTTTCAAAAACGTCAATGTTGGTTAAATTTTTGAGAAGCTAATTTTTCTGTGTATCCGGCGGTGTTAAAATCCAATATGGCGCCCATAAGAAAAAGAAAAGTTGACTGTCTTTATTCAAAATCTAGAAAGCCTAGAAAATTTCTGTCAATGCCATTCAACTGACAGCTGTCAAAAATATAAATGTTCCAAATTTCAGTTAAATAACATCAATCGTTAGGAAGATATTAATTATTTTTCTTTAAATTGGTAATTTTCAGATTTTTTGTGATAACTCAGGAACGAATCAAAATATCGGGGAATTCTCTTGAGATTCGTAATCGCCAAGAAATAGCGCAACTTTTCTGTAATTTAGCCGGCGCGGTATCTTTTACCGTTTAGAAGATTCCAATGGTGAGCATCGAAAAATTACCCACCCTAGTGAGAGAAATGCTCGCAACTGCAAAAAATTTAAAAAAATGTGTAGGCCCCCTCCAGGAAGGTACGCCTCCGATGTTAGAAAAAATCTAAAAAAACTCAAGAGAAAGAGCCAATCATTATACACGGTGTCGCGAAATAAAGTCACAATATTTCAGAGAGTGATTCTACACCTAAAAATAAAAAGAAAAGTTTATATTAGTCAGAAACATGTATCATACTTGACTGGAAGTGCCAGTCACGGCCACCCTAGATTCTCAAAAACATCGAAAAAATCAGTGAAAAACGGTAAAAAATGAAGATTTCTGAAAAACACAAACACGACATATCAGCTCTAAAATTATTTGTTGATTTTCAGTTGTGCAATTAAATTTTTCTTAATTCATTTTTCGATTTTCACTTATGGAATTGTGGAAGATAAGAAATATGGAGAATCAAAAAAGAAATAAATGAAGCGAGTAACTGCGAGTCAATTGCATTTGTATCAAAAAAATTAAGTTGACGTACTTTTGCATTTTTCGAGTAAATTTCTTCGATGTTTTTGAACCTCTGACGGTCAAGTGTAACACATGTTTCTGACGCAGAAAAAAACGTAGATTCTGAATCCGCTGAGAAAAATATAGGTTTCCATGTGAAAAAATAATACTAGTGTTATTTCCGGTTAAACCGGAAGTGGAAAAAAATATCTACTAACTTCCCTAAATCGGTATTTTCTTGCCAATGACGTCTGCAGAACTGATGACATCAGTTATCTGTCACAAAAGAAGGAACCTGTACAGATTAACTTCCCAGTGCTTCCCAATAACATTCCATGCACTTTTTAATAAGGTAAATAAGGTCAAATTGACCCCGTATCACTAGCCGAACAATGGAGGCGAGGGTGGGATGCAGCAAATATAAAATTAGCACAATCAAAGGACCCTAACCACCCTATACGATAGTGGCCCAGGAAAAATCAGATCTAGACGATTCCAAAATTTGATTTTTGCTGTGAAGGTAGGTATAATAAAGTGTTCTTACAACATTGAATACAAAAATATAGAAATTTTCCCAGGCAGTCATATTTTATGTGGCTCTAAACCAATTTGGACCCCGAAAATGGCATTTTCACGATTTTTTTTCTCGGAAATTAGAAGGTACCACACTTTCATTTTTCTACCAAACATTCATACCTATCCCTCGGTTACCAAAATTTAAAATTTGGTAGAGATGGGTCCAGGCAGTCGTTTATTGTATAGGGTCCTTTAAATAACAATATTTTTCATCCCTAAAATGGCATTTTTCGAAAAAATGGCACCATGGTTTACGATCCGACAATGCAACAGCTATCGAATTCGATATAATAATATGCCCTTTTGAGCCTTTTTGTTAAGAAAAATTCAAAAAGTATCCTTTATGCCCCGAAGGTGGCAATTTTCGAAAAAATGGAACCAAAGTTTTTAATCCGGCAATGTAAACGCCATGCACAGCTATCGATTCCAATAGTGAAAATATGCTCTTTTGTTAAAATAAATTGCAGAAAGGGCATTTTTTTGACACTAAACTGACATTTCCCGAAAAAAAGACACTAAGGTTTTCGGCTTGAAAAAAAATCAGCTATCAAATCCGGTAATAGAAATATACGGTAGGTACCGTTTTTGACCAAAAGGGCACCAATACATTTCTAGAAGCAGAATTCGAGAGCTGCAACGTTAAGATTTGATGTTTTTGGCGATTCGATTTTTCGACCGATTTTAGTATGTAGGTAGGTAACTAAAGCAAAGTTAAATATCGTAACTATAGGTAAACAGGGGTTGTGCGTCGTGAAATTCCGGCTTTTTTTCTGTTGTTTTGCAGCGCCAACACGAAAACGGCATACCTAAGACTTTTTGCTCAGAATTTGTGGTTGTCCCCCTAACAAAAGTCAGAGGCAGCTACTGTTATTTTACTTGTTCAACAAATCCGCATTACCGCAATGTTTTATCTTCCGCCAATGGCTGCCCTAATTCAATTTCCCGCCCTATCCACCTACTGAATCAAATCAATATTCCTTTCGTAACACTAAGGTCAATAGTTCAATTGTGACGAATAATAAGCATAATAAATAGCAATGGAAAATTTAATGGTGGGATTAAGACAAGTCTGAGCTAGGACGAAATTGGGACAAAGTCGTGGCTTTGGCTTTGACAGCGCAGTAGTTTACAAAAACATGGAGGGCGTAGGAGCGTACGGAGGCGGTAAAGCAGGCGGCGTCTTCGATCCTATATCTTTTGCCCAACGGCCCCAAGTCATCCTCCGAGCTGTTTGCTGGGTGAGTATCCGTTGAAATTCGTCGTTGCCCCCATAGTTTCGTTTCAACCCCCTTTTGCAAAAGCGATTTTCAAATAATCGATTTGACAGTAGGCCATGGTGGGGGTTGTCAATCGATTTAAAATTTTCGATACCCAACTCACTTGATTTACGAAATTTTCCACCAGTAACCTAATTTTATTGCAAATATTTACTGTTTGTTTATTTGCAGCTGTTTTCGATAATTGTGTTTGGCTGTATATCCTCTCAAGGCTGGCAACAAAACAAAACTTCAAAAAAGGAAGAATGCCTTTACAACAAAGACGGAAATGCTTGTAATTATGGCGTGGGGATTAGTGTAATTGCCTTTTTGGCCAGCATGGGATTCCTGGCCGGGGAGTACCTTTTCGAACAGATGTCTTCGGTGAAAACTAGAAAGCACTATGTTCTAGGTGATCTAGGATTTTCCGGTAAGCATTTATTGACCACAATTTACACGATGCAATTATATTTTGCGCTGTCCCGATCGATTGTTTAACCAAAATTGAAAGCCGGAGAGGAAAAACACTCCGAGATATGCTATGGCAGCAATCCAACAATTCACGGCATTTTGGGCATAGACGTCATCAGTTTCTTTGTAAAATCTCTTCAGTTCTTCAGCCGAATCATCCGCTGGTAGCTCCACTTCTGTCAGATCTTCAGCAAAGGCGACGGCGTGGAAATGATAGAGCACTCCCATTATCCCCAACTGTACCACACCCCAAGCTCCTAGTATCAGGCAGCAGATTGATAATTTTGGACCACAAATTGCCATATCTTCAAAATTCACAAAGTGACTAAATTTCGGTTGGATGGAATTCAATCACTTCACTATATCTTATCAGCCATAACGTAAATGATTTTAAGTTAATTATCCTATCAGTTGTTCGGTGTTTCTCATCTGATTCTTAGAATCAGGTCACATCAGGTTAGTTGATCTATGAATTAATCCTGAACAAGTTTTATGTTATTCTTTCTTGGGCACAAAACAGATGCCAAGATATTGGAAGTCTTTTCTACCTGCCCAAAAGTTTGGCAGGGGACGTTTGAAAAGTGACAGCAAACAAAACCGCGACGCGACGTCACTCCCAAAAAAAAATCATTCAAAAATTCATAACAGTTAACTCCTTGTCCGTCTCTTTTTGATCTGATGATTTCATATTTCACTGTCGCATTCTTCCCTTTTGACTACATATTTTTGACACTGTTGTCATAATAACAGGTAACGCTAGTTGAGGTCAATGGACTTCCTATTATCATGAAGACAGTGTCAAAAATGTGTAAAGCCAAAAGGGAAGAATGCGATAGTCAAATATGAAATCGTCAGATCAAAAAGAGACGGACGAGGAGTGCACGGAGCTTCCAAGCCGAACGCACCTTTTGTAGTGAGTGACTGAGTGATTAAGTAATGGACGTTTTCAGTTTTACCTGAGCTGCGCGCGCATGTTGGTTCTCTAGCGTGCTCACTCATTGGCTGGATGCCTGTCGCAGCTGATTTTTGACCAATGAGGTCTTTTTTACCTGTGTGTTTCGTTGGGAACTTGGAAACCAACCTGCGCGCGCATGATAGTCTTATTTATGTTGACACATTAGACGCTGTATTGGTATCCTCTTTATCCGAGAAACTGAAGACGTCCATTCTGTGGGTATCAGTAAAGTCTGGACGTTAGGGGGTATAGAAAAAAAAGAATTTTGGAATTTCGGTTTATAATAGTCGCCAAAACTTACCTTTTACTATCATAAGAAGAAAGTTTATTTAAGGTTTTGCTACAGTTCAACATCTTTAGCCCTCTACCGCCCCTCAAATATTGGCTATTTTGAAATTCCAAGTCTACAACGAATAATTTTTTTAAATTCATTATTTATTGTTTTTCTATCACTAGTAGGCTCGGAGTAGATTTTAAAGACCACTAATGGCCGTTATTTTTCATCTCTAGTTAAATTTAGCTACCTACTGCCATATAGTTTCAACGACAATTAACTCTAATTAATCAAGTTGCTGGTGCATGCATGACAGAACTTATAACACTACTGGTTGACGTCTAAAGTTCAGACGTTATATTTTCGTGCGTTTTTTATTCGAATTTCTGTGCTTCCCTTTCGAGTTAATAAGAATATTTTAAAGGCAATTTACACTAGAAATAGCCTCGAGTGGCCTATATTTGGTGGGCCTTCCAAGATTAAAAAACGCACAAAAATTTAACGTTTGAACTTTAGACGTCAACCAGTACTGTCATACATAAGTTCTGTCATGCATGCACCAGCAACTTGATTGATGAGTTAATTGTCTTTGAAACTATAATGCAATGGCCATCTAGTAGGTAGCTAAATTTAACTAGAGATGAAAAAACTGCTGTTAGTGATCTTTAAAATCTACTCCGAGCCTACTAGTGACAGAAAAACAATAAATGTTGCATTTCAAAAAAAATTTCATTGTAAACTTGAGATTTCAAAATAACATAATATTTGAGGGGCGGGCGGTAGAGGGCTGAAAACGTTGAACTATAGCAAAACCTTAAATAAACTTTCTTCTCAGGATAGTAAAAGGTAAGTTTTGGCGACTCTTACAAAAGGAAATTGCAAAATTCTTTTTTTCGATACACCCTACTGGACATGCTACAAAACTTTCATGGTCTTCTTGATCATAAATTTTGTTGAACTAATATGGTATGTGGCATTAATAGCTTAGCTCATGCTCGGTGCTGTGGCAAGAGCGTAAGGATAGGAGCAAACAAATCGATTCCTGAATTTCAAAAGCATTGATTTTTTCTCGGTTTTTTGTATTGAAATCAAGGACTGGAACCGTTTTTAAATACCGGTTTCGGTTCTTGTAAACACTAAAAACCAAAAAACATTTTCGGCCCCGGTTCTTCCATGAAACGGAAACCGATATTTGTTTCCGATTCCAATAAGGGTTTCTAATTTAAGAGCCCGGCGAAATGTTTTTTCTGGAACCGTTATTTTTTCGATTCCGGTTCCAAAACTAATTTTCCCTTTCAGTGTTTTGCAATTTTGTGATTTGTGCAACATTAATTTTATTTAAATATACATCCAGTCAGTAACACTTGTCGAGAAAATAAACTAACTGCAAGAAATTTGATGCTAATTTATTTTCTTTAAATGTGGTCAGAAATTCCATGCATCATGGCCACATGGCATCAGCAACGCAAGATCGGTCGGGCCGAGCGGAGACGAATGACACGACAGCTCGACGATCTGGTACACCCAACACACACAGAAAAAAATCGTAGAACTGAAAAAAAAGAACCAAAAAAACAATCGGTTCCGTTTCTTCCAAAAAAAACTGAAATAAAACAACGGTTTCAGTCCCGGTTCCACCTTTTTAAACGGTTCCGGTTTCGGTTCCAGTCCCTGAATGAAATAGGTACACACTTGCATTTAAAATTTTGAAACTTACGGCAAAAGTGACTAACTATTTGAATAGGTCGCGCATTTCGTCACTTTTTGGTCAAAGAAACTTACAAGTCCTAAAAATGTTTATAGATTTTAATAAAACATACCGGTGTCAACGAAACAAGGCTCACCCCCCTTTTTTTTTATTCAGATGAAATTTGGCACACGTTTACATGATAAACTGCATTTTTTGACATTTAGAAAGATTTCCGAGTATGACGGAATAATTTTTTTCAAATTTCTAATTTCATGTTTTCAAAAAAGTTGATTTTTAACTATTCATCTAGAGTGCTATGACCCCTCAAAAACTAATCTAGTCATCAAACACCGCATCAAAATTGTTGTTCTAGGCTTCTGCTTCTATCTGTCACTTATCCTGATTAATTTGTTTGAAATGCGAACCAGTTTTTTCCAAATTACTAATTGTTATCAAATGGATTCCGAAAAGTAGATTTTCTTAGGAATAAAATGGTATAAGATTCAACTGGTCAAAATGAAACATGTTTTCTTGAATTAACCAGTAGGCGTAAAACGCAGTAGGCCATGCATGTAAAATTAAAACAATTTCCATCTAATTTGATTCTGTTTTAATCCACGTGTCCTTGACCCATTAGAAGAAAATTAGTAATTTGGAAATTGTGATTATAGTATAGTATGAGGTCATAGAACTCTAGATAAAGAAATAAAAATCTAGTTTTTCGAAAACATGAAATCGCAAATTTAAAAAAATATGCTGTCATACTCAGAATTTCATACAGAAGTCGAAAATATTAAGATTTCCGCTGAAACCGGAAGTGACTTAAAATCACTCTAACCCCCATTTGCATCGGTTCCAGTTAAAATTAATGTTCAGATTAAACCCCTAGAAACAATTATTGGTACAATTGTTATGGCAAAGAACTGTCACTTAACTTTAAATGAAACCGGTGCAAATGTGGGTAAGTTGGAGTTCCCAATTTTTATTCGAATATTTTAAGAAATACGTAAAAAAGGAAGGTGGGCCTGGTTTCGTTGACAACCGGTATACTTACTTATATCTCCAAGACAACAAAGTAAATAACTGTCGCATTCAGTTATCCACTTCTCTCAATTGAATTGATTTCAATGTTGACAAAAGTCAACAAATCAGGGAATAGAGGCGAATGCTAATCAACGTGAAAATCAAAAACTGAAGACTAGCAAAGCTCGAGCGAGAAATTTTACACTGATGAACCGGAATTTATAAACAACACGTACGCTACTATGTACTACTACTACTACTATGTACAGTGCAAGTGAATGTTAACGATTTGTAATGCCGTTCAAAAATCGGACACTTTTTGATTGTCCATAACTTTTTTATGATTCGACCGATTTCATTGAAATTCCTCAAGGCCCTACACAAAAGAACGTGTTTTATTGCTGCGGCAAAAATTTATAGATGGCGCCACAAACATTTAAAAATTATTGTGCTCAATTGTGTCAATCAATCAACGCGGATGGCGCCAATTAAAATCTCTTCAGAATGCTACATTCGCAATTTATTTTCGATGAATCGGTAGCCAGTACGTTTTTTTATGTTGAACATTATTGCTACACCTCAATGGAGTTGATCAATCAGTAAAACAACTACAATCAATAGAAAAGTGTCCGGTTTTGTGCGCGCCTCCACTTTTTACATTGGCATTACCTACTAATTTAAACGAACCGTTAACATTTACTTCTACTAAAAGGGTGGAATAATGCCCATAATTCTTGAGGTATTTTTCATAACTTCGAATTTCTTGAGATAGAAGCATTGTGTCGTACTCGACCAAAAATGCAATCACAGCCATCCTATATTTTTTTAAATAATCTTCATTTTTCATTAATTTCTTCGCTTTTTAAAAATCTAGGATGGCCGTGACTGCACTTTCGGTTGAGTATGATGCATGCTTGTATCTTTAAAAAATGCAGCAGAGAAGCGGCTGGAACCTCCCCATCGCGTGGATCTTTGATTTCCGTGTCTTGTATTTAAAATTTTAAATATGATATGCCTAAACGGCACTTCCCGTTCACCAACTGCTTCCAAAGCTCTTCAACTGGTCACCCTATCTCCATGTACCAAATTTCAGCCAAATCGATCCAGTAGTTTGAGCTATAATATGTTTTTAGTGTTACTACAAAATTTCGATTTTTTTGACCTCAAAACGTATAGTTCGAATTCGAATTTTTTTTTAATTGTTGGATTGGGGAAGTTAAAAAATTAGTGGATTCTGAATGAAGGCTTCCAAGCTTGTAGGTCTCTCTCTATTTCGTGACGTAATATGGAGGCAAAATTTGACAATGACACTGCTTTTGCATACCGGGATTTGCCAAATTTTGCCTCCACATTGTCAATCTCTTTTAATTGGAAACCCTAATTCGTTGTGGAATTAGTTGGAAAAAATGGGCTGTAGAGAAGCGACTGGAACCTCCCCATCGCGTGGATCGTTGATATAATTTCAAAGTTGATATGCCAAAATGGCAGTTAGGGTGTCACGATTTGCTTCAAAAACTTTTCAGCTCTAAGTTCAGTTACGAAATGTTTACATACCAAATTTTAGCCGAATCGGTCAAGCGGTTTGAATTGTAGTGTTTTTAAAGTGCGCTACAAATTTTGAATTTTTTTTTTGCCAAAAGGGCATTAAGAGTCTTTGGAAGCAGAATTTCAAGATCCTTCTGAAGATGTTGTCAAAAATGTGGGTTTGTATTTAAAATTTCAAAGTTGATGTACAGCTTAGAAACATGAACATGCCCACCCAGAGCTGAATATTTAGTTGGTCGCCTAGCATTCGAATAGCAGTTAGGTAGGGGTAACTAACTTCTGCACGGTCTCTGTCGTGGCCTGGTCCATGCGACCAGGTAAATATTCAACTCTGGGTGGGCATCTTCATGTTTCTAAGCTGTACCAAACGTGTGATTTTTAAGAAGATCGAGAAATAACAACGATGAAGTTGTTCATAATCTGAAGTAAAATTTGATTGAAACTATTAATTTACTTGGATTACTTTTGGAAAATTGTTGTTATTTCTCCATCTTCTTAAAAATCAGTATAACATGACAATAGAAAAAAAATTGCAACTCTCATACTCAAGGTAAAGCAATAGGAGGTTAAATTTAGATAAAATAAGCTTCATTTTGAGTAATTTTTAAATCGAATAAAAAACGACGTACCTACTCTGTGAAACATCGCAACAATTGAAAAAAACAACATTTTCAAGTACTATTCAGTTACCAAAAAATGCTTACACTAGTCGAAAAGAACATCTATTCGTTTACAAGAATCACTAAAAGATCTTTCCTTTATTTTGAAAATTTTTGAAAAAAAATTCTTTTATTATTATTATTTATGTTGCATTGACCTTTACTTCTTTGACTTCATAAGTTTCACTTGCTATACATATAGCATTACTTTCGTAACCAATGTTTTAAAAAAGTCCACCCTGTATATTACCATCAATTGAAGGGTGAAAATATGTCATTTGGTCATTCCAAAACGCATATATGTCATGCTGATCACAATCGGATAACAAATAGAATTGGCTACCAAAAGGTGGCAGAGTTCACGTGGAATGTACCATATTTAGTAATTTAATGAATGCAAATACTGAATAACATAAAAAGTTAGTATGTAATAACAAAGATTTTATACACCTACTTATATTGGTTGTGGGGAGGTTAAAATACTTGACTCGCACAACCTCTGCGTTCGTTAGAGACTGTCTGGACTTAAAAACATGCAATTTCCACGATAACTCGAAAAATCAAACAAAATCTCGTTCCAGGTTTATGGGCTTTCCTGTACTTCGTCGGTTTCTGGTACTTGGCGAACCAGTGGGGCAAGTCAGACACCCCCGAAAACGGCTACGGAGTGAGCAACGTGCAAGCAGCCATAGCGTTTTGTTTCTTTTCCATTTTCACTTGGGTAAAAAAACCTCCCTAAAAAAAACGCAGAACCAATAATCCCAAATTGCAGGCCGGTTGCGCATTTTTCGCATTCCAACGTTTCAGACAGGGCGCCGACGCAGCTTTCGCCACCAATTACGAAGCGGATACGAGTATTCCCGCCTCGTATCCCTCCTATCCCGGCGGTCAAGATTCGGACCAGCATTACCAGGAGCCGCCGTTTTCAGGCACGAATCAAAGGCCCGGTGAATTTCAAGCCCCCGCATACTAACGGGGTGATCTGAACTAGCGCAGCTGCCTCATCGCGAGTCGAACCACTCGCACAGGTATTTTCAGTTGTACTTAATTTATATATTTTGTACCAAAGATTAGTTTCGGAATCTCGTTATTTTTCTCGCCATTGTATTCATAGGAGCTACAAGTGTTCGCACCTAAACTAGGCGATCGCCATAGTGTATTATTGATTTAGCTGTGAAGAAAATGTGTTGATTCAACAAAATGTTATATAATTATATAGAAAATGTTCAATGTACAGTTATATATATAAATTGTCAAATCGCTTGGTAGGACTTTTCGATTTCGTTTGCAGTCGTTTCAGTGCAATATCTTTCATTTCGTGATTGTGCCATAGTGGGATCAACTTGGAGTGTCAAATTACTTATTGTTTTTTGCATTAACAGTGACAATAATTTACGCGATTTTAGCTGGCACTAACAGAAAATCGGACATATCTTAAACACAAGTTTTTGTTCCACCTTATGAAAATATTATTCCTGCTTAAGGTAGATGGATGTTGCATAGTAAAGTTGTTTCTCGTCACAAGTCGTGCTATCAGTCTATAGCTCGGTCATATTTGACATTGCACTCGCGAGTACATCCTAACAGGGTGGAACTACGACAGAAGAGACGCAAATAAGCTCTATAGCTTCTGGGAAAAGCTCACTGTACCAATAGACAATATTCACAAGGTCAACGCCAACTGCAGTTATGACAATTCTGACATTTCCACTTGTGGTTGTAATAATTTGAGGTTATGTCATGGTTCGTACAATTAACAAGTCTTCCTCTTCCATCGGACGTGAAACTGATGAGCACTGACACAATAAACCTGTAATAAAAAACTAACCTAACTTTCAATACGGCAAAAAATTGACATTATCAATGACAACTTTGACATTGTTGACAGATCAAAAGATGTCAGATTCACGGAAGGTGTACGTATGTTGCGTCTTACGTGATCCATGTTCCGTCTTACGAGTCAATGGACCTATTTCTTGAGTGACGTCACGAGACGACCATTTGGAGGCTCAAAATATATTTCTCCCTCTCCCACCCATTAAAGAAAGGAATATCCGTCTCTGTCGATCGCCTCCAATTTCGCGCCAATCATATTGTCATCCTTTTTTAACGCATTCAGATTTGAGCATAATGTGTACTCTTTTCTCTCAATAAATACCTGGATTGTAGAACAGCCTTAAATTGTATTCCGCTTAACTGAATGTAAACTGTCACCTGTCAAATGTCACTTTTGTTTCACGTTTTTACTCTCTTTGTTCGTCAATTTTCAGTGCACCGTTATTGCATCAAACCAAAGGTCAGTAGATCACCAAAAACGCAAGTGAGGGAGAGCACATACCGCCCGATCGTCAAAAAAATAACCTAAAAGTTAGTGGTAGTGAAGGGAATATGAGTTTTTGTGTTGGTATTATGTGCCAGCACAATTCAACTCTCAAAATGGCTCGCGCATGCCTATAACTGACGTTGAATATTGTCTATACCGTTCATGGAAAGTTATTTGCAGTTCGAAAAAAAATCGTGTCAAATCGATTTTTTACTCGAGTATATCCGAAAGTGTGTTTCGGTACCCATTTGCGTGCTGAAAGTTAAACTTTTCATCCTCCTTGTACCAAAGGAAACAAATGACGTTTTTGTCCTGAAAAACACTGGACGCTCGTGTTTGAATTGTTTTTGTTGATCCATCGTGCTTGACGTGACATTTGACGTTTCCAGTCGACTACGATAATTTATTCATACTTTGACATTACAAAATTAGGATAAATTCAATTAATAAAATGACAATGATCAATTTGTCAACTGAAATACACAAATAACTATTACCAGCCTTAAACAGTTATGGACGTAAACACAAGAAAATTTTTTACGACTGACATTATGGCAATAGTTCAGACTACTCTTGTAGAGAATTTTAAAATAATATTTAAAAACGCGAGTTCTTTGTTCTTAAAATTGACGATAATTTCATGACCAGAGGTACATGCGGGTCCCAGATATTAAAGCCTACTTGTGACCCTTCTGTCACAGTCACAGCCTGCTAGGATTTAGTCCAAGGTCACGCCCTTTTTTGTCTAATATGACTGAACTACATTACCTTAGATCGCAACACGTTAAATAAATTATTATATGTTCGCGTTTTTAGGAAATTTCCGAAGTTCGTTGATTTTTGTTAGCGGCTAAGGTAATAGGAAATCACCGGAATCACAGCACTGTGGACTGATAGCAACGATTGTACTCTACATTTTTTAGCAATAATTAAAAACTGTAGATATCCATTCTTTTATGGTTTTACAGAACATGTTTTCTTTGTTATTTTTCTATTAAATATTGTGATCTTGTGTTTTAGTGGTTAGGTGTATGACATGGTTAAAAATAAGTTACCAATAAATATGTTACCTTTATAACTCTTTTTAATTGAAAATTGAAAGGTTACAACTTACTCAGTAATTTTCTTCAATAAAATCTTACCACCTGTTGTGGTTTGTTTCTTTAACGTTTCTATGTGTTTCTTTAGTTTTTTCGAAAGTTTTCTTTGTGTTTCTTTTGAGCCGTTTTCGTATATTGCTACTAGAAAAAAACAGCCTCGATTTAAATCCAACCAATCCTTTATCTGCAAAGATTCAATTAATTGTTTACATGACGAAGAGAGATATTACTGTGTCGTTAGTGAGAAGTTCTGCGATGCATTCCCCGAAACTAGGATCGTTCCGAATGATTTTTTTCAAAATCATGTGAAAACCTGCATCTTCAATTCCGAACACTTCTTCTTCCTTTATCTTTATTTTCCAGTTTTTGTCGGTGATTACTTTTGCCACGCTTTCATAAGCCTCCCTAAGCAAATCACCTTTACCTACAAAATAAACGATGCTGTATAAGTGGCACAAGCCTACATTACGATGACGTCACAAACTCCGTCACATCAGCTGATTATGCAAGTCAATTTCTAGATTTTCAAAAATATCGAAGAAATCGGAGATTTTTGAAATACGCGACACGTCAACTTCATTTTTTCAATATAAATACAATTACGCAATTCCTTTTTAATTCTTTTTCTTTGTTTAAAAATTTCCTCAATGTTACAATCCCTCAAAATCGCAAAACGTAAATTACCCTAATTTTGGGTTTTCAAATGGAATCATGCTTTTTCCTCAACGGATTCGGAGTCTACGATTTTTTTGTGAGTTAAAGACTTGTCATACACCGGAAGTGCAGTCACGGCCACCTAGTATGTGATCAACAAAATTTCAGATCAAGGAGACCGTGAAAGTTTAGTCACGTCGATACTTTACTGATACGCACTTTCCCACACACGTACATCTCACTAGCAATAATTGGCACGTCAGAGTGTATACAGGGTCATTCAGACATGTCGCACCAGGCGAATTTCTCATCTGTGACAATGCCGAAAAGCTCTATACATTTCACGTCCGGTTTAACCGGAAATGACCCCAACAGGATTATACTGTTTTTTGAGTTAGAAACGTATCATATTTGACCGGAAGTGTAGTCACATTTTCAAAAACAGCAACAACAAAGCCGTTTTTTGCGGTTTGAAACACAAATACCCAGCTGTGATTGGTATATTTTCCGAATTTCCTAGAAATTTGTTTAATAAAAAAGTCAAACTCCTGTCAGTTTCAAAACGTCCAGTACTTTTGAAACAGAGAGCGTTGTGACATTGTCGTTAGGCAACAATGGGCAAATACACAAATCACATTTAAGCATTTGCAGTTCAAAACCCAAAATCGACAAAAAACGGTTCAAAATTGAGATTTTTGAAAAGCGCAAAAACACGTCGACTGAATTTTTTCAGATACAAATTCAACTGCACAATTATTACCTTTTTTAAATTCTTTTTCTACTCCTATTGAATAATATTGGGATAATTATAACTTTTTCAAATAATAATGATACTCATAATTCCCGACAGTGGATCACACAATCAAAAATTCATAATTTACTGTTGTTTTGGCCAATGATACTTCTAATGGCCCTCATCTGTACTTCTGCGGCGGACGGTTGACACGAGTCGACTGAATTGTCAAAATGACAAGGTGTACTAGTAATAATTACTAAATTTAAAAAGTTGCAAATATTTATATGGAGTAGAAAAAGCATAGTATCACACTTGCGATTATGGCCATTATTCACTCGTGGGTTCAAACGTCATCCTCGTGAACAGTAGCTGTCATAATCACTGATGGTATAATAATATACCATCTTAATTCTTTCTATTTTCTTTAATGTTTGAATCTGTCAAAATAGCAAAAAAATAGTTTTAAAGTTGAAATTGTATCGAAAAAATAAACTTGTTTTTGCATTTTTCAAAAATCTCAAATTTTCAGCGATTTCTTCCATATTTTTGAAAATCTACCATACGTACTTCTAACGCAGAAAGAACGTAGATCCTGAATCCGTTGAGAAAAAGGTATGACACTATTTGAACAAACAAAGTTAGGGTCATTTCCGGTTAAACCCTTTAAACCGGATGTGAAAAAATTCAATACACATGCAGAAACCCCATTATTGGAGTATACAGGGTGTCCCGAAATTAGTGGTCAAAATTTTACCAGTAGATTCTCCTATGAAAAGCATGAAAAAAAGTTCCTATGAACATATGTCAAAAATAAGTCTTAAGGGAAATTTTGATCATAAGCGTCTCGTACAGGAGGGGCTTAGGACTAAATTTACTCAAACAATTTTGTAAGTAGTTTTTTCTCAAATTTGATTCCAGAATCTGAAAATCTGAGGTTTTTTAAGTAAAAATGGTACTCTTGTTTGACCTCGATAGAATGCACCTTTTTCGAAAAAAACGGCTTTGCATTGGTTCAGGGCTCCAAAATTTGTGACAAAAGACATCAAAACATCATAAACAACCATTTTTACTTAAAAACAACCTCAAATTTTCAGATTCTGGAGTCAAATTTGAGGAAAAATTACTTACAAAAAATTTATAGTAAATTTAGTCCTAAGCCCCTCCTGTGCGAGGCACTTATCATCAAAATTTTGAAATTTTCTCCACAGTAGTAAATTTAGCATCAAAAACTTTGCAAAGATACCAAATTTCACGTTGCTATCTTTAACCGTTTTGAAGATATTTAGAAAAAAACACTTTCAAAGTGGTCCCTTTAAGGGGCCTTAGCTCCCTTATTACTTATTTTTCGACATATGTTTATAGGGACTTTTTTTCATATTTTTCGTAGAAGAATCTACTAGTAAAGTTTTGACAACTAATTTCGGGACACTCTGTATAAAGTCTATTGGCGCTTAAACTATTATTAGTGAGATGTAATTCTCTATCAGTTAAAGTCTGGATGTGCCACTAAAATGTCACAGCCTTCTTAATCTCAAATTTTATTGATCCAATTGTATTTACGATTTACCTAATGATGTCCATAATCAGCTAATGGCGAGGCTAATGGCCATTATTTTGTTTATGTAAAAGTAATTACCTGCTTTTAAAATCGTTTGCAATTCATATCCCAAAGAGGAGTTTTTGAGCCAAAACTGTGGGTCCTCCACAATTAATTTAGTTAAAGTTTCAATAGAAGAACTTAAAATTTCAGTTCTCCTAATATCCGCCTCCTTTTTTGACGTAGAATCCTTCCTTCCCTCCTCGAGCTCCTTCACAAAAACCGGATGAAAGCAAGTCAAATCTCCGGGGGCTACCAGCCACAATAAAACTTTCCTCCCCCATTCGCTAACAGCAAGATCCTTCGCGTTTTTTAAAATCTCACCAATTATAATTTTATGAAGTAAAACAGTATCATCGGCTGCATCCAGCAGCGTAATTATTGTCGAATGACCATGTTCGTGTTTTGACAATTCCACAACATGTTCTTTAATCGTTTTCATGGCCAATTTTCTATCCTTGTTCGACCCATTCCAGATACATTGCATTGCAACCCTTGAACCATCGCGACTGTTACTCACAACGACTATGTGTGGTATTAATTCAGAAATTAGTTCAGCTTTATCCACTTTATCACATTCGGATAAAAATTGGTGAAGAACAGACTGCACTAAAGTTGAGTCGAGAAGATTTTTGTTGATTACTCGCAGTAAGTTTGCTTTTGTAGCCCCTAAAGTTGCTGGTTTTAAGCTGGGATCTTGGTAAGTGTCTCGTAGATGCTTAACACTGTTGTCCTTGCTTTTTCTGTACATTTCCCCAAAAAATTCCTGAATTAAATGCTGCTTTTGGATGTTTGACGCACAGTTTGTGTAAGCAAACTCAAAAACAGATGCACTAAGTGAATGACTTGTAAGTTTTATGGCATTTCCATACATTGCGTTTACAATAGCAGATTTTGTATCTTGATTTCCGTACTTTAAAAGTCGTTTGACACAAAATATCCCATACTTAGATTGTAACATTTCTAATGTAACTGATATGAGCTCCTGTAATTTCAAGTTTATTAAATTTACCATTTTAATGTTATTTACCTTTGATATTTGCTCTCGCACAAAATCCGAGGAATATTTCAGCAACCACTGCACAATTCTCGAAGTGTCGTGAGCCAAAACAAATTTGGGGTAATGCCCCTGCCCCTTCAGCATTGAGTGCAGTTCATTTATTAATTTGTTGCGTTCGACGGGGCCCCCCGCCAGTTTGCGGCAACGTAATTTTTCCCCAATTCTTTTTGCCTGTTGTATGACATCAGATCCGGATTTATTCTGTCTCCGTTTCTGTCGCAGCTCCTTTTTATTTTTCTTAAATTCGGTCCAGTCCTCCGGTTTCTGCGTTAGAGCTGATGGGTTTTTCTTTGGGGGTTTCGATTTCTTTTCAAAGGATTTGGGTTTCTCGTCCTTTTTTAACACTTTTTCTGAAGGTTCTTTCGTTGGGGAAGCAAATTTCCGCTTCATTTTTCTTCACTTAAACGCTGCAAGATCGAAATTGAAAAAACTGGTCAACAGTCAACACGTGTTCTGGCTGTCAAAAGTGGCAAAACAAATGTCAAATTTGACGTATGATGACATTTGTCAGTCGAGGTCGAAGATAATAGACGTTTTTTCGCGTTGAAAGAAATTCTGGTCACGTTACCGATTGGTCATAACATCCACATGTGACCAGAAGCGCGAAAACAGCGGTGACGTTAGAAGAACAGAATGAAGATGAATCAGGAGCTTATCAGAAGTCGATAGCCTTTTTTTCGCAATTTCGTCCGGTTGACCTCAAATTCATCATAACTGTGATTGGTGCACTTACCACATTTCCTAAAAATTTGTTTCATAAAATTGTCAAACTAATGTCAGTTTCTGACACACCTCCGTGAGAAGGTTTTAAATGGTCAGCGCTATGACATCGCTAGACAACAATCTGCAAAATGTCTAAATGCACCAATCACAGTTATGAATTTACGGTCAACTTATCTCTCAATAATGACAGGGGAACGCGCGGCCCGGCGCGCAAGACATTATACAGAATGTCCCGAAATTAATGGTCAAAGCTTTACCGGTAGATTCTTCTATGAAAAACGAGATGAAAAATATGAAGAAAAATCCCTATGAACATATTATGTCGAAAAATAAGTCCTGAGGGAGCTAAGGCCCCTTAAAGGGGCCACTGGGCCACTTTGAAAGTGTTTTTTTTGGAAATATCCTCAAAACGGTTCTAAATTCAGCATCAAAGACTTAGTAAAGATACCAAATTTCACGTTCTTTTAACCGTTTTGAAGATATTTTGAAAAAAACACTCTCTCAAAGTGGCCTCTTTAAGGGACCTTAGCTCCCTTAGGACTTATTTTTCGACATATGTTCATAGGAACTTTTTTTCATATTGTTCATAGAATAATCTACTCATAAAGTTTTGACCACTAATTTCGGGACAGCCTGTATGTGCGCAAGACAGTCCGCCATGTTCTCGGGTTAGCCATGACACAGAAGTCGTAAACCAGAAGCGACATTCTTGTCGGAACCTGTGTTCTTCGTGGAATCGATTTTCGTGACCTTCAGCCATTATTTTGTAGGGAGTTTCGGCGGCAAATTTGAAAATATAACGGGTGCACCGAGTCAGCTGGACGCTTAACTTTGAAACGGGGAGATGGTCTCACCGAGGAGATGCAACTTATCTCAGCACAGAGTCTCCCCGAACCTATTTTTGAACATAAATCAGATTTTGGCGCATGACAAGAATTGGACGTTGACAATTGAGGCGAAAATCAAAAATAACTAGAAAAATAAACCCGAATTTTTGAGGTTTTACTCGTGTGATAGTTATTTAATTAATTAATTATTATTATTAATATATTAATTATTAATAATAATAATAATAAATTATTTAATTTGTCGGTTTTTAATTTAACTTTCTTGTTTGTTTTTTATTAGTTTATATATTCTTAAAGTGCCAAATGTTTATTGTTAATTTTTTTGCGTCTTTATAAATGGGAATTTTTTATTGTTGCTAAAATTTTAATCAGTTTCGCCTTTGTTTAAAGTTCATAATGTTTCAAAAGTTATTTAATTTGTGGTATTTTTAATTTAACTTTCGTATTTCCTATTCAAAATTTCATGCTTTCATACAAATGATCCTAAAAAAGTTGTTACTTATTATTCAGTCTTATAATTACCTATTTATATGTAGTAATTTACATACCTACATACAATAAAGACTGAACTTTTTCTATTTAGGTACAACAATATAAATTAACACTTACAAAACTGCATTTTTTTCTTTTTACGCCTTATTTTTCCTATCAAGTGCGAAAAATACAAACATTTCTGCGATTAAAATGAATATCAATAAATTTATTTGCTAATCTTACGCAAAATAATTTTGGATAATATTTTGCCTAAAGGCTCTCTCAGGCAATAAATCTACATTTCCTCTTCCGACATATTGATTTGCAACAGAATCATGCCCTTTTCTTCATTTTCATCGAAATAACCACTGGCATTTTGTTGCAACTTGATGCACACGCAGGCGCATTCTAACCTGGCAACGGGAGATGATCTCGCTTGGTTTGACCAAGGGAGATTGAGTCCCATAGGTTTGCCGCAGCTCTATATGCACCTGAGAGCGGCGTGTTGCCTAAATCTCACCGGTGAGATGATCTCCCGGTTTCAAAGTTAAGCGTCCTGTTCGTGGACACTAAAAAATCTTGAAATCACATTCTGATTTGTTTCATAAAATACACTTCCTGACCTCGCAACCTCATTGAACTTGGTCCCTCATAGTGACAACCGATGACGAATAAGAATTGTTTTGTCTCGTGCTTCCACATAGTGTAGGTGATTCACTGTAGGGAATTTAACTTGTAATGATTTGTCACCAAAATGTCAATGATGGTTAATTAACATAAAACTCCAGGGCTTATTAACAGTTTTTGTTATTTACATATTGCTTAATTAACATAAAATTACATTTAAATTGGTTAATTAACATAAAATTACAGGGTTAGTTAACAGTTTTTGTTACATATTTAAGTTTGTTAATTAACACCCTGTTATTCAACACAATTTTTACGATGATAATTAACTGTTATTTAACGCTAATTAACATTTGTTAAAAAAAATCACAAATGTAACAAAATGGTAATTTTCATCGTTATTTGACATTTTGAGGTTAAGTGATATCCCTACAAAATAATGGCGTCGCGCATACAAAAACGATCTTGGCGGGAAGCGAGACTGTCGCTTTTGGTTTACGACTTCTGTGGCCAAGATGATAAACTGTTAAATTTCTGACAGCTGACTAAGTTCGCACGTGATCTGTGGTCTAACCCAACAACATAGCGTCGTCAAGGTCTCCAGAACTAGCAAACAACGATCAAAGGTTTTATTCTGTGTTACCAGGCTGACTGATAACGTGAACTGGTCAACGCGAATTATCATGTTTCGCAAAAGCGCTTGTTACCAAAACATACCCGGGTAACTCGCGAAAAAATTGCTAAAAGCAATTGTCGTCCGACCATTATTACTACTGTCACTATTCTGTCACATCTGTCAGATTAACCCCAAAGAACAAAATACGTTTTATTTCCCCCAAAAATATAGTGATGCCCAAGGTACGCCGGAGTAAAAAATCACCCCCAGAAGGATGGGAGTTGATAGAACCAACCCTGGACGAGCTGGAGCAAAAAATGCGAGAAGGTAATATTTTTTTTCCCTGAGCACAATTATCATCATTTATTGCAGCCGAAACGGAAACTCATGAAGGGAAACGTAAAAACGAGTCCCTGTGGCCAATATTCAAAATCCACCACCAGAAGTCGCGGTATATCTACGATTTATTTTACAGGAGAAAAGCAATCAGCCGAGAGCTGTACAATTATTGCCTCGAAGAGAATATCGCAGACAAAAACTTGATAGCCAAGTGGAAGAAACAGGGCTATGAGAATTTATGCTGTTTGAGGTGCATTCAAGCGAGGGATACAAATTTTGGGACAAACTGCATTTGCAGGGTACCCAAAGGCAAACTTGAAGAGGTATGTATAGGTTTGGGAATGTTTTTGGTGTTAATTTTGATTTAATTGTAGGGGCGGATTGTGGAATGTGTTCACTGTGGGTGCAGAGGATGTTCAGGGTAATTTAAATTTTCTTGTTTCTATTATTTTCTTAATTAAACTTTCTTAATAAAGTCAACACTTTATATAAGCTTTTTTGGTTATGTTTATTTAAACTTTTGAAATAGCTAGGAATATTAACTTACTACTCCCAAATAGGGCAAGGTTCAAGTCTTATCTTAAAAGATCTCAGAGAATTTCAAATTTAAAGGGGTTACAAAATCGATTGATCACCCTGTACATATCAAGTGATCTAAAAAAACCCATCCTCAATAGGCTGCTAAAGTAATCAAAGACATGCTCTTTTGTTTTTGCACCCTACCTAATTGTTTACAATTGAGTTAATCATAAAAGTTGAGGCCCCTGGGCTTAATAATGAATTAAAACAGCAAAATAGTATAAGAATTCGTAAATTTATTCTTATTAACAATAACAATTACATACTATTATGATTGACTGAAGAAGGCAAATGCTGCTGTAGTTTCATATCCACAATTTCGTGGTAAATGCGAAATACCAAATCTTTGAAAATATCTGGATTAACATGTTTCCCAATTTGATGCAAAAGAAAGAATGACCCATAGCTCAAATTTTTAATTATGAGTTCGGCTTCTTTCACTGCAATGTGCCGAACAGCAACAGTCAGCATATGGCGCCTTAATTTAAATGACAAATAAACAGCGAATCTACAGAACAATGACAATGCAGTAATACAACCCAATATCAATAACCAAAACCATTGTATCAGAAATAATCTCTTATTTAAAACGTTCAATGGCAACACACATCGAGCATCACGATTCTGAACATCTCCTCCGGCTCCGTAGGTCTCCCAGTCACATTTTGTTAAATGTGGAAACAGCAATTCATCCTCTTCAGATGTTAAAAAGTTGATTCCGTACCAAATGAATTTTCCATCGAGTAAACAATTTGTAGCGAAGATTTGAAGGAGCTTAAACAGTTAAATCAAGCAAGTGTGGCAAAAAACTCAGTGGGCTTTGGAAGTGAAAAAATTGACAGGTGTCAATTTTGATAGAATCCAAAGCTCACTGGATGAGTTTTTCGGATAACCTAATAAAAAAATCTTACAAGATTAAGCACGTTCAGGGTTTCACAGAAGTTGTATCGTAACGCATACGACAGGTGAAGATTCTTCTCGGAAATGATGTAATGTGAAAGCATTTTGTTCATCTTGACATTCCATTCGGGGTTGTCCAGAGGGTTGCACAGGTCTTTAACTAAAATCTGCAGCCTTCCTCCCTCCCAGTTCTTCCACAAGTACCAAGGGACATAGAAAAAAGCAGCTTGAAGCCAGAAAAGAATGCAAATCCATTGGTAATATCCGTGCCAAATTTTTTCTCCACTTGCAAGTTCACCCTTAATGGAATAAGTTCCGTTGATCCAGCAGAAAGTTTCAAGGGTTTCCTTGTTTTCCATGTTGAATCCATTGCTTGGAAAGCACTTGATGGGGTCCCCAAAATATTGTTTAGTACTCAGCAAAACAGAAAATGTTATCAGTAAAAATACGGTGAACTTGTAGTGTAGACGGAAAACGCAGCTGTCGACTCGGGTTTTATTAACATTTAGGATGGTTTTTACATTTTTTAATGAAGCAATCATTTTTGGATTAATTAATACAAGTCTAGCGCAGTCAGTCAGGGATAACGTACTCTCTACAGCATGGAGGTACAGCACTAACAAAAACAAGATATAACCTGCTTATCACATTTGCAAAAAACACCCTCTTTGCAAACTATTTTGATGCTCGTATTTAAGGAAAGGGAACATAAAGGCGATTTTTGAGTGCGCCCACGTGCTGACTATTCTAAAAGCCACCGGAAGATGTACATCAATGCGATGTGTATCGCTGTAGATTTTCATCACTTTAATGAGTAGGTAGGTACTCTCCATTCATTTTCTGTTGAAGTTGAAGTGACAGAACGTCAAAATTTGAATTTTAGGTTGGTATGAGGAAATTTTGCAAGGAATTTTACTGACAGGTGAGTTGGTACAGGCGATTTCAATGCGATACGTCAGAAAACAAGTGTCAAAATTTTGCAATTGCTCTGAATTAGTCCAATATGGCCTTTGTGTGCGTGCAGTTTTGAGTAAAGTGCAAAGAAAAATATTCACGAAAAAGCCTCAAGTACGTTTATCTGTGACACTGCTGCTACCAATAAAATAAACCCTAGAAGATATTTTGGTTGATGTAATGTTTAATGTTTTTGCTTTCCCGCCAAATTTCGATCAAATTGTCAAAGTACACGCCCTTACAAATTAGGGTTGTACAGTTCCAGACAAATTTTAGTTCTGCTATAGAAAATGAACGGACTTTAGGTAATTCATTTTCAATTGAAGTGACAGAGAACATCAAAATTTGCATTTTAAAGGTTGGTATGAGGAAATTTTGCAAGGAATTTTACTAACAGATGAGTTGGTAGAAGCCTTACATCAGAAAACATGACAAATGTCAAAATTTTGCAATTGCTCTGAATTGGCCCAAAATGGCCTTTGAGTGCGTGCAGTTTTTATGAGTAAAGTGCAAAGAAAAATATTCATGAAAAAGCCTCAGGTACGTTTATCTGTGGCACTGCTGCTAACAATAAAAATAAAGCCTAGAAGATTTCGCGGGTAATGTAATGTTTTTGCTTTCCTGCTAAATTTTTATCAAATCGTCAAAAGTACACGCTCTTGCAAATTAGGGTTGTACAGTACAGTTCAAGAAAAATTTTAGTTCTGCTATAGAAAATGAAAGGACTTTATTTTGAAAATTTGCATGAAGGTGTTTTAGGGTTGTAGGTCGAGGTAGGGAATTAAACTCTCGAATAAATTCAACAATATATAATTAAAGTATTGGAATGAATGGCGTGGTCAACATAAGCAAGGCAGGCACATGTTCCTGCAGTAGTGCTAACTTAAGACTGCTTTCTACCATCTATGTACATTCTCTCCCGTACTGGATGTGGGGTAGTTACCGACGTAACGTAACATAAGTTTTTAACCGTTGCCGCCACAGTGTCATCGTAGGACATGACGTGTTCCTGTGATGGCACTATGTAGAATAATAACAAAACCTTTATTAAACAAAAATGTATTTTAAAAAAATGCAGAAGAGAAGCGGCTGGAACCTCCCCATCGCGTGGATCTTTGTATTCTGTGTAGATAGTAGTCAATTCGACAGAATTTTGTTTATGCTTATTGTCTGTGACTAATTTCGCAATTTTCGTATATAATACTACTAGTAACTCCAAAATTTCCGGAAATTTTTTGACATTTACGAATGACTTTTTGCCGAACGGAAATCAACACGAGTCGAAGACGAGTGGAGATTTCCGCGGCAAAAAGTCACGAGTAAATGGCAAATATAAATTTCCGGAAATTTTGGAGAGTTACGAGTAGTATTCAGCGAGAAAATTTCGACGAGCAAAATTTTACGAACATTTTTATGTAAAAAATGAAACAGGTAGGTAGGTAGGTTCTGAAACAAAATGACGTTTGATGTCTTAGTAACAGTAATTTGTTGATTTCATTCAAAAATTGTTGAACAAAAATGTCACGAAGATTTGGCGATGTTCCTCAACAAGATATCGACGCTGCAATTGACCTAAAGACACCAATTAATACAAGGAAATCGAGAAATTCAGTATGGCTTCAATTTATGCAGTTCTGTGACGAGCGGCAGCATCGCTTGAGTGAGTCGAGCACCAAGGTAGAACTCGCAAACATCATGCAAGATTGGGCGTATAACATGAGAAAACAAGACGGTAGGGAGTACAAGGAAAGCGTTGTTAAGGTCATGTGGAATAGTACTGCCAAGCAACTGCAAGAGCTTTACTACACGAAGCATGGTGTAAATTTGAATCCATTCAGCGATATAGAATTTAAGAAGGCACGGGACGCTAGAGACACCAAAAGAAGACATCTTCAGTCCGACGTAGAAAAAAGAAAAAGAAGCTCAGCTGCATTGACTGAAGATGAATATAAGAAAATTGTGCTCAGTTTTGCTGAAGACAACCCAGAGGGATTGCAGAAAAAGTTTTTCTTTCTGGCGTCATATGAACTCTGTTTTCGGGGCGGAGAGGCATTCTCGTGCCATTTACATTATTTCCTGGAAGAAAAAGACAATCAGGGCATGCTGACGAACAGAATAGAATACAACCCCCTGTTCAGTAAGAAGAGTCAAGGAGGAAATAAAAAACTTACTGAAAGTAAATGGTTGACATCAAATGATGGGAATCCCGATCTTTGCCCCGTCAGGTAACAAATCAGTAAGCTAAACAACACGAGTTTTATTGCTTTTATTTTTTAGGTTGTTCAGGAAATTAGTATCAAAAAGGACAAAATTTATTAGCACTACCAGACTGTTTTTGACTCCAAATCCCGGATGGAATGGCACTGGTTCGAGGGGGTGGTTCAAAAATTGTCCTGTTGGTCAGCACGAGATTTCAAAGTGGGTGAATTTGGCCGCCATGAAAATTGGTGTCGATACTGCGAACGTCAAGATATCAAATCATTCAATTCGTGCAACAACCATCTCGCACCTCGCAAAAGCTGGAGTAGACACCCACCAACTAATCAAAATTAGTGGGCACAGCAGCGCAACTTCTGTAAAGCCTTATCTTCAGCTGGATGCCGAACATCACGCGCAGCTAATAAAGAGGCTAAGAAAAGACCACCCTGAATCCTCGCCTGCACCTGTGCCTGAATTTCACCCTGAACGGGAATCATCAATGCCAATAAATTCTTATTCTAGTCAATCCTCTAGTGAGGCTAAAGTAGTCTATAATAATTGTACTTTCAATAATTATCATTAATAAATAAATGACTTAAAAGTGTAACTTTTGACAATCTTAATAAAAACCTGTCAAAAAAATTTCCGCTGAAATTTTTCTGTCAAACGAATTTCCGATGTAATTCTTCTCCTATTGGTCACATTACGTCATCAAACTCGCTCGTGATTGGATAAAATTTTGAAAGTCAAATTTTCTGACAAATACCGACATCACCTCGGACATCACCCATCACATTTGACAATATGTTCCTTTTAAGGTTAACAGTTTGCCACCCTTTTGACAATAACTGATACTTTATGTCATCCACTGTCAGCCTGTTCCCTTTTAATGAAAAATATTTTTTTCTCTATTTTTCACTGAAATGGCAGAAACTGTGAATACATTTTTAGAACGAGAATTTAATCGTCTTCCTAATGGCGACATAAAAAGGGAGACCTTTGTATTTAAAATTTAAAGTTGATATGCCTACATGGCACTTCCCGTGGACCAATTGCTTCCAAAAGCCTTTCAGGTCTTCAACGGGTCACCCAATCTCCATGTACCAAATTTCAGCCAAATCGATTCGCTAATTTGGGCTATAATGTATTTTTAGTGTTATTATGAAATTTCGATTTTTTGACCCAAAGAGCACTAAATGCGAACGAATTTTGTCTTACTTAAAACCAGAATTTGAAGACCTTTCTGATGGTGACAATAAATCTTTCAAAAACTTGTTTTGGATGGTTAAATGAGTGAATAATTTTAAAGTTACAAATTGGTGTGCCAAAACGGCAGTTTCCGTGGGCCGATTGAATCCAAAATTTGTTCAGCTCTTCGACGTGCAATACAATCCCCGTGAGCAAAATTTCAGCCAAATCGGTTCAGGGGCTTGGGCTGTACCGCGATTTTAAAGTCGGATAAAAAATTTTTTTTTTTTATTTTTGATCAAAAGGGCACTAAGAATGAATACATTTTTAGAAGCAGAATTTGAAGACCTTTTCTATCGTGAGGTGAAAAATGGGGGTTTGCATTTAAAATTTAAAAGTTGATGTGCCAAAATGGCATTTCTAGTTGCACGATTGGTTCCAAAAGCTTTTCAGATCTAAGTTATTGGGTTATCACATGCACACGTACCAAATTTCAGCTAAATCTGTCGAGTAGTTTGGGCTGTGGCGTGTTTACGAACGTACGTACATACATACAGACACATTTTAAAAACCACTTTTTTGGGCTCCTCAGACCTCAAAACGTATAGATCCGGTCTTATCTCGAATTCGAAAATTTTAGTGATTGCAGTACCTCCCTTTTTTTTTAAATGGTGAAGTGGAGTGGGGAGGTTAAAAGTGAGAAACAATAAGTATTGGGTATCAGTTTGGTATTAGCACATAGGTATAATAATGCTGAGGTATAATTTTTGAGAAAATTTGCAAATAAACTTTTCGTTTTTGGTGCACCCCATTCTAGCGACTACTCCGTGTTTCTTTTGATGCCATCCTAATAGATATAAGTAAAACCAAAACAATAAGTACATACCTAGGTACTTAAAGTAGTGGAAGGTAGGTAAGTAAAGTTAACATGAGATGGAAAAACCGGCCCTTAAAGTTAATTCTTCAAAAATTCTATAGCAACAAATTGTTGACAACAATTGTTTCTATGGTATCGTAGTGGGCTTGGCGTAGCCCTTGATGACTTGAGAGACGTAGGGCGGCGTAGACTGTGGAAATTACATGGAAAACGTCCACTGTCAGACTCTCACAGCAGGGCTACTAGATCGAAAAAGTTTTTGCTCACGTTATTTTATACAAACCGCCCTAATAAGGGACGAAAATGACTGCGAACATGATTGTTTGTTGTAAGCTGTTATGGTCATATTAAATAGGTATTCTCGATTCGGAAAAATATGAAATGTGAAGGAATAGCTCCCTTCCGTTTTGGTGAGTAATATGGCAGCCGTACACCAGGACACCATACCCCTGGAAAACGCTCGATTAAAGCAACTCGAAATTATCACAAACAAAAAGTAATTCATCGAACTAAGCACAGGCATATTATCAGTTGATATTTTTTGAGGCCGAATTTACTATTATTAAAACCAAGAAAAGAGCCACGACGGGATAAATAAACCAAGCGGAATGAGCGGCAAAACTGCATTGTTTATGTGGGAGGCGCGCGAACATTGCCTCGTTGACGCCATCACGTTTACAATCTACCAGTTCAAGCGGCTGATGTAGCTCAAAAACCGTGTGTGATAAAAAAATGCAGCAGAGAAGCGGCTGGAACCTCCCCATCGCGTGGATCTTTGTATTCTGTGTAGATAGTAGTCAATTCGACACAATTTTTTTTATGCTTATTGTCTGTGACTAATTTCGCAATTTTCTGACAAATACCGACATCACCCATCACATTTGACAATATGTTCCTTTTAAGGTTAACAGTTTACCACCCTTTTGACAATAACTGATACTTTATGTCATCCACTGTCAGCATGCTCCCTTTTAATTAAAAATATTTTTTTCTCTATTTTCCACTGAAATGGCAGAAACTGTGAATACATTTTTAGAACGAGAATTTGATCGTCTTTCTAATGGCGACATAAAAAGGGAGACCTTTGTATTTAAAGTTGATATTTCTAAATGGCACTTCCCGTGGACCAATTGCTTCCAAAAGCCTTTCAGGTCTTCAACGGGTCACCCAATCTCCATGTACCAAATTTCAGCCAAATCGATTCGCTAATTTGGGCTATAATGTATTTTTAGTGTTATTATGAAATTTCGATTTTTTGACCCAAAGAGCACTAAATGCGAACGAATTTTGTCTTACTTAAAACCAGAATTTGAAGACCTTTTTGATGGTGAGAATAAATCTTTCAAAAACTTGTTTTGGATGGTTAAATGAGTGAATAATTTTAAAGTTACAAATTGGTGTGCCAAAACGGCAGTTTCCGTGGGCCGATTGAATCCAAAATTTGTTCAGCTCTTCGACGTGTAATACAATCCCCGTGTGCAAAATTTCAGCCAAATCGGTTCAGGGGCTTGGGCTGTACCGCGATTTTAAAGTCGGATAAAAATCTTTTTTTTCTTAATTTTTGATCAAAAGGGCACTAAGAATTAATACATTTTTAGAAGCAGAATTTGAAGGCCTTTTCTATCGTGAGGTGAAAAATGGGGGTTTGTATTTGAAATTTAAAAGTTGATGTGCCAAAATGGCATTTCTAGTTGAACGATTGGCTCCAAAAGCTTTTCAGATCTAAGTTGGGTTATCACATGCACACGCACCAAATTTCAGCCAAATCGGTCTAGTAGTTTTGGCTGTGGCGTGTTTACAAACGTACGTACGCACGTACGTACGTACGCACATACACACAGACACATTTTAAAAACCACTTTTTTGGGCTCCTGAGACCTCAAAACGTATAGATCCGGTCTTATCTCGAATTCGAAAATTTTAGTGATTGCAGTAACCTCCCTTTTTTTTTAAATGGTGAAGTGGAGTGGGGAGGTTAAAAAACTGTCATAACCATTGTTCTTAGAATTTTCTACACTTTTTATTTAAGCAAAATAAAACTCTATAATGACTGGACTAACCGGTATTTGCATTTAAAATGTAGTCTCCCCATTTAATTTCTAATAGGAAAAAAATCCCTTCTACCCCTGCAAAGTCTCGAGTTATGTGCGTGTACGTATTCGCAGCAACTGCAGATATTCTGATATTTTGATTCTTCAAACAAATACCTTCTGATTATTGATTGTTGCAAACGTCATATTATTGAAGTTGCAGTAATGTTTTTTCAACTGTGCAATAAAGTGAATGATTTTTTAAATTGAAGAACCCTAAATAAAAGGGCCAAAGTGTTTTCAGAAACTAATTATAAAATGATGGACTTCCTGAACTCCTTCAAATCTTTGATAAAACTAGAACAGATTCGCATCGACAACAACGTTTTTAGGCTCCACTACAAACTTACTGTGATCATGTTGATCTTTTTCTCTGTTTTGCTCACGAGCAAACAATATTTTGGGGACCCCATTCAGTGCCAAGTGAACGAAAACAAAGAGATCATTGAGACTTATTGCTGGATCTATGGAACCTATATACTAAAAAAAACTCTTAAAGGTACCTATTTAAGCCTGTACCTACTTATTTTTCTCTTGTCTATACAACATACCTAATATTACGTAGGTACGGGAGGGAATTCCCTTTTATTTCTTCCTGCTTTCCTCTATTTAGGTTTTAGAAACTTACCGCATCCGATAGCTTCCATACCTGTGAGTCCTATGACAAAATAATGGGACTAATAACATCTTGGAGTTGATCCTATAGGTACAGCCAGGAGATAAAATATTAGCCCTCGACCGTGAACAATGTCCACAGATTCTTAGTAAAGAAACTCGAAATAGGTTTGTGAAGGCTTGCATCATACTCGAGTCGTTTTAATAAAGAGGATTTCACGTTCAATTTTAATTTTTTTGAAAAAGCTTGTGAGAATCTATCCACATTGTGAGCGGTCTAGGGCCATTATTTTATCTCCTGAGTGTACTTGAATAGGGACTTTCTCAATTTTCCCGCGCTTATGAATAATTTGACAAGCGATATCGGTCGGGCTTGTTCGTAATTCCGGGAAGTTTGAAATGGTCTACATTCGGCTTTGATTTCTGAACTAACTCCAAGAAATTATTTGTCCATTACGTGTTTTGTCACAGGTAGAAGAGAATCTGCATCTATAAAATTAATTAGGAAAGTAGGAAAAATAATAAAATGAAATTCCAAACGTAAATCCTAAAGTGCGTCCTACTATTATACTACTACTACTACTTACTACTTTACTCTATTAACGACTTAAGTACTCTTATTTAGATGATATACGCCGTGGCATTCCCGGACTAGGAAATGACCAACAAAAGTCAGCTCCTTGGGGAAAATTCGGCGAAGAAGTCATATGGCAGAAATATTACCAATGGGTGTGCATCGTGTTTTGCTTTCAAGCCCTTTTGTTCTACCTTCCCAGGTATTTGTGGAAAACTTGGGAGGGAGGTCGATTGCGACTTTTAGTGAGTGATCTTAATGGGCCTCTCGTCACAGCCACTTGGAATCCTGCCACAAAGGCACAGCTGGTCAACTATTTACTGGATGGCAAATATTTACACAATCTTTATGCCTTTCGCTACACAATTTGCGAATTTCTCAACTTACTTAACGTCGTAAGACAATCAAAACATTTCATTCAAAAAATCATTACCGAAAATAAATTACAGGTGGGTCAAATATTTTTAATGGACTGGTTCCTGACAGGTCAATTCTCCTTCTATGGAATTGCCATGATGACGTCACAGGATGTCAACCCGATGACCCAAGTTTTTCCAAAATTGACCAAGTGTCAGTTCTACAAATACGGCCCCACAGGTTCGGTGGTAAACCGCGACGCCCTCTGCGTACTTCCCCTGAACATCTTAAACGAGAAATTGTTCCTAGTGTTATGGTTTTGGTTGCTTTTGCTCACCTTCATTACGTTGGTTTCTTTGATTTATAGGATGGTCGTCATGGCCTCACTTAAATTTCGCGTATACCTTCTCATGGCACAGGCGAGATTCATTGCGTATCGACAGGCCTTCGTCATAATTAAATATTTAAATTACGGGGACTTCTTTGTGTTGTATCATTTGGGGAAAAACATAAATCCTATTATTTTTAAAGAGTTGGTGAGTGCGATTTTTGAGGCCATAAAGGCGAGAAACTCGAGTAGATATTATCCCCAAAATTAAATGCGTTGATATAGGTGAAAATATGTAATTTTTTATAGCAAAATGTATGATAATAAAGGACAGAATAATATGTAGGTAGGCATTTTATTTTTCAAATCTGACCTATATAGCCTATGTGAATAATTATTGTCAGCGTTGATGAGGTGGTTAGGCTGATTATGGTGACACTTCAACTCATTTGAAATCAATGAAGTATTTTGAAATGACATTTTTTCAAAAACCACTTTTTTGGGTTCCCAGTACCCTAAAACGTAAAGATTTGATGTTTTTGGAGATTTGATTTTTCTGAATTTTTCGAATAGATTTCAGTCAGTTAAAAATTCCTTTTCGATCACAATAAATTATCAACAATTCTATATGTATTTTGTGCAAGAGTGTGTTGCCTGTGCTTACTTTGCAAATCTAAGCGGCTGAAGGGCAAATTCCGTTTTAAATCTATTTACATCAAGATAAATTTTAATTTATTTTTAATTTTTTTTAACCTCCCCACTCCACTTCACCACTTAAAAGAAGGGAGGTTACGTCAATCAGCAAAATTTTCGAATTTGAGATAACACCAGATCTTCACGTTTTAAGGTCTCAGGAACCCAAAAAAGTGGTTTTAAAAATGTGTCCGTATGTATGTACTTTCGTATGTTCGTACGTACGTTCGTTTGTAAACACGCCACAGCCAAAACTACTAGACCGATTTGGCTGAAATTTGGTACGTAGGCACCCAACTTAGATCTGAAAAGCTCTTATTGAAGCCATTTAGCACGTCACCATAAGAAAGGCCTTCAAATTCTGGTTTTAAATAAGACAAAATTCATTCGCATTTAGTTATTTAGTACCTTTTGAGTAAATGTAGTAACACTAAAACCACGACGATATAGCCCTAACTACTGCCCCTGTTGCAAATGGACATTAGAATTTCTTTAGAAAACATTAGAAATTTGTAATGCGTTGTAATGGCATCTAATGAGCCTAATGATTTGTAAGGGAAACTAAGACTAAGTAATTTTGGAATGGAAAAGCCCAACTGACCCGATTTCTAATGTATTGTACTGAAATCTAATGGTCTTCCATTTCACTCACTAGAAACCATTATAACACAGTGTTGCATTTCTGATGTGTTTTCCCCATTACAAAAACAGATTAAAGCGGATGGCGCTGTATGAAGAAGGGTAGCCAATCAGATGCATGCAACGCGGGTAAAATTTATTCTTTCAACCCCTATAATCCACCCCTAGGGGGTTCATGAATTTTTTAATAATTTTTTCCGAAACTCTATGCCCAATAAATGCACGCCGAAAATTTCAAAATTTTGACCGGGTTTTTGCGATTTGGGACCACTGTGCGGCGTCGACATTTTCAGGAACACATCACCAGTCGTCACATCACCAGGAACACCAATCATATTGCTTCAAATTTGTAATGGAAAAACACGTGACAATTTTGGGCAATTGAGTTGTAGTGTTTTACTGATAGTCCAGTCAAATTAGACCTCCAGGGGACCGGAGGTTACAATAAATGTTGGAAAGCAGGAGATGGTCTTAAACCCTTTAGTAGGCATCTAATAGAAGTATCCTAGTTTTGCACCTTCCCAGGATGTGTGCGTATGATAGGGTGTCCAAAAAACCCCGAAATTTTCGGACTTTTTTCAGTTTTTCGCTTATAATTTCTAAACAGTGCTTCCTAGCGGAAAGTTCGCTATTTTCGAAATTAAAGCGCACTAAATTCTGCGTCGAATGAGCCCCCCAAACGTTAAGTTAAGGTAGGGTCGCAAACCATGGTCAAAAACGACAATTTTGTGAAAAATTGACAAGTAGTGACTTTTCGTCGTCTGTAACGTCCAAACGGCTACTCTAATTTAAAAAACTTATAGCTTGAAAGTTGTAGACCATCAATCGCTGATTTCAAAAAGCATCACAAATTTAAATTTTGGTTAAAAGTATTCAAAAATAATTTATCTATAAATTGTTAAGAAATGAGACAATGAATAAAAGATCAATTTCTTCGAAATCTTTTGGAGGTGGAGGGGCCAGGGTCGTTCGCAGGCTCGATGAATAGTGTGTCGCCTTCAAATAGTTGAGGCTTTAGATCTAGAAAATCAAAATAGAGCAATCCATAAACAGTCATAAGTCAGTACCTACCTAAGCCTCAACTATTTGAAGGCGATACACTATTCATCGAGCCTGTGAATGACCCTGGCCCCTCCACGTCCAAAAGATTTCGAAGAAATAGATTTTTTAATAATAAACAATAAATAATAAATTGTTTTTTGAATACGTTTAACCAAAATTTAAATTTGTGATGCTTTTTGAAATCATGGTCGAACTTAACGTTTGGGGGCTCATTCGACGCAGAATTTAGTGCGCTTTAATTTCGAAAATAGCGATAACTTTCCGCTAGGAAGCACTGTTTAGAAATTATAAGCGAAAAACTGAAAAAAGTCCGAAAATTTCGGGGTTTTTTGGACACCCTATCATACGCACACATCCTGGGAAGGTGCAAAACTAGGATACTTCTATTAGATGCCTACTAAAGGGTTTAAGACCATCTCCCGCTTTCCAACATTTATTGTAACCTCTGGTCCCTATTTGATTCCAAAAGTTTTAGGAATGTGTAGGGGTAGATCCCGTGAACAACATAAAATGAAATCCCATCGATTTTCGGCTCCGCGGGGGTAGGGGGGAGGTTTAAAAGTGCCTTCTTTCAGTTTTTCGCTGATAACTTGAAAACGGTGTGTTGCACAAGGAATTCATGCGAGAGTAAAATGAAAGGGTATTAAATTCCCTACAAAAGAGTATATCTAAGTTTGTTCCTATCTGTTTTGGTTTCCGAGATATCCGCTAGCAAAAATGGATAATTTTTGAAAAAAGTATCGCCTCACGTTTTTCGTCAAACTTGCCCTTCTAGCTCTTCACTCTTTCGTTTTACAGAAACATGGTCGGAAAGAAAGTTGTAGAGCGTTAATTAAATTTTCTTCAAAAAAAGTATACATACAGTGCGAGTGTAAAGTTTGGAATAAAATTCCAATCTGCCCAAGTAGCAAAAAGACTTTAAGAAAATATAGTTGGATAGTTGAATTCGTATCAAAGTATCAAAAAAAAGGTTTGACGTGTACTCGCCATTTTGAAAATTATTGTTTTTTGACCGATTCTTCGATATTTTTGAAAATCTAGGGTGGCCGTGACTTCACTTTTGGGCAATTATCATACAAGTTCTTGTCTCGTAGATTCCGAATCCGTTGAGAAAGAAGTATGTTTGAAGAAACAAAATTAGCCTCATTTCCGGATAAACCGGAAGTGAAAAAAAAATCTTAGTGCACCGTTAGATCCGCGTCAAAAAAATAAAATCAACCAGTCCGAAGAATTTTGGCAGAAATCAATGGCAAAAAATTTATGAATTTTATTCCTTACTTTACGCTCGCACTGTATATGTGCCCATTTATCTTCAACTGGTTGAAAGTTAGAGCAAAAGGTATAGAGGCGAGTTCCGCTACAGGAGATGCTGATGTATGAACAGCGCACTGATACGAGAGGAAGACGTGGAAGAAGATGAAGATTTTGAAGATATGACTGAACACTGAAGATATTTTGAAAATAATTTTTTTTGTAGAAAATGAATTTTTCCTATATTGACGAGGCGTAAATTTAATTAATGCTCTGTTACTTTCTTTCCGACGATGTTTCTGTAAAACGAAAGAGTGAAGAGCTAGAAGGGCAAGTTTGACGAAAAACGTGAGGCGATACAACTTTTTTCAAAAATTATCCATTTTTGCTAGCGGATATCGCGGAAACTAAAGCAGATAGGAACAAACTTATATACACTCTTTTGTAGGGAATTTGATACCCTTTCATTTTACCCTCGCATAAATTCCTTGTGCGACGCGCCGTTTTCAAGTTATCAGCGAAAAACTGAAAGAAGGGACCTTTAAACCTCCCCCCCACCCCCCGCGGAGCCGAAACTCGATGGGACCTTATTTTACCTTGTTCAGGGGATCTACCCCTACACATTCCTGAAACTTTTGGAACTACATGATTTAGTTCCTCTATTTCGAATTTTTTGGTCTATTTTGCCTGGACTATATCTGTAATGGGTTGATCTGGGAATTCGCACGACAAGTAGCCCAGTCAAATTAGACAAATCGAGTGAAAAAAATCCCGGAGTTTTGAAATTTGGCATGGTTGTTCGCTAGTATCTACAGAACATCATACTAAAAGTACCCGAGGGTGGGGGGTGAGCGCGAGGGGGGGGGGGAGCTGATTAAATGTGCATTTTCTGCGTTTTTCGTATATGTATATCTCCGTAACTACCAATCCTAGCGAAAATTATTCTATATACAAAATTAAAGCAGACTAAATTTCCTATCAAAACGGTCCTATTTGTTTTGTCGTAGGATTCATACTTTAAATGTTATAAGCTTAATAAATTCTCATATTTACTTGGGATGGCTCCAGCCAAGGAGTATAAGGTTTTGACCCACACAAAAATAAAGTAGTGCTGAAAATTGGCACTTATGCTCTACTGGCAGTCATGAATGACGTGTCAAAAGTTCCGGAGCCTGCGGTGCCGGCGTCCTATTTTTTTGGTACCGGAAGGCATTAAGTGATAGTCATACATTATTTTTCACATAACATGATTATTTATGAACCGATTTGATCGGGATTGGTCTCAAAATGACCACAACGACCTAATCAATACTGATAATATGGATAGACTCCTGAAATTTTGAGATGAAACATCCCTTTTTTTCTTGGAGAAATCGTGCTCCAGAATCGGCTTAGTGTTGCTTTTTTGCGATTATTTCTCCAACGGCTTATCGGCCGACAAAAATGTATAGGATCATTTCGTTGCAAATTTTATCCTGAACATTTCAGTTCCTACACATTTTTGTCGTTAGAGAAACCATTGAGGAGATAATAGGAAAAAAGCAGCGCGAAGTCCTTTTTCGGGGAAATCGTATTTCAGTACCGACTTCGCGCTGTTTTTTTCCGATTATCTCCTCAATGGTTTATTTAACGACAAAAATGTGTAGGAGCTGAAATGTTCAGGATAAAATTTGCAACGAAAAGATCCTATAGATTTTTGTCGTCCGATAAGCCGTTGGAGAAATAATCTCAAAAAAGCAACACGAAGCCGATTCTGGACCACGATTTCTCCAAGAAAAAAAAGGATGTTTCATCTCAAAATTTCAGGAGTCTATCAGTAGTATCAGTATTGATTAGGTCGTTGTGGTCATTTTGAGACCAATCCCGATCAAATCGGTTCATAAATAATCATGTTAAGCGGAAAATAATGTATGACTAACACTTTTAAGGCCTTCCGGTACCAAAAAAATAGGACGCCGGCACCGCAGGCTCCGGAACTTTTGACACGTCATGTCATTCAGGACTGCCAGTAGCGCATAAGTGCCAATTTTCAGCACTACTTTATTTTTGTGCGGGTCAAAACCTTATACTCCTTGGCTGGAGCCATCCCAAGTAAATATGAGAATTTATCAAGCTTATAACATTTAAAGTATGAATCCTGCGACAAAAACGAATAGGACCGTTTTGATAGGAAATTTAGTCTCCTTTAATTTTGTATATAGAATAATTTTCGCTAGGATTGGTAGTTACGGAGATATATACGAAAAACGCAGAAAAGGCACATTCAATCAGCTCCTCCCCCTCGCGCTCACCCCCCACCCTCGGGTACTTTTAGTATGATGTTCTGTAGATACTAGCGAACAACCATGCCAAATTTCAAAACTCCGGGATTTTTTTCACTCGATCGCAACTTTTTTGTCTAATTTGACTGGGCTAAAGTAACTATGTATATCAATCCATTGCAACTCATTACATATTTTTTTAAATTAATTCTAATGGGCATTTGCAACAGGGATACATCGCAATTTCTGTGGTTTTCCACTAAATATTGACGGATTCCACTAGAAAATTCAGCAAAACTCCCCAGAAATGTCGATATATCGCAAAAAAGTTGCGAAATATCGTACATACGGAATACGACCTTTATTAAATGGAAAACGGAAGCACTGCACGTAGCTGTCAAGCGTCAGAAGAAGAAGACACTTGACAGCTACTTGCAGGCCTTCCGTATTTGGTCGCCTTACACATAACCAAATCACATAATAGACCATTAAAAATTACAGAATCATTATAAATCAATTTCGGTAATGTATCAATTCGGTTTGTTTGGAAATTGGAACTTAACCATCAGAGGCAACAATAAATGGCGGCGGCGTGACCTCAGACTCCCCGTGGTGAGGGTGGTGAGCCACGCTGTAGATCTGTTGTTTCAAATTCGAAAGTTTTAGTGAGACCAGTAACCTCCCTATTTTTAAATGTGGTGTGGGACGGTTAAGACAACACGTGCAATACCTGTGCATAACTTAGGTACCTGATCCAGGTAGAGGATTTTGCTGTGTAAATTATACCAGTTTTAAATTTCGCGGGCAAACGACTATTGCGCAAGGCGCAAAGCTGCTCCGGGCTCACACACGCGCACCAATCGGCATCAAAACAAAATAAAACCATAAAAATTAAAAATGGCGTCAAACTTCGACGGTCATTTAGATGTTTGACTAGAATTTCAAGCTGAATCTGTGTGATTACGAGTGATATTTGTGCGAATTTTTTAATTAAAAGACTTTTACGGATAGGTGAGTACTGGATTGTTGTTTTTTTCCACAAATAGTCGGGAGAGCTTGATCCGAGATTGGAAATCAAATGGCGTCGTATGACGAAAATCATTTGCGACAAAAATACCGCAATCCGCAATATTTACCAAGTTTTTGTTTAATCCGTCGCGGCTTTACCTTTCAATTTGTATAAATTTGATAATTATTCCACCTAGAATGCTCGGATTGTGCTCTCCAAAGCAGGAAACGTACTTTTTACCTATTTTATTATAATTTTCATGCCTGCTACCTTAAATACCCCCAAAATAATTGTCACATGGATTTTCCATCTTCGATCACGATTTATTCTCGATTATCCAATCAGGATTTGTTTACTTTGAGCAAGCCGCAGCAAGCTTCGTTTTGTTGTGATTCTTCAGAACGTTGCAATGCTGTCGCTGCGTTCAGATTGCAAAGCAAATGTCTGAACGCGCTCAATGCCATTTAAACCAAGTGAATGGCTGTCTTAAGTCTTGTCTAGGTCTAGCATTTTGTTTTATTGTTTACCACAAGCAACTTGTGTAAAACAAGAAATAGTGGCAGTGTCGTTCTTTGCAAATATGCGACCTTGATTGAATGGCTCCGATCCGAACTTAGCATGGGCCGGGTGTACTGTTGCCAGGCTCTGCGGAAAACATTTTTGATGGTTGAGACGTTTTTACAGGTTGTCATGTAGAGAACTCTTCATTTTGTTATCTAGCTGAATTCTGAAATCCCTCCAGATAAGATAGCCGTGGACAAAAATAGGTCGTGTTGATCAATCATGATGGCCTCCTTATGCTTGTTTTGATTTGCACCTTGCACCATTTCATCTCCATAGTTCAGCTAAGTTTGGTTTACCGAAAAGTTCATAATGCGAATATAATACATTCAATAATCAATGGTAGCGTGTGATTCAAAATAAATGACTTCAAGGATACTTTATAAAGCAAATATTTGACAAGCCAGGGTTAGCTGTCATTCATGTCAAACACTTGTTTTGCAAAACAAACTCGAAAACAAAACAAACAAAAATTAGTTTGCGCCAAAAATTGCCACAAATCTTCAAAACCCAGGAGTTTTAGTTTTGAATAGGGTTTTGACCTACACAAAAATAAGATAAAAATTCGAACTTGAAAACTGTCTTCCAGACTGAACAGCCTGAAGCTGACCACTTCAGTTTGGTCGAAACATTTATATGTATACAGGGTGCGATTTTAGTGAACTAAAAACCAAATAAAATTGCTCATAAAACACTACAAAGCAAAGATGACTTTGATTTTTATCAACTTCAACTTGAATGTCAACTGGATGTCAACTTTTCGTTTTCAAATGGACACACCAAATTTTTTTTAGCTGATTTTTTTCTGCGTCTTCTGATGTACAGGGTGATCCAACCGTTTTGTCCCACTTTTAAATTGGAATATCTCCGTTGTCTTACAAGTTAGAAGGTTGAATCAAAAAGTGGATTATAAAGTAGACCTTCAAGTTTTGTTTGGTATATAGAAACAAATTTTTCAAGGTCAAACTTCGTCTGCGGAAAAAAGTTAAATTGTTTTAAATGGAACACACGGTATATTTTGCATTTTTTGGTTAGATCTGATCATTCTAAACAAGTTTTGTATAGCATACTATAGCTTTACTTCTAACCGTTTGGCGGGAATGTTGAAAGTTGTAGCGCGAACGTTGGCACTTAGGAGTGTACCGGGCTAACCACTTAAGATTTCAAAATGAAATTTACCACATAAATTATCTAAAATACTCTTCATTAACACGTCATCAATTTTTAATTTTTTTTAGTTTTATTTTTTTTCTCGAGATTTTCAAAATGCCAACGTTCGCGCTACAAATTTCAAAATTTCCGCCGAACGGTTAGAATTAGAGCTATAGTATGATATACAAAACTTGTTTAGAATGATCAGATCTAACCAAAACATGCAAAATATACCGGGTGTTCCATTTAAAAAAATTTAGCTTTTTTCCGCAGAGACGAAGTCTGACCTTGAAAAATTTGTATCTATACAGGGTTTGCCTCGACGAGCGTCAGTTAGCCGTATCTGGAGAACTGTCTTTAGCATCGTCATGAAAATTTGTACACAGGGGTTTCAAGTAATTTTGAATCGACGTAAAATATTTTCATCAATGGCGCGTTTCCGGTTATACCGGAAATAGGTACTAACTTTCTTATTTTAAATGGAACACCCTGTATATTATGATATTTTTGGATTCTACGTTTAATTATAAGTGAACTGTTACTAAGAATTGCTATGCCAAAAATCAACCGTTTTTGAGGAAATCAAGAATTTCGCTTTTTTATGTCAAGTGCAGGCCTAACTTCAAAAAGCTGTAACATCCTTACAGTATGAAATGAGGCAACGATATTAATTTAGCATGAAGATTAATGTAGGGTATATCCGCCCGTGCACTCAAATTGGGTCAAATACATACAGGGTGTTCTCTGCAAATTTTTAAACATCATCAACTTCATTGGTCAAAAAGTCAATTTTTTCAAATGGAATGCCTCAACTATTTTATGGCACCTCGTTGAAGAATTTAATTGTCTATCATTTTAGTCTACATGTTTGCCATATTTAAAAAAAAGTTTTTGTGATATTTCAAAGTATTTGGAATTTGAACAAAATTTCATATTTAGCACCATTTTAATAACCAAAGTTAGCTATGATTTTAGGAGCCTTTAGAGTTCCTTAAGGCTGCTCAAACGAACATTGAAGCCCATTTTAATCCTGTTTAAAAATATGAAATTTTGGTCAAATTCCAAATACTTAGAGATATCACAAAAACTGTTTATTTAAACATGGCAAACATTTAGACTAAAATGATAGACAATTCAATTCTGCATCGATGGGCCATAAAATAGTTGTGGCATTGCATTTGAAAAAATTGTCTATTTGACCAATGAAGTTGATGAAGTTTAAAAATTTGCAGAGAACACCCGTATGTATTTGAACCAATTTGATTCCAAGGGCGGGCACACCCTACATTAGTCTTCATTCACAGTTAATATTGTTTTCTCATTTCATACTGTAAGGATGTTACAGCTTTTTGAAGTTAGGCCTGCACTTGGCATAAAAAAGCGAAATTCTTGATTTCCTCAAAAATGGTTGATTTTTGGCATAGCAATTCTTAGTAAAAGTTTGCCCAGAATGAAACGTAGAATCCAAAAATATCATAATATACAGGATGTTCCATTCCGGTATAACCGGAAGTGCGCCATTGATGAAAATATTTTACGTCGATTCAAAATTAAGTTGAGTTGGTTCATAATAAACGAAAATAATTAAAATTATTGTCTTTTCAATCTTTTCATGTGTGCCGCGAAAAAAATTCTGCAAATGCATTTTACATTTTAGAAAATAACATATTTTCAGTGTTTTGTTAAGTTTCTATCAGATTCACGGCACATTCGAAGATTTTTAGTAAAAAATATTTTAATTTTGACAAAATAATTATTTTCACAACTAATTCGAGGGTCCAATGCTAAAACTGGCTATGTCCACTTTTGAATGAGTTATTCCTGCAGATACGTCTAATAAATGTCTCTGCATCGTCCTGTAAAATAATTTGCATAAATATGTGAAAATAGAGACAAAGAAAGCGTATGTAAATTTCAAAACCCATATACATTGCCATAGTCGGCATGAAACGTTTCTTCGCTTCCTGAGAAATTATATAATATGGACAGTTTTAGCATTGGACCCTTCAATTATAAACCAAACATAACATCAGAAGAAGCAGAAAAAAATTAGCTATTAGACCGAGTAAAAAAAGTAAAAACTATCTTGAGTTTATAGTGTTTTATGAGCTTTTTTACGTCAAGTGCAGCAGGCCTAACTTCAAAAAGCTGTAACATCCTTACAGTATGAAATGAGAAAACGATATTAATTTGGCATGTGTTTCCGCCCCTGGACTCAAATTGGATCAAATACATACAAGGTGTTCTCTGCAAATTTTTGAACATCATCAACTTCATTGGTCAATTTTTGCAAATGAAATGCCCCAACTATTTTATTAAGGCTTAAAAGAAGAATATGAGGAGTTCTCAAAGGACCCCGCATCATCCTTATGGGAAAATGGCTTTCTGTCGGATTGGCTGAAATTTTAGTATGTTGTAGATTTTGACCTCCTAATCAAAAGTTATCATTGCCTCAAAGCAATCGTATGGACAGTTTTTGCTCCAGAGGCTGCCGAAGATAAAATTTTCCCATAAGAATTACATGCAGCGAAAATTAATTTGCATTTTTGCCTTCATAATAGCACATGATAAGTCCAGGGGCACTTTTCTTACGTATATTATTAACATACTTTTATACAGGAGTCTTGTGGGTGTGTTTGCTTATTATGCTGAAAAAGGTATTTTTACGCCGGTCCCAAAAATGTGTGTCCTTATGGGGAAAAGTTTATCTTCGGCAGACTCAATATCAAAAACTGTCCGTACGATTTCTTTGGGGCAATGATAACATTTGATCAGGAGGTCGAAATCTACAATATACCAAAATTTCAGACAAATCCACAGACAGCCATTTTCCATAAGGATGGTGCAGGGTCGAGTGCAGGGTCCTTTTGAGATGAAACATTAACTTTACCTCATTGTTCTGTAGGTTCAAACTATTTTTTCACTAAAACTCCTGGGCTATACAGGATGGTGAATTTTTCGTTGCTCCCCATTGGCAACTCGGAAACCATAAGAGATCGAGAGTAGGTTAAATTAGAGGAAAGTTGCAAAATTTTCTTTTGAAAAATCAATTAATATGGACTTTTTTGAAAAAATATGTTAAAGCTTTAGTCGCACTATGCCAATACGCATTTAATTTCTTTTGAATTCAGTTGTTTTCACATGTCAAAAAAGACAAAAATAGTCGGTGTACCGTTTTGCAATTGTTTTTCATCTAAGTTTAAACTGGTTTTACAAAATTGTTCATACCAATTTTCAAATTTTTACACGATCTCTCAAAAAAGTTTTATATTGGTTGAAAGCTTGGTCCATTTTTCAAAGAGGAACTGATGTTTGATTACACAAGGTAGTTTCACAGTCTCGTTCCACAAGATTTTACTTACTGTTTAGGACGCGTTTCGGAGTGTTACTCCATCTTCAGCTATAAAAGAAATTAACACAAAATACAAAACAGTTGCCTGGAAAATGAAAAAACGTTTGGGTCAAAGAAAAATAACAGCTTTTGGGTCGCACTGTAAATCGATCGAAAGACGCTCAAACATTTTGTGTTAATTTCTTTTATAGCTGAAGATGGAGTAACGCGTCCTAAACAGTAAGTAAAATTTTGTGGAAGGAGACTGTGAAACTACCTTGTGTAATCAAGTTTTATATTGTTTAAATTTTTTTCTGCATCAAATGGTGTTAAAATCCAAAAGTTGACTGTCGGTGCCCAAAATCTAGATGGCCCAGAAAATTTCTGTCAAGGCTGTTGAGTTGGCAACTGACAAAAATATGAAATTTCCAAGTTTCATTTAATTGCCACCAGTCTTCTTTAAAACTGCGACTTTCGATTTTTTCGGAATAACTCAGGAACGAATCAAGACAGAAGAGAATTCTTTACAGAATCTAAATCACCCTGAAGAAGCGCAACTTTTTTCTAATTTCAGCTACTCTCCATCTTTTTTATTAATAATAATAAAAGGTTTATTCATTGAAAGAAAACAGAAAAGGAAACAGAATCAAATTAAATATTTGTTTTTCATCCTGCCCTATATAAAAATACAAATCTATAATCCTAAATCTAAAAATAGTTAATACAATTTAAACAACAAAAACTTGTTAATACTGAATTAGGAACGTTCCATCTGTCAAGGCGGTCTTCACTTTTTCTTTAAAAGATGTCGCTTTAACCTTCTTGAGTTCGGCAGGCAATTGATTTAGTATGTGGGTTACGGTTTCCGAGTTCCCAATGGTGGGCAACGAAAAATTCACCACCCTGTATACGTTTTAGGCCTCGGGGCTGAGTGCCCAACAAATGGTTGTTGAAAAGTATCTGTGTCATACGTGACATTTCTATTGCAGTTGGCTGTGCGTGAGGTGCCTCATGTCGAAGTCGAAACTTAGTTAGGTTATGTCACATAAGCTGACAAATTTTCATATCTGCGCTAAATTGAAACATATGCGTCAATCCGGTCACGGCCAACTCCAGTTAGAAATTTAAAAAATGTTACGTTATAATTTGTTGTGCACACATTTAGCAAGCATGTTCTATGTTCTGATCACGAGTTTCGTTAATTTGTGACAGGAGTCTACTCTTTATTTCCAAGTTGTTGCCTTGACGACACTTATGTCACCGTTACCACTTTTAAACCTGTTGACGGAAGATTATTTTAGTTATCTAAGCATCAAGGGGCGGTAGCTGCATTTTCCCGGTTTGAGGGTAATAGGTAATAGGGTAATGTTACCCGAAAACAGGTGGCGCCCGTGGTGCTTATTACCATATTTCCAGGTGTAAAAGCAACAAAGTAAATAGGCTGCTACTTTTAACTTTTCTGTCACGTTTTTGACGTTAACTTCGGAAAATTCCACAATGGTCAAATACAAAAGTTACTCGGTCGAATTTAAACTAAGGGCAGTGAGTAGGGATGTTAGTTTTCATGAAAAGTACGTTTGTTGAAACTTTTCATGAAATTTTGAAAAGTTTAAAAAAAAATAAAAAGTTGTCCTACGGTAGAATAAAGTATTCTGGAGAATTAAATAAATCTACAACTGCTGAATAGGGAACATAATATAATATTAAACGACAAAGATAATAAGTGTATAGGTAAACAAGTTAATAAGTCAAAATAAAAGCATTAAACATTAAAATTCATCGTTGTTTACATCTTTTAAGTAGTATTTCACTTCATTTCACTGTTTCCAGTGCTCAATGGGTGCTGATACTACTTGGAACGACTAGAATTGGCGGCGCTGTCGGTGAAAGTTTATTATTACCGCATTGATACTTTCAACAACTTTTCAAGAAGAAGTGAAAAGTTTTAACATAGGCTGAAACTTTTCAATGCAATGAAAAGTTTTTGAAACTTTTCAAGCTCACATCTCTAGCAGTGAGATGGGCATTTTGATAACCAAATATCAGTTTGACCGTGGTGTATTTGCGAAAAGCTTGATAAAAAAAAACCTGATAAAAGACAAAAGTAGCAGCCTACTTACTTTGTTGCTTTTACACGAGGGAATGCGGTAAATTTTTTGCACTATCAGAATAGCAATAAAAGCAGAAAATCAAACTTGACAGTTTTCATTGTCAGTTTCAAGATGAGATGTGATTTACCGCCCGATTTTTGGTCATCAATGCTTGTAAATCGCAGAACATACCAATCTGAAAACATCGTCCGTAAAGCGATGAAAATGATCGATCGTGCAAAAAAAGCCAATCTAACGTGTGAACAAAAACTTAAAAAAAGTACCTATAACGTGTGAACGAAAACTTTTCTGATATAGTAGCTTTTGCCGTGAGAGACGTGGGGCGTAGACTGCTGAAATCATCATTCAAAGCGAAATCTTTCAGTGACGTTATCATATAATTTCCACAGTCTATGTATGGCCTCACGTCATGGGCTACTAGATCGGAAGAGTTTTTGATCACGCTTTACTTTATACTTTACCAGGGCTGTTATGGAAAAAACCGCTTTGGAAGAAACCATGTGGGTTTTTCTGGTTTTAACCATTCAGAAAAGTACAGAAAAACCCCTCTTTAAAAAATGCCCATATTAAAATGTCCAATGAAAATTAAACGTCTTAAAACAGGAAATGTGTAATATAAATGAATATAAATGTTTATTTTATTTAAAAATGCACGTGAATAAATTTTTACCAATATTTGTACCCGATCAGGGCCTAATCGGTTGCGGAGTTTACTCCAAATATGGCTAAACGTGGAAAATATGCGCTCCAGGGCGGCAGAGTTGGCTGGGCAGCTGTGGAGTTTAATTAAAAAATCGCACATTTTCCTTAGTAACTTCATCAGTTGAGCTCCATCAGAAAAGTACAGAAAAACCCACAAAAACCCGGAAAAGACCAGGTGGACTGTCCTTTTCTAAAAAATTGTGTTTTTCTCAACCCTGTACTTTATAGCCGGTTATTTTTTATTTGTGTTATTTCAACGAAAAAAAAACTATTTAATTTGAATTTCAAAGTGGCCGCCATCTTTGTTATTTTAAACGGAAAGCTCTTGTTTTGATTTTAGATTAGGGTTCGGAACTGCGACCGTTTTTGACATATGTCAAGATTTTGATCCAAAAATTGATTGCAATCCGTAATAGAAACGATTGAAGATTAAGTAGCCGAACTTGGAGGGTTGAAACTAGAAGCCTTGCGCTTTCTTTTGATGCCTCACTTGATCATATTGATTTATTTAACAATATGGCAGAAAATAATTTTTTTAATTGGCAAAGAGAACTCGTCCGCAACTTATTTTTTAAAATAAGAATACGATAATTTTATGTGCCCAAAAGATGCGAAATTAAATTTCCTTCACACTAGTATTAGCATTTCCTATACCTATTTTCAATATTTTTGACAATTATTGGAATAAATTTATTTGCGCGATTTAAAAAAAAAATTATCCCAGCAAGCTTTGGATCAAAAATTAGTAGTTCGTTCTACACTTTTAAAAATTTGTCTTAAGCTAATTTTGAAAAATTAAATTCGTTGAATAATTTACGAGCGTCGACAACATAAGTATCTATTATTTGTTTTTCTACTTGTAACATGATGCGTTGAGCAACTGCGAAAGAATTAGATGTCCAAAGGAGGTTTACCTTTCCTAAAACTTGCCTGAAGTGAAGATAAATAGATTTTTGAAAGATGGGAAAGACTTTTTGAACTTTTATTCTTTTCTAAAGCCCCTAAATTTTCATTGTTGAAACCTTAAAACGCGTTAATTGTTTAAACCTTAAAACTCGTTAATTTTTAATATCTTTGAAAATATTGAAAATAGGTGAAGGGAATGCTGATAGCAGTTTAAAGGAAATTTTATTTTGCACCTTTTGGTTGCATAAAATTGTGGTAGGTACTCGTATTTGGAAAAATTGAGTTGCGGACAATTTCTTTCCGCCATTTTTGAAAATTAATTTTCGCCAAGTTATTACGTCAAAGGAACAACTGAGAAATCAAAAAAAGCTTAAACCTTGCAGTTCGGTTCCTTAATCTTCAACCGTTCGGAAGACATAAATTGTTCTATTGCGGATTGCAGATCAATTTTCTGATACACATTTTGACATAATGTCAAAAACGGTGACGGTAGGCAAAAAGTGGGTGCGATAAGCTCATAAAACTGGAAGTGCTGGGGGGGTTGGGAATATTTAATTTTTTGTGTGCGTGGGCGATTATGGTGTAATACTGGGGGGCATTTCACACCCCAAAAATTTGTACACCACTGCCGAATTTTCAGGGCACTACCGTAAATTTGTACACCACTGCCGACTGTGAAGTCCCCCGACAGCCTAAAAATTCATAGTCCACTGTCGAATTTGCTCAATTTTTGCAACCACTGCCTAACATTTCTCACTAACACTGCCGAAAATTTGTACACCACTGCCGACTGTGAAATCCCCCCCATGTAATACCTAATTTCAAAATTATACTATTAGGAAGAAAAACAAAAGGAGGTGCCCTCCTACTAATTAGAATATTTGCAATAATCCTTATAAACAACTCAAGATGTTCGCAAAAAAGTCTATTCACAGTTCCTATCATTTCGGCGGAAAATAATGAAAATGCTCATTCTGTTTTAAAACTTGCGGACTGACAGAGAATGGCAGTAAATGTCGCAAGATATTAACCTTAAATGTCCCTATTTGTGAGAAAGTGTGAAATTAGGTAGTTAATGACGAGCGGTCTAAAAATGTTGGTGTTCAGTTCATTATTCTCAATTCAAATTATAATTGCTTAAATTTCTTGAGGAGTTATTCACCTTATTATTTTATAAATCGTAATTTTTGTGGTTTTTCTCTAAAGGCGTTCCCTCCGTTTGTTAACCTCACAATTAGCAGATACCACAACAGTTACGAATTACAATAAACTCGTCGGACGTGCGATCTTGTTCCGCTGCAATCATCACTTCCTATCCCAGTCCAGCAGAAACGGAATAAGGAAGTCCCGGTCCCCGATTTCCTGCCGAATCAAAAGCTGTAACCCAGTTAATTTCGGGAGTTAAGGTCACAGGCAGACAACATCGTCGGCCTTGCGTATCCTTCCCATCAAGCCTGACCTTATCCCTTTTGCCTACTTCCAGAAAATTAGGTCAGGCGGCGGCGGCGGCTGCAGCGTACGCCGCCACCGACGTTGCCGCTTCTTTGGCGGCGTTCATCGGGAAGAATCCCGACGCGATAATAATTATTGAATCCGTTACGTGGCCGGGCGTTCGGATCCGCTTTTGCCCGCCTCCCGTTTGTTTATAACCATCGAAACTGTCTTCCGCTCTCCACGCTTTCCAAAAGTCGATTTCTGGCGAACGCGCCCGACCGACGTTCGTCCCGTAGTCGAGCGAAGGCAGCCCTGCCACGTAATTGCGGATCAATAAACAAATCTGTGGTGCCCGTATCATAATACAAGTATTTTAACGCCAAATTATTGAAATAATTGTGATATTTAGTATTCTCCCTTGTTCGTGTGATAATTCACCAACAATTCAAGGATAGTCAGTTTAGTGCGTATTTCGATATTGGATAATAATGACTTGTGTGAAGTTTCTCAAGCGTTGTGCCCCCCTCTCTTGGGTCGGCTAGTTCAACGGGCGTCCATATTTGTGTGTAAGTTTATTATTTATTGTCATTTTTACCTTATTAAACCTGTTATTCCCGTTGACGCCTTCAATTTCATTAAATCTCGCTCGTTCGGGCTTACTTTCGAACGTTCCATTTAGCGTTCTTTATCAGTTTCTCTCTCGTGTTACAAAAATACCTACCTAACTATTTGTTGCTGCTTTGATTCGCTTTTGTCTCTTTAATTATTGTCGACCCCTTTCTGTCATGGACTTGGTATTCAGTTTCAACGCCTACACCGTGTTTGCACAATCCTTTAAAATAGTCTTTACATCTATAATTAAACCTGAAGATGATGTAGGTGGTTGTTTTCTAGAAGTTTTTTTTTTTCGAGAAATTGGGAACATTGCATCCTGCATGCTTCTGTAATATTTTCCTGTTCAGCATCCAACAAGTACATAAAGTACACATAGCGACGATGACGATTGTTTGTACATTGATAAGATAGGCATCGGTTCCTCAGCCTTATTGCAAAATGTTTTTGTTTTTTATCTTAAGTGGTGGCTAATAATTCGACTTGCCTGGAAACGAATGAGGAAGTATTTAATTTAATGTACGCTCCTCTGCAAGTTCTTTCGAGATGTACAGTGTACATACAGGCACAACACTAATGTCTTGTCGACTCTAAGGGGCGGATTCCAAGTTGGTTTAAGTCGTGACGTAATGACAAGTCTGATTAGATGCGTAACTCGGAGTGAGATGGCGCTCGCAGTAAAACTTTGGCAATATCGTAATTGCATCCACTTTCGAGAAAATTCATGCTAAAACAATGAGGACACTCAGTTTCAGCGTGAAAGTGGGACGCACTGCAGAAATCTGCAAAATCGTACTGCAAGCGCCATCTCGTGAGTAATGCACCTGTCATTAAGTCATGCCATAAACCAACTTGGAATCAGCCCCCCAACCGTTCGCTGTGCAAGACATACTTTCGAATAAGGAAAAAATACATGCATAGTTCATCTTTCCACAAATAAATGAAAATAAATACTCCTTATTTTTAAGATTTTATGTTAAGATTTAACCACCCATGAATGTTTAAAACTTTGCTACTTGAGAGGTCTGTTAACTGCTCCTTTGTCTGTTTACCAGTTTTACCAATGCTCAATTAGCGACAAACTCAGAGATTGTAACCAATCAGAACGTTAGTTAGGCAATTAGCTTTCAGTTTTCGTTAACCGGCACTTAAATGTTAAATGAGCATTTACTACATACCAGTTCTAACCAAAATCACCCACATCACTGTTAAGCTCACAAATTGTGGCAAATAAAACAGCCGTAAAAAAACACCTGGGAACAACAGTGTTTATAACTAGGTCAAACGGCAACAAATTATGCCAACACAAAATGGGCTGTCTTTGTATTTTCACTTTCTAATAGTAATAATAATAATAACATTAACAAACTACCCCCCCGATTTTTTTTAACATTATGTTAGAGAACTGTTATAATGACATATGAAGGACAGACAATGCATTTTCTGTCATTTAACGTTATAACAGCTCTAACATAATGTTAATAGTTACAGAATCGGAGGGTTCATTTGGGCTTATTCTGTAAGAAATCGTATAACGACGTCTATATTCTATAGTGGAACCTTCTTTATTGGTCAACACGAGTAACAGCCACGCGAGGGGTGATCCGCAGGCCGGAATCAGTGTACATTTTTCGGGAATACACCGGGAATAGATCGGAATACATGGGAATACGTCGGAATACATGGGAATACATCGGAATAGATGGGAATACCCGGAATACTCTGGAATAGTTGGGAATAATTGAAAATTTCCCTGCGATATATTAAAATTAATTGATTGGATGCGTGTACTTTAAAATAAATCAAAACAATTGGAGAATAATTTGTAGGAATAGGTAGAATTACCCTGAATACATTAGAATAACGCGGGGTAGCTTCGGAAGCGCCTGCGCCTGTTCAGGTTAGGAAATCTCGGAATACTTGGGACTCGACTTGGGAATACACCGGAATACATGGGAATATACCGGAATACATGGGAATACTCCGGAATATTGATGGAGAAAATTGCCGATTATCTACATCGGAATACCGGAATAGCTTTAAGTCGAGTTTCGGAATAGCTTCGGAATACATCAGAATACTTCGGAATACTGGGAATACTTGGGTATTCCCGGAATCAGTGTACGTTTTTTAGTCTGCGGATCACCCCTCGCAGCCACGTCATTATGCTAACAATTTTTTAAACAATGTACCAATTTTTAATGAACTCTAAGGTATACAGCCTGGGTAATTTTTCGATGCTCATCATTACAATCTTCTAAACGGTCTGCTAAATTAGTGAAAAGTTGCGCTAATTCTTGCTGATCCATATATAAACCAAGAAATTTAACACCGTCTGTGGCTTCTGTTGCCGGTTGGCTATCAATTTTGAGATGCAGCTCATTGCGATTTTTTTGGGGATTGTGAAACCGTATAAAATGCGTCTTACTGGGATTAAAGTACAGGTAATTCCCTGAGAAGCAGTCACTCAGGTCCCTAAGAATGCCATTGGATTTAATTTCAAGTTCCATCTCCGACTTCCCCGACACAATCAGAGATGTGTCATCCGCATACATGGTAATAGCAGTATCATTATTATGTGAGTTGGCTAGTTCATTGGTATAAATTAGAAATAATAACGGACCCAGAATTGATCCCTGAGGTACGCCAATATTTATCTCGATCAAGTCAGATTTTACTTCTCTGCGGATGTCTTGCATTGTGTCCGTGACAGTGACATATTGTAATCTACCTCTTAGAAATTTCTCAATCCAACGATATGGTGTTCCCTGAATCCCATAAAAGGATAGCTTCTTCACAAAAAATCCCAATCGGGCTGCCACCTGCGTCCATGCAATCCATTAGCCTATCGTAAAACGAATGAAGAGCTGTACATGTTGATTTACCATTAGTAAAACCATGCTGGTTGTCTGATAAGATCTTATTTGTGTGTAGGAAATCTAAAAGTCTGTCCAAAAAGCTGTATTCAAAAAAGATCATGTTGACTGTATTTCTGAAAAGTGATTTTTTTTGCGTATTTGATGGTCAAAATTCAATATGGCGGCCATAAAAGAATTAAAACTTGACTGTCGTTATTCAAAATCTAGAAGGCCTAGAAAATTTCTGTCAATGCCATTAAATTGACAGCTGTCAAAAATGTAAAAGTTCCAAGTTTCATTTAAATAACGTCAAACGTTAGAAAGATATTAATTTTTCTTTAAATTGGCAATTTTCAAATTTTTTATGATAACTCGGGAACGAATCAAAATATCGAATTCTCTTCAGAATCTTAATCACCAATAAATAGGCCAACTTTTCTCCGATTTTTAAACTATTCTCCATCTAAATATTATGGCTTCCGAGATGCTAGTGGTGAGCATCGAAAAATTACCCACCCTGTATAACTCACATTTACCAGATTTTATTCTTGCAACTTTTCAGTGTTAACACTTACTAAATAAATTTTCGTAGGCCATTATTCTTTTTCTCTTCCTGAGTCAAGTATTACAAACATAGTATTCTTGTGATCTCGAATACTTAGGAAACCTGATGAACCTTACAGACATCTGTTTCCTAAATTGGAAACCTTATTGATATAATATATCAATATGAATATTGAGCTATTCTGCAAAAAATGCAATAACATATTCAGGGAGAAATAAAACAAAACAAATAAGGTACTTAAATAAATGTGCTTTGTTCAATCCAAACATTGTTTAGAATAGGTGTTTGTGCTTAGGGATGTTCGACTCTTCAGTTTTCACGTCATTGTCAGTGGATCCATAGTTTGGGATTCTTTGTTGCTGTTGCCCTCTTATCACTTTACTCTTTAGTCATTAATTTTAACTTGCTCACGTTAATAATAATAATACTGTTTATTTCCAACAGGTAAAACTACCTAATACCAGGAAATGTATAATAAAAAACATATAAATTTATTTTCCTTAAACGTAACAATAACAGCATTTCTTATTATGCGGAAGCTATCACAGTGCAAGTCACAATCGTGACTTAGGTCATTGAAAAAATTGCATTAGTTCTAAATGGCTGACAATAAAATGTTGCTTTTTGTCTAGAGGAAAGACGAGGAACTAGGAAGTTCACTTTACTAAGGAGATATGATGAGCAGTCCAAGCGATTATTAAGTAGATTATATAGAAATAAAATGGCATTAATGATACGTCGTGTAAGTAGCGAGGTTAGACCAAATTAGGGTAGATCCCATCAACAGTAAAACAAACAAATTACAGAAAACGTCTATGTACTGATTCTAGAGAGAGTATATGAGATCTGTATATGGGAGCCCAAATCAAAGTTTCATACTCCAACCTTGACCTTACCAGTGAACAGTAAAGCAAAAGCAGAGTCTGATGACCGAAAGCACCTTTGTAATTGCGATATATGAAACCATATGTCTCCCGCGATAGTAGTCACAATGTGGTCAATAAAATATCTTTAAGACGATAGGTACTATTAATTCGAGTTATTTATTTCTTGCATCGTTTATGCAACATTCCTAAAATTATTGATGATAGTACATAGATACATCTCTGTAGGTTTTGATGAAGATCCAAGACGATAATGAATTGTCTTTTGTTTCAGATCTCTGGCTGGCCAGACTGATATGGAGCACTAGTGACGATGCGCGCCCCCACCCCCTCCGAGCCGAAGTCTACATTTCCTACCTACCAAGTGCCTCAAGTGTCAGCCATGAGGGGCAGCGCACCCCCAGTACAAGTCGCTCGGGCAGCTTGGGGGGGTCGAGCCGACCCCCCGAGCCCACCCTGCGCCCAATCATGCGGCGCCTTGTCTGTGATAACCGGCTCAAGTTGTCAATATGGCAACTCTAATATTAGAATGCAATCTGTGACCGAAAACTGTCTTCTGAACTCTGTTACCGTACCAAAAATACAACGTAAAGACCAGTCAATGGTCGCCCACAATAATAGCGATAAGTTAGATAGTAAGTTTGGTGCTTTACCCCTCGGACGAGACATTCCCAACCAAAAGTCTGATGACCTCGAAGTACTCGACCTCAACAATGCACTGAAGAACCTCACCGACTACGATGATAGTACTGATGCTATTAGCTGCGATAACAACGATTATGACAACAGCCGTCATAGTACTCAGCGCACAAGTGATTTATTTGCGCCCCCGCTGAGACTTAGGGGAGGCGGGGAAAGCTCGCTCAGCACCGGCACCTCGGGCACCTCCGGCTGGGGTACGCCACCCTCGCAAAACACGAGCAGCAACAACGGTGAGTTTTGTTACAGGCGAACCCATCGGTGGTTAGTTAGCATTATATTCCGTTTTTGTAGCTAACAATTCGAGTGGCTGGGGTACCGCCAATCCCGCAAATCAAAACAATGCAGGCACTCAACAATGGAATAACGCTAATAGACCACCGACGTCAAACCAGGGACCTACGCAAGATGGTAAAAAATCAGTTTTCACCCCCCCAAACAGTAGATTTTAATTAAATTTTGTCGTAAATAGCCAACAAGACGAACACTAATCTCAATTCTAATGGGCAACAACCAGTCCCACCATCACAATCCGGCAATTCCAGTTGGGGTGCTAAACCACCACCACCGGCGGCCAGTAATGGTCCTCAACCGACCACTTCGACTGCATTGACCAAACCACCACAAAATCCTGTTGTCGCCACACCAAATCCGACCACTTCGACCAAACAGCAATTGGAACAACTGAACAACATGCGCGAAGCCATTTTCAGTCAAGATGGTTGGGGTGGGGTAAGTACTTACAGCTTTGGTATAGCTGGTGGAAACAATATTTGGGAGACCCTAAAAGCCGCCTTATTACGAGGGTTGTAACTGTGACAATGACGCCCCGCTGCGAGGACAAACACAGACGTTTGGCTTTACCTGAGCCTCGTGGAAATTTTAAAATTTCCAACAAGCACAAATCGATTGATTATAGATAATGAAATACTACTAAAATCATCGCACAGGCACCCAAGCAACTCATACAAGATTAAAGTTTTGACAAGTCAAGTAATTTGGAATTAGAATGAGTTTAAAATTGACGAGATACATAAACGTAGCGTGCATTTAAAAAAGTACGCTGTTGGTAGATATGTAGGAGTACCTACCTACCTTCTAGGAACATAAAGCCACATAAAGTGTTAAATAAATAATTGTTTATCTTTCTAGTATGTTTACGAATTTTTTAATAATGTGTTGGTGAGCTTTAAAACTAAAATTGTCGAGTACGACCCCTGGGAATAAATTTAAAATACCCACTAGTTAGTAGGTACACCAGGCACCTGTGTTTTTCCTTGCAGCGGGGCATCATTGTCACAGTTATAACCCTCGTAATGAGGCGGCTTTTAGGTTCTCCCAAATATTGTTTCCACCAGCTACAATTCAGTTGAATCATGACACAAAGATGGGGAGATATGATATTCTCGATCCCAAAACTCGTCCGCTCTGCGCAATAACGTCAGCAAGAGAGTAGAATCGAGGCTGTTTTACATTGAACGAAACTTTAAAATGCATTTTAATATGATTTTAATCTTAAAAACAGGCATGACATGTCTATTTATCACATTGGAGGAATAAATAGAACGTTGGAACAAATATTTAATTTAGGAATACCTGCGTTTGAAATTATGAAATGTGAAGTGTATACGTCGTGGTTATCTTAATTTAAATGAACGCAATACCTGATGCAATTCGTCAGCCTCATTGTTAACTGGTAGTGTTCGACCTTCACTGCAACTTTCAAGGGGGCATTTTTTTGGATTGAGTCTCTGGATTAATTGACCAGTTATTGGTAAATCTGGAGTATCATCTGTTTCCACGTTGGCAAATTCAATATGCACCATCATTTCTACCCATGATGTAACCCTCAAACGGTACTTGAATTCTAAGGCGTTCGAATGGTCATGTAAACCGCCCTTTGCCCTAATAATCCCAAAAAAGCTCTTGGTTTAAATACCGCGTCAAAATAAACTCTATGTCTATACCAAACCTTCTTTAAATATCCTTCAACAACAGTTTCAGGGAAAGATTTGACATCAGTATACCTACACACATTTGTGATTTAGCAAATAACATACCTAATAAACTCTCATATTTAACGTCATTTCTGACATTTAGTCTAGGATTTGATTTTGTTCTTGAATTGCCAACCCACATGCTCTATTTCTTGTCCTTGCATCACTAACTGGAACGCTGACATTGAAAGTATCAAACCAGTCGTTTACCTGTAAATACATTAATGTTTAGAATTTCAAAATGTTGTATACTTAATACTTACAATATGTACATACAAGTTTTAAAAAATCTGAGCATTCAGCCCAATTCACATATTCAGGAAGATAACCAAGATAACCTTTTTTTTCATCAACGATGAAACCATGGTCAACAAAATTATTCCTAATCAGTTTCAAGAGATGTGGAACATCAGCAAAGACGTAAATCTTCTAACCATTTTGAGCATTAGTAAAATATGGCTTTAAGTATGTTATTCCCATTTCATTGTGCAAACGTTATTAGAAGTATTCATTGTGACTAATTATGGCAAAAAAATGAAAAAAGTTTAAAAGTTCGCCTTTCTTTGCCTTCTTTGTATTGGTGTGACGTCATTGCCCGTAATCCATTCCCGGCATCATTCACCATGTGCTTCGTTTTCAAGTGTTAGTTTTTGTCATCCCTCATTCAGCCATGACTTTTTCGATCGAAAAGACCAAATTTAAACGGAATTTCTATCCTGTTTCATATTCCCTCTTTTCTTGAGGGGTGTTTTGTTAATCTGCTTGAAGTGTAGCTATCGATTGAGCCCAATTTGACTTTAAAAGTGTATGGTTTAGTGTTGTACAAATTCGTCGGGAACCGTTAAGTTCTCTTCACATAAGTTGCACTGGAGTTTCTACAGGCTGTGACTACAGGAATTTTTAGCTTCCTTCTTTATCTTCATTTCATCAAAAAGTAAGGTACAAACTTTGTCCCTTTTATTGAAATCAGAAGATTTTACAAGCTTAAAAACATTTCTCCGAATTCCTGGACGAATTTTAATTTTTTTTAACCAGGCTCTTAAGGTCGAAAGAGCTGGATATGGTTGGCCTTTCTTCAACCTGAGCCGATTTGCTCTATTGTTATTTTTCAGTTTTGCAATTTGGTTTTTTGAAAATATCTTCTCCATTTCAGACTGGGTTTCTTCCAATTCCTTCGTAGTTTACATGGCATTGTCTAACTGGCTTTTAAGACTATCAAGTTCCAGAATGGTCATATCAGTTTGGACTCTGAAAATAATTGAATGTTAAGAAAATGGGAAAGAATGAGAGATATCATATTATCAAAATAGCTAGCCCTTATTAGTGTCAGGTGTAGATGCGCTTGTCTGCAAGCTGACAACGATATCTTCTCGATGAGTCTCGTAAGCAACATCATCTACACCCAAATTAATTCCATCACCAATACTCATACCACCATAAACTTTATTATTATTATTATTATTATTATTATTATTATAATGAAAAACCAAATTTTCAATTTGATTGAAATCGTACAGCATGCAAGTTATAATTTTGACTTTAAATTACTACTCAACAAGTTTTCGACAATCTGCTTTCGTTCCTTTTTTTTAATTCCTGCACCTCGCTTTGTGGCACAAGAAGATGTTGCCTTCGATGACAGGTGTGGTAAATCTTGGGTGGGAACAGCATCCTCTTTTAACCCTCGGTGACGTTTTGGAGCTGGGCAATTTAACAGTTCATATTTGAGGTTATAGCTATTAACATACCTAGGAATTTTATGACTATCATAACAGACGCAGATGTCAATTGAAATCCGAGCTCGGAGAGCGAGGATTTTAAGACATCTAAGTCTGTTATGATTCATAACATCCGAGGTTTGTTCAATAGTTTATCGGTTTAAAGCGATTAAAGCCAAAATTAAAAAAATGTTGCGTGAATTCGCGTCATTTTGACAATCGAGATGACAGCATTTGAATGGGGTCATTGTTGTCATGAATGGTTAATGGGCTTGTTGTCTAGAAACCATTAGATAACGTTATGATCTGCTTACCAGCCTATTTTTATGCATGTTAAGAACGCTTTAATCGCCTGAAACCGGTAAACTTTATAATCAGTGTCCAGGAAATGTTTAGAGCATACACGGGAGTTTTTTGTACTAAAATTGTCTTACCTTCCCGTAGCGTGCACCCAAAGTTTCATTAGTTGCTCGTTGTCAAAAATGTCAAAAATTTTATGTCAGGAGAACAGGGATTTTTCTTGGACTGATTGTCCGAATTGCAGCCAAAAACCGCACAACGCATTATTACACCTCACTAGACACGATACTCGAGACGAAAAGAGCAAAAACCGAAGAAAACCTCGAAAATAACCATGCAGTGCAACTGTCGCTACACAAATTAATAGGGACTCGTTCGAATGTATTGTGGGGGCCAAGATATATAGTAAGGGCCTCAGGCAACGGTAGTTAGCATCCCGTTGGCACTATCCTTTTGTTTGCGGCAGACTAAACAACCCAATCGTAAACAAGGTGGCAATAGATGAACAGGGGTGGGCTTGTTCACCACGTGTTAAAAAAGCCGCCGAGGTAATATAGAATTTATTATTAACATAATTTTGATGGACTAGTGAAGGAAATGTTGATGAAATGCCTCTTTACGAGCTCATAGTACAGTCGCGGTGAAAATGCACAGGGGCTGAACCTCGATCCCAGAACGGTAACATTCTAAGATACCGGATACCGGATGTATTTGCCGCCCATTAGGTATTTGACACAATGGACTGTGTTCTACATGAATTGGATATCCACACGTTGAATACCTTCTTAACAAAATAATGTAATCTTGCCTCCTATTGAAATGAACTACTCGAAAACATTGCCCGATTCATCATTTTGATTGAAACAGATTAATCGTAATCGTGATTACTGTGCAGATTCGTTAATCATTAATCGTTAATTTCATTAACTATTTCACGATTAAATTAGGGTAACATTAAAAGCGTATAGCCATTATAATTTAGCGATTTAATGCATGTCTGAAACATCCAAACAGCAAGAATCAGAAGTGGAAAAGAATGCATGGAGAGTTTTCCTTTTCTTATAAAAAATATAACCAATCAGAAAGTTCCTACCTTATTAGCAACAACAGCGGTCATTATTTAACCATGACTGACAGAATAGTCCCTAACACAGGGTGTCTCAGAACCCTCGCACCACAGTATTCAGCATTACATTCTGACTCGATTCATGTTTTTGAAATTTTCCATGGTCGAATAATTGTCCAGCCATAAGAGATTTAAGAAGACTAATCAGATTACAGCTCTGAATTGTATCTAACATTAAATTATCTCATGAGGCAATTCAGAGCTGTAATCTGATTGGTCCTCTTGAATCTCTTATCAACTGGAAAACTATTGGGCCCTGCAAAATTTCAAAAACGCCAATCAACTCGGAATTTAATGCTCAATACTCCAATAAAAAGTGGTGCGAGCGTTCTGAGCGATTATTTCCATTACCTCTTACCGAGCAGTATAACAAATTTCACAGTGATTCAAATAGACCAATCACAAGGGATATTAGCATTATTTTATCAGCGATTATTTCCAATTTTACAATTTTACAATGATTCAAATATTCAAATTGACCAATCCCAAGAAATATTAAGATTTTATCAGCTGTAAAATCCCAATATTTACCGCGCAAAGTTTTTTATCAGACGTTATTTTTTTATTTTAATATTTCATCGAGGCTTTTTAAAGAAATTGGGGTTTCGTTAAATTTTGGAAACTTTAATCATTATTTATATTTGTGTTCGCTCATTTTCAAACCGAAAGAATTGCTTAAGCCGGAAAAAGATAATTCGGGAAACACAGTTAAGCAGGAAGTGGAGTGGGAATTGGGAAAATCCCAAAACGACACTGGGCGTCAAAGAAATCCGGTATCTTAACGTGCGATTCCTCTGAAGCGGCGGCCGCTGGCGGCTGACGCACTGCGGCGGCCGCGATACACCGATTCAATGATATCTAATCGGTTCGATTCCTTAAGCGCGTCAGCCGCACAGCGTCAACCGCTGGCGGTTGGCGTCCCGCGGCCGTACCTCTCCGAGAGCAGTCTAGCCGCAGCCGCTAGGGACTAAATGACACTTTTTATAGAATATGGCTCTCTCCGTTTTTATTTTTGGGACAAAATGATGTTTTAAGAACGTGACAAAATAGAAAAAGCATCCCTATCCCATTTTTAATAATTCTGGGAAGTTCTGTGGAAGTGTGGAATGCCGCTACCTTTCTCCAAAGAGAGAAATCGAAGTTGCCTTTGCAGCCGCTGATACGATAAATTTCCAATGAATCACAAAATGAATGAAACGAACAACTCAAAAGTCCCCTATTTACAGTCGAAGATGAAAAATTGGCCGAGTGGGTATCAAAATTTGGGAAATATGGGATGGACTTTATGCATCTTTAGTTGCAATCTAATTTTCTCTTCTCTGTATTCCTCCAGCGATAAGTACAATGACGTACCGTTTTCACTCCCAGTGGTCGTAAGCGTCTGACGCTCTAGAAGAATTGGGAAGCGCGGCTCGGCCGCACGCGTCAGCCGCCAGGCGGCCGCCGCTTCATAGGAATCGCACCTTTAGAATGTTACCGTCCTCGGATCGAGGTTCAGCTTCTGTGCCTTCTGTATCTGCCGTAGGAGATTATTTTTAATGAAAATGCTTCGCATAACTAAGAAGCAATCGTCTCTGTTCTTAATGCGGCCCTGTGCCCTACCGGAGTGGCAATAAGGGATGGTAAACAAAATTAGTGGGAACCAGCTGTGAGGTTACAGTCTGCTATACTCTCTTGCTCTTGGCTCCGTCCACAATGCGCAATATCATATCTTCCTATCTTTGTATCACGCACAGTTGAAGCAATGTCTTGTTTAGCAACACGTCAACCAAGACACAAACTGGGATATCCCGGGGAGTCCAGAACCAGCCCTTAAAATGGATGGCTCCGGCCCTCCCCCGTGGAAGCCGGCTGTGAATAACGGTACTGAGCTGTGGGAGGCGAACCTTCGTAACGGTGGCCAACCACCCCCACAGCCCCAACAAAAAACCCCATGGGGACATACCCCATCCACCAACATCGGTGGTACCTGGGGCGAAGACGACGATACCGATAGTTCAAACGTCTGGACAGGTGTACCATCCGGTCAGCAACAGTGGGGCAACAGTTCAAACAGCGGTGCCATGTGGAGCGGTCCTAAAAAAGAATCCGAATGGGGCCCCTCGGCAGCTAATCCAGGTGGCTGGGGTGACCCACGCACCGCCGATCCTCGCGCGACCATGGACCCCCGCGACATACGTCCCGACATAAGGGACATAAGAGCCAACAGCTCTGATCCAATGAGACTGCTAGATCCCAGAGAACAAATGCGACTTTCTGGAAGCGACATGCGCGGAGATCCCAGGGGAATCACGGGACGACTCAATGGGGCTGGTGCGGAGGCCTTTTGGGGACAGGGCGGTCCTCACGCGGGCAACCAACATCTCCACCACCAGAACAAAATGCCTGTGGGACCTGGCACCGCGGCGGGATGGGAAGAGCCTTCACCACCCAGCCAAAGACGTAATATGCCGAATTATGATGACGGTACTTCGCTCTGGGGCAACCCTCAGCAAGGTAGAGTAGCGTCATCATTTTTTTTTTGGGTTGGAAGTTTTACAAAGTTGATTTACGATCCGTGGTAGGTTCTCACTGGAAGGGTTTGCCCACAGGGGCGAGCATGGGACGTGGCAGTTCCGTTGGTCCACCTGGAATTAGTCAGCCGCGACTTAAGCCCGACGGATCCGTCTGGGGGCAAGGGGGTCGTAATGGGGCGTGGGACGAGCCGGGACCGCCCGGTTGGGGGGAGGAACCCGTTTGGAACAAGAAAGTGGGCGGTGGTAGTGGTTTGTGGGACAACGAAATCGATTGGGGCCATAAGCAGGGTCCCAAACCGCCTCTCACCAAAGATGTGATTTGGAACTCGAAAAATTTCAGAATGTTAGTTGACATGGGTTACAAGGTGAGTAATGGAATTGTATGTTTGGTGTTATGATGCACAAGTTTAGAAAGAAGATGTGGAGACTGCTTTAAGAAGGGGTGATATGAATTTTGAAGATGCCTATGAGATTTTGGCCTCCCGTAACCAAGACGGGGGTTGGAAGAGTCGCCATGATGACCACTACGAGCACCAGTTTACCGGGCAAAGATTTCCTCCGGGCCCTCCCATGTCTATACCACCTGTAAGTCTCACGATAGGCCAGTCGGCAAAGGGGGGGGGATTATAGGGGGAAAAGAAATTCATGGAATTCTGAAACAAATTTTTATTTCTCCCAAAGTGGACTTTACACATGCCGGTTGGGATGTATTTATCATCTTGAATGTGTTCTTTGCTCTCATCACATGCTGTCCTTTATTCTGTTTCTTGTGAATCTTTCTTCCGGTTATCGTTGCCGCACAAATTTTGCTAAAACAAAGTTATTTGCTAAATGTTCACCCATTGCGCCTAATTTCGCAAACATTTTACCATCTTCCGTCAATGAGCTTCTATATCATCTACTACTTTCATTTGTAGACTATACCATATTGAACACAACAGCATTTTTGTAATTTTTGATTGAATATTCTGATTTTTCTCATCAGTGACAATATACCAAATGGGTGCAAACTAGTATGTTATTCAGATCCTTTTTGAACCTCCCTCTTTAAAATTCAAAAAGGAAGATTTACTGATTGACAGAAAATCGAAATACAGGCAGATCCTTACGTTTTTGGATCTGGAAATTACGAAAAAATTGATTGGACCGATTTGTCTGAAATTTGGGCAGAGGGAGTGGTATCTACTGCCTTATATCTCAGCTAGTAAAAGAGTTGAAAGTGATGACCAAAACGTTCTTCCAACGGAATTATAAAACATTTTAAAAATTGATTTGTAAACGTTTATATGCACGACAGTCGTTACAGGATTTTTTAGCGTATAACACTAAAATGATTTATAACAGCTCTTTAGTAATGTTCCTCAGCATTTTCCAGACATTACAAAATTTGGTTACAGTTATAATATTGTTTGACGAGCCGTAATATTTGCCAAAACGAGTGATAGCGAGTTTTGCAAAATTATGCGAGTCAAGCAACTGGGACTTTTCATAACGTATTTACGTACAACATTGCGTTTTGAAAAGTTGAATTTTACGCAATTAGGTAAAAGCAGTTTTGTTACTGTGTATTTAATAATTTATAAAGCAATTCATCTGGCAATGTTAAATATTCATATTTTGTGTTATGATAAGTGCCATATAAGTTTGTGAATTACAAAATTGTTCTAAACTTAATACAGAACCGAATTGCGCATGCCAGGTGTATCATCGATCCGCGGGCATAGGCAAATAACATGTAATTTCTAAGCTGAAGCACTAAAGTACAGGTATTTTGTTGTTTTCCCTAGATCATGACAGGGCAGTGGCGTGCTGTACAAAACAAAACAACAAATTTTATTCGCGAAAATCAAGCTGCTAATAGATGGCATTGCTAAACCACAAAATGGCCGTCTCAACGAGGCCGGAGAGGGGAATTCTAGCGTGACGTGCCTGACAGTGTCAGTTGGTGACATCAGTGACATTGCTACGTGAATTCTTTAATAGCTAAATTTTTCTGGATTTACAACAACAAAACAACTACGCATCTGTCAACTGACTGACGTAAGCCGACATTATGATGACGGACGTTTAAAAGTATTTCCGCATCCGGTTTCCTCTTTCAGAGTAGTTAAAATATTGCCACCAGATGTCAGACACTTTGCTGATTTTCGCGAATTGACAGATATATGCTGAGATGTCATACTGACACACGCCGCCACTGAAATTGAGTGCTTCAGCTTCGAGCGGACAGGCTGTAACAATGATTTTTTGAAAATTGAGTATTAAATAGGCTGGATATTTTTCGTGTACAATCGACACGCTTCGGCAGTTTTTGACTCCAGGATCAAACAAATTTTGTTTCGTGTTGACATTTGTTCGATAATTATTCTTAAAATTCGGAAGAATCCTAATTTCTTCAGTCGGAATCATCATATAGCATCAATCAATCAATTTTCAAAAAATCTTTGTTAAGTACCTAAGGAAGCTGACGAACAAAAAAAATCTTAGAGGTACAGGCTTCTCCACACACGCTAAAACTTTAGAGTAAATTCTCGGGACCAGGAAAAGAATGTAATAAAATTTTCCATGTTATTTGCCTGTGGTCGCGAATCGATAGTTGTAGCTTAAAACTAACGCTATTAAACGCGTTTATAGAATTATCTGCCATCTTGACTTTAACGTATTTGCCTATTAACCTGTGACTTGTTTTGGTCATGATAAGATTTGATTTCTTTTCCATCCAGAATGAACAATAATTGTTAATTGCATTTTTGTGTTTTCAATAGTTTCAAGATTTTGAACATTATCACGCCGTACTCGACTTCTAATAACAAATTTTAGGTCTTATAACACAATAAAAATCTTTTGTCACAATTATAAGGATTATGCCTTATTTTCCTGGTACTGCTGAAAGTATCACGAAACTTCTCATTGATATTTGAGTTTACTGTAAGCAACTTGCCTCATGAAAATAAATCATTTGCATCAGACTAGGTTTAGGTACAGTAATGGTGGACATTATTAACTGAAGGTTGGTGTTTTTAAAGTTTATTTGTCGATAGAAGAGTATGATTGGTAAATGCATCAAAATATTTCTATTATAGTATCCTCCAGAGTTATTATAATTAAGTAACATTTAGGTATTCGTTGAGCGGTTATCAAACTTCTAAAAAAACTGCGTTATGAACCTTTTTTATATGATCTATGTAAACGTTTACAAAACGGTCCGGTAACATTTCCTTGAGTTTCTACAAAAGACGAAAATGCTTTATAAAACTGCCCATTTTAGGTTTATAAGAACTTCAATAACGGTTTTGAAACTGTTCTTAGGATGTCAAATACATGTTTTATAATTTTTTCCTACGAACATAATTCTCTCGACTTTTATAAAACATGAAATTGTTAGTTGGGAAACTCCTCTTTTTGGCATCTCCATTTTCCATACGAAAAGTGAAAAGTCTTCATATTCTGTTCTTAAAAATGTATTAACACTTCGACCCACCCTTGTAGCAAAATAATAACAAAAATTTAAAGATTTTGGAAAACCTTGGGCTGACCACAAAACACGGATTGACGCTACTGAATGGTATAAAGTGACAAATGACTTATGACGCTGCTAACCTTAAAACAGAAACTCATGAGTCACGAGTATGTCACGAGGCGATTTCCCTTTAGCTTCTGGGGTGCGTTCGTAAAAGCAAAGCAAAGTAACGTAATTTAAATGACATTTGGAACGGAACGCAGAGTAATGTTGATTTGTGAACGGACTCTGTAACCATTTTGCTGTGCTATTCGTAAATAAGCTCAATCATACCTCTATATTAGCTGCTTCCGAAAGCTGATCGCGTTTATAACCGATTGCCCGAAATTATTGAGCAAAAACTTAAAATTATATGCCATAAAAGTTGAGATATGTTCTTGACAGTTTATGATCTTTCACCACAGTGCACAAACTCTGTGATTATTACCGTGTCGTCACCAAGGTAGGCTTTGTAAGACTTTCTTGTAACATTTATGAACGCTTGTAATAATCACAGAGCCGCCATTTGTGAACGTTATTTTTGTTACAGAGTGTGTACTATGTAACACTTTACGAACGCCACTCTTAATGCTTAAAACTTTTAACACATTGGCCGGTATGAATAAACGGTGGTAACAGAGCCTTTGCTCATAGTATCCTTTTCTCGTGCACGAAAATCTTATATCTACATATTGTAACACTTTATTCATACGAGCCATTATGACTTCACTTTAACTTATTTGACAAACGACAGGAATAGTTGATGGGCTGTTGTTGACACTTGGTTGACAACTGAATGCGTTGCAAAGTAATAGGTGTAATTGTTCTTTTACTGTTAAAAAAGATACAAAGTGGTAAACGTCTCATCTACAGAGAAAATTAATATTGTCAATTATTTACTACATTTTAATTGTCAATTGAAATATCGATAATAAACATACCATCGCACCACTTCCCACAGACATTAACGTCACACCTCGACGCCAACGACGACTGAAGAACTCTGCGAGCTCTTTACCACTTTGAACATACTATAGTAAGTTGTGACGTCATTGTATGTGTAAAGATGTAAAGGGAATTCAATTCCGTATGTTAGTTACCTATAGTAAGGTTAAAGGGAAATTGCCTATGACTTGTATAAAGTAAAACAGAACACTCGTTAGTCACGATTAATTCGAGGTGATTTAACAGGTGAATTAACAGGTGGTAGAACTATTTGTCGAGGATTAATCGTTGGGGAGGTTCCTGCCATTTTTAGGAACAAAAACTTACCTCGAACTTCCCTGATTTTCTATCTCACTAGACCACTCCATCATCCTTTGCTGACTGGGCTACTGAATAAAAGTTGGATGTTAAAAGTATGATTTTAGGGCAATAATACTCCCAGTCTCATGAACAACATGAACAGCTCAAACGGCCCGAACAGCTCTCTTATCAACAGCGTGTCGCCGGCGGGCATCCAAAGGCTCCTCGGTCAAACCGGTAGCGGTTCTCAAGGTTTCGGCGTGAGTTCGGTAGCTAGTCGCAATCTGCAATCTCAGACTCAGCCGTCCACTGCGCAACTGAAGATGCTCGTGCAGCAAATACAAATGGCCGTACAGGCCGGTTACCTGAACCATCAGATCTTGAATCAACCCCTCGCACCCCAGACCCTGATACTCCTGAACCAGCTGTTGCAACAGATCAAGAACCTGCAACAGCTGATGACGCAACACACGGTGGCCCAGAGCCAACTCATCAACGGCAAGCCCAACAACAACGCCATACTGCAGTGTTCCGTGTTGATAACGAAGACGAAGCAGCACATCACGAATTTGCAGAACCAGATCGCCGCCCAGCAGGCCCACTACGTGAAGTTGCAGAACCACGGTGGGGGCGGCGGCCCGACCGATCTTTTCAAGTCCGCAACGCCGATGCACGACTCCATTAACGCCCTCCAGAGCAATTTCGCCGATCTGGGCATCAAAGATCAAATGGTAAGGAAGGTGTAGTGGGGGGTTGTTCTTTGGTTGAATTGGCTGTTCTGTGCAGAATCAACCGCAATCGAGGCTTAATCAATGGATCAACAAGGATAAGGAAGAGGGAGGCGAGTTTAGCAGGGCGCCTGGTTCTTCATCTAAACCATTAGCTGCATCGCCTAATATGAATCCTTTAGGTCTCACGCAGCCAGATGGGTAAGTACTACTGTAGAAGTATGATTCGTTGCTTGTATCAAACAGGAAATTCGTGAGACTAAAACGTGCTCTGATCATTTGTTATATGATCAAATCGGTTTATCTCTGTAATAGAGTATTCTGTAGTGTCGTTCTATGCAGTCAAACAGATGCCACGTCGAATGCTCATTGGTCTTTCTAGATTGAGGCTCATGTCTTTGGTCATTTCCACAAAACACGTACTATAGAAACGTAACATACACGATGGGCATCGCTGCGCTTTTAAGGTAGCGCCATGCTACAGACCTATTACGCGATGGAGATATAGGATTAAGAGATGAGAAATAGGTTGACATGACGGAAAAACTCTCTCGGATAGCAATTTATAGACAATATTCACAAGGTCAACGCCATTTATGATCGGTAATGTTAAGTATGAATCGTATTCCGCATAGTCTTAGGTTGGCTTAACTGACTGTGAACTGTCACATGTCAAATGTCACTTTTGTTTCACGTGTTTACTCGATTTGTACGTTAATTTTCAGTGTAGCGTTACTGCAACAAACCAAAAGACAATCCGTCACTAAAAACTCAAGTGAGGGACAATTCATACCGCTTGATCGTCAAAAAGATACCCTAAAAGTTAGTAGTAGTCAGGGAAATATGAGTTTATAAGTTGGTATTATACAGCATCGCAATACGACTTTCAAAATGGCTCGCGCATGCCTATAACTGACGTTGAATATTGTCTGTTGACAGTTTGATTTAAAAGTGTACGAGGGATGCGCTACTGGTACCGGTACTGTTCCAATGGGTTACGGTCCAGATCCCTGCTAGTGACCGTTATCAGGGATACTAATAGATCCTGTAAGCGTGACGTCATGCCGACAGAATTTACTTGAATGCCTGCTGTCAGTTATGTGTCATTTATCATCATTGTAGGTTAAAATAGCACGTGGGAAACGTGAAAGGTACCGTATTCTGTTTACAGTACATTACTGCAATGCTAAAATGGCAGGTTTTGAAACGGAACGCCTAGTTTTGAAACCATAGGCAAATTTTCAATTTTCTGGTTTGAACCACAAATGCTTATCCCTGATTCTTGTTTTAACCCACTATGAAGGTTGACAGAATGAAGAACTGACAGTAGCTTAACTATTTTGTCAGGCAATTTTCTAGGGAATAGGGAATTTAGTAAATAAAGCAATAGCAGCTAAGCATTTGTGGTTTTAAAAACTACAAAGTAGAGAAAATTTAGAGACACGGCGATGGGAAGCAGAAATGTCAGTTGGAGTCGAGGCAAGACGGCTTTGCGCCCCCTGCACGGTGATCAAATAACTAAATCATTACTTCACATATCTTTTATACTTACGTTTCTATAGTACGTGTTTTGTGATCATTTCTTTTTCATTGACATCAATGACATCTGTCAATAATTTAGAAACACCTGACGGAACTGTGATTTTTGGCGAAGGCAAAAGTTAAAACATGACGTTTACAAAAAAAAAAGTTAAAACTTGACAGAATGTTTGACGTTTCCCAAGTATAAACTTGACATTTGATGGCTTTTGTTGCGAAAACGCCTATTTAAGGGAAAGAAAGAGTTTGGAAAGTTCCCCATAACAATAAGCTCAATACATTGGGAAGACTGCTCAGGATCTTGAAACTGCAATGAAAACTTGTAATCACATCGTTTTACTCATCATTCAAAATAATGAGGTTACATCGGGAGAGGTAAAAATTGTGTATTCTTCTCCATTGTGAAATACACTTAATTTTATTGACTTATGATTGTTTATTGCATCTATCCTTTTAGAACAAATACTTCAATAAAGTGAATTCGTGCAAGTGACAGCGATGACAGACAAATTAAACAACTGTCAAGTTTCAACGTAGCTCACGACCTGTGTTATAACTTGACAGCTAAAGTTATAACTTTAAATATGGCCGAGCTTCCGGTAAAGTTAATACTAGACATCGCAAAAATGCCAACAACTGTCAAAAAGTTAAAACTTTGCCATCGCCAAAAATCGGCTATGGTAACATGACGTCAAAAATGTTAAACAATGGCCATGTGTTAAAATGAACTTATATTTTTGAAGTTCCCTGACGTTACACTGTAACACTTTTAACTAGCTGCAAAGTAAAGGATATTCCTCGCTTTTTCCTGATGAAAATAACGGATCCAATTTATGAATTCACGTGATTCCTACCTACATTATCTGATAAAAGTGCACGAATAAAAACATTAAACTAAAATTTGCGGCCACATTCTAATTATCGAATTCATTGAAGTCCTTGGTCGACTGGTCGTACCGGCGACGGAGGATGGCCGGAGTCCAGCGGTGGCGATTCTTCGAACGATGTAAAAGACGCACAGTGGCCCACGCCTACTCAACCTTCCCTGACTGATTTAGTACCTGAATTTGAACCTGGAAAGCCCTGGAAGGTACAGTTAGCTAATATTTCATTGTTTTTTTGTTACACACCCTAATTCGTGATTATCGCAGGGCAATCAAATTAAGTCGATAGAAGATGACCCCAGTATTACGCCAGGTTCGGTGGTGCGTTCGTCGCTGTCCATCGCCACTATTAAAGATAACGAGCTGTTTAATATGAATCCGAACAAAAGTCCTCCCGCCGGTGAACCAATCCAACCCCTGAGCTTGAGTTCATCCACGTGGAGCTTCAATCCGCCGTCTTCTACGTCCAGCGCGTTCACCAGGTAAGGGATTAGTTGAAATTAAAGGTGCACTTAAGCCGACAAACAACCCCTTCACAGAAATGAAGTTCTAAGAAAAACGGCGAAGGCGAGATTTTGATATTTTCTACGGTTTTTTAGTTGCAGCCATTTTACTTTTGTATTGCACAGAGCTGGGAGTACTTTAATATAACTAGTTACTAAAAGTAAGTTACTTGTTAACGAGTTACTTTTTTCCTCCCTGCGAAAAGTAACTATATCTAGTTACTGTACTGAAGTAACTAGTTACTGCATCTAAGTATCTAAATACTTCAAAAAGTATCTAGCCTATCCCACCATTACACTAGGATAGGCCCCAGGTAAATTTTCAACTATAAGTTCACTTTTTCATGCAGTAATACCTACTGTACCTACCTGCCCATATACTCAAAGTAAATTACTCCCAAGTGCAACTATGACAGTTAGGTATATATAGTTAGTATATCTGCCTGTACCGTGTACGATAAACGATACCTACATAAAAGTAACTAAAATGGTGTATCTAGTTACTTACAGAAGTATTTAGTTACTCTTTCAAAGTATCTAGATACTAAAAGTAACTAAGTTACTCTAAATGTAACTAAGATACTATATCTAGTTACTTTTAACAAGTATCTTGTAACTACGTTCTTTTTTTGAGTAAAGTGTCTAGTTACTATTTCAAAGTAAGTTTCCCAGCTCTGGATTGCAACAGTAGACATCATAACAGAAAGCGCGTTTTTTCGCCGTTGTTCTTAGAAGAAAAAAAAACATCCCCTACACCTTTTGTTTTCACTTAAGTGTACTCCTTTACGGTGCACGGGTGGGTAACTGCGCGAACTCGCATCTCAAAAAATGTTAATGTTGTGTTCAGCCCCCAGAGCAAATTACCTTCCTCGAAGGGCGGTCTCGTCGGCGACTTGAATCCCACGACCGCCGTCACTTCTGAACTCTGGGGAGCGTCGAAGAGTCGCGGTCCCCCACCCGGCCTATCAGCTAAAGGCGGCTCATTGGTCAACGGATGGTCCAGCAATTTAGGTTCGACGTCTTCTTGGGGCGGCGGACAACGCGGTTCCGGTAGCTGGGGCGGCTCTCCGTGGCTACTGTTGCGCAACTTGACTGCACAGGTAATGCTGGCTTGAAGTTTATGGTATTCCGGATGAACAAAAATAATAGTAGTAACAATTCTTCATGAGTACTTTTGGAAAGTACTTATTTTTAGGGCCTTTTTTATAGAGTTTTATCCTGAACGAAAAATATCCTTTAGGATCTCCAGTTGAATCCCAAATTGAACTTGTTGGTACGTCCGGTGTTTATATTTAACCTGAAAACATCTATGTTCATCCCATAAATATCTTTTCGGTGTGTTCCCTGTGATGGTTTTTCAGATTTCAATGAAACGGTTTACAAGAATGCAGAATTACCACATTTTGTGCTACGCTGAAAAGTTTGCGAATTTTACGATCATCCATCATTTGGAAAGAAAATTCTATGCAATTGTAGTTTAGTTATCTTTGAAATACTGTTTCCCTGTAATGTTGAGGTCCAAATTTGACAACTGATGGACCGCAGTCAACTGTTGTGCACCTCTGTGGAGAAACAAAGCCACTTCTGTCATTGACATTGCTTGGATGGAAACAGTGGCGTAGACTGGGCGGGGGGCAGGGCCCCACCCACCGACTTTCTTCAAAGAGAAGACGTAAACAATTTTCTCGGGGGGTACAGCCCCCCACACCCCCACTCCTGTTTTCTGTTCAGACCTGGCTCATACGTAGTGCAATACTGTGCCCCCACTTTTTGGAGTCAACATACGCTACTGGATGGAAGCGTAAAAAATCGGACGTCCCGCATCAGATTGAATAATAATAATAGTGAAGGAAGGTATGTTAGTCTCTGGTGTTATTTGTGGCTGCTAATAAATATTTTTAAATTATTTTGCAACTTAACCTCAAATTTTAACGAACGCATCCAATGTAAAGTGCACTTTTCTAGTTTTCGAGTGTACAGGTGCTGGGCATACCGAACATACAACTCAAGTACCGTTTTGAGTGTGTAGCTTAGCTATTTAGTCTATTTTTCTGTCGAAACCCTTTTCCGATGGAATGGCGACGAGATTTTTCTTTCTCACAACCTACTACTTCACATAAAGCTGACATTACAATATTAAGCATGTGAAAGATGCTGCAAAATAAGTAGTTGCAATCATGGATTAGGGTCGCTTTTGCAGTTTTCTGTGCATATGGAAACATGGAAACAGGAGAACGAGAAAGTGTAAGCTCGTTTTCATCAAATTGGAGATATTTAAAAAAAAAAACTACTTTCTCAAAACGACACTTAAGTTCTATTTTATTGGGTGCGTTTCTTAAATTTGAGGATGTTAGAAATAATTGGAAACCAGCCATTATAATAAATAACAAGGCTGTGTTCAAAAATGTTGGCCTGAGTAACTGTATTCTAAGCTGGAAAGAGATAGAAAATGGGATTCTTAAAGGTGAAACGGAGAGAGAAAATAATGCAAGTGTCACCAAGTGACATTTTATGAACACATCTCAAGTGAACTATCAGAAACTAACTTACCTACTATTTTTATTCAATTTGATACGTGAGGCATGCAATTTTTTACGTTTTTTGCAGTGATCTTCCATGCAAGCAATGATGGAAGTGGCTTTGTTTTTCCAAAGGTGTGAAACAGCTGAATGCGATATGTCAATAATTGTCAAATTTAGAACTCGCCTGTTCAATGGTGAAACAATATTTCAAAAGTGACTATCGTTGTAGGGTTCCATAGAAAGCGGTATAAGAAGGTACAGTCGGGGACTTTGAAAATGCCTACCCCACAGCGACGATTCACTTGGTCGACTGTGTCGCTGCAAAATGGTGTGCTTTTTTTATTTATTAATACCCAGTCAAGAAAAACAACTACTGCATTTTTATCTTCTCTCGAGTTTTCGACAATGGCCATCATTCAAGTAATAAAACTAAATAAGCGTAACTAACCTCAAACGTGGATGGAGATTTCCTTGCCTTGATAATCTCGTATGATGCTCAATGTGACAGAGAACAAGCGTAGTCCTTTCTTTTCTCACACAGAACACACATAAACGGTATATAACAAAACTTACGTTTACAGCTCTATCCATTTCTCGTGCACGAAAAACTTATATATATTTGCATCCTTTATTAATGCAAGTATGAGCATCTTGTAATACTTTAATCATTTCATCCAATAGCCGGTATGAATAAACGGTAACAAAGCTCTTGCTTATAGTTCTATCCTTTTCTCGTGCACGAAAAACTTATATTTACATCCTTTATTAATGTAAGTATGAGCATCTTGTAACACTTTATTCATACCAGCCAATGAGTCTCTTAGTGGCAAGTCTCCCAAGTGGGCACTTCCAGCCATTAGTTATATTATGCAACATTGACATCAACCTTTACGTCCCCATAGAAATCGCACTTTTTATGTAATAATAAAGTTGCGTAAGTAATAATAAAGTATACACTCAACCCGATTAATAATCGTTTATTAATTGGTCCTTGTTTCAGTTTTCATTTGCACTTTAAATAGGGAAAAGTCATAGAATTGACAGGGAAAATTAATTAAAATTTAACATTCCGGCTGATCCAATTTCTGAACCTCAGAACCATGGGTATTAGGGTCACGTTTTTTCAAGAATGTGCTTTATTAATTTTTAGACTTTAATTTCGTCAAAATTTCTAGCTAGCCATCAAAGATACTTGTGGGAAACCTGTTTACATTTGCTGATGTGGTTGCTCCAGCGGATAATAAAGTCTGACAGATTTTACCCACTGTTTTATTAAGAAAATCGAATTGCAGTCGTTATATAAAACCTCTCAAATGTGACAAGCACCTAATTTTCACCTGTAGACTTCTTTGTCAATGTCAAATAATATTTCTGCATACGTTTTGCTCTTAAAGTTTTCAATTAGAAATAGAGAGAAAGGACCCTATACGATAGTGGCCCAGGAAAAATCTGATCTAGACGATTCCAAACTTACATTTTTGCTGTGGAGGTATAATAAAGTGTTCTTACAACATTGAACACAAAAATATAGAAATTTTCCCAGGCGGTCATATTTTTATGTGACTAAACCAATTTGGGCCCCGAAAATGGCATTTTCACGAAATTTTTTCTCGGAAACTAGAAGATCCCACCCTTTCATTTTTCCACCAAACATTCACCTATCCCTCGCTTACCAAAATTTAAAATTGGTATTGATGGGCCCAGGCAGCCGCTTATTGTATAGGGTCCTTTGGATTAGTTTCATCAGAATGATGGTGTACAAACGTTTTGCTAGTGATTTGATTGAGGTAAAATTGTAAACAGAAGCCAATTATCATTTCTGACTACAAAAAAATACATACGCAACCAAACTTTTTGACAAACATTTGACGGATTTCTAACCTAAATGAGAGTCTCCCTTGTGCCATTACACAGCTGGCTGAACGTTTGGAGGATTTATAGGTTGTATAATAACTGAATGGTTCTGTGGTCCAGATTTATTTATCATACCATACCATTCAGAAAATAAATTCCAACATTGTAAGGTCGAAACATTTTCTAATGAAAGCGAGTGATATGTAGTGTAAAGTTAGGTTTTTTCTGTTTTGGCAAACACTTTCAGTTCTGACAAAACTCCTGTCAGTGTCCAAAATAAACAGTCCTTGTAACAATGGAGGTTGGTTTCGATCATTGTTGTTAATTACTCTCCAGTGTTACGTTTATTATTGATACTGACAAGGAGTTTTTACAGAACTGAAAGTCCGTTTAACAAAACAAAAAGGAAAAAGCCTGTGTTATGTCACTGACATAATAAGTTTGGACGACCATATTTAGTTCATTTGTTTTAAAAATACATCTGCATGGTTTTTTGTCTAATGTTGTATTATTAGCAATTCCCAAATTCCTGTTAAAATTCGTTGATCCGACTACCTACAGTACTGATTTTTTTAATAAAAGGTCCTGGAAATTGTTTCGTAGGATTTTGCTATACGCCATGTTTAAATTTGCGACTGAGGGTGTAATTCCAAATCAGTTTGTCAGTCACGTGATGAGATAAGTCTAGTAGGGGTACAACTCAGCAGGGGTCGATGCAATATTACATCTCACTGGCGACTATTTTCACACTATAACCATTTATATAAGCTCGCATGATCTGTCAATGAACTGCGTGTATATGGTTATAGGATGAAAATAGTTGCCAGTGAGATGTAATATTGCAGAAATCTGCAAAAAATTGCAAGCAACTACCTCTGCTGAGTTGTGCACCTAACTAGACTTATGACATCACGTGACTGATTTATAAACTGACTTGGAATTACACCTTAAAACAGCAAGTTAGGGGTAGCATTCGTTGTTTAAAACTTGTCATCCGGAACGCCAAGGAAACTGTGACAATGGTTGCTTATAACGATCGATTCCAGATTGACGGATCCACACTGCGCACACTTTGCATGCAACACGGCCCGCTGCAAAGTTTCCATTTATACCTCCACCAAGGTTTCGCTCTTGCCAAATACTCATCTCGCGAGGAAGCTACAAAAGTAAGCACATGTGCCCCGAACGTATGTCTCTTATTACATGAATTTGCAGGCCCAAACTGCCTTAAATAATTGCGTCCTCGGCAATACCACGATACTGGCCGAGAATCCATCCGAGTGGGATGCCAGCGCTCTGTTGCAGCAGGTCGCCAGTCAGCAGGGCTCCTCGGGGGGCTGGAGGGGGGGCACCGGCAAACAACCGAACGCCGGTGGCGACACCTGGAGCACCGGTTGGACAAACAGCCAATCGACAGCTAGTCTTTGGGGTTCGAGCACTCTAGATACGGCCGACCCCGCCAGGGCCACCCCCTCAAGTCTGAACTCGTTTCTTCCCGGCGACCTCCTCGGCGGTGAGTCGATGTAATAATCACGGTCTTGACTTTGATCGATTGTATTAAGTGTTGATGATTTTACAAGACGAAATTTTATTGTTTTTAATCGATTTTTTTTACTTGAAATTTTGTAATTGTAATTTTTAAAGATGCAAAGTTTCACAGATGTACACACCCCCAGTCAAATTGTTTTCATTATTATTATTATTTATGAAGAGTTGCCATTTATTTATTATTTATTTCGTGTATGTTTGTGAGATAACAATAAAGTATTAGAGGAAGGTGAACCAAAAATCAGTCAACACTTGTTACTTAAATAATTCCGCTTATGAAACGACTGTGAGAGGCGGCGTTCTCGTTTTTCCATAGATGGCGCTCAAGTTTCTATATTTAACGCACTTAATGTGACATTTAGACGTAACCCGAACTAGTCCCTTGCAAGGTTTTAATATTGTACGCGACCAAAACTCATTCGTGTAAACGATGGAAATTTTTAATTATTTAAATTGTTCTCTCATATTAAGATATTTTTCCTATATTAATGTATATTAATGTTGTTTTTAATAATTTATCGTACCTAAGTTGTTTGTATGTGTTTTGTTCCCCAGTGTGGTAGTTGGTTCTTTATGCGCGTGCCTCTAGAGGTAGCCTATAAAGAACACGTTGTTTTGTTTAACCCCCCACAAAACCTGTGATCTCCAATTCCTTATATATCAACACATACAAATTAATCATTTAATTGTTATGAATATGAAGCCGGTCCTGCAAATCGCGGCTGAAATAACACCACACAATCAGTTCTTAGACTGCACGCTATGAGTATTCTTAAATAAATTTAGTAATAAACACAATATAATAATAGCGGATAATATATATCGTTCTAATTATAAAAGTTTATTATATATACCTATGTATTCTGTGTACTGTATGTATGTTAGCCATAGACTTGGATAATGTTGTAACTATTAGTCCATTTACTGTGATTCCTTTGTTTCTGCGCGGCTGCCGTGTCGCTCACACACGCCCCCGAAATTTCCCACGTGTCTTTGCACGCGGCGCCTACATTGAAACATCCTCAATCACAAATGTGTTAACGTGGTGTTCATGAGATATTCATTTATCTATAGCTGACAGTGTGAATGGTGAGGGATGAGCCATTCTGAGTCTTGGGAGGCGTTCCGGCCCCGCCCCGTTGAAATTTAAAAAAAGGAAACTGCATTCTAGTCCCTGAATATTTATTTATTTATTGTCCAGCAATGTTACCTTAACTGACTGCTAGGCTGGCGAAGTCCGCACGATGTTTGTGACTGTGGTATAGAAATAAAACCGACCACAACACAGGAAAACGCAGACTTTAAACGATTCGGCAAGACTTTAAAGCGAGAAAAATGCGCAGATTTTGACTGATACGTTGTCACCTCGTATTTTGCCCGAGAACTTGGCTCGAGGATTTTCATCTTTTGCAACATCGATGTTGAGGTTATGGATGGTTCTAGTGAGAAAGGAGCGTCTGAGTCTAATAATGGTGTTATCAAAATTTGAAAATTCCTTACCTTTTTGAAGATATTCAGAAAAAACAGCGGGAAAGATTACGTCATCTTTCCACGATTCCTTGAGACATCGGCTGTCCTAACTCCATAGGAAACACGCAGGAGTTAGGACAAACCAATACTCAAGATGGGCAAGAAATCGTGGAAAGATGACGTCATCTTTCCCTCGTTTTTTCTGAATATCTTCAAAACGGTAATGAGTTTTTAAATTCTGATAACAGCATTGGACTCAGACGCTCCTTTCTCACCAGAATCAGCCATAACCTCAACATCGATTTTTTTTGTGCTGAATCCCGCTTTAATTCCTAGGTCGCTTGATATTTGTGTCACGAACCGTCATCTTACTATTCCACTATTTGTGATGATTGTTTAAAGGGTGCGTTTTCTGTTCGTGAGAGACTACTTCGCAGCTCGGCTGTAGATTCTGCGAAAAATCAGCGCCGCCGTTGTTTTTTCGTCGAATCGATTGCTCTAGTGAATAAAAAAAGACTGAAGAGAAAAGATCTTTCATATAATAATGACAAAATGCATTTATTATGGACGTGATAGAGGCGCAGGGCGGGGACGCCCCCGTTTTCACGATTTTTGGCGCGATCCCCTGGGGGCTCGCGCGAATAGTCGCTTCACTTAACTTGCTCCAAAAACGTCCGGACGTTTCGGTTTATTCCGCCACGTTCCGGCACGGTTCACTTTAGATATCTTTACAGGTTCGATGCATTGACTAACATATGTTTTTTATGTACACAACTGTGCTGTGACTCTTAAGTGGCTTTTTAATTTTTAAAAATATTGAAAAAAAAACAAAAAAAAGTTTCGTTCTCCGGAGAGCTGTTGTTTTTAGCTTCGGTTGTCTGTCATTGATCAAGTCGGTTCGAAAAATAAAATTTCCAAGTCATATCGCGCGAATCCAAAATTCGGGGTGACTTGATGGGTGGTTCATGACTAAGATAAATGGTGCAAAAATCGGGCCGCGGGAGGTGCGATTCACTTGCTTTAATTCTCTCGGAAGAAAAAAACGCTTTATTTGGACCTCTCGGCCGGGCCTATACGTTGTAAGTTCCAATAGAATTTCTAAAAAAAATCTAGTATCTTATTGCCAATTTAGTAATATGAATGTATTAGGAGTTAGGTATTACGATATTAATTAGTATTTAAGAATTTGGTAGTAGGGTATTCTTTCATGTTGTGTATTATAAATATTTGACAACCAACTCTGAATGTTACAAATTCATACCCTCACAATCAGTTTTACTTACTAGGTGTGCGCGAAAAATGCCATAAATTTCGAGTCACGGGTGGTACAAGTCGAAATTATAGTATAATTATGTACCAAATAGAGAATTGTTTTTATTTAATCATAATAGGGTATTTTTGAATACATATAGGTTTGATAAAAATAAAGACAAGCAATTTGTCTGCGTATTGTGATTTACTTACTTTATAATATTATATCGAGTGTGCATTATATGCTAGCCACCCGCTGTGGTTTTTCAAATATATATGTCTGATATTGTGTACCTTCAGAAAAGTAGTTTTTAGTGTTGTTTAATAAAACTCAAAATAATTTAAAAAAAAGCTTGAGGTAGATTAGATTCCTGCACAATAATAAACTTGCGTGGTTAATAATCGGAACAAACGCCAATTGAAGAAAAAATTACAAGAGCGGAAAGTATTTGATTTAGGTTTACAGTATTTGTGATCAAAGTGCCACTTGTGTTTCAAGTATATTAATCATTGTCGCCACGGAAACTATATTAAAGAATTATATAATGTAAAACATAGACGGCATATCTGCCTTAGTGTAGGGTAAATTTTTCGGTGTTCGGTAGCTGTAAGTATGTTTATTGAGCTTAACTAATCCGGACGGCGTTGGCAGTATAATTATTGACGTTTTATCCAGAGGCTGTTCGTTATTATTGTGTAAGACTTGCAAATGCCAAAGTTTGAAAAAAAAATGAATTTGGAATGTTCCCTTGGTTATTTGAGCCATATCAGAAACATATTTACGCCAACGTGATGATACGACATTCCTGAACACTCACAAGGTCACTCGAAGTCTGCCAAAATATATATTTTTCGGCAATAAATTGATTCTTGTTGTTGAATCACACGTTGCTTTCGCTTGTAGTTATGATCACCATTGATAATACCAAACGATGTGCCTCTATTGTTATTTATACACACGAGCACGTGACCTGCCCGGTCTCGAATTTTTCCCCGACGACGAACGAAAAGGTATATTCGGGCGATTTAAAACCGCGCTATAGATGGAGTGAAAATGGGGTTGTCCCAAAAAACAATTAAATGTCTGATCTAAGTCGTAATGGTTGGTGGGTATAGTTCGTAAGTTAACTTAAAAACACGTTACTTAAGGCAGCATTTAGTCAATAAATTTAGTATTAATAATAGTTGTGGTGTTCACACACAACGTGCAATACTTTTCCTTTTTCCAAGTATTATTTTTACCATACGCTTTCGTTTCTAGTTATATCATATAAATATATTTTATTAGATCGGATACTCGTTTGATGATTTCGCTATCTTGCCATCCCTTCTTGAATTTTTCAATAAATACCAAAGACGTGAGTGTCATATGATCAACTATTTAAATTTTTTTCGAATTTCCGCCAAAATCTTCCAGCTAAGGTTGTGATAGCGTCGTAGTGTTTTTGTTTGTTTTCATTTATTGATTAATTTTTAGTAACCCGAGCACAACTAAGTGTTAACAAGTGCCTATTTAATGTGCAATTTGGGCCTGACTTTTCGACAGGGTTTTAATATTTAAATAATACAAGGGCGATTTGTGTGCGTGTGTAAAGGTCACAGCCCCCACTGTACAAACCAATAGAAAAAAATTAGCCCTACTAACTGAAATGGAAAATAATGTGTTTTTTGATTGTTCGATATTGGGACGCGCGGTGAATGCGGCGAAACGAACGCGCGTTCGTCACGCGGACGACTGTTATTTAGTTGACGATCTCGGTGAAGAGATTATGCTAGCTGGAACTGCCAACTGTAAAAAGATAAATGAACTTATGTATGTCCTATTTAAAGTTTTACTCGTACGTAGGTTAACTAATGTAAACATATGCTGTGTATGAGCTAACTAAACGGCACAGCCTGACGGTGAGTCGCCTAGTAGTTTGTGGGGTAATAGATGATCGTTAGGCCCTATTTCTCAGGTTTAGGATATCGTTGTTTTTTTTTTGTTTTTTAGACTTAAGTACTTGACATTCCTTTTCATGCAAAATTTTAACCACTCAACACTTATTAGAACCTTAACATTCGTGAAGAATCAAAACGATTGCCTTAACAATGACAAAAGTGTGCTCTCTGTCTAGTTGTAACTCTTAGGATATTATAGATTAGGGTTTCGGGTTAAGCCAACAAAATGGCAGAAGACTGTAGGAATACCAGGTGATTAAAGCGCCCTGCCGCTTTAACGTAAACGACAGATTAATAATTTAAGACTTGCACAGGTTAAGTAATTTGAGAGAACACTCGGTCCATATTCAAAAGGTGCTCTTTGATAGTTGTTGATTTCTGTTTGGAATCTCCCTGCAATAGAATTCCGTTATTTTTCGAAAAAAAATCGTACCACAAGACCCGATTTTTTAAACGTGCCAAAATTTTTGCTTAGAAACTTTTGCTCACGGCGGTATCGCGGGGTAATTACGCGAACCGTATACGCTTACCTGCTGTGTATATTAACTTAATGAAAAATGCAATATATAGTGTATATATTGGCTGAAAACTGTACAATTGTTATAATTTCATAGTATATAAATACTTAATTTTAGGGTTAGGAAATGTGTTATTATATCTGTAAGAATAGTATTAACTTCAAAGGAAAAAAAAATGGCGGATGACGTGTCACATTCACTCCATCTGTAGCCGGGACGAGTTGCGCGCGCAATCAAGGTCTTTTCTAAAATTTTGCGTCTCCATTAGGTTTAAGTTCTGGTTTTTAAACTAATTTTAAGTGTGTTCATTAGAAACTAGCTTTTGTTCCAGTTAATCTCGATTGTTTCGGTTAATCTTTGTTACCAAGTAGCATCACGGTTTTATTAAAAAAAAATTAAATGGCCTAAACAAGTTCCCTCCTGTAAACTTCTAGTCCTGTAATATTAATTAATTCCATTTGCATTTTAAACGTTGATTTTTGTTGTTGAAAATTACTAAAATATTTGAACAATCAGTACTAATAGCAATCGTTGAAAGTGTTTCGTTATTCGTGTAAAAAAAAGCCTTCCAATCTTCCAAGAGTGCAAGAGAGTTCCTTTATAGTTTTTAGCGACTCGCTTCGACGACTGAGTCTTATTACAAAAAGAAAACGTATACCTGCACCTTTTCATGGTTGTGTTATTTAGATTTTTATTTTTTTGTTCACGTAGTACTAAAGTTAGTTCGAATAAGGCAATATTTAAATTTATTTTTCTGTTTACGAATATGTGATATGCTGACAATTTTATTATATAAATCGCGTCTGAGGTACCTTAACATCACTATCGTTCGTAATAAATGACAAAAATAAAAACACTCGCGCATCGATCTGTGCATCTGAAAGACAATTTTTTCTTTGAATTCGGACAAAACGGTAATGAACCGTCGGCTGGGTCTGATCTGATTTTATTTCGACACGTGTGAATCTCTAACAAGTCGACGAAAAATTAGTTTTCATGTCCGATATTGGGAGGGTAAACTCAGGGACCAGGCCAAAATGTCACGGTGATATCAAATAAACTAGACAAAATTTAAGAAAATCAAATCTGATGTGTAATACACCCCCAATAACGTATGATACATTTCAATAAGATAATTATTTAATAAGAACTCAATTGTATGTCGTAGGGAAAATTTGGAGCAAATTCTGTATAAACGTTTATTGAAAACGATAAAGTCATATAACCCGACTGCACTGTCTTATTTATGACGTAGAATTCTAAATTTTGATCGTTATTTTGATGCCTATACGAGTCCAATCATGTGTCTACCACGAACTATGCAGTGCAGCAGGGCACCTAGATTAAGGTAGGTTATGTAAGTGCTTTTAAACAACTGACGTTGTTATGCTCTGTACTTGTAACCCAATTGACCAGTATGCATTCAGTAATAAAGGTTGTCTTAAATGTAGCTCGACTTTCATTTTTCCCTATACCTACTTTATTTTCAGACGTGGGAAGCACTGCCCTGAGTGCCTTTCCTTACAGTACGCCACTGGATAAATGGGGCGAAACGCGGTCGATCTTCTATATTAATGATGATAATAATTTTTTTGCGAATTAACATTACATTCCCAAATAAATTAAAAATAATACATAATATAAGGAAAAAAAGAATGGAAATGAGAAATCAGTAGAAAGAGCAGTTCAAAACAAAAGGTCCACTTCAAGATGAGCGCCAGATAACACATACCTAGGTATAAATGTTGGTACAGTCGGGGACTATGAAAATGCTCACCCTACCGCAACAGTTCACTAACAGATAGGCAAACATTAAGCACATTGCAGCGATACAGTCGACCAAAGGCGCTATGGGGTGGGCATTTTCAAAGTCCCCGACTGTTCCTACTTAGTAGAGATGCAAATGACTCAAAAGCTGTTATTTTTCTTTGAACCAAACGTTTTTTTCATTTTTGCACTCCCTGGACTGAAGTGTCACTTTCAGGCATTCTTTTACGGAACTGAAGTGCCGTATTGCTAAGTAATTTTATAAAGAATTATTGATTTTTGCATTAACTGATTAAACTCCGTCAAAGTGACATTTTAGCATTTTTCGACTATTTTGGGTTCAAATTGAACGGGAGTGCAAAAAATAGCGTATATACCACAGGACTGAAGTGACATTTTAATCCCTCGTGATTACTGTTCTCGCTCCGCTTCATTGCTAGTATCTTGTTACCTAGGAAATAGTGCATCTAACGTTAAATTACCTTACGAAGCTATTCAAAGCTGAAATCTGATTGGTCCTCCTAAATTGTCATAACTCGAGAATTATTGTGCCCTGGGAAATTTCAAAAACACGGACCGACGCAGCAGAATTATGAATATTGAATTAGAAGGTGGTGCGAGCGTTCTGAGACACCCTGTATATTTTTCAGTGTAATATGAGGAAACGACCTGCGCAGAATTTGGAAAAGTATTCAAAAAGATATACCGTTCGAAATAATGCAGCAAATAGTTATTTGTTTAACAGTGCAAAAAAATTGCAGATTTACTGCCGCGGCTGAAGTTTCATAGGCGAGGAATCCAGCGAAGGCAGTAATCTGTTTTTTTGCCGTGTTGAACACATCATTTTTTCGTCGATTGTCATTAAAAATGCACTTTTAATGACTACCGCCGAAAATGGTTAATTGTTTAACAAGGCAAAAAAATTGCAGATTTACTGCCGTGTCTAACACGTAATTTTTTCGCCGATTGTCATTAAAAAAGTGCATTTTAAAATCGATTTTTACTGCCGCCAACAGTAAAAAATCGACTAGGCAGTAAAAATCACATTTTAAAATTATTTTGTGGTTTTGCAGAATTAACTCTGCTCATAGTTACCAGATAGCTCGATGAAATTTTCAAAAAAAAAAATGCAGAGATTGTTTGTGGAAGTATCGTTAACTTACAGGGTCAATAACTGAATTTGGTATTTATTTTCAGCTCACTTGTAATTTTTCCCACGTAATAAATATCGTAATGCTCCTGCATTAAAGAAGCGGAATTACTTTCGCGTTGATTAATCAAGAGATAAGTAACAAAATACAGTTTAAGATACTTGCTCAAACAATGCCTGTTTCTTTTTTTCTAAAATTTTATCGAGGCATTTGATAAGTAAGGGCAGAGTTAGTTATTCTCTGCTTTCCCACAAAATTATTTTTTGCTGTGTTATTTCAAATGGCATTCTGCGAAGATCGTTGCGTTATATTACATTGAAAAATGTTGACAATGTTGTTGGCGTTAATTTCTTTGGCAAAGACCCATAATAAGCCGGATTCCGGGAAAACGACTGATCCTAGAAGAAAATGACAAGATAACTTATTTGCAGAGAATTCTCTTGGCTTTAATTTCTGTAGCAAAAACCCATAAGTAGCTTTAACGCCGGATTCCGGAAAAAAATGACAAGATAACTTATTTGCAGAGAATTCTCCTAGCTTTAGTTTGATATATAATTGTTTTGGTCGTAAAGTCTGTAGAAAGGGAGATAGAATTGAAAAACCGATTTTCTTAACACTTTCAAGAGCCGTCTACTTGGACGCTTCCGATGGGCATATCTTGGTAAACTTTCTCTGTTAGTAGCGAGGGGCAAATCTATGAGCAAAATCTTGTGCACTGATTTCACATTCCTGTGTGATTTCACCCTATTTCCCCTGATCTCATCTGGTTTTCCCTGATTTCGCCCGATTTCATCCATAGATTTGTCCCTCGGTTAGTAGGCAAATTCAATATACCCCTGTCAAAATTTCCAGACAGAACCATATCAAATTAACCTATCTGTCTCTACTAGGATCACTTGAGCAGTTTATATGCGGTTGTACTCTGAAAGTGAGAAGGTTTTCGCAGATATGGTATGCGGTGCTTCCACATGTCCTTGTTATAGGTTTTCGTATGCAGAAAGCAGATGACCACTTGAACAGTCTTTATGTGATTCTACCCGGAATTTGAGAATGTAACCGCAGATATGAAATACGGTGCTTCCATATGTGATCTTGTTATACCGGGTGGACCAACACTATTGCCCACCTCAAAAATTGCCCTTTATTTTAAAGCTGGGACTTCGAAATTTTTACAGTGTATATGGCTACCAAGGACCCTTCAAATGACGGCAAAAGTTTATCTGTCATGCAAAAACTGTGACGTCACGAAATTTTGAAATATCGTTTTTCCAAGAAAAAAAAAATTTTTACCCATAAAATCGTTTTTTGGGCTAATACCTTTATGTTAAGCCCATTTTTTTAAATTTCCGTCATCAGATTAGCCAACTGTAGCAAGCTAAAAATGGTCCATTTTTATTCACAAGTCGGCCACGTAAACAATTGACTACTATGCGAGGGCTTTCTTGGATAACAGCGTACGCTTTTTTCATCTGTCACCAGTTGACAGCGACACCAAGCGACACGACGCGGCCATTGAACTGCGAAATTGTTTTTAATTTTAATAAACGTGGATTTTTGTAACGAATAATGTTGAAATATCGGTTTAAACTGGGCATCCACCATTTAATTCGCCCACCCAAGGTGCCAGGAGAGGTTACGAACACGGACATTTTATCAGATGGCGGTGAAAAGGGGCTCCAGTTTGTGTGAAGGGCTCCGGTTTGTGTGAGGGGGTTTTTTCAAATAGCCATTTCCATAATTCGCATTATTCCATACTTATGTAATTCCACAGGTAATTATTTTGTTGTTATGGCCTGTTTTTTAGTTGACATTTTTAGGTTAAGTGAGTCGACTTAGTTTGCCCCGTTGAGACTAATATCGAGGACTAAGATATTCACAGCCCAGAATTTAACAGCAACTCGTGTCAAATAAGGACCAAGGAATCGTTTTGCATAACATAATTCATATTCAAAGATAAACTGTAATCGAAGGTGGTGCAAGTGTCAGTTTTCGATTGGCAAATACCTCGTAGGTACCTCCTAAACAAAATCAAGACGTTAATAATTGATGCTTTGAAGTTGGTGAACTCAAGTTATTATTTGAACAGCAGAAGCAAAAAGGTGCAATGTGGAATTTAATAATCATCATCATGGTGGGCAAATAAGGACTAATTAATCATTGATCACACGACAAGCCATCCAGTGCATAAACAAGATGTGTGTGTGTGCCTGAGTTTCAATTTTTGTCATTAGAATGAACTAAGAATACTGAGATTATTCTTTCGTTTATTAAACAATAATTGCCTATTAAGTAAATTTAATAAAGCAGGCTTTCATATTTTTACTTGAATTTCGCGCATTTATTTCATTACGCGCGTTAATTTCCCGCTCAAACTCCTCCAACCCCTTTTAGCTAATCATTAGTCACCCACTAGTGTGATTAGTGTGTGAATTACAATAGTGTTGCAGTGTTTAGGTTGCTAATTTTGAGAAAAATTGCTATTTTGTGAAATCTTCAACCTCTTGAAGAGAAGTGTTTTCCAAGTTAGTTTTACATACCTACTTGTTAGCTGTTTTCACAGCTCTTATCCTGGTTTCCCTCCAGGGAAGCTTTCACGCGTTTTTCTGTGTTGTGAGTGTTAATTATAATTACGTGTAGAAGTGAATCTTGGTGAATTTCCTATACCTAGTGTTAATTAATAGTTTTATTCTATTTTAGTGGAGTGCATTTAATTTTTATCATGCCGATGCAACATCTTTCCTTTTCAGACAAGGTCGACATGATCTTGATTTTTGGAGAATGCCAGGAAAATGCAATGCAAGCAGCAGAATTGTATGCCCAACGTTACCCAGACAGACTTCAACCAGATAGACGAACATTTAAAAGAATTGTAGAGAAACTTAGAGAGACAGGCAGTTTGAAGCCCAAGAAAAAGACAGTGATAAATCCCGCTGTGACTCATGAAATCAATCAAGCTATTGTTTTGAACATAGCTGAAAATAATCCCCAAGTCAGCAGTCGAGAAATGAAGCAATCAAGCGGCATAAGTAAGTCATCGATTCTAAGAATATTAAAAAAGCACAAATTCCATGCATATCACATCGAACTGCATCAGGAACTACATGGAGAGGATTTTATGAACAGGGTGAGATTTTGCACGTGGGCCCAAGAGAAACTGCAGGAAAATCAGGACTTCTTCAAGTTTGTGCTTTTCACCGATGAATGCACATTCAAATCTAATGGGCACGTAAACAGGCATAATATGCACTATTGGTCGGTGGTTAACCCACATTGGATGAGAGAAGAAAAAACACAAGACATATGGTCACTGAACGTGTGGGGAGGAATTATTGACAACCGATTAGTTGGTCCATTCTTTTTTGAAGGCCATCTGACTGGTGCGATGTATGCAGAGTTCTTAAGAAATTCATTAGATGACTTACTAGAAGATGTGCCATTAAATGTGATCCAAAATTTGTGGTTTCAGCAAGATGGTGCGCCTCCACATTTCAGTCGAGAAGCTCGTGGTGTGGCAGATGAAAAGTTTCCAGATAAATGGATTGGTCGTGGTGGTCCAATTGCTTGGCCAGCTAGATCTCCCGATCTCACACCTATGGATTTTTTCACATGGGGAGTTGTGCAAGAAATTGTGTACAGAACACAGCCAACCACGAGACAAGACATGCAGCAACGACTCGTAGATGCCTTCCAGACAATCAATGAACGAAATACAGCAGCTACAGTCCAAAATTCATTTCAGCGACGTGCTCAGATGTGCATCGAAAGAGAAGGCCACCACTTTGAGCAGTACCTGTAATCAGGTAAGTACTTTTTGTGAAGTGATCTGTGCTATAGTGGTTGCAGTGCAGTGAATTTGGTGATGATTGTGTAGTGATGGGTTGTGGTAGTGAGTAATGCATCACTTTAGGTAAGTACAAGCCGTAAGTTCCTTGTACACAATTTTGTCTATGATGATTAGTAGAGCTCTTTCACAATATTTGAAGGATCCACAATTCTGAGACATCCAAAACAGCTAAAAGACCATAGTTTATGTAACACAATCAGTCAATCAAATTCAATTTATTGTTGTTAGTTTGATCATACAGGATTTAAGTTTCAATTTATATCCTTGAAAAATTATAATTATTGGGATTGCAACTTCAACTTTACAGCAACACACTTTCGCCAGCTAAAAACACTTGGTTTTACATCACCTTACAATTTACCAAACAATTTAACCCAACTAGTTAAGAAATGGCATCGGGCTATAATTCTTCTACCTTCGGCTACAGTTTATCTCTGAATTTTAATTATGTTAGTTGAAACGATAGTTTAACAATTCCTTTGCCCTTATTTAGATCAGATGATGTTAAATTTAGAGGCTGTAAATATCAATTTTGTTATGCAAAACGATTCCTTGGTCCTTATTTGACACGAGTTGCTGTTAAATTCTGGGCTGTGAATATCTTAGTCCTCGATATTAGTCTCAACGGGGCAAACTAAGTCGACTCACTTAACCTAAAAATGTCAACTAAAAAACAGGCCATAACAACAAAATAATTACCTGTGGAATTACATAAGTATGGAATAATGCGAATTATGGAAATGGCTATTTGAAAAAACCCCCTCACACAAACCGGAGCCCTTCACACAAACTGGAGCCCCTTTTCACCGCCATCTGATAAAATGTCCGTGTTCGTAACCTCTCCTGGCACCTTGGGTGGGCGAATTAAATGGTGGATGCCCAGTTTAAACCGATATTTCAACATTATTCGTTACAAAAATCCACGTTTATTAAAATTAAAAACAATTTCGCAGTTCAATGGCCGCGTCGTGTCGCTTGGTGTCGCTGTCAACTGGTGACAGATGAAAAAAGCGTACGCTGTTATCCAAGAAATCCACGTTTATTAAAATTAAAAACAATTTCGCAGTTCAATGGCCGCGTCGTGTCGCTTGGTGTCGCTGTCAACTGGTGACAGATGAAAAAAGCGTACGCTGTTATCCAAGAAAGCCCTCGCATAGTAGTCAATTGTTTACGTGGCCGACTTGTGAATAAAAATGGACCATTTTTAGCTTGCTACAGTTGGCTAATCTGATGACGGAAATTTAAAAAAATGGGCTTAACATAAAGGTATTAGCCCAAAAAACGATTTTATGGGTAAAAATTTTTTTTTTCTTGGAAAAACGATATTTCAAAATTTCGTGACGTCACAGTTTTTGCATGACAGATAAACTTTTGCCGTCATTTGAAGGGTCCTTGGTAGCCATATACACTGTAAAAATTTCGAAGTCCCAGCTTTAAAATAAAGGGCAATTTTTGAGGTGGGCAATAGTGTTGGTCCACCCGGTATGTTTTCATATGCAGGAAGCGGTTGACGGTGAATCTGTCTTTATACGCGCGAAGCACTAAGTCTGTACATCCGGTTTCTCTTGCAGCAACAGATAGAGGTATAGATGGGGAACACTGTCTGTGGAAGGATTTTCCAATCCAATAGAACGCACTGAACCCCCACAAATGGACCTAATCCTATGAGGTTGTACCTGTAATCATACTCCTGTCCTTTGCTGAACTCATTTTAGTTCAGATTTCAGCAGACGGCTGAACGAATGATTTTGGCGAAATTGCTACCCAATTTTATCTCCATCTGGTAACATAGTTGCATCAAATTACACAAGCAGCGCCCTCTACTCGTTGATATTCGGAGATAAAATAAAAAACTTATAACCCTTGAATAGGAGCAACAGCTTTAACCATTTTTCGAATGCGCGCTATCAAACTATTGTACTCTCGGTGTGGAAAGACCTTTCCGTATAAAAAAAAGGGCCAACAATTTTTTTTATTTGATGTGTTGCCAAAACAAAAGTTATTATCAAAAAATCGCCAAAATCGTTAGAACTGGCCCCACTTTACGGTACCTAACCATTATTGATCTTGATATATGTCTTCAAATGTACAGGGTTTTTTTATTATTGTCCACATTTTACATTATGGGTATTGTCATATCTCCTTTATTACTTGAGATAATCGCCTGAACTAAAAACAGTATGGTAGACCGTACTTCCAAGTTTTATTCTGGACCTTATTACTCTCAACAAACACCTTCGGATCTTAAACGCTGTGGATACAACTTCCTTTTTTTTTAAATGGGACACCCTGTATATTTTTGCACGGATCGATACAGATTTTTTTTTGAGTTTATTGATATCGGATTGGTGATACCTGGGATACCTGGGGTTTTCGAGAAAAAAATGTTTTTCTTTAATGAATGAATATATCCGTGAAAATAAATTGTTTGTATGACTAGGGCTATGTAGTGAAGGTCTGAGTATTCTAAGAAAATTGTAAACTTTCTAATACAGTAGTAACTTATTAATTCACCTTAAAACATTGCAAATTAAAAATTTCAACATTATTGCCATTTTTATTCCGGCATTTCTGGTAGCTTCGGAATTATTTCTTTCTTTTTGTCTCGAAAACTATCAACCCCAGATAACAACTACCTACGCTATATCAATGAAATCAGAAAAAATTCTCTATCGATCCGTACAAAAATACACCGGGTGTCCCATTTAAAAAATAGTAAGTTGTATCCACATCGCTTAAGATCCAACGGCCATCGTTGAGAGTAAGGTCGAGAACAAAACTTGGAAATACGGTCTACCATCCTGTTTTGAGTTCAAGGGATTATCTCAAGTAATAATAAAGGAGATATGATAATTTAAAATATATGGGCAATAATAAAAAAGACCCTGTACATATACCTACCTACTTACTTTAGCGCAAATTAGGTATGTCTGTCCTATGTACTTAAGTACCTAGGTATCTATATTACTAGCTATACTTAATGTAGCATAATATACTTAACTGAAATTTTAAAACTTGCGTATAGATGCATCTCGAGATGCACTTAACCAATTTGTAATAAATTTTTGCTATTATATTTTGAATTTTCAATTAAATTTGCATAAAGGTACACAACTCACTTAAGCCTTGTTTAGCATTCTAGCGTAAATTGTGACATGAACAGATGGACATTCTATTTGCCCTTGACATATTAACACAGTGAAAAATGCAATATGAAAGTCACATATAGGAACGGATAGAAATTTTATGAGCGAAAAACCACCAAACTTTGCGGTATGACGAGCTGACATTATTCCTATACCTCCTAATAAATACAGATACATTTGCTGTCTGCGTCGCCGCGACATTACTTGATTGAGTCATACCTGGCAGAGCATATATGAACATAAAATTTTTGTATCCGTCTAACCTGTCTAAGTCTACAACGTACTGGGTATACGATATATCATAATACACGCATATACAAATTCTATCCGCGGATCACCTTCTTTTAATGGGTTTCATCTGCCAGATTGAAACTTGTACATTTTTTATTCGGGCCGTTTATATTGCCAGATAGCACATAATAGACCCCCAATTAGACTCATATAATTTTGCAACACTTTCTGCATGTTTTAATGAAGTTGTGTCTGGACATTTTGACAGGGACAACAATAAATCGTTGAAAAACCTTTTGTAGCAATTTTTTGAGGTCAAACCATATTTGTAGCCGGCTATAAATTTTCTTTCGATGGGTAATATATTTTTTCTACGACCACTATTGTAAATAGCCAATTTTGTACAATGTGCAAACTAAGTAAGCCGTTCCTTACGCACGCAAATCTAAAACTGTGCGTAAAGAGAGAAAATCGCAGTTTCCAATTGTCATTTGTCAAATGTCATTTTTCACTCAATTTTATTATCAAATCCATTATTCTCCCCTTATTTTATTAGGACATTTTATAAACCCATCGACTACTCCTCTTCCAGGATAAAAGCAGTCCAACCGCAAAGTAAAATCCGAGGTAAAATCATTAAAAATCTTCTGTGCAAAAGTTAGGTTATATCGCAGGACCTTTTTGTCCGAAAATGCATTAAGACCGGTAAGTTGTATTTCTTCATATTATCTTGAACCTTTGAGCAGGTACTTTAAAGAAATTGTCATAATATAGAATACTGGTATCAGGTTTTTGGTACCCAAAAACAAATCGTTAATTTAGTTGACTTCAAGAAAAGTAATTCCATTGAAAGCACGAATGAATTATTTATGCTGGAAAAAAACGTTTCAGGAACCAAAATAATAACGCAGAGTAAATTTGCATAAAATCGTAGACTAGGAATTCGTTGAGGTAAAGTATATGATTCCATTTGAAAAATAAAAATTATGGTCATTTCCGGTTGAACCGGAAGTGCTAAAAAATATCTGACTATACCACTGGATTCACATAAAAAAAATTATGTTGACTTGTCCTAGAATATTTCCGAAATATTCCTCTCAAAAAGTTTTTATTACTTATACTTTCGAGAAAAGTTAAGTACCTATTGTGTGGTCGTAGAAAAAGTATCGTACGCAACTCGAGTTGTAAGGCAATTACGCACTGTGGAATTATACACTCGCCGCTACGCGGCTCGTGTACAACTTCTTCCACACGTGCGTACTATGCTTCTTACAACTCTCGTTACGTAATATACTATTTTCGGTTTCAGGCGATTAAAGCGTTCTTAACATGCATAAAAATAGGCTGGTAAGCAGATCATAACGTTATCTAATGGTTTCTAGACAACAAGCCCATTAACCATTCATGACAACAATGACCCCATTCAAATGCTGTCATCTCGATTGTCAAAATGACGCGAATTCACGCAACATTTTTTTAATTTTGGCTTTAATCGCTTTAAACCGATAAACTATTGAACAAACCTCGGATGTTATGAATCATAACAGACTTAGATGTCTTAAAATCCTCGCTCTCCGAGCTCGGATTTCAATTGACATCTGCGTCTGTTATGATAGTCATAACATTCCTAGGTATGTTAATAGCTATAACTGCAGATTAAGCTTCACGAATTCATTGTTAAATTTTTGTAATTAGTACATACCAAAATGCGATAAACCATGTTTATACCCGAAATTATATTTTTGAAACTAATGATAAAAGCAGCAGTTTTTTCGGTTTTTCTCAATTTTTCATCTAAGTAGAAGTGCTTTTAGACGGTTTTGAACTCTAGACACCTCAACTCAAATGTAACTACAATGTAGGTAAGTACATATACATACCATGAATTAATTAATTGTGAAATGAGGGAAGTAGATACATTTTCCGTTTCACTAGGTACAGTCTTGGCCCTCGACCGCGAACAATGTCGACAGATTTCACGTTAAATTTTAATTTCTTCGATAAGGCTTGTGAGAATTTAATTTATCCACATTGTGAGAGGGTCTAGGGCCATTACTTATCTCCTGAGTGTACAAGCATTTTAGAAAATTGCAAATTGACGTCATTATGCACGTTTAAAATAACGCCCTAGGCACGAATTAAATCCTAGGCATTTTGGGGCCCTCTTTATCTTCGTTTGTAATAAGAAATCCTCCATAAAAATAATTCATGTGCCCCAGTGTGAAAGAATCATGGCATGGAGACACAAAAGGGGGCTTAAAAGAATACCCACTGCCGCTAATTTATTATGAAAAAAATAACAAAAAGAAATTTTCTACAAACACTATCAAAAACGGTCGTTTAAACGTTTGTAGCCAACTGTTAAAAATTGCCGTTTTAGTACCTACACCAGTTTTGCAAATAGGGGTGGTATTTATTATTGGCTGGTTAAAATGACACAAAATCGTCTTCTCACTTTTTCTTTCATCATGAGCCGTTTTTGAGAAAAAGGGCTAAAACCAATCGAAGGCAAGTAAATAAAAAAATAATCCAAAAAAGAAAGGTAAGCGACCATGCTTTAATTATTCCGCATCTTACATACCAGAATAACAAATACGCTGAAAAGCTCAAGCACCAGCAAAAAAGAAAAAAAAACAAAATTAAAATTTGGAAATGTTTCAAGTTTTGTACACACACCCAGTATCTTGGAGACTAAGCAGTTTATCGTGTTTGTAGAAAAAATTGTGTATTGTCATAGACTAATCATAGGAAGACCGCTCAGCCTTATGCCGCGCTTGAAATCACAAGTAATCAGCTGTAGAGCGCTCTGACAGGTGACGACGCCGGGGTCAAACAGCGGTACTTGATGGTACTAACGTGTTCGGTTTATAGTTTTGCTAAAACTGTTACAGCGCTCTTCAGAGGAATCTACTTGAATTTTTATCGCCGAGTAGGAAACTTGATACCATCACGACGCAAACACGTGCAAAAAGATAAACAATGGTTAAACATAACGGGTTCGCAGAATTCGATTCGAGGGTATTTTGCATTTATTTTGGAAACAGACGAATAGTTATTGTTCGGATCCTTTGATTTGTTAATTTTCCGACTCGTGCCGAGAGACAGACAGTTAGAGACTTTATTAATTTTATTTATTCATTACTTAATTATTAACGATTGTAGAGTAGACAGATTGCAGAGTATGAGTATATGGTACCGAGTGGGAGGAGGGGTTCCGTGATTCCGCTTTCGACGGAAGAATAACTTATTAATACCTGCAGATCGACTAGGTACTCTCTGAGACAGATTAACAATAACATTTTCGCTCCGTACCTACGGCCGACTGAACCGATGGTGTCGGCGCCGCCGCGCCGTGCCGTCGGGCGTCTTAACGCCGTAGCATATTCATACAACCACAAGTAATTATTTATTGTTGACAGTGGTTGGACTGGTTGGTGTAAAAAAACAAAACCGTTGATAAACCCTTTTACCCCAAGCGTTTTAGGTTGTGCACTTGAAAAAAATTATGTAAATCTGAAACTTGGCAGATCAGGTCTATTTGAAATGCTTAACAACATATTAAAACTTTCAAAGCCTCCCGGTGCCGGCTTCAGGAATTCCTGACGCCACGGCCAAACGGTTAGTCCTATCCGCTTCCAATCGATCTTAAACGACTGTATGAGAACCGGGCTATCTTTCCAAGTGCTTCTCAATTATTTTAAACTGTATCCGGGCCTCCCGAAAGTGGCAAAAGCCCGCGAAATAAAGAGTGTGTGTCTGTCTGTCTTAGAGCAATTTTTTAGAAAATTTCCTTTTTATTGGCAAAAAGGCCCCTTTTTGAATTTTTCTTAGCAAAAGGGCATATTATCATTATCGAATTCGATAGCTGTTGCATTGCCGGATCGAAAACCTTAGTGCCATTTTTTCGAAAAATGTCATTTTAGGGGTGAAAAACATTTGTAGGTACCTACTTGAGATCATAGTAAATCAGCGCCGGGCGCACGCTCGACCTGGGTTAAGTTAAATGCTACATTTACAAATTCTGTGAAAAAGTTGAAGTTTCTACCGTCTCCGAGATTGCCAATTTTAACTTCTACGCTCGCGAAGCAGTTACTGGAATTGATCGGAAAATTCAAAATAATCGAATCGCCAAAAACATGAAAGCTTTACGTTTCAGGGTCCTGGGAACCCAAAAAAGGTGTTTTTGAAAAAATGTCTGTGTGTCTGCCTGTGATCACGCTGCAGCTCAAACTACTGAACGTATGGAGATGAAATTTGGCACACATATTCAGTGGGGGATTTGTAGGTGCTGATTAGAATCTGGGCCACATCGGTTCACGGAAAGTGCCTCTTTGACACATCAACTTTAAAAGTTTAAATGCAAACCACCATTTTTCGCGTTACCATATGAATGCTCTTCGAATTCTGCTTCTAAAAATGTATTCACGCTTGTGCCCGCCCTTTTGGCCAAAAAATGGTGCATAACTGTATATTTTTATTACCAGATTTGATAGCTGATTTTTTTTCAAGCCGAAAACCTTTGTGCCATTTTTTCGAAAAATGTCATTTTAGTGGCAAAAGGGCCCTTGTTTCAATTTACTTAACAAAAAAAAAATTCTTACTATCGGATTCGACGGCTGTTATATTGCCGGATCAAAAACCTTAGTGCAAAAAAGGCCAATGTTTGAGTTTTTTTTAGCAAAAGGGCATATTATCATTATCGAATTCGATAGCTGTTGCATTGCCGGATCGAAAACCTTAGTGCCATTTTTTCGAAAAAATGTCCGTTTTAGAAGTGAAAAACATTTGTATTTTAGATTTTAGTAAATGAGCGCCGGATGCATCAGCCATCCAACCGCTCCGCATGCCCGACCTTGGTTAAATAAAGTTAAATGCTACATTTACAAATTCTGTGAAAAAGTAAGAAGTTTCTACCGTCTTCGAGACTGGCAATTTTTTTGTTGTGGTATCATATTGTACTAATAATTGAGGAATATTTTTTAACACCACCTTTGATTATACAGGGTTGGGCAAAAGTATGAAAAATGTCCATAATTCTTGAATCGTAAATTTTCTGCAAAAATTCTTGAGGAGCATAGATTTTTGCATTGTGCGTATGCGGTGCGTCGTGTCATTCCTTGGATGTTTTTGAAAATATACAGTGCTTTTCAAAAGTAAGGAATAAAATGGAAGTTGAAATCGGTGCGATATTTGTCTGCGTGTGTAAACGAGCAGCAAACCTTACCTGACAATGACCTGAATGGACGTTGAAAATAAACACATTGCTCCTTCTCCATGATCTTCCTCGCTGTTTCCGTCGAACATGTTTCCGCTGAACGGGGTGACCCGAATCTTTTCGAGAGGAATATTTCGGAAATATCCGCGGAAGTTAAAGACGCGGCGCGGGGCGACTTTTCGAAATTGCATGTAATCAAATGAGACGCTTCGCGTCGCGCCGCATCGCTCCAAAGTACCCTCCTCATTTGATCACATGCAATTTTTTCTAAGCGCGCTGCGACGCACCCTGCCATGCCTCCTCAATGTACGTGCACCTTTAGAAACGTGTCATACTTGATCGGAAGTGGAGTCACAGCAACTCCAGATTTTCAAAAATAACGAAGAAATCGGTGAAAAATACAAAAATTCAACTTTGCTTTTTCGATATAAATTCAACTAAGCAATTATTAAAAAAGAAACCCTTTTATGTGTTTAAAATTTCTTGAATTGTCAAACTTGTCAAAATTGCTAAGAAAATTTAAGTATTTTCATCTTTCAAAAAACTCATTTTGTCTGCGGCCGTGATTGCACTTCCGGTCATGTATGAGACGCATGTTTCTAATTTCGCAAATTCGGAATCCATTGAGAAATAAGCAACATTTCATCTAAAAAAATTAAAAATAGGGTCATTGTCAGTTAAACCGGAAGTACAAAAGAATAAGGTTGATCTGTCCGAGGACATTTCTTTCGAAAAAGTTCTCGGATTTATTCCTTAGTTTTGAAAAGCACTGTTTACCTAAGGGTGGCTGTGACTGCAGTATGAAACATGCTTATGCCTAAAAAAGAATCGTAGACGTCCTTATGTCAAAAATGACAGCCAAAAAAATTTACAGTAGCACCATGAGACCCAGACTGCAAAAAATCTTGTGCCCCCTCCCTTCCATATTCCATACTTTTGCATAACCCTGTACTGTATAATGTATAATCATATAGGCCAGAATAGGGTGTAACGGGAACATGTACTGGAATGTTTTCACCACATAGGTATAGTCATCATTAAAAAACAAGAGATGACAATCTCCTACCACGCTTTTCCTACGCCATTTAAAAGACGAAGATATGGCCCATAAGTTTTTCTTCAGATTTTTTATTACTTTATGGTTACCGTAGATCTGTGACGTATGGTATTTCAGAAAAAAAATTGGCAGTCTCGGTGACGGTAGAAACTTCTACTTTTTAACAGAATTTGTAAATGTAGAATTTAACTTTAACCAAGTCAGAAGTCGGGCGTGCAGGCGGTTGTCGAACGCTGATTTACTAAAATCTAAAAGGCAAATATTTTTCGCCCCTTAAATGACATTTTTTGAAATAATTTATTGCACTAAGGTTTTCGATCCGGTAATGCAACAGCAACAATTCGATAATAATAATCGATCTTTTGCTAAGAACTAAAAAATGGGCCGTTTTGCCTCTAAAATGGCACGTTTTGCCTCTAAAATGGCACGTTTTGCCTCTAAAATGGCACTAGGGGTTTTGATTCGGCAATGCAACAGCTATCGAATTCGATAGTACGAATACGGTTTTTTGTAAAATAAATTCAAAAAAGGGCCATTTTGCTACTAAAATTACATTTTTCGAAAAAATGGCACTATGGTTTTCGACTTGAAAAAAAGTCAGCTATCAAATTCTGTAATAAATGGCACAAATGTGAATACATTTTTAGAAGCCAAATTCGAAGAGCATCATGGGGGTTTGTATTTAAATTTTTAAAGTTGATGTGCCAAAAAGGTACTTTCCGTGAACCGATGTGACCCAAAATCTAATCAGCACCTACAAATTACCCACTGAGTATGTGTGCCAAATTTCATCCCGATACGTTAAGTAGTTTGAGCTGCAGCATGATCACAGACAGACAGACACGCAGACATTTTTCAAAAACAACTTTTTCGGATTCCCAGGACCCTGAAACGTAAAGAATTGATGTTTTTGGCGATTCGATTTTTCGATGGATTTTATTAACTTTTTGCTTCGCGAAGCGTAGAAGTTAAAACAAAACGATGGATGTCAATCTTTGATTATTTTTCGAATTCGAATTATAATACTGATAAAGAAATTTGTGACATACCGTAATGGCCAATTGTACTGTACTGAACTTGCGAAGTTTTATCCAAAATTAATGTCGTTAAATAAACTAAATATTCTCACACAAAATTTTTCAAAAACCACTTTTTCGGATTCCCAGGACCCTGAAACGCAGATTTGCTGTTTTTGGCGATTGGATTTTTCGATCGATTTTATTAACTTACTTCGCGAAGCGTGGAAGTTAAAATAGGAGTTACGAACGCTGATAAACGATAAACCGGAATAAACCCACACTGCTGAAGACGGAACAAAGAGAACACAAAATAATGGACTTAAATAACAAGAACGTAAGCCAAAAATGTATCATTTTTAATGCGACCCTTTTGTTATGAAAACAATAAACAATAACACTCAGCGGAGCGGGCGGCAACTCGTTGGCAATGACCTCGATCAAAACAGCCCCGATGCCCGATGTCAGAGCGCGTGCTAAAAATAGCCTGATTTTTGTTTGGATTTCGTTGGTTTTAATTACGCTATTGACCATGATATGGCAGCACCGTGGTTGCAACATCCGGAGCCTCCCTGTAATTTGGAGTAGTACGAACATTGCCCGCCAGGGAAACGCCAGGATTTTCCCTGGCGCCCCCTGGTGCTCAATGTGTTCTTTTGTTGATAACTAAGACTGTATAGTGGGTCCTCTACCTATTCCCTACTCTCTGGTATTGTGTAATAAAATCACTTATAATAAGCGCGTTCCTTTTACAACTAAGCAAGTTTTCTAATCTAACCGTGGCCTAACCTAGGAAGGAAATTGTCTTGATTTAATCTGAGTTGCCGCGCGGAATAAATGGAACGTATTTCTTAGTTTATACTGACATGATACTGAGCTTACGCGAAACCTACCCTCAAACAGCATCTAGCCCTCCTCAAACCTGCTTGAGAATGCAAACTATCGTCAATTTGAATGTAATTATAGAAGAGGCAAGTCATATATTTCCAACAATGGCATTTTTGTAGTCTTTTGAGACCGTCAAACTACGTACATAATCTTGCATAACCTCACAAGTTCAACTTAGGCATCTTACTTGTATTCAAGGTAGCTGCGAAGGTTACTTATGAAGGGTGAAGGGGGAGGTAAGATACTAAGATAATACTAAGTTTGAAGTGTGTAAAAGGAACGCGGCAACAAGTCAGGCAGCTAAGTTTAACTCAGATTTTACTTAGAATTCTTCTAAAAGGAACGCGCTTAATATAATTATATTATAAGTGATTTTATTATTTGTTCGAAGGGATAGGCAGCCAACATTACACGTGCTGTGAAATAACGTTACTTATGACCATAAGTCGCGCTACATTTTATGAACAGGATTATGTATCCATCAGTTACGTGCATATCAATGGCATTATTTAATACTCGTGGATAAACACTTGAATAACACTATTGTGTGGTTTGAGAAATTATGAAAGGGATGAAAAACTAGACATTTTTGTATTATTCTCATTTATTACTGAAATTCTTAGACTTAATCAGTTTGTAAGCTTTAATTACTTCTTCCTGCTGTTTATCCAACTGTCGCCTGAGTGCTACAGGTAAATCCTTCCTCTTCCCCTTTTTATCAATGAGAATTGATTTTAGCAACAAATCCTTTTGTCCAGGCTAAACATAATGGTAAGAATGGTTTTAAATAATAAAATAACTTACTCTCGAAGCTGAGTTAGTGCTCTTAACTTTCCTAGGTGTCGTTAGTGTAGGAGGTGCATGAACCTGCTCACCAAATTTAACCGTATCATATTTCTCAAATCGATCTGTATTTTGCTCTTGTTTCTTCTTTTTCTTCTCTTTCAACTTAAGCTGTCTTTTTTGCGATTTAGTTAAAGTGACTTCACTCTTTTTTTTCTTCTTCGATTTTTTTGCCTCCTTGATCATAATTTCAACAGGATCCTTTGCTCTTTTCTTTACATCCTGTATTTCTCCCACCTGATTTTTTACAATTTCAACCCTGAATTTCTCCTCGAATGCCGCTTCATGTTTAATAACGCCACAAATTTGATTAATTCGGTACATATATTGCCTGTCGGGCTCTCCGGGTAGTCGTTCAAACTCATGTAGCGACTTCTTGGGTTTTTTTCGACGAATTTTGATTGTCTTTGCCTTTTCTTGAAGCTCTGCTAAGCGTTGTAGGCTTTTGGGGATCGGCTGGTCGTCGGGGTTTGTGGGTGGGGCGTTTATTTTGTGTTTGAGGCTAAACGATGGCCGGGGATGAAAAACGTTGCTCTATAAATTAAGACTTACCTCTTTTCTCGTTCGTAGAGCTGTTTCATGGGATCTCGGACTCCATGGTGCTTCCTTCCAGGAATTTTACGACCCATTTTTGCTAATGTGAAAAAATATAAAATTTATTGGAAATCACAGGTGGAAATGTAAGGTTAAGTTAATCAAATGTCAGTGTCAGATTATCAGTCATATGTCAACTGCCAAATATGTCAAAGTTAACCTTGAACCCATCGATCTAGTGTTACTATGGATGGGCCTGGTTGAAGTTACGCTTGGCTCTAAGATATCACAGACAAGCAGGTATTGCTTTCGCTCTCATACTTAAAGACGCTGCCATCCCATTATCCTTTTCTTTGAGATGTGCCATGCGCTACAATTTAAAAGCTTCAAGCGCGAAAATAACTTAAATATAAATTGAGAATCAAAGCCTTTTATTAGATGATTTATGCGTAACCAGAGACAACTGCAAACCCTCAACGCTCGAGTGATTTAATTTATTAAAAATTTAGAAATAATCACTATACAGGGTGAGTCTGAAAGACTCCACATCCTTTATACCGCAAAATCTACTGTTCAAATGATGAAGCTTGGTGCAAAAATTATTGGTCAATTGTGATTCCTCTTGATGTTATAAGCCGCCAAAGATCTTCATTTTTAAACGTTTTTATTAACTATCTTTCGAAAGGTGTATCGTAGGATTTTGAATCTTTGCACAGCATTGTTACAGATCAAGATGCAACTACTGATGGTACTTAAGACATTATCCAAAAAGCGGATACAGGATGGCCCCGATGTTATTTCCCCTTGAACTTTTTTATGTTTGAAAATATTGCTAATTTGCTTATGCGGCCGTATTCCCCGTTCAATTCTGAAACTTTTTGGGCTCTTAAAATTTTTCGAGAAAACTAACCACTCACGAGAAAAATTGAAAAAACCGAAAACATGATGCAGGTAATCACCTTAAGAGGAGGGATCTGATTGTTCCCGCCAAAATAGAGCTTTTTGCTTATAATTTAAATTTGGGGAAGACTATCAGCTCACAAATACTTTAATCCCTGCAGGATTACTCCCGTAACACGTCGCTCAATTAATTATGGTTAAAACTACAGTGGTTTTTCAGATTTGCATTCCCAAGTTGTTTCGCGCCAAAAAACAACTTGGGGATGCAAATTTGAAAAACCACTGCAGTTTTAACCATAATTTGTTGAGCGACGTATTACTAGAGTAGTCTTGCAGGTATTAAAGCATTTGTGAGCTGATAGTCTTCCCCAAATTTAAATTAGAAGTAAAAATCTCTGTTTTGGCGGGAACAATCAGATCCCTCCTCTTAAGGTGATTACCTGCATCATGTTTTCGGTTTTTTCAATTTTTCTCGTGAGTGGTTAGTTTTTTCGAAAAATTTTAAGAGCCCAAAAAGTTTCAGAATTGAACGGGGAATACGGTCGCATAGGCAAATTAGCAATATTTTCAAACATAAAAAAGTTCAAGGGCAAATAACATCGAGGCCACCCTGTGGAACAGGGATTCGCTTTTTGGATAATGTCTTAAGTACCATCAGAAGTTGCATCTTGGTCTGTAACAATGCTGTGCAAAAATTCAAAATCCTACGTTACACCTTTCGAAAGATATTTAAAAAGAACATTTAAAAATGAAGATCTTTGGCAGCTTATAACATCAAGAGGAATCACAATTGACCAATAATTTTTGCATCAGGCTTCATCATTTGAACAGTAGATTCTGTGGTATAAAGGATGTGGAGTCTTTTAGACTCACCCTGTATAATTTTAAGTAGGATTGGTGTATACTAAATTACTAGCACTTACTTGTGGAATGAAACGAAGGAGCCCGGCTTATATTTTTCTTCACACAGAGCACACGTTGTCATTTTGTTTTTAATTAAAACGACGAAAACACAAAATTATTGAACACAAACAAATGACAAACAATAATCTTATCAAAGATGGAAGACGGAGTCGAGCGAGATGATAACTTCGAAACAGCGAACAGCTCACAAGTCGCGCATGACACACAGCTTGGAGTGAGCTAACCGATCTCTGTTTAGCGGACAAAAGACGTCCATAAGGAACGCACGGCAGGGCCCACTCATAGTAATACTAGATCAATGCTTGAACGAAATATTCGTATGTTAGACCAAAGCGCTGGACCAAAGACGACCAATCGGTAAGTCGGTAACGTGACCAGAATTTCTGGTCAACGCGAAAAAACAGCTAATGTCTAATGCATTTCATTTCGCACGACAGTATCTGTATCCTTTTTCCTCTTGTGGCAGTAATGCGTAACACGAGATAGCAGATAGATATGGCAGCATAAATCTGACAACCCTGTTTGGCGTTGACTTTGACACATAAACAGACATAACCTAATATTGTTCTGTCAGATTTTGGCGCTTTGCTGAAAACATTTCTAAAATCGCTATAAAATGTTATGGGCCGACAAATACCGCCCCAAGGACCTCTCCTTAGTGGATTTCCACAAGGATCAGGCTCTCAACTTGAAAAATTTAACCAAAGACGGCGACTTTCCCCATTTACTGGTATATGGCCCCCTTGGAGCTGGTAAGAAAACCCGAATCATGTGCCTCCTGCGAGAATTATACGGCCCCGGAGTCGAGAGACTCAAAGTTGAAACAATGAACTTCACAACCCCTTCGAATAAAAAGCTGGAAATTACAGCAGTGAGCAGCAATTACCACATCGAAATCAACCCCTCGGATGTTGGGAATAACGATCGAGTGGTGATTATGGACGTTATAAAGAACGTAGCTCAAACTCAACAAATAAACACGAACGCGCAAAGAGAATTTAAAGTGATTTTGCTTACGGATGTTGATAGTTTAACGAAAGACGCCCAGCATGCCCTTCGAAGGACCATGGAGAAATACATAGCCAACTGCAGGATTATTCTGTGTGCCACGTCAGTTTCTAGGGTGATTCCTGCGATAAAATCGAGGTGTCTTTGTGTTCGTGTCCCAGCACCCAGCGAGGAGGAAATCGTGGGGATTTTAAGAACCGTTGCTGCTAAAGAATCCCTGGAATTACCCCTGGGACTAGCCGGGAAAATTGCCGAAAGTTCTGGAAGAAACCTTCGTCGAGCTTTATTAATGGCGGAGTCTTGCAAAGTTCAGAACAGTACTTTCTCCGACACCCAGGAGGTCACCCCCCCTGACTGGCAGGTTTTCATAAAAGCTGTCGTGCAGAAAATATTAACCGAGCAAAGTGTCAGTAATTTAGCCAAAATCAGAGAGGATTTATACGAGTTGATTATTTTTGGGATCCCTTCCGAGATCATATTTAGTACTTTGTTGAACGAGTTGTTGGAGAATTGCGATGTGGAGCTTGCGAGGTGCTTCGTGGAGCTGGCTGCAGTTTACGAGCATCGGATGAATCACGGAAACAAGGAGATATTTCATTTGGAGGCTTTCGTGGCCAAGTGCATGTGTTTGTATCAAAATATGATGCAGGAGCTCATGATGGGGGACTTTTAGTACGTTTTTTCAAATAAATTGTAAAGGATAATACTAGTTTTTCTTTCCAAAAGTTGGCTAAACACCGCCTGCGCCAGGGTTGCCAGATCTATATTTAAAAAAAATGGACAGCTGCGGAAGCGGCTGGAACCTCCCCCTCCTACCTCCTCTAAATTTCAATCAACGAAAGCAACCCCGATCAGTTAAGTGTTTTTGGGGTATTTTAATTTTATTGTGAGAAGCCTTTCATGTGCTGATTACAACAAATGGCCAGCTTTCACATTTCAAAGTTGTTAAAACAACGTGCCTCAAATTTTTTGAATTGATGCCAAAAAGTCACATTCTTGGGTACAGAATTTGAAGACCTTTCATGTGCTGATAACAGAAACTGATTTCATGAGTAAAATTTCATAGTTGATCTGCCAGAAACGCACTTCACGTTTGCGGATTGGCACAAAATTAACTGATGGGCTCATCAGAAGGCCCAACACTAACCTCCATACCGAATTTCATGAAAATATGTTCCTTAGTTTTCGAGGAATATTGCGTACGTACACACAGACATTTTTAACCTCCCCACTCCACTTCATAATTTAAAAAAAAGGGAGGTTACTGCAATCACTAAAATTTTCGAATTCGAGATAAGACCGGATCTGTACGTTTTGAGGTCTCAGGAATCCAAAAAAGTGGTTTTCAAAATGTGTCTGTATGTATGTACGTACGTGCGTTTGTTCGTAAACACGCCACAGCCCCAACTACTCGACCGATTTGGCTGAAATTTGGTACGTGTGCATGTGATAACCCAACTTAGATCTGAAAAGCTTTTGGAGCCAATCGTGCAACCAGAAATGCCATTTTGGCACATCAACTTTTAAATTTTAAATCGGCCCACGGAAAGTGCCGTTTTGCCACACCAATTTCTAAATCTAAAGTTATTCTCTCATTTACCCATCCAAAACAAGTTTTGAAATATTTATTGTCACCATCAGAAAGGTCTTCAAATTCTGGTTTTAAAAGAGATAAAATTTATTCGCAATTAGTTCCCTTTGGGTAGAAAAATCTAAATTTTGTAATAGTAACACTGAAACCACGTTATAGCCCAAATTAGTAGATCGATTTGTGCGAAATTTGGTACATAGAGGCTAGGTGACCTGTTGAGAAGCTGAAAGGCTTTTGGGAGCAATTGGTACACGGAAAGTGCCATTTAACTCTCAAATTTTAAACACAAGTCACGGAAATCAAAGACTCACGTGTTGGGGAAGTTCCAGCCGCTTCTCTGCTGCCAATTTAAAAAAAATGCAGCAGTGAAGCGGCTGGAACCTCCCCATCGTGTGGATCTTTGCCTTGTGTTTCTAGCCGAATTAGCACAGAAATTGTATAAGACTGGTTTCAACGACGGTTTTAGAACTTTGGAGGTCCTGCCTAAAAAGGACTTACTTATACCTATACCTGATGAATGTTTCAATTTGTGTGTTCTAAAAAAGTTCTAAAACCATCTTGGAAACCAGTCATACATTTTCTATGCTAATTCGACTAGAAACCCAAGTCAAAGATCCACGCGATGGGGAGGTTCCAGCCGCTTCACTGCTGCATTTTTTAAAACCATTTTTTCGTGATCCTGAGACCTTGAAACACAAAGATTATGGTGTTTTATCTCAATTTCGAATTTTGGGGAGTGATTGCAGTAGGTAACCTCCCATTTTAACGTCTACGGTTTAGCCTAACAGTATCGTGGGTGCTTTTTTGTGCCTTTTTGGCACATCAACTTTAAAAATTTAAATGCAAACCCCCATTTTTCGCGTTACCACATGAACGCTCTTCAAATTCTGCTTCTAAAAATGTATTCACACTTGGGCCCTTTTGACCAAAAAATGGTGCCGTGAAAAAAAACCTCTGCATAACTGTATATTTTTATTAGCGGATTTGATAGCTGATTTTTTTTCAAGCCGAAAACCTTTGTGCTATTTTTTCGAAAAATGTCATTTTAGTGGCAAAAGGGCCCTTGTTTCAATTCACTTTAGAAAAAAAACAATTCTTACTATCGGATTCGACAGCTGTTATATTGCCGGATCAAAAACCTTAGTGCTATTTTTTCGAAAATTTCCATTTTAGGGACAGAAAGGCCCCTTTTTGAGTTTTTCTTAGCAAAAGGGCATAGTATCATTATCGAATTCGATAGCTGTTGCATTGCCGGATCAAAAACCTTCGAAAAATGTCCATTTTAGGAGTGAAAAACATTTGTATTTAAGATTTTAGTATAAATGAGCGCCGGGTGCATCAGCTATCCAAACGCTCTGCATGCCCGACCTTGGTTAAATAAAGTTAAATGCTACATTTACAAATTCTGTGAAAAAGTAGAAGTTTCTACCGTCTCCGAGACTGCCAATTTTTTATATTAAAAACTATCAGAATTCAAGTTATTTAATTATCAATAACGTATACTTTTTTATATTAAAAAAATATTGTTATTATTTGAACACGAGTTTTTTTTTTTCAGTGAAAGTTTTTTTTATTTCATTTGTTATACCTAACATTGTTCTACCAAAGTTAGAATATCTTTCATAGATAGTTTATGAAATATTTACATTTACAATAATTAACAACAAAGACCCCTTTCAACCTCCATTCCATTGTTACTGTTTATTGACACTGACAGTGAGTGACGGGAGTTTTGACGGATGTGAAATCCCGTTTACAAATCAACAGAAAAAAAGCCTGAGACACACAACCCCCGCTTTCGTAAATATGCGACGGCACTTTACGTATCACTCTCACCCTATAGAGTGTTAATTTCTGAACGCACTCCAGTAGGTACTCTGACCAGTTTCTCAAATATACAGGCTGTTAATTTGAAAATAAGTGTCCACTCGAAATATTTCGCAAGTGGACCCTTTATGACACATCATTTGAAAGGGCATGAAATTCTCTGTATTAAACCGACGCAAAAATTTTGGAAATTCATCCACTCATTCAAAGGTTACACTGAGGAACATAAATGGGTTTTGTGCCTGCAAATATCATTATTGCTTTTTCTGTAATTTTTGAAGTAGAGGATGGATTTCAAAAATTTTTGCGTCGGTATACAGAGAATTTCATACCCTTCCAAATTATGTGTTGCAAAGGGCTCGAATATAATTAAAAATTCGAATTTAAAATTATGAAGTGGGGCTTGGTGGGAGTCAGGGGGGGGCGCATCGTAAAATTTTACCAAGCTAGGTGAAATCAGTGGTTGGAAGTAATTGAATTACAAGTAATTGAATTACAAGTAATTGAATTACTGTAATTGAATTACTTTTTCAGTAATTTGTAATTGTAATTGAATTACTTTATTAAAAATGTAATTGGTAATTTAAACCGATTTAAATACCTGAATCTTTCGAGCCACCATTCAAAAACTTCGGACCGGTTTCGGGTTACTTGACCCTCATCAGCGAAGTGCATTTGAATGGTGGCTCGAGAGATTCAGCTCCAAAGACTTTATTACAAGTCGGCGATGTTTTGAGAAGTGATAGAGAGTTTGGTGAAGGAACTCTGTTTCAGTCAGTTTGTTTACGATAAAGAACGTTATTGCAGTTTGCGTAATTAGGATATTTTCGTAAAAAAGTAATTGTAATTGTAATTGTAATTGTAATTCAATTACTTTCCCACAAAAGTAATTGGTAGTTGTAATTATCAATTACTTTTTTTTGCAAAGTAATGAGTAATTGTAATTCAATTACCCACCCAAAGTAATTGTTTCAAGCACTGGGTGAAATCATGTTGGTGAAATCGGGCAAAATCAAGAAAAACCAGGGTGAGATCAAGGGAAATAAGGTGAAATCACTAGGTGTAATCATGGTGAAATCAGGTGAAATCACGCAGAAAGATGAAATCAGTGTACAAAATTTTGCTCATAGATTTGCCCCTCGGCAAGCGGTGAAACGCTTAAAATGCATGCCTAGAGAGACAAAATTAATTGGTATTGTTGAACAGCTAATCGTTCCAACAATACGATTTCGGTGGCGGGAGCAGCAAAAATTCATAAAAAATTGTAATCAATTAAATTCTTTAACTTTTCACTGCACATGAAACAATTACAAGGCACAGGTATAGCGTTTGGAGGATTTATATAGGTATAGAACGGGTTCCGATTGTACATGCCGCTTTCAGAAAAAAACAACGTCACAATTGAAAATTGAGCGAAAATTCTGTAATTTGTGATTTGTGCATCAATAATAAGGGTATTTTCAAGTCTCCCCCCTCATTATAACCATATCTGCTAGAGGTAAGTGGGGGATAAACCGCTAACCGTATTTTGTAGACCAGACATCCCCCTGAAAATCCTGAAATCCTCGGACTTCCCCCTAAATTGTACACCTGACATCCCCAGCGGTTTGCCTCCCAGAGGCAAGCTAAAAACTGTTTGCTTATAAATACGGTATTTTGACGCTTCACCGCATGTGAAACAATTACCGATTTAAGCGTCCTCATATAAAATGATTTTTATATGAGGACGCTGACCTGATCTGTCCGAGCAAATTTTCTCATTTCGTTTCGCTGTGGGAAATATTTCGGGTGAATATTTTCAAATTGACACCCTGTATGTGCGAGTGCGCAGCCGCAGGGTAATCGTTCGTGATCGTGACTCGCGCGTGACTTCGTGATCATGATCATCTGATTATTTCATGATCACTTATTTGATTTTAGTTTTTTTCGGTTTCCGCACGATTACTTTAATTCTACGCTAAATTTGTGTGAGAATTCCCTTAAAAAATAAAAACGATGGAAGCAGTAAAGCATTTGAAATCTCTGGTGGTTTTTCAGAACAACATTCGGATTGATAACACCGTTTTCCGGCTCCATTATAAGGCCACAGTGTTGCTTTTAGTCGTATTTTCGCTTTTGCTAAGCGCCAAGGAGTATTTTGGCGTACCCATCAAATGTTTCCTCGAAAAGGGGCAAGTCAGAGAAACCGTAGAAACTTTGTGCTGGACTTATGGAACTTACATTATCAACAAATCCGGTAAGTTATAAATGTTGTAATATCCAAAATTGTGTTGCTAAATATTTTTTAGGTGAGACTCCAATGGCCTGTGTCCGATCCACACAAAGCTTCAACCCAAATCTGGACAATTCTGGAAGGGTAATTTGGCAAAAATATTACCAATGGGTTTGCGTGGTGTTCTGGGTTCAAGCAGGGTTGTTTTATTTTCCTTGGTACCTGTGGAAAACCTGGGAAGGGGGAAGATTAAGGGCTTTAGTTGAAGATTTAACTTCACCCCTTGAAAATCCTCGATGGGATGCACTGAAAAATTCACTGGTCCGATACATCTTGGATCAGAGAAAAATGCATAATTCATATGCAATGCATTACATCATTTGTGAAGCCTTCAATTTAATAAATGTGGTAAGTAAGAATATACAGGGTGTCTGGGAATAACGTCGCCATGTTTTGGGGGCTGATTCTACACCTAAAAATAGGGAAAAAAGTTCATATGAACAAATGTCCGAAAGTGCCTCCAGACTTTATGTAGGTGTCTCTCAAAAATAAGTATTTATTAATTGTTTTTGAAACATTTGGAGCTAGAATAACAAATTGTAGTCGTTAGTGACAAACTAACGACATTTGTGAAGCAAGCCAACTTGTTTTTTTTTGCATTTATAAATTTGTTACCATATGCATGACATGCTTTAATCGCGTTTTTCTTGAAAACGGTTGATCATATGACTTAGTAGGTATCAAGAGTACATACCTTTTTTATGTAGAATCGTTTGGAGAATTGTTATCTGAAGTCAAAAATTCAAGAAAGCTGGAGAAAAAAAAGTTGTGGGAATTTGTTTCCTATACCCCCCGTTTCGCACGCCTTTGGTCGTCAATCACCTGTCTTCTTCCCACCAGATAATTTGTCACCCCAAAATTACCTCAGAACCCAAATTTCGTCATTCTAGCTCCAACATATTTCTATCTCTGAAATCACCTCCCAAAATATGGCGACGTTATTCCTGGATACCCTGTATGTACTTTAATAGAGTGTTTATAAAAAATTTCCACAGATTTCCCAAATTTTCCTCATAGATGCACTTTTGAATGGCCAATTCCTATCTTATGGCTTTACTGTACTTGAATCTACTAAGATCTGTGGTAATATTTTCCCTAATCTGGCAAAATGTTGGTACAACATTGGCGGCCCCAGTGGAACTCAGCAAAATTTTGATGGTCTTTGTGTCCTTCCACTGAATATTTTGAACCAAAAGTTGTTTTTAATCTTGTGGTTTTGGTTGTTGATTCTATCTTGTTTTACAATATTATCGTTACTGTACCGACTTGCCACTTATTCATCTTGTACAGTGAGATGTTACATTCTGTTATCTCGTTATAATAGCAAAAAGACTGAAAATGTTGTCAAATATTTAAATTATGGGGCCTTCTTCGTCTTGTTTCATATTGGAAGGAATGTTAATAGTAAAATATTCCAAGAATTAATTGAGTTGATTTATGAGGAAATTCATAAATTTTCTACTTAAGTTTTGTTTTTGCCAATGTAAAGTTGTACATTCCCAGTTTCTTTGTTTTTTGTTACTTAATGTAAATTTATACATTCTTGTATTTAGTTAAGAGTATTTTTCTACTTTTCATATTAAAATTTATTAATGAAGCTTCATAATTTATTACCTAGGTACTTCCTTCATATTTTCTTCAAACTCTAAAGCCTTGTCTGAATGATTTTGGAATGAACAGATACCTACCTACATGTAAATATCGTAAGTTGCCATACCTTGGGTCTATACAGGATGGTGCTTTTTTCGTTTCTTCTAGTTCATTGGAAACCATAAGAGTAGTGTTGTAAAGCTGAAATATTTCAAATAAATTTCATTTCATTGAAATATTTCACACCCCTTGAAATATTTCATGAAACTTATTTTAAAAAAGCGCGCAAAAACAATGGTATAACTTCAAAAATGGGGAGACATTCCAAAAAATTTAATAATGCTGATCCTAATACCTCTGTCCTAACCGAAAAATAACTCACTACTCCTATTATCGATTTTACTGCGACTGGAAAACTGGTGCTTCGCGGATCAGCACATACCTAAAGATTTGGAGATCGGCAAAGGCTATTTTATTCAAAGTTTTTTTATTTTTTTTCGTTAATATACCTACCTAACATTGTTCCAATGCCGAATTATTCTTACAATTAAAAACCAGTGTTGAAACCTGTGGGTTGTACCTACTTCATTTGTAACTAAAAATATTAATTCCTGTAATTTTTTAAACTGGACTAAAGTTGGAATATCTTTCATATGAAATATTTAAAAAAAATAAGTTTCATGAAATTTTTGCAACACTACATAAGAGAGAAAATTATTGGTTAAATTAGAAAGAAGTTGCACTTCTTTCGGGTGATTAATGGCCGGTCCCACTGACTATACTTATGGCCGATCCCACGGACCAAATTTATCACTTAAGTTAGACTTAAAAATTAAGAATGACGTTTGTCTTATGGTATAAACGTCATAATTGTCATTTTAAGGCTCTCTTAAAACTAAGTAAGGTCGGTGGAATCGTGCATTAAAGTTACACCACACTTAAAGTTAAACTTATAAATGAAGAATGATATTTGTCTTATGGTAAAAACGTCAGTATTGTCATTTTAAGATTTCCTTAAAGTTAAGTAAAGTCGGTGGAATCGTGCATAAGAATCTGCAGAGTTCTCCAATATCTTGATTCGTTCCTGATTTATTCTGATTAAGCACCAAAATTGGCAACCCTTAGACTGACGTCCGTTATTTTCATTTAATCACGTTGATTCGAGTAAGTATTCATAGATGTCCTTGTTTTATTAAAATGATCAATTCTGTGGCTTGATGCAAGAAGGACCAATGTGACATTTTGAAAATTAGCTTTTCTTTTTAATTATTGACGTAGGATATCATTCTGTAATAGTATATTACATAACGAGCTACGAAAGTGGCTTATATCAAACGAGTGGGGAATTTCTCACACGAGGCGCAAAACCCCACGAGTACATTGTAGAGACACTTTCGTGCGAGTTGTGTACAGTATTTTTCCTACGAACCACAACAAAAAATCATTTCTTCGTAAATTTCTCTTTTTTATCATCGTTGTCAACAAAACAGCAAGTGTCAAAATTTATTAAATTTTGAAATCCATCCTGCTATGATAATGTGATTGATGCGCGTTGCCACGCGATGTGGGCGGAACTGTGCGATATCGCACAGCACGCGTGCGTTAGTGTCAACTTTCGGGGCTACTTAATTGTGCGATATTTACAACTTTCGTAAGTGGTCGTAGGAAAACGAAATTACTCAAAATTCAAGTTAATTTAATGCTAAATTTTGTTATTAAAGTGTGATTTTGTTTACAGATTAATATCCTAAGTCATTAATTAAAAAAAACACTAATTCTGAAAATGTCACATTGGCCCTTCTTGCACCAAGCCACAAAATTAGAGTCGGTAGTGATCTGATGGACGCGGCGCGAAAAAACGCCTTTATTTAATGGTTGACAGCGATGATGACAGAACTGAAAAATGAGAGTGACAGTGACAGAACACAGAACAGAGCAATCAACATAACCTCTTGTAAGCAAATTTTAATTTCATAATTTTTCATTTTTAAATACCTGGTTAGCAGCACCAAAACCGAAGATATGGGTAAATCTTTTAAATTTTTGTGTATTTACCTACTTCAATGTGATTCAAAAAAGATTAACCCCCATTAGCCCCCATGTGCCAAGGATACCTGACTCCCCAGAATCCCAGTGCTTAACATGTCCTTTATTTGACCTCCTATTTCCAAGCTTACATAATTTACCTTTGGAACCATGTGTACGATAGATAATGTTATCAGTTACATGACTGATTAATGATTAATAGAATTTTCTTGAGGTCTTGTGTCTGACGCCCTCCTGCAAGATGCCAACAAAAAAAATCCTCCGAAAACCTACCTCCCAACCTCCTAAAGGAATATCAAAGAAGACAATAGGATTAGGTGAACTAAATTCAATTACAATCAGTACATTACTTGGTATATTGGCTTTGATAATTATTTACACACTGCCACAAAGAGGAGAAATCCATAGTATTTACAACAGCACATACCCGCTTACAATTCCAATAAAAACCTCCTCAGCACTGAAATTTAGAATTGGAGCAATCGCTGACTTGGATGAAAATTCAAAAAGTGAAAACGAAAAGAATACTTGGTATTCTTACTACTTGAAAGGTGACCTCAGTTATGATCCAACTACAAAATCAATTGAGGTAAACTGGGACCAGAACGGGCCAGTTAAATTAACAACCAGCTATTCTTTGAAAGGGCGAGGAATTGAATTATCAGAATTAGTGGTTTTTGATGGCCGGTTGTTAACATTTTGTGATAGAACTGGAATTGTTTTTGAAATTATTGATGATAAAGTCATTCCGTGGGTGATATTAATGGATGGAAATGGAAAGTGAGTACTTAATAGTGGTTTACATGATTTTTTTATTACGAATAAAATGTTTAGAACAAGTAAAGGGTACAAATCAGAATGGGCGACAGTTAAAGATGAAATTCTGTATGTGGGATCTATGGGGAAAGAATGGACAACTGCTGGTGGTGAATTTGTTAACAATAATCCACAATTTGTTAAAACTATAACAACTGGGGGCCAAGTGAGGAGAAATCAGTTGCCTGAGGGCCTTATTTTATGACACAAATGAACTTGGATCATTAGAGTCAGCGGTAAAATTACAGGAATCTTACTGCCAGTGCATCCAAGGTCACTTGTGTCATCAATTAGAATGATATCCTAAGGGTGTAATTCCAAGTCAGTCACGTGATGACATAATTCTAGGTAGGTGCACAACTCAGCAGGGGTTGTTGCTTGCAAATTCTTGCAATTTCTGCAACTGGCAACTATTTTAATCCTATAACCATTTACACCATCTGTCAAGGAACCTGCGTGTATATATGGTTATAGGATGAAAATAGTTGCCAGTGAGATGTAATATTGCAGAAATCAGCAAAAATTTGCAAGCAACGACCCCTGCTGAGTTGTGCACGTAACTAGACTTGTCATCACGTGACTGACATAAACTGACTTGTTTATAAACGCCTACTTCAATTTTTAGGTAACGCATCTGGATTGGGTTAACGAATATAAAAGGATCAGGGAAGTTTTGAATATTTATTGGCCAGGTTATATGATTCACGAAAGTGGCGTATGGTCAGATATTCATAAGCGCTGGTTCTTTTTACCCAGAAGATGCAGTAAAGAGAGTTATAATGAAACTTTAGACGAACTTCGAGGCTGTTCCGTTTTGATTACTGCAAATGAGGGTGTTTCTGATGTCAAGAAAGTGGAGGTGCTTTTTTTGACTAGTTAAAGCGATGATTTGTTAAATGAAAATACTTTTTAGATTGAAAATTCTAGGCCCACCAGAGGATTTTCAAGTTTTAGATTTCTGCCGTTTACTGGAGACCAGGTGATTGTTGCATTGAGGACAGAGGAACTTGAAGGAAAAACGTCGGCTTATATTACAGCTTTTACCATTGAGGGTAAAATTTTATTGGATGATATTTATATCTCTAATGTTAAATATGAGGGTTTTGAATTTATTTAGCATTGTTATATTTGTTTTTATTTTGAATTAAAATTTTTGTTCTGGACTTTATCGTTCTTGATTTCAACATTAAACTTCTGTTTCTATATTATTGCACAAATAGTTTAGCAGCATTTTCCGCCAGTTCAATTTTTTAACTTCAGTTACTAAAATCGATCATTTTTGGTTTAGGGGTTGATTACAGAGTCACCAAGTTACAAAATTTTTAATATCGATTTAGAGCACTGCTATAACGACAGACTGCATTTTCTGTCATATACCTAATAGTGTATTTATTAAACGAGCACATTATGGAAGGCCATTCATTATTCACACGGTTGAGTTTAGAACCCGAGCGTAGCAAGTGTTTGTAAACAACCAAGTGAATAATGGCCCATAATGTGCGAGTTAAATACATCGTTTTATTCACGATTATTGAAATATATGTATCCAAGATTATTGAAATTCTTCAAAAATGCAGCAGAGAAGCGGCTGGAACCTCCCCATCGCGTGGATCTTTGTATTCTGTGTAGATGGTAGTCAATTCAACAGAATTTTTTTTGTGCTTATCATCTGTGACTAATTTCGCAATTTTCTGACAAATACCGACATCACTTCGGACAACAGGTTAACAGTTTGCCACCCTTTTGACAATAACTGATACTTTATGTCATCCACCTGTCAGCCTGCTCCTTTTTAATGAAAAAGATTTTTTTCTCTTATTTTCCACAGAAATGGCAGAAACTGTGAATACATTTTTAGAACCAGAATTTGATCGTCTTTCTAATGGCGACGTAAGAAAGGAGGCCTTGTATTTAAAATTTAAAGTTGATATGCTTAAATGGCACTTCCTGTGGACCAATTGCTTCCAAAAGTCTTTCAGGTCTTCAACGGGTCACCCAATCTCCATGTAGCAAATTTCAGCCAAATCGATTCACTAATTTGAGCTATAATGTATTTTTAGTGTTATTACAAAATTTCGATTTTTTGACCCAAAGAGCACTAAATGCGAACGAATTTTGTCTTATTTAAAACCAGAATTTGAAGACCTTTCTGATGGTGACAATAAATCTTTCAAAAACTTGTTTTGGATGGGTAAATTAGAGAATAATTTTAAATTTCGAAATTGGTGTGCCAAAACGGCACTTTCCGTGGGCCGATTGAATCCAAAATTTGTTCACCTCTTCGACGTGTAATACAATCCCCTTGTGCAAAATTTCAGCCAAATCGGTTCAGGGGCTTGGGCTGTACCGCGATTTTAAAGTCCGATAAAAATCAATTTTTTTTTATTTTTGGTCAAAAAGGCACTAAGAATGAATGCATTCTTAGAAGCAGAATTTGAAGGCCTTTCCTATCGTGACGTGAAAAATGGGGGTTTGCATTTAAAATTTAAAAGTTGATGTGCCAAAATGGCATTTCTGGTTGCACGATTGGCTCCAAAAGCTTTTCAGATCTAAGTTGGGTTATCACATGCACACGTACCAAATTTCAGCTAAATCTGTCGAGTAGTTTGGGCTGTGGCGTGTTTACGAACGTACGTACATACATACAGACACATTTTAAAAACCACTTTTTTGGGCTCCTGAGACCTCAAAACGTATAGATCCGGTCTTATCTCGAATTCGAAAATTTTAGTGATTGCAGTAACCTCCCTTTTTTTTTAAATGGTGGAGTGGAGTGGGGAGGTTAAAATGGTCTAATATAAGTATAAAAATTTAATTGTGAAGCATGACAAGTTTCGAAAGATGTTATTAAGTGGAATAATGCAGAAGACAACTACTGTTGTCACATCTGCACCGAGAGATGGCGCTAACTGGCGCACTTTAAATCAAAGAATGTCGCCGCTTAAAATTGTGGAACCTACAGACAGAGACAGGTAGGTAAAAGTATAAGTAACTATTACACGGAAACAAATTTAAAATAGTAGTTAAATTGTTATTGATTTCTGGGCTGAAGTTTTAGTTTTCCTCGCGGCATCAATTTTTTGCCAAAACGGCATCAAGTGTGAATACATTTTTAGAAGCAGAATTCGAAGAGCCTTCATATACCTAGTGACGTGAGAAACGGGGTTTGCATTTAAATTTTTAAAGTTGATGTGCCAACATGGCTCAAAATCTTCAGCATCTATAAAGTGCCCACTGAATATGTATGCCAAATTTCATTTTCAGCAACTTTGGATGTAGCGTCTTTTTCTCGGTCTTTTCTTTAAGAACTCATGCAAAATTTTTAAATTGATGTGCCAGAATGGCATTTCCTTTGGGCCGATTTACCCAAAATCTTTTCAGTTCTTCCAAAATCCATAAGATGTCCACTCCAAATTTTAGCCAGGTCGGTCCAGTAGTTTGGGGTGTAGCGTGTTTACAGACACAGACTAGATGCACAGACATTTTTCAAAAACCTACTTTTTTGGTTTCTCAGGACTCTGAAACGTAAAGATTTGATGTTTTTGACGATTCAATTTTTCAGTTGATTTTTTCAACTTCCTCCGCGAAGCGTAGAAGTTAAAAATGTCATTTTAGGGGTGGAAAACATTTTTATTTAAATTTATTATAGTAAAATGAGCGAATTTTTGTTTATTATTGTTATAATAGCTGGTTAAAGTTATTTGCTACGTTTACAAATTCTGTGAAAAAAATAGAAGTTTCTACCGTCTTCGCGAGACTGTAAATTGTTTTTCGTAATAGAAAAAAAATAAGACATTGATTAAATATAGCTGATAATTCAGGTCATTCAGGTTTCTAACTTAACGAGACAATAACACGTGCAGTACTTCTGCACTATAGATAATTTGACAGATAACAACATTGACGTGATCTTGACAGCGAATGACGGCTAACAGACATTTGACATTTAACAACACAAAACACATGAACGTATTTTTTGTTGTTTTCTGAAATGGAATTCAACAAACTATAACCATTTCCTATAAATTTATCCATCACATGTGGCTTGTGTTGTAATCTGTCAAAGATCCGTCAGCCGTCACTTTAATGTGTTTGTGAAATCTTGAGACCTTCAAGATTGGAAACCAATTACAGACATGCAATCAAAATATTCTCTATAGATTCTCGCCTTGAAATGGCACATCTTTTCTCTAATTTAAACTTCTCTCCATCTTTTATATCTCGGTCCGAGATGCGTCGAAAAATTAAGCACCGTGTATAAGATATGTAATATAATGACAATGAATCATTTCCAGCGCGGTACGAAATGGGAAAATGTGTAAGTACAAGAAAGGCTCGCGGTACAAAATGGGATTTTTTGGGGTCGCGGTATAAAATAGGACGGTACTCAAAGTGGGAATAAGTCCATTCTGTAAAACTAAAATTCACAAGAAATTACTTACTACATACCTTGGTTGAGTATAGACATGGTTAGTCACTCCGCACATTTTGGTAGTCACTGATGTATACGTCAAAATGACGTCACGCTGTGCAAAATTACATGGGGCGAGATATCCTTTTTTGACATGTTAGAAGTTTTCAAAATATTTTGGCTCAGGGTTGGTCCCTGGGAATGTCTAACCATGTTTATAATAAACCAAGACTACATACTAGCAAAAATGTCGATTTTTCTGACCATTCTAGATAAACAACTATTAATTTCAATCGCTTCCAAAGCTATTTTCCGCCAATAAAAAAATTATAACAAATTGTAAATGTGACGTTTAAAGTACATAACGCATATAAACTTTTTTGTTAAGAATTATAATACTTTTTCAAAGAACTCAAAATATGCGGGGTGTTCGAGTTAAAAAAATATCATGTTAGTGATTATTTAGCGAACACGATGTTGGTTTGTTTTTTTTTGAATTGACCATCGTAATCAGCGTAAAAAAAAACACAATTCTTTGCTAATTTAACCGATTTTGTATCTTCAGTATTAACAAAGTTAGCAATGGTGCAGAGATAATAGTATATTATTGACCAAGGTGAATAAAAACTATTTTAGCCCAAGCGGCAAGACGTGAGGGCTAAAATAGTCTTCTCTACCGTGGTGATTAGTCCAGTTATATTAGATCTAAAAAAGACGAATAGAAGAAATAATATATATATTTTTGAAATTTTGGCTACGGACTCCTGTTGGCATCTGAAATGAAGGGCCGAAAAGTTCCCACCCCCCAAGTGTGTGCTTCATCCCTTATTTGGCGAAAACCACCCCCAAACGTGACATGGCGCTAGTTTTTAGCATTTTTCGGCGAAACTATCCATCTGACAAAAAATTTACGCTAATCAAAAGTATTTCTTATGAAATTCTGCATTAAAGAAGTTCTGTTGATTATTTTGCTTATCCCCACCTAATTCTCGCAAATGACGTCCGAAGTTGCAGAACAGTCAAATTAGATTTTTTAGTGGAACACGAGGGGCTATCCACTCGCTGAAATTTTGTACACCATTGCCGATTTCGGCAATGATTAGTATTTATTTGCCGCATTGCCGTCGCATTTCTGAAAAATTGCCCACCATTCCTCAATTTCGCAATAAGGCATTCCCGCATTTCTTTGTCAGTTTTAGATATTTTAGGTTATTTATACAATTACCTACCCTTCTACCTCGCCTTCTATCCATTGTACCTATATAGGGTACCCAGTTACGTTTAACTATATAATTGAAGCACGAAAACAGCGACAAGAAGGGAAAACTGAGATAGTTATCCTATAACTTTCTTTAATTATTTATTTTTCTGAATTGGACATTTCCACGTCTTTTCTGGAGCGTTCCTATTTTCATATATTTCTAAAGCATCCCCAAAATTGCCGGTCATTTCCGAAACATTCCTGAAATTCCCGAGCATTTCCGAAGTATTCCCAAAATTGCTATGCATTTTTTGGACATTGCTAACAAGTTCCATTCTTTCTACAACATTTCCGCACATTTCCTACACCTATATTCCGAAGGGATGTCAGTATTGCCACATTGCCGTACTTAATTGCCGTGAAATGCCTAAAATTTCCGTACATTCCTGAGCATTGTCGAAAATTCTCGTCCATTGCCTAAATATTGCCGATAATTTCCGCATTCCCTATTGTATTTCCGTCCATTCGCGTCAATTTGTACACTAATTGCCGAAGTGGATAGCCCCTCGGTGGAACATATTTATATATTTATGAAATTTTTGCTACGGACTGCTGATGGGCCCTGAAATGAAGGGCAGCAAACTTAAAACCTCCCAAGTGTAATCTTCATCTCTCTATTGGCAAAAACTAACTCCCAGACGTGGACATGGCGCTAGTTTTTAGCATTTTTCGGCTAAACTATCAAACGGACAGAAAATTACTCTAATCAGGAATATTCCTCGTGAAATTCTGCATTAAAAAGTCCTTTTCATCATTTGGCTTATCCACACCTAATTCTTGCAAACGATGTCCGAATTTGAGGGTACCCTTGATTGATTTTCGGTGCGAGCGAAAAACAACCCTCAACTTCGGACGTCGTTTGCAAGAATTATAGTGCAGCGGCGGGAGGCCTCAATTGTGCAACAACCCAAAAATGGAGTAGAACAAAACAAAATTGGTACAGGCCTATAGATAAATGCCAGATACATCACATGGTGGAAGTTATCCATCGTGAAATTTGGTCTAAGAGGTACTTTCACCCCGAAAACCAAATTTTCCGGAAAACCGTGCATTCTCCCGTCATTTTTCGCATTATTTCGTTATGGTAGGTCGTGGGCCCCAGTTCTTTTATCCGTAGGATTCACAAGTCTTCAAGGAATCCGCCCATATGCATAAGTTGATGAAAATTATTTAAATTTTGTCTGCATGCCCGCCAAATGTTAAAAGTTTCGATGGTGCGAAAATATGACTCTCACATTCAACAGAGTATAACTTTTTACTTCACGCTTACCAAAACTCTGCATTACTCACCAAAAACTTCCCCATTCTTTCAGCTTTCATTTAAGTATAAACACATATAGTGGCGTATCGCAATTTGGTCGTAAATTGAAAGAAGCATGTTAAAGAGCACGTGAGCGCTCGGCATTTACCATTCAAGCGTCCCAACTTGTCGCTCTTATGCGATGGTGTCACAGAGTTCACATTCGCAGGCAACTGAGTAGCGTGGCGCGGTGTCGGCATTTACTTCGTTTAGCGCAGCGGCCAATCCATATTTTTCGGTAAAATATTATTTCGGGACCTTTAAAAAAATATGTATATTTGTTAAGTCTTTTTACATTTTAAATCAGAAATTACATTCTGTGTGTCGAAACAAAAATCACAGACCCTCAAATGAAAAAAATGTTGGTTTTTCGAGATGCATTTAATTTCCTATTTCATAAACTATAGGACAAAATATCGGATTAATTTTTAAATTCTACCCTTTAGCGCAGCAAGTTGCTAAAATCGATCAAGAAATCGAATGGTAAAACGTTCTTCCACCTATTGGTTTATATTCCACTACTCATACATTTTGTATTTATTATAAGTAGTTTGAATTTTTTAATTTATACCTCAATTTTTGCTCCCACAATATATTATACTTACAAAACAATAATATAAACAGAAAGACGTTGTATATTGTATATTGTATTTGTGTAGGTATACCTACCTGCCTTTATTTCATTAGAATAAGTAACTATAGAAAAATTACATATAAATATAGGATATAGATCTGATGCACAAGCTAGCGAAAAATTAGTTATAACAGGATTTTTTTTGTTTAATGTTTCATAATATTGTATAGGTACTATGTGCCTGTAGTTTGGTGCAAATAGGTAGGAGGAATGGGATGGGGGCAGGTAAGTGAGGTAAATTATAGTAGGTAGGTTATATATTAGTAAAAATAAAAATGATCTACACGCATTTTAAATTTAACTAAACAAAGATACACACATCACCTATACAGCTATAGGTACTTACGTAAAAAACTATTAGTTAATTACACTTAATGTTTTCGTATAATAGTTTGAACCTTCCTCATTTTTGGAGTAGGTACGCTGATTTCGTTCCGACTCAGATGTTTCTAATAAATTTTTGTTATTGTTGCACCAATGCGCCAATAAGGGTCGTTATGTAAGTAGAGGTAAGGTAACTATATTTACATTAAATATACCTACCCATACATAGTTGAGTTGAGAACAGAATGCTTTTTTGTAAGCATTTTACTGATTTATAGAAACGTTACATAGGAACTTGTTACCTATATGCAATGCATTGATACAGGTATTATTCTTTTAAAGTACATCAGGTGCATAATAATTAGTATACTGTATCTTTTTTAAAGGTATAAGGTATGGATAATGGACATTTAGACGCTGATAGCAAAACCAAATATAATGGGTTAGGTATATTATATAAGTATTTTTGGTAGGATGGTATTATAGCTACTTATTTGTGGTAACTACTAATTGTCATTAGTGGCAATATTTTACGTCACAAAATACCTGACTAACTCTCCAGTTTCTGCTGAAATGTTCCTTTTTTCTGACTGAGGAATAATATACGAAAATAAAATAAATCCGTGTACCTTTTAAATACTCGAAGGTAGGTGGTAGGTAAGTATTATTCTTCAAAAACTAAAACTGTTTCCTTTCAAGGGTATTGAATGAGGCTTTAAATTATTTTACTTAGTAATTGTTCCACTTCGAACATGGAGAGTATGAACTAACTCTACCAACAATTATGTCTCAATTATTGATTTGTAAAATTAGGAAACAAATGACCTATAGGAATATGCTCATTGATACCTAAACCTATCTGGCCCGTAGGTAACTTTATGAATGTATACCAATGAAGCCAGTACAATTACTGGCTTAAATTTTTCGCCTTTTTGGACTATCTATATTATTGGTAAGACAAAAACATGGATCTCGTGAAATCTCTTTTATCTGTATACCTGTAATCAGTCGTACTCTTAGCAGGAAGGTACATTCTTTACAATTACAATAAATTCAGATTTTAAAACATTAACAAATAAAAAGGCAAACTAGAACGTGCAAGGTTTGTATTGTCAATAAAAAGGAATTAAATTCGATGTTTGTCTTATTTTTTTTAAAATAAGAAATTAAATTCACCTCGAGAAACCATCAATTTCTTCATTTGAGGGCCTGTGATTTTTGTCTTAACACACAAAATGTGATTTCAGATTTAAAGTGTAAAAATACATCTTTTTTTTTGAAGGTCCCATAAATATTATGCCGAAAAAGTATGAATTGACCGCTGCCCCCTGCGCTAAACGAAGTAATACCTGCACCGCGCTACGCTAGGCAGTTGCCTGCGACTGTGACCTGTATAACATCGTCGCATAAGGGCGACCAGTTGGGACGATTGAATGGTAAATGCCGCGCGCTCACGTACTCTTTAACACGTTTCTTTCAATTTGCGACCGAATTGCGATACGCCACTATATGTGTTTGTACTTAAATTAAAGCTGAAAGAATGGGGAAGTTTTTGGTGGGGAATGCAGAGTTTTGATAAGCGTGAAGTAAAAAGTTATACTCTGTTGAATGTGAGAGTCATATTCTCGCACCATCGAAACTTTTAACATTTGGCGAGCATGAAGACAAAATTTAAACAATTTTCATGAACATATGCATATGGCCAAATTCCTTAAAGACTTGTGAATCCTACGGATAAAAAAATTGGGGCCCACGACCTACCATAACGAAATAAAGCGAAAAATGACGGGAGAATGCACGGTTTTCCGGAAAATTTGGTTTTCGGGGTAAAACTACCTCTTAGACCAAATTTCACGATGGATAACTTTCACTACGTGATGTATCGGATATTTATCTATAGACCTGTACAAATTTTGTTTTGTTCTACTCCATTTTTAGGTTACTCCTTAAATAAGCGACTTTTGACGGCTCGGCCGCTGCACTATTAGGTGGGGACTTTTTAATGCAACGAGGAATATTCTTGGTTAGAGTAATTTTTGTCCGTTTTATAGTTTAGCCGAAAAATGTTAAAAACTAGCGCCATGTCCACGTCTGGGAGTAGGTTTTCGCCAAAAGAGGGATGAAGCTTACACTTGGGGGGTGTTAGGTTTGCGGCCCTTCATTTTAGGGCCCATTAGCAGTCCGTAGCCAAAATTTCATAAATATATAAATAAGTTCCACTAAAAAATCTAATTTGACTGTTCTACAGTTCTTCTTAAGTGGGGATAAGTAAAATAATCAAAAGGACTTTTTTAATTCAGAATTAGGTACATAAGGAATGTTTTTCATTAGAACAAATTTTTTGGAAGATGGATAATTTCGCCGAAAAATGGCAAAAACTAGCGTCATGTCACGTTTGGGGGTGGTTTTCGCCAAATAAGGGATGAAGCGCACACTTGGGGGGTGGGAACTTTTCGGCATTTCATGTCAGGTGCCATCACGAGTCCGTAGACAAAATTTCAAAAATATATAAATTATTTCTTCTAAAAAACCTAACTTGACTGGACTAGATTATAGTACTTTTTTCACTTACTAGCAAAAAAAAGCGAATTCTCAGTTCAAAGATAAGTCAATAATGGTACATTTTAAGTCTAGCAGTGAAAATTAGTATATTATTGATATTATAGATAAGAACTATTTTAGCCCAAGCGGCAAGACGCGAGGGCTAAAATAGTCTTCTCTACCGTGGTGAATATAGTATTTTTTTCACTTACTATCAAAAAAGGCAGCAGAGAAGCGGCTGGAACCTCCCCATCGCGTGGATCTTTGTATTCTGTGTAGATAGTAGTCAATTCAACAGATTTTTTTCTATCCTTATCGTCTGTGACTAATCTCGCAATTTTCTGACAAATACCAACATCGCCTCGGACATCATCCATCACATTTGACAATATGTTCCTTTTAAGGTTAATCTTTTGCCACCTTTTTGACAATAACTGCCACTTTATGTCATCCACTGTCAGCCCGCTCCCTTTTAATGAGAAAGATTTTTTTCTCAATTTTCCACTGAAATGGCAGAAACTGTGAATACATTTTTAGAACCAGAATATGATCGTCTTTCTAATGGCGACATAAAAAATTAGGCCTTGTATTTAAAATTTTAAGTTGATATGCTTAAATGGCACTTCCCTTCGACGAATTGCTTTCAAAAGTCCTTCAGGTCTTCAACGGGTCAACCAATCTCCATGTACCAAATTTCAGCCAAATCGATTCAGTAATTTGGGCTATAATGTATTTTTAGTGTTATTATAAAATTTCGATTTTTTGAACCAAACAGCACTAAATGTTAATTAATTTTATCTTATTGAAAACCAGAATTTGAAGACCTTTCTCATGGTGACAATAAATCTTTCAAAAACTTGTTTTTAATGGTTAAATGAGAGAATAATTTTAAATTTGGAAATTGGTGTGCCAAAACGGCACTTTCCGTGGGCCGATTGAATCCAAAATTTGCTCAGCTCTTTGACGTGTAATGCAATCCCCATGTGCAAAATTTCAGACAAATCGGTTGAGGGGCTTGGGCTGTACCGCGATTTTAAAGTCCGATAAAAATAATTTTTTTTTTAATTTTTGGTCAAAAGGGCACTAAGAATGAATACATTTTTAGACGCAGAATTTGAAGGTCTTTCTTATGTTGACGTGAAAAATGGGGGTTTGCATTTAACATTTAAAAGTTGATGTGCCAAAATGGCATTTCCAGTTGCACGATTGGCTCCAAAAGCTTTTCAGATCTAAGTTAAGCTATGAGATGCCTATGTACCAAATTCCAGCCAAATCGCTCCAGTAGTTTGGGCTGTAGAGCGTTTACAAACGCACGCACGTACGTACGCACGTACATACAGACAAATTTTAAAAACTACTTTTCTGGGTTCCTGAGACCTCAAAACGTATAGATTCGGTCTTATCTCGATTTCGAAAATTTTAGTGATTGCAGTAACCTCCCATTTTTTTAAAATTTTGTTTTAGTTGGGGAGGTTAAAAAACGAATTCTTAGTTCAAAGACAAGTCAAGTACGTTTTAAGATTACCTAGTTTAGTGAAAAAAATAATATACCCTGCATTAATGTGAATCACCCCCTCCCCTGTCATACAAAAAAAAAATTCGTCAGGGATGCCGTGGTCTGGGTTTGATTTGACTGGACGACTCGCCAGCCCACTTATTGTTTGTCAAATTTGGTGGATGCGCCGGGAAAGTATTTTGCAGCTTCGTCCTCCACAAGCTTACAACTTTCATAAACATAATCACAATTTGGTACGGTTATTAAACCTTCAAAACCATAAATCCTTTTTTCTTCCCTAAAGCTTTCCGGAAAAATCCGGGTCCACAAACCCTATTTGATTCTTAGTATAAATATAGGTTTTATAAAAAATCCCATTTCGTCCCATTTGGTCGGTCCCCTTAAATCATTGAAAAACCCAACAGACATAGGTATAAACATGACACGGAACGGACATCTCACCTGCATAAATTACCTTTATAAATAAGAAAAATCCATATTTAGGCTAAGTTCACGCATGCTCCACTACGGCCATGTGGAGGGGCGTGAGTGCATTCATGGAATTATCAGCCGGTTGTCAACACGCCGAAGTCAGTTGCCAACTCCACGTCGGGTGGGTTTGTTTACATCAGTTTCCGGTGTGTTTTGTGTTTTTGTGAGGCTCCGGATTAGCTCGACGACGAGGAAAAAGTAAGCAAAACAACCCCCTACTATTCTTAGCCCTCCGCAAAGGACTGTCGTACCCTTTGTTTGAATGTAGTCATAGGAACAGTCTTGGGAATGTCTTTCGCTTAGAAGCCCCATTTAATTCGATTAATAATTAATTAAACAGATTGATGTCATGTCATTACGACACTGTAGGATTACCGAATTACTAAAATCTGATTTGAAGCCCACCTATTAAGGTTGGTTTACGACGACAGCTAAAGACAGGCACGTTTTAACACACCTGAATCATATTGGAATTTCCGATGGGGCAAATATATTGACTTTAGCGCAAATACCTATGTTAATGTACCCTTTGTAATTTTCTTGTAAAAGTTATACAGGGTTGTTGCAAATAATTGTACCATCGTAGGTGGCCTTGACATTTTTTTTGCACAGCAGTATAAATGCGTTAAACGTCAATTAATTGTACGATGGTACAATAAACTGTAACAACCCTGTACTTAGCTCAAATTAAAGGGTGGCCCATGAAAAACCGGACAGTTTTTTTTTTTGTATATCTTCGTTAGTTTTTATGCGATATTTTTTAGTTTTATACTCGACGTAGCTGAAGGTTGAGGTCGTCGATACCACTCATTGGATTTGAATTCGCACCATCAGTGTCGTTTCTAAGGACTTTCATATATAGCTAGTGGAAACAATATTTGGGAGAACCTAAAAGCCGCCTCATTACGAGAGTTATAACTGTGACAATGATGCCCCGCTGCGTGGACAAACATAGGTGTCTGGTGTACCTACTAACTAGTGGATATTTTAAATTTTCCCACGGGCCGTACTCGACAATTTTAGTTTTAAACCCACGAATAATTCACTAAACAGTGTTAAGATAAGACTGAAGTGTAAATCCGTCAACTCTCCCTTAAATAGGGGCTATTTCGATAATTGCAGACGACCCACTACTGGCAAAATCTAATTATCATCGTCATTAGCATAGAGGCAGAACGATTTAGCCAAAAATAATCGAAAAGAAATGAAAAGTGCAAGAATTCTGAAACAAACTTATTTCCTAGAAGGTAGATAGGTAGAAACTCCTACATATCTACCAACAGCGTACTTTTTTAAATGCACGCTACGTTTTATGTGTCTCGTCAATTTTAAACTCATTCTAATTCCAAATTACTTGACTTGTCAAAACTTTATTCTTGTATAAGTTGCTTGGGTGCCTGTGCAATGATAGTAGTATTTCATTGTCTACAATCAATCGATTTGTGCTTGTTAGATAATGAAAATTCGCAAATCCGACCCACCTTGAAAATTTTAAAATATCCACGCAGTGGGGCGCCATTGTCACAGTTACAACCCTAGTAATGAGGCGGCTTTTCGGGTCTCCCAAATATTGTTTCCACCAGCTATAACACCGTTATTTAGGCCAATGGGGTTTTGTTACCCTTTGGCACATGACAGTGGCGTTTAGACAGAATTGAAGGTCGTCCTTTCCTCTTTCTAAAATGTCCTTCAAAATGAAAACTAATCCATCCATTTTTTGTGAATTTTCTTGCAAAGCTCTTAATGGCATAATTTGCAAGAAAAAGTACAGAGACGACATTTTTGATTTAAGTTGTAAATGAATTGCCCCATAAACTACTGTCTTCGCCTTTATAATTCTTTATGTAATAATCCTGAATTTGACATATTTCATCACAAATTTGATAATCCATCTACTAAAAAGAAATTATTTTCGTATTTTGAACTAGAATCTTAAATGTTTTTTTTTCATGCCATTATGTTATTTGTTATTATTTGATCGGATTTCTAATGCGATTCATTCAGCGCAGTCATCTAACTTTACCTTGTTACATTTTCTTTTCTCTTCTTATATTTCGGTTTTGTAAATTGTGTAATTTGTAAATTTAACCGTTTGAAATATTTGTATTTTTGTAAATTGTCCACTATAGGCCATAGGCCTGCTGGAAATAAATCTATTTTGTATTATTATTATTATTTTTATTATTATTAAATTGAGCAGATTAATCTGCAGTTTTAATTTAAGTTATAAATTAAGCTAATAATCTGCATAATTTACAACTTAAACAAAAATGGCTACAGAGTTTTCATCGTCTGTGTACTTTTTGTTGCAAATTATGCGATTTAGAACCTTGGAAGAAAATTTACAAAAAATTTAGGGGTGGATTAATTTTCATTGTGAAGGACATTTTGAGAAGAGGAAAGAACGACCTTCAATCCTGTCTAAACGCCACTGTCATATGTCAATCGGTAACGAAACTCCATTGGCCTAAATAATGGTATTAAATTAAAGTCCTTAGGAAGGACACTGACGGTGCGAAATCAAATCCAATAAGTGGTATCGACGACCTCAACCTTCAGCTACATCGAGTATAAAGCTAAAAACAGAACAAGCGGAAAGTTCCCCATAAAAAATAATAAAGTTCGATGATAATCGTCATAGAATAACTGATATTGCTAAAAAAACATAAGCTGTTTGATGTGGCTCTTATTTTAATCTTAATAAGAAAGAGGGTTTAATTCATGACTTTGCAATTTTCTTCACTGTTTTGGAGAAAATAATTAATAATACTCGGCTATGACGTTATCATATGGGTCTAAACTGAATTCTACGAAACTTTGCAGCCATAGTCTCCTTTGAAATGTTGCTTCTCCATGTAAATTAAATGGGAAAACAATATTCCAAAGGCGACTACCGCTGCAAAGTCTCGTGGAACGAGGTTTAAAGCATTGAAACGTCTATGGTAACGTCAATTTGACGATTTTTTAAAAATGCTCTTTTTCAAAATGTAGCGACGTTTTTGTTCAATTTCCCTTCGCAATAGCGTAAAATATATTTAGTTCCTCACGAGGTTATTCATGTCACAATTTATCGTAGTATCCCATTACAAAAATTCCCTTTTTCAGTCGAAGAAAAGTAATAGTAAATGAGTGGGATGTATTATTAAAATTTGTCCAAAATCAGTACAAGGTCTAAAAAATGAAACATTAAAGACCACAGAAGGAGCTTAAAAATCGCCGAAATTGCTGGAAAATTTCCATGTCGCCAAAAAAATATGCCAAATTTGCTCGAAAATCGCCAAAATTCCTACAAAATCGCTGGAGACTTGCTTGAAAATCGTCGGAAACTTGCTTGAAAATTGCCAAAAACGCTAGAAAATCGCTAGAAAATCTCCAAAATTGCTGAAAAATCGCCAAAATCGCTGGAAAATTGCCAAAATCGCCAAAATAGCTAGGAAATTGCCAGAATTCCAGAGAACTGTACACCAAAATCGCTAAATGGTTAACCCCTCGACAAAAGTAAATGACTGGGATGTATTTTTAAAATTTGTCCAAAATCAGTACAGGGCCTAAAAAATGAAACATTAAAGACCACAGGAGCTTTAAAATCGCCGATATTGCTGGAAAGTCGCCAAAAAAATATGCCAAATTCGCTCGAAAATCGCCAAAATTGCTGCAAAATCGCTGGAAACTTGCTTGAAAATCGCCGAAAACTTGCTTGAAAATTGCCAAAAGCGCTAGAAAATCCCCAAAATCGGTAGAATATCGCCGAAATCGCTGAAAAATTGCCAAAATCGCCAAAATTGCTAGGAAATTGCCAAAATTCCAGAGAACTGTACACCAAAATCGCTGAGTGGTTAACCCCTCGACAAAACCTAACGAAGATATACAAAAAAGGAAACTGTCCGGTTTTTTATGGGCCACCCTTTATAATCGTTAACCTGTGAGATGAAATTTTGTCAGAAGTAAAATTGTGGTATACCCGTTAAAATATAGGAGTTACTTAGTAAATGTCAAACAGAAATTGTCGAAATTTTCAAGAAATTTTAGGGAGTCAAGCAAAATTGATATTTAGCACAAAAATTTTGCTTAAATGTAAAATTGTGATTTGTGTTTCTGATGCTTAATTTGGTGAAATTTTCAATAAATCTCCAATTTCCCCAAATACCCTGCCCTACAAGTCAACCCTTGATTGATGGGTTTTATAAAAATAGCAACCCCTTTGTTTCGGCAACTCCAAGTAGTGTCGTCTTTTGTTTATTTGTATAGGAGGGCGGGCTGTTAAATTTTAATTGGAGACGAAATGACGGACGTGTTTCCGTTGAGAGGGAAACGGTTCGCTTTGACTTTAATTACAAGATGGCTTCGGGCGCTTTTGTTGCTAATTTGACAAAAGAATGTTCCATGAGAACATCTCTGTGGCGATATAATACGGGATATTATACAGAGATCGCGGTTTGCGTACAATTTAATACAGCGGAGGTGCTCCACAGAGATTTAATAATAATAATTATGCAATAATTATAATCCTATCGCGGAAATCTGCGATTAGTTTTTTTCACGGTTTTTTTGAGAATCAGAGAATCGACATCAAGCGGCGATGTTCTTTATTGGAGAGAAGACTAAAATAAGATGAGGAAGCAAGAAAATAGATTCATAGTTTCCGAGACGGACGAAATTGCTGCTTTTTCACAGAGCAGGAAAAATTCAAACTTTAAATCAATGTCAACCGCGAATTAGGTAAAACAAAATTAAAAAGGAGCTTTTTCGAATAAAAAATGTCACTAAGCAAATAAGGTTTTTGATCCGGAAATGCAACAGCGAGTATAACAGCTCTCGAATTCAGTAACAAAAATATACAGGGTGTTGCCAATTTCATTGTCTCACTATTGGAATTTGGTCCAGATGCGTACGTGCCAGTTGCGTACAACGATTATTTCGTACCGCTTGCGTACAGTCAGGGTGGTGATTTTACCAGGTATAAAACGAAATTAAAGGCAGTGCCAGTTGCGTACACGGGTAGAGTCAGGAAACATCCATGTAAAATCTTTTTTATAGGAGAGTCGAACTAAATTTGGAAGGAAAGAGAAGAAAGAAGAAATATGTTAAAATGATACCTTGATTCGAAGGATATCAGAACTTGTTTAAAATTTCTATCTTATATCGCAAAATTTTAATAAAGAATAACGATTAAGAAGCTTTTTTCTCACTTCTTAAGTATGATCTGCATAAATATTTTGATTTGAAACCCACAGAAGTTAATGACTTTGACTGCACATTAATTCTTTCCCCTAAGCAGGTAATTGTACGCATCTGGCACTAACAGTTATTATTAATTTTTCTTAATCGCACCCTTGTACGTAAGTGGAACGAAATAATCCTTGTACGCAAATGGCACGTACGCATCTGGCACGATACGCACTATTGGGACCTCGGAAATTATCAGAGATAGAAAAAGGTCGGTTAATTTAGATAAAAGTTGCGTTATTATGAGCTTATCACTAATGCACCCCCCCCACTTTTTTTCTAGGTGTGTCATTGAATCGTGCATTGACACCATTTGATCAATACTCACATATTTTGTTGCATCTCACAATAATAATGTGCTCGCCTGCCGCTTATAAACTATTATCAGTGAGATGTAATTCTGTGGATGTCGGTAAAATCCGGACGTGGCAGTTACCACTAAGTCGTTTATTATGCAAGAGCGAGCGGAGCGGGCAATACAAAAATATTTAATTCGACATTACACTTTAATTACACACATTTGCGTTTTCCTGATTTGTCAATTGGTCTATGGACTGTTAAATATTGTCGAAGTCAACTGAGTTTATTCTCTAGGGAAAGGTTGAATTAAGTACTCGCCGGAAATAATAATCTTATACTTATATACTAAAAACTACTAACTTTATTCCCTGGGACAATTACTAGTCTGTGAACATTACATCATTTATTAAAAATGAGGCTAATAAAGTTTCATTTTATTCCCTGATTTTGGTACATAGTGCATGGGGATGGAATAAAATTTACACATTAGAAATAGATAGGTAACATACTTTAATCCCTACATAAAATTTTAATTCATTATTCCCTCCAGGTAATAATAATCAACATTTAACATGTGGGGCTGTGGGGGGATTAAAATCGAATGTCTATTAGTAATAACTATTCCATAATTAACTTTACAATGTTATGTATTAAAAATGCGGTTAATAAAGTTTAATTTTACTCCCTTACTTTGGTAGAGGGGATAGATAACATTTCAATCAACGTTACATATTCATGGCCTTCTTCATGATAAATTTTGTTGATATATGGTACTTATAGTAAATATTTTGTAGGTACTGTCATTTCTTGATGACTATACTTATAGTTCTTATTGCTATTTCAGCTTTTATAGACATTAGGGTACCGTGATTAGGTATAATTATTTTAGTTAATAATTAGATTGGAACATGGGAAATTAAATGTGAGAGGAAAGTAAATTTTTTTTGACTATTGATTGAAACTTAACTACCTGCAATATCAGGTATTTCTGCCAAGAAAGACCGACTTTTTTAAAAGCTAACTCCAAAATCAGAATACAAAATAAAATACCCTCGAAAATAATTACTGCCTGGCAGTGTTTTCATTAATAAGTTGTTATGAATATTAGTTACGTAGACACAGACAAAACAGCCATCGTTCCTTACAAACTCCATCACGTACTTAATTTAAATTTCTGGAAAGTAAAATCTATTTTAGTTCAGAAACTTCTGATTTATTATTCACGGATTGAAGAGATTTGTGTCTCGTACCCGAACAAAAGTTGATATCGCTAAAGAAGTCATGCAGGAAGAGCATTTATGCAACATTAACGCTCACTTCCGCGTTTTTAGCTCTTCACACAAAGCGTCCACACAATATTAAAGTGTTAGAGGATTACGCGATTTCTCTCTTCCCTCCTCGGCACACCCACACACAGAGAGAATTTTAATTAGTTGCATTATGACGTAATATGTTCAGTTATTTAATGAATCTGATTTTCGCATATACAGGGGTCTCGTAATTATGATGCCAACGTTTAACAAGGGCTTCCTTAGGTAAAAATATGTCTACCAACATCAACCATATGCCAAAAGTCAATCGTTTCCGAGGTAATGGGCTTAGAATGTAACCCACTTTATCGACGGTTTTAATATTTTGTACATTTAATTAGCCCTTGAGTACTTAGTTTGGTAAGTTTCCACCGTAGATAAAGAGGTGTCTGATTTTTTTGATTATTGAAATGAAAATAACGGACGTCAGTCTAAGGGTTGCCAATTTTGGTGCTTAATGCACTAGAAATGGTGCTTTTGGGCGCTTTTATCTTATGACATTTTCAGACAAATTATTTATTTGTTAGTCGTTATTTGTCATTCTTGTGTCAGCAATCTCAAAACTGGCAGGGCCGATAATACAGCCGGACTGTTTTACCTACTGCGTAGACTGAATCCCTTCATGCACTGGAATTATTGAAATCATCAATACAGTAATACACATTATTTCCTGTTACGATAATAAATGAATCGATCAAAAGAGAATAATTATGTACTTTTGCATTTACCCACGACGCTTTTCCTGTTGATAAACTGGTTGAATATCGAGGACATCACTGTTTAAAATTGCAGCTTGGAGTGTACGGGGTCAAGGAAGAAGTTCTAGATAAATAGTAAGTTTTCCTTTTAAATGCAAGGAGGACGATAAATTATGTTAGATAACTAGAAGAATTAATATATCTTCCTTCACTTTCACATTGTAGAAACACGGACGAAGCGAATCTTCATTAATTTCTCATTTCTCATATTTATTAGTGGTTTCATTTCTGTCGTGAAAAATATTCATCTTCACTTATCACCGGGCTGACCGGGCAATGTAAGTAATACTAATAGTAATAAAAAGAAAGTTACTTATGTAAATTTACATACCTGATGCTTTAATGATGGTAATAAGCAAGAGTTTTTATGTTTTCGTGCACTTTGTTGGTTCAGGGTCGGATCTGCCAATAAATATTGGTATAGTCGTTTTGAAACATGCATGGCAATGACCTGGGAATATCGCTATAATCATGAAAAGCTTTTATAATGTAAACGTGAGAAAACTGACAGAATAAAAACAGAATTTGGAAAACTTTGAAAAGTTACGTTTATCTCTATCACTAGAAACACCCCACTAAACCGAAACACTTGATTTTCACTGCTGACGCGTTTCGAACACAATGGGCTCATTATCAAAGCCGAAGCTAAACAACCCTACCTGCCAGAAAACTGAAATATTTATACGCCCACCCGCGTAACTCCATCCCTCGGCTGTGAAAGTTAGACCAATTACAGGTCGAGAAATGGTCACGCGTGTGTGAACACGTATAAATATTACAAGTCCTCCCTAAAGTAGCATAAATAGAGACGAATATGCGATCGGGGCTGTTTCGGCATCCATAAGCCTATCTCTAGACTTATAAATTACGAAACTTTCCATCGCATCTAGCAACTGCACCTTGTTAACGCTACAAACTAACTTAATATTATCACTTATTCTATGGTCATTGTGTAAAGCATGTAGGGCAACACTGGATTTCTCAGTTCTGCCATATTTAAGGTGGGCTAAGTGCTCCTTAGTGGGGTGTTTCTAGTTTCCATTACGTTTGTCTCTGAAAGAGATTTAAAACAGGATTCTTCGTTGGAATCCGTACAAAGTATTTTACGTTTTGACTTTTCATGCAAGCAAGAAGAGAACCTTCCTTGCACAAATCAGGAAAATGCGAGGGAAAATGGCTACAAAAGGGGTGGTCCGAGTTACAACTACCCCATCTGCCGGAGTAATCCAAGAGGTGCTGCAAGGGCGTCCGTGGAATAAATTAGCGGTTACAGAACGGTGAAACTTGCGTCTAAATTGCCAAAGTTTGATGGCCTCCCCACTTAGTGTCGAGTGGGTAATAAAATGAATATAAACATACGGTAGTCTTGAATTGCCTCGAAACTTTGCTCCTGATTTTTTTTATAAGCGAGAGGGTGCGCTTGCGATAGTATTAACTCAGACTAAAGGGCACTCCAAACATGTATTGAATTTTGAAGAGCGACTCTTATAAATGGAGCTTCTAATTGGAAAATAAAGACTAGAACTACACCGTTTCCGTTTCCTCTTTTTCACTGAAAATTCAACAAGCGAGAAAAAAGTAATTGTATCATTTCCAGTAATTACCGGAGCTTTTGTAATTGTGCCTCGCTTAGTTATTTCTGGACAGATTTTTATCACTGGACAAAGACAAGGCCTGTTGTTGCAAACTTCTTCTTTTGTGCGTTTACGATGGTCATATCATGTGTTTCAAAAAAAATAACAATCGGATATACTTCGGGAGACAAGAATGACTCGTAAAATTCTATGGTTAATCCCAACTCGTAGGCGAACAATAAAAGTGGAAGGAAAACGTGGGGAATGATGTGACGGCGTTATTTATTAAGACTGCTGGGACGTCATAACGTGGACGCTGTGATGGAATTACTGTTGTTGAAGTTTACTGCTTCGGTGCGTCGCTGTTGAGTAATAAAAATTTGGCCGAGGTCCATTAAAAAAATACGGGGTTTGTTTTTTAAAAAGGGAGGAAGGGCCTCTAATTCAATTGCTCTATTTCTTTTCTCTGCAATTTTCGCCAAATAGATAAATCGATAAGATAAGAGAGTATCATGATTTTGTTAACTCCCCCGTCAAACCGCATATTTTTTTATATTTTGTTCAAAATTCTTATCCTGAGCTTTAGATCTAAAGTAAAACCCGAGGCAAACCCCTCGATATCGAAATTGGGGGAGTTGTTGGTGAAAAAGCATTTTCATTTATAGCAATTTTTCAGTGATTACCTTTCCAATGATTAAATTTCACCGTAGGTATAAGAAAACTCGAATTTACTACTAAAACGATGAAAAATAATAAATTCAATAAATGAAGGCCTGGAGATGGAGTTATACAATTTCTGGGATAATTTTATATTCCTGATTATAACACATGTTGTATTTGTTAAGTACCTATTTTTGTTGGTTCTCAAATTGGAAACTGAAAACCACTTTTAATTGCTTTGATTATTTTGCCAAACTATTTATGTAACTCCGTTTGTAATCCTTCGATCGATGTCATTCCTGGCCAAGATGAGTCAGTTGAAATCGAGGTCGAAATTTTCAAACCACAAAAATTTAAGACAGGACTGTGGATTGTTTGTACTTTGGTATTGTAATATTGTGGTGAGAATGGTGATATGCATATTTTATTTCTATCGATAATGGAGCTTTTGTGGTCCGAATTTTAACTGTAATAAATATACGGGTGTCCGGTAAATTCGTCGCTCCAGCAATTCGTCGCCTCAACAATTCATCGCCAGCAATTCATCGCCACAACAATTCGTCGCCAGCAATTGGTCGCCGACTTAATTCGTCGCCACAGCAATTCGTCGCCGCAACAATTCATCGCCAAGGAAAAAGAAGCATAAGATTTTCAAAATGTTATTCTTATTTCATTACATTCCATAATTTATTTAGTATCTTACATTGTGAGCGATTCCACGCAAATAATCGACCGTGAGCTAGTTTTACATGTACAGAGTGTCCCAGATTCAATGTGACGGGCAATATCTCCATCGTGACCAGAAGTTAAATAATTCTAAATTTTGGCCTGAGCACCTATATTTCGACGTCCGGCGGATCTTTTCAGAGAATACACTCATACCTATGTATGTACTTCAGACAGTCAAAAGTTGGTTTGATGCTCAAATTGATATTTGGTTACGTAATGTGCGTAGAAAGGCAAAATTAAATTTTATAAGCAAATAAATTCCGTTTTGGCTTCCTGCTTACGAGCCCCCTCGTGCTGTTAGGTCAGATTAGTAAAAGTAAACATCCCTCTGCATTTTAGTAGCGTACAAACTAATTACGATAATTTCTTTCTTGGAAGTATATTTTTGTATAATATCCTGCTTACGTCGTTAAAGGATTAGAGAGACGCGACCCTAAATAAATTCCGAGAAAACCCCAGGTAGGTACCTGCCTTTCTGTGGTCGTTTTCTGAAGAAATAAAGATTGCAGAATATGCTAAAAGTTATTTAAACATGATAACATGCAAAAACATTTGTTTTGTATCAAATCCGAGTTCTACTTATGGAATCAGCAATCAGCCATTATCCATAGTTCGCTGTTATAGGGTAAAAATGCCTTAATCACTACCTGGAACTGAATAATTTGTAGATCGGATAAATTACTGTTGCCTATGTAGGTATACAACTAATTACAATAAATTTAATTTTAAAATAAGATAAAATATCGATTTAAGCGGGGAAAGACCACAGACGGAAGAAGAAATATCGGGACTGCTCTGAACGTCTACAAAATGTTAAATTGTATCACGAAAAGATCACGGTCGATTATTTGCGTGGAATCGCTCCCAATGTAAGATACTAAATAAATTATGGAATGTAATGAAATAAGAATAACATTTTGAAAATCTTATGCTTCTTTTTCCTTGGCGATGAATTGTTGCGGCGACGAATTGCTGTGGCGACGAATTAAGTCGGCGACCAATTGCTGGCAACGAATTGTTGTGGCGATGAATTGCTGGCGATGAATTGTTGAGGCGACGAATTGCTGCGGCGACAAATTGTTGGCGACGAATTGCTGGCGACGAATTTTCCTAACTTCGAATATACGGTATGCTTCTTCTCTCCAAGGTGTCCATAGGGATTTCAATTTTATTTTTTTCCTGTTTCCCTAATTAATTTAATGGAAATTTTAGGCTGTCAGGTTTAAAATACCAATAGCCTCTTATCTGTGGAAGAATATTGAGCGAACAGTTCGCCGGGGTTCCTTCAAAAACGAAGGTAAAACGGGCCGTTATTCGAATTTCCCGCGAATATGTTGCTATGGAATACAAAACTACGGCAAATCAGAGCACGGTACACAAATTTCCTTGACGACATATCAGCGCGAGATTTAACGAAGTGTCGATCGTCTTCGCGGGAAATTTAAGTAACGGGCCGTTTTGCCTTCGTTTATGAATTAACCGGGGGGAACTGTTTGCTCAGTATTTTTCCACAGGTAGAGGCTATCGGTATCTAAAACCTAAAATTTCCAATAAATTAATTAGGGAAGCAGAAAAAGCAAAAAAAAGCGGCTAGAACCTAACCACTTGCTGAATGATTCAATCACCTACCGGGTAACAACGAAACTATGTACGCTCCAATAACTTTTTCAATTATTAAGATAAAAATGTGAAAAAATTCACAGTAAACATGCTCACCGAACGTCATTTTTGACATTCATTACAAGTTCATATCACTTCCGGTTACGCCGGAAATGGCTTTAATTTTGAATTTTTAAATGAGACAGGCGGTATATTTTTATGTTTTTTTGGATTGAAGGGTCCTTCAGAGTATTGTAGTGTGATTTTCGTGAAATTTTTCTTGTTTTTGGAGAAATTTTGTTGTGGAAAAAGAGTGCTGCGATATATTTTTTTTGTCTTTTATGGAGATCAGTGTTCTTACAAAATAATATTACTTCCTTTTGGCTCATTTAAGCCTTATTCGAGGGCTTGAAAATATGGAAAAACGTTTTCACGAATAAGAAAATTTTTCCAAATGGTACGCCTATTCATTGAAGACATATTTTTTTCTGCGGACAATGATGCCACCAACTTAGCATCTTTGTCGCACTCTAGATCCGCAAACAAATTTCCCAAATCAAAAGACAAAACTTCATAACTGGCACTACAATACTCAGTACTCCTACATTCCAAAAATATGAAAATGTAGCGGGTGTCCCATTTAAAATTCAACATAATATGTGCTATTTTCGGCGAAACCAGAAGTGATAGAAAGTTCTAAGGTATGTCAAAAGATGACATTTGGTGGATATGTTCGCTGTGCTTTTTTTTAGATTTTTACTTAGTAATTGAAAAAGTTACAATGATATTACCATAATTAGTACAATGGAACTTTACAAAAAAAAGAGACATATCCCTAGTCATAACATTAACTTTAAAATCTATAAGCGACAATAATTCAGGAGATTTAACGACTCCATTGACAAGCTTATGAAGAAATAAAACACTAAGAACATTTCTTCGTCTCTGCAGAGATGGTAAGCCAGCAAGGAGTAGACGAGAGCTATGGTCCAAATTACCATAGGGAAAACGGAGCTTACACAGGTAAAGTTTAACAAACCTGGATTGAATTCTTTCTAATCTAAAAACATGACAATTATAAATCGGCGACCAAATCTGACAACAATATTCCAGCAAACTACGCCAAAAGGGCACGAAAGTGGAATACATTTTTGTAAGCGACGGCGGGTAATAGTATCTCTACCTACCGAATTTCAGCCAAATGCCAAATGCATTTAGTAGTTTGGGCTACAGCGTGTTTTTAATGTTGCTTCGAAATTTCGAATTTTTTGATTTTATGCCAAAAAGGTCCTAAGTATGAATACATTTTTAGAAAAATTGGTGTTCATCCACTTAAATATTCGCCATTTACGCGGATGATTTTTTTGTAAGTAAATAAGATGAGGACCTTGTGCTAGAGGCTCGAAGGGAGTTCTGATCCAATTTTAGTTGTCACTCTATGTACAGGGTGTTCAAAATTAATTTTCAAAATTTTAGAACTTTGAGGTTGTTTTTCTCAACTTTTTCAAATATAACACCCTGTATATTTTTAGCTAGTGTAGTGTAGGATTATAAGCGAATATTTTTTGTAATACAAAAATGTTTTTTATTTTCATCCGTTTTCGAATTGTTCGGAAAAATTACAAGTTTTCTTGTCGGGGATGCAGACAATTTTAAATTCTAAAATTGCAAACCTAATGGAAATGAAACTTTTGTCCTACGTCACAACTAAAATAATTGCTACCGCTAATACAATTAATGCCAGCTGTTACCAGTAATGGCTATCCGAAAGGTAATTTTTCAAACTATTTTTGTAGGTATTCACATTGAACTCAAAATTCAAAATACGACAACGGGAGAATTTTTTCATCTGTGCGTAAGACAAAAGTTTCATTTCCATTAGATATAAACACTCAGACTAATACTGTGTAGTATTATGAACAATTTAATTTGTTTATGAAGACATTTCCACTACCCTTCCTCTTAACAACTTTATTTGAAATTTTGGTAGTTTTGTTTGTAAAAATAGGCACATTATTTATAACTATATACAGGCTGTCCCAATTGTCTGTTTTCGGTCGATAACTCCATTGCTGTTAGAGATAGCGAAACATTGTTAAATACAAAGTTGCAAAGGGTCAAAAAAGGCACATTTTAAAAATACAATTCCGTATACAGGCTGTCCCACTAAGGAGTAAGAATTACAATTTCTATAGATCTAATATTTAAAGTTGCGTTTCATAATTATTTGCCCACTACAAACAGGACCTGCAATAAATTTTGTGCCTGTAAAAACAAATCGTAATTATAACAATCACCAGAAACGCCCACTATACCGGAAAGGTTTATTTCAACAGCTAACGTGTTTCGAACACAAACTGCTCATCATCAAAGCCAACTCATTGGCATTATAATCACTTTATTTTAACAGAGTACCTATCTGTTGTTTTTTAAATGACCCAAAAAATAAAAAAAAAATTAAGTCGGTAAGTAAGTAATTAAAAAAGTACCTACCTATTCTAAAAGTGCAATTTTTATCTATTTATTTCATTTTGGTAAGTACCTAAGGGCTGAAAATGCTGCAACTTTTTTGAGTAGGTTGCGTTCCATAAATGAACATTAAAAAAAAACACTTGGATCACAATTTAATTAACGCAGGATTCCGGCTGACAAAATTTGTGACACCTATTGTGACATGTGTCCCAGCAGCCTTTCAAAAACATAAGCTAAAAATGGAAATTCCTATAAATCATAATTTACCGAATAAAACGAAAAATTCGAGACTTGGATATAGGGTCATTTTATATCAAACGAAAGCAAATTTAGTGTTACAGCTTATGGCTATAACATTTGATAGTGGTGCCATTTAAAAATTTCGAAATTTAAACCTCTACATTTTTGAAGGTTCATAATGTTACTGGAGGCGAACTTAAGAAGCTAAGACCGTTTTCAAGCGCTTGAAAGATAGATAATGACATGCTAAATTTACAAAACCAAAGTTTGAAAATTGGTTGTGGAGTGATTTTTTAAAACAAGTACTGCAAAAGTAATTTTTCCCACAAAATTACCAATATCTTCTAAACCATTCGCTTCAGATGAAAACATGATTAATGAATGTTACTTGGAATTCATCATAAAATCCAATAAAAAAATTAAAATACAGGTTGTTCCATTTAAAAAAACCAATGTTTGTGTTCTTACTCCTTAGTGGGACAGCTTGTATACAGGATTGTATTTTTAAAATGTGCCTTTTTTGACCCTCTGTAACTTTGTATTTAACAATTTTTCGCTATCTCTAACAGTAATGGAGTTATCGACCGAATACAGACAATTGGGACACCCTGTATATTATTAAATGGTTCGTGAACCAAAATATAGAACATTTTGAGCCTATTCAACAATCATCACTTATTTAACAATTATTGTCTGCAAGCAAGAAAATTTGTGATACTTGCGAATAACTCGAAAACGGATGAAAATAACTATGTAATGTTTGTAGGACAAAAAATGTTCGTCTATGAATTCTACATTACACTAGCTAAAAATATTCAGGGTGTTCCATTTGAAAAAGTTGAGAAAAACAACTTAAAAGATGAATTAGGTATTTTGATCAAAGTCTTGCCACAAAAAATATATATTAATAGTAGTTTATAATCCAAAGCGTGAAAGTGATGTTTTACGCGGCGAAGGAAAATATGGACAGTCGAGGCGTAGGCGAGACTGGCCATTTCCTGAGACGCGTAAAACCACTTTTTCGCTGTGGTTTATACAACATTTTTCTTCCTACACCAGTTAAAAATAACTAATTAATTAATTTTGAAATTTGAGAACCCAAGTGACAGATCAAGAAGATCTAGACGTCAAGTCCTACAATTTAAATTTGGCAAAATCGCGCGTGCTGTGTTCCGTCATACGCCAATCGCCGTCGCCATATTGTCCATTTTACACGCCTAGCCGTTAGTATAATTTTTACACGACTAGCCGTGAGAAGCGGTCCCTTCACAGCCCTCCTGAATCCCGAAAATGTCATTTTCAGTTAGTGTAGGAAGAAAAATCATTTACATAAGGTGCAACATGTTTCGACTCTCAGAGTCATCATCAGGCTAAAAAGACATACAGTGTGTCTTATTTTAACTGGAACCACCCAAATATTTCGGTTAATTTTAACCGAATCAATGCGTTCTTCTTTTCTGCATGTAGAGCTCCAAAATTTGCACCTGCGTGATTGATACTGCGATTTAATAAAGAGGCCAAAAATGACGAAATCGTATTAGGCATTTTTTTATCGAAAAATATTATAAAGAAAAGTTGCTCAGGATGGCTACAAATGGCTAAATCCGAAATTTTAGGAAAAAATAAAAATGTTGAATTTCTTGAGGAAGTATCACAAAATAACGAAAAGCTCAATATTTTTGCAAGATAATGGGTGCTGTGAAATAAAAAAACAATTGAAATGAATTGATTTGACATTTGCTATCGGCTATGGATGGATAAAACTTAACAATCGCAGAAAATGTTGAAATTATTAAGATAGTGGAAGATTTTCGTTTTTCTTAGGGGGTGTGAACCAAAAATGAAAAATATAGTAGAGAAAATTCTAAGAACAAAAATTAAAACCCGGCGTTTCTGGTTAAAACGGTTTTAGAATTAGAGCGATTTATAGAAGAAACTAAACTGCTCAACAATTCAATTGGTCCACCCGAAAATTTGAGTCGAATTCAAAATGCCGTAACTGCTCAAGCAATTGATCGATTTGAATGAACCTTTTTTCCACGGATAGTCCATTTCATTGGCCACGACACGGGATGTTCCGCGTTTTATGCAGGTGCCCCTTATTTGATATACAGGGTGTCAGAGCCGGGTACTGCAAAATGACGAAAATTTAAACCACCCCCGATTCTGAAAGAAATTTTTCTAATTTTTTTTGCCTGGTTGAGAAGACGTCTCAGGTTCATACCTCCAGACGTTTTTTTGAAACTTGCTCCATCTCCTCTAATTAGGGTGCAGGGCGAAAAAAAACTGTTTTTTCATCGGTAGTTAATAGCCTCTTTAACTTCTACTCCATTTTTAATTTCTTGAGGTCATTGTGTCGTAAAAGCGTTACTCTAGGACACCATGGGGTCAAAATTAATCTAAAAAAGGTGACCCAGAAAAGGGGGCCCTTTGAAACTGACCCAATTTTATTCTGCTTTCGAAGTAATCTTTAAGTAAAGACGGACTGAATTTGAAACGATGCTTTCATAGAACCATTTGTCCTGAATATTTTAAGATGTTCTTCGTCAGAATCGGATCAGAATCACCGGTGTTCAACCCAACTCTTCAACGGACCGTTTTTAGACAAAATACAGCCCCTTAAATTCGTGAAACCAAGGTGACAAAAATGAAAACAAAGAGCCATATTTCGTTGACAAGGTAACGATCCTTCAGGCTTTGTCAAAATTTTTGTCGCCTTGGTTTCACGAAATTACAGATGTGCGAAATGCCTGCTTTTTGTCCGAAATCCTTCAACCAAAGCACTAGTATCAGCACAGCCAAATGTGATCCAATTCAGACGAAGAGCATCTTAAAATGTTTAGGATGAATGGTTCTATGACGGCATCGTTTCAATTTTGGTCCGTCTTTAATCAAAGATCATTTTAAACGCAGAATAATTTTGGGTTCACTTCAGTGGGCCCCCTTTTCTGTGACATTTTATATCAGGATAATTTTGCATTGATGACAATTTAGAGCGAAGTTCTTGCGTTACAAGGACCCCTAGAAAATTAAAATTTGTATACAACTAAAGGCGCTATTAACCACCGATGAAAAAACTGTTTTTTCGGCTCTGCACCCTAATTAGAGGAGATGGAGCAAATTTCAAAAAAACGTCTGGAGGTATGAACCTGGGACGTCTTCTCAATCAGCTAAAAAAAATTAGAAAAATTTCTTTCAGAATCGGGGGTGGTTTAAATTTTCTTCCTTTTGCAGTACCCGGCTCTGTCACCCTGTATATCAAATAATGGATACCTGCATAAAATGCGGAACATGTCATATCGTAGCCAATGAAATGGGCTATCCGTGGAAAAAAGGTTCATTCAAATCGATCAACTGCTTGAGGAGTTACGGCATTTTGAATTCGACACAAATTTCCGGGTGGACCAATTGAATTGTTGAGCAGTTTAATTGCAGGTGTGACGTCATAACAACATCCGCGGCCTCGCTGGCTCGCTGCGCAGCATTGCAATTTCAGCAGCGCGGTAACAAACAGTGAGATTTTTTCATATTTACATTCGAATTTGAATCAAAAAGGGCAGAAAAGTAAATTACGTCGATCAAGGGAGACCAAAATTGAAAAAAATTGTTATTAGCTAATTGTATTTATCAGACATGCATCATGCTTAGGTAGCGCCATACGATAAAAATAGTGGAGCGCGCCGGATTTTGCTACAGATCTGCTGCCCGTACGACTTTATTTACAAAAATAAGTCCCTATATGCTGCGAATAATCTGCAGCTAATAAAATTCCGCATGTCGTCACGTGTAGCGATTTTTAATATTCGATTGTATAACAAAGTTATGCGCGAAAAATGTGCAATTTCGGAAGTCACAATTTGGTGAGAATTGGTTTCCGTCCTAGATTTCGGGACCGAAACACACCGCAATTCCAAACTTATTGACATAATTGAGGAGCACATGAAAAGGGCTACAAGATAGTCAAAGAACGATGTCTGTAGCCCTATTGGTTCCCGAGAAATAATTAGAAATATTTAAGTACAATTTTCCGTCATCAGGGTTTTTTTTTGTTTCTTTTTGCAATAACCTTTGTCTCTACCACCAAGCAGAAACGTCACACGTATAGAGGGATGCAAGACGAACAATTTGAGGTATCACTCATTTAGTTCTATACCCGAATATTGGGTTAATGAACGTTTTTTAACTTCTTACGCCGGGCTAATACGTGTTGGCTGAGTATACCCGTGTTGGTATGACGTCACAATGTTCGGACTGCTGATTTAAAACGCTCAGATCTCTGAGACTTTTGCGCTTAGAAAAATTTGGTTTTCACTACAGCTCTTAGATATTTGTTAACTATTTTTAAACGAAAAAAGTTTTTTTGGTTCACACCCCCTTTAACAATTTCAAGGGACACCCGAACTAATCTGTTGCAATGAGCCACAATTAGCAAACATATGCCCTTCCATTGTTTCTTTATTTCACATCACCTGTTATGTTGCAAAAATATTGACGTTTTCGTTATTTCTTCTTCAAGAAATTCAACATTTTTATTTTTTCCCGAAACTTCGGATTTAGCCATTTGGAGCGATCCTGAGCAGTTTTTCTTCATAAAATTTTTCGATAAAAAAATGCCTATGGTCTGTCCGGGATCCACACGACCGAGATTCACCCTATTTCCATGGCGATTCATTGTTGACGTTCGTTGTTGACGGTCGTGTGGATCCCGGATAGATTATAATACGATTTCGTCATTTTTGGCCTCTTTATTAAATCGCATAGGTTGGGATTTCGGTCTATAAAAATAGTGAAGTATCACGCAGGTGCAGATTTTGGAGCTCTACATGCAGAAAAAAAGAACTCATTGATTCGGTTAAAATTAACCAAAATAGTTGGGTGGTTCCAGTTAAAATGAGACACACTGTATAAGGACTGTATCATCGTAAATCTGGTCTTGCCTAATAATTACATTAGTTAAAGAAGTTGAACAACCCTTATTTTAGAATTTACATTGGTAATATGTTAAATGTTTAAGGTTATTAACAATAACAATAAATATTCTGTGAATCGACTTAGTTGGTTAAAAATGTGGAAAATTTACATAATTATAATAAATTTACAGAAACTAAAGCTGTGAAACTTTGACCTTTTTCACGGCGGCATTGTGGCATGGTGGCCAAAAGTGGGGATTTTTAATTAATTGATTTGACATGTGACAAGTAAATGTGGGGAGAAGACTTAAATGTGACATGGCTGAGTGATTTACATTGGGTTTTTTACATAAACAACGTTTGAAGGGTGTTAATTTCCATAAGATTGTCTTTCTCCTCGTTAAGGCAGTTATTTTGATTTCTTACTATTTCCAAAGTCTCAAGCAGGACTCTCCTGTTATCGTCAAAGCAGTTATGATGAAGTATTTTTACGTTGAGCGAATTTTCATATTTTGGGGTGGATCCTTTTCATTGGAACACCCTCTATGTTATGATTCGTAACAAAAGCAGCCTCAGGTTAAAAACTCTTTCTTCCCTTTTTCGACAAACACGTGGTAAACGCGTCCGTCGTTCCTGTCCCCAATAGCCCAAATCCCATTTCTGGAGTGACATCTCCAGGCCCGTCTGATCTCCACGGTCGATAATTGCCGCCGAGTAGGCCCTTAGACCAAGTGCCTTATTCGGACGTTACCACGACGACGTACCATGTCACATTCCTATCGATTCAACAAACTCTTATGGTGAGGCATTCACCAGCTTACTAATGGCTTACGGGCACAAGGTGAAGGTGTAGGTCACGTGGATGTGCCGCTCGTCACACCCCCGACAGGTACACGGAACGTCGATCCTCCCCGGATTAATGTTTCACCCGGGAGGCTATGGTGTGAAATATTTTAAATCCTCCGCTTTCATTTGTTAGCCAGTCCGCTGCAGGAAACAATCGAGAATCTCTGTAACAAAGGAAGTGTTTATCAAGGCCGAGCAGATTTCCTTTCTTTGTGATCGTGTAATTCCTCGCATTAATTAACGAAGATATTACGTTTTTTGCACACAGACAGGTTCAACGGATCAACGCTCAACGAGGAGGTGTTGAGGATTTCAGTTTTGCCAGCGCATCGCCGCTTATAATCTTGTCAAATTCGATAATTTATTAAAATTATTTCCGTACGACCTCCTCTGATCTAATTTTGGGTACATTAAGTTATTTGCGATCCTTAAATTGAAATATTTGTGGCGAAAATTTTCATATCTCACGGTCGTGTGAATTTTGTGGGAGCCTATTACTGTTTATTTAAATTGACAGGCGAACTGACAGGGCGACGTGCTTAATTTTGTCACAATTTTCGTATTACCAATGATGTCGTCCTCATTCCGTTCCTCTTCAATTACCGACTCAATTTCATATGCCAGTACCTACGGATAATGTCATACGTATTGTTTTAATATTAAGTTTGTAATTATTGTAATTGAGAAGTCTCCCACACATAATATATCAGGTAATCCAAATATATTCATTCTCAGCCTCAACGGATTTTGGGGCTATACTTAGTCGTTGATTTTGTCTGCCAAAATATCATAGTTTTACTTATGAGAGAAAAAAAATGGCAATCTCGGAGACGATAGAAACTTCTACTAAATAAATTTAAAAAAATATGATTTTCACCCCTAAAATGACATTTTTCGGAAATATGGCACTAAAGTTGTTCGACCCTGAAAGACAAAAACTATACAGGGTGTCCGGAAATAACGATGAAATATTTCGGGGGGTGATTCTGCAGCTCAAAATATGCAAAAAAGTTCCTATAAACATGTATCCGGAAATCGTTCCTAAGGGGGCTACGGCCTTCTGAGGGGGGCGCCTCAAATTCGGTTTTTATCGAATAAATCAGGCACCGCTTAAGATACAGTGACGACTTTTTGCACATTATCTAACATCAGTAAGCGCCATCAGATAATGGTATCTACCAAAAGCAGATTCAACCAGGGGCGTGGAAAATAGAGGGGGCTTCAGCTTTCCCCACCCAAATTTTTTTACGTGTTATTTTTTAGACAATTTCTCACCGGAATATGGTTTCCTGACTAAAATTACATAAAAAAGCCTCTCTTGTTATAACAGCGTAGGATCAACCGTTTTCGAAAAAATTAGATTTAAAGATCCATTTGCATTTCCTAGGCTTATCAAACAATTTTTATTAAATTACAAAACTGAACGGATTTCAAAAATTAGCTTAGGCAATCAAAAACGCGCTTTTGCACTGTTATGAGATCAAAATGCACGATTTGAGCGGTTAAACACTTAATCATAGTCGTAAATACGTTTTTGCACTGTCAACAGCTTCAAAACTCGATTTTGCATTGTTGTAAACCTAAAACGCACGATTTGATCTTAAGCATAGACTCAGGACCAACAATGCCAAAATTTTAAGCCACGAAATGTTTCAATTCATTAACAATATGACATCTTATTCCTCCACAGATAAAAATATTTTATTGTTTAACGCCTTTTTTATGTCTGCTGTAAAATTTTTAAGGCTTATACATGAAATAATTAATAATTTTTTAAATAAAAACAGACAGTTGCCACATATGCAGTCATAAAATAAAATAAGTAAGATTTTGTTGGTTAGTGTATTTGCTTCATTTCTTTTTTTTTTATCCGAATGAAAAGTGTTTTTACAATAAAGTAATGTGTTTCACAAAAAATTAAGGAAATATAACTTTTTGACATCATGAAGCATTTTTTTACTTTTTTTGAATTTACAAATTTTTGAAGGCTTTGGGGGGGGTGGAAGGTGTTTGCGAAAAATTTCAAAAAAAATACAGTTGACTTCTCTTATTGAGAGACAACTTTCATGCGCACAGGCGTTTTCATTTTTGCAAAAAAAAAACCTCCACCTATAGCGACGCTCCACCCTAGTGTATAACTCGCAAACAATATTTTGTAAATCTGATAACCAAGTCAAGTTTTTGTGGTTGGGGGTTGAAGGGGGCGAGTTTCAGGGGTGCAATTTTTTGTGTTCAATTAGTTTCCTCTGGTAATAGGTGGTCCAAGGGTTACATTTCCATTTCCATTTTTATGTTTCAAGGTTGAAGGGGTTGAGTTTTAGAGGTGCAATTTTTAACTTCTACGCAGCGCGAAGCAGTAACTGGAATCGATCGGAAAATTCAAAAAAATAGAATTGCCAAAAACATGAAATCTTTACGTTTCAGGGGGAACCCAAAAAAGGGGTTTTTGAAAAAATGTGTGTCTGTCTGTCTGTGATCACGCTACAGCTGAAGCTACTGAACATATCGAGATGAAATTTGGCACACATATTTAGTGGGAGATTTGTAGGTGCTGATTAGAATTTGGGCCACATCGGTTCACGGAAAGTGCCTTTTTGGCACATCAACTTTAAAAATTTAAAGGCAAACCCCCATTTTTCGCGTTACCATATGAATGCTCTTCGAATTCTGCGTCTAATAATGTATTCACACTTGTGCCCTTTTGGCTAAAAATGGTGCCGTAAAAAAACCTATGCATAACTGTATATTTTTATTAGCGGATTTGATAGCTGATTTTTTTTCAAACCGAAACCCTTAGTGTCATTTTTTCGAAAAATGTCATTTTAGTGGCAAAAGGGCTCTTGTTTCAATTTATTTTATAAAAAACATATTCTTACTATCGGATTCGACAGCTGTTTTTAGGGTCAAAGAGGCCCGTTTTTGAATTTTTCTTAGCAAAATAGCATATTATCATTATCGAATTCGATAGCTGTTGCATTGCCGGATCGAAAACCTTAATGACATTTTGTCAAAAAATGTCATTTTAGGGGTGAAAAACATTTGTATTTTAGATTTTAGTAAATTAGCGCTGGGCGCATCAGCAATCGACAACCGCCCGCACGCCCGATCTTGGTTAAATAAAGTTAAATGCTACATTTACAAATTCTGTGAAAAAGTCGAGGAAAAAGTAAGTTTCTAGTCTCCGAGACTACCAATTTTTTTCTCTTCCGTTCGTAGGTGGTTTGAGGGTCTAAGGACTAACTATATGCTCAAAACTTTTTCTGGGCCTTTGATTAAAAGTTATCGAATTGCTTGAATTTCAAGCAACACTTATGTGAAATTTCGAGTTTCAACCCCTGATTTGCACCCCTTCTGTTTCGTTTTGCAGAAAAAAACATCTCTTTCTCTTTTCAGATAATGTCAAAATATGTGTGTCGGGTTTCAGACCTCCATGTGCAAAATATTTGAGAAGTTTTCGTATTTTTGTGATTTTCGACCCCTAAATTTCATCCCCCAAAATTGACACCCCGTCACCTTCAACAGCGCATATCAAGCTTCAGTAAAATATATCCACTGATTCTCGAGTTATTACAACTGATAGTTTTTCGGTACCGAAAAAAACCTCGCATTCTCGCGCTTCTACTGCGAACGCTGCCTAAACGCTTGAAGATGGATTAAAATCGTATAAGCGAGAAATGTCGGCAACGAATAGACCTACAAAAAAGTCCGCGACAGCATAAAAATACCTGTTACGGATAGCCGACAATAAGCTACTGAAGCTATTTTCGTCAAAAATTAAAACACAAAAACGATCTCGGTGAGCTACCCATCGTAGATAGCTATATGCCGTCGCGGACTTTTTTGTAGATATTTTCATTGCCCACAATTCCTCCTTACAAACTTTTGATCTATCTTCAAGCGTTGAGGCAGCGTTCGCGATCAAACGTCGAAAATTGTAATTTCTTTCAGTTTCCAGTTTTTAAGGGTCACTTAAAGTTAAGGGAAGGCGGTGCAATTGCAATATTATTTACCCTTAAAGTCCATACTTCCACCGTTATATTTTTACCGAAAATTTAAGCATTATGTCACGGTTCTTTGATGACGTGCATTGGCTGTTTCTACTAGGTACCATGCAAAAAATTCAAAACTAGCTTCAGAGTAAAGGGTTATTTTGCCGCTAGACACTAATGTTGGACCACTCTGTATATATGCTTGATATATACCGTCACGCCAATAAAGGAGAATAACTTCAAATAGGGTAGGCTAAAGGTTCCGCTTGGAAATGTACAGGGTCTTTTTTTATTATTGTCCCACTTTTAAATTGGAATATCTCCTTTATTACTTGATATATTCGCCTGAACTAAACCATGATAGTAGACCGTACTCCTAAGTTTTGTTCTGGACCTTACTCTCGGCGATTACCGTCGGATCTTAAGAACTGTGGATGCAACTTGCTTTTTTTTTAATGGGACACTCGGTATATTTTTGCACAAATCTATACAGATTTTTTTTCTGATTTCATTGATATAGGGTAGGTAGTTGATACCCTGGGTTGATAATTTTCGAGAAAAAAAATCCTAATCTGCGAGAAATGTCCGAATGAAAATGGCAATCATGCTGAAATTTTTAATTTGTAATGTTTTAATTCGCATAAATTAGTTAAAACTATCAATAGTAACAAAGTAAGAAACTTATTTATTCACTTTAAAGCATTACAAATAAAAAATTTCAACATCATTGTCATTTTCATTCAAACATTTCTCGTAGTTCAGGATTTTTCTTCTCCAAAACTATCAACCCGAGATATTAACTGCTATCAATGAAATCAGAACAAAATTCTCTATCGATCCGAACAAAAATATACCCGGTGTCCCATTTAGAAAACGCAAGTTGCATCCACAGCGCTTAAGATCCGACAGTGATCGCTGAGATTAAGTTTCAGAACCATCCTGTTTTTATTTCCGACGAATAGCTCAAGTAATAAAGGAGATATTCCAATTTAAAAGTGGGACAATAATAAAAAAAGACCCTGTACAACCCCCTTTTAACAATATATTTACATAAATAAAAGTTTTTATCAGTTTTTATCACAGATCATCTTTGTTTTTCTATGTACATGACAAGAGAGTTTGGCAAAATATCTACCACATACTTTTTGAGCGAAGGTCCTAATTTCAAAGATAACTGAGATATCGATTTTTCAATCATTTACCTCATGGTTTTCGGCGCTGTCGTTGGGCCGCTCTAAAGGCCAAACCGTGGGTCCCACAAAGTTACGCCCGTGAGAAGTTTTAATCAGCATCGCTCTGGCTACAATATATTAAAAAACAAAAAAAATCTATCGATCTAAATTACCCATAAGAAGTGTCCTTTGCGTCCTTTGACATCAGAATCTGAAAGTTTGAAGTTTCTTTCGTAATGGTGCTCTTGACTCTTGTTCGAAATCGCTAGGTCGCACCGTTTTCGAGTAAATTGACCCTAGCTGCTTTAGAGCGCGACGATTTGTCGCTAGATTTTATTTAGTTATTTACCAAATTATCAAAAATTAGTTTAGGGCTTGATTTCCTGTATTATTTTAAGCTATAATTGCAGTTACAAAAAAGCTGGATTGGGATGTTCTAGGTAGATTTCGACTGCGCATAGTATGTCAATCATCAGGTACTAGTGATCGACATTAATAAGGAAAAAAGTAGTCGAACAATGGTTGTACAAAAAATGCATGTATCCTTTTTTGTCGAAAATTAAATTGTCTAATAGGAATCGCGCAACCACTTTTCAGCGTCTTCTTTCCAAGATGGCGGCAGACTCAGAGGAGGTCGGAAGCTTAAAATTAAGCGATAAAAATCTTTTCCAGCTTTGTCCTAATCATTTCATTTGCCTCATTTTAAACGACGTGCCACGACTGGACTATAAGCGAAGTGTTTTTGAAGGTATCTTTGAAATATTCGTTTTTTTCTTTTATTGTCAAATTGTTATATTTTTCTGGGATGGCCTGATTCGAGTCTTAGAGAAACCTGAACGGAAGAGAAATTTCTTTGGAATCGCATTTTATAAAGAACGAAACTTCGCAGGTAAATCCCGACTAGTCAGCATTAATGCCAGGATTGAAAAATAGATGCAGCAGCTGCACCGATCCAATTTGTCAAATCGGACACATTTAGCTAATTCCAATCAATTTCGCACTTCGTTCCTATTAATAATTGATTTGTATCAAACGGGAGGGACTGCTGACACGGTTGAAATTTCAATCGCATCTGTATTTGATATGACCGTGCCCACTTGTCTTACACAGAAAACTCGATCCGTCTCCGGCCCGAAAACTATGGAGGGTGGTATTAAATTGTTTCGCACTCGACGCAATTTATCACCGACCCGGTCCGTTTGTATCAACTTTATGACAAATTACAGGAGCGAACACGATGACATTTCATCCCCGTTTCTGTAGGGAATAATAATTGCTTATTTAATTTCTGCTGCAAGAGACAATCTAATTGTCGTCTGCCTTTTACCAGGAGTGCGCAATAAAAATCCATTTTACTCTCTTCGATGTAATTTGAGGGTTCTCCTCAAGGCGCAGTCACGTCCCTGCACAGTATCAGCGATGAAAGCAAGTAAAGTGCAATGTAAACGCGACTTCATGCCATCGGCTGTAGTGTGGTAAGTTCAAAGCGAACGTGACTGTCTGTTGTGATAAGAAGGGACCTTCCCCGAGGAGGTTCCAACGACCTGTTTACCCTTTATTTATAGAGGACCGGGTAAAATCTCCGGCATGCCGTTAATAACAACGAGGCCTAATTAAGTCTTCTCACAGTTTGACGGAGAATACTTCCCGAAATAACAAAGTGCTTTCCGATAATCGTAAAGTTACCAGTTGGCGAAATGGCCCGCTCGAGTCCATAATTAAGACCATTAGAGCCCTTGTCGCGCAGATTGCCCATCATTTGCTATCAAGGACTCAATGTTCCGTGGACTTGGAGCCTAAAGAGCGATATCTCCACTTAGCTCTTATCGCTTTTAGCACGTTCTACTTCGCTCTTCGTCCCCGGGGGCTTAATAAGGAAATGTTAAAAATCACGTCCACTACTTGCGTTTTATCTGCTGGCGGGCGTAAAGAATCACATAATGCTTAGTTTGTGTAGAGAAGGTTGTGATGCTGCTGGAAATTTCTTGTGAGGTTTCAGGTCTCTCTTGGGTTTTTTTTGTTGCCAAAATATTTGCTATTTTGCTCAATGCAGAATTAGGTGGGATCAGGTGGGAGTATGTAACTGAAACTGATGTCCAGACCAGTCCAGTACTGGAAGTACACTGTATACTGACCCGCAAAAGTCAAACAAAGATCCAAGAGCCGCAATATTTTAGGGATCTAAAATATGCTAAAAAAGTCAACTTGGACATATCAACATTTTTTGAACCAACTTGTTTAAAAAAATTGGCGATCTCGGAGATGGTAAAAACTTCTAGTTTTTCACAGAATCTGTAAAGACAAGTAAGAGTCGTGAGTGTAAGGCTGCCTGACACTGTAGCATTTCTGAGCAGAATTGGAATGACGGAAATTTTACTCTGGTGTTACTTGTACCAAAGCTTGGAAATTTGTTCTACCAATACAGAAAATGTTCTAAAATTGATAGTAGCAAAGATTTACCTGGGGATTTACCATCAAATTTGTTGCAAAATTGTTTATAATGCGACAACAACATTTTACATCCCAATTTTGCTAGCAGAAATGCTACCGTCTCATACAGCCTTTAGTGTTACGATAAAAAAGGTACTGCCTGCGAAAGCGAATTGAACCTCGAGTCCTGTGCGTCGAATCCAAGCTGCAAATCACTTCGATTCGGTCTTGTGCTTGTCACCCCTAAAATGACAGAAAAAATGTCACCATTGGTTTTCGATCCGGGAATTCCGCTCCGATCGAATTCTATAACATAATATGCTCTTTTACTAAGAAAAATTTAAAAAGCAGCCTTTTTGCTCCTAAAATGGCAATTTGAATGAAATTTGGTACGTGGGCATCTGATAACCCAACTTAGATGAAAAGGTTTTGGAGTCAATCGTGGCATATCAACTTTTTAACTTTAAATGCAAACCCGCAATTTTCACCTCACTATAAGAAAGGCCTTCAAATTCTGCTTCCAAATGTGTATTCACTTTTAGTGACCTTTCGACCAAAAATTTAAAAAATTAGGTTTATCGAATTTTAAAATCGCGGTACAAGTCCAAGCCCCTGAACCGATTTGGCTGAAATTTTGCACGGGGATTGCATTACACGTCGAAAAGCTGAAAAATGTTTCGATTCAATCGACGAAAGTGCCGTTTTGGCACACCAATTTCCAAATTATTCTCTCATTGACCATCTAAAACAAGTCTTTCAAAGATTTATTGTCACCATCAGAAAGGTCTTCAAATTCTGATTTTAAATAAGACTTTCATTCACATTTAGTACTCTTTGGGTAAGAATTTTGTAATAACACTAAAAACACGTTATAGCCCAAACTGCGGGATCGATTTGGCTAAAATTTGGTACATGGAGATTAGGTAACCCGCTGAAAAGCTGAAAGGTTTTTGGGAGCAAATGGCCCACGGAAGTGACACTTAGGCTTAGGCATATCAACTTTAAAATTTTAAGTGCTCTATCTTACAATTGAATAAGTTTTCATGACTTATGGAAAGAGGGTCATACCCTGTTTCATTATGCACATCAATGAGATTATGCCAAAATATTTATCGGGCAGTCGCAATAATGAATGTTCTTGTATAATCAGCGTCAGCGTTTTGGATTCCTAGTACGGAAAGTTTCGAAAATCCCGGATTTGAAATTATCAGTACCTGACCTGCATTATTTTTTCGGATGTGAAATGAGAATAGAATGTGTCATGATCATTCTATGTGTAAGGTATTACAAATTGAGAGAGATCCTCGAATTAGATATTAGTTGCGAGTAGTCCTCATATCCTTTTCATCAAGTCCAGATAAAATTACAACTTCCCATGGCAACTCATGTAAGGCGAATTTTCTCTTCCTTCGTCGGCTAATGTGGAGATTTGTGCCATCAAACCACAATTAATTACGTAAATACAATAAAAGTCAAGGCGGTGACCTCAATATAATCTTGTCATATCGCTTAGATTTCTCCTCGTAAAGCCCATTGAGGTGTGTTTCGTTCTTGATAATTTCCAGGAAGAGGCTCGTTGTGAACACCCGGAGCCGACCATTTGCAATGGCAATGGCAAAAACCACCCTCACGTGAGAAATGCGGTTTCATCCCCTTATCCGACGTGCGTTTTACAATAATTGCGAAACTCCAATCAAGAAGATTCTCTTAATCTAATTGAGACAACCCGATGGACAGGGGTGTCATAAACTAGCCAAGAGTGCCAACATGCAGACGGCCAGGTATTGTTACGGGAATTTCCCAAAGGTACAGTTATCCTTTCGCCCGTTCGTTATCCACAACCGCACCCCCGACTTTTTATCCAGTCCGGCTCTGACAGGGGGTTAATTTCGATCCCGTCTCTGACCATTTCGGTATAAATTTTGCCGAAGCGGTTGCAATTGACCGGAATTATCCTCCATTAGAATTTATTGAAAGTTTTAAATTTTACAGGAAGCGGCGGCCGCAATCGATCCGGCCCTTTCACGACTCATTACAAGGGGAGAGGGTTTCATTACATCTGCTCACGAGACTCATCCCATATGTTAAGTTTTGGGTTGCGCTAATGTTGGTTTGTTTGTGGCTACGACAAGTGTCATTACCCACTTAAGAGGTAAACATTAAGCAAAATTATTTCTGCAACTGAATGTTGAATTGATTTTGCAAAGATTGATGCCATTTCAAAAGTACTTATGATACGCAATCGATTAAGTGCTATTAAATGACTCTGATATAATTAATTACTGTCACTTCAGCAAACTTGGTTTATAATTTATTAACCTCCCCACAACCAACAAAAATGTGAGATTGAGGTATAGATCCTTGCGTTTCGAAGTCGACATATGATCGCGAAAAAGTGGTTTTTAAAAAATGTATGTGTACGTTTACTTATGTGAGCAAGAATCCGGCGAAACTATCGATCGTTCGAAACTTCCTCACGTCTTGCCCTCTCTTTTGGCCTTGAGCCTCAGACTCACTCAGTCAGACCTCTTGACTATACAAGACGAGAGCAGTGTTTTGTCACGTTTGTGTTTTAAAGTTTAAAGTAGCATGATGGAATTTACCCGAATTTACTAGCTGGATTCTAACCACAATGTTAAATTTAAATAAAAATGGAATAAACGACAACCACTGACCCTATTTAAAAAGTTTCAGTTATTCGCTGCTTTAACAATTTAAAACGTGAACGCTGGGTAACCGGTTGAAGATATGATAAAATCCTAAATAAAAAAATTGTTGGCTTCGAAAAGATCTACCAAAAAGTCCACTACAGCGTATCGGTATCTATGAAGAATAGCCCACAAGAAACAGTCAAACCGATTTTTACAAAAAATTAAAACGCAAAAACAATTATTGTAGGCTACCTATCACAAATATTTATGTGTTGTCGCTGGCTTTTTTGTAGATCGATTTGTTGCCAACAATTCTTCTATGTAAGATTTTGTTCCATCTCCAAACGTTTAGGCAGCGTTCGCAAAAGATCCGCACTTTTTCCCCGGATTTATCGGAGGTGCGCCTTATGTAAACGTATGCGAGGCGCCATATAGACGTACAAAATATAAATCTGGATATAATGTAATCAACCGATTTGCCCTAAAATCGCGTCATTATCTACAGGGTGATGATTTTCTTGTCAAAGGGCACTAAGTGTTGGTACATTTTTGGAAGCAGAATTCGAAGAGCACTCATGGTTACGCGAAAAATGGGGGTTTGCATTAACTGAAAACTTTACTTTGCGGAACAGACTAACTATAGCTACCTGAAATTCAATAATTGACATGTCTTTCAAACTAATTGTCATGACCGAATCTGTTCTGCAAAGTTTTCAGCTGAGTAACAAACGATGGAGTAAAATATCTGACCCATGCTGTACATATCTATTTGTGATACACACACACACACACACACACACAGCTAAACATATGTACCTAACCAACAATATACATCACTGAATTTATATTTTTTTCATCTGTTTCCGTTAGACGTGGCAATAAAAAATATATAAAATTGCTAATTACCCGATTTATGGGCCGATTGCCTTTATTATTTAAAAATTCCAATATAATCGACGCAAACCTTATCAATATCTATGACAAAATTTTGAATGCAAGCAACAAAAGTGTTTTATTACGAATTTTTTCACAATAGGTACCTATTGTGAAAAAAATCGATATCAATTAATGTAAAATATATTCGCATTATTAATTGGTTGCTTCATTAAAAAAACCGATACTATTGTTGCCGAAGAAACCTATTAAGAATTTAATGCTTTATTCAGTAGCGGATCTAGGGATAAGTGGGCCTCGGTGCAAAAAATTTTCATGGGCCCTACTACATCTTAAATTCCCCCCCCCCCCCAAAATTCCTACAAATAAATTCGGTTTAAAAGGTATGTGTAGGTACCTAGATATGTCTTATTTCTGAGAACATGAAATTCTGGATCTGATGTAAATAGGTACACCTACATGTGCCATCTGCAAAATTGCAAGATGAGTTAGCCTGGTTCCTAGTACTAATGCAGGTAGCGTTATAAGGGCCCTTGTCGGGCCCAGTGGTTGTTCGAAATGCAGTTCGCTGACCTGCTACGCAATAAAAATTTTACCCGTCCGTCCGAGTTTACGATTTCTGTGAATCATCTCTTTACCCGTGCATCATGTTACTGGTGTGTTCTATTAGCAAGTGGGCCCCAACAAGACCCGGGCCCCCGGGCTCCGCACCGAACTGCCCGGTGATATGTCCGCCGCTGGCTTTATTTTAGATTTAACTCGCTCTAGGAAGAATAAAAATAGGTTCATAAATAAGATTTTAATGTTATTTCAATGAACGAATCAATAAGTAGTTTGGACACAAATTATGGCTCATGCCGAAAACTATGTTAAGTGCTCAAAATTAAGAGGCTAATCTACCCCTAGAATAAGTACCTAGAAAGCATAATGAAAATTTTAAATGGTAACGGTTCTAGAATGATCAAAATAGAAAATTTTATACAACTGGATCTCAAAAGTACATTGTATTCGTGTTTTTAGTGCCGTAGTAGAATGCGAGGCACTCTTGTTTTAGCTTATTCGCTCGTTCGCTCGCTCCTCAGTCTGTCCATCGCATAACTTGAGAATGGGATTGAGATATCGACCTGAAACTTGGTAGGTAGCTTCGTCTTTCGAAAAGTAAGGCGGGGATTGCTTTTCGGCCATATCGGACTAAGGGGGTGGGAGTTAGGGGTGAAAAATCGAAAAACTATTAATTGCAATAACTCGAGAACTAGTGGAGGTATATTGCTGAAACTTGGTATGTACGTTCGACCCTCAAGTCTGTTGAAGGTTAGGGGTGCTAATTTCGTGGGATGAAATTTAGGGGATGAAAACCACAAAAAATATGACTCCGCAAAGGTTGCACGCAGCTGTTGGAAACTCAACGTACTCATATATATCGATGAAATCTCAGTTTACCTTTAACAATTTTCCAGATTTCAAACCCCACAAAAGTTTTAATTGCATAATTTGGTTATTTTCGTGTTGTATTTCGTTATTCTACTTAATCACACTTAATTTTCATTCCTCTTGATTTTTCATCCCCTTTCGCAATTTTTCAGACCCTGAGTGTTAATTTTTCAAAATTCGCCAAATTTTGTCTTAATTCCGGCAATTCTTTTCATTTACTCATTTGGTTTATATTGTCATTCTTTTTACTTTTCAACCCTCAAAATTTTTGTGTTTTTCTGTTCATTTTCTACTTTTTAATTCTGTAACAACAGTTTTTTAATATTTTCATGACATTGTCCGATCAAAAGAATGAGAAGTAGTGTTTGAAATGTTCCTGGGCTAGAATCATCTACCAAGCACGTCATAATTATTACACGTCCGTCGTGCTCTCAATTCCTTTCCAACTTTACGACTTACTAAAGCCACTTTAAAATAATTTCGGGGAATAAAGGCGTCTTCTCCTAAATCTGCTTTTTCTATGGCGTTTTAATTAAACTTTTACGAGTTGGTGCACAAAATTCGGCTTTCAGGCATGCAGGAACGTCGCCGATGCATCATATTCCCATTCTCTGGAAGATTTACTTTCGGTATCTCTCAAGAACACGAAGGCGACAATATTGTCGAGCGATAACTTAATAAAGATACAGTTATCGGTTGGGGCCATGTGCCTTCCTTCGTTCGCTGTTATTGAAAGACGAGAGAGGTTAGTGACCACGGCCTTCCTATGTGAGAAAAACGATGGCAACGGTGCAAGTTCGCGGTTCTGCTGCCATTCTTGTCAACCTTCCATCGAACCTGTTTAGTGTTTACTACTGTCGTTATGTAATTTGCCTTCAGCTTTTTTCTGAAATAAGTATATTCCGATAAGATACCCAGAAAAACGTTAAATTGGGCAGCAGCATTTCAAAAATTTCTTCCTTGTGTTGCTCTCGACTAAATGGTACAGGATGATTTTATTAATGTGGTACGTCTTCGAACCAGATATGACCTATTATGAAATGTCAATTTGAAAATCCAAATCAATGGGGAAAAATTTTAAATCAAAGATATTTAATCAACACTCTGGAAGTCTTAAACGCACGTCTTAACAATAACCCGCACGCTAACACCAAAATTTTTTCGACTGCTTTGAGAATTTCTTCTGAGCATCAAGCAAAAATTCCGTCCAGAAAAAAACCGCGCTTAAGATTTTCAGTGCTTGTGAAGTTCCCATTTTTGAAAGCACCCGGACAATAAAAGTGAACATTTTAAAAGAATCCCTGACCTGCATCAGTCTTCTTTGTTGGTGCTGTTCAGGGGCGTATTTAAGAGGACCTATGTGGGGGAGCTTCATTTTGCCAACTACTCATTGAAGATTTGCCATCTAAAAATCTAAAATATACACAATGAATTTCCTAACTCAAAAATTTTTTGCCCCCGAATTAAAAAGGGTGTTTGTTGGGGGCTTAAAGTGTAAGACCACAAGGACATTTTTTCCATAATTTAAACGTCATTCTCTTCATTTTAAGCACCGGTTAAGCTTAAAAGCGATGCGCAAACTGAAAGCAACGTCTCAACTGGTGCAAAACTTTAACATTGGCATAAAGAATAAATAAAATAGTCGTATGAGATTTCCGAAAATTGCCAATTAACTACAATTTACCAACTCAAATTTGCCAACTGATTTAATAGTGGGGGGGGGGAGTCTTCATGGGGGGGAGGGGATGAAATTTAGGGGATGAAAACTATAAAAAATATGATAACTCCGCAGCTATTTGAAACCCAACGTACACAGGAAAATTAGACAGAGGGTGAGGAAAATAGGGGTTGTAATTCAAAATTCCGCTTAATAAGTATTGGTCGAAATTGGCGTCATTCGCTATATTTCCGTTAATGATCCAAAAAAGGTGTTATTCATATTTTACCACCCTAAAGGCGCTACAACCCCTAACATGTCGGAGCACAAAAATACGAGAACTCAAAAACCACTCAACGTATCAAGGCAGAATTTAGTGTGGTAATTTTCAGTGACACCGTAGGCGGTTGGACAAATTTTCACTAACATCCAAGAAGAGGGAAGAAATTTAAGGGTAGAAAGTTGAAATTTCTACAAGTACCTAAATGTTGGTATGAAATAACAGATTTCGAGAGATTACAGTCTACCATTGTAATAAAATCTTATAAGTTTTCAACTTAAAACCAACCCCTAGGCTACTAACAAACCCTAACGCTTTGCAATCGGTTAAATACGTTTTATTTATTTGTTCTGAAATTCTATTGACTTATTTATGAACAACCGAATCGAAGTAAGCAAATACACAAGGAGTAATGATACACCGGAGCAATAAACTGACCCCTGTAAATCATGAAGGGTTAAAAACATTAATCTCTAAATCGCGGCAATTTCTCAACGCATTGGATTAGGTGGTGGACTTGGAAACACAACTTTCTTTAGAGGACGTGGGGGTGGTGAAATAGGGGGCTGGAAACGCTCATGAAGCCCTGTAACTTTACGCAGAGAAGCAATATCTTTGTGAAACTGTGAGGTCTTACACATTGCATCTTCAGGAAAAGAAGAGTGAGTTTTCGGAGAAATTTATCGAATGGGATGAAATTTAGGGGTGAAAACTCGAATTTTCACTGAATAATGTAGGGTTGAAATTAATACCATTCGACAGCCGTCTATTGATGGTACATAAACGGTCTTAATCATCATTTGTGAGAAACCAACTTTAAAGGCGCTACAGCCCCTAACGTGCAGGAGCACAAAAATGTGAAAACTCAAAAACTGCTCAACGTATCAAGACCGGATTTTCATGTGTTAATTTACAGCGACATTGTAGGCGGATGGGCAAATTTTCATTCTGATCTAACAAGGAGGATGAAATTTAAGGGTTGAAACTGGAATTTATTTCATGTAAGTGGTGGAATAAAATTATGGGGTTTAATAGATTTCGGTCGACCCCTGAAAAAGTCTTATGACTTATGAGTCTTCAACCTAAAACTAACTCCTAGGCTACTAACAACCCCGAAACCCAGGCAAGCGGAGCCCATCCAACATTTTTCAACCCCTTTCATGATATGTGAACCCTCAAATAGCACACAGACCGTTTCTTTTTCATGTAATTTTCGACAGTTCCACTTAACAACTTAACTACAGTTCATTTTCACCCCTCTTGACTTTTCATCCCCCACAACAATTTTTCAATCCCCCGAGCGTTAATTTTTCTGTAATTCATTGTACTCATCTGGATTATTTGCATTTTTCACTTTTTTCGACCCCCTTCGCAAGATTTCAACCCCCAAAAGGCAAATTTGCGTAATTGGCTTATTTTCGTGTTATTATATTATTATAATTCTACTTAACTGCGAATAATTCTCTTTCGCTTTGACTTTTCATCCCCCTTTACAATTTTGAACCCCTTAAGTGTTAATTTTGTAAAATTGACGTAATTTCGTTTTTCTTCGTTAATAAATTGAACTCATTTGGATTCTGATGTTTACCTTTTACAAGTTTTCAGCCCCCTCCGCAATAGGTATATGTATGTATAATTATTTCAACCCCCACAAAAGTCTGATTTGCATAATTGGCTTATTTTCGTGTTATCTTCTACATTTATTCTACTTAATTACGATTAATTCTCATTCCCTTCTGATTTTTCATCCCCCTTTACGATTTTTCAACCCCCTAAGTGTCACTTGTGCAAAATTCGTTTAACTTCGTTTTTCTTCGGTAATAAATTGAAGTAATTTGGATTCAATTTACCTTTAACAATTTTCCAGTTTCCTTCAACCCCCACAAAAGTCTAAATTGCATCATTGGCATTCGTGTTATATTTTGTAATTCTACTTAATCAGTTAATCACAGTTAATCTTCACTCCTCTTGACGTTTCATCTCCCTTCCCAAATTTTCAACCCAATGAGCGCAATTTTACAAAATTCGCCGAATTTTGTTTTATTCCGGTAACTTCTCATCATTTACTGTACATTTGGATTATATTTTCACTCTTTACAACTTTTCCACCCTCTTCATTTGCTAAATTGTCGTAGTTTTCGTGTTACTTTTGGTGTTTCTGCTTAACTGCAGTAAATTTTTTCTTGCCTGTAATGCTAATTCGACAACTTCACATTGTTTTTGCGATTTTTTGTTAATTTTCTGTTGCAAACACATTAAATGACTATTTCAGGTTTAATATTGTATTTCTCAACAACTTGCCTTTTTGACACATCTGTGCGTCTGCGGAGGCACTACGTACCCATTAATGTGATAAACATCTACAGGTATCTACATCGCATTGATGTACCTTCATCTTCCGGTGGCCTTTTCCTAAATGTTTTGCCAAAAGGGCACTAGATATGAATAAATTTTTGAATTACCGCCAAAATTAAATCAGGTCTTCGGCCAGTTATGACATCTTTATGTACCAAATTTCAGCTAAATTGACCTAGTAGTTTGGGTTGTAGCGTGTTCCATTGAAATATCGAATGTTTGGATTCTGTTCTAAAAGGGCACTAAGGGTGAATACATTTTTGGAAATAGAATTTGAAGACTTTTCATCTACTGTTAGAAAAAAACTGATTTTTCGTGATCCTGGGACCTCGAAACGTAAAGATTTGATCGATAGCAGTAATAATGAGGAGTGAACTTCAACTGAACTTTTTTCATCCCCATACAGTTTTTGCTGTATTGTGGTCAATTTGCAATTTGCATTTGCTTAAATGGCAATATAACTGGTCTGTTGTTTGTTTCTTATTACCTCTGTAATAGCACTGCAAATTAAATCTAAAGAATCCGTCTGCGTCTTGGTCGATGTTGGTTTAGGTAGGTATAGACATCTTTGACAAGATTATGTATCGAGCCCTGTGGTTACATCTTGATTTGGGATATTAATGGCCCGAAGGGGTACCAAGTGGAAAACGCGTCGCTCTCTCTAATAAATAGTGAGTTTACATGCGAAATCCGGGCATGATACGCAACTTTATTAAACGGCTGGAGTTCCGAAGCGCACTTACTTACGCTCCGTGTAACGTTTGGAAATCCTACTTATGCAAATATACAGTGGCCTCTTCCGAGTTTCAGATTTAACGACTTTACATAGCTGCAAAATGAATAGTTAATTAGGTAATATCATAAAAATAATAAGCAGGCCAGTGGTTTTATTAATAGTAATGAGAATATTCGGAACCATAACCGGAATTGAGAGACCATTGGTTGTGTTCAGCTGTCTCTTGAGCGTGAGCAGTCAGGTGTTGTTGTTTAGCTATTTGGACCTCTGGAGTGTCGTAGGGCACCCCGTTAGGGCCAATCACCGGCACATGGTGAGAATAGCCTTCACCGTAGAGGGATCCAGATTTAGCGTAGCTGTGGGCGATGAGGTGCTGTTGCCTGGCTGCTTTTACTTCGGGGGTGTCTTCAGGAACGCCGTGCTTGGTAATAACAGGGTAATCGTTGTGGTTATAAGACGTTTCGTCGTTGTAGTAGTACTCCTCCGGTTCATGTTCATGCACGGAAGAGTGGGCGATGAAGTGTTGGAGTTTAGCTACTTTAACTTCCGGAGTTTCCTCGGGTACTCCATTTTTGGTAATTATGGGGATGTGTTGCTCTTGGGAAAAATGGTAGATTCCACGTCTGCGCCTGTAGTGATGGAATCCTGCAAAGAAAAAAGCTTTTGACGAGCGATTTTGGAAATTTTTTGGCAATTTGGGGATTTCTAGCAAATTTTTTAATCATGTTGCTGCATGTATTTGGTAATTGTTCTATGATCTGATAAATTTTTGTGACTTCGGCGATTTTTTGTCAATTAGAGAGTTTTGACGATTCTCAGTAAGTTTTAGCCATTTTTAACAACTCTTAGCAATGTTTCGAGCAACTCTTTTTAACAACTTTTAGCGACTTTAGGCAACTGGCGGTTTTTGCCTATACTTACTTTCAACGATTTACACCCCTCGGGTTTTCATGTACCAGAACCAGGTGTGTTCTCCCAGAATAATGTTCTCAAGTTTCACATTGAGATTTTTAACCCCCCTATTCCGCTTCAGCACTTAAAAAAAAGTTAGGTTACTGCAATCACTAAAATTATACGTTAATACCGAATGGGTCATATTAATAAAATATAGCATATGCTAATACTACCAATTTTATAAGCATATGCTAGTAGATATCGTTGAACCGGCCAATAAGATCTCAGGATTTGGTAGCATTTGCTTACAAACTTGTAGCATCAGCACATGCTAGCGTTTTATTAATACCACCCAATATTAAGCCCAGTCGAAAATAATCAAACTATTTTTTACTTTACCACGTGCTAAAGTAATGTTCTAAACTAAACTCAACTATACAGGGTGCCCTATCACTAAGGTCCTCATCACAGTTGTTCATAACATGTCGAGGCTATAGTTTTAAAAATATCCGGAAAATTCTTTACAGATTCTGAATCATCTCGAAAAAGCGCAACTTTTTTCTAATTTAACCGATTTTCCAATTCTTATGGTTTCCAAGATACCAAAGAGGAAAACTAAAAAAGTACCACCCTGTATATTTCGAAAACAAAAAATTGCTCTTCTTTAATTTTTCTTGTGGCCATAAAATATGATTTCCTAAGACGATTGAGGCTGATTGTAAAAAAAATGGCCCAAGCAGTTATACTTTTAATCGAACCTGTTTTTCAAGATGACGCCCGCAAAATAAAGTAGTATAACCAGGATGGGCCTACTATTGTGTCATATTTGAAATAACATGGTGTAAAATCACTATAAATTCACCCTTTGATTATTGATTCCTAATACCACGGAAAGAAATACATTTTTTTTTAAACCAAACCACTCATAAAATTAATATTTTTTGTAAATTTATATTTAAAAACTAAAAATTGCTCTTCTGTGGTTTCTCAACTAATCATTAATTGAGCTTTCCTCTTTCCAAAACCACAAAAATAAAAGAAAATTCTCCCAAGCAGTCGCTAATGATTAGGGCCCTTTACAATTATTCTCTCATTTACCCATCCAAAACAAGTTTTTGAAAGATGTATTGTCACCATCAGAAAGGTCTTCAAATTCTGGTTTTAAATAAGACAAAATTCATTCGCATTTAGTACCCTTCGGGTAGAAAAATTGAAATTTTGTAATAACCCTAAAACCACGTTATAGCCCAAACTACTGGATCGATTTGGCTGAAATTTGGTACGTGGAGATTAGGTGACCCGTTGAAGAGCTGAACGGGAGCAATTGGTATTGGTAAAGTGCCATTTAGGCATATCAACTTTAAAATTTTAAACACTGGAGACGGAAATCAAAGACCCACGCGATGTGGAGGTTCCAGCCGCTTCTCTCTTGTCAATTTTTTGCTTTAAAATAAGTCTGAGGTTTGACATTTCACTGAAAGAGGGACCTAATCGGGGGGAAAATAAATGAGAGAATATAAACATTTTCTTATTTTACTGCGTCCGTCCTTGTAACTTTTGCTGTGTTTTGGTCATTTTTAAAACTATTCGTCTCCATACTTTTTTGTCTTTACTAATATTTTCTCTATCTCTAGATCTCTCTTTAGGCTTATTTCTCCACTCTCTTTCCTCCCTTTCCTGTATTATCTCATTAACATTTATGTTCTGCTTTTGTTACTTTCATTATATTTTAGTTTTCCATCTTTTTTTCTATTTCCTGGTTGCCTTATTTGATAAATGATAAGTAATTTACTAGCTTCGAAACTAACTACATTATTCCTGGTTACACTTCTCGCGAAAATTTGAGTTGTTTTTCTTCTGTTTATTATTTATTATTATCTAGATTGCATTTTTATTTATTGTCCCTCAATTTGTCATCATCGTTATTTAAAAATAGAAACCCAGAAAATGCAGTCACGGCTACCTTAAATTTTCAAGAATATCGAAAAAGTGCTTGAAAAATGAAGATTAGAAGTAGAAGATAGTTATTTGTTCAACAAGGCAACAAAATTGCAGATTTGCTGCCGCGGCTGAAGTTTCATAGCCGAGGCTAGGAATCCAGCCAAGGCAGTACATCTGTTTTTTGCCGTGTTGAACACATAATTTTTTCGCCGATTGTCATTAAAATAGTGCATTTTTACTGCCGCATGTGCAGCAATAAAAGAGGCAGTAAAAATGCGCTTTTAATGACTACCGACGAAACGTGTAATTGTGCAGTTGGCTTTCTATCAGAAAAAATTTTTTTTTCAAAAATTTCGGTTTTTGGCTGATTTCGTCGATGTTTTTGAAAATATAGTGTGATCATGCTCTTATCATAGAGAGAATGTGAATTTCCATTTTCAAAAACGATGATGACGTCATTATGTCAAAACCGACTGAACCAAAAAAATCGGCAATGGCGCCATCGGACGCATAATGTAAAAAACCTTTTACCCCTTCAAGAATTTTTGCATAAAGGTTACGATTCAAGAATTACTGACAATATTCGTTACTTTTTAGTCACTCTGTATGTTGTCATATTACCTTGTATAGTATATTTCCTGTAAATATAGCCTACTTTTCTCTTTGCCTCTTTTAAATTTTTCCATCCTTTATTTATTTATTTATTTCTATCTTTTCCTGTTTCACCTCTTCTCTTTTTTCAAGTTAGCTGGACTAAATATACCTATTTATTGTGTACTTTGAACCTATTTAATGAAGATAAAGGGGTCGTCTGAACTTCTGGTGTAGTTTGAGAACACAATTCTGGAACACTCTGTAAGCATAAACCTTTCTCCTTTAAGTGAGACCCCAAGTGCGATTATTACCAATATTTTTAACACCTACGTTTTAGCGCATCAAGTTAATAAAATCCACCGCAAAATCGAATCGCCAAGAACATATAAATCTTAACGTTTTAGGGCACTGAGAATCCGAGAAAAATTTCTGTCTGTATCTATCTGTCTGTCTATATGTGATCACGCTACAGCTCAAACAATTGGTCGTATCAAGATGAAATTTGGCACACATATTCAGTGGGCAATTTATGGGTGTTGATTAGATTTTGGGCCACATCAGTTCACGGAAAGTGCCTTTTTGGCACATCAACTTTAAAATTTCAGATGCAAACCCCTACTTTTAGCGTCCCCATATGAAAGCTTTTCGAATTCTGCATCTGCAAATGTATTCACAAATCGTGCCCTTTTGGCCAAAAAACGGTGGCGCGAAAAAATCTATGTATACCTAATGGAAATGAAACTTTTGTCCTACGTCACAACTAAAATAATTGCTACCGCTAATACAATTAATACCAGCTGTTACCAGTAAAGGCTATCCGAAAGGTAATTTTTCAAACTATTTTTGTAGGTATTCATAATAATAATAATAATATAATAATAATAATAATAAATTTTATTGCTTTTGAAACTACAAAAGTTTTGTAGCAATGAGTTTGCAAGAAATATAAAAAGAGAGAAAAAAAAAAAAAAAAAAATATAATAGTATGCAAGACATTATGTATGTTTTTGTAGGTATTCATATTGAACTCAAAATTCAAAATACGACAACGGGGGATTTTTTTCATATGTGCGTAAGACAAAAGTTTCATTTCGATTAGGTATATAATTGTATATTTTTATTATCGGGTGTGATAGCTGTTTTTTTCAAGTCGAAAATCTTTTCGAAAAATGAAATTTTAGTGACAAAAGAGCCCTTTTTTGAATTTATTTGACACAAAAGCATATTCTTACTATTGCATTGGCGAATCAAAAACTTAGTGCCATTAATTCGATAACTGCCGTAAAAAGGCCCCTTTTTCAGTTTCTCTTAGCAAAACAAAAGAGCAATTATTATTATCGAATTCGATAGCTCTTGCAATTTGCATTACCGGATCGAAAACCTTACTACCATTTTTTAAAAAAATGTCATTTTAAGTGTGAGAAATTCATTTTAGACTTTAGTAAATGAGCGACGGGTGCAATGCGCACGACAGCATCAGCGATGGACAACCGGCACGCCATACCTCTGACTCACAGATTCTGACTTGGTTAAAGCATTGTTTCTACCGTCTCTGAGACTGCCAATTTTCCGATTTGCCGCCGTTTCTGAGTTTTTTACCGGATATCGAAAAAAGTGGAAAATTACTTGTTCAAATTGACAATTAAATTGCTTCCTGTGCGAAATATTATACCAATTAAGGAATATAATTTGTACCTGTGCCTGTGGTGTATTCAGCTGGAAAATAGTGCCGTTGTTCCTCGTGATACTGCCCGTCTGATGGATCCTGAGCTGCAAGAGCTGCAGCCCTCGCATAGGCATCAAAATGCTGAGCCTTGGCCAATTGGACTTCCGGGGTTTCCACAGGAACGCCATTTTTAATTATCGGAATATGTTCCTGGGGTTCGTCGTAATACGACGTTTGAATAAACCCCGCGTTTGCCGCAACCACACACACGCTAATTACGAACTGAACCCTCATTTCGGCTTTAACCTCCTAGGACCGTAATCCAGGACTGTTGAAAGCTATCTGCTGATACTTTGAACGATTACATCTTTTATACTGACTACTGATGAATAATTATTTTTCGTAAAGCGTGAAGAAGCGCCCAATTAATTTCGGTTGCGATACCAATTAACGTGTGGAGCCTCATATTTCGGACGTGTTGCAAGAATGCCGGAATTGGAGTATGAAATATGAGTTTAGGGGGTGAATATGTCGATTTAATTTTACCGGGACTATACCTAATAGAGGGTTTAGAGAATTATGACTGTCCTTTGTTAGTGTCAGAAGAAAATAAATCCTCTTTTTTACCCTATCCTTCAAGGTAAATAAATACTACCATTGAGAAAGGCGACTATTTGTTTAAACAAATTAATTAACTCAAAATCTATTATCCTTTGTTTTTCACCTAGAATCCACGTACGGACGCCTGCATTTTTCTAAAAATGTTCTTTTTAAGACCAACAACAGTAGCCGTTTCGTATAATTTTGGAAAACAACCTTCCCAAAGTCAGTGCCATACAGGGTGATTCTCGAAGACCGTTCATTAGAAACTTTTGGGAATCCACTTGTAGTAAAATAATAATCGCCCACGCACACCAAAAATAAAATATTTCCAACCCCCAGCACTTCCGGTAAAAGTGGCCGCCATCTTTGTTATTTTAAATGAAAGCCCTCGTTTTGATTTTGGATTCGGATTCGTCTCTTAATTGCGAGTTTATTGCACCCAACTTTTGCGTTCCTAACTGTCACCGTTTTTGACATTTGTCAAAATATGTATCAAGAAATAGATTTTGACATATGTCAAAAACGGTGACAGTTTGGTGGGCAAAACGTGGGTGCGATAAACTCACAATTAAGAGACGAGTCCGAATCTGAAGTCAAAACGAGGTCTTTCCATTTAATGGAAATGTTTTATTTTTGATGTGCGTGGACGATTATATTTATTATTATAATTTCAAAATTTTGGTACAAGTGGATCCCCAAAAGTTTCTAATGAACGGTCTTCGTGAATCACCCTGTATAACGTGTGGTCAAAAACTCTTCCGGTATAGCAGCCCTTATCCTGCGGAACGTAGGGCGTAGACGGCTCAAATAATCATTTAAATCGAAATTGACAATTATGACGTTAGCACACAATTTCCGCAGTCTACGCACTACGTCTCTGGTGGCGAGGGCTACTAGATCGGAAGAGTTCTTGATCACTCTTTTTCTTTACATAGGTACTAAAAGAATTACTTTAAGCCCTAAAGTGCCTTCAATAAAAATTTTGTGACATATTCCCTGCAGTTGTCCTGCTTACAACTACTAACTTCGTATACCTCTACCTAATAGAACATTTATGCCCGTTTGCCTCGACGGTGCTTAATTTTTAAGTATGGATGTTTCCGTAATTTTATTGTAAAACGCTTTGGTAAGTTGATATTATTTACATTCGCCTGGACAACACGGCTGTAAAGACCCCTAGCAACGCTTTACAGACTTGGTTACAATTTTTTACAAGCGTCTTTTTCTATTGTTCTAGTTGGCGATGAAAAAAATGGGATGATATTTAAGTTTGCTGTTTGTCAAAATTTTATAATTCGGGCATGTTTGTATTTCTGGAATATGTGAAACGAAGTGAAAATGTGGATTTTTTGCTGGATAAATTTACTGTAAAAATATTTCTGTCATTATTGGTTCTCTTGCCTCTCTGCCCTTTGATTTTTACGCAGTAAGTGCTTTTTCACTTTAGTTTCAAAATAACTCCAATAAAATTTTGTACGCAACTCGCATGCAAGTTATCTTTACTTGTCTCGTCCAATTATCACATTCGGTCGCTCATTAGACAAAATTTCCGACTCGACTGTAAAGATACTATAACTTGCTATGCTTGTTACGTAAATAACTATTTATCGTCGATGTTAGAGTAGATACTGAAATAATGCTAAGTGACAGAAATTGCATTGGTTATCTGGCATTTATCACTTGACGGTGCTATAATATCGATGTTAAAAGTTATACAGAATCAAGGGGTAAGTCACACTTAAAATGACAAGAAAGACATCTGTCCTATAAGAGGAATGTTATTGTATTCTTAATTTTTATGTCAAACATAAGCGACAGCTATGCACTATCACTAGAAACACCCCGCTACAACGAAACACTTGATTTTCACACAGCTAACGCGTTTCAAACACAACGTGCCTATTATCAAAGCTAAACAACCTTACCTTACGGAAAAACTGAAATATTTATAGCTCCACCCCCCGGCTGTGAAGGTTGGACCAATCACAGGTCGAGAAATGCGAGGAAGATGCGATCGGATCTGCATCACCGTCCATAAGCTTATCCCTAGACCGATAAATGACGAAACTCTCCATTGCGTCCAGCATCTACACATCTATACCCTGTTCACACTACAAACTAACTTAGTATTATCACTTATTTTATGGTCATTGTGTAAAGCATGAATTTAAGGTGGGCTAAGTCCTCCTTAACTCTGGTGGTGAGAGATCTCCGTGTTTGACCAACATATTTATTTTCGATCACAAGTTAGAAAAATGGATTTCGTATATGCTAGACTCTTCGCTTTTCCCTACTTTGTCTTTAGGGTTGTCTAAAAGATTTTTCAGTTTGTTTTCAGATCTGAAAACTGCCCTTAAATTTTGTTGGGCAAAAAATCTTGTAAAAGCTCTTATTGAGGTTCAAAAGGTAATGCAACTTTAAGTCCTGTTTTTGTTTTTCGAAGCGAAAAGTCGTGGCATTTGACGTTTGTTGTTTGAATTCTGCTTTCCTAATTATGTTATTTCGCCCCCAAGGACATTTCGCCCACCACAATTTGCCCTCGCACATTTCGCCCCCGGCCACAACATTCGCGACAACAGAATAGATCATTATCATGGGTTCGCTATTCAGTATGACATATCTTTTGAACAATTTATAAATCATTGACGCATGTTATTAAAGAAAAAGAAGTAATCAGCGACATGAGTTTCAGTTTGTACCTACTCTAAAATAAACTAGAGATACGTAAATTACAGTGAATTTCTTGAGTTAAATGAAGTCTTATAAAGGTATCCATTAGGTACTTAACGGTAATTAGGGTGAACTGCACATTTATAAAAACGAATTAATATATCTGATTAGATGAAGATGAAGGCTGTTAAATAAATATATAGTTATCAACATTAATATCGAAGGGTACCTAGTAGGTAATAATTTTGGTTATTTGCTATTGGCTCACGATGTCCATTTTGACGTGAAACCCCTCCCTGAGCACTTGTTAACAGTTATTTCAACATTGTTGTTCTTATAATTCATTTCGGGCAGTATGGCTTTTGTGACGTACAGTTTTATTTTGGGAAAATTCAGGGGCGAAATGATCGGGGGCGAAATGTGGGAGGCGAAATGTCCGAATCCCATGATAGGTTGAAATCCGTTACATTTCGCTGTCTTTAATTGTTTTTAGTTCTTCCTGATATCTTTCCTTGTTCAAAGGAAAATTCATGCCAAGAAGTGGAAATATATAGCGGTATGTGCTGGATTCTTTCCTATAAACGTCAAATTTTAACTTATCATTATTTCTAATCACCAGAGTGTCTAGAAAAGAGAGTTTGTTCTCTTTTTCAACTTCATGATTAAATTTAATACCTACTCGGAAAAATGGAGTTTAATTTTGAAGTGAAATCCACTAAACTGAACTGACTGGGGTCGAAAACGGCAAAATTGTCTTTCTCATATCTAAACCAGACCCTCGGAAAATACTCGCCACATTCGTTAAAAGACTGAACTCTTTATTAGTAAACGATTCGCTCGATTGATTTTCGTCAATGTTTATGGATTGCAAAAATTGTTGTTTCTTTACTCTTAGACAGAGTCTATCTATAGTTTTTTGTTAAGTACATTCACTTTTTTCTGAAATTTGGCGTTAATGGAAACAAAAATTTTTTTCTTTGGAACTTACACCATTCTACAAAATCTTTTTTTATTTAACTTCATTTAACTAACTTTGTTGCCCTACCTGCCTTACACAATGACCATATTATAGATTAAGTGATAATATTAAGCTAGTTTGTAGTGTGAACAAGGTGCAGATGCTGGACGCAATGAAGAGTATCGTCATTTATAAGTCTAGAGATAAGGCTATGAACGGTGATGCATGCCTGATCGCATATTCCCCTCTGTTTACACTACTATAGATACGACTCGTTATATTTATATCTGTTCACCCACGCGGAAACATTTCTCGACCTGTGATTGGTCCAACCTTCGCAGCCGGTGGAGCTATGCTAGTGGGCCTATAAATATTTAAGTTTTCCGTAAGGTAGGGTTGTTTAGCTTTAATGATGAACACATTGTGTTCGAAACGCGTTAGTGTAGTGATGTGTTTGCAGTGATAGTGCATTTTTGCACCGACGTTGTCAGTGTTTCCATAGCGATAGCTATGTTATTCTTAAGTCTTATTCAAGCTCTTGCACCCCAACGCTCTTGCAAAGAAACTATAAAGCGACGTTGTTTAAAATGAATATATTTAGGTGTTCCTACACAGATTTATTAGCAAATTAAAGAGTCAGTAAAATGAATTTCTGCTTTTGGTAGTAAACTACCCTTTAAATACATAAAACATAAAACTTTTCTTCCTACAATCAGATTTTAATTCAGCAGAATATCTGAGTATGAGGCAACTTTGTGCGGCAGCGGAAGGTTGCAACTTGTCTGCTGCGGTTTTGAGCGAGAATTGCATTGCATATCCCAAGGTTCAGGACGATTATGCCAAGTCTTTGAAATTACAGTTTGCAATTCACCTCCCCCACGTGAATACTTCCTGCGCGATAAATATTGCATAAAATGTCCCCCAAAGCCCGTTCCACTGTTGCTTTAGGTGGCTGTCCTACACGCCTGATTAATAGTTCTGTGTTATCCTTTAATTTGCTAATCTTATTGGTTTAACTGGCCGCCATCCGGATTACATGAGCTTAATTGTATCTCACTTGATGAGATCGGTCCCTTAAATTAAATTCCATCTCTGATTCTGTCATAACGTGATTTAACGGATCAAACTTTCTTCTCTGTTGCAGGCAGGATGGACCGCCAGGAATTATCTGTGTAATCGGCTCATCCAGAGGTCAGTATCAACCCGGAATTTTCATTTACGTCACTGAAAATTTCCAAGCGATCGCTAGAATCGATTAGGTTATGGTAAATTGGAAGTTGCGAAGAAATTTCTAGCCTCACGCGCTTAAGAATATCTCTCTTTACGCCACTCTAGTTTTAGTGCCGTAGCAGAATGCGAGGCACTCTTGTTTTAGCTTATTCGCTCGCTCTCTCGCTCCTCAGTCTGTCCGTCGCAGAGTGGTTCAGATTATTACATTTCGCGGCCAAAAAGCATAAAAATTGAATCAACGGAATAGCCTTAAGTATTTCATATTTTAATAATCAAGTTTCATAGGTCTCTAAAAAGGCAAAACAAATCGTAGTTGCTTGGTCCTGTCATTTGATTACTAAGTGCATTCTAAGTGTCAACTGTGACTTTCTTCAAAAGTCGATTTTTAGTTGCCAACAAATATACATATTTTTTTGAAATTATAAAAGATTAGTGTGGCGTAAGTTTAAAAAAAAAAACAATTTTATGCACCTTTATCTATACCTTACGTATATTTTTTATCATTCATCAACATTCATTTTCCTTCCGTACGATAAAATTATGTATATAAGTAGTATAAAATCAACCTTTTTCTTGACTTTTAGCCAAGTGCGGGGTGTTTCCGGACAAAAATTTTAGTCTCTTATGATAGCACTAATTGACTACTTAAATCCTGAACTATGATTAGCTGCCCCCTTTTGCCCTTTTGCTGATATAATATATAATAAGATTTTAAAAGTTATTATTTGTACTACTTGGGGTGAAAGGACCTATCCTAACTTTTAACTTCTACGCTCAAGGCGGAGCAGCATATAAAATCGATCAAAAATTCGAAATTGAACTGACATCAAATCTTTACGTTTAGGGGTCCCAGGAACCCAAAAAACCTATTTTTGAAAAATGTGTGTCTGTCCGTGTGTCTGTCCGTATGTCTGTGGACACGCTACAGTCGAAACTACTGAACTGATTTTGATGAAATTTGGCACACATATTCAGTGGGAGATTTGTAGGTGCTGATTAGAATCTGGGCTACACCGGCTCACGGAAAGTGCCTTTTTGGCACATCAACTTTAAAAATTTAAATGCAAACCCCCATTTTTCGCATTACCATATGAATGCTCTTCAAATTCTGCTTCTAAAAATGTATTCACACTTGGGCCCTTTTGACCAAAAAATGGTGCCGTGAAAAAAAAACTATGCATAAATGTATATTTTTATTACCGGATTTGATAACAAGCCGAAAACCTTAGTGCCATTTTTTCGAAAAATGTCATTTTCGTGGCAATTTATTTTATTGTCTGTGCGGGAGAGGAGCTGATTAGATTTTGAAGTCGATCATTTCTTATTTTAAATATTTAAAAATTTAATAAATGCTGCTGTTATTAATCCAATGCAGTGCGGCGTAGAAGTTCCTGCCGTCTCCGAGACCGCCTTTTTTTTCATGTCGCCGAAGGCGGAGTGTATCAATCAAGCGAGTGAAAAAAAGATAATTTCATTACTTGTAGCACACGTAATTTTTTGTATATTCATCTCTCCCAAATCGATTTAATTTTTTTCAATATTTTTCCTGGCTTGGCTGCCACTTGATTCACAAAACCGCCAAGTTTCATAATTTTAGGAGAAAAACAATTTTTTCAATCCTTTTAATTGACTCCCCAAATCGATTTAATTTATAAAAAAAAATGTTTCGGTTTAGCCACCACTTGATTCACAAAACCTACAAGTTTCATAATTTTAGGAAAAAAAAATTTTTTTCAGAGCCCTTCATTTGGCCCAGAAACGTATTTAATTTTTTTCAATATTTCGCATAACTTGAGAACAGATTGAGATATCGAGCTAAAATTTGGTAGGCAGTTTCGTCTCCCGAAAAGTAAAGCTTTTAGGCCATATCGGATCAAGGGGGTGGGAGTTAGGGGTGAAAAACCGAAAAACTATTAATTGCAATAACTCGAGAACTAGGGTATCTTGCTGAAACTTGGTTTACACGTTCGACCCTCAAGTTTCTTGAAGGTGAAGGGGATGAAAACCACAAAAAATATGACAACTGCGCAAGGGTTGCACGCAGCTGTTGGAAACTCAACGTACTCACATGTATCGGTGAAATCCTGCGGGGGATGCGTTTTTCTTAAAATAGAACAAATGGGGTGGAAATGAGGGGTTGCAACATGCCGAAACACAAAAATGTTAGAACTCAAAGACTGCTCAACGTATGGTGTGGTAATTTATAACGCCACTGTAGACGAATGGGCATTGATCTAACAAGGATGAAATTATAATTTAAAGTCATTTTCATTAGTTTTTAACCCATCCACGATTTTTCAACCCCTTTCATGATATGTGAACCCTCAAGAAGCAAAATTTACCAAGACCGCGCTTCTTTTTCGAGTGATTTTCGCCAGTTCTACTTGACTACGGTTCATTTTCACCCCTCTTGATTTTTCATGCCCCTTAACAATTTTTCAACCTCCCGAGTGTTAATTTTGTAAAATTCTTGCAGTTTTGCATTTTCGGTAAAAAATTTTACTCATCATATGGATTGTTCTTGCCATTTTCACTTTTTCGACCCCCAAAAGCCAAAGCATAATTGGCTTATTTTCGTGTTATTTTCTGTAATTCTGTTTAATTACGATAAATTTTCATCCCCTTTGACTTTTCATCCCCCTTTACGATTTTTCAACTCCCTAAGTGCTAATGTGGCAAAATTTGCATAATTTCGTTTTTCTTCTGTAATAAATTGAATTCATTTGGATGATATTTATATTTTTCACTTTTTTCATCCCCCTTCGCAATATTTCAACTCTTCAAACGCAAAATTTACATAATTGAGTTATCTTGGTGTTATTTTCCGTAATTTTACTTAACCACGGTTAATCCTCATACATTTTGACTGAAGAATACTTAAGGGCCAATTTCATAATCAAAAGTGTTCTTTAAATATTTGCCTGGCAACGTTTCAAAAGTGCTGCTCCTGATTGGCCAAAATTCCCTTTAAAGTCGACATTAACTTTAAAGGATCTTTAAATTTTATTATGAAATCGGCCCTTAGCAAACATAATAGAGATTTATGACAAACTTACGCTGAGATAACGATATTATTACAATCGTTAATTTTAATAATTTATGAGCTATAAGTACCTGTCAGGTATTTAAATGAAAATAGGGTAAATAAACTAATGATGGAATAATAAGGGGCAATTAGGGTGAAAGTAGTAATTGGTGGTGGGATTGATACCCGGGTGGGTATTTAAAGGGGTGAAATTTTTAATTTCGTGTCAGTCAAGAACCATGTTGCTCAAAGACTTTTTTAAATGACATCAGAACTGTTTATAGATAAATAATTTTTTTTTATATTTCATTTTATTTATAATTTACCAGGTATCGATCTTGTATTTGAGACGTAAAGTGCTGGTAGATCGCACCCTTGCCGGTAGACCGCATACTATAATAGCACCTTTTGACTTTTCATCCACCTTTACGATTATTCAACCCCCTAAGTGCTAATTTTGCAAAATTCGCATAATTTCGTTTTTCGTCGGTAATAAAATTGAACTCATTTGGGATTCAGTTTACCTTTTACAATTTTCCAGTTTCCTTCGCAACAGGTAGGTACTTATAAGTATGTATTTCAACCCCCACAAAAGTTTTAATTGCAAATTTGGTTATTTTTGTGTTATATTTCGTTATTCTACTTAATCACACTTAATTTTCATTCCTCTTGATATTTCATCCCTTTTCGCATTTTTCCCGCCAAATTTTGTTTTAATTCTGGCAATTCTTGGTTTATATTGTCAATCTTTTTACTTTTCAACACTCAAAATTTTTGTGTTTTTTCTGTTCATTTTCTACTTTTTAATTCTGTAACAGTGCAGTTTTTTAACATTTCGCCTTTTTGACACATCTGTGCGTCTGCGGAGGCCCTACTACAAGGTGCAGATTGATAAAATCTGCACCCGATTCCACCAGTAAGACCAGCCGCCCCTAAATCACAAAAACACGAAAACTTCTCAAATATTTTGCACATGGAAGTCTGAAACCCGACACACACATATTTCGGCAATATCTGATAAGGGATAGTTTTTTTTCTGCAGGATGAGACAGAAGGGATGCAAATCAGGGGTTGAAACTCGAAATTTCACATAAGTGTTGCTTGAAATTCAAGCCATTCGACAATGTTTCATAATAATTGACTTGGAGGAAATTGAGCCCTTGGGCTATCTACAACAGAAACAGACTAACTGAACGCAAAAAGTTGCAACTTGCAACCCCGAAAACCACCCCTTCAACCTCCAAATTCGAAAAATTTGGAGCACCTGTTACCGTAGAACACTAATACGGAAACAAATTGCACCTCGAAACTCACACCCTTCAACCTCAATCATAAATAATTGACTCGGTGGAAATTTAACCCTTAGGCTACTTGTTACTGGAAGATGCTAATTTAGCGCCAAAAAATTTAAGATTTGGACCACTGTTATTGGAGGATAGGTGCCAATTAAGCTATTTGCACCCAAAACCATCAATATATGAATCATTCACGGTGAATAAACATCTACAGGGATACACATCGCATTGATATGCATCTTCCGTTGGCTTTTTTTGGAGTTGCATAAAAGGGTGAGAATACATTGATTTGGAACGACCTCTTATCCCTAGGGTGACCCAAAACCGTCCTTAGTCAACTATTAAGCTGCCCATTTGTCCTCGCTGCGTAAAATGTCAGTAATGACTGATGATGGTTGAATAAAGAATTCTTCCTCAACTTCAATCGTAATTACCGGTAATAAATCAACTACTGACCCCAGATATCTGACACAAATCACGCGGTAAAACCCTTCGACATAGCTTAAATATGACAAAATCCTCGTTAACAATTAATAGCTCGCCGGTAGTGAAATGACAGGATCCGACTTGAATTATGTTATCGAGGAAAGCTTGACAAAGATTGAGTCAAAAATGGGAGCTTCAAAAGGAATCGTTATCGCTTCCAGCCAAACAAGCTTTAATATAGCTCTTTCCTCCCTTATTTATTCATACTTGAATAGACTGGAAAAGGCAACTTATCTTAATTAAAAACAACAAATTGCAATGCGACAAAAAATTCCTGCATTTTTTCCTGGGACCGACCGCGTTGAAACTTTCCGCCAATAAAACTTTTTCATTTATCTTGAAAAACGTGCCGTTACCAGAGCAGTTGCATTTGGCTAAGGAAAATTTAACATTTTAAGATCACTAGAAAGTTTCAAAGAAGGATTATTGTAGTTAGACGGCGACATCAATATTTTGCATCGGTGTGCTGCGAAAAGTAATTGGTTCAGGTTGCATGACTTTCTTGGGGCTGCGCGGAATTATTGAATGCATGGACGCTCAGGAAATTGCTTAATTACATGGTAGGGAGCCTATAAGAGTTAATTCGGGAAAACGCAAAACGCAATTTATTTAAATTAGTGTCTTAGTAGGCGCTTTATTTGCGTAGAGATTATTACTCGACCCGTTTATAAGATTTGTCTTGGCAAAGCAAATCGTCCACGTAATTTTAATTTTCCATCTTCAAATTATGATTCAGGACTTATGGCCATTTGCACTGAAATTGTAACTGATTCTCGAGGTGGGTGATTACTTAAAGTCCTTGGAAACCATACAATGTACTGAGTCAACGAATTTATGATGGACGGAATTAAATTTCACTTATCTTTAAATAACCCCTTAAAATTACGGTGCAAACGGGCATTATTCAAGTTAGCCCTCTTCTTTGCTTTTATTTTGAAATACTCCCCTTAGTTAACCCCCAAGAAAATGTTGAAAGTTTCAAATAATCGGAATCTGATCCGAGAAGCGGGAATTTGTGACGTAACGGATCGAGACTCAATCACGTTGTTAGGGCGTTTACATACCTACTTTTGATATTTAACTTTTTAAGGTCAGGATTTATGTTGCATCAGTTGTCTAACTAACACTTTTAAAGATACGAGATAATTTTTTGAAGCATTGCATACACTAGGACTATCTAACCTACTCCTAGTCCTACTACATATTATAATTACTACTACCTACTATAATTTCTGGGATACATAGGGTTTTGTTGCATAAGTTACGTTAATTTGTCCAAATAGATGTAGATTTATATTTATTAATAAAAAAGACGTTGTATAGGCCCATTAAAGCTCATTTCATTCTCTACAAAAAGGGTGTATTAACGTATAAACAACGGCCCAAGAACAGTGTACGCAAACATCAGGAAAATAACAGGAAAAGCCCCAAATACAGGAAAAAATGTGAGAAACAAAGAAGAAACAATATTAAAAAATGCAGCAGTGAAGCGGCTGGAACCTCCCCATCGCGTGGATCTTTGACTTGGGTTTCTAGTCGAATTAGCAAAGAAAATGTATGACTGGTTTCCATGATGGTTTTAGAACTTTTTTAGAACACACAAATTGAAATATTCATCAGAGAAAAGTAGGTATAAGTAAGTCCTTTTTTGGCAGGACCCCCAAAGTTCTAAAACCGTCGTTGAAACCAGTCTTATACAATTTCGGTGCTAATTCGGCTAGAAACACAAGTCAAAGATCCACGCGATGGGGAGGTTCCAGCCGCTTCACTGCTGCATTTTTTTTAAACCAGAATTTGAAGACCTTTCTGATGGTGACAATAAATCTTTCAAAAACTTGTTTTGGATGGTTAAATAAGTGAATAATTTAAAGTTGGACATTGGTGTGCCAAAACGGCACTTTCCGTGGGCCGATGGAATCCAAAATTTGTTCAGCTCTTCGACGTGCAATACAATCCCCATGTGCAAAATTTCAGCTAAACCGGTTCAGGGGTTTGGGCTGTACCGTGATTTTAAAGTCCGATAAAAATCAATTTTTTTTTTATTTTTGGTCAAAAGGGCACTGAGAGTGAATACATTTTTAGAAGCAGAATTTGAAAGCCTTTCCTATCGTGACGTGAAAAATGGGGGTTTGCATTTAAAATTTAAAAGTTGATGTGCCAAAATGGCATTTCTAGTTGCGCGATTGGCTCCAAAAGCTTTTCAGATCTAAGTTGGGTTATGAGATGCCTACGCACCAAATTTCAGCTAAATCGGTCTAGTAGTTTTGGCTGTGGCGTGTTTACAAACGTACGTACGTACGTACGTACATACGTACGTACAAACGTACGTACACACACACAGACACATTTTGAAAACCGCTTTTTTGGGTTCCTGAGACCCCAAAACGTGAAGATCTGGTGCTATCTCAAATTCAAAAATTTTAGTGATTGCAGTAACCTCCCATTTTTTTAAAATTGTGATGGAGTTGGGGAGGTTAAAACGGATGCAGAGGTGGCTGGAGTACTTCCAAGAAATTTATAAAGAGCAAGAAAGGCATCAGGAAGGGGTCAGGAAGGGCTGGAGCGGGAAGACAAAAGGGCGTTAAACATAGAAACAGGCGACATTTCGAGAGAAGAAATAACAAGGGTGATAAAGCAACTAAAAAAAGGAAACTCGGCTGGAATTGACAACATCCCAAACGAATTTATTAAAGCAGACATAGAGACTTCCACGGGGCTACCACATGAATTATTTTAGAAAATATGGGAAGACTAAATAATACCACAGGAACGGAAAGAGGGACTTATAGTCAAAATTCCTAAAAAGGGGGACACATCGGAATGCGAGAACTGGAGGACGGTCACTGCTAAGTGGGGCCAATAAAATTATGGCAAGAATCCAACTTGAGCGAATAAAATACGAAATAGAGAGAACCCTGAGGCAAAATCAAGCGGGTTTTAGAGCGAAAAGAGCCTGTGTAAGAATTGAACCAATCCAAAGCAGCATTTAGTATACCAGCAACCAATCAAATCCTGATTACAGTGATAATACTACAGCGTCAACGTGACATTACTTACTCAATACTTTAATTTATAAAATAATCTGCAAAATACGATTCGTAGTCTCTTAATTGCCTTGTTGAGTCCTCATGGGTGTACTACTTGTCTAATGCAAGCTTTCGTCCTCTTTTTAGCTTAAAAAATCTATCATTTTAACTCGTAGTTGACAATCATTCGGACGTCAAAACCCTCGGCAATCAAAAGACTACTCGTCGTATAGTTACTATTGATAACAGAATAAGCGAATGAATGGCAGAGTAAAATGTACATAAACTTTATAGATTTCGAAAAGGCGTTTGACTGTGTTGACAGAAGCAAAATATGGACACTACTTAAAAAGTACGGCCTACCGGTCAAAATTATAAGGATGATAAAGACGTTATACGAAGGAAGCACAGCAAGAATAATTCACAACGGAGACGTATCAGAGAAGATTAATATAGAAACAGGAGTCCGACAGGGGTGCATACTCTCACCGACGATTTTCCTCATAATAATTGGATCATGGTGCAGGCCATAAACAACAAAACAGGAATAAGATGGAATGTGTTCAACCATTTAGAAGATCTTGAGTTCGTCTATTTTCCGAGAAAAGACAACACATGCAAAAGAAGACAGAAAGTATTGTCAAGACAGCAAACAAAGTTGAGCTCAAAATAAACGTAAAGAAAACAAAAATAATGAAAATTAATACACAAGGAGAACTGGGAATAAGCAATGAAGGAGAAGAGGTCGAACAGGTGAGCACATTTTGCTACCTAGGCAGCATGGTAGATGAAACAGGAGGAACAGACGAAGACATTGAAGCAAAAATAAGTAAAGCATACAGAGCTTTCGCGAATCTATGGCAAGTGTGGGCATCAAAAGAAATGTCGAAAAACTCGAACATACATAAGTGTAAAAAGCGTCTTTTTGTATGGAGCCGAAACCTGGAAAGTAACGCAGAAGAGTACAAATAAGATACAGGTAGTCGTGAATAAATGTTTAAGAAGAATTGTGGGAATATAGGTCGGATCGTATTAGAAACGAGGAATTGTGGAAAAGAAAAGGACAGGAACCCATTGAAAGAACGATACGGCGAAGGAAATGGCTATGGATTGGGCATACATTAAGGAAACCTGAAGAAAACGTAGCGAGACAAGCATTAAACTATAAACCCAGCTACAAAAGAAAAACACGAAAACCTCTAGGAACATGGAAAAAAGTATAGAAAAGGAACTAGGGAAGACCTGAACCGAAGCAAAGACAGTAAAGGACAGAGAAGAGTGGAGGCTGATAGTTGACGCCCTATGCTCCACAAGGAGCGACGAGGATTAAAATAAAGTAAAGCAACGTATCTGGTATTAATTTGTTTTGGAAGATGAATTTGCATCAAAAAAATTGGCCATCTCGGAGACGGTAGAAACTTCTACTTTTTCACAGAATTTGTAAATGTAGGAATTGTAATAGAATTATGACTAGGTATATCGCATTCCGTTATGGTTTTCGATCCGGTAATGCAACAGTTATCGAGTTCGATAACAATAATTGCTCTTTTGCTAAGAAAAACTCAAAAAGGCGCCTTTTTGCCTCTAAAATGGCAATTTTCGAACAAATGGCACTAAGGTCTTTGATCCGGCAATGCAACAGCTATTGAATTCTATAGTAAAAATATACTTTTTTGTAAAATAAATTCAAGAAAGGGCCCTTTTAGCACCAAAATGACATTTTTCGAAAAATGGCGCTAAGGTTTTCGACTTGAAAAAAAATCAGCTGTCAAATCCTTTAATCAAAATATGCAGTTATACATAGGTTTCTTTCACAGCACCGTTTTTTGGCCAAAAGGTCGCCAACTGTGAATACATTTTTAAAACAGAATTCGAAGAGCTTTCATAAGGTAACGCGAAAAATGGCGTTTTGCATTTAAATTTTTAAAGCTGATGTGCCAAAAAAGCACTTTCCGTGAGCTGATGTGGCCCAAATTCTAATCAGCACCTACAAATCTCCCACTGAATATATATATACCAAATTTCATCTCGACAAGTTCACTAGTTTGACCTTCAGCGTGCTTACAGACAGACAGACATTATTCAAAAACCACTTTTTCGGATTCCCAGGACCCTAAAACGTAAAGATTTGATGTTTTTGGCGATTTCATTTTTCGATTGGTTTTATTAACTTTGTCCACGAAGCGTGGACGTTAAAAATAGAGTTGATTTTACCATTTCACACTAACATTTTTCTTGTTTTGCTTGCGGTTTTTATTTGTAATAAAATGTGATGACTTGAGTTGATGATCTAACCACCTTCTTAGCTCGAGGTTATAAGCACTGTGATGTGATGGGTACTTTAGCTGCCAATCGCAATTGTATTTTTCTTCAATTAGTCTCGGCCTTGCCTTGTTCTCATTAATTAAGGTCGTCGTAAGGAAGCATTCGACAGTTCATTCCTCCAAATGTATTTACAAGGTACCACTGTGGTTAGGGCTGGCTCTAAGATGTTCATGCGAGATACTTAAAGACATTTTATTGAAACTTCACGCCAACATATTTCATCACCACTAATGATTGCATTTGAAGGTAGAATAAGCACAAATTGCACAAAAGATTTTGCAAATATACCGGAGTGAAATCAAATACCCGCTCCGTCTTACAAATTGTTCGAAAAGGGAAACGATGGAGTGGAAGTATAAATAATTCATTTTGCTGTCGACAGATCCTTTGGTGGCGGAAATTTCGGCCCGTTCGAATATCCATAAATTGATTATTATTATACGAGGCTGTAATGATGTTGGCAATAGTGCAACGCCGCTAATAACCCCAATTATGTTGCCAACAATACCCGTTTAATTACAGGACTATATTGCAATATGCATATTATTGACTAACAGCGCGAAGCCTCTTCATTATTTTTATGGTGCGCTCAAATGTCGGCTGTTGTCTGCTTTCACTTCGGGAAAATGTCAACTGTAAATCATCGGAGGACAAAAGTTTGCTTTTTCTGCCTAAAAGCATTGTTCCTGCATTGCGGTGTGTGTGTAATATATTGTGGTCAACGTCAGTGCAAGGAAGGCTCATTACGGTAGTTGGCAAAAATCTGCTGCACTAGAACGACCCAAACAAACATTACCAGTTTTATGCATCAAAAATATTGAACATTTTAAGAAATAGAAAATTTTTGGAGCAACTGTGAAGTTATATACTTAGAACGAAGAGAATTTTTAAATTCATACCTATTTTCGGTTATACTATACCTACATAATACCGGCCTGTGTTTGCAATAATTTTTTTCATTGTTTTTTTTTCGCGGCTTTTAAAACCACTCATGCACTAAAGAATTATTTTTACGCTGTTTTGTATCTTAAATAACTATTATTTATTTTTTCTGAAATCCTGTTGATTTATTTCTGAACAACCGAAGAAAGTAAATACGAAAGAAGTTATGTAATGCCATAGAAATAAACAACCCTTGTAAACCATGAAGGGGTAAAATCATGAGGGGCTGAAAACATGAATCTCTAAATCGCCGCAATTTTTCAACGAATTGGATTAGGATGGTAAAATTGAAAACACGACTTTCTATACCTAGAGCATGTGGGGGTGGTGAAATACGTTTTATATAAATACAGTTTATGGGTTGAAACGTTCATGAAGCCCTGCAATTTCACACAGAAAAATAATATTTGCTGTGAAATGCGGTCGTACTCGTACAAGGAGGAGTGGATTTTAGGAGAAATTTATCGTAGGGGTGTAAATTCGAATTGTCACTGAATAATGTAAGTTGGTTGAAAGCTTGGTCCATTTTTCAAAGAGGAACTGATGTTTGATTACACAAGGTAGTTTCACAGTCTCGTTCCACAAAATTTACTTACTGTTTAGGACGCGTTTCGGAGTGTTACTCCATCTTCAGCTATAAAAGAAATTAACACAAAATACAAAACAGTTGCCTGGAAAATGAAAAAACGTTTGGGTCAAAGAAAAATAACAGCTTTTGGGTCGCACTGTAAATCGATCGAAAGAAGAATGTTTGAGCGTCTTTCGATCGATTTACAGTGCGACCCAAAAGCTGTTATTTTTCTTTGACCCAAAGGTTTTTTCATTTTCCAGGCAACTGTTTTGTATTTTGTGTTAATTTCTTTTATAGCTGAAGATGGAGTAACACTCCGAAACACGTCCTAAACAGTAAGTAAAATTTTGTGGAACGAGACTGTGAAACTACCTTGTGTAATCGAATAATGTAAGGTTGAAATAATACCATTCGATAGCTTTCCATTGATGGTACAAAAAAGACCTTCATCATAAAATCCATTAATTTATTCGCGATTCAAATTAACTTTGTGACGTCACAAATAGGAATATTTTGTTGAAAGCGTCCAATCAAATGTCACCAAAAATGACTGTCGTTGTATTTCAGCGCTCCTCATTGGTTGGGTTCCCACAATTCCCCATGTGTGACGTCACACACTATAGAGGGCGTTCTCCTTAGCTAGAATCGCGAATAGTGACGCTGTAAGGTGGATGTTAGATTCTTACCTGTATTACCTTTATTATTGTTCATTGCTAATCAATATTCTGTAAATAAAATAAAACACAATCAACAATCTACATTCTCATTATCTAATTCTCAGATTCTTGATTGACTCTGTCTTATTTTATTTACAGAATGTTGATTAGCAATAAACAATAATAAAGGTAATACAGGTAAGAATCTAACCGTGGATGAGCAAATTTTCATTATGATCTAACAAGGGGGATGAAATTTAATGGTTGAAAATGCGAATGCTTTCAGGTATTTACTGGAAAACATTTGAGGGTCGATAGATTTCGGTCAACCATTGAAAAAAATGTTGAGTCTTCAACCTAAAACCAACCCGTAGGCTAGCTGTACTAACAGCTTCAAACCCCTAAAGGGAAGTAGATACATTTTATTTATTCCTTCGGGCTTTTTTGTGATTTTTCGGTAATTTAAAGTCATTTTTATTAATTTTTAATCCTTTCACAATTTCTCAACCCCTTTCAACATATTATGTGACCCCTCAAAAAGCAAAATTTACACAAACCCCTTCTTTTTTGTGTAATTTTTCGCTACTTCTACTTTACGACAGTTACTTTTCACCTCCCTTGACCTTGCATCCCCCTTCACAATTTTCACCTCCCTTGACCTTGCATCCCCTTTCATAATTTTTCAACCCCCCACGCGTTAATTGTGTGAAATTCGCGTAATGTTGTCTTTTTTCGGTGCTTAATACATTTTACTTAGTTGGTTTATGTTTGCTTTTTCACATTTTCGACCCCTTTCGCAAAATTTCGACCCCCAAAAGTTAAATTAGCATAGTTGGCTTATTTTCGTGAAATTTTATGTAAATCTACTTAACTACGATTAATTCTCATCGCCTTTCAATTTAACGTAATTTCGTTTTATTTCGGTAATAAATTGAACTCATTTGGATTCAGTTTACCTTTTACAATTTCATTGCGATTCTCATCATTTACTTATTTTTATTACTTTTTACAACTCTTCATGCCTCTTCACAATATTTCATACCCTCCAAAACATAAATTTGCTAAATTGTCTTATTTTTCGTGTACATCTTTTTATTTCTACTGAATTGCAGCAAATTTTCTCATGCCTTGGTCTTCTCGTCCCCTCCAATATTTTTCAACCCCCTGTGGTGCTAATTGTACCTTCTTCGCAAAATTTTTGTTTCTTTTTTCATTAACCTCCCCAACCCCATCACAATTTAAAAAAAATGGGAGGTTACTGCAATCACTAAAATTTTCGAATTTGAGATAGCACCAGATCTTCACGTTCAGGGGTTTTTAAAATGTGTCTGTGTGAAAGTACGTACGTACGTTTGTACGTACGTTCGTTTGTAATCACGTCACAGCCAAAACTACTAGACCGATTTGGCTGAAATTTGGAACATAGGCATCTCGTAACCTAACTTAGATCTGAAAAGCTTTTGGAGTCAATCGTGCAACCGGAAATGTCATTTTGGCACATCAACTTTTAAATTTTAAATGCAAACCCCCATTTTTCACGTCACCATAAGGAAGACCTTCAAATTTTGCTTCTAAAAGTGTATTCATTTTTAGTGCCCTTTTGACCAAAAGTAAAAAAAAAATTGATTTTTATCGGACTTTAAAATCGCGGTACAGCCCAAGCCCCTGAACCGATTTGGCTGAAATTTTGCACATGGGGATTGTATTATACGTCGAAGAGCTGAACAAATTTTGAATTCAATCGAATCACGGAAAGTGCCGTTTTGGCACACCAATTTCCAAATTTAAAATTATTCTCTCATTTGACCATTAAATGCAAGTTTTTGAAAGATTTATTGTCACCATCAGAAAGGTCTTCAAATTCTGGTTTCAAATAAGACAAAATTAATTGGCATTTACCGCTGTTTGGTTCAAAAAATCGAAATTTTATAATAAAAAAAAACAATTTTTAATTTTTCCAAATTTTTACCCATCGCTGTTATAAATCCACATCTTTCGATCCAAGCATGTCTTAATTACAAATTTAAAATCGATGTAACATAACCTCACTTCTAGTCACATGCCTTAAACAAGGATATATGTTTTTAAATTCCCCTTCGTTTTGTACCTGGTGATGGCTTAACAGCCGAAACATGTTGTAGTAAATTAGAAAACATTAAAAGTTTTAATATTGGTGGCAAGACTTGGAGCTAATTAATTTCCCAATTTTATAATAACAGTAAAAATACATTATAGCCCAAATTACTGAATCGATTTGGCTGAAGTTTGGTACATGGAGATTGGGTGACCCGTTGAAGACCTGAAAGGCTTTTGAAAGCAATTGGCCCACGGGAAGTCCCATTTAAGCATATCAACTTAAAATTTTAAATAAAAGACCTCCTTTTTTGTGTCGCCATTAGAAAGGCGATCAAATTCTGGTTCTAAAAATGTGTTCACAGTTCCTGCCATTTCAGTGGAAAATAGAGAAAAAATTCTTTCTCATTAAAAGGGAGCGGGCTGACAGTGGATGACATAAAGTGGCAGTTATTGTCAAAAAGGTGGCAAAAGATTAACCTTAAAAGGAGCATATTGTCAAACGTGATGGGTAATGACCGAGATGACGTCGGTATTTGTCAGAAAATTGCGAAATTAGTCAAGGATTTAAAAAATTCTGTTGAATTGACTACTATCTACACAGAATACAAAAATCCACGCGATGGGGAGGTTCCAGCCGCTTCTCTACTGTATTTTTTTCTACTGCAAACACCGCCGTAAAGCATCATTTCAGGTCCCTCATCCCAATTTATAGTTTTCTAATTCTAGATTTTTCCACAATTCACCTTTTTGACTGTCTGCGGAGGCACTACTACTAGGTGCAGATTGATAAAATCTACACCCGATTCTTAATGTGGTAACCATTTTCAGGAATACACATCGCTTTGATATACATCTTTCGGTGGCCTTTGTTATTGCTAGTAAAATATCCAACACCAGGAAAATATTCACTTTGACCACACAACACGAAAAAACCAACGCCACACAATTGTTAGGTAAATGGAATACATAATACATACATTTAACGAATAAAGAAACAATCATCTGGTCGCACGGTTGAATTAACTAACAAAATGGTAAAACTGAAAAATCTCACACTCAACGAATCATTAGAACCCCAAAAGGTGCTGATTTTTAAATTTTTTTTACATTTTTATATACGAAAGCTTATTTTCCTCGATTGTTTTGGTTTATTTGACCGTGTAAAATAGTATTTCTCAGAGTGTTTAAGTTAACATTCTGATGAGATTTCACCATCTTCAAAATTATATTTACCACTACAATTTTTTTACTGTGTACAAAACTCTTCTACACTTCGTAAGTAACTAAAGTAAATACCCGGAAAACACACTTCGTTTAAGAAAATTTTCGAAACTTTTCAGTGTTAACCCTCGAATAAAGCTTTCTTGATTCTTGATTATTTATTATCTAGTACAAGTTCCTTCGTTAGATTTCATGTATCGGTAGTGTTAAGAATTCGAGCGCGTGCGAAAGACACGGCCCATTTAGTCGAGTTCGTTCGAACAAAGAACGTGAATTTATCGGAGTGTGGGTGTTATGAAGACTAATCGCATTTCTGGAACATTTGCTGCGGGGATTGAAGGAAAAAACCATTTGAATACCAATACTAAGTCCTGTCCGGGGATTAATTATTCGAATAAATTAGCGAAAAAACTTTTGGGTAATTATTGTTGCGAGCATCCGAGCATCAAGTCGCTTGTTCTAATTTAATTGGACGCTATGAACGGCGGTTTTACGGAGTAAATTTTAATTGTGCTCCGCTGGCTGACTAATGGGAAAAAGACGCTCGTCCGTCATTTCCAAATTTGCAGCACCTTTCGATCTTTAGTGGGTGATTTTGAATGGCGAAAATTCAACCAAGAACTTTTTTTGTTGGAATGGTTAGATTTCAGGGCCACGAAAACATACTAAAAACTCACCCTCCGCCCCAGCCTGGAACCCCCCTAAAATCTGAAAATTATGCGCAAGGCGCAAGTTTTTGCCCCATAACTCGCTGTTCCTTCATCGTACAAAAATATGCAATATACAATATTGAAGACTAATAAATTCTCAACAAGAAAGTTTCTATCCACTTTTCACCTGAGAGCAACGGTTTGGCCGCAGGAGTCGCTCAAAATTGAGCGAATTTTTCGAAACGCGACCATAATCCAAGAAGTTACCAAAACGATAAGACTACAAATTTTGATCCCGGATTATCGCTTTGCACGATGATAGTGTGAACCATAAAGAACAATTTGAGATGGGGACCGACTAGAAATTTCCTTTGGGTTTAAAGATTCCAACAAAAAAAGTTCTTGGTTGAATTTTTTCCATTTCTCTATCGATTTTTCAACCCACCGACCACTTTAAATAACTGTCGATGAATTTGTTTGAATTTTTGATGTATCGGAGTGTTTTAAATTCAGTTACTTATTAACCCCTGTATTTTATTGGGAAATATTTGAGCTTCTCGTATAAGAAGTCTTAATTTATTCGGGTTACGTTCTGTAAACTTATAAAAATATTTTTAGACGTGTTTGACTATTATGTAAACGTCTGCCGATGTTTGATGAAAGCTGGGATGAAAGCAACAGATGACTAACATTTAACTTCGCAAACGTATAAAAATTTGTTTCGAGAAACCGGCCTGAAGAGAGAAAACTTGGTTGTACGTAATATGTATCGCCAAACGAATTGTAAAATGAGGTTATTAAAAGAATTAAAGGTGCCACTTTGGCACGATTAATTCAACGAGAGTTTCCAACTACGTATAATGTGAAGGAAATTAGCTACTTTAAACAAAACGGAACTTTCCGATTTAAATAGTAATTGTTGGAAAAGTTCAGCTCTATTAACAATAAGCAAGCAAAAGCGGGAAATTCTCTTGTTAAAAGGAAAATTTGTATTTCTTGTGGGGGCTTAATTGAGAAAAGAAACGCAAAAAAGTCTTTGGATTAAAATAGTGCTTCAGACATTCAAGAATGAAAAGGGCAAAAATGGTGGAGGCGCTCGCCTTCACCGCCCGCAATTGCTATTATACTATCCGTTCAAGCAGGTAATTCGTAAATTGTGCAATTATTTATAGGTGGTAGGGAGTGAGCCTTATACAGGGTGATTAAGGATCTGTAAAGAATTCTCCGATCTCTTGACTCGTTCCTGAGTTATATTGAAAAATCTGAAAATTGCCGTTTTAAAGAAAAATTCTTAACGATTAACCCAAGGGGCACTAAATGTGAATGCATTTTGTCTTATTTAAAACCGGAATTTTGAAGACCTTTCTGATGGTGACAGTATTTTTCAAAAACTTTTTTGTATGGTTAAAAAAATGAGAGTATAACTTAAAATTTTTAAAATTGCTTTGCCGAAAAGGCACTTGTCTTTGGTTCGATTGCTTCCAAAATCTTTTCGTCTCTTCAACGGGTAACACAATCTCCACGTGCAAAATTTCAACCAAATCGGTCCAGGGATTTGGGCTGTATCGTGCTTAAAAGCTACCTTAAAAAATCTCGAATTTTGAGCTTTTTGTCAAAAGGGCACTGAGTGAATACATCCTTGGTGACGTCAAAAGTGGGAGTTGATGTGTCAAAATGACATTTACGATTGGCTCCAAATCTAAGTTAGGTTATCAAACGCATATGTACCAAATTTCAGCCAAATCGGTCTAGTAGTTTCGGCTGTGGCGTGTTTACAAACTACGCACGAACGTACGCACATACCCACAGACACATTCTAAAAACCACTTTCCTAGGTCCCTGAGAGACCTCAAAACGAATAGATCTGGTCTTACCTGGAATTCAAAAATTTTAGTGATTGCAGTAGCCTCCCTTTTTTTTGAAATTGTGGTGTTGGGGAGATTAATTAGCTTGTTAAAATTTGTGTGTTAGTTTGTCAAATTAGCGAAAACTTGTAAAAAACTACAAAAAATGCGCCAACTCCTTTACTAGTTCATGTCATGTTAAAATATTAGGTTTGTAGAATTTTTTTTTATATTCGTAATTTCCAGATTATTCGGTATAACTTTAGTAACGAAACGAGACGAGATGTCGGAGAATTCTTTATACACTCTTAATCACCTTGAAAAGGTGCAGCTTTTCTCTAATTTAACCTACTCTCCATCTTTTATGGACCCAAATTCTTACGAGAAAGAAATGAAAATTTGTGATTTACGACAGTGCACGCTTAATCTAAATCCGGATTAATCAGAGTCAGTTGTTTGGATACTATGATTCGCAACATTGTAGCTGACCAGACATTGACAAGCCAGTCCGTATATTTTTTTGGGGTTTTAAGAAGTTGCGTCAATTCGAAATTTTTAAAAACTGATTATGCACTTTCCTAGGTACCTTACGATGGAAAAAACGAGACCACCTGTATGTATATTGACACCGTTATTTTGTGACAAACTAAAACAAACTCTTCGTTATTGGGCTTATGATCTTTGAAAATCATCTGTTTGATTATTTCTGTTTACGTGACATATCACAGTATAATTTTCAAAGAGTTTCTTTGACGAGGTTTTTTTTTGGAGTTTCGGTTTTTTTTTGATATTTTGAAAAATTAACCATTGCAATATAGTCCAGTCAAATTAGACCTCCAAGGGACCGGAGGTTACAATAAATGTTGGAAAGCGGGAGATGATCTTAAACCCTTTAGTAGGCATCTAATAGAAATACCCTAGTTTTGCAACTTCCCAAGATGTGTGCGTATGATAGGGCGTCCAAAAAAACACGAAATTTTCGGACTTTTTTCAGATTTTCGCTTATAATTTTTAAACGGTGCTTCCTAGCGAAAAGTTCACTATTTTCGAAATTAAAGCGCATTAAATTCTGCGTCGAAGGAGCCCCTCAAACGTTAAGTTCGGCCATGTGGTAGGGTCGCAAACCATGGTCAAAAACAACAATTTTGTGAAAAATTGACAAGTAGTGACTTTTCGTCGTCTGTAACGTCCAAACGGCTACTCTAATTTAAAAAACTTATAGCTTGAAAATTGTAGACCATCAATCGCTGATTTCAAAAAGCATCACAAATTTAAATTTTGGTTAAAAGTATTAGAAAAATAATTTATTTATAAATGTAGTTAAGAAATGAGACAATGAATAAAAGATCAATTTCCTCGAAATCTTGTGGACGTGGAGGGGCCAGGGTCGTTCGCAGGCTCGATGAATAGTGTGTCGCCTTCAAATAGTTGAGGCTTTAGATCTAGAAAATCAAAATAGAGCAATCCATAAACAGTCACAAATCAGTACCTAAGCCTCAACTATTTGAAGGCGACACACTATTCATCGAGCCTGCGAAAGACCCTGGCCCTTCCACGTCCAAAGATTTCGAAGAAATTGATTTTTTATTCCCTCATTTCTTAACTACCTTTATAAATAAATTGTTTTTTGAATACGTTTAACCAAAATTTAAATTTGTGATGCTTTTTGAAATCATGGTCGAAATTAACGTTTGGGGGGCTCATTCGACGCAGAATTTAGTGCGCTTTAATTTCGAAAATAGCGAACTTTCCGCTAGGAAGCACTGTTTAGAAATTATAAGCGAAAAACTGAAAAAGGTCCGCAAATTTCGGTGTTTTTTGGACACCCTATCATACGCACACATCCTGGGAAGTTGCAAAACTAGAATACTTCTATTAGATGCCTACTAAAGCGTTTAAGACCATCTCCAGCTTTCCAACTAATATGGTAGTCATCTTTCACATTTCACACGTGACAAGCCAAAAAGGTATTTGTCGTTGGCGGATTGCTATACCAAAATCAAGTCAGCTCTTCGACATGTTGTGATTTTGTGATTCCTAATGAACACTTTATAGTACCCAATTGTCAAGCGAACACTAACCTGTCTTTGAAAATAGAAAACCGATTTTTTTCCAAAAATACTAGCAAGTTGGGTATCCGAAATAGAAAAAAATTGAATAAACTCGGATTTTGTAAAACAGGGTTTAACCGGAAATGACCTTTTTTTCGATTTTTGACTCATACTTTTGCCTCAACAGATTAGGATTACGTTTTTTTCTGTGTTAGAAGCATGTATCATACTTGACCGGTGCAGTTTTGGCGCCACCCTAGATTTTCAAAAACATCGAAAAAATCGCTGAGAAATTGAGATTTTTGAATACCTAACGCCAAAAAAAAGTCATGTTTATTTTTTTGATACAAATTCAATTGCGCAATTACTTTTTCTAAATTCTATTTGCAGTTTTGACAGATTGGAACATAAAGAGATTAGAAACAATTAAATATCATTAAAACAGTGTGATTGAACGGTTAGAATGTATTGAAAAAATTAAGTTGACTTGTTTTTGTGTTTTTCAAAAATCTCAATTTTTCTGCGATTTCTTCTTTTTCAAAGTCTACTGTGGCCGTGCCTGCACTTCTGGTCAAATATGACACATACATACAACTGAGAAAAAATCGTAAATCCCGAAAAACAAAGTTGGGGTGATTTCCGGTTAAACCGGAAGTGAAAAAAATTTCTTCAATACACGCACATACAGGGTGAGTAATTTTTCCATGCTCACCATTAGTATCTCGGAAATCATAATAGATGGAGAGTAGTTTAAATTGGAGAAAAGTTGCGCTATTTCTTGGTGATTAAGAATCTGAAGAGAATTCCACGATATTTTGATTCGTTCCTGAGTTATCACAAAAAATCTGATAATTGCCAATTTAAAGAAAAATTAGTATCTTCCTGACGATTGATGTTTTTTAAATAAAACTTGGAACTTTTATATTTTTCACAACTGTCAATTGAATGACAGGAAATTTTCTAGGTCTTCTAGGTGTTGAATAAAGACAGTCAACTTTTGATTCTTTTATGGCCGCCATACTGAATTTTGACACCGTCAAATAAAAGTTTCATTTAAATATCATCATTGGTTAGGAATATATTAGTTTTTCTTTAAATTGTCAATTTTCAGTTTTTTTGTCATAACTCATGCATGAATCAAAATATCGAGGAATTCTTTTCAAATTTTTAATCATCAAGAAATAGCGCAACTTTTGTCTAATTTGTCCGACCCCGTATCTTTTACAGTTAACAAATTAATCACCCTGTATATCCCCATCTAAAAATTATAAAGCCGACTGGGAAAGCATATAGTTCATTGCCATTTCCTCGCCAACAGATGAAAAATTCGCCTTGTTCGATATGTGTGAATCACCGTATATAACAAGACTTAAAATTTAAATTATCGATATTTCAGTTTCTTGAAGCAATTTTATGATAAAAATTTGGAGGCTTATGTTCTAATTAGAGCCCGAGAGCTTTAGCTCGATAGCTTTAATCTTTTGAACATAAGTCGACAAATTTTTTCAGTCATAAAATAATTCAAGAAACTTGAGGTAAAAAATGAGAAATCTCATCAAGAAGAATTCGCGCGTCACGTAATATTTGGCAAGATTATTTTCGGAACTATCATCAAAACGTGCCATTTTCATTATTTGGTTTTAACTTTTTGAATTATTGCAGTTAGTTTGATTCAGCTTTAGTGCACAGACATTTTTTTGTAAGTTAGTTATTTGTTTAACAAGGCAAAAAAATGCAGATTTACTGCCGCGGCTGAAGTTTCATAGCCGAAGCTAGGAATCCAGCCAAGGCAGTAAATCTGTTTCTTTGCCGTGTTGAACACATAATTTTTTCGCCGATTGTCATTAAAAAAGAGCATTTTCTTTTCGCCGATTGTCATTAAAAAAGTGCATTTTTATAAGTCGATTTTTACTGCCGTCGGCATTAAAAAATCGACTTGTACTGCCGCAAAAGAGGCAGTAAAAATGCACTTTTAATGACTACTGGCGAAAATAGTTATTGAACACATAATTTTTTCGCCGATTGTCATTAAAAAAGTGCATTTTTAAAAGTCGATTTTTACTGCCGCCGGCATTAAAAAATCGACTTCTACTGCCGCAAAAGAGGCAGTAAAAATGCACTTTTAATGACTACCGGCGAAAAACACTTTTTCGCTATCCTGGGCCCTGGAAACGTAAAAATAGGGTGTTATCTCAGTTTCGAATTTTGGGGTGATTGCAATAACCTCCCATCTTTATCTGTGTGGAGGTTAACAGAGCTCCATAACATTGTAAAGACGAAAGTCGCACGACGACGTCTTATAAGGCCACCAACGGTATTTTAGTTTCCAAAGAAGAACCATTAGCCGTTATTTTCATTTTCTAGTTTCAAATTATAATCCAAAATAGCATTTTCCTGACTTGAATAGTAAAATCAGCTATGGCATAGCCCGGAATTCAGAGCACCTTCCCATAAATTCTAAATTCCGCGGCGAAGAAATCCTCTTCCTCTCACCTACGCGATCTTTGAAGGAGGATGCCATGGACTTAGAGGGGAGGACGTTTCTGCTAATCCAGTACGAGTGGAAACTGATCCGAGTTAACTGCATCGGTAATCTACTTTCCGTAGTTTATTGCGATTGTTAAGTGTGTTCGGCCTCTCCGACTTATTGCGTTTAACCTGCCTAGTTTAACGTTATCGTTTGTCTTGTGCATCGAGGGAAATACGAACCCGAGAGATGGATTTTTCAACAACTTCACGACCATCGTCGGCGTGCACGTAATTGCACGTGAGTTTTTCGTGTACTTCCAAACTCATTATAACCAAGTTACTAAAATAAAAGTTGGGAGGAAAAATCGATGCGCGAACGCGAAACGTGACTTCTACAATTACCTTGGAACCTCTTCACCAAATCCACTCAGCCACGTAATTACTTTCATTTTTATGATATACTTTTACTTTTTGAGAATCATCCAAGAGGATTCAAAATCCAATTAAACGCTCTTCTCAAGTACGGATTTTAAGACAATTAGCGCCGGAGTGTGTCACCCGGAAATGGAAAGATACTTCCGTTGTTAAGCGCCAGCAGATTATTCGCGAGGTGTTTAGCAGCGAGTAAAATTTAAATTAATCGACGTCATCGTTCTTCTGGCTCTTTGTGGAGGTGCTTGCCGACGATTTGTCACGATTTTCATTTCGAACTAACGCTTTGTTTTCGTCTGTATTTATTGAATCGGCGATGCGATTTGCCCCGCCATTAAACTCGATTACCGGGATCGTAAATTATTACCTCCTTCCAGATAAATCATCCGGTATTGTGCGTAATCCGGGAAGAATATTTTCGCGAGGAATTATTAATCAATTTCGAATTAGGTAATCGTCGGTTGTAAAACGCGCGTTATTATCGCTTACTACTGCATCCGAGTGTGACGGAAAGCCTCAACGTGCATTCCGGTAAACCGCATCGGAGCGGAATTTCGATTGGAATTTATGCAAGACGGAGTGAAAAATGGGCTGTTGTTTTCGAGATTATCACCGCCCCCGAGAATCCTATCGTACCCTATCGCATTATATTAAAGTATCATAAAACACAAACATTTTAAATTCTTTAACCTCGGCTATAACCTGTTTTTTAACATTCAGATTTCAACAAATATTTTACTTAAAATAGCTCAAATCAAAGTAACATTTAAAATACATATAGAGTTCTAGTACCATGCATGTCTTAAAAATGTCAAATGTCAAAAGTGGCCCATCATGAACCAATAACAATTTATTATTATTAGTTTTCGGTCGAAAAATCGAATCTCCAAAAACATCAAATCTTTACGTTTTATGGCCCTGGGAAGCCCAGAAAAGTAGTTTTGAAAAAATATCGGTCTTTGAACACGCTACAGCCTAAACTACTGGATCAATATGGCTAAATTTGGAACGTGTCCAGATCGGCCCACAAAAATGCCATTTTGGCACGTCAACTTTAAAATTTTAAATGAAAACTCCATTTTTTACATTTTTACATCATTTCTGCTTCTAAAAATATATTCACAATTAGTGCCTTTTTGACAAAAAATCGGTTGTCGTGGAGAAAACATACATATGTACAGGGTGATCCAACCATTTTGTCCCACTTTTAAATTGGAATATCTCCGTTGTCTTACAAGTTAGAAATTTTATTCAAAAAGTAGACACACACTTTCAAGTTTTGTTTGATAGGTAGATAAAAATTTCTCAAGGTCAAACTTCGTATCTGCGGAAATAAGTTGCATTTTTTAAATAGGACACCTGGTATAATTTTTTTACAAAAACAAATTTTAATCCCAACGACGAAAATACAACGATCGTTGTAATTTCAAAGATTAGGATTAAAATGAATTGATGTGTAAAAAAATTATCGATCTTTAAGCATACCAGGAGTTATATTTGGCAAGAAAATAAAATTTTCAAGTAGACGCATCTCCCCAACGTTCTTTGCCTACATTCATATTTCTATAATTTTTCAGTGACATTAAAATTATTACTATTGACATTAGTTTTTGATTGCTTATAAGAATAGTAACTATGAGAATTGGACCTGCGGCGACAATAAAAATATCGGGTGTCCCAATAAAAACCAGACAAAATATTTTTGGGCATAAGTCAGCCATTTCTTAACCGATTTCAACAAACCTGGTCTTAAATTAAAGCTAAAGAATGAGGCTTTCGAGCTGTGTAAGAATCTACGACAGATGGCGCTACCGTAGTATTCCTGTAGATGCTTGTTTTTAAGGCTTATTTTAGATGCGTGGGGATTGGTCAAACAACAACCAATGGTTATGAAACTCAAATGGGCTTGAAGATCGTTCTTTTTGCTCTATAAATCTGTTTTCAGAAGTCGATTTGGTGTTCGCATTAATTTTCTAAGATTTAAAAAAAATTTATCTTTTTGCGCCATAATGACTTATGAGTAAAGTTTGTGATGTACAAATGACGTAATTTTTAGTTATAAATTATCCAATTTTATGAAAACATTGGTGGCTACTAGTGAGGAACAAATTGGAGAGATATTGCTGAAAATTAGACTGTTTGTGGACCACTTTTACTTTAGTCACGGTCAAGAAAACGTGAAAATACGCGAAAACACATTTTATTAAAAAATCGCAGAAAATTTATGCTTGAGTCAAATCACCTTCTGACAAAAGATTTTTGAAGACAAAAGAACGATTTGCAAGGATATTTGAGTCTCATAACAATTGGCCGTTTTTTCACCAATCCCCACGCACCTAAAATAAGCCTTAAAAACAAGTATCAATAAAAATACTATGGCAGCGCCATCTGTCATAGTTTCTCACGGGGTTCGAAAGTCTGATTCTTCAGCTTTCATTTAAGATCACGCTCATCCAAATCGGTTAAGTAATGGTTAACTTATTCCTAAAAATATTTTGTCCGGTTTTTTTTGGGACACCCGATATTATCGTATATAATACCACGAGTGACACCAAAATTTCCTGCAATTTTTTGACATTTACGACTGATTTCCGCAGCAAAAAATCTGGAGTAAATGTTAAAAATAAATTTCCGGAAATTTTAGGGATCACGAGTGGTATTCAGCTAGAAAATTATATTTTCACATATTAGTATCGATCTCCATAATATTTTTTACATTGATCTGTCATTATTAATGAAAATTTTATTGTTAGAGAAACAATATATTTTTGTTTTTGATGAACATTGAAAAAACTGACGGATTAAAGAAATACATCGTACTAATATATCAAAATTTCACGCGACCAGCTTTAGATTCTTCATTGCTTCCACTAGAACAATCAGATGTAACTGTATATTTTTATTATTAAATTCCGTAACTGTTGTTTTGCCGAGTCGAAAACCTTAGTGTCATTTTAGGGTCTTTTTGGCAAGATATCGTAAAAAAAGACTCTGAAGGTATCGAAATAAAATTTGGTCCACATGGAAACTTGTAGCTGCTCATTGAATTTTAGATGATTTTAGGCAAAATCTGCAGCCCGAAGTACTGAAGATCTACTGAAGATATTGAGATGAAATTTGGGGCACATATTCAGTGGGAAGTTTATAGGTGTTTATTAAATTTTGAGCAAAATCGGGCCCTTAATTCGAAGGCCCTTCCAGGACCATTTTTTCGAAAAATGTCATGTTAGGGGCGATAAGGCCATTTCTAAAATTTATTTATTAAATTAGAGTGTAATTCACATATTTAAAAATTCTGTGGAAGTAGAAGTTTCCACCGTCTTCGAGATTGCTAATTTTTAAGTTCTAAACTCGCAGAGCAGTTACTAAACTCGCGAAAAATATCATTTCGGGGACGAAAAGCTCCATTTTAAATTTATTTTAATAAAGGAGCGCGAGCGCCCCGCCACGTCAATGCAATACTGCGATCGTCATTGTTTTAAGCCACAGTTTTTGTTCTTCCTTCATTTATACCGTTACCGTATTAATAATTAATAACCCTACATTTCAAAATTCTTAACTGCTACGACGGTTGGTTTTATATTTAAATGTAGGAATTATTGAGCAAATTTCCTGTCAATCCGTAGCTAATATTCTTGTAATCAGGGATCCGGGTGCGATTTGCATTGGAGGCCAGTCGTTTTATATTAATTTCAACCTCTATTTTAAATCTATTTCCGTGAACTTATTAATTATTTCATACTGTTAGCGTTAAGTAGTTGTTATATTTACAAATTCTTTAAAAAAGTAGAAGTTTATAGGTACTGCCTGCGAGATTGCCAATTTTTTGGTTCAAAAGCGCTGCGATAGAAAACTCTCTTCTGTCTAATCACGAAAATTTTATGAAGAAGAAAAATTTATGAAAAAAACATGAGGGGGTTGTTGTTATCCCGGATTTTTCGTAACGAACGCTCGTTGGATTTTCAGACGTTTTCTATTCACTTCAGCGAGAAACTAGGTTTCCATGGCTTAAAAAATCTGACCTGAGATTATTGGCTGAACGATCCTTGAAGGAAAATTATATCGTGTTTTGATCCCACTTTTGACGTTACGTTATACTTATAACAAGTTGTCTGTGATATAGAGGGAAAATGGAAGCAAACCTCTTATCGTTATCTGCATTTAACAGTTTTAAATTGGTCACGCAATACTTATATTGAATTGCCTCAAACTAGCCTTGAATCTATAGTACCTACCTCATCTGGTTACCTGCAGCCTCAAAGTTCATTGGCAATGGCGAAATTAACGTAGAATTAAGAAATTAAAGGCAAAATAAAAGTTTTTTGGCAATGGTTATGACTAAATTAACGTAGAATTCAAAAATTGAAGGCAAAATACCTTGGAAACGGTATACTTTCCATAGAACTTCCATGAATCCATGGATATATTATTTTCTTAGTTCTACGTTAATTTCGTCAATGCGAATGATCCTTCAGCCTAAGAGCTTATTCACAACCACTTTACGTACGTAACATAACAAACTTTAACAATGGTCAACAATTATTCATGACAGGTTTTGACTTTTCTAGTAATTGTTGACGATTGTTAAACTTTGTTATGTCACGTACGTAAAGTGGTTGTGAACGAGGTTTAAGAGCTTGTTCACAATCACTTTACGTACGTAACGTAACAAACTTTAACAATGGTCAACAATTATTCATGACAGATTTTGACTTTTCTCGCTATTGTTGACGATTGTTAAACTCTGTTATGTCACGTACGTAAAGTGGTTGTGAATGGGGTTTAACGCTTACAAATTTTGTCTAAAAAGTTTCTACTGCCTCCGAGATTGCCATTTTTTTGTGTTTGTTTTTTTACCGCTGTAATGGCTTGTCGCTAGGAAGGTCACGAAATTTGACTGAAATTTTAATCATGTGATTGCATGCATCATAACGTGTGATCAAAGTCTTCCATTATTATTTTGTATTATTTTCTCATCTAACGTGGCAGTAACTTGAACGCTAACAGGATTTTGCAGGCGAGATTAGCTTTAATAATGTCTCTTTATATTATTGACAACTTTTTCCCGTTTTTAAAAAATAAATAACGAATCACCCTGAATTCTCATGAAACTCACGGTTTTATTAACTCCCCCATCTCATCATTAAAGCAGGGCAGAGTAATCCCAGCGATCCAAAAAATATACCACCGAAGGCCAAAAAATTACCATTAACGAGAAAAAACCTTGCGTGCGGCAACATTTACATATCACGAGATATACATGAGAGTTTTACACAGAGCGACTTTATCCTGGCGCATCCACCATAATCACATTTCCGGAAGAGAAAAGTCGAAAACTTGAGCCAGCGGCTGTCTCTTTGAGGTCAGAGGTCTGTGCCATCAGCTCTCATGAAGGTTACAGTAAAGGTCGCTTGATTCCACGTTCATATTTCATCAGCCGGAATTGATGAGCTTGCTCATAAATTATTTAGGACCCAGCGCGAGGGGGTTGTTTTTATCCCTTTTTTTTCGTAAATTCCGCTAAACGAACAAGCGTATTAATTGTGAATAAAATTCATGTCGAACGCCCGGAAGAATTTAAGACGTTCGCTATTCATTTCCTCCGCGAAGTCCTTTCAACTTTGGCTGAATGAAAGAATAATTGAGATTTCCAGAAGACGGCGATTCCAATTTTAGGCGACAAAATATTTATCAGACTTCAGCACGCAATAAGTTTAATTGAATTTGGGAAGAGCCCAGGAGCCGTATGGGAAAGATAAATATTTTTAAAGGTTGAGGTGGCAGTTTCGTCGTAAAAATGAAGACGGTAATAAAGCACGAAATAAATTGTCTTTATTTACCCTCTGGCATTTCATATTATTACTGTAATTTCATAAGATGTAAGACGAGATCCTTTGAGTGACAGTGAATTTTTCATTAGATGGATCACTCCTTTCGGGCTTCATCGCACGAGTTTTATGTGCGCAGAAAAGCGGATTAACCCCCGTTACGTTCACGTTTTGTTGCCAAGAAGCCCCGATTCAATTTAATTGACAAATGTATACTCGTAAATTATAACGCATTCGTGGTTATTTTTGGAAAGAGAAACAGTATACATTTTTGCCTCCCAATGCACTGGTAGTTGAACAACAGATCAATGCTAGTTCACTCCATATTTTGATTGAATCCAAATAGTGGTTAGCGTTCTCGATTCATCATCAAGTCCATTATCAACAATCATTGTTATGCAGCCTCACAAAACATCAATTATTATAGCGGACCAAACAGTTTCTATCGAATTTGGCGATGTAGGAGATTTAAGCTTGAAAGGGGTCGGCATCGTGATTGCAAACATCCCTTATTTATTTAATGATTTGAAATCCTAGGATTTGACTTTGACGTCATAAATACATAATTGTGAATAATAATTTTGACTTACGGGCTGTGTGAGTTAATAATATCTTAAGGGCGTATTCTACGATCAAAAAGACGAAGAAAAGTTTTAATAAACATGGGTCGAAAAATGCCCCCCACATTTTTGATCGTAGAATTCGCCCCTAAGATATTATCCTCTAATTTTCGGACACCCTGTATAGGCAGAAACAAATGGACAACAATCAACAACAATTAACGACTCCAGTGTTCCTTTTTATTGACTGTGACAGAAAATTTGGCTTAAATCGATCAGTAGGTACCGTAAAGTTTTGGAAACTTATTTTTTTACAATATCACCCAATAATTTTCAATTAAACCTGGACGGTCCAAGCGCTGACTAAATAATACAGTCGTGCCAACAGGGAATAGATCTCCCCAAACAATTATTTCATTTTCTGTTTTTAACAATTTCTAAAAGTAAACAAACATTGCAAGCTACACTGTAACCAACCAACACCATTAAACCTTTGTATTATGCAAAAGCCACCGAAAGATGTACATCAAAGCGATGTGTATCCCTGTAGATGTTTATCACCTTAAGGGTGTGTAGGAGCAGTTTGGATTTACTGGTAGAATCGGGTGCAGACGCACAGTTAAAAAATATTGTGGGGGATAAGAAGACCAAGGCAAGAGAAAATGTACTACAGTTAAGGAGAAATACCAAGAGTAACACGAAAAATAAAACAATTTCGCATGTTTTGGGGGGGATGAAATATTGTGAAGAGGGTTGAGAACTTGTAAAGAGTAGAAGTATAATCTAAATGAGTAAATGATGACGAGAATTACCGAAAAAAACAAAGTTCAACGAATATTGCCCAGTGGGATGAAAAGTCAAGAAGGGTGAAAATTAACTGTGGTCAAGAAAAAATACAAAATGGAACTAAAATAAGCCAATTATGCAAATTGGACTGTTGTGGGGATTGAAATATTTATACCTATTGCGAAGGGGACTGAAAAATGGTAAAAAGTAAGCTGAATCCAAATGAGTTCAATTTATTGCGACGATAAACGAAATGACGCGAATAAAAATTTGCCTATCTGCCTATCTACCAAATTCAAACTTGACACATTGAACGGTTTTTCAGTTCTCGTATTTTTGTGTTCTTGGATTTTGGGGGTTGTAGCGTCTGTAAAGGTGGTTTCTCGCGACTGATAACTAGGACCTTTTTTGTGCCATCAATTTCAACCCTAACCCTAACCCTAACCCTAAATTTCATCCACTTCGATAAATTTCTCCTAAAATTCACTCCTCCTTTCTCGAAGATACAATGTGTAAGACCTCCTATAGTTCCACATCAGCAGATATGGCTTCTCTGCGTCAAATTACAGGGCTTCATGAACGTTTTAACCCTTAAACTTCAACCCTCTCTTTCACCACCCCCACATGCCCTAGAGAAAGTTGTGTTTCAATCTCACCACCCTAATCCAATTCGTTGGAAAATTGCGGCGATTTAGAAATTCATATTTTCAACCCCTCATGATGATTTCACCCCTTTAAGATTCACAAGAGTTAGTTTATTTCTACTGTGTTACATAACTTCTTGCGTGTTTACTTACTTCAATTGTTTATAGATAAATCAATAGAATTTCAGAAAAAATAATTAAAATGTATTTGTCCGCTTGCAAAGCGTTAGGGGTTGTTTTGTCAGTAGCGTAGGGGTTGGTTTTAGATTGAAAACTCATAATAAGACCTTTTTTCAATGGTTGACTACCATTTACTTGAAGAAATTAGTAGTAGTAGTAGTGAAATTCTACCTTGATACGCTGACTAGTTTCTGAGTTTTCATATTTTTTCTGTTTCTGCGCGCTAGGGGCTGTAAACACCTTTATGGGTGGTTTTTCGCAAAATATGAATAGGACCTTATTTGTTGAATCATTAATGGAAAGCTATAGAATTTCGAGAAATTTCGACCAATGCTATTAAGCGTAATTTGGAATTGCAGCCCCTAGTTTCCTCCTCATCTGTCCGATTTTGCAATAAAGCATCCCCCGCAAGGCTTCATCGAAATATGTGTGTACGTTGGGTTTCTAATAACTGCGTGTAACGCTGGCGGAGTTTTCATATTTTTTGTGGTTTTCAACCCCTAAATTTCATGCCCCGAAATTCACACCCCCATCTCATTCAACAAACAGTTTCAATAGAATATCTCCACTATTTCTTGAGTTATTGCAATTACTTTGCCTTACTTTTTGGTGCACAAAGGCTCTATAGTAATTTTCAACTCGATATCTCAATCCGTTCTCAAGTTATCCGACGGACAGAGTAGAGGAGCGATCGATAATTGGGATCACATTGTAGGGGGTAAAAATTTCTTTTCTGTCTTACCTAAACGTCATGCATCTCCTAGAAGGCTAATTCTTATGGATTCTAGCTGTTAAGGGAACAGCCTTGTATATTGCAATTTATTCACAAATCGAAGTTTGTCAGATTAACGTGTCTGAATATTTTGTGTAAATATTCATGCCAAATAAATCTGCAGATTATTTGAAAAATTTTTGCATTGGTGATGAAGGTAAATTCCTGCTGATAATTTGGACTGGAGCGTCTGCCTGCGAGGCAATACCTGCCACCCTACAAAATGCCACAAATGCTTGTGAGCTTGTCCTCCATTCAATAAAAGTTTTTATAATAATAATAACAATAAAAATGTTGGTTCGGAGTTGCATTGTGGTGGGCACCTCCCATATTAGTTTCCTTGGTTTATTGGATACTTGTGGGTTAATAAAAGGAATGTTGTTGTCCTGCTATATAAAGGACAACAATATAAATTTTCATTGATAGTAGATAGGAAATAGTGCGTCTAACATTAAATAACCATTTATGAAGCAAATAGCCAAACCTCAGCGAGGCACATTAAAAAAAAATCTTCAGTCTACGTCAGGTAAAGCTTATTTTTTATTTCAAAGTTTTTCTCAAATTATGATCGCTTTTTCATTTTCCATTCATTTCTGTCAGGTAAAGTTTTTTTTAGTAAAGTCTTTATTCGCTTAAAATCGATTTTACTGCCGCAAAAGATGCAGTAAAAATGCACTTTCGATGACTACCGTCGAAAAACAATTTTTCAAGTGTTTTATTTCTCAACTGCCATAATTAAGGTCTATACCAGGTAGGATCTGTTTCTGAGTTTCTGATTTAATCTATATTTCTTATAGTCCAGTCATTACAGCAAAAAGTCTTTATGAACTTCGGAAAAATTATCAGAGAAGTGTTAAAGAATGCTTTTCATGAAATATTTCCGAAAATAGGTGGCATATAAAATTAACGCTTTTTCATTCTATACCAAAAAGGTTCTATAATTTGTTTCGTCAAGTCACTAGTTCAGTTGCAACGTGATTCGAAAGGACTGTCTTGGCGCACAGCGTTGTGATTTAACAAAAAAGTTTTTCATTATTATATTTATCTGTCTCAATTTCGAATTTTCAACTGATTGCAGTTAGTTTCCATTTTTATATTGGTTGTGGGGTGGTTAAAAATAGGCCACCTTATATTTAGAATTATCGGAAAAGCTATCACTAGATACCACCCAAACACTACCTTTATTTATTCATTCCGTGTTATGTTATGATTTATGGGATATGTCATTATTTTTAAAATCCCGACTTTGTTATTGATCAAAATTTGCTCCCGTCGCCCCCGCTTCGCCCACAGTCTGTTTAATATTTATTTTGTAGAATGATCTTTAAAATTTATTCGACATATATATTAACGCTTTCAGTAAAGAAATGAGCTCTAAACTTCTCTCTTGAAATAAATCTCCATCAGCCTGCCTCGTACAAGTCAATTAATAAAATAAGGAAGAATCCTGATGTGATTTTAATGAAAATCGATCGGAAAGGACGGAACCGCCTTAAAAGGGAGAAATTAATTAAAACGATTTAGATGCAAAATTCATTTCCAACGAGGAAATCGACTTTTTCCCAATTTATCGGAAAAAGTCTTTTAACCTTGTCGACCTTACCGGAAAATTAAATCTGCGTGTACCCCTCGACAATTAAACGCGGAAAATGGAGTTTATTTTTAGAAGATGGCGACGCGGGGGCTCAAGACACGTTAATTCTCGACTTTTACATTTGTACAATTGGATGGGGGCTCGTTTGTGTTGCCACCTGGGACTTGTCTTCTCAATTTCAAAGAGGGGCACTTTTTATCCAGGACATTATGTCTCCAGGTCTAAAAATAGAATGCCAGAAAACAATAAGAGAAACGCTGAAGATTCTTCGTGGACGAGTCATTCGGTGCGTGATTCACTTTTTGAGATATCCTTTCCTAGTTTTACTTTCTCGAAATTGTGCAGCCGCTTCATTAAAACCCCGCGGCTATTTATTCCTTTAATTGTAACTGTAAATTCGTACCTTACTGTAGTTGTAAACAATTTTCACGGATTAACTAATTGATTTATACGCCAGTAACGGTACGACCGTATTCTGTGTCTGGTCGTTGTTAAAATACGCTCAAATTATTATTTACTGCTAGTGTGGACATTATTACTGGCGACAAATGAAAATTGCCGGTAATAATCGCTGCCGTGGAGAAATTACGTGTTCTCCAATGTCGATGCTCAAGCCTTATTACCACTTAACGGGACTGGAGTTCTGTTCTCAAATTACAGGTTACAATAGATCTGCGGCTTGGCTGTTTACCGGTTTTTTCTCTTTTTACTCGTGTAAATCGTTCCTAGAATTTGCAGTAGCAACAGGAGAAATTAAAATGTTGATGCCGATCAAAGCTTTGTGCAGGCACTTATGTTTTTGCAATTTCACTCACTCCGGTATATCAATAATTTAAAAATGTAAAAGAATTCCTCCAGTTGCCTTCATTGCCATTCAAGCTCAGGATATACATCCATATTTAGGGTGGTATGAGATCTACAAAATCTCAACAGTCGGCCTCAGCTCAACTTAATAGGGGATGGAATTTAGGAGTCGTACGTAACTCAAACAGCTTTTCTTTGAGTTACATTTTGACATAGACGATTTGGAGCTACTATTTGTTATATATTGCAGGAGAGAATAAGTCTTGCCTTTTCCATGTTACTCAAATAGAGAGGCCTCAAATTTAATTGCGATTACCGATTAATTCCAAATTACCTTTTAAACCAATCATTTTCAAATTTTTATTCAATCCAATTCATTTAAGTGTGAGTAATGCATTTTATCGCAGTTTGGACGAGTTATGTAATCGTTACCTTGATACGAAAGCGTAGAACGGACACGAGTAAAAAATTCTCATATTTTCGACTTCGAACTCGAAAATTTCGACTTTGAACTCGAAATTTCGACTTTGAACTCGAAATTTCGACTTCGAACACGAAATTTCGACTTCGAACTCGAAAATTTCGACTTTGAACTCGAAATTTCGACTTCGAACACGAAATTTCGACTTCAAACACGAAATTTCGACTTTGAACACGAAATTTCGACTTTGAACACGAAATTTCGACTTCGAACACGAAATTTCGACTTCGAACTCGAAAATTTCGACTTTGAACTCGAAATTTCGACTTCGAACACGAAATTTCGACTTCAAACACGAAATTTCGACTTTGAACACGAAATTTCGACTTCGAACTCGAAATTTCAACTTCAAACTCGAAATTGAATCTACTGCGCAAGTCCTACTTCCTAACTCGAAAATTTTATTAATGCGCATGTGCGAACTTCGAACGGCGCAAGCGTCGCACATCAGATGGTCTGTGGTCTGTTTGTGTGCCGTGTACCATCTGATGTGCGACGCTTGCCCCGTTCGAACTTCGCACATGCGCATTAATAAAATTTTCGAGTTAGGAAATAGGACTTGCGCAGTAGATTCAATTTCGAGTTCAAAGTCGAAATTTCGTGTTTGAAGTCGAAATTTCGAGTTCGAAGTCGAAATTTCGAGTTCGAAGTCGAAATTTCGTGTTTGCAGTCGAAATTTCGAGTTCGAAGTCGAAATTTTCGAGTTCGAAGTCGAAATTTCGTGTTCGAAGTCGAAATTTCGAGTTCAAAGTCGAAATTTTCGAGTTCGAAGTCGAAAATATGAAAATTTTTTACTCGTGTCCGTTCTACGCCTTCGTACCTTGACGACTTGATTTTGTTCACATTTTTTCACTGCTAAAAATCACCACATTAACTAAATTAAATGAAATAATGTATAATATATACTTTACATTTGCCTTTCGACAATGAGCCTTGCCCTTGTTATATCATAATTATTCTATCTTCCACTTCCTCCCTCCCCTCTCCTTATTTCCCTCTTCCGTACTGTAAATCCACACTTCATTTCTTATCCCCTCCCTTCCCTTTGATATTTTGGTACTTTCTATATCCGATTCCTTCTCTCCGTCTTCTTCTACTCCTTCATTTTCTTCTTCTCCCTCTAGAAACTCTACAAAATGCTTTCTCCCTTCGCCTATCTCTATCTTTCCCATTCCATCTTCTCTCCTTTTTTTCCTCTCTTGGTTTATGTATTTCCACGCTTATTTTTCTATTTTTATACTTCTTATCCTTTGTTCTTCTTTTTCCTTCATTCGTTTCTTTCTTTCGCTGCATTTCTTCTTGTATTTTTCTTTGGCTTTTAAGTATTCTTCGCTTTTCGTTTTCCCTTTTTTCCATTTCCTTAATTCTCTTCTCGTCTCTCTTTTTGCCTTCTTGCATTCTATATCGAACCACCCCCTTCCATTTCTTCACTTCTTACTGCCCCTTTTATAACGGGTGTCCTAAAAAAAACCGAACGAAATATTTTCGGTAATAACTCGTGCATTTCTTATCCGATTTGGATGAACCTGGCCTTAAATTGAAGCCAAGGAATCAGGCTTTCGAGCTGTCTAAGAACTTACGACAGATGGTGCTGCAATAGATCTCTTAGTGATACTTGTCTCAAAGGTTCATTTCAGGGGCCCACGCCCCTGGTCAATTATCAACCAGTCGTTATGAGACTCACATGACTGTGAAGGACGTTCATTTTTCTTTAAGAATCTTGTTTCAGAAGTTAATTTGGTTCACGCATTGACTTTCTGTGATTATTTAAAAAATATGTGTTTTCACATTTTTTCATGCAGAATGAACATGACTAAAGTAACAATGAAGCAACAAGAGCTTAATTCTCAGTAATAACCTTTAAATTTCCTTCAGTTCGCATCCGCTTGTGGTTTTCATTCAATTAGATCCTGTATTACTGAAAATTAAGCTGAAAATGCATCACTGTTACTTCAGTTATGGTCATTAGGCGTGAAAATAATAGACTAGGCTAGAATTTCAAAAAAAGCTTTCTATATTATGCTAGAAGCAAATCGGATAACATTTTGACGACAAGTGTTTCTAGACTAATTGGACCCTGCTGAATCCGAAAATCACTGTCGGCAATTCGAAATCTCAACCGGAAGTCCGTAATTCTAGATGGCGCTCAAGACTGAGCGTCATATCTAAAATAGCATGAAAATCACGGATTTTTCGTCCAAAGACGTGGTGTACAAAATTAAAGATCGCTTCATTCTCTACAAGAAAGGCCCTAATGATTTTTTTCGTACAGGCGACGGTTTACCCCTAGCGCGGGCGAGAAGTTGAGCGTGCCGCGCGGTTTCACGCGCTCAGTTAAGATTAATACAAAAAACTAGCTTCTTAATTTTTATGGAGTTTTTCGATATATTTCATCAATATACACCTAACTACACAAGATTAGTAGGATATTCACATTTTATTTCGCCTTTTCAATGTACAAACGACGTTTTCTGCCTTTGACTGTAGGTTGCTTTTGAGGTGCGCCAGAAGCAAAGATCAAATCGGATAACATTTTGACAACAAGCATTTTTTGGCTAACTGAACCCTGCTGAATCCGAAAATCACTGCTTCGATTTCGAAATATTGACTGGAAGTGCGCTATTCAAGATGGCGATCGAGTTCTCACGCGCTCAGCGATTATTCAAACAAAAAACTTATTTCTCAATTTTTATCGAGTTTTTCAATATATTTCAGCAATATACGCTTTAATACACAAGATTAGTAGGATATTCACATTTTATTTCGCCATTTTCAATGTACAAACGACGTTTTCTGCCTTTGACTGTATGCTGCTTTTGAGGTCCGCCACAGGCAAAGGCCAAATCGGATAACATTTTGACAACAAGCATTTTTTGGCTAACTGAACCCTGCTGAATCCGAAAATCACTGCTCCGACTTCGAAATATTGACCGGAAGTGCGCTATTCAAGATGGCGATCGAGCTCTCACGCGCTCAGCGATTATTCAAACAAGAAACTTATTTCTCAATTTTTATCGAGTTTTTCAATATATTTCACCAATATACACCTAAATACACGAGGCTAGTAAGATATTCACATTTTACTTTACGTTTTTCAATTTACAAACGCCGTTTTCTGCCTTTCACTGTAGGTTGCTTTTGAGGTCCGCCATAGGCAAAGGCGAAATCGGATAACATTTTGACAAGAAGCATTTTTTGGCTAACTGAACCCTGCTGAATCCGAAAATCACTGTTTCGATTTCGAAATATTGACCGGAAGTGCGCTATTCAAGATGGCAGTCAAGTTCGACGCTACCTTTTATTAATTTTGCATACGATGTGAAAAATGAATGAGTGGACTGGAGGAATTTATATTTATTGTGAAAAACAGTTAAACATGAGAATGAAGATTTAATAAAGCCAAAAAATTTATGAAATTAAAAAAATTGAGTTAATAATTGTCTTTAACAAGCTGCATCACTTGACAACGAATAATGCACTAAAGGTGGTCATTGGTGTTCGAGTCTGACAAAGTGACAATCTTGGTCAGTAAAAAGCAAGGAGCTTTACCTACCTACTTTTACGTGTACCTACTAATAATATTGCACCTGAAATTCGCAATGCAAGCCATACTGGGAAATACAATAAAAAGTGTAGTGAATCGTAATCTTTGCTTGATTTGTCAGAAAAGAAAAAATTCGTGAATCAAAACGAACTTCTGAAAGAAGCTTTTTGAAGAAAAGTAAACGTGCTTCAAGGTTATTTTTATCTCATAACCATTGGTTGTTAACTGACCAATCCCCATGCACGTAAAGTAAGCCTTTAAAACAAGCATGGCTAAGGCTACTATGGCAACGCCATCTGTCGTGGTCTCTTGAATGAATCGATAGCCTGATTCTTTAGCTTTAATTTAAGTCCAGGTTCATCCAAATCGGTTAAAAAATGGATGAGTTGTCCCCAAAAATATTTCGTTCGGTTTTTTTTAGGACACCCGTTAGTTTTCTCCAGCTCTTTGATTTTTTCTTCCACCCCCTTTGCTTCGAATAAGGGTTTTTAGTATGAGAGGGTCCTTTTCTAATTGTGACGTCAAGCCAATCAAGCGGCAGCGCACTATGCGCAGATGGTATACGGTTTATGGCGGCGCATAGGGGGTCTGACATGGCACATCTTCCATCCTTTTATGCTGAAAACCCTTATTTAGCTTTTTCCAACTTTTGCCTGTATTCCTAGATGGTCTCTTCATTCCACCTTTCTTTCTTAATTACCTTTTTCGTTATACGTTCCCTATTTCGTTTTCCATTCTCCCTTTTTATTTCCCCCTCTAACGACATGTGGTCTGATTCTACCCTTTGCCCTATTCTGAACTTCTCCACCTCTTCATACGTTTCTTCATTTATTAATACGTAGTATATTACCGATTCCCCATTTGGTCCTACATACGTAAACTCTCCCTTTTCATCTCCTTCTTTGTTTCCGTTTAAAACCTTCCACCCTTTTTCTTCTGCCAGTTCCTCCAGGATTCTTCCTTCTTTATTCTCTGTTTTGTCCTTTGTTTCTCTCCTTGCTTTCCCTTTGTTTTCTATCCACGTTCTTTCCCCCTCTCTCTCCTAACCTTGCATTAAAGCACTCTTTCTTGCTTCCCTTCTTCTATTCTTTCTGCTATTTTCTTTTTCATTGTTTTCATGTCCCGGCTGTACACTGTCATTATTTGCCATTTCTTATTATCTATTATCACGTATATACCTTCTTCCTCCCTCTTTGAGTTTTCTTTTATTTCTTTAATCCCTTCTTTTATGCCCCAAAAAATTGAATGAAATAAAGATCCATAAATATCACCACAAACCATAGTGTCTTTGGACATAAAGGACGCTTATTTCTTCTGGATATAATCTCAAAATTCAATGACATTTTTGTTTCCTAATCTCAAGGGTCAATGAATTATAAAGCTCGTTCACAACATGTTATTGGGCTCTTGAGAATAGGCAACCCTGGTTTAAAAACTCATACTTTTATCAAAACAAAGAGTTTAATTTTCGAAATAATCTCACCAAGTTCCACTCGTGCGTAATCGGTTAAATTTTAGAAATAATTACTCAAGCTTTGTTGCCGTTTGGGTACTGAAAACAATTCCGTAACCATTCTCAAAATTTAAAAGATTAAATACCATGCACGTGTGGTATTATAAGCGATGATTGCTTTATTATCGTGGAACTGTTTACAAGCTTGTGTAAACTTGTACATAAATCGTGCAATATTGAAGTAAGGTTACAAATCAAATGAATAATAGAACTCTAATTCGTGCATACAATTTATTATTTCTTTTCACTACTGAATAGATACTGATTTTCGGTTCTTACATAATGTCAAAACGCAAAACCTATAGACTCCATGTTTTGATTCACTCTACAGTAACATCTTGTTCACCGCATCGTTTATAAGAAATAATCGAGCAATAAAAGGCACCATTTATACGATGCTGCGGTTTCTGTGAAAGCATTTTATCGGCTTCTAAATAAAGGTTAGGTAATTTTACGGCTTCAGCTCTAGAAAAACGTCACTTATCCTGTGCGACTTTATTGCTGCTGACGAGCAAACTCTATAAAAGCAACATTCTACACAATAACGTTTGATTTGTGGCTCGTGCAAGGGGCAAAAGCTAAGAGGAGTATTGAACAAATTTAGACCCTTTACACGGAGAAAGTTAAAATTAGTCTACAAAAGGGGTAAAAAAGTTGTGTGAACTAACAACAAAACACTCCGAAGACACGTTAAGTGTGTTAAGGCAATTAGGAGCGGCTTTCGCGAAATTTTTTGAGAGGAAAAAAAGTCCTCTGCAATGCCAAATGTATTTCTTGATAACTGAAAGAACAAATGAGAAATTAATATCAGAAGAGTTGTTTTCTTTTCGTCAGAGATGGTTTTTAGTAGTCTAGGTCAAGAGTTTTCGTGATTACCGGATGATTAGTAAAAACCCGATTCTCTAAGATGGGAATGCAGGTAATCGGAATGAAAGTTTCTGCGGCTTGTTTTTACCGTATCTTGACCTTTCGGATCATCACGACACCGTATAAACTTTTAACCATTGTTATTGATTTAGTAGAAACTTGTAGCTACATCCACGGAATTAAGAGTTTCTGGCTTTTAGCGTCAAAACACCAAAGTGCTTAATCGCCTTTAACTTGTAAACAAGTGACAACCTTGAGCAAAATCTCGAAATGCCACTCGGTAAGGTCGTATGGGTATGTGAGGAAAATCATCCGAACTTTTACTTAAGTAGCAACCTCAAAAGGTGAACGTCACCACAATCTAAAAGTCATTGTGGAATTTCTCTTGGGTAATCGCAATTATCCATGGACATCCCAAAACTATCAATAATGCACGAAGTGAGAAAGTTAGAAAATTGGATTTAATTAATCGCCTCTCAATATTTGTCATTTTATATCAGAGGCCCACTCCCTAATTATATGCGATGATTCGTTGCAAAAGTATGGGTATTTATATTTAAATAATTTTACATAGAAAGAGGGGCCGTTTAATAGCGTGTTGTGCAAATACGAAGCGTAACTTTACAATTGCTGCGTTTTACATAAGGCGGAATTAACAAAATTGGGTAATTATATGTTAATTGTTCTCGTAATAATAATGATGAGACGCACCTAAAGCGTATCTGTTCAAAGCTGGAAACCTTAACGAAATAATTTAAATATTTATGAGCGAGGCCATTGTATGAGAAAAGAGACATTAAAGAGTGTGCAAACTATAGAGGTGTAACTTTAACCAGCATACCAGGGAAGATATTAACAAGAAACTTGAGAAAAGACTAAGGGAAAAACTAGAAGTGACACTATAGTAAGACAGCTAGGAGAGAAAATGATAAGAAAAGGTGACCTGAAAAAGGCTTTCGACCGTGTAAGGCGAGAGGATGTCTGGAAAAGTTTAGAAAAAAGAGGAGTAGAAAGAGGTATGATAGAAATTATTAAGGACTTATACAAAAACAATAAGAACACAAGGTGAGAACGTTAAATGAAGAATCATCTGCATTTGAAACAAGAATAGGCCTAAAGCAGGGATGTGTCTTGAGCCCACTTCTGTTTTCCATAATCATAGACGACGCAATAAAGAGTAGCAAAAATAGGTGCACAAATATGCACTTAGGAAATGGGAAAATGGAAACATTTATAGTGCAAGTATTAATGTTTGCGGACGATATGATTTTAATAGCAGACTCAGAAAAAACACGAACGAAATCTAGAAATATATCAAATGATTAATTCGGGGTGGTAGAATCATTGTCTTTTTTGAATTTTTAACTTCTACGCTCATGGAGCAGATACTGAAATCGATCAAAAATCAAATCCCCTAAAACATCAAATCTTGTTTATTTTCTTGCTATTGCTATACTTTCAAATTCTTTTAAAAAGTTGAAGTTTTTGCCATCTCCGAAATTGCCAACTAATATATTGTGAATAATTTTTTTTATATTTAGAACGAGAATTTTAGTACCTACATATCAACATGGCAACATGGCAACATAGCAACATGGCAAATCATAAACAACATCCAGGGCAAGACCAAAAACCGAAATGAATTACATATCTCCGGAGACCCCATTATTACAGCTAATGCCTTCAACGAATATTTTGTCAAGGCAGCGGGAAAACTCGTGAGCAATTTGGATAAAATACAATACTCTGATAATATCATATCAAACAAAAAGTCAATTTACATAAAACCAGTTACAACGTTTGAGATAATCGACATAGTACGAAATCTGAAAAATTCAGAGAGTAGGGGCGTCGATGACATCTCGGTCAATTTGTTAAAACACTGCATCCTCGAAATTCAGGAGCTATTAACCTATATCGTCAACAATTCGCTATCTTTCGGAAAATTCCCGAACCAACTCAAAGAAGCCCTCATTCCTCATTAAACCTATATTCAAAAAAGGCAGTGTCTCCGATCTCAAAAATTATACGCCGATAAGCCTTCTCTCAGCCTTCTCCAAAATCTTTGAGAAAGCGATGCACAATCGGCTATCTGACTTCTTCATGACCAATGGACTTCTAAGGAGTACGCAGCATGGCTTCTTTAAGGGAAAATCCACACAAACGGCCCTATTTGAGTTCATCTCAAAAATTCTATCGAATTTAGAAGGAAAAAACCAAGCCCTCGGACTGTTCCTCGATCTGTCGAAAGCGTTCGACTGTCTCGACAAACAAATTTTTTTCAACAAACTGGTGCGTTATGGAGTCAGGGGCGTCGCCTTGAACTGGATAACATCTTACCTCAAACATCGTACTCAACGAGTAACCCTGGAAAAAAATTCAGTTAAATATCGATCTGACCTGCAGGAAATATCACTGGGAGTTCCGCAGGGAAGCATTCTAGGCCCCCTCTTCTTCATAATATATGTCAACGATCTCGAGCTAGGGACAGATCCATCATCCGATCTAGTACTTAATTATGCAGATGACACAAGTTTACTGGTGTCTGCAAAATCTCTCGCAAATTTAACAACAAAAGCAGACAAACTGCTTGGGGAAGCATCCAATTGGTTCACCAAGAATAAACTCGTTTTTAACACTGACAAGACTAGCTGCGTGCTCTTCACAAACAAGGGCTGTAGGGAGGACGCACCGCAGCAGCTAACAATTAATAACACACAACTCCAGCTTTCTGCGAATTCAAAATTCTTGGGCCTTCTCATCGATAACAATCTAAATTGGGCAGCACATACTGAAGATTTGTGCAGGAAACTATCATCGGTACAATATTCCATCAGAGTACTGAAAAAATATCTCTCATTCAATGGGCTAAAAATGATTTATTTCTCAAACTTTGAGTCGCTAATAAGATATGGTATTATGATATGGGGACAAAGCTCACACATGACTCAGGTCTTCGTGATGCAGAAAAAAACACTGAGAATTCTACTAGGTTTTAAACCTAATCACTCGTGCAGAGGATTGTTCAAAGCTCATGAAATCCTAACAACCACAGGATTGTATATACTGGAGACTCTAAAGTTTGCTCACAGGCACCAGCACATCTTCAGCCACCTAAGAAAATGCCACGATCACAACACTCGTAAAAACGATTTGACATACCCAACCCACAGATTGTCACTATATGAAAAAAACTGCTTTTATGCTGCAATCAAGTTGTTCAACTGCTTACCATCATGGCTGAAAATGGAAAATAACTTTAATTCATTCAAGAAAGCACTTCATCACTATCTCCTGGAATTGGAACCCTACAATCTGGAAGAATATACCTCCAAAGAGATCTGAGTTGTCAATAATAATTAGTGTAGTGAAAGTCTGTTTTAATGTTTTACCTCAATTATACAATCATAATGTATACCTATATTTATGACGATACCATCTTTCTGTTACCTACTGATGTGTGTAAATAAATATTATTATTATTATTATTATTATTATTATCTAATGATGACATTAATTGGACGGTTAAGTGACAGTTTGTTTTGAAAATTTTAAAATTGATGTGCCGTAAACTAAGTGTTCTTTGGACATTTTTTCCTTTCAATCTTAATTAAGTCGCAGAATTATTTACCAAAAAATCAGAGAAAATATGTGTATTCGGGGCATCCGTACCAGTTGTATGCTGCCGAAGAATAAATATTTTCCGTAGCTTTTACTACTTTTGTAACTTTTACACTCCGCGGAACAGTTATTGGAATCGACCGCAAAATTCGAAAAAATCGAATCGCCAAAAACGTCAAATCTTTACGTGTTAGGATAGAGACAATTTTTTTAAAATGTGGTGTAAAGAAGTTAAAAATATGAAAACTGTACGTGTATTACAATATGTTACCATATGGCCCCAATTGCTAGGCGGTTTTATTATTTTTCTAATTTTTGATTTAGAAAAATAACAATACTGCTGTAAATGATGGCACTCATAATTGAAATTGATTCTTACAATAATGTCAGGGCGAAATATGGGTGTAAGGTAAACTTTCATCAAGGGAGTGAATTTTCGTTTGTCTAGTTAGAACTTAGCAACCAATCGTAGAACTCCTACCACATCAACAACGAGAATTATCGCTAACATGCGATGGACTAAAAATTCACCCTCCATTTAAAAACACAGCAATCACATCATTATCTGAAATATGTTTCAAAAAACATTTTTAATAACAATTGCCTTTTTTTTCAGATTTTTCCTCATTGAGAAAGACCCGGAAAATTTTAATGGATCCCGACTAAGGTAATTTATTTGATTTTTTATTATTCACTTAGTTTATGTCGACAAGTTCGATCGGTTGAGTTTCAATCCAATGTTGCACAAAAATTACGTTCAAATCAATCGGATTGACTCAAGCGGATTGAAGTTGTCGATATAAACTAAGTAAATTGATATTCTTAAGACAGTTAAAAAAAATCCCACCAATAAAATTATCTCCACTTTCGGAACGAATTGTGTAGTAGAAAATTGAAAATTTTGGAAATGCAAAAACAGGAAGGGAAAGCATATTTTTTTGTTTCTCTAGGCGGTGGTCGAAAGTTCTATTCTCTTCTAGATACTGGGGGTTTGTGTTCGTTTTTTTTGTCGTGTATGATCATTAGATTTTTGCTTAAAGTAAATGCTAATCGATCACCAAAACAGCTTTTCTTTTTTTATTCTGTAACAGATGAAACTCAAAATATTAACAGGAAAAGCAATTAGTTTCACGAGAGTTTTCTCTACCACGAGCACTATTATTAGCTTTGATTGGAGTCGATAATCAACATTTTGACATTTCAGCTCGATATCTGCTTTCATCGCTAGGGGATAAATTTTCCAATCCGTTTTCGACTAAACTGCCAATGATCTCAACCAAATTACAGAATTTCTTTTCGGATGCAAATACATGTCCGTCTTTCCGTTGCCCTGTAAATTATAACTCGAGGACTGATATGTTTGTAAAGATTAATATTTGAGTGCGCCCTTTTTGAACTTTAGAACATGCATACATTGAAATTTTAAACTCTTCCAACTTGAAAACGAATACAGCTATTGATGTAAAATCGCCAGCGTAGATTAGGTACTGACAATCTTAGAAATATTTTGGCCTCTGAATGATCTTTTCAAGACGAATATTTTTCGAGATTTGGAATTTTCAAATATTCGTATTTAGAAGAATTGCCCCTTACTAGTTGATAACTTTTGAACAAATCAATATATCGAGATGAAATTCTTCTATCACATAAAAGACATGTCTGTCTTTTCCTTACCCTGTAAATAATAACTCGAGGACTGATATGTTTGTAGGCATGAATATTCGAATGCGCATTTTTTGAACTTTTTAACAAACATTGAAATTTTAGACTTTTCTAACTTGAAAACGAATTTTGTTATCGACCTTGGATGACTGACAATCTTAGCAATATTTTAGTCCATGAATCATTTCTCCAAGACACATATTTTTCGAGATTTGGAATTTTCAAATATCTAACGTATTAGGAAGAACTTCCCTCGGAATTACCTCCTACTATAGTTTACATACTGGCAATAACTTTGGAGTAAATCAATATATCTACATGAAATTCTACTCTCCCATAAGATATGTCCGTCTTTCCTTTGCCTCGTAAATAATAACTCGAAAACTGATATGTTTGTAGAGACGATTATTTGAACTTTTGAACAAACATTAAAATTTTAAACTCTTCTAACTTGAAAACGAATATTGCTATGGACGTGAAATCGCCAGCATAGATTACTGACACTTTTAACAATATTTTAGTTTGTGAACGATCTCTTCAAGACAACTATTTCTTGAGATTTGAAATTTTCAAATATTCGCATTAGGAAGAACTGCCTCTTGTTAGTTTATAGATGATAACTTTGGAACAAATCAATGTATCGACATGAAATTCTTCTCTCACTTAAAAAAATGTCCGCCTTTCCGTTGCCCTGAATAACAACTCGAGGACTGATAATTATGCTTGTAGAGATGATTATTTGAATGCGCGTTTTTTGAAGTTTTGAACAAACATTGGAATTTTAAACTCTTCTAACTTGAAAACGAATATTGCTATTGATGAGAAATCGGCAGCATCATAGATTACTGACAGTCTTAGCAATATTTTGGTCTGTGAATGATAGGTTGAAGAATATTTTTCGAAATTTTGAATTTTTAAATATTCGTATTGCCTCTTGCTGGTTTATTGATGATAACTTTGGAACAAATCAACATATTGACATGAAATTCTTCTCTCACATAAAAGACATGTCCGTCTTTCCGTTGCCCTGCACGTTTGTTGAACTTTTGAACAAATATTGAAAAGTTGTTGAAAAATTTACAAATGCAAAAACAGGAAGGGGAAGCATATTTCTTTGTTTCTGGAGGCGGTGGTCGAAAGTTCGATTTTCTTCTAGATACTGGGGGTTTGTGTTCGTTTTTTTTTGTCGCGTACTATTTGTATGATAAGTAAAGTTCGGGATAGATACAGTAATGTACCTATATTGCTTTACTCATTAGGCTGTTTTCTTAAAATAAATGCTAAAATCGATCACCAAAATAGCTTTTTTCTTTTTTTATTCTGTAACAGATGAAACTCAAGATATTAACAGTAAAAAAGCCAACGAAAGATGTATATCAATGCGACGTGTCTCCCTGTAGATGTTTACCTTGTTAATGTGTATGTAGGGGCGAGCTGAATTTACTGGTGGAGTCGGGTGCAGATTTTATAAATCTGCACCTAGTTGTAGTGCCTCCGCAGACGCACAGTGGTGTTAAAAAGACGAAATTATGAAAATTGGCCGTACATAATTAAACAGTAGAGAGTTAACAAAAAAACATCATATTTGCGAAGTAGGTATGTAGAATTAGCACTAAGGGGGTTGAAAAAGGGAATGAGAAGTCCAAGGTAATGAAAAAAGGTGATGAAAAGTCAAGAGGAATGAAAATGAAGTGTGGATTAAGTAGAATTACGAAATAAAACACTAAAATAACCAAATTATGCAATTAAAACTTTTGTGGGGGTTGAAATAAGCACTTATACCTGCCTATTGCGAAGGAAACTGAAAAATTGTAAAAGGTAAACTGAATCCCAAATGCGTTCAATTTTATAACCGTCGAATAACGAAATTATGCGAATTTTGCAAAATTAGCACTTAGGGGGTTGAAAAATCGTAAAGGTGGATGAAAAATCAAAAGGTATCAGGATTAACCGTGGCTAAGTAAAATTACGGAAAATAACACCAAATTAACCCAATTATGTAAATTTAGCATTTGAAGACTTGAAACATTGCGAAGGGGGATGAAAAAAGTGAAAAATTTAATCATCATCCAAATGGGTTCAATTTATTACAGAAGAAAAACGAAAATATCCGAATTTGGCAAAACTAACACCTAGGGGGTTGAAAAATTGTAAAGGGGGATGAAACGTCAAAGTGGATGAGAATTAATCGTAATTAAGCAGAATTACAGAAAATAACACGAAAGTAAACCAATTATGCAAATTTAGATTTTGGGGGTTGAAATGTTGCGAAGGGGGTTGGAAAAGTGAAAAAGATAAACATAATCCAATTGAGTTCAATTTATTACCGAAGGAAAACTAAATTATGTGAATTTTGCAAAATAAACACTTAGGGGGTTGAAAAATTGTAAAGAGGGATGAAAAGTTAAAAGGGATGAGAATTAATCGTAATTAAGTAGAATTACAGAAAATAACACGAAAATAAGCCAATTATGCAAATTTGACTTTTGGGGGTTGAAACATTGCGAAGGGGTCGAAAAAGTGAAAAAGGCAAGAACAATTCATAAGGCAAAACTGCGCGAATTTTACAAAATTAACCAGCGGAAATCACCCGAAAAAGAAGCGGTCTGGGTAAATTTTGCTCTTTGAGGGTTCACATATCATGAAAGGGGTTGAAAAATTGTGGATGGGTCAAAAATTAATGAAAATCACTTTAAATTAATAACAAATTAGAAGAAAGCAAAAAAAAAATAAATGAAATATATTTACTCCGCTTGCTAGGGCTTAGGGGTTGTTAGTAGCGTAGGGGTTGGTTTTAGGATGAAGACTCATAAGACCTTTTTCAATGGTTGACCGAAATCTATTGAACCCCATAATTTTATTCCACCACTTACATGAAAAAATTTCCAGTTTCAACCCTTAAATTTCATCCCCCTTGTTAGATATTAATGAAAATTTGCCCATCCGCCTACAGTGGCGCTGTAAATTACCACATCAAATTTAGCCCTGATACGTTGAGCAGTTTTTGAGTTCTCGCATTTTTTTGTTTCGGCATGTTAGGGGGTTGTACCGCCTTTAAGGGTCGTTTTTCGCGAATGATGAATAAGACCTTTTTTGTACCATCAATAGAAAGCTATCGAATGGTAATATTTTCAACTATACATTCTTCATTGAAAATTCGAGTTTCCACCCCTAACTTTCATCCCCTTCGATAATTTTCTCCTAAAATTCGATCTTCCCTTCTCGAAGATGCAGTGTGTAAGATGTCACAGTTTCGCAGAAGATATTGCTTCTCTGTGTCAAATTACAGGGCTTTATGGACGTTTCAACCCCTAAACTCCAACCCCCTATTTCACCACCCCCACATGCCCTAAAGGAAGTTGTGTTTTCAATTTCACCACCCTAACCCAATTCGTTTAAAAATTAAGGTAATTTGTAGATTCATGTTTTCAACACCTCATGATTTCACCCCTTTATGATTTACAGGGGTGAGTTTATTTTTCCGGTGTGACATAACTCCTTGCGTATTTACTGACTTCAGTTGTTCATAAATAAACCAATAGGGTTTCAGAAAAAATAAATAAAATATAATTATCGACTTGCAAAGAGTTAGGGGTGGTTAATGGCCCAGGGGTTGGTTTTAGATTGAAAACTCATAAGACCTTTTTTCAATAGTTGACCGAAATCTATCGAACCCCGTAATTTTAGGCTACCATTTACTTGAAGAAATTTCAAGTTTCAACCCTTAAATTTCATCCCCTTTGTTAGATATTTTTAAAAATTTGTCCATCCACCTATAATGTCACTGGAAATTCACAAACCAAATTGTGCCTTGATACGTTGAGTAGTTTTTGAGTTCTCGTATTTTTGTGTTTCTGCATGTTAGGGGTTGTAGCGCCTATAAGGGTGGTTTTTCGCAAAATATGAATGACACCTTTTTTGAATAATTAATGGAAAGCTATCGAATGACGCCAATTTCGACTAGTACCTATTAAGCGGAATTTCGAGTTGCTACCCCTAATTTCCACCCCATTTGTTCGATTTTACGAAAAAACGCATCCCCCACAAGATTTCACCGATATATGTGTGTACGTTGAGTTTCCGACAGCTGCGTGCAACCCTTGCGGAGTTATCATATTTTTTGTGGTTTTCATCCCCTAAATTTCATCCCCCGAAATTGGCACCCCCTCACTTTCAACAGACTTGAAGGTCGAACGTGCATACTAATTTTCAGCAAGATATCTCCACTAGTTCTCGAGTTATTGAAATTAGTAGTTTTTCGGTTTTTCACCCCTAGCTCCCACCCCCTTGGTCCGATATGGCCCAAAAGCAATCCCCGCCTTACTTTTCGGGAGACGAAGCTGCCTACCAAGTTTCAGCTCGATATCTCAATCCGTTCTCAAGTTATCCGACGGACAGACTGAGGAGCGATCGAGCGAGCGATAGAGCGAGCGAGCGAGCGAATAAGCTAAGACAAGAGTACCTCCGCATTCTGCTACGGCACTAAAAACAATTAGTTTTCACTACCACGAGGACTATTATTAGCTTTGATTGGAGTCGATAATCAACATTCAAAAGACGATGGTACATGTTGACAAAATTTGTTTTCGTTAGGGGACAAATTTTCCAGGCCGTTTTCGTCTAAACTGCCAATGATCTCAACCAAATTACAGAGTTTCTTTTCGGATGGTCTGCCTGGGGCAGAAACAAATTGAAAACGATGAGGGTCTACGGCTGGCGTTTTCGTCGACTTTTCGCCTCCGGAGCGGCCGGCGTCCCATTCCGGTCGAAATCCCTCGAATCTGTTGCGCTAATGGAGGGTGCGAGGCGTTATAAATAATGCATGAGGAGGACAGCCTCAGCATGATCGGTAGAGATTTCATTTTAATTTTTGGGAAGCATTAATTTTCATCACCTTGAACAAAGGGAACGCGGGTAAGCCAATGGTGGGGTTCCATAGAGCACGCTGCAATGCTTTTAACGTATTACCAAGCATTACCTTAATCAGACTGCTAATGATAACATATACAGCTAATTACAGCCCTTTTGTCATGTCACCAGGGCGTGAGGCCGTAACGTTCCGCAATTTCCAAGGGAATTAGAACAATGAAGTGGGAGCATAAATTCCCTCTCGAATATCATCTCTTCGATGGAAAAGTGGCTGCCGCTGCGCTGGTTGCATCGCTAAACAATGTCAAATCTGGTGTGAAATACGGCAAAAGATAACGAGTGTAACTGAAACTCTCCTGAATTAATATTCGCGGCTCTATTCTCCTATTCCGAGTCGACTTCATTATAATTTTAAACAGAAAAGAACCGAGGGATGTTCAGACGTAAATTGAAATTTATATAATGAACATCCGAATTAAATTCGTTTAAATTTTAATTGAGAACGGTTTAAAAAGGCGGCTCAGCTGGAATTGCGAACGCTCTTAAACAATGATTTTGTTGGAATATTTGAATGCCGTTTTGGATTTTGTTAATGGAATTTGCATGTTCTTGACGAAAATTTTGAGTTGAGGCTGTTTTAAAGCCACTCTTATCACTTTTAAATAATTATCCTGCACCTGAAGGCGGCTAGAAAATGAGCGTTGGCGTTGGTGGATTTACTGCTTAAACGTGAAGCCGATGGAAAATTATACTCTGACAACTGTAGTTTAGAAAAGTCCAGTTTTAAATATTTGTGAGTCAAGTTACAAAATTTAATCGATGACTCACTTTTTCGGGCGTGTTGGGTCAGTTTCTATTTATTTGTATCTCTAGAAGAAATTGTAGAACAATGATGTTCAATAACAATAGGCGGTAAAATAGTAAACAAGAGAAGTTGGGTTTAGTTGTCAGCATTTGAATTGATTTTCAAAGGAGAGTCACGAATGTTTTTAGTTATGCAATAATTTGTTGCTTTTCTTAAAGAGAAATTATGTCAAAAACTGTGTTCAGCATCAATAGGGGCGAAAGTAGGTAGATATTGTCATTGAAAAGCTTATCGTGATTTTCTTAATCGCACGACGAGGTTTTACTTACGTTTGTTTCAATATAAACTAAGTCAGAATCTGTGTCAGAGGTCGTTCGTGCGGGCGGTTGTCGATCGCTGATGCTGTCGTGTACATTGCGCCAGACGTTCATTTACTAAAATCTAAAATACAAATGTTTTTTACCCCTAAAGTAACATTTTTTTTTAATTGCACTAAGGTTTTCCATCCGGTAATTCAACAGCTATCGAATTCAATAATAATAATTGCTCTTTTGCTAAGAAAAACTCAAAAAGGGGCCTTTTTGCCTCTAAAATGCTAATTTTCCACAAAATGACACTAATTTTTTGAACCGGCTATGCAATAAACATTATAATAATTATGCTTTTTTGTAAAATAAACTCAAAAAGTGCCTTTTTGGAACTAAAATGACATTTTTCGAAAAAATGGCACCAAGGTTTTCGACTTGAAAAAAAAATCAGCTGTCACATCCGGTAATACAAATATACAGTTATACATAGATTTTTTCCGACACCATTTTTTGACCAAAAAGGCACCTTGTGTGAATACATTTTGAGAAGCAGAATTCGAAGAGCTTTCACATGGACGTTAAAAATAGGGGTTTGTCTTTAAAATTTTAAAGTTACTGTGCCACTTTTTGTGAACTGATGCACCTACAAATTGCCCACTGAATATGTGTGCCAAATTTCATCTTGATACGTTCAATAGTTTGAGCTGCAGCGTGATTACAGACAGACAGACACACAGACACACAGATACAGACAGACATTTTTCAAAAACCATTTTCAGATTCCCAGGACCCTGAAATGTAAAGATTGAATGTTTTTGGCGATTCGATTTTTCGATCGATTTTATTAACTTGCTTCGCTAAAGCGTAGAAGTTAAAAATGACAGCACTTTGACAGTATATTTGCAGGAAATGGTCATTTTGTTTGTACCTACAACGTTCTTTTCTATAGGTAATAGTAGTTTATGTACCTAAGCTGTACCTAAAACTGCTTATTTCCTTCGTGTCTTTCTCCTTCATAGCATTTGGTGTGTCTTCGCCTTGTACTTGCCCACTATTTTCTTCCATTTTTTCCTATCTGCAATCTGTTTTCTCCATCCTTCTACCTCCAGAACTTTGATGTCCTCTTCTACTTGGTTCTTCCACCTTATCTGTGGCCGACCTCTCGCTCTGTCTTGCATTGGTTTGCGTTCAGTCATTATTCTCATCTGCCTTTTCCTTTCTTGTGATGCATTAATAGTCTATATTCATCTTCGTTTGTTTCCTTTGGTCCCATTATCGTTCTTATTACTCTTCCTTCAAATATTTTTAAGTTCTCTTCTTCGTTCGCTGTTATTGCCATGGTCTCAGCCTCATACATGACTACTGGGCGGATCGTCGACGTGTATAGTATGTCCTTATTTTTGCCCTCTTGCTAATTTTTTTGTCTTTCTCTTGTTGCAGTAGAAAACCCCTGCTTGGATCTTCTCGTTGAAGTGGAGTCTTTCGTTGTTTCTGTTTATCATGGCTCCCAGGTATTCAAATGCTTTAACCTCCTCGAATAAAGCTATCGCTTGCACCATATTTTTGTTGATCGTACCATGTTTTCAATTTTTCTCATTATTGCATCCAACGAAATTATAAATAACGATGCTGAAAGTGAGTCTGCTTGCCTGACACCCCTCATCTTTTCACTTTCTAGCCTGTCGAAAGTCGATGAACAGCATATCTATACCGTATTCTTTTCTCCTTCTCATAATTTGATTGATTATGTGATTTGCCTCTACTGTTAATCTTCCTCTTCTAAAACCGTTCTGATAATCTCCTATGCTCTTCTCTATGCGTTGCTCTAGCCTTTCTCTAATTAATCATTTAATATTTTATGCGATACATTTAACAGCGTCATCCCTTTATAACTCTCACATACAGCCATATCTCCTTTTTTGGGTATCAGCATCCTTTCTTCCCTCCATATTTGTAACTGTTTTTTTTTATTTTTGTCCTATGTAAATATCTATACAGGGGTTTAGTGTTATTATGTTTCCAGTCTCCTTCTAATTCCTCCATCGTTTTTTTCTATCCATTCCTTCCTCTCTTCTTTTGGCACAGTTTTGTTACCTCTCTTCTCTTTTGCTTGTCTTTTCCATGTTTTTGGTACTGTTCTTTTTTAACCACTGATTTCGTGATTTTTGTTTATCTTCTATTATTGTTTCGCATTGTTCGTCAAATCAGTGCCTTTTCTTTACATTTTGCTTTCTACCCATCTACAAGTGCTTATACTTAGAAAAATAAACCTATTAACTCTCGCTTAGTTTTGTACGGAAGCCATGAAGTGCCACTACACATTTCTATTATTTCTAAAAATGGAAATACAAATTTGTATCTGACCATGGCCGCCGTTAGGTACCCCGTAGGTGTGTGGTACTTGCCGCCAACGTCCATTTTTTATGACTTTCCAAAATTTGGCAGCATTTTATATACATATTTGGAGAGTAAGGTTGTTTTATTGTATACATTGCGAGCGTAAAATCTGTCATAAAGTTCCTTAAATTGTTGCTTTTGATCTCTGATGGTAAAAATCCTCGGGCAGGTTAGTTTTTCAACCGGTTTTTCAAAAATCTTAATTTTTCTCCGATTTCTTAGGTACCAAAATTATCAAAATAGCTGCGATAATTATAAGTGCACGAGAGTGAAACTTGAAACTAATGTTATTTGGTGAGATGAAAATGCGAATTGAAATTATTGTAGGTATGATTTTTCATGGTGAAATCAATCTGCCTCTGCTTCATCGCAATTCTGGATGGATGATGTTTATAGTCAAATCATCAAATAACGTGATAAAAGATATTTTGTCCAATTTACATAGATCAATAAAACAAGGCTCGGTTTTTAAATTATCTTATTATTTAAAAACTCATAGTCCCTAAAGCTCTGGACTATTTTTAACTTATTTTCAAGCGAATTTTAACCCCATGGAGAATCAGCTAGAAGTGCAAGCAAGCTTCTGTCTTATTCCAACTTTAAGAGCTTATTCACAACCACTTTACGTTCGTAACGTGACAATTTTTTTAACAATGGTCAACAATTATTTATAACAGTTTCTGACTTTTCTAGCTATTGTTGACGATTGTTAAACTTTGTTACATCACGTACGTAAAGTGGTTATGAAGGTTTAACTTAGTTATAATGTAGATTGAAGGTATATGGTAGACTACGGAAGCGTTAAACGGTCAGGCCAGTTGCCAGATGAACAGATGGACAGTTCAACTGTTTTCGAGACAGATCAACTGTCTAAGATAGTCCACCTATCTTCGAGACAGATGAAATGAACGACAATGAACAAATGAACAGTTGACCTGTCTCGAAGTCAGTTAAAGTGACGAGACAGTTGACATTTGAACGGTCTCGAAGTCAATTGAACTGTTGAACTGCCCATCTGTCAACTAGACTTCAAGTGTACAGTTTTGTTTACATTGTCAACCATGTCACAGGAAGATATTAACTTATTGGTATTTTGTAATATTTCCAAGTAATTTTAGCTTTTAGAGAAGCGAAATATCTCGTCAGGTCAACAAAGATAAAGACATAAGAAACAAAATATAAGTAGATCCCAATAACCATTACCTGCACACACCTCATACTTCTTCAGGTATCTGAAAAAATTGTAAAATACCTCTTCGCGTGCTAGGAAAATAATTTCATTCATATCAACTTCGATGGTATGCGTGTTATACTTTTCCCTCTCATCCAATTACCCCTAATTAAGTTGCTATTTATTTCTTAGAACTTAGGTATTCACAAGATGCAAATACCTCGCATAATTATACCTAGTCGGTTAAACAATGCCAATCTATCGTAAACCCTTGTTGTGTGTGCAGCGCCAGTTGTAAAGCAATTTAGCCTTTGGCGGTCCAACTTCAAACACTGAGCCAGATGCCCTTGTAAATGATGCTTCCGTTAATTGTAATTAATAGTGTTTGCATCGAATCTAATCCAAAAGTTTTCAAAATTAAAATCAAAATCCTCGTTCAAACTTCATTGGTTCGAGAAATGCTAAGGCTTAAAAAAAATTACTATCTTCACTATTCTTAGCGTGAATGTACAGTGAGATTCAAAACGTTTGTAATTAGGGTTCACTTTGGAAACAAAAGATTCGAAAAACGTTTGTCCAAAATTAATCGCACAGTCCCCAAAGAAAATCACTAAACTAAAATGGCAGATGTGAATTCTTTAAATTTATTCGTTTTGCAAATTATTTAGAATAAATATCGACCTCTCCACTTCCTCCCATCAAATTTGGCGCCCTTCCGTAATCAATCCCAGTGCCACTGCAACCAACAAAACTTGGTGGAAGAAGTTAGGTTAGGTTTGTCGGTGATCCCCATGGGAGTTTAAAAAGGTGTTATTTCTTGAATTTCTTCTAGTAGGGTGCTCGCGAGGAGAAAAGTCGCTTAGTTTAGGAATTATGGGGCACTTACGAGTGAAAATGTATGGATTATAAATTTTGGTTTCTAATGCCCTCGGTATGCTACTGTCAAATTCGTCCAAGGGTCGTCCAGTGACAAAGAGCACAAATCTAAATTTTCCAACTAACGCCGCCACGTGAAAGTTCATGTGGAAAAGTACCTTTCCTGAAAAATTCATGGTGCTGTCTGTGCGGATTGTATTTTTTATTAATTTTGAAAGAAAAATATCTCCATTGATCCATACGGGGCCACGGACCTTTGGAGGCGATTATCTCGGTTTGAGCATCGGCAAAAACGCATCATTTTTAGGGGCATATTTCCTTTCCAACACGATTACTCCAAATCGGGGCGGTTAATCGAAATTAATTATTCTTAATAAAAGATGCGCTATTTTATTTTGTTGACGATCGTCTTTACAGAATATTTTTAGCGCAATCAATAAAGGAGTTAATTGTCTAAATCTGAGAGGAAGTAAAAAATTCATGCCGCTGTAACGCTCGGGTTTCCGTGCCCCCACCACTACTTTCGCTGCGTCCCGCCACTCCGCAACCCCCTGAGACGTCCACATCTACAATCTTAGAGAATATCCTGTATTCCTGAAAATAATGGAAATAAGACTTGGAACTCTTGAAAAGCACTTTTTATTTCATGTAGGTAAGAAAAACAATAATTTTTAATTTGAAAATTCTTCGTCGTCCTTCTCGTTGATCGGGGAACCTCCGTGATCGGGGGTCTTCCCTCATTTGAATTTCCTTCATGTTATTTTTACAGGATCGGTTTTCCCATACCGTGGCATGAAAAAATGCAGGAAACCTTATTTTTATTGCATGCTTGCTTATGCAGTCTTTAAAAATAATCTATGGACAAATTAATACAATAATAGATGTATCTGAAACGGTTTTATGTTTCCTCAAATCCCACCACCGACTGTTAAGTAGGTAATTCACGGAAGTACCTATTGGTAAATTTTCCAGCCCAGCAAGTTAACTTTCCAAAACCGCTTAGTAGTTTTTCTTTCAAATTAATTTGATGGACTGTGGGTTGAACGGGAATAGAGATGTGAGCTTGAAAAGTTTCAGTTGAAAAGTTTCAAAAACTTTTCATTTCATTGAAAAGTTTCAGCCTATGTTGAAACTTTTCACTTTTTCTTGAAAAGTTGTTGAAAGTATCAATGCGGTAATAATAAACTTCCACCGACAGCGCCGCGAATTTTAGTCGTTCTAAGTAGTATCAGTACCCATTGAGCACTGGAAACAGTGAAATGAAGTGAAATACTACTTAAAAGACGGAAACAACCATGAATTTTAATGTTTAATGCTTTTATTTTGACTCATTAACTTGTTTACCTATTATACACTTACTATTTTTGTCATTTAATATTATATTATGTTCCCTATTCAGCTGTTGTAGCTTTATTTAATTCTCCAGAATACTTTATACTACCGTAGGACAACTTTTAATTTTTTTTTGAAACTTTTCAAAATTTCATGAAAGGTTTCATGAAAAGTTTCAACAAATGTACTTTTCATGAAAACTCACATCTCTAAACGGGAATGTATCTTTATACTATTTCCAGTTCTTATTCAAACCTCTGGAGTATTCTGGAGATATTCTTTAAAATGCACGAGAATAACTGGCAAGTCTGTATCAGTATCTCGAGTCGACAGAGAATTTATATACTGAGATTTGGATGAGAACTGGAAATAGTAAAGAAACATTCCGGAAGCAAAACTTCCAAAAAATGTATATTTCATGCCCTAACAGAATTTGATGCTACAAGCTAGTTCAGCGGTGTTGGGACGCTAAATTGATGGAAAATTTACAAAAACTTATGTGAATTACTTGGCGATGTAGGATTTGACGAAAAGTTAGACCAAGAGTTGGACAACATTAAATTCAAAAACTCGTTCAAAAATATGGAAACTTTTGTGTTGAACCAACAACGATGAAGTAATAATATCTATCAACGATTTAACGGGCCCTACTTGCGTTAACTAAGTCGCTAGAAAAACTGCCTCCAACCGAAGACAGTTTGAAGCGGCATTGCTTGAGAGTTCTATTATTCTTTCAGACCAAAATTTGGTTGAATTAATTAAATTCTCGACCTAATTTTCCGTCACCTGAAGGTTATAGATTGGAAAAACGACGTGGGTGACAGTCTTGGGCCAGCTCTTCAAACATAGCCCGCCGTCCCAAAAAACCATTTCGGATATTATTGTCGTAATTTGTCCAAAAATTATTTTTAAAGACTGCATAAGCAAGAGTTGCATTTGCAATAAAAATAAGGTTTCCTGCATTTTTTCATGCCACGGTATGGGAAAATCGATCCTGTAAAAATAACATGAAGGAAATTCAAATGAGGGAAGACCCCCGATCACGGAGGTTCCCCGATCAACGAGAAGGACGACGAAGAATTTTCAAATTAAAAATTATTGTTTTTCTTACCTACATGAAATAAAAAGTGCTTTTCAAGAGTTCCAAGTCTTATTTCCATTATTTTCAGGAATACAGGATATTCTCTAAGGTTGTAGATGTGGACGTCTCAGGGGGTTGCGGAGTGGCGGGACGCAGCGAAAGTAGTGGTGGGGGCACGGAAACCCGAGCGTTACAGTGGCATGAATTTTTTACTTCCTCTCAGATTTAGACAATTAACTCCTTTATTGATTGCGCTAAAAATATTCTGTAAAGACGATCGTCAACAAAATAAAATAGCACATCTTTTATTAAGAATAATTAATTTCGATTAACCGCCCCGATTTGGAGTAATCGTGTTGGAAAGGAAATATGCCCCTAAAAATGATGCGTTTTTGCCGATGCTCGAACCGAGATAATCGCCTCCAAAGGTCCGTGGCCCCGTATGGATCAATGGAGATATTTTCCTTTCAAAATTAATAAAAAATACAATCCGCACAGACATCACCATGAATTTTTCAGGAAAGGTACTTCTCTACACGAACTTTCACGTGGCGGCGTTAGTTGGAAAATTTTGATTTGTGCCCTTTGTCACAGGACGACCCTTGGACGAATTTGACAGTAGCATACCGAGGGCATTAGAAACCAAAATTTATACTCCATACATTTTCACTCGTAAGTGCCCCTTGGTTGAAAGATAAAGTCTAGCGAGCACCCTACTATTCATAAATCTTGAATTTTTGAGCAAGCATTTTGAAGTACTCGTCAAAAACAGCATTGGAGGCCAGTTCTCCATCTGGTCGAGTCGAATCGAAAGGTAATTTGTTAAAATCAACAACCTGCTAATTTGTAATTTGTAAACCGTTTCAGAAACAAATATTCGGAGAGTGGAGACTCCAATTGGCCCGATTCTCTGTTTTTTGTGAACACAAAACAGCTGATTTTGTCTGCAAGGAAAGCATTTTGGTAAAAATTAACGAAAGGAACTTATTGAATTATAATTTATCTCTCTTCAGGTGCACCCTCAGATAAAATAATACAATGTGTCTGTGATTCCGGGAAGTTACAAATGTGAATAACGTGCATAGGATTGTGTGCATTAGGCAATTTTTCTAGCGAAATTTTTAATCCAATTAACATGACATTCGGATGATCCTGACTTGGCCCCCTGCTTTAAGACATGGTCTGAACTGCAGCACAGAAGTAGAAGATCAATCAAGTTGCTTTTAATTTACTTACTACATCAATTTGTGGGGCCAGCAATTTTTGTTCGCCATCTCAAAATCGGATCACTTTTTCATAATCTAAAGTAAAGTTTTGTTCTCACTGTGTCGTGTGTTATTTGCAATTGAAAAATAAAACCATTAAAACTTGTTTTATGAATTTACTCTCTTTGATAAAAATTAGGTGGGTGTTAATTTTAAAATCCGTGTAAATAGGACATTGCACTCTGGTTATTTGGTGCTTTTTCTTTTAAAAAGCAGCCCCCGGTCCAGGATGAATGTTCGATGGATATTGAAGGCATCACTGGCCTCTAGAAGTTGTTATGATCCAAATTTACTCGCCAGTATTTTTGTTTCTGAAACGGTTTTCAAATGAGCAAGTTGGGTTTAATAAACAAATCACCTTTCAAGTCGACCTGGCCTCCAAGACTGTTTTTGACGAATGCTTCAAAATGCTTGTTCAAAAATTTTATGGTGATCACTAACATAACCTAACTTTTTCCAGTTTTCTGTTGCACTGGGAGTGGGGCTGGTCACGAAAGGGCGCGAAAGATGCTGGGAGTGGAGAGGTCGATATTTTTTCGAAATAATTTGCATTAATAAATGCAAAAGAAATGAATTTTAAAAATTCACATCTGTCAATTTTAGTTTGTGAATTTCTTTGCGGACAGTGTGATTAATTTTGGACAAACGTCTTTCGAAACTTTTGTTTCCAAAGCCAACCCTAATTACAAACGTTTTGAATCTCACTGTACCAAAGAATTAGGTTAAGTTAGTGTTGTAAGTTTTAAATCTTGAATTTGAAATTGAATTTAAAGTTACTGTTAAAAATTTTAAATTTCAATTTTAAGTTTAAACTTAACTTACCGCCAAAATTTGTTACGTCAAACATTCAAATGTCAATCGGGCATCAATGTCAATAATCAATTGTCAAACTGTCTTTCGCCTTTCCGACATAACCACGTTATCAGCAAAAATTTTAATTGAGGCATTTTATATCAGAACTTCAATGTAACGATAGCAATGCCATTTTTGTTTAAGTTGTAAATTATGCAGATTATTTTATACATTAAGTATTGAACCAATCCAAAGCTAGATTTTGTTCACAGTAACCTAGCAACCTCTAGATTACAGTGATAAGACGACAGTCGTAGTTCAAATCAACTGGTAGTCCTACGACATTTAACACCACTGTCATTGAAAAAATGGCAAAAGTTAAAATATACTCAAAGTAAACATTTAATCAGATTTAGAAAAAGATACGGTTACCAGATTTGTACAGAAAATTGTTGGGTAATTTTAAACTGTGTGGTATCTTGTTATAATTACACCAAAGTCACTCGCGGGAATGTAAATTTGTAGCACTTTATAACATTCTCCTAAAACTCACGAGCCAACAACAGGAACTTAACATTATTTTGAACACTGGATATGAGCAGGTCCTCCTCTTTTTGAGCTATCAGTTATTTTTTCAATTTATCAACTTTTGAAATGCAAATCTCTTCTAATAAACTCTCCCCGGTGTCCTTCGGTCTTCCTGTGTCGCGTCTAATTGGTCTTCGCTTCCTATATCCTTCGTACCAGTTTTGTTTCGTCCATTCTTTTCATAGTAGGTAGATGCCCCCGAACAAGAGTTCACCTAATAAGTACTCCATTTTAAAGTTTTAGGTATTCTACCAAATTTCATACCAAGAATGTTATAATGCGGTTAAAATAAAATTCAATCGCCGTAATCAGTCGTAAGTAAACATAAATGTTTAAATCTTGTTGAAAATAAATAATTTCACTTCTATTTTGTGACGTGACACTCAGTTGACAACTGACTGACAACTGACAGCGATGATCCAACATTTTTACACTACCTAGATTCGAACGTCTTTGGAACTACTTCAGTACTTTTAATTTATAAAATAATCTGTAAAATATGATTCGTCGTCTCTTGATTGCCTTATTGAGTCCTCATGGATTCACTACTCGTCAATGGTAGATTTTTTTTCGGCCAAAGACGACTCGAGCAAGCTCTCGGCGTCTTTTTGACCTAAAAAAAATCTACCATTTTGACTCGTAGTTCAACCATTCGGACGTCAAACCCGCGGCAATCAAGAGACGACTTATCATATTACTAATGATTATTAGCTTAATTTACAACTTAAATTAAAAATGCAGATTAATTTGCTCAATTTACAACTTAAATCAAAGATGCCTACAGAGTTTTCATCATCTCTGTAGTTTTTCTTCCAAATTATGCGATTTAGAGCTTTGGAAGAGAATTCACAAAAAATTTAAGAATGGATTAATTTTCATTTTGAAAGACATTTTGGAAAGAGGAAAAACGACTTCCAATCATGTCTAAACGTCACTGTCATGTGTCAAAGGGTAACGAAAAAATATCTTACAAAAGCTAACGAAGATATACAAAAAAGAAAACTGTCCACCCTTTATTTAAATGGCAAGCGGTTTGCCCCAATGCCACTCCCAATTTTTCCTCTACAAACCTAACCCACTACTGGTAATAAATGCATAATAAATGAAAAACTGAAAAGGGTCAAGAATTGATTTTCGATAATCCCGCAGTGGTTATAAACAATTACTGACAACTCTCGGCACATTGGAATTAATGTGATTTAAAAGCAGACGGTAATGACTTCTGCTTTCATTGTTAATAATTCAACACGGTTTTTCACATGCAACCAGGTATTTTTTTGATATAAATAATTTAAGTAATTGGTTTTTACTAAATCTACTAATTGCCTCGATATCGATGGAGAATTCGTTTATGAATAGCCATGTAAACCGCCCTATATGCGCTATATCGATGGAAGTAGGTAATCAAATCATCGGGTTTTATTCCGAACCTTTTTAACTGTTATTTGCTTTTATGGCATGTTTTCCGTTTCCGGAACACATGTAGGTACGCCAGTTCTCTAGTTAATGCATTTAGTGGATTTGGATTAGAAGCCCCGTTGAAAAGGCAAAAAAATGTGACCGTGACTTTTACGAATTAATTATTATGAAATCATGTCCATAACGAGAAGACAGATTAGAAGGAATTTTTTCAAAAAAGTGAAAGGATGAAGATGAGAAGCACTGTCAAATTAACCTTCGCTTATCAACTCGGAGGAAAATAGGGAAGGCGAAACTACTTAGTCGTGGTTGTGATTTTGTGCGTGTGCAAGCTTAACATGTACCATAAATCGTAAGTTGAAATAAATTACATGTTTGCTTCTAAAATAATATAAATTTAAATGACTCAATATCAGTGTGATTTCGATCTCGTACTCTGCAAGCACCTAATCAAAAACCTTCAAAACTGTTGCGTATCTGCAGTTGTTTGCTTATTAGTGCTTATCAGCTTTAAAACGCTGCCTGCTTATTCAATTCAGTTAAAATACAATTTATAAAATATATACTAACACTTTGCTGCTCCTTGAACTTTGTTATGTTTGAAAATATTGCTAATTTGTCTATGAGGCCTTATTGATCCTTCAGTTCTAAAATTTTTGTGGCTCTTACATTTTTTTGAAAAAACCAAGGACATGACCATAGCGATAAAGCATTGAATTGTAATAAAAATGCGCTGACATTGTCATATTTCAACTGTTTTTTGTAAGGGAGCTATTTGACAATTGTGGTCAAAATTCGTATTAACTGAAGAAAAGACGCATGAGCGATAATATCACTTTTTTAGGGGTAAATTTTAGCATTGGTTTTATGGTGATTACTTGAAACATGTCTTCTATTTTATCAATTTTCCTGGTGAATGGTTAGTTTTTTGAAAAAAATGTTAGAACCAAAAAAGGTTGAGCATTGAACGAGGAATATGACCGCATAGGCAAATTAGCAATATTTTCAAACATTTTCAAAATGAAAATGAAGATCTTTGGCAGCTTATAACATCAAGAGGAATCACAATTAACCAATAATGTTTGCACCAAGCTTCATCATTTGAAAAGTAGATTCTGTGGTGTAAAGGATGTGGAGTCTTTTAGACATCCTGTAAGTATAGATTTGCCATGTAGTCTAGTAGTCAATCCAAAGGTAACTCCAAATTACATATTATGTGAAACCATTCAATAGAGCTTGGATGCACAAAATTTGCAGCCCTTGCAGGTACTTATTTAGCTTCAAGTCGTCTCTGGGGTAGATTTTTACGGGGTTAGAATGTTTTAAACACTACTTTTGTTAAACCAACAATTTGAAACAAGAATATTTTAATAGTTGCAAAATCTCCAAAAATTATCGAAATGGCAACGGAATGTGCATACTGGGTGCGTTTGGGTCCTAATCTAATCGCTCGAACTGTATGCGAAATCGCTAAGGTATGCGTAGTATGCGTAATCTGATTGGCGGTTGCCTAGCAACATCGCATACGAAACAGTTCGAACGATCCGAGAATCGAGCCCCTGAGCCTCTTACGCACGCATGAGCAGTTACTGTATATTGCTCTCTCATTCTCTCTACATTCTGGGTCGGTTTTTCCATCTCATGTTAACTTTAACATGAGGTTTGTCACGCTAGTTTCCATTGTGACAACCAATTGTTTCTATGGAAATAACCTAATGTTAACTTTAACATGAGGTTTGTCACCATTTGTTTCCATTGTGATAACAATTGTTTCTGGAGAAATAACCCCATGTTAAATTTAACATGAAGTTATTTCTATAGCAACAATTATTTTCACAATGGAAATTAGGGTATAACAAACCTCATGCTATAATTATTTACATGAAATGGAAAAACCGGCCCTTAGATGGTCAGTTTGTGGGGTTTGGACTATTTATACACATCAAGCACTATCTGTCAAGCGAATGATTTCCATTAGATGTATTATGTAATCAAATCAACTTCTAAACGAGCCATCAACAAACTTAAGATTGGCAATATGCATAAATTAAAAAACGTAATTAGTTATATTTATATGTTACTATTCGATCAGTGCGGCCTAGCCGGCTAGACCACAAAACCAAAGGTGAATATCTCCTTTAAACTTCTCTTTTGCCACTGGAGATATTAATTTCTAAGTATTTACACCAAGTCAGGGAAGATATTTTTATAACGGGGCTGTTTATTTTCCGAGTTGCATTGAGAGTAATAAGAGCAGCATGGTTTATTTATCAAGTGATCCAAAGAAAGTCATCCTCAGTGGGCTTTGGAATTGAAACTCATGTGATGAGTAGGTTAAATTGGAAAAAAGTTGCGCATTTTCAAGATTGTTGATCAGTTCCTGAGTTATCCCGAAAAAACTGAAAATCGCGGTTTTAAAGAAAAATCCTAATTTTCTAACGATTTGTGGTCAATGGAATATCATCGACAGAATTTTTGCAGGCCTTCTACAGTTTGAGCAACGACAGTCAACCTTTTTTTTTCTTATTGCCGCTTATTTGGATTAGCTTCTAAAAATGTAGCTAACATGGACTTTTTTGACAAATCATCAAAATTTGAAAATTAGTGTTAATAATTTTTAAAATCAGCCTAAACTTAGATGAAAAATGCAGCAGAGAAGCGGCTGGAACCTCCCCATCGCGTGGATCTTTGTATTCTGTGTAGATAGTAGTCAATTCAACAGAATTTTTTTAATCCTTGACTAATTTCGCAATTTTCTGACAAATACCGACATCACCTCGGACATCACCCATCACACTTGACAATATGTTCCTTTTAAGGTTAATCTTTTGCCACCTTTTTGACAATAACTGCCACTTTATGTCATCCACTGTCAGCCCGCTCCCTTTTATTGAGAAAGCATTTTTTCTCTATTTTCTACTGAAATGGCCGAAACTGTGAACACATTTTTAGAACCAGAATTTGATCGCCTTTCTAATGGCGACATAAAAAATGAGGTCTTGTATTTAAAATTTTAAGTTGATATGCTTAAATGGGACTTCCCGTGAGCCAATTGCTTTCAAAAGCCTTTCAGGTCTTCAACGGGTCACCCGATCTCCATGTACCAAATTTCAGCCAAATCGATTCAGTAATTTGGGCTATAATGTATTTTTACTGTTATTATAAAATTTCGCTTTTTTGAACCAAACAGCGCTAAATGCGAATTAATTTTGTCCTATTTAAAACCAGAATTTGAAGACCGTTCTGATAGTGACAATAAATCTTTCAAAAACTTGTTTTTAATGGTCAAATGAAAAAATAATTTTAAATTTGGAAATTGGTGTGCCAAAACGGCACTTTCCGTGAGTCGATTGAATTCAAAATTTGTTCAGCTCTTCGACGTGTAATACAATCCCCATGTGCAAAATTTCAGCCAAATCGGTTCAGGGGCTTGGGCTGTACCGCGATTTTAAAGTCCGATAAAAATCATTTTTTTTTTAATTTTTGGTCAAAAGGGCACTAAGAATGAATACACTTTTAGAAGCAGAATTTGAAGGTCTTCCTGAAAAATGGGGGTTTGCATTTAAAATTTAAAAGTTGATGTGCCAAAATGGCATTTCCGGTTGCACGATTGGCTCCAAAAGCTTTTCAGATCTAAGTTAGGTTACGAGATGCCTATGTTCCAAATTTCAACTAAATCGGTCTGGTAGTATTGGCTGTGGCGTGATTACAAACGAACGTACGAATGTACGTTTGAACGTACGTACAAACGTACGTACGTACGTACATACACACAGACACATTTTAAAAAAACCCCTTTTTTGGGTTCCTGAGACCTCAAAACGTGAAGATCTGGTGCTATCTCAAATTCGAAAATTTTAGTGATTGCAGTAACCTCCCATTTTTTTTAAATTGTGATGGGGTTGGGGAGGTTAATAAATTGCAAAAGTTTACACCGACTTTTTCAATCTCTTTATGACATATTTTTTCAAAAAAGTTCATATTGATTACATTTTTGAAAACCTTAGATTTTTGCGAATTCGGTGGTCTTAAAGTCCAATATGGCGGCCATAAGAAAAAGAAAAGTTGGCTGTCGTTGCTCAAAATCTGGAAGGCCTAGAAAATTTCTGTCGATGACATTGAATTGACAGCTGTGAAAAATATAAAATTCAAAGTTTCATTTGAATATACCACTAATCGTTGGAAAGATATAAATTTTTCTTTAAAATCGCGATTTTCAGTTATTTCTGGATGACTCAAGAACGAATCAAGATATCGGGGAATTCTATACAGATTCACCTTGAAAAAGCGCCACTTTTCTCTAATTTAACCTAATCTCAATCTCTTACGGTTTCCATTGAGCAACGAAAAACTAACCACCCTGTATACAGGGGGTAGCATACTACAGTCGACACCGGATCTTTAAATCCGTTCATAGCTCTCAATGGTGTAACGCAGATTTTCAATCTTGTCAGATTTAAACGATTTCATAGATCTCTGGTTTTTACTTTCTAGTGCATCATTTTTATTTTAGTGCTTTGTAAATCCAAAAAAAGTAAAATCAACCCAATTTTTTTATCGACATTATTGACAGACCATCATAGTTCTGTCAACAATAAATACAAAGTACATATGTATTGAACATTTCACCGAATTGAATAAATCCTATAGGCATTATTTGGAATGAAGTTAGCCTTTTGGCGCATGGCTAGTAGTATTTTTTCCATTACATTAATAATGAATACCACATCGAGGATGTTTATTCCACATAATAATGGTCGTATAAAATTGATTTCGTAACGTTGTTTGAAGCTTATTAACAAGATGATAAGTAGATAATAGGTCTGAAAACAAACTTTTTAATGAATGCTAATGGTTCTCCTTGTTGCATGTGGGATTTTGTCACTTTGTGAAAAGTTCCTCCAGGCAAAATTTTAAAATGCTTCACTGTAGAACTCGGTTTAAATACGCCGAGAAAAATTAATTATTAGCCCCGTTAATTAGATAAAAACACTAATTTACAAGCTGTACCGTCACGAAGCTTTTTCATCCATCATGATCTGCTTCAGTAATCAATCAATAAGCATTAATAAAATAATATAGACGGGAAAGAAATGAAAAATGATGGCCTTTTATCTTGGATTTCATTTGACGAATGTATTAATCTAGAAGTGGACGTTTGTGTTATTACCTTTTACACGGATTTAATTGAATATTACCACTCTCTAGAAACGGTAATGCAAAATTCAACACGCAACGTCTAATGGTTAATCCACGCTTTAATCAAATGTGAAACGGTCTATGTGCAATTTTACAGGCTATTTTCTGTTTGTCACACGGCAGGTTAATATTAACTTTGTCGCATCTAAGAGAAATAATATCCCTGCTAATTTTAAACGGATTTGCTAACAGATGATGAAATTACATTTTCCTTCTTCATAATTATTATTTTACAACCGTGCCTGTTAATAACTGATCACTTGCAGGCAGAATCTTATGACTAACTTTCTTACCAAATTTCATCAAATTGTGTACAGTTGTATGTGTACTTATACCGTGAGATCTAATAAATCTTTTGCGTAAAATTAAAAATAGCTTTACAAAAAAGTTGCATTTTGTTTTTAAGACAAATTCTTATTAGGGTTTTAAAGAATAAGGTTACATGAAGAGTTTCTCAAACAACGGAAGTAAAAAATAAATTATTAAATATTTTTTTTGTTGTTACGGGGTCCACTTTGCCCCAACTTCCCCTACAACTAGAATGAGAAAAAATCGTGTTTTTTTGTTTACGTCATCGATGACGGGCATTGGGTGTTTCACTATAGCCAACTTAACTAATTATTCCATGGCCCACTCTAATTCGTCTTTTATTAGATCTCACGTTATCTTGAAAACTGATAAAAGACTCTCAGGGCCGGTTTAACGATGCTCAGCTAAGTGTCAGCTAACAGCAAACTGACGGTTTGTAGCCAATCAAATCGCTAGTTGCTAGGCAATTGGCTTTCAGTTTGCGATGACTGAGCATCGATAAACTGGACCTTAGAATCTTAGTAATTGATGATCCAATAACAGCAATAAATCATGACCTTAAATTAATTTTGACTATAGAAATAATCGAGATACGTAATTAATAGCCTTTGAGCGAATAATGTTTAATACAATAAATTGAAGAAAATTAAGCAAGACGAACGTGTTATTAATTAAACGGTCGTGAATTCTTCAAAACGCCTATTAGTTAATTCCATACACCTTCAAGTAGCTTATACGTGTTTTTACCTTCTCGTAATGCCATAATTATATAATTAAAGTCGCACAATGGGATATAAGTAGCAGTTCGTTTAATGCCCTAATAAAAATGCTTTTTAACAGAATGAGAGTGGCAATTTTCTTTTTGCATGTCTGAGCAGTAGTTATTACGTTGATAGCTTTATAGTAAATGCTATTTTTACCACGTATGAGCCAGGTTTATAAACTGGCAAATTTTGTAATAATTAAATTTCACAAAACTTTTCCTTCTTTAATTTCCATTTTATTACGGCAAATGAATTTATGCACTTGAGATAAGTACGTGCAAGCAACCGTTAAGAATAATTACGGGTGAGTATCGTGACGTCACAGAGGTATAGTAATAATAAAGGATCTTTATTGTTATTAATTTAATGGGACCAGTGCGGCCTAATGGTGCCGAGGACGGTGAAATCCAATTAATTCCTGAAACTACGGACCGTACGTATCACTTAACGTGCTCACCAGTTTTTATTTCGATGGCATTTCGATTTTCATTTGAGACAATATTTTTCTGTGAGAGTTGAAGGTGAACGCGGTCGTGATTGGTAAGAAGAATCTTGAATCCGGGTGATGAGTACGAGTCTATTTTCGTCCTGACATAGCGACCTGTAAAGGTTAGTTCGGATTGTTCATAAATTAACTTTCTCAAAAGTCGCGGCATTGGCATTTTTTTTTCCAAATTGACTACTGCTTTTAATTAAATTTATTTGAGGAATAGCGTCGTCTTAAAATTTTACTGCATTAATAAAACCTGATTAGACTTCGTTAATGTATGGGAAGGAATTATAAGGGCACTTAAGCACCTTTTATGTTTCTCGACAGGAATTTCCACCATAAAATGGCGAAATTGTTAATTTCGTGCCGGGTTTAGATTCAATTCTCAGGAATTTCAGGGAATTCAACAACGAAATAGCGACAAAACTGTTTTGCAATATTCATTTCTCTGGGAATATCCGCTTCAAAGTTATGGCTTTAGCCTGATTCACAATCTGGTTAAATAAAATGGACGTACTAAAGTGTGTTCACATCAGTTTCCTTAGGTAAAGTTTTCTAGTTTAATAATAAAAGTTAAAGGTCCATTAGAGTTGAAGCCGACTTTAAAGGAGGTTTTGACCAATCAGACACAGCCGTTACTGCAATCACTAAAATTTTCGAATTTGAGTTAACACGTTTTGAGGTCTCAGGAACCAAAAAAATTATTTTATAAATGTGTCTGTGTGTATTTCGTACGTTTGTAAACACGCTACAGCCAAAACTACTAGACCGATTTGGCTCAAATTGAGCACGTAAGCATCTCATAACCCAACTTGGATATGAAAAGCTTTTGGGGCCAATCGTGCAATCAGAAATGGCATTTTTGGGACATCAACTTTTAAATTTTAAATGTAAACCCTCATTTTTCACGTCAACATAAGAAAGGCTTTAAAATTCTGCGTCCAATGCCCTTTTGACCAAAAACTAAAAAAATGATGAAGATGATGATACGATTTTGGGGCAAATCGTTTGATTGTATTATTTCCAGATTTATACGTCTATATGGCGCCTCGCCTACGTTTACATAGGGAACGCCTACGTTTACATAGGGAACGCCTCCGATAAATCCAGGGGAAAATTGCGCTTTTGCGAACGCTGCCTAAACGTTTGGAGATGGAACAAAATCTTATATAGAAGAATTGTTGGCAACAAATAGATCTACAAAAAAGTCCACGACAGCATATAAGTATCTATGATAGGTAGCCTACAATAATTGTTTATGTGTTTTAATTTTTTGTAAAAATCGGTTTGACTGTTTGTTGTGGGCTATTTTTCATAGATACCTATATGCTGTCGCGGACTTTTTGGTAGATCTTTTCGTAGCTAACAATTCTTCTATTTATGATTTTGTTATATCTTCAACCGTTTGCTCAGCGTTCACGTTTTAAATTGTTGAAGCGGGGTTTTTTCGCGGATTTGCACGCAACGAATAACTGAAACGTTTTAAATATGGTCAGTGGTTGACTTTTATTCTATTTTTATTTAAATTTAACATTGTGGGTTAGAATCCAGCTAGTAAATTCGGGTAAATTCCATGAAGAAAGGACGTATAAAAGTAGCTTCTCACCAAAGACCGCTGGCTGTGTTTGGCGAAGCGCGGCAATTGGGGAAAATGGTGTACCTACTTTTGACCCGATTTCAAACCTGGACGAGGCCTATTTTTTAACTTTTAACTTCTACTCTTTTAACTTCTACGCTTCCCTGAGCAGTTACTAATTTTTTTTGAATGGGTGAAAGGGGGGGACTCATGGTTTTCTAGAAAGTAAATTTTCTTAGAAATGAAATGGTATAAGATTCTAATAGTTAAAATGAATCATAGTAATAAACAATAAAATTCTTGTTTTTAACTTCGAATGGATCGAAAAATTCAGAAAAGTCGAATCGCCAAAAACAGCAAATATTTACGTTTTATGATATGTACTGGGAGCCCAAAAAAGTGGTTTTTGAAAAAATGTCTGTGTGTGTGTCTGTAAGCACGCTGCAGCTCAAACTAGTAAATGTATCGAGATGAAATTTGGCACACGTATTCAGTAGGAGATTGGTAGGTGCTGATTAGAATTTGGGCCACATCGGTTCACGGACAGTGCCTTTTTGGCAGATCTACTTGAAAAATTTAAATGCAGACCCCCATTTTTCGTGTTACCATATGAAATCTCTTCCAATTCTGCTTCTAGAAATGTACTCACACTGCCAAAAATCGGTGCCGTGAAAAAAACCTATGTACAACTGTATATTTTTATCATCGGATTTGATAGCTGATTTTCTTTTCAAGCCGAAAACGTTAGTGCCATTTTTTCGAAAAATTTAATTTTAGTGGCAAAAGGGCCCTTTTTTGAATTTTTCTTAGCAAAAAGCATTTTTTTACTATTGGATTCGATAGCTGTTGCATTGACAGATCGAAAACTTTAGTGCCATTTTTTCTAAAATTGACATTTTAGGGGCAAAAGTTCCCGTTTTTGAATTTTTCTTAGGAAAAGGGCAAGGGCATTGCTACATTTACAAATTCTGTGAAAAAGTAGAAATTTCTACCGTCTCCGAGACTGCTAATTTTTTGATTATAAAATCGGTCCTAACACGTTTTAACGCGCTCTCTCTCTCTCTCTCCTTCTCTCTGTTTAATTTGATTCATTTCGTTTTGCTTTTTCCCAATCGTTATCAAATGCTAATGTTAGCTAGATATTACTTCTCTCATATTTCCCAAAATTTACATTTGAGGATTGCTTCCTTCATCTTCACATTTTTTCTTCAATTTTTATTGTGATAGCTTGTAGATAATTTCTCTTCGTCAATATTTTTTTTTATATCCGTTATCGATGGTCTCACGTTTATAATAACCATTTTATTATGAAGCCCAGTCGATATTTTAAATTAATTTCGTTGAAAATAAAATTACTGGGCTCTATGAAGCGTATAATAAAATTTTATTGGTTCCTAAATTATTGTTAACGTTGGCGCACACAAAGTTAGTTATTGTTTCCAAATAGCTGGCTTTTTATTAATGTGTTTATCAAACGGATATTTATAGGGTTTCAATGGAGCTTTATCAGGTAAATAAGTACAGGGTCGGGTCAGGTAATGAAGAATCTGATTTTGCAAGCCTAAATTGATGATAATTATTATTATGATTTGCAACCTCTTAGCTAGACCATGACATTTTTCTTTCGAAATGTTTACTTACAATATAAGTTAGTAGTAAATCCTGCTGTGTGGCACTCAATTTTCTGGAAAGTCTTACAAAATTTCAGTAGTCTCGGTTATTCATCAATTTCGCAATAAACGAATGAAACTTCGAGTTTTCGTAAATATTATTTTCTCGGTTAATTCGAATTTAATTGCAATTTTAAAAATAATTTATAAACAAATTACATTGCACACTCCTAGACTAACAGTAAACTAATGGCGCTCGACCGGTCTCAGGGGAGTCTTCGTTAAACATCATCCATCAATGTTGTGTCGAAACTACTCGTTTAAGATGTATCACTTTTCTCGCATTAACATGTGTAAAACAATTTGCTCCTTGGCAGATTTGAGATAAAAGGGCAAATTGATTGAATTAGCAGCCACGATGTGATGTTAATGTTGCAAAAAACGTAAAGTGCAACAGGAGCTGTAGGTAAATTCCATTCTTTTAACTTCTACGTTTTATTTTAATCGATTGCCTATGGGTCATGAATCTTTTTTCTGTAGATATAATACTATATACTATTTGTCAAGTTGACGCAACAAGACATTTTAAATCTATCATGTCCGGTGTGCATTACTCTTTTGGTGAAAGATTAATGTTGATATAGTCTTAAAAAATACAATTGAGGTTTGCTTTTTAATAGAAAGAAGAAATAACTTAAATTGGAATTTACTGTGGACGGCATATAAATAGTATGTTTGCTTTAAAATTAACGCTAAATAGACGCCCTGTGACGTTAGAAGGTTTCGTGGTGGTGGTGGTAAAATTGTTGCAAAACGACTCACAACTACTGTCTGCCTCAATAAATTTGAAAATATTCGGTGCCAAGTTACGTCCGAGGTGAAGTCCATCAAAAGCATTGCATTTCTGTTATAACGCGTAAAGTGATAAACGTTAAACTTAGACTGTGGCTACTGCTGAGTGATATTTTACCTTCAAAGCAAAGTAAGTTTAATTGAAGTGTCCAATAGATTTAACCACATTTCCGTGTACTGATTGAATTTCAACCAGATAATAGATTTGAAAACTCGAAAACTAGACAGATTCTGACCAACACATAACGGGTGTCCCAAAAAAAAACCGAACGATTTATTTTTGGTTATGACTATTATTATTTTACAGATATTCCCAAATTTTGCATAGGACGTAGCCAAAAGATGAGGCTTTTAGAATTGACAATAATTTTCCAGATGGCGCCGCTAATAAATTTTTTTTGCTGTTTTTTGCAAATCCATTTTTTGATTATCTGGAGTTCAATCATTTGTGTACCGATGAAAATGAAATTTGTGTAGGATGAAAGCTAATGCTTTCCTCTTCCAAAAGAATTTTATAAAGTCTTATTCTGGGCGTTCTTTGTTTTTTTACAATTTTTTTTGGGGTACTATTAAACGCGGATTTCTTAAGGTCTATTTTTTATGCTGGGAAAAAAATCACTTTTAATACTTCGTAACTACAACGCTTGAGTTAAATACCTGTAAAGCAACGTTATTTTGTGAAAGATTTATACTATCACTAAAGATCCGGAAAATTTTGCCAAGATCGGTAGAGAAATAAATAATAAATTTTAAAAATCGCGTTTTAGAGCATCACAAAAAAATTGTAAATTAATCAAGAACGTTCAGAATAAAATTTTGTAAAGTTGCTTTGGCAGAGGAAAGCATCAGCTTTAACCTTACACTATTTTTATTTTGAACGGTTCACAGATGCTTCAACTCCAGCCAATCAAAAAATGGCCTTGTAATAAATACCAACAAAGAATTTGTTGGTGGCGCCATCTTGAAAACTATGCTTGACTCTAAAAGCTTCATCTTTTGAGTACGTCCGGTACAAAATTGAGCAAAATCGGTTCAATAATAACAAAGCTATAGCCAAAAATAAATCGTTCGGTTTTTTCTGGGACACCCTTTAGTTAGAAGTTACTACATTTTATTGCTGATTAGTACATAGTAGATTATGCTCATGTTGCTAGTCTCGAAAAAGTGTATCAATATTATTTTTTAAAGCGAGTATTACCTACAGGGTGTCCCAACGGTGTGACAAAGTCCATTTATGCCGATGTCATTAATAATATCGCCAACCGTTAGTGACTGAAAATGTGCATAATCTACTTGATATTTTTTATTGGTTTATAGCTTAATTTGTCTGGAGTTAATAACCACCTTTAATTCAAATATGGATCTTATTATCACTAGCGCGGTTAGAAATGATTTTGTTAATTGACTTTGGTATTAAAACCATTTTTGTTAATTTTAGCAAATATTGTCGAATTAATCACTGTTTTTCCCTATTGCAAATTGCTTCACCCGGTTTTAACCTCCCCACAACCATATAAAAATGGGAGGTTACTGCAATCACTCCAAAATTCGAAATTAAGATAACACCGGATCTTTACGTTTCAAGGTCCCAGGATCACAAAAAAGTGGTTTTTAAAAAATGTCTGTGTGTATGTACGTACGTACGTATGTGAGCACGATTTCTCGGAAACTACCGAACGGATTTTAATTAAATTTGGTATGGGGATTAGCGTTGACCTTCCGGTGAGCCCAGTTAATTTTGTTGCGAATCCGCAGACGCCAAGTGCCTTTTTGGCACACCAACTATGAAATTTGACTGATGAACACTAATTTTTCTTATCAGCACATGAAAGGTCTTGAAATTCTGTATCTGAAAGTGTATTCACACTTAGCGCCTTTTTGGCATAAAATCGAGAAATTCGAAGTTTCGAGGTAACATTAAATAACACGCTACAGCCCAAATTGCTGGATCGATTTGGCTGAAATTTGGTAGGTAGAGATGCCGTTACCCGCCGAAGAGCTGATTTAATTTTGGTGGCAATCGGCGAGCGGCAAGTGCCATTTTGGCATATTAACTTTGAAATTTGAATAATGAACTCCTATTTTCTCTATCAGCACATGAAAAGTCTTTAAATTTTGTTTTCAAAATTGTATTCAATCTTAGTGCCCTTTTGGCAAAAGATTGTAAAATTTAGAAAAATCACAGAAAACACCTTAGGTACAGTAAATAGTAAAATTTACTTGATATTGGTGATAAGATTGGATCATTCACCAAGTGGGGAGGTTCCAGCCGCTTCCGTAGCTGCCCATTTTTTATTCAAAATATTTTGCAAGTTTATCGCTTAGGGACATTCACTTGTTCTGTTACTCTTATCAGTAACTCGGAAACGAATAAAACCACAACATAGACCTAAAACTGGTGATAATTTGAAAAACATGCTATTTACCTAGAATCTAAAACCTAGAATTTACTTCTCTATTAGTGGGAGAAAAAAATTCAGGGTCATTCCTTGAAATTTTAGAAATTTTGTCATTAAATTTCTCTTAATTTGAAAATTAAAGTGTGTCGTCAGGTAGCCCTGACCTTTCTTTAGGATGTGCCATAAATTCGGAAGAGAAAAACTTCAAGGCTTCGAAAATATTAATTTTTAACTGAGTCTTGTTTTTGCCAAATTCTACAAATTTTATCAAATAACTCAAAAACGATTGAATTTAAGTATGGGGCACACCTGACAAAAGTTGCACCGAATGACACGTAGAAACCAAAAATGCATTGATATATGGGGTGTTCCGTTTAAAAAAATGTATTTTGTGCTGCCCCCCTCCCTACACGAGTGGCCCATGTGAGTTCATAGTAATTTTTGTCAGTCACTAACGGTTGGCGTTTCGCGTACACAGTTTTTCGATATAATTAATGACGTGGCACACGCAAATAAAAAAACTACTGGTGGGGAGGTTCCGGCCGCTTTTCTTGTTGGCAGTTTTGTAAAACTGAGAATTGTATGACACTACAGCAGCTCATAGAACCAATTCTGAAAATAGGCTTTTCCCGTACGCGCGTGAAGTTTCCGTGTGAGGCCAAGCCGAGCACAACAATCATGCAGATGCAGGAAGAGCAGTTTATGGACGTGTAAGGAACGACTTTTTCCATTATACCCTATTTAGACACAAAAAATTAACAGTGCAGAAGCGCAAATAAATGTCAAGGGCAATAATGCCCAATTAAAAGCGGAAACTAGACTTTTTCCGTGCGCACTAGAAACAGTAGGATATTTTTTTACAAAGTGACTCTTAGAAAATTAGTTTTCTAGACCTAAAGGAAGGTCTTTTCTAACAAATTTGTAACCAGTCCACCCATTTACACGGCAGCACACGCCCGGAAAATGAGACATCCCACATTATAAATGAGGCGATTTCTCAAATGTCAAGAAATTAAAAATGACTCAATTTTTCGAACTTTGCTCTCCTGTTAGAGAATTTCAAGCCCAGAACTGCGGCAGTTAGGCGATAAGTGTGCCAACATCCAACAATATTCCTCGGATAAACATATCAAGAGTCCTCCTCGTCAATTGCGTAGTTTGCGATTTTTCATCGGATTCCCTGCACGTCCTTACATTTTCCCCGTCGAATTGCACTCTCGACCATATTTCACATTTGCCGCATAATGACGTCATTTATCACGTGTGTCCATCCACTCTTTTTGTGCTACGATAAATAATATTTAGAGTGTGTGCGTCTCTTCTTGTCATCATTGTGTTGCGACGTGAAACGTGTCCACGGAAAAAAAAACACATTAAAGCCCCCGCGGCAATAAATCACTGACTTATTGCCCAAAACGATTTTACATGGAGAGAGGGAATTTTAAAATCTGGGCTTTGAATAATGGCCGGCAATTTTTCCTTGGCGGAAGTCACGTGTTTGTCTTATTAATCTTCGTTGGCTCGTGGATTTTTTCAGAGGAAGCTGCAAATTCTTGTAACGGGCGTATTTTAATTTCTGTTAAGAGTTTATATTTTGCGGTAAAAAGTATCTGTTACCTGTTATATAAATTATCTATAAAAATTGTTCCCAAACATTTTTCATGTGGACTTGGATGAAAAATCTAAGATTGTCCTATACAGCGTTTGCAGTAGAAAATGAACAAGATAACACGGAAAATAAACCAATTTTGCAAATTTATGTTTTGGAGGGGTTGAAAGATTGTGAAGAGGGTTGAAAAGTTAAAATGAGCAAAATATAATCCAAATGAGTAAATGAGTAGAATCACCGGATAGAAAACAAAATTTGGCGAATTTTCCAAAATTAACGTTGAAAGTTGAAAGTTTTCTTACACCCTGCATACCTCGTTCTGTTTTTCTAGTAGCCGCAATATTTCGGAAATTATACACATGTTTTGGTCAAAATATTCCTTTACAAAGTTTTCTTTTGAAAATTTTTCTAGATAATGTAGATGGGTGGATTTTTATCTGCAAGATTAATGAAAAGGTTCGAAATCCATTGCAAGATTAATGGTTAACGAGATACTTATTCACAAAAAAGTTCATTATTCGGCTCCTTCCTTCTTTCCATTGACAAACGAACGCACTAATCGAGGAATAGGTAGTGATAACTTATAGTGTTTTCGTATGTCTTAGTTCCCAAAGGATCTCAATTTCACATTTCACGATACCTCGCCGTTAAGAAAGCAAATAATTAGTCTCGAAATAAATACTTTGATTCCCAGTAGGGTGATCCGATGCCGCTGGGATAACAAACAAGAAATTAAATGCTATGAAGCAAATAAAAGTTATGAGGTCAAAGACGTAATGGTCAATGAAACATAAATAAAAAATATATATATTTTGATTTCCAGTACTTTTAGAGTACATAATACTGTAGGGTCTGTCTTGGTCTTGGTCTTGACTGGTCTTGTCTTGGTCTTGAAGGGCCAAGACTAGATATGGCCAATATTACTCTTGCGGTCTTGAAAAGTCTTGGTTCGATTTCAAAGTTTTTCGAAACTTTTTTTTTCGCGGGAAATTCAAACAACCCTCAATTCAAAATACCCTCGTTTATAAACTAACCCCGGGGAGGGAACTGTTTGCTCAGTATTTTTTCACAGGTATATCTAAAATCTGAGAGCCTAAAATTTCCATTAAATTAATTAGGTAACCAGGAAAAAATAAAATCGAATTCCCCACGTGAATCCTTATGGACACCTTGGGGAGTAGGCATACCGTTTAAATTTTTGTTGACCTCAATTAAGGGGTTATAATTACGAACTATAAATTATATCTATTAATATAATATAATTATGATCGCAATTACCTTCATAACGCTATCTGAAAACAACTCCCACAACAAGTTAAACAACATCGATGTTTCTACTACTGTATTTCTAGTGTTCACTGAAAGGACCTTATCGTCAAAAGTTTTACATCTTTGTCCACCTTGAAGTTGTGACCTGTAAATTTTAAATGTTTACCAAAATGTGATTTTCCTCCCTCATCTTTGAGATGTTTTTCTACCCTAATCTTCAGTTTTCTCACCGTTTGACCTACATCTGCTTTGCATTCACCGCAAACCAACTATACACCCCTACTTTCATTTCATCAACTTAAACTAAGTCCGTGAAGATAATTTTCTCCGAATGAATGAACTTAAAAATCATTGCTCATAAATCCTCTCATCTGTCAGTAGATTCAGACTTTCATTTTGTGATATTTGCAACTTACGGCTAAGAGCCTGCGTTACGATCTAAAGATAAGAGCCTTGCCACACTTGCAGGGCCGGATTAAACAATAGTGAGGCCCGGGGGCTGATCAATATGAGGGGGCCCCAACTGCCATTAATTTTTCACATGAAAAACCGAAATTGTCAATTTCAGCAATAGGTATACAGGGTGGGTAATTTTTCGATGCTCACCATTAGGATCTCCTAAACGGTAAAAGATACGGGATCGGTTAAATTACAGAAAAGTTGCGCTATTTGTTGCTGATTAAGAATCTGAAGAGAGTTCTCCGATATTTTGTTTCGTTCCTGAGTTATCACAAAGAATCTGAAAATTGCCTTTTTAAAGAAAAATTAATATCTTCCTAACGATTAATGTTATTTAAATGAAACTTGGAACTTTTATATTTTTGACAGCTGTCAATTGAATGGCATCGACAGAAATTTTGTAAGCCTTCTAGATTTTGAATAACGACAGTCAACTTTTGATTCTTTACGGCCGCCATATTGAATTTTGACACCATCAAATACACAAAAAATTTGGCTTTTCAAAAATATACTCAACATGAAACTTAGACGAAAAACAATTGCAAGAAGGTACGTGGACTTCTTCAATCTCTTGTAAGAAGTGAAAACAATTGAACTCAACAGTAGTAAAATACGTCTTGCGGTCGTGTAACTCGTGCTTTCACATATTTTTTTTAAAAAGTCCACGTTGTTTAAATTTTTGAATAGCAAATTTTTCTGTGTATCCGGCGGTGTTAAAATTCAATATGGCGCCCATAAGAAAAAGAAAAGTTGACTGTCTTTATTCTAAATCTAGAAGGCCTAGAAAATTTCTGTCACTGCCATTTAATTGACAGCTGTCAAAAATGTAAAAGTACCAAGTTTCATTTAAATAGCATCAATCGTTAGGAAGATATTAATTTTTCTTTAAATTGGCAATTTTCAGATTTTTTGTAATTAACTCAGGAACGAATCACAATATCGGGGAAAATACATATTATTATTATTCTCTTCAGATTCTTAATCGCCAAGAAATAGCCCAACTTTTCTGTAATTTAACCGACCCTGTATCTTTTACCGTTTAGGAGATGCCAATGGTGAGCATCGAAAAATTACCCACCCTGTATACTGGAAGGTGATTTTTTTTTAAACCGTCAGCGACCTAAAGTGTGACCCATCTTGCTTCCTCAAATTTGAGGTAGAATCAATTGGCGTAAACCTCGAACTTCTAAGTGCCACCCACTTCGAGAAAAGTAGATTTTCATTGGCTTAATATTTCAAAATTCAATAAAATCAATAAATCATGGCAAGTTTTAATTAAAACCGGATTTTCTATTATAAGAGGTGCTAGTAAAACCATTGCCACCTAGAAAAAACCTTCAAACGCCGAAATTCAGTAGAAAGTACCCATATTTTTACGTTTTCTAAAAGTTTTTTGCGACCGCAAGTGTGACGCATCTTATTTCCTCAAATTTGAAGGAGAATCGATTGGTGCAAATTTCAAAGTTCTAGGACTCGCACACTTCGAGAAAAGTAGGTTTTCTTTAATTTAAAATTCCAAAATAGAACAAAACTAATAAAAAGTGCATTTTGCATAATCAAACACTCTAGTGAAACCAATTTCAAGCAATTTTCCTGATAAAAACTTTAAAACGCGAAATTCACTGGAACGCATATTTTTGTAAAAGGTTTTTGCGACCGCAAGTGTGACCTATCTTATTTCCTCAAATTTGAAGGAGAATCGATCGGTGCAAATTTAAAACTTCTAGGGCTCACACACTTCGCGAAAAGTAGCTTTTCTTTAATTTAAAGTACCAAAATGTAATAAAACTAATAAATATCGGCAAGTTTTAATCAAAACTACGTTTTGTATCATCAAAGACTCTCGTGAAACCAATTGCCAGTAGTTTTAAAAAAAATTTATAACGCGAAGTTCACTAGAAAGCATAAATTTTGTAAAAGTTTTTTGCGATCGCAAGTGTGACCAATCTTATTTGCTCAAATTTGAAGAAGAATCGTTTCTTGCAAATTTCAGATTTCTAGGACTCGAAACACTTTGAGAAAAGGCGGTAGCGGTGTAATAGCGTATAATGCATATCATAATACACAACAGTAAGTACTTAGTTGTTTTATTGTTAGGAATATGTTTTGCAATAGTTACTGAATTACAAAATTGCGGGACCCCCTACAAGCTGGGGGACCGGAGGCTGCAGCCCCCCTAGCCCCCCTCTTAATCCGGACCTGCACACTTGAAACCATTAGATCCTTAGCGCCTTTCAAATGTAACAGTTTTTTACCTGCGTATTACAGACTTCAGCATTCAAACAATGTCAAATACCTATAATTGTGTTTCGACGAATATGGTGTAGAAACCTTTTGCTAGTGATTTCGTTAAGGTAAAATTCTGAAAACAAGCCAGTTTTGTCTTTCGTTGTTGACTTTATACAAAACAAATAGCTACACAAACCTTTTGACCGATATTCGACGGATTTCTCACCAAAATGAAAGTTCGTGTTACAAAAAGCAAACTGTTGAGAGGAATTTATAGATCCGGCTTGAATGTTGTCAATGGGTGCGTTCTTCAGAAAACACATTTTTGAAATTTTTACGCCAAGTATTACATAAGGTCGAAATTCCTGTGCGACGGGTGCGCAAGCGCACTTTGACTTTACGTTTCTTTTGACAACGATTTGCTTGTCAGTTGTCAGTCTTCTGCTGTTATGGCGAAGTGCTTAATTTGGTTTTGTCGCAATAAAGTAGGAATGTCCTCTTCTAAAGATATACACTTTCTTCGGTAAAGTAAAAATATGTTGCATTATTACTGCAAAGCCGTTTACTTTTGATTGTTTGTCTCAAAGCGCATGCGGCGTTATCCTACCCCTCGTAGAATTTTCGATTTGCACATTTATCTGAGAAGCCTCACTTAATCTCAGCAATTTTATTGGTTCATTTAGATTTTTAGGCATCAAATTGCTGAGAATAAGTGAGGCTCTTCTGAGGGCTCCTCAGATAAATGTACAAATCGTAGACGTTTATTGATGACGTGCAACGGAAGTTTTGTTGATATGACTATAGGCGCTTTCCTTTTACACATTTATCTGTGTAGCCTCAGTTCATCTCAGCAATTTGATTGGTTCATTTGAATATTGACCAATCAAACTGCTGAATTAAGTGAGCCTTCTCAGATAAATGTGTAAATGGAAAACAGCTTATACCTTTGAAGCGAAGCGCTTCAAAACCTTCGTCTTCTGGTGAACGCACCCAATGTCAATGATGTCAATTTGATGAAGCCGGCGTTGACGACGTCAAAACTTGACACATGTTGTCACTGACCATGTTTTCTAACCATCTGACCATAGTTTTTTTTTCAGAAATGGACTCTGTAACATATCAGAACTTCAGCACCGTGGACCGTTGCAGGGAAGTGAGTGATGAAGGATTATCCGTTATCATATCTACCGCGCTGTGATAAACCTCTTATCAATTATTGTTATCAAAATGTTAATCCGAAAGTGTAGATAAGAAAGTAAAACGTGGTGACAATTTTCTCGTTAAAAATGGGTGTCTTGACGAAGAGGCGATCGTTCGTCCTCAAGCTAGTGGTGATTGTTGGGACGGCCTGGTTTACCATAGCCTTCCTTCTTTACAGCGACAACCAAATCGAAAATGATAGGATAGCACAGCCTCTGCGTACCAATAATAAAATCAATGTTAAGGAAGTTGAGGAAGAACCGATAAGGGAGGCCCCGTTCAAGAGGGACACGCCGCCGAGGAGAGAAGACGAGAGCGCTGTACTTTTACCGCCTATTTCCAATGCTGGCGAGCAGGGGAAACCGGTGGTTTTGCCCTCGAACTTATCGGGTAAGTTGATAACTTGAGAATTTTTACGGCGATTGAGAAAGTATTGCAACAATTCAGTTTCAAGGTTTCCAGTTATGTATGTGCATTATCTCACTTTATGTTAATTTCTTTATCTTTGTTTTGCCTTTTAATTACGGAGTAAAGTAGTACAGAATTTGCGTAGGTATTGCATTTTCGACCCTTTATTTATAGGTTAGCAAAGACTAACTCAAACTGAAAGTTTCTCTATATACTTACGCCGAGGGGGCAACCACTGTGTTAGTCCGCGGTACACTTTTGGATCTAGTCCGCTTTTAGTTCGATTTAGTCAAGGACTTAGTGAATTTAGTCCTGTTTAGTCCGATTTATTTTGCGTTAGTCCGACACTGTTTAGTGTTAGCACAAGATTAAGTAAAATTGCTGAAAATTGAAAAAATCATTTGAAGTAGTAGGCAACTCTTGATACTATTATGAAATTAGAAAAACCTTTTAGGAACTGTAAAGTGGACTTTGGCCTTCGGGGTGAGATTGGCCACTAGAATTTGTTAGTGGCCTTCTGTAAAATTTTGATTTTCATCATTTAGCATTTTAGAATATTGTAGCATATGGCGAACATTCCCCTTGCATATAGTATGAAAAAATAAATGGCAGCAGAGAAGCGGCTGGAACCTCCCCTTCGCGTGGGTCTTTGATTTCCCTGCCTTGTGTTTACAATTTTAAAGTTGATATGCCTGGCACTTCCCGTGGACCAATTGCTCCCAAAAGCTTTTCCGTTCTTCAACGGGTCACCTAATCTCCATGTACCAAGTTTTAGCCAAATTGATCCAGTAGTTTGGGCTATAACGTGGTTTTAGTATTATTACAAAATTTCTATTTTTCCACACAAAGGGTTCTAATTGCGAATAAATTTTGTCTTATTTAAAACCAGAATTTGAAGACCTTTCTGATGGTGACAATAAATCTTTCAAAAACTTGCTTTGGATGGCTAAATCAAAGAATAGTTTTAAATTTGAAAATTGATGTGCCAAAACGGCACTTTCCGTGGGTTGATTGAATCCAAAATTTGTGCAGCTCTTCGACGTGTAATACAGACGACATGTGCAAAATTTCAGCCAAATCGGTTCAGGGGCTTGGGCTGCACCGCAATTTAAAGTCCGATAAAAATCTCGATATTTTTAGTCTTTGGTCAAAAGGGCACTGACAGTGAATACATCTTTGGACGCAGAATCTGAAGGCCTTTCTTATGGAGACGTGAAAAATGGGGGTTTACATTTAAAATTTAAAAGTTGATGTGCCAAAATGGCATTTCAGGTTGCACGATTGGCTCCAAAAGCTTTTCAGATCTAAATTGGGTTATCACATGCACACGTACCAATTTCAGCCAAATCGGTCGAGTAGTTTAGGCTGTGGCGCGTTTACGAACGAACGTACGTACGTACGTACGTACATACATACAGACACATTTTAAAAACCACTTTTTTGGGTTCCTGAGACCTCAAAACGTATAGATCCGGTCTTATCTCGAATTCGAAAATTTTAGTGATTGCAGTAACCTCCCTTTTTTTTAAATGGTGAAATGGAGTGGGAAGGTTAAAATTGAGGGTCAAAAAGCTTCTGTCTCCATTATACATACAATAAGGACGGACTAGGACTAGGGCCGACTATTGTATATAGGACTAGCCGCACGAAATGGACTAAATCGGACTAGACTGCATTAAAACGGACCAGACTGGACTAAAGCAGGGTCAGGCTAGACTCTACTAAATTGGACTAAACCAGGCTAGGTTGCACTAAAGCGGACTAGCCTGGGACAAATTGAACTAAATTGGACTAAATGGAACTAAAGCGCACCCATCCTTGAAATTTGGACGCGGTAGAGTACACATTTTGGGCGCAGCATGCAGCAATTTAGTCCGATTTAGTCCAATTTAGCCCAGTTAAGTTCAATTTGGTTCAATATGTCCCAGTATAGTCCGCTTTAGTTCAGTCTAGCCTGCTTTAGTCCAGCCTAGTCAATTTTAGTTTAATTTAGTTCGATTTAGTCCAGCCTAGCCCAATTTAGTCCTGCTAGTCCTTAAATAGTCCGGCCTAGTCCTAGTCCTTGTGAGTGGTTGCCCCTTCGACTTACGCCCTTTTCAATGGGCTCAATCGCTCATAGAAAACATGTTTATATTTCATGCTAAATAGACATTGGAGGGCTGTCGCTTTAACTTTTACTTTAATATCCAAAACACGTTTTGGGATTTCATCAGATTGTATTAGGTATGTCTTAAAGCAGCTTTTAACATTATTTCTTTTAAGCAGCTTTATTATTCATTTAACCACCTAATCGTTGACTAGTGGAAAGGACCTCGTTTCCAAATTTTTAAATACATATCAACTACCTATAGTTGTTTTTTTACAAATTTATTGACACATGTCAAAGAAAATCAAACAATCACAGAAATGAGTTTCAATTCAAAGCACATGATGAGTTTATTTTGGATTGCTTAATATGCTCTACAAGGGTTGAAATTATTTAAACTAAGTAGTTTAAAAAATTCTCTTTCTCGTGAAATTGAGAACTTGACTGAGAGGCTTGTTCCATACCTCTTGGGGCGTTATTTTTAAAAACTAAGACCTTCCTGCGTAAGTAAAAAATTTCCGGGTGATTATTTCCCTTTTTTTCACAGTAAGAGAGTAAGAGAGTTACTTTACGGCCCCCTCAAAGGGGTAAGTACTCGAAAAAGTAAATCTGTTTTTTTGCCGTGTTGAACACATAATTTTTTCGCCGATTGTCATGAAAAAAGTGCATTTTGCCGCAAAAGAGGCAGTAAAAATTCACTTTTAATGACCACCGGCGAAAAAATCATTAAAGGTTGAGAACTATGAAACGGTCTTTCTACGTACAAAGGACCCTATACGATAGTGGCCCAGGAAAAATCTGATCTAGACAATTCCAAACTTTGATTTTTGCTGTGGAGGTATAATAAAGTATTCTTACAACATTGAACACAAAAATATAGAAATTTTCCTAGGCGGTCATATTTTTATGTGGCTCTAAACCAATTTGAGCCCCGAAAATGGCATTTTCACGAATTTTTTTCTCGAAAACTAGAAGATTCCACTCTTTTATTTTTCCACCAAACATTCACCTATCCCTCGCTTACATACCAAAATTAAAAATTTGGTAGAGATGAGCCCAGGCAGTCGCTTATTGTATAGGGTCCTTTAATTTGCCTTTTTATCTTTTAAATTCTCAATAGTCACAACTTTCAACGTTGTACACATAAAATTGTGACCTGACTTTTTTGGGTATTATTTGTCATTTCGCAAATCGTCAAATTTTTAATAAAACCATCAAACTAAATGTCAAGTTTTCTTTCAAGTAGGTACTCAAGTAGATACTCATCACAGAAAGTCTCCGTTTTACTCCTAATTTAAAACAATATACTATGTGGACTCACGGCCACCCTAGATTTCCAAAAACATTGAAGAAATCGTGAAAAATTGAGATTTTTGAGAAACACAACAACACGCCAATTTCTTCAATGTTCAAACCCGTCAAAGTTGCAAAAACAAATAAGGAAATGTAATTACGCATTTGAATTGGTATCAAAAAAACGAAATTGACGGTTTATTGTTCCTGGGTGCCAAAAACCTGCTATATTATGACGATTTCTTTAAAATATACTTGCTCAAAGGTTCAAGATAATACAACTTGCCGGTCCCGAGGCACTTTCGGACTAAATGATGGCCCCATTCCTGGGATATAACTTAACTCTTTTTTTAAAAATATCCTAATTAATAAGGGGAGAATGATGAATTTAACAAAAATGAGTGAAAAATTACGATTTACGATTTACGCACAGTTTTAGTTTGCACATTGTACAGAATTGGCTATTTACAATAGTGAGTGGTCGTAAAAAAAAAGATTATAACATCGTAAATGGCCTTGGTGGTTCATTTTGACATTTAGAAATTGCAGCCGTAGATACCGTAAACATCAGTTTTCTTGCGTTCAAAGTCAACTAGGATGTGATAGTTATTTATGGCGACCCCGTGTTTGAAAAAAAAAGTACACTATTTAATCTGCGTCAACCTTTCAGTTCCCGAAGTACTGTGGCATTAATTTTGAAAGCCTTGTGGTCGTCTATGAAATGACAATTCAAATATTTATTCAGTACTGATTCGGTTATCTCAGCATATCGTTTTATTACTGACTATATAAAATATGAGATTTTATAACTTTCGGTTGCTACAATGGATTACCAGAAACGACGCGACGTGTTTGCTGAGGGTGATATGGAATAGTATTATGTTTTGAGTATTGTATAGGGTGTCCCCCAATAGAACTCTCACAATTCCGTTAGTATTAAAATTGCACGTTACGTTTATTATTGAGATACCCTAAATTTGAATTTGGGATAGTCAGTAGTACCTACCTATAACGGGTTAAAAAGAAACAAATTATAAGGGAGCTGTAAAGTTGGACCAAACAGGACCCTCCATTTATTTCAAAACTAAAAGAAAAAAAATGACCATGTTGAGATCCACGCATAGTTAAAAGTACGGAATTTAGAAATTTTTTTTTACACTTCCGGCTTAGCCCGTTTTCCTGAACTAATTCGGATTTTTCGAGGTTCGAAACATGTGTCATACTTAACCGATCCATGAGATCGATGAAGCATCAACAACTCGCTAACTTAATTGTTTTGATTGTTTAACTGTTAAATTGCATTTTTGTTGTTTGGCATTTGAATTTGCATCAAAGGAGTTAAAAACTAATTAAACATTGTGTTTTTCGAGAACAAACTTCGATGTTTTTAAAATTTAGGAAGGTCGTGACCTAGGGAACCTCGCACACTTTACTAGAGAATTTGGCTTTGGGTCAGATTTTTCTGAATATTTTACATTTTGTGGCTTAACTCTTCCTAAACATTTTGATCGTTACTAAAATTCCCCAAGCCCTCTAGGGTGATTCTTATGAGCATGAGGTAATTTAAAATAACACAGAGGGTAAATCATTTCAAGGACCTTTTGCATCAGGTGATCTTGGGGCTTTATAGTTGAAAAGCGATGGAGTCCAACAGAATTTCAAAAGTTTCTAACCGTTCTTGGTATTTTTGCAAAAAATATTATCTTGTTTTTTTTGCGCTCTTATACAAGTTTATCATGTTCATTTTTGGTATTTCATTGAGTTAGAATAAAGTATTCATAAAGCCCGTGAACTCTCTGTATGAGCTCATGAGCATGCTGCATGAAGTTTGCGCGAAAATTTTATATTGTGTATAAACTGTGATATAAGCCTCGATCGCTACTTGTTACCAAATTATGGTCTTGATTTTGTTAAAATATTTTTCGCACCTGATTTTGTTGAGCTTTGACGTAACGGTAGCAAGTTCTGGCACCTGTATAAAATTTCCCTTTCTCATAAGCACCTACTTACATATTTACATTACAGACCATTAGCTTTATTTATCAAATACTTCAATTCAGTCGATGTAGAATGAATCATAAAAGAAATCTACGAGCGGCTAATCACATGAAACTTAACATGAAAAATCAACATCATTTTACGCGATTTCAATGATTTCATATAATAAGTAGCGATAAACGTCGTTCAGTCCGTTTAGTCTTATTGTACCAGGTTAATGACATCCCTTGAAGAATTTGACGCGAATTGAATATTAACGTGACACGGGCCTAGACGATTTGATGAATGTTTAATAACGAGTAGGTACTTTTTAATCTGACAACTATATAAAAATGGGAGGTGACTGCAATCACTCCAAAATTCGAAATTGAGATAACACAAAATCTTTACGTTTCGAGGTCCCAGAACCACGTAAAAGTGTTTTTTAGAAAATGTCGCTGTGTATGTATGTATGTACAGAAGAAGTAATTGAAAATGAACAGGGGCTGAGTCTACATTCCTGCACGGTAACATTCATTTCAATTCAGATAGAAAATTCCACTCAAATCGCTGTCGAGCAGAGAAAGCCGGTATCTTAGAATGTTACCGTGCTGGGATCGAATGTCAGCCCCTGTTCATTTTCAATAACTTCGGCTGTACGTACGTATGTGAGCAAGATTTCTCGAAAACTCCCGAACGGATTTTAATGAAATTTGGAATGGGGGTTAGTTTTGGCTTTCTAGTTAGCCCAGTTAATTTTGTTGCCAATCCATAAATGCTTAAGTGCCTTTTTGGCGTATCAACTATGAAATGTGACTGATGAACACCATTTTTCTTATCGGCATATGAAAGGTGTTCAAATTATGTATCTAAAAATGTATTCACACTTAGCGCTTTTTTGGCATTTTTCGCATTAAGTACCCTTTGGGTAGAAAAACGAAATTTTGTAATAATACTAAGACCACGTTATTTCCCAAACTACTGTATCGATTTGGCTGAACTTTGGCAGGTAGAGATACGAGTACCCGACTAAGAGCTGATTAAATTTTGGTGGCAATCGGCCAACGGCAAGTGCCATTTTGGCATGTCAACTTTGAAATTTGAATGATAAACTCGAAATTTTCTTTATCAGTACATGAAATGCCTTCACAAATAATGAATTCAAAAATCGTAGAGCTTTGAAAAACCCAGAAAACGCGTAGAGTAAAATTTTGATATAGCAAGTAGGAAAATTTACATAATTTAGGTGACAAGCGGCCAATTACAAGTGCCTTTAAAGATTTTGTTTTATCAGGTCTTCTGGAAGGTCTTCAAATTCTGTTTCCAAAAAAGCACTCAAACTTGTGCCCTTTTGGCAATAAAAAATAAAAAATTTGAAAAACTCCCAAAAACTCAAGACTGGATTGTTTATGGGTGATTGGGGATTGGATCATTCATCAAGTTGGGAGGTTGCAGTCGCTTCTTTAGCCGCTTATATTTTTCCTTGCTACGCCAAGAGCGCACAGAGAAATCTTTCCCGTGTCTTTTTTCATAACAACGCTTAACAACCATCGTTGGGCATTATGATTTTGACGTCTATTTGCACAATGTTCGTGGGCAAATAAATAAAGAAGTTCATTCTTGAAATACAACAAATAATAGACACTGTGCCGTTAATGGTTAGCTGCATTGGTCAAAAATATAAATAAGTATTGGGAAAATATTAATTTGTCCAGTGGCGTGCCGTCAGGGGGGCTAGGGGGGGGCGACCACCCCCCCCCCCCCCGCCCTTTAGGCTGTGCCGCCCTTTTCGCCCAAGCAAAAAAGGCTGTTCCTCAGAGCCGGTCGAATTCTGCCATTCTGATGTAATAAATAACTGAAGGTAAAGGTTTATTTCTCTACGAAGCATGTAGCTATTTAAGAGCTACATTATAATACAGTTGCTTGGGGGCGGGCGCCCCAAATAGAGAAGAAACTAAATAACTGTTTATAAATTTTGAACACGGCAGCTCGTGGCTTCCTCGGCGGTATCGATTTTGCCTGTATTGGGGATTTGGAGCACCTTTTCCATAAATTGTCAGCGCCCTCAGATCGCAGACCTTTCCATTATTTGATATTTCATATTAAACAAAACCAAGTTACTCATAATTTCACGAAGACAGTCCTCACCTACAGATATAATGTCCGTCACTCAAGATTTAAAAAGGATGAAGGATGGTTAGGTAAGGAAAAGAAGCGGACTTGGTAAAAAATATTGACCTGAATGCGGTTTTAGACCGATTTAAAGGATTAAAAATGCGAAGAATGGCTTTGTAATAATAAAATGTGTAGTACCTAAATGTAGATAATCATAATAAAAAAAAAATTGCATTACCAATATTTTGCGCCCCAAGAATGCCTCGCCCCCCTCGCCCCTAAGGGCACGGCACGCCACTGAATTTGTCCTTTAAAATAGCAATTTTCCGTTTTTTTCTGCAAATTTAACCGATTTTGTGTCTTCCACCGTTTTCGAGATGCCAATGATGAGCAAGAACAACTAAACAAAAACCGCCCCGTATAAAGAATATCCATTATCCGGCGTGATTTATTTAAAAGAGAAACGGCTGAAGGCTATACCACTCTAAAACATTGTAACGACGCCGGTAAAGCTCAGAGTCATGAATTTTTACGAGGTTAGTAATCGCTTCCCACCATCAACACAAAAAAAAATCACGAATTTACAAGCGCAACGAAAAATTCAATAAGCTCCAGAATTTAGTGGAGTATAGTAATAGAGATCTGTACCCTCTCCCCTAAATTTCCTTTTTGCATGCAAAAGGCAATATCTTTCGGAAGGTGTCTTCCATTTTATCTGAGGATACACGGATAATGCTGTTGTGAAAATTGCGCAAAACTCACGGGATGCGACCGATATAGGGTAAATTCCCTGGTGGCTCTTCCATTCGAACAACAGAAAGGGCGTTTCACCTTTCTATGTTCCTATAACAGCGGTATACAGGAAGCTCCCTAAGTACACCGACATACAGGGTGCTCCTATAGTCATAGTCCTAACTCCGAGACGTTATTCCTGGGGGCTGATCACTCAAAAAATTTGTGTACAATTAATTCCAATAATTTCAGTTTAATTCCATTAATTCCGATTTAGTTCCACTAATTCCATTAATTCCGTCAATTCCAGATTAATTCCATCAATTCCCGATTAATTCCATCAATTCCAGATTAATTCTATCAATTCCATATTAATTTCATTACTAATTCCGTTAGCTGATTTAATTCTTTTCCCATACAGTAGGTAGGAGGTCGGTTAAATTAGAAAAAAGTTGCACTATTTCTTGTCGATTAAGAATCTGAGGAGAATTTCCCGATATCTTGATTAGTACTTGAGTTATCCCGAAAAAACTGAAAAATGCGACTTTCAAGAAAAGTTCATATCTTTCTTACGATTGATGTTATTTAATTGAAACTTTGAACTTTTATATTTTTAACAGATTTTTGGGGGATAATTCAGGAATAAAATGTAAAAAAATGAGTAAGGCCCTCGAAGAACGCACGCCTGTGAAGTTATTAAAAACTTGAAACAAGTAAGGAGAAAGCTCTTTATAACGCTAACGATTGTTCCAAATTTCAAAATTCTATTCTTAATATTTTTCGAGAAATTTTAGAAAATTGGACTTTTTGAGTACTCCTCTGAAGGGGCCGTAACATATGTCCATAGGAACTTTTCTTCTTAGAATCATGTAAGGAATAACGCCCCGGACTTAGGACTATGATTAGGAACACCCTGTATACCTACTTTAGGGTGTGATTCTTCGTTTTACTTTATTTAGGAAAATATCTTGTAAGGAGGCATTTCACTTGAAATTTACACTTTTTTATTTAATTGCAGCGGAGGTGAGGAAAATGGTGGACGACGGATGGCAGAAGAACGCCTTCAATCAGTACGTCAGCGATATGATCAGCGTCCACCGCAGCCTACCCGATCCCAGGGACGAATGGTAAGTGGATGGAGGCGTCCCGACGTCTTTTGCATTTATATCGAATTCTCGCAAACTTTGAGATAAATGGAAACAATTAAAAAGTTTCCGTTTTTTACCGTCCGTCGGGATCACGAAATTTGAATTGGGAAAAATTCTTGATGATCGATGTCCCGAGCAAGCGCTAAATGTGACGGATTACGACAGCTTTCCTAATTGAATCGAATCCGAAGCGTAATTAAATTCTATTTACCACTTCCATTAAGTTATTGCGGAGGGGAGGGAAAAACCCCGGGGTGTATCAAGGACGATTAAAGTTTAATAATGTGAGAACGTTTTAGACAAAAAATGGGTTGAGTGTCGCCCTTCGATGTAAAACAGTTTATACAGCAGGATTAAACTGCTAGTAAAACGTCCTCTACAGGGTGGTGAATTTTTCGTTGCCCACCATTATTGGAAACCATAAGAGATCGAAAGTAGGTTAAATAATAAAATTGCTCTTTTTCAATTCGATTAAGATTCATTCCTCAGTTATCCCGAAAAAACTGAAAATTGCGATTTAATAAAAAATTATATTTTTCTAACGATTGGTGAAGGTATACAAATGAAACTTGGAACTTTTATATTTTTGACAGCTGTCAATGCAGTGACACTGACAGACATTTTCTAGGCCTTCCAGATTTTGAGAAACGATGAGCAATTTTTCTTTTTCTTATGGCCGCCATTTGTATTGCTTTTGCATACCGGGCTCTTGTCAAATTATGCCTAAAAATCATCTATCTCTTTTAATTGGAAACCAGAATTGTTTTCACATGTCAAAAAAAAAAGAAAAAGTTTGTGTACAGTTTTACAATTGTCCTTCATTCAAGTTTAGGCCGATTTTACATAATTGTTCATACCAATTTTCAAATTTTGACGATCTGTCAAAAAAGTTCATGTTGGTTAAATTTTTAAAAAGGTATTTTTTTCTGCATCCAATGGTGTTAAAAAAGAAGAAAAGTTGACTGTCGACGCTCAAAATCTAGAAGGCCCGGAAAATTTCTGTCAAGGCTTATTAAGGTGACAGCTGTCAAAAATATGAAGTTTCATTTAATTACACCAGTCCTTAGAAAGATATGAATTTTTCTTTAAAATTGCGACTTTCAATTTTTTAACTCTGGAACGAGTCAAGATAAAAAAGAATTCTTTACAGAATCTAAATCACCTTGAAAAAGCGCAACTTTTGTCTAATTTAAGCTACTCTCCATCTCTTACGGTGTGCACATTTCCCATGGGCAACCAAAAATTGACCACCCTGTATAGTAACATTTTGAAAAAAGTATATTGTTATCCGGTCAGTTTTGACAGCAATTGTATGAACTAGTCACAAGGAATTAATTTGAATGAAGGTGCTGGCCACAGATGTCATTTTGTGCCATGTCAGCAATGGTATTTTTATTTTTTGCCAAGATTCACATATTTTAAATATTTTTTTATTGCTACATCGCCAACTGTTTTTTTTTCACTCACATCTAGATTCCATCTTAAACACGCGCAAATACTCACGGAAGTCAACTGATATAGGGGGTGGTCAGTGACGTTTTATCATTTATTATATGCCTACATCACCTGTTAGATTCACACAAAAGTTTGCCCAATAGAAAATATTCATCGCGAATAAGAAGCTCCTGCCACAAGTGATTCATGTGAAAAAGTGACATTTTTGTGGGGTTAGAAAATACATCGTAAAATTTCAAAATCGAAAAAGTTATTTTGAGATTATTAATAATCTCTTTCTTGTAAGAGAATGGCCAAATCTTATAGTTATTTGTGTCAAGTATCGAAAATACAGGTTTTCAGTAGGTACGAGCGTGGATTATTGCAGACCAAGGCGAAGCAGCTTGCTGCTTGCAACCACGAGAGTATTGAAAACGTATTTCGGTACGCGATGCATACAACGGTTTTTTATAAAACTCGAAAAACTTAGTTTGAAATTGGGCTAAAATTGAAAAATAAGCTTGCCGACTTTACAGTACTAGTACCGTAAAGTGTTTAGGTTGCAGTACTAGTACTTTATTTCACTTTACGGTGATGTGAAAAATGGGGGTTTGCATTTAAAATTTAAAATTTGATGTGCCAAAATGACGATTCTGTTTCCACGATTGGCTCCAAAAGCTTTTCAGATCTAAGCCTCGAAATGTGAAGATCTGGTGTTATCTCAAATTCGAAAATTTTAGTACCTAATTGCAAGAACCTCCCTTTTTTTAAGTGGTGAAGCGGATTGGGGAGATTAAAATTGGTTATGGGGTTGTTAATTCAATGGTTATGTTGCGAATTAAAATAATGTCAGTGTATTTAATTATTTCCCAATTAGATAATTGAAAAATTTGTAGTTATGCGTAAAAGAAGGAACTTAATCCAAGCACATCGTGTCTTATTATTACGATACGAACAATTACTATTATTGAGTAAACTAAACGGCGGCAATACTGATAGCAATCAGTACGATAAAATAATAATTATTAGAAGCTATATTATTATTATTGATTTTCATTTATTATAATCTCTTTAAGTATACAGGGTGTCTCTCGATGAGCGTCAGTTAACGGTACTGTTTCTAGAACTGTTTCTAGTATCGTCATGAAAATTTGTACGCAGGTGTTTCAATTAATTTTGAATCGTAAAATATTTTCATCAAAGGCGCACTTCCGGTTATACCGGAAATAAGTACTAATTTCCTTATTTTAAATGGAACACCCTGTATATTATGATATTTTTTTATTCTACGTTTAATTCTAGGTGAACTTTTTCTAAGAATTGCTATGCCAAAAATAACCGTTTTTGAGAAAATGCAGGCCTAACTTCAAAAAGCTGTAACATCCTCTGCATGCTCTGCATGCTCTCTGCAAACTTTTAAACATCATCAACTTCATTGGTCAAAAAGTCAATTTTTTCAAATGGAATGCCCTAACTATTTTATGGAAAACATGTAGATCAAAATGATAGAAAATGAAATTCTGCATCAATGTGCCATAAAATGTTGATGTAGTTTAAAAATTTGCAGAGAACACCATGTATGTATGTGACCCAATTTGAGTCCAGGGGCGGACACACCCTACATTAGACTTCATGTCAAATTAATATCGTTTTCTCATTTCATACTGTAAGGATGTTACAGCTTTTTGAAATTAGGCCTGCACTTGACACAAAAAAGCGAAATTCTTGATTTTCTCAAAAACGGTTGACTTTTGGTATAGCAATTCTTAGTAAAAGTTCACCTAGAATTAAACGTAAAGTCCAAAAATATCATAATATACAGGGTGTTCCATTTAAAATAGGGAAGTTAGGACCTATTTCCGGTATGACCGGAAGTGCGTGATTCATGAAAATATTTTACGTCGATTCAAAATTAATTGAAACCCCTGGGTACAAATTTTCATGACGATGCTAAAAACGGTTCTCTAGATACGGCTAACTGACGCTCGTCGAGGGATAACCTGTAGATTGTTAGCGGTATTTTTTTTTTTTGTTCGAATGCATTCCAATAAGCTATTACGCTCCCCATCAGGACAGAAATAATACCTATACATAAGTATAAAAATATTTTTATCCTATTAGTCCTACTCCCTAGAGCGAGCGCCTATCCCGGCGCATCCACCAATTTTCGCACGAAATCGGAGTTCCCAACTTCGGCAACATCAAAATGGAAACAATCTCGGCATTGATCGACTTTAAACGCGATCGTAACAGACAACTCCCTCCGTATTAAGGATTTAGCCTTTTGGCACGCACCCCCCTTTCTGATACATGATCCGCATCGTCTTTAATTACCTCGAAAGCGGGAGAATTGAGACACACATAGAGCACTTGAGTAATATACACGGCGTCTGCTTAAGTAAGTACCAGTATAATCTCCGTTGAATAATAAAACAAAATTCGTCTCGTATAAGTAAGTAAAATAAGGCAGCGGCAAGAAGTGCCCGCTTCCATCAAATAATTCCTGCAAGAAAATGGAACAAAAGATCCAATCAATTCGAGTTTCAATACGGCTACTGATTCGAAGTCGCAACTTTAAGGGAACGTAGGCAAAAACGCGAAAGCGGGAAATTTTCATGACTAAATAATCAGTTCGGCCCACAGCTCGAATGTTTGATGATTTTTTAAGCGCGAGGCTCTAATAAATGATGCACATCGTTTGAACGCAACTTGTTTCATAATGTTAAAGTATTTGCATAGACTCGAGTTGTTTCTTTGTTCTAAATCCAACAAACAAGGGAGCTTTTTAATTATTATTCGGGCATCGATATTGATGGAAACTTTGTCTTTTTTTTCACATTCAACTTCGAGTAAACACTCTAACGGCCAAAGTTATCAATGGGGTGAATAATTTCGGTGGAGTAACGGGCGTTTTATTTATTTTCTTTTGTAAATGATTATGCCCACCCACCACTTTGGATAAATAATAAAAACCGCACGTTTGAAAGGCGACGTCTTATCGCAAGGACGTCCTGTGTAGAGTTAGCTTGATGACGTGACGACGGCGGCGCAAATTCCACCAACCAACCAACCCCCAAAATCTCTGATATTGTAATTTGTGGAGCCAAGGCCGAGACGCAATCCCCGGGGTGATTACTCGAGAATTAAACGCATTCCAGCGAAATTACCCTCCACCCCCTCAACCACACACCCCAACTCACACATCAACTGATGGAAAATGTGGAGTAATTTAAAAAAAAGAAAATCGGGGTTTTATACAAAGCGGTCGTCAATAATTCTAATCGCCACCGCATATCCTGTGGTTTTTGTCCGGCGATGTAATTAATCAAACGGCCGATAAGTCGGGCGAGATGTCTCGTGAAAAGAGTTTATTATTCAACTGCTAATAATACACCGATCTGTACAACTAGTTGCCTGTACATACAAACGTTTTAAAACATTATGGAGACCGATACATTACAGTAATTTAAGTCTTATATCGATACTTCAGGCTTGAAGCTTGAACAAAAAGTTTTTAGTGCCGTAGCAGAATGCGGAGGTACTCTTGTCTTAGCTTATTCGCTCGCTCGCTCGCTCGCTCGATCGCTCCTCAGTCTGTCCGTCGGATAACTTGAGAACGGATTGAGATATCGAGCTGAAACTTGGTAGGCAGCTTCGTCTCCCGAAAAGTAAGGCGGGGATTGCTTTTGGGCCATATCGGACCAAGGGGGTGGGAGCTAGGGGTGAAAAACTGAAAAACTACTAATTGCAATAACTCGAGAACTAGTGGAGATATCTTGCTGAAAATTAGTATGCACGTTCGACCTTCAAGTCTGTTGAAAGTGAGGGGGTGCCAATTTCGGGGGATGAAATTTAGGGGATGAAAACCACAAAAAATATGATAACTCCGCAAGGGTTGCACGCAGCTGTCGGAAACTCAACGTACACACATATATCGGTGAAATCTTGTGGGGGATGCGTTTTTTCGTAAAATCGAACAAATGGGGTGGAAATTAGGGGTAGCAACTCGAAATTCCGCTTAATAAGTACTAGTCGAAATTGGCGTCATTCGATAGCTTTCCATTAATTATTCAAAAAAGGTGTCATTCATATTTTGCGAAAAACCACCCTTATAGGCGCTACAACCCCTAACATGCAGAAACACAAAAATACGAGAACTCAAAAACTACTCAACGTATCAAGGCAGAATTTGGTTTGTGAATTTCCAGTGACATTATAGGTGGATGGACAAATTTTCAAAAATATCTAACAAAGGGGATGAAATTTAAGGGTTGAAACTTGAAATTTCTTCAAGTAAATGGTAGCCTAAAATTACGGGGTTCGATAGATTTCGGTCAACTATTGAAAAAAGGTCTTATGAGTTTTCAATCTAAAACCGACCCCTGGGCCATTAACCACCCCTAACTCTTTGCAAGTCGATAATTATATTTTATTTATTTTTTCTGAAACCCTATTGGTTTATTTATGAACAACTGAAGTCAGTAAATACGCAAGGAGTTATGTCACACCGGAAAAATAAACTCACCCCTGTAAATCATAAAGGGGTGAAATCATGAGGTGTTGAAAACATGAATCTACAAATTACCTTAATTTTTAAACGAATTGGGTTAGGGTGGTGAAATTGAAAACACAAGTTCCTTTAGGGCATGTTAGGGTGGTGAAATAGGGGGTTGGAGTTTAGGGGTTGAAACGTCCATAAAGCCCTGTAATTTGACACAGAGAAGCAATATCTTCTGCGAAACTGTGACATCTTACACACTGCATCTTCGAGAAGGGAAGATCGAATTTTAGGAGAAAATTATCGAAGGGGATGAAAGTTAGGGGTGGAAACTCGAATTTTCAATGAAGAATGTATAGTTGAAAATATTACCATTCGATAGCTTTCTATTGATGGTACAAAAAAGGTCTTATTCATCATTCGCGAAAAACGACCCTTAAAGGCGGTACAACCCCCTAACATGCCGAAACAAAAAAATACGAGAACTCAAAAACTGCTCAACGTATCAGGGCTAAATTTGATGTGGTAATTTACAGCGCCACTGTAGGCGGATGGGCAAATGTTCATTAATATCTAACAAGGGGGATGAAATTTAAGGGTTGAAACTGGAAATTTTTTCATGTAAGTGGTGGAATAAAATTATGGGGTTCAATAGATTTCGGTCAACCATTGAAAAAAGTCTTATGAGTCTTCATCCTAAAACCAACCCCTACGCTACTAACAACCCCTAAGCCCTAGCAAGCGGAGTAAATATATTTCATTAATTTTTTTTTTGCTTTCTTCTAATTTGTTATTAATTTAAAGTGATTTTCATCAATTTTTGACCCATCCACAATTTTTCAACCCCTTTCATGATATGTGAACCCTCAAAGAGCAAAATTTACCCAGGCCGCTTCTTTTTCGGGTGATTTCCGCTGGTTAATTTTGTAAAATTCGCGCAGTTTTGCCTTATGAATTGTTCTTGCCTTTTTCACTTTTTCGACCCCTTCGCAATGTTTCAACCCCCAAAAGTCAAATTTGCATAATTGGCTTATTTTCGTGTTATTTTCTGTAATTCTACTTAATTATGATTAATTCTCATCCCTTTTAACTTTTCACCCCTTTTACAATTTTTCAACCCCCTAAGTGTTTATTTTGCAAAATTCACATAATTTAGTTTTCCTTCGGTAATAAATTGAACTCAATTGGATTATGTTTATCTTTTTCACTTTTCCAACCCCCTTCGCAACATTTCAACCCCCAAAATCTAAATTTGCATAATTGGTTTACTTTCGTGTTATTTTCTGTAATTCTGCTTAATTACGATTAATTCTCATCCACTTTGACGTTTCATCCCCCTTTACAATTTTTCAACCCCCTAGGTGTTAGTTTTGCCAAATTCGGATATTTTCGTTATTCTTCTGTAATAAATTGAACCCATTTGGATGATTAAATTTTTCACTTTTTTCATCCCCCTTCGCAATGTTTCAAGTCTTCAAATGCTAAATTTACATAATTGGGTTAATTTGGTGTTATTTTCCGTAATTTTACTTAGCCACGGTTAATCCTGATACCTTTTGATTTTTCATCCACCTTTACAATTTTTCAACCCCCTAAGTGCTAATTTTGCAAAATTCGCATAATTTCGTTTTTCGACGGTTATAAAATTGAACGCATTTGGGATTCAGTTTACCTTTTACAATTTTTCAGTTTCCTTCGCAATAGGTAGGTATAAGTGCTTATTTCAACCCCCACAAAAGTTTTTACTGCATAATTTGGTTATTTTAGTGTTTTATTTCGTAATTCTACTTAATCCACACTTCATTTTCATTCCTCTTGACTTTTCATCACCTTTTTTCATTACCTTGGACTTCTCATTCCCTTTTTCAACCCCCTTAGTGCTAATTCTACATACCTACTTCGCAAATATGATGTTTTTTTGTTAACTCTCTACTGTTTAATTATGTACGGCCAATTTTCATAATTTCGTCTTTTTAACACCACTGTGCGTCTGCGGAGGCACTACTACTAGGTGCAGATTTATAAAATCTGCACCCGACTCCACCAGTAAATTCAGCTCGCCCCTACATACACATTAACAAGGTAAACATCTACAGGGACACACATCGCATTGATATACATCTTTCGTTGGCTTTTTATCAATGGTTTTTACGTTATTCTTCTTCGCCCTATTTAAAATCACCTTAATTGATCTTTTCATTAAGTCCAGCGACACCTAGTGAAAATACTTGCAATATATCTGTCAAAGCAGGGTTCAGAACCTAAGTCGAATTCGTTACGATCACTGTTACTCTTATGAAAATTACTGTCGAAACTAACCGGTTATAGCCCTTATTCTGTAATTTCGGCGTTAAAAATTTTAACGGGCCCTATCTTACATTTTGATTGGTTCCATGCCGTGGCTTCCATAGCAATAAGATACAAACATGTTAAAACTATACAATTTTCCGCTAAAATAAGCACCTCCTAACGCCTGCTAAATTTGGTTTCCATGGTTATGTTATATTTAAACCAATCACGTGCAGCAGTTATTGGGCCGCTAAAATATTTTAACGGCAAAAATTACAGAATAAGGGCTTATGAGAGCTCAGCTCAGGTTATCTTTTTCTCTCTGATTTTCGACAAATGATTTTATTTATCAGATATGAAAGTCCTAATTTTAATTCTGAGTTAGTAGCATTAGAGAATATAAACAGACAAACTTTGTTTAACTTTTTTTGTTTCAATATTCCTAAAATTTAAGATCTCCTATATCATGTCTTGATTAGTGTGGTTTAGTACGAAGGCGTAGAACGAACAAGAGTAAAAAATTTTCAAATTTTCGACTTCGAACTCGAAATTGAATCTACTGCGCAAGTCCTACTTCCTAACTCGGAAATTTTATTAATGCGCATGTGCGAAGTTCGAACGGCGCAAGCGTCGCACATCAGATGGGCTGTGGTCTGTTTGTGTGCCGTGTACCATCTGATGTGCGACGCTTGCGCCGTTCGAACTTCGCACATGCTCATTCACAAAATTTTCGAGTTAGGAAGTAGGACTTGCGCAGTAGATTCAATTTCGAGTCGAAATTTCGTGTTCGAAGTCGAAATTTCGAGTTCGAAGTCGAAATTTTCGAGTTCAAACTCGAAAATATGAACATTTTTTACCCGTGTCCGTTCTACGCCTTCGTAGTTTAGTGTTGTACAAATTCATTCAGATTCGTTAAGCTCGATATCCGTTATTTTGTGTGTAAGTTGGTAAGTTGGTCAAAAATGCTCTATGTTCACAATTTGCCTATTATGTTGGTCTGGCAGCTACCTATTATTATGGTTGGTCTTTTCGTTGTATCTTAGCGTACGACTAGATATAATGAAAAGACCAATCCCATACTTACATTGTGAAATTTTATGGTACAGACCCAAAAAAGTGCAACCCCTGTAGCTTCGGTAGCAAATATTTATCTTTGCTGATATAAAGGAGCTGCGTTCATCATGATCATTGATCAATGATCAGGCTATTGCCAGATTAAAGTTCGGTTCAAACCCCGTGAACGGTAAAACTCTGTCGACCGTTTTCTTTTCCACTTCTCACAATTCAGAGCCCTAGAATACAAGCATAACCAGAAATATCGGCTTGCGCTGAAGTTAATTTCCGGTTCGGAGGCGTCCAACACAATAAAATGATCGATTGCGCCCTTGTTATTTGCATTGAAAAAACACCGCAGCGAAACGATACGGGACGACTTTAAAAAAGCGCTCGTGAAACTCGGGACAGATGACGCGCTGGGATCTACTAAAGATACGTCCGTTCCGTAATAAAATCGAAACGGATCGCTAGACACGTTTCGACGTTTCGTGCAATTAAATTGGAATAATTTAACGACCGCGGCTGCCATGATGACGAAAAGGTCACAAATCGGGCCAATTAAGCACGCACCGATTGATGTCGCGTTCTGCTCCGAATTATCATTATTATTATCATTATTATTTGCCTTTGGAGAGCCACATCCGCCGTCGGTCGGTTTTTCGATCTGTGTATCTTTAAATTAATGGGAGTTGAGCACCATTAGCTTTTCCTCCCCCTAATTTACAGCCGTAATTGAACCGGGGTCGAGATCTCGCTTAAGTGCCGCCACTATAAATGAAAATTCACGATAAAGCTTGCAAAACCACGTGGATCGAGTTAACGCTTGGATCCCTCTTTCCGTACACTTCATGTGGGTTTGTGATCCGATGAACCTAGGATGATAGGTAGATTATCTGATAGGCAAGTTAGACAATTTTCTTTGATTTCCGAATCATAATTGGATTTGAACATAATCTAAAAGTTGTTACCTATATTTAGTGAAATGCAAACTCATTTGCACCCCTCCCTAAAGGCAAAGAGGTCAAATAAGTTTTATTCTAGAAATTATGTTTTATACCACTGGCAATCTCTATTCCGTAAATCGTTCTCAATTCGCTTAACAGTATATCGTTGGTGCTATTCTGTAAGGAAATCGTGAACATAATAACGCTATGTCGTTTTTGTGACGTGTTGGCCAATAAGGAAGGTCTCACCATAGCAAACATGTGTTATGCTAACGATTTCCTACAGAAACACTCAAGATAATGACCGATACCGCCTTATTTTCCTTCGACATGGAAAACATGCACTTTCTTTCTTTGGTTTATAAATAAACTACATTCTGTTCATTTTCTATTGATGGAGCTGTCATTTTTCTCGCACTGCAAAGACGGTCGTCGTGGTTTCAGTAATACATAATAATACTAAGCTTATTTTCATGATGGGTTTCATTGATTCTCGTCATTCGATTTCGATTCGTTGAGGGTGGGTTTTAGAGAAGGTTGAGAGAGGGTAGAGAGATGGTTGAGAGAGGGTTGAGGGAGAGTTCAGAAAGGGTAAAGAGAGGGTTGAGAGAATATTGAGAGAGGATTGAGAGATTACTGAAAGAGGGTTGAGAGGGGGTTGAGAGAGGATTGAGAGAGGGTTGAGACAAAGGTTGAAAGAGGGTTGAGAGAAGGTTGTGAGAGGGTTGAGGGAGGGTTAAGAGAGAGTTGAGAGAGGATTGAGAGAGGGTTGAAAGAGGCTTGAGAGAGGCTTGATAGAAGGTTGAGAAGAGGGTGGGTTTTAGAGAGGGTTGAGAGAAGGTTCAGAGAAGGTTGAGAGAGGGTAAAGAGAGGGTTGAGAGAGGATTGAGAGATTACTGAAAGAGGGTTGAGAGGGGGTTTTAGAGAGGATTGAGAGAGGGTTGAGACAAAGGTTGAAAGAGGGTTGAGAGAAGGTTGAGAGAGGGTTAAGAGAGGGTTGAGGGAGGATTGAGAAAGGGATGAGAGAGGATTCAAAGAGGCTTGAGAGCGGCTTGATAGAAGGTTGAGAAGAGGGTGGGTTGAGAGAATTTTCAGAGAAGGTTGAGAGAGGGTTGAGGGAGAGTTCAGAAAGGGTAAAGAGAGGGTTGAGAGAATGTTGAGAGAGGATTGAGAGATTACTGAAAGAGGGTTGAGAGAAGGTTGAGGGAGGGTTAAGAGAGGGTTGAGGGAGGATTGAGAGAGGGATTAGAGAGGTTTGAAAGAAGGTTGAGAAGAGGTTGAGAAGGTTGAACAATGGTTGAGCAATGGTTGAAAGAGGGTAGAGGGAGGGTCCAGAGAGGGTTAAGAGACGGTTGAGAGAGGGTTGAGAGGGGGTTGAAAAAGGGTTGAGAAAGGATTGAGAGAGGGTTTGGTAAAATAAGCTAAATAAGTGACCCAAAGGTTGTCGAAACTTAAACGGTTCAGAAATTATCCGCAAATAACTCAAACATAGCCCTTACATTTAGGGGGCTGCAGCTCCTTTCGGAATCGGAGATTTTTATAGGTGTTTTTAATTATATTTTTGACCAGGGTATGCCCTTAAATTTTCGTATTCGAATTCGAGGACACCCTCTATAATATACTACTATTTTATAATTTTGCATGCAAGCAGGCTACATAAAATTTTGCCTGTGTGTTTCGTACGCATAAGCGTAAGATAACAATTACAACCCTCAACAGGTTTACGCCCTTAACTAACACGAATATTAATTTCAGGTGTAGAGTCTCCAACCATTTTCTCGAAGATCTGCCTCATACCTCCGTTATAATCTGTTTCCATAACGAAGCGTGGTCGGTCCTCCTCCGGACCGTGCATTCAGTCTTAGACAGATCACCTCCGCATCTCATCAAAGAGGTCATCCTCGTAGATGATTTTTCGGACATGGACCATTTGAAGGAACAGCTAGTCGACTATTTCGCCGATGAACCCAAAGTCAAAATTGTGAGGGCCAAGAAGCGTGAAGGGTTGATTCGTGCCAGGCTGCTGGGTAAGTTTAAAATCGTTGATTTCTTCTTTTTCCTAAATCGATTAAGTACTGCTTTATGATTTAATTTTTATGCTCAACTTATTTCTAACGTCCTGCGACCACCTTTTGTGTTTCTGGCAGATGGTGTACATTATCTGTTCATGTCCAGTGTTCAAATATATTTTATGTAACAAGTGAGTAAAGTGCAACTTTTTTCACGAGAAGGAATGTTTGACGCGCATGCCGCAGACGGAGTGCGCAAATCCGACGAGTGAAAAAAGTTACTTTACTCATGAGGTACATAAAACAATTTTTTTACGCCAGTACAGTTAAAATTATGGGAACAAATGCCTTCTCGGTTTTCATCGTTTACCCGCAAAAAATCCTCTAATGGAAGCATTTGGGTGCCTACTACATATATCTATAGCAACAATATGAACAAAACCTTAGCAACAGCACTGTTTTTCACGCCAAAGAGTGAAAAAGTGAACCAATCCCAAAATGTTTTTATTTCGTTGGCTCTGTACCTATATTTCTTTATTGCATATATTAGCGTTTTTGTTTTTCTTTACAACGGTATAATAAAATCATTCTCTTACATGTCGGAAATTTAGAGAAAATGTCAATTGAACCGTGTTCCCAAAAGTATGGATCTGGCTTTTATTTTACGAACTATTCACTTCATCAAAAAATTGTTTCCAATAAAACTTGGCGCATCTATTGATGTAATTAACTCGACATAATCATGGAATAAATAATGTGTATGACGTAATTACTCAACGAGACTCTGTGATGAAGATATCACGAAAAAGTGAATTACATCAAAAGATGCGCCTTTTTACCTTTTAATTTTTATTTTAACATTCAATTAATATTTTCTCGAAATTTCTATTCTGCAACAGTACGATTTTATTATACTGTAACGAAAACTGTTTATTGTTGTGGTTAGATAGTAGATTGTTGAGAATTTTGACAAGAGAAAGGGCTTGTCACTGCTTGAATAAAAATCGTATTAAAATTCACGCGCTCGCTGATTGTTGTGACAATACCATTGTTACAATAAAGAAATCTACAGGGTGCCATTTAAAATAACAAAGTGAAATGCCATTATTAATGAAATTTAAAGACATCTTGGGACCACTAATGTGGTCGAAATGTGATTCAGTTCATAGGCATTCACATTTACCAAAAATGGTTCTGACCCATCATATTCGCAAGAACTTAGAGAGAATGGCTCCTCCCGTTTGACTCACCCTGTATATTTGCCTTTATATACAGGGTGTAAACGAAACTCGTCGCCAAATTTCACCAGTAGATTCTTCTATGAAAAATATGAAGAAAGTTCCTATGAACATTTGTCGAAAAACGCCTCCTAAGGGTGTTTTCTCAATATCTTCAAAACGGTTATAGTTAGTACCGCGAAATTGGGTATTTTTAGCAAGTTTTTGATGCTGAATTTATTGCTGTGTAGAAAATTTTAAGATTTTGATTATAAGCGTCCCGTACAGGAGGGGCTTAGGACTAAATTTGGGCAAACATTTTTCAAAGTCGTTTTTTCTCAAATTGGACACGAGAATCTGAAAATATGAAGTTTTCTACGTAAAAATGGTACTCTTTGTGATATCGATAGGATGCACCATTTAAAAAAAAATTGGCTCTTCATTGAGTGAGGGCTCAAAGATTTGTGATAGAAGTCATGAAAACACCGTAAACAAGTTCATGGGAGGGTTCTTTACTTTATTCTGGAAAGAAAAGTTCTTATGGACCTAGGTCGAAAAATGCTTCCTAAGGGGCCTATGGTGTTTCAAATGGGGCCTTGGAAAGCATGTTGTTTGAAGGACTCTAGCTCCCTTAGGAAGCATTTTTCGACCCATGTCCATAAAAACTTTTCTTTCTAGAATGAAGTAAGGAATCCTCCCATGGACTTGTTTACGGTATTTTGATGTTTTCCATCACAAATCTTGAAGCCCTGAACCAATGAAGAGCCATTTTTTTCGAAAATGGTGCATCCTATCGCTGTCACACAAGAGTACCATTTTTACGTAAAAAACTTCGTATTTTCAGATTCTGGTGCCAAATTTGAGAAAAAACGCCTTAGAAAAATGTTTGAGCAAATTTAGTCCTAAGCCCCCCCCGTACGGGACGCTTATGATCATAATTTTAAAATTTTCTCCACAGCAATAAATTCTGCATCAAAGACTTACTGAAAATACCAAATTTCACGTTATTATCTTTAACTGTTTTGAAGATATTGAGAAAACACCACTTTCAAAGTGACCCCTTTAGGGAGCCCTAGCTCCCTTATGAGGCATTTTTCGACATATGTTCATAGGAACTTTTTTCACATTTTTCATAGAAGAATCTACTGGTGAAATTTGGCGACGAGTTTCGTTTACACCCTGTATACAGGTGTTCCGTTTAAAACGAAACACCCTGAATAACTACTGCAACGGTAATTTGGACAATAATCGCTCACAGGGTTGATTTTTATTTAAATGCTGGCGCTTAAATCCCTTGCTTGATGAAATTTTACAAGTCACCCCCTGGCCCCCACCAACCCTAACTTCAAAATTTCAAATGACAATGATACATCATTTGCAATTAATTTCATTACGAATTCAACGCTGTCAATTTTTTTGATATTCGTTAACCCCTAGCGCCCTCTATAGTAAAATTTTAAATCGCATTACGGATCTTTGTGACAAGGTAATTCTCCATGAACGTGTGTAAAAAATTTTAAAATCCATCGACTTCTTAAAATGAGGAACATGAATTGCTCTGGGCCTAGAAATAGGTATAATGGATTTTACTGTAACTTTTGAAGGAGAGTGAATGGATTTCAAAATTTTGTGCACAGGTCTACAGCGGATTTCATACCCTGTAGAATAATATGCCACAAAGGGCCATAATGTGATTTAAAATTTGACCATGGATGGCGTGGGGGTTAACGAATATCAAAAAAATTGACAGCATTAGATTCGCAATGAAATTAGCTTTCAAACGACGCATCGCAAGTAGAGGCTGCTACTTGAAATTTTGAAAATGGAGTTGGTGGGGGCTAGGGGAGCGATTTTTGCTCAAATCACCGGTGTTTCGTTTTAAACGGAACACTCTGTATATTATTTTAACTTACTTGCTTATCTGCTTCACTTCACTCCAGTCTATATTTCTTTTTACCACTGCACTTCTAACACCCTCTGTCCATGTTTTTCTTGGTCTTCCCCTTTGCTTCTTCTTTCCAGTTCGCGCTTCGTATACTTTCCTCGTTCATTCGCATTACATGACCTAACCATCGTAATTGTCCTTCTATTGTTGCACTAATGCGTTTTGTGTTGAGATTTTCTCTGAATGTTGTGTTCCTGATTCTATCTAATCTTGTCTTTCCCTCTATCTTCCTTAGGTATCTCATTTCCATGTTTTGCATTCTATTCTTCTGAGTTTCAGTTATCGTCCACGCTTTTGAACCATAGATTAGGATTGGCTTTGCTAATTTTTCGAAAATTTGTACTTTCGCTTGATTCGGTATTTCTTTGTTCGCCAGAAAGGAGTTTTTTATACCATTGCTGCTCCCGTTCTTTCTATTATTTCTTCCTTTAAACTTTCATCCTGTGCTATCATCGTTCCTAGGTATTTAAACGTTTTTACTTGTTCCAGAGTCACATTGTCTACCCTTATTTTGTGTTCTTTTTCTGAGTTGCTTATTATCATTGATTTAGTTTTGTTCGTGTTTATCTTCATGCTTTTGTTGCTCAAACTTCGGTTGTATCTTTCTATGTTTTCGTTAAGTGTTTTTTCATCCTTGGCTATTAGCACCATATCGTCGGCATAGCATATTTCCGATATCTTTACTTCTTTCATTCTCCAGTGTCCTATTTGGTATTGTTTCACATTTTCTTTTGCTTCCTTAATTGCTTCATCTAGGACTAAGGCAAATAGTTGTGGGCTCAGTATGCATCCCTGTTAACTCCTTTCGCTGTTTCAAATAAGCTTGATTTTTCGTGTCTTGATCTTACAAAGTTTTTCGTTCCTTTGTACAGGCTTTTTGTCCCTCTGATTAAGATTTTGTTTACTCCTCTCTTCTTCAGTGCTCTCCAAATTATTTCTCTATTTACCCTGTCAAATGCTTTCTCTAGGTCTACGAAACAGAGATGTATTTCTCCAGTTTCTCTTATGGTTTTCTCACTTATTTGCCTTAAAATAAAATTAGCGTCTGTAACTTCTCTGCTTGGTCTGAACCCATACTGCGTGTCTTCTAAAGTTTCTTCTATTTGCTCCCTTATCCGTTTGTCTAGTATCCTCGCGTATACTTTCGCCACTGAGCTGAGCAGTCCTTTATGTCTCCTTTCTTGTGGATAGGTACTATTATTCCTATTAGCCAATCTTCTGGTGCTTTTCCTGTTATTATTATTTTCTTTAACGTTTATAGAGCTTTTTCTAATCCAGCTTTTAGCATGTCTGAGGTTATTTGATCCGTCCCTGGGGCTTTGCCTGGTTTCATGTTTCTTATAGCTTCCTGTACTTCTTCTTTCGTTACGTACTCCTCTTCTGTCTTCTCCTTCGTATTTTCTATTTCCTTTCCATCCAATAAGGTCTTGAAATATTGTCGCCATCTGTCCATAATATCGTCTTCGCCCCTCAGAACTTCTTCAGTATCATCTTTAATACTGTTTATAGAAGTCTCGCTTTTCTTATTGTTCCAAAGAAGAGTTTCTGGTTATCTTTGTATGCGTTCTCCATTTTATTTCCGAAATCCTACCATGACTTTTGTTTTTCCTCTCTCAATAGCTTTTTGACTTCTTTCCTTTCTGTTTTGTATTCCTCGTAGTCGTTTTGTTCCCTTGTTTGTAGGTATATCTTCCATTTTCATTTTTTCCTCTTTACTCTCTTATTTTATCTGTCCACCAGTGTGTTCCTTTCCACTTTCTGTTCTGTTCTGTCCAAACCACCTTTGCAGTAATTATTCACGGTGTTTCGTTTTAAACGGAAAACTGTATATTATTTTAACGCTATCGTTAAACGTTACTGTTGTTGATAGGTGCGGCTAATGCTGAGGGAAACGTGTTGACTTACCTCGACTCCCACTGTGAGTGCACCCAGGGGTGGTTGGAGCCCCTCCTGGACAGGATCGCCAGAGATCCCACGACCGTCGTCTGCCCCGTTATTGACGTCATCGATGACACCACCCTCGAATATCACTTTCACGACAGCGGCGGCGTTAACGTCGGGGGCTTCGATTGGAACTTGCAGTTTAATTGGCACGCGGTGCCCGAACACGAGAAGAAGAGGCACAAGAATCCCGCCGAGCCTGTGTGGAGCCCTACCATGGCCGGAGGACTTTTCAGCATAGACAGGGTATGAGCAAACGAGACGTTATGTAATTACTTTCGGTCCGTAAACATTGTCGGCCTCGAGGCCTGTCGGGGATTCCCTTGTGGTTGCGTTGGCGAACATGAGAGAGACGAGCTGGAGGCGTGGGCCGCCGCCTCCAGAATAAACGTCCCGGATGTGTTAACAGCTTAATTAAATCGAGTTTCAAATATTGGCGAAAGTGTCGACATTTTCTGGCTACACGGTGCGATTCCAAAATTAGGAAACAAACACCCAAGCTCTCGGGTAGCATTCCAATTTTATTCTGTCAAGCACAGTTTTGAAGAAATTCTTAAAAGTTTTGAAATCACGAAACAACAACTTACAACTTTTATTTATAACTTAAATTTTAGCAGATAAAATTTGTTTTGTCAGAGGAAAACTGGCCTGCGACTGGAGTTTGAACTCAGGTTAGCGAAAGGTTGGAATTTCAGTCGGGGGCCATCACCATGTCAAATAAATCATACAAATGCGCGGCATGTCAAATGTCAAAACTGGAATCAACAAATCTTTGACATTTGACATGGCACATAATGCGCTCATGGTCTATCTGAAATTCTCTCTCTCTCTCTCTCTCTCTAGGAGGTATTTCTAAGTATTTCTAATCCTAGGGGTAAAATGTGCCCCTTATGAACTGTTAGGAGGTAGAGAATGTATGAAATGTTGACATTTTCCACCTCCTGCCTGTTGCTAAAACGTCACAAGGGGTAGAAATTCTTTACTTCTGGCCCTACAGGTACAAGAATTAATGTTCCTGTGAACTGATTGGCGCCTATGACGTCATTATCTGTCGTTTCTCGGTTCGACACTGTTCTATACACGCACAGAACTTCTCTGTCCCAACGGGCGTACACACGTTTTTTTAACGTCGAAATCACGTTAAGGCGGTTGATTTCGCGTTACTGGTTGAAAAAGTCACGTTGAATTGTGATTGTTGACACGACATTCTGTCGACGTGAAAATTACGTTTACTTTTGATACATTTTGAAACGTCTTGGTAAATATGACGTTTTTTGGAAGTTCAAACTTATTCGTTAAAATAACGTCGATATAATAACATACAAAACACGTTGATAATGCGTTAACAACTGTAGGTCAGTGTGATTTTGGACGTTGCATAAACGTGACTAAAATGACTTCCAAATGTGTAACCAACGAAGACTTTTGGACGTTGATCAATGTTCGGCGAGGAGTGATTGTCCTCGACACCTCCACACGTTCAAGTTTAGTTAAATCATTAACGTCAAATTGACGTTGAGAAGACGTTGCTATCGTCTATAAACGCGTACTTTTTTTACAGATGAACAGGTTAAAAACACGTCCAATTTTAGACGCATCCTTAGAGAAATGACGTGTAAAATATAACGTCCTTTTTAAGTGTGGGGTTAAACGTCAAAAATACGTTAGGAAATGACGTTGATCATTGAATAAATCCGTTGATTCAACTACAAGACGTCGAAAATGTGGTTGATTTTCGCGACACCTCGACGTTGATAGTACGTTCAGTTTTTCAACGTTATTTTGACGTGTCTGTGCCCGTTGGGTGTCTATATTTTACATCTGCTGTAATTTAAAAACTGCCTCTTCACTATAATTTAAACTCCAAGGCTTGAATTTCAATTGATGCCATAAAAATTTACGGTACCATAAAATAGTTAGGCGCGTAACTTTAAGATGTCGCTAGCGGTCAAAACAAGTAGATTGCTTTAATTACTTGCCATGTGGGACACGTGACATGGCAAGTAAAATTAAAGAAATCTGCATGTTTTGATCGCTAGCGACATCCTAAAGCTATCCGCCTAACTATTTTATGATACAGTAAGTTTTTATGGCATCAATTGAAATTTAAGCCTAAATCAATAAGGCAGAACGCATTTTTGTCATTGATTTTGTGTTGACTTCTTTCGTGAAACCTCAAAATGTAATAAATACATTGAATTTGTGAAGGTGTAGGAGTGCTAATGCAACAACTCTGGTTAAAAAGTTCATGGCCTAGCTAAGATTTTTTTATTGAACATACAACCTACTATTTCTGAACTTGATTTTTGTATTTTACGGTGGTTATAGAAAAAATATTGTATTATACACGGGGAGAAGTTGCATTTTAGCGCGAGACAAACTTCACACCTCGTGCTAAAATGTGTTACTTTTCCTCCTCGGTATAATAAATAACTAAATTTGTTATTTTGGATCGCGTTTGGTTCATTTCGTAAAAGAAATAAGATAATTAATTTATTGGCATTAAATTAACAGAACTCGTGGTAAGTAAACTTTTCTGGATGAGAGATGAAGTTAATTTAAAAAAAATGAGTAGGTACACACTGTTCATTTATTTTGTGTAAAGAGGTACAACGGCACTGCACTGTGGCAAAAACACACTTTCTACTTCGTTTTGTCTGTTTACTACCCAGTTTTGCCAGAATTAAAACATAACTCTTCAATTCATTCTGGTATGCACGCAAATTAGGAAACCTAATATTGTATGAACAACTGCAACAAGAATATTAAGTAATGAAATGCATAACAGCGTTTGGGGTTTGCTGTTGTCTTACCAGAGATTAAATGCATTCTTATTAATTTGCTCCATTGAGTTAGTTAGTTTAGGAACAAAATGGTTTGACAAACAAATCGCCTATTTTCATACGTGTGTATTTTTTATAAGTAAAAATTTCATATTTTAAAACAGTTTTCAGAAAAAGAACGGCCTATTCAGTTTAAATGATACAAATGTGGGAAACCTATAATTCCCTTAATGACGGTGATGCTCATAACGGGTGGAGTATTAAAAACCAATCACTTTTATTTCCTCTATAATATCTTCCTTACTTTTTGTGCGATATTTGTCATGCCGACGGTTGAGGTTACCGATACCATTCGGATTTGCAATATCTTCTTTATTGCCCTTTCTAAAAATGTCTAATGGATTTCGCAAGTCTGATTTACTTTCAGAATAATCACGATTATCATAAATTTTCGATAATGCAGAATGTAATAACTCTGGATTATTATTTTTGAAACAGTCGAGTTTGTCCGATTCACGTCTTTCGTGTTGAATAAATCTTCAAAAACTTCAACTTAATACTTAATAGCGGGCTTAATAGTGTTTTATCAAAGCGTCTTTGGAGCTGCCAAGTGTTCTGGGCGAGTTAAATGAAAATAAATTGGTTATACAGGGTGAGTCTGAACGACACCACATCCTTCATACCACATAATCTACTGTTTAAATGATGAGGTTTGGTGCAAAAATTTTAGGTCAATTGTGATTCCTCTTGATGTTATAAGCCGCCAAAGTTCTTCATTTTTAATAGTTTTTATTTAATATCTTCCGAATTTTGTACAGTATTGTTGCGGACCAAGAGACAACTCATGATGGTACTTCAGACATTATCCAAAAATCGGATCCCTGTTATAGAGAATGGTCCTAATTTTATTTGTTCTTGAACTTTTTTATGTTTTTAAATGTTGGTAATTTGTCTATGCGGTGTTATTCTTCGATCAATTTTAAAGCTTTTTTGGCTCTTAAGTTTTTTTGAAAAAACTCACAATTTACCAGCAAAATTGTAAAAACCGATAACATGCTTCAAGGAATCACCATAAAACCAATGGTAAAATTTCATTTAAAAAAAGTGAAATTACCACCCAAGTCTTTCTTCAGTTATAAACATGAATTCAGCACACCGTTATCGAGAAATGGCTCCCTTGCATAAAAACAATCGAAATATGACGTGTATCAACGCATATTTGATTTTTATTGCAATTTAAGGCGATATAGCGATTGTCATTTCTCCGGTTTTTTCAATTTTTCTGGTGAATGGTGAGTTTTTTCAAAGAAAATTAAGAGCCAAAAAAGCTTTAAAATTGATCGAAGAATAACACCGCATAGACCAATTAGCAACATTTAAAAACATAAAAAAGTTCAAGAACAAATAACATAAGAATCATCCTGTATAACAGGGATCCGATTTTTGGATAATGTCTGAAGTACCATCAGGAGTTGCCTCTTGGTTTGCAACAATACTGTACAAAATTTCAGAATCTTGCGATACACCATTCGGAAGATATTAAATAAAAACGATTAAAAATGAAGAACTTTGGCGGCTTTTGACATCAAGAGGAATCACAATTGACCTAAAATTTTTGCACCAAACCTCATCTTTTGAACAGTAGATTATGTGGTATGAAGGATGTGATGTCGTTCAGACTCACCCTGTATATTCACCTTAAAAACCGGCAAAAACTATTTTTCGCCCAATTGTGTGTAATAACTCTCTTGGCGTTTAGACAGGATTGAAGGTCGTTCTTTCCTCTTTCCAAAATGTCCTTCAAAATGAAAATTAATCCATCCCTAAATTTTTTGTGAATTTTTTTCCAAGGCATAATTTGCAACAAAAAGTACAGAGACGAGGAAAACTCGGTAGCCATTTTTGTTTAAGTTGTAAATTATGCAGATTATTAGCTTCATTTACAACTTAAATCAAAAATGCAGATTAATCTGCTCAATTTACAACTCAAATCAAAAATACCTAAAGAGTTTTCATCGTCTCTGTACTTTTTCTTGCAAATTATGCGATTTAGAGCTTTGGAAGAAAATTCACAAAAATTTTAGGGATGGATTAATCTTCGTTTTAAAGGGCATTTTGGAAAGAGGAAAGAACGACCTTCAATCCTGTCTAAACGCCACTGTCATGTGTCAAAGTGTAACGAAACCCCATTGGCCTAAATAATGGTGTCAAATGAAAGTCCTTCGGAAAGACCTTTTAGCTACGTCGAGTATAAAACTAAAAAATATTGCACAAAAACTAAGGAAGATATACAAAAAAGAAAACTGTCCGGTTTTTATGGGCCATCTTTATAATTTCAGAATATGTTAAACAAACATTACAACTATACCGGGTGATTCAATTTGGTATTCGCCCCCCCGTAACTATTTTATTGCAACAGGAAAATATATAAAACCATATATATTTGTAAATTGCATGACAAACTCCATGAAGTGACGTCAATAAATCGTCAATATGATGACATTATGTCAAAATGACGATTGTCAACTTTTTTTCTTCAAATGACATGCTGTATATTTCTTAGCGGATTCTTGTAGACGTTTTTTTTCTACGTTTAATTATGTAAAAAAAGTTCACAGTTTCACTAGAAAAATTCCGAAAAAAAATTTATTTTATTAGGCATAATTTGAAAGTTTGTTGTCAATAAACGTAGTGAGCCGTGGAAAAAATTGAATTATGGTGTTGCCTAATGTCGCCCTCACACGAAGGGTCCTGTTTTTCAAAAATTATAATTGATTTACCTGTTAGATCGTTAATAGTAATAATGTTATTGTTATTCACTAGTTATAAGGTAGGTAAATGGGGTATTATTGTTATTAAAAGGGTAAGTAATAATAATTCTTTGAGAAACTACGGTCCTTGCGATGTGAGTGACTTAGACTACACTATAATTCAATTTTTTCCATGGCTAACTACTTTTATTGACAAGATACTTTCAAATTATGCCTAATCAAATCAATTTTTTTTTCGGAATTTTTCTAGTAAAAGTGTAGACTTTTTTTACATAATTGAATGTAGAAAACAAATGTCTACAAGAATCCGCTAAGAAATATACAGCATGTCATTTGGAGAAAAAAAATTGACTATCGTCATTTTGACATATGTCATCATATTGAAGATTTAATTACGTCATTTAATAGAGTTTGTCATGCGATTAACAAATATATATGGTTTCGTAAATTTTTCTGTTGAAATAAAAAAGTTACAGGGGGGCGAATACCAAACTGAATCACCCGGTATACTAGACAAACCCAAAATTGATTTTGTTATCTCATATACTTTTCCGATTACAGTATTGTAAAAAATTACCTACCCTACCTGTATTTTACAGTGTTTCATTTAAAAAGTATCCATCCACTCTAAATATCTCGTAAATGAAATGAGACATGAAAATTCGCTTGAACAAGTCGATTTTTATTTGGAGAGCGACACTTGTTTGGTGATATTTTCTACATTATACTTACCCTAATAACTCCCGCCAAACCCAACTTTGACATTTGAAATGGCAACTTGTATAACGAGCATAAAATGTAATGGATTTTAAACGAATATAAAGTTAGTTGTGAGTTGTGACTCTCGAACCGAAGGCGAGTGGTGGTACAACTGCTCCAACCCAACTTTTCAGGATCTTACGTCTAATGCACAGAAACATAAACGACAAGCAAGCATTGTTATTGTTATTACTGCACCGCCTGTGCACGTCGCTATGGAAATTGCATCGGAATTCCTGTCAAACATTCCCACAAACCTTTGTTTCCAAGCAAACACCATTTCCCAAACTGAAGCTAATTTTCCTGTTTCCGTCACACATCTGAGACGAAAAGAGCATGGATACGTTTACGGGAAACGCAAAACTCGTAATAATAATTAATCCACATCACGTCAGACGATTCAATCGGAATTTTCCCACCTGGCGACTTTCATCAGGGCGCAGTTCGATAATAATTTCGAGCAAAATATAATTTATTGTTACGTCGGGGCGCCCCGTTTACCCGACGGGGGCAAAATTTATTATTAATGAAATCTCCTAGACGCCCTGTTTATAAAGGTAACAAAACGCAACGTCGAAATTTCAATTTATTACCCGAGTTGGTGAGGAAAACATATGCATCACGAGTTTTTCCACGGTCGTCGCGTTTTTTCTACGGTGAAAAATGGGCCTATCGGGAGTTCCATGTCATCCGCACTGTCTACAAATATCGGCAATAAATCGAACATCCTCGACACTGTCCACAAATGTGCGTGTTAAACGAATATACCGGGCGGTCGAAAAATATGGAATCCACTCATTTAAGTAGAAAACTTGGGCCATTTTATTTATTAATTATTATAGTAGTTGCGTCATTATCCATGTCCAAACATTTTAGTTTATTTATTGATTTTCATTATTAGACATTTCCTTATTTTAAATGGAACATCCTGTATATTATGATATTTTTGGATATTGCAGTTAATTCTAAGTGAACTTTTGCTAAGAATTGCTATGTCAAATATCAACCGTTTGAGAAAATCAAGAATTTCGCTTTTTTATGTCAAATGCAGGCCTAACTTCAAAAAGCTGCAACATATCCTTACAGTATGAAATGGGAAAACGATATTAATTTGGCATGAAGTCTAAATGAAGTCTAATGTAGGGCGTATCCGCCCCTGGACTCAAATTGAGTCAAATACAACAGGCTGTTCTCTGCAAATTTTTAAGCGAATTTAAAGTGAATGTTTTCAAATGGATCGATGCAGAATTTAATTGTCTATCATTTTAATCTACACGCTTATTGCCATAAAATAGTTGGGGCATTCCATTTGAAAAAATTGACTTTTCGACCAATGAAGTTCATGATATTTAAAAATTATCTGTATGTATTTGACCCAATTTGAGTACAGGGGCGGATACACCCTACATTAGACTTCATGTCAAATTAATATCGTTTTCTCATTTCATACTGTAAGGATGTTACAGCTTTTTGAAGTTAGGCGTGCACTTTCCATAAAAAAGCGAAATTCTTGATTTTCTCAAAAACGGTTAATTTTTGGCATATTAATTCTTAGTAAAAGTTCACCTAAAACTATACGTAGAATCTAAAAATATCATAATATACAGGGTGTTCCATTTAAAGTAAGGAAATTAGTAAATATTTCCGGTATGACGTTTAGTAGGGTACGTCCACGTCCACGGCAAGCTATAATCTCGATTGAATTTGCAAAGGGTTTTGTAGAAAATGTCTTTCTCTAGATCTAGAAGCAGAATTTGTTACTTAAAACTTACTTAATGGGGCACATCTTACAGGCTTCTTTAAAGTATTGAATTTCAATTCGTTAATCATTCGAAATTGATAAAAATACAATAATTTTTGGTAATTTTTGCAATCCTATACTCTGTAACTTGGTTGACTTACTTGAATCAACATTGAAATGAATTGAGAGCTCTGATTGGGGAATGTGACCTTTGTTTACGTTGTTGTCATGGAGATATCAGGAAATATCAATTATTTCTTGAAATTTTGAGCAAGTGATGGTTGGGACTTGCCTCCACGTCAATTGACGATATTCATCGCTCACGCATGCGTATTAAGACGTATTTGCGGAAGAATCTGAGGTAAACAGCTGATATCTAGCTGGTAGGACTTCCGAAATACGCCTCATTTTTTCGTATCCCTTATTGATATGCGTTAGAGAAAGATAGCCTTATAAGTCATGTGTCAATCTTGACGCGTCAAATTAAACTATTGGCGGTAATTTTAAAATCACGCATTGAAATTGCAAATAAAATTTGTGTTACTCTTAAGCAGTTACCTTGAAGCATAATGATAATCATCATTTAGTCATTTAAAGAAAAAATATTGCAGTTTTTTTTAAACACAATTTCAGAGCATGAGATGCTTTTCTTATTTTTTTATAATTTATTGAAAATATCGAATTTACAAGGAAAAGGATAGGGATGTCATGGTGCATACATCACGTCTTCTGCACATGCGCAGAAGATGCCGTGAATATCCCCTATTGACTTGCGAAAAATATTGACATTAAAACTGATATCTCCAAGGCAACAACGTAAACAAAGGTCACGTTCTCCAATCAGTTCTCTCAATTCATTTCAACATTGACTAAAGTCAACCAAGTTACAGAATAGGACTGAATATTTCACTTCAATGACAATTTGTCAAACTGACGCTAAATATCCTTCGCAGCGTTGCCAAATGGTTAAGGACCAGGGCCTGGAACTAAAGACCGCCATGCCTCTGTACTGTACGCACTTCAACGTTATTAGGTGCTCTGCTGCCACTTGGCAACACAGGTCCACTTTGAAAGCAATTTTAAACGTGACATGCAATTTGACAATTGTCATAAGTTCTGTATCTAGTGGATTCTGTCACCCTAACACAGCCTACTACCGTTCGAAAAGATCGCGGATGAAGTGTAGGTATACAGGGTGAATCTGAAAGACTCCACATCCTTTATACCACAGAATCTGCTGTTCAATTGATGAAGCTTGGTGCAAAAATTATTGGTCAATTGTGATTCCTCTTGATGTTATAAGCCGCCAAAGATCTTCATTTTTAAACGTTCTTTTTAAATATCTTTCGAAAGGTGTATCGTAGGATTTTCAGTTTTTGCACAGCATTGTTACAGACCAAGATGCAACTACTGATGGTACTTAAGCCATTATCCAAAAAGCGGATCCCTGTTATACAGGGTGGCCCCGATGTTATTTGCCCTTGAACTTTTTTATGTTTGAAAATATTGCTAATTTGCCTATGCGGCCGTATTCCCCGTTCAATTATAGAACTTTTTTGGCTCTTAAGATTTTTCGAAAAAACTAACCACTCACGAGGAAAATTGAAAAAACCGAAAAGATGATCATCGTGATAAACCTACAATTGCAATAAAAATCAAAGTGTACGTTGACACGCATCACATTTCAACTGTTTTTTTGCATTGAAGGTGTTGTCCTACATCTGTGCCCAGAACCATTGCTCACAACTGAAGAAAAAACATTGATGGTAATTTCACTTTTTTGTGAGGTAGACTCATCATTGATTTTAAGGTGATTACCTGCGTCATGTTTTCGGTTTTTTCAATTTTTCTCGTGAGTGGTTAGTTTTTTCGAAAAATTTTAAGAGCCAAAAAAGTTTTAGAATCGAACGGGGAATACGGCCGCATAGGCAAATTAGCAATATTTTCAAACATAATAAAGTTCAAGGGCAAATAACATCGGGGCCACCCTGTATAACAGAGATCCGCTTTTTGAATAACGTCTTAATAAGTACCATCAGCAGTTGCTTCTTGGTCTGTAACAATGCTGTGCAAAAGATATTTAAAAATAACGTTTAAAAATGAAGATTTTTGGCGGCTTATAACATCAAGAGGAATAAGGGTTTTTAGTATAAGAGGGTCCTTTTCTAATTGTGACGTCAAGCCAATCAAGCGGCAGCGCACTATGCGCAGATGGTATACTGTTTATGGCGGCGCATAGGGGGTCTGACATGGCACATCTTCCATCCTTTTATGCTGAAAACCCTTATTGCAATTGATCAATAATTTTTGCACCAAGCTTCATCATTTGAACAGTAGATTCTGTGGTATAAAGGAGGTGGAGTCTTTCAGACTCATCCTGTATGTAATGCAGATACTTTTTAGTGGTTAATCGATTCTTTTTAACGGTCAATAGATATTTCTCTCCAACATGGGTATTATTAAAATAATTAGTTGGGCACCCACATTTATGATAAATTTCGTTCGTGTGTCAATAAAATCGTAATTTTATCATCATCTCGTAGAAATTCTTCGAGAAACTGGGCACCTACGACAACGGCTTCGACATCTGGGGCGGTGAGAATCTCGAATTGTCCTTCAAGACGTGGATGTGCGGCGGCACCCTCGAAATCGTGCCCTGTTCCCACGTGGGACACATCTTCCGAAAGCGATCTCCCTACAAATGGAGGAGCGGTGTGAACGTCCTCAGACGCAATTCAGTGCGACTCGCCGAAGTGTGGCTGGACGAATACGCCAAATACTATTACCAGAGGATAGGCAACGACAGGGGTGACTACGGTGACGTCAGCTCTCGGAAGCAGTTGCGCGAAAAGCTGGCCTGCAAGAATTTCAGGTGGTACCTGGACAACATCTACCCCGAATTGTTCATCCCCGGAGAAGCCGTCGCCAGCGGAGAGGTATTTTCTTTCTCGTACATTATTTGTTTATCTGTAGGTTTCGAGAAGAGATTTTACGATTGGGAGGCCCGAAAGCGGCGTTCATTAGATGCGTGAAGTTAGCAATCTTCGGACCTATTCCTGCTTTTGCTGCTACATTCTTGCTTTATCCTGCCGAGAACCCGGAGCCCAGCAACACTCACCGTTTTCGAGATATTTCGAAAAATATTATTGTTGCTAACTTCACATCTGGCAACAACGTATAAGCCGGAATATTGGAGCACGTTCCTGCTTGTGTTGCTATATTCCTGTATTATCCTGCTTAAAGACTCAACTCAGCAACACCAACCCTTTTCGAAATATTTCAAAAATTATCTTGGTTGACGTCACTTTTGGCAACCATGTCGAAGCAGGAATGACGGTACCTGCTCTTGCTTGTGTTGCTATATTTCTGTATTATCCTGCTTAAAGTCCCAACTCAGCAACACCAACCCTTTTCGAGATATTTCAAAAATTATCTTGGTTGATGACGTCAGTCCTGGCAACTAAGTGGAAGCAGAAATGACGACACCCGCTCCTGCTTGTGTTGCTATGTTTCTGTATTATCCTGCTTAAAGCCCCAACTCAGCGACATCAACCGTTTTCAAGATATTTTAAAAATTATCTTTTTTGATGACGTCACTTTTGGCAACCAAGTGGAAGCAGGAATGACGGAACCTGAGCTCCTGCTTGAGAATAGTAACTATTTTCAAACAATACAACTATCTTAAACATTGTCCACCCCTAAAACAAATAATGGATGCTTCTCCATCAAGTTTCAAACTGGTAGCTTGCAAATCTTCACAACCGGCCTCTTGAAAACTCGTGACTTCGTCTTAACTTCCACTGTTCGAATTCTATCATCTCGACCTTTGAAAACGTCAGTAATTCTCCCCATGGGCCATACGTTTCTGGGAGAGTTTTCATCACAAATAATGACATCACCAATTTTCAATCCGTTACTGAGATCTTCGAACCATTTGGCTCTGGGTACTAAAGTATGTAGGTACTTGGTGAATGGTTTCCAAAATGATTCCATCAAAGCCTGAGATATTTGCCAAGATTTTCTTAAATTGACATCTTCCCACCTGAACTCTCCAACTAAAGTTAAAACGTTTCCTGAACCGATTAAAAAGTGGTTAGGTGTCAAGCAAGATTCATCGCTGGAATCTAGAGGAATGTGAGTCAGGGGTCGATTGTTTACAATGTTTTCAGACTCCACTAAAAGGGTATTCAAGACTTCTTCCCGTGGCTTTCTTTCTTTCAACAACAACCTAACAACTTTTTTTAGATAATTTGCTTAAAAATTACAGATTAATCGGGGGTAAATGCTGGATATAACTCCAGAATTTTCCACAAGATCAAGAATCGACAGATTATTCCAAATGGTACAGTCGGGGACTTTGAAAATCTCTATCCCACCGGAACGGTTCACTTGGTCGACTGCATCGCTGAAATTCGTTTAATGTTTGCCTGACAAATAGGCAAACAGTTAGCACGTTGCGATACAGTCGACCAAGTGAGTCGTCGCTATGGGGTGGGCATCTTCACAGTCCCCTGGTGTACACAATCAAAGTTGAGTGATAAACAAGCTTTTTCAGAGAATATTGCAGGGGCTACCAGATATCTTGAATTTCATTTCAGATGTTAATCCACAATGAAAGGTTATAACTTTTTGTTACACAGTGACGGTTCACTTGGTCGACAACGTGCTCAATATTTTACCGACCTGTCAAATAAATAACAATCGAATGGCAGTAGTGCAGCTGATAAAGCGAATGGTCGCGGTGGGGTGGGCATTTTCAAAGTCCCCGACTGTGCTACTAATCACGGGGGTAGATTATTAGGAGCGCCGAGGGGTAAGCTGTAGGATAGCGCCGAGCTGTCCGCCTAAAGTAGGAAGCGGGAGAGTGAGAGGTCGGTGACAGAGATAACCTATGGAGGCTATGATGAATACTGTACGCTTCAATAGGCGCGCGGTTTCTTTTAATAAATAAAATGCATTTAGCAATGGAATAAACCAATTCTGCTAAAATAAATCAAGACCTAATCACTTTGGTACCTATTCCAAGGGAAGAGGGTAAATATCTGCAAACAGTTTTGAAGGAAAATAACCTTATTACCGCTTAGAACCTGCTACTAATACTATGAAATTCTAAATTCAAATTTCATCGAAGTTATTGTCTATTTGACTGTTTGGCCTACTAAGTAGGCCCTACTTGCATTGTACAGTCGAGAAAGTAAGTCATGCACCCAACTCTTGAGCGTTACGCTCAGAATTTAGAAAACCATTCCTCGAGAGTGGTGCATTTCTATGTCATTAGAACCAGCACCAATTAGGGGTTGTATTGCTAGGTCAAAAAACCTAGGCTGTAAGTCAGTTAGGAATTATTCGCTCAAGAATTTGGCATAAAATGCATTATTTAGCTTTTCGACTGTACTGCTTGATTCTCATAGAGACAAAATAATGTAGGTACCTTGTAAATAGGCACCTAGAATGAAAATAAATTTTCTTAGATCTCATTATTTAAAATATAGGTCCATTTCTCAATTTTAGGTCCATTCGCTTTTTGCTGTTTAGATTTTTTTTTAATAGCTATTATAGTGCCCGAAACAATTAAAGATTTTCTATTAGGCGCATTGTCATTTATTACGAAAAACCAAGGAAAAACCAAGCGCAACGCGACTTATACCCACCTTTACTCATAACTCACGTGCGATTATTCGTATTTTTTTGGGATATATCCTTAATTCCTCTAAATATTAATGCATTTCACCAAAAAATGAAACAAAACCCACCAGAAATCACACTACGTACTGGTCGAACGGTCGGCCCTCCACATGCTGTCTCTTTCTCGGATGTCTCGCTCACGCATTGACTACTTAACGCGGATAGGTCTGGATACGCCGCAAGCGCTCCTAATAATCTACCTCCGTGCTACTAATATAAAACAAGAAAACTGATTAACTCTACGCAGAGAATGATAATAGAGGAATACCTACAACTGGAACATGTACCGACTTTCTTGCTTCCAGTTGGTTGCAAAGATAATTTTTGAAATGTCTCGAAAACGATTGGTTAGATGTTCGTCTACCTGGATACCCAAGAATTTCGTACTTTGCTTGATTTCAATAGATTTGCTGTTTCTTCTGATAAGAACACTATGATCTGGTTTGCTGTGAACACTTGAAAAAGAGAGTATCTCAGTTTTCTCTTGATTTAGTGACAATCCATTTTTGTAGCAGATCGCTATTATTTGTAGCCGTGATTACCGTAAAAGTATCGTCTGCGAAAAGGATGAGTTCATTTCCTACTGAGTTGGAAACATCATTAAAAAGTCTATGAATAGTAGCTGCCCAAGGACGCTACCTTGAGGTACACCAACTTGTACTTTTTGAGCAGTTAGTGTTGCTGGCTCCCGGTTCTCAGCAGGATAAAGCAGGAATGTAGCGGCAAAAGCAGAATATGTCCCAACATTCCTGCTTACATCTTATTGCTAACTTCACGCATCTGAAATTTTACGATTGGGAGGCCCGAAAGCGGCGTTCGTTGCTGTCGAAGGACCCATTTACCGTCCGTGTATTTAACTGCTCTTCCCCCGGGGTCCATTTCCGGGCGAGACAGTTCGAGGGAGAAGTCATTTCCTTTGTTAACCCCATTTATGCCGATAGGTCCGTAACCTGGGCTACGGAGGAAAGACCTGCCTGGATTCAGCGGCCCGAAGAAGCGACCTGCACAAGCCCGCCGGGTTATATCCTTGTCATCGCCAAGGAGGCAACCAGGTAATCCCGACTGCTTTTATTCACGAAATTCTCTTTTGCAGATCTCCTTCGACGGGGAATTCTGCGTCGATTCGCCTTGCAAACCCGAGGATATTCACAAACCGGTCGGACTTTGGCCCTGTCACGGTCAGGGGGGGAATCAGGTAAAAGTCACCACCACCCCGTGCGCGCCAATACGGATGACGCAAACAAAACAAATCTCCTGGGAAATACACGTTCCTAGTGTTTGGATAAATTTGTTTTGTTTGCGGATACAAATTTCGATCCTGCTGCGACAGGTCGTACAACTAATTTTTACGGGGAATAGGGGTATGCAACATTTACTAACCCTTCAAATGTCCTAAATGAACCACGAAAGTGCTAACTAATGGGTGACTTAAAAGGGGCTTGGAATAAGAAAGAAGTACAAGAACGTATTTTTTTCGTCATATGCTTTTTGCTAATAAAATCGTCTAGAGATAAATGATAAATGGATAAAAAAAGTCTGCTTATGCAGGATGATTCACGAAGAAACTTTTGTAGATCCTTTTGTAGTAGAATTTTGAAATTTGGTAGTAAAGATGGCCCATAAAAACCGGCCAGTTTTCTTTTTTGTACATTTTCGTTAAGTTTTGTGCATAATTTGCAACAAAAAGTACAAAGTTGTACATTATGCAGATTATATTAGCTTAATTTACAACTTAAATTAAAAATACAGATTAATGTGCTCAATTTACAAGTTAAGTCAAAAAATGCCTACAGAGTTTTCATCGTCTCTGTACTTTTTCTTGCAAATTATGCGATTTAGAGCTTTGGAAGAGAATTCACAAAAAAGTTAATGATAGATTAATTTTCATTTTGAAGGACATTTTGGAAAGAGGAAGGAACGGCTTTCAATCCTGTCTAAACGCCACTGTCATGTGTCAAAGGGTAAAGAAACCCCATTGACCTAAATAATGGTGTTAAATTAAAGTCCTTAGGAACGATACTGATGGTGCGAATTCAAATCCAGTGAGTGGTATCGACGACCTCTACCTTCAGCTACGTCGAGTATAAAACTAAAAAATATCGCACAAAAACTAACGAAGATATACAAAAAATGCAGCAGAGAAGCGGCTGGAACCTCCCCATCGCGTGGATCTTTGTATTCTGTGTAGATAGTAGTCAATTCAACAGAATTTTTTTTATCCTTATCGTCTGTAATTTCGCAATTTTCTGACAAATACCGACATCACCTCGTACATCACCCATCACATTTGACAATATGTTCCTTTTAAGGTTAATCTTTTGCCAAATTTTTGACAATAACTGCCACTTTATGTCATCCACTGTCAGCCTGCTCCCTTTTAATGAGAAAGAATTTTTTCTCTATTTTCCATTGAAATGGCAGAAATTGTAAGTACATTTTTAGAACCAGAATTTGATCGTCTTTCTAAAGGCGACATAAAAAAGGAGGCCTTGTATTTAAAATTTTAAGTTGATATGCTTAAATGGCAGTTCCCGTGGGCCAATTGCTCCCAAAAGCCTTTCAGGTCTTCAACGGGTCACCTAATCTCCATGTACCAAATTTCAGCCAAATCGATTCAGTAATTTGGGCTATAATGTGTTTTTACTGTTATTATAAAATTTCGATTTTTTGAACCAAACAGCGCTAAATGCGAATTAATTTTGTCCTATTTAAAACCAAAATTTGAAGACCCTTCTGATGGTGACAATAAATCTTTCAAAAACTTGTTTTTAATGGTTAAATGATTGAGTAATTTTAAATTTGGAAATTGGTGTGCCAAAAGGACACTTTCCGTGAGTCGATGGAATTCAAAATTTGTTCAGCTTTTCGAGGTGTAATACAATCCCTATGTGCAAAATTTCAGTCAAATCGATTCAGGGGCTTGGGCTGTACCGCGATTTTAAAGTCTGATAAAAATCAATTTTTTTTTAATTTTTGGTCAAAAGGGCACTAAGAATGAATACATTTTTAGAAGCAGAATTTGAAGGTCTTTCTTATGGTGACGTGAAAAATGGGGGTTTTCATTTAAAATTTAAAAGTTGATGTGCCAAAATGGCATTTCCGGTTGCACGATTGGCTCCAAAAGCTTTTCAGATCTAAGTTGGGTTATGAGATGCCTACGTACCAAATTGCAGCCAAATCGGCCCAGTAGTTTTGGCTGTGGCGTGTTTACAAACGTACGTACGAACGTACGTACGTACGAACGTACGTACGAACGTACGTACGTACGAACATACACACAGACACATTTTAAAAACCACTTTTCTGGGTTCCTGAGACCTCAAAACGTGGAGATCTGGTGCTATCTCAAATTCGAAAATTTTAGTGATTGCAGTAACCTCCCATTTTTTTAAAATTGTGATGGGTTTGGGGAGGTTAAAAGAAAACTGTCCGGTTATTTATGGGCCATCCTTTAGTTCATAGTCGCTGTCACCGTCTTTAATATATGTCAAAATAGAGAAATTTATACCCTTCCGAACGGTTGAAGTAGTTCCAGAAAAATAGTTGTTGTAGTGTCATGAAGTGTTTAAAATTCGTTTAAACGCAAACACGAGACAAAAATATATTGAATTTTTATTTTACAACAAACAATTCAAAAATCATGAAAAATTTAATAAAATAAAATAAGTCATTCCCTACTAAGTACTCGATGTTGTTTACATTTCCCTAAAACCACTTTTCGCTATCATGACAGTTGCACAAAAACCTTTACAAGAAAATTGCGAAAACTTTGTATACAGCCTCTTAAGGAACGAAACTTGGAGGGTTGAAAGTAGAAGGTTTGAGCTTTCTTTTGATTTCTCACCTGTTCTTTTCTTGTTGACCTAACAATATGGCGGAAATTTAGCTTTTGTTCTTCAAATACGAGTAGACAGCGGGCTAACGACAATTTTGATGTACAGGGTGTCTCAGAATTATAGGGACAACAGCTAATTATAGCTTCCTTACGTGAAAATAAAACAAAAAGCGAGAATAAGTTTTTGTCCTAAAATGGATTATGTGGGAGCTATGCCCCCCCCCAAAAGGGTTTCCCAAAAATCAGTTTTTTCGAATTTTCTCAAAAAGTATGACTAATTCGATGTTGGGATTTAGCGCATGGCCTAGTAGAATAAATGGCTTCACTATGGTTATTTTTCAGATTCTTAGTAACATCAAAGGCGTGCGTACTTGGGGGAGCCTTACACATTTTCAGATTTTTTTTCTGTAAGCGTCTTTTTTTGGACAAAGTAATAAGAAGACTATCATCGGCAGTCCACAGTTCACCAAAAAGTACTCTTGTTGCATGTGGGTTAAGATGCACCGTTTTCGAGTTAAATGCTCCTCATTAATTTACTGCAGGACAATCAGAAAATAAAATCCAATTGAAAATTTTAATTGTTCGACGTGGAATCAACTTTAGATAATGTAGCATCTTCTTAAATCTTATAATAAAGCTCTGAGAGCATCTTTTTGAACTCTGGGATAATTGAATTTTAGCTTATTTTATCAAACCTAAAAGCGATCAAACGTAAGGGTCTTAGAGTGCCGTCATAATTTCTGACCGAGTATTTGTTGAATCTAAGGATTGGACATCCCATTTAGGTTTGATTCCAAGTTAAAAACATGAAAATTGCAAAAAAATCCTTATAATTTTTCTTGTCCCAAATCTATGAGGACCAGTTAACTGTAAGCGATATTTAGCAAGAGTACTTTTTAGTGTATTGTGGAACGCCGATGACATTATTATTGTTGCTTGGAAAAAAAGCGCGTACAGAAAAAAATAGTGCAAAAAATGTGGAAGACCCTACCCAGAACGCACGCCTATGATGTTACTGAAAATCTGAAAAAAATTCAGAATGAAGATCTTTATGCCGCCAAATTTCAAACAGATATTAGTCATAATTCTTGAGGAATTTCGAAAAAACTGATTTTTGATGTACTCCAGCCAAACAAAAAGTGTTCTTGTAAAAAACTGCCACAAAAAAATTTATTAGTGGCGCCATCTGGAAAATGGTTGCCGATTCTAAAAGCCTCATCTTTTGACTACATCCCGTACAAAATTGAGAAAAACCGGTCTAATAATAATAAATTTATTACCAAAAATAAATCGTTCGGGTTTTAGTTAATGTAAACCAGAAAATTTAGGAACTATACTCGAGTTCAATTGAGGAACTCAAAATTTGTAAAAAAATGGAGGTCCATTATATCATTTGCTCCCATCTGTCTTTTGTTTCAAAGTGTTTACTAAGGCAAATAATCCATGAAAACACCCGAGACAACAAGCTCTTGAAGAAAAGTGTTCAAAAGTCTTTCCCATCGTTCAAAAATTCGTTTTTCTTCACTTCTGCGAATTTTTAGTAACTTAATTCTTTCAAAGTTGCTGAGCAGACATAGAATAATGGAACCCTTTATTTGAAAAAAATAAGTTAACGGACAATTTCTCTCTACTATTTAAAAAAATTATTTTCCGCCATATTGCCAAATCAACAAGATCAAATGAGTCATCAAAGGAAAGCTCAAACCTTCTAGTTTCAACCCTCCAAGTTTGGTTCCTTAATTTTCAAGGCGCAAATTTTTCTATTACGGATTGCAAATCAATTTTTGGATACAAATTTTGACATAATACGTCAAAAACAGGGTAGGCAAAATGTGGGGGCGTTACGGCCCTTTGCACCAATTTCGCTTAAGTCCAACTTAAAAATTAAGAGTGACAGTTTTCTTATAGGACAAACGTCATTCATTTTAAGCTCGTCTTAAAATTAAGGGACCTTGGTGACTTTGCGGCTTAAACTCACAATTAAGAGACCAATCCTAGTCTAGAATCAAAACGTAGACTTTCCACTTAAAACAAAAAATATGTTAGCCACTTCCGGTATAACCGGAAGGGCTGGGGGTTGGGAATATTTTATTTTTGATGCGCGTGGGAGATTATGGTATAATACCAAATTTGAAAATTCTACTACAAGTGTATCCCCAAAAGTTTCTAATGAACGGTTTTCGTGAAAACATATGTAGTACTTTTCCTTTTATGGCACAATTTTTAAACATTTTACCCTGTAACCGAGCATTTTTTATGGTTTCATTAGGACGCCTAGCTAATGACGTGACATTTTTTATTAAATTTCTAATTTGCCACTCTATAGCTAAAGAGAACGCCTTATGGTGTGTGACGTCACACGTGGGGAACAGTGGGAAACGAGCCAATGACGAGCGCTGAAATGAAATGACAGACATTTCTGGTGACATTTGATTGGACGCTTCGAACAAAATATTTCTGTGTGACGTCACAAAATTAATTTTGAATCGCAAATTGCAGTTAGGTTATGTCAAAAAAGTTGACAGACTTTGCTATCTGGACTAAATTGAAACATACGTCGTTCCGGGCGCGGTCAACTCTAATCAGAAATTTAAAAAATGTCACGTTATTAACATTATGCAATAAATTTAAAAAAACATTGTCACAATTAATGGTTGTCCAGAATCCCCCAGGTGGCTATCCCTTAAGCCTTTTTGGTGATTGCTCGCTGTTCCATTCATAAATTTACATTTTTCGCATCGAATTGTGCGATGAGGAACGTGTCGATCCAACCAACTTTACTAATGTCGTTTGATTTATGCGCGTCACCGGTCGGATTTAATTAAATTTATTGGGGTTTATTAATAGCGAGCAAACACAGCGTGCGTGTCGACATTGTTTAGATTTCGGGTCGGGTGGGGGTGGGGGCGAATTTTTCAACCCTCGATCGGAGACCGCAAACGGCGCTCCCCCGATCCTTCTTTCGTTACGTGATCCCCGAAAAAGAAAAACATTTCTCGCTGACGCTGTTTCTTTTTTCGTATTTCTTCTTTTTTTTGTAAATAAACTCATAACTAACCGACGGCGTCGATTCAGCTATATTGCTCAGCTGTGGTGGTGGTGGTGGTTTTTCTCCGATTCCATATTAACGATCATTTGGAACTTTCAGGAAATGTAAATATTTGAGGGTTCATGCAAGGTACGAGGTTTGTACATATCACACACTGTACTTTTCTGACATTAATTTTAAGTTAAGATACTTTTAACTCGCAGGTAAGTTTTACGTAGTTTAATCCTTTGGGAATTTTATTTTCTCGCATTGGAAATAAGAACTGACAGTAATTTGTCTACTTTACTATAAATTCTTAAACGGTATAAGCAGAAGTATGGTGCTTTTACTTTTCGGGGTGCTTTTATTCCCTAAAAAAGGCAGCAGAGAAGCAGCGATTTTTGTGTTAAACGGTTTCTTTAGGTGAACATTTTAAGGATCATGTTTTGCACAAAAAAATTCCGACCGGAAGATGATAATTTCTGCGTAGAATAGCTATTTATGTAACAAGTGAGAAAAGTACATCATTTCCTTACGCGGGTGCTTATTGCCCCATCGAGACATTCAAAAACTATAATTGGCGAAGCACTGACAAAGATTTGATGTTTTTTCATAACTTGTATGAAATGTTTAGTGATCATGTGGATCGTGCTGATTGAAACAAATTAAAGAAATTGTATTAACATAATTACTTTTCGCACTGCTGCAGATATTAATTCACTTTTCGCACTGTAATTCACTTTTCGCACTAGTGCGGAAATATGATGCATTTCCTAACTGAAATTAGTGGAAAAAATAACATTTTTCGCACGGGATTATAAAAAGGTACATTTTTTCACTTATTGGACTATATAGACGAAACTGTTGAGAAACTGGTCAAAACTCAAAACGAAAGATACCTTTTGTTTTTTATAGTCTCTGGCAAAGACAATGCCGTTAACCGCAACTCTCTACATCTAATAGTTCCGGAGATACAGCGGTTCAAATTTAGTGCAAAAATTTCAAAAATCGCCCGAAAATTGCAACTTTTTAAATCTTGACTCGTCAAACATTTGCAAGGCACCGTACGTGAAAAATGCATATTAGCTTTTTTGATGTAGACTATATTGTGAATAAGTCGCCGGCAACCGGAACTTTCTACTTCTAATACTTCCGGAGTTATAGCGGTCGAAAATTCCGTCTGAAACGTCAAAAATCGCTTGAAAATGGCCATTTTTGGTATTTTGTTTTACCAAACATTTGCAAAGCCCCGCACGTGAAAAATGTGTAAGACATTATCTAATCTAGAGCCTACGAAGAAGAGGATGCCGCCAACTGGATCTCTCTACCTCCAATAGTTTCGGACATATACCATTTTACAAATTATATTTTTGAAAATTTTAGGTTACAGTTACATGTTTCGGCTGTAAAGTCATCATCAGGTGAATTATTCCAACGAGGGATTGCTTAATTACATTTTGAGGTTAGGTTAACTTAAAATTTACATTTTTGACAAAGGATTTTGATTCAATTTACTAAATTAAAAATTATTTTAATTTTCTAAATTTAACCTAACCTCAAAAAGTAATTAAGCAATCCCTCGTTGGAATAATTCACCTGATGATGAATTTATAGCCGAAACATGTTGTGTAACGTAACTGTAACTAAAATTTTTGAAAATATTATTGATGGCAAGACTTCGAGCCTCTGTTCGTTCAAACAAATTCCGTTACAACTCATAGTTTTTGAATTAACAGGAAAAATCAATTGCGTTTATTAATGTATTGTGGTGTGGATAGTGGTCTAGCTGTCCAGAAGCAGAGGTTAAATCGATAGGTATCTAGTTAAAATATGGTCACGTTATTTCATTACATTAAATTAATTATTATTATTATTCTCCTGAATTAGAAAGAAAATCAAAAAAGAAAGATGAAAGATACGAAATCAAAATTATCTTTAAGTAAAATAAAGTAGTTGTCCAGTTGGGATTCAAACCCATCCAGGTACACTGCTAAACATGTGCTGTACAGTAATTGCCTTTTCGTTGTATATGGTCATAAATTTTACAACGTCGGCGGTCAAGTGCCTTCAATTTGTTAACAATGGAACCTAATATTGATGAGTAAACAGAGGGATACCAGTGCCTCCAGCACCGTAGTATAGCCAAATTCGATCATTAAAATATTTATTTATATTAAAGACAATTACTATACATTATTCGTATTTCCTTTCGTCTTTGTATTTTGGCAGCCTCGTAGTATTCGAAAATAGTTCAGGGCTTTGTTTAGACGGCCAAAATATTCCAAAAATCTCTTAAAAATTCAGTTGTGAAGTCCCATCAAGTTATACAGAGTGTACCATTTAAAACGGAAACACCCTGAATAACTCCTGGAACAGTGATTTGAAGGAAGAACGCTGAAACAGGTCGATTTTTGTTTGGAGTGGCTCTTAAATCCGTGCTTAGCCAAACTTTCCAATGCACCCCCTACCCCCCACCAACCCCCTCTTCAAAATTTTAAATGGCAATACCCCACTTGTGATACATCATTTGAAAGCTAATTTCGTTGCGAATTCAATTTTCGTTGAACTCCAGCGCCCTCTGCGGTTGATTTTTAAACTACGTTAGGGCCCTTTGTTATACATCATTTGAAAGGGTTTGAAATTCTCTGTAAACTGATGCAAGAATTTTTGAAATCCATCCACTCGTTCAATGTATGGCGTAGACTGCAGAAATTGTATGTTAAAGTCACTGTCAGATTTTTTCTTGAATGATAATTTCATCAATCTACGCCATACGTCTCCCACGACAAAGTCTATAATTGATCGGAAAAATTCTTGATCACACGTTACAAGCGTTTTGACTTTTTTTTTTCAATGCCATTTTATTCAACCGTTTCGATACTGTCTATAGATATTTTAACAACATAACTTCCATCTGTTAGGAGGGCTGGTATTTCAATTGAAGAATATACTATCAGTTTCGTTAATTGGCAGTTTGTTGCAGATGCAATGAGAGGCAAAATTGCTGCGCTAAATTACATAAATACCTATCTACAAACCTTTTTTTTGCTTCTGGAACCCGCTATTGCGTTCAATTGAAAATAGTATATATCTACTAATAACCCTAATATAATTATTAATAAAAGTAAAGTAATTTATGCGAATATTCGTAGCTGTAAAATCAAAAACGAAATATAAAATCTCAGTCATTTTGAGTACATGTCGCTTACACGTGTTTAAAACTAATTACACATCGCTAATAAGAAACGTGCTCGTGTTACGTGGCCTCGCTGTCTTTTACCCCGTGGAGGTGGGGGTTGTAAATTACATGAAAATATTAAAGCCGTGTTCTTAGAAATCACGGGAAACGGGAATTTATTTCAAAATATTCACGAGCTGTTTGTAGATTTATTAGACAAATTTGAGCGGCAAATTGAATTTTCACCTTAATAAATATTATAGGTATAGGTACTTACTAAGGCGAAACTCTGATAAGGCAATTCCTCCCTATTTAACGAAAGGTTCGTTGCCTAAATCTTAATTGGGTTTACCAATTATTCACTTTGTTTAAAATCGCAAGAAATCTAAATTTTACAACTAGGTGAAGCCCCGACAGTTTCTAAAGAACGCGAGAGTTGTGTGAGTCAAGCTTTTTTCTGATGGTTTGTAAACGGGTGTTCAGTTCCGTCAAAATTCCTGTGAGTGTCAAAAAGTAGAAACAATGGACAATAATTAACAACAATGATACTTTCTAACGTCCATATTGTTACTGTTGATTGACACTTACACGAATTTTGAGTTTATTTGACAGAACGAAAGCCCGTTTACAAAGCAACATTAAAAAACCTGAGTCACACAACCCCCGTGTTTGTTTTTTTACTTTTTCTGACAAGATGTCATATACAGGGTGGTGAATTTTTCGTTGGCCACCATTGGGAACTCGGAAACTATAAGAGATAAGGAGAGTAGCTTAAATTTAAAAGAAGTTTCGTTTTTTCAAGGTAGTAAAGAATCTGGAAACAGTTCTCCTTAATCTTGATTAGTTCCTGAATTATCCCGAAAAAATTTAAAAATCTCAATTTTAAATAAAAATTCATATCTTTTTACATTTTTGACAGCTGTCAACTCAACAGCGTTGACAGAAATTTTTTGCACCTTCTAGATTTTGAGCAACGACAGTCAACTTTTCTTTTTCTTATGGCCGCCATTTTAGATTTTAACATCGTTAAATGCACAAAAGAATTTTCTTCTCAAAAATGTGGTCAATATCAGGGTGTATACGCTTCTGGAAAACTGGGAATTGTCAGGGAATTCCTATGGACTGGAAAAGTCAGAGAATTTCGGGATTTTCAGTGTTTTTCATTTTTTATAAGTACGGTCAATCAATCGTCAATAAAATTAATTCAGACAAAAAAATATATCATTCTTACACGAAAAATTACTTTCAACACCCCTCGAAATCATCTTTCGCTACGCCAAGTGTCCCTGAACATCCACGAAACCAAAGCCCGGCCTCAAGAAATGTACGAGCCAACCTGTCCATTTAATTCTTGTTTTAATTTTGTCAATGTCAAATCGTCATATTTAGTTTTGTAATGGAAACAATAGTTACAGTCATCTGTGTTCTTACACCAAGAAATTGTAGAAAAAGGTGAGATCGCTAGCACATACCTACGTCATCAATATTTTAAAATTGCTCTTGTGGAATACTTAATAAAATTCAAAACAAAAACGATGGATCTCAATCAAATTTGATTATTTTTCGTATTATAATACTGATAAAGAAATTTGTGACATACCGTAATAGCCTATTGTACTGTACTGAATTTGCGAAGTTTTATCCAAAGTTAATATCGTTAAATTAACTAAAAATTCTTACTTTAGTAGAAAATTAAGAATTAACGTAATACGTAACGTGAATATTGAATACATTTTCGACAAGCTAATTTTTGTATCCGGTGGTGTAAAAATACAATAGGTATGACGGCCATAAGAAAAAGAAAAGTTGACTGCGGTTGCTCAAACTCTGGATGGTCTAGAAATTTTCCGTTAATGCCATTGACAGCTGTCAAAAATATAAAAGTTCCGAGTTTTATTTGACTACCACCAATCGTTAGAAAGATATAAATTTTTGGCGATTTTCAGTTTTCTCGCGATAACTCAGGAACGAATCAAGTTATCGTGTAACAGATTCTTAATCACCTTAAAAAACCGCAACTTTTCTATAATTTAACCTACTCTGTATCTCTTATGGTTTCAGAGTTCCCGATGGTGGGCAACGAAAAAAAAATTCACCACCCTGTATACAGGGTGTTCGCGAATTCGACCACGCAAATTATGGGCCTTTGGTCAAAAATAAAATTAGAAACACCCATATAAAAATTTCCATTTCCGCTTCCTAAGGGAGCTGCAGCCACGTAAAGGTAGATTTGAATTTGAGTTCTTTGCGGATAACTTATGAACTGTTTAAGCTCCGACAGCCAAATTTGGGACACTAATTTAACTTGTGGGAGTACAGAAATCTGTAGATTTTTACAGCAAATGTTAATTTCTTCGTAATTTTTGTTAACGCATTGTTTAAATAGCGAACTTTTATTTGGCTCTTTAATTTTTTCGATACGAAACTTCGTTTTGGAGAAAAATTAAACCAAATGCAAGCACGCTCTACGAATTCTCGAGAAAATCAGCCAAATCGTCTTCACTTCGATTATTACAACAATTTGACTGCTAAATGGCAACTGTGCTCTCAAAACGTCACTTATATACGGCGGAAGGGCACGATGACACTGGACGCACAGTTCCTTTTTGAAATTATTTATTCAATTTGGGCGAAACATTGGTTGTTTAATTGAAGCATGCAAAATCCCCTACATTTTTGTGCAGAGTTGCCATTTAGCGGTCAATCATTTATGACCAGTGCAGTGACCACTCGGTACATCATAACAGTAAAATATAGCCAAAAATATAAAATCTTTACGTTCTAGGGTTCTGAGACTCCGAAAAAGTAGTTTTTGAAAAATGTTTGTGGGTCTGTGATCACGCTGCAGCTCAAACTATTGAACGTACCGAGATGAAATTTGGCACACATATTCAGTGGACACTTTGTAGGTGCTGATTAGATTTTGGGCCACATCGGCCAACGGAAAATGCCCTTTTGGCACATCAACTTTAAAATTTTGAGTGCATGTCCCCATTTTTCGCATCACCATAGGAAAGCTCTTTAAATTCTGGTAGTCAAGAATTTCCTGGTTCTCGTCGTTCGATTTTCACAAAATTACATGGGATTATGTAGTCCAATAGCTTAAGCAGTTCATAAGTTATCGACAAATAATTCAAGCATAATTTTTTTTATAGGTGTCTCTAATTTTATTTTCATTCCGAATGGTTGTCAACTACGAGTCAAAATGGAAGATTTTTTTAGGCTTTGGACGAAAAAAATCTATCATTTGACAAGTAGTGCATCCATGAGGACTCAACAAGGCAACCAAGAGACTACGAATCGTATTTTGCAGATTATTTTATAAATTAAAGTATTGAGTAAGTACCTAGTATCAAGTTGACGTTGTAGTATTATCACTGTAATCAGGATTTGATTGGTTACTGGGATATTGAATGCTGCTATGGATTGGTTCAATACTTAATGTATAAAATAATCAACCAAAGAATATGTTCATATATTTTCGATTTCGCAGTATATGTATTGAAAAACTGTCACTAAATGTCGCTAGATTACAAATTTATTGAAACAGGTCAAAATGTTCTAAGAGTAACAACAGAACATTTAATTTCAGTTCTGGATGTACAGCAAGGCGGGCGAGATCCGGCGCGACGAATCCTGCCTGGATTATAGCGGCCAAGAAGTGATCCTTTATCCCTGCCACGGCAGCAAGGGCAACCAATATTGGGACTACGACCCCAACTCGAAACTTTTAAGACACGGAAGCAGCGATAAGTGTTTGGCCATAAACGAATCGAAATCGAAACTTTTAATGGAGCATTGTGATAGCGATTCGTCTAGACAGCAGTGGTCGTTGGAAAATTACGACGCAAGCAAATTGTGATTTCCTAGATCAATATAATTGTATTGTTAGAATGGACAAAAGTGAAAATTTTTGCAGTTTTATAACATGGTTATTCAATGTGTGCGTACCTATATCCTTATTCCAAAATTTCATACATATAATTCAACATATCCTAATATTTTAGTGCTCAATTGCATTCCTTATAGTACTTAAAAATTTAAGACTGTTTCTTTGTAAACGAAATTTTATTGTAAATAAATACATATCCACATTGTTTAAGCGGCCTCTATAGCAACGATTCTGTTTGTGATTTTAGTTAAGTTTCAGTTTGTACATATGTTTGCTCAATTTTGTTCCGTTAAAGGCCATAAAGTCTGTACATACAATTCCTTGTTGAACGTTGTCAGTATTTTATTGTGAACTCGTCTTTTTTATCATGTTGTACTTAAAGTACCTATGTTAGAGTAATAGTAGGCCAGTGTAATTGTATTTTTATAATGTGCCTTAATTTTTCTGTATATAAAACGTTAATAAAATTATGTTGACTCATTTTGTTCTTATTTTGCTGTTCTTTAAAATTTACACCCCTCTATTTCTTTATGCTAATCTTAAAACGACTATTTGCTATTCTAGCTAAGGCGGGTGCCCTCTAGGGTGTGTCGTCACACGTGGAACTGGGAAAAGAGGCAACTCGAGAGGTAATCAAGAGCACTGAAATACAGGTGTCCCTGGATCATGGAACATCCCCCTTTTTCCCCTTATTTTTTGGAGTAGAGCGTTGAATAGTTATGATGTAATAACCAAATTTTTTCCATTTCCTGTTTTGCCGTAAGTGACATCAACTTTCGATTTTCAAGTGGAACATCCTGTATTTTTGGGATCTACTAAATTTTTTGCGACTTATCGCGACGCGATTTCTGTGATTTTCCACTAAATATTGACGGATTCCACTAAAAAATTCAGCAAAACTCCCCAGAAATTGCGAAATATCACAAAAAAGTTGCGATATATCGCACATGGAATATGACCTTTAAGTGACATTTCTACATTTCAAAAAAAATCTAAAACCATTTTTATTTTTCGATCTAGAAGGATCTGGCTCCTCCCTGCATGCAACCCTTGTGGTTTTCATCCCCTAAATTTCATCGCCTGAAGTTGACACTCCTTCACCTTCAACAGGCTTGAAGGTCGAACTTGCATAAATACCAATAAGTTTCAGCAATAAGATACCTCCACTATGGTCTGTCCGGGATCCACACGACCGGGATTCACCCTATTTCCATGGCGAATCATTGTTGTCAACAATGAATCGCCATGGAAATCGGGTGAATCTCGGTCGTGTGGATCCCGGACAGATTATAGTTCTGGAGTTGTTGCATTTAATAGTTTTTCGGGTTTTCACCCCTAACTGCTACACCCTTGGTCCGATATGGCCCAAAAGCAATCCACGCCTTACTTTTCGGGAGACGAAGCTGCCTACCTAGTTTCAGCTCGATATCTCAATCCGTTCTCAAGTTATGCGACGGACAGACTGAGTAGCGAGCGAGCGAGCGAATAAGCTAAAACAAGAGTGCCTCGCATTCTGCTACGGCACTAACATTGCTAACAAAAGTCAAGATGCTAACGGGATTTTGATTAAAAAATTAAAACCAAAAACTTTGCCTTTTTGCTGGTCGACGTTTCTAGGGTTTTTATTACGTGCCCTCTTCTTCAAAACTAAAAATATACAGGGTGGTGCAACAGTGCGTCGGGCTTCCATCGCGCCTAAACCATCCAAGTTAGAAATTTTGTTCAAGTGGATACTCATGAAGACGCTTTTCAGTAAAATATTTTTGATCATACAGTGTGGTTCAAAAAATTTGACAAGTCATACGTGACTACTTTTAAATGGAATACCCGGTATATTTTAGTGTATTTACAATCCCCTTAATAGCCCTTATTCGCCCCGAAAATGTTATGGTTCTTGAATCTTTGGTTAGGAAAAAAAAAATAAGACGAGGACCTTGTTGTAGAGACTCGAGGGAAGGTCTGTTTCAATTTTAGTTGTCACCCAATTTACAGGGTGTTCAAAATTAATTTTCCAAAGGCCCCTATACAATAAGGCGGCCGCTTGGGCCCATCTCTACCAAATTTTACATTTTGGTAAGCGAGGGTTAGATGAATGTTTGGGGGAAAAATAAAAGTTTAATATCTACTAGTTTTCGAAAAAAAAATTCGTGAAAATTGCCATTTTCTCGGCCAAAATGTATTTGGAGCCACATTCTAGATACTTGTATTCAATCTTGTAAGAACACTTTATTATCACTCTACGCCAAAAATCAAAGTTTAGTGTCGTCCAGATCCTGATTTTCAATTTATTTCCTGGGCCACTAGGGCCAATAGGGTCCTTTGAAGCTGTTTTCCTCAACTTCTCAAATGAAACTCCTGTATATTTTTGGCTCGTGTAATGTAGAATTCATAGACGGAACATTTTTTGTTCTCCAAACATATTAGTTATTAACCTCCCCAACCCCATTACAATTTTAAAAAAATGGGAGGTTACTGCAATCACTAAAATTTTCGAATTTGAGATAGCACCAGATCTTCACGTTTTGAGGTCTCAGGAACCCAAAAAAGGGGTTTTTAAAATGTGTCTGTGTGTATGTACGTACGTTCGTACGTACGTACGTTCGATTGTAATCACGCCACAGCCAAAACTACTACACCGATTTGGCTGAAATTTGGAGCATAGGCATCTCGTAACCTAACTTAGATCTGAAAAGCTTTTGGAGCCAATCGTGCAACCGGAAATGCCATTTTGGCACATCAACTTTTAAATTTTAAATACAAACCCCCATTTTTCACATCACCATAAGGAAGACCTTCAAATTCTGCTTCTAAAAATGTATTCATTCTTAGTGCCCTTTTGACCAAAAATTTAAAAAAAATTGATTTTGATCGGACTTTATAATCGCGGTACAGCTCTAGCCCCTGAACCGATTTGGCTGAAATTTTGCACATGGGGATTGTATTACACGTCGAAGAGCTGAACAAATTTTGGATTCAATCGGCCCACGGAAAGTGCCGTTATGGCACACCAATTTCCAACTTTAAAATTATTCACTCATTTAACCATCCAAAACAAGTTTTTGAAAGATTTATTGTCACCATCAGAAAGGTCTTCAAATTCTGGTTTTAAATAAGACAAAATTCGTTCGCATTTAGTGCTCTTTGGGTCAAAAAATCCAAAATTTTTAATAACACTAGAAATACATTATAGCCCAAATTAGTGAATCGATTTGGCTGAAATTTGGTACATGGAGATTGGGTGACCCGTTGAAGACCTGAAAGGCTTTTGAAAGCAATTGGCCCACGGAAAGTCCCATTTAAGCATATCAACTTAAAATTTTAAATACAAGACTTCATTTTTTATGTCGCCATTAGAAAGACTATCAAATTCTGGTTCTAAAAATGTATTCACAGTTTCTGCCATTTCAGTGGAAAATAGAGAATAAATTATTTTTCATTAAAAGGGAGCGGGCTGACAGTGGATGACATAAAGTATCAGTTATTGTCAAAAGGGTGGCAAACTATTAACCTTAAAAGGAACATATTGTCAAATGTGATGGGTGATGTCGGTATTTGCCAGAAAATTGCGAAATTAGTCACAGTCGATAAGCATAAAAAAATTCTGTTGAATTGACTACTATCTACACAGAATACAAAGATCCACGCGATGGGGAGGTTCCAGCCGCTTCTCTGCTGCATTTTTTTCTTTTATAATGAGTCGTTTTTGAGACAAGGGAGAAAAATTATGGAAAAGCTTCAGTTAAACCAGTATGCTTTCATTAGGTAATCCACCTCTTTTACATATCGAAAAGAACAATACGCTGAAAATGTTAATTAGCTCGAAACTTCCAAAAATACAAAAAAAAACAAAACTAAAATTTGGGAAATAATGTTTCAAAACTCGCACAGCATGCGTCTTGGAAAGTAAGCCCTTGAAGACGTATGTACGTCTAACTCTAAAGAAACTTTTCGTCTTAGAATACGGCGAAGAACCACCCCCCGGAGTTTGTATAATTAGGGAACACCTTGTCCTGTTTGTATAATGTAGGTATGTACATGTACAGGGTGTCTCAGAACGCTCGAACTTTCTTTTAATGGAGTAGGTATTATCAGCATTAATTTCTGTCAATTCGTGTTATCGAATATTTCCAGGGTCCAATAGTTCTACAGTTATAATAGGTAAGTGATTTAATTAAGATAATGTAAGTGGACCAATCGGATTTCAGTTCTGAACTCTTTCATAAAGTAGTTTAGTGTTAGATGTGATTTAAGTAACTATTTCCTTAATCCTTACAACAATATAAATTGTCATATTGTATATAAAATACCTAATATTAGTAAATAAGTATACTGAGTGTCGACAATTCGGTGATGCTTAGGTACTTGATACGATCGACTAATGCATATTGCGAAGAGAATTGGACGAGACCCTATTCTCTAGTTAGTGACAACAGAAAATTAATTTTGGTACATTATAAATTGTTATCTGTGGTTGTCATTCTCGCATTTCTTGGCAACACGTTAAAGAAAATCGTCATTCCTACCCTTTTCTACATTATTTTACTATAAGACGCTCGCCACGTACAAAATGCATGTCTGTCTAGTCTTGTGTTCAAACAAAAACAAAAAATGACCGTAGGTTAATTATTACTTCACTGATTATTACAATTTATCAATTTGACAAAATTTGGAAGGCAATATTTTGTTGTCATGATGCCTAATAAAAATTTTATTTTCCTATTGTTATAACCTACAGGGTGGTCCAAATGTATTAATACAGGGCTCTCACGGCCAAACGGTAAGATAAATGAGTAAAATAAAAAATCCAGGGTAAATTAGAATTAAATACCTTTATTTTGTCGCCATTTTGGAACTCCCCATCTTATTGTATAATTTAGCAATAAATAAGAGTAAATTTTTTTAAATGGCACCATGCATGTTTCTATTTTTTTTGGGATTCCCTTTGATGCCCTCTTTATTGGGGTGATTTTATTTTTTTGATAAATTGAACAGTAAACGTAGAAATTTTTGTTGATTCAAATTTCGCGCGGTGATCCGGCAACAATGCGCTTCACCATTCCTTCGATGGATCCACCCTCATCTCACCGTATGTCTCCCACTCCCACTAGTTGTACTGTGTACACAATGAAGTAATAATAATAATGATATTAAATATATTGTCTACTAGAGTACAATTTGGCGTACAATTGAGACATTGTCAAGTAACACATAGAAGTAAAAGACACAACACAATTTGGTCAACGACAAACAAGTTTAATTAAAGCTTTAGTAAGAAAAATTCATCAATTGAATATAAGGCAGCTTCAACCAATATTTTTTTAACATTTTGTTTAAAAATAGGAGTCATGTCTTTCAATTCACCCGGCAAGTGATTGAATAACCGTATTGACGACACAAGGGGTTCATTCTAAAACTGGGAAGACCTGATTCTAGGAATTTCAAGTCGACCCTTTCTACGAGTTGAGTAGCTGCTGTTTAAACACATAGCAAACGCATCTAAAAACATATAAGCTGAACACTGTTAAAACTCCAAATCTCACAAAAATTTTGCGGCACGAGTGATTATATCCCAAGGAAAAGATTGTTCTAATAATTCTTTTTTGCATTACCAAGAGCCTCCCAACATGACACGATAGTGACCCCAGCAAATGATGCCATACTGCAAATGAGCACTTACGCAGCTGTGATAATATGTGAGCAAGGTTTCAATGCTGACAAAATCCCTCAGGCTTCTTAGACAAAAGCATCTAGTGGCCAATAACTTAATAAGCTCGTTGATATGTATTTCCCAAGACAAGCAATCATCCAATTGCAAACCTAAGAATTTGACACAACCATTTTGGACAATAGAACTTGCCCCAGACTTTATTAGTAAGGTGAAATTGTTTTTCTTGTATGTAGATGTGAACATTAGGCTTTTAGTTTTATTAGTATTAAGCTTTAAACCATTTGAATTACACCACTGATTCATCAGGTCGACGCAATGAGAAGAAGTTAGAGAAAGTTCTGAGATAGTTGGTGCACTTATTGTCGCAGAGGTGTCATCTGCGAATAATGTTAGGTCAAACGGGTTCATAAAAGAGACAATATCATTTATCATTAACAAAAATAATAGGGGTCCAAGGATGCTGCCTTGTGGCACTCCAGTTCTTACATGCATCGAAGATGAAATTGAGGAATCAACCCTGGTAACTTGAGTCCTCTCAGACAAATACGATTGTATCCAGTGAACAGGCTATTTATTATTAGGCCCAATCCCAATCAGATTCTTCCAGAGGGCGTGTACACAGTACAGAGTACAACTACCCTGTAGTGGGGAGACATTCGGTGAGATGAGGGTGGTATCATCGACGTAATGGTGAAGCTCATTGTTGCCGGATCACCGCGCGAAATTTGAATCAACAAAAATTTCTACGTTCACTGCTCAATTTGTCAAAAAAATAAAATCATTACCATAAAGAGGGCATCAAAGGGAATCCAAAAAAAAATTGAAACATGCATGGTGCCGTTTAAAAAAATGTATTCATTGTTTATTGCTAAATTATACAATAAGATGGGGAGTTCCAAATTGCGACAAAATAAAGGTATTTAATTCTAATTTACCCTGGATTATTTATTTTGCTCATTTATCTTACCGTTTCGCCGTGAGAGCCCTGTATTAATACATTTGGACCACCCTGTATATTGTTTTCAGCCTTATCCTGAAGAAAAAATGCTTCTTATGTCAAAATGGTAAAGGGCTTTTCGGTTATATTTCTCATGGTATGGCATGGTACCATTCCTTAACACCCTGTGTATGACAATTCGCCGAATGAATATTAAAATTGCAACTTCTCAATTTCAAATGAATCGAGCATATTATTCTGTCCTTTATTATCATTTTGCTATAAAAAAAATTACATATTTTCACCTATCAACGCACTTCAAGTTGGGGATAATATCTATTCGAGTTTCTCGCCTTTATAGCCTCAAAAAGCGCACTCACCAACTCTTTAAAAATAATAGGATTTATGTTTTTGCCCAAATGATACAACACAAAGAAGTCCCCGTAATTTAAATGTTTGATTATGACGAAGACCTGTCGATACGAAACCAATCTCGCCTGTGCCATGAGAAGGTATACGCGAAATTTAAGTGAGGCCATGACGACCATCCTGTAAATCAAAGAAACCAACGTAATGAAGGCGAGCAAAAATAACCAAAACCACAACACTAGGAACAATTTCTCGTTTAAGATGTTTAGGGGAAGTACGCAGAGGGCGTCGCGGTTTTCCACCGAACCTGTGGGACCGTATTTATAGAACTGACACTTGGTCAGTTTTGGAAAAACTTGTGTCATCGGGTTGACATCCTGTGACGTCATCATGGCAATTCCGTAGAAGGAGAATTGACCTGTCAGCAACCAGTCCATTAAAAATATTTGACCCACCTGTAATTTATTTTCTGTAATGATTTTTTGAATAAAATGTTTTGATTGTCTTACGACGTTGAGTAAGTTGAGAAATTCGCAAATTGTGTAGCGAAAGGCGTATAGATTGTGTAGATATTTTCCATCCAGTAAATAGTTGACCAGTTGTGCCTTTGTGGCAGGATTCCAAGTGGCTGTGACGAGAGGGCCATTAAGATCGCTCACTAAAAGGCGCAATCGACCCCCCTCCCAAGTTTTCCACAAATATCTGGGAAGGTAGAAGAAAAGGGCTTGAAAGCAAAACACGATGCACACCCATTGGTAATATTTCTGCCATATCACTTCTTCGCCGAATTTTCCCCAAGGAGCTGACTTTTGTTGGTCATTTCCTAGGCCGGGAATGCCACGGCGTATATCATCTAAATAAGAGTACTTAAGTAGTTAATAGAGTAAAGTATACATATGCAATAAGTAGGTAGTAGTAGTAGTAGTACGCACTTTAGGATTTACGTTTGGAATTTCATTTTATTATTTTTCCTACTTCCCTAATTAATTTTATAGGTGCAGCTTCTCTTCTACTTGTGACAAAATATGTAATGGAGAAATAATTTCTTGGAGTTCAGAAATCAAAGTTAAATGTAGATCATTTCAAATTTTCCGGAATTGCGAACAAACCCGACCGATCGCTTCTGAAATTACCTATTCATAAGCGCGGGAAAATTGAGAAAGTCCCTATTTAGTTTTCCTGTCTCTATTTTTATGATGAATTCCAAGATGTTATTTGCTCATAATTTTGACACAGGACTCACAGATATAGAAGCTAGAGGGTGCGGTAAGTAAAAGAGGGAATCAGGAAAAAATAAACGGGAATTCCTTCCCGTAGCTGTATGTAATATGAGGTTATGTTGTAAGACAAGAGAAAAATAAGTACCTTTAAGAGTTTTTTTCAGTATATAGGTACCATAGATCCAGCAATAAGTCTCAATGATCTGTTTGTTTTCGTTCGCCTTCTCGTTCACCTGGCACTGAATGGGGTCCCCAAAATACTGTTTGCTCGTTAGCAGAACAGAAAAAAAGATCAACATGATCACAGTAAGTTTGTAGTGGAGCCTAAAAACGTTGTTGTCGATGCGAATCTGTTCTAGTTTTATCAAAGATTTGAAGGAGTTCAGAAAGTCCATCATTTTATAATTAGTTTCTGAAAACACTTTGGCCTTTTTATTTGGAGTTATTCAATTTGAAAAATCAACATTCACTTTATTACAGGGTTGAAAAACATTGACATTACTGCGACTTCAATATGACGTTTGTAACAATAATGAGTAGTAATTGTTTGGACAGTCAAAATATCAGAAGATATACAGTGCGTTCGCGAAACTTAGCCCCATCGTACCCTGTTATAATACACCTACGTTTTGAAAGCCATCTCTCTCCAGCGTTGTTGCACGTAGACCGAGAAAGTTTGAGCGTAACGCTCTGATCGTGTCGTGCGCTATGTCTCACTCCGACTCGTTTATCTGAGGAAGAAAGTAAACTGAACATTCGACGTTCGTTGAAGCGTCACTGAGGACCGGTTGATCTCTCCACCACACAATGTACGACGACGGTTGATTTTTGTACGCGCTCTTACTGGCTTCGCTAACATTGGTGGAAATACCAAGCATCGCTTATTACAGACGTCGGTCACATCGTTGATAACTGCAGCCTCTAGCTCATGGGGCTAAGTCTCGCGAACGCACTGTACCTAAGTTACTGCGAATACAAGCACACACACACTTTGCAGGGGTAGAATGAATTTTTTTTTCTATTAGAAATTAAATAGGGACTACATTCCAAAGGCTAATCCTAATACCCCTTAGTCCAGTCCATAGTCCAGTCATTACAGAATTTTACTTCGGAAAATCAGAGGGTTGAAATTTTGTATTCACACGTTCCTTTGATAGTCCTAAATGAAATGTTAAAAGACCCCGACAAAATAGGTGGTTACAGAATTAAAGCCCTTTTCTTTCTTTACCAAAAATAAGGTTCTATTCGTAGAGTAGTCAATTGCAAGGCGAGACTGAAGAACTATTGGACCCTGGAAATTTTAAAAAGCCACCGGAAGATGTACATCAAAGCGATGTGTACCTATCCCTGTAGATGTTTATCACATTAATGGGTATGTCGGGACCGTCTAAATGTACTAGTGGAATCGGGTGCAGACATGTGAAAAAGGCGAATTGTTGAAAAATACAACATTAAAAAAGTGAATTGAGATGAGAAACCTAAAATAGTCCTTTACAGTGTTCCAGTAGAAAACAAAGAAATATACAAAAATTATGCGAAATCTGTAGAATTAGCACTACAGGCAAGAAAACAATTTACTGCAGTTAAGGCTGCCCCTCGGCTGGTGCCAGCCAAAATAGGGTTTTTTGCTTCCAGTTTAAATTTTAGAAATACTAGAACTTACAATTGCTATTTTAAGGTTAGTTTATAGACGAAGATAAAGAGTAAGAGCTTACGCCTAAGGAATAGCGCCTAAAGAATAACTATTGTATGTGTTTACAAAGCAGAATAATTTTTAAATGTAGCCAATGAAATTGCAAAGTTCTTCCTTGGCACGCATGTGCAAATGGTTAACAGATTTTCAGTATTGTCAGTTAAAGTGCAATTTTTGCTGGTTTTTGTAAGTTAGATAATTTAAATAAAAACTGCTCAAATAAACTATCACTACATTTGAAAGATTAAGAGGTAAGAAAATATTTTATGGACCTCTGTTTTTGTCGTTTCACCACTTGCGCGTGCCTGCGTAAGAATACCACCTAGAAAACCGTCTAAAACTTTTGTAATCAGGCCTTACGCCTTATTTGTTATTCCGTGCATAAACGATTATGCCGAATTTATAAATACGAACTTTTGTCTTAAGCGTTATGCTTTATTCTTTATTCTTAGTGTATAGACCAGTCATTAGTCCTGTAACACACTGTTTAACAAATTATTGCTAAAACTACACTGGTTTTTCTTTGTACAATTTTCCGATTTCGCGCCAAAAAACAACATTATTGTACAAATTTGAAAATTCAGTGTAGTTTTAACAATAATTTGTTAACCAACGGGATGGGATACAGAAGTAAAAGTGCAAGTAAAATAGCAACTGTAAGCTGATAGTCCTTCTCAAATTTAAATTGGAAGCAAAAAACCCTATTTTGGCGGGAACCAGCCGAGGGGCAGCCTTAGCTGCAGTAAATCCCCGCCTTAAGTGGAAATAACAAAAAAGTAACACGGAAAATAAGACAATTTTGCAAAATTGTTGAAGGGGATGAAATATTGTGAAGACGGTGGAAAAATTGTAAAGAGTGAAAATATAATCCAAACGTTCGATTTACTTTAAACTCATATTTTAAACCCCGCCATCGTGACTTTCATTTTCTTACTGCTTGATGGCATCTGTAAGTAATTTTTAAAAGGGTAAATTTGTTGCTGATGGATCAATATATGTTCTTTTAGCCTTGAAGAATGTCACAAAAATAGTGGACGAAACGTCGGCGTTAGCTTGGAAATTTTAATTTAATGCGTTTTCTTGCTGTCCACATACCCAATAAGCACAACCTACATTCAAATGAACCAATAGAACTGCTGAGATTAAGTAAACTTCCTCAGATAAATGTGCAAATCGAAAAATCTACGGTATGCTTACTCGGCGAGGTGTCCATATGGGGAATTCGATTAAATTTTTTTCCTGCTTCGCTAATTAATTTAATAGAAATTTTAGGCTATCAGGTTTTAGATATCGATAGCATCGACCTGTGAAAAAATACTCAGTGAACAGCTCCCCGGGGTTGGTTCATTATCGAGGGCAAAATGGTCCGTTGTTTAAATTTCCCGCGAAGACGAACGAGCACGATCGAACTTCGTTAAATCTCACCTTGATATGTCTTCAAGGATGTTTGCGTACCGTGCTCTGATTTGCCCTAGTTTTGTGTTTCATAGCAACATATTCGCGGGAAATTCAAATAATAGCTTTTTTTCCCTCGTTTATGAACTAACCCCGGGGAACAGTTCGCTCAGTATTTTTCCATAGATAGAGGCTATCGGTATCTAAAACCTGATAGCCAAAAATTTCCATTAGATTAATTAGGGAAGCAGGAAATAAATAAAATCGAATTCCCCACGTAAATCCCTATAGATACAGCCTCTTCAATTAAATTAGGTAAGTATTTCTTTATTTATTTCTATGGTTCAAATTTTGATGTATTTAATGAAATTTTATTAATTTTTTCCTAAAAAAGAAGAGGTTATACAGGGTGTCTCAGAACGCTCGCACCACCTTTTTATGGAGTATTCAGAATTAAATTCTGAGTCGATCCGTGTTTTTGAAAATTTAAAGGGTCCAACAGTTCTCCAGTCATAAGAGATTTAATGGGACCAATCAGATTTCAGCTCTGAATTGCTTCATAAGGTAACTTATTGTTAGATCCACTGTTTCCTAGGTGACAAGATACAACAATATTAAATTTTCATTGATAGTATCTTGTTACCTAGGAAATAGTGCATCTAACATTAAATTGCCTATTGAAGCAATTCAGAGTTTAAATCAGATTGGTCCTCTCAAATCGGTTATAACTCGAGAACTATTGGACCCTGGAAAATTTCAAAAACACGAATTAACTCAAAATTTAATCGTGAATACTCCATTAAAATATGGTGCGAGCGTTCTGAGACACCCTGTATCTAACACATGCGGATTGCGGATTGGCGGAACGGGTCGTGACTGAATCCATTACTCATTTTCAAAAGTTGACCAATCACAGTCACGGATCATTCAGCCAATCCGTAGATCCGCAATCCCGCGCCATGAAGGACATCAGGTTACATCGACGGCTTGTCTGCTAGCGCCACGTTTGTCATCGTGTCATCACAAATGTCATTTTAATACGTCAAACGTCAAGTTCAACGTGTCAAATCCGTCATCAATCGCAGCTGTTTTGAGGTTATGTTAAGTAAATTTTTATTAAAATGAGAATTTATATCCCCTAAAACTGTAGTAACGTGATAATGTTATCAGTACGACATAAACATCCACGAACACTGCCAGTTTTCCTTCTGTGCCACCATTAATGGAACCAAGTCGAATGAGACTCCTGGACGACGACGAAGAAGAAATGGCAAATTCGAAGGATTGGAGAAAGGCACTGCGAGCTCAACCCGCTTACCGAATAGTGAATAGGACAATACGTGGCCAAACCCAGTTTATAACTATAGTGGCAATCCTCGGACTATTTGCTTTAATAATTCTGTATTTAATGCCACGAAAAGGGGGTGGTGGAAGCCTCCTGCGAAGCGTCAGCACGTACAATTACACGTACCCCCTCACCGCCCCCATAAAAGCTAGCTCAATGTATACATTTAGGATAGGGATGATAGCTGATTTAGACACGAGCTCTAAAAGTGATACGGAGAAGGATGTGTGGTATTCGTACTTTATGAAAGGTTACCTGAGTTTTAGTCCAAATAGTGAAAGAGTTGTTGTTACGTGGGACAAAAGTGAACCTGTTAAATTAAGTAGTAGCTATTCGTTGAAGGGACGGGGGATGGAGTTGTCAGAACTCGTAGTTTTTAATGGAAAATTGTTAACTTTTTGTGATAGAACTGGAATTGTTTATGAAATTGTCAATGATAAGGTGATTCCATGGGTGATATTAATGGATGGAGATGGAACGTAAGTATATTCTTGAAATATGGGGTTGTTGCAAATGATTGTAACGTCGTGGGGGTTTTAAAAACAAAGGAATTGACATTTGACACTTTTAACCATCTTTTAACATGGATGTTGCAATGACAAGTGACATAAACAATAGCGTTTTTTTCGCGATTTCGCCCGGTTGACCGCAAATTCATAACTGTGATTGGTACATTTAGCCATTTTGCAGATTGTTGCCTAGCGACAATGCCATAGCGTGTGTTAGAAACTGACATTAGTTTGACAATTTTATGAAACAAATTTCTAGGAAATGTGGTAAGTGCACCAATCACAGTTATGAATTTGCGGTCAACCGGACGAAATCGCGAAAAAAGGCTAACATTAAACAGTGCTGTAACATGGATGTTAAAGATGAAAACAATGGTTGGTGATCGAGTTGCCCCCCCGACAGCTGCAGACCGGTTTCGTTCTTATTAGAACTCATCAGTACAGCAAAGCCCGGAAGGCAACTCGATCACCAAACCAACCCGGTTATATAGCCAGTAAGTGTTGGTAAAGACCTCTAGATGGCGTTGAGCCGTCTTCACACCGTTTAATGGATGTTAAAGTTACACAATCACCCCTTTAGGATGTTACAAATCATTTGTTACTACCCTTCAGTCAAAGTTTAATATTAATCATAGATATTTAGGACTAGTAAGGGATTTAAATCAGAATGGGCAACAGTTAAAGATGAAACACTTTATATAGGATCAATGGGGAAAGAATGGACGACCCCTAACGGTGATTTTGCAACAAACAACCCCCAATTTATTAAAACAGTAACAACAAAGGGCCAAGTAGACCACGTTAATTGGATCAATGAATATAAACGAATCAGGGAAATTCTTGATATTTATTGGCCGGGATATATGATTCATGAAAGTGGTGTTTGGTCGGATGTTCATAAACGCTGGTTTTTCCTACCTCGAAGATGCAGCAAGGAGCAATACAATGAGTCCCTCGATGAACACAGAGGGTGTTCAGTCTTAATTAGTGCCTCCGAGCAACTTTATGATGTTAAAAAAGTCGAGGTGAGGAAATTTAAATTAATTTTCTTCCTATAACGAAAATAATAGTTTCTAATGTCTAGCCGCGAAAATTTAATTTTGCTTTCTCAAAGCAGTTAGTGCATAATAATTAATTCTTTAGCTCAAATTTTTCTGTAGACAGCGTGAAAATGGTTTTCCGCGTTTCTTTCGACCCGGAAAACGTTCACTTTCACGCTTAGGTACATAAACTGCCATTAACTAACCTGTTGTAGATTTTAAACTCTAGACCTACGAGGGGGTTCTCAAGCTTTAAATTTATTCCTACAACAAATGACGAAGTGATTGTTGCCTTAAGAACTGAAGAGCTGGAAGGAAAGACCTCCACCTATGTCACAGCTTTCACCATCAATGGTAAGGTCTTGATGGATGACAAGTACATTACCAATATGAAATATGAAGGCTTTGAGTTTATCTAAATTTATACGTAAATTATTAATAAAAATGATGGAAATGATTTTTTTTATTTGCTCTGGGGGTGGTTTTTCCATTTTCACCAATCACAGCATACAGCGACAAAATTCAATGTTGGTATTGGGATTGGGGTAAAAATAGGTATGTACGTACTTACCGATTGTAATAGTACCTACGCATAATAACGGATGTTCAGTTCAATACATATTCATCAAGTCGCATATGGTTCAATGTTGTAATAATAGGAGTAACAAGAAACTGATAGCAAGTCGTGACGTCAATTTGGGATCACCCAATCTCGACTGAGCCAAAGAGATAGTCTGTCCGTTGGGTAACTTAAGAACTGATTGAGATATCGACCTGAAACTTGGTTTCAGTTATGTATCCCTAAATATTGCAATAACTTGAGAACTAGTGGAGGTATTTTACTGAAAGTTGGTGTACACGTTCGACCTTCAAGTCTGTTGAAAATGAGAGGGTGCCAATTTCGGTAAATGAAACCACAAAAAATATGTTAGTTCCGTAAGGATTGCACGCAACGATTCGAAATTCAATATTGTATTTCGATGAAATCTTGCTGGGGCTGGTGATGCTTTTTCGAAGAAATAGAGGAAAAGAGAGAAATCCGACAGATGCACCTCAAATGATCATGATCATGACCGTCATTTACAAAAAAACACCTTCATTCTACTCATTTGGATTATGTTTAGGTACCTTTTTCACGTTTTGAACCCCTTTTCCAATATTTCAACCCCCAAGAGCTAAATTTGCATAACCGGACTCACGCGGGCTTGCTTTTCCGTGCGTCACACGGGCACGACAATTCAAAATTTTCCACTCGAGATTAGCCGATTTCATACGATCTCAAATTGACGTCAGAACTTGTGCAGTCTATTATTGGCTTATTTTCTGCAATCGTACTTAACTATGCTTAATTTTCATCTAGCTTCATTTTTTATCCCCCTTCACAATGTTCTAACCCCTTTGAACGTTAATTATTCAAATTTCAATTCTTCAACCCTCTTCACAATATTTCAACGACTCCAAAATATAGCAAAATTGGCTTATTTTCCGTGTTACTTATACAGGGTGGTCGTTTTATCTTGAGACTGGCAAATATCTCGGAAAGGAAGCATTTTAGAAAAAAATGTTATGTATAAAAGTTTTATGACTTCGAGGGGGGAAATAGATAGTATCGACGCCATTTTGATTCAAGGTCATTTTCAAGGTCAAATGAAGTCAACTTCATTTCTTTAAATGGAAACCTACATTTTTTATTACAGATTCTTATTCCTCGTAAAAGAACAAACAACTATCATCTAAACTATTTTTGGATCCCATAAATAGTTTGTCAGATATATAAATCAAAATTTTAATCTTCTCCGAAATCCCTTACCTTTCCTAGCAACAGTGGAATGGCAAAAACAAAATTTACAACAATTTTTGTGGTTTATTTGTCTAGAATTCATCGTTGCTAAGTTACAACGGTTGTTCATTTGTTTTGTCTTGCCGCCGTTACTAGGGAATGTCTAGGGATTTCGAAAAAGGTTAAAATTTACATCCATCGGATCCAAAAATAGTTTAGATCAGAGTTGTTTGTTCTTTTATGGGGAATAAGAATCTGTAATAAAAAATATAGGTTTCCATTAAAAAAAATCAAGTTAACCTTCATTTAACCTTGAAAATGACCTTCAATCGAAATGGTGATGAAGCCATCTATTTTCCCCCTCGGAGTCATAAAACTTTTATAGAAAACATTTTTTTCTAAAATGCCTCCTTTTCGAGATATTTGCCAGTCTCAAGATAAAACGACCACCCTGTATATTTCTACTTAACTGCAGAAAACTCTCTAAGGCCGTCTAACACGGTCCCATTTCTGCCAGCAGAATAAGCCTTTGAAATGAAAAAAAAAACGCTTTTTTGTAATTTTGTTACACTTGCAAAGTTTAACCAAGCTCCATAATGATTGTTCAATCAGTTTGCAGGACTTGCGGGAAAGTCCACCCACTTACCGACATAGATGAAGCCCATAACACTGAATACTTTGTCGAATTTGAGTGAATTTTAAAGATTCCTTTATTAAAAAACTACGAAGTTTTTGCTATAGGTCCTGTAAGCGTGACGTCATGGCGCCATGTATGGCCGTATGCGCAGTCAGTTTTTGACCGCTGACAAAATTTACTTGAATGTCTACTGTCAGTTATGTGTCATTTATCATCATTGTAGGTTAAAATAGCACGTGGTAAACGTGAAAGGTCCCAGATTCTGTTGACAGTATTGACAAATGACGTATAAATGCACTAGAAATGACAGTAAATCAACGCATGCGTATCATACGGGGCCAAGCGCAATAAATCCCCACCAGTGCCTTAAAGGACCTATTGCAGCTACCAAAGCTTGTAAATTTGTAGTAGCAAAACAGAAAAAATAAAATACGAAAAAACACGTTGTATCCTCGGTTGTATCACATTTAAATTTTACGCCCCACTTTTACTAGCATAGACTACCTTTAGACTTTTCATCCCCTTCGCCCCCTTCAACCCCCTGAGTGCTAATAGTACAAACATCGCGATTTTTTTTGTTGTTTTTTAACCTCCCCAACCCCATCACAATTTAAAAAAAATGGGAGGTTACTGCAATCACTAAAATTTTCGAATTTGAGATAGCACCAGATCTTTATGTTTTGAGGTCTCAGGAACCCAAAAAGGGGTTTTATTTAAAATGTGTCTGTGTGTATGTACGTACGTACGTACGTACGTTCGTACGTACGTTCGTTTGTAATCACGCCACAGCCAAAACTACTAGACCGATTTAGTTGAAATTTGGAACATAGGCATCTCGTAACCTAACTTAGATCTGAAAAGCTTTTGGAGCCAATCGTGCAACCGGAAATGCCATTTTGGCACATCAACTTTTAAATTTTAAATGCAAACCCCCATTTTTCACTTCACCATAAGGAAGACCTTCAAATTCTGCTTCTAAAAGTGTATTCATTCTTAGTGCCCTTTTGACCAAAAATAAAAAAAAAATTGATTTTTATCGGACTTTAAAATCGCGGTACAGCCCAAGCCCCTGAACCGTTTTGGCTGAAATTTTGCACATGGGGATTGTATTACACGTCGAAGAGCTGAACAAATTTTGAATTCAATCGACTTACGGAAAGTGCCGTTTTGGCACACCAATTTCCAAATTTAAAATTATTTTTTCATTTGACCATTAAAAACAAGTTTTTGAAAGATTTATTGTCACTATCAGAAAGGTCTTCAAATTCTGGTTTTAAGTAGGACAAAATTAATTCGCATTTAGCGCTGTTTGGTTCAGAAAAGCAAAATTTTATAATAACAGTAAAAATACATTATAGCCCAAATTACTGAATCGATTTGGCTGAAATTTGGTACATGGAGATCGGGTGACCCATTGAAGACCTGAAAGGCTTTTGAAAGCAATTGGCCCACGGGAAGTCCCATTTAAGCATATCAACTTAAAATTTTAAATACAAGACCTCATTTTTTATGTCGCCATTAGAAAGGCGATCAAATTCTGGTTCTAAAAATGTGTTCACAGTTTCGGCCATTTCAGTAGAAAATAGAGAAAAAATTCTTTCTCAATAAAAGGGAGCTGGCTGACAGTGGATGACATAAAGTGGCAGTTATTGTCAAAAAGGTGGCAAAAGATTAACCTTAAAAGGAACATATTGTCAAATGTGATGGGTGATGTCCGAGGTGATGTCGGTATTTGTCAGAAAATTGCGAAATTAGTCAAGGATTAAAAAAATTCTATTGAATTGACTACTATCTACACAGAATACAAAGATCCACGCGATGGGGAGGTTCCAGCCGCTTCTCTTTTTCTACTGCAAACATTGTCATTTTCATCCCTATGCACAGCTTTTTAGTGCTCTAAACGCAAATTTTCCATATTTCGCCTTTCAGGCACATCTATGCGATTGCGAAGGCACTACTACTAGGTGCAGATTGATAAAAATCTGCATATACAGAGTGGTTCCTTTTTCACTGCTCACCATTGGCAAAATGGTAAGGGTTACGGAGTCGGTTAAATTAGAAAAAAGTTGCACTATTTTTTGGTGATTAAGAATCTGAAGATAATTCCCCGATATCTTTATTCGTTCCTGAGTTATACCGAAAAATCTGAAAATTGCAATTTTAAATTAAAATTAATATCGATTGATGCTATTTAAATGAAACTTGGAACTTTTATATTTTTGACAACTGTCAATCAAATGGCATTGAGAGAAATTTGTTAGGCCTTCTAGATTTTGAGCAATGACGATCAATACAGAAAAATTAGCTTCTCAAAAATGTAACTATACTCTGTCCGGGATCCACATATGACCGAGATTCACCCGATTTCCATGGCGATTCATTGTTGACAACAATGATTCACCATGGAAATAGGATGAATCCCGGTCATGTGGATCCAGGACAGACCATAGGAAGAACTTTTTTGAAAAAACATGTTAAAGTTCGAGTCGGACGACTTCAAAATCAAGTGACAGCCACCTTAAATTTTCAAAAACATCAAAGAAATCGGTGAAATATGAAGATTTTTGAAAATTGCAACACGTCAGCTTTAGTTTTTTTATGCAAACCCAACTTAGTCCAGTCGTATTAAATTTTTTTTATACAAATGTGGAAATAATTAGAAGACAATAGTAGATTGTGTTAGGATTAAAAGTGACAAGCAAAGTTTGCATTAGGCGAGGCGAAGCGCAGCGTAGCCGAGCTAATGCAAAAATTGCGCGTCAAAAAAAGTCACTTTTAATCCGAATTGCACATACTAGTTTTTCCCCAACCCAACAGCACATAATTTTGGCTGAAATTAAAAGTTTTCTTCGTTGAAACTGTTGAAACATACTAACATCATGCCTCCTAGTTGGCGACGCTACGCTTCCTTAGTGATTGTTGTTATTTTTCGCATTACTGTCAGGTCACAAATTCTGATTATTTCCGAGATTGTTCTGAAGATAACGAGGGAACAAGTTGACGATTTCTGGAATCACGCTCCTGATGATAAATACCTGATGATAAAGGTGTGTTTCAAGTCGAAAAATACCGTCTAAAGGTTCAGTTTCAGGTGGTTATGACATTAGGAATTGCGGGGGCTTTGCGCTGTGATGAGCTAGGTCATCTAAAGACAACCGATATAAAGGATGTGAAGTCTGCTCTGCTAGTAAAAATTTCACATAGTAAAACGAAGAAACCCCGATCATTACTGTTTTGGGGGAAATATTTTGAAAAATCACGCTTTTTCGTAAAATATCAATGGAAAATGTCATCGAGCAGTAGTTGGTATCCATAAAATTAGCAGCGTACCAGAAGAGGTGGCGAAATATTTAAATTTGAAAAATTCGAGTGAATACACGGGCCACTGCCTGCGGAGGACATCCGCCACACTTCTTGTGGATGCTGGTGGTGACATCACATCTTTTAAACGGCTAGGCGGATGGAAGTCTGACTGCGAAGCTGAGGGATATGGAAGAATCCGCAGAAAGTCAGAACGCCATTGCTAGAAAAATGTTGCGTCTTTGTGTAAATTCGAATATTCGTGGTAATGATGGAGATGAGAGAACCACTAAAACTATTTTACACTTGGATTACCTGGCACTAGCACGGCAGCAGCAGCGGGAGATGAAAATTCGAGTATTGGCGTCAGAAATACCACAAAAACTCTTAATTTTGCTGATAGCTTAGGGCTCCTCAACTTTCAGAATTGCTCTAACTCTACGTTTCATATTGAAATCAAAAAATAACCAAATAACCTTGTTGAACTGCGTTAACAATTATTGATTCTTCGCCTTCACGTCAAAATATCGCGGGGCCATGGAACAAAAAGTACTTTTAGTGGCACGTAAGAAAAAGTGTATCCTTAGTAACCAGTACTTTTTTATCTAATAGTAAAAACTTCAACTTTAGTGTCCAAATTCAGTGACAAAAAAGGGTATGCTTTTTTGACGGTTGGGGAAAATAGTTTTTTGCGTTAAGATGTTCTACTTTAAATACTGTTTAACATACTAAAAGTCCTGACGAATCCTGCGTGTGCGTTAACCGCAATCTTCAAAAAATGATGGAGGATGTGGGTTCCACCGAAGTTTTCCCTTTATATCTCGAAAACCGTTGATCCTACGTGAATTTTTCACGTGACTGAGCTGAAAGAGAATAAAATTTGCAACAGAATGAGTATATACTTGCATTCATAGCTCTTCTGTTCTCGAGATATAAAGCAAAAACTTCGGAAAAACCCCTATCCTTCACCATTTTTTGAAGATTGGACTTTTAGTATGTTAAACAGTACATAAAGTAGAATACTTCAAAGCAAAAAACCATTGTCTTCTAATTATTTCCACATTTTTTTCTAATACTAACTCTGCAATTAAATTTTCCTTTACTTCGTTTTGCATTTTTGTCAAAAATGTGAGTTTTAATTTTAAAAAACTAACCTGGAAATGGAAAAAAATATTTGATCACCACCAGTCTCAATTTAATAAATAAAAGTTACCAGTCCGAGATTTTTTTCTGAGGTTGCCTTCCTCGATAGAATTAGAAGGGGGGAAACAACTTTTGAACCTCACTGAATAAGCAGCGATAATTTACCTTTTTAGGCCGTAATTATGTATTTTGAAAAAATCGAGCGTCATTGTTACTGTACAATCATTTTTATTCAGATTTTTCTGGTGTACATATCAGGCCTCTTTTTTGTGTTTAGTACAGCACCTGCAGTGTCGATCATTTTGTAACAAATTGTTTGTCTTTTTATATACCTGAAAAGAGAATCAATTATACCTTCAAAACGCAACCAATTATCGATTAATACATTGATGACTTTTTCTATGGGATATGTAGGCCTTTTCTTCGTTTTAGCCAACTCCAGAACTTCATCTCCATATTTGACAAACTGATCGTTATAATCCTTTATCTGCTGTTTCGTTAACTCATAATCTTTCAAGTTTTCGGCTCTCTCCTCTTCCAACACTTCTCTGTCAAGGGCCTAAAATGAAAATGAAAAAAAAATCACGATTAGTACGAAAACTACTTGTTGTTCCTGCAATTCTTTACGATATTGCAAAACTTCCTCCCATTTTTTCTTTCGGTTCTCTACGTTGTAAGCTTTCATAACCTCGGAAGTTTTAATCCTGTTCAACATTTCCCATTTTTCGATTTCGTTTTTATTATGCTCCTCTTTTTCTCTCCGCTCAATATATTTCTTCCTATCATCCAGGCGTTCTTGAGTCATTTGTGCATCATATTTCGCTTTCGCTTCAAGCTTCGCTTTCTCCCTAAAGTATTCACCGTATACAAAGAGACGAAAAAATTCTACCTACTCAGCGGCCTTTTCCGCCAAAACCTTCGCAATTCTCTCTTCTTCTTCCTTTTCCTTCGACTCTGCGATGGCTGCAACTTTCTTCGCGATTTCAACCCTCCGCGCCACAGATTCTTCCTGCAACTGTTTTGCTCTCTGCTTCATTTTGCAATCAATTCGCATTTTCGCTTCGGCGTAAAGCGCAGTTGAATGCTCCATTTCCTTTTCCTCCTTTAACATCGCTGCTTTGCTCTTTCTGACTTCTTCTAAATTCTGTTTATTTGATTCTTTAATTTCTTGTTGTTTCTTCATTTTTTCTTCGTATGCGGCTTGGTGCAAATATCGTTCTTCTTCCTCTGCTTGTATTCTATCCTCCACTTCGCGCTTCACGTGCATGCTCCTACGTTCTTTGCTCGTGAATTCATTCTCTTCAATCCTGAAAAAAGATTTTAACGTTTATTTTTGATTATCAACGATTACTGTTGTTTAAGCTCCTGGCCGTATTTCCGAGCTTCCTCTGCTTTGTTCGCTTTTTTGTCATTCTCTTTTTTATATTCATCCTCCGACTGTTTAATCAATTGTTCATCAAATTCTCTTTTAATGTTTTCGTTGTGTATTCTAATCATATCATTAAATTCCTTTTGTTGTTCGCGTTCGTACAAAGTTTCGGATAGGATCAAAGCGCTAGTCAGTTCTTTCGGATATCCTGTCGATTTAAAAACTTCTTTTTTAACCTTTTCAACGTACTTTTTCCTCTCCTCCTCTTGCTCAGCTCGCATTTCATAATAATGCCTCATTTTTTCTTCGTTTTTCATGTCCAGATCTTCCTTTCTTTCTTTGTCTTTTCTTATGCGCAGGTTCTAGAATTGAAATTAATTAATTTCTGGTACTTTAACGAAATTATACTTCGATGGAATTTTGCCATTCTTTGGTCATCGCTTCAGATCCTTCCTTAAGTGCTCTTTTATGGGCTTTCTCTTTATCGAGTGCTTCTTGGATCAGTCGTTTGCGGTCGAGGTGCTTCGTCACTTTTCCCCATTCCTTTTGTGTGATGTGTAGAGCGTGGGCTCGATCTGAAATTTTCGTGTTTTCCACAGTTTGACCCGGAAAAAGATACCATTTTGACTCCATGACATTTGTTTGTTATGTCAATACAATAATTTCCATGGAAACCAACTGAAGTTTGACAGAATCGTCTACGTTGGGGTTTTTCTTTTTTTCTTTACACAATAAGGCCACTGTGCAAATGTTGTTTTAGGGTTCGCGAGGTTCGTGAAATAGGGGTTGAAAAATTGATGAGGGTGAAAAATAACAAAAATGAGTTTGAATTACCGGAAGATCATAAAAATGCGCGAAATTTGCAAAATTAGCACTGCATCTATATTTTATATGAAAAAATTTCGAGTTTTAGCGCTTCAGCAAATTCATCCCGTTTGGATTGTACTTAAAAAAAATGGCAGTCTCGTAGGCGGTACTACTACTAGACGGTCCTTTAACTTTCACCAAGTCAGAATCTGTGAGTCAGAGGTCGGGCGCGCGGGCATTTACAAAAATGGCACTAAGATTTTTGATCCGGCAATGCCACAGCTGTCGAATCCGGTAGTAAGTACTAAGAATATGCTTTTTTGTAAAATAAATTCAAAAAAGGGCCCTTTTGCCACCAAAATGACATTTTTAGAAAAAATGGCACTAAAGTCTTCGACTGGCAGTAATAGCGCCCATAAAGGTGTTTTTTTCGCCTTTTTTTTGTACATACCATCAATATGAAGCTATCGAATGGTATTAATTTCAATCCTACATTATTCAGTAAAGATTCGACTTTCCACTCCTAAATTTCATCCCCTTCGATGAATTCCTATTAAAATTCACCCCTGTTTACTCGAAGATACAGTGCTATTCAGAAAATATGGGATAACTGGAAGTTATATGAAAACAAGTGAATCGCAATCTGTCGAAAGCACGGCGCTTGTCTAAAATTAGTTCGCACAGTCCCCAGATAAAATGACAGATGACATGTCCCGTTCAAACTAACTTTGGGCAAACGCCCTGTCGACAGATTGCGTTATCACTTATTTTTTGAATCGCACGGTACAGCGTCAGTGGTAAAATGTATGTCACCTTACAGTTTTACAACAGCTAGTGTTGCTCTGGGACAAATTACAGGATTTTCATGAACGTTTCAATCCCAAAGTGCAATCTCTTATTTCACCACCTCCACATGTTTTAAAGAAAGTTCTGTTTTCAATTTCACCACCCTAATCCAATTCGTTGAAAAATTGCGGCCTTTTAGACGTTCATAAGTTTTCAACCCCTCATGATTTGACTCCTAGCCTATTTAGAGACGTTTGTTATTCATAAATAAATTAACAAAATTAATTAATAAAATGTATTTAATCCGCTTATAAGACGTTACATAGTAGTCTCTCATGGTTTTTCGCAAAATGATTTGTAGTACCTTCCAATAGAAGTTTTATTGGATCTTAACGTAAATTTTTTGTTGAATGGAGTTCCATTGTATTCTGTTGTGATTTTCCCATCAAGTTTTAATATCCCAAGGAAAACTGAATTTTATTGGAAAATGACAACCAAACCGTCGGAAACATTTTTATTTTCCTGTTACAAATGTCCAAAGTTTTCTTAATACTTTTTACTTGTGAATGTGTGCCTTCTTTCTTTTTTTTGTTTAAATTGTTTTCCAATTATATGTTACGATTTTTTTTGGTTGTTCCGAATTGTGAGCATTATGATACTATTGGATCCTAATGGAAATTCCCAATGCGGTGTACCTGGACGAGTCTATTTCACTACTGGAATATTTGAGGATATTTATTGGATTGAACTGTGAATATTACGGTATAACGGTTGGATTCTATTGGCATTCCTTAAAATTTCCCAATAGGTTTTCAATTGTTTTGTATTGTGAATTTCCAACGGCAAAATACACACATCGGCACTAATAGATTCCAAAATATTTCTTTATTGGATTCCATTGTTCATTTGTAACAGGGTACATTTTTAGTGCCGACGCATAATGCGGAAGCACTTTAGTTCCTGATTATTCGCTCGCTCGCTCGTTTCCTCTATCCAAGCGATAACTTGAGAACGAAAGCAGATATCAAGCTAAAATTTTGTACACGGATGTATATCCCAAAGATCTCGGCGGGGATTGTCGAGGGATTGTTTTTGAGCTATATCGAACCACGGGGGTGAAAATTAGGGGTTGGAACTCGGAATTTAGCTTAACAAGTAATAGCCGAAATTCACGCCATTCAAGAGCTTTCTATCAATGATTAAGCATTATTTTCGAAAAACCACCCTTAAAAGCGCTACAATCGCTAACATGCAGAAATACAAAAATTCGAGAACTCAAAAATGACTCAGCGTATCAATGCAAAATTTGGTGTGGTACTTTCCAGTGACACTAGGCGGACGTACTAATTTTCACTAAAATCTAAGAAGGGGAGATGAAATTTAAGGATTGAAACTGGAAATTTTTTCAGGTAAATGTTGGTATAAAGTTACGTGATTCGATAGATTTCGGTCAACCGTTGAAGAAAGGTTTATGTGTTCTCAACCTAAACCAACCCTTAGTCTACTATCAACCCCTAACGCTTTACACGCGGATAAATATAATTTGAAAACCCCAAAAAATAGTCGTGGAGAAAATTTTACCCTTGCACCACCTGAGGAGATTATTAATATTGAACGCAAAAAATTGCACCCAGAAAAATCATCCCCTTCAACCTCGAAACACAAAAGCTGGACATGGACAAAATTTACCCCCTTCATCCCCGAAGCACAAAAAATGGACGTGGAGAAAATTTTAGCCTTAGACCACCTACGACCAGAGGAGACTAATTGATCGCAAAAAACTGCATCCCCAAAACTCACCCCCTTCAATCCTCAAAGACAAATGATGAACCTGGACAAAATTTTACCCTTAAACCACCTACCACCTACAATCAGAGGAGACTAATTAAACGCAAAATGATGAACCCCAAAACTCACCCTTTCAACAACGAAACACAAAAAATAGACATGGAGAAAATTGAACCCTTGAACTACCTATAATCAGAGGAGATATTGAATTACACCACTTATGCGACACCACTGGAGAATACTAATTGAGCGCAAAAAATTGCCCTCCCAAAACTCACCCCCTTCAAATCCCAAACACGAAAATGAGAAGGAAGAAATATAGGTAACCCCTTAAATCACCTCAGCCTGAAGAGACTAATTAATTGTAAAAAAAATCGCCCCCACACTCATCTTTTCAACTCCCAAAATATAACAAAATTTATTGGAGAAAATTTAACCCTTGAACCTCTTTTTAGTACCCAACTACCTACTCTAAACGCAAATTTTCCACAAGTTGCCTTTTTGACACATCTGTGCGTCTGCGGAGGCACTACTACTAGGTGCAGATTCAAAATCTGCACCCGATTCCACCAGTGAATCCAGCCGCTCCCTAACAATCACATTAACGTGATAAACATCTACAGGAATACACATCGCCTTGATGTACATCATCCGGCGGATTTTATTTCAGATCATTCTTTATTATTGTAGAGAACTTCATGCTATCTACAAAAAGGGCTAATGAGTCGTTTGCTAGCCTATATCCCTCGTTTTTTTGAAAAAGGGAAAAAACGAATTCTTTGATTTTTAAATTACTAATAACAATATCTAACAATTATCCAAAATTTGTCCCAAAATATTTGAACCGCAAAGAGCCCAGTTACAATCCTTTGTCGTGAAACATCAATTTACATACGAGATGCTTTATGGGCCTAATGTATAATATATGACTAGTCGCCTAACGTCATAAACCTTTCAATTCATTCTTTGTGTTGTCAGAAAATTATTTTCCTCATTCCCAAACATGGCTGAAAGCACCACGATAGTTTCTCTACCCCAACTAGTGGACCTTGCCCTGAATTGCCCTGAGGTAAACTACCCCCAAATTTTTGTTCCAACTTTTACTTTTAGATGGGTTCATTCAATTTCGGCATTTTACACATCCTCCTCCACGTTTTACTAAAACAACTGGATCGGGTGAGTGATGTTTCTGTAGAATTTCGAGGCGACGATAGTCAACGCATGCAGAGTTTAATAACCGCCACTAGGCCATCAGCCAATTTGGGATTGTCCGAATACACCATTGTCGGTGGCGGCAAAAGGAGGAGGTTGAGCAAGGACAAGAAGGGAGTCAGTTTACAAGGTACAAACAATTTAGTAAAATCATTATCACTACACCGAAACACTTGATTTTCACTGCTGCGTTGTAGCGTTAACAAGGTGCATATGCTAGATGCAATGGAAAGTATCGTAATTTATAAGTCTAGAGATAGGCGTATGAACGCTGATACAGGCCCGATCGCATATTCATCTCTATTTACGCTACTTTAGAGAGGACTTGTTATATTTGTACGTGTTCACCCATGCGTGACAATTTCTCGACCTGTGATTGGTCTAACTTTCACAGCCGAGGGGTGGAGCTACACGGGTGGGCCTATAAATATTTCAGTTTTCAGGCAGGTAGGTTTAGCTTCGGCTTTGATAATGAGCACATTGTAGTTGTCCAGTGTTTCCATTAGTAAAATATTTTATTCAATAACTAAAACTGCAGAGATCAGAGAAATGAGCAAGGAGGAAGTAATGACCGAGGAGGAATTAAGAATAATCGAACAGAGGAAGGACTCGAAACAGGATCCTTCCCCAAGTCCCGAGCCGCTAAAGTCACCCCCAGGGAGCAAACGTGGATCTAGAACGGTAGTTGTTGTCGATTCTAGTTCAAAACTGCCACAACTAACTGTAGCAATGAGCAAAGAACATTTTGAAAGCCTTCAAATTGAAGTTAAAACGATTAAAGAAAAGTTGAAGGAGTTAACCGAGTTACCAGCAAACATGGGGTTGATTGAGGCAACTAGAACCGGCTCAACCCCAATTTTGGACATGTTCCAAATCCTTCAACTGACAAAAAGAATGGACGCCTGTGAAGGAGGCATGCAAAAAATAGTCTCTTTGGTTGAAGATCTCGCAAGGGAGACGGCGGGTGGACCTCAAGCCATTGAAGAAATAAAGCAAGCGATGAAAACTGAAGATGTTGGAAGAAGAATGTCGAAACTCAGTGCCATAATGGAAGATGCAGCGGCTATTAAACATTCCATGAGCGATACGAGAAAAACGGGTTCAGAGGGGGTTGAAAAACGCATCACTAGACTTGAGAAGGACATAGAGAATCTGATTGAAGATGTAGCTGCTCTTGGTAAATCTACTCCTAGCAGCAAATCAGCTCCGAGGCTAGCGAAATCGTCAACTAGATCTACAACCCCTAAGAGCCCCAAAAGCCCAAGCAGTGGTAAGTCGAAGAGTGGAGATGGAGCGACCACCGATGAGGAGACTCCCGCTGCTGAAGAACGAGAAAAAGAATCCATTCACTCCGTTGTAATGGTACCCAGTGCTATTGCAGGGTAAAATTTTTACATATTGTACAAGTATTTCAAAATTTCAACCCTCTGTTAACTTTTTCAGCATTGACTTGGCTGATATTCCTGCCTCTGAGGCAATGATCTTAATACAACAAGAACTGGAGAATCTGCGAGGATTATCGGCTGAAGTTCAAAAAATCAAAGATCAGTTGACTGTCGATTCTTCCGATTTACCAGTGGACGCGAAGATGGCCTTAATAGAAGACAAATTTGCAGAGTGCGTCAATCAAATGACCAATTTGGATACCACGTACAATGTGCAGATCGGTGGTCTTCACGAGCAACTACAACTAGTTCAAACCGAAGTTGGTAATCTTTTAGATAAAATCAATCAAATGTAAGTAGACAATTTACTGCTTTTACTCATAGAAATTTTTAGAATGCAAGGAGGCGATTCAGTTGGAGCCAACGTTGAAAACACCACCGACCTTTACAACAAACTCTTGAATCTTGAACAAGAAATGGCGATAATAGCAGAAACGGCCACTAAACTGCAAGAAGAAAAACACGACCGCGACAAGAATATTGACGTTAGTTTTCTTAACGTTGAAAATGAAAGTAACATTTTTTTCAGTCAATAAAAGAACAAATCGATTTACTGAAAATCGTAAAAGCTAATCGTGAAGATTTGGAAGATGCGCTTGGGGACAAGGCCGATGCCTGCATGATCAATAGGAAAGTGTCTCACGATCAGTTTGATGCCGCTTGTGATGACTTGTCGAAAGGAATTGAGGAGGCTTTGGGCAAATTGTCTCAACAGGTAAATTTTTTTCTAATTATTATAGGTATTGTATTTTATTACATTTGCGTTTCGGCTTGTAATGAGCCCTGCCCTTGTTACATCATAATTATTCTATATACAAATAATATTTTTATGAAATTAACATCTTCTCTCGCCTATCTTCCACTTGTGTCTTCTCTTCCCTCCCCTCTCCTTATTTCCCTCTGCCTCTCGACTTCCCTCATCCATTCTAGTCCTGTTCCCCTTTCGTTCAATATCCATTTTCTCTCCCGTTCCTCTTCTCTCATTCCCTCGCATTCTCAGCATATGTTCTATCGTCTCTCTTGCCTCTTTACATATTCTGCACACTCTCCCTTCCTCCTCTAACCAGAATCTGTTTTCTCTCTCCTCACTCCCGCATCTAAACCTCGCTATCATTATTTTTTCTTTCGCACTCTTCTTGTTCTCCTCTTCTTGTATATCTATGTCACTATCTCTCTCCCACATCGCTCCATTCATCCATCTCCCCTGTTCTCTTCGTCGTTTGATCTCTTCCCATGCGTATCCATTTCTCTCGTAATATTTTTATCTTTCCTTCCATTCTCCTTTTCTCCTTTCTGTTCCTTCTCTCTCCGTCTTCTTCTTCTCCCTCCAGCAACTCCACAAAATGCCTTCTACATTCCCCTGTCTCTATCACTATCTTTCCCATTCCATCTTCTCTCCTTTTTTTCCTCTCTTGGTTTATGTATTTCCACGCTTCTTTTTCTGTTTTTACACTTCTTATCTTCTGTTCTTCTTTTTCCTTTATTAGTTTCTTTCTTTCGCTGCATTTCTTCTTGTATTTTTCTTTGGCTTTTAAGTATTTTTCCCTTTTCGTTGTCTCTTTTTTCCATTTGCTTAATTCTCTTCTCGTTTCTCTTTTTGCCTTCTTGCACTCTATATCTTCCCTTAGTATTATTTCTTCACTTCTGACTGCCCCTCTTATCATTTCTTCCACCCCCTTTGCTTCGAATTTAGCTTTTTCCAACTTTTGCCTGTATTCCTTGATTGTCTCTTCATTCCACCTTTCTTTCTTAATTACCTTTTTCGTTATGCCTCCCCTATTTCGTTTTCCATTCTCCCTCTAACTGAATGTGGTCTGATTCTACCCTTTCCCCCATTCTCAACTTCTCCACCTCTTCCCACGCTTCTTCATTTACTAATACGTAGTCTATTACCGATTCCCCATTTGGTACTACATACGTAAACTGCTCCTTTTCATCCCCTTCTTTGTTTCCGTTTAAAACCTCACACCCCTTTTCTTCTACCAGTTCATCCAAGATTCTTCCTTCTTTATTCTCTGTTTTGTCCTTTGTTTCTCTCCTTGCTATCCCCTTGTTTTCTATCCACGTTTTTGCCCCCCTCTCTCCTAATCTTGCAGTAAAATCCCCCCCTATAAGCACTCTTTCTTGTTTCCCTTCTTCTATTTTCTTTTTCATTGTTTTCATGTCCCTGCTGTACACTGTCATTATTTGCCATTTCTTATTATCTATTATCATCACGTTTCTTTCCATTAGATCTTCTTCCTCCCTCTTTGTTTCTATTATCCCTTCTTTTATCCCCATTTAAATTCCCCTTTTTGCCCTCCCCTTTCTTCTTTGTCTCGTCGCTCCTTGCCAATTTCAACTGTACTCTTTCGGTAATCTCTTTTGCGTCGTTTTCCAACATTCTTCCTCGACCCATGTCTCTATTAACCCTACTATGTCGAATCCCCTTCCCACACTTCGTCATCTTTGTTCCCTATTCCCGCTATATTCCAGAACAGAAATTTACATTCTTTCTTTTCCCTGTTTTTAACTGTTCCCACATCTTTCGTTCTACTTATTTTTGCTCGGGTACCTTTTTCATGCTTATTCATTCCTTTGGATCCGTCCTCAGCTGCTCCCGTCTTTGCTATGTCCCGTTTTTTGAATGCGCTTCTCTCCTTTGTTCCTTTTGTCCTCTTTGACATTGCAATTAAACAGTGTCCCATTTATTATCAATTTCTGATAGCCAATTTTAACCTTTTTCTTTTTTTTGCTTATGTTCCTCCGAAATTACCTTAATTTTCTTTTGTATTTTTCTTTCTGTTTCAGTAAGGTCGTTGCCCAGATACACTTTTTGCCCTATCTCAAATCTTTCAGTTTATGTTTGTTCTTCATTATTTCCATCTTCTCTTTACAGTTATTTACTTCTATCACATATTTATTATCGTTTATCTTGGCAAGCTCCTTAACAGTTACCCCTACCTGTAGATTCAGTTTTCATGTAAAATCCGTTCATTTTCTATAGCAGAACTAAAATTTTTCTGGAACTGTACAACCCTAATTTGTAACGGCCTGTAATTTTGACAATTTGATTGAAATTTAGCGGGAAAGCGAAATCTTCGAGGGTTTATTTTTAATGTTAGCAGCAGTGTCACAGATAAACGTACCTGAGGCTTTCTCGTGAATATTCTTCTTTGCACTTTACTCAAAAAAAACTGCAAGCACACAAAGGCGACTTTGGGATAATTGCAAAATTTTGACATTTGTCATGTTTTCTGACGTATCGCATTGAAATCGCTTCAACCAACTCGCCTGTTAGTAAAATTCCTTGCAAAATTTCATCATACCAACCTAAAATTCAAATTTTGACGTTCTGTCACTTCAATAGAAAATGAATGGAAAGTATTGTAGTAATTTTAGGGCTTTTTGATGGTAGAGTGTAGTAAAACTCGAAGTTACGGTGTTATAACAAAACAAAAATATATTGAATAATGGTAGAGATGTGTTGTTCTACAAGGCTACAGTGGAACTGCTTAAAATCTATCCCTAAAGCTAGTGAGAGTGGCGAGATGCGCAAACGTCTCTATTGTTCGTGACATAACTCACCCTTGGCAGGTAGTTGTTTACAGGGTTGGTTTTACCCTGTAACCAGCGGATGTTTGTCTGCCAAGAATGAGTCATGCCTTTGGAATTACAAATAATAAAGGCGACCGCCACATAATTAAAAATATAAATGTAGGAAGAAATGTGGCATCAAGCTCTCGACACAATTCAAAGAGAAGTCGGCAATAAATTGGACAAGATGGAAGTGGATCCTCTGCGAGATTTCGTCAACAGTAAACTAAAGGCTTTGCAAGAAAAGTTCAAGGCTCTCACGTCACTTAGAAGAGAACAAGAAGCTGCTGGTACGAAGAGTAAGATCATGAGAAACGTCAACTGCATTTCGTGCGACAAGGACGTCGTGATGAGGAGAGAGATGGATGTCACGTTAAGACCCCAACCTTACGCTATGCCACCCAGTAAAAACATAGCCCCGTATTTAGCTTACGAACTCGATCAGTTGAGGAAACAACAAAAATGGTAACTATTCCGAAGGAAATAAAACCTTCAATGTCTTTTCCAGCGCTCCCAATAGCAAAAATTTGAACTTCCTCGAAAGTGCTCTCAAGACCAAAGGAGCAAAAGAGTAGCTACCCCTAATTTTGCAGTTTTCGTCGATTTCTAAAATAATCTTTCAGGAAAGATCACGTGTGCAACAGGTATTGCGGTGGTAGTCACACCGTGACAACCCCCCAACAGAGGGTCACGAGACTTGGACACTTCCTGGAACAATGGGGACCGGAAATAGCACCACTCAACGACGAATACATCCGAGGCAAAGACAATCAGATGTACAAGGCGAGAGACGATAATCAGCTGAAAAAAATGGCGGCAAAAGACGCGAAGAGACTGAGTGCCAAAGGCAGCGAACAGAAAGGTCTCGAGGAAGTTGTGTCTAAAGATACGGAAACTCCTCGAACGGAAGGCAATGTTATCGTCAATGCCGATGCGCAAGAACTGATTACTGATGCGGCGGCTAGAGGCAGGCAAAAAACGAGCCTTGAAGAAGTCTTGAGTAAGTTCATGGCGGCAATTTTTTAATTTTTTAATTTTATTTTAAAACTGTTTGTAGTGAAACCGCCGGAAAGTGCGGCGGTGCCCGTGGAAGACGACATCTCGTTTTTGAAGACGGAGGACAATACTGCGCCTGCGAGTAGGCGGCAGTCCGCATCGAGGTAAGATATTTCGAAGTTTTTTCGTTTTTCGAAAAATAAGTTTTGCTTTTTTATAGCGCCAAGCGTTTGTCAGCAGAGATAACCAGGAAGTTTTCTGAGTAAGAAACAAAAAAGAGGAATTACCTACATATTGAGCAAAGTAGATTATTACGCACTTTAGTTCCTGATTATTCGCTCGCTCGCTTCCTCAGTCCGAGTGATAACTTGAAAACGCATTGAGATATTGATGTAAATTTGCGTATCCCTAAATACTCGGCGGGGATTGCTTTATCGGACCAAGGGGGTGGAAGTTAGGGGTGAAAAACTCGAGAACTAGTAGAGGTATCTTTCTGAAACTTGGTATGCACGTTCCATCTTCAAATCTGTTGAAAGTGAAGGGGTGGCAATGTCGGTGAATGAAATTTAGGGGAAGAACAGCACAAAAAATATAGCATTTGGCGTATTAATTTACAGTGACACAGGTAGATCGTCAAATTTTCAAGAAGATCTAACGAGGTGGATGAAATTTAAATGCTGTTAAACACTTATGGCTCTTCAAACCTAAAACCAACCCCTAATCTACTGACCACCAGGACCGCATTAAACAATAGTGAGGCCAGGGGGGCTGATCAATATGAGGGGGCCCCTTGGTTGTGGGCCAGCTAGGGTGTGGTGCGTATTTCGTACTGTCAGGAGACTCTAAAAAGACTAACTGCCATTAATTTTTCACGTGAAAACCCGAAAATGCCAATTTCAGCAAGAGGTATACACTGGAAGGTGATTTTTTTTAAACCGTTATCGACCTAAAGTGTGACCCATCTTGCTTCCTCAAATTTGAGGGAGAATCAATTGGCGTAAATTTCGAACTTCTAAGAGCCACCCACTTCGAGAAAAGTAGATTTTCATTGGTTTAAAACTTCAAAATTCAATAAAATCAATAAATCATGGCAAGTTTTAATCAAAACCGAATTTTGTATTATAAGAGATGATAGTGAAATCATTGCCACCAGTTTTTCTAAGAAAAAACCTTAAAACGCCGAAATTCAGTAAAAAACTACACATTTTTACATTTTCTAAAAGTTTTTTGCGACCGCAAGTGTGACCCATCTTATTTCCTCAAATTTGAAGGAGAATCGACTGGTGCAAATTTCAAACTTGTAGGACTCACACACTTCGAGAAAAGTAGGTTTTCTTTCATTTAAAATTCCAAAATGGAATAAAACTAATAAAAATTACATTTTGTATTATCAAAGGCTATAGTGAAACCAATTTCCAGCAATCCAGCAAAATTGCATTTTGTATTATCAAAGGCTCTGGTGAAACCAATTTCCCTGATAAAAACTTTAAAACGCGAAATTCACTGTAAAAGTTATTTGCGACCGCAAGTGTGACCTATCTTATTTTCTCAAATTTGAAGGGGAATCGATTGGTGCAAATTTCAAACTTGTAGGACTCACACACCTCGAGAAAAGTAGGTTTTTTTCATTTCAAATTCCAAAGTAGAATAAAACTAATAAAAATTGCATGTTGTTTTATCAAAGGTTCTAGTGAAACCAATTTCCAGCAATTTCCCTGATAAAAACTTTAAAACGCGAAATTCACTGGAAAGCATAATTTTGTAAAAGTTTTTTGCGACCGCAAGTGTGACCCATCTTATTTCCTCAAATTTGAAGGGGAATCGATTGGTGCAAATTTGAAATTTCTAGGGCTCACACACGTCGCGAAAAGTAGCTTTTCTTTAATTTAAAATTCCAAAATGCAATAAAACTAATAAATATTGGGAAGTTTTAATTAAGATTACATTTTGCATTATCAAAGAGTCTAGTGAAACGAATTCCCAGTAATTTTCCAGATAAAAACTTTAAAACGCAAAATATACTAGAGCATATACCTATAATTACTGAATTACAAAATTGCGGGTTTCCTACTAGTCGGAGCCCCCTAGAAGTTGGGGGACCGGAGGCTAAAGCCCCCTAGCCCCCCACTTAATACGGACCTGCTAACCACCCCTAACGCTTTGCAAGCAGATATACAGTGCTTTTCAAAAGTAAGAAATAAATTCAAAAACTTTTTCGAGGGGAATATTTCCGAAATAACCTCGGACAGGTCAACTTTAAGTTTTTGATATGCATCTGAAGGTGTAGTCAGATATTTTTGCACTTCCGGTTTAACCGGAAATGACTCTAATTTTGATTTCTCAAATAGAATCATATTTTTTTCTCATCGGATTCGGAATTTACGTTTTTTCTGGGTTGAAAACGTGTCATTCTTGACCGTAAATGCAGTCACGGCGGCCACCCTAGATTTTCAAAAGCATTGAAGAAACCGGCGAAAAATTAAGATTTTTGAAAAAACAAAAACACTTACTTTTTCGATATAAATACAACTTACTTAATTTTCACAAAAATTATTTTTATTTATTTCCATTTTCAAACCTATCAAAGCAAACAATTTTAAGAAAATGTAATTGATGGATATTTGGACTGGCATCAAAAAAATAAAGTTGACGTGTATTTCCGTTTTTAAAAAATCTCGATCTTTTACCGATTTCTTCGATGTTTCTAGGTCAGAAAAATTGGTAATTCCCAATCCTATTTCAAAAATCAAAATTTGGATCATTTCCGGTTAAACGTAAAGTGCAAAAAAATATCAGAGTACACAAACGGATGCGCTGCAAAAAAATAAGGTTGGACTTGGAATGTCCGAGGATATTTGCGAAATATTCCTCTCGAAAGTTCTTGAATTTATTCCTTACTTTTGAAAAGCACTGTGAAGCTCCACTCGGCAGTACATATCCGATAAAATGATATCCACTAGATAGACAAATGTGCACTAAAATAATCAACTTTGCCCAGCAATTTCCTTCGGATATAATTTTCAATGTTAATTTCAGTGGTAACGGATCCAGAAAACTCTCAGGACAGAACCTGTAATTATTGTTACATTTTGCTTTATATTGTGTTTCATAAATATATGTTCCAGGGAGAAGAGAGCTTCAAAGTAAGTATCCAGTGCTTCAAATTCCGAAACGACGTCAATTCCAAAACTTCAATGAGTCGTTTCAATTTTCTTAAATTATGAGTAGGTTCATTAAACTAATTTTTTTCATATAGGAGCAGCTCAAAGAAACTAATAGTAGATGACGCAATGTAAGTACACACCCTTATAAATACTAACCCAAGGCTGGGTAGTAGGTATAATTTACAGAATTGCATTTGACTCACAGCTTATACAGGGTTGTTACAAATTATTGTACTTAAAAATCATAATCAATTCTCTTGTTTTTAGACTTAAAAACCTGGGATGGTACAATAATTTGTAATAAAATGTCACATAAAAATTCCGTTTAAAGTCTGACTTACAAGTTTTTGTACTAACATAATATCAATATTACAGCAATGCAGAAGAGGTGGGTGACACTACTGCAAACGAGAGAAGACCTTCAGACACTACAAACGAGAGAAGACCCTCAGATACTGCAAACGAGAGAAGACCCTCAGATACTGCAAACGAGAGAAGACCTTCAGATACTGCAAATGAAAGACCTTCAAATGCTGGAGATGAAGAGTAATTTGGCCTTTTTGTGAATCTTTTGGATTAACCCAACTTTTCAGGCCACCACCAGCAGATATTCAGGAATGAATGGGCAATCAAAAGGGTAAATTTCCGTAAATAAACTGTCAAAAATTCGAAAATGTACTTTATTACATCTTTACTCAAACAGTGGTAGTTTAATCTTCCTCTTCCTCAGCACCGCCACCACCACTAGCACCCTTACGCAGGTTCTTCCTCTTAACACGACCTGGACGGCCACCACCAAAGGGTGATTTCAGAGAGAAGTCAATGTGCTTTTGCGAATCCAGTCGCACGATGAATGACGGAATATTCACCACTTGCTTTCGGACACTGAAAAAAAAACATGATTTGATATTCATTCAATATAAATGAAACTAAAAATGTCGCCTCACAGGTACCCAAACACGACATAAAATAGACGTGATCGGGGCATAAAGCTGGAATCATTTCTATTCGAGTTAACTTCAGCACTAGATTAAGCATTGTAAAATCTTATCTAGTGACTCTAGTCTCGGACAAACGATCACTAATCACTAATTACCTTCCCAATATCACAAAAGATTAATTTCAAGGCATTAGCTGTTCAGCTAAGTGGCCCTCGTGAAACAAGCATTTCATTATTACCGGATATGTCTCTGCCTGATTAAAACCCGGGCGTGATGGATGGACTTGGCGAGTCCCAGCTTGAAAACCTGGGTCTGAAGACGTCTTTCCAAGAAATCTTCGATTTTTAAGCCCAACACGTAATCGAGTTTCATTCTGTTTTCATCTAAGACGCCGATCCTCACCAGACGGCGCAACAAAGCATTACCTGTAAAAAACTGTTATTTAGAATAATGTTTTAACAGCCGTGAACCTGTGACTAAGCCTTAACAGGTTGCATCCACACGTTAAAGTGTGTTTACAATACATGATTTGTCAATTGATTTTGCAAATGAAAAGTCATAAGGTAATATTTTTGTGTTTACACTGCATTATTTGTGCTATTACTCCGTCATAAGTAAATCAAAGGATCAATAATAGCAAAATATTATGAAAATTAGGGAATAGGATGGTATCTATTTCCCCATGATAATTCATATGCTTTTCTTGAATCGCCTGCCATTTCTCGCAAATTTATTTCCCCTGGCGTGCAGAGGCAACCCTGTTGTGACTTTATTTACTTATTTTTTCATTGAAGCATTATTTTTTGACTATATAAAAAACTTAACACATTAACAAACGACTTACGTTGTTAGAAAATAGTGCATTTGAAATAAATAACTAACCTTGACCACAGAAACTCACACTGTACTGCATTTTAGGTGATTTTACGTCGCTTTCAGGTTATGTACGACGTACATTTGCCAGTAGTCAAGTGCAAAATCAAGTCAGTCATAGCAGTGTAAACACATTTATGCAAACCGCATGACTTTTCGCATTTTGTATTATCACCAAATGATTTATCAAAGCGAAAATCATAGTGTAAACAGCCTTTTAGGCTATACCTAAGAAAAACTTTGCACCAGAGTTGTTTAGGCCACTGTTGTTACGTTATCGTCTTAAGTTTTTGAGATATTTGCAAAACAAGTTCTTTGTTCTTAAAATTGCCAACTTTTCACACAGGTATAGTTTTGTCATGGAGATGTACCTAGTCACAGGTCCGAAGACTAATATACAATATTTAAAAGTTTGTGAGAATGTTTCCCTTACTTTCGGCACAGATTTTGGTCATTGTTTGACTAAAACTGCTTCCTAGTGGGATTTAATCTGCCCCTAATAAATAAAATTTGGCACTCGCAGTTAGTAAAAGACTAACAAGAGCGTGGCGTCGGGGACAAACAATTACTTAGAAAAATTTAACAAACCTTCGAAAAGCCTCTTCTGGTCTTTTTCTTCCAGAGTAAGCAGCTCACGGGCAGCTTTACGAATCTTGGCAAGGGTGTACTTTACACGCCACACCTCTCTTTTGTTCCTCAAACCATATTCACCGATTATCTTCAACTCTTGATCCAAACGAGCCTTTTCATAGGGACGTCTTGGAGTAACGTACGTCTTCGAGCAGACGGTCGGTATTCTACCGTTAACCATTTTGGAGCGTTTTTACTGAAATCAAAGCCACGTGAAACAACCTAACCTCAATCTTTTTTTCAAGCGTTAAAATTTCAAAAATGTAACCCCGACATGAATCAGACAAGCAATTTGTGCTTTCTGGGATTAAACGAGGTTTTTATTTTGCCACAATTGATTAGAGAGGTTTGTAAAATGAGGTTACAACATCCCTTGCCCAGAAATTGAGGCTTAAATCCAACGAAATTCGAGTCATCTTAAAGAATTTTGAAGTAATATCGAAAGAAAACGGTTTTATGCTGTTTTTAGGAAATTTGTGAATTGATATTTTCAAGATATTAAAAAAAAATGTGAAAATAACTTACACAACCCTCTCCGACGACGTCACAATTCCAAAAGAAATATTTATGAAAATGAAAATGGAAGCGCGAAAAGGGAGAGGGAAAACAGCGCCAACTGTTGGGCAGCATCACTGGAAAGAGGGGAGCAATGTTGCCATATCTCCGTATAGCTTGTGCTCTCTCTATAAGCGAATTTTTGCGAGATACCCACTGTAACCCTGGAGTATCCCTAGGTATGTACCCCTACCATTTCTTGGTGACGTCACCTCAGGTTTCACGACTTCTTCGCAAAAACCGTAAAGTTACAGAGCGAAGTGAGGTTAGGAGAATGTCGATAATTTCAATCCTATTTCTTGGTCCAGAGGAAATATTTAACGTGGATGTAACAATTCATTCCAGCAGATCTCTATTTCTTGTTGTTGTTGTTGCTGTTGTTCATCCAGTATCAATTGCAGGGGGTAAAAAGGAGGCGTCGATGTCTGGAATCTGGATTAAGGATTAACTGCCGCTGTTTTATAAAACAAAACAATTCAAATGGAAAAGTAGGGTTTATATATACCTAATGGAAATGAAACTTTTGTCTTACGCACAGATGAAAAAATTCCCCCGTTGTCGTATTTTGAATTTTGAGTTCAATGTGAATACCTACAAAAATAGTTTGAAAAATTACCTTTCGGATAGTCTTTACTGGTAACAGCTGGTATTAATTGTATTAGCGGTAGCAATTATTTTAGTTGTGACGTAGGACAAAAGTTTCATTTCCATTAGGTATAGAAAAACTTGACAATTGACGTACCATACCCGAAGTAAATCTGGTCCCGAGCAGGTTTAGTTCGAGTATGATGTTCATGACGTCATAACACCCTCCCCTCACTTACCTTTGAATGTCACTTTTTCGCGAAAATAAGCACAATAACCCTATATTAACTAACTCGAACATAATATGTTACTCGCAAAAATTCGCCTTATGTTTGAAAGTTGAAAAATTATCTGTTTTGTTTCTTGTACTTTGTACTTATCAATCTTTAGCCCAGCCAAATTAGACAAATCGAGTGAAAAAGATCCCGGAGTTTTGAAATTCGGCGTGGTTGTTCGCTAGTATCTACAGAACATCATACTAAAAGTACCGGAGGGAGGGGGGTGAGCGCAAGGAGGGGGAGCTGATTGATATAGAGTAATTTTCGCTAGGATTGGTAGTTACGGAGATATATACGAAAAACGCAGAAAACGCACATTCAATCAGCTCCCCCCCCTCGCGCTCACCCCCCACCCTCGGGTACTTTTAGTATGATGTTCTGTATACAGAGTGGTGATAAAGTATGGAATATTCGCAATAACTTTGCAACCAGCAATTTTTGAGAAAATCTGTCGGACAGGTCAAATTGATTTAAATTCTTGCGAATCTTTTGGCGACATTTTCAAGCCGCTGACGTCATCCATGTCAAACATGTTACGCCATCGGTGTTTTTTTTAAATGGCAGCCTATACTTCTCTCGACTGATTTTGATACATGATTGTATTCTCTTTTGATCCATATAAAAATTTTGAAAAAATAATGATGGAAAAAAATTTTTATAAAATATCGAATACCTATTCGCAATAACTCTGCAACCAGCAATTTTTAAGGAAATCTGTTCGACAGGTCAAATTGATTTAAATTCTTGCGAAACTTTCTGTGTAATTTTTAGGTCTCTGGCGTCATCTATAAGCGCTTTCCTTTTACGTGTTTGTTGCTCTAGAGCTACAAGCACTGAAGCAACTCCGAGCTGCCCTAAAAGGAACACGTATTTCAGGAGATTATTCACCGCGTGAGTGACACTTGCCTTGTTTGACAGATAACCTAACCGCATCAAAAGTCAGTAGTATAAGATAATCGCCCATTTCGCGAGCTGATGCCATAGTGGCGGAGTAGAGATGAAGGCGATGCAAAAATTTTCAAAAAACACAGGTAAAACGTTGGAGAAAACCACGGAAAACCACTCAGCTCATATTGACAGTGACAAACTACGCACTGCGCATGCTGGGGCTTGTTGCACCATCTCCAGCGTTGGTGCTTGAGGGGAAGGGGGAAGGCAGATCGAGTAACTCTGGGGCAAAGTACACAACTAAAAGGAACACGGGGCAAATTATTCTTGAACAGTTCGGAGTTGCACCCTGTGCTAAAAGGAAAGCAACTTATGTCAAACATATTACGTCATCGGTATTTTTTTACACGACAGCCTGTACTTTAAAACAATTTGACCTGTTGAACAGATTTTCTTAAAAATTGTAGGTTACAGAGTTATTGCGAATATTCGATATTTTATAAGATTTTTTTTACATCTTTATTTTTTCAAAATTTTTATATGGCTGAAAAGAGAATTAAATCGTGTATCAAAATCAGTCGAGAAAACTACAGGCTGTCGTGTAAAAACCCACCGATGACGTAATATGTTTGACGCAGATGACGTCAGAGACTTAAAAATTACATCAAAAGTTCGGCAAGAATTTAAGTCAATTTGACCTGTCGAACAGATTTTCTTAGAAATTGCTGGTCGCAGAGTCATTGCGAATATTCGATACTTTATAGGATTTTTTTACATCATTGTTTTCTCAAAATTTTTATATGGATGAAAAGAGAATACAATCATGTATCAAAATCAGTCGAGAGAAGTATAGGCTGCCATTTAAAAAAAACACCGATGGCGTAACATGTTTGACATGGATGACGTCAGCGGCTTGAAAATGACGCCAAAAGATTCGCAAGAATTTAAATCAATTTGACCTGTCCGACAGATTTTCTCAAAAATTGCTGGTTGCAAAGTTATTGCGAATATTCCATACTTTATCACCACCCTGTATACTAGCGAACAACCATGCCAAATTTCAAAACTCCGGGATTTTTTTCACTCGATCGCCACTTTTTGTCTAATTTGACTGGGCTACTTATTTTGTCTGTAAAGAGTTAAAGACACGCCTCCCAGAGTGTGCTTCTGTTTTCTACCATCAGATGCAGTCAGTCCCTAAACTAAATTTTAAATCGTAAAAAAATTACAAGTAATCTGGCAATACTGGAAAATGCTGTGCTCTGCGATTGGTTGATGAAAATTGTAAGAGCGCGGGTCATTTAAACCGCGTCGTTTAAACAGTTTTGTCGGTAACAGATAAATTATATATGGATAAATTGTTTTTCAATAAATTATTTCTAATTATGACTGTAAGCATTGATATAAAAATATAAAGGAAAAAACATTTTTTTTGGTGGTGGCTGTGGTAAAATCGCCAAGTAAAATAATGTAGAGGGAAGGTGATTTGATTTACAAGTAAGTACGTATTTTAAGTTCGATTAAAAATGACTTCACCATAATCTATAAAACGAAACGAAAAAAACGAGCTGCAAGGCAAGGTGTCAAGGTATAAAAAGGAAAGTGCACAATAATAATTCATTATGAAATTCATAAGTGGAAGTGGGGTTTATGAGTAGGGAAGGGACATTGACTTTGTTTACATCGTACTTTGCTTTGCCTATTTGATTTTGTTGTAATGTCACCTGTTGTCAAATAGACAGTGACAGTGACAGTGAAAATAATGTGAATATTTTTTGATTTTACCCTTAGAATTAAGAGATGGTAGTCTTACCAATAACATCACCATAATGCCCTTCAGATTCCTGCAAAATTCGGCCGTTTTGCAAAGTGTCTTTCGCCGTGCACATTTCTCAAATAGTGATATCTACGCCTCGAACAATTTGCACCCCTTCGGCGTCAAATTTGGTGATTTTTCGCGGAGCCCTAATTTCAGGACATTGAGCAGGTAACTTTCTACGAGTTTACGTTCTTGCTGTCACGTCTGCTTAACCTTATCTGTCAATGATATAATTTGTCATATTTCCTGTTTATGTTATTAATTTCTATGTAGGTCATTGTCGCTGAAGGTCCAGCCTGATCACTTTCACCTGAGAAAAATGTGCGATGAAGCTGCCAAAAAGCCCAACCGCTTGGTTTTGGAAAAATCGCCATATTTATGGCAGCATGCCACCAACCCCGTGGACTGGTACCCCTGGGGTGAGGAGGCGTTTGAAAAGGCGAGGAATGAAAACAAGTTGATTTTTTTGTCGGTGGGGTATTCAACTTGTCACTGGTGTCATGTGATGGAGAAAGAATCGTTCGAAGATGATGAAGTTGCAGCTATAATGAACCAGTATTTTGTTAATGTTAAAGTCGATAGGGAGGAGAGGCCTGACGTGGATAAACTGTACATGTCTTTTATTCAAGCGAGTGTTGGGGGTGGGGGTTGGCCCATGTCGGTGTTTCTTACCCCTACTTTGGAACCCTTAGCTGGGGGGACTTATTTTCCACCGGAGGATAGATACGGCAGGCCAGGGTTTAAAACTGTCTTACGCAATATTGCTGAACAATGGAGGACCAAGGAAACAGCTTTGTTAAATTCGGGTAAGTAATGCCTAATTATAAATCAAGACTATAAAGTAAAAAGAATATAATTTGGTCACATTTTCGTCAAAAATGGTATAGAAGAAAATGCATACATTTTTCTCATTAGAAATCATCTTTCTTCCTACACTAGGTGAAAACTAAAAATGATAACTATCATCATGGGGGAAGAAAAATTTACTGACTGAAATAATATACTTATTATGCAAAGAGAATGGATTTGATACCTGTATCGCATGTCGCGCAGCGGAGTGCGTCAAAATTGTACATCGTACTTTTTCTACGATTTTTGCCGTAATTTGTATTAAAAATTCAAAATGAAAATTTTCGCCGGTAGTCATTAAAAGTGCATTTTTAATGACAGTCGGCGAAAAAATTATGTGTTCAACACGGCAAAAAAACAGATTTAGGTACGGCTGCTGCTGAAGTTTCATAACCAAGGCTAGGAATCCAGCCAAGGCATTTTTTTTGCCTTGTTAAACAAATAACTGTTATACGCTACATAATTTTGCATTATAATTGTATACCTTGAAAGGCTTTCCCAATGCTTTCCTATCCAACACGTGTCCACCACAATTAGAGATCATTTAGCAATACTTGAAACACTTGAAACACTAAAAATAAAAACTTTTTTCGCAATGTGTTTGCATTTTCTTATAAACAAACAATGCCGTAATCGCCGGACGATTTTCGGGATATGCACAAGCACAAAACCAGTTGTAAGCTTTTAGCGTGTTTATTTAGTATAAATAACATTTCGACTTTTCTGCAATACACGCTGCTATAATATAGTTATTATAGGTTGGTAAGTGCATGTTAACAGAATTCAGGAATAGTTTGCAAAAAAGAGGCGGAGCCGAGATTCTGTTAAAACGCACTTAACAACCGTGTATCATAGATAATTTTTCGCATAATCGAATTTTACCATTACGTAATGCCAAACTTAGACAAACTTTTTGATACCTATTTAACATTTTATGCGTTATTTACGATTTTCAATTGTTTTACTTACCGCGCATGTATGCCGTTATGGTTCATAACGGCACTGTTATGTTTTGTTTCTGTGGAAACTAAACCGTTTGTAGTAATGTCAACTTTCCGCTCATTACAGTAACTATGGTAAGTTGAAATATCGAAACGATTGTGCGAAAATAGCATTATTATGGTTTAGCATCATAAGATATCTTTTATTTTTGATTTTCTTGTCTCCTAATATCAAATTGCCTAGTAGTAACTGAATGATGGATCAAACCAAAAGCCTTTTTAGGAACTCACTTTTAAGCAAGGTCTCACTGAGTGGTGCATATGTTGCTGACTTTCTTTTTCTTCCCTTTATTTTTTTTTATTATTATTATACTTTGTTCATTACTCTCCTTCACTTTTTTCATGTAATAAACACATATTTATCCAAACTAAATCTAAAAAATATTACTGCAACTGAATTTTTATAATTTGCAAATTAGTCCCGGGATACCGAAAATCCCGGGTTTGAAATTTTGCAGTTCTGAAAATCCCGTGGGGCCAATCCCGGTCCGGCATTGAAAGTCCTACCAACAACTTCGCCCATGTTTTGTCAAAGCACTCTTTCATCTTCTTTTATGCATGATGTGGCAGCCCCAGAAACAGAATTACGTAATCAAGCAATCAAGCATCAATAATTAAATCGACAGATGATCCGAGTTCGTTAGCACCTATTAGGCAGACAGCAGGAAAATTTAAGAATCTTTGATTGGTAGGTTTAAATTACTTATATTCGTACCGTTGAAGGAAATAGCCTAATTTTTAATTGAACGGTTTGAAAATACAATGATTGCTATGTTAGGAGTAGAAAAATGAGACTTTCGGACTTCAGGAGGGCTGTGAAAGAACAACTTGCCTATATTCAACGGGTAAGCCCTCAGCGTTGTGACGTTAATGATCACGTCATTTGAAATTTACCGCCTGGATGTAGGCAGCCGTTACCGGTCGTCTAGCCACAGCGAAAGTCGCCGGTAAATGGTGATAAAATTTTTAAACTGAAGATGTTAGAGTGATTTAACAAGTATTTTCTTTAATGTTGGGTATGTAGGCCTCTAACCTCTATATCGAAAGACTGTTTGACGTAGATTAGAATTCTTAATGGACATTCCCGAATTTAGATTCAACACAACACGTGCTAAAGTCTTTAATTGCTTGAGAGGCGTTGCCTTTAGTTTATTTTTGAAAACTCCTTGCTCCATCATTATTTTCTACTCTTGATGGGTGCTTCTAAAGAGCAGAAAGTCAAAAGTCCTTCCGAAGCACTGTCCTAACTCAAAAGTTGATGGCGTTTGTTAGTGCATTATTCCATTTAATTTCTGAATCATAACTGGAGGCACAAAAAAAAATCTCACCAAAAATTTATTGTAGGAACAAGGAATTTAAAAAAATGAAACAAAAGTGATCCTCACCATTTTCGCCATAGACAAGAGACGTAAATAAACAACTACACGTATTTAAAGAGCTGGATCCTATAATCTAGGAAACAAGAGACATTTTGCAGCATTGAGAGAAGACAGCGAGCGCGATGTTGCCTATTTTAAATATTGGGATTTGACGGTTCTACACAGTTGACCTGTCACTTGGGTTGTCAAAATTGAAAATAAAGTATTATACTCAAAATATGAAAACTTTCTAACCAACAGTTCGAATTAAAAAAATTTGGTCGTATTTTTTTGTTTTTTTGCTAAAACAAACGATAGACAAATGAAAACCGTTCAGAACGATCTAGAATTTGCACTTCCCTTCCCTAATAGTTTACGTCACCTATCAACTAGGTCGGGACCAATGAAATTGCAGCATTGTAGATATTCTGTTTGAATTGACGGCGTTGTCATGACGACATCCAATCGGTTGAGTTTGAGAGTTGACGTAAGCATGATGTCGGGTGCCCGATCTGTTTTCGCGCAACCTACAATTTTTGCAACTTTAACGGCAAATATACATTAGACAATGATGCATGTTTTACAACTAACAACGTCGTTGGGCGTCATTACAAATTAAGTACTTTCTTTCCTTCCTCCTTTTGTAAAACTTGTTGTCTCATTGTAATACTCTATTAATTAATTATCTTATTTAAACCGATATAGGATTTTTTTTTGTATAAACCACAGCGAGAAAGTGATTTAACATCACTGTTACGTTTTGAATTATGAACTAGTCTTACCAGGCTAGCTCGAAAAGTATTGTTCTTGCCTCTAGTGGACAGTCGTGTACAATGAGGTGTACAAGCGTATGGTCAATACGGCAATACTGACAATCAGCCCTATGCTGTATCTTGGTTGACTTTAGTCAACATTGAAATGAATTAAGAGAGCTGATTGGAGAACGTGACCATTGTTTACATTGTTGTCTTGGAGATACCAATGTTTTCTTGAAATATGTCTGTTACGTACTTAATTTCTACAAAATATTGACGACTGAAACATATCCTATTACACCCAACGGCCGCCCCTAATTCTCCGAACACTTGACCAACCTTTCTTGTCCTCACATGTGTTTCCTATTCACTTATTCCTTTTCAAAATAATGTTAAACTTTAGTCAGTCGCATTGTAGCCGTACTCAGTAAGAGTCTCATTTTTTCGCTTTCTTATCGTAACTAACCCCCGTCGAGAGACTCTTATTTTAAATTCAATAACTATCATTTCGTATTCGTGTACTCTTTCATCAGTCTGTTCAATATATATGTAATTAAGCACATTACATGTGTATCATTTCAACAACAATATCAAAAAATACTCGCATTACATGAGAGTGCAGTGCGGGAGTTCACGACAGTGAACAATGTCAACATTTTAAGCAAGGAAGGTTTCCGATCTTGTAGGTCTCACTCTATTTCGTGACGTCATTTGCAGGCAAAATTTAAACCATGGGCTCTTCTCTAATCAGTTCTTTCAATTCATTTCAATGTTGACTAAAGTCAACTAAGCTACAGGAAATACCTCGCAATACTCCTCTAATAATGCGGAATCAATACTTAGCAATACTTTGGAATACTTACAAAACAATACCTAATAATTGGTCAATACATGCACACAATTTGACCATTGGTCGATCCCTCGAAAAAAATTTAACCGTAAAAGTTGAACGACATGTCGAAATTTTGCTGCGAGGGATTGGCCATGCGGTTTTCTCGTGTACAAAGTACTCCTGTAATGTCATATTGCTTCATACTGCTCGGTACTGCTTCGTACTGCTTAGTTACTGCTCGATACTGCGCAATATACTGCTCGGTGCTGTCCTGTGTACTGCTCGGTACTGCACAGAATACTGCTAGGTACTGCGCAATACTGCTCGAAACTGCGTAATGCTCTCCCGTTGCACAAAGAACTGTGTATGTGACCAACCCCTCGCTTTGCTGCTATACGAACAGTATTACTTCTAAAACCTCATTCACAACCACTTTACGTACGTGACATAACAAAGTTTAACAATCGTCAACAATTACTAGAAAAGTCAGAAGCTGTCATGAACAATTATTGACCATTGTTAAAGTTTGTTACGTACGTCACGTAACAAATTTTAACAATGGTCAATTATTCATGACAGCTTCTGACTTTTCTAGCTATTGTTGACGATTGTTAAACTTTGTTATGTCACGTATACGTAAAGTGGTTGTGAATGAGGTTTAACTAATAACACAGTTTTTGCTTTAAGCGGCGTAGAGCATAAACTAGGCCCATAGATTAATTTGTCTCTGTTATTACCGAGTTTATTATTGAGGTGAGATATACAGGGTGTCCCAGAACTCGCGGAAAATCTGTTAATGACAGACTCCTGATTCCTGAACCCCTGAACCTAATCTGCGACGAATTTTCCTTTGCGGAAATTGCGAGGGCTCAATAGTTTTTAAATGGGAAGCAATTGTAGTCCGCCAATCAGAATGAATCTCTGAATTAGACGGTAAAGGTAAATTGAAAGGGTGTAAGATGTTGCTGGGATACACAAAAAAATAATAAAGCGCAAACAATAAGGTAGCACAACAATTATTTTTGTATCCCCAGCAACAGCTTTCACATCCTTATTGTACCTTCTTACACTTTAATTAAGGGATACATTCTGATTGGAGGATTTGAGTTGCTTCCCATTTGAAATCTATTGAACCCTCGCAATTTTCGCAAAGGAAAATTCGTCTCAGATTAGGTTCAGGAGTCTGCCATCAACAAATTTTCCGCGAATTCTGGGACACTCTGTAGTTTCGAAATGCCGTTCACTCTCACGGCCTTCTTGATATTAAATTTTGTTGATCTAATGCCTCTAATTGGCTCATAAAGCACTTACATCGTTTATAATTAGTATAACTTGGGACTTGGGACACATTTTATATCGTTCGCCACACCCTGTCCTCTCATTTAAAAGAGGGGTTAATATCTACTTAGTTTGCAGTTCTCAAATGTAATTAACAAATGCTTAATATTTCTTGTCTTTGTAGGAAAGTACTCATTGGAAGTTTTGCGTAAAGTAACTGAAAAGGAGATACAACCAGCTCAATCCATAGACGTCCCAGGCGAAGAAGTCTGGAAAAAATGCCTTCTGCAGTTGTCGCATTCGTTCGAAGACGACTACGGGGGCTTCTCCCCCCAACCCAAATTCCCCCAACCCAGCAATTTCAATTTCCTCTTCCACATGTACTCCCGCAACAAAAACACAGAGCAAGGCCTCCGTTGCCTCCACATGTGCCTCCACACCCTCAAGAAAATGGCCTACGGAGGCATCCACGATCACGTGAATTCCGGTTTTGCGAGGTATTCAGTCGACGGCAAATGGCACGTGCCTCATTTCGAAAAAATGCTCTACGACCAAGGCCAATTGGCAGTGTCCTACGCCGATGCTTACGTCGTGACTAAAGACGACTTTTACGCCGACGTCTTGAAAGATATCCTAACTTACGTTTCGAGAGATTTAAGTCATCCTTTGGGTGGTTTTTATGGAGCTGAAGATGCAGATTCTCACCCCCACGAGGGTGCTCCCCACAAACAAGAAGGCGCTTTCTGCGTCTGGGAGTACGATGAAATTTCATCCCTGTTAGGAGACGCAAGAACTGAAAATGTCCCTCATAGAGATTTATTTATTCATCATTACAGTGTAAGGAAGGGGGGTAACGTTAAACCCTCCCAAGATCCTCACGGAGAACTGAAGAAGAAGAACGTATTGGCGTGTTTCGGTTCCTACGAAGACACTGCGAAAGAGTTTGACGTAACTGTTGAAACAGTCAAGAAAATCTTGCGCAGTTGTCATGAAGTGCTTTATGAGGAAAGACAGAAGAGGCCTAAGCCTCATGTTGATACGAAGATTGTCTGTGCCTGGAATGGGTTGATGATTTCTGGATATGCAAAAGCTGGATTTGTTTTAAAGGATCAACATTATATTGATAGAGCTATATTGGCGGCGTCTTTTATCAAGAAGTTCTTGTTTAATGAAGAGGAGGGAGTCTTGCTGCGCTGTTGTTACAAGGGGGATGAAGGAAAGATTGTTCAAAGGTAAGTTTTTGTTTTAAAAATAATTATTTTACTTTACATTTTTAATACCTTCCTGCAGAATTCATTGTTCTGCTTCTTCTTTTACATTATCTTTCTGTTTTTCTTGGTCTGTTAAGCACGTTTCTCTAGTTAAATAATTCATTTTTAGTTTTCTCATACTCGTTATTTCTTTTGTTCCCCCCGTTTTTGCCACGAGAAATGGACCCAAAACAACCTTGTTTAACTTCCACTTCTGTTATAAAGTATCCAAACTTCTCGTTTTAACCTCCCCAACCCCAACACAATTTTAAAAAAATGGGAGGTTACTGCAATCACTAAAATTTTCGAATTCGAGATAAGACCGGATCTATGCGTTTTGAGGTCTCAGGAACCCAAAAAAGTGGTTTTAAAAATGTGTCTGTGTGTATGTACGTACGTACGTTCGTACGTTCGTACGTACGTTCGTTTGTAAACACGCCACAGCCAAAACTACTAGACCGATTGGGCTGAAATTTGGAACATAGGCATCTCGTAACCCAACTTAGATCTGAAAAGCTTTTGGAGCCAATCGTGCAACCACAAATGCCATTTTGGCACATAAACTTTTAAATTTTAAATGCAAACCCCCATTTTTCACGTCACCATAAGAAAGATCTTCAAATTCTGCTTCTAAAAATGTATTAACTCTTAGTGCCCTTTTGACCAAAAATTTAAAAAAAATTGATTTTTATCGGACTTTAAAATCGGGGTACAGCCCAAGCCCCTGAACCGATTTGGCTGAAATTTTGCACATGGGGATTGTATTACACGTCGAAGAGCTGAACAAATTTTGAATTCAATCGACTCACGGAAAGTGCCGTTATGGCACACCAATTTCCAAATTTAAAATTATTCTCTCATTTGACCATTAAAAACAAGTTTTTGAAAGATTTATTGTCACCATCAGAAAGTTCTTCAAATTCTGGTTTTAAATGGACAAAATTAATTCGCATTTAGCGCCGTTTGGTTCAAAAAATCGAAATTTTATAATAACAGTAAAAATACATTATAGCCCAAATTACTGAATCGATTTGGCTGAAATTTGGTACATGGAGATTGGGTGACCCGTTGAAGACCTGAAAGCAATTGGCCCACGGGAAGTCCCATTTAAGCATATCAACTTAAATTTTAAATACAAGACCTCCTTTTTTATGTCGCCATTAGAAAGGCGATCAAATTCAGGTTATAAAAATGTGTTCACAGTTTCTGCCATTTCAGTGGAAAATAGAGAAAAAATTCTTTCTCATTAAAAGGGAGCGGGCTGACAGTGGATGACAAAGTGGCAGTTATTGTCAAAAAGGTGGAAAAAGATTAACCTTAAAAGAAACATACTGTCAAACGTGATGGGTGGTGTCCGAGGTGACGTCGGTATTTGTCAGAAAATTGCGAAATTAGTCAAGGATTAAAAAAATTCTGTTCAATTGACTACTATCTACACAGAATACAAAGATCCACGCGATGGGGAGGTTCCAGCCGCTTCTCTGCTGCATTTTTTATATTATTCTCGTTATTAACCTCAGCCCTCCCACGCCACACTCACTAAAATTTTCGATTTCGAGATGATAACAGCAGAATACCGCATTCCCCATACCCGAAAACGTAAAAGGTAAATTTTCGCGGTTTTACAGTTTGAACCACAAATACTTAGCTCTGATTGGTATTTTCATCCATTATCGAGACTGTTGCCTAATGACAGCGTCATAATTCTGCTGTTTCAAACCTACATACGGAGGGAGGTTTGAAACTGACAGTAATTTGACTATTTTATTAAACAACTTTCTAGGAAATGTGGTAAATGAACCAATAGCAGCTAAGCATTTGTGGTTGGAACCACAAAATCGCGAAATTTTACCTCATCTGTTATTGACAGTATAAGTGACAGGGTGCTAACCTTAAAAGAAAGTGTCAGATGTGACATGTGATGTCGTTATTTGTAAGAACGGTCATAAGCGATTGCCACTTGGAAATCAGAGATCCACGGGGTGTTATTACGTAGTTGTTATCTCTTTGTTGTTCCTTTATCAATTCTCTAATTCTGTGAAACATTTTTTTCACGTTACGATAAAGCTAAAGCAATTGTATGTTGTTTTGCTGTTCTACTGCTTTCTACATATGACCATCAACATTGCAATCAACCGAGGGGCAAACCGCAACCAGAAATCCTTTATTATACACTAATTTCTCTTTTGGATATGTTTTCCCTTGATTTCCTCGTGATTTTCCTGGCGATAATCTGCGGGTCTTGTTTTTTTTTGTTAACTTTTGGCGTTTTTCAACAATTTTCAGTGATTCTTACAAGTCGCGATTTAGTGCGCACAAATTTGTCTTGTGGTCACATTAATAGTCACATTAATAATAATAATAATAATAATAGTGTATTGTCCTAATTATGAAACGAATCTTTCGTTGTTTCAGTCCCAGCCCGATCGGAGGCTTCCTGGACGATTACGCCTTCTTGATAAGGGGACTGCTGGACCTATACGAGGCGTCCCTGGACGCCGATTGGTTGTCCTGGGCCGAGCTGTTGCAGGAACAGCAGGATCGCCTCTTTTGGGATCCGAAATCCTCGGCGTACTTCGGCAGTCCCGAGGGCGATTCCAACATTTTAATTCGCGGCAAAGAAGGTATCTAATATACCACGTCATTGGAACGAGAGATGTTTAGTTAATTTTCTGTTCAATATAAGATCAAGACGGCGCGGAACCCTGCGGTAATTCCGTTGCCGTCCACAATTTGATTCGCCTCGCGGCCTACTTGGACCGACAGGATTTGAGGGCGAAGGCAGGACGTACACTAACCGCATTTGCTGATCGGCTTAAGTCGATTCCTGTCGCCCTGCCGGAGATGGTCTCTGCACTTCTGTTTTATCAGAACTCACCCACGCAGGTTTGTGGCTATAATTTACTTTTGCCTTCTTGGCTTTTTTGTTCGATTTTTACATTGCTAAAGTTTCAAGGAGTTATTAATATCTATTTGAAACAGTGAAAATAAAGAATAGTTTCAACTTGAGATCAACAGTCTTCGTAAAATAAACAAAAAACTTTAGGGGATAAATCGAAACCAAGGGCAAATCTTATGGGATGTTCGGGCTGTCATGCTGCGGCTGTATAGACAATATTCACAAGGTCAACGCCATCTATGATCAGTTAGGTTAAGTGTCAATTGTATTCCGCATAGTCTTTGGTTGGCTTAACTGAAAGTAAACTGTCACCTGTCAAATTGTTTCACGTATTTTACTCGCTTTGTACGTCAATTTTCAGTATAGCGTTATTGCATCAAACCAAAAGGCAGTAGATCACTCAAAACGCAAGTGAGGGAGAGCTCATTCATACCGCCTGATGGCCAAAAAGATAACCTAAAAGTTAGTAGTAGTCAGGGGAATATGAGTTTAATAATAATAATAATAATAATATCCATTTATTTGCATTCAACTTAACTTAACATGTATATTCTGTACAGTAAATATAATCAGTAAATCATGAATGCAAATCTTAGGGAAACGATTCAGTTCTATCACCGTTCCTCCGAACGACTATAGACTGGTCTTCCACCATTCCCCAGTACGCAAAACCAAAAGTAAATACTTCGAACAAAGCAATTAGAATACCAAACAGAGCAAACCGGACTTGATACAATAGTTATAAAGAATATAATAATATAAAGTGAGACTGGAACTCAAGATGTTTAAGAATTAGGCCAAGTATGGCAGGAGTGAAACTTGCATAATTTAAATAACAATTACATAACGATTGGCATAACGATTGACTGACAATAATTACAAATTTTGATTATTTAGGAGTAATGTCCTATAATATTTTTTGAATAAAGACAGTGATCTTTTAACACAAGGCGGAATGTTATTCAATGTTTTGGGCATATTGTAGGAAAACGACCTCTTAAAAAATTGCGTTCTGTGAGCTGGTATGTCCAGAAAGTCCTTCCGCCTTATGTTTATATTATGAACATCTGTACGGAATCGAATTCTGCCAGCAAGGTACTCTGGTACACCCGACATCACTATTTTGTAATAAAGGCAGGCTGCGTGTAGCTGCCGACGATTCTCCATATTCAACCAACCCAGCTCCGATAGTTTATGAGAAATATGTTGATATATGTTTATGTGTTGGCATTATGTGGCAGCGCAATTCAACTCTCAAAATGGCTCGCGCATGCCTATATAACTGACGTTGAATATTGTTTATACGGCGCAGATAGTATTTTAGGTACTGTAATGAAAATTAGAAAGCAGTTGTTCAATTTAAGACCCACTAAAAATCATTAAAGGGGTACTAAAGAGAAAATTGCAAGTTCGACTCCCAGATTCGAACATTATATGGCTATTACTGAATTTCTTTTTTGTTCGATTTTTACATTGCTAAAGTTTCAAGGAGTTGATTATTAATATCTATTTGAAACAGTGAAAATAAAGAATAGTTTCAACTTTATACCAATAGTCTTCGTAAAATAAACAAGAAATCTGTAGGAGATAAATCGAAACCAAGGGTAACTCTTATAGCAACTTTTCTTTTTCTTATGGCCGCCGTGTTGAATTTTGACACCACCGGATGCACAAAAAAATTAGCTTTGGAAAAATATAATCAATATGGACTTCTTCGAAAAAATATGTCAAAGTTTGAGTCGCGCCATGCCAAGGCTTATTTTATTACCGTTGGATACAATTCTTTTCACAGAGATTGAAAAAATTGGTGTAATCCTTTGCAATTGTATTTGATCTAAGTTTAGGCTGATTTTACAAACTATTCATAGCAATTTTTAAAATTTGTCGATCTGTGAAAAAAGTTCGTGCTGGCTACATTTTTGAAAAGACATTTTTTTGGGCATTTAATGGTGTTAAAATCTAGCCATAAGAAAATGAAAAGTTGACTGTCGTTGCTCAAAATCTAGAAGGCCTAGAAAATTTCTGCCAATGCTGTTGAGTTGGCAGCTGTCAAAAATATAAAACTTCCAAGTTTCATTTAATTACCACCAATCGTTAGAAAGATATGAATTTTTCTTTAAAATCGCGAGTTTTAATTTTTTCGGTATAACTCGGGAAAGAATCAAAAGATAAAGGGAATTCTTTACAGATTCTTAATCATCTTGAAAAAACGCAAGTTTTTTTCTAATTTAAACTACTCTCCATATTTCCGAGTTCCCAATGATGGGCAACGAAAAATTCACCACCCTGTATATCTATTTTTATTTAGGTACCTATTTTTCTTTTATTTGAAAGTAAAAAAAACACTTACAAGTTATTAACACTAAGCAACTGTTGTAAACTGGGATTGATACAATGTAGATTATTTTACTTATGTGGTCTCTTATTTTTCTTCACGTAATCACGTAAATGCATGCACAAAATGAAACTCCTAATGCCATTTGATATTGCGTAACGAAAACACACGATTCGTACGAATCGTATATGTATAACGGGTCACCTAGACGACCTAGGCGACCACATAATTTCTTTTTGTGTTCGGATAACAGAGAATCTTATCTATTGAATACTACCTTCTTATTGTTACGAAACTGTTAACGTACTTACTTTCGGTAATGTCGACCTTTTCACTTAAGGCGTTTTTTCTCTATTTTATGTATTGAAATACAAACTTGCATTTGAAATAGGGTTGCCATATATTTCAAAACAGTAAGCGGGACAGTGGAGTGATAAGTATACGTAATTCGCGTGTAAATGGGGGGTGCGAAATTTTTTTACCCCGCCCCCCCTTCTCAAACCTGTTTTTCAGTTAATGGTTCTAAGGAAAATAAATCCACCTTCTTGATAAAATTCTTGTCTATTAACAAAAATTTTGTACTACAAAATGGAGAGCTGTTGACATCGTTGGTCTGAAGATGGCACATGTTGTGTCGAAACTAGTCACCACAAGTTTTTGTTAATAGACAAGAATTTTATCAAGAAGGTGGATTTATTTTCCTTACAACCATTAACTATGGACCTTCTATACACCACTTCCACCTTGAACAAGTATTTTCAGTACAAATTCAAATCAAAATCAATTCATTTTATTCTCATTGCGAAAAAAAAAAGCACTTGCGTTGTCACTGGGCAGTGCACCCAAATAAGAGATAGACACAAGATTACCTTGCTATTTTAACGCTTGCTAAACGCTGATGGTTTTCAATAACAATTAAGGAAAATAAAGGGAAAGGGAAAAGTGAGAAAGCAAATCCAAAAATCGGGACAAATTCAGCACTAGGCGGGACGCGGGACTCATTATAAGAAATCGGGACAATCCCGCCTAAATCGGGACGGTTGGCAACCCTAATTTGAAAGCATAGGAAATAATCTTGTTTTGTATTGAAATACCTTCAAAATAATGTCAGATTTGAATCGACCTTCAGAGAAAAATTTGAAACTGACGGCAAAAGTGACGGAATTTCAATACATATTTTAAAAATTGATAATTCGGCCAATCATGAGAGCCCATTTGTATTATTTTGTGTTCGAAAACATGAAACCGAGAAAAAACGCCTTTATAATAAGCTTTGATTTGTTTTGGTTAAGCACATCAACGTAAACTCAGAGGTATACTGCAGCGTTGGTTGACAGGGACTCTCCATGCCTACTGACATTTTATTTTTTCTCTGTGAAATGGGTCGATTCAGCATCAATCAGTTTGAAACCAGAGTGAACTTGAATTTCTATTCTCATTATTTTAAAATTATCTATTTTTCAACTGTTTTGTATTTTTTATTTCTGTATTGAAATTTTCTCTGAGAAAAAGTCACTTTTCAGGTATTCATTGCCGGAGAGACGGAAGATAACAACACTCAAGCCCTGCTGGACGTGGTGCGCTCAATGTTCATGCCCGGAAGGATTTTGGCCGTCGCGGACGGTCCCAGCGGTCGAGCGGGTTTACTTTATCGCAGACACGAGTCCCTTTCCAGGTTACGACCGGTTCAGGGAAAATCTGCGGCTTACGTCTGCAGAAATTTTACCTGTTCCTTGCCGGTGACTGAGCCGAACGAATTGGCCGATTCTTTGGATGCCAACGGGGCGAGAATTTCCGACCACGAAGGTCGTTAGATGAGGGATTATTTTTTAGTCCTAAACAGTATGTATGATGATCTGAGGTTGTGATAATAGAAGGCTAGATTTGTGTTGTGATATTTTCTTGACATATGTTATATTATTATTACCTACTTTTAAAAAAATCTGTTTAGTATTGGATTTTAACTATAGATTAAGTTTGTTTAACATGATTGGTGCAAGGAATTTATTTCTTAGTAGACACAATACATAAACTGGTGGCCAAATGAACCTTTCAGGCTAAAATTGTCCTGTCTGTTCAAATGACTGTAACTTTTTACACAGCGTCACAATTGTGAATCGTTTTTTTGCTTTAGAAAGATCGTTTTATTGGCTTCATTTCAGTGTTGGTTGGGGTTTTCATCCATGGCTTACAACTTGCAAAAATGTGAAGTTTTAGACCATCCCCAAGAAAGTTTTTTTAAAATTTTTTCAGTGAAAGGAACAGGTGCACAGGATCAATATCTCGAGACTTTTTTGTCGTTTTTTGCCAATAACACTTCTTCCCCCGGGAATTAATAAATAACTTTTTTTGCATTAACCCCCTGGTAACTTCTTCATTCATCAACCAATTTTCAAGGTCGTAGGCTCTTTGTAACCATAAAGGATTGGCTAAACAGAAAACCTCCAAAGAAGTCTCCTATCACAAAAATGTTATAATGGTAGGAGGTAAAGAAATCACCACAAAATTTTAAACACGTTTTATGTGGAACATTTACAACGAATCTTCATTCTCCCGTCTCCAACTAGAAAGAGGTTTCTCGAGGAGTATTTTGATGCGTCATTTGAGAATGTTACGTTAACACTTGGTCAAAAAGAACAAGACTTTTGATTCTCGTTCTGACGGATAAAACAAAGTTTTCGCATGAATCTGATTTATAATTTAAGCCAATTGCTGTTGAAAATCATCTGAAGTCTACCCTAAGAGAATTTTAGTTCTCAATAATACTGCTCGTGCAAGTTTTTTTGCCCTTAAAGAGCAGGAGAAAACCAGCGGTCTTAAATTAATGAAGTGCGACCCTTCCATTAAGTTTTCATAGCGATATTATGATAGTGTGTATTCGATTCAAAAACAATGCAATAATGAAACTTTAGTTGTCACATCCTTGCATTGTCGCCATATATCGTCATAGAAACTTAATGGAAGGGTCGGACTTCATTAATTTAAGACCATTAAAAAATCAAAATTTTTGTTCTTTTTGACCAAGCGTTAACGTAACATTCTCAAATGACAAAATACTCCTCTAGAAAGCTCTTTCTAGCTGTAGACTTAAGAATGAAGATTCGCTGCAAATGTTCCACATAAAACGTGTTTAAAATTGTATGGTGATTTCTTTACCACCTACCATTTTGCATTTTTGTGCTAGGAGACTTCTTTGGGGGGGTTTTCTGTTTAGTCAATCCTTTATGGTTACAAAGAGACCACGATCTTGAAAATCGGTTGATGAATGAAGAAGTTATCAGGGTGTAATGAGAAAAAAGTAATTTTTTAATTCCTGGGGAAGAAGTGTTTTCGGCAAAAAACGACAAAAGGGTCTCGAGATATTGATCCCGTGCACCTGTTCCACTCGTTAAAAAAATTTTAAAAAAATTGTCTTGGAATTGGGGATGGTCTAAAACTTCACATTTTTGCAAGTTGTTTGGAAACAACCATGACGAGCTATGGATGAAAACCCCAACACTCTTATGATAACACTGGATTGAAGCCAATAAAATGATCTTTTTAACGTAAAAAAGCGATTCACAATTGCGGCGCTGTGTAAAAAGTTAAGTCATTTGAACATACGGGAGAATTTTAGACTGAAAGGTTCATTTTTTTAGTAAGATAATAATATATAATAAGATATAACAACGGCCTTACAGTTTACCGGTAATGGGGTAGACTTCTGACAAATTTCTACTTTTTCTATTTACTCTTTCGTTCGCGGGAAATTTTAAAAATACAATTTTCAATATTGATTTATGAACTAACTGCTGGGAGTTGTTTGTCCAATATTTTTTCACACGTACACGCTATCAGCACCTAATGTATATTGTGGCCTATGTCCTTGAGGTTATAAAATTGCACCAATAAATAGACGCGACCTGTCGCTGGCAGAAAATTGTAAATAGTTCTGTGCTAAGATAAAATCAATTTATAGTTGAAATAATCGGTTGGAATTTACGCAATTGGGTAAAATGTTGTGCTTATTGATTCTTTATGAAAAACCTAAATTGTTTGACTCGCAATATAACTAATTACGTAAATAACTATTGCTTGTCCCTTGATTCATAAATTATATTTTTTTCCAGAAACTATTCCATATGCAACTAATTTGCACTCATTTTCGGTGATGGGTTATGCTCTTTGTACTTGTACATAGTTGTAATATAAACGAGAGCGGCCTCTGCAACTTGAAACGGTTAATTTTGTGCATTCGATTGATCATAATGTAAATATTTTCCAATAAATCCATATTAAGCACTAGGCTTTTCTTGACCCTCCCCTAAACAACCCTACACTGTCCGGATGTAACCTGTTCGATTTCTCGTATCTGTTTATATTACCTGTAACACAAAACAGACTGTTAGTATAAATATTTTGACTGAAGAAGTATGCGAACACTCGTCCGCCCAAATATGATTTTATAGACTTCCAATATTAACAGTGCTCATTCATCACTTTAAATAGAATTAATTGAAGTGAGGGAAAAACTTTGCATTTCTTCGTAACGGAAGGTAAGTTTGTAACTCCTCCATGCGGAAATGATGGATTGAAGAGGGGATAATACCGGCAGTCCCGTGGGAGTCGAACTTTTCTAACAATTCATTGTGTAATAAATATCGGATCATGGCTTAAAATAGTTTTTCTACAATCACTATTAAAAACAGTTGTTTTAACGTTTGTTGACAATTGTTAAAAATGACACTAGTGTTAAAAGTGATTTACTTTTTACACTCAGTGTTAAAAGTGACAATGCAACAACAATTAAACAAGCCGTGGCAACGAATTGTCACTATACCTTAGTTACAGCGAACCACTTTTATCACTTATATCATGAATAACTATTATCATTTAATATTATAAATCGCCTGTTTCGTGCATTTTTAACTTTCTATGTTTCTTGGGAATAAAAATAAAACGGAAAGACGGTGGTTCTTTGGATTAGGGGAGGTTGCGGTAACTTTTCATGTTATTTCAAGAGCGGATTCTCTCAGTGAGATTTCCTTTCAATTCGACGGTGTGATTATTTTTTCAAACTGAAAGAAGCAAAAGAGAGCAAAGCATGGCCTGATTGAAAATCAGGAGAGTTGAAGCGACAACGTACAAATTAAATAAGGGGAATAAAAGGTTGATACGCAAGCTGAATATATGGCACCTACATATTACGGTTGAATGAAGGAAAAATGCTGATTTATTTTCAAATGCAGGTTTTTATATCGGAGGAAAATAATTTGATCAAAATCCAGGGGAAAATAAGATTTAGTTTGTTGAGAAGTTCGTGTCACTATCCATAAATATAAGCCTTTTTTTCGCGATTTCGCCCGGTTGACCGCAAATTCATAACTGTGATTGGTGCATTTATCCATTTTACAGATTGTTGCCTAGCGACAATGTCATAGCGCTGACCATTTAAAACCGTCTCACAAAGGTGTGTTAGAAACTGACATTAGTTTGACAATTTTGTGAAACAAATTTCTAGGAAATGTGGTAAATGCACCAATCACAGTTATGAATTTGCGGTCAACCGGACGAAATCGCGAAAAAAAGGCTATAGTGTTCGACTCGTAAGAATGCCCGATATTTTCACTCGCCTTTGGCTCGTCTTGTAAATTTTTTTCATTTCAATTACAAAAATGCAGCAGAGAAGCGGCTGGAACCTCCCCATCGCGTGGATCTTTGTATTATGTGTAGATAGTAGTCAATTCAACAGAATTTTTTTAATCTTTGACTAATTTCGCAATTTTCTGACAAATACCGATATCACTTCGGACATCACCCATCACAATTGACAATATGTTCCTTTTAAGGTTAATATTTTGCCACCTTTTTGACAATAACTGCCACTTTATGTTATCCACTGTCAGCCCGCTCCCTTTTAATGAAAAAGAATTTTTTCTCTATTATCCATTGAAATTGCAGAAACTGTGAACACATTTTTACAACCAGAATTTGATCGCCTTTCTAATGGCGACATAAAAAAGGAGGTCTTGTATTTAAAATTTTGAGTTGATATGCTTAAATGGGACTTCCCGTGGGCCAATTGCTTTCAAAAGCCTTTCAGGTCTTCAACGGGTCACCCAATCCCCATGTACCAAATTTCAGCCAAATCGATTCAGTAATTTGGGCTATAATGTATTTTTACTGTTATTATAAAATTTCGATTTTCTGAACCAAACAGCGCTAAATGCGAATTAATTTTGTCCTATTTAAAACCAAAATTTGAAGACCTTTCTGATGGTGCCAATAAATCTTTCAAAAACTTGTTTTTAATGGTCAAATGAGAGAACAATTTTAAATTTGGAAATTGGTGTGCCAAAACGGCACTTTCCGTGAGTCGATTGAATTCAAAATTCTTCGACGTGTAATACAATCCCCATGTGCAAAATTTCAGCCAAATCGGTTCAGGGGCTTGGGCTGTATCGCGATTTTAAAGTCCGATAAAAATCAATTTTTTTTCAATTTTTGGTCAAAAGGGCACTAAGAATGAATACACTTTTAGAAGCAGAATTTGAAGGTCTTCCTTACGGTGACGTGAAAAATGGGGGTTTGCATTTAAAATTTAAATGTTGATGTGCCAAAATGGCATTTCCGGTTGCACGATTGGCTCCGAAAGCTTTTCAGATCTAAGTTAGGTTACGAGATGCCTATATTCCAAATTGCAGCCAAATCGGTCTAGTAGTTTTGGCTGCGGCGTGATTACAAACGAACGTACTCAAAACGTGAAGATTTGGTGCTATCTCAAATTCGAAAATTTTAGTGATTGCAGTAACCTCCCATTTTTTTTAAATTGTGATGGGGTTGGGGAGGTTAAAATATGTTACACATCAAAACATGAAAGTACTTAATTGTTATTTTGAAGAACTTTTGTCGATTATTTACCTTTTCATTATAAATGAGTAGGTATATCACATTACACTTATTCGACAAACACGTAAGAATAGGTACGTTGTTGGATTTTTTTCAAATTGAACCAATCACTGTATTTATACTGATTAATTTGCACCGTGCTGTTTAATCACGACTAAATTGAAGGTAAGTATCTTTTTCAGAAACATAAACATCACACAGACGTCAAGTACAAACAGTTCGAACGTGGCGCTCAATTATTTAACATTTACTAATTTTGTAGAGTATAAATTCCTTGTAACGCATATTTTCTGTGTGATAAATGCATTATATTCTATTGAACGTCTACAAGATACTTTATTTATAAAAATTGACAATATTCATATAAAAACAAACAAATTTCATTCCCACCTTCTGTCTCAACTTCACTATATATCACTATATAAATAAGTGACTGGAGTGGAAATTCTTCACCGCCTTTGTAATTGTACATCTTTCCCCTTCTAGTACCACCCAAATCTAGTGGGGGTAAATCACCCCCCTGGCTCCTAGGGCGGCCAAACGGTCTAAGTTTGGCCACCCTCTAGGAGCCAGGGGGGTGATTTACCCCCATTAAGTTTGGGTGGTACTACAAGGGGAAAGATGTACAATCACAAGGGCGGAGAAGAATTTCCGCTCCAGTCACTTATCTGGTGGGGGCAGGAGAAGTTTTTTGATCTTCAATTTTGGTAGAATTTTTGTAGTCTGAAAAATATTTCTTTTTGCAATAACCCAGCAATTTATTACGAAAAAAGTTATACTGGAGGTAAGAGGAAGGTTTGCCCTATATGCTACAATACAGGGTGTTCAAATGAAAAGTATCCACCCCAAATATTTCGTAAACCAAATAAAATATGGAAATTCGCTCGGACAGGTCGATTTTTATTTGGAGGGGGACACTTAAATCCATGCTTGGCGAAATTTCAAAACTCACCCCTTAACCCCCATCTACCCTCACTTCATAATTTTAAATGGCAACCCCCCACTTGTGATACATCATTTGAAAGCTAATTTTATTGCCAATCTAACGCTGCAACAATTTTTTATATTTGTTCAACTCTAGCGCCCTCTTTGGTCAAATTTTAAATTACATTAGGGCCCTTTGTGATACATCATTTGAATGGGATTGAAATTATCTGTAAACTAATGCAAGAATTTTTTTAATCTATCCATTCGTTCAAAAGTTACAGCCTAATCTTGAAGGATTCCTAGGCTCAGAACCAGCTCACGTATTTCAATGTAACTTTTGAACGAGTGGGTGGATTTCAAAAATTCTTACATCAGTTTACAGAGAATTTCAAACCCTTTCAAATGATGTATCATAAAGGGCCCTAATGTAATTTGAAATTTGACCATAGAGGGCGCTAGAGTTGAACAAATATCAAAAATTGTTGCAACGTTAGATTGGCAATGAAATCAGCTTTCAAATGATCACAAGTGGGGTGTTGCCATTTAAAATTTTGAAGTGGGGGTAGGTGGGGGTTAGGGAGTGAGTTTTGAAATTTCGCCAAGCATGGATTTAAGTGTCCCCCTCCAAATAAAAATTGACCTGTCCGAGCAAATTTTTATATTTTATTTGGTTTACGAAATATTTGGGGTGGATACTTTTCATTGGAACATCCTGTATTTTAAACTGCCAAATAAAACATCAAAATTGTACAGAACGCCACTAACAAATTCTAAAAAATGCCCAATCTCGCACCGAGTGCCAAAGCCACCCCACTTTACGGTATCTGGTAAGTAACTACATAAAATCCTTTTTTGTAATTGGCTAATTTAATGATGGTGGGCAACGAAAAATTCACCACCGTGTATAAGATTGGTGACGTAAAATGATGTTAGTGAGATGTAACTATGTGAGTATCAGTAAATTTTTCGACGTGCCACTAAAATTTCACGGCCATCTTGATCTCAAGTTTACCTACCTATGTATTTCATCTCTCAACATACGCGAAAAGTGAAAGATTTTCTCAGTATCTGGGTGATAATTTCTGTTTACAAGATGAGATTTTGTTTTTGTGTACGAAAATTTTTAATAAAACCATTTAAAATATGATATTTTCAAAGAATTTTGTCAAAAAAATGAGTGCGTGAAAATCAAAATTTAGTCGGCCATTCTGAAGTATTTTTAGTAGTGGTGTAGTCTCAAAATATCTAATTTGTCTAACTGAGTAACCCGGGCCCTCTGGCGGTGGTTCTTTAATAAATGAACAGAGTCTAGGTAGGTACTTACTTATACAGGGTGTCTCAGAACGCTCGCACCACATTTTAATGGAGTATTCAGGATTAAATTTTGAGTCGATTCGTGTTTTTGAACATTTCAGAGCTGAAATCTGATTGGTCCTCTCAAATCTGTTATAACTCGAGAACTGTTGGACCCTGGAAATGTTAAAAAACACGAATCGACTCAAAATTTAATCCCGAATACTCCATTAAAATATGGTGCGAGCGTTCTGAGACACCCTGTATATACGATTTAATAAAACGGAGTATAAAGGGTCTCAGTGGTCAATTTAAATTATAATTTTGCTATTGGCTACGATTTTAGTTATACCTAATAGGTGATGGACAGTTCCAAGTTTTACTGGTTAAATTTCGCGTAAGTGGGTTTTCGAAACAATTTGCATCTAAAATGGTCGATCGAGGCTTAAAAATTCGACGATAAAAGCCCGACACCGCTGAGGGTGAATATGAAAAAAAATTGACAGCCTTGAATTAGTAATGAAATTAGCTTTCAAATGATGTATCACAAGTGGGAGGTTGCCATTTGAAATTTCGACGGTGGGGTTGGTGCTTAAGGAACCAAGCTTGGAGGGTTGAAACTGTAAGTTTTGAGCTTTCTTTTGATGTCTCGAATTAGCGTCGACTCACAGATCGACAACATATAAGATAAGCTATATGAAGTTTGTTTTTCTATTTGTACATGCGTTTAGCAACTGTTAAAGAATTAGGCGTCTAAGGGAGGCTTACATTTCCTAAATATTGCAGTAGTAAAGAAAAACGAATTTTTGAAAGATGGGAAAGAGTTTTTGAACATTTTTTTCTTTTCAAAAGTTCGTAAAATTACATTCTTTAAACTTTAAAACGCGTTAATTTTCAATATCTTTGAAAATAGGTATAGGTACAGAGGGTGGTTAATAATAATTAATAGATGAAGAGTAGTTTAAATTAGAGAAACGTTCCGCTATTTCTTGGTGATTAAGAATCTGAAGAGAATTCCCCAGTATTTTGATTCGTTCCTGAGTTATCACAAAAAATATTATCTTCCTAACGATTGATGTTATTTAAATGAAACTATTGGAACTTTTATATTTTTGACAGCTGTACTACGTTTTGCGGTCGTGTGACTCAGGCTTTCACATATTTTTTCAATAACGTCCATGTTGGTTACATTTCAGAAAAGCAATTTTTTCTGTGTATCCGGCTGTGTTAAAATTCAATATGGCGGCCATAAGAAAAAGAAAAGGTGACTGTCTTTATTCAAAATCTAGAAGGCCTTAAACATTTCCGTCAATGCCATTCAATTAATAGCTGTCAAAAATATAAAATTTTCAAGTTTCATTTAAGGATGTATTGGACATATGTACAATCGGAGCGAAAAGCACCCAGAATTTGAAATAAACTAATATCTGCCCTCTGCGACTACGATAATAGCATAAATAATTGTTGTTTGGCTAAATTAGACGATATTTTCATTTTGAATCATAAAATTTTTGAGGGCGTGAATGTACCCGATTCCAACCTTACGAAATAACATTTTTTGAGTGACACTAAAATGAACGATTAGTGTTAAACGTTTAAAATAAATGGGCAGATATATTAAAATAGTAAGTAACCTGAGTTATAATGTGATTCAGAAGTGTAAAAAATCATGAAGAAACCTCGCAGCATTATAACTTCTTTTAAGTTGGCTATTCTGTCAACTACTGTCACGATAATCGTTATGGTTTTCTCAAGACTGCGGTGACACGTTTTCGAAATGAATAATTAGAAAACGAAACTTTTATTGGCTAATAAATTAATATCTCGATAACGAGATCAGTAACATTTTATAAAAATCATACCAAATTGTTCCTCAGTATTCATTCTATACACATAAAAATTGACATTAACCATTTTCTCTAAACTTTGTTTACCAGTAAGTATAGGTACTTATAGCACAGAAGTCTTAGTCAAAAAATAGCCCGGACCCACACAAAAATAAGGTAGGGCTGAAAATTGGTACAGATGCTCTGCTGGCAGTCCTGAATGACGTACCGAAAGTCCCGGAATCTCCGGTGCCGGCGTCGCATTTTTTTAGTACTTACCTAACGACCTTAGGTGACAGTCATACTTTATTTTTCTAGTACCATGCTTATTTATGAACCGATTTGGTCAGGAAATGCTCTTAAAATGACCAGAATGACCTAATTAATAAGAGCGCGTTGTTTTGTAAGCCATCGAACATTTCCGACCTAGCCCAGTCAAGTTAGATTTAGGGGAAATAATTATAAAATTTTGTTACTTGGTATTACTCCCTAATGGCTACAAAATAAGAATATAAAAAGTTTTCTTCAAATTATGAGATGGAACATATCTTTTCTTTCAAAAAACATATTCCAACACCGTCTTCACGCGGCCTTTTTGCGATTATCTTTCCAACGATCCATCGACCAGTAAAAATGTATAGCAACTTTTTTGTTGCAAATTTTCTGCTAAATATTTTAGTTCCTATTCAATTTTGTCGTCCGATAAACTACTGGGGAAATAATTGCAAAAAGTCCCCGTGTTGGGGTACGTTTTCTTCTCGAAACAAGTGGTCACACGTTCGCATTATTATTAATTAGGGTGCAATGATTCGATTGTGACAATGAAAAATTAAAAATTCTTCACTGCCACAATCAAAACGAAAGCGGCTGGTTTGAGCTCATGGTCTCAAACAGGGAACGACAGACAGCTGTTTCGATCTCTTGGATCTCATCAGTGTCGTGCACCCCGAATGAAACCACAAACTCAAACCAGCCAACCTTTAAACAGAAAATGCGACGAACTAAGAGTGTTGTGTCGAAAACCACGACCTCTGTGAGAGGTGGGGACTACTAGCTTCCATGATGTCAAAGACATCTAAAGAAAACTAGCGGCTGACAAAGTCAGCTCCGCCCCGGGCATCGACACTACTCCTGTTTAGCAACACGTGGCGTGAATGCAATGATTCGATTGTGACAATGAAAAATTAAAAATTCATTGTCACAATCGAATCATTGCATTCACGCCACCTGTTGCTAAACAGGAGTAGTGTCGATGCCCGGGGCGAAGCTGACTTTGTCAGCCGCTAGTTTTCTTTAGATGTCTTTGACATCATGGAAGCTAGTAGTCCCCACCTCTCACAGAGGTCGTGGTTTTCGACACAACACTCTTAGTTCGTCGCATTTTCTGTTTAAAGGTTGGCTGGTTTGAGTTTGTGATTTCATTCGGGGTGCACGAGCACGACACTGATGAGATCCAAGAGATCGAAACAGCTGTCTGTCGTTCCCTGTTTGAGACCATGAGCTCAAACCAGCCGCTTTCGTTTTGATTGTGGCAGTGAAGAATTTTTAATTTTTCATTGTCACAATCGAATCATAGCATTCACGCCACCTGTTGCTAAACAGGAGTAGTGTCGATGCCCGGGGCGGAGCTGACTTTGTCAGCCGCTAGTTTTCTTTAGATGTCTTTGACATCATGGAAGCTAGTAGTCCCCACCTCTCACAGAGGTCGTGGTTTTCGACACAACACTCTTAGTTCGTCGCATTAATTAGGGTGTTGTGGTCATTTTAAGACCTAATCGGTCCAGTACCAAAAAAAATAGGACGCCGGCACCGCAACTTCCGGGACTTATGGTACGTCATTCAGTACTGATATTCTGTACCAATTTTCAGCCCTACCTTATTTTTGTGCGGGTTAAAACCTTAAACTCCTGGGCTATTAATCGAAATTGTGGTAAGTTTCCATAGGGTCGCATGTTAAATTTTCGTGAATTGAAACTTTTAAACGGGCTAGTGAATCAATTTCAAATTTAAACGAGGGCTTTAGAACAATGATAAGAATAATCTGTGAAATTTTCGTTACTTTGGTACCATTTGTGCTTCCTTCCAATACATCCTTAAATAACATCAATCCTTAGGAAGATATTCATATATTCATATCAATCATATCCCTCTCCGTACAGGACTGACCAGCGTTTATTTCATTTCAATATCTTTTTTACGTCCGAAGATATTCAAGGTGGGAAGTTTTAAAAAAACCACCCCTGTGTATCAAATTTTAGTCAAATTGGTCCTGTGGTTTGAGCTGAAAGCGTGACCACGGACACGCAGACAGACAGACATTTTTCAAAAAGCACTTATACTCAGTTTATTTTTGAATTCTAGTAAGTATACTAGAAGGCCAACACTAACCCCATTCCAAATTTCATTAAAATTCGTTCTGCAGTTTTCGAGAAATGTTACTCACATACGCACTTTACGTTTTAAGGTCCCAGGATCACGAAAAACTGTTTTTTAAAAAATGTCTGTGTGTACGTAATTCGAAATTGAGATAACACAAGATCTTTACGTTTCAAGGTCCCAGGATCACGAAAAAGTGGTTTTTAAAAAGTGTCTGTGTGTACGTACATTTTTTAAAAACCAATTTTTTCGTGATCGTGGGACCTTGAAACGTAAAACTTTGGTGTTACCTCAATTTCGAATTTTGGACTGATTACAGTAACCTTCCGTTTTTATACATATTGGTTATGGGGAGGTTAAAACGCTGCAGTTTTAATATAATAAAAGAACTGTAATGATGTGTCTGATATTCGGCCATAGGACTAGTGAAAAGAAACAATTTGTCCAATTTACCCCAACTCCAACAACAGCTTGACAAAAAGTTAGGAATAAAAGTCAACAGAAGCATATAACTTAATGAAATCGGTTAATAATTAGCTTCGCCTGAATTATTAATAATTGTTTTTCTGTCGGGGCGATAAAATCAATCAAGGTAAAAAACGATTTCCAACACATTGAAGCAGTAATTTCGTGCCCCGTGCTAAATATTGACATGCGTATACACTAGGAGGCATGCTGGACGCTGTTGCATCTTTAGTCACCCTCCGACAGCACAACGTCGCGGCGCGAAATCTCCACGAGATATCGTTAAAATCCCTACAAAGGAATTTATTGTGGCCACTGTTTTACCCCCAGTATTAATAATTTTAAAAATTAAGTAAGTCCAGTAAAGTTTAGATTTTTTTAAAATCCTGGAATAATTAAAGAAACATTTTCAATCATTCCAAAAATTAATTAGAACATTCGAAATTTAATTTCACAACAATCTGTTAATTGCCATCAGTTTCATTTCAATTATCGCCAATAGATTTAATTATTAGATCAATGGAGCTGATAAAATGGCGAGATTAATGAGCTGAATAATTTTTACGTAGGCCCCATTTAATGCAATGACAAAACTGCATAAAACCGTAACTAGTGTAATAATAATTAATGTAGTGATGTGATAAGAACAACGAGTGCAAAAATGCACTATTATCCTGGAGCTACCTATTCGCACTGCCGGTCGGGATCCGATTCGGGGCTTCACCGAAGGAATTTTCGAAGAGATCCCGAACCGTTTGACAGCGGAGATTCTACTTTATCGGAAGTTGATGGTAAGTAGAAAATTTCCATGGAAGAATGAAAAATGCGATGAAAATCACGCGTAGCAAACAGTTAATCTATTTTTAATTCCCACCTCCACCTTGAAGTCGTGAAAATATTCACAGTTCACACAAATGAATTATTATCGGATTGATTTGATTACATTCTTTATACCTACCTACATACCTATAGGGGCCGTTTAGTTTAGAAAAGTTTCGTTCTATGATTGTTAAAACAAGGAAATGCAGAATCATCAGAATATAAGGGTATTTGTAAACAAGTAATCAAAAGCCCTTTCCCCCACCTTACGAGACGTAGGGCGTAGATTACTGAAATTATAACTCAAGACGAAATCTGACAGATATAATTTCCGCAGTCTACGCGCTACGCCATACGGCTCGCAAGGGAAGGGCTACTAGAATAGATCCTAGATCGGAGGGGTTTTTGATCATACCTACTTTACCTTTATTACCAGGGTGTTATTTTAAAACTTCCCACCTTGAATATCTTTGGTTTGGATGTAAAAAAGATATTAAAATGAAATAAATAATGATTGGCCCTGTATGGTGGGGACAGCAGTAGGGCTTGCATTCGGCAAATTTTTTTCATTTTTTTTTCCAATTGTATTTGAGAAACGGTCACATTTATTTGAGAAAGTGAAATTTGTATTTGATATTTTTCCACTTGTAATTGAGAATGTAGTAGATGTAGGTAAATCAGATTAATCAATTACATTCAAGTAAGAAATAATTGGAATTCAGAATAACAAATTGTAGGTATTTAAGAAAGCATCAATTGTAATTCAGAAACGATCATTTGTATTTGAGAATGTAGATGGAAGGTGTATTTCAGATTATCAATTAGGTACATTTAAGAAAGCCGTAATTGTAATTGAGAATAGTCAATTGTATTTAAGAAAAAAATTATTGCAATTCAGAAAATTTCAGGTATTTATGCTTGGAAAACAAATATCTACCAAGAATTTATCACTGTTTCCGTTTAAACTGTTTTTTTTTTCAAAAATATCCGCCTGAAAAAGTTATTTATAAGAGATTAAGAGATACCTACCATTCTTAAGGTAAGTAGGTATGTACGTAAGTTCTTAGTTAGGTATGTATGTACGTATCTACTTAGATTGAAAAGAATTTCCTGAATTACAGTTGATGATTTATTAAATAGAATTGACTATTCTGAATTACAATTATTCCTTTCCTAAATATGATTGATTAATCTGAATTACATGTGCTACAGTATTAATTACAAATTGCCCTTTCTTGAACAAATGTCTCGGTTTCTCAAATACAATTAGAAAAAATGCAGAGGTGATATTTTCTGAAATAAAAAATGATAGATTCTCAATTGATTAATTCATAGTTATTACAACATACGTTTTCTCAAATAAAAATTGTAATTCTGAATTGCAACTGTTATTTTCTCAAAAGTAATTAATATTTCTGAATTACAATTAAACATTTCTCAAATAAAACTCATTGATCTCAAATACAATTGTTGGGTTCTTAAATACAATTAGAAAAGGTGTAGATTTTCAAAAACATCGAAGAAACCAGAGAAAAATTGAGATTTTAGAAAAACGCAGAAACACGTCAAGTTATTTTCTTTGATACAAATTCACCTGTGCAATTAGACCTATCGGAGGCTATACAGGGTGGGTAATTTTTCGATACTCACCAGTAGCATCTCCTAAACGGTAAAAGTTACGGTTTCGGTTAAATTAGAGAAACGTTACGTTATTTCTTGACAGTTAAAAATCTGAGGAGAATTCACCGGTATTTTGATTCGTTCCTGAGTTATCACAAAAAATCTAAAAATTGACAATTTAAAGAAAAATTAATATCTTCCTAACGATTGATCTTATTTAAATGAAACTTGAAACTTTTATATTTTTGACAGCTGTCAATGGAATGGCACTGACAAACATTTTCTAGGCCTTCTAGATTTTGAATAAAGACAGTCAACTTTTGATTCATTTAAATAACATCAAACGTTAGGAAGATATTAATTTTTCTTTAAATCGGCAATTTTCAGATTTTTTATGATAACTCAGGAACGAATCAAAATATCCGGAAATTCTCTTCAGAATCTTAATCATCAAGAAACAGCGCAACTTTTCTCCAATTGAAACTACTCTCTATCTATTATCGAAAAATTACTCACCCTGTATAGGTACATCTCAAGAAAATAAAGTCGACGTGTTTTTGAGAATTTAATGTGGCCGTGACTGTACTTCCGGTCAAGTATAGATACATGTTTCTAACTGAAAAAAAAAATGTAAAGGGTGGCCCATAAAAAACCGGATTTTTTTGTTTTTAAATATCTTCGTAAGTTTTCGTACGATATTTTTCAATCTTATACACAACGTAGCTGAAGGTTGAAATTGTCGATGCCATTCATCAGATTTGAATTTGCACCATCAGTGTCCTCCTTAAGAACATGTAACTTAACACCATTATTTAGGCCAATGGGGTGGGGTTACAATTTGACGCATGACAGAGGCGTTCACACATGATCCAAGCCTGTCTTTTCCTCTTTCCAAATTAACTTTCAGAAATAAAATTGATCAATCCCTCAATTTTTTATGAATTTTTTTGTAAAATGTTAATTTTCGTAACTATCACAAATTGTGAAAGGAAACGGAGGACAATTTTTTTTGTATCTTTGTTACTTTATGTCCAATACTTTTGAGTTTTATTCAGGATGTAACCAAAGGGTGAGCCTTTCGATTTCTCTCTTTGGGTTACAGATAGCACTATCATTGTTTTTCTTAAGAAGGTCTAACTTAACAGCATTATTTAGACCAATGGGGTGCGACTATCATTTGACGTATGACAGAGACGTTCGCACATGATTAAAGCGCGTCTTTTCCTATTTGCAAAATAAGATTTCATTTATTTTATTGTTTTATTAACTTCCTTAATTTGTCACCATATTTATTTAATTAATGGCACATATGCAATAACACTTTTTAGACTACTTAATTAAATTATAAAACAAAAAATTAAACATTTAAGTAAGGCATGATTTGACCACTGTCCAATCGTATGAAACATAACCACAGCAACAAATAATCAACCTACTCGATTTACCTTTTAAAACACAATTTGTTATAAAAAGACTGTTGCAAGAAAATTGACGTAATTTTAGTTTTGACATCCATATTAGACAAAAAAAAAGCGGGCTTTAATTATCCGTGAACGCCACTGTTATGTCATATGTCAATAAGAAAGGCCATCCCTATTAGTCTAAATGATTTAGACCAATAGGAATGGACTTTCTGTTAAGTTAGACGTTCCTAAGTAGGACAATGATGGTGCTATCTGTAGCCCAAAGAGAGAAATCGAAAGGTCCACCCTTTGGTTACATCCTGAATAAATCTCAAATGTATTGGATAGAAAGTAACGAAGATACAAAAAAAAGAGTCCTCCGTTCCCTTTCACAATTTTGATAATTACGAAAATTAACGTATTTCAAAACAAATCATAAAAAATTGAGGGATTGATCAATTTTATTTCTGAAAGTTAATTTGGAAAGAGGAAAAAACAGGTTTTGATCATGTCCTAAATGTCCCAAATGGCCTAAATAATGGTGTTAAGTTACACGTTCTTAAGGAAGACACTGATGGTGCAAATTAAAATCTGATGAATGGCATCGACAATTTCAACCCTCAGCTACGTCGAGCATAAGATTGAAAAATATCGTTCAAAATCTAACGAAGATATTCAAAAACAAAAAAATTCGGTTTTTTATGGGCCACCCTTTAGATTCTGAATCCGTTGAGAAAAAAGGGCAGCTAAGGAAGCGGCTGGAACCTCCCCACTTATCAATTTCAATCCACAGTCTCGAAGTGTTTCGGGAGTTTTTCAAAATTTTTCTTCTTTATTGCCAAAGGGGCACTAAGTTTGATTGCATTTCTGGAAACAGAATTTGAAGGACTTTGAGAATAAAACAAATGGTGGTCATCTTTCAAATTTCATGAATGACATGTCAAAAGGGCACTTGCAATTGGCCGATTGCTACCAAAAATAAGTAAACTGTACTCCACAAACCTTTTCCAGCAACGTTTTCGGGGATTTATCAAAATTTTATACGATTTTTTTGCCAAAAGGGCACTAAGTTTGAGAACATTTTTGGAAACGACATTTGAAAACATTTTATTTGCTGATAAAGAAAATAGGAGTTTATTATTCAAATTTCAAAGTTGATATGCCAAAATGGCACTTGCCATTCGCCGATTGCCACCAAAATTAAATCAGCGTTTAGGCGGGTACCTACTGGTACAATCTCTACCTACCAATTTTCAGCAAAATTGTTCCAGTAGTTTGGGGTGTAGCGTGTTATTTAATGTTGCTTCAAAATTTCGAATTTTTCGATTTTATGGCAAAAAGGCACTAATTATGAACACATTTTTAGACACAGGATTTGAAGATCTGTCATATGCTGATAAGAAAAATTGGCACTTGGCAACAAAATTAACTGGTCTCACCATTAAAATCCGTTCGGCAGTTTTCGAGAAATGTTGACAGACATTTTCTAAAAACCACTTTTTCGTGATTCTGGGACCTCAAAACGTAAAGATCTGGTATTATCTCAATTTCGAATTTTGGAGTGATTGCAGTAACCTCCCATTTTTAAATTGGTTGTGGGGAGGTTAAAAGTGTCACTCCATTTCAAAAACAAAGATAAGACCATTTCCGGTTAAAACGGAAGCGAAAAAAATTACCGGAATACACGCTCAATTGTCGCCATCGTCCATACAGAGTCAATCAGTGTTTATTTCAATTCAATATATTTTTTACATCCAAACATATCCCAAGGTGGGAGAATATCTTCCTTAAAGGAGTTATCTATTGATGAGGACTATTGACTACCTTTATTAGTAATAATTGAGGCAGATTGTCCCTTATCCTTTCAAAATCGACAAAATTAAGACAAGCCTTTAAAAAAAATGAGAACAAGCTTTTTACGCGTTAAGTGGTTGTAAATTCTCAGACTTTATTCGTGAATGTTGTTTAGAAGACACCTATGTACAGGGTCTTTTTTTATTATTGTCCAACTTTTAAATTGTCATATCTCCTTTATTAGTTGAGATATTCGCCTGAAGTAAAAACAGAGTGGTAGACCGTACTCCCAAGTTTTGTTCTGGGCATTACTTCCAGCGATCACCGTCGGATCTTAAGCGCTGTAGACGCAACTTGCTTTTTTTTAAACGGGACACCCGGTATATTCTTACACGTATCAATAGAGTATTTTCTTCTGATTTTATTTATATAGGGTAGTTGATATCTGGGGTTGATAGTTTTCCAGAAAAAAATTCGTGAAATAAATTGTTTTTATAACTTATGGCTATGTATAGTGAAGGCCTGAGTATTCTAAGAAAATTGTAACCTTCTTTAGTTTCATAGTAACAAAGTAGGTAACAGATTTATTCACCTTAAAACATTAGAAATTAAAAATTTCAAAATGATTGCCATTTTTTTATTATTTAGACATTCTCGTAGATTCTATGGTCCGATTATTTCAAATTTATTTATTTTTCTCGAAAACTATCAACCCCAGATATCAACTACCCTATATCAATGAAATCAGTAGAAAATTCTCTATCGATCCGTGCAAGAATATACCGGGTGTCCCATTTAAAAAAAGCAAGTTGTATCCACAGCGCTTAAGATCCGACGGTGATCGTTGAGAGTATGGTCAAGAACAAAACTTGGGAGTGCGGTCTACCATCTTGTCTTAGTTCAGGCGATTATCTCAAGTAATAACGGAGATATAACAATTTAAAAGTGGGACAATAATAAAAAAAGACCCTGTACAATTGGAAGTGCCTAAGTAGCTATTAGAATTTTCAGATTACCTTAATTAGGTACTCAAGGAAACGTAAATCAATAAAAAACTATTGACGAAATCCTTGTACAGTTGAAACGCAACCTATAAATCCTTCAAATGCTCAGCTGTGTAATAAGGCACCTACCATACCTAATAGGGTCTTTCATTTACACCCTGTTCTTTTTCTATGTACTTAACCCATTGTTGCAACAATGGATTGCCATGGATTTTTTGCACTTTTAGTCACATAGAAAAAGAACAGGTGTAGGTTACAAATCCGTGAAATGTTTTTCAAAAGGGTTTTGTCGCGTAATTTTTTTGTAAAGTCAAAAAAGATAATTGAGTGTTTTTTACTATATCTTTATGAGCAGCAAAACCTTCTTACACCATTATTCTGATGAAAAGTCTAAAAAAAATTATATTACGCAGGTCGAAATTAGGAGCTTGTCAGATGTACGGAAGCGTAGAAGTGTCACATTTTCTCTTTATTTATTTCTAAATTACCACAAAAAATGTGTACATTTCGGAAGAAAGAACTGTAAATTTACACAAAAACTGTCAATTTACACAAAAACAGTAAATTTACCCAAAAACTATATATTTACACAAAAACTGTCAATTTACACAATTTGCAGTACCCACTCAAGTTCATCTCCCGTCCGATTGGTCGACTAGTCCCGTCACGTCACCTACCGGGAACGTGGCGGGAATTTTAAAAATTTTTGAGGTAATCCACAGTTTTTGAGGTAATCCACAGTTTTTGTGCCAATTTACAGTTTTGGTGTAAATTGACAGTTTTTGTGCTTTACAGCTTTCGTGTAAATTTGTAGTTTTTGTGTAAATTCACAGTTTTTGTGTAACTTTGCAGTTTTTGTGTAAATTGACAGTTTTTGTGTAAATTGACAGTTTTTGTGTAAATGGACAGTTTTTGTTTTTTAGAGTTTTTGTTTAAGTTGACAGTTTTCGTGTAAAACAGTTTTTTCTTCCGAAATTTATACATTTTTTGTGGTAATTTGAAAATAAAAATGCAGCAGAGAAGCGGCTGGAACCTCCCCATCGCGTGGGTCTTTGTATTCTGTGTAGATAGTAGTCAATTCAACAAACATTTTTTTATGCTTTTCGTCTGTGGCTATAATTTCGCAATTTTCTGACAAATACCGACATTACCTCGAACAGCACCCATCACATTTGACAATATGTTCCTTTTAAGGTTAACATTTTGCCACATTTTTGACAATAACTGCCACTTTGTCATCCACTGTCAGCCCGCTCCCTTTTAATGAGAAAATTTTTTTTCTCTATTTTCCACTGAAGTGGCAGAAACTGTGAATACATTTTTAGAACCAGAATTTGATCATCTTTCTAATGGCGACGTATAAAAAGAGGTCTTGTATTTAAAATTTTAAGTTGATATGCCTAAATGGCACTTCCCGTTTACCAATTGCTTCCAAAAGCCTTTCAGGTCTTCAACGGGTCACCCAATCTCCATGTACCAAATTTCAGTCAAATCGATTCAGTAGTTTGGGCCATAATGTGTTTTTAGTGTTATTACAAAATTTAAATTTTTTCTACCCAAAGGGCAGTAAATGCGAATGAATGTTGTCCTATTTGTATTTGTATTGAAGGCCTTCCTGACGCTGGCAATAAATTTTAAAAAAAGTTGTTTAGGATGGTAAAATGGGAGTATATTTAAAATTGAAAATTGATGTGCCAAAACGGCACTTTCCGTGGGTCGATTGCCTCCAAACTTGTTTCAGCTCTTCGACGTTATAATACAGTCTCCATGTACAAAATTTCAGCCAAATCGACCCAGAGGTTTCGGCTGTATCGTGTTTTTAAAGTACCTTAACAATCCCGAATATTTCAATTTTTGTCAAAAAGGCACTAAGAGTGAATACATTTTTAGAAGCAGAATTTGAAGGCCTTTCTTATAGTGACGTGAAAAGTGGGGGTTTCCATTTAAAATTTAAAAGTTGATGTGCCAAAATGGTATTTCCGGTTGCACGATTGGCTCCAAAAGCTTTTCAGATCTAAGTTGGGTTATGAGATGCCTACGTACCAAATTTCAGCCAAATCGGTCTAGTAGTTTTGGCTGTGGCGTGTTTACAAACGTACGTACGTACGTACGAACATACACACAGCCACATTTTAAAAACCACTTTTTTAGGTCCCTAAGACCTCAAAACGTGAAGATCTGGTGTTATTTCGAATTCGAAAATTTTAGTGATTGCAGTAACCTCCCATTTTTTTTAAATTGTGAAGTGGAGTGGGGAGGTTAAAAAAGGGAGAAATGTGGCACTTCTACGTTTTCGTAGATATGAGATATGAGAACTGGTTTCGACTATACATCTCATTCATTTACTACTGACTCATCAGCTGTCACTTTTCTTGGACTTGAAGCTACCTGACAAATTTCTCCACAATTCACATTTCACCGAAGCACTTTTATAGCTCAATCTCTCGCAAAATTTTCTTGTTCAGGTAAAAAACTCAAATCTTGACGACATGTCACTTCAATTAGTAAATGAATTAGATTTATATTATATTCCGTCAACATGTTTAAAAGTACAGAATACATGGCCTAAGCTATTTTCAATAATAACATTTCGAACGAATTACGATGAGTGGTTGAGAATTCTCAAGAAATACAGGGTGTCCCAGAACTCGCGTATAAGCCGGTAATGGTAGATTCCTGAACACAATCTAAGACGAATTTTCCTTTACAAAAATTGCGAAGGTCCTATAGTTTTCAAATGGGGAGCAATTGAAGTCCGCAGAATACATGTCCTAATCTGTTTTCAGTATTAACTTTTCGGACGAATTTAAAGCTGAATGCAATAAATGTTAATTTTTCTTCAATTCGCCCTTAATTAGCACAATTTTTTCTTCCCTCAGAATCAGAATCGGGGTCAGGCTCTGGGATAGAAATCGACCCGAACCTGCCATATCCAGGGATAGCGCCCATAGCCCTACGTTACCTCTCCCAAACGACAAGACCTCGGAGCTGGTGCCTGGCGCTCATCTCCAACCCATATCCTTTTACATACAATTTTTAAAATTAATTTACCCGGAATCCTACAGGTAGGTTTTAAAAACCCGTATTAAGGGCTTTGCTTCATGAATATTTGAATTTTCCTCTTCAGCTACACAAAATCGATACGTGTTAGCAGTTGGGTACCTACCTGTCTGAACACGACTTGTGTTTTAAAGGGTTTTCCGTCGAGTTCTCAAACTTTCTAATCGAGAACATTTTCGCCTGCCGCGTTTGATTAAAATCCTGTCGTGTATGAAACTGTTTTATAATTAAGCTCCGACCATCTTTTTCTTTTATTATTGCGCGTTTTTCATTTTAGTTTTTTCGGTGGATTCACCAGGGCTTTGAATTCTTTGTGCGCTTGTCGTCATGGCATGATTTTCTGCAAGGAAACAGCGGAAAGAAATGTTTTCCCTTTCACGATTCCAATGCACCATTGGCCCGGCGCCAGTTTGCCAGAGAATTTTATGTATCATTTAAATTGAGCTCAATGGAACTGAATAATGCGTTAATGCGACAATGAAGTTTGATGGTTTTTGCGAAATTTCAGGGTCTAATTTTGGCTTTTATTGATGAAGTGGCAAAATTTTTGCAATTAAAGCCATTTGGACTTTTCTGCGTCCACCTTTTCTTAATTAAGTTCTTATGAAACCTGTTTTACAAGCTAGTTTCCTGATCGGCTTTAAATCCATCTGAAGTGGTACATATCTATATTGTATTCAAACTTATTCTACACGCCGGTAGACCATGGAAATTTGGTGGTAAATTAGCGACAAGACATCAGTTGCAGCAAAATATCCAGATCATCTATTGATTAATTTGAATTTTAGATTAACATTTTGGTCAAAAGAAGATTTTTTCTGTTGAAAAAGGAAAAAGCGAAACACCGAATCGACGCAAATCAAAGGTGGACTCATTCCAATTTGGATTTCGAAAATTTTCTTCCGTCAGTTTGACAAATTAGTACTGCCACTACAGGAAAAAAGCTTCATGGCCTACTGGCGTGTAGAATAACTTTGAATACAATACATACAGTGTGTCTCATTTTAACTGGAACCACCCAAATATTTCGGTTAATATTGAGCAAATTAATTCGCTTTTTTTCTACACGTAGAGCTTCAAAATTTGCAACTGTGTGATGCTTCACCTTTTTTTATCCCGAAATCATACCCCACTGCGATTAATTAAAGAGGACAAAAATAGCGAAATTGTATTTGGCATTTTTTTACCGAAAAATTTTATTAAGAAAAGTTGTTCAAACTGCGGAGTTTGAGACCAAAATAAAAATGTTGAATTTCTGGAGGAAAAAATGAAAAATTAATTAAATTTTACCCATTTAACAACAAATGTCAAGCAAACCTATTTCAATTGCGTTTTATTACACAGCAACCGTTTTGTTGCAAAACTATTGAAGTTTTCGATATTTTTCATTTTTTCCTCCAGAAATTCAACAATTTTATTTTAGCCTGAAAGTACGGAATTACCCATCTGGAGTCATCCTGAGCAACTTTTCTTAATAAACTTTTTCGGTAAAAAAATGCCTAATACGATTTCGCTATTTTTGGCCTCTTTAATTAATCGCAGTGGGCTGAGATTTCGGCATAACGAAAATGTGAAGTATTACGCAGATGCAGATTCTGGAGTGTACATGTGCAAAAAAAAGCTGTATGCAGGGTGTACCTACCATAATTTAACACGAAACACTCTAAATAACTCCTGGAACAGTGATTGGAGGGAAGAACGCTGAAACAGGTCAATTTTTGTTTGGAATGGGACACTTAAATCCGTGTTTGGCTAAATTTTACAACGCACCCCTTACCCCCCACCAACCCCCTATTCAAAATTTTAAACGGCAATACCCCACTTGTGATACATCATTTGAAAGCTAATTTCGTTGCTAAATTAAATTTTGTAAAAATTTTTGACTCCCGTTGAACTTCAGCACCCTCTACGGTCGAATTTTGAACTACGTTTGAGAGGGTTTGAAATTCTCTGTAGGCTGATGCAATAATTTTTTAAATCCATCCATTTGTTCAAAAGTTACAGCCTAAACTTGAAGGATTTCTAGGCCCAGAACCTGCAATGTTTTTCCATGTAACTTTTGAACGAGTGGATGGATTTCAAAAATTCTAGCATCAGTTTACAGAGAATTTTAAACCCTTTCAAACGATGTAACGCAGTTCAATATTCGACCGCAGAGGGCGCTGGAGTTCAACGAAAGTTAAAATTTTTCACAAAATTGAATTCGCAACGAAATTAGCTTTCAAATGATTTATCACAAGTGGGGTATTGCCATTTAAAATTTTGAAGAGGGGGTTGGTGAGGGGTAGGGGGTGCGTTGGAAAATTTCGCCAAGCACGGATTTAAGTGTCCCCCTCCAAACAAAAATTGAACTTTTTCAGCGTTCTTCCCTCAAATCACTGTTCCAGGAGTTATTCAGGGTGTTTCGTTTTAAATGGTACACCCTGTATATTATTATTAAATAGGTAGGTAAATAAATAAATGTGCTCTTATACCGCTGTCGGATTTTGTAAAACTTACGGATTTTCCCTTCGTTTTCTAAACATATTCGTGCGATAATAATTGGCCTTATTATGAAACGAGCTTTTTAATCTAATTTATAGGCCCCCGATTTTAGCCATTCGCCTACAATCTAGGTACTGAGTGCGCTTCATAAAAAATGACGCCATTTGAGCTATATTTGTTTTTGCCCTCGTTTTTGCCTATTTGCCTATTTTGAAAGAATGCGACCTAAAACACTTTCTGACTGCCTAAAACAGGTTTTATGCGGCCTAAAAAGATTTAAAGTAAATTATAAGACTAATTTCAACATTTGAGATATGTAAGTAGGTACCCAATTTAATTCGGTACCATCAAGGATAATTATTTGACATAATTTTAATACGTGGAAAGCCATACAGTTTTGTTTCAACATCGGAAATTTACTGAGTGGCGAAGAAATAATGGGCCAACTTCAAATGTGCGCCAATAATATCAGTTTATTATTTTAATTAAAATCCGAAGTATGTCACGTGCTAAAACTTGGAACAATACATATATCGTATGCCATCTAACTCTTCTTTTTTATCAGTACTAATTTACTAATAACTCGGTGCAATTTTCTACAATAAGTAACAAAATTGTCATATTTGTCTTTGTTTTGTCTTTGTTTTTATTTAATTTTTTCCTCACTTTTCATTTTTACTTCATGGCCTAGTTTAGGTTTTTTGACCTAAAATGATCTATTTTTACAGTTTTTTTAACGTATTCATACAACCTTTTTTGAGCTTTTTAACGACCTAAAATCTGGGCTCTACTAATTTATATCCTTTCAGGCTTAAAGACTTAAACCTCATTCACAACCACTTTACGTATACGTGACATAACAAAATTTAACAATCGTCAACTAGAAAAGTCAGAAGCTGTCATGAATAATTGTTGACCATTGTTAAAGTTTGTTACGTTACGTACGTAAAGTGGTTGTGAATAAGCTCTTAGCGTGATTTTAAATGACGCTTGTTTAAAAATGATGATAATTATCAGAATGAACAAATTTCTTTCTACAATCAGTTGTTATAAAAAGAATTCTGAGCCTTTTCGTTTACGTTTGGGTGGGGTACCAAATAAAGAAGTGAAAAAGTCGAGCGATAATACTTTACAACTTTTGCGTTCGTCATAAATTTGGATTAGATATGAACATCAAAGCACGTCTCTTCACTAGCTTTTAAATTTCGGTGCACATAAAATTATTCAGGCATCTGCTATGATAATTTCAACAAGAAACTGAATAACTTCTCAGAATGTGATCGTGCCGAGTGTATGGAAGGTAATGAGGTAACATCTTTGGGCAGCAACAGTTTCGTCGCGGAATTGTTATTATCTTCAATATGTTTTTATGTCAGAGTGCTTTTATGCAAATATATTTTAATGAGTTGCTGTGCGCGAACATTATCTTCACAGCAAATTGGTTTGAAGAGGGACGAGAATGCCAGAGAGCATTTAAAATATTTCCGACTTGAAATAGAACGAGTGAAACGTTTACTTAATCGGGGTTTTAAGCAGTAATAATGATAATAATTGAATGGGCGCTGCTTTTAGGGTAAGTATGGCGTTCTCTAAAGATGCAATTTTCTCTTTAAAATTGGATTAATGCCTATCTTTGTTTGTCATTTCTCTACAATCCTAATAATACTAAATAATACCAAAAATGCAGCTACACATTCGAGTATGAGAATTCTCACATGCATACAACTTCTGGTCATAAGTCACGCTTCTGTCACATTATTTCACAGCAACTGTAATGTTGACTGCCTATCCAATGAACATCATAACGTTTCAAAATCAAGCGAAAGTGTGCCAAAGTGGATCAAGCATCAAGCTGCTCCTATCATTTGTCAAAATTTTCTTTGTGTTGGTTTGTGCTAACAATAAATATAAAGTGATAAAAATTTTTGAAAAATTTCAATAATCTCGGATACATAATAATTCAAAAATAGTGGATAAAACATCGTATTTAACTCGCACATTATGGGTCATTATTCGCTTGGTTGTTTACAACCCTCTTAATAAGATACTATATACAATATACTGCCAAAATTACAATCTGGTTTTAGATCGAGCCATAGCTGTTCTACTGCTCTCCTAAAGATTACAGATGACATACTTAGTGCTTGGGACAGTAACCAGCTAACATTGATGCTACTCCTTGATTTTAGTAAGGCTTTTGACACGCTAGATCATGATATTCTATTTTCCATTCTTCATTATTTGGGTTTTCATCAGTCGACTTGTCTCTTCTTTAAAAACTATTTCTGCTCAAGGTTTCAGCGTGTCAAAATACATAATGCACTGTCTACGTCGCGTAAAATTCGTTCAGGTGTTCCTCAGGGATCCATTTTAGGACCCCTTCTGTTCACCTTATATGTCTCTCAGCTCCAGTTACGGTTTCGATTCTGTAATTATCACTTCTATGCAGACGATTCGCAAATGTATATTTCCTTTCATAAAGATGACCTGGACTTGGCTTTATGGCAGTTGCAGGATGACTTAAACCGTGTTATCTCATTCTCTTGTTCGCATGGTCTCAAATTGAACGCTAATAAGTCAACGTTACTCCTATTTGGAAATACCAGAGCTTGCCAAGAAGTAAGGGGTAATATTTCTTTGTCTGTCGATAACTCACCTATCTACCCAACTTTGGAGGCAAGAAATCTGGGACTAATTTTCAGCGCTGATTTGAGATTCAGATCTCACATCAATCAATGCATATCCAGGGCTTTCTCTGCTCTTCGGCTTCTGTATAGCAATAAGGAATTTCTTAGCACTGAGATGAGGATAATTCTATGTAATTCCTTGGTTTTATCTCATTTTAACTTTGCAGATGTAGTCTATAATACATTATCTTATTGAAAAAATTAATTTTAGAACTGATATTCACAATCTAAATCTAAGACGTAAAGATTTAATCAACATTCCTCGGCATCATACCCAGTTGTTCAAGCGCTCTTTTTCGTATAATATTTGTAAACTTATGAACACCATCCCTGTAAATGTCAAGTCACTCAGTCACGAACTATTTAAAGCCAGGGTTATGGAACTAGTTGCGGATGGTCGGGTTTCGTTATAGCGTTTTGTTGCAATTTTTGTTTTTGGTATAACTTTGTCTTCTCTTTATTCGGACCCATGGGTGTCCTGCAGGTGTCACTATATTTCACTGTCGTGTATAAACGGCTTTATCTCTGTGTTATTATCTGTGCTCAATATTCACTTCAATTGCTGTAATTATTTATTATTACTCTTCTTTTACAAGGTTGATGTGGAAGATCAGATCCACTTGCCTTCCACTTTATTGTGGTATGTGCAGGGGGAAGCTGAACGTCAGCCTTGAGATTCAAATTTCTGTTATTAGCTAATCTCATTTGTTACTCATTTATTTCGTATACCAAGAAGTTTGAATAAATATTATTATTATTATTATTATTTTCCATTTGGATGTTTGGCTGAATGGTATTAGAGAAAATTGGAAACGTTTCAACTCAGCGATTGCAAAAACACCCGCAAGAACCATTATTTGAATTTTCCATTTCGTCCGGCGTCATTAAATTATGAAATTATTTTATTTATACCTAGTGGCCTTCCATGAATCAGAATCAGGCTAGGGTCTTAAGTTCATAAATTTGATTACAATCAATGTAGATGTCTTCGGGTTTCTAGTTCCATTAAAGGTAAGGTGATGAATACCTACTTCGCCTTATAAAAATGCTAAAAAAGCGATTCTAAGGAAAACGTTTTCACCAAGGTTTTCACTAAGAAATACTTAGGAGTAATAAGTTATTCCTGTTTATACAAGCATATTTTTAGGTATAAAATATTGCTTCTTCGAATAACTATTGAAATTCTTCATAGTCATTTTTAATAAAAACATTTTTTCTCTTAGTTTTTTTAGTAGGTACCTGCAGATTAAGAAGAATAATTAAGATAATTTCTAATCAAATGATCAAGCCAGTAGGTAGGAACCACTGTGTCCAGTAATGATTGATTGAATATTCCGATTCCTGAGTTAAAAATATTAAAATTTTAAATTTTAAACATTTGGTAGCATAAGCTTAGTGCAATTTTAGATTTTAGATCTGTGACAAGTCTTTACATAGCCAAGCCAAGTGGGGTAAATATAAATAGTCTTTAAATCTCTGTAGGCAACGATGGCAGCATACCGATAAAGAACATTTTGGTGAGAAAAATCCGGGTGCACACAGCTGGAATTCTTTGGTGGCTTCTTCAAATCAAAGATAAGCTTTTTGTGGCCCTTATAATAGGCCGTATGAATGAAATTTTGTGGGAGTTTAGCCCGAAAGCAGGTACAGTCAACTGCAATACTAATATACCTCATAATATACCTACTGCATAAGTTCGAGAAAGAAATAAGACAACGATTACGGTTACCGATATCTATTACATTTTTTCATTTATTGGAATTCACTATAAAAAGCACCAATACATTCCCTTATTTCTGATAAATTCTCTACTATTAGGTGAAATCATTAATTCTACCGTATTTTCATTTGAATCTACGCCCTACGTCTCACGCGGCCATGGCTACTCTCGGAGTTTTTGATCACAGGATGGTTCGCTACGTATTTTTGAGCGGGTAGTAAAAAATCATTTTTCAATAATGGCGAGAGTAAACTTGATTTCCATGAAAGCCCTCGGAATTTTCGTGACTTTCCCGCTTTCCTCAAAATCCATTTATGTTTAGGTGGCGGCCATTATTAACCTCCTTAACCCCAAAAAAAATGGGAGGTTACTGATGCAATCACTAAAACTTTCAAATTTTACTTACCTAAGACCGGATCTACATACAGGGTGAGTCTGAAAGACTCCACATCCTTTATACCACAGAATCTACTGTTCAAATGATGAAGCTTGGTGCAAAAATTGTTGGTCAATTGTGATTCCTCTTGATGTTATAAGCCGCCAAAGATCTTCATTTTTAAACATTCTCTTTAAATATCTTTCGAAGGGTGTATCGTAGGATTTTGAATTTTTGCACAGTATTGTTACAGACCAAGATGCAACTACTGATGGTATTTAAGACATTATCTAAATAGCGAATCTCTGTTATACAGGGTGGCCCCGATGTTATTTGCCCTTGAACTTTTTTATGTTTGAAAATATTGCTAATTTGCCTGTGCGGCCGTATTCCCCGTTCAATTCTAAAACTTTTTTGGCTCTTAAAATTTATAAAAAAAAAAAAAAATAAAACTAGGTGCAGACTGTAAAGGGAGTTGAAGCATTGTCTATATAAAGTGATAAAGACATATCATTGAAAACAAGTATTTATATTTTCGGAAGGGGAGGTCTTAGGTTTCTATAGGCACTTGGTTATATCATGCTCGCCGCATCTTTGTTTTTCAGCTTTTTGTTATAAAACTTAACCCAAACTTAACCAATAAGATACTGTGATTTGGCTAAACAGGGTTTATTTGAAACGAGGGGTGAGTCGCAGGGGAAAATTTTGTACACTATATTTCCTTTTGGAAAGATTTCCCCAGATTTCCTCAGATTTCCTCAAGATTTCCTCAGATTTCCCTAAATTTCCCAAGATTTCCTCTGATTTCCCGGATTTTTTTTTCGCAAATTTCCCAAGATTTCCTAAGATTTCCCAAGATTTCCCCGAGATTACCTCAGATTTCTCCAAGATTTCCTCAGATTTCCCCAATTTCCTCAGATTTCCTCGGATTTCCCCAAGATTTCCTAGCACCTATACACCAGATTTCTCCTGGGACTCACCCCTCGATTTGAAATAACTGACTGCCATAGTTCCTGAGACGTTGTCACGTAAACATTGCCTATTTTTGGCGATGTTTGTGATTTTTTTAAACCTCTTTCTAATAGTTTTTTCTAAATCGCTATTTTTTCGCATTATGTGCCATCTTTTGCCTGCATGTGGGTAAAAATTTTGTGTCAGAAAACTAATAAATAAGTCCGTAGTCTCAAAAATACGACAGCGTTTTTTCGACGTTCTTACAAAGGTAAAATAAAAGTTAGGTTTTTAGAAGAAATAATTTATATATTCTTGAAATTCTGGCTATACGGACTCCTTATGGCACCTATAATGAAATGCCGAAAAGTTCCCACCCCCCAAGTGTGCGCTTCATCCCTTATTTGGTGAAAACCACCCCCAAACGTGACATGGCGCTAGTTTTTAGCATTTTTCGGCTAAACTATCAAACGGACAAAAAATTACTCTAATCAGGAATATTCCTCGTAAAATTCTGCATTAAAAAGTCCTTTTCATCATTTTGCTTATCCTCACCTAATTCTTGCAAACGACGTCCGAAGTTGAGGGTTGTTTTTCACTCGCACCGAAAATCAATCTGGCGGTACCCTCCGAGGATTTCAGGGGGATTTCACGGGGAAGTCCGACGATTTCAGGGGGATGTCCGGGGATTTCATAGGATGTCTGGTGTACAAAATACGGTTAGCGGTTTACCCCCCCCCCCCCCCAGTAAAATCCCGTAATGTTTCATAATAGCTAAATATTTAGGAAGCTTGTTATTGAGGAAAATAAATAACCCAGTTATTAGGGGTACGATACGATTCGAGGGCCTGTTCCAAATTTTAGCTCGGTGTCTCCATTCGTTCTCAAGTAACCGTATTTACAGAATGGACGAGCGAACGAGCGAGCGAGGCACAAATAAAAGTCCCTGCAATGCTCGGCACTAAAAAGTAACCGCATTGTGAGAAATCTGATAGAAATTTTACATTCAAACATCTGCCGATCCGCAAGTAATCCTTGCTGAGTTCATGTGGCATAAAATTGACCAGTGATCCCGTGCTTTTGACGCCAACATTTCCACTTTGATAACTTTAACGACGAAGCCGAAAATCAGCCGCAACAGCCATTTAATTGGAAACACAGCTGACTTATTATTTAATTTGGAAACTAGTTAAAATTTCTGATGGATTTTCTCTTTGAGAAATGAGTTGTTATATCGGAGCGCAGCATCAATTCGCCCAATTATAAATAAATACGACTTCCTTTCTATAGGTAGCTATTGAATTTGACCTTTTCCACTCTTCTTTCCAGCAATATTTTGGTATGTCAACTAAGCTTGGGTTCATAATTGAAAAGCTCATAATGGAAATTGAGAAGTGTTTTTCATTCAAAAATGAGAGGTTGCCTGATAAATGATGAAATTTCAGCTGTGTAAGGCCGTGAAAAGCGGATGTATAAAAATAACGGAAAGCACTGGCCATGCTGAAGTAGATCCACATCTGACTTGACTGTTTGTTTACTTATGGCGTATATTAGCAGCTTTGTATACGTTAACGAAACGAATGTACTTGTGAATCTACTATATCGATGCACGTGCAAAAAACCCAAGAAATTTATTGAGTTTTCATGAAAACTTCAGGCGGGGCCCGTCTTGAAAATGCGCTTAAAACTTTGAAGCTCATTGAATATTTGAGTTAGTTTGCAGGAATGACGAATGATTTTTACGTCTAGACCCCAGAGAAATTCAAACTTATTTTGTCATATTATTCATGAAAAATAAACGCGGAAGATTGCACTGAATAATTCGGCATGATTGATATCAACAAATGGTTAGGATAATGCTGCTTGGCATCAATCAAAATGTGGAAGCCACGGAAAATCAATTTCCCACAAGAGGCACGACACGTGCTTTTTCCGCCCTTTTTTAATTTCACCCGCCTGAGAGCCAAGTTGGAAAAGTCGGAAATATTTCTCGAACGGAACAGGGGTGGAAATATTTCTGTTTACTTCTTTCGGAAGTTGCCGCGACAGAAATTGCCTCATTATTTGATAGCTGAAATTTATTTTATGGAAAACGCCCCTATCTCTCAGATTAATATTATTGACAGGATTCCAAGCCAATATTTTAACACCCAAAGTCTCTAATTTCAAATTGAATCCTTCCATGTTTCGTTTTTAAAAGCCCCCGGAAGATGTACATCAATGCGATGTGTATCCCTGTAGATGTTTATCACGTTAATGTGTATGTAGGGACGGCTGGTCTTACTTTATCAATCTGCACCTAGTAGTAGTGCCTCCGCAGACGCACAGATGTGTCAAAAAGGCGAAACATTAAAAAATTGTTGTTACAGAATTAAAAGTAGAAAATGAGCAGAAAAAAATTTGAGGGTTGAAACGTAAAAAGAATGACAATATAAACCAAACTGAGTAATTGCCAGAATTAAAACAAAAAATGGTGAATTTTGAAAAATTAACACTCAGGGGGTTGAAAAATTGCGAAATGGGGTGAAATGTCAAAAGGAATCAAAATGTGATTAAGTAAAGATCGTAAAGGTGGATGAAAAGTCAAAGGGTAAGAAGATTAACCGTGATTAAGTAAAATTACAGAAAATAACACCAATTCTGTAAATTTAGCGTTTGAAGAGTTGAAATTTGCGAGATGAAAAAAGTGAAAAATGTAAACATCATGCAAATGAGTTCAAATTATTACCGAACAAAAACGAAATTAGGCAAATTTTGCCAAATTATCACATAGGGGGTTAAAAAACCGTCAAGGGGATAAAAAGTCAAAGGGGACGAAAATTAATCCTAATTAAGCAGAATTACAGAAAATAACACGAAGGTAAGCCAATTATGCAAATTTAGCTTTTGGGGAGTTGAAATATTGCGAAGGGGTTGAAAAAGCGAAAAAATTAGTTCAATTTATAACCGAAGAAAAACGAAATTACCCGAATTTGGCAAAATGAATACGTAGTTGGTTGAAAAATTGTAAAGGAGGATGAAACATCAAAGTTGATAAGATTTAATCGTAATTAAGCAGAATTTGAGAAAATAACACGAAGGTAAGCCAATTATGCAAATTTAGCTTTTGGGAGGTTGAAATATTGCGAAGGGTGTTAGAAAAGTGAAAAATATAAACATAATCCAAATGAGTTTAATTTATTACCGAAGAAAAACTACATTCCGCGAATTTTGCAAAATAAACACTTACGGGGTTGAAAAGTTAAAGGGGATGAGAATTTATCGTAATTAAGTAGAATTACAGAAAATAACACGAAAATAAGCCAATTATGCAAATTTGCCTTTTGGGGGTTGAAATCTTGGGTCGAAAAACTGAAAAAGGCAAACAGAATATATATGAGTAAATTGTATTACCGAAAAAAGGCAAAATTGGGCTAATTTTGCAAAATGAAGGCTCGGTGGTTGAAAAATTATGAAGGGGGATGGAAAGTGAAGAGGGGTTAAAATGAACTGTACTTCAGTATAACTAGCGAAAATTACACGAAAATGAAGCGCTCTGCGTAAATTTTGTTTTTCGAGGGTTCACATATGAAAGGGGTTGAAAAATTCACAAAAGAAGCCCGAGAAAATAAATAAAATGTATTTACTCCGCTTACCCATAGGTTAGGGGTTGTTACTAGCCTAGGGGTTGGTTTTAAGATGAAGACTCATAAGGCGTTTTTTCAACGGTTAACCGAAAACTATCGAACCCCCTAATTTTATGGGAAGAGTCGAGTTGTCTCCCAACGTCTACAGGTCCTTTTCTAGAGGTACGAATTGTCTCCCAGGGTAGGCCGAGTTGTCTCCCACTTACCTGTTAGTAATTCCTAATCCTAATCAAACACTTTGGCACCCTGGATCCGTGCAATTGCCATTAAATTGTACTTAGGTAAAGGGTAATGTATAAAAGTGCAGGGGGGCAATATGTAAATTCAGTTACTTCTTGGTCTTCTTGAAGTCGAGAGTGAGAATTATTTTCTTGAAACATGAGTGTTGTCATTATGAGTGAAAAAGGCAAAAGTCTTTTACTTATCGAGGGACATAAGTTCTGCTTCCATAAAATGGTAGCAAAAAATACCATAAAGCGGTGGTCCTGTGCTTCAAGGAAATCCTTGTGTAGAGCCTATGTGAAAACGCAGGGAGTGGAAAACGTGATAGTGGAGTCAGTGCTTGTGCATAATCACGAGAAAATTGAAGAAAAAGTGCTCAACCGGCAAATTTTAAGTAATAGTGTCAAACGTGCGGCAGTCGAAGATATCTGTGAGCGACCAATGAAACTCATACGGAAGGAATTAAAGAAATCCGATCCTCATATCTCATATCAGTTCAAAATATCTCAGTCGAAATAATAATTATTTTTTGTAACCTTATGACTGTGTATGTATATGTAAATATGTGTATGTATTGTATTTCTGTAAATGTCAGTATAAAGTTTACACATCTTGAACAAGCTTCGTTTATTTTAGTAGGTACTTACCACCCTTTTAAGATCTAATCCTTCGATTATTTAAGTACCCTATTAAGATCTAATCTGCAGTTCGATATCTACCTGTGCCAAATGGGAGACAATTCGTACCCGACCTTTTCACTGAACAGGTAATTTTAAAATTCTGGGAGACAACTCGACCCTGCCCAATTTTATACCACCATTTATTTCAAGAAATTTCCAGTTTCAACCGTTAAATTTCATCCCCCTTGTTAGATCTTCGTGAAAATTTGTCTACCCGGCTTCAGCGTCACTGAAAATTGATGCACCAAATCCTGCTTTCATACGTTGAGTAGGTAGTTTAGAGCTCTCGTAGTTTTGTGTTTCTGCGGGTAAGGGGACCTTTTTTGTACCATCGATAGAAAGCTATCGAATGGTATTAATTTCAACCCTACATTATTCAGTGAAAAATTTGAATTTCCACCCCTAACTTTCATCCTTTTCGATAAATTTCTTCTAAAATTCACTCCTCCTTTCGCGAAGTTGCAATGTGTAAGACCTCACAGTTTCACGGAAGATATTGCTTTTCTGCGTCAAATTACAGGGCTTCATGAACACTTCAACCCCTAAACTCCAACCCTCTATTTCGTCACCCCCACATGCCCTAAAGAAAGTAGAGTTTTCAATTTCACCGCCCTAATCCAATTCGTTAAAAAATTGCGACGAATTATTAGATTCATGTTTTCAAACCCTACTAATTTCACCTCTTTATGATTTACTTACCTTACTTTTCGGGAGACAAAACCGTGTACCACGTTTCAGCCCGATATCTCTATCCGTTCTCAAGTTATGCGACGGACAGACATGAGGATACTGCTACGGTACTAAAATAAATTCGTTTGTGCTTGCTCATGATGATAAAGCAATTTGAATAAAATAGTTTCAACCAATTTTATATTTCCTCGCAAATAAAATTTTCAAACGGTTGTAAATTCGATAAAACCTATCAAAATTTTATGGACACCATTGAGGATTTTTAGCGATTTCTATAAAAATTTATAACTCGAAAAGTGACAAATCCACGGAATCTGGTCAATAAAATCAACTACATAACTGTAATTTTTACCGGTGAGAATAATCTCATCGAAATAGGCACGTTCTCTGATACACGATTTGAGAGAGTTACTTAATAATGCTATGTATAAAGTCTTACCAAGAACGACTGATGAATCAATTTCTAAACATTGTGCAAAAGCTTCAAAATTATGATAGAAAGACTGCGACAAACGTCAATGAGCAGTGCCTGTACGCGCCAATAAATGCAAATATATGTATTGAATACAAACAGGGCGAATGGGAGAAAAGAGAAATGTCAACAGATAAAGTCTAAGCAGTAAATCCATTCTGATATGGTAGCACTGCTTGACGAAGCGTTACGTGTCAGAAAGTCCAAGAGTCAAAATAGCTCTTCTCAGATTTAATATGGACCCTAGCGAATAGTTTCATGCATTAATTGAGTGAAGCCTCAATTGACTTCAAGTGTGAGGCAATTAAAGGGCCCGACATTCTGTGAAATTGTGTGAGAAATTTCAGGAATTCAAGGAAGGATTATGAGAAAATCCACCCGAGATCAAATTCAACCGAAAGTCATTTTTCTCTATCAGGGAATAATGAAGCTGAAATCTCCAGGATAAAGTTGATCGAAAGGGAATCCGTCGATTTGTTTATTGTTAGTTTTGGGACAATATAAATCATTCATTCTGATCCATAATTTATCAGGCTCCTGCTTGTTAATAGTATATTATTAAATGAGCACGTTATTCACGCGGTTGAGTTTAGAATCCGAGCGTAGCGAGTGAATAATGGCCCATAACGTGCGAGTTAAATACTTCGTTTTGTCCACGATTATTGAAATATATTTATCCAAGATTATTGAAATTCTTCAAAAAATTTTATCACTTTATATTTATTGTAAACACAAACCAACAAAAACAAAAAGTTGACAAATTATATGAACAGCTTGATGCTTGATCTACTTTGGCACACTTTACACACAACATTACAGGTGCTGTGAAATAATGTGACAGAAGCGTGACTTATGACCATAAGTCACGCTGTATTTTATGAAAAGGATTATTTATCCATAGTTACCGTACATAACAATGGCATTATTTAATAATCGTGGATAAATGTAATATTTTGTATGCGTAGGAGGACCAAATTGTTGCGAAAATTGAATAGTCTAAGGCCGCAACCCCTAATTTCGGCGCTATAATAAATAATTCGTGATTACCACGAAATGTGGGATGCTCAACAAGTAGAACCCTGCATTGTTTCAGCCGTTGACAGCATAATAATTGAAAAAGTTTTTAGGTGTTTTAATGAAAATGTCGACGTTGGCATATCTATACAAGCAGCGGAAATGCGCACCATTTCGTCTTTTGAGTATCCTAAAGTGTTCCTCCGGGAACGTCCTCTATGGATACAACACATCCCTGCATCAAGAATTATTAACTAGGTTGAGCCGTAAATTATTTACATGCCCAACCCGCATTTCTACTAAAGCGAATTTCGAAACAAGAACCGATCAAACATTTATCTCTTTCAGTTTTAATTTCCATTGTCTTAAGAACAAAATACACGCCTTCGCCTCCATCCATCAACTTTCCTAACTTGGTGTTTTCGTGAGTTATTGCTGGAAATTATAATGGAACCCTCGAATATGATTTTAATATAACATTGTCCTTTATTGAAGATGTTTCGACATTCCTTCTTACTTTTGGATCGGGCTTTAACATTTCCGAGGTTTAATAGCAACCCATACACTACAGCGACTTTTAATACGTTAAGTACGATAAGAATGAAATATGCTCGGCCTCAGGGAAATTTCCTAAACCTACCCCACCTTAGCATCGATGCAACGGCCACCGTTTGCTTCAATTTGCGTAAAGTTTGCAAAATGTTTCCATTTTTAGTAATGAGTAAATTAGTTATTAATAAATAAACCGACAAAAAATATATGCAATCATAGATAGGGTGAGTGCAGTTTTTGTTTTTCATTCCACCAAATTACCATCGCATTGTGATTTTTTTTTGAAGGATTATTAAGAATCTGTAAATCTAAAAAACAGAAAATCGTACACCTCATTCACTTACGGCCTCAGCTACGGCACTAAAAATCAAAATTAGTCATTTCCGGTTAAACCGGAAACGGAAAGAATATCTGACTACGCCATCGGATCGTTCGACCTGTGCGAATTTTTTTTTTAAATATCCTTCTGTAGAACCTCTTTAAAACATTACTTGTATTGTACAGGGTAGGGTGTTTTTAATTGTGTGATAACTACACATGTGTACATATATTTAAACTGGGGGTAAGTTGGCTAAGACGATTCACCAAAAATAGTGTCATCCACAAGTCCATAGTTTCAGAAATATTAAGGGATGCAAATGCGCAAAATTGTCGAAAATCGTTGTTAAGTAGGTAATGGCATTTAGGGCATTAGCAACAGCAAGTATTGTCTTTTCTTATCGTTTTATAGTACCTAATAATATTGCTAATAACCTGGAGATTTGTCCAAGAGAGTCAAGAGAGGATAAAAATTAATAAATAACAACAGTTTAATTCCCCCATATAATAATAATAATAATAAGTTTTTATTTGCCAGAACGAAAAATTGCATTCTATGTATTAATCTAACGTAAACTACATTGTACGTTCCAGCAAAACACAGGAAATGCGTTCAGTACACCCGTCAAATTGGGGACTGGTCTTCCACGCATTACCTGGAAACACAATTGAAAGTTTGTACAGCAAGAGAAAGGCACCAAAAATCTACAAATCTAGATATGATAAATGAAGTCGATAGAATCATTTGAATAGCGTTGAAGCTATTTGAAATTGCGAATTAAACAAATATCGAAAATTGAAGGAGAAATGTAGGGCATATACACTAAATTTACTTAATATTAAATAAATAATAAGACCAGTCGAACAGAAGTATTGCTTTTTTAAATCATGATAATAAGTTATTGAGTGGAGAGGAGGCTTTTACGCATTGTAAATTTGAAATTAGGAAGTGAAAGTATTGAGCTAAATGTGAATGGAAGATTATTAATGACATTTGCAATGCAATAAGAGAACGATCTCTTAAAAAGTTCAGTTCTGTGGATCGGAATAGACAATAAATCTTTTCTCCTAATATTAACATTATGAGCATCACTTCTATAAGAAATTTTGTCAGACAAATACTTAGGTGAGCATGAAGTTATCAACTTATAGTAAAGACACGCTGCATGCAATATTCGTCTATTTTCCATGTTCAACCAACGAAGTTCTTTAAGCTTAAATGAAATATGTTGTTGCCTAGATATACCGAAAATGAATCTTAAACAAGAGTTTTGAACAACCTGCAACCTGCGTTTACTAACATAATCTAAACATGGACCGTACAGCACATCGCAGTAATTCAACTGGGAAAGAACGAAGGACTCAGTTAAAATAGTTCTCAATTTTTGATCAAGAAACGCCTTATTAACATAGAGTAAGCGGAGATTTACATAAGCAAAACGTATACAATTATTAAGATGCGATTTAAACCGCAAGTTACAGTCAATCGTTACTCCCAAATTTTTAGCCTCATTGAAGACTTCAATTAGCACACCATCTACCTTAACAACAATATCCTCAAGAGCTAGGTTCCTATTTGTTTTATTACCAAATAGCAAAACTTTGGATTTTTGCGGATTGATGATTAGTCCATGCAACTTTGAAAAGTGAAGAAGTTTTTCTAAATCATTATTTAACTGGGCTAAGGCGATGTCTAAGTTTTCTAATTTGAACGAAATATAAACTTGGGTGTCATCGGCATAAAAATGATGTTTACAGTTAATGAATTTTGATTCGAAACATGACGTATATATTGAAAACAAAAGTGGTCCAAGTATAGAGCCTTGAGGAACTCCGGATGAAATAGGTTTTGAGCTGGACATTTTACCATCTACCTTTGTCACCTGAGTTCTTCCAGATAAATAGTTACTGAGCAGTAACTGCGAAGCCCAGCTTAAGCCGATGTAATTAAGAATTGCTAAAAGGGTGTTATGCTGAATGGTGTCAAAGGCTTTGCTAAAGTCAAGAAGGACTAAAATTGTCAACTGCTCGTTATCAGCGGCTTTCAGTATGTCATCAGTGATATGTAGAAGAGCTGTTGTACAGCTATGGTTTTTTCGGAAACCCGACTGACACAAGGGTAGGATGTTATGCCTTTCGAGATGATCACGCAATTGAATGTCTAGCACCCTTTCCAATATTTTTGACATAGCTGGTAAAATGCTGATAGGCCTCAGGTCCTTTAATTCTGTAGGTTTAGAACACTTTGGAATAGGAGTTACGATTGTACTTTTCCAAGACTCAGGATAAACGCTATTGTCTATGCAGAAGTTCACTATGTGAGTTATAATCGGTATAATATAAGGACAACACAGCTTGATAAATTGAATTGGTATCAAATCTGACCCCACAGCATTGGAAGTAATTGAACCAACTATCTTAAGGATGTCGTCATCAGAAACATTTGCAAATGAAAAATTATTAGGCATATTAAATTTAGTGTGATTATTATAATAATCAATTAGATCATCTACATCATGCGAAGCTTGGGTATCGGGTAAATTTAAAAAGTGGTCGTTAATCAGGTCTGCATCTTGTAAGGACAGCGGCAGTTGGACATTTTTTTGTTTAGTTTTAATATTTAGTTTTTTAAGTTCAGCCCATGTAGATTTTAATGAATTGTTTTCGCATTTGTTTTGTAGGTAGGCCCTTTTTTCCCTATTAACAGCAGCAGTAGTGTAGTTCCTTAATTGTTTGTAGTAGTCCCAATGACTCGCTTTATTAGTCTTCTTAAATTTCTTCAGTACGCCGTCCCGAACGTAAACCCGACTAATTCAAGACAAAAGAAAAGAAGAGCTTCCATTAAAGTGCAGCAGTCCAATTCGATAATGCGATAAAAAGATAAAAGCACCGTCAGCTTGCAGAACAAATTTAATTTCAAAAACTCCGAATTACACTCAATACCAACAATTAAATTCTTTGTATCAAAAATATCAAACTTCTGTGCGAAACAGCAAGTCAGCGATAAACAGAAGCTAATATAAATGGAAGTCGAAAATTGAGGCCGGTCATAAAAGGAGACTCAATATTTACTTAGTTTTGCCTCGTTTATAAACTATCCGTAATTACCTCAGGATGGTTATGTTGCATGCACACGCAATTCTGTCGCCTTTTCGACATGATACCGACAGCCAAGGACGTAATAAGGGCGGGGCAGGGGGGTGCTTGCTTCTTCAAGGAAAAATAAAGTGTTTAATTATTAATATCAATAGCGCTCAGCCTTTTTATCGATCGGAAAATTAAAAAAAATCGAATCGCCAAAAACATGAAATCTTTACGTTTTAGGGCCCTGGGAACCCAAAAAAGTGGTTTTTGAAAAAAAATCTGTCTGTGTGTCTGTCTGTATGATCACGCTGGCGCTGCAGCTGAAACTACTGAACGTATCGAGATGAAATTTGGGAATTTTTCTTAACAAAAGGGCATATTATCATTATCGAATTCGATAGCTGTTGCATTGCCGGATTGAAAACTTTAATGCCATTTTTGGAAAAATGTCATTTTAGGGGTGAAAAACATTTGTATTTTAGAGTTTAGCAGAGATTTTAGTAAATGAGCGCCGGGCGCATCAGCCATCGACAACCGTCCGCATGCCCGACCTTGGTAAAATAAAGTTAAATGATGCTACATTTACTAATTTTGTGAAAAAAATTTCTACCGTCTCTGAGACTGCCAATTTTTTAAATTGTTGCCCACCCCCTGATTGAAATCCAGACTGCACCCTTGGATACATCAGCAGAATTAATTGGGGCTTCCGGGCGTCCGCAGAAAAGTCGAGCAATGTTATTGGATGGATAAGGAACTTATAAATAAAAGATGTTCTTCATTTAAATACATTTATATACATGCAGGAAACCCCAGCTGTTAAAATTTCTGTAATTTCGTTCAATTTAAATTTACATTGTGTTTCTTGGCGAAGATTTACTTGCCGAGATTAACTCGCAGTAAATAACGGATTTGGTAAACTCTATTTGATGTACACACAGGACATAATTATTTATACACTACTTTGAAAACCTCTTAAGTAAACCATATTTTACACGAGGAACAGAAAACTGATTTCCTCTGGCTCCTCCTATTTCTTCTAGATTAAATTGTGTTTAAATACATTACTTGCAGCAATTACTAGTAGCAAAGACAAAGATTTATCTGCTTTGCTGCAAAAATACGTTATAATACGACAACAAAATTCTACGTCTCAATTATGCTAGCAGAAAATGGGACATTTCTCCATTATGTTATGTTAATCCATCCCTCTTCTATATGGCGTTTGGTAGAAAAATGCGAAAGTGTCACACACATCCGTATATATAAGTATGATTTCTTATTATATCTTCATCAATCATCAGTTTAGTCATTGACTAAATCTTGTTCTAAGTCAAAAAGTCCAGAAATGCTTCGTAAGGGAGTTTTTTTCAAATTACTCGACAGTGCCAATGTGAAATTTTCTTCCTAAATTGAGGTAAGGAATCATTCGCTCTGTTTATTTTCACTAATTAGGCCAATTCAACAAAATTTACAGCACAAGTTTTCTCGCTTTGAAGAGTTCAAAGTCATTTTATTCGAAAACGGTGCGTCCTAGCGTCATTTAACAAGAGCATCTTTATTATGCATACTAGACCAAAGATGATGATCTTGGTACTATTTGGGGTGGGAAATACACGCAACTGCAAAAAATTGCAAAAAATGTGGAGGCCTCCTCCAAGAACGAACGTCTCTGATGTTAAGAAAAATCTGAAAAAATCAAGAGAAAGCCCATTATGACACTAACTATTGGTCCGAATTTCAAAATCCCATCATTAGTACTTTTCGAGTAATTTGAGAAAAACTGAAATTTTGGGTATACCCTTTTGAAGAGGCGAAACTCCTTTACGAAGCGTTTTTGGCTTAAAATCGATAGAGCAATAACACCCTGAAATATTTGTACGAAGTTTAGGACCACCTGTATATAAAGTCGAAGGATGTATGATGTATAAGATGTTGCTGGGATCATAACAAACACGCTGTATACCTTACTATCTAAAGCACATCCACTTAAATCAACATAAATTAAGAAATTAAGGGCAACCTCCAAGAAAATGCCATGGAAACTATATAGTTTACCATTACCAAGGTTATGGTGTCCTTAATTCCTTAATTTATGTTAATTTAATTGGATGTGAAGAAATCTTAATTCAAAGATTCTTTCTAATTGTGTATTCGAGAATAATTTATTAAAATATAGATTTCTAAAAAATGTCGCATATTAATTATTTGCTGTTATTTGCCTAGTTTGGTTAGTTAGCTATACATTTATAGCGAAAAATAAACAGAAAATCGTGCCCATTGCTGCTGAAGAACCTAACCACTTTTAATTTAGCTTTTCAATTGACTTCTCTGTGTAGTTTCAGAATAAAGCAAACCGCGGCTTCGCCACAATATACTGTGTGGCTTCACTGTAAACCTCAACAATTCACAAAACATCGCCCGGCTTCGGCTCAGTCCACAATAAAATATTCATTAGCAGATTATCATTAAACTTATTGGGTTCCCCTGGTATAATTATTGACATGCAGCTTCAACGAAAAAACTTTCCGCATAAAATGGAATTCAGTACTTATTTAATCGTTATTTAGTTCATATCTGTGACACATTACACATTACCACATACGATTGATTATTCTCTCTAAAGCTGTGGCCATAACCGTTCACTTTAATCCCTATACCAGTGGCCACAGTTGCATATTGCATAGAATAGAACATTCGCTTTACTGTAAATAAATTTAATGAACAAACAGGTACTCGTATACTGTGCAATGTGCATCCTCCCAGGCTTTATATACAGTGGTTTTATTTTATTTTGTGATTGTATTAACACAAAATCCTTTGCTGTACTCGCTTTATTTATAGATTAAAAGTAGTCCACATTTAGACAGTCACAGAGGATAGGTAGGACTGTTTAAAATCCCATTTGGGATAATGGAGCTGCGTCGATTTGATATGTACTTAATTGGCTTTAACGGATGGGGTTTTTAATTATTTTTTTCTATTTCGGTTTCCTAATGATGAACACTTTATAGCACCTAAACGCGTTCTCTAAAGTGCTCTGCTATTAGAGCACGCACGGTTGTTTACATTATAACCTAGACAACAATCGAATTAACTCCCAAGCCTGTCTTTGAAAATGTCAATCTGAATTTATCTTGAAAATATTAACAAGCTGGGTATCCGAAATAGGAAAAAATTTAAAGAAAACGTGTTTCATAAGGCCCTTATAGCACTCGGATTTTGTAAAACTCGGGCTTTTCGCTCTCGTTGTCCAAACATCCTCGTACGATAATATGAAATATGAAACGTGTTTTTTAATATACTATTTTTTTTAAATAATAAGTTTCACGTTCTTTGGATTCTCTTTGACGTGGTTTATGATGTTCTTATCTCGGCACCACTACTAACGTATTTATTATTACTGAAGATACAAAGTCGGTTAAATTGGCAAAAATATATCAACCAAAATCGTCTTATATTAGTTAAAATCACCAATTTATAGGCATGGTTAGGCATTCCCAGATCCAACCCTATACAAAAACATTGATTGAAGACTGAAGACCTGTGTAATAAAAAGTGATTCACTTAAGGATGTTCAAGAACTCGAACATTTTCTTCAGGAATTTCGTTAAAAGAATGGCACGTTTTTATTCAATAGAATCGACGTCGCTAAGCCATGCTATGTCAAAGGTTAACATTTAAGTTCGTAATATTCGTATCAAAAGATGACCGACTACTTTTCGTTTTATGGCTCTTTTTCACTAAGCCACCAGTGGAGGCCACTATTTTATATACCATCTGGTCGTTTTATCTTGAGACTGGCAAATATCTCTGAAAGGAAGCATTTTAGAAAAAAATTTTTTGTATAAAAGTTTTATGATGACTCTGAGGGGGGAAATAGATGGCATCATCGCCATTTTGATCAAGGTCATTTTCAAGGGCAAATACGGTCAACTTCATTTTTTTTAATGGAAACCTATATTTTTATTACAGATTCTTATTCCCCGTAAAAGAGCAAACAACTCTCATCTAAACTATTTTTGGATCAGATGGACAGGTTTCCATTAAAAAAATGAAGTTGACCATCATTTGACATTCAATCAAAATGGCGATGATGCCATCTATTTTCCCCCTCGAAAGGCATAAAACTTTCATACAAAACATTTTTTTCTAAAATGCTTTCTTTCCGATTGCCAAGATAAAACGACCACCCGCTATAAAACAGTGCCCTGCTAAAAGTGGCTTAGTGGAAAAGAGCCCTTAGATTTAACACTTTTTTTTTAAGCAGCCGAGTCAGATAAAACACGGAAAACACATCATTTGTACCAAAAATTTTATCGTAAAAGCAGAACTTTGTGGCAGTGTGCACTACGGATTTTAATGGTTTCTCAAACTTTTTTGTTTCCTTTCATATCGACGATGTTTTTTGTCTGAGTTGAATAAAAATCCGTAAAATAGTCAACTAAGCCCACTGCCATCTTCTTGTTACGCATGCAAAGAGCCAAAACGTTTGTTCTTTTAAATTACATAGTTTTCAAAAACAAAAAAGTGACACCCTCTCAAAAAAACACGTTAAAAAAATGCACTGGTTCTTGGGTTCTTGCAGATCCTTAAGTGATTAATTGTTTGTTATACTTTTATGAAAGGCTGAAGTGTCAGGAATCAGGATTCTGCTACAAAAAATTAATTAAAATCGGATATCAAACAAAAAAGTTATTGCACAAAAAAAAATATGACATTCTCTGGCCCACGGTGGATACATATTATTATTATTCTATTAAAGGAAAACAATTTTTTTAATGGCGCAGCCAATATATACCTACCCACCAGTGGTCGGAAGTAATGCATTACAAGTAATGCTTTAGCTGGTAATGAGTAATTGTAATGCATTACTTTTTTTAAATAGTAATGGGTAATTGTAATGCATTACATTTTTTTAGTAATTGTAATGGAAAACCATTACTTTTTCCATTACTTTTTTTACCCTTAATTGATAAACGCAAAAATAAAACTTTTATAAAAAATTTAATTCTGTGAAATGAAATAACCACCACAGGAAGTAGCTAGGTACTACTGGTATCAGTATTAACCCTAACCCAGCGGGGTTCTGTTTACCTACCGCCTCCAAAGCAAACATTGATGCATTCTGAAGAGATTTTCCTGCTATTTTTAAGTAGCGATATTCTCTGCAATAACTCCTGATCAAACGGGGGATTAAATATTTCTACAGAATTGAAATAATTTCTTAGCTGAAGAAAATAAAACTAACTTTAGCAATCTCAAGCAGTGGTAAATTTTGAAACGCAATTGTTGTTATTCAAATTAAATTAAAATTAAATAATAAATTTACTGTTTTAAAATAATACACCTACAGTTTTTTTATAACGTGGCATTTTTTTAAAATTCCAATTAGAGTTGGCCGTGTCTGGAATGACGTATGTTTCAATTTACTGCAGATCTCAAAATCTGTCAGCTGCAATTAGAAATTTAAGAAATGTCATGTTAAAAGTAATGTATAAAGTAATGCATTACATTTATTAAGTAATTGTAATTGTAATGCATCACTTTTTGAAAAAAGTAATTAGTAATTGTAATGCATTACAATTTCGACGAAGTAATGTGTAATGGTAATGAATTACTTTTTAAAAGTAATGTTCCGACCACTGCTACCCACTTATTTCCAATTTCTAAAAAGGTATTCTGATTCTGTAGACAAAAAAGTTGTATTCACTGTGTTCCCAATGTGTCAAATTTACAAGTTTTTATACATTGACGACTTTATACAGGGTGGTAAAACGACTATCAAATTTGAAATTATATTAGGGCCCTTGTTATACATTATTATTTGTAAACCAGTGCAAACATTTTTAAAATCCATCAACTCCTTTAAAGTTGCAGCAAAAACTGGAGTTGAACGAATATATCGAAAAGTTTTACGCCATTGGATTCGTAATGAAATTAGCTTTGAAATTATGCGTCACAAAAGTGGGGGTTGCCATTTGAAATTCTAAAGTTGGGGTTCATGGGGGTTAGGGGATGTGTTCTGAAATACCACCCACCACGGATTAATGTATCCCCCTAGAAACAAAAATCGACCTGTTCCGAGCATTTTTCAAAAAAAATGGCTTTAAATATGGAAAAACTGGCTTGTTTCGTTTTCATTTGTGGACATTTTTACATGAGAACCTACCTACAAGTAATTTTTCTTGGCTATTTTCTCACGTTCCCACATTTGGTTTGTAAGTAACTACATAATGCATATTTATACTTTTTAGTTAGAACTAAATTAGGAACCCCTTTCAAAGAACTAAAAACATCCCATTTAAAAAAAGTAAATTTTGGTGCTTATCTAACGAATGCGACGATTGTTTTTTTTGCACGATCGGTCATTTTCATCGCTTACCAACGATGTTTTCAGGTATTGATATGGTGATACTTACCGCCCTAGGTTTCTTTTGCGATTTACAAGCCTTGACGACTGAAAATCGGGTGGTAAATATCTGTTGCCAGCTTGAAACTGTCAATGAAAACTGTTATAAAACTCGTTTTTTGCTTTAATCACTATTCTGATCGTGGAAAAAATTTAATAAGGTAGGTGCCACCGGTTTTCGGGCTAAAGCCCTCGATCTCCAAACTTATTACCCTCAACCGGTAAAATGCACCTATCGCCCTTGATTAGAGATGTGAGCTTTAAAAGTTTCAGTTGCAAAGTTTCAAAAACTTTTCATTTCATTGAAAAGTTTCAGCCTATGTTGAAATTTTTCACTTTTTCTTGAAAAGTTGTTGAAATTATCAATGCGGTAATAATAAATAAACTTCCACCGATAGCGCCGCCAATTCTAGGCGTTCTAAGTAGTATCAGTACCCATTCAGCACTGGAAACAGTGAAATGAAGTGAAATACTACTTAAAAGATGAAAACAGCGATGAATTTTAACGTTTAATGCTTTTATTTTGTCTTATTAACTTGTTTACCTCTACACTTACTATTTTTGTCATTTAATATTATATTATGTTCCCTATTCAGCTGTTGTAGATTTATTTAATTCTCCAGAATACTTTATACTATCGTAGGACAACTTTTCATTTTTTTTTTAAACTTTTCAAAATTTCATGAAAAGTTTCAACAAATGTACTTTTCATGAAAACACATCTCTACCCTTGATGATTACAAGACAAAATTCTTGAATTTACTGTTAATTATAATCATCATAAAAATAGAATTCTTTGTATATTCAGTACAATAACCAAAAATTAGTTTATACATTGACACTGATTCGCTCATTTATAAATTCCTGCTGGGACCGTAATACCTACTCTTCAAGAGCATAATTATGCAATTTCTCCGCGAACATTAATTAGCGAGATCCTCCTTTATTACAAATTGATCACGCCCTCGGAAAAAGGTGTTGTCATCGCTCATTTTTGAAATTACTTAAAAACCAATCAATTTTGTTATTCGAATATCGTCGCCCTTAAATAATGTAAGTGCTTTAAAGATAAGACCCTTAATCAATTTCGGGGGTAACAAAAACCGCACGTTATCAGCACAGGAGCAACAGGGTAGGCCGAGCGCCAGTCTGGATGCTGGAACGACAGCCAGGTAATATTGATCCAGCTCGGTGAACTCACCTGCCTAGCGCTCGTGTCCTATATATAGACGTATTAAACATACATACGGCCAACCGCACACCGTGGGGTCAAAACTTCCTGCTGCCGGACCTGGAGACCGGCTGTCACTAAGGAAACACGATTTCAATAAACGAAATCGAAGAATTGCAGAACAAGAAAGGAAATGCAATCTCGAGGCAATGGCATTAATCTGAAAATTTTATTTCTGCCAAAAAAGAGAATTATGATTTCAGGTTTGTAATTTGAAAGTAGTCACCTACCCCAGTACCTACATAGATAGCGAAGTTTCGAGCGTCTTTCTTTTTTAGTAAAATTCTCAAATACCTTAATTGGAATTTCAATAATGCTCTGAGCTCTGAACAACGATTTTCTTTTATTTGTGGTAGGTACATAATGTAATGTGAAACATGCTGTGTATTTGGGTTATAATTAATTATCTATAACGCTTATTATGTTCTAGTCCAAGTTCTGTATAAGACGTGTAAACAGATAAAGGTTGAAATTATACGTTGCGGAATACATAGAAACAATTATAACAATGACTTGTAACAACTACCGATTTTGTGTGTTAATTCGTCTATCACACCTAACTCAAAGATCCACCCCACGGTGAGAGGGTTCCTTCCGTTTTTTTTTGCTCAGAACATATTTCATTGCAAAGAAAAATGAATGAAATTAAATATCCAATCCTAGGTTTTGTTGAAAGAGGGCTCGTAGTTTCAATAATACCTAATAAATTATAATGAAGTGATATCCTAAAGTTCCTGTACTAGTCAAAATTATCGACGACACAGCCAAAACAAGACTTTGATAAAATGTTGTATATAAAATTTTACGATAAGACATAGATTTAGGCATGCATAAAGATCAATTATTATTTATTCAGTCTAGGTTAACAGATTAACAGATTTCATATTGGACGTTTTCAGTTTTACCTGAGCGGCGCACGCATGTTGATTCTCCATTGGCTGGTTGTCTGTACAGCTGATTTTTACCCAATGAGATCTTTTTTACCTGTGCGTTTTGTTGAAAACTTGGAAACCAACCTGCGCGTGTATTATATTCTTATTCATGTTGACACATTAGACGCTAAATTAGCATCCTCTTTATCCGACAAACTGAAGACGTGTATTCAAAATTTCGAAGGAACATTAAATAACACGCTACAGCCCAAAATACTGAATTGATTTGGTTCAAAACGGTTTAAGGAAGGTGGAGTAAAATTTTGGTATAGGAAGTAGGAAAATTTACTTGATTTTGGTTTTGGTAGCAATCGGCCAACGACAATAGCCTTTTCGACATATCGACTGCGAATTTTGAAAGATGACCACCATTTGTTTTTATCAACACATGGAAGGTCTTCAAATTATGTTCTAAAACATACAATCAAACTTAGTACGTACCCTTTTGGCAAAAGTTTAAAAAATTTGGAAAACTCCAGAAATACTTTTCCTCAGTGGATTGAAATTTATATAGGTGATAGCACTGGAAGTTGTGCAAGTTCCAGCTGCTTCCGAAGGTGCCCATTAAAACTGCGTTGTCAAGCTCACAAAATATATTTGTAAGAAACGTCGGCTGCTTATGCGAAGAAGCTAAAAATATCATGAGTAGAGAGCGGATTTTATGCCAAATGCATATTAATATGCATGCATATTTTACATATTGGTCATTTTTTGTCTTTTTCGCTTATTTGGAGAAAAATTGCATATTTATGTTTATTTCGCAAAATTTCTGGTAAAACCACCTTTAAAAATTGAGGCGGTTCTTCGAAAAACTGATTTCATGAATTTACCTGCATCCCTTTCCTGCTTAAGACACCTCGGATCAGGTAGACGGTTAACCTGTTTTTGCCTATTTACAGGTATGTACATAGAGAGGGAAGGTGTTATAGTGGGGGTTGATTTTTGCAGTTATTTTAAGTGAATTACTCTTAGTTCTTATCAGCCATGCCTAGGTACAAGAGTGCCCTCATTTGAAAAGCCATTTTGAGTTAATTTTTGCAATGTTTTTTAACCTCCCCAACTCCAATTTTTTCTAGAATGATAACTCGCGTGGTTATTTAGAATTTTACGTGCTTATATTTAGAGCTTATTTCGCTATTTTTTGGCGCATAAATATGCGCATATTTGACGGAAAAATTTCGCGTATAAATCCACCCTCTAATCATGAGTCGGTACCTAGATTTGTTCTTTCACGGCATTTGAAATATAAGGGTGCTTTCAAACCTCCCTAATAATTAATCTGTCTGTTTATGTGTTGTTTATATTTAAATTTTCGACTGTTAACATATAATTGGTGTACACTGTTTGTTAACAGACTAAATAATTTAGCGAATATGATGTCGATCTATTTTGTGTAAAATACAATTATTCTTTGGCAATTTAATCGCGACTTTCTAATTTTACTAATAATAAAAAAGTTAGCAATGGGTCGCAATAAAGAAAAACACCTTGTATAATGTTTACGCATGTGAATTCTTAGCTTCAAATATATCATATCATTTTGCATGTATTTTCATTCAATTACATTTAGATTAATAGATTACATAATATCCGATAGTCGAAAAATACTCGTGAAAAATTCATTAATGTGATGATCAGACAAATCCTACCCCTAACAAATAATAACGTTAAAAGGGCTGTAAGTATTTTGAGAAAAGTTCTTACCAGCTTCAGAATAGATGCCAAGGCACTACGTGAATCGTGAGCTAGTTGTCTGTTTTTATAGCAAGTACCCAGAACTGGAGAGTAGTTAACTACCAAGTAGTTAGAATACTATTTTAACAACTTTTTCCTAAAAGTAGTTAGTAGTTGAGTATAATATTTTGGCTGTAGTTAATTACTTAAAGTAGTTAACTACTTGCGGTAGTTAACTACTTTAATTACCCTTTTATAAAACTCGGAGGTGCTAATCGGAGATGGCCATTATTTTTACTTTTTTAAATAAAAACCATTTTTTGTTCAACGGATTCGGAATTACGAATTTTTCTGAGTCAGAAACAATTATCATACTTGACCTGAAGTGCAGTAACGATCACTCTAGATTTTCAAAAACAGCGAAGAAATCGGCGAGAAATAAATATTTTTGAAAAACGCACCCTTTCTCTTTTTCTTTCTCTCTTTTTTCCTTGGCTTAAAGTCTTCGAGTTTCACTTGCATTTTAAGTTAAAAAAATACTCATTTGTATTCTTGAGTACTCATTATTCTAACTACTTTTTCCAACGAGTAGTTAATTACTTAGTAGTTATAATTACTTTTTGATGAAGTAGTTAGTAGTTAACTATTTTTGAAAAGTATTTTACCCAGCTCTGCAAGTACCTAAGGGGTGTCCCATTGAGGATTGCAAGTGGCCATAACTTTTGATCTGTTTCGATCTGTTTTTTTTCAAGAAAATCGGTTCAGTAGATCTAAAGTTATTACCACCCGCAATTCTCACTGCGACACCCAGTATAAGCTGAAAGCAATGATTTTTTAGTTCTGGTAGTAAAAATTTTAATTCGTAATAATTTTTTTAAGTAAGTGATTCAAAATTATTATTAGGGTTTGAGTGGAACCGAATTTGTAGTGCCGTTGGCTGGCATTCGGCGTGACATATTAATTACTGTTAAGGCTGACATTTTGACGTATGCATTTTGATTGTTGTTGCATTGTTGTCACCAATTCTTTTGGAAGAGGTCATCGGTCAATAATGTTATGTTTTAAAGCTAGTAGTGAAATAGTTATTTGTTTAGCAAGGCAAAAAAATCACAGATTTATGAAGTTTCATAGCCGAGGCTAAGAATCCAGCCAAGGCAGTAAATCTGTTTTTTTGCCGTAGTGAACACATAATTTTTTCGCCGGTTATCATTAAAAAAGTGTAAAGTGTAACTAAAATCGTACTTTTAATAATAAGTATAATAATCGGCGAAAAACAATCATACTTTTAATATCACCACAGTCATATTAATAAGCGGAATAAAATACAATTCTACAGGTACCTGATAGAATATACAATATACAGGGTAGAACGTAAAAACAGAACCCCACGTTCAACATAATGTTTTTTTTTACTAATTGGCAGATTTCATTGAGATTCTTAATAATTTTATTTTTTGATAAGTATACCTAATCTAAATACTTAGTGCAACTCGTAGTATGTTGAGTAATAATGAAAATCAATCACAATAAACATTAGACATACATTCACGTGTCATTAAAATTTTTCCCCTCGTCCTACGGACTCGTGAGATTAGTCATGTTTCGTTTGTCTCTGTAATTATCGCTATCGGTACTTATCCTTGTATTATACAGGGTGTCTCAGTCCAATAACTTTTAAGTTACAGGACAGGCCATTTTACCTCTGAATTACTTCGTAAAATTAACTATTTCTTGGGTAACAAAGCATTTTATATTGACAGCCCAAGTAACACAGATGCCACAATCATAACACTTAAAGCTGTATACCTATTTTATAATAACTGCAGAAGTCTCTTATCGGTTGTATTAAAGCTTATTTCGGAGGCAATTTACTGCCAACAACAATTTGGTGTTGTATACAAGCTGTTAGAACATTCTCCGAGCAAAAATATAAAGTAACTTTATAAAGCCTTTATTACAGTTTTATAAAGGCTCACGTGACTATGCTTATACAGTCTTAGCCTTCCACGTTAGCATTTTAGATTTATAGTGCCTGTACAATGCCTGTATAAGCTCTTATATGCTATTTAATAAACCTTTTATAGAGGTTATTATTTTCCGTATAAAAGCTGTGTAATAGAGTCGTAAGAATATTCTTACAACTTAATTTTGCAGCTTTTAGGCTCCTTAAGCTATATACACTTTGCAGCAGGCTTTAAAAAGAGTCTTTATAAATGTTGTATTACAGTAGTAAGGCGCATACTTTAAAAATGTCTTATAAAGGTATAATGCTCTGTTTGAGGTTTTTACCTGTATTCAATGCCTTTATAAATTAATTTACCTGCGTTGTTCGCAACGGCCATATTTTTTGGACTCAATGAGTGGAATATGGTGACGGCCATTTTGCTATTGCAGTAAAATCAAGCAAATTATTTAAACATATTGTCGTAAATTCCGTGAATTTGCTTAATATACTTTTTTCTGATAACAAGGACATACTATATTAATTGTCAGTTTTATTCTGGTCTCCGCCTGCTGATTTAATTTTTTAATTTTTTTTTTAAAGACCACAAAATCCGCACAATTTTCGAGGGGCATTGTTAGATTTACGAGTATTGAAGTATATTTATACAGTAAAATTTTCTTCGCACCTAGATTCTGCCTTCTGATGCAAATTTTGACAGTCAGTGTATTTTAAAATTTATTTGTACTATAACAAAAGCTCCCTGTTAAAGATGGAAGCCCATATTGATGAATAATTATTAATAAGACAAATTGGTATCTTTGTACAGTAGATATACAGCTAAAATGTTTTATATTACTGTCCAATTGACACATTTTTGCTGTATTAAAGTTCGCTATAATACAGGTATTCTACTGTATAAATACTTTGTAACACCTGTATAGATGCTGTAAAAACGTAACCACCGAGTGTTTAAGTTGTTTAAGTGTTGTAGGTGCAACTCTTATAAACTTGCTTTATAAGCTGCGCCTATTTTGGGTATATAAGTGCTTTATAAGTACTGAGTAATTGCTCTTACAGCTTTCTTATAAAACTTAAACCTTTATAAATTACCTGTGTAGATGTTCTTGCAGCTTTTATAAATACGTTTGTGTTACTTGGGAGTATGTTGTTGCCTAGGAAATAAATGATTTCTAACTTCAAATTACCTTATAAAATAGATCAAAACTCAAATCTGATCCGTCTACTTAAATCTCTTATACTTAACTCGAAAAATGTTGGACCCTGCAAGTTTTAGAGAAGATGTGTCGCCTCAGAATTTGTTGCCGAATACTCAATTAAAATTATAGCTGGTGGAAAGAATATTTGGGAGACTCTAAAGCCGCCTCATTACGAGGGTTGTAACTGTGACAATGACGCCCCGCTGCCTGGACAAACCCAGACGTTTGGCTTATCTGAGGCTCGTGGATATTTTAAAATTCCCAAGGTGGGCCGGATTTGCGAATTTTCATTATCTAACAAGCACAAATCGATTGATTATAGACAATGAAATGCTACTAAAATCATTGCACAGGCACCCAAGCAACTCATACAAGAATTCTTGCTATTTCATTTATTTTCGATTATTGTTGGCTAAATCGTTCTGTCTCTATGCTAATGACGATGATAATGAGATTTTGCCAGTAGTGGGTCGTCTGCGATTATCGAAATAGCCCCTATTTAAGGGAGAGTTGATGGATTTACACTTTCACTGTTTAGTGAATTATTCGTAGCTAGTGTAGTTAGTTAATTTAAAATCATGTGGAGACCTTGACTGAATCATGAATCAGATATAGTAGCAGTTCAGAATGTGGAGATCCAAATGGATTCAAATTATCTTTCTAGAATGTTCTCGATTTTTTTCAATAATGTGTTGGTGGCTTTAAAACTAAAATTGTCGAGTACGGCCCGTGGGAATAAATTAAAAATACCTACTAGTTAATAGGTACACCAGACACCTGTCTTTGTCCACGCAGCGGGGCATCGTTGTCACAGTTATAACCCTCGTAATGAGGCGGCTTTAAGGTTCTCCCAAATATTGTTTCCACCAGCGATAACGACGAGCGTTTTGAGACACCCCATATATGAAAATCTCCATCAGGAATTCCTATAAGAACGCTGGATAAGTTTTTCGTTCATTATTATTCTAAACTCAAAAATAGTCACGCTTGACCGCGATGAAGCCACACGCGACAACTGCAATGTTATCTTTTCTCGTTTCAACAAGACTGTTTTAAAATCATTATTCGTGACAAAGTTGGTGGAGATTCCCAGATCAAAGGCCCGAGAAATATGTCTTTTCCCAAGCAATTAATCTAAGCAAAATGAGGTCACGATGTTTACCCTGGAGAGTGTCGTAATGGCCCAGAAATAATGATATTCATAAACGGTGGTTGGGGCTCAATGTTTACAATCCAAAGTATCGATTAGCGGAAGACAATATCGCTCATAGAAATTATCTTCAGTTTCTAAACTATCTCGCTGTTATGCGAAATACTAGCAGCAACTGAAAACAACCTCAAGGACTACGAGTTTCATAATAGCATAGCTTTTGGCTATAAATTTTATAGAGAAAGTGAGCCAAAGTGCAGAAGTTTAGTTTCAACGTCAAAATTGGTGGATGCGCCGGGATAGAAATTCATCAATCTTTATGGCACGCCCTATCACTTGCATTTGTGGACAAATTGAGATATTCTAGCCCGTTAATTCAGATTACGGTTGTTTACAAGCATTCGGGTCACTGAACACGACAATAATTATGTTGAAATTGCGGGCGTATTTACTTAAGCTTTGGCCGTTAAAATTTAGCAATAAGTCATTCACAAACAAGTGGTTGTATAAGTGAAATCCCAGCTGACAAACGAAATGCGGGCCCTGCCCAATTATGTAGCGCATACGACCGTTAACAGCGCAGATCACGAAAAAAGGGCTGCGCTAACAGGTGTAAAGGGATTTGATGGAGCCAATTATATCCACTCCATTGCCCTAATTCGGATCTCGAGTTTTATTATTTGTAATTATTTATATTTTAACAAGATGATGTGATCTCGGAGATTTACGGCAATCAATTTTTTTTTGTACTTTGCTAAAAAAGCTGTTCATATAAAAGTAAAAAGTTGAATGGCAAGCAATTTATTATTTCAACCAAAAGCCACCGGAAGATGTACATCAATGCGATGTGTATCCCGTAGATGTTTATCACGGTAATGGCCGCCTGAATTTACTGGTGGAATCGGGTGCAGATTTTAACAATCTGCACCTAGTGGTAGTGCCTCCACAGACGCATCAAAAATGCGAATTGTTGAAAAATACATTATTAAAAAACTGTGAATTGGGATGAGAAACTTGAAATAGTTCTTTACAGTGTTTGCAGCAGAAAATGAATAAAAAAACACAAAAATTTTGCCAAGTCTGTCGAATTAGCACTGCAGGCAAGAAAAAACGTATTGCAGTTAAGTAGAAAATAAGACAATTTTGCAAATTTATGTTTTGGAGGGGATAAAATATTGTGAAGAGGGTGGAAAAGTTGTAAAGAGTGAAAATATAATCCAAATGAACAAATTATGAGGAAAAAGACAAAATTCGGCGTTCAGTGGGGATGAAGATTACCTGTGATTAAGTAGAATTACAAAATTTAACACTAACATAAGCCAATAATGCAATTTAAACTTTTGCAGAGGTTGAAATATACAAGGTGATTCACGAAGACCGTTCATTAGAAACTTTGGGGATCCACTTGTACTAGAATTTTGAAATTTATGGCGGAAAATATATTTTTTAAATGGCATGGAGAAATTGTCCACAACTTATTGGTTTTTCTATTTGTACCTAGGTACATGTGTTCAGCAACTCTGAAAGAATTAGGTGTCCAAGGGGGGCTTACCTTTCCTAAAAATTGCCAGAAGTGAAAAAAAACGAATTTTTGGAAGATGGGAAGGTCTTTTTGAACATTTCGTTTCCAGGGCTCCTAAAGTTACATTGTTTAAACCTGAAAAACGCTTTAAGTTCTAAAATCTTTGAAAATATAGAAAATAGGTATAGGGAATGTTAATATCATTTTTGGAGTAAATTTAATTTTGCATCTTTTGACTGTATAAAATTGTGGTACTCCCATTTGGAAAAATGGAGTTGTAGACAATTTTTATCCGCCATTTTTGGAAATTAATCTCCGCCATATTGTTACGTCAACAAGAACAACTGAGTAATCAGAAGAAAGCTCAAACCTTCTAGTTTCAATCCTCTCAGTTTGGTTCCTTAATTTTTAACCGTTTGGAAGATATACATTTTTCTATTGCGGATTGCAAATCAATTTCTTGATATATATTTTGACATATGTATGTCAAAAACGGTGACAGTTAGGTAGGCAAAACGAGGATCTTCCATTTAAAATAGCAAAAATGGCGGCCACTTCCGGTAAAACCGTAAGGGCTGGGGGGGGGGGGGGTTGAAATATTTTATTTTTGGTATGCGTGATCAATTATGGTATAGTACCAAATTTCAAAATTCTTCTACAAGTGCACCCCCAAAAGTTTCTAATGAACGGTCTTCGTGAAGCACTCTGTATACTTCCCTATTGCAAAGGAGGCTGCAGAATTGTAAAAGGTAAACTTATTATCGATGAAAAACGAAATTAGGTGCCCGAATTTTGCACAATTAACACTTAAGGGTTAAAAAATCGTAAAGGGGTATGAAAAGTCAAAGAAGATGAGAATTTATCGTAATTAACTTGAATTATAGAAAATTACCCGAAAATAAGCCAATTAAGTATGCAAATCAGACTTGTGGGGGTTGAAATACTTACATACCTATTGCGAAGGGGGCTGAAAAATTATAAAAGCTAAACAGAATCCAAATAAGTTCAGGAAAAACAAAATTTCGCGAACTTTGCGGTTGAAAAATTGTAAAGGAGGATGAAAAGTCAAAGGGGATGAGAATTAATCGTAATTAAGTAGAATTATAGAAAATAAGCCAATTACGCAAATCAAACTTTTGTGGGGGTTGAAAATGTTGAAATACTTATACAGGATGGTTCCTTTTTTACTGCTCGCCATTGGCATCTCCTAAACGGTAAGAGATACGGAGTTGGTTAAATCAGAGAAAAGTTGCGCTATGACCTGAAGAGAATTCACTGATATCTCGATTCGTTCCTGAGTTATTCTGAAAAATAAAAAAATAAAAATTAATATCTTCCTAATGATTGATGCTATTTAAATGAAAGTTGGAACTTTTATATTCTTGACAGCTGTCAATCGAATGGCATCCACAGAAATTTTGTAGCCCGTCTAGATTTAGAGCAATGACAGCCAACTTTTGATTCTCGTATGGTCGCCATATTGAGTTTTGACAACATGGGATACAGAAAAATTTTTTTTTTCAAAAATGTAATCAATATGGACTTTTTCGAAAAATCGTCAAGATTCTAAAATTTGTATGATAAATTTATAATAATCTGTTTTGAGGTTTAGTACAATTGGATTGAAAACTCAATAAAACAGATTTTGAAGTCGTCTGACTCAAACTTTAACATTTTTTCAAAAAAGTTCTTCCTAATAGTTACATTTTTGAAAAGCCAATTGTTTTGTATGTCAGATGTTGTCAAAATTTAGCATCTCGACAATGATGGTCATTGCTCAAAATCTAGAAGGCCTAGAAAAGTTCTGTCGATGCCATTTGATCGACAGTTGTCAAAAATATAAAAGTTCTAAGTTTCATTTAAATAGCATCACTAACTTGTTAGGGAGATAATTTTTTTAATTAAAAATCGCAATTTTCAGATTTTTCGGAATTTTTCGGAACGTATCAAGATATTGGGGAATTCTCTTCAGATTCTTAATCACAAAGAAATACCGCAATTTTTCTCTAATTTAACCAACTCCGTGTCTCTTACCGTTTTGGGGAAGCCAATGGTGAGCAGTGGAAAAGAAACCACCCTGTATACGTATTGCGAAATGAATTGAAAAATTGTGAAAAGTTTGAGTTCTCGAATTTTTGTGTTTCGGCATGTTAGGAGTTGTAGCGTCTTTAAGGGTGGTTTTTCACGAATGCTGATTAAGACATTTTGTGTTGTACCATTAATAAAGAGCTATCGAATGGTACTAATGTCAACCCTACATTATTCAGTGAAAATACGAGTTTCCACCACTAAATTTCACCCCTTTCGATTTTGTTCTGAAATTCATTCCTTTCCCGAAGATGCAATGTGCAAGACCCCACAGTTTCACAAAGATATTGATTCTCTGTCAAATTACAGGGCTTCATGAACCCCTAAATTCCAAACCCCTGTTTCATGCTCTAAAAAAAGTTGTGTTTTCAATTTCACCACCCAATCCAATGCGTTGAGAAATTGCGGCGATTTAGAGATTCATATTTGTAACAATTAATAGTTTTTCGGTTTTTTACCTCTAACTCCCACCCCCTTGATCCGATATCTGCTTTCGTTCTCAAGTTATCCGACGGACAAACTTGAGGAGCGAGCGAGCGAATAACCTAAAACAAGAGTGCCTCACATACTGCTACGGCACTAAAACTAGCTAACTAAAGTTTCGGAAATGTATATTCTGTCCGCATACATTGTCAGTCACCCTGGTTTACTACAATAGCACTCTAATTACGCGAGGAAGAAGAAAATTCAACAAAGAGGACTGTAATAATAGTGAGGCACTTGACAGAAGCTTCCTCCATGAATAAGTGATTCCATTCCAGCCTGAATTAGTATAAAATCCAACACAGAATCAAGTTTTAATATTTAAAACCGAAAGCGGTGTTTTTGCCCAACAAGATTAAAATTAATAGTCGCAAATTTTGGGTGCAGAAAGCGATAAAAAATCACTCGGCCCCAACTAATTTATTTACGGTCTGTAATAAATCCGTTGCACAAACTAATTCTCGCTTTTCGGATCTCAACTGGGGAATCTCGTGATGGGAAATCTCCAACCGGTCGAGATTTATCCGTTTTTATTATTTATCGAAAATTATAATGAAAGGCCACGCTTTCCTTGAACGCACGTGGGGGTTCATTTCAAGGTGCGCAACAGAGTGCCCGCATTAATGGGAAACCTCGGGACACATTGTTCCCGGCACGCCGAGCTTAAATCCTGATGGGAGTTAATTTATCCTGCATTCTCCCCACTTCTATTCATATCCGCAACTTGGGTAAATACGAGTAACATGTTTTCCAAACGGCCGATTTAGCATCAAAAATGTGATACCGAGATTCTGAGGCGAGATCAGGTGCGTCATTATGTAAATGTTATGATAAAGAGCGATGTAATACGTATGTAAACAAGTTTTTATGGAGCTTACAGGTGATTCTGATCTTTGCAGAACGGCTTTAGTGAAAAAGAGGAAGGACTACCTACTAATCCTACTATTAGGTGTTTTTATTAGTGCGGCGCATGTTCATTTGAAATGTCAATTCGAAAATCAAACAATTGAAATTTTCGTTCAGAAAGAATTTTGGAGTGATTGCAGTAATTGGTTGTGGGGAGGGGAGGTTAAAAAGTTGTCGATGTCCGTCATGTCCGTACGATATTCATTGTTAGTGAACTTTTTTCCTACGACACTAACAGAAAGTGAACGTTCCCTCTCCTTTTCTAATCTTTGGGGAGGAAAGTAGTCACTTCCTTCCCTTGGGAGGAAAGGGGTCATTTTCCTACCTAGGGAGGAAAATAGTCACTTTCCATCCTTTCTAAGGAGGGGAGTGGTGAAAGAAGGAGGAAAGTGCTCACTCTCCATAGAGGATCTCTCCCTTTCCTCTCGTCGCCAAAGGGCTGAGAGGTTACCTAAATTCAAATCATTGTCCCAAACTGGATATGAATTATAAGCGAATATAATATTTTACTGCCATCTAGGGGTGCATAATCTGGCATTGATATACAGGGTATCCCTCGACGAGCGTCAGTTGGCCGTATCTGGAGAACTGTTTCTAGCATCGTCGTGAAAATTTGTACACAGGAGTTTCAATGAATTTTGAATCAGCGTAAAATATTTTCATAATGGCACACTTTCGGTTATACCGGAAATAGGTACTAATTTTCTTATTTTAAATGGAACAGTCTGTATATTATGATATTTTTGGATTCTACGTTTAATTTATTCTAGGTGAACTTTTACTCAACTTTTACTAAGAATTTCTATGCCAAAAATAACCGGTTTTGAGAAAATCAAGAATTTAGCTTTTTTATGTCAAGTGCAGACCTAACTTCAAAAAGCTGTAACATCCTTACAGTATACACCCATGGACTCAAATTGGGTGAAATACAAGGGGTTGACAACTTGGAAATTTTAGTGTACAAGCATGAGAAATTTGTACAATTTTTTTCAGGAATTTTGGAAACTTGAAATTTTTTTGGAAATTTTGGATATTTTTACATGATTTTGCACATTTTCTGGAATTTTTTTATAAATTATGGAAGTTTTGGTGTACAGATTTTTACCTAGTTGTCAACCCCTCGGGATACTCTGAAAGTTGCGGGAGACAAAATGGTGGATCTAGAGGACATTTTGAATAAAACAGCTTGGGATACCCCAAGGGGTTGACAACTTGGAAATTTTGATGTACAAGCATGAGAAATTTGTACAATTTTTTTCAGGAATTTTGGAAACTTGAAGTTTTTTTGGAAATTTTGGATATTTTTACATGATTTTGCACATTTTCTGGAATTTTTTTAGAAATTATGCAAATTTTGGTGTACAGATTTTTGCCCAGTTATCAACCCCTCGGGATACCCTGAAGGTTGCGGGAGACAAAATGGTGGATCTAGAGGATATTTTGAATAAAACAACTTGGGATACCCCAAGGGATTGACAACTTGGAAATTTTGATGTACAAGCATGAGAAATTTGTACAATTTTTTTCAGGAATTTTGGAAACTTGAAATTTTTTTTGGAAATTTTGAATATTTTTACATGATTTTGCACATTTTCTGGAAATTTTTTAGAAATTATGGAAATTTTGGTGTACAGATTTTTACCCAGTTGTCAACCCCTCGGTCAAATACATACAGGGTGTTCTCTGCAAATTTTTAAACATGATCAACTCCATTGGTCAAAAAGTAATTTTTTTCAAATGGAATACCCCAGCTATTTTAAGGCACATCGATGCAGAATGCATGTTTGCCATATAGTTGTGGCATTCCATTTGAGAAAATTGACTTTTTGACCATTCAAGTTGATGATTTGCAGAGAACACCCTGTATGCATTTGGCCCAATCTGAGTACAGGGGCGGATGCACCCTACATTAAACTTCATGCCAAATTAATATCGTTTTCTCATTTCATACTGTAAGGATGTTACAGCTTTTTGAAATTAGGCCTGCACTTGACATAAAAAAGCGAAATTCTTGATTTTCTCATAAACGGTTGATTTTTGAAGTACCAATTATGTAGGTACAAATTTTCAAAACGCCCTCTCTTGTTTAAACAAATAATCAGTGAATAATTTAGACAGGTCAACGCGTGGCTTGCCTTAGAGTACCTAAAGTGCCCTTCCCTCCCTTTGGTACTTACTGTCCTCGGCAACTGTCCAGCGGGTGGAAATTATGCACTTTCCTCCCTTGTAATACAAATGGCTATTAAAACACGCGACAATCACAGTAAAGGTTAACAGTTCTCCGACTTGTTTCATTTTTTTATTCTTTTATGTGAATGTTGTTTTTTGTAGGTATTTCAGTGGTTTTAAAACAGTTTTTGTCTATTTTTCAATCCTTGGCGAATCCTCTTATATTTTGATATCCAACATGCCACTAGCTGAAAATACACCAAAATATTTAAAATATCCTGTATTTGCAAAAATCCAAGAAATATGCCCCAAACTCTTATTAGAAACACCCTGTACTTGCAAAAATTCAAGAACATTTTGATATAGTTATTTACGTAAAGAGTATGGAAAGTGATCTTTCCTATTGAGGAGTTGCAAGTCCAGGAAAGACACTTTAAATGTGAGTTACGTATTAAATATTTTAGGTGCTCGCAACATATTTTCTGTTTGAAATTAAATATTTTAATTCAAATTATCTAAACTGAAAAATGTGAGGAGCCTACTAAAAATTAACACGGTAACAAAACAAAATCCATAATATTCCGGTGAAATTTCACTTTCCAGAATATTCCGGTGAAATTTCACTGTCCCGGACTTCGACTTTCCGGTCCTAAAATTGGCCGGAAGAATTAATTTTTCACTTTCCTGCACTAGTCCGGGAAACGTTACTTTCCGGTCCTAAAATTGACCAGAGAAGTTAACTTTCCGGTCGAGCGCCTAAAATAGTTATTTACGTAAAGAGTATGGAAAGTGATCTTTCCTGGACGAATAGGCAGAAAGCCTGCGAGTCCAGGAAAGACACTTTACATGTGAGTTACGTATTAAATTTTTTAGGTGCCCGCAAAATATTTTCCGTGTGAAATTAAATATTTTAATTCAAATTATCTACACTGAAAAATGTGAGGAGCCTAGTAAAAATTAACACGATAAGAAAATCCATAATATTCCGGTGAAATTTCACTTTCCCGGACTAGTCCGGGAAAGTTGATTTTGCGGTCCCAAAATTGACCGGGAAAATTAATTTTTCACTTTCCCGGACTAGTCCGGGAAAAGCCACTTTCCGGTCCTAAAATTGACCGGAAAGGTTAACTTTCCGTTAGAGCGCCTAAAAACATTTTTTTTTTGAGAACAACAATGTTGTTGACTGCATGCTACTAAGAAATTACAAGATTTTTTTCATCCACGAAAAACCATTGGCCCAATAACCGAAAATACGCTCCATTTTTGCGGTTACAGGTCTCTTATGCAAAATTCCAAGTTTCAGCTTCCTCGTATTTAATTAATATCGCGTTTCAATTTGTCTTAGGAATATCTATTAACAAGACCGCAAATACATAGAGGTGAGGTATGAATATAACATAAGGGAGGCAGCTACCTTGTAATTTAAGGCTGACCCGGAGTTGTAACCTTCCTGCAGATTGAAAAATCGATGCTTTATAAAAAGAAAATATGTTTTCCGGAACGGACAAAATTCGTGCATTTATTAAATTCTCATCATGGATGCAATTGCATTTTCATGCTTTAACTATTAGTTGAAAGATCAGGAAATCTTGGTATCTGCCTATTTTTGTGGCCCTTTTGATGCCCTCTTATAGCAACGGTTTTATTAAGAAAATGTCCACCCTAATTCTATATCCTTATTAAGAAGTCCTGTTATTATGAAATTACCGACTTTTACAGGAACCCTTTTGATATTTTTCCAAGATGTCACATAAATGTAACATATTAACATATGATGATGTAGCAGAAACATTATGATAAGCATGGTTAGTTTCGACAGTAGGTAATCTTCAAAAGAGTACCTAACAGTGATCATAAGACGGGGGTTGTGTGAGTCAGGATTTTTTCTGTTTGTTTGTAAACCGGATTTCAGTTCCATCAAAATTTCAGTCAGTGTCAAAAAGTAGAAGCACCACTGACACGGATCTAAGTGTCATGCTCGAAATAAAAATCGACCTATCCGAGTGAATTTATTTGGTTTACGAAATATTCGGGGTATCGGGGTGATGGCTCCTTTTAATTGGAACGCTCTGTATACCGCAAGTGCATACCGTGACAAAATATTAGTATACCTACGGTTTATTGTTGATTATTTCCAAATTAACTTTTAAACCAACCACTTTAAATCATTTTAAACCTTCTACCCAATCTTTAACAGTGCGAAATAATCTTACAGAATACCACTCGTGCATCGCTATTGCAACTGGTTTCAAAATTTAACCGATTTAAAATAGCCTGTACTTGTATTATAAGCGAATATTCGTGAGTCCGTTAATTCTTGGGGCAAATAGGGCTAAATCCATCAGCAACACTGAGTAATTCTAGATGATTCTAATTTTGTACCCTTTAAGGAGTAAGAATACCAATGTATCAATACTTTATTAATTATTTTCCCTGTAGAATCTAATTTCCCTGGCCTATAGTGTCTCCGTTAAAAATGGCTCAGCAATAATTATCGTAATATGTATAGGTAGTCTTTGGGACCCATGGAAATTCATTTATTTTATTTTTTGCAGTCATTTCTCATTGGTTATTCTGCAATCGTTTCAATGGCGCTGACAGTTTTAAATCACATTTAGACACCGGGCTATTTATAAAAAAAAGCCTTAAGAATATTACCTCGACAGTGAAAGATTGCATTAGTATACTTTCATAAATCAAGGGCCGTTTCTTCTTTAACTAAATCATTTAGGTATTTGTCCTTTCAATTACGTTTTCAAAAGGAACGTAAGAAAAATGTAATTAAATATTTCAATGGAAAGTTATTCTTTACATAAGTTAATTAGTATGTTGTGATGAAAGCGATAGTGAAGCTCCTCTTCCATTCAAAGGGTTCTCCGCAAATTCACGTTTCATGGAATTATGGATTAGAGGGATGTAAAGTTGCGCTGAAACTTTGAGTTTTATCGTGTTATTTCGTCGATTCAATTGATGGTATCTTTAGAATTTAGAATTTTGAGCAAAGTTTTCACCATCACAAAGGTATGAACCTGGATTTATATCACTAACTTCGTCTACATATTTGAAACCTTGCTCACATATTATCATAGCTGCGTAAGTGCTCATTTGCAGTATGGCATCATTTGCTGGGGTCACTCATGTCATGTTGGGAGGCTCTTGGTAATGCAAAAAAGAATTATTAGAACAATCTTTTCCTTGGGATATAATCACTCGTGCCGCAAAATTTTTGTGAGATTTGGAGTTTTAACAGTGTTCAGCTTATATGTGTATAGATGCGTTTGCTATGTGTTTAAACATTTAGCCGAATATGTGCATCGTAGTGAGGTCAGCAGCTACTCAACTCGTGGAAAGGGTCGACTTGAAATTCCTAGAATCAGGTCTTCCCAGTTTGAGAATGGACCCCTTGTGTCGTCAATACGGTTATTCAATCACTTGCCGGGTGAATTGAAAGACATGACTAAATTTCCTATTTTTAAACAAAATGTTAAAAAAATATTGGTTGAAGCTGCCTTATATTCAATTGATGAATTTTTCTTACTAAAGTTTTAATTAAACTTGTTTGTCGTTGACCAAATTGTGTTGTGTTTTTTACTTCTATGTGTTATTTGACAATGTCTCAATTGTACGCCAAATTGTACTCCAGTAGACAACATATTTATTATTATTATTATTATTATTATAATCTAAACAAGGCGCAAAAGGTGTTGAAATCAGTAAATACATTCTAAATCAAGTAGGTACTCATCTGTGATCTGCGGACGCAAATAAATTTATTTTCGAATTGTGGCATTGAGAAAGCACCTGTATTAAGAGGTCAATTATTGTCAGTCGGAGTCGACCTTACATTCTAAAGGGTGACCCATAAAAAACCGGACAGTTTTCTTTTTTTTGTATATCTTCGTTAGGTTTTGTGCAATGTTTTCGAAAATTGTCCTTGAAAATGAAAATTAATCCACCCCTAAATTTTTGGTGAATTTTCTTCCAAGACTCTAAATCGCATAATTGGCAACAAAAAGAACAGAGGCGATGAAAACTCGGTAGCCATTTTTGTTTAAGTTGTAATTATGCAGATTATTAGCTTAATTTACAACTTAAATTAACAATGCAGATTAATCTGCTCAATTTACAACTTAAATCAAAAATGCCTACAGAGTTTTCATCGTTTCTGTACTTTTTCTTCAAATTATAGTCCAGGGGCTCATAACAGAATTTTCGGGTATCATAGTATTCTGCTGCAGACTCCTATTACTTTACATTTCCAGTCTTGGAGATAGCATAGGACCAATTGGCATGCATGTACAGTGGATGTACTTGTTAGGAGGAATTTTTGAAATCATCATTTTGGACAAGAAAAAAATATTACAGTATTCTGTCTGAAAGTTGTACCGATCTTTGAATAAGAAGAAATCATCCGACAGATTTAATTGGCATTAACTTCGAGTGGATGGAAGGGGTCGGCAGCGTGGGGTGAAATGAGCTCATTTAAAGCATAGTGGGGTATCATAGTATTCCTGCTGCCATTTGGCAAACAACCTTATTTTAGCCTACATTAATAGAATATAATATTGGCATTCACCTAGGGTGGATGAAAAGCTCGCTAACTTGATTTAAAGATAGGCGTCACCACGATGACTTGGGTATAATAGTATTTCGCATGCCCTTTGATTTTTAGGTTATATAGTCTGTGTACAACACAAAAATATAATTGGCATACAAATTCATAGGATGCATACGCTGGCGCTGGCATGCTCGAAAAAAATTCTTTTTATTGAAGTAAGTTTTAAGGCGGATTGTATAAAAAATTGACAATCTGTGCGTCGAATCCAAGCATCAAATCACTTCGCTACGGTTTCGTGCCGTTTGTACACCGTCCATACGGTACACGGTACACGAGGCGCCGTCATTATTTAACTTAAAAAATGTTTTTCATCCCTAAAATGACATTTTTTGAAAAAATGCACTAAGGTTTTCGATCCGGCAATGCAACACCTATCAAATTCGATAATAATAATAATAAGTTTGCTAATAAAAATTCAAAAAGTGAAACGTAAATTTCCAAGAAATGGCATTTAGGTTTTTGATCCGTCAAAGCAACAGCTATAGAATCCAGTAGTAAGAAAATGCTCTCTTGCTAAGAAAAATTCAAAAACCGGGGCACAAAGGTTTTCCACCCGATAAATTATCAGCTATCAAATTCAATACTAACAAAATTGCAGCAGAGAAGCTTCTGGAACCTCCCCAACGCGTGGGTCTGATTTCCGTGACTTGTGCTTAAGATTTTAAAGTTGATATGCCCAAATTGCACTTCCCGTGGACCAATTGCTCCCAAAAGCCTTTCAGCTCTTCAACGGGTTACCTACCCTCCATGTACCAAATTTCGGGCAAATCGATTAAGTAGTTTGAGCCAAGCCCGACGAGAGGGGGGGACAGCCGGTGCAAATGCCCCGGGCCCGGGGTGATCTTAGGGGCCCGGGCCCGGGCCTGTCTCGCAAAATTCACCGAAAAGTCGAAAACGCCGCTTCCCGATTGTGCAATTCGCAAAATCACTGAATTCAAAACGTAAACACGCAACACCCTCATTGTACCATAATACCATATTCCAATAATGTAATTTCGAGAATCCCAGATTATTTCTTAAAAAACACTCTGTGACCTTTTTTGTCGAGGAATCACTCTTTTTAGGAAAATAATCGTAAAATCAGTAAAAAAATCGCCTTGCTAAAGTTAAGTTTTATATTTTCTTCCTTGCGTTTGTATTCTGAAGTGCTGGGAAAATGCGTGACCTTGAAAGTTACAAAAATTTTCGCCTGCGGCGCCACTTTATTTTTTCAGTTACTAATTTTTTAGGGAACTTTAAAAAAACCATTATTATTATTATTATTAAAGGGCCCGTAGATTTCAATTGCCCCGGGGCCCGCCGTGGCTCTCGACGGCCCTGGTTTGAGCTATAACGTGGTTTCAGTGTTATTACAAAATTTCGATTTTTCTACCCAAAGGGTTCTAATTGCTAATAAATTTTGCCCCCCAAACCTCCTTCGTATTCCAGATATTTTTATTTGCGCGCCTTAATGCACGCGATGCAAGAGTGTGTTGCCTGTGATTACTTACTTTAATTTATTTTACGCAAAAAAGCGTAAAACAGCAAGTTCCTTTTAAAATCAATTTCCAGCAAGAAAAAAATTATTTTAACTTAGATTTTTTTAGAATCAATTTTTTTCAAACTTTCACATCGTATGCAGATTAAATTACCTTTCTAATGAGAGGTCACATAACCTCTCGTGCCATATACATTTTTGACCTTTATGTCATAACTTCGAAATTTCAAGGTCACAGCGCATTATGTCAACGGAAATCGGTTTAGTTTCTCGACTAATGCTCCCGTTTCCAATTTGAAAGCTCTAACTTAAGTGGTTCCAGAGATGCAGGGTGTTGGGGGCGGACTTTTGGTCCTCACTGTATATCGGGTTACATCCACTCCATTTGAATGCCAATGTCATAATCACTTCTAATGCTACCATATCTACTTATTCTCAAAACCTGAGCTGGAATACTATTATACCCAAGTCATCGTGGTGACGCCTATCTTTAAATCAAGTTAGCGAGCTTTTCATCCACCCTAGGTGAATGCCAATATTATATTCTATTAATGTAGGCTAAAATAAGGTTGTTTGCCAAATGGCAGCAGGAATACTATGATACCCCACTATGCTTTAAATGAGCTCATTTCACCCCACGCTGCCGACCCCTTCCATCCACTCGAAGTTAATGCCAATTAAATCTGTCGGATGATTTCTTCTTATTCAAAGATCGGTACAACTTTCAGACAGAATACTGTAATATTTTTTTGTTGTCAAAAATGATGATTTTAAAAATTCCTCCTAACAAGTACATCCACTGTACATGCATGCCAATTGGTCCTATGCTATCTCCAAGACTGGAAATGTAAAGTAATAGGGGTCTCCAGCAGAATACTATGATACCCGAAAATTCTGTTATGAGCCCCTGGACTATTATGCGTATAGAGCTTTGGAAGAAAATTCACCAAAAATTTAGGGATGGATTAATTTTCATTTTGAAAGACATTTTGGAAAGAGGAAATCCTGTCTAAACGCCTCTGTCATGTGTCAAAGGATAACGAAACTCCATTGGCCTAAATAATGGTGTTAAATGAAAGTCCTTAGGAATGACACTGATGGTGCGAATTCAAATCCAATGAGTGGTATCGACAACCTCAACCTTCAGCTACGTCGAGTATAAAACTAAAAAATATCGCACAAAAACTAACGAAGATATACAAAAAAGAAAACTGTCCGGTTTTTTATGGACCAGCTTTATATTGAAGTTCATCCCTTAAAGTTTTTTCGTTCTGTTATGTGAGCACTCTTGTAAAGATATTTTCATGTTCAATTTTAATTTTTTTGATAAGGTACGTTATTGGACATTGTCAAATTTTAAGTCCAAAACAAGTGAAAATTAGGAGGTTGTCATATTTGAGAGGTTTTATAGAACGGGTTCCGACTGTAGATTAGGTATGACGCATTTTTGAAATTTAGATAACCAGAGCTTCAGAAACTAGCCCAAAAACATGCAAAAGTTACATGCAAAAGTTCAATTACAGTTTTTTTCTCCAGCCGGTAGAAAAGTAGGTTTTGCTCACCACATTTGAGGTAGTAAATATGCTATTTTCCCCTAAGTAATAAAAGTAAAACTGTACTGACGAGTGAATATTTAAAGAAAACTTACAAAAATGACACCTGGTTGACAGTTTTAAAACAAACAATTATCACAATTCTTATTTTTAATGATCAGTAATTATTTTGAAAGTGTTAAATTACGCCTTAATGGGACTCGCTGGGAAAAAAATTGTATTTATACCTTGATAAAAAAGTGCTCTTGCAGCCCTTGCGCAGTTTACAAGAGAACACTTTCTTTACCTTGGATGGAAATTATATTATTATTTATTCTCATTGATCCCTAGGTATAGTTAATTATACAGGTATCTGCGAATTCGACCACAAAATAAGAACTTTATCTTCAAATCACCATTACAAAGGCTATGGTTACTGATATCGATTTGGCCCGTTAATAAAAAGTTATGCGATCCAATATGGTTTATGATTTGTTTAGTTTCCAGTTAAACAACTAATTAATAATTGTGCACATTATAAAACAAAACCAATTACAAATATTTAAATAATTCCGCAGTATATTCTAATATAAAGTAGTAATATAAGTGGGATTAAACTAAATTTTACCACGGGAATCCCAGTCGTATATTGTGATAGTTCCCTGTATCAAATTGCTGTACCTACATAATGCAAGCATGAGGTGGCTTACTGATAGTGTAAAACCCGCTGTTTAATTCAAATGTACAATAGGAATTAGCGAGTTACCTACACCTGCGTTAGTCGACATCAAAATATACTGAATCGTGTTTCAAATCGGATTATTTCTCGCTACCGGTTAAATCCGTTTACGATATAATTGGGAGTTAAAATCTTTTGCTATTCTTCGGAAATACATGAACGGGGTTGAGTAAATCCGTAAAACAAGTGAGGAATAGGTAGAGCCGTTTATATCCGCTATTTTAGGCCCGACATTGCCATCCATCACGGTAAACTGTCTTCCCGAGGAGCAATGCTCCTCCATTCATCATCGTCTAGCGATTTGCACCATTTTTGCCTTAATGACGTTGTTTAGAAGGGGCAATTTCCCAACAGTTTCGAATCCACTGGGAATAATTTAATTAAAAAGTCAAACTTGAAGGTTTTGCTCATCTTTTTCTGCCCTACCGTCAAATAAAAGAACTGCATTAAAGGGGAGAAATAACTTTCTAAAAATCCGAAAAACTAAAATTTTCTAACCTTTAAATATTTTTAGAAGCCAGTCATTATTTGTTTAAGGCAAATTCGTATTAACAAACACGACTTAGTCAAAATACACGGTGCAAATAGATCAAAGGGTCAGAATTACAATTCCGGAGACGTTTTATAAGCCAACAGTTCAAAGTTGCGACGCACTGTTTTACATTATGTATTTATTAACTGCATTAAAGCCTTTAATTATAAATATTATCGTCCCACATGCTACCAGACAGTAAAATTTAACTACGATTTAAACGATTCAAATGTACCGGAATTTCATTCATTATTTGCTTCAGTAGATCTACTAAAAATTAATGCAAAATACAATCATATTCATTTCATGTAGGAATAATTTAACTTCTGCTTTTGTTAGACTGATGTTTTGCTTTTCACTCAATTACAACATTAGCATATTCTGTGAAAAGTACAGTCAACCGCAATGATAATATTCCCCCATTCATGTTACCAGTTTATTATTTTTGCGGTTGACTGTACCATTACGCTTGAAACACAAAAAAAAAACATTTTATTAAAACGACTCGAGTGGGATACAAGTCTTCACAACCCATCTTGAGTGTCTTTTGTAAGAATCTGTCTACATTGTGAGCGGTCTCTGGACATAACTTTATCTCCCGAGTGTACCGAGGGCTACCTATTAGAGATGTGAACTTGAAAAGTTTCAAAAACTTTTCATTTCATTGAAAAGTTTCACTTTTTCTTGAAAAGTTGTTGAAATTATCAATGCGATAATAATAAACTTCCACCGACATCGCCGCCAATTCTAGTCGTTCTAAGTAGTACCAGTACACATTGAGCACTGGAAACAGTGAAATGAAGTGAAATAATAATAATAATAATAATATAATTTATTGCTGAATGTCTCGTTCAATACATACAAAATTAAAATAGGTACTTGAAACATAAGCTGGAGGCATTCGCAATCCCAAGGACGGGGTTCAGGCAGCATGCAAGGTTTGCACTCTTGCATACTGGCCCAGTCTTCCACCCCGCCCTTGTTAACGAAAACAAGAGAAAAAGAAAAAAGGTTGAACTCAAAATAATATCATGTTACATCAACTTATAAGTACATATATAGTAGTAATTAGCAGTGAGGAACAACTAGGTGTTTTAAAAAACAGGAATTATAGAAAAGATGAAACAAAAGCACTTCAAGGTGAAATCGCCATCACTGTGTAGAAAAAAGCAACTCAGAAATTAATTTCCGAAACACAGGTAAACTGTTACCCTTCTGAACTGAGGGAAGTATTTATTAAAGTAGCAACATATCGTATAAGAAAATGACCTTTCAAATAACGAGGTTTTATGCTACTACTTAAAAGATGAAAGCAACGATGAATTTTAATGTTTAATGCTTTTATTTTGACTTATTAACTTGTTTACCTATACACTTAATATTTTTGTCATTTAATAGGTATTATATTATGTTCCCTATTCAGCTGTTGTAGATTTATTTAATTCTCCAGAATACCTTATAACTACCGTAGGACAACTTTTGATTTTTTATTGAAATTTTTCAAAATTTTATGAAAAGTTTCAACAAATGTACTTTTCATGAAAACTCACATCTCTACCCTTGATGATTACATAACAAAATTCTTGAATTTACTGTTAATTATAATCATCATAAAAATAGAATTCTTTGTAGATTCAGTACAATAACCAAAAATTAGTTTATACATTAACACTGATTCGCTCATTTATAAATTCCTGCTGGGACCGTAATACCTACTCTTCAAGAGCATAATTATTCAATTTCTCCACGAACATTAATTAGCGAGATCCTCCTTTATTACAAATTGATCACGCCCTCGGAAAAAGGTGTTGTCATCGCTCATTTTTTGAAACTTTTCATAATTTCATGAAAAGTTTCAACAAATGTGCTTTTCATGAAAACTTACATCTCTACCTACTATACGGCTTGCTTAGGGGCACGAAGTATGTAACTTCGTTGCAAGGGTAATCCTATACAGGGCTAATAGATTTTACAATGATTGTATACTGAGAATAAGAGCCCCACTTAATTCAACAAAGACGTAGGGCTGAATTTTGTGTTATGAGTTTGCGGATCGACGAACTAGGAGAACAAACACTCGCGTTTATCCACACCTTACTCACGAAACCGTAGCCGTGAGCTTGTTTGGCTTTAATTAGATGACATCGGGATCGCTTATAATTAACCCACCCCTAATTGTTCCATCTTCTTTTCCTCATTTTTCGCGCATCTTTACCGACAGATCTTTTTTTAGGTAAGAAAGCAAACCAGCATTATAATTTTAGCCGACGGCTGTTACTTTACCAAAATAAATAAAAATATCGTAACAACGGCTTTAAATATTTTATGAGAGCTGTGAAATTTTCCGTGGCAGTTTTAATAAGCAGCATTTCCAGAGTCGTAATTTCCATTCACAAATTTTGTTTTTATCCGGAAAGCGTAATGTAGAAACTTTGGAGCCAACGACCGGATTATGAACAGTCCTCCGAAGCTCTATAAAGTGGGATTAAGACCATATTTGTTTCGTTGCTTTTTGCAAGCGATCTCTATAAATCACTAAATGCTTTGCCCAAACTTGTTTACGCTCCTTGTATAATTACATTGCTGCAAATCGATGATCTGTTAATATCAAAATTATTTTAGATTTATCGCCTTAATAATTCAACTGAACGTTTGCCAAATTAATTATCTGATTTATGGGAATTATGCGGGAACTAGGTACCCTTTCGCCGAATTTCATCCAAGATCGCAAAAGTGGTCTTGCCGTTGCTTTTTATGATAATAGACAGGGAGTAAAAGTAAAACTTCCTGCTGCTGACCACTCTAGCTGAACGAGTTTGTTTCACCCTTAAGTTACCAGTAGAAATAATATTGATTGAGGTATCCTTATGGAAGTGACACATGATTCTTAATTGCCCATGAAATAATCCCATTTTTGCTGACATTTTCATATTTCAGGGTAAAAGAGAATTTGGGTTTATCTCAAAGGTTTGTTTGTCGTCCGCTTCGGGGTTGTCTGGACCGGGGCTCCTGATATATCAAACAGCTCTGTCGTTTCTATTGATTTTTCACGTTATTTACACGTAATATGATGTTCACGGCCAGAGATGAAACGGAATCGCAAAGAAAACTGAAAAAACCTGCTATAAAATAAATTAGTGCGATCTGCTATTTATTACTTGCAGAATAATGTCGGTTCTTAGGTTGTCTTGGTATTGAAAGGCTTGGGGGCTTGGGAATTGCTCAGTTTTTATGGGAGAGCTGTTTCTCTATGAATAATTATGATATTTTTAAAATGATTTTTTCTCCAACCGGATTAAAAAGTCTTCATTTTGTTAGGTACCATAGTTATCGTTAAAAGTTGACGTTTTTTTTACTGGTAAAAAAATGGTTTTGGGCAACATACTATTAAATTCTATACAAGAAAGGTCCTATCACAAGTCCTATTCATTTTCCTTATAGGACTTGCCGTTTAGGCCCCAGAATGTTCTTTAGCTCTACTAGTTTACGCGTCAGCGCAAAATGTTTCTAAAGTTACGCACAAAATTGATTTGCGAAGAACCTCAAATCTTAATGTTGATGGTTTTGGTCTGAAGAATTTTGATTATTAAGGCCGATTTCACATCTTCAATGTCGTCCATACACCATACACCATTAGTACACTTTTCGAATATGGTTCAGCCTTTTTTCCTTTACACCAGCATAAATTTGCGATTCGCGACTTCATAAATTTTCCAGGTATACAGGTCTGCAGGTATATTTAAAATTTAAATCTTCATCAGAATTCACTTTTTCAGCAAATCAAGACAATATATTAACATTTGTCAACAAAAAAAACAAAATGTAGGTACCCATCAGCCATCCACGGCTATTGCGTTATTCAACTTTATTAGGTACTATTTAATAAAGGCGTTTTTTCTCGATTTTCTGTTTTTCAATACAAATTAATACAAATGGGCTTACCCCAAGCAGCACAGCTGGTTATATTTTTCCAACATTTACGTTATCTTTGGTTATGAAAATTTGGTTAGATTTTTGTTCGACGAAATTTTACGTAAGCATTACGTTAAATTGAAGTAAATCTTACCAATTGAAAAATAATATTAAGTTGAAAGGTAAAGTTAACATTACCACAAGTTAAATTTACGTAGAGGTTATATAACCAATGAGTTAATTATACTTCATTATGGTAATAACTAGCTAAAGATAAAGTTGATTTTACCTAAAATATAGTTAAAATTTACCATAAATATTACCTCGCTCAGTACAGCTACAAGAGCTTGCGGGCATCATAAAGTAAAAATTTGGTAAATCATGGTGACATTAAACCTCTGATTAACTTTTTAACTTTACAAGATGTCCGATAGTTTCAACTATTGAAAAACGTATATTATAATATAATAAAGGCGGTGTTTAATGATGCTGAAACGAAAATTTCGCTACGAATCTTACTTTACTGATGAAAGTTGCAATTGTAGGATGAAAAATTACATCGCCCCCCGACAATAACGTCTTATTTAAAAATAGAATTGAGTTAATTACTACTGAAAAATGCATTTTTTTGTTTATTTTAACAAAAAAGTGTTCTGGGGTCCCTGTTTCACTGAATCAATCATATGTATATACCGGGTGATTCAGTTTGGTATTCGCCCCCCTGTAACTTTTTTATTTCAACAGAAAAATTTATGAAACCATATATATTTGTTAATCGCATGACAAACTCTATTAAATGACGTAATTAAATCTTCAATATGATGACATATGTCAAAATGACGATAGTCAATTTTTTTTCTCCAAATGACATGCTGTATATTTCTTAGCGGATTCTTGTAGACATTTGTTTACTACATTCAATTATGTAAAAAAAGTCTACACTTTTACTAGAAAAATTCCGAAAAAAAAATTGATTTGATTAGGCATAATTTGAAAGTATCTTGTCAATAAAAGTAGTTAGCCATGGAAAAAATTGAATTATAGTGTAGTCTAAGTCACTCACATCGCAAGGACCGTAGTTTCTCAAAGAATTATTATTACTTACCCTTTTAATAACAATAATACCCCATTTACCTTATAACTAGTGAATAACAATAACATTATTACTATTAACGATCTAACAGGTAAATCAATTATAATTTTTGAAAAACAGGACCCTTCGTGTGAGGGCGACATTAGGCAACACCATAATTCAATTTTTTCCACGGCTCACTACGTTTATTGACAAGAAACTTTCAAATTATGCCTAATAAAATAAATTTTTTTTCGGAATTTTTCTAGTGAAACTGTGAACTTTTTTTACATAATTAAATGTAGAAAAAAAACGTCTACAAGAATCCGCTAAGAAATATACAGCATGTCATTTGAAGAAAAAAAGTTGACAATCGTCATTTTGACATAATGTCATCATATTGACGATTTATTGACGTCACTTCATGGAGTTTGTCATGCAATTTACAAATATATATGGTTTTATATATTTTCCTGTTGCAATAAAATAGTTACGGGGGGGCGAATACCAAATTGAATCACCCGGTATGTATGAATTTGTTCACGAGATTCAACTAGTGAATTCAAATTCAGTTTTCATAACTTAAAAATAAATAATGGTGACTTTAATCAACGCTGTAAAAATGGCACATTCGAGAAAAATACCAACTGGCTGAATATACGTTAATTTGCCTAGGCAAAAGCGACTGTAGTTAAATTTAACCTGTTAGTTAAAAGTATAAGTAAATATTACCTAACCTGTTAGTAACTCTAACTTCCTAGTAAAATTCAAGAAACATTAAACATAAATTAACTGTATTTGGGCATACCTAATCTTAGGTAAATTTAAATCAAGAGTCTGGAGTTAAAAGGCTGTAAAAAATAACACTGATATTAACCATGTAGTAAATTGTCGTCCTTCAGGTATACTTATTAACAATCAAAAACACAAATGTGAATTAAGACTGATACAAATTAACTGTAATAAAATAAAATATCACTTTACTTGCAGGTTAATTGTTCATGTAATTTATTACTAAAATGAAACCAAAATCTCCTACTTAGAATTAACAAAACTGTTTGGAAACAGGACTGGCAATTATTAACCACATAATTACCTTTTATTTCAGGTTACTGGTAACAAGTAATATTTTTAGTAAAATTTTACAAAGAATTACTTTGGTTGTTAACTAATAAGGAATATCGAACGAAATGGTAATAAACAACCAAAACATTTACTTGGACATGTCTAGTTAGTTTTAAAAAGTAGTAATAAAATACGTTAACAAACCTGACTTTGGTAAAATTACCAAGCCCTCGTTAATTTAAACCCTCGATGTTGCTTGGGACATGATTGGTCAGCTTTCTATTTTTTAAAATTTGTATTGAAATATTTCTCAAATTTTTCTCAATCTGACATTATTTTGAAGATATTTCAATTCGCGAGGTTAGGTAGTCGTTTTGTTTGGATGCATTCTCTCGCTGACGGGATTTTGGGAATAATTCTGTGGAATTTAACGTTTTGTGTAAGTGAAACATTGTAAATCCAGGAAAACTTGGCTTTTAAAAAATCCACGTAGCGATGTCACTAATGTCACCAACTGACACTGTCCGGCTGGTGAGCCTCGTTGAGACGGCCATTTTGTGGTTTAACAATGCCATCTATTAGCAGCTGATTTTCGCGAATACAAAACAAGATTATTTCCTATGCTTTCAGATGTAAGTTTGTATTTCAATACATAAAACCGAGACAAAACACCTTAAATTGGTTTCAGTTGGAGAAAAAATGGCATATGTTATTTGGATTAAACGTGCATCATTGACGAGCAATATTATGATTGCAAAATTGCGAGTCATAAAATGGCACTTTTTATCCCAATAACATGACATTTTTTCTAATAACATAATACACTATTTTCTACAACTGATGTCAAAAACCTTAACATTTTTTCATCAATGACAATGCTCGAACCGCGTGATTTTTTTCGCGAAGTGATCATTTCGCACCTTAATTACACAAATAACTGTTCTTCAGTTCAATCTCACTGTATAATAATGTAGGTACATGTATATTATTATAAAAATACGAAAAAGAGCATAATGGTAAAGGGCCCATCCCTTTAAATTAAAATCTTCGCTTGAGCTCTTACAACATTCATGTTCGTTTTAAGGCATAGCTTGAAGATTCTCAGGCGGTGATGATTTGTGAACGAAATCAACTCACAATGTTTGACACAGATAAGAATCACTTGAAATTACTCCTCGGGTAATTTTCTGATCATTAAATTCTCATTGGCGCAATTAAACGTATCCCACAACCCTAGAGGATCCAAATTGGTATGCAATTTAGGTTTTTGTGATGATAGCAATATTCTAGATTCGAAAATTATGGACGACAGCACGAGGTAAAGTTTTGAAATTTTCCTACGTCCTTTGAAGGATTTGATACCCATCTTATATAAATCTAGGATAAAAGCTGTCTCGTTAACGCAAGGATTTATGGATTCATTCCAGGATAGCCTTATATAGAATGTGGTGGTGTTTATGCACTATATAAATTTTCACTGGATTTTATGCCTTTTGTTTGAAGTTTTTGATGTTGTGGACTTCTGAATGCCATGAAACTGGACGCAGATCATATCCCAGGGAAATTAATTGGGGGTTAAATCGGAAATTCGATGAAGCATTTAATTACGGCACAATCAACTGTTTGGCGTAATCAAACCTGATATCTAAAGACCGCCTGTAGTGTTTCGAGATCGAGACTCTGGAGGACAGACAGGTACGTCATGGTTGGGTTTGATATCAATTATTGAGAAATCTCAGTGTATCTAACAGAATTATCAAGCGCCCCAGTAATTCAAGGTCCCTTATCGAAGACTCATGTTTGTGATGCGGAAATTTTTCACTTATAATTAATGACTTTTTGATGTATTGTTCCTAAATAAAAACCTCTTCAGAATGAGCCTTCGTCTATAGTTTATACGCAAGTCCTCGAGTGAATGATTAATTCCGTATGTCACTGGCAACGTACGTGAGGTTTCAGCGTTCAGACTTGATTTATGTAAAATTACTAAATCGCAATTACCAAAACGGCTTCGTTGACTTGAAAACGAACCCCATTAGAGCTTTTGCAAAAACTGCTCGTTAGGTATTGAATCTGTCTTTGTATACTGACAATAGGAGTCTTCGTAATTAGCGAGCAGAAAGCTTTTTTCGTGTCACAAACATTTGCGGCTTAAAACCTAACGTTTTAAAAATATAAAATCCTGGAGGGGAATTAAAAGATAAGAACTGTTTGTTTAGCAACTAAATCTTTAGCAGCTTTTACGAGCCGTCGAGCTTAAAGCTACATTTCTCTTTATAGTCCACTTCATTATTTAGAATTAATTGAAGTCTAGGAGACTATTTGTATTAGAGGGCTTAAAGTAGACTACGCTTCCAGTAGTTCCAGTGCTTCCACATTACCAAGCTCGCCCGTTAAATTTCACACACCTCAAAGAGCGGTTATCTCCTGCCACTTGTTGGTAACTTGGAGAAGTAAAAACCGCAAGTGTTTCCCAAAGCTTATACGGAATGGATATCCGGCCTTCTAATGGGCCTTTCCAATGAAAAAGAATATCGCTTTTTTGTTATATTTGCAAAAAACCAATTTCTATGATATTTATTCGATTAGTCTGCAACGTACATGTTTTTACATTATTAAAAAAAATAAAAACAGATTGTTACTGATTTGTGCGGTAAAAGTTTAAATCAAATTCAGCCAGTTACACGAGGACTTGCGGGAAACTCCGCCTACTAACTGTGCACGGACAGAGTTCAGCCAATAGCACTGAGGGATTTGTTAGCATATATGACGTCATATATGCTAAGTCGGAATTTTAAGGATTTTTTTATTAAAAAACTGCGAAGTTTTGAAACATTTTATTTGCTGATTAGGTCTTGACGAAGTGTATTCTTTATAATGTTATAATTTTCAAAAATTCTTGGAAAGGCCCATTCTGTTCGGAGATTTTCTCAGGTGAAAATCGGGAAATATTACACACAGTCGGGCATTGTAACACAACACAATGGACGGAATAAATCAGTTTCGAGGAAAAGGATGAATTAAATCCGCGATGTTTTGTTGGCAGCGTTGAAGAGGCATTGAGGCGTGCGGGTTCTGAACAATGGAGCAAAACTATCTCTTTGGCAAAATGAACGAGTCGTAATGCAGGCTAAAACGCGGAAGATGTTCGAGACCATGAATGTAAATCCTGGGGGAATCATCTGGGATCTTGATATGTTCCGAACTAGTGTATTTCCGGGACACCGCGGGATTTACTCTTTTCATTGTGGCATCATATGGCTAGACGTATGCTTGAAACATTCGTTTTTTGATCAATATTGCTAAAGCTAAACTGTATTGATGAATACAAGTAATTAAGGAGTTTATCCACTGGTGTTGCAGAATTGGCTCATTAGAGATTTTTTAGCTTTAAAACCCGTGGCTAAAGCATAGTATTTTATTCGTGTTTAATGATTATTGCTCCCTCGGATGATTTATAGCACTCGCCTACGGCTCGTACCATAAACGTCATTCATTACACACTGATTAAATATTATACTATTATTGAAGTAAATTCAAGTTAGTTTTTATTTTATTATAACTTGTAACATCTGATATTCATGCATACATATTTATTATAACAATAATTATGCCATTTTCTTCTTCTTTTGCTAGTAAACTTCCTTCCAAGATATTTTTCTGAAGATTTACGAGATATAAGCCGTTTTCTTGTCTGGTTCCCTTTAGAACTTGTTTATCATCTTTCGAGATGAATACTTTTTTACTATTAAACAGAACTTCTCCACCGGATCTGGTAGCAGCATTTACAGACATTTTTCAAGACACAGGTACTTGTTTCTTGTGTCCTCTTCCAACAGCTTTCATTTCTTGATTCTTCTTGGCAACTTGTATTACGGATTCTTCTTTGAAATTCTTGAAAAGACTCTTATCGTTCACCATGCGTGCAGAACACGACAAAGTCAGTTGCTTTATGTTCATTCTTATCCATGGACAAAAAGACGATTTTACTTCCCTCGGGTTTCTTTTTTCTAAAAAAACAGTCTGAGTCCTTGTGATTGGGTAACAGTTAGATATAGCCCCTTCTAGTAAATTTGCACTTTTTTAGAAAATTTCTATTAGAATCTCATTAAATACAGTAAAATGAAAACAAACCAGCTGGCGGAAGCGCGATTTTATTCAATTTACTCGTTAAAATAAATAAATACGGAATTAAAATTGAAGGGGCTATATTTAATAATTTCTAGGCAGCAATTATTAGATATAGCCTCTTCTTTTAAATTTCCACTTTTTTAGAAAACTGCTAATAGAATCTCATTAAATACAATAAAATGAAGACAAACCAGCTAGCGGAAGGGAGTTTTTTTTTCAATTTGGACTCTTAAAATAAATAAATAAAATATTTAAATTGAAGGGGCGTCGGAAGGGGCTATATCTAAAAATTTCTAGGCAGCAATTATTAGAAACATATACCTATAGCCCGTTCTTTTAAGTTTCCACTTTTTTGTAAATATTGTTATAGAATCTCATATAAAAGCTGTCCCAAAAAAAACCGAACGATTTATTTTTGGTTATAAGTATAACTTTATTATTATTGGAGCAATTTTCCCCAATCTTGTACAAGACGTAGTCAAAAGATGAGGCTTTTAAAATCGACAACCATTTTCCAGATGGCGCCACTAATAAATTTTTTATGGCAGTTTTCTACAAGGCCACTTTTTGATTGGCTGGAGTTGAACCATCTGTGAAGCGATCAAAATAAAAATAGTGTAAGCTTAAAGCTGATGCTTTTCTCTTCCAAAGCAACTTTACAAAATTTTATTCTGAATGTTCTTGATTAATTTACAAATTTTTCTGCGATGCTCTAAAACAGATTTTTTAAGATTTATTTGATATTAATTCGCTACTTATCTTGACAAAATCTTCAGAATCCTTAGTAACACCATAAATCTTTCGTAAAATAACTTTAGGTACTTTGTGCAGGAATTTCACTTAGGTACTATATCGTTATACAAAATGTTAAAATAAATAAAACCCAAAAAAATGGTATAACATTCACTCGACAAGTTGTTCTTCAGCTTATGACTGTTATAAAGTACATATTTGGTTTATTTTAAAATCCAGGATTGTTGTTTATTCAATTCCAGCCTGTTGTTTGTAGCCGCTTTTAGTGCTAACATTTATTACTAATTACACATTCATAATATTCTCGTTAATTTTTGAATGAAATGTGTTCATAAAAATTTGCTAGGGTGGCGCCATCTGCAAAGTGACATCATTTTGTGAAATATTGATGGTGTTACTTAGGATTGTGCAAATTTTGTCAAGATTGGTGACCAAATAAAAAATAAAATCTTCAAAAATCCTTGTTTTAAAGCATCACAAAAAAAATTATAAATGAATCAAGAACGGTCAGAATAAAATTTGGTAAAGTTGTTTTAGAAAAGAAAAGCATTCGCTTTCATCCTATACTAATTTCATTTTGATCGGTTCACAGATGGTTCAACTCCATCCAATCAAAAAGTGTTCCTGTAAAGAACTGCCACAAAAAATTTATTAGTGGCGCCATCTGCAAAATGGTTACAGATTCTAAAAGCCTCATCTTTTGGCTACGTCCCGTATAAAATTGAGGAAAATCGGTCCCACAATAATAAAGTTATGACCAAAAATAAATCGTTCGGTTTTTTTTGGGACAGCCTTTATTAAGGTAAAACGAAAACATAGCAGTCGACGGAAGACACTTACAACGGACAGAATTTGTGAAACAATTTTAAATTTAAATTTAAAAAAAAATACTTGACGTAGACCTGAACTGCGGTTGCTTCTTGCACTGCAAGACTGATATTTGGGGACCACTCACTTTCGACTCCGTCGAAAGCTCTTTTTTAACGTTCGACGGGCAGCATATGAGAAACAATTTTTTGAACTTTCGATGTGCAGAATTTGAAAAAAAATGGTTATTAAAAAAACTTGACCTGACATAGACCTGAACTGCCTCAGCTTTTCGCACTGCAAGGCCGATAATTTGACAAATACTCGCTTTCTGCTCTGCCGAAAGCTCGCGGTTCACTTTCAAGAATTGGAAAAAATTTAATTATTAATTTAAAAAAAAACTTGACCTGACCTGACCTGACCTGAGATAACCTGAACTGCCCGCCAACAGTTTGTTTTCCAATTTAACATAGGTAATGAATGAGATTGTATCGTAATGTATGAAAAAGAGGAAATTTATAAGAAGCGGTCATATCTAACAATTACTACCTAGTAAATATTAGATATAACATCTTCATTTAACCTCTGCATTTATATTTATTTAAAGACAAAATAAAATGAAAAACTGTCTTACGCCAGCCATTTCACCTTAGTCAATGATGAGATTCTATCATAATATTTATGAAAAAGTGGAAACGTACAAGAAGGGGCTATATCTAACATTCTAACAATTTATTACCGAAGTGGTTTTACTCCGGACACCATCATATGTCATAAACACCTTGGGCTTTGAATGATACGGTGATCTGAAATTTCCATACTTGAAATGATTCAGCATCACGAAGTTTTTCAATTTGAACAGTTTTTTGGCTTGTGGATGACATTTTTTAAGACTTTTCAAAAATTTTCTTGTCACAATTTCAAGATTTTCTTCTTGCTTCAGGTTTTACGCTTTTTACCAGTTTTTTTTACTTTTATTTTTACTCTCGTTAATTAGAGGGATATGCTGGGCCCATAACCAGTTAAATTGATAAATAATACAAGTAATTAAGGGGTTTATTGAAGTACTTAAGTTCAAGTCAGTTTTTATTTTATTATAACTTATAACATGATTATTATAACAATTACGTCCAACAGTTAATGCCGTTCTAGCACTCATCTTCCAGACAGCTACATGTAATTTTCCCCGAGTAATAACAGCGGAATTCTTTTCTAAATCCAGTTTTGATTACAATCCGAGTAAAACCTTCACAAACCCATTTACAACTGACACGAATTGCGACTGCCATTCGAAAGCTTTTCTAGAGAAGATTATAGAAGTAAAATCCAACACTTTGACGGGTCATCCCCGAAAATTTGCTTTCCAATGCAGTTTAATAATTGAACCCTGATCCCTACGTAAAAAACATCACCAAAGCGGAAGCCCCGATGTGACATCAATTTTTGAGTAGCGGGTCGCTTTAACAGATTCATCCGGTTCATGTAATTTGCATGAACAGATTCTGGCTATTAGTCATTTCGTGTCATGTTTAATTTGTAACAAAACCCGACAATTGCATTGCAATTGCAGCGATTTGTTAAAGGGAAGACTCAGCCCATTCTAAAGCTCTCTTTTAGATGAAATGATCCCGACCGCTTTAAAATTTCATAAATTTGTTCATAAAATCGTTGTGGACTGGCTCTAAAGACCGGATGGAATTGACCAAGCACCTTATTTATTACTCGGCGGACACGGCGTCTATTGTCTAAAGTACTTTTAAGGTTGCGGTAACAAAACTGAAATCGCTTCTCCGCAAATAAAGCAGCGTAAAAGCTGAACTTTCTAGCGTACGTCTTAACGAAGCTGAGACATAATTCACGGCTCAAAATGTAGTTAGTAAGTTAAATAGTAATTTCCAAACAAATAACAGCTTAAGCTCACTGCTGAACCCAGTGAGATGTTTCCTAGAAGTTAATACACTTCCACTTACCTCACCCCAGGCAGTAATCAGGTGGATATTGAAGCATTTATTTTGTTGCAATTAAATAAAGTATGATTGTTTCATAAACTTTATTACTCACACGCAATAGCTTCTATTAGTTCTATTAGGTTGCTGGTTGTGGCCGTAATTTTTGATACGACATCGAGAGCATATTGTCTTTTTTGATTAGCAGGACCTAATAACTAAGTTAAGTAGGGCAATTCACATCGCTCGACAGGATTGCCAGAAGCTAGTGAAATGCTGTGACCTGAAGAAGTCCTTGACTATAATGACCGCAAATGATAACAGGTACTTATGCTAAAGTAAACAAAGAAGTAAAATTCCAACATTTTCTCGAAGTGACTGCAGTCATGTTCCTCCGACCAAGAAACATGTGAAGCTTCTTTTTAATTTTTAAAGTTTTTATCAGTTTAATATAAAATTTGTCTTGCCACTTTCATCATTTAAATGTAAAAATCTTGTGAAAAACAATTTCAATATAACCTTTGAACTTTAACCTCAGCCTGAAGATGGGAGCCTCTGCTCTTGAAACATGTAGCTGTTAACTTTTAATACATAACGTGGCAAGACTTTGAGAATTTTTATTCTTATTAAAGTAAACAATTTATATAACTAGATATAAATTTTATTTACCTTTGCCTCCCCTAAGTTTATACATATGATAACTAGGTACACCATCTCGACGGTCGAAGTTGATGAATAATAGACAATAGAAGTCTGAAACGAATCTATTAATAATAAATGTGATTGGTAAGGCTTATTTTGAAAAGATTTGAAGAATTTTTTGCAAATATGTAAGTATATTGAATTCAAACTTAATCTACACGCCGATAGGCCATGGAAATCTGGTGATGTATTGGCAACAAGACAGTTGCAGCAAAATATCCCTATTATCTTTGGTTAATTTAAATTTTTGATTAAAGTTTTTGTCAAAAAAAGTAACTGAACTGGAACAACATAGATCTTCTAGCACCGCGTAATGTATACAACTGACATCACTGACATGGCAGATTTATAAAATTTTCACCCGCCTATTGGCGTGTAGAATAAATTTGAATACAATATATGTATAGTTATTACTGAAATTCTTCGTAGTTGATGTTTGATCGTGATTAGGAAAAACAAATACAGCGACGTGACTTTAGACAGAAACATTTTCCAACAAAACTTTTGGAAAATGCTTGTGTCTAAAGTCACGTCGCTGTACTAGTTTTTTCTGATCACGGTGGTACCAGTAGTGAAGTCAGCAACAAAGATTATTTTTGAAATAAGATTTTCACTTGACCTGACATTTCCGCTTTAAGGGCGGGGGGGTTTACCTCCGCAAGTAAAACCGATCGTCCCATAAGGTTTCTATAGGAATTCAGCGATATCACGCTCGTCGTATTTTCGAAACTAAAGCTTTGTTTTTCAGTTTTTTGTTATAAAATTGGTCCCACACTTAGCCAACATATCCGTGATTCTGCGCTAATGCGCCTTTTTGGCATAACTGTTATGGTTCCTGAAATATTCGCCGGTAAACATTCCGTATTTTTGGTGATGTTTGTGATTTTTCTCTGACCTTTTCCGCATGGTTTTAAAAAAATTACGCATTGTCTGCCATCTTTTGCCTACACGCGGGTAAAAATTTTGTGCCCAAAAAAATAAATAAATACGCTCACAGTTTCAAAAATACGAGAGGGTTTTTTCGACGTTTTTCGCAGAGATAAAATCCTCACTTAATCTTCAATAATTACGTTGCCCGAAGTTTCACTCGAGAATGAAGTCATCAGCAAGAAAGATTTATTTTCGATTGTTTCCATCATCTGTCAAATTTACATAAACCATCAGTCAAATGCAAACTCTCAACCAATGAACGAGGTTTATCTCGGATAAATTTTATTGTCCTCTGGGGTCGTCATAGCGACGGGACGACACTGATTCAATTTTGACGTTTCTCTTGACTGTCAGTCAAAGCAAAAAAAGGTTATGCCACAGTTCAGTTAAATTTGCAAAAAAGCAATATTTTTACATCTTTAGCTTAACATTTGTAAATAACTCGAAATTATGCTCGCGTTTGCATATGTATAGTACCTATATGTACCTTAAGTCCATTGTGAAAATTGTAAGTTATTCCGTCAGCAATAACATATCCCTAATGTAACTGAAATTTCAGGGCAAGCGATTATTAATGCATCCTCCTTCAAAACGTCGAAAGGTTCAGACCATCAAACTGTGTGGATCGGTTTGAAGATTTTGAGTTCAAGCGATGAACTTTCGATATTTACTCCCTAGGGATCATCCATCTGGCTAAGTGCATAGAAAACTAAACCTTTAGCAAAATATAAATAAACTCAAGCCGCTAAAAATTATCAAAGTAGGTAACTGTCGTAGTAGGTAAATGTAGGTAAATGCCGAAATGAAGAAAAAAACAAACGGGATTCTGGAAATAATCTTAGCAAATAAAACGCGACCATTGATTTTTTATCGGCAAAATTTTCCAGTCAGACTCTAAACTTCCGTTTTAGATAATTTTGCTCGTTGAATTTGGACATTTATATTCGGAATATAATTCAGGAAGTTTAATCGTCACTTTGAAAATTTATCCGTTAAAAAATCAAGGTCTTGTTATATTAATGTTGATAAATCTTGGAATAGTAGGTACAAACCATTAACAACATTTTCCTGCCCTTAATTATCAAAGCAAATACTTTGGCACTGTGTGATTACTAGAACCCTTTTGTTCAAGGTGCCCAAGATTTCGGCCCTTAGGATTCAAGAAAGGGGTCATTATTTTTTTTGAATGAGTTGTAGCAGAATTGTGTGCAAATAATCCGGGAGCTGATTTGGGCGCTTAAAATAAAACAAAAAATAAGAACAACGTTTTGCTTTTTAATGACTTCTAAGAACCTCCTCAAAGGGGTAAGTACTTAAAAATTCACTCTTTCTCAATTTATTCGAAAAGTATAATTACTACGGATCAACGGATATGAAATTTGGAACAGAGGCTACTGAGCTTAAGAACTTTCTTCTGAAGTTTGTACTTGCGCCAGGGTCGTGCATTCTGGGGGGGGGGGGAGGGGGAGTGTTACCTGGCACGTCTTGGGTACAATCACAACGTCGGCACTATAAGAAGGATAAAAGTTGCCATAACATGGATGAGAAATCCCTTGCCATGAAGTCGACAAATTAACGCGGGGATTTTTATTATCCTTCAGGTAATGAAGACTTGGTTGAAATATATTTCGACGCCGCTTTCGGGCACTGTTTTGGTATGAATTATAATGAGACACAGCTTCTGTTCACGTGTAATTAATCCAGGCTGTGCTTGTTCTTTGTGAGTTTGTGCAGAAGCTTTTTATTACCAGACATAACTCTGGTTCTCTGGCCGATAAATTTTGATACTGGGTTTAATGTGGAGAGGAAATTAAATTCGGTGATACGAATTTCGACAACTGTAAAAGAGCCATATGGGGTCGTAACGAGGAATTGAATTGATATGCAACATAGAAATGTTACGCGCCGGTTTATTGCTGATAGTAAAATTAACGCGCACGTAGCTAGATCAGTGCGGTTTTGAGTCGTATCTATAGGGTGTCCGGAAATTAGAGGATAATATCTTAAGGACGTATTCTACGATCAAAAATACGGAGAAAAGTTTTAATAAAAATGGGTCGAAAATGCCCTGTAAGCTCGGAGCTAGGGCCCCTTAAATGGGACACTTTGAAAGTGGTTTTTTCAAAATTTCTTCAAAACGTTAAAGATAACACCGTGAAATTGGGTATCTTTAGGAAGTCTTTAATGCTGAATTCATTATCGCGGAGAAAATTTTAAGGTTTCAATAATAAGCGCCCCGCACAGGGGGGGCTTAGGACTAACTTCCCTCAAACATTTTTGTAAATCGTTTTTTCTCAATTCTGACACCTGAATCTGAACATCTGCACTTTTTGCGTAGAAATGATGTTCTTGTTTCAAATCGCTACGACGCACCGTTTTCGAATAAATTGACCCTAGTCGTTTTAGAGCGCGAAAATCTGTCGCAGAAGATTTTAGTTTATTTACCAAATTATCAAAAACGAGTTCGGGGTCTGATTCCTTGCGTAATTTTAGGAAAAAATTCCTATGGGGCCTATGGAAGCGTTTTCCGCCGTATGTCCATATGAACTTTTCTTCCTAAAATAACAAAAAGGAATCAACCCCTGTACTCATTTTTGATAATTTGGTATGGGGATCCTTGTCCATGCTTCCACCATCTTTGCATGGACGCTATTTAGGCTCAAATCGTGCCTTTCAGTCGGAATTGTCCGAAAACGTGTTTTTGACGATAATTATACACAAATCATGCTTTATTTCAGCTCAAAAACGTGCAAAAACGTATTTTCGACGCTATTTAGGCGAGTTACGGTCAATTGTTCGAAACCGATTGTTCGAAAGACAACTGTTCGAAGGACAATTCGAAAACAATTAGTCTTATTTTCGAACAATAATTGTCCTTCGAAGAATTGTCTTTCGAACAATTGACCCGACACCTATTTAGGCACAAATCGTGCTTTTCAGCTCAGAATACTGATCGTTCGAGAGACAACTGTTCGAAAGACAGTTGTTCGAAAGACAATTGTTCGAAAGATAATTATTCGAAAAACAATTGTTCGAAAAACAATTGCTAAGAGTGTACATTAGTCTTATTTTCAAACAACAATAATTGTCTTTCGAACAGTTAACTGAAGACATGTCCGGAATGTCAAGAAATAATTCTATTCTTATTGAAGAGAATATAAGCTGTTTCTTTTAAAATGTCTTAGTCGCGCTATTTAGACTAAGTTATACACTGCATATTTTAAGCCATTTTAAACGCAAAATGCACGACACCGACTTTTTAATAAACATTCGCAAAAAGCACCCCTCACGAATGAAATCCGAAGAATTCTTGCAGCGACTGCTTTTCTACCAAATATGAAATATGAAACGACCACTCGAATTTGAGAGCCGACTGCAATATTCGAAAAATACACGATGGATTTTTCGCGTGGTGATAATAACTTCACAGATTTGCTGTTTACGTGACAAAATCAAAATTATCCTATTTATAGTATAGCTCGAAGTTTCTCAGAATTTCCAGCATAAAAATGTAGGTAGTTTTAAGTTTTGGACAGAGAACACCGTTAATCTTTCCTAAAGTTGGAATAAATCAGCAGGAGTTCGGAAACATCTCCAACTACATCGTTGGTTTATGTTTTTTAGTAAAAAGCTTTTTCACGCTCTTCAATAATGCATGTACGTTGCATGTTAAGCGAAACGATATGCTCCCGGGATGAATTATGGCTATATCGGAATATGAAGGGGGCGTTCTGAATATTAAGGTGTAGATTATGGGGATCAAACAGTTATGAGGCGCTATCATAGCCAAGTTTCTGCAGGAAGGTTGTATCTCATAACCCGACTTACGGTTTGAATTGATTCGGTCATTACCTTTATCTCTACCGATATCGTAACTCCCGCTATAAACATCTCACCATTCCACCAACAAACATCAGGGGTGGGAATTCACTAATAATAATTCTGGAATGCCTTTGAAACGATGAACCGGAATCTAATTAAATGAATGGGGACGTAATGAAATTATGAGAATGACGGGCTGAAGACTAATATGAATCGATACAGACGGAAACCGTGACATTGCCATCTGTTTCCGGTTACTATTCTACAGCCGCTGAGACAATGGGGACAATAAAGTAGCTTTATCCCGCACCGTTTCACCGCCATTCCCTTGAAATATATCGAGACAGGTTTCGCATTATTATCTCCGGGCTTCGATCAGTTTTATCCCAAATAGTTAATTAACTCTCTCAACTTGGGGTTAAACCCTTTCATCATTTAGCTAAGTATAAATGCGATAATTTTGGAAATGCCAAATTCACAAACTCAATCTTTTATTCACGGGCGGGGGTAAATGTAATAAAATAAGTGATTATTACTACCGGTAGGGAGTTTTGTCATAGGGAATAAAGTCGTTGTTTTTACATAATGTAATATGTAATGATAGAAAACATTATTACCTACAGCCTTTACCTATGACTTGTAATGGGCCCTGCCGTCCCTACATCTCTAAATTATATATACAATAAATATAAAAAACACATCGTTAACTCATATAACTGAATTCTTTCTCTTTCTTCTATCTATTTTATTCCCTCTTCTTTTTCATTCAATATACTCTTTCTCTCTCGTTCCTCCTCTCTCATTCCCTCACACTCTCTTAGCAGATGCTCTATTCTCTCTCTCGCTTCCCCACACACCCTGCATCTCCTCTGTTCCTCCTCCAACCAGAACTTATTTTCTCTCTCCTCATTTCCGCATCTGAATCTCGCTATCATTCTAATTTTTTTCATATTATCTCTCTCCAAGTAACTTGGCAACCCCTCGCTAATTATGCACTCATATTTTGCATTATATCTTGATTCTCTGATCCTTGTTCTTCTTTCCTGTACATCTATATCTCTGTCTCTTTCCCAAATCGTTCCATTCATCCATCTCCCTGTTCCCTGCGCCTTTCTACATCTTCCCTTGCGTAACCGTTCTCTCTCGTAATATCTTTGTCTCTCCTTCCGTCTTTCTTTCTCTCTCATTTTCTCTTTCCAGCATTCTTGTAATATCCAATCCTCTCTGCCCCTCATTCTGTCATCATGTTTCACGGCTCTTTTTCCTGTATCTACACTCTGTCAAACATCATTCTCCTTCTTTTAAAATCGTGCCCAAACTTCCTCTCCCCTATTCCCTAAATGATTCTTACAACCTTATTTGCTTTTTTGACCAATTCTCTTACATGCGCTCTCCATGTGTTCCTCTCATTAAATACATAACCTAGATACTTGAAATCCCTTTCTTGCTCTATTCTCCTTTCATTCCACTTCCATTCTCTTTCTTTTGCCCTTCCTCTCCCTTTCCTATATCCCATCATCTAAGTTTTTTCCAGATTTACTTCCAACCCTTTTCTCTTCATACACCTCTCTGCATTTCTTATCATTTCTCGCATCCCCCTCTCCTGGTTCGCTACTATCACCAAATCATCCGCATACGCCAAACATCAATGTCGCTTATATAAATTGTGAACAGGATTGGGCTGAGCAGGCATCCTTGCCTTACCCCCTTTCTTGTCCAAAAACGTTCACTCTCTTATCCATTTATTCTGACTACATTCTTTGTTTCCTTATATATTTCTTCTATCCTTCTTACCAGACTCTCCTTCAATCCCATTTCTCTCATGTACTCCCACAATCTTCCTCTGTCCACACTATCAAACCTGCCTTGAGGTATAATATGTAATGTTACCTACAGGCTGCAGAGAAGAGAGTAATGGACTAAATCTTTTCCCTTGGGAATAAAGTGACTTAACCTTCACAATTAGTCATTTTAGAAATTAGAGTTTGCATTAAAACTTTCGATTAACAAGACCGTTTGCCGGAACATAACACTACGGAAGCGTAAAAGTGCCACATTTTTCTCTTTTGTTGTTTCCAAGTTACCACAAAAAAGGTGTAAACGGAGGAAAAAACTGTAGATTTACACAAAAAGTGTCAATTTACAGAAAAACTGTAAATTTACACTTGCAGCTTGCAGCACCCACTCACGTTCACCTCTCGTCCGATTAGTCGACTAGTCCCGTTACGTTTGGCGGGAATTTAAAAAAAATTTCAGTAAATTCAGTTTTACAGTTTTTGTGTAAATTGACAGTTCTTGTGTAAATTTACAGTTTTTGTGTAAATTGACAGTTTTAGTATAAACTTACAGTTTTTGTGCAAATTGACAGTTTTTGTATTTTACAGTTGTTTTGTGCCGAAATTTACACATTTTTTGTTCCGTATAACACCGATTGTTTAAGTGTGTAACCTGAAATTAGACATTTTTGTAAGTATGTATTGGTCGTGACTATGAATAAAGATCTTAATTCCCTTGAGAATTAATGCCCTCGCTCTCGCTCATGTATACCTACATTACATTTTGGCTTCGGGTTTAAAGTTGTGCTTTACTTCCTTGATACATAAAAAATATCCATTATGCGACTGAATGAGCGAGACTGTTTCACCCTGCATTGACACCAAGTTTGTTTACCTAAATAATATTCGAAGAGAATTCGGAAATACGTCGGGAATAACACAGTGCGAAATCAATCTCTCCGCCAATAGTTAAAATAGAATCTGGTTAGGGTGAATAGGGATCTTAAAACAACAAGCGAAAGTGTGAGTGAAAGGCAGTTTTGTTTCGGAAACTCATTATGGAAAGTGCCTTTTCTGAGATTTCGTTACGTAAAAGAGAATACCATAGAATAGTCGGCCGTTTAAACCAAACTCCTCTCTAAATAATCAGTCGATTAATGACCTCGCTCGACCTTCGTCTTCGCGGCTTTTAGTTATTTCCTGCATGAAAAACGGTTTCCATTAAATCCGGGCCGAGTTCAAGCAGCGAGATGCATAAAATAAAGCCATTATGGGGGTTTTCAACTAGAAACTTTTAAATTAAATGTCCGAAATGCAAGTTTTATAGACAATTACTGAAACTGAAGATATCACCTTGATGTAACTTTATTTTGATTCGTCTAACAAACGTAAATAAGCGTCATGTCTGAGGTCATGTTAGCTATGCTCCGATTAACTAAACATTTCCACTCTAAAGACCACCCCCATTGTTGAGCTTCTAGAATCTGTGCTTTCAACCTGCATATTTACCTAATCCGGACGGAAGTGGCTTACAAAAAGTCCAACAAGCCATTATTTTCCGCACATCTGCAATTCTAGACCTTTTACAAGCTTTACAGCCTCTTCCAGTTGCAAATCCATCCAACGCCGGTATGATTTTCATTGCCAGACAGGTACCGGGTGGTCATAAATGATTGACCGCTAAATGGCAACACTGCGTAAAAATATAGGGAGTTTTGCATGTTTCAGTTAAACAAACCCATAAAGGTATCTGATGCAACAGGCCGATGTAGCTCAAAATTCAATCACCACCTACAAGGCGAATATGTGTAAAATTTTAGGCTGTAACTTTTGAACGGATGGTTGGACTTAAAAAATTCTTGCATTAGTTTACAGATAATTTCAAACCCTTTCAAATGATGTATCACAATATAATGAAATTTGAACATAGAGGGCGCTAGAGTCGAACAGATATCAAAAATTGTTACAGCGTTAGATTGGTAATGAAATTAGCTTTCAAATGATGTATCACAAGTGGGGGGTTGCCATTTAAAATTTTGAAGTGGGGGTAGGTGGGAGTTAGGGGGTGAGTTTTGAGATTTCGCCAAGCATGGATATAAGTGTTCATTGGAACACCCTGTATAATTATATTACACATTTAAACTAAGCACACTTGCGTTGTGTTCCTTCAAACCGTTTCCCTAGGGAAAGTTTGAGTGCATTACTCCCTGTCTGTCGGTATATAGGAATCATTAATATATATTACCTCCAATATTAACATAATAAAAACACGTCACTTTACTCCCTAGGGAAAGTTTGAATCCATTACTCCCTCTTGGCAACTCTTGGTAATACTAATCAACATTAACTAACTACATACTCAAGATGAGGTTTAATAGTTAAATTTCATTTTACTCCCGGTCGTGAGTAAAATAAAATGCTTCAACTCTAATTTATAAACCTCGATCCCCTAATGACGTATTGTATTTAGCATTAAAAGCCAAAAGGCTTTTCCATACGAATCAGTGAAAGTACACAACGTAGGAGACAAAGAATAATTTAAAATATTTGTGTTTGGTTGAGTTGCAGGGCCCCGAGGCTATACCTTCCGCTCAATAAAACTTGCCCAATATTTTTTGGACAGAAGGGTTATGAAGCATTTCTTATCCATAAATTATTGTGCGTTTTATATGAATACTTAAAAAAGGAAAATATTGCAGACCAGAAGGTCGCATGCTAATAAGAAAAGATTCAATATGCCTCGTCCAAAGTTTATATAAATCCGGACGTTCTCAGCACTGGCTGAGATGTTATTGGAATTACAGAATTTTTCCTGAGGGTGGTTTCACTATTCTCTACTTTATATTCGAGATAGATCAAAAAGACTGAATTAATATTTGCTTTTATTTCTCGTTATCATTATTACTAGTAATCACCTTAGGATACTAACTATCGATTTTATCTCGTTTCTTCCATTCAGCTTAATTATAACGGATGTCCGAAAAAAAACCGAACGGTTTATTTTTGGTTATAACTTTATTATTATTTTACCGATTTTCCCAAATTTTGCACATGACGTAGCCAAAAGATGAGGGTTTTAGAATTGACAATCATTTTCCAGATGGCGCCACTAATAATTTTTTTTGCGGTTTTTGACGAAGCCATTTTTTGGTTGACTGGAGTTCAATCATTTGTGTGCCGATCAAAATGAAATTTGTGTAGGATGAAAGGTAATAAATAAATAAATAAATAAATAAAATCTTACTCTGGGCGTTCCTTATTTTTTTACAATTTTTTTACGGTACTGTTAAACAAGGATTTTTTAAAGTCTATTTTTTATGTTGCTACCAATCTTGGAAAAAGTTATTTTTAATACCTACTTCATAACTACTGCACTTGAGTTAAATACCTGTAAACAACGTTATTTTGTGAAAGATTTACAGTATCACTACAGATTGGGAAAATTTTGCCAGGATCGATAGAGAAATAAATAATAAATTTTAAAAATCCATGTTTTAGAGCATCACAAAAAATTGTAAATTACACAAAAACGTTCAGAATAAAATTTTGCTTAGGAAGAGAAAAGCATCAGCTTTAACCTTACACCATTTTTATTTTGAACGGTTTACAGATGCTTCAACTCCAGCCAATCAAAAAATTGCCTTGTAAGTAATAAATACCCACAAAATTTTTTTTGCTGGCGTCATCTGTAAAAATGACCGTTGACTCTAAAAGCCTCATCTTTTGACTACTTGTACAAAATTGGGCCAAATCGCTTTAATAATAACAAAGCTATAGCCAAGAATAAATCGTTCGGTTTTTTTGGGACACCCGTTATATCTGCTTCAGGGGAGGGTATAATTTTGGACCATATTTCTTACATCATAACAGAGTTTGACAGCGTACAATATAACTAAAAACTTTACTCTCCAAAACAAAACCAGTCAATCGTAAAGTCGCGGATTATTTACCAGGCGACCCATTGGCTTACAACTAAAGTTTAAAAATACTCGATTCTACCCAACTTCAACACGTAGTTTCGCATTATCTGTACCGTCCTAATTTGAATTTATTTTCACAAATGCAGGAATTGATTCGCTTCGAGAACCTTCCGGAATAAAATTTAGTGTTTCATCACGTTCATTTTTCTCGATTGAAAGATAATAATGGAATCGCCTAAATCTGAAATTACGGGAGGAAATGGGGACTTAAATTGCCGAAATCCCGGGACAAAAATAGGGTAGGAAATTAGTGTCGCGAGCGCTCTCTGCTGGACTAATTAAGACCCGGAAACGAATGGAATTATGGCGCAAAACTCCCGATTGAGACGCCAATTAATCTGAACGTTCTTTCCAATTGATTTTTCCTTAACTGAGACTCACATGGTTCGAGAGGGTTTCTATGATGGTCATCCTACTCAACTGCGTGACGCTGGGGATGTATCAGCCTTGTATGGACGACAACTGTGAGACGAATAGGTGTAAAATACTTCAGGTATGTACAATTTTTTAAAATTCTATCTTTATTTTAGGTCAGTTTGTTAAGCTTTATCAAAATAAAGTATGTTGCTAAAGTAAATGACTTATGTCAACCAGAGCTGGGCAGTAGCTAGCTACAAAGTAGCTTAGCTACGTAATTAGCTACTTTTTTTGTAAAAGTAGCTGTAGCTAGCTACTTAGTCTCTCTGAGTAACTTGTAGCTGTAGCTTAAGAGAAATTCATTCGGTATTCGAAAGCTACCAATTTTTTGGTAACTAGTTACCAAAAATAGTTACCAAAAGTAAAGCTTAAGCTGCTTTTTGTCGTATGAGAAACTTCTGAAATCTGAGAATGTTGGCAACAAGTTAAAGCGTTTTGAGGAATTTTTATAATGTTCTGTGCCGAACAAAAACACTTTGCATGTATAAATAATTTTTTTATTTTTGACGCGGTTTTAAAAAAAGTAGTTGTAAAAAGTAGCTGTAAAAATGAATACAGTAACTATTTACTAGTAGCTTAGCTACTTTTTATTCGTGGAGTATAGCTTGAATAAGTGATAATTAGTTACCTACTTAAGATTATAAGTAACTGTAGCTTGTAGCTAGCTATCAAATCAAAAGTAGCTTGCCCAGCTCTGACGTCAACAAATAAACATAGCTATTATATGTATGATCAATAGGGTATCCGGAAAATTCACCGCCAACAATTATTCACAGGCGGAAGTTCACCCTCTAAGCGAACTGAGCGAGAATTTTTCTTCTTCTAATAATAATAACACAAAACACAAACGGCGACTAATAAAAAATTGATTCTATGAAAAATTCTCGACATCCGGGGGTAACTGATGCTCTCAAAAATGGTCAATTATCTTTCTGCCAGCGTTTCCAAACTTGAAACTTATGGAGGTTTACTTTGATTTACTCTAATTAGGCCAATAAATAGCGTGAGATTCTAATAAAAGAAGAATTAGAGTGGTCCATCGAATAGTCCACTGACGAGTAATATAAATAGACCGGTTTATTTACATTTATGGGTATGACATGACATGGCAGCAACCGTCAGGAAAACGTAAACACGGAAAGGAGGTATTGCCCTCTGTTGTCAAATCTCTTATTTATAAACGAATACAATATTTATTTTTTCTACAAACACTATTAAAAACAGTTGTTTTAACGTTTGTTGACAATTCTTAAAAATGACATTTTATGACACTAGTATTAAAAGTCATTTACTTTTAACATTTATGTTAAAAGTGATTTACTTTTAACACTCAGTGTTAAAAGTGATAATGCAACAACAATTAAACAAGCGAAGTTACAGCGAATTTCATGGACGTTTTCAACTAATAATATGAAAACTTTTGCTTTTAATCGTGTTTGTAGAAAAAATAGTGATGCGTATTAAAAGTGATTTTATTTTGTTCGAAGGGATGGGACACGACGCGCACTTTTAACACTTATATCATAAATAACTATTATTACCATCACGAGACCAGGCGCCCCTCTGCCTTTTTTTCTTTACTTATGAATCGATTAGGTAATAAATGCTATTATTGGCGCTAATTAAATAATTTTTATCACTTTCGGTTTTACCGTAACTGTCTTGTGAACAAAATTTTAAATGGGACATCCTGTATATGCTTATATTTTTGGAATCGAAATAAAAATCTGAATCTAGTGATACCACATTTTGACCATTTTTATGGATTTCAGATTTTTTTTTCTTTTAATTGTTGTATGTTCTTTTCCCATTATCATGCCCTAAACCCTAAATCTGATTATGTCAGTTCAGTGGTTGTATTCGAAAATAATGGGTTATTGCTCCAAAACCATAAGGATTAATTTTAAATTTCGCTAGGCTTGTTGTTAAACGTCTACAATTATTGTATAAATCTTATCTTTTTAAAGTTCTCTGATATCAATTAAACGATTTTGGGGGGTCGCAGGATTCAGGGATAATGGCCAAAATGTGGTAATAGATCTGAGGGTTAATTTTCGATTGAAAAACCGGCCCTGAGATTTAAATGGGTAAACCAAAACCGCGTCCTGTGAGCGCGTGCACAGCGCGTGCCGCTTATGACACCGGGCGCTTTTATTGCAATTTTCTCAATTTTTCATCATTAAGATTGTAATTTCAAGAGGATTCACTACTGAGTATTCCAGACATTCATTGGAGCGATAACCATTCTCTATGGTTAAAGCAGTGCTTCGTATTCGTGTGCAAAAAACTAGTTATTCTGATGTAATTTACAATATTCCACATTCAGGTACAAAGGTCAAAGGCTGGTTTGTAATGGGAACAATCTCTAACTTTATTCCATATTATTTATTATTAATTAATCAAAAATTATGCTTCCCGTTCACAATTGGTCACGCGTCACGGCAGCTTTTCGTCACTTTGGCACCCGCTATGGCAACATTTCGTCACTTTGCACCCGCTATGGCAACACAGTAGCAAAAAAATATGGCAACAGCGACAAGTTGTCTGTCATGGTCATGGATCTATGTCATTAAAATCGTCAAAAGTCAAAAAACGAGTTGCCAAAAAAGCATAATTCTATGCGTTCGCCGTTCAGTGTTCATTACGAAAATACTTAAATTCTTTATTCGCGATCCTCAGGCCTCGGTAGGGGGCACTGTTAATAGCCGCTTTACCTACCGGGCGTCATCCGTGACAGAGTGACAGTAAAAATGCCAAAAATCCAGAAAAACTTGGGGGAAAAACTTCACTTTGTGGCATATAAAGGTTTTTAGTTGTTCTTGGTCCACAAAGCTGGCACTACGAGTCATAACAATCACATTATTTCTGCCGGTTAAAAATAGTTAAAGGTTCACCACCAGAAGTCAGACACTTTGCTGAGGATATTTGATGAGGGTAGCGAATAATCATCTGAAATCAAGTGCCATGTCATTTTTGACAATGATGATTTTAATAATTCCAGTGCATGAAGGGAGCCAGTCTACGCAGTAGGTAAAACAGTCCACTTGTATTATCGGCTCTGTCAGTTTCGAGCTTGCTGTGACACAAGAATGACAAATAACGACTAACAAAAATAATTTGTCACAAAATGTCATGAGAGAAAAGCCCCCAAAAGCACCAGATGTAGTGCATTAATTACCAAAATTGGCAGCCCTTAGACTGGCGACCGTTGATTCGAGTAAGTGTTCATAGATGTCCTTCTTTTATTAAAATCATCAATAGCTTGGGGTCTGCGAATTTTCTTGGTACCAGAGGGGATGGGCTCTGATTCTTAGCTTTATGCTGCATACAGATACCCATTGATGGTAAATCACTGAATTACGCGAATATTTTATTAGTGAAAGGTTAAAATCATATTTTCCACCATTTTGGGTTCCCGTGGCCTATGGTATGAGAAATAGTGACATCTACATTACCATTTTTAAAAGAATTATACACAATTAAATAAAATATATAAAGAAGGATGAAAACATTTTTTGTAATTGTACTTGTATCGGCGGGCGGCTCGAATTATGTTATCTAAGAGGAAGCGTCGGAAAAAGCGGAGATGGGGCGTTCGGCGTTCGTCCTATTTTTCGGAGCCGAAGAGAACTAGGCCACTGCCACAACTATCGTTTCAATATATGAAAAATGCGGAAACAAAACATTTTTTTTCATACACAAGAATGTCGCTAGCTTCCTTTCACAGATTGTTGCGTCTTTCCACCTTTATAATTAACACAACCCCACACCACAACTTCGTCAGCGTCAAAGCCACGTCACCCTATATTGGTTTTCATTATCCCATATTCCATGGGAAATAAAAATTCGTGGTATATTTTACGGTTAGAGAAAAAGTTAAGGGATTATTCTGAACAGAAGTAGGTATTCGTTTCCCATAGCTCAGTTTCTGGTTACAGAATAAAATAATGATTATTCCTATTATAAACCAGCCCTAAAGTTGGGTTATTTTATTTTACACTCATAGACGTTCGTCTAAACAAATACAAAGTTTTAAAGAAGAGAAAACGATTGTTAATTCAGTATTTAAAGAATGAAATATACAGGGTTGTTCCTAGGCCTCGTACAGATATTTCAGGGTGTTAATGCCCTATTGATTTTAAGTCAAAAAGTTCCTATGGACATAATTATGTCCGGAAATGCTTAGTAAGGGAGGTACGCCCCTTCAAAGGGTACCCAATATTTCACTTTTCTATAAACTTAAATGTGTTTTCTACTTAGGGGCCAATTTCAAGTTGAGTTGCGTCATGACGATTTGCGCTATTTGCACCGAAGCAACTCAACTTGAAATTGGACCCTTAAACTAGAATTTTCATTAAGTTGTCTTCAATTAAAGTTTTCAGTTAAACTTTCATTATCTGTCTTTATTTTAACTAATTTGGTCGATTAAATAAAATTTGACGTGAGAAATCATTTTATTCGAAAACCGTGCGTAATAGCGACATTTAACAAGAGTACAGTCAGGAGATAAAATATTGACCCTCGATCGCGAACAATGTCCACAGATTCTTAGAAAAAACAAACATTCCACATTGTGAGCGGTCCAGGGCCATTATTTTATCTCCTGAGTGTACCTTTATTATGCAAAATAGACCAAAGATGACGATCTTGTAACTTATTTTACATTTTTAGCAAGTGCCCGCAATAGTGTGGAAAGTGCCCGCAACTGCAAAAAATATGAAGGTCGAGGATACCTTGGAGGGCAACAACGCACGTCTCTGATGTTAGGAAAAATGTGAAAAAAAGTCAAGAGAAAGCCCGTTATGACACTAATAACCATTGGTCCAAATCCCATAATTCGTACTTTTCGAGTACTTAATTTAAAGAAAACTAAAATTTTGGGTACCCCTTTGAAGGGGCGTAACTTCCTTACGAAGCATTTCCTAACATATGTCCAAAGGAACTTTTTGAGTTCGAATTAATAGGGCAACACCCTGAAATATCTATACGAGGTTTAGGAACATCCTGTATTATTATTTTACTTAGTTTTCTTGAATTCCGCCATTTAGCCCCAATTTTAGGGTGGCCTTCAAAAGACAATGCTTGGTCTATTTATATTAATTGTCAGTGGAATAACCAATTAAGTTGGCTAAACTGATTCAATAATCAAAATCAAGTGTCACTGGAAAAGTGAACCTAAGCTCCAACCCTATACATCAGGACAAATAATTCAATAACGCAGGGATAATTTCATTTAAGCTCCAACCTCTCGCAAACCTTGTCCTTGAGGTTAGGAGATGTGGTTAAAAGTTTCTCAGAAAAATAAAAATTAATTAAATAATTATGAATTTATTATTTGATTATCTATCAGTAAAAAAATTAGGAATAAGGTAAGTTAATGTAACTTACCGACCGTGAATTGACGGGCGATAAATTGTTGGCGGTGAATTTTCCTAATTTCGACCAACAGTACCTACCTAAGAATTTATAATTGGTTTTTATTTTATTATGTAACTTCTGCTCTAACATATAAAGGCTGGCCCATAAACAACCGGACAGTTTTCATTTTCGTATATCTTTGTTAGTTTTTTATCGATGTTTTTCAATTTTATACTCGACGTAGCTGAAGGTTCAAGTCGTCGATACCACTCTTTAGATTTTAATTTGCACCATCATAGTCCTCCTTAAGATCGTATAACTTAACAGCATAATTTAGGCCAATTGGGTGGGGTTACAATTTGACGTAGGGGAGAGGGGGTCTAGTTGTCACAATTTTCATTCAACAACAATTATATTTTGGTATAATTCGTGGTTTAACTTGTAAATTATGCAATTTAAGGCGTTATATTAAACAAAAAACCCTGCCAATTTTCTGACGTTCCTGCAGTTTTTGCTAATCACTCGATTTGTCTTGCAAGAAAATTAATAAAAAATTAAAGAATTGACCAACTTTTATTCTGAAAGCCTTTCGGAAAGGGAAAAGAAAAATGAGTGGTATCGACAACCTCAGCATTCAACTACTTCGAGGATAAAATTGAAAAACATCGTACAAAAACTAACGAAGATATACAAAAAAGAAAACTGTCCGGTTTTATATATGAAATATTACTTCTTACGATAAAGAGCTTGACATCCTTCAGTTGCCGATAAAGTGTCTCTTTATCGTCTTGGACTAGGCTATGATTTCTTGTTGGTACGGTCCATGCCATACCAGCTTTTCATCAAAAGTCAACGCCTACTATGATTATGAATTTAAGTGCTTTCACGGTTGAATAAATAACTATTAATTCTTTGCAGCTTTTCGACGATTTTATATTCGCATTTTTTTCGTTGGAGATGACCATCAAAATGGTGGCGATGGGGGTGTATGGCCCAGGTACCTACCTGGCCGACTCCTGGAATCGTCTCGATCTGTTCATAGTGTTAGCTGGAGCAATAGAATATGGCCTTAACGTAGACAGTTTGAACCTTACCCCCGTTAGAACGATTAGAGTCCTCCGACCTCTAAGGGCCATCAACCGGATTCCAAGTAAGTTATTTTATTTGAGGTTATTATTTTCACAATTAATCAACGTCGGAATTTGTGTGAGCGAAAATGTCTTATGGTTTTTGTCACATTTATCACACGTTCGAGATAAATTATTGTCCTCTACTTCTCTCTAATTTCGTCGCTGATTAAACCATCATTGAAAATGAACAGGCCGTGCAAAGGATAACGCATGTCGGAACTTAGTATGACAGACTGATTCCTGACATCCTATGCACAGTCTACTCCAATTAAATAAAAAAATCTTACGTTTATAGCTTGCCTTATAAATATGCATCATAAGAGAATTTTCTAAATTTATTCTTGGAAATCTCCATTTGCGTCCCTGTGGACAACAGCTACATCGTCTTTTTTGCACATCAACTGAATTCATTAACATAGATTTGCGTGGCCAGCACTGGAAATGATAAATGATAAAAAGGGCTGCATTTCTAATGCTGTCAACCCCAATATTTGTAGTATTTATAATTAAAGGGTGAAGGCTTGCGGAATTATCTCTTAAACAGCCCCCTAGTTTGCATACGTCCGCCCCTTAGAGGCTGACTATAACGCCTTCGTCAACACATTGAATTTCCCTTTATATTATCGCTCTTATTGTTGGCACAAAGTTTGTGTAGCGTAAATTTATTTACTTGCAGAACACGATGACATTGTGCTTCAAAGTTACCCTACCGGACATATTTCGTGAGACGTTCGTTTTGTATTATTTAATCAATACCGTGGAGGATTTCCAGTAATTTTCGTTATGGATGAATTCTGATTAATCCGGCCAGAAATTTCCATTTACTCAATAGTTTCAATTATTGCAAAATGAGAAGTGGGCGATTTGAATTTCCGCTTGGACTGTTCATTATTTATTGATTTGGTACGGGTTTAACCAAAATTATACAAGACATGGACTTTATTACCACTGGAAAGTTAATTGTTATTAGTATACTTGTGAAGTTTAAGTGCTACGTAAACATTTCATTGTAATGGAATAAGTTTATGTATTGGATAATGGTCGAGAAAGGGGTTGGAATTTTGCGGACAATATTCGGTGACCTTTACATTATTCCTAAGCGTAAAAAATAGACATTGCGGAATTTTACGAGTAAAAGAGGACAAATACCTTTTTATGGTTGGAGAAATAAAAACCGTAGGTCTAAAAAATGTAAATTGGATTATTGAAGTCGCGCTGGGGAAACTTGCCTCTTGCTCCCTGCTGGAGTTTATGTAGCGAAAAAATCAACGGATTTCATAAAATCCTTTTGCCGAAACATCAAACTTGGGTTTAGTTCCATTTCGTCGTCCTATCAACACCTACTAGTCCAGTCAAGTTTGATTTTTTAGAAGAAATAATTTATATATTGTTGAAATTTCGGGTACGGACTCCAGAAAGGGCCTGAATGTTCCCACCCCTAAAGCCCTAAAGTATAAACTTCATCCCTTATTTGCCAAAAACCACCCCAAAACGTGATATGGCACTAGTTTCTACCATTTTTCGGCGAAACTATTAATCTGACAGAAAACATTATTCAAATCAAAAATATTCCTAATGAAATTCTGCGTTGAAAAGTCCTTATGATTATTTTGCTTATTTTCACATAATTCTTACAAACGACGTCCGAAGTCGAGGGTAGTTTTTCGCTCGCGGCCGAAACTCGACCTAGCGTGATGCGACTTTTACGCTGCGAATACACTAAAAACGGTACGTGCTACGAGAACAATGCTATAATATAAAAAAATGGGCAGCTACGGAAGCGGCTGAAACCTCCCCACTTGGTGAATGGTCCAATCCTATCGCCAATATCAAGCAAAATTTTACTATTTACTATACCTAAGTTTTACTCTACCAAACCTAAGGTGTTTTCTGTGATTTTTCTAAATTTTACGATCTTTTCCCAAAAGGGCACTAAGAACGAATACAATTTTGAAAACAAAATTTGAAGACTTTTCATGTGCTGATAGAGAAAATAGGAGTTCATTACTCAAATTTCAAAGTTGATATGCCAAAATGGCACTTGCCATTCGCCGATTGCCACCAAAATTAAGTCCGCTCTTCGGCGGGTAACGGTATCTCTACCTACTAAATTTCATCCAAATCGATCCAGCAGTTTGGGCTGTAGCGTGTTATTTAATGTTTCCTCCTCGGTTTCCTCGAAACTTTGAATTTTTCGATTTTATGCCAAAAAGGCGCTAAGTGTGAATACACTTTCAGATGCAGAATTTCAAGACCTTTCATGTGCTGATAAGAAAAATTAGTGTTCATCAGTCAAATTTCATAGTTGGTGTGCCAAAAAGGCACTTGGCGTCCGCGGATTCGCAACAAAATTAACCGGGCTCACCGGAAGGCCAACGCTAACCTCCATACCAAATTTCATTACAATCCGTTCGGTAGTTTCCGAGAAATCGTGCTCACATACGTACATACGTACGTACATACACACAGACATTTTTTAAAAACCACTTTTTCGTGATCCTGGGACCTTGAAACGTAAAGATCTGGTGTTATCTCAGTTTCGAATTTTGGAGTGATTGCAGTAACCTCCCATTTTTATATGGTTGTGGGGAGGTTAATTAAAGAGCAGAATGTTCTACAAAATAAATGCGATTATCATTTTTCAAAGAAAATTTAATTTGGCAGCTGGAGCGAGCAGTGCATTCCAAGAAAAATATTTTCTTTAGAAAATGATACGAATCGCATTTATTTTGTAGAAAATTCTGCTTTTTAATTTCATATTATAGCACTGTTCTCGTAGCAAGAACCGTTTTTAGTGTATTCGCAGTGTAAAAGTCGCATCGCGCTACCCTCAAGTCGTCGTTAGTGTTGAAATATCTCGCTCTGATGGCCTCCAGGAACAGCAGTAAAGTAGTAAAAGTGTTAACGACTTATTTTATTAATGTCAAGTACATATTCAACTGTTTTATCAACATAACTACGAACAACAATAACGAACAACAATGAAGACAAAATCTTCATTCTTAACACTCCCACGAAATTTTTACTTCATTCAAAATTTAACCATTCCAATTAGACGTCTCAAAAATTCAAACGGGGCTTGAGGTAGAGCTTTTGTAAATATATCCCCAAGTTGAAGTTTGCTGGGTATGTATTTCACGTCAATTTCACCGCTCTCAAACTTCTCTCGAATAAAATGGAACTTGATGTCGATGTGTTTTGTGCGAGGATGGAAAACAGGGTTCTTGACTAATTTTATCGCACTCTGATTGTCCACAAGCAATGTGCAAGGATTGGGCAGTGTCTCACCGATTTCTTTTAAGAAGTTTCTTAGCCATATTGCTTCTTTTGTAGCGTTTGATGCGGCAACATACTCTGCTTCTGCGGTCGAAAGACATACGGCTCGTTGTCTTTTACTGCTCCACGTCACGGTACCTCCATTTATTGTAAAGACGTAGCCTGTTGTTGAGCGTCTGGTGTCTGGGTCACCAGCAAAGTCAGAGTCAGAGTACCCTTGTAATTGAAGAAGGTTGGTTTTTGCGTTTCCATCAGTGCCAGTGTACAGAATTCCAAACTTTGATGTAGCTTTCAGATATCTCATGATCCTTTTTACTGCATTCCAATGCGCAGTTGTAAAATTGTTAACATATCTGCTTACAATGTTAACGGCAAACATGATATCTGGTCTACTCACTATTGCTGCATACGTTAAACCTCCCACGGCCTCTCTATAGGGTATGTCCTTTTTCATTTCTTCGCCTAGTTCTTGGCTGAGAACTGCTCCAGGATCCGCGGGTACGCAAACAGATGTTGAGTCTTCAAGATGAAATTTCCTAATCAGTTCTTCAACATATTTTCTTTGATGGATTAAAATTGAACCATCCCCATTGTGAATAATTTCCATGCCGAGGAAACAATTAGGATCTTCAACAATTGTGATTTTGAATTAAATTTGCAGGTATTCAAGAATCGTATTTATTTCTGACTCACTATTCGAAATGATAAGTCCATCATCAACGTAAATTACCAAAATTGTCTTTGCACCAGTAGTGTCTCGATAATACACGCAATTGTCGCAATTGTTTTGAATGAACCCGAAATTAATAATGAATTCACTGAAGAGTCGGTTCCACACACGCGGGGCTTGCTTAAGACCATAAAGGGACCGCTTTAGCTTGCAAACTTTTCCACTGGGTATGCCAGCTCCAATGGGTGCGTTAAGGTAGATTTCTTCATTTAGGGTTCCATACAGAAAGGCAGTCTTCACATCAAATTGTTTCATTTTGTATTTGTTCATAGCAGCGATAGAAAATAGAACTCTGATGGAATCATATCTAGTGGTAGGCGCAAATGTTTCATTATAGTCGATTCCCTCCATTTGTGAATAACCTTTTGCACACAACCGGGCCTTAAATCTTAAGGTTTTGCCATATGCAGACTCCTTGATCCTAAACACCCATTTTGCACCGACTGTAGTTTTATTTGCTGGCAATGTTGTGACCTCCCGCGTATTATTTTCCTTCAAAGAATTCAATTCTTCGTCGATTGCTTCTTTCCACTTCTCCTTGTCTGGACTTTTCATGGCTTCTTCATAGCTTGACGGGGTTTTCAGTTCCACCAAGAACAACTCCGTAGAGTCTCTTGCCGATGACTTCTCAGCTTGAGATGCAGTTGCGGTTGATACAGTTGATGCAGTTGTTGCAGTTGATGATCGTAAATTGTATCGTGGATTTTCTACAACATCTGACTTATTACTAGGTGTTTCATTACTTACTTGTTGTTCTGGGTCTTCGTTTTCATCTTCAGTGTATGCTTGACTTGTTGAACTTGGCACTGCTGAAACTTGACTGATGGGATGATCGATTTCACTTTCCAATGTTACGGACGCCTTCTTTCTTGAAAAGTTGACCAGATCCTCTTCATTGAAAATAACATGTCTGGACACAGTTATCTTGTGGTTCACCGGATTATAAAGTCTGTAATTTGTGGAATTCCCATCGTAGCCTACAAGAATTAATCTTTCACTCTTCTCATCCAGCTTTCGACGACGACTATCAGGTATATGAAGATATGCAGGACAACCAAAAATGTTTGTATGTTGAAGTACAGGCTTCTTTCCAGTCCACTTTTCAAAAGGTGTCGAATTCTTTACTTGCGAGGTTGGAGTTCTGTTTAAAATGTACACTGCAGCGTTAACAGCTTCGGCCCAAAGAGATTTTGGTAGATCTTTGGAGAATAACATGGCACGTGCACTTTCTACAATGGTTCTGTTGTCCCTTTCACATCGTCCATTTTGTTCAGGGGTGTAAACACCCGTTGTTTCCAAAATTATTCCATTGTTTGTGAATAATTCTTTCATTTGCTGATTAATGTACTCTCGTCCATTATCCATTCGTACTCGTTTAACTTGATAGCCAAATTTGTTATTGCACATTTTGAGGAAATCACAATAGCGATCATAAACATCATTTTTATGTTTCAGGAACTTTACTTCACGATAACCGGTGCTGTCGTCTTTGAAGGTCACAAAGTATCTTGCTACTGAATCAACACTCATCGGACCGCAAATATCACTATAAATCAATTCGCCAGGCTTTGTCACTTGTTTCTCAGTTTGTGAAAATTTTAGCTTGTGCTGTTTTGCGTACACGCAACTCTCACAGAAAAAGTCTTCAGAACTGCTTAATTTTACGCCGTCAACAAGGTTTTTGAAGAACATTTCTTTCAACGATTTTGAATTTAAGTGACCTAATCTCTCATGCCACTGTTTAAGAGATGCTGAAACTATAGATGTGTTTGCTTCTATTGGGGTCTTCTTTGCTTGAATCAACACTCGGTACAAATTATTTGATTCACGAACTGCACTTCCCACTACGACATTATTTTCAAAAATTTCGGCCTTCGCATTACTCTTTACTATAACAAATCCTTTCCTTGTTATAGCTCCTTCTGAGAACAAGTTTCTTCTTAGTCCTGGCACATAATAAACGTCATTCATAGCGCCGTCATACCACTGTCCGTTGATGAATTTGTCAATTAGAATTGTACCAACACCTTTAACGGGTAGATCCTCATTGTTTCCTAGTTTTACTGTCAAGTTGTCAATTTCAGAAAATGACCAAAAGAAACTTTTGTCATAACACATATGTTGGGATGCTCCACTATCCATTATCCACGTGGTTTCAAACATTCCTAGGAGTGCTTCAGTATTCTCAACCATTTCTGTATTAAAAGCACCGTCACTGTTATTTCGGCTTTTAATGCAATCTTCTTGATAATTCTTAGATGGGAGTCTCTTTGGGGCCCTACAGTCCCGAGAAAGATGGCCTTTTCGTAAACAATTGTAACAGGTACCATGGAACCTCTTCTTAAATCCTTGATCGTTGTTTGAATTTCCATGTACCGCCATCAAAGCATTGTCCACTGAACTGTTGTCCAGGTTGGCCTCTTCATCCAGTAGTCGGGCAGTTAGGGTTTCGATTGTTTGTTTGTTTTCGTCCATTGACAGCCAGGCTTGTCTAAATGACCGGTACTTCGAAGGTAATGAGTTTAGGACCTTTGTAATTATTGCAGTATTGCTAATGTTGTCACCTGATTCTTTTATTTGACGACCTAGACTTTCCACCTTCGAAATATGTTGAGCAATGGAGTCTGTTGGTTCCATTTTATATTGGTAGAACCTCTCATGGACGATCATTTTGTTGGCTTCAGTTTTCAGTTCGTAAATCGAATTCAATTTATCTAATATTTCTTTGGAGGATTCACAGTTTTCTATCAGCGATATTTGATTAAGCTCCATAGAAGAAGTTAAAATACACATTGCCAGTGCATCTTTTTTGTTCCACTTGTCCATTTCATCTGCATTGGTTGCGGATAACCGGGGCTTCAAATCAGTTCCATTAACCACACCATCGACACCCTTTGCACGTACTGCACATTTGATTTGAAATTTCCATTGTTGGAAGTTCTGGCCAGTAAACTTGGCAATTTGCACCAAATTTCCTACGTTTTCTGTCATACTGCTGCTTAGTTCAAAGTGGATTAGAAAGAAGGATCCTCCACAAATTGATCTCTCCTCTTCTACGATCCTCTAAACAGGAAACACGGCACACACGACACACGCACGAACGAACGCGTAACGCACGACACACGCACGAACGCTATTTACAAAAAAACACTTTCTTCCCAATTCTTCTGCTGCTTTATTCTGGAAGGCTAGCGGCGTCCTGGGCCCATAACCTGTTGAAATATCTCGCTCTGATGGCCTCCAGGAACAGCAGTAAATTAGTAAAAGTGTTAACGACTTATTTTATTAATGTCAAGTACATATTCAACTGTTTTATCAACATAACTACGAACAACAATAACGAACAACAATGAAGACAAAATCTTCATTCTTAACAGTTAGTAAAAATTATGTGGAAATAAGCGAAATAATCATAAGCACTTTTTAACGCAGAATTTCATTGGGAATATTTCTAATTTGAATAATGTTTTCTGTCAGATTGATAGTTTCGCCGAAAAATGCTAGAAACTAGTGCCATGTCACGTTTTGGGGTGGTCTTTGGCAAATAAGGGATGAAGCTTACACTGAGAATAAGTCAGATTCCTTTTGTATTTAAAAGTTTTTATGAAAGCTTTTGCGAATGAAGCTCCTTAGTTTAGACTAAGTGATAAGGATTCAAGCGAAAATTTAGAAGAAACATAAAATCACCGAATTAAAATATTAATGGATTAATTAGAAGCCCATTCAAAATGAATTCAGTCAAGTTGAGATTTTCAATCATTTGGCAGCCCTAATACATAATTATGTTGCAAAATCGTCGGGGTTGGAGCTTTATTGACGTTTAACGAAAGCTGTCTCGGTTTAGACGAACTTGTAAGAGTCCAGGCGATAATAAAATATTTTAGATTTGCTAAAATCTGAATTAAGAAATAACGATTGTCCCTCCCATTCAAGATAACTCTATGAATTTAATAGGAATAGTACAAAATTGGTGGAGGCGCTGAGTCAGGGTCAAAGAGTTATAGTAAGTGCTGTTTTAATAATAAGGTTGATAGATAAAGCTGTAAAAAAGAATTTTAAAAAATCAAAAAAATAATTTATTATTGTTTTAATTCGATCAATTACATCAAATCAATTAAAAATATTGAAAACAACTTGAGGAATGTGCATTCATTAAGAAATTAAGAAAAGTACCTATCCATAGAGATTCCATGGTATTTCCAAGGTATTTTACATTTAATTTGTTAATTCAGCGTTAATTTCGTCATTGCGAATGAACCTTAACTTCTCAATCACGTCACAACGTTAAAAAATCAAGTATGAACACACAAGATCCTTTCGTACTGTTTTCACGAAAGGTTTTGTGAATAACTGGAGTCTTGGTTTAAATGAAGTTGCAAAGAAGGATCCACGCAGTAATTCAAAAGAAATATTTACCAGATAAACTCACTGAATTAAATTATTAATGAATCAATAATAAGAAACTTCTCCGAATCCACTTCTGCATAATTTGGAAAGTGAAAGCCATGAATTCAGTCAAGTTGAGACACTCGATCACTTCAGAAATAACGTCGGAAAATTGGTGGATGCGCCGGGTCAGAGCCTAACGATCCATTAAATCTGATTCTCGATCGACTTTTTTATAACCACTGAACATTCGTTGACTAAATGTGAAATCATGTACTACAAGCTAAATGGTTATAATCACTGTAATTCATTTTCTCGTGAAACTTTCAGTAGAGGTGGCGTTGCCATTTTTTGCAAGTGTAACTATGTTCCCAAGGGGTTGAATGTGCCTATAGACCCGATTGAAAAGGACTTTGAATTTACGTGTGTCAAATGTACTATAACTGGGTTGCATTATATAATTGTTGGGATATACAGATCACCTTGTGGCAATGTACCAATTTTCTTAAGCAAACTTCACGATCTTCTTGAGCGACTGTTTAACAACAAATGTAATTTGATTTGTTGCGGGGATTTTAATAGCGATTTCAATAGCGGGATTGCGGGATTTCACGAGAGTGACCAGCACTTCCGCTACAACGATTGACAATATTTTCACTAACTTATCAGACAATGTGCTGAGCTGTGATGTGATTGAAACGCATGTGTCTGACCATTTTGCTCAGTTACTGAAACTCAAAGTAGACAAACATACATATTCTCCTGCTACTTCTTACCGCAGAGGGTACGACCAAAGCAGCTCAACAGTTTTAAATATGCTCTAGGGGCTGAGAACTGGGGCGGTGTATACTGTTGGGATGACCCTAACACCATGTATGACAATTTCTATAACATTTATTTCTGTAACTTCGATCAGTGTTTCCCGATGAAAAAAAAACAAATTACCAGACCAATTGTTAGTCCTCTCGACCACTGGACAAATGGCAATATCAAAAGCTGGTCTGCCAGAATAAAAGATTTGTATAAAATATATAGAGATACCCGTTTACCACATATTCTAATGCGCTACAAAGAGGAAAAGCGACAATTTAAAAAATATCTTGCATCATGCAGAATAGGCCATAATGAAAGGGTCATCTATGACACTGTCAATAAAGGCAAAAGCTTGTGGAGTGCGTTACATCACTTTTCAGGAAATAACAAAAAACAAACACCGACAATAAACTTGAAAGTTAACATTAATGATGAATTGGTGAATGATCCCTCAGCGATTGCTGATGCTTTTAGCTCTTATTATCAGAGGTTCGTCACGTCTGATTTAAACACTCGGAATCTAATACTTACTTGATGATTCCAGTCGTTGTAACGTCTCTTTATTTTTGGATCCGGTTACGCCGGACGAAATATACAATATAATCAAAAGCTTCACTCCAAAATTGACATGTGGTGTTGATGAAATTCCTATGAAGATTGTCAAAGAGGTTGCGGAAATAATTATAAGCTTCCACTTAGTCACATAATTAATAAATGTTTTGAGAGCGGAGTGTTCCCCGATGCGCTAAAGATAGGAAAAGTTATACCCGTACCCAAAAAAGGGAATACTAATCTTCTGGAAAATTTTAGACCAATATCTTTGTTGCCATCTTTTTCGAAGATATTTGAAAAAGCCATCTACAATCGCCTCATAAATTTTTTTACAAAGTGTAAAATTATTACACGGAATCAGCATGGCTTCCTGCCTAACAAGTCTACTCATACTTTACTAATTGAAGCAATTAACTGTATCTACGAAAAACTTGACGGTAAACAAAAAGTTTGTGGAGTATATTTTGATTTGACCAAAGCCTTTGACTCGGTAAATCACTTCATCCTTCTACATAAGCTAGAAATGTGCGGCATTCGTGGTGTTGCACTAAAATTAATTAAAAGTTACCTAACTAATAGAAAGCAACTAGTATGCATCCGCAGTGAATGCCAGGGAGTTAGGGTTGAGAGTAACTCTGGACTCGTCGACATCGGGCAGGGCGTACCGCAGGGGTCAATTTTGGGACCCCTCTTGTTTGTTGTATATGCTAAATGCTAATGACATGGCCTGTAATGTTGGGTCTGGCCATTTATCTCAATACGCGGACGATACCTCTGTATTAATTTGTGGCAGGGATATGGAGGAATTGTCAAAGAAAACCTCAGCGGTCGTTAAAGAAATGAATATTTGGTGCGACAAGAACTTACTAACTGTCAATTTAAATAAGACCAAACTGCTAACGTTTTCAAATAGTGGTCTCGAATCCAGTCTATATGTTCGGGACGTGGTCGGGAAATCTCTTGCCAATTCTGAAACGGTGAAATTCCTAGGGCTTAGTCTCGACGGGACTCTGAACTGGCACTCCCAGGTCGACGGCCTGGTGGCTAAAATTAATTCAATTACATATTTGCTGAGGTATATGAGACAACTTTTGCCAGCTACCAGCCTAATAAGCTTGTACTTTGCCTATATATATATAGCGTGATAACATATAGTGTAGTGTTTTGGTTCCCTGCGGGCGATTCTGCGCGGGTTTTCAGGGCCCAAAAAAGAGCAATTAGGGCAATGTTCGGGCTCTCTGCGATGACATCCTGTCGGCCTTATTTTAAGAAATATAATTTATTAACTCGACCTTCAATATATATTTATAAAATTGTTTTAGTAACTCGGCAAATGTATTCTAACTTTGTAAAAAACGGTGACATATACTCGGGAATGACGACTAGGAGTGCTGAGGACTTGAGGCCTTCCCGGCATGCCACTGCCAAGTTCGAGAGATCGCCACATTATGCTTGCATCACACTGTACAACGCACTGCCACATGAACTTAAATCTATATCTACTCTGGTCAGGTTTAAGAATAGTGTTAAACAGTTCCTCATAGAAAATTGTTTCTACTCTATAAATGAGTATCTACAGTGTTGATATACTCATTATTGTCTGTTGCTGTTTGTGTACCGTCTTTTTTTTTATGTGTACCTATAATTTTGACATTAGCCCATGTTCATTATTTGAATCTTATGGCAATAAATTTTATTATTATTATTATTATTATTATTCTTTTTGTTTTTGCTTCCCATCTTTTTTGACTTGACGAATTTGAAAAAATGAGTAGCCAAGGAAGCGGCTGGAATTCTCCACCGCGTGAATCTTTGATTTGCAAGTTGTAGTTTAGCCCAGTAGTATTAGGAAAGAATGCGGAAATAATTAGAAGACAATGTCTTTTGCGTTAAGATGTATTCTACGTGCTGTTCAACTAAACTAAACTAAAAGTCCTGACAAATCCAGCGTGTGCGTTAGCGTTAGCTTGAAAACCGTTGATCATTGGAAAATTCGATCCAACTGAAAGAGTAAAAAAAAGGCAGCAGAGAAGCGGCTGGAACCTCCCCAACGCATGGGTCTTTGATTTCCGTGACTTATTGTGTTTAAGATTTTAAAGTTGATATGCCTAAATGGCACTTCCCGTGGACCAATTGCTCCCAAAAGCCTTTCAGCTCTTCAATGGGTTACCTAACCTCCATGTACCAAATTTCGGACAAATTGATCCAGTAGTTTGGGCTATAACGTGGTTTCAGTGTTATTACAAAATTTCGATTTTTCTACCCGAAGGGTACTAAATGCGAATAAATTTTATCTCATTTAAAACCAGAATTTGAAGACCTTTCTGATGATAACAATAAATCTTTCAAAAAGTTGTTTTTGATGGGTGAATGAGAGAATAATTTTAAGTTTCGAAATTGGTGTGCCAAAACGGCACTTTCCGTGGGTCGATTGAATCCAAAATTTGTTCAGCTCTTCGACGTGTAATACAATCCCCATGTGCAAAATTTCAGCCAAATCGGTTGAGGGGCTTGGGCTGTACCGCGATTTTAAAGTCCGATAAAAATCAATTTTTTTTAAATTGTTGGTCAAAAGGGCACTAAGAATGAATACATTTTTAGATGCAGAATTTGAACGTCTTTCTTATGGTGACGTGAAAAATGGGGGTTTGCATTTAAAATTTAAAAGTTGATGTGCCAAAATGGCACTTCTGGTTGCACGATTGGCTCCAAAAGCTTTTCAGATCTAAGTTGGGTTTTCACATGCACACGTACCAAATTTCAGCCAAATCGGTCGAGTAGTTTGGGCTGTGGCGTGTTTACGAACGTACGTACGTTCGTGCGTACGTTACGTTCATACATACAGACACATTTTAAAAACCACTTTTTTGGGTTCCTGAGACCTCAAAACGTATAGATCCGGTCTTATCTCGAATTCGAAAATTTTAGTGATTGCAGTAACCTCCCTTTTTTTTAAATGGTGAAGTGGAGTGGGGAGGTTAAAAGTGTCAAGAAAATGAGCAAATAATTACTTGCAAAAATACTGATTAAAAAAAATTAAAATGTTTTCCCCACAGAATTTTTTTCAAGCGAATGTTGAAATAATTTTTTGTGCGTTGAGATGTTGTATTTTATTACCATCTGTTTAACATACTAGATGTTTTGACAGATCCGGCTTGGTGCGTTAGCCGCTAAGAAATGGTGGAGGAACATCGGTACGTCATTTCGATGTTTTTCTATATACACACTTGCTTTCACAAACAGAGAAGAAGAAAAGAAGAAAATCAACTAAAAAATTATCTCTATTTTTTACGGCGTTGATCTTACAAAATTGTTATCAGATCCGGAGAACATTGAGAACTGAATGATAAGAATCATAAAATGAATACTTTTATAATGGAATTACGAATCACCTTACCCTTTTTCGACCACAATTGAAACCAAGGCGTTCCAAGAAAATGGCTCTATTTTTTCAAGATACCGGCCAACGCCCACGCCAGTTTGTCAGGACTTTTAGTATAAGTTGAACAGTACTCACAGTTTGTAAGTACAACATTTCAACGCAAAAAACAGAATTGTATTCTAATTATTTCCACATTTGCTTAAAAAAATTATATATTTTTTAAATTTCGTCTCAAAATTTTTAAAAGGCACTTGCCGGGGCCGATTCTTTCAAATGGTTCGCGACTTTTCAATGTAGGTACCAAATTTCAGATAAATCAGTCCAGAGATTTGAGCTGTTGCGTGCTTTTAAGATGCTTTCAGAGAAGAATCTATGAGTAATAGTGAATATATTTCTGGAAACACAATTTCAAACCCTTTGTTATAGGATAGTCCAAATGTACACGGCTCTCACCGCCAAACCGTAAGATAATTGAATGAAATAAAAAATCTAGGGTAAATTAGAATTAATTACGTCCATTATATCGCAATTTGGAATCCTCCATCTTATTGCATAATTTAGCAATTAACAATGAGTATATTTTTTTAAATAGCACCAATCAATGTTTCTATTTATTTCTGGATTGCCTTTGATGCTCTCTTTATCGAAGTGATTTTTTTTTTTTTTATAAATTATACAGTAAATGTTTCAATTTTTATTAATTCAAATTTCGCGCGGTGATCCGTCAACAACGCATTGAAACCATAGATTATAGAATATTATAGTATTATGGAACCACCACATGTCTCCCACTAGGTGTACTGCTTACAAGCCCTTTGAAAGAGAAGGTAATTTAGTCTGTTTACTTAAGAAATGAACTTGTCGAATAAGATTCTAAGAATTTCTTAACGTTGCGTTGAGAAATAAAATAAGGGAAGAACTTAAGCGGATTAACTTCTATTGAGGGAGAAGTTTCGGTATTTGTCCTAATTGATATTGGCTTCTAAAAATTTTGGTAGACGGCTATCAATTTTATGAGCCCTCAAACATCTTGCCAGAGTTACCGTAAAAATGCCACTAATTAGGGAGAGTAAAAAGCAACAATTTGCTCCAGTTATTTCTTAAGTTTTCGTCATTTTATTAATTAACATGCTTGAAGGTACCTAATCTACTTGAGGTTTTATTCCTTTTTTTCCTTTTTAGATTTTCAATCATATTTGCCTTTCCCGTTAGAAATTGTAGCATTTCTTAAGTAAACAGACTATTTAATACGGGCTATTCGCGTGACGTAGATCCGCCATCTTTGTTGGGCTAGGTTAAGGATGTTACCATGGCAATGAAGCTAAACAAAGCGAGAATTTCCTTGTGTAGATCGAATTATTTCAACACAAAGATTTGAACTAATAAAAATTTTAACATTACTGCATTACTTTCTCAAAAAAATAAATCGCTAGAAAGCTACGGAAGCGGCTAGAATCTCCCCACTTGATGAATGATCCAATCCTATCATCTATTAGTTATCCAGTTTCTACCTAAGGGTCGGTTTTTCTTTTCAATTCTTTTCAATTGAGGGTTAACCATCACATCTATTTATTAGTTATCGAATCAAATAAATCCATTTAAAAACTTTCTGATGATCTGATTGGATAACCAACAGATCTGTAGGTTAATCTTCGATTGAAAAACCGGCTTAAAAGTGTTTCGGGAGTTTTTTCAAAATTTTTATTATTTATAAAAGGGCAGTAAGTTTGATTGCAATTTTGGAAACAGAATTTGAAGATCTTTCATGTGCTGATAAAACAAATCGTGGCCATGTTTCAAATTTCGTACATGACGTGCCAAAAAAGGACAAATTTCAAAGTTGATACGCCAAAATGTCACTTGCCGTTCGCGGATTGCCACAAAAATTAAATCCGCACTTCTGCTGGTAATGGTATCTTTACCTACCAAATTTTAGCAAAATCGATACAGTAGCCTCGCTCACATACGTACACACAATTTCCGGTTGCACGATTTGCCTTTTCAACATTTCAACACTATTCCAGGTCATGAAATGCCAAATATACCTTTCAGTCAAATCGGTCCAGTACGTACATTGTACAGGGTCTTTCTTTATTTGTTGAAAGCTTGGTTCATGTTCTAAGAGGAACTGATGTTTGATTACACAAGATAGTTTCAAAGTCTTGTTCATTTTGTAGAACAAGACTTTGAAACTACCCTGTGTAATCTTTTGTTATTATTGTCCCATTTTTAAATCGGAATATCTCCTTCATTACTTGAGATATTCGCCTGAAATAAAAACAGGATGGTAGGCCGTACTCCCAAGTTTTGTTCCGGACCTCACTCTCACCAATATCCGTCGGATCTTAAACGTTGTGGATGCAGCTTGCTTTTTTTTAAATGGGACATCTGGTATATTTTTGCATGGATCGATGCATTACATTGTGACTCTCTCCCTCGGTCACTTTATGGCAACCTTGATAAGAATTAATGATTCAAAATTGGTGGATGCGCCGCGCCGGGCCAGAGTGTCTTAACATGCGAATAAATCAGATCCCTTTTGTATTTTTTCCACTATCTTTGAAGAAAGCTTTTGGAGAGTAACGTGCATTGTTTTGTCAAACGTAAAACAATAAGGGGTTAAATTTAGATGAAATAGTTAAGCTTCATTTTAACTACTTTTTAAATCGAATAGAAAACGACGTACTTCGTGAAAAAAACAACATTTTCAAGTCCCTAGAAGGTCATGCATGAATAGTCGTCAGAAAATCTTTTCGTGCTACTTTATTTGGAGCATTTTTCACCGAGCCCCTTGGCGTTGCCATAAACGTTTAGTTTCGATACCAACATCAAATGATGAATGCTTGTAAAGCGACTTTTATTAATGTCCCGTAGATTATTGATTTACTGTGTAACACGGATAACTGTCAGACCCTGATAAATTGCCACAAAATTATGTTCTTTCCTTCTCTATTTTGATGCAGGTGCACACTTTTAAATTACGCATAATTCCTGACGTTTATTTATGGGCACGAATTCCTGTGAGTTTCGCATCGTGTTTTTGTAATAACGTTTTCAAAGTTATTGAAAGAGCCTGCTGAGAGTTCTTATAAAAAGAGATTATCTGCCATCAAAATTCTCCTCGTATTACATTGTAGCGTGTAAGTTTGGATAAAGTTTTAATAAACGTGTTCTAGACGTTCTTTCAATTACGTGCGTTTCCAACCCCGACACCAATTTGAGAATCCAACATAAATTATTCATCCACTGGCGAGACAATGTGGCTATAGAAAATTTCATAGAAACATATTCAATGCACTTTGAAGATTCAGGATTTCGCGTTTTATTCCGACCAACTTAATAATTAAGAAGTTTGAAGTTTGGATAATGTACATTCAGGAAGTGTGGAGCGTTAATAAAATTCGCTTCCAAGTACATTAGTTAATTGCAAAGTGCGATCATTTCGTAATTAGAATTGGTGGTAATGATATTAAAGAAGTTTGTTTAGGAAAGTGGATATTACTCCTTAACAATAATAATAATAACAGTGGATTCGAGCGACTGAAATCTGGCGACACGGGGAAGTCATCGCCATGAAATGAAATATTCAAAATACCGACATAACGAATCCTCGGAGACTTCAAATAACAAAATCGAATGGGATTGGCAGTGAGAAATCCTGACACACGCTGCGAGTCTTTTTTAAAGCCGTATAGGTATTCGATTACACTTTAATAACGGATGTGTCATCTCGGGGCTGTATGTGACGACAGATTTCTCGAAGGGAGAATTTATTGGGTATGTTTGAGAAGTAAATAATAATATGGCCTGTTATCTCAATTAATCCGTTACGAATGACGGAAAAGTTAAACTGGTTCCAATGTATTATAGGCGCGCATCCCGACAGTCCTCGGGGAATTACCTGACCCTCTATATCATTTTTATTGAGTCGTTTTGGAAATATGGTTTACACAAAACATCAATTTTTCACGTCCTCTGAAATGGTTATCGATATGAAATGTAGGCACTTTGAGCGCTTTCGTCTTAAATATTAATTTTTTTCCGAAACAGTTCGGGCATTAGTCAGTGAAAAATGGTCCAACTATACTAACGCAAATTTCGGGGTAGAAGGCATTAGGTTAAATGAAGTCGTGTTTAATTATTTGTAGAAAATACACAGTTGAGAGTACGCTTACCGTGTACTAAAAATTCTGAATCGTACAGACTGTTACGAAAACATCCAGGTGTCACCAACTTATGTTTTATTTTCTTGAAAACGAGAATATCTTCGTTTAAAGGAGAATTCTTTCGTAAAAGCGAGAATATTTTCTTAAAAACGAGAATATGTTCGTAAAAACGAGAATATTTTCGTAGAATATTTTCGTAAAAACGAGAATATTTTCGTAAAAACGAAATTCTCGTTTTTACAAAAAAATTCTCTCGTTTTTATGAAAATATTTTCGTCTTTACGAAAAAAAATTCTCGTTTTTACGAAAAAATTCTCGTTTTTACGAAATATTCTTGTTTTTACGAGAAAATTCTTGTTTAAACGTCCTTATCCTCATCTAGATACATACACATACGTAAAGCTTCACATACAAACTCCGGCTTTTAACATGCTTTTAGCTACAGGTTTGTTCATTTTCTAGGTTAGGTTCTCTTTGTTTTCAATTTGACAGCAAGACGGTCACAGATATTCCACCCGATAGGTACGACTGCCACCAGTCTTCCACCGTTAATTTCCCCAATTTTTCGTTTTTACGAAAAAATTCTCGTTTTTACGAAAACATTTTCTCGTTTAAACGAAAATATTCTCGTTTTTACGAAAAAAATTTCTTGTTTTTACGAAAATATACTCGTTTAAACGAAAACAATTTCTCGTTTTTACGAAAATATTCTTGTTTTTACGAAAAAAATCTCGTATAAACGTCCTTATCCTCATCTAGGTACATACACATATGTAAAGCTTCCCATACAAACTCCGGCTTTTAACATGCTTTTAGCTAGAGGTTTGTTACCACTGCCGCCAGTCTTCTACAGTTAATTTCCCCAATTTTTCGTTTTTACAAAAAATTCTCTCGTTTTTACGAAAATATTTTCGGCTTTATGAAAAAAATCTCGTTTAAACGAAAATATTCTAGTTTTTAAGAAACCATTTTCTCGTTCTTACAAAAATATTCTTGTTTTTACGAAAAAATTCTAGTTTAAACGTCTTTATCCTCATCTAGGTACATACATATATGTAAAGCTTCACATACAAACTCCGACATTTAACATGCTTTTAGCTACAGATTTGTTTATTTTCTAGGTTAGGTTCTCTTTGTTTTCAATTTGACAGCAAGACGGTCACAAATATTCCACTAAATAGGTACCACTGCCGCCAGTCTTCCATCGTTAATTTCCCCAATTTTTCGTTTTTACGAAAAAATTCTCGTTTTTACGAAAAATTTTCTCGTTTTTACGAAAAAATTCTATCGTTTTTACGAAAATATTTTCGTCTTTACGAAAAAATTCTCGTTTTTACGAAAATATTCTCGTTAAATCGAAAATATACTCGTTTAAACGAAAATATTCTCGTTTTTACGAAAACAATTTCTCGTTTTTACGAAAATATTCTTGTTTTTACGAAAAAAATCTCGTTTAAACGTCCTTATCCTCATACATAGACATATGTATGTAAAGCTTCACATACAAACTCCGGCTTTTAACATGCTTTTAGCCAGAGGTTTGTTACCACTGCCGCCAGTCTTCTACCGTTAATTTCCCCAATTTTTCGTTTTTACAAAAAATTCTCTCGTTTTTACGAAAATATTTTCGGCTTTATGAAAAAAATCTCGTTTAAACGAAAATATTCTAGTTTTTACGAAAAATTCTAGTTTAAACGTCTTTATCCTCATCTAGGTACATACATATATGTAAAGCTTCACATGCAAACTCCGACATTTAATATGCTTTTAGCTACAGGTTTGTTTATTTTCTAGGTTAGGTTCTCTTTGTTTTCAATCTGACAGCAAGACGGTCACAAATATTCCTCTAAATAGGTACCACTGCCGCCAGTCTTCCATCGTTAATTTCCCCAATTTTTCGTTTTTACGAAAAAATTCTCGTTTAAACGAAAATATTCTCGTTTTTACGAAAAAAATTTCTCGTTTTTACGAAAAAATTCTCGTTTTTACGTAAATATTTTCGTTTAATCGAAAATATACTCGTTTAAACGAAAATATTCTCGTTTTTACGAAAACAATTTCTCGTTTTTACGAAAATATTCTTGTTTTTACGAAAAAATTCTAGTTTAAACGTCCTTATTCTCATCTAGGTACATACACATAATTATGTAAAGCTTCACATACAAACTCCGGCTTTTAACATGCTTTTAGCTACAGGTTTGTTCATTTTCTAGGTTAGGTTCTCTTTGTTTTCAATTTGACAGCCAGACGGTCACAGATATTCCACTAGATAGGTACCATTGCCGGCAGTCTTCCACCGTTAATTTCCCCAATTTTTTGTTTTTACGGAAAAATTCTCGTTTTTACGAAAACATTTTCTCGTTTTTACGAAAATATTTTCGTCTTTACGAAAAAATTCTCGTTTAATCAAAAATATCCTCGTTTTTTATTCTTGTTTTTACAAAAAAATTTTGTTTAAACGAAATTATTCTCGCTTTTATGAAAATAAAAAATAAGTTTCGTAGACTGTAGACCAGCCCTTCTACAAATATGAACTACGGCCTCGGATTTTTAAACTGCCTATAAAATACTTGTTGTCTTAATAGCGATAAACGATATTTCTTGATTCTGAACAAAACTATACAAGTCTCGATGAAACGTTTCATTCCAGCGTCGGGCTTATGGCTATGGATATACATTTTCCACCACGGTTTGTAATCTACTGTTTTTCTGTTGCAGGTATGCGAATCCTGGTGATGCTCCTGCTAGACACTCTACCCATGTTGGGTAACGTCCTGCTGCTGTGTTTCTTCGTATTTTTCATATTCGGCATAGTGGGTGTGCAATTGTGGCAGGGAATCCTGAGACAACGCTGCTTCTTCCCAACAAACTTTACAAAAACATATAACAGTCTAATAACACCGTAAGTTGATTGAATTCTATTTTATCCTTTGTGGGGAAATAAAATCGGCTCGTCGTTAATTGTTCCCTGTTGGACATGCAATCGAATTCATCCCTTGTCCGTTTAACGGCTGCATTAATCAAACACTTGAGGGTAAAATTAATTCCATTACACCCAATGTGCCAGAAAAACGAACATATTTTTTGCTCCGAACATTTTGTGGCAGCTTCTCATGCTTGAGTAACACATTGACATATTTCCCGTTTAATTCACAGCAATTATTCACGCATAAATTTTCAGCATGTTTTTGAGATTAAAAAAGTGCCCGAAATTTTTTAATTGGATTTCCCTACCGACAACCAACTGTGATAAAAATGGGACAAGACGTCGTTTTGCGCGGTTGTTTATTTTTAACTCGTTGATTTTTTTCACTCGTAAAGAAAATCTTTTCTACCATTTTCCGGCTATGCTGGAATTATTACATATTTTTACGATTCAAGAACTTTTATTGCCGTAATAGAAAATATATTTCAAAAAGGAAAACGGCTCTGGATTAAACCTAAACCGCAATTATTTACAAAGTTGTGATTAATAGAAGTAATTTTTTATCGGGGGGATGTGACAAGCGCACCGCAGCTTGAATAAGCGACCGTTGTTGTATTTTATTGCGGTTGGATTTAACAAAATGACAATGAGATGGAATCAGATCTTGCTTTCGGTGATCTATGATTCGACGAATCTGTGTGTGCTAAATTATATTAGTCAGCGGGCTAGCGACAATTTTTCTATATGATTTGTTCCTCTGGAAGACGTTACTAATTATGATAACATTATCATGAGGAACCATAATCAGCGCGTCTGCCAACCCTTCATGGCTGCGTTTTCAATTGGCAACCCTTCAAACTTGTTAAAAAATAGAAGTCCATTATCATTTGTCACCATCTGTCTTTTGCTTCAACGTGTTTATTATAAAACACCAGAGACAGACGTGCTCAGCGCTGCGTTAAAGATAAATTTACATTTCTCTGGCTGAAAATGATATATGGAAATATAATATGATGTACCTCCCTACTCCTCTGGAAGACGATAATTAGTTCATTTAAGTACGTCTTAAGAAAGGATAAACAACCCATCTATCTTTATTTTAAGGCTGCGTTATCATAATTGCCAACGTTTCAAAAATGTAAAAAAAGTGGCGCTACTATTTTATTTCTCCAGTCTGCCTCTCGGGCTAGTTCAAGTTGGTTCTAGCGCCTCAGATAATCCCCAAGACAGACGTCCTGCACGCTGATTTTGCAGGGGCAGACGATTATTTTATACATAATACAAATTCTCCACCACGAATATCTTGGAAACGAAATTAAATATGAAAATTCGCTCAGGCAGGTCAATTATTATGCCAAGGAGGGCACTTAAATCAATGCTTTGTGAAATTTTAGAATAGATCACCACCCGCCCCAACTTTAAATTTCTAAGGAAAATCTCCTGTTTTGTACGGTATTTTTAATTCCTTGATAAATATGCCTTATAATGTAGAATAAAAGAACTAGGCACTTAAGTATACTATCCAAACGGGCACAGACACGTCAAAATAACATTGAAAAAAAACGTGCTATCAACGTCGAGATGTCGCGAAAATCAACCAAATTTCCCAACGTATTTTTGACGTTTAGCGCCACACTTAAAAAGGACGTTATGTTTTGCAAGTCATTTTTCTAAGGTTGCGTCTAAAATTCGACGTGTTTTTAACGTGTTACTCGATCGGTACCAAAAGTACGCGTTTATAGACGATATCAACGTCTTCTCAACGTCAATTTGACGTTGATGATTTAACTAAACTTGAACGCAACTACAAAAGAAAGACACGTCATAAAGACGTCTATATAAAAACTGGTACATAACGTTACAAATACAACGTTTATTCAACGTGCCTATAACGTGAAAAATTATTATTTAATGTTGGAATCTTTAAGACGTCCGTATAAAAGCTCAAATAGAACGTTATAAATGCAACGTTTGCTCAACGTGCAAAAGTATCTGTTGGTTGTACGTAAGTCATGATTTGGACGTCATTTTAGCAACGACTAAGACACGTTCATATTACAACGTTAATGTTGAACGTCATAACCATTTCAGCACGTTATTAAAACGTCCATGTAAAAACTCAAATAACACGTTATACATGTAACGTTTGTTCAACGTGGTTACACATAGTCGTCATTTGGACGTCATTTTAGTCACGATTAAAGCACGTTCATATTATAACGTTTATGCAACGTCCAAAATTACACTGACCTATTTTAACGAATAAGTTTCAACTTCCAAAAAACGTCATATGTACGTAACGTTTCAAAATGTACCAAAAGTAAACGTAATTTTCACGTCGAGAGATTGTCGTATCAAGAATCGCCAACAATTCAACGTGACTTTTTCAACCAGTAACGTGAAATCAACCGCCTTAACGTGATTTCGACGTTAAAAAAACGTGTGTGTGCCCGCTGGAATAGAATAAAAATTAATTGTTAAATTATACACAGTTCTTCATTCGTACCTCTTATGTTTTCAAAGGCAAGTTGAAAAAAGTTATAAAAAATGTAGAAATTAGGTATATTAATTTTTTTTCTTACTGTTAGATTTTGTAACCACGACAATCGCTCAAAGCGTTGATTGAATGAAAGAGGCACTCAACGCTCAAAGTTACTGCACTTTGCGAGAGGTGCTCTAATTTGAACGAGTGCTGTGCCGAAAACTATTGGTCTTATGTGAAAAATGTAAAGGGTCTTTCTTGTAAAGACTCTAATAGTCTTCAATATAGTGTACTTCCATATTTTTCGTACGACGAAGACAAAGCCAGTTATTGCCTAAAAGCCTAATTTTTGTACATATTTTGCATCTTTAGGGAGTAGGGAGGAATTTTATGTCTCTCGTGGCTCCAAAATCTAAGTTTTGCAGAAAAAAAATCTTTTGGTTTTCGCTTTTTTTATTCATAATGGACCTCCATTCTTTATACAAAAGAGTCCCTCATTTAAAAACGCAGGCACACCCGAGCATAATTCCTGAATTTTCTGATTTATATTAAACTAAAACTAGGTAATACAGTTGTAATACATTATAGGTATTATGGTGAAGCAAATCATTATCAAAAGTGAACCTTTATTAGTGGAGGATTGGACCGATGAACTTTCGCTTCGCAAAATTTAAAGAGTCACTAACAACTCTGTTCGGTAAAAGCACCGAATTAGTGTCCATTAGTCATGAAAGGAATAAACACTGTAATAATCATTCATTTCATGAAACAGGCTCCTGGTTTCATCGTAAAATGGTTTAAATCGATGAGGTAGAACGCATTTTTGTCATTGAAACCACAAAATGTAATAAATGTTCCTCCGCATCTTCGACAGAGGACATAATATTCAGCAATTATTCAGTAAGTGCAAAATTTGAATTTGTTTCTAAATGTAAGGTAATTGAGCTATGATTTTGCGATCAAGCACTTAAGTGCAATTTATAAATTCACACGAAGTATCGATCTGACATTGAAATTGTGAGGTTAGGAGTGCTAATGCAACAGTGCTGCTTAAAGCCCGTTTCCTACCTAATATTTGTTTATTGAACGTATGACCTACTAATCCTGAAGTTCATTTTAGTATTTTACGGTGGTTACAGGAAAAAAATTGTATTATACACGCGGGGAAAAAGTTACATTTTAGCGCTGCGCGTCGGGAGGCAAACTTCACACCTCGCTCTAAAATGTAGGTACCTATTACTTGTACTATTTCATGAAACACAGGATTTCAGCAAAAACATTGTTAATCGTTACATAAACACGGACCATAGAAAATAAAATCAGCTATTTCATCCACTTGATGTAAATATTATACCTACAATCGGGGGCTCGTTTCATGAAGTGAAGTGGACTGATAGTTTATTCTGCTGATAGTCCTAAATTTAGATAATTATTATTTGTTTCATTACTCTTGAGGATGCACATGCACATGCACATTTTGCGCCAGAAAAAACTATACCTAACAGGTTCAAATAAAATGGAAGAAAATGGGCAGCTACGGAAGCGGCTGGAACCTACCCACTGGGTAAATAATTCAAACAATCACAAGTGTTTTCTGGTGTTTTTCAAAAAATTTCCAGCACTAAGTTTCAATACATTTAGGAACCCTTTCATATGCTTCAAATTTCATGGTTATGTCAAATAATAATAATAATAATAATAATAAAGTTTATTAAGCGGCTTTTTAACATAAGAAAATAAAATGAAAATACATAAAGAATATTTTAAGGAACCAAAACCAAAAAAACTAATACTACATAATTCAATATAAAATGCCGCATAAAAGGACAGAAACAGCCATGTGCTGATTTACATTCTGCCCAAGTGATAAAAAAGTGAGAAGTGTATACAACTAAATAGCATTGATTTATAATACATATACAAAATCGCAAAAAAGTGAAAAGAGCAACAAAGCAATGAAAAGTCGAAACCGTCTACAAATAAGCAACCACTAAAACAAACTTCTATTAATCAGTAGGTCCCTATCCTCAAAAAAAGATTGTCTCAAAGTTACTACTACTGCTCTCTCCGAGGAGTCATTATCAAAGTTGAAGGCAATGAAATTCAAAATATAAGCCGCTAAAAACGAAAAAGAGGCCCTAAAGCAGGCCAGAGTATGCCTGGGTATGGACCCGCCGCTCATTCATTTTAAGCCAGCCCAACTGTCGAGTGTATGGGGTAACGTGAGCTGCGAATGGAACATCAAGACAATAACGTACACAATAATTTTGAATCATTTGAAGCCTCTGTTTTTGCTGTTCTGTCAGACAAGAGGAATACGCGAGGTCGGCATAATTGAGATGTGAAAGAACCATTGCATCACACAACAGCTTTTTCACATGTCGGTCCAGAAACTCTCGAAAAGGTGCAATTTGTTTAAGGCTCAAATAAGTCTTCCTGCAAACAGCATTAACGTGATCTACGAAATTTAAATTGCAGTCGTAAATTAGGTACCCCTAAATTTTTAACAGTATCACATATCTGAATTGGAATGTCATTAATTCTGATATTATAAGTATATCTGACCTGACCAAGTCGTTGTGCTGTACCAAACAGGATAGTTTGGGTCTTAGCCGGATTAAGAAGCAATGAGTTTTTTCTGGCCCAGTCACTAATTTTACCAAGATCAGCGTTTATAGTCGCAACACTCTCCTGTAAAGCCTCAGGTTGAAATGAAAGACGAACTTGAATATCGTCCGCATAAATATACAAGGAGCAGTGTTCCAACTCAAAAGGCAGATCAGCACTATAAACCGAAAACAGAGTGGGTCCCAGAACAGACCCCTGTGGGACACCCGAATTTAAGCACAAGGGAAGTGACACTTGATCACCATAAGCAGTCGCTTGACTACGATCACAAAGATAACCTACTAACCAGTCCAGTGTTGCGTCTCGAACACCGTAATATTTTAATTTGGCCACCAAAAGACGGATATTCAAACTGTCAAACGCCTTCGACATGTCTAATAAAGTAAGCGAAGTGAAATGTCCGGCATCGAAACAACGCAATATATTGTCCGTCAGCGAACACAAACTGGTAGTAGTGCTGTACCCCTTCCTATATGCAGATTGTACATCAGGCAGAACGTTGGCAGCGGATAAAAAATCTGTAAATTGTGTTGAAAAGGCCCGCTCTGCTATCTTTAAGGTGTTAGATAAAAGGCTAATTGGACGAAGGTCATTAATACTCGAAGGGTTTTTATTCTTCGGAACTGGCTTGACCAATGCATGTTTCCATTGAGGCGGCACAGCGCCAATCTCAAAAGAATAATTAATAATGTGTGTAAGCGCATCTAAGAACCATCGAGAAGCTAACTGCAACATTCTGCCCGAAATACCATCACACCCCATAGCATGGGGCTTAAGGTCGTGGACAATGTGTTCAACCAAATCAGGTGCCACAGGAGCGAATGTAAAGGTGAAATTTTCACTTATAATCTCATAAGAGCATTAATTCTTTCCGGAAATTTTTGGAGTGCATTCCAACAACGTATTAATCGGCCCGAGTGGAACACGAGGGCCCGATTACGTTGTTGGAATGCACGACTAAAATTTCCAGGAAATGAATTAATGCTCGAATGCAGATTCGGTAAGAAAATAGCAACGATACAGCCACAGAAATTGAATAAAAACGATTTTTGACATTTAATTTGACATAAAAATTTCCACTTATTAATTTCGTTTAGGTTGGTCTAGGTAGGTATCAAAAATTTCCAGGAAATCCTCGAGTTGCCATGGTAAGCACACAGAAATCAAATTTTCCATTGGCTAATGATTAGTATAGTGCGATTTTCACTTATAATCTCATAAGAGCATTAATTCTTTCCGGAAATTTTTGGAGTGCATGCCAACAACGTATTAATCGGCCCGAGTGGAACACGAGGGCCCGATTACGTTGTTGGGATGCACGACTAAAATTTCCAGGAAATGAATTAATGCTCGAATGCAGATTCGGTAAGAAAATAGCAACGATACAGTCACAGAAATTGAATAGAAATGATTTTTGACATTTAATTTGACATAAAAATTTCCACCTATTAATTTCGTTTAGGTTGGTCAAGGTAGGTATCAAAAATTTCCAGGAAATCTTCGAGTTGCCATGGTAAACCCACAGAAATCAAATTTTCCATTGGCTAATGATTAGTATAGTGCGATTTTCATTGAAACGACTAGATTCGAATTTATCTAAATACTCAAGATCAATCTGCAAATCCGGGACTGAACCGATAAAATGAGCATTAAGAGTATCAGCAGTACACTCCTCTCCCAACTGAGACAATTCAACCCTTTTATCCTTAACGACACTCCAGGATTTCAACTTCTGCCAATAAGAAGCACTATTTGGCTTACAGTTTTGCAAATTGTAACGATAGAATGCCTTTCGTTCCTGAATTAATGCTACGTTGTAGTAGCTTCTTAACTGACAGAAGTACTCCCTGTGTGCAACTAAACCAGTCCTCTTGAACCGGGCCCAGGCTTTCCCCTTCAAAACTCGCAAAGTTCGCAGGGTATCCGTAAACCAAGGCTTTCTCTTCGGATTGAGAAAAACTCTTTTGAGTGGTGCATGCTTGTCAAATAGTGCAAATAGACGGTCATTGAAATGACTTAATTTAGTGCCAATATCTGGTGAGTCATATAGCTCCTGCCAATCAATCTGAGAAGCATCATTTGAAAAGTTCTGAAAATCAAAATTCTTGAAGGATCTAAAAGTTTTAAATCTCGGATTAATAAGCACTTATCCGTCTATTGTCATAAAAATTAAGTCAGCTCTTTGGTGGGTTACAATACAACCGACGTCATAACCAAATTTCAGCCAAATTCGTGACAACGAATCAAAGCACTACAACATTTGCTCCTTCCGACTATATTCCATCAATAAAGTCTTGAAGTTTGTTCCTGAACGTTCAGTAAAGTGTTTGAAAGTCTTACCTACCGTCTTTACTCGTTATTATAAGGATAAGGATTGTCTAAAAAGTAACAAATATTACCCAAAATAGAATGGTAAATTTTCCGCAAAAATCCTCGCAGGCGTATAGTTTTTTTTCATTCTACGTTGCAACTTGCAAGTTCTTAAAATCGAATCGATAAATCAAATCTTTACATTTTGAGGTCTTAGGTAAAGGAACCCAAAAAGTGCTTTTTGAAGACATTTTTAAAATACAATCCTGGACACGAACTTAAGAAGCTAAGACCGTTTCAAGCGCTTGAAAGATAGCCCAAACCTTGCTTAATGACATTCTAGATTTGCAAAACGAAAGGTTGAAAATTGGTTGTAGGGTGATTTTTCAAATCACTTACTGCAAGATTAATTTTTAACACAAAATTGCCAATATCTTCTAAACCGTTCGCTTCAGATGAAAACATGATTAATGAATGTTACTAAGATCCAATAAAAAACTAAAATACAGGTGGTTCCATTTAAAAAGCCTATTTTTCTGTTGCTACTCTTTAGTGGGACAGCCTGTTTACAGGATTGTTTTTTAAAATAAAATGTGTCTTGTTTGACCCTTTGCAACTTTGTATTTAACAATTTTTCGCTATCTCTACTAGTAATGGAGATATCGACCGAATACAGACAATTGGGACGCCTTGTATAATATGTATGTACCATTTTCTTCCTCCGTCCAAGTGTGCCTCCACAGCAACAGATAATTTATTAATGCCATCGCTTGCAGTCAACACTCTAAACCTGCGCCTTTGAAGTTTGCCGAATTAAATTATGAAGAAAAATCTAGGGAAAAGTCCATCTACAAAATTACACCAATTTCCTAATTCGTACACTCAAAGTCGAACAATGAGGCTGGTTAAATAAATATGAATGAATCCTACTTGCAGCGATATTATTTTTAAAAGAATAGTCCATCAGTCGGTGGTTTTACTGTTTTTAGCATCCCCACAACTAATATAAAACAAATACAAATTATTTATGTAGGTACTGGCGTAGGTTATTTCTTACAAGATGAAGATTATAACCTTCTATTGTTTATAAAAGATTCCACTTCAAAAACAGACTGACAAAAGATGCGATTCCTATAAAATCTCTGTGATGTTTCTTCAGATTAATACATACTAAAACATCCTTCCAAGGAAAATAGTCCCATTAGCTCGTCACAAATACGAAAGACGCTCAGAAAGACATAAGTATGTAACAATAAAATCGACATCGAGGACCATGTAGCAATCTTAAAGTGACGAGGACTATAAAACAATTTTTCCGCAAATATTAAGAACAACGGAATCAGTTTTTTAAAAGTCAGAATCAAAATTCAAATCTCTATGCAAAGAAAACAAGAAAATTTTCGAAATTGCAAATGTAATTTTAGTAGGTACACTTAGTTATTGCTTCTCGCAATTTATATTTCATTTTCACATGTTAAATCTAAACCATTCTAAAACTAAGAACCTATTATAATGTAATATAATTACTTGAAGCCATAAAAAGCAGTATATCTTTAACTTATAACGCCGCGGTATTTAAATCCAGATTGAAACCGGGCAGCGGTAGGCCCCAACGCATGGTCTTTGTCTCGGACCTCTCTCTCGCACAGGCGGAGGTTAAACGGGACACGCTCTCGCGTAGCGAGAGATGTACCGTGCACACTCCTATCTTAATATTATACTTCGTGATTTTGACATATATTAACCATGAAATTTGAATGATGAACACCATTTTTTATCAGCTTAATGAAAGGTTTTCAAATTTTATTTCCAAAATGTATTTAAACTTTTGCCTAAAAATTTGAAAAGCCCTAGAAAACAGTGCAATAAAAGACTGGTAGTTTGAAATTTATAGGAAGTACCTAGGAATATATTATTTGCCAAGTGGGGAGGTTCCAGCGTTGCTGCCCATTTTAAGTTTTTAAAATATAACCGATTCACGTCTTGCAACAAAATAAATTTGTGTAGTCTAGCGTAGGAGGTTTACTTTTGAACAAACAAACACCAAGAACATGTTCTGCATAATAATATGTAAGAAGAATAAATCTAACTTGTTGAACTTGATGGTGTTGAAAACCGAATTAATCTATAAAATAAATCTGGCTACATGGGATATAGTGTAGTGTAGTACCTACATCGTCATATAAATTATCATAAAGTGTCCCCGTGCGGTTTGCATGCCACATTTTTATCACAGTTGAGCCCTATTTGAATGGAGCGGCTTTAATTTGTTGCAGAGAGATCTCGGAAGAATACATAGTGCGCGTGCCTGTTACGTAAGATTATGTGCCGCAAGATAAATGTTAAAGCGTCTTCACTTTCGCTCTATCGAACATTTTTTTTCGGAAACGATCAATGCGATTGGTCATTTCCAGGACGAGAAATGTTGCATGGCTTGCTGCATCGATCTGTTTGCTGCCTTGTCGAGACACTGAACTGCCGTCCACTTGTTGCTGGAAACATCTAAAATTACCCTCACCCGAGGCTCCGCGCATTAAAAATGGACAAATAAATAGAACTTTTAATATTGGGCTTTTCATTATTTTTCCGTGGCAGCTTTTTAGTGTTTTGACATCTTCATATTTCACCACACCAGCCAATTTATATGGGAACTCTCTGATCTGTCAAATCCTCATTTCCAGCATTAAATAGAGAAACCACGTGATTTATGTTAGATAGTATTTTGTAAACAGCACCAAACATTTGAACACAGCCAAATTCCCACCACATTAAAAGACATTTCTGTTTATGCATTCCTTGGATTTATTTCGATTTCACGGTCTTGCATTGGCATAAATCTTATGGTTCATTTGCCTCTCCAAACTTGACGGAATTCCTTCAATTCCAGAATTAGATACTCTTTTCCACAGTAGATGTAGATGATATAGGTAGGTAGGTAGGTTGTACGTACGTACATACTTACACACAGGGTGTCTCAGAACGCTCACACCATTTTTTAATGGAGTATTCAGGATTAAATTTTGAATTCTCCATTGAAAGGTGGTGCGAGCGTTCTGAGACACCCTGTATACTTCCTCCTACCTACTAACTACTTAATCATTTTGAAAATCATTAAATGTTAAACATTAGGAACTTATTTGTCTATCAAAATAAAAATGACCGAGGATCGAGTCGCCCTTCTGAGAGCTGCAGACCGGTTTCGCGATGAGGGTGGTGTGAGACAACACAAAGTGATATAATCGGAGTTGAATGTGGATCGAGTCGCCTTCCTGACTGTGCCGTACTGATGAGAATTAAATTTCGAAACCGCTTTGCGGCTTTTATTCTGTTTTGGGTTTTCTTTGCTGACGAGAGAATCCGATTGTACAGGAGGTTAGCGGCCAAAAATGACACTTTGTGTCGTCTCCTCACACCAATCTCAAATTATGTGTCTACAGGGTGCGAGATTGAAACTCCAAAATGCTATAACTTTCTTATTTGTAGTCCGATTTAAGTAAATAAAAAACCAGACAAAATGGCTCATAAAACGCTACAAACTCAGAGTAGCTTTGATTTTTATCAACTTCAACTTGAATGTCAACTGGTTATTAACTTTTCATTTTCAAATGCACATACCCAGTTTTTTTTGCCCAGTCTGAAAGCTAATTTTTTTCTGCATCTTTTGATGTGCAATAAAGCGGGTTTGGTTTACAATTAGTTCTTAAAATAATTGTAACTTTTTGTTAAAATTTGAATATTTTTTACTCAAAATTTTCGAATGTGCTGTGGATCTGTTAGAAACTTAACAAAACATTTAAAATATGTTATATTCTAACATGTAAAATGCATTTCGAGAATTTTTTTCGCGGCACACTTGAAAATTTTACATAAGCAGATTGAAATGTTGACAATAATTTTTATTATTTTCAAGATTTATTATAAACCAAAGTCAACTTATTGCACATCAAAAGACGCTGAAAAAAATTAGCTTTCAGACTGAGCAAAAAGAACTGGGTATGTCCATTTGAAAATGAAAAGTTGACAACCAGTTGACATTCAAGTAGAAGTTGTTAAAAATCAAAGCTACTCTGAGTTTGTAGCGTTTTATGAGCCATTTTGTCTGGTTTTTTATTTACTTAAATCGGACTACAAATAACAAAGTTATAGCATTTGGGAGTTTCAATCTCGCACCCTGTACAGAAAATCGATTTTTTTTAAATGTCTGCCTGTGGTGTCTGTAGACGCGGTGTTAGCCTATTAAACTAAAGGACAAACAGGCAAATAGTTATTTTTTTAACAAGGCAAAAAAATTGCAGATTTACTGCCGCGGCTGAAGTTTCATAGTCGAAGCGATAGCCGAGGCTAGGAATCCAACCGATTGTCATTAAAAAAGTGCATTTTTACTTCCGCCGGCCGTAAAAATAGCATTTTACTACCGTAAAAGCAGAGGCAGTAAAAATGCACTTTTAATGACTACCGGCGAAAAAATATATTTTCTTATGCCCTACTAGCAAATATTTTTCATTTATTCCTACTTTACTGTTATACCGTTGAAGTTAATTGCAGTATCTACAAATTCTGCGAAAGTAGAAGTTTCTATATTGCCTATATTCGGGTTTAAAACCTACACCACGACGATGTGAACAGGTAGGTTTTTTTTAAATCATCATCTTCGACAATATATTGCATTCAAACTTATTCTACACGCCGGTAGGCCATGGAAATCTGGTGATGTAGCTAGATGCAACAAGCAATTTTATGTTAAAGTTTTTGTCAAAAGAAGATTTCTTTCTGTTGAAAAGCGAAAATACACCAAATCGACGCAAATCAAAGGCGGACTCACCCCAACTGGATTTTATTAAAATAACTGGAACAACATATAGTCCGGCCGAGACAGTGAACATTTTTGGTATGTTATTTCAGCAAACTTCGTTTGGCAATTTTATAGTTATTTTCATGCTGTAGATAACTAAAACAGAAGTCTGCAATAAATCTTGCGAGACAGAAGCTAATGGCAGCCATTTTAATTTCTCAAAAATTGACATCTCGAATACGGTAAAAGATACGAAATTTTATTAAAATAGAAAAAAGTTGTGTTTTCAGTGTAGATTAAGAATCTGGCAAGAAATTCAAGATATCTGGTTTAGGTCCTGAAATATACTGAAAAAACTAAAAAATGTCATATTTTAATCTAGAAGACCTACAAAAGTTGTCGTTGTCTCGCTTTGTTCTTCGTGCAAGGTAATGTAATTCAACCAAATTTCATAATGATCTGCCGATTAGTAACCAAGTTATAACACATTGTCAAATTTCAGTCTTTTCAGTATATTTCAGTAACCAATCTAGATATCTTAGATTTCTTTTCAGATTCTTAATCTACACTGAAAAACATAACTTTTTTCTAATTCAATAAAATATCGTATCAGTTGCGGTTTTCGCGATGTCAATTTTTCAAAAATTAAAATGGCCGCCATTAGCCATTGTCCCACAATTTTATGATAGACCTCCGTTTTAGTAATATCCAGCATGAAAAGTGCTAAACCAAATTTGGTGAAATGCGTAATATAACGGGTGTCCTAAAAAAAACCCGAACGAAATATTTTTGAGAATAACTCAGCCATTTTTTAACCGATTTGGATGAACTTGGCCTTAAAATAAAGCTAAAGAATCAGGCCATCGACTAATTCAAGAGACCACTACAGATGGCGTTGCCGTAGTAGCCTTAGCCATGCTTGTTTTAAAGGTTACTTTAGGTTCGTGGGGATTGGTCAGTTAACAACCAATCGTTATGATGAGATGAAAATAACCTTGAAGCACGTTTTCTTTTCTTCAAAAAGCTTATTTCAGAAGTTAGTTTTATTCACGCATTAATTTTCTGTGATTTTAAAAATCATATGTTTCACGTATTTTCACGCCTAATGACTGTAACAGTGATGCATTTTTAGCTTAATTTTCAATAATAGGATCTAATGGAATTTGAAGGAAATTGAAAGGTTATTACTGAGAATTAAGTTCTTGTTGCTTCATTGTTACTTTAGTAATGGTCATTCTGCGTGAAAAAATGTGAAAACACATATTTTTTTAATAATCACAGAAAATCAATTCGTGAACCAAATTAAACACTGAAAAAAAATTCTTAAAGAAGAATGAACGTCCTTCAAAGTTATGTGAGTCTCATAACAACTGGTTGATAATTGACCAATCCCCACGCTCCTGAAATGAGTCTTTGAGACAAGTATCACTAGGACCACTATGGCAGCACCATCTGTCGTAATTTCTTAGACAGTTCGAAAGCCTGATTCCTTGGCTTTAATTTAAAGCCAGGTTCATCCAAATCGGATAAGAAATGCACGAGTTATTACCAAAAATATTTCGTTCGGTTTTTCTGGAACACCCGTTATATGTTAATTTAACCGTTAAAACCCGTTTTTACTATTTAAAACTGAAATTTACTAACAGTCTTTGTGAAAACTAGTTCTGCCTGGTCAAGAAATAACCGAGCCTCATAGTAATTCGAGTTATAACTGATCATAACATATCCAAACCAATTTTTAGCACATTTTTAATTACTATTGTTGTTAGGTCGGGAATAAAGTGCGAGTTAAAGCCCGAACTCTGCTATATATTGTGTGAAGATTCTGGTCTGGTCTAGAAGGAATGTATTAAACGCCTTAGAATAAGTCCGATATCCAAAGAATGCATAAATTGAAAATAAAATGTGTACTTAGGTCTCCCTACTTTTTAACCAATTACAGAACTTCTTTAAGCAAAAATACTGGATCTCATTAAAATTCAGAAGCCTTCGACCTATTACTCTAATTAGAGGAAAATAAGGGACAGTGGCACTTGTCTTTGAATAAGTAGACATCCTACAGCTCACCACTTCATTATTCTCATTATTAGTATTTTCTGACGGGTGAACCTGTGAAAGGTTGGCAACTCTTAACACAATAAAGCCCAGGAAAGCAGTAGTTTTCCGCAATATAAAAGCTGCTGGACTACCGTCGTGGGTTCCCATGAGAAATGACTCGATAAATTGGTTTACAAACCGATTTATGCCCGGATATTGATTACTTGTCAGTAAAATACTCGACATAGTGGTAATGGTTATTTAATAATTAATTATGTTTTCGATGTGTTCATCAAATTTTCTAATTGGAGATAGTAGTAGGTACACTCAGGAGATAAAGTAATGGCCCTAGACCGCTCACAATATGGATAGATTCTCGCAAGTCTTGTCAAAAAAATTAAAATTTAAAGTGAAAACCTCTTTATTAAAACGACTCGAGTGGGATACAAGTCTTCACAAACCTATGTTGAGTGTTTTTTCCAAGAATTTGTTGACATTGTTCGCGGTCGAGGGCCAAGACTTTATCTCCTGACTGTACTAGGTATAGGTATAGATATTCAACTCATCGAACAAAGCATATATGCCTAAAAGTTCTTGAAAAGCTCTTTCTTGTTCAGAAACTATGATAAGAATGTAGAAATTGGAGGCTGTTCTTATCTGAAGTACGTGAATAGAAAGTTTCCTCGCCGCATGTTCCACATGTCAAATGTTCAGAGATTAAATAAAATCAGTTTAACTTTTTAACAACTTCATAACCCACTCAAGTTGTCAGGGATGATTTCTTTCGGATTTAAAGGAATCGCATTGTTGAATTCCAGGATGTAGGTAGGCACAAATAAAAACGTGGATCAATATTAGGCAACATCAACTGCATCAACATTTTTACTCTTAAGTACCTAGTAAAAAATGATGACAATTATTTCTCCCGCATTAACAAGAAGCGTACGCTTCCGCCGGGCTATTTTTGTCGTTTGCAATGAAATTCAATTAAAAACTTCTTAATTGTTTTCATTTAAATAATCTAAAGCAGTTGACGAGAGACGGCCCTGATTATCTGCATATTAAGGCTGTTCTTTCTCTTAAAGACTCGAATTAAACCGTTAAAAGTTTTTCATTCAATTTATTAGGAACTAGATCACGCGCTGAACGAGCAGGAAAATTGTGGTTTTTGCAGAAACTGCTTCAGTCGGTTTGGGTAAATTATTCTACGCGACTAAGTTGGGAACTGTAGAATTATTTTTTTTTGGGATTTTCTTCTTCAAGAGGGCTAGAAGCCAAAATTTTACTTTCATAACTAGCCAAGAAAACATGTTTTTCGATCTTGTCCTACTTTTCCTAGTCTTCTGATATCCTTCCATTTGGGTCCTCGTTATTTTTTTGTTATAGGATTTATCTTTGCAGAGAAATCAAAATTCGAAAGGGAAACAGCAAAGCCTTTTAAATGCAAAAATGCCGATTTTGTGTTAAAGGAACTACTAGACAAAACGGCGACAAAAAGGAAAAGCGCTAAAATTGTTAAGGGTGCCAATAATTAGATGGGTGCCAACGTTTTGGTGTTTTACCCTATATTGTATATTATCCCTCTTGGGAAATAAAAGAAAATGTTTATTTATGGTACCTAGGTACATATACCGGGTGGACCAACACTATTGCCCACCTCAAAAATTGCCCTTTATTTTAAAGCTGGGACTTCGAAATTTTTACAGTGTATATGGCTACCAAGGACCCTTCAAATGACGGCAAAAGTTTATCTGTCATGCAAAAACTGTGACGTCACGAAATTTTGAAATATCGTTTTTCCAAGAAAAAAAAAATTTTTACCCATAAAATCGTTTTTTGGGCTAATACCTTTATGTTAAGCCCATTTTTTTAAATTTCCGTCATCAGATTAGCCAACTGTAGCAAGCTAAAAATGGTCCATTTTTATTCACAAGTCGGCCACGTAAACAATTGACTACTATGCGAGGGCTTTCTTGGATAACAGCGTACGCTTTTTTCATCTGTCACCAGTTGACAGCGACACAACGCGGCCATTGAACTGCGAAATTGTTTTTAATTTTAATAAACGTGGATTTTTGTAACGAATAATGTTGAAATATCGGTTTAAACTGGGCATCCACCATTTAATTCGCCCACCCAAGGTGCCAGGAGAGGTTACGAACACGGACATTTTATCAGATGGCGGTGGCGGCGTGAAAAGGGGCTCCAGTTTGTGTGAAGGGCTCCGGTTTGTGTGAGGGGGTTTTTTCAAATAGCCATTTCCATAATTCGCATTATTCCATACTTATGTAATTCCACAGGTAATTATTTTGTTGTTATGGCCTGTTTTTTAGTTGGCATTTTTAGGTTAAGTGAGTCGACTTAGTTTGCCCCGTTAAGACTAATATCGAGGACTAAGATATTCACAGCCCAGAATTTAACAGCAACTCGTGTCAAATAAGGACCAAGGAATCGTTTTGCATAACATAATTCATATTCAAAGATAAACTGTAATCGAAGGTGGTGCAAGTGTCAGTTTTCGATTGGCAAATACCTCGTAGGTACCTCCTAAACAAAATCAAGACGTTAATAATTGATGCTTTGAAGTTGGTGAAGCTCAAGTTATTATTTGAACAGCAGAAGCAAAAAGGTGCAATGTGGAATTTAATAATCATCATCATGGTGGGCAAATAAGGACTAATTAATCATTGATCACACGACAAGCCATCCAGTGCATAAACAAGATGTGTGTGTGTGCCTGAGTTTCAATTTTTGTCATTAGAATGAACTAAGAATACTGAGATTATTCTTTCGTTTATTAAACAATAATTGCCTATTAAGTAAATTTAATAAAGCAGGCTTTCATATTTTTACTTGAATTTCGCGCATTTATTTCATTACGCGCGTTAATTTCCCGCTCAAACTCCTCCAACCCCTTTTAGCTAATCATTAGTCACCCACTAGTGTGATTAGTGTGTGAATTACAATAGTGTTGCAGTGTTTAGGTTGCTAATTTTGAGAAAAATTGCTATTTTGTGAAATCTTCAACCTCTTGAAGAGAAGTGTTTTCCAAGTTAGTTTTACATACCTACTTGTTAGCTGTTTTCACAGCTCTTATCCTGGTTTCCCTCCAGGGAAGCTTTCACGCGTTTTTCTGTGTTGTGAGTGTTAATTATAATTACGTGTAGAAGTGAATCTTGGTGAATTTCCTATACCTAGTGTTAATTAATAGTTTTATTCTATTTTAGTGGAGTGCATTTAATTTTTATCATGCCGATGCAACATCTTTCCTTTTCAGACAAGGTCGACATGATCTTGATTTTTGGAGAATGCCAGGAAAATGCAATGCAAGCAGCAGAATTGTATGCCCAACGTTACCCAGACAGACTTCAACCAGATAGACGAACATTTAAAAGAATTGTAGAGAAACTTAGAGAGACAGGCAGTTTGAAGCCCAAGAAAAAGACAGTGATAAATCCCGCTGTGACTCATGAAATCAATCAAGCTATTGTTTTGAACATAGCTGAAAATAATCCCCAAGTCAGCAGTCGAGAAATGAAGCAATCAAGCGGCATAAGTAAGTCATCGATTCTAAGAATATTAAAAAAGCACAAATTCCATGCATATCACATCGAACTGCATCAGGAACTACATGGAGAGGATTTTATGAACAGGGTGAGATTTTGCACGTGGGCCCAAGAGAAACTGCAGGAAAATCAGGACTTCTTCAAGTTTGTGCTTTTCACCGATGAATGCACATTCAAATCTAATGGGCACGTAAACAGGCATAATATGCACTATTGGTCGGTGGTTAACCCACATTGGATGAGAGAAGAAAAAACACAAGACATATGGTCACTGAACGTGTGGGGAGGAATTATTGACAACCGATTAGTTGGTCCATTCTTTTTTGAAGGCCATCTGACTGGTGCGATGTATGCAGAGTTCTTAAGAAATTCATTAGATGACTTACTAGAAGATGTGCCATTAAATGTGATCCAAAATTTGTGGTTTCAGCAAGATGGTGCGCCTCCACATTTCAGTCGAGAAGCTCGTGGTGTGGCAGATGAAAAGTTTCCAGATAAATGGATTGGTCGTGGTGGTCCAATTGCTTGGCCAGCTAGATCTCCCGATCTCACACCTATGGATTTTTTCACATGGGGAGTTGTGCAAGAAATTGTGTACAGAACACAGCCAACCACGAGACAAGACATGCAGCAACGACTCGTAGATGCCTTCCAGACAATCAATGAACGAAATACAGCAGCTACAGTCCAAAATTCATTTCAGCGACGTGCTCAGATGTGCATCGAAAGAGAAGGCCACCACTTTGAGCAGTACCTGTAATCAGGTAAGTACTTTTTGTGAAGTGATCTGTGCTATAGTGGTTGCAGTGCAGTGAATTTGGTGATGATTGTGTAGTGATGGGTTGTGGTAGTGAGTAATGCATCACTTTAGGTAAGTACAAGCCGTAAGTTCCTTGTACACAATTTTGTCTATGATGATTAGTAGAGCTCTTTCACAATATTTGAAGGATCCACAATTCTGAGACATCCAAAACAGCTAAAAGACCATAGTTTATGTAACACAATCAGTCAATCAAATTCAATTTATTGTTGTTAGTTTGATCATACAGGATTTAAGTTTCAATTTATATCCTTGAAAAATTATAATTATTGGGATTGCAACTTCAACTTTACAGCAACACACTTTCGCCAGCTAAAAACACTTGGTTTTACATCACCTTACAATTTACCAAACAATTTAACCCAACTAGTTAAGAAATGGCATCGGGCTATAATTCTTCTACCTTCGGCTACAGTTTATCTCTGAATTTTAATTATGTTAGTTGAAACGATAGTTTAACAATTCCTTTGCCCTTATTTAGATCAGATGATGTTAAATTTAGAGGCTGTAAATATCAATTTTGTTATGCAAAACGATTCCTTGGTCCTTATTTGACACGAGTTGCTGTTAAATTCTGGGCTGTGAATATCTTAGTCCTCGATATTAGTCTCAACGGGGCAAACTAAGTCGACTCACTTAACCTAAAAATGCCAACTAAAAAACAGGCCATAACAACAAAATAATTACCTGTGGAATTACATAAGTATGGAATAATGCGAATTATGGAAATGGCTATTTGAAAAAACCCCCTCACACAAACCGGAGCCCTTCACACAAACTGGAGCCCCTCTTCACGCCGCCACCGCCATCTGATAAAATGTCCGTGTTCGTAACCTCTCCTGGCACCTTGGGTGGGCGAATTAAATGGTGGATGCCCAGTTTAAACCGATATTTCAACATTATTCGTTACAAAAATCCACGTTTATTAAAATTAAAAACAATTTCGCAGTTCAATGGCCGCGTTGTGTCGCTGTCAACTGGTGACAGATGAAAAAAGCGTACGCTGTTATCCAAGAAAGCCCTCGCATAGTAGTCAATTGTTTACGTGGCCGACTTGTGAATAAAAATGGACCATTTTTAGCTTGCTACAGTTGGCTAATCTGATGACGGAAATTTAAAAAAATGGGCTTAACATAAAGGTATTAGCCCAAAAAACGATTTTATGGGTAAAAATTTTTTTTTTCTTGGAAAAACGATATTTCAAAATTTCGTGACGTCACAGTTTTTGCATGACAGATAAACTTTTGCCGTCATTTGAAGGGTCCTTGGTAGCCATATACACTGTAAAAATTTCGAAGTCCCAGCTTTAAAATAAAGGGCAATTTTTGAGGTGGGCAATAGTGTTGGTCCACCCGGTACAGGGTGAGTCTGAAAGACTCCACCATCCTTTATACCGCAGAATCTACTGTTCAAATGATGAAGCTTGGTTCAAAAATTATTGGTCAATTGTGATTCCTCTTGATGTTATAAGCCCCCAAAAATCTTCATTTTTAAACGTTCTTTTTAAATATCTTTCGAAAGGTGTATCGTAGGATTTTGAATTTTTGCACAGCATTGTTACAGACCAATATGCAACTACTGATGGTACTTAAGACATTATCCAAAAAGCGGATCCCTGTTATACAGTGTGGCCCGGATATTATTTGCCCTTGAACTTTTTTATGTTTGAAAATATTGCTAATTTGCCCATGCGGCCGTATTCCCTGTTCAATTCTAAAACTTTTTTGGCTCTTAAAACTTTTCGAAAAAACTAACCACTTACGAGGAAAATTGAAAAAACCGAAAACATGATCATCGTGATAAACCTACAATTTCAATAAAAATCAAAGTGTACGTTGACACGCATCACATTTCAACTGTTTTTTTGCATTGAAGGTGTTGTCCTACATCTGTGCCCAGAACCATTGCTCACAACTGCAGAAAAAACATTGATGGTAATTGCATTTTTTTATGAGGTAGACTCATCATTGGTTTTAAGGTGATTACCTGTATCATGTTTTCGGCTTTTTCAATTTTTCTCGTGAGTGGTTAGTTTTTTCGAAAAATTTTAAGAGCCAAAAAAGTTTTAGAATTGAACGGAGAATACTGCCGCATAGGCAAGTTAGCAATATTTTCAATCATAAAAAAGTTCAAGGGCAAATAACATCCCGGCCACCGTGTATAACAGAGATCCGCTTTTTGGATAATGTCTTAAGTACCATCAGTAGTTGCTTCTTGGTCTGTAACAATAATGCTGTGCAATAATTCAAAATCCTACGATACACCTTTCGAAAGATATTTAAAAAGACTGTTAAAAAATGCAGATTTTTGGCGGCTAACATCAAGAGGAATCACAACTGACCAATAATTTTTGCACCAAGCTTCATTTTTGAACAGTAGATTCTGTGGTATAAGGGATGTGGAGTCTTTCAGATTCACCCTGTATAATATATTTTGGATTTTTTTTGAAAAGTTAGATTAGGAATAACCGAAAAGACAATAAGCAATAGAATAATACTTTAACAGTAGGCAAAAAAAAGGCAAGGAAAAAAATTGACGGATTTGATTCGGGTGAACGTGCTGACCGTGGACGTCAATTCATCTCTCCCCGTAACTTACGTTTGCAAGTCGTGTACAGCCACATTCTCCGATTCATCAATCAAGATCGATGTGTGAGGTATATAAAATAAATCTACTGCGAACTATTTAACTCGGTATTTAAAAGTGCATTGTAAAGGTGCAAAATCCAATTAAATGTAGGTACACCTACGATTTTTAATGTTTATAACGACTGGAGAAAGTAAATAAATCCAATATTGTATGCAATTATAGAAAATTTGGACCTTTCTAGTACAGTCGCAGTTATTAAAAACGCACAGGGGCTGAACCGCGATCCCCGCACGGTAACATTCTAAGATACCGGATTCCTTTGCCGCCCGCTTCAACAGCAGTTTGAATGGACTGTGTTTTACCTGAATTGAATATCCACACGCTGAATACCTCCCTAACAAAATAATGTAATCTCACCTATTGAATGAACTAAATGGAAAGGACTGCTACATTTTTGAAACATTGCTCGAATTGATTGAAATAAATTAACCATAATTGTGATTCGTTAGTTTTATTGACTAAATAAGGATTAAAATAAGGGTAGCATTTAAAAAAAATCGAGCAATGTTTCCGAGTATGTTTCAAAAATGTAGCCGTCCTTTCCATTAGTTCATTTCAATAGGTGAGATTACACTATTTTGTTAGGTATGTATTCAGCATCATGTGGACATGACAATGAAATCCGGTATCTTAGATTGTTACCGTGCAGGGATCGAGGTTCAGCCCCTGTGCATTTTCAATTACTGCGACTGTACAAGCGCGTTTCCGCTGCCCAGTTAAAGCACATACGAAACGATTCTGCAGGATCTCCCAATGTGGCAAATAAATCCCTCGCCTTATTTATTCACACGGTCGCCCTGAAAAATAGCGTCACCATTAAAGATTGAAAGGCCCTTTATGCAGGAAAGGTGAACACTCGTGTCAGCAGTAAACCCCCAAAGCCATCTCAATGCTCCGTGAAAAATAAAGCAGCACGAAACTGCATTTTTATCAACACCTCCAAATCATCGAAGCTTTGTTGTTCGCGATAATAAATATAGGTCGCGTTCAACAAGCTCTTGTCGCTCGCAATACACGAACCATTTGTATAGTGTCTGACATAAGAGAACCACCGAATAATCACATTTATCTCATGTCGGATAAATGGGCTTTGAAGCTCTGTCTTTATTATTAAACGCCAAGATTGCCAAAGCTGGATACAAATGATGGTAGGGACAAAAAGCAGTTTGATTAGGTGTGTAAATGGATAATACTCGGATTGGTGGGCTTGTGCAAATTGCCTATTGTTCCCTCAGGAGGCGTCAAAGACTATAGAGAACTGAATTAGAGAGATTTGAGAAAAAAGTCCATTTAGCGACTACAATCCACTATTTTTGCTCCTCTTCATGCACCACATTCACACACCACCACAATAATTTCCGGGACTGTCCTTCCCGAGCCATCATTTTAATGACGTTTACTTTTCAGCGACATCCATTTTTACAAACTGCAATCAGACACAGAGTACATTTGCAGTAAACCAGAGCAATCAGGCATGCATTCCTGCGGGGGTTTCCCCGCCTTCGAGAACGGTAGTCTTATTTGTAACTTTACCGTGGAACAAAAACTGGATTCCAAATTCTTCAAAAACGCTTCAGTGTGCATCAACTGGAACAAGTATTACACGGAATGCCGGGATGGTGCCGAAAATCCGTTCCAGGGGACCATCTCCTTCGACAATATCGGACTGGCGTGGGTGTCCATATTTTTGGTAAATATATTTTTTAATATGGAGTTAATTTAGGGCTACTATTATTTTGTTGTGAGCTTAATTCCACTGTACGAAGGTGCGAAGGCGTAGAAGGGTCATGACAAATATCTTTTCCAGTCGAATTGCAACTTTCTTTCTTGCAATTGTAACTTTTTTCTTACAATTGTAAGATTTTTTCTTAAAATTGTAACTTTTTTCTTACAATTGTAACTTTTCTTCTCACAATTGCAAGATTTTTCTTACGATTGCAACTTTTTTCTTACAATTGTAACTTTTTTCTACAAGACATAAGGATAGGGGTGCATCAGTTTTCCTTTCAGTTATTGAGGTTTGCCGTTTGAGGTGCGTTGTCACCGTTTCCTTTGCATCGTGATTACTGAAGACAGGCAAGCAATATTATATAAATTACGATAATCAAGATCATATTTAGGTATAAGTAAGTCATTATTATTGAAACCAGTCTAGATATAGGTATTAGGTAACAGTTAGGTACCTATCTGTTGTGAATTAAAATAGTGTAACTGCTGTCCTCTTGCAGCTGTAAAAGAAGCAGTCTTACAATTGAAAGAAAAAATCTTACAATTGTAAGAAAAAAGAAGTTACAATTGTAAAAAAAAAGTTACAATTGTAAGAAAAAAGTTACAATTGTAAAAGAAAATCTTACAATTATAAGAAAAAAAGTTACAATTGTAAGAAAAAAAGTTACAATTCGACTGGAAAAAATATTTGTTGTGGCCCTTCCTTCTACGCCTTCGTACAACTGAACACTGGTTAGTGTTAGTTCTCTTATACGAAAGCGTAGAAGGGCCACAACAAATATTTTTTGCAGTCGAATTGCAACTTTTTTTTCTACAATTGTAAGATTTTTTCTTACAATTGCAACATTTTTTCTTACAATTGTAAGATTTTTTCTTGCAATTGTAAGATTTTTTCTTACAATTGTAACTTTTTTCTACAAGACATAAGGAAGGATAGGGGTGCATCAGTTTTCCTTTCAGTTATTGAGGTTTGAGGTCAGTTGTCACCGTTTCCTGTGCCCTCTTGCAACTGTAATAGAAGCAGTCTTACAATTGCAAGAAACAAATTGTAAGGAATAATCTTACAATTGTAAGAAAAAATCGTACGATTGTAAGAAAAAATCTTACGATTGTAAGAAAAAAAGTTGCAATTCGACTGGAAAATATATTTGTTGTGGCCCTTCTACGCCTTCGTACTCTTAATTTAGTTCGGTGATTTTTTCAGGTAATCTCCCTGGAAGGGTGGACCGACATCATGTACTTCGTGCAGGACGCCCACAGTTTTTGGGATTGGATTTATTTCGTATTGTTAATAGTTGTAAGTACGCTTTTATGTTTAGTCTTGTGGAAACTAAACAGCCACAAATTAATTAGGGGTGTCTATGAAGTTAGCCATAGCTATTCATTCAAGCTCAAGAATATTTATGCACTGGCGCATGGGCTGGTGCTTTTTTACACTTCGTTTACAATAAAATGTTGCGCCAGGGGGTGAATTAGTGAATAAGTAAAGATCTACTTTGGAAAGAACAATGGACAGCTCTTATTATGCGGGATTCCGTTTTCATAAGTACATTCCGCTGTCATCCCTTTATTAATGCCTCCCTCACGACATGGCATAACAGTAATACACACGTAATACTTGCATGTTTTATGAAATTGCGTTTTTGTGGAATATTTGTATTAATCCCTATTTCTCATCAAATTGATGTTTGAAGAATTCTACGTTATAAAGGTTATATTATTTCTAAATCTTCTTTTCAATCCAATTATTTTAAACGCCAAAAGGGATTTAAAAAGTTGGTGTACTATTTTTACTTTTAAAAAGTTTAACACTAATTTTAGAAATTATTCATACTAAGTCGAAAGTGAGGGCAGGAAATGATGCCATGTATGCCTACGTCTACGGTCTAAAAAATTAATTAACTTAACAAGACAGCAATCGGTAATAATTATAACAGTCGCTTTCGTTTGCAGATTGGTTCGTTTTTCATGATAAACCTCTGCCTAGTCGTGATAGCCACGCAGTTTTCGGAGACAAAAAAGCGAGAAATGGAGCGAATGCGTCTGGAAAGGGCACGTTTCCAAAGCAGCAGCACCCTGGCCTCCTCCACCAACAACAGCGAACCCACGAGTTGTTACGCCGAAATAGTAAAATACATTGGCCATTTGTGGCGACGCAGCAAACGGCGATTATTAAAAAAAATAAGACTTTACCAAGTGAGGCGAGATCAACGAAGGGAGAGAAAAATGATTTGCGGGGAGACCATAAGACTTAACTACGCCAAGAGGCACCATCCGAATTGCCCTAGGTTGAAGCACACGGTGAGCATCGCTTCTACAGGGTTGTTTTATAAGTAGGACGACAAACTCTATGGGATTCTATGTCGAAAAGTTTTCAAAATTTACCGCAGATAGCACGAATTTCCTATATATATTCTATGAATAATCCCTGGCGCATGTATATATATCGAATATTCATAAATATTCTATGGATATATACATCTACAACGAATATTCACAGAATAACTAATTAGAATATATAAGGATATTCTTTAATTAATATTCTATGAATAATCGGAAAGAAATATTCAAATCGGAATATTTTATGAACGTTTATGTTAGCATTTAAATATCTGTGATACTTATTGCTAGAGCCGCGTATTTTTCTTAATTCCTATTCAAGATATTCAAAAAGGAATATCTGAGCATTTTCCAGGAATAATGGCTGTTTCCAGGAATATTCTTTTCAAATATCCCGGGTACATTGTATGGATTCCCATTTAGATGTTCCTGGAATATCCCTCAAACATATAAATCCCCTAATCCACGAACATTTGTTAATCCTGAAAATATATTTCATGAATATTCTGGGAATATTCCCGTTCAATCTGGGAACGTAGGTCGGCATACATTTTTTTTAAAATTGGCACACGCTGTGTCTTGGTGTTTTCGTCAGAGTAAGGTGAAAAATCAAATCATCCCCTAAAGTTTGTTGTACTTAGAGAACACCCCATATTGCGGATTGATAACAATGTTTGATAGCCCCAAAGCGTGCCGAGCACTAGGGCCGTCTCGAGAACTAGTTCAATAGGCGAGAATGCTTCGAGGGAGAACAAGGGCGACGAAGTGGAATTATCCAAAAGGCCCAGCCTACGCGCTCCATCCTCCTCGAATCAAGAGATTTCGACCAACAATAATGAGGTAAGTACTCCAACAATGACGTCTCTCACACTTGAGCGTTACAATGTTAGAGTCCTACAAACCTCCTGTCTCCTCCTTGTGTGCCGAACAACAGAAGGAGGTCATCAGTGATGTTCAGTGACGTGATTGTTTTACACGGCGAAAACAATTCCTCCCCGAGCGGCTCTTCAAACATCGACAAAAAGAATGTTTGCTCCAGCGAGAAAACCACGCAGGCTGGTCAGTGGGAATTTTAACTTTAATCGGGAATAATTCATTGATCGTGGTTTGAATCCAACAATTTGTTTCGGTGTGTCAATTACGAGGAAATCAATTATTCCGGTTGCCTTTCAAGCAAACTTTGTTAGGGGCGGTTTTAGAAGAGGACGGTGGCTTTTCTAAAACTTATACTTAAAACTTATTCAAATCCTCGTTAAAAAGTAATTATTACATACTTTATTTCTAAACAAAATAGCTGGGTAACAAAGTTATTTATACCAGTTGAATGAATGAAACATTTTTTGTTTTTTTTGCTTAAAAACTTTTCCGCTGCTCTTTTTCTTTCTGTTATTAATGAAAATTGTAATTTAAACAGACGTTGGAAGCTTAACCAGAAAACTGGCTGTAGATTTGTATCCCTTTTTACGTATTATGTCCAGACCCTATTCCGGAGTGGTGCAAAAAGTGCATTGATTCTGTTTCTCAGCTCCTCTTTCTCTTTTAAATGTGGATTTTTTAAATTCTACATCAAATCTGTACGTTTTATGGGTCCTGGGAACCCAAAAGGGTTACAAAAAATTGTTCGAATGCAGTTGTTCGAATACAATTGTTCGAAAAACAATTGTTGGAATGGTAAATTGTTCGAAAGGTAAATTGTTCGAAAGACAATCAAAAATAAAAAAAAACTGATGTAACATAAACCTGAACTGCCCTAGCTTCTCGCACTGCAAAACCGATATTTTGACGAGTTCTTGCTTTCGGATTAAGCCGAAAGCTCGCGGTAAACTTTCAACGGACAGAATTTGAGAAAAAATGTTAAATTAAAAAAAAAACTTGAGCTGACATAGACCTGAACTACCCTAGCTTCTCGCACTGCAAGGTCGATATTTTGACAAATTCTCGATTTCGGCCCTGCCGAAAGCTCGCATTGAATTTTCAAATGGCAGAATTTGACTGTGTGTGTAATGGCGAAGAATGTACATTAATCTTGTTATTCAATGAGGAAAAAGAGACGCAAAGTCTTGCCACTATTTATTAAAAAATCTTTTAAAAAGCCTAGAACTTTCGCTAAAAAATCTTTTAAAAGGGCTGGAACTTTGTGAAAATGGATCTATACTTTAAAGTTAATCTTATTTTCGAACAATTTACCTTTCGAATTGTTTTCGAACAATTTAATAATAATAATATAATAATAAATTTTATTGCTTTTGAAACTATAAAAGTTTTGTAGCAATGAATTTGCAAGAAATATAATGTTTTCCAACAATTTTCCATATACGAACCCAAAAAATAGTTGGAAAATGTCTTGCCTGCGTGCCTTCAAACACGCTACACTTCAAACGACTGGACCGACTTGGCTGAAACTTGGTATTTCGCGGCTTGTATGATCCAAGGAACAGCTGATTAGATTTTGAGCCAAATCGGTTCGCAGAGTACCATTTTGGCACATCAACTTAAAAACATTGAAAAAAAAAACCATTTTTCACATCACCCTTCAAATTCACTTTCAAAAATGTATCCACTCTTAGTGTTCCGTGAAAAAAACATATAGGGTTGGTTCCTTTTTCACTGCTCACCATTGGCATGTCCGAAACGGTCAAAAAGTGGAGTCGGTTAAATTAGAGAAAAGTTATGCTGTTTCCTGGTGATTAAGAACCTAGAGAGAATTCCCCGATATCTTGGTTCGCTCCTGAGTTATCCCAAAAAATCTGAAAATTGCCAATTTTTAAGAAAAATTAAATAAAAAATTCTTCTAGACATTTTGAAATGACATTTTTTTAACACAAAAAATCTGCTTTTCAAAAATTTAGCCAACGTCGACTATTTTGACAAATTGTCAGAATTTGGACATTGGTATAAATAATTTGTAAAATCAGCCTAAACTTGACATGCGAAAACAATTGAATTCAATGGCAATGAAATATGTTTTGACATCGTGTGATTCAAACTTTCACTTTTTTTTTAAAGTCATATTGGTTGCTAATTTCTTTGTGTAATCAATATAGCGGCCATAAGAAAAAGAAAAGTTCAGTGTCCTTGCTCAAAATTTAGAAGACCTGGAAGATTTCTTCAATCAACAGAGCTGTTAAAAATATAAAAGTTTAAAATTTCATTTTAAATGCAGAAATTATAATAATGATATGAATTTTTCTTTAAAATTGTATTTTCAGATTTTTCAGGATAACTCAGGAACGAATCAAGATATAGAGTCCTCTCCAGATTCTTAATCACTAAGAAATCGCGCAACTTTTCTCTAGTTTAAGCGACTTCGTATCTTTTACCGACTAATCTAATCTAATCTAATCTAATAAAAGGAACCACCTCTATATAACTGTACAGGGTGTCCGGAAATTAATGCAACAAAATTTTATCGCAGATTCTTAAGACAAAATTAGGGGACCCGTATTTTTTATTTTTGGCCAGTTTTTCGGAGTTACAGCCCCCTGAAATTCGCTCTCTGTTTATATCTCAGAACCCTGTTGTACGAGAATCACTAAATTTGGTACACAGCGGTCTTATGATATGTAGAATCTGGTAGTGCTACACTTTTTAGCGGGGACCCCCTTAAGATACTTTTTCGTGGGCCCCCTTGTCTTTGGAGTTACAAAGCTTTGGTCGTGTATTTCAATTTGTTAAAAGTGATTAACCCGTTAGAAAACCCATTCAATTTAGAAACTTTTTTGTCTCTTGAAATTGTTTCGTCAAACATAACGTTTTCGAGAAAAATGGCAAAATGTGATCGAATGCATAGCGATACGGGCCCCCTAATTTTGTTTTAAGAATCTGTGACCAAATGTTGCATTAATTTCCGGACATCCTGTATATTTTTAGCATTGAGTTTGATGGATGAAATTTTTCCTGATCGAAAACCTTAGTTCCATTTTTTCGAACAATGTGATTTTGGGGGCCTTTTTGACAAGAAATCACAAAAGTCGCTACAGCCCAAGCTAGTGAAGATATTCGCGAAAATCAGCTGCTAATAGATGGCATTGCTAAACCACAAAATGGCGGTCTCACCGCATTGGGGAGCCGGAAGTGAGAATTCTAGCGTGACGTGCCTGACAGTATCAGTTGGTGACATCAGTGACATCGATACGCGGATTTTTTAAAAGCCAAGTTTTCCTGGATTTACAATGTTCCACTTAAGTTCACAAAACGTAAAATTCCACAGAATTATTCACAAAATTTGGAGTCAGCGAGAACATGTCTCTTAACAAAACTACTACCTAACCTCGCAACTGACAACTGACGGACGTAAGCCGAAATTATGATGACGGACGTTTAATAGTATATTACGTAACGAGAGTTGTAAGAAGCATATTACGCACGTGTGGAAGAAGTTGTACACGAGCCGCGTAGCGGCGAGTGTATAATTCCACAGTGCGTGATTGCCTTACAACTCGAGTTGCGTACGATACTTTTTCTACGACCACACAATATTTCTTAACTTTTCTCAATAGTAGGTTTAATAAATTGAAGAACTTCTTCGAGAGGAATATTTCGGAAATATCCTGAGACAAGTCAACCTTATTTTTTTGATGTGAATCCAGTGGCATAGTCAGATATTTTTAGCACTTCCGGTTCAACCGGAAATGACCATGATTTTTATTTTTCAAATGGAATCATACTTTTTCTCACAAAAGATGTTATGCAAATTTACTCTGCATTATTTTGGATCCTCAAACGTTTTTTTCCAGCATAAATGATTGATTCGTGCTTACAATGGAATTACTTGCCTTAAAGTCAACTAAATTAACGGTGGATTGTTCCTGGGTACCAAAAACCTGCCAGTATTCTATATTATGACAATTTCTTTAAAATACCTGCTCAAAGGTTCAAGATAATACGAATAAATACAACTTACCGGTCCCAAGGCATTTTCAGACGAAAAGATCCTGCGATATAACCTAACTTTTGCACAGAAGATTTTTATTGATTTTACCTCGGATTTTACTTTGCAGTTGAACTGCTTTTATCCTGGAAGAGGAGTAGTCGATATGTTTTTAAAATGTCCTAATAAATAAGGGGAGAATAATGAATTTAACAATAAAATTGAGTGAAAAATGACATTTGACAAATGACAATTGAAAACTGTGCGATTTTCACTCTTTACGCACAGTTTTAGGTTTGTGTGCGTAAGGAACGGCTTACTTAGTTTGTAGGTTGTACAAAATTGGCTATTTACAATAGTGGTCGTAGAAAAAAGTATTTCCGTATCCTGTCTCTCAGTGTAGTTAAAGTATTGCCACCAGATGTCAGACACTTTGCTGATTTTCGCGAATAGAGATGAAATTTGACATACACATATTCTGTGGGCACTTCGTAGGTGCTTGTTAAATTTTGAGCCAAATCGAGTCCGTAATTCGAAGCCTTTCCAGGGTCGTAAAAAAACAATACGTATTGTAACTTTTGATTTTTCATTATTTTGTTCGACAGTTACCTTTCAAGGTCCAAAACTTTAGGTAGTGTCATTTTTTTGAAATCTGTCTAATAAGGTTAGTTGCTGGTGTCGCTGACATTGCCAATTTTTTAACGATAAAGTAGAAAGGAAATGCTTCAAAGATATATTATCCTGATTTTGTAATTCCTGTTAGAAAAATATTTATTTACCTCCCAAAGATTTCACAAAGTTGTTAATTCTTAGTAAGTACTGCGTATTTGCTTATTGAGCCCTCAGATTCTCCAATTAATTAGGTGTCTAATTGCCACCCTAACACCCTGCAAGAGCTCTTTAGCGTCTAAATAGACGCAGAATTGATCCTCTTGCCCAAGTTTCCAGCTACTTAAAACTTTACACGTTACAATAGTGTAAGCTCGTAAAATCCAATTAGCAAAATACAAAATTGTTGGATTCAAGTCGCGTTGAAACTTGCAGAAGAACTAGACGAAACGCGTTACCAAGTAATTACGTGGCAATTTATCAAATTCTCTTGTAGGCGACGGCAATATCTGGCAAATTTCCACCACACCTAATCAACAACAAATTTTACAAACCCAACAACAAATTGCTCAAGATTGCTGCGAATTGATGAACGGCGAGGCAATGACTTGTCAGGAACTGTTGGCCTTGGGGGCAATCAATGCCGCCCTGCCAACTGGACAAATAGTTCTAGACACTTTTTTTAATTCTCTAACAAAGGGGGCGAAAAGCAGAGATGACTTCGTGGCACAAATACCTGAAGATGACTTCAGCTGTTGTCACGATTTATGGCACTGCGAGTCGGAGTACAACAACGAGAAACGGTCGTCTTTCTACATAATTTCCTGCATGATCATAAAAGGGGTTATCAGATTCCTGAGATGTGTTAGAAGGAAAATCAAGCTGTTGGTCGAACACAAATATTTTCAACAAGGGATTTTATTGGCAATCCTAATAAACACTCTGTCGATGGGAATAGAATACCACGATCAACCCGAATATCTAACGCACGCGGTGGAAACGAGCAACGTGATTTTTTCCGCGATTTTTGCAGTAGAAATGCTGCTGAAAGTCGTTGCAGAAGGCCCTTTCGGATATATAGCAAACGGTTTCAACGTTTTCGACGGAATTATCGTTATTTTAAGGTAAAAAGAAACAAGAAAACAAAAAAAAATCTATTTATTCCAGCGGAGTGGAATTGTTTCAAAGATTTCTCGGGCAATCACACACCGATTCTGGCCTTTCAGTCCTACGGACGTTTCGACTTCTCCGCATCCTAAAACTAGTGAGATTCATGCCGAATTTGAGGAGACAACTTTTCGTTATGTTAAGAACGATGGATAATGTGGCCGTGTTTTTCTCCCTCCTTATCCTTTTTATTTTTATATTCAGGTAAGCAACTGAACAGCTAGAAATATCACATTTGCACCAAAACTGGGGAACCACGAGTTTATTAAAATTTTGGTAGGGGTGGCATTTGATTTTTTTAAACCTCATTTAAACACGATGTACAAATTTTTTCTGATTGGTGTAGAGCCGTCGTTTCTATACTCCACATCACTATACGACCCTCTATCTATCTTCTACATTAGCACCTACTTTCAATAGACAGCACTAAATGAACAGTTCTGTACATAGCATTTTACCCACTGCACTCCACTTTTACGATCGATTAAACAAACAGAACAAACAGAATCTGAACTTGAACAAACAGAACACAGAAATAAACAATAGCGGACACCGATAAAACTCTGTAATATAATATTAGCTCGCTTCATCCTTGATGGTTACCCTTGTTAACTTATGTTTACCTTTAAATTTTATCGTTAAATATTATCGATTGCGTCTTAACATCAGTTTGCAGCGTTTTAAACGAGAACTTGATGTTATTTCTGGTATTATACAGGGTGTAAGGGAATGGTATAATAAAAGTCCTTAACGATTTTGGGTTAAAGCGCATATTTTATTCAGAGTGTGATATTGAAATAGTTTCCCGAAAGTTTGGGAACTATAATAATAATAATAATATAATGCCAACACTGGACAACTTCGGTGGAAAAATGCACTATCATTAGAAACATCCCACTACACCGAAACACTTGATTTTCACTGCTGACGCATTTGCAACACAATGTGCTCATTATCAAAGCCGAAGCTATACAATCCTACCTGCCAGAAAACTGAAATATTTATAGGACCACCCGCGTAGCTCCACCCCTCGGCTGTGAAAGTTCGACCAATCACAGGGCGAGAAATGGTCACGCGTGCGTGAATAGAGATGAATATGTGATCGGGCGTTCATAAGTCTATCTCTAGACTTATAAATGACGATACTTTCCATCGCATCTAGCATCTTCACCTTGTTAACAATTTTTCTATCGAAATCATACCCTGAAGAGAAAATGCTTCTTAACCCAAAAGGTAAAGGACTTTTCGACTACATTTGAAGAATAACTTGCTGCAAAAAGGGGTAAGTCCATAAAAACAGTTTTCGAGTAAAAAGAAAAAAACCGCTCTATTGAATTTTCCAAAATATGAATTTAAAAAAAATGCTTGCTTAACTTATGTTTATTCTTTTTTGTACCAAACGATGCACATTCGTATGCTTAATATTACAGAACGAATAGGTCATTTTCGCAAAAAATTGGACTTATCCCCCTTTTGCAGCAAGGTTTTCCTTTCTCATGGTAAAGACTACCTTCAAATTACAGGGTATACCATTCCCTAACATCCTGTATACTTACTTAAAAACGTATTTAGTAAGATAAAAATTAATTGTAAGGGCGGAATCAGTGGAAGCGTGCACTTATAAATTATCAAACATTCCAAATATCACATTGCCAATAATGACAACAAAGAGTAATTTGAAGATTTTTGGGATGTTTTAGTATCCTTGGCATGAATCTATTCGGGTGCAAGTTTTGCAAGAGTCATGACCATCGAGGCGAATGTATCTCTGAAAAAGAAGAAGACAAAGATAGGAAAAATTTTGACTCTCTGTTATGGGCTATTGTTACCGTTTTTCAGGTATTTGAATTAACGAGAAATCTTTAAAAACGCATCGAAAACGAATCTCGGCTTCGTTTTCGATTCGTTTCATAATTTTTCGAAAAAGTCATAATTTTGCGACGGGAAAGGTAGGTGTGATGGTCACGTTTTGCATGTTTTTTGATTTTTCTCTTCTCGCACTTTTGTCCACTGTTTTACGAGAAAAGTTGATGATCTCAATGATATTACATTACCTACAATCTGTATAAAAATACCTACCTCAAATTTTCTCGTAAAGTTGCCAGTGGACCCTTTTATCACTGCCTGAATTTTACTACTTCACATATTTTACCTCGATCTTCTACGAAAATGTGGAAGAACCATAGAGGCAGAGTGTTCATTGATGGGTTATACGGGGTTGCTATAAATGATTGAAATATTGTAGCTTGCTGTGATGGATCATTTTGGCATTTAATGACTCCAGCCGTAAATGCGTTAAACAGCAGATATTTTGTTACAATCATTTGTACCAACCCCGTTGGCATCTACTAAACGGTAAAAGATAGAGAGTCGGTTTAATTAGAGAAAAGTTGGGCTATTTCTTGGTGATTACGAATCTGAAGAGAACTCCTTGATATGTTGATTCGTTGCTAAGTTATCCCAAAAAATTTAAAATTTGCGATAATTACAGCTGTCAAAAATATAGAAGCTCCAAGTTTCATTGAAATCGTCAGGGAGATTTTTCTTAAAAATAGCAATTTTGAAATTTTTTGGGATAACTCAAGAACGAATCAAGATATTGGGGGATTCTTTTCAGATTCTTAATTACTCACTAAGAAATAGCGCAGCAAAATTTAACCGACTCCGAATATTTAATTACTGTTTAGGAGGTGCCAATGATGAGCAGTAAAAAAAGAACGATCTTGAATAAATAGGTAGCAATTGATTGCCCTTCAATCTAGAAGATCTTTCAAGATTTAAACAAAAAACAATTATTTACAGTTTTTTGAAGTTGGAAATTTTTTTATGGTCCATTAACGCGGATAAATGATTCGTGAAATAAATTTTCTTCAAACTGCTCCAAAAATAATAGTTCAATAATAATACATTTTGCAGAACTCTTCACTGCCCTTCCATGAGTCATCCACGTTTTCGAAAATCTTCAGTATGTTTCGATCAACATGTCACCCCTGCTGTGTGTCCTCACACTAACACAAACTAAACACAACACTAACAGTAGCGATTTAAGTAGACACAAAGCTCCATAGTACCTCCATTTGGAAAGTAGCTGCTAGTTCTTAGCATTTTCAAAATTAAGATAACAAACAGTTAATACAAAACGAAAGTGCTAGAATTTTAACACCCCTAAGACCAGTTGATTTTGACAGCATTCTGGGGATGTACCTCTTTGGCGGTAAGTTTTGCAACTATAGAGCTCCGGACGGGACCATTAAAGAATGCACGTGCGACATGATCATAAATCGCCACGCAAGCTGTGAATGCGATCGAAAACATTTCAACAATTTCCTCTGGGCCACCGTCACAGTATTCCAAGTGAGAATTTTTGTCTTTCTTTTCATTCGATTTGTTTCTGCAATTTTGACTAAAACTTGATTTAGATTTTGACGCAAGAAGATTGGAACATGGTCCTCGCCAACGGTATGGCAAAGACCTCGCATTGGGCGGCACTTTATTTTGTTGCCCTCATGACTTTTGGCAACTACGTCTTGTTTAATCTGTTAGTCGCTATTTTGGTGGAAGGATTTAGTGCGGAGAGGAACGAAAGAAGGGAGAGAGAACAAAGGGAGTTGGCTAAAAGGAAAATGTCTTGTATGTTGGAGGCTAGCCTTAGAGGAAGCTCCGAGGAAAGCACCAGATCACATTCTAGTTCCAGCGAAAGTTATGTTCAGGTAAAATTTTTATTGGATTTTCTTGTTTTAAATCGTGGACTAAACATTCTTCTCGTGTACAATCAATAACTTAATTCTCTTGTTTAAAGGGTTGTTTTTATTAATCAACTCACGAAAACATCCCCTAAAATAATAGATAGAAAAACTATTACTGCCTTTATGGCTTGTAATGGGCCCTGCCCTCATCATTAACTCATATAACCGAATTCTCTCTCTTCATTCTATCTTTTGTTCCTGTCTTCTCTTCCCACCCTCTGATACTTCTGCCCTTTCTACTTCCTTCATCTATTTTATTACCTCTCGTTGCTCCTCTCTCATTCCCTCACATTCTCTTAGCAGATGCTCTATTGTCTCTCTCGCTTCCCCACACACCCTGCATCTCCTCTCTTCCTCCTCCAGCCAGAACTTATTTTGTCTCTCCTCATTTCCGCATCTGAATCTCGCTATCATTCTCATTTATTTCATATATTATCTCTCTCCAAGTAACTTGACAACCCCTCGCTTATTATGCACTCATATTTTGCATTACATCTTGATTCTCTGATCCTTGTTCTTCTTTCCTGTACATCTATATTTCTGTCTCTTTTCCATATCGCTCCATTCATTTCTCGCTCATTTTCTCTTTCCAACATTCTTGTAATACCTTACAATCTCTTCTTTCCCCCATTCTGTCCTCATATTTCACGGCTCTCTTTCCTGTATCTACTCTCAACTTACTCCTTTTCGTTTCCTCCCTTATTATATATCCCGGTGTCTCTCTATCTACTCTCAGCACCCACTTTATATACTTGTCCTGTATTCTCTCCACCTCCTCTTGCTCTTCCCATTCCCATAATTATGCTCCATTCATCAACATATTCTTCACTAAACTGTCAAACATCACTCCCCTTCTTTTAAAATCATGCCCAAACTTCCTCTCCCCTATTCCCCAAATCATTTACTTTCTTTACATGCACACACTTAGCTCGAGCTAACTAAGCTCGATACTTTTGAAACAGCGTTCCACGAGATTTTGCGGCGGTGGTGGCTTTTGAAATATACTTTTCCCTTCGAAATCAGATAGGCAAGCTATATTTCAAAGGCTACCACAGACGCAAAATCTCGTGGAACGCTGTTTAAAAAGTACCGAGCTTAGTTAGCTCGAGCTAAGTGTGTGCATGTATACGGAGTAATTCTTACAACCTTATTTGCTTTTTAACCAATTTTCTTACATGCGCTCTCCATGTGTTTCTCTCATTAAATACATAACCTAGATACTTGAATTCCTTTCCTTGCTCTATTCTTCTTTCATTCCACTTCCACTCTCTTTCTTTTGCCCTTCCTCTCCCTTTCCTAAATACCATCATCTTAGTTTTTTCCACATTTCCTTCCAACCTTTTTCTCTTCATATACCTCTCTGCATTTCTTATCATTTCTCGCATTCCCCTCTCCTGGTTCGCTACTATCACCAAATCATCCGCATACCCCAAACACCACACTTTCTCTTTGCCAACCACACCCCCCCTGCTTGCGCTTTTCTAAACATCTCATCAATATCGCTTATATAAATTGTGAACAGGGCTGGGCTGAGCGGGCATCCTTGTCTTATCCCCTTTCTTGTCCAAAAACATTCACTCTCTTGTCCATTTATTCTGACTACATTTTTTGTTTCCTGGTATATTTCTTCTATCCTTCTTACCAGACTCTCCTTCAACCCTATTTCTCTCATTTACTCCCACAATCTTCCTCTGTCCACACTATCAAATGCTGCATTGAGGTCCACGAACAACGCGTACATCTCCCCCTTCTTCCTTTGCATTTCTGTCTGGCAGTATCTTCTTTTTCTGTAATTCTTCCATCAATTTCTCCCCTATTAATTACCATCGCATACAATTTATATCCCGTGTTTAGGAGGGTAATTTTTAGCCTCTTGCATCGCCCTTTTTGTATATAGGGTAGATTACCCCCTCCCTCCATTCTCGGGGAACCATTCTTCCTTCCATACTCCATTCAAAACTTCTACGAGCTCGTCTATCACCTCTTCCGTACCTTACATCCACGCTTCATTTCTTATCCCATCCCTTCCTGGTGCTTTCCCTTTTTTCAGTTTTTCTATCTGTATCTTCACTTCCTCTTTTGTTATTTTCTTGCCTTCCATTTGTAGCTCTTCCCTTCTTTCGTTCCCTTCTACCCCCACCCCTCTTCTCCCTCTAGTAGCTCTATAAAGCGCCTTCTCCATTCCCCCGTCTCTATCTTTCTCTCGGTAACTTCTTGCCAAGCATTTGTTCTTGTATTTTTCTTTTGCGTTTATGTATTCTACCCTTTTCGTTTTTCCTTCCTTCTATTTTCGTAACTTTTCTCGTTTCTCTTTTTGCTTTTTTACATTCTTTATTGAGCCATCCCCCCCCCCCCTTTCCTAGGTTCTCTTCCCTCTGTATTATTTCTTCTCTTCTTACTGACCTCCTTATAATTTCCTCCAGTTTCTTAATTTTTTCTTCCACTCCCTTTGCTTCGAATTTTGATTTTGCCAGTTCTTGCCTGTAATCCTTGATTGCTCTCTCGTCCCATTTTTCCTTTATTACCTTCCTTGTTGTTTCTACTTTATTTCTTTCTCCCTCCTCTCTCTTCAATACTTCCTCTAGCGGCATATGGTCTGATTCCACCCTTTCCCTATTCTGAACTTCTCTACTTCTTCCCACGCTTTTTCATTTACTATTACGTAATCTATTACAGTTTCCCATTTGTTGCTACATATGTAAATTCCCCCTTTTATTTCATCTCTTTCTTTATTTCCGTTTAACACTTTTCACCCCTTTTCTTCTAGGATTCTTCCCTCTTTATTCTTCACTTTGTCTTTGGTTTCCCTTCTTACGATTCCTCTGTTTTCTGTCCAGGTTCTTGCTCCCCTCTCTCCCAGTCTTGCATTGAATTCCCCTCCTACGAGTATGCATTCTCCTTTCCTTTCTCCTATTCTCTTCTATTTTCGTTTTCATTGTTTTCATGCCTCTGCTGTATACCGTCATTATTCTCCACTCCTCATTGTCTATTATCACTTTTCTGTCCATTATACCTTCTTCCTCTTTTATTTCTTCGATCCCTTCTTTTATTCCCATCAGAATTCCCCCTTTCGCTCTACCCTTCCTTTTTTGTCTTTTCGCTCCCTGCCATTCTCAACTATAGTCTTTCGGTAATCTGATTTGTGTATTCTCCCAACACTCTTCCTCTACTACTACTACTACTATTTTAAATTCTTTTATGCAGGGTGTCCCAGAATTCGTGGGCAAGTTCTCGAATTCGAGTAAATCTCGACAAAATAAGGCGACAAGTTCATATAAATTTTTTCCTCCGCGGCCTCCCTGTGGAGATATTCGCTCTAGAAGATGAGTCTTAAAACTCGTTTTTTTCCAATAACTTTTTTATTATTCAAAATTACTTCACTATTTTTGGAACTTCCAAGCCTTTTTTGACGCTCTTGCCAATGGTGAAATCGAATTCAATGCAACTTTTAAGGGGGCTCAGCTGAGGAGTCCCCTTTGCGCCCAAGCCCGGTAAAAAAAATTCCGAATACGTTTTTTCAATTTTTGAGGCAATTTTTGAATATGGTAGACATTTCTACATAAAAAAGTTATACTTGTCTGATGTCCATAAAATGAGCCGTCTTCCAGCAAAATCAGTTTCAATGTATTCAACCGTCCTTGAGAACCTAGGTAGGTACAATATTCTACGGAGGCCGCTGAGGAAAAAATTTTATGTGAATTTTGTCGAGATTTATTCGAATTCCAGTCGAGTAAATTTCGACAAAATAAGGCTACAAGTTCATATAAAATTTTTTCCTCCACTTTGTTTTGGAATATTGCACCTACCTATAGGCTCCTCAGCTGAGCCCCCTTAAAAGTTACATTGAATTCGATTTCACCATTGACAAGAGCGTGAAAAAAGGCGTAGGAGTTCCGAAAATAGTGAAATAATTTTGAATAATAAAAAAGATATTGTAAAAAAACGAATTTTAAGACTCATTTTCAGAGGCGAATATCTCCACAGGGAAGCCGCGGAGGAAAAAACTTTATATCAACTTGTCGCCTTATTTTGTCGAGATTTACTCGAATTCGAGAGCTTGTCCACGAATTCTGGTACACCCTGTATAATTCTACACCTCTTTATCCTTGTTTCTAATCCCCGCTATATTCCAAAACAGAAATTTATATTCTTTCTTTTCTTTTTCTTCTTCCGTTTCTCTTTCTTGTTCTGTTATTGTTACATGTTACATTGTTCCATTTTCCTTTGCCTCTCTCTTCCTTTTTTTGTCGGTTTACTGTTTCTTCCAAATAATGTCTCATGTCCTCTTCATTGCCGTTTCCATTGTTGTGGTCCTTTTTGTCCATTCCTTCGTTCATTAAAAAATTTTTGCAATGGTTTTCGTAATTTTATTTAGTTGCTGTGAAAACATCGCATAAATGTTTACTTTGTTACAATAGGAAGCAAAGAACTGCTGGAGGTCGGCCGAAGAACTGCGAAAAGTTAAGGACCTCAACGAACAAAGGCCAGTGAATTGTAACTGCAGCGAGAAAGATTATATCGACGTTCAAGGAACAATCGAGCCGAAATGCAATATTCAGAAGGAGTCGATGTTAAGGCAGCCGGCGAGACAAGTACGTCTGTTCGTTGTAATTAGTAGAAATCGACAATAAAATTCTTGTTGCAGACGTCGCCCCCGATCATAACGCACACAGCTGCTACGCCCCAAGACTCACCGAGCACAACTCTAGACGACTTCCCGGAGTTTCGCTATAGCGTCACCACGGTGACGAATAACGAGTCTGCTAGCGACAGCAGCCCCGGGGGTGCTTCAAGTACGGAATCCACGCAGAAGGTGATGGTAGGTTCATAAAGAGCTTTTACCAATTATTTATTTTAATCAAATTTAAATACCTGAATATTTCGAGCCACCATTCAACAACGTCGGACCGGTTTCCGGTTATTTGACCCTCATCAGCGAAGTGCATTTGATCACTTCTTATTTATTTTAATGGTCGCAGGTCGTCGTTTCTACTTACCTATTCACGGTTTTATATTAGGTGGGTGCTTACATATTATTGTTTGAGGGGGGCAATCAAATAATATAGGACGTGAATATAGACGTCCTTATTTGATCAACCAAATTTATCATCAAAAAGGCCATTATTTTTTTTAAATCGCACAAATAGATTCATTCTAAATATTTTCTTTATATTGACATCAAAAGAAAGCTCAACGCTTATAGTCGCAACTCTCCAATTTGGTTTCTTTTTATCTTCAAAATCGTGCGAAAGATACAAATTTTTCCACTACGGAGTGCAAATCAATTTTTTGGTACAAATTTTGACATACATATATCAAAAATGGTGACAGTTAGTTAGGCAAAACGTTTGTTCGATAAACTCACAATTAAGAGACGAATCCGAATATAAAATCAAAACGAGGGCTTTCCTTTTAAAATGACAAAAATAGCGGCAATTTCCGGTAAAACCGGAGGTACATTATACTGAGGGGTTGGGAATATTTTATTTTTGGTGGGAATGGCCGCGTGTACGATTATGGTCTAGTACATACCAAATTTCAAAATTCTATTGCAATTAGATCCCTAAAAGTTTCTAATAAATCACCCTGTAATTTGACAAAAAAACACTAGATTTACTAAATACTCCATATTTTCTTACATAGAGTACTCACCCCTTAAAAACTCACAACTACAAAAAATTGGCCTTATTATGCTCGAAGGGTTTCCTGTGCCGAAGCGAGGGCCTCAATTTTAAGTACAGATTGTCCGTATCGGGATTTCGAATGAAATTGTTCGAATGGTAATTTTTTCGAACGGTATATTGTTCGAAAGGTAAATTGTTCCAAAATAACATTAATGTGCATTCCCCGCCATTATACACACAGTCAAATTTTGCCAGTGCAAAGCATCCAAAAGCGAGAACTTATCAAAATATCGGTCTTGCAGAGTTCAAGGTCTATGTCAGGTCAGGTTTTTTTTAATTTTTGATTTTCGAACTATTACCTTTCGAGCAATTTACCTTTCGAACAATTGTCTTCCGGTGGATGTGAAGTTTGCTCCGCTAAATTGCTCCGAAAAATGGATGCCGTGTACGTCCGGCAACGCAGCAAATTCACCTGCCTGATTGTTGTAAACCAAGATGACAATTAAATGTCAAAATTAAAAACGCAATTTATCACGATATAGAGGACTTTTAGGCAATTACCTCACTGAAAATGGTTCCATTTGAACATTATGGATCATACCACGTCCACTTTCGTAGGTGTCTTGCAAAAATTACTTAACAAAATCACTGCTTAAAGTTGGTCATGTCAGGGCCCCAAATCTGCGTAATAAGGTCAACGTAGATCAAACCAATGTCCAAAACATTTAGGCCTATGATGGCATTTTCATAAAGAAATTTACAAAAAAAATATGGGAACCGTCTGCTCCCTCGCAAAATATAGTTGATAGAATCGAGACATGGGGGCGGCCCCAAACAGGTCAAGGAGGTCAACGTAGATCAAACCAATGCGCGGAACACTTAGAGGCAACGCCTACGATGACATTTAGAGAAAAAAAATTAAAAAAAAATAATGGGAACCTCCTACTCCCTCGCAAAATATGTTGATAGAATCGAAGACATGGGGGCGGCCCCAAACAGAACAAGGAGGTCAACGTAGATCAAACCAATACGCGAAACACTTAGAGACAACGCCAACGATTAGATTTAGAGAAAGAAAATTTTAAAAAAATGATGGGAACCTCCTGCTCCCTCGCAAAATATAGTTGATAGAGTCGAAGACATGTGGGCGGCCCCAAACAGAACAAAGAGGTCAACGTAGATCAAACCAATGCACGGAACACTTAGAGGCAAAGCCAACGATTAGATTTAGAGAAAAAAAATAAAAAAAAAATAATGGGAACCTCCTGCTCCCTCGCAAAATATGTTGATAGACTCGGAGACATGGGGGCGGCCCCAAACAGAACAAATAGGTTAACGTAGATCAAGCCAATGCGCGAAACATTTAGAGGCAACGCCAACGATTAGATTTAGAGAAAGAAAATTAAAAAAAAATAATGGGAACCTCCTGCTCCCTCGCAAAATATAGTTGATAGAGTCGAAGACATGGGGGCGGCCCCAAACAGGACAAGGAGGTCAACGTAGATCAAACCAATGCGCGGAACACTTAGAGGTAACGCCTACGATGACATTTAGAGAAAAAAAAAAAAAAAAAAATAAGAAAGAAAATTTAAAAAAATAATGGGAACCTTCTGCTCCCTCGCAAAATATAGTTGATAGAGTCGAAGACATGGGGGCGGCCCCAAGCAGGACAAGGAGGTCAACGTAGATCAAGGCAATGCGCGAAACACTTAGAGGCAACGCCAACGATTAGATTTAGAGAAAGAAAATTTAAGAAAAATAATGGGAACCTCCTGCTCCCTCGCGAAATATAGTTGATAGAGTCAAAGACATGGGGGCGGCCCCAAACAGGACAAGGAGGTCAACGTAGATCAAGCCAATGCGCGAAACATTTAGAGGCAACGCCAACGATTAAATTTAGAGAAAAAAATTTTAAAAAAATAATGGAAGCCTCCTGCTCCTTCGACTCTATCAACTATATTTTGCGAGGGAGCAGGAGGTTTCCATTATTTTTTTTTAATTTTTTTTCTCTGAATCTAATCGTTGGCGTTGCCTCTAAGTGTTTCGCGCATTGCCTTGATCTACGTTGACCTCCTTGTCCTGTTTGGGGCCGCCCCCATGTCTTCGATTCTATCAACTATATTTTTCGAGGGAGCAGGAGGTTCCCATTATTTTTTTTAAATTTTCTTTCTCTAAATCTAATCGTTGGTGTTGCCTCTAAGTGTTTCGCGCATTGGCTTGATCTACGTTGACCTCCTTGTCCTGTTTGGGGCCGCCCCCATGTCTTCGACTCTATCAACTATATTTTGCGAGGGAGCAGGAGGTTCCCATTATTTTTTTTAAATTTTCTTTCTCTAAATCTAATCGGTGGCGTTGCCTCTAAGTGTTTCGCGCATTGCCTTGATCTACGTTGACCTCCTTGTCCTGTTTGGGGCCACCCCCATGTCTTCGACTCTATCAACTATATTTTGCGAGGGAGCAGGAGGTTCCCATTATTTTTTTTAAATTTTCTTTCTCTAAATCTAATCGGTGGCGTTGCCTCTGAGTGTTTCGCGCATTGCCTTGATCTACGTTGACCTCCTTGTCCTGTTTGGGGCCACCCCCATGTCTTCGACTTTATCAACTATATTTTGCGAGGGAGCAGGAGGTTCCCATTATTTTTTTTAAATTCTCTTTCTCTAAATCTAATCGTTGGCGTTGTCTCTAAGTGTTTCGCGTATTGGTTTGATCTACGTTGACCTCCTTGTTCTGTTTGGGGCCGCCCCCATGTCTTCGATTCTATCAACATATTTTGCGAGGGAGTAGGAGGTTCCCATTATTTTTTTTAAATTTTTTTTCTCTAAATGTCATCGTAGGCGTTGCCTCTAAGTGTTCCGCGCATTGGTTTGATCTACGTTGACCTCCTTGACCTGTTTGGGGCCGCCCCCATGTCTCGATTCTATCAACTATATTTTGCGAGGGAGCAGACGGTTCCCATATTTTTTTTGTAAATCTCTTTATGAAAATGCCATCATAGGCAATGCACCTAAATGTTTTGGACATTGGTTTGATCTACGTTGACCTTATTACGCAGATTTGGGGCCCTGACACGAGCAACTTTAAGCAGTGATTTTGTTAAGTAATTTTTGCAAGACACCTACGAAAGTGGACGTGGTATGATCCATAATGTTCAAATGGAACCATTTTCAGTGAGGTAATTGCCTAAAAGTCCTCTATATCGTGATAAATTGCGTTTTTAATTTTGACATTTAATTGTCATCTTGGTTTACAACAATCAGGCAGGTGAATTTGCTGCGTTGCCGGACGTACACGGCATCCATTTTTTGGAGCAATTTAGCGGAGCAAACTTCACATCCACTGTCTTCCGAACAATTTACCTTTCGAACAAGTGTCTTCGGAACAATTTACCTTTCGAACAATTTAGCATTCGAACAATTGTCCGCACCCGATACAACTAATAAATCCGGACCATCATTGCATCAATATTTACGGTGACAAACACCTACAGATACGCACATCGCATTGATAAACATCTTCCACTTGGCTTTGGTTTCACGCTGTTTAATTTGAGCTTATTTAAAATCAACCATATTATATTCTTCCACATTCTCGAGATATTTATTTAATTTGTATAATAAGTCCTTTAAGTTATTACCTACCTACTAGAATAGTTATTTATGATTATGATATAAGTATCAAAAGTGGTATTTTATTTTGTGCGAAGGGAAGTTTGAAACACGATGCGCAGCGAAGTGGCCCATCCCTTCGAACAAAATAATAGTAGGAGTGAAGTGTTAAGTGCATCATTTAATCCCGAGCGTGAAAGTTTACTGCCCGAGCGAAGCGAGTAACCACGAGAGGGATTAAATGTCACTTCAGTCCTGTGGTATATACGCAATTTTTTGCACTCCCATTCAATTTGAACCCAAAATAGTCGAAAAATGTTAAATTGACGTAGTTTCATCAATATAATGCAATGGGAGTGAATGACTCACTTCAGTTCCTCAAAAGAGTGCCTAAAAGTGCCACTTCATTCCCGGGATTGCAAAAAATCTGTTTTAACACGCATATCATACACAATTTTTTTCTACAAACACGATTAAAAGCAAAAGTTTTCAAATTATAAGTTGAAATGAAATTCTCTGTAACTAAGGTATTAGTGACAATTTGTTGCCGCGGCTTGTTTAATTGTTGTTGCATTGTCGTAGTGTAAATGAAAAGTAAATCACTGTTAACACCAGTGCAAAAAGTAAATGACTTTTTTCGCCGGTAGTCATTAAAAGTGCATTTTAGGTACTGTCTCCCTAAAACAACTGTTTTTAATAGTGTTTGTAGAAAAAAATTATTGTATCATTCCATAATAGTATATTATATACCAAAGGACTTAAGTGCATCATTTAATCCCGAGCGTGAAAGTTTACAGTAATCATACGAGAGCGATTAAATGTCTCTTCAGTCCTGTGGTATATACGCTATTTTTTGAACTCCCATTGAACCCAAAATAGTCGAAAAATGTTAAAATGTCACTTTGACGTAGTTTAAACAATAATGCAAGAAACAATGGATTGTTTATAAAATTATCTAGCAACGGCACTTCATTCCCATGGGAGTGAATGACCCACTTCAGTCCTGCAAATGAAGAGTGCCTAAAAGTGCCACTTCATTCCCGGGAGTGCAGAAAGGTTGATCTTATAATTAAATTTTCTTAATCCCGATCGAGACATCCAAAAACTATAATTGGCGAAGCACAGAAAAACATTTAGTGTTTTTTCATAACTTGCATGAAATGTTTAATGATCATGTGGATCGTGCTGATTGAAACAAATTAAAGAAATTATATTAACATAATTACTTTTCGCACAAGTGCGGAAATGAATTCACTTTTCGCACTGTAATTCACTTTTCACATTAGTGCGGAAATATTATGCATTTGCTAACTGAAATTAGTGGGAAATAGTTATTTATGTAACAAGTGGGAAAAGTACAGCATTTCCTTACGCGGGTGCTTATTGCAGAACGAGGCGAAGCCGAGTTTTGTAAGCACGCAAGTAAAGAAATTATATGCATTTTCCCACGTGTTACATACAAGATTTTTCATAATCCCAATCGAAACATTCAAAAACTATAATTGGCGAAGCACTGAAAAAGATTTGGTGTTTTTTCATAACTTGTATCAAAGATTTGGTGTTTTTTCATAACTTGTATCAAATGTTTAGTGATCATGTAGATTGAAACAAATTAAAAAAATTATATTAACATAACTACTTTTCGCACTAGTGCGGAAATGAATTCACTTTTCGCACTGTAATTCACTTTTCGCACTAGTGCGAAAATATGATGCATTTCCTAACTGAAATTATTGGGAAAAATAACATTTTTCGCACGAGATTATGAAAAATCTTGTATGTAACACGTGGAAAAAGCATTATTTCCCTACTTGCGTGCTCACAGAACTCGGCTTCGGCTCGTTCTGCAATAAGCACACGCATAAGGAAATGATGTACTTTTCCCACTTGTTACATAAATAGCTATTATTCAACAATAAACAATCAAAATGACACTCGGGGCACAGTGAGCTGCCTGTGCCTGTGAAATGCCTTTATTTGTGACTTTTTGTACCTTTACTTATTTCGCTTCACTTTGCAAGCCTTATTTTATTCAGTCTTATTCTGTATGCCATTGGAATTTTCAATTGGATTGCAATTCTCAATTGGATTGAAATTTTCAATATTTGAAATCCCATTGAGAAAGTATTTAATTAATAATTATCTTATTATTAAGTATTTAATTAATAATGAAAATTAGAATTAAGAATTAAGAAAATTATTAATACGGTAAGTAGGTACATATCTACATAGGATGTTGGCATTTTTCTGTGAGAGAGAATTTCAAGGCTGGTTAGTAGGAATGGTTGATTTCAGATTTAGATTCTTCATAATATCGTTACGACACTTTTTGCGAGAGCGAAACGCAGGCAAAGCTCGGGAGGATTTTTCCACAGTTTTCAAATAAGTCAGAACTGGACTCCGTAGAAAAGATTTATCAATCAGTCTAAACAACAATTGGTTATCTGGACTCCTTCTGCTTTTAAATCCTTTGTTCATTCTGTTTGTTTTATTTTATTTACCAACATCTTGGCAGCTTTTGTAGTTTGTGGGAAGTGAACTTGTTTATTAGGGAGCTTTAAATAATTCTGATTCTGAATCGTACGTGCTTGCTTTTGATAGCAAAAAAGGAAGTTGTGTAAAAAGGATTAGGTAATTTATTGATGAATTGTGATAATCAGAGATCACGTTAAACTGCGGAAGAAAGGTCTTCTAGAAATGTTAGTTAGGAAACAGAATTAGGTACTTAGGGGCTGACTAAGTCAATTTCTTTTTCTTTTATTCATCTTTTCTTGTGTGGACAGTGGGGCAGATTTTAAATCAATTTTTTTGTAATTGCATTTACAATAAATTTTGTTAATATTATCATTACTATTTATGTCATGACGTCACGACATAAGTCTACTTAGAATTTTAGAAATAAAAAATTAGTCAACGCGAAACGTATAGTTCAATAAAAAAACCAAAATTCTACATAATATGTTACATAAAGTTTTAAAGAATCACTCGTACCCCACTTATATCTTTTCAATTTATTGAAATTTTTTTCGCAGCAACCCTTAAGCCTCCTAAAGCCGCCAACCCTATCGCCGCCGCCCTTAACTTTCCGTCAATTCGAAAGACCCCTCGACGATGTCCCTCCCCTCGGCAAAATTGTGATTCACAATGAGAAAATTGGCTCAAAAATCATGACATTCTCGGAAAAAGTCTTGGTGCCACCCAAAAACGAACAAAACAAGAACAAAGAAAACGGAAAACTGCAACGAAAATGTTCCTGGAAATTGGCCACCCGTTCGAGTCTCCGCAAGAAGAAGAACAGAAGCGGATCTGATTCAGAAGCTGTTCCTTTGAATAACGGAAGGGACCATTCTCAGTGCAACGGCGGGGGAATCACCAGACACGTGAGTGGTTTTTGCGAAGGCGTTGAGGGGCCACAACAAAGTTTTTAAAGTTTTCTGAAAAAAAACTTTGTTGCATCAGCAAATTGTCACTTTCAACTGACAATTATTGTCAGTTGTAAGAGAAAGGGACAATAATTGTCAGTTGTAAGGGACAATTGTCAATTGTAAGTGACAATTGTCAGTTGTAAGTGACAATTGTCAGTTGTAAGTGACAATTGTCAGTTGTAAGTGACAATTGTCACTATTGCCAGCGCTTCGAACTGCTTCAGTGACATGCGCAGAAATTAGTCATGAAAAGGGGGGGGGGGTGCCAAAGAATAAGGTGTGCAAAAACTACTAAAAGAAAATAAATCTGTACATTTTCTAAAAACTGAAAAAAAAACAAAAATTTCTGGAATCACAGAAGTCGTAACCCCCTAACCCCTTTCGGCGTACGCCATTGGTCTGTTTCAATTAATGAATTATCGCCAGCTACAAGTGACAATTTGCAATTGCAACAAATTTTTTTTTCTGAAAATTTTAAAAACTTTGTTGTTTTTGCTTGCGTTTTGCACTTGCACTGTGCTTTCAGGCTAGCTTACGCAACGATTCACTATTGCAATCCTCCATAAGGATACAGAATGACACGCAGAGAGACGCACCGAACAACAGGAGTGCCAAAGGGTTTAGTCCGCAAAATTCCACTAGATGTAGATCGAACACTTACAGCTTTGTCCCACAAGTAAAAAATTCCCTATTGGGGTCAAAGTTAATTGTTATTGTAGGTCTCTGTGGGTCCGACGCTGACTAGACATAATTCCCTGGCCACGTCTACCATCACGCAGAAAATGAATAGAAGCGTCAGTCCCATTTTGTCCAGAAAGGTGGGACGCCTAGAACCGAAATCTGTCAACAGTTTGAACGATAAAACTTTGCCCGAGAAGAATTTGCCGAAGATCAGCTTGGAGGAATGTGTGGAAAGGGAGGCTCCGAGGATAAGCGGGATTAAGAGGTTACTGATGATTCTGGAACCCACCGGATGTCTGAAGGAGAGAGAAGACTACTCTTTGTATGTTTTTCCACCAGAAAGCAGGTAAGAAATAGGTAGTAAAAAGTTCTCTTATTGGTTCGTTAGTTAACGGATAGATAAAGTTGTTGAGCCGATAAAATATGAGAGTGTTTCTGAAAGATAGTGATCCCGGAGTCCACAATTCTCACCACTCCGAGCTTACAGTTACCCCTTCTTGGTTTATCTTTGAGATCGTATAGATGAAATTTGGAACCTTAAGTTTACCTACCCGTTGTGAAAGGTGGTTATTTGTTTAAACAAATTAATTTTGCAAAAAAATTCTCACTAATCCCTATGTTTCCCCCGATATTTTATCTAAAGTAGCATCATGATAAAAGAGAGTGAATTGTTTGATTTGGATTTATTCAAGAAAATTTTGATATTTTTTTGTTTGCGGCCGCTGTAGACTTAAATTGAATCTTTTAGTCCAACTCGAATTCCCTCGGATCTAAAACTCGATAGAGAATCCGGTTCTCAATGTAAACGGGGTAACAATAATGGACATTTTCAGTTTTACCTGAGCGGCGCGCGCATATTGGTTCTCTAGCGTGCTCACTCATTGGCTGGATGTCTGTCACATCTGATTTTTACCCAATGAGATCTTTTTTACCTGTGCGTTACAATCGTGTATTACAATCGAGGGGGCAACCACTGCGTTAATCCGCGGTACACCCTTGGATTTAGTCCGCTTTTAGTCCGTTAGTCAGATTCAGTCCTATTTAGTCTCATTTAGTCCAATTTAGTTCGACTTTAAACCAGTTTAGTCAAGAGCTTGGTGAATTTAGTCCAGTTTAGTCCGATTTATTTTGCGTTAGTCCGACACAGTTTAGTGCTAGATTATGTAAAATTGCTGGAAACTAGAAAAACCTTTTAGGAACTGTAAAGTGGAAGTAGGATGACTTTGGCCTTCGGTGCGAGATTAACCACTTTTCAAAATTTGTTAGTGGCGCTCCGTAAAATTTTGATTTTCATTATTTGGCATCTTAGAATATTGTAGCATACGGCCTCTAGCATAAACGTTTTCGTAATCAATTGCAGGAAAATTGAAGGTCAAGAAGCTTCAGTTTCCTCTATATCAGAACTGATTAGGACTAGGCCGGACTATTATAGGATTAGCAGGACGAAATGGACTATTATAGGACTGGCAGGACGAAATGGGCTAAACTGGACTAGACTGAACCAAAGCGGACTAGACTGAGCTAAAACGGACTAAACTGGATTAAAGCAGGCTAGACTGGACTAAAATGGGCTAGCCTGGGACAAATTGAACTAAATCGAACTAAACCGGACTAAATCGAACTAAACCGCACCCATCTCTGAAATTTGGACACGGTAGAGTACATATTTTTGGCGCCGCATGAGACAATTTAGTTCAATTTAGTCCAATTAAGTTCACTTTAGTCCAATTTAGCTCAATATGTCCCAGGCTAATCCGCTTTAGTCCAGTCTTTAGTTCAATTTAGTCCAGTTCTAGTCCAATTTAGTCCTACTAGTCCTTAAATAGTCCGGCCTAGTCCTAGTCCGTGGTTCATTTTCTTTGTGAGTGGTTGCCCCCTCGATTACAATTGAATTAAATTGATTGACACGATTAATTTACAAAATAAGTTCGGAGCTAATGTTTAGCAATGTTTACCACATATTGAATTAAATGAAACGTGACAAAGTCATAAAATGAAACTGAAATTAAACAAATTGACTACTAAAAGACGTTTTACGAAATAAAATGGTGGCAGCCAATATTTTTTTTATAATTTTTTGAAAAATTGTCGTTTCTTAAATTGGAGCTTCATCGAAGCTGAAGGCAAAAAAGGAATAGTCCACCCTTAATGGCTCAGGTAAAAGGGTTCATTGATCAGGCGTTGCATTCATTATGGTTTCGTTGAGGAGTGAAATGAAGAGATTTCCTATAAATGTGAGCGTTTGTGTGAGATTTACCGGAGTAGTTTGATTGTATTGTATTGTATTGTAACTAAATCGGATTAAAATATGTTTACACAGAACATAAAACGGTTACAAAAAAGATCTAGAACGTTTCTTACCTGTTAGGATATCTGGGCTGCAACCACTAGATTAACAGTACTGCACGATAATTATTAATTACCAACAATTTTCACTGAAAGAAATAAATGTTTTTGAAGCCTCTGTTTTTGGCATTCTTGCCACGGTTTTTCTTAACCTGCAGCGACTCTCTTGTGTCTCTAGCGAACCTTGAATCCGACGAATAAAATTTCTCTTCGAATATCTCATAACGATTAACGACAAAACAAATCAAGGCATTAATTTTAATTGTTTAAAATTAGCTATTTTGCAAAATTGCGATGGTCATCACAGTGCCTATGTACCAAAGTTGTGACATACAAGTAAAAAATTGTAAATAGCACGTGGGGTCAAGTGACCTCTTTTTCGAAAGCTCAATTCATAGGACATAGGTAAGTACAAAGTACAAAATAAATTTAAACTTTATTGTAGGTACATATACATAGAGTATAACCTAGGCTCACAATCACGTTTTACTTTTTAGTCCTTGACACTACTGTACAATCGACGTAAACTCGCAAACACGACGTATAACCTGAGTTTGCATAAGAACTTTAGCATTAATTTCTAACATGAAGGCATGAAGCTTACTCCGGAGCTAAATATTAGAATTTGTAAACAAAAACTATACAATATAGACAATAACTGCAGAATTTAACAAAAATATCCTGCGGGATTTGAGGCTAAACTGGCTTTAAATCCCGACAAGGGGAAATATTTGCATTGTAATAAGCAAACTTGACTTTGCAACTCTGGAATAGGCGACAAACGGGCGCCAGTCGCCACTGACAAGAATCAAAGAACGTTATCGATCCCGTTTTTGAAACTTTCGCAGGAGTAATTTAACAACGGCCCCACAGGCTCACGGCGCGTGTATTCAGAATATACCAAATATACCTAATGGAAATGAAACTTTTGTCCTACGTCACAACTAAAATAATTGCTACCTCTAATACAATTAATACCAGCTGTTACCAGTAAAGGCTATCTGAAAGGTAATTTTTCAAACTATTTTTGTAGGTATTCACATTGAACTCAAAATTCAAAATACGACAACGGGGGAATTTTTTCATCTGTGCGTAAGACAAAAGTTTCATTTCCATTAGGTATATTATATGTATTTGCCATGAACATTTTCATGCGGGAAGAATAAGTTCATATCATCTCCAGGAATATTCTGAAATGCATCCGTATGTCAAATGAACATCTGAATATTCCTGGAGTTGCCTCGCCGTATTTTCACCACATTAACGTTTCGTATGGTTACATGTATTTAAATGCAATATTCATACGAAGTCACCTGAACATGCGGTGTACATACATGACACTCGTTACAATGAATATCCAAATGAAATCCAGAATATGCGACTCATATCCAGGTAGAAGTTTGTCGCCGATAGATGGCGCGCATGGAACAATTAGCTGCGCATAAAACCTCTCAATGGTATAAAGCTTACTGCAAGATCTAACCACACTATTATAACATCATTTTATGATTCAGATTGGTGCCTAGTGCTCAGGACTTGAAATGGTACGCGGTATCCACAGGCCTGAGGCCACGCTATTCATTTCCCTCTTCAAGTGGTGTACGCCAATTATGCCGTGAATAGTCCTGTATGCTCAGGAAATATACATAAAATAGCTAAATGAACATTTTAGGAATGTCCATGGTATACACTGTGTTTATCCCTGTATATTCATGTGAAGAATGGATATCCCATGAATATTCTATGTATTTTCATTATTTATCTAATATCCATATGTACTTCATAGGTATATCAATTTGATATTCTTATGAAACTCGGGTGGATGTATTTTGATGCTACCAGATACCAAAAAAACGACATTTTGGTGATACACATGTTCATGGGTCATTCATTCACAATGTATAGACTGGATATACATACTAAGTTCGCATATTCATGGATGAATATCCATTGTTCATTCATTATGTATGTGTTTGTGTTATCTGGGTTATGACTAGACGTAGATTCCACTTCTTAAGCGACAGCATTCTGTCATTGAATACATCTCTACCGAATGTAGTTAGTTACGTCCCTACTAACGTGCTATTCAGAAAATCTGTGATAACGGAAGGCTGTGGAAACAAGTGAATTGCAATCTGACGAAAAGACGCTTGTCTAAAATTAGCTCGCACAGTCCCCAGATAAAACGACAATGTCGTGTCATCATGCAAACAAGTCACCGGTAGAATGACAGGTGACATGTCCTGTACGAACTAACTTTGGACAAACGTCCTTTCGACAGATTACGATTCATTTATTTCACATATTTTCCGAATAGCATTATACGAGAGTCCTGTTTCAGATTTCGACTGTGGTGCAGTTGGTTCGTCAGCCGCAAGTGGTTCGACAACGCCATCCTTCTATTCATTGCCATGAACTGCATCACTTTGGCAATGGAGAGGCCCAACATCCCCCCACTAAGCGCCGAAAGATTTTTTCTGGCAACCTGCAACAACATCTTTACCGCAGTGTTTGCGGTCGAGATGTTCGTCAAAGTATTACAATAATTTAAAAAAAAAGACCAAACATGACTGAGTGTTTCAGGTCGTAGCCGCCGGGATGTGCTACGGTTCCAATGCCTACTTCACCTCTGGCTGGAACATCATGGACGGATCGTTAGTGATGATTTCGATTGTCGATTTGCTCATGTCTCTGATTAGCACGCAGAGTCCGAAAATTTTTGGAATATTACGGGTAGGGAATAAGAGCAGTAGATATACTAGTAGAGTTCTACCACTTTCAAGGTCACATCGACACAAATTTCATCAAAGTGATTTGATCGAGAGTCAAGCCGTCCTCTAGAGAGCACGGCACACTCCAGAAGACGACTTGACCATGATACCATTTGATACTAAGACCGTAGAGATATGCTCAATCCGCCGACGAGTTTTGAATGACTCTGCGCATGACGTCACTGCAGGACAAATGGATCAGTTTTCGCTCTGTTTATACCTCCTCTTGCGGTTTTCGTTGACTTGTAATTCAAATTTACGACTCTCTAGCCATTGAAATGATGCTGATTTACATTTGTTATACTTTTCGTTAATGCTTTCTTTGATTTTCAACGCAGGGGGATTAAAAAGGTAGATTTAAAAACGAAACAACGAAATAGTTTTCATTCATTAAATTAGACAGATAATAAGGTACAGTAATGTTGTATAGTATTTATTTTAAATTGATGACATAAATTAGAAAATGGTGCATATGCCTAAGCACATAATGTAGGTAATTGCTCAAAAAATACTACAAAACTGACTTTTGTTGAGTTTTTTTTCAACGTATCAGCTTCAAACCCAAACGATTGAAGACTACCAAAAGCAAAAACTTCCTGACGGAATAAGAAAATATATAGGCTGTCATGAAAAATAAAACGTGTACCTGTCACTTTCCCAAGAAGAGTGCCCTTAATTTTTCGATCTTCTTGTTTTCTCACAGTATACAGGGTGCGAGATTAAAACTCCACATCGCTATAACTTTGTTATTTTTGTGGTCCGATTCTAGGGAACTAAAAATAAATTATATTGCTCGTAAAACACTACCAACTCAAGGTAGTCTTGATTTTTACCAACTTCAACTTGAATGTGAACTGGATGTCAACTTCTCATTTTCAAATGGACATGTCCAGTTTTTTTCACAGTCTTACAGCTAATTCTTTTCTGCGCCTTTTGGTTTATAATAAATTTTGAAAATAATTAAAATTATTTCTATCATTTTAATGCTAGACTTTCGAGTTTGCCGTGAAAAAAATTCTTGAAATACATTTTGCGTGTTAGAAAATAACATATTTTAATTGTTTTGCTAAGTTCCGACCAGATTCACAGCTTCTTAAGTCCGTCTCCAGTAACATTATGAACCTTCAAAAATGTAGAGGTTTAAATTTCGAAATTTTTAAATGGCACCACTATCAAATGTTATAGCCATAAGCTGTAACATTAAATTTGCTTTCGTTTGATATAAAATGTCCCTATATCCAAGTGTCGAATTTTTCGTTTTATTCAGTAAAATATGATTTTTTCGGTAATAAATTTTACATTACATATACACTGTTCTTGCCTTTTTCACTTTTTCGACCCCCTTCGCCATATTTCAACCCCCAAAAGCCAAGTTTGCATAATTGGCTTATTTTCGTGTTATTTTCTGTAATTCTGTTTAATTAGGATTAATTTTCATCCTCCTTTACGATTTTTCAACTTCCTAAGTTCTAATTTGGCAAAATTTGCGTCATTTCGTTTTTCTCCGGTAATAAATGAACTCATTTGGATGATGATTACATTTTTTACTTTTTTCATCCCTCTTCTCAATGTTTCAACCCTTCAAACGCTAAATTTACATAATTGGGTTATTTTGGTTATTTTCCTTAATTTTACTTAGCCACGGTTAATCCTCATACCTTATTTTGACTTTTCATCCGCCTTTACGATTTTTCAACCCCTTAAGTGCTAATTTTCCAAAATTCGCATTCGTTTTTCGTCGGTAATAAAATTGAACGCATTTGGGAATCAGTTGACCTTTTACAATTTTTCAGTTTCCTTCGCAATAGGTAATAAGTGCGTATTTCAACCCCACAAAAGTTTTAATTGCATAATTTGGTTATTTTCGTGTTTTATTCCGTAATTCTAATTTTCATTCCTCTTGATTTTTCATCCCCTTTGGCAATTTTTCAGCCCCGAGTGTTAATTTTTCAAAATTCGCCAAATTTTGTTTTAATTCCGGTAATTCTTTTCATTTACTCATTCCTGTTCATTTTCTATTTTTAAATTCTGTAACAACAATTTTTTAACATTTCGCCTTTTTGACACATCATTGCGGAGGCACTACTACTAGGTGCAGATTGATAAAATCTGCACCCGATTCCACCAGACTAGCCGCCCCTACATACACATTAACGTGATAAACATCTACAGGGATACACATCGCATTGATATACATAAACCACGGTCAAACTGATTTTTGGTAACACTACAAGCAATAATACACATGCAAAAATAAATAAAGAGTTAAGGATCTGGGAGTATGTTCTCTCCAAACTCTTTTGCTGTTCTAGCGTTAGAATTTCCGTTATCAAAATGCCCATCTCACTGCCCTTAGTTTAAATTCGACCAAGTAACTTTTGTATTTGACCATGGCGGAATTTTGCAAAGCTAACGTCAAAAACGTGACAGAAAAGTTAAAAATAGCAGCCTACTTACTTTGTTGCTTTTACACGGGGGAATACGGTACTTACTTACCGACTTAAAATTATTAGTGGGACAGCCTATATACAGGATTGTATTTTTAAAGTGTGAGTTGTTTGACCCTTTGCAACTTTGTATTTAATAATTTTTCGCTATCTCTAATAGAAATGGACAGAGCTGGGAAATAACTTCCGATTTTAGTTACTTTTAGGAACTTATAGTTACAGTTGGTAACTAAGTTACTATAACTTAGTTTCTTTTCACATTAATCTGTTACTGTGGAAAAGTAACTGTAACTTAGTTACTTTTTTAAGAACTTAGTTCCTTTTTGGTAACTAAGTTACTTGAAAGGTTCCTTTTTTAAACAAGTTACTTTGACAGAATCTCTTCTTTTTCCAAAATAATAAGATAAAAGTTTGGATTTTCTATTCCCGTTTATTGACCCTAAAAGTGAAAAGTAACTCATTAAAGTAACTGTGTTAGAAGTAACTAAGTTACTTGTAACTAGGACTAAAGTTACTTGTAACTAGGACTAAAGTTACTGTGTCACGAAAAGTAACTAGTTATTTAACTTTAGTTACTTTCTATGAAGTAGGTAACTATGAAAAGTAGCTTAGTTACTACAAAAGGAACTTTCCCAGTTCTGGTAATGGAGATATCGACCGAATCCACACAATTGGGACACCCTGTATATTTCAAGCACCGAGCAACCTCAACGCAATGCAACCCACTTGCAACTGCGTTCAAATTTGTCACGTAGTGACGTCAACGGCGAGAAAAGGACAGCGATATACCATGTGCTTGAGCATATCTCTACGGTCTTAGTTTAGTATGATGGACTTGATTCTCTTATATCGGAAACATGGTCGTTAAAGGTGGTGTGAGATGACGCAAAGCGCCATCTCTGGCCGCTAACCTGAATTATGGAACAAAGTTGACATTGAGGAATCTTGTGCTGCATAGCACGGTGACCAACCAGAACTGGATTCCTCAATGCCAACTTTGTCCGATAGTCCACGTTAGCGACCAGAGATGGCGCTTTGCGTCCCCTCACACCACCTTTAACAAACTTCATGTCCTTGAAAGTGGTCCAGAACTGTCTTAGCATACCTACGAAGGCACAATCAAACGGCGTCATAATTAATGAAATTCGCAGGTGTTCAGATTGCTGCGATCCTTGCGCCCCCTCCGTGTTATAAACAGAGCTCCTGGACTCAAACTCGTAGTACAAACCCTCCTCTCGTCTCTGCGCCCCATAGGAAATATCGTTTTAATCTGCTGCACATTTTTTATTATTTTCGGGATCCTCGGGGTCCAGCTTTTCAAGGGAACGTTCTTCTACTGCATCGGCGCCAATCTTACTGGAATTGCGACGAGAGACGACTGCACGTCTCGCAACTACACTTGGGACAATCAAAAATACAACTTCGACGATCTGGGACAAGCGCTAATGTCCCTATTTGTGTTAAGCTCAAGAGATGGGTGGGTTAATATCATGTACGATGGGTTGGACGCGGTGGGGGTGGACATGCAACCCGTCACGAACTACTCCGAGTGGAGATTGCTTTATTTTATTTCTTTTATCTTGCTTGTTGGGTTTTTTGTGTTGAATATGTTCGTGGGGGTTGTAGTTGAGAATTTCCATAGATGTCGAGAGGAGCAGGAGAAGGAAGAAAGGGTGCGTAGAGCAGCCAAACGGGCGTTACAACTGGAAAAAAGGCGAAAAAGTAAACTTCGACGTTTTGACACACTTTCAAACAGTTTTTTCCAGAAATGAACGAACCTCCGTATTATATAAACTACGCCCCCTGGCGACTCTTCATCCACAACGTTGCAACCTCGAAATACTTCGATCTAGCGATAGCAGCAGTTATCGGGTTCAATGTGGTGACAATGGCAACGGAGAGCTACAAAAGACCCCCCATCCTCGATTACGTCCTAAAAATCTTCAATTATTTCTTCACCGCCGTTTTTATCTTGGAGAGTACGATGAAAATGATAGCTCTCGGGTTTTTCCTCTACATTAAAGACAAGTGGAACATATTAGATATGGTAATTGTGATATTGTCGATAATTGGAATCGTCTTCGACGAGTTGGAATCGAAGATAATTCCGATCAATCCCACGTTGTTGAGGGTGATGCGAGTCATGAGGATCGCGAGAGTGTTGAAACTGTTGAAGATGGCCAAAGGGATTAGGGCCCTTTTGGACACTGTCATGCAGGCCCTTCCGCAAGTCGGCAACTTGGGGCTGCTGTTTTTTCTGCTGTTCTTCATATTCGCTGCGCTGGGCGTGGAGTTGTTTGGGAAGCTGGATTGTAAAAAACACGCATGTCAAGGTATTTACTTTTTGCTGCTTTTTTCTATTTCCTTTTCATTTTTGTATCTACTTATAAAGTCTGTTGTTTTGTTACTTTTCTTATATTTTCCTTAAAACCTTCACTTCTTTGTATTTATACGCCCCTTCATTGCCAGCTCCATCCTTCAAATGGTCTCCGGTCTTAACTTGCCACAAATAATTCCAAAAATATAACTTGCCACGATGAGGTACTTACGCATTTTTTGTAAGTTCAACTATTTAACTTCAAATGTACCTAACTTGTGACTTCGAATTTTTTTAAACTCTACCTTTTAACTTTGCACATCAGTTAGAAAAAACGGAAGATGGAGTTTTGTCCCTGAAGCATATGTATATGTATGTATGATACTGTAATAATCTCGGAGTCCCAATTTTTCCACACTCCGAGCTTCAGTTACACTCCATTTTTATTCATATACCAAGGCAATAAACCTGATTATTCCCAAATTACCTTTTAAACCAATCAATTCATTTAAGAGCGATTCATGCATTTTATCGCAGTTTGCACGAGTCAGTTAATCGTTCCCTCGACGACTCGATATCTTGAACACAATTTTTTCCACTGCTGAAAATCACCACGTAAACTAAATTAAGGGAAATAAAGGTCCATAAATATGATTACCTACTAGACACATATCCTACATGCACGTAATGTCTTTCTTCATTTTGTTGAACTATAAAGACTCGTTCACAACATCTTATTGAGCTTTTTTTTTAGTATAGGTAACCCGGGTTTAAAAAATCATGTCAAAATAAACAAAATAAAAAATTTGATATTTTATTGCAATCGGTTAAATTTTAGAAATAATTGCTCAAGCTATGTTGCCGTATAGGTAAAACAATTGGAATTAAAACGCCATTTATTTTCAATGATTTGTCAGATAATAAATGACAATTTGGTTCTCATTATTTTACCGCCGGCAACAAGCTTTCCTAATCATTTTCAAAATTTAACCGATTAAATAGCATGCACTAGTGGAATTATAAGCGATTATTTACTAAATGTTTTTCTTACCTTGGTTTACTTTTGTGATCGTCTAGATGAACTTTAGGATAGTTGATTTTATACACCCAATTTTGCAAAAGATTTAGCCCATTCCTTTGAATATACGAGAGTGAATTTTTATATTTTCCTAGCGATTTCAAGACCTACCGCCTTATGGACTATCCGGAGATTACGAGAAAATAAGCTTTACAAAATGTCCGTGCGGCGGCGTCGTCGTATGTAAATACGATTCCGCCGAAACTACCGAACCGATTTGTCTAAAATTTGGTCTGAGGGTCCCTGATGAGCTGAAAAACTTTCGATGAAGATCGAATGATACATACTACCTTTTTGGCACATAAACTTTGAAATTTAAAATATGAACCCTTATTTTTGGCATCTTCATACGAAAAGTCTTCAAATTCTGTTCCCAAAAATGTATTCACACTTCGACACATTGCTTGAAGAGTAACAATCGATAATGTAGAATGTTTACCAAAGCAAACAAAATTAAAACCCGTCCGCTCTAAGCTGAAGCGACATGTGTGTCAGTAAGACATCTCAGATGTCGATTTTATTGATTTTATGCCAAAAAGGCACTAAGTGTAAATACAATTTTAAATACAGAATTTGAAGGCCTTCCGTGTGTTGATAAGAAAAATTGGTGTTTATCAGTCAAATTTCATAGCTGACATTATACCATCTAAATGAATGAAAACCACTTTGCTTTGTTTTTCTGGTTTATTGCGGATTTTCCGACAATTGTTTCGGTTAAAAGACCATTATCAAGGAGTTTACAAACCGAACTGAAGTTCAACTGAACTGAATCTGAAGAGAAATCCCCGATATCTTGATTCGTTCCTGAGTTATTCCGAAAAATCTGAAAATTGCGATTTTAAATAAAAATCAATATCTCCCTAACGATTAATGCTATTTAAATAAAACTTGGTACTTTGATATTTTTGACAGCTGTCAATGAAATTGCATCGAAAAAATGTTCCTAGGCCTTCTAGATTTTGAGCAATAACGATCAACTTTTGATTCTCTTGTGGCCGCTATGTTGAATTTTGGCACCATCCGACACACAAAGAAATTAATTTTAAAAAATGTATTGAAAAAACATGTGAAAGTTTGAATCACACGATATCAAAATCTATTTTATTGAATTTTCAATTCAATTATTTTAAACGTTAAAAGGTATTAAAAATGTTAGTACACTATTTTTACTTTTTTTTTAAGTTTTACACTAATTTTACAAATTATTCATACCAATTTTAGGATTTTGACGATTTTCCAAAAAAGTCCATATTAATACTAATTTTTGAAAAGTCATTTTTTTCTGTATCAAAATTCAAAATGGCGGCCATAAGAAAATCAAAAGTTGACTAGAAGGCCTAGAAAATTTCTGTGGATATTATTCGATTGACAGCTGTCAAAAATACAAATGTTACAAGTTAGGGGGTAGGTATTAATTTTTATTTGAAATCGGAATAACTCAGGAACGAATTAACATATCGCGGATTTCTCTTCAGATTCTTAATCACAAAGAAATAGCGCAACTTTTCGCTAATTTAACCGACTCCGTGTCTCTTACCGTTTAAGAGATACCAATGGTGAGCAGTGAAAAAGTAACCAGCCTGTATACGTGTGCTAAATTTTATTGTGGGCCTGGTTTCCTTGACAGGGGGACAGGGGGAATTCTCCTTTATCTTGATTCGTTCTAGAGTTATCGCGAAAAAATTAAAAGTTGCGATTTTAAAGAAAAATTCAAATGGTTTTAAGGATTGGTGGTTATTAAATGAAATTTGGAAATCTTATATTTTTGACAGAAACTTTCTAGGCCTTCTAGACTTTGAGCATCGACATATTGGTTGTAACACACAAAAAGATTGACTTTTCAAAAATGTAACCGACAAGGACTTTTTTTTGACAGATCGTCAAAATTTTAAAAGCGCGGTATGAATAATTTTGCTTTTTCAATCTTTTTTGACATGTGAAAACACTTGAATTCGGTAATTAAATGCGTCTTGGCATCGTGTAACTGAAGCTTTGAGACATTTTTTCGAAAAAGTTCATATTGATTACATTTTTGACAAGTTAATTCTTTTATGTACCCAACGGTGTTAAAATCCAATATGGCGACCTTGAGAAAAAGAAAAGTTGACCGTCGTTTCTCAAAATTTTGAAGGCCTAGAAAATTTCTGTCAATGTCATTGAATTGACAGATGTCAAAAATATAAAAGTTCCAAGTTTCATTTGAATATAAAATTTTTCTTTAAAATCACCATTTTCAGTTTTTTCGCGATAACTCAGGAACGAATGAAAATATCGGGGAATAATTTACAGATTCTTAATTAGGGTTTCAGAGTTCCTAATCGTGTGCAACGAAAAATGGTTCCAACAATCCTCCACCACCACTCAGATCTAAGCTCTTGATTTACCTTCTCTTGTCATAATGTTTCTTCTTTTAGTTTTTCGATTTTTTTTTAAATAGAGCTTAAAATGAAACTTTCAATTACTTGTGCCCTTTGTTTACAAATTATAACTAGTTATGTGTAAATTTCAAGGGCTTGGAGAGCATGCCCACTTCGAGAATTTCGGCATGGCCTTCCTGACCCTATTCAGAGTGGCCACTGGAGACAATTGGAACGGTATAATGAAAGACACTCTCAGCGATAAAGACTGCGACAAGTCCGCCAATTGCGTCACAGACTGCTGCGTTTCCAAGATAATCGCTCCCATCTTCTTCGTCATCTTCGTGTTGATGGCACAATTCGTCCTCGTCAACGTCGTTGTTGCGGTGAGCATCACTAGAAACACCCCTTTTACACCGAAACACTTGATTTTCACTGTTGACGCGTTTCGAACACAATGTGCTCATTATCAAAGCCGAAGCTATACAACCCTACCTTACAGAAAACTGTAATATTTATAGGCCCACCCGAGTACCTCCACCCCTCGTCTGTGAAAGTTAGCCCAATCACAGGTCTAGAAATGGTCACCCGTGGGTGAACACGTATAAATATAACGAGTCCTCCCTAAAGTAGCGTAAACAGAGATGAATATGCTATCGGGCCTGTATTTGCGTTCATAGGCCTATCTCTAGGCTTCTAAATGACTTTCTATTGCATCTAGCATCTGGCATCTAGAGATAGGCCTATTAACGCCGATACAGGTCCGATAACGTTATATTCATTCCTGTTTACGCTACTTTCGACCATTTCTCGACCTGTGATTGGTCTAACTTTCACAGCCGAGGGGTGGAGCTACACGAGTAGACCTATAAATATTTTCTGGAAGGTAGGGTTGTATAGCTTTGGCACATAGTGTTCAAAACGCGTCAGCAGTGAAAATCAAGTGTTTCGGTGTAATGGGGTGTTTCTAGTGAAAGAGCATTGTCACTTTTTTTCGCGACCTATTTTTACTACGAAACACGTTTTTTAGGTCCTGATGAAACATTTGGAAGAATCTCACAAACATTTGGAGGATGAACAAGACATGGACAATCAGTTAGAAAGGGAGTTTCAAGAGAAGCAAGAACTGGAAGAGAAGCGAGAGTTATGTTTGGCACTGCAAATGGATCAGGAGTGCCAGAGAACACGGAAACCTCTTACCAAGGTGATTCTATAGCGTTTTTCGAATGATTATATTGTAAGACGACAAATGATGCAAATACTTCGATTCTCAGGTTAGCGGGCTAGCGATAATTTTGATATATGATTTGCTCCCGTCTGTCGATAAATTTTTCGTGTAAATAAGATGGCACATGTTACAAAAAAACACTTGACAGACGTCCACCGCTGCGTTTTCGGTGATAGCCCAGTCAATAAAGACCTGAATTTGGCAAATAGAAACATTAAATTACTGCAGTTCTGCAAATTGACCGAAGTTGCAATTTGGACCATTTGATTGAACATACTAAAAGTCCCCAAAGATGGGATGTGAGCTCGAGCCATCATCATGGCGAAGAGGTGCGGTTTTTGTTAACTTTGCAAATATCTCATGAAATATTGTTCCTGTCGAAAAAATAGTGATATAACAAATTGAAGAGCGTCAAATGCTCTAAAAAAAAGTTTATATACATTTTTTGCTGACACTAAAATTTAATCGCTAAATGGGCGGCTAAAGTAGTCTATTGGTCCAACGATGTCGTACCCCTGAATTTGGGCAGGTTTATGCCAAAACAGAAATTTAAAATATATTAATATTTAGTCAAGTAGTGACTAATTGGATCCCAAAAAATTTGAAAAAAAATGTCTACAACAAAACTATACAGTGTTAACCAAAAGTACGGAACTGGTAGTTTATTTGACAAACTATTCATATTTGTTTGGTGTCATTGAAAAGGGGAATTTTTTCTCTTTATGAACCGCGAAATATTGGAGACTTTTATAACTGATAATAACTTTTCTTTTTTTGCATACAGGGTGGGTAATTTTTCGATGCTCACCATTGGGATCTCGAAAACCATAAGAGATAGAGAGTAATTTAAATTAGAGAAAAGTTGCGCGATTTTATGTTGAATAATAATCTGAAGAGATATCTTGAATATCTCGACTGCTTTTGAAGATATTGGCGGAAAACTGGAACATTGCATTTAAGATAAAATTTAATTGCGTCGCCATTAATGGATTGATTTCGACGAAACTTGACACGTTTGTATTATTCAGAATGGGGCATCCGATGGCGTAAGTCAAAATTTTTTTCACTTTCTAGACTTTGAGTTGCGACAGTTAACTTTTTTATTTCTTATGGCCGCCATATTGGATTTTAACACCATTAAATACGTAAAAAAATTAGCTTTTCAAAAATGTAACTAGTATGGACTTTTTTGAAAAAACATGTCAAAGTTCGCGTGACACGCCTTCTAGATCTATTTTATTATTGTGCGGAATTCAAATGTTTTTAACGTCGTAAGAGATGAAAAAATTTGTGTCCTTTTTTGTATTTTTTTTCACTAGTTTAGGCTGATTTTGCAAATTACTTATATCAATTTTGAATTTTGACAGTCTGTCAAAAAAGTCCATTTTGATTACATTTTTGAAAAGCTAATTTTTTTGCGTCCGATGGTGTTAAAATCCAATATGGCGGCCATAAGAGAATCAAAAGTTGACTACCGTTACTAAAAATCTAGGAGGCCTAGAAAATTTCTAACAATGCCATTCAATTGGCAGTTGTCAAAAATATAAAAGTGCCAACTGTCATTAAAGTAACATCAATCGTAAGAAAGATATGAATTTTTCTTTGAAATCGCAATTTTCAGTATTTCCGGAATAACTCAGGAACGAATCAAGATATCGGGTAATTCTCTTCAGATTCTTAATCGCCAAGAAATGGTGCAACTTTTCTCTAATTTAACTTACTCTCTATTTCTTATGTTTTCCGAGATCCCAATGATGAGCATCGAAAAATTACCCACCCTGTATATCTCGTGAAATAATGACTTTATCAAAAAAGCCATTGCAGTGAATTGAAGAGTATAAAATTCTCAAAAAAAAAGGTTCTATTATTTTTTTTCCTAACACCAATATTTCTCTACCGTGTGTCAACGAAACCAGGCTCACCCCCTTTTTTCCGCACTTATTAAAATTCTTCAATGAAATTTGGCGAACAAATATTATACAATAAACTGCACCCTTTGACATTTAGAGGCATTTTGAATCACTTTCGGTTACAGCAAAAGTGGACCTGCCATTGAAGTGATTCAAAATGCCTCTAAATGTCAAAGGGTGCAGTTTATCGAATAATATTTGTTTGCCAAATTTCATTGAAGAATTTTAATAAATGCGGAAAAAAGGGGGTGAGCCTGGTTTCGTTGACACCCGGTATATAAATATTGGTGTTAGGAGAAAAATTAATAGACCCTTTTTTATAGAAAATTTTATACTCTTCAATTACTTAACGGCATTTTTGGTAAAATCATTATTTTACGAAATATATGCAAAAAAAGAAAAAAGTTACTATCAGTTAAAAAAGTTTCCAAAATTTTGCGCATCGTAGAGAAAACAACTATTTCGTTATTAAGAAAAATGTCGATGAAATCATATCACTCGTAAAGTAAGAAAAAATCGTTAAGGTCAAAAGATGCACCTGACAGTCGTATTGAAGTTTTATAGGATATTGTCAAATAAACTACCCGTTCACTTTTGGTTAACACCGTATAGTTTTGTTGTAGATTTTTTCTCAATTTTTTTTAAATTTAATTAGTCACTACTTGACTAAATATTAATATATTTTTAATTTCGGTTTTGGCATAAACCTGCCCAAATTCGGGGGGGATGACATCGTTGAACCAATAAACTGCTTTAGCCGCCGATTTAGCCATTAAATTTAGTGTCAGCAAAAAATGTAAGTAAACTTTTTTCTAGAGAATTTTACGCTCTTCAATTTGTTTTTCGATAGAATCAATATTTCATGAGATATTTGTAAAATTAACAAAAACTGTACCTCTTCGCCATGATGGTGGCTCGAGCTCACGTCCCATATTTGGGGACTTTTAGTATGTTCAATAGAATGGTTCAAGTTACAACTTCGGCCAATTTGCAGAACTGCTGTTGGTTCTAGTTCTATCCTTTTCTCGTGCACGAAAAACTTATATTTGCATCCTTTGTTAATGGGAGTATGAGCATCTTGTAACACTTTATTCATAATTATTTCAGGTATTATCACTGCCATCGAATTTTACTTACAACCCCCCTGGCACGAAAGCGTCTATCGAAAGCAAATCATTTTTCGGCCACAGAAGACAGACAATGCACAGTCATCAACCCATAATTTTACAAAACATGGACGACATAAGAAACATCGACGAATCAGTTTCGGATATTTACAGCATTCAAGACGTCGAACGAAACAAGCAGCAAAATTTAGACGAAATAAGTTCAATCAGTCAATATGAGCCAACGCTGAGGATTCCCCTGAAGAGAATTAATGAAACGAACGACAACAATCGGTTAATGCTGCCAACGGGCAAGCTTTACGGCAGCACCAAACACTTATTCAAGCAAACATCAATAGACGTAAACGAAGAAACGCCGTTTTTATCCGTTCCCCAAATAGAGAAAGTAGAAATAAACGAATTGAAAATCCCCAAACATGACAGTCAGGAAAGCGTGCAAAGGATCATCACGGAAAGGAGAAAACTCGACGAAAATTTGAAAGAAATCAACCAGTACGATATTTTCGATGTGACACACAGCAGCGAGGAGAACTTGGTCGAAAAAGAACAACGAGACAAAACTGATAGCGAAAACGAAAATGTGTGATCTTCCCTATTTTTATACTAATTGTGAATGTAATTTTTTTACGTTGTTTTGTACTTGAACAGCTCAGCAGCAGAAATAGTCCAGTCATTATAGAATTTTACTTCGGAAAAATGATCAGAGGGTTGAATTTTTGTCTTAAATGAAATGCTGAAAGTGTTCGGCTTCCGATGATATGCCACCAAGAAGTGTTAAAAACGTTTTTCAACAAATATCTCCTAAAATATTGACTTTTGGACAAAAGAGGTGGTATACAAAATTGAAGCCCGTCTCATGCTCTACAAAAAAGTTCCTATTCGCGTTTTTCGTAGAGTCGCCGGTGTGGCCGTAACGTGAAGCAAAAAGAATGCGCGGCAAATCTGCGCGCGTTGCGTAATTTTTTTAACCTCCCCACTCCAATTCACCATTTAAAAAAAAAGGGAGGTTACTGCAATCACTAAAATTTTCGAATTCGAGATAAGACCGGATCTGTACGTTTTGAGGTCTCAGGAACCCAAAAAAGTGGTTTTTAAAATGTGTCTGTATGTATGTACGTACGTTCGTTCGTTCGTAAACACGCCACAGCCCAAACTACTCGACCGATTTGGCTGAAATTTGGTACATGTGCATGTGATAACCCAACTTAGATCTGAAAAGCTTTTGGAGCCAATCGTGCAACCAGAAATGCCGTTTTGGCACATCAACTTTTAAATTTTAAATGTAAACCCCCATTTTTCACGTCACAATAAGAAAGGCCTTCAGATTCTGCTTCCAAAGATGTATCCACTGTCAGTGCCCTTTTGACCAAAAACTAAAAATATCGAGATTTTTATCGGACTTTAAAATCGCGGTACAGCCCAAGCCCCTGAACCGATTTGGCTAAAATTTTGCACATGGGGATTGTATTACACGTCGAAGAGCTGAACAAATGTTGGATTCAATCGACCCACGGAAAGTGCCGTTTTGGCACACCAATTTCCAAATTTAAAGTATTCTCTCATTTACCCATCCAAAACAAATTTTTGAAAGATTTATTGCCACCATTAGAAGGGTCTTCGAATTCTGGTTTTAAATGAGATAAAATTTATTCGCATTTATTACCCTTTGGGTAGAAAAATCGAAATTTTGAAATAACACTGAAACCACGTTATAGCCCAAACTACTGGAAGGATTTGTCTGAAATTTGGTACATGGAGGTCAGTTGAAGATCTGAAAGGCTTTTGGGAGCAATTGGTTAACGGGAAGTGCCATTTAGGCATATTAACTTCAAAATCTTAAACACAGGTCACGGAAATCAAAGACCCACGCGTTGGGGAGGTTCCAGCCGCTTCTCTGCTGCCTTTTTTTTTAGTAGAAATGTTGTTTAGTGATTTTCATTGTTTTTTTTATAATATTCCATTAATATGCAACTAAGCAGGTGGAATGGGGTAAGTATTTTAATTTTTTTTTACACTTTTTCGATTTGCTATTGTCGCTTTTTGATTTTACATATACACTTCACAAATCGTGTATTTTGACGAAAGTTTTGTAAATTGAAATCGATTTTATAAGAAAATTTCGAATTTTGCGAAAAAACCAAAAACTTCAAATTGTATAGTGGGCTGTGTCAATTTTCAAAATGAAGATGAACTCCGAATATGACCTACCGTTTGTGTCTAAAACATGTCTAACTAAGCGAATGGCGCCATTTTCATAGCTACAGAACTAATACTAACCGAAAAAAGTTAATTTTTGCTCTAGAAATCAAATAAAAAGTACTTAGCTCAAATTGAAAAAATCGTGTATTTTGACAAAGTTGTTTAAGTTGAAATCAGTTTTATAAGCTAATTTCGAATTTTACAAAAAAAAACAAAAACTTTGAATTGTAGGTATAGTGGGCTAAGTCAATTTTCAAAATGAAGATGAATCCCAAGTATGACCCATCGTTTATGAGTAAAATACGACTAACTAAGCGAATTGCGCCATTCTCATAACAATGAGACTAATATGTACCAACCGAGGAAAAAAAGTAAAAAAAACTCAAAATTGAAAAAACTCGTGTTTTTACTAAAATTCTTTGATTTTAAGTAGTATAGTTTGCGAATTTTGCAAAGGAATTTTTTAGTACAAATGTTGTTTAGTGATTTTCATTGTTTTTTTTTAAATATTTCATTAATATGCAACTAAGTACGTGGAATGGGGTAGGTATTTTAATTTTTTTTACACTTTTTCGATTTGCTATTGTCGCTTTCTGATTTTACAGGGAAATTTTCATCAAATTCGCTTCTAAGCCAGTTAACGGTACTAAACACTTCACAAATCGTGTATTTTGAGGAAAGTTTTGTAAATTGAAATCGACTTTATAAGAAAATTTCGAATTTTGCGAAAAAACCAAAAACTTCAAATTGTATAGTGAGCTGAGTCAATTTTCAAAATGAAGATGAACTCCGAATGTGACCTACCGTTTGTGACTAAAACAAGCCTAGCTAAGCAAATGGCGCCATTTTCATAGCTACAGAACTAATAGTAACCGAGAAAAGTTAATTTTTGCTCTAGAATTCAAATAAAAAGTACTTGGCTCAAATTGAAAAAATCGTGTATTTTGACAAAGTTGTTTAAATTCAAATCAGTTTTATAAGTTAATTTCGAATTTTAGAAAATAAACAAAAACTTAGAATTGTAGGTATAGTGGGATAAGTCAATTTTCAAAATGAAGATGAATCCCAAGTATAACCCATCGTTTATGACTAAAACACGACTAACTAAGCGAATTGCGCCATTTTCATAACAATGAGACTAATACCAACCGAGGAAAGACCATTTTCACTCTTAGAATCAAGTAAAAAAAACTCAAAATTGAAAAAACTCGTGTTTTTGCTAAAATTCTTTGATTTGAAGTAGTATAGTAAGAGAGCTGCGAATTTTGCAAAAAAATAAAAACTTCAAACTGTATTTTCGATGTTTTTCTAAATTTTTAACTTTTACGCTCAGATATCGTAAAAACAACTCAAAATTGAAAAAACTCGTGTTTTTGCTAAAATTCTTACCAACCGAAGAAAGACCATTTTCACTCTTAAAATCAAGTAAAAAAAATTCAAAATTGAAAAATTTGCTAAAATTCTTTGATTTGAACTAGTATAGTAAGAGAGTTTGTGAATTTTGCAAAACATAAAAACTTCAAATTGTATTTGCGATGTTTTTCTAAATTTTTTACTTTTACGCTCAGATATGAAATTAAATCCGCGCATTACAGATATTTACACATTTATATGGCGCCTCCAATACATTTATTGCGTTTACATGGCGAGCGACTCAAATCCAGCGAAGAAGTTCCGACACATTCTAACTAACGCAAGGGTTGTGTGAGTCAGGCTTTTGTCTGTTGGTTAGTAAACGGGATTTCAGTTTCGTCAAAATTCCTGTCAGCGTCAAAAGAGTAGAAACAATGGACACTAATGGTCATCAATGATCCCTTCCAGCCTCCATATTGTTACCGCATGATAAGAATTTTGTCGGAGTTTTAGGTAAATTTTGTAGTAGTAGAATGATGTAAACTCTTTTTTTTTAATAATCTTTTACTTCAAAACCAGAGACTCAAGGACCGTAATATTTTAGGGATGAAGATAGGATAGGCTCCTCAAAGAATTTTAGCAAAAACACGAGTTTGTTCAATTTTGAGTTTTTTTACTTGATTTACGTGTTTTAGTCATAAACGATGGGTCATACTTGGGAATCATCTTCATTTTGAAAATTGACTTAGCCCACTATACCTACAATTCGAAGTTTTTGTTATTTTTTTGGAAAATTCGAAATTAACTTATAAAACTGATTTCAATTTAAACAACTTTGTCAAAATACACGATTTTTTCAATTTGAACTAAGTACTTTTTATTTGATTTCTAGAGCAAAAATTAACTTTTCTCGGTTAGTATTAGTTGTGTAGCTATGAAAATGGCGCCATTCGCTTAGTTGACATGTTTTAGTCACAAACGGTAGGTCATATTCGGAGTTCATCTTCATTTTGAAAATTGACTCAGCCCACTATACAGTTTGAAATTTTTGTTTTTTTTCGCAAAATTCGAAATTTTCTTATAAAATCGATTTCAATTTACAAAACTTTCGTCAAAATACACGATTTGTGAAGTGTTTAGTACCTTTAACTGGCTTAGAAACGAATTTGATGAAAATTTCTATGTAAAATCAAAAAGCGACAATAGCAAATCGAAAAAGTGTATGAAAAATTAAAGTACCTACCTACCCCATTCCACGTACTTACATATTACTGAAATATTGTAAAAAAAACAATGAAAATCGCTAAACAGTTGTACTAAAAAATTACGCGACGCGCGCAGATTTGCCGCGCATTGCTTTTGCTACGCGTTACACCGTCAACTCTACGAAAAACGCGAATAGAAACTTTTTTGTAGAGCATGAGACGGGCTTCAATTTCGTATACCACCTCTTTTGTCCGAAAGCCAATATTTTAGGAGATATTTGTTGAAAAACATTTTAACACTTCTTAGTGGGATATCATCGGAAGCCGAACTTGGATTCTAGAGAACTTTTAGCATTTAATTTAAGGCTATTGAAGGAACGTGTAAAAAATTCAGCCCTCTGAGTAGTTTTTCGAAGTTCATATGGATTTTTTTCTATAATGACTGGACTAAAATGTCTTAGGGTAAATAATACAGGGTCTCTGCGGGTTATGGGCTTCTCAGCGTGCCATCCAGGATAAGTTGTCTAGAAAACATGTCAAAAATAGATTAGAACGTAAATTGAGCTTCAAGTGAATTGATTAAACGATATAGATGTAACTATTAGATAGGTTAAAGTAGAGTAAATTACTCTTTAAATCGACTTTGTAAAATCGAGATCTTTTGGGGCAATAACGGGAAACAACTCTAAATCGACAATCTCAACTTCGCCTTCCGGAAGCTTCTTAAAAACAAGATTAAAACAATTCAATAAAATTAGTAGGTGTTTCTAATCTTTTCTTTGACAAATCGACACTGTGGTGCTTCAATTGACTGACTTGTATAGTGTCGATTTTTCAACGCGAGTATGAATTTGGGGCAGTCTGTGATATTTTTGGTCCCTCACGTTTCCATTTGTTAGTTTTGAAAATTTGCCGAAACCTCTTCAAATTTTCAATAGATGCTTTCCGTAGGTCGTTTCTTCTCTCCGTGCCTTTTCTGTCTTAGCAGAATATTCTTCGTTATTTCTATTTTTTAAATTAGGAAACTCAGCCTGTACATTGTATTATTAGTATCTTGAAGTGAATAAAAGAGAGGAAAAATCACGATGCGTACTCTTTTCAATCTCAACATATTACCATATATTACTCTGGTTGATGACGTCATAATGGCTGAGCAATTGCGTCGAACACAAGATAGCGGAAATTAAGGTGGTAAAAGGCCATATGAGCTACGTTTTTACGAAAACTAAAAGCCAACCTGTCCATTTCATTCCTGTTTAATTCCTTCAATGTCAAATCTAATTTTCTAATGGAAACACGTGACAGAACTGTCATCTATTTGTCATCTGTGACCTTACACCAAGAAATTGTTCAGAAAGGTGAGATCGCTAGCACGCTAGCACATACGTCATTTTGAGGTGGAATACTTAATAAAATCTAAAACAAAAAGAAATGCACAATTAAGAAAAAAGAAAACCATTTAAAATTATCATTTTTATTAATTAGAATGTTTTACATCAGAATCTACCTATTTTTAAATAATTTACAGAGTATAAAAAACCGTGCTTCCGTTTACAAAAGCAAATGGAAGCGCAGTTATCACCTCATTGCACCGAAGATCAAGTAGGCGGAACCACAACGGATAATCCTTCAAACTGCTCACCTGTTTGTAGCCAACTGTAAAGATCCAGACCAGGATGAGACTCTGACGCGAAACATTTAAGATGTGTTTGTGGAAGAATTTTTTCCCTGAGGAACCGTCCTTGAGTTATCTCAAAAAAATATTTCAACATTCTAACCTCAAACGCGGTTTTTCAGGGAAACATAAATACCTCGATAATAGCGGCGTAATTGCTTGAACTAGACAGAGCGGGCGTTGAGTTTTAACCAACGAATTTCCTCATAAAAGATATATGCCGCTTTCAGGTCGTCGCTGCGCTGCGCCGGCAGCAGGCATACATTAGCGGCCAAATTCTAGTAAGGGACCGCACTAAGAACAGAGACGATTGCTTTCTAGTTAAACTTTCTTTTCTAGTCCATGAAAATCGTTTTAATAACAAATTATTAATCGAAACCAGAATTAAGCACGTCCAAAACTGTCCATCAAGTGACACCTTGTCCACGAAGGGGTTGTTTACAATAGTCGCAAACAATAGACAATATTCACAAGGTCAACGCCATCTATGATCAGTTAGGTTAAGTCGAGGGGTTATGTACTTGGAATTAATTGTACAAAAATTTGGAATTTATGTAATTTTATTGGAATAGGCATCTTGCATCAATTTTGTTTTTGATGTTAAATTGAAGCTCGGGATATATGTGATCCTTCCAGATACCTTAAATTCCAATATCTTGTCGGTGGAGCTCAAAAAAAAATGAGAAAGTAGCATTTCCAAACTTCCCGCCAAAAGACCAGCCCAGCCATTCGAACATAATTTTCTTACATGTGACAACGTCGCTGTCTAACCTGACCCGACGTCTTTCATTCATAAATCTTAAATATTTTATAGTAGTCACCAGTACTCTTTGCCAGTGGGTACAAAGGTACAAGATGCCAACCCAAACAACTAATAACATTGTACTTACCTCCTTTTACAACGTTAGAGGTCACTTTTGATCCCTCTTATTGTCAACTGCCAAGGCTGACTTTTCAAATTAATTATTAAACGTCACCCTCAAATAAACTGTTGTCAGATTGCATCCGCTGTACGATTTATGACGTCACAAGTCGTACAACGGCATTTCTGAATTATTTATTTATTTACAAATAAACGAACGTTTTTAAAATAAAATTGATGTTCGCTGACGATTCCTTGTATCTTTATTGATGCATTTACATTAAAATATCCCGAAATTACGAAATGTGCAAGTAGCCTATTATGGGAATTTTCATGGAATTATTGGAATTATTGCTTAAATCTTTGGAATTGATAGTGTTTACTGGGAGATCCACCAGAGGGCCTACCATTTTGAGCATGTCTCAGGTTGTTAGCGCCTGCGCAGCTCATTAAAAGGTGACAACTGACGGCGGAGCTCCCCGAGGAGCAATACCTGAGATATAATTTTTTCCTTATTTTTATCGTCCAGTATTGTTTTTTTAAATGTTACGCTGGTATCGGGTTGGTAGACAGAAAGAAGAGAAATCTTTAAAAACTTAAGCTATTTTGGCCAACGTTTCGACCACTTCACGTGGTCTTCCTCACAGGCTAAAAACAATTTATTGGATCCTTTAGGCAACTAATATTTTACACAAGGTATAATCAACTTACCTAACTTAATTTTTTTCAAATATAATTAAAATTATTTAAATAACAAAATAACAGCCTCATCAGGAACCATGACAGAAAGAACGTATTTAATTACTTTGCACAGGCGCAATCCTGTCAATTTTTAGAAACGTCAATGTCAATACTGCGAAGGTCACGCTCTCTTAATGGATGTCCGCAACCAGCAATACATTGCTGCGCTGAGATATGTGTTAGGTTATGTTCTCTGACTTCTCGGGGTTAATTTGTTAATGTTCTATGGGTACTTGGGGATAATTCTTGCGGTTATTTCCGAGTGAGCTTCCTAATTATCTCGGTTCAAAATATTGTAACAATTCAGTCGCAGTTTTTAAAAATTAAGAACGAATCAAAATCATAAAATAAAGTCCCGTCGCATATCAACGAAAGCGGGGGTTGTGTGTCTCAGGTTCTTTTTCTGTCGGTTTGTAAACGGGATTTCACAACTTTTTGACCTAGTCAAAGCCGATTTTTGGCGATGGCAAAGTTTTAACATTGTTAAAACTTTGACAGTTGTTGGTATTTTTGCGACGTCTATTAGGTTTACCGGCGTTAGAAGGAGCATCCGTTATCATGACGACAGTGTCAAAAATGTGTAAAGCCAAAAGGGAAGAATGCGACAGTGAAATATGAAATCATCAGATCAAAAAGAGACGGACGAGGAGTGCACGGAGCTTCCAAGCCGAACGCACCTTAACTAAATGTAAACTGTCACCTGTCAAATGTCACTTTTGTTTCACGTATTTTACTCGCTTTGTGCGTCAATTATCGTCATTGCATCAAACCAAAAGACAGTAAATCACTCAAAACGCAAGTGAGGGACAGTTCATACCGCCCGATCGTCAAAAAGATAACCTAAAAGTTAGTAATAGTCAGGGGAATATGAGTTTATGTGTTGGTATTATGTGGCAGCGCAATTCAACTGTCAAAATGGCTCGCGCATGCCTATTCGCGAAAATCAGCAAAGTGTCTGACATCTGGTGGCAATACTTTAACTACCCTGAGAGACCGGACACGGAAATACTTTTAAACGTCTGTCATCATAATTTCGGCTTACGTCAGTCAGTTGTCAGTTGCGAGGTTAGGTAGTAGTTTTATTAGGAGACATCCTCTCGCTGACTCGAAATTTTGTAAATAATTCTGTGGAATTTTACGTTTTGTGTACTTAAGTGGAACATTGTAAATCCAGGAAAACTTTGCTTTTAAAAAATCCACTTGTCGATGTCACTGATGTCACCAACTGACACTGTCAGGCACGTCACGCTAGAATTCTCACTTCCGGCTCCCCAATGGGGTGAGACCGCCATTTTGTGGTTTAGCAATGCCATCTATTAGCAGCTGATTTTCGCGAATAACTGACGTTCAGTATTGTCTATAGGATAGTGGCAGCCAATCGTGTTTGCCCGAGGCCCTTACTAGAATTTGGTCGCTATAATAATACGCCCTGATTGGTCATTTGAGGCAGCGAGGTTACCCAAGAGAGGCATTAGCCAATCAATTGCGAAACAGCAAGATAGATGGATAGAGATGGGGTTATATGAATTTCGTTGGATAAAATCAAGGCCATAGTATGCATTGTATAAATACCTCGTATGAAATGTCAGGTAAGTACAAAAACAACCGAATGTGAGCTTGGCCACGTGGCGACAGACCATCTCGAAATATAGCTGAAAACTCAACACTACAGTTTTCTCCCTTTATTCGACGAAAATTTTCGATTACTTTTGATTCATGGCAGAACTTTTATGTCTCTGTAATGATCCCAAAAAAAATCTGTACTCTCATAAAAAATCTGCCCATACTCCAAAATTAGCGATAAATATTTAAAAATTTTTACAAAGCCAACAATCAGCTAAGGTTTCAATTAACGAACATCACTTAAAAAATACACTAACCTGCCGGATGCTGAAAGAGAATTTCAAATGAGGGTAAACTAGAAAGCCACCTACCTGGAATGGTTGATCTTACTGGTCTAATCGGTTTGCACCAATTTATCGTCGATGCTGATGTCGGTTTCGTCCTAATTAAGTGATTTAATTAATAGTATATTACATAACGAGCTACGAAAGTGGCTTATATCATACGAGTGGGGAATTTCTCACACGAGGCGCCAGCCGAGTGTGAAAACCCCACGAGTACATTGTAGAGACACTTTCGTGCGAGTTGTGTTTTCCTACGAACCACAACAAAAAATCATTTCTTCGTAAATTTCTCTTTTTTAATCATCGTTGTCAACTAAACAGCAAGTGTCAAAATTTATTGAATTTTGAAATCCAACCTGCTATGATAATGTGATTGATGCGCGTTGCCACGCGATGTGGGCGGAACTGTGCGATATTATATCGCACAGCACGCGTGCGAGTGTCAACTTTCGTAAGTGGTCGTAGGAAAAAAAATTAACGAAGAAAAAAAAAGTTACAAACCGGAATCGCGGTCAAAGCGGTGCTTCCTGTCGCGGTCTTTCTCGCGTTCTCGTTCCTTCTCTTTCGATCTGTGACGTTCTCTGTCTCTCTTCTCGGGGCGGTCTCTGTCTTTCCTGTCGCGTTCGCGGTCTCTGTCTCTCCTGTCCTTGTCCCGTTCCGATCTACGGAAGCGACAAAGAACGTTTTAGGTCAACGAATTCAAAAAAACTCAACACCAGAATCAGATATTTTGCTCCATTGTTTGTTACTCAACTGAAAACTTTGCAGAACAGATTCGGTCTTGACAACTTGACAATTAGTTTGAAAGCTATGACAATTATTGAATTTCAGGTAACTATAGTTTTGTTACAGTCTGTTCCGCAAAGTTTTCAGTCGCGTAACAGATGATTTGAAAAAAATTAGTAATTTGGAAATTGTGATTAGTATAAGAGGTCATAGCACTCTAGACTAAAGGCTCTAGACAAACAAACAGACCTACCCCACCCAAATCCTGAAAAACATCCCCTTCAACACACAAACATCATTCTGCTCTGAACTTCCGCAGATATGCAGAATGTAATCTACAACGAAAAAAAAAATGGAACCTCCCCATCGCGTGGATCTTTGATTTCCGTGTCCTGTATTTAATTTAAAATATTAAAATATGCCAAAATGACACTTTCCGTGGACCGATTGCTTCCAAAAGTCTTTGAGCTCTTCAGCGGGTCACATATTGTCCATGTACTAAATTTCAGCCAAATCGATCCAGTAGCTGTGTGTTTTTTGTGTTATTAAAATTTTATCAAAATTTACCAAAACGACACTTGCCGTTTTTCGATTGCTTCCAAAAAAAATTCATGCTCTCGACGTATAATACAATCTCCAAAAAATTTCAGCCAAATCGGTCCAGTTTTTAAAGTATGTTTAAAATTAAATTAAATAAAATTAAATACATCTCTATAGTAGCTGAATTTGAATACCTTTCTTAAGGTGTGGAAAATGGCACTTACGGTTGCACGGTTGACTCCAAAAGCTTTCTAGATCTAAGTTAGGTTACAGGATGCCTATGTTTCAAATTTCTGCCAAATCGGTCAAGTAGTTTGGGCTGTGGCGTGTTTACAAACGTACGCACGCACGTACCGCACATACACATTATTTAGAAACCCATTTTTGGGTTCCTGAGATCTCCAAAAGTATACCGGATGTTAACGAAACCAGGCTCACCCCCCTTTTTCCGCATTTATTAAAATATTTCAATGAATGGCAAACATACAGAGCGATTCAATGAAAATAAGCCACTTCGAATATCTAGTAAAGTAGTAAACCGAATAAAATTTGAAAATTCGTTCGGACAGGTCGATTTTTATTTCGAGGGGGACACTTAAATCCGTCTTTGTTGAAATTTCACAACGGCCCCCCTAACCCCCACTTAAAATTTCAAATGGCAATCCTCCACTTATGATATATCGTGTGAAAGCTACTTTTATGGTTCAATTTTGTAATTTTTTTTAATATTTGTTCACCTTCAGGGCCCTCGATGCTCAAATTTTAATTTGTGACACCTCATTTTAAAGGATACGAAATCCTCTGTAAACCTATGCAAACATTTTTGAATTTCATCCGCTCCTTCAAAAGTTACCCTGAAGAACATTATTATTGCCTCTACATAAGCCTAGAAATGATTATTATTTTTATTGTAACTTTTGAAAGAGTAAATGGATTTCAAAAATGTTTGCATAGGTTTTACTTTTACCTTTACCCTTTAAAATGATGTGTCACAAAGGGCCCTAGTGCAATTTGAAATGTGAGCACAGAGGACGCTGAAGGTAAACAAATATCAAAAAAAATTGCAAAATAGAATTCACTATGAAATTAGCTTTCAAACAATGCATCATAAGTGGGGGATTGTCACTTATAATCTCATAAGAGCATTGATTCTTTCCGGAAATTTTTGGAGTGCATTCCAACAACGTATTAATCGGCCCGAGTGGAACACGAGGGCCCGATTACGTTGTTGGGACGCACGACTAAAATTTCCAGGAAATGAATTAATGCTCGAATGCAGATTCGGTAAGAAAATAGCAACGATACAGCCACGGAAATTGAATAGAAATGATTTTTGACATTTAATTTGACATAAAAATTTCCACTTATTAATTTCGTTTAGGTTGGTCTAGGTAGGTATCAAAAATTTCCAGGAAATCCTCGAGTTGCCATGGTAAACACACAGAAATCAATTTTTCTATTGGCTAATGATTAGTATCGTGCGATTTTCACTGGAATTTTTTTAGTGGGGGTAGGTGGGGGGTTAGGGGGACCGTTGTGACATTTAAACAAGCACGGATTTAAGTATTGACACCTGTCCGAGCGAATTTTCATATTTTATTTAGTTTACTAGATATTCGAGGTGGCTCCTTTTCATTGGAACGCTCGGTATTTAAATTTTAAATTTAGATGGGACATCCTGCATACCTTAATATTTTCAAGTTTTATATTAAATTCTGAATATGACAGAATATTTTAACCTCCCCAACCCCATCACAATTTTAAAAAAATGGGAGGTTACTGCAATCACTAAAATTTTCGAATTTGAGATAGCACCAGATCTCCACGTTTTGAGGTCTCAGGAACCCAGAAAAGTGGTTTTTAAAATGTGTCTGTGTGTATGTTCGTAAGTACGTTCGTACGTACGTACGTACGTACGTTTGTAAACACGCCACAGCCAAAACTACTGGGCCGATTTGGCTGTAATTTGGTACGTAGGCATCTCATAACCCAACTTAGATCTGAAAAGCTTTTGGAGCCAATCGTGCAACCGGAAATGCCATTTTGGCACATCAACTTTTAAATTTTAAATGCAAACCCCCATTTTTCACGTCACCATAAGAAAGACCTTCAAATTCTGCTTCTAAAAATGTATTCATTCTTAGTGCCCTTTTGACCAAAAATTAAAAAAAAATTGATTTTTATCGGACTTTAAAATCGCGGTACAGCCCAAGCCCCTGAACCGATTTGGCCGAAATTTTGCATATGGAGATTGTATTACACGTCGAAGAGCTGAACAAATTTTGAATTCAATCGACTCACGGAAAGTGCTGTTTTGGCATACCAATTTCCAAATTTAAAATTATTCTCTCATTTGACCATTAAAAACAGGTTTTTGAAAGATTTATTGTCACCATCAGAAAGGTCTTCAAATTCTGGTTTTAAATAGGACAAAATTAATTCGCATTTAGCGCTGTTTGGTTCAAAAAATCGAAATTTTATAATAACAGTAAAAATACATTATAGCCCAAATTACTGAATCGATTTGGCTGAAATTTGGTACATGGAGATTAGGTGACCCGTTGAAGACCTGAAAGGCTTTTGGGAGCAATTGGCCCACGCGAACTGCCATTTAAGCATATCAACTTAAAATTTTAAATACAAGGCCTCTTTTTTATGTCGCCATTAGAAAGACGATCAAATTCTGGTTCTAAAAATGTACTCACAGTTTCTGCCATTTCAGTGGAAAATAGAGAAAAAATTCTTTCTCATTAAAAGGGAGCAGGCTGACAGTGGATGACATAAAGTGGCAGTTATTGTCAAAAAGGTGGCAAAAGATTAACCTTAAAAGGAACATATTGTCAAATGTGATGGGTGATGTACGAGGTGATGTCGGTATTTGTCAGAAAATTGCGAAATTAGTCACTGACGTCAGACGATAAGGATAAAAAAAAATCTGTTGAATTGACTACTATCTACACAGAATACAAAGATCCACGCGATGGGGAGGTTCCAGCCGCTTCTCTGCTGCATTTTTTTTTCAAACTTTCGATTTCGTGTTTTCGAAAAACTTGATTTTTGTTTCTTTGTCTAGAGTGCTATGACCTCTCATACTAATCACAATTTCCCGATTACTCATTTTTTTCGAATCATTTGTTACGCAACTGAAAACTTTGCGGAACAGACTATAAAACAACTATAGCTATATTATTATACCTACCTGAAATTTAATAATTGTGATATCTTTCACACTAATTGTCAAGACCGAATCTGTTCTGCGAAGTTTTCAGTTGAGTAACAAACGATGGAGCAAAATATCTGAGAGGAAAGGTTTGCTGGGGTCTTTCAAGAAGTGAAACTTTCTGTAGAGCAAAGGAGCGCATTTGATTGTTGAAAAAAAATCGACTTTTGTCAAGTAGGGGGGGGGGGGCTGAGAGTAAAAACGTAAACAGTAAAAACCCATTTCAAGAAATGGGGGGGGGGGGGGCGGTACAAGCAAAGGAGCAATAAAAGCGCAATTGATTGCTGAAAGAAATATCGAATTTTGTCGACGGGGGGGGGGGGGGGCTGATGCAGAAAACAAATAAGTTATGGAGATGGCGCAAAAAAAAACAATTGTGGTGTCTAACAGCGCATTATTAGCGCATTTGGTTGACACTGTCTTTTATAAATTATTTTATAAATTAGATTAATGGTGGGGGTTAACTTAAAGGGGGTGTGAACCAAAAATGAAAAATATAGTAGAAAAAAAATGGGCAGCTACGGAAGCGGCTAGAACCTCCCCACTTGGTGAATGATTTAATAATCCAACCCCTATAAATTTCAATTCAGTCTCCAAGTGTTTTGGTAATTTTTAAAATTTTTTATTATTTATTGCCAAAAGGGCATTAAATTAAATTGAATTTTTAAAATAACATTCGAAGACTTTTCATGTGCTGATAAAACAAATGGTGGTCATATTTCAAATTTCATAGACGCCATGCCAAAAAGGCACTTGTTATTGGTCGTTTGCCACCAAAATTAAGTAAATTTTCTGACTTGCTATACCTAAATATTACTACTGGTATTTTTTAAAATTTTATGATTTTTCGACAAAAGGGCACTAAGTTTGAGGACATTTTTGGAAACGAGATTTGAAGACATTTCATGTTCTGATAAAGAAAATGGGAGTTTAATAGTCAAATTTCAAAGTTGATATGCCAAATTGGCACTTGCCGTTGGCCGATAACCACCAACATTAAATCAGCTCTTAAGCGGGTACTGTGTGTCCCTACCTACTAAATTTCCGCCAAATCGATTAAGCAGTTTGGGCTGTAGCGTATTATCTAATGTTGCTTCGAAATTTCGAATTTTTTGATTTTATGCCAAAAAGGCGCCAAGTGTGAATACATTTTTAGACACAGAATTTGAAGACCTTTCACATGCTGATAAGAAAAATTGGTGTTCATCAAATTTCTTAGTAGATACGCCAAAAAGGCACTTGGCGTTTGTAGATTGGCAACAAAATTAACTGGGCTCACCAGAAGACCAACATTAACCTCCATACCAAATTTCGTGAAAATCTGTTCGGTAGTTTTCGAGGAATCTTGCTCACATACGTACATACGTACGTACTCTCAGGAGACAAAATAATGGCCCTGGACCGCTCACATTGTGGACTGTTTCTCACAAGCTTTATCAAAAAAATTAAAATGGAACGTGAAAACCTTTTTATTAAAACGACTCAAGTGGGATACAAGCCTTCACAAACCTATTTTGAGTGTTTTTTCTAAGAATCTAATGGACATTGTGTGCGGTCGAGGGCCAATATTTTATCTCCTGACTGTACGTACGTACAAACGTACATACACACAGACATTTTTTAAAAACCACTTTTTTGTGATCCTGGGACCTTGAAACGTAAAGATCTGGTGTTATCTCAATTTCGAATTTTGGAGTGATTGCAGTAACCTCCCATTTTTATATGGTTGTGGGGAGGTTAAAATTCTAAGAACAAAACCCGTCGTTTCTGGTTAAAACGGTTTTAGAATTAGAGCGATTTATAGAAGAAACTAACCTTTTCCAGTAGTAGTTCAGAAAGCGTCAATTGAATTTCAGAATAGTCAGTTGAATATCAGAATCCATCAATTGTAGTTCAGATTAATCAATTCAAATTCAGAATGCGTCAGTTGTATTTCAGAATAGTCAAATGAATTTCAGAATACGTCAATTGAATTTCAGAAAGCATCAATTGAAATTCAGAATCCGTCAATTACAATTGCATTTGATGCTTTCTGAAATTCAATTGACGTATTCTGAAATTCATTTGACTATTCTGAAATACAATTGACACTCTCTGAATTTGAATTGACTAATCTGAACTACAATTGACGGATTCTGAAATTCAAGTGACAATTCTGAAATATAACTGACGCTTTCTGAAATTCAATTGACGCTTTCTGAACTACTACTGGAAAAGGTGTAATTGCAGGTGTGACGTCATAACAACAACCACGGCCTCGCTGGCTCGCTGCGCAGCATTGCAATTTCAGCAGCGCGGTAACAAACAATGAGATTTTGTCATATTTACATACGAATTTGAATCAAAAAGCACAGAAAAGGAAATTATGTACGTCGATCAAGGGAGACAAAAATTGTTATTAGCTAATTGTATTTATCAGATATGCATCATGCTTAGGTAGCGCCATACGACAAAAGTAGTGGAGCGCGCCGGATTCTGCTACAGATCTGCTGCCCGTACGACTTTATTTACAAAAATAAGTCCCTACATGCTGCGAATAATCTGCAGCTAATAGAATTCTGCATGTCGTCACGTGTAACGATTTTTAATATTCGATTGTATAACATAGTTATGCGCGAAAAAAGTGCAATTTCGGAAGTCACAATTTGGTGAGAATTGGTTTCAGTCCTAGATTTCGGGACCGACACACACCAATTCCAAACTTCTTGACATAGTTGAAGAGCACATGAAAAGGGCTACAAGACAGTCAAAGAGCGATGTCTGTAGCCCTATTGGTTCCCGAGAAATAATTAGAAATATTTAAGTATAATTTTCCGTCATCAGGGTTTTTTTTGTTTTTGCAATAACCTTTGTCTCTACCATCAAGCAGATGTTTAAAAGCGTCACACGTATAGAAGGATGCAAGACGAACAATTTGAGGTATCACTCATTTAGTTCTATATCCGAATATTGGGTAATGAACGTTTTTTAACTTCTTACGCCGGGCTAATACGTGTTGGCTCAGTATACCCGTGTTGGTATGACGTCACAATGTTCGGACTGCTGATTTAAAACGCTCAGATCTCTAAAACTTTTGCGCTTAGAAAAATTAGGTTTTCACTACAGCTCTTAGATATTTGTTAACTATTTTTAAACGAAAAAAGTTTTTTTGATTCACACCCCCTTTAACGCACCCATTTTGTTGATCGATCAGTATATTACCTGTGCTCTGACCGACTCCGTTCCAGATCCTTCTCCCTCCTCTTCTCTCTCTCTTTCTCACGTTCCCTCTCGACCTCCCTGTTTCGCTGTTTATCCTCTCCCAAATTCCTGCCCTGCCTTCTCTCTTCCTTTGCAGCCTGTACATAGCCGGCAATTTCGTCAACGGCAACCTTCAATCGAGCAAACCCCACGTGCTGTTTACCCATCAAATGATCGTCTATCCTTTGCTGGGCATCCCCCACTATCAGGAATGCCCCACAAACTTGACACACCTCCATTTGTTTCTCCTGTGCAGCCGCCAACTCGGCTGTGGCATTCCAATGCCTAAATTCACATTTTTATTTATTTAATAATAATAATAATAATTTATTTTGAAATAGAAATCCCTAATATACAAATTAATGCAAAAAAATGTTTTCATAACCAAAAAAAAACAAAATAATACTATTACATTGGAACCATGCCATAATTTATGTATTCACATATTTTTCAAATGTTCAATTAGTCTTGACTTGAACACAGCCTCCGAGTTACTTAATCTAATACAATCAGGAAGGGCATAATAACTATTAAAACCCTTAAAAAAGAGACTATTCATCTTTTCACCTTATTCGCCCTTTTAACACTAAAATTCTCCCTACTCTGGTATTATAACAATGAAGCTCACTCACCCTTGTTAAGAACTCATTAAAGTATGAGGGCATTTTATTATTCACAATTTTGTTAACTATGTATATGGTTAGTGACATGACATTTTGTGGAAGATTTCAAATCAAAAATTTTAGCAAAATCTTACCCATTCTCAATCTGCTTCCGCAGGGCATCTCTCTCCTCCTTCAATTGATCACACAGTTTCATCAACCCCTGAGCCTGCTCAACATTACCATTTGTCCCCGCTTGTTCCGCCTCGACTTCCAATTTGTTAATTCTTTCATTCAAAATTTTAATTTGTTCTTCGTTTTTTTGAGATTGCGCAGGGGAGATTAGAGGTAAGTCGTTTTTGCCGCTCAATGCCAGCCGCATTTTCCCCTTCTGAATCTTTCTATCGACTTCGTTTATCATGGAGGAACAGAATCGGACGAACTCTTCCTGGTAGTGGATTTTTCTATAGGACTTGGCCTGTTGGAACAATTTTCTCGCCTCTTCATCGTGGACCTTCGAGCACGCCCCCAAATCGGCTCTGGTATTCACAAACAAGTCGTGGGGGCAGAACTTCACCATAAAATATTTGCAGTACTACAAATGAGGTTATGAGGAGTGGGTGATCTGACAAAAACTTACTTCAGGGTCTTCCCAATTGAGCTCTTTGACTTTTTCGTTGGGGGCCACATTTCTGTTTCGACCCATTAATTCGTCCAGGAGCTGCGCTGCCGCTAGCACAGCCATTTTTCAAACAAATGATAAATTGACGTTTGATTGACGCGTTGACGTAACACCGTCTGTCAGAATTTCTGACAGCAATGACAGTTGGGGAGGTTCCAGCCGCTTCTCTGCTGCATTTTTTAAATTCTCTTCATTAATTTTCAAAACCTGTCAAAGTTGCAAAAAAAAATTTAGTTAATGTAATCGGGCATTTTTCTGATTGGCATCAGAAAAATAAAGTTGAAGTGTATTTTCGTGTTTCAAAAATCTCAATTTTGAAAATCCGTCAAATAACAATTTGGAATTTGGTCATTTAATGGTGACCAACATAAGAAAATAAACATATGGCCCACTGTAGTTTTTAAACATATTGTAGAAACCATATATGTATTAGAGGTATATTGCTGATTATGTCCGGGAAGCCGCAACATAAAAGAGAGATAGACGCGACCGGTCGCGACCGTTCTATCGCCATTGGAAGCTTGTGGTGTTGCATAAGCAACGCCTTTTACTTATCATTTTACTTCAATGACAACTTGTCAAAGTGTTGTCATTATCGCCCTCACGCACGGCCTCACGTTCGTTCGTTGCTTTTTCTCCACATTAATAAAATCTACCTTTAAGAGATAATCATGGTTCGTCAATGTTTTTATGTGCTATAGAAAACCAGGAAAGCCTTATTCTTAACGGAGCTGAAGAAACATGATCGGTTACCCAAGTAAGTACTGATCTTAATAAGAATAACTCCCTTATCTCAAACAACAAACCTCTGTGATTCTTGCTTATCTTAATTATGCCTATGATGGATCATTATTTGTTTTTTTCAGGTTTTCAAAGCACCTTGAAACTAATAGTGCCTGGTTGGAAGTGTGCGGTTTAGACTGACTGGACTGAAATGTGTTGAGGCGGTCGCAACTGGAGCATCAAAGTCAACATGACTTCTATATTTAATGTACCTGCATGTCTTACAGATATTGACCAATGTAAATGAGATAATTAATACCACCGAGAACAATTTCTCCAGATAAACATCAAGGTAAACGTAAATTTGCAAATCCACGATTTATAAGTGAAGTTGATGTTTTAGATCTGGATTCACCTAAAAAGGCAAAAAGAACCATTCAATTTACCAAAGAAGCAGATAAGATGAAGTCTCAAAGAATTAAGCAGCAGATGATTCGTCTATGGCAGCAGTTAAGTCCAAGGAAGTAATCGAAGGTTACAGAAACGAGTTACAAATAAAATGAGGAAAACTTTTAGACAATCAGTACCTAAATATGTAGTAGATCGTGTACATTTAAATAATAAAGATTCAGTTAAGTTTCATGATTCTTAGGTCTTCACAAAAGCAAAAAATTATGACAAAAATCTTCAATTTTTCTAGTTAAGTGGGACGCAATTCTGAAAGGCGTAAGTACTTGTACCTACTTACTTATACCTGTAGCCACTCGAGGGCCTCCTAACTAAAAAACTAATTTGTACTTAGCTTTATTACCTACAAGACTCTTCTTCTTCAGAAAATAATAAACTACCATCAGTATCGATACCTACCTATATGCTAAACTGACAGAATTATATTAATGTATGATATGTAGTTTACCACCTAGAAAATGGAAGCTGATTTTTATTTTAGAAGCAAACAATTTGCTAAATTGCACACGAAAAGGCGAAAATGGTTATTAGAATGACTTTTACCACAGAGTGAACCGTCAAAATGACATTTATCATTTATTACGACTGCACCACCTCAACTCCATTAAAATTGCCCAAATTAGCTGCGATTAAAATACGTGCGAGTTTGAGATTGAATTTAAAATGCGCCCCACTATGTTTGATACCCGAGGGACCCCGTCATAATCAAGCTAAGTATGCAATCCTTGATACAAAAAGCATTAGACGGAGACGAACATATCCCTCTCTTTTGGTTCCTGGCCATTCAATGGGTTGAAATAGGGAGTTAGCCATATACCTCTAATACATATATGGTAGAAACTGGGGGGCTGATCACTAGTGGAATTAGTTGTATGTACATCTGGCTTGGAATTAATTCCGGAATTATGGAATTATTCTGGAATTGATGAAATTTAAAAGGAATTAGTTGGAATTAGCCGGAATTATTTGGAATTGATAAGTACATTAATATGGAATTGATTGGAATTAAACTGGAATTAATTCCCGATTGGAATTAATTGTACACAATTTTTTTGAGTGATCAGCCCCCCATGCAATACTCTATTCTACCATTTCGTCGTTAGTTGCGTCCTTATTATTGCATCCTGAGCAACTTTTCCTTATAAAATTTTTCGATAAAAAAATGCCTAGTACGATTTCGTCATTTTTGGCCTCTTTATTAAATCGCAGTAGGCTGGGATTTTGGTCAATTTAAAAAGTGAAGCATCACGGAGGTGCAGATTTTGGAGCTCTACATGCAAAAAAAAGAACGCATTGATTCGGTTAAAATTAACCGAAATATTTGGGTGGTTGCAATATTATTTAAAACATCATTCCAGTGGTCGGAACATTACTTTTAAAAAGTAATTCATTACCATTACACATTACTTCGTCGAAATTGATTGTAATGCATTACAATTACTAATTACTTTTTTAAAAAAGTAATGGATTACAATTACAATTGCTTAATAAATGTAATGCATTACTTTGTACATTACTTTTAACGTGACCATTTCTTAAATTTCTGATTGTAGCTGACAGATTTTGAGATCTGCAGTAAATTGAAACATACGTCATTCCAGACACGGCCAACTCTAATTGGAATTTTAAAAAATGCCACGTTATAAAAAAAACTGTAGGTGTATTATTTTAAAACAGTAAATTAATTATTTAATTTTAATTTAATTTGAATAACAATTGCGTTTCAAAATTTACCACTGCTTGAGATGGCTAAAGTTAGTTTTATTTTCTTCAGCTAGGAAATTGTTTCAATTCTGTAGAAATATTTAATCCGGAGGAATTGCAGAGAATATCGCTACTTAAAAAAATAGCAGGAAAACTTCTTCAGAATGCATCAATGTTTGCTTGGGAGGCGGTAGGTAAACAGAACCCCGCTGGGTTAGGGTTAACTCTGATACCAGTAGTATTACCTACTAGCTACTTCCTGTGGTGGTTATTTCATTTCACAGAATTACATTTTTCATAAAAGTTTTATTTTTGCGTTTATCAATTAAGCGTAAAAAAAGTAATGGAAAAAGTAATGGTTTTCCATTACAATTACTAAAAAGATGTAATGCATTACAATTACCCATTACTATTTAAAAAAAGTAATGCATTACAATTACTCATTACCAGCTAAAGTAATTTCATTACAGTAATGCATTACTTGTAATGCATTACTTCCGACCACTGCATCATTCCGTTCCATTGCAAACCGGTGCGGCGAGTCCTGCTTTTTGCCAGTTGTCACGTGGTACAGTTTCGTTATTCTCCTTCCACTCGGAGCGCTCACATAACGCTATCGCTCTTCGATGTTGAGAACAGTCCGCACAACGTATCGGTATCGCCTGCACTCTCCATAGCGTTAATAGATCAATGTCTTAGACCCAAACGTAATTTGAACCAGGCCCATCCATAGTAATACTAGATCAATGACGAACGTACTCCTTCCTGTCAAATAGTCTTGTCATTTGTCACAGTGTGGTTTAGGGTCAAGTCAGAGACAACGCGACAACGGTTCAGTGTTCAATCTACTTTTAAAAAATTTTGTAAAAAAAACAGTAAGAGAAGAAAATAAGCATCACTAGTTACTTGTTCAATAATAAACTGCGATGGAAAACCAGGAAACTGGTGAAGCAGACGACCTCAACGATGCAGATGATTCTTCAGAATCGGACACAGGAGAAAACGGCCTCGAAGAGTACCACCAGGCTCTTCTGGAAGCCCTCGCTCAAAGCAAGGCTTCAGTCAGCAAGCAACTAGCTGAAAATCAAGCAAAAAAACTGGAATACATGGTAAGAAAAAAACTCTAAAAAAATTATCTCTTCTAAACGTGCCTTTCAGCGGCTCAAGGCTGCCGTAAACAACGTTGTGGAAAATTTACAGCAGAGCTTAAATGGTCTTGAGAAAATAACAGACAACACCAGAATGGCTCTAGAAATGGCTTCCTGTGGTAATAGTGACTTAAGTATTTGAGTTTCAGCAATGACGAGAAAATGTTTTAGTCATGGACAGTCCAGAAGCCCCACCCAAATTGGTTGCGGAAAGCATGGCAGCACCAGTTATAATCAGTCAGCAGACACTTCAACCCAAACCAATGCAAGAAAAAGCCGTGGAGGAAATAAGAGACAACTTTCCCCAGCCACAAACTTCGGTAAGTAATATTTTTTTTTCGCCGGTAGTCATTAAAAGTGCATTTTTACTGCCGCCGGCAGTAAAATGCGACTTTTACTGCCTATTCGGTAAAATCGGTTTTTACTGCCTAGGCACTAAAAGTCGATTTTTTACTGCCGGCGGCAGTAAAAATGCACTCTTTAATGACAATCGGCGAAAAAATTATGTGTTCAACACGGCAAAAAACAGATTTATCTGTTATAAATCTGCAATTTTTTTGCCTCGTTAAACAAATAACTATTTTTTCAGTCACTTATTTCTTTTTAGAATGTTACATTAAGGCAAGGAAAATTTAAGACCCGGCTTGAGCCCTTGGACTTGAAAGAATTTCAGCAGTCGATAGGTGAGGTTTTTTTTTTTAAATTCGTTGCCTCATTGCTTTTATTTTAGAAAATCCCAGTACCAGCACTAATAACGTATCAGTGGGTCCTGTTCAAAACGGTACCAGGTAATAATTGATTTTGTACACCCTTGCATCAGTAGTATTTTAATGAGCAATATAATTGAATTTTAATTCGCCAAAAAACGCTAATTTCTCTTCACTGAAAATGGGGCTTTAGAATTTTTAATGTTGTATGAAACGGACACATATCTACGTCAAAATTCCTGTCAATGTCCAAAAAAAGACAAAGGATAACAATTATTTGATAACAGTGATCCGAGGGGTCATGCATCACTGGGATTAGGTGTACATTTTAAAGGCATTACGAGCATTATGGGCATTACGCATTACCTACAGGTAACAGGCATTAGTGGCAATGTCTAGCAGTATTTCTGGCATTATTAAGCATTATGCTCTAAAACTACAGGAATTTGGTATACAAATTTGAAGGTGGTGGATGACCCCTCGCAATGATCCATTGTTTTTTGGATTGGCAGTATTATTGACAACTGCCTAAACCCAATTGTACTCCACACCACCATAACATAAAAAACCTGACTCACACTATCCAATAACTGTAGGTAGAGGACATTTGACTCCGTTTTGTTTCAGATTTTTTTTTAATAATACTTATTACAACATTTATGTAGTATGATAGTAATATAGATCAAATAATTCATAATTAAAGCTTTTGCTTCTTTAATATTTTGTATAAAAAAATATTTTTCAAGTTTTGGTGAAAAGTGAGAAATGTACCCTCTAGGTGGGGTACATTTGACTGTCAGTGGCGCACTTTTAACATAGTACAAAAAAAATGTATACAGGATGTTCCAATGAAAAGTATCCACCCCAAATATTTCGTAAACCAAATAAAATATGAAAATTCGCTCGGACAGGTCGATTTTTATTTGGAGAGGGACACTTAAATTCATGCTTGGCGAAATTTCAAAACTCACTCCCTAACCCCCACCTACCCCCACTTCAAAATTTTAAATGGCAACCCCCCACTTGTGATACATCATTTGCAAGCTAATTTCATTACCAATCTAACGTTGCAACAATTTTTGATATTTGTTCAACTCTAGCGCCCTCTATGGTTAAATTTTAAATTACATTAGGGCCCTTTGTGATACATCATTTGAAAGGGTTTGAAATTCTCTGTAAACTGATACCAGAATTTTTGAAATCCACCCACTCGTTCAAAAGTTACATTGAAGGACATGAGCTGGTTCTGGGCCTAGGAATCCTTCAAGATTAGGCTGTAACTTTTGAACGAATGGATAGATTCAAAAAAAAAGGCGGTCTCGGAGACGGCAGGAACTTCTACGCCGCACTGCATTGGATTAATAACAGCAGCATTTATTAAATTTTTAAATATTTAAAATAAGAAAGTTGCTATGCCAAAAGGGCACTTCGGGTTGACTGATCGGCTTCAAAATCTAATCAGCTCCTCTCCCGCACAGACAATAAAATAAATTGCCACTAAAATGACATTTTTCGAAAAAATGGCACTAAGGTTTTCGGCTTGAAAAAAAATCAGTTATCAAATCCGGTAATAAAAATATACATTTATGCATAGTTTTTTTTCACGGCACCATTTTTTGGTCAAAAGGGCCCAAGTGTGAATACATTTTTAGAAGCAGAATTTGAAGAGCATTCATATGGTAATGCGAAAAATGGGGGTTTGCATTTAAATTTTTAAAGTTGATGTGCCAAAAAGGCACTTTCCGTGAGCCGGTGTAGCCCAGATTCTAATCAGCACCTACAAATCTCCCACTGAATATGTGTGCCAAATTTCATCAAAATCAGTTCAGTAGTTTCGGCTGTAGCGTGTCCACAGACATACGGACAGACACACGGACAGACACACACACAGACACACAGACACACATTTTTCAAAAATAGGTTTTTTGGGTTCCTGGGACCCCGAAACGTAAAGATTTGATGTCAGTTCAATTTCGAATTTTTGATCGATTTTATATACTGCTCCGCCTTGAGCGTAGAAGTTAAAATTCTTCCATTAGTTTACAGATAATTTCAATCCCTTTTAAATGATGTATCACAAAGGGCCCTAATGTAATTTAATATTTGACCAAAGGGGGCGCTAGAGTTCAACAAATACAAAAAATTGTTACAGCGTTAGATTGGCAATGAAATTAGCTTTCAAATGATGTATCACAAGTGGGGGGTTGCCATTTAAAATTTTGAAGTGAGGGTAGATGGGGATGAAGGGGTGAGTTTTGAAATTTCGTCAAGCATGGATTTAAGTGTCCCCCTCCAAATAAAAATCGACCTGTCCGAGCGAATTTTCATATTTTATTTGGTTTACGAAATATTTGGGGTGGATACTTTTCTTTTGAACACCCTGTATAATTTGAATATTCAAAGTGCTTGTTGAAAGCTGGATTTGATCCATTAAATTTATTTTAGAAATGTCATTACTCCTGGATAAAAAAAATTAATTAATGTACCTATTACCCGTTTTTAACTTCTACGCTTTAGAGCAGCAAGTTAATAAAATCGAATCGCCAAAAAGATAAAATCCTATACGTTTTAGGGTTCTGAGAATCCCAAAAAGTGGATTTTGAAAAATTTCTGTCTGTGTGCAATTTTTTTTTCCGTTTTTTTTGGCAGCATCGGAAAAATTGGCTTTTTTCGCATTTTAACCTCCCCACTCCACTTCACCATTTAAAAAAAGGGAGGTTACTGCAATCACTAAAATTTTCGAATTCGAGATAAGACCGGATCTATACGTTTTGAGGTCTCAGGAACCCAAAAAAGTGGTTTTTAAAATGTGTCTGTATGTATGTACGTACGTTCGTACGTACGTACGTTCGTACGTTCGTAAACACGCCACAGCCCAAACTACTCGACCGATTTGGCTGAAATTTGGTACGTGTGCATGTGATAACCCAACTTAGATCTGAAAAGCTTTTGGAGCCAATCGTGCAACCAGAAGTGCCATTTTGGCACATCAACTTTTAAATTTTAAATGTAAACCCCTATTTTTCACGTCACCATAAGAAAGACCTTCAAATTCTGCGTCTAAAAATGTATTCATTCTTAGTGCCCTTTTGACCAAAAATTTAAAAAAAATTGATTTTTTTCGGACTTTAAAATCGCGGTACAGCCCAAGCCCCTCAACCGATTGGTCTGAAATTTTGCACATGGGGATTGTATTACACGTCGAAGAGTTGAACAAATTTTGGATTCAATCGGCCCACGGAAAGTGCCGTTTTGGCACACCAATTTCGAAACTTAAAATTATTCTCTCATTCACCCATCAAAAACAACTTTTTGAAAGATTTATTGTTATCATCAGAACGGTCTTCAAATTCTGGTTTTAAGTGAGATAAAATTTATTCGCATTTAGTACCCTTTGGGTAGAAAAATCGAAATTTTGTAATAACACTGAAACCACGTTATAGCCCAAACTACTGGATCGATTTGTCCGAAATTTGGTACATGGAGGTTAGGTAACCCATTGAAGAGCTGAAAGGCTTTTGGGAGCAATTGGTCCACGGGAAGTGCCATTTAGGCATATCAACTTTGAAATCTTAAACACAAGTCACGGAAATCAAAGACCCATGCGTTGGGGAGGTTCCAGCCGCTTCTCTGCTGCCTTTTTTTTTCTTTTAAAGTTAATAAAAATTTATCTGGAGCACAGAACCTTATAGCATTGATTCACAATTTAATTTTCTGTACAAAACCGTGGTTAAAACCTGGCCAGCAGCCTTTATTATCAACAACGTAAGCAGGTCCATAATAATTATACAGGGTGTCCCGTAATTAGGCTGCAATACTTTACCAGTGCGTTCTACGATCAAAATTAGAACCAAAAGTTTAGTAAATATTTTTCAAAAAATCTATCCTAAGGGAGCTAGAGCCCCCTAAAGGGGGTAAAAAAAATTGTTATTTTTTCGCGGACATTTTTTTATAGAACTTTTTTGTACGACACCTTGGGTCAATTGTGAGCACAAATTTGAATTCCCCGTACATTTTTACGTAAAAAAGGTGCTCTAGTTGAAACTCGATAGCTCAAGCCGTTTTCGGGGAAAATCGATTTGAAAGTTCAATTTCGTGGTATAAAAGTGGGTAACTGTGGCATTCAAAATACCTAAAATTATCAGATGCTGCGTGATTTGCAAAAAACAAACAAGTTTAACCTACTTGCATCTCATATGCTTGAAATTCCAAAGAAAATCACAAGGAAATGGATTTTCCATACTCTATCCCTTCAATTTTGCACATTTTCGGCGTGAAAAAAGAACTTCAAATCGATTTTTCCCAAAAACGGCCTGAGCTATTGAGTTTCAACTAGAGCACCTTTTTTACGTAAAAATGTACAAAGAATTCAAATTTGTGTTCATAATTGACCCAAGATGTCGTACAAAAAAGTTCTATAAAAAAATGTCCGCAGCCCCTCCACTCACGCACGTCCCTGAAACTTTTGCCAAAAACCATTACATCAGCCTTGTTCAGCACAAAAATCTACGACAAAGTTCAAAATTTCGTGACCCTATCGTAAGCTGTTCCTCAGAAATTGAAGAAATAACTATTTTTTTTACTGGCCCTAGCTCCCTTAGGATGGATTTTTCGAAAAATGTTTATTAAACTTTTAGTCTAAATTTTGATCGTAGAACGCACTGGTAAAATATTGCAGCCTAATTACGGGACATCCTGTATTTGGTTGCCAGAAAGAAGTTTTGAGGAATCTATAAAGTCTAAAAATGTCTATAAGTACATTATTGACAAATTATTGAAAATACTTCATTAGATATTTTTGAGAAAACAAATATTACCCATTATTAATTTAATGTACAGGGTGGTCCCTTTTTCAATGCTCACCACTGACATCTCTTAAATGGTACGAGTTACGAAGTCGCTATTTTTTGGTGATTAAGAATCTGAAGAGAACTCCGCGATATCTTCGTTTCTAGTTATTCCGAAAAACCTGAAAATTGTGAATCTAAATTAAAATTAATAGCTTTATTTGACAGCTATCAATGAAAGGACATCGAAAAAAAAATTATGCCTTCTATATTTTGAGCAATGATGATCTACTTTTGATGCTCTAATGGTCGCCATGTTGAATTTTGGCACCATCCGATACACAAAAAAAGTAGTTTTTCAAAATTGTAACTAACAAGAACTTGAAAAGTTTGAATCACACATTGAAAAGGATTAAAAAAGTGTAGAATTTTTACTTTTTTTCAGAAAGTTTTACACTAATTTTGTAAATTATTCATATCAATTTCAGAATTTTCACGATTTTTCAAAAAAATTTATATTAATTACATTTTTGAAAAGTCAATTTTTTTCTGTATACCGTTGTTTCAAAATTCAAAATGGTGGCCGTAAGAGAATCAAAAGTTGACTCGTTACTCAAAATCCAGAAGGCCTAAAAATTTCTATGGATACCGTTCGATTGACAGCTGTCAAAAATACAAAAATTACAAGTTTCATTTAAATAGCATCAATATTAGTTTTTATTTGAAATCGCAATTTTCAGATTTTTCGGAATAACTCAGGAGCGAATTAACATATCGCGGATTTTTCTTCAGATTCTTAATCACAAAGAAATAGTGCAACTTTTCGCTAATTTAACCGACTCCGAATTTCGTTCCGTTTAAGAGGCCAATGGTGAGCAGTCAGTGAAAAAGGAACCACCCTGTATATTTACTGACTGAAAAAGGATTTGCATTTTTCCCACATATTTTTAAAATGGACTGAATAGATTGAACACAAAATAATGAAATTTTATAGTTTAAATTAATGTTAATTTTGAAAAAAATCATGAATTGCCTTTTTCATTAGCGTTACAACATAGAAATATCGCTACAACATACAGGATATCCCTCGACGAGCGTCAGTTAGCCGTATATTTGGAGAACTGTTTCTAGCATTGTCATGAAAATTTGTACACAAGGGTTTCAATTAATTTTGAATCGACGTGAAATATTTTCATTAATTTTTGTGACGATACATGATGGGGGAATATTTTTTTGGAATTTGGAAATGCCAATGAATATCACCAAAAACGACGTCTGTCATTATGCTTCAACGCTCCTCATTGGCTCCTTTCCCCTTTGTGACATCACGCAGAGGACGTTCTCAGCTAGAATCTTAAATTGCCTCAACTTTACAGTTTTTATCTATTGTTGATAGTTTCGTCAACAAATATTATATTGTTTCAACAAGTGCATAATAAATAAATAAAATAATAATAAATTATACGAAGAAAAAACATAGCGCGAGCCAAAGGCGAGTGCTGCTATTATCCAACAATTGTCAATATGGTGAATAAAATGGAAAGGGAACAAAAAATTTCATAAATATATAAATAAGTTCACTCAAAAATCTATTTTGACTGTTCTACAACTTCGGATGTCGTTTGCGAGAATTAGGTGGGGATAAGCAAAATAATGAAAAGGACAGAATTTCATAAGGGATGTTTTTGATTAGAATAAATTTTTTGTCAGATGGATAGTTTCGCCGAAAACTGCTGAAAACTAGCGCCATGTCACGTTTGGGGGTGGTTATGGCCAAATAAGTGATGAAGCGCACACTTGGGGGGTGGGAACTTTCGGCATTTCATTTCAGGTGCCATCAGGAGTCCGTAGCCAAAATTTCAAAAATATATAAATTATTTCTTCTAAAAAACCTAACTTTGAGTGAATTTGAGTGAATTGAGTCCTACGAATAAAGAAAATCGAAATTTTGTAGCATCATTTAAAAACACACCACAGTCCAAATTACTGGGTGTGATCTACTGAAGAGCTGAAAAGCTAAACGTGCATGTTTATTACTAAATAATGAACATTGCGAATTGTTCGATTTTTGCAAATTTTCTTTTTAGCTTAACTACCATATTTGAAGAAGACGAATATACCCCTTCTCCCAGAGAAATGAAAGTTAAATTGAACAGACTACCCCAGAGTATCGTTTTAAATCATTTAAAGGGCAGCCGAAATGCAGGCGAGGTAAGCAAACAAAAAACCATCTTTATCTTTACATCAAATTTTAGGACTCCTTTGACGAGAGTTTGAACCCGAAATTTTCTTCAACCCCCCGAAAGTCCACCTTGTTGGCGTCGTAAGTCGAAATGGCCTGTCTTAATATGTTAAATTAAGTCCATTTTTTTGCAGATTGGGCTTGATACATATTGATTCAGAGTAATCTTCGCCCGTGCCATCTCTTATTTTTATTCTGTTGGTTTTAGGGTGCAAGATGATGGAAGGTTCGTCACAAGAGAGAGGAAGCCGAGTACTCCCGTACCTACAAATGGCGCAACAGAAACCGAGGAAAATCAGAGTGTTGTTGTTAAGACAGAAAAAAAAACGCCTAAAAAAACTGGCGCCATTAAGAAAGAAACTACAACAGCGCCGAAGAATGGGAAAAAGGGAAAAGCACTTCGCGAGCTGAAAGAAGGCCAAACGAGTGAAGAAGGCGGAACGAGTCGACCTTCTCGCAAAGCTAAGCCAGAGAATCTGAAGGAACCATCTCGCAAAAAGTAAACAATATTTATTTATGGTCCGGGAGGTATTGAACATTTTTGGTATGTCATTTCAGCAAAGTTAGTTTAGCAGTTTTATAGTTATTTTCATGCTGGAGATTAGTAAAACGGAAGTCTGCCATAAATCTTGTGGGACAGGGGCTAATGGCAGACATTTTTAATTTTAAAAAAATTACATCTCGAGAACGGTAACAGATACGAAATTTTATTGTATTAGAAATAAGTTGTATTTTTCACCTTGTTGTTTTTCACCTTGTTGGCGTCGTAAGTCGAAATGGCCTGTCTTAATATGTTAAATTAAGTCCATTTTTTTGCAGATTGGGCTTGATACATATTGATTCAGAGTAATCTTCGCCCGTGCCATCTCTTATTTTTATTCTGTTGGTTTTAGGGTGCAAGATGCTGGAAGGTTCGTCACAAGAGAGAGGAAGCCGAGTACTCCCGTACCTACAAATGGCGCAACAGAAACCGAGGAAAATCAGAGTGTTGTTGTTAAGACAGAAAAAAAAACGCCTAAAAAAACTGGCGCCATTAAGAAAGAAACGAGTGAAGAAGGCGGAACGAGTCGACCTTCTCGCAAAGCTAAGCCAGAGAATCTGAAGGAACCATCTCGCAAAAAGTAAACAATATTTATTTATGGTCCGGGAGTCCGGGAGGTATTGAACATTTTTGGTATGTCATTTCAGCAAAGTTAGTTTAGCAGTTTTATAGTTATTTTCATGCTGGAGATTAGTAAAACGGAAGTCTGCCATAAATCTTGTGGGACAGGGGCTAATGGCAGACATTTTTAATTTTAAAAAAATTACATCTCGAGAACGGTAACAGATACGAAATTTTATTGTATTAGAAATAAGTTGTATTTTTCAGTGTAGATTAAAAATCTGAAAAGAAACCTAAGATATCTAGATTGGTTACTGAAATATACTGAAAAGACTGAAAATTGACGTGTTATAACTTGGTTACTAATCAGCAGATCGTTATGAAATTTGCTTCAATTACATTACCTTGCACAAAGAGTAAAATGAGACAACGAAAACTTTTCTAAGCCTTCTAGATTAAAATATTTTAGTGAATTCGCTCGCTCGCTCGCTCGCTCGGCCGTCCGTCTACTCTGTCCATCGCATAACTTGAGAACGAAAGCAGATAGCGAGCTGAAATTTTGTACACATGTGTATACCCCGAAAATCTCGGCGGGGATTTTGGGCCATGTGGGACAAGGGGGGTGGGAGTTAGGGGTAAAAAACTGAAAGAAATTACAATTTTCGACGTTTGATCGCGAACGCTGCCTCAACGCTTGAAGCTAGAGCAAAATTTTGTAAGGAGGAATTGTCGGCAATGAAAAGATCTACAAAAAAGTCCGCGACAGCATACAGCTACCTACGATGGGTAGCCCACCGAGATCGTTTTTGTGTTTTAATTTTTGACGAAAATAGCTTCAGTGACTTATTGTCCGCTATCCGTAACAGATATTTATATGCTGTCGCGGACTTTTTTGTAAGTCTATTCGTTGCCGACATTTCTCCCTTATACGATTTTAATCCATCTTCAAGCGTTTAGGCAGCGTTCGCAGTAAAAGCGCGAAAATGCGAGGTTTTTTTCGTGACCGAAAAACTATTAATTGTAATAACTCGAGAACCAGTGCAGATATTTTACTGAAACTTGATATGCGTTTTTGACGTACAAGTCTGTTGAAAGGGAGGGGGTGTCAATTTTGGGGGATGAAATTTAGGGGTTGAAAATCACAAAAATACGGAAACTTGTCAAATATTTTGCACATCGAGGTCAGAAACCACATATATTTTGACATTATTTGTTAAGGCATGTTTTTTTCTGCAAGATGAAACAGAAAGGGGTGCAAATCAGGGGTTGAAACTGGAAATTTCACATAAGTGTTGCTTGAAATTCAAGCAATTCGATAACTTTTAATCAATGGCCCAGAAAAAGTTTTGAGCATATATTTAGTCCTTAGACCCGTAGATCACCTACGACAGGAAGAGAAAAAACTCGCCCCTTTCAACCCCCAACCACAGAAACTTGACTTGCAGGAAATTTAACCCTTGCACCGCCTACAACCGAAAGAGTTGAATTGAACGAAAAACTACGCCCCTAAAACTCACCCCTTTCAACCCCGAAACACAAAAAAATTACTTGGACGGATTTTAATCCTTTTACCACTCATTATCGCAGGAGACTATTTTGAACGCAAAAAATTGTACCCCCAAAACCCACAGTATTCAACCCTCGAACGCAAATAACTGACTTGGATGAAATTGAGCTCTTGGACTATTATCTACAACAGAAACAGACTAACTGAACGCAAAAAGTTGCAACCCCGAAAACCACCTGCTTCAACCCCCAAATACGAAAAATTGACAAACATAAATAATTGACTCGGTGGAAATTTAACCCTTAGACTACTTACTGGAAGATACTAATTGAGAGCAAGTGAATTTAAGATTTGGACTACTGTTATTGGAGGATAGGTACCACGCGTCCCCGAAACCTACCCCCTTCAACCCCTGAGGATAATAATTGAACGGAAAAATTGCACCCCCTTCAACCCCCAACACAAAAAATTGACTTGGTGGAAATTTGAATGTACTTACAACCGGAAGATACTAATTGAACGCAAAAAAATCATCAATTTGATACACCCTCACGAATTCTTTATCATGAGCATATGCTTCGGCACTACTACTAGGTGCAGATTACATCTGCACCCAAAACCACCAAGTCCAACTCGATATTTGAATCATTCACGGTGAATAAACATCTACAGGGATACACACCGCGTTGATATACATTTTCCGTTGGCTTTTTCAGTATATTTCAGGAACCAAACCAGGTATCTTCAATTTCTTTCCAGATTCTTAATCTACACTGAAAAATACAACTTTTTCTAATTTAATAAAATTTCGTATCTTTTACGGTATCCGAGTTCTCAGTTTTTGTGAAATTAAAATGTCTGCCATTAGCCCCTGTCCCGCAAGATTTACGGCAGACTTTTGTTTTTGTCATCATGAAAATAACTAGAAAATTGCTAAATCAAGTTCGCTGAAATGACATACCAAAAATGTTCACTTGTTAGGTTTGTCAAAATGCGTCGTCGTTTTTACTTAATTCAGTCATGTTGAACATTTAGGCTCGTGACTAGGTTCTAACAGACTGTAACTACGGGAATAAGTTTAAGATATTAGCAATTTCAGTAGGTACGAAAAACTGGCTTTTTTCCACTTATTCGAAAATATCTCAAAAACTAAACAAAATAGGTTAATAATAATAAATTACACTTACCTTTTTTATAGAACATAAAATTCTCTACAAATGTGGTCTGAACAACGGTATCCGTCAAGATCTCGCTTACTCGAAAAAATTCCAACAGTACTACTCTTGTGTTGTAAATTTCGAAATTAATACGAGACGTTTATTGATTAAAGTCTCAAATAAAAATGAACACAAGAAAAATTTGAAGTTTTCCTGTTTACCTATTTTCAAAATGAACAAAAAAAGTTAAAAAATATCATAACTTATCAGGAGGGGTTTCAAATTGTTACTGCGCATGCTCATAACCGGTTCTGATAGTTTTATACTCTTTTATTTATTATTCAAGTTATAATTGCGGCCAAAAATGACTAATTTGCACCTCAATGATTTTTTCTCTGTTAAAGTAGGTGGCTTGTTTGATGCCTTGTTTTGATATTTTGTTTCCACAGCAGTAAATGCATTAAACGTCAATTGAATAAACCTCTGGCCATAGTTGTTCAGACCACTTTTATAGAGAATTTCATTGCCTATAACTTCATATTCAGAGGTACACCTCATTCGTTTACTATTGAAGTGACAGCACAGAATAAGGAAGGACTGTTCATTTGAAATATGATTTTTTCCCTTCAAAACTAATTTTTTTATGAAAACAAGCTTATCGTCATCGTGTTGCAAATTTTATGCTCTTTTAGTTTGATCACGTGAACAATTTCAGCACGATCAACGGTTTTCAAGATAATGGCGAAAAACATCTGCAAACGCACATGTCGAATTTGTCAGGATTTTTAGTATGTTAAACAGTGAGTAAAGTACATGTCAACACAGAAATCGCAATTGTTGTGAAGTTAAGATTTTTTCGCGTATGGTGTCATTTTGTTGCAAATTGTATGCTCTTTGTATTCAGACATGTGCAAAATTTCAGTAGGATCAACGGTTTTCCAGAAAGAAGCGTAGAACTTGCAACTGCCACTTCCAAAAAACAATAAGGCGTGTAGCTTTTAGGAAAATCAGCTGTCTCTTGAAGAAATTGAGCCCCAATTTCAAAATACCGAATAATTTCTGGTTGGAACACCAAAATGTAGTCTTTTTTAAAAAACATTTATGAATATTTATGCTTGTAACACACTTTTAAGGTAAGAAGGGAAAAAATTGTTAAATAATTATTATAGTTATTTAAGCATCAAGGGAAGGGCGGTAGGTGCATTCTACCAGTTGACACTTACCGCCTGTGGTGCTTAAAGAATCAAGTTTGTTAAAATTTTCGTTGACAATTTCAAGTTTTTTCTAACAGGTTATGGATATCCGAAATGGAAAAAATTGTATAAAAAACGTGTTTCATGAGACTCTTATGGCACTCGGATTTTGTAAAACTCGGGCTTTTCGCCCTCGTTGTCCAAACATCCTCGTGCGATAATAATTGGCCTTATGAAACGTGTTTTTTAATATACTATTTTCGCTCAATTGTGCGTAATAACTCTCTTACCGGCGTAGTTTAAATAAGGTGTAAGTTCGATTTACCCAGCGCGGTTTGGTTTCCAAGGCAACGAAAAATAACAATTCTGTTATGAACATAACAGCACGCATTTAGCCAGAACATGGACGGTAAGTAAAACAATTGAACTGGCAAAGGTGTCGAGAGCATTTGGAAAATTCGGCGAACTGTCAAACAGGATTTGTTTAATGGCTGTCGCTTCTGGTAGAAATACAATAAAGTCAAGCAAATTTTGCAAGAGATTGAAGTACAAGTGCCTTAGTAAAAGCATTGTGGAGATATTTGTCAGGAAAAAAAGACAGATTCAACCCTTTTATAGTCCAAGAAAAATTACAGTTCAGTCAATAGTAAATGAATTTTTCTGGAACTGTACAACCCTAATTTGTGAGGGAGTGTATTTTTGACAATTTGATCGAAATTTGGCGGGAAAGCAAAACATTACATGAACCAAATCTTCTAGGGTTTATTTTTATTGTTAGCAGCAGTGTCACATATAAACGTACCTGACGCTTTTTCATGAATATTTTTCTTTGCGCTTTACTCAAAACTGCCCGCACATAAAGGCCATTTTGGGCCAATTCAGAGCAATTGCAAAATTTTGACATTTGTCATGTTTTCTGACGTATCGCATTGAAATTGCTTCTACCAACTCACCTGATAGTAAAATTCCTTGCAAAATTTCCTCACCAACCTAAAATTCAAATTTTGACGTTCTGTCACTTCAATAGAAAATGAAGAGAGTAGGCACAAATCTTTTCCTGGATATTAAGGGCGCTTTCCTTTTACACTTTTATCTGAGGAGCCTCAGTTAATCTCAGCAATTTGATTGGTTCATTTGAATATTGACCAATCAAATTGTTGAGTTACATGATTTGTTGACTTTTAACCGAAAAGGATAGGTCAAAGACATACGTCCTCGTCTATTCTTCACGTCTACGACATACATAATCTAAAAAGTCAGCTTGGCATGTCATAAAGGTGAATAAAGAAGAGGACGTATGTCTATAAGGCGAGGCGAAGCCGAGTGAAACGAAAAAAGGTCGACCCGCAACTTTTTTACACGATTTTTCGACTTTTAACCGAAAAGGATAAGTCAAAGACATACGTCCTCTTATATTCTTCACGTCTACGACATACATAACCTAAAAACTCAGCTTGGCATGTCGTAAACGTGAAACAAGAAGAGGACGTATGTCTATAAGGCGAGGCGAAGCCGAGTGAAACGAAAAGAAGTCGACCAGCAACTTCTTTACATGATTTTTCGACTTTTAACCGAAAACGATAAGTCAAAGACATACGTCCTCTTCTATTCTTGACGTCTACGACATACATAACCTAAAAACTCAGCTTGGCATGTCGTAAACGTGAAAAAAGATGAGGACGTATGTCTATAAGGCGAGGCGAAGCCGAGTGAAATGAAAAGAAGTCGACCAGCAACTTTTTTACATGATTTTTCGACTTAACCGAAAAGGATAAGTTAAAGACATACGTCCTCTTCTATTCTTCACGTCTACTACATACATAACCTAAAAACAGCTTGGCATGTCGTAAACGTGAAAAAAGAAGAGGACGTATGTCTATAAGGCGAGGCGAAGCCGAGTGAAACGAAAAGAAGTCGACCAGCAACTTTTTTACACGATTTTTCGACTTTTAGCCGAAAAGGATAAATAAGTCAAAGACATACGTCCTTTTCTATTCTTCACGTCTACGACATACATAACCTAAAAATTCAGCTTGACATGTCGTAAACGTGAAAAAAGAAGAGGACGTATGTCTATAACGCGAGGCGAAGCCGAGTGAAACGAAAAGAAGTCGACCAGCAACTTTTTTACACGATTTTTCGACTTTTAACCGAAAAGTAAAAGTCAAAGACATACGTCCTCTTCTATTCTTCACGTCTACGACATACATAACCTAAAAACAGCTTGGCATGTCGTAAACGTGAAAAAAGAAGAGGACGTATGTCTATAAGGCGAGGCGAAGCCGAGTGAAACGAAAAGAAGTCGACCAGCAACTTTTTTACACGATTTTTCGACTTTTAACCGAAAAGGATAAATAAGTTAAAGACATACGTCCTTTTCTATTCTTCACGTCTACGACATACATAACCTAAAAATTCAGCTTGACATGTCGTAAACGTGAAAAAAGAAGAGGACGTATGTCTATAACGCGAGGCGAAGCCGAGTGAAACGAGAAGAAGTCGACCAGCAACTTTTTTACACGATTTTTCGACTTTTAACCGAAAAGTAAAAGTCAAAGACATACGTCCTCTTCTATTCTTCACGTCTACGACATACATAACCTAAAAACAGCTTGGCATGTCGTAAACGTGAAAAAAGAAGAGGACGTATGTCTATAAGGCGAGGCGAAGCCGAGTGAGACGAAAAGAAGTCGACCAGCAACTTTTTTTACACAATTTATCGACTTTTAACCGAAAAGGATAAGTTAAAGACATACGTTCTCTTCTATTCTTCACGTCTACGACATACATAACCTAAAAACTCAGCTTGGCATGTCGTAAACGTGGAAAAAGAAGAGGACGTATGGTCTATAAGGCGAGGCGAAGCCGAGTGAAACGAAAAGAAGTCGACCAACAACTTCTTTGTACGATTTTTCGACTATTAACCGAAAAGGATAAGTCAAAGACATACGTCCTCTTCTATTGTTCACGTCTACGGCAAACATAACCTAAAAACTCAGCTTGGCATGTCGTAAAGGTGAGAAAAGAAGAGGACGTGTGGTCTATATGGTGAGGCGAAGCCGAATGAAACGAAAAGAAGTCGACCAGCAACTTTTTTACACGATTTTTCGACTTTTAACCGAAAAGGATAAGGCAAAGACATACGTCCTCTTCTATTCTTCACGTCTACGACATACATAACCTAAAACCTCAGCTTGGCGTGTCGTAAACGTGAAAAAAGAAGAGGACGTATGGTCTATAATAATAATAATAATAATAAAGTTTATTGATCACCGATAAGTTACAAATCAAAAAACAATAGCAAATGCATAAGCAAACACTTAATACAAAAATAACTTAAAAGAAAGAAAAATAACAAATTTTCCTCGGTAATCAAAAGGTGGAGGGTCTGCAAGCAGATTTTCACCTCCACCCGAAGGAAAACAAAGAATATATCTATAATAATAATATTACAAGAGAGCTGAAATTAAGGCGAGGCGAAGCCGAGTGAAACGAAAAGAAGTCGACCAGTAACTTTTTCGCACGATTTTTCGACTTTTAACCGAAAAGGATAAGTCAAAGACATACGTTCTCTTCTATTCCTCACGTCTACGACACACAGAACCCAAAAACTCAGCTTGGTATGTCGTAGACGTGAAAAAAGAAGAGGACGTAAGTTGCAGTCAATAGTAAATGAATGGCATGTAGGTACAAATTTTTTCCTGGATATCATGAGTCTATTGCCCACTTGTAGTGGTTGCAACCTGTTAGGACTTAATGTTATGACTGAATTAACTTGGCATTTTGACAAAACGATTTTGTTGTATATCTTATAACAATTAAATATTTTTTTAGGAAAATGCGTAGAAGCAGTTAAAGGGGTCTAAATAAGTGTATGCATCATCAATCATCAACTCGAAATTTATTAATTCATTAAAGTTTAATTTAAACATTATTAATTATTTATGGAATCCAATAAAACAGATAATTTTTATATTCTGAAATTCATAACCCCTAATTCATTGGCGGAGCTTCGCTGAAATAGGGTGCAGACGATTTGACTAGTAACGTATGACAGACATCGCAAACTTTTGAGGGTTGCATACTGGCACCGCTTTCCACGATCCTGCTCAGGCAACCCTGGCAAAATATTTGGCCGCAGTGTCGACAGTGCTCTTTGCGCTTGGCAGCTGTGAAATCGCAGCGGCAGGTGGGACATTTGGTGACGTCTTCTTCGTGTTGCCACCTGACTTGGGTGTCAGATTCGCGAATTTTCTCAAGCTGGACCTGCAGGCTCTGAGAGAGACGGACGAAGTCTTTTTGGACGGTCTCGCTCGTGTCTAGCTCTTGCTGAAGGGATGAGACGCGTGTGCGCAGTTCTTTGTTTAAGTCTTCCAATTTGCCCTGAAGAAATATATTGGGAATTACCACTAGAATTACTTACAAGGAGGATAGTATGGCAAAAGTCTCGCATTATTTACATTGGGCCTATACAGTGCTGAGCAAATTCAACAATCCGTTATGTACAGGCGGATTACTTACCTAAAGTTATTTAATAAATATTTTTGGTGAAAAAAAAAATCAAAAGCACTGCGAAGCATCTATTTCGCATTCAAACGGAGCTAGCTTGCTGGGCATTTGACCTTATTTGCTATTCGCGATCCTCAGCCGCGAATAAAGGGTAAAGCTAACAATGAAAAATGGCCGGCTTAACCGAAGTGCAAGTAAAAATGCCAAAAATCCAGAAAAACTAAAATTTTGTGCCAGTGCTTGTACGAATTTTTTTAATAGATTGATTCGTTGTCCACAAAGCAGCTACTACATGTCACAACAGTCACAAAACTTATGAAAGTGAAAGTAGTTAAAAGTTGACGCCTCCAGATGTCGAGACATTTTGCTGAGGATCGCAAATATGCTCTTCGACAGGACCGGATTAAACAACAGTGAGGTCCGGGGACTGATCAATATGAGGGTGTGGTGCGTATTTCGTACTGTGAGGAGACTCTAAAAAGACTAACTGCTATTAATTTTTCACGTGAGAAACCGAAAATGCCAATTTCAGCAAGAGGTATACACTGGAAGGTGTTTTTTTTAAACCGTTAGCGGCCTAAAGTGTGACCCATCTTGCTTCGTCAGATTTGTGCTTCCTCAGATTTGAGAGAGAATCAATTGGCGTAAGCTTCGAACTTCTAAGAGCCACCCACTTCGAGAAAAATAGGTTTTCATTCATCAATAAAGCATGGCAAGTTTTAATTAAGACTGGATTTTGTACTATAAGAGATGGTAGTATTGTGCTTCCTCAGATTTGAGAGAGAATCAATTGGCGTAAACTTCGAACTTCTAAGAGCCACCCACTTCGAGACAAGTAGATTTTCATTCATCAATAAAGCATGGCAAGTTTTAATTAAGACCGGATTTTGTACTATAAGAGATGGTAGTAAAACGATTGCCACCACTTTTTCTCAGAAAAAAACTTAAAACGCCGAAATTCAGTAGAAGCTACACATTTTTACATTTTCTAAAAGTTTTTTGCGACCGCAAGTGTGACCCATCTTATTTTCTCAAATTTGAAGGAGAATCGATTGGAGCAAATTTCAAACTTCTAGGACTCACACACTTCGAGAAAAGTAGGTTTTCTTTCATTTAAAATTCCAAAATAGGATAAAACTAATGAAAATTGCATTTTGTATTACCAAAAGCTCTAGTGAAACCAATATCCAGCAATTTTCCTGATAAAAACTTTAAAACGTGAAATTCAGTAGAAAGCATAATTTTGCAAAAGTTTTTTGCGACCGCAAGTGTGACCCATCTTATTTCCTCAAATTTGAAGGAGAATCGATTGGTGCAAATTTAAAACTTCTAGGGCTCACACACTTCGCGCGAAAAGTAACTTTTCTTTAGTTTCAAATTCCAAAATGCAATAAAACTAATAAATATCGGCAAGTTTTAATCAAAATTACATTTTGTATTATCAAAGAGTCTAGTGAAACCAATTGCCGGTAATTTTCCCGATAAAAACTTTGAAACGCGAAATTCACTAGAAAGCGTACATTTTGTAAAAGTTTTTTGCGACCGCAAGTGTGACCCATCTTATTTCCCCAAATTTGAAGGAGAATCGATCGGTGCAAATTTAAAACTTCTAGGGCTCACACACTTCGCGAAAAGTAGCTTTTCTTTAATTTAAAGTACCAAAATGCAATAAAACTGATAAATATCAGCAAGTTTTAATCAAAACTAACTTTTGTATTATCAAAGACTCTAGTGAAACCAATTGTCAGTAATTTTCCTGATAAAACTTTTAAACGCAAAATTCACTAGAAAGCGTACATTTTGTAAGTTTTTGCGACCGCAAGTGTGACCTATCTTATTTCCTCAAATTTGAAGGAGAATCGTTTCTTGCAAATTTCAATTTCTAGTACTCGAAACACTTTGAACGTATCATAATACACAACAGTAAGTGCTTAGTTGTTTTGTTGTTAGGAATATTTTTTGCAATAGTTACTGAATTACAAAATTTCGGGGCTCCTACTAGTCGGGGCCCCCTACAAGTTAGGGGACCGGAGGCTGCAGCCCACCTGCCCCCCTCTTAATCCGGACCTGCTCTTCGAACATTATTATTATTCTATAAATTAACCGTAATTATATAGTAGAAGCGTTGATTTTCCATCGCTTCATGCAGCAAGGGTTTCTACCTCTAAACTATACAGTGTGTCCCAGAACGCTCGCTCGATTTCCTCGATGTTTTTGAAAATCTAGGGTGACCGTGAATCCACTTCCGGTCAGGTATGATACATGTTATTAACTCAGAAAAAATCGCAGATTCCGAATCCGTTGAGAAGAAAGTATGATCCCATTTGAAAAGGTTAAATTGGGATCATTGCGCCTGAAAAAAATAAGGTTGCCCTGTCCGAGAATATTTAGGAAATATTCCTATCGAAAAACTTCTTGAATTTATTTCTTACTTTTGAAAAGCACTGTATTTTCACTATTTACAACTTTTCCACCCTCTTGAATATACCTACATATTATCCATTCAAATTGTTAAACAGCCGAACTCTGGCAATGTCTCAGTTGTGCGGATTGGTGTATTTTCGGTTTTTTTTCTTATTGAGCAATCGCACAAGACTCATTAAATATTCATTTATTTTCAGGTATTCTCAACCCATTGTAATAAGAAGCACTTATCTTCTTAAATTATATTATTATTATTATTATTATTTTACCGCCCCCAAAACATAAATTTGCAAAATTGTCTTATTTTTCGTGTTAGTTTTGGTATCTCTGCACAACTGCAGTAAATTCTTTCTTGTCTGTATTGCCAATTCTAGAGGCTTCGCATTTATTGTTAATTTTCCTACTGCAAACACCTTCAAGTACTATTTCAGGTCTGTCATCCCAATTCACAATTTTTTAATACTGTATTTTTCAATAATTCGCTCTTTTCAAACATTTGTGCAACTGCGTAGGAACTACTACTAGGTGCAGATTGATAAAATCTGCACCACTTTCGCCTATCCTCAATTATTTAGGAATAATTTTTAGCTTTATTAGGAGGCTATTTCAATCAGATAAAACAACTCAAGAATTTTAACCAATCAGACTTAAGAATTTATAGACAGTCGACCAATCACAATATGGTTTTGAACTGAAAAACACCACGAGTGAAAAGCAGGACGGTTTTCCAGCGATTAATTTCCATCATCTGTCAAATTTACATAAACAACCAATCAAATGCAAACTCTCAACCAATGAACGAGGTTTATCTCGGATAAATTTTATTATCATCTGGGGTCGTCATAGCGACGGGACGACACTGATTAAATTTTGACGTTTGTCTTGACTGTCAAAGCAAAACAAGCTTATGTCATATTTCAGTTAAATTTGCAAAAAAGCAATATTTTTACATCTTTAGCTTAACATTTGTAAATTACTCGCAATTATGCTCGCTTTTGCATATACCTTACATCCATTGTGAAAATTGTTATTCCGTCAACAATAATATCCCTAATGTAAAACTGAAATTTCAGGGCAAGCAATGATTATTAATGCGTTCTCCTTGAAAACGCCATCAAACTATATGTGGATAGGTTTGAAAATTTTGAGTTCAAGCGATGAACTTTCGATATTTAAGTGCATGGAAAACTGAAACCCTTAGCAAAATATAAATAAACTATAGCCGTTAAAAATTATCGAAATATTTAGGTAACTATACGATTATATTATGCATATTGAGCAGCTAAATGTAAATATCAAAATGAAGAAAAAAACAAACGGCATTCTGGAAATAATCTTAGCAAATATAACGCGACCATTGATTTTTTTTCGGTAAAATTTTCCAAAGCCAGACTCTTAACTTCTGTTTTAGATAAAGCTCTAAAGCTCTCAGGCTCTAATCAGAATATAAATGCCCAATTCAACTCGCAAAATCATCAAACGGAAGTTTATCGTCACGTTGGAAAATTTATCCGATAAAAAATCAAGATTTTGTTATTGTATTAATTTTGATTATATTTCTGTCAAATGAAATGTCATAGCAACGACCAATGGCAACTTTATTGTTTCTTTTCTTGTTTTTCATCCGAATATAATTCGTGGTCTGATTTTCTCTGCAAAATTTGCTTACAAATACATTCGTAGCTTTTGCTTTTGGAAAATCGTCACTCGCGCTAAAGCGCTCGTAACGATTTTCGTTGCAAAAGCTACTCATTTATTTCGCAAATTTTGCGAAAAATCGGCAAATTGCGTGATAGAAGAAAAAGGAAGTTGATTTTTTGTTTTGAGAACGGCTTTGAGGTAATTAAACGCAATTTTTGCACATTCTGTAAAAAAGTAAAACCACAAGAATTGATGAATTTTACCTTCGCAATCTGTAGATTCGTTATCTGCACCTCCAGCTCCGTAATTTTAGCTTGATTTACTTTATCGGCATTCTCCAGCTTCTCCTGATTGGCCAAATACAGCTTCTTCTCCTTTTCCAATTGGTGCTTTTGCTGCCTGTTTAAAAAACTTAGATTTTCACCCTTCCCAACGCACACTTACTTGAGCATATCGATTTCCTGAACCAAACTGTTTTCCAGACTCTGTTTCTCGTGCTGATCGTTGGTAATTTGATCTCGTAATAGCATAATATCTGATTGTAACGTGTTGACTTTTTCTTCAGCCGCCTCTTTTCCAATTTTCGCAATAATGAGATCCTGGTGGTGCTTCAAAATCAACTCCTGCAACTCCTCCACGGTTCCAGGAAGATCGATGGCCTCACTCTGCAATTCCTGCGAATGCACCGTGTATTTACCCACTAGATTCTCGTTTTCCTTCTGCAACATCGCGAGTTCTTCCTGAATCCGCTCACGACCAACGGTGAGTCGCGATAAGACGTCCTTCATTTCCACGCACGCCTGATTAAACATTTGTCGTGCCTCCTTCAAATCCTGCTCCGCACATTCGGTGCTCCTCGTCAGTTCTATTACTTGTTGCTTGTGTTCTTCTTTTTTCTCGTTCCATTTTTCCTCCATGTCCTTTCTGAATCCTATTTCCTTCATGAGGTCCTCTTTGTGTCTCTCCGCGGCTTTTTCAGCCATTTGTACTTTAACTTCCAGTTCTGCTGTCGTTTTCTGTTCTTTAACGAGCTGCGCTTCGTAGTTGCTGCACATGTCGCACGTGTGTTTTGGCGAATCGAAAGACGTGTTTGTGGCCACGTGCTGATCGGTTTTTTCTGCATCTCGGTGGCCGCATTCGTGGCATTTTTGCAACTGTTCGTCAGTTGCGCGCAGTTTTTCCTTGAGGGCCTGGATTTGGTCTTCCAGGGGGCCGATGAGGGAGCGTAGCACTTCAGGATCTTCGTGGGTCTAAATTCGATACATTAATTAATGCATCCTACGTGATCAGCTATGGTAAATTCATGTCTTTAATTAGCAGTAAATTCACCTTTCATAAATCTGCAGGGTGGGTCCGTAAAACGTGAACAAACTTTGTTTGTTAATAAATTTTTTATTTATAATCCGTTTTAATGAATTTTTGTGAGGTTGTTAACTAAACCTTTCTACGTCGACGCCACTCATTTAATTTTTGAAATATTCTTCAGTAAATGGAAAGGTGACGTTTAGGGTCGCTGCAAACTTAAAGGGGGTGTGAACCAGAGATCTGAGCGTTTTAAATCAGCAGTCCGAACATTGTGACGTCATACTAACACCGGTATACTGAGCCAACACGTATTAGCCCGGCGTAAGAAGTTAAAAAACGTTCATTACCCAATATTCGGGTAAAGAACTAAATGAGTGATACCTCAAATTGTTCGGCATCCTTCTATACGTGTGACGCTTTTAAACATCTGCTTGGTGGCAGAGACAAAGGTTATTGCAAAAAGAAACAAAAAAAAAACCTGATGACGGAAAATTGTTCTTAAATATTTCTAATTATTTCTCGGGAACCAATAGGGCTACAGACATCGTTCTTTGGCTGTCTTATAGCCCTTTTCATGTGCTCTTCAATTACGTCAATAAGTTTGGAATTGCAGTGTGTTTCGGTCCCGAAATCTAGGACGGAAACCAATTCTCACCAAATTGTGACTTCCGAAATTGCACTTTTTTCGCGCATAACTTTGTTATACAATCGAATATTAAAAATCGCTACACGTGGCGACATGCGGAATTTTATTAGCTGCAGATTATTCGCAACATGTAGGGACTTATTTTTGTAAATAAAGTCGTACGGGCAGCAGATCTGTAGCAAAATCCGGCGCGCTCCACTACTTTTGTCGTATGGCGCTACCTAAGCATGATGCATGTCTGATAAAATACAATTAGCTAATAACAATTTTTTTCAATTTTTGTCTCCCTTGATCGACGTAATTTCCTTTTCTGTGTTTTTTTGATTCAAATTCGAATGTAAATATGAAAAAATCTCTTTGTTTGTTACCGCGCTGCTCAAATTGCAATGCTGCGCAGCGAGCCAGCGAGGCCGTGGATGTTGTTATGACGTCACACCCGCAATTAGTTTCTTCTATAAATCGCTCTAATTCTAAAACCGTTTTAACCAGAAACGCCGGGTTTTCATTTTTGTTCTTAGAATTTTTTCTACTATATTTTTCATTTTTGGTTCACACCCCCTTTAAATCAACCGTGTTGGACTGGCTCTTCTTTATCTTAAAATTACATTTGAAGTTTCCTGAGCGGAGTAAAGCCTAAAACTAATTTAACTAAAATCTGCAATATTTCGCAAGAAACCTAAAATTGTAAGTCAAGTTGTCCTGGGAATTTACTTTTATCACATTGACAAGCAAATTTTAATCAGTTTAAGATGGCTCGATTATCGCTAGAAGATACATTTTAATCAAAACGCTGCACGAGCGTAATTTTAGGACCATCAGAAAAGTTGCAGTAAAGCACTATAGATTCTTCTGGCTCCAAAATTACGGTGGTGGAGATTAAAATTTTATCTTCTAGTAATAATCAATGTGACAGAAGTACATTCCAAAGACAACTTGACTTGAAACAGTAAAAATCTTCGGTTTCGCCCGAGGGGCTCACCAGTCATCAAAAATTTGTACAGCACATTTCATATTTACAACATTTTCTCTACATTCCATCAGCTATATACACACATTTCCATAGTGGTCAACCCCTCGGCTCCGCTTCAATTTTTTACAGTTTCAATTGACTACTCGCTTTTGGCTCCGCCAAAGCTCGCAAAATTTCGGCTTTCGCCTCAGTTTTTTATTGCTAAGGCGAAGCCGAAGTTTTGCGAGCTTTGGCAGAGCCAAAAGCGAGAAGTCAATTGAAATAGCAAAAATTTTCGGTTTTGCTCGAGTTACTGACCAGTCATCAAAAATTTGTACACAACATTTCATATTTCCAACATTTACGCTACATTTCATTAGCGATCAACCCCTCGGCTCCGCTTCAATTTTTTACAGTTTCAATTGACTACTCGCTTTGGGCTCCGCCAAAGCTCGCAAGATTTTTGCTTCGCCTCCGATACATTTCAATTTCGAGTTTTTCGCGAAACTGCAGATGTTCATTAATTAGTTTTTGAGTAAAACCACAAAAAATGTCTTAATTTTTCGGTGTAACTCTGCTCAGAAAATTTCAAATATGATTCTAAGATAAAGGGAAGCAGACCATCACCGTTGATTTAATTTTGCAGCGACCCTAAATGCTACCTCTTCATTTACTGATGAATATTTCAGAAACTAAACGAGTGTTGGTGTATTAAGTGAGTGGCCTCGACGTAGAAAAGTTGAGTGAATAACCTCACAAAAATCTTCATTGAAATCAGATTATAAATAAAATTTTATTAACAGATAAAATTTGTTCCAACTTTTACGGGCCCACCCTGTATAAACAATGTCCCATGTGAACATCGAAATTAAACGTTAAGTAGGCCAGGAAAGTTGAACGGCATGTCGCGACTAATTTACCATTTACCTTATTAATATAACGCTTATGGGGTGGAATTAATAAAGTGCTATGCATAAACTTGAATTATTAATAAAGGATAAGAATACAAATTTTTCATGTAAAAGATAAGAATAAAACTATAATCATATACATGCGCTTTTGTTACTGTCTATTACTAGCAGCAAACGGTATGGAGATATCGCAGAGGGGAGATCATTATACAATGTGTCTCATTTTAACTCACTTTTTAACTACAACCACCGAAATATTTTTAGTCAAAATTTTAAAAAATGGGTTACTGCAATCACTAAAATTTTCGAATTCGAGATAAGACCGGATATACAGGACGTCCCGAAATCGTAAAAGCATTTTTTAAATTGAAAAATATCTTTGTTACAATAATGCCATTTGAATGAAATTTGGAACTTTTATATTTTTGATAGTTGTCAATTGAATGGCTTTGATAAGGCGTAATAAATTTTGTGTAACGTCAGTCAACTGTCAACTTAGTCAGAAAAATTAGCTTTTCAAACATGTAGCCAACATAGACTTCTTTTGACAGATCGTCATAATTTGAATATAGGTTATGAATAATTTTTAATATCCGCTCAAATTTACTTGAAAAACAATTGCAAAAAAGTAAGTCGACTGATTTATACGTAAGAACGTACATACCGACGATTTATCAGCAATTTTCTTTAAATTCGCGATTTGTGTAGACAAATTTTCCTTGTGGTTAACCCCTCCAATTTACACTACATACTTAAATAACTTTCCATCTCATTATGATCTCATTTAATTTTAATTAACATGTAGTTAACCACCTACATTGGAAAAGTATGAAAGTTTTCTTTTGACAGCTAAAGAAAACTACCAACCGAAAGAATTAAAAATATTAAGAACTTTTTTTGGTTAACTCAAAATCTACCCTTTATTAAAATTATCTATTTGGTGTATAAAAACTTGCTCTGCAATTAACCCCTCCAATTTACACTTTCCATCTCATCCTCATTCAACGAAAGGACGCTTGTCTGAACTTAGTTCGCACAGTCCCCAGATAAAATGACAGATGACATAGGTACTAACTTTCGACAGATTGCGATTCGTTTGTTTCCGCAGCCACCTGATATTACATAATTTCTTAATAGCACTGCAGTAAAGTCCCGTCGCATATTAACGAAAGCGGGGGTTGTGTGGCTCAGGCTTTTTTTCTGTTGGTTTGTAAACGGGATTTCACATCCGTCAAAACTCCCGTCACTCACTGTCAGTGTCAATAAACAGTAACAATGGAGATTGAAAGGGGTCTTTGTTGTCAATTATTGTCCATGACAGGAATTTTGACAGAACTGAAATCCCGTTTACAAACCGACAGAAAAAAAGCCTGAGACCCACAACCCCCACTTTCGTTAATATGCGACGGGACTTTACTTAAATCTGTCACACTGAAATAAAAAAACGTATATTTAGATCTGGCGTTATCTCAAATTCGAAAATTTTAGTGATTGCAGTAACCTCCAATTTTTTTTTAAATGTAGGGTGGGGGGTTAAAATTATTACTGAGATACAAGTTTTAGAGTACCTTTAAACTATAGACGCGCCGTTCCACTTTTATGCCTACGTGATGTTAAGTAAAAATACCAAATGCAAAGTACAGTGTGTCCCAATACTAGTGTCCATACTGCTTTTCAGTCTAAGAATTCACTTAATCCCAGCTGTTTAAGTGTTTAAGTGGTCAAAATTCAAATAAACCAATCAAATCGCGGAGTGGCATTGGCAGAAATTTCCTGGGCCTTCTAGATTTTGAACTTTTCTTTACACCGTTAGACAGAAAAAAAATGTGACCAACATGAACTTTGACAGATCGTCAAAATTTGAAATTAATTCAAAGAAGTAATGAAATGTTTGCATTCGTGTGACGCAACTTTGACATGATTTTTCAAAAAAGTCCACTTTGGTTACGTTTTCGAAAAACTTATTTTTTTGTTTATCCGATGGTGTTAAAATTCAATATGGCGGCCATTAGAAAAAGAAAAGTTGATTATCTGTAATGAATAAATCAGAGATCATGTGTACATTTTTTGTTATTAGAAAAAATGAAAAAATGATTTGAAATCATATGACGTCACATACAAGGATGTCATCTGAAGAGTTTTTAGTATCTAACCACACACACTAGACGATTTCCATTTGCACATTTACCTCAAGAGCCTCAGTTAATCTCACAAATTTGATTGGTCAATATTCAAATGAACCAATCAAATTCGACTGCGTCTCCTCAAATAAACGTGCAAGTGGAAAGCGCCTTCTGTAAAATAACCACTAAAGAACCATTTTTCTGATGGACACTAGTGTAGGAACACCCTGTAGACAATACTTATTTTTTGGACCCATTAGACAAAATTTCCAAGCAGCCAATAATATTTTTTGCATATTTATATTATTTTGAAGCAAATAAAAAAAAGGGAAAATAAACATACATGATCACTGTTGTCTACCTTTCGAAAGCTCTCATCACCAGAATCCTGAGATGTAAAAGACTCGGCCCCCAATTTCTTGACAATTCCTTTAGTCAAAGCATTTAGAACCACACTCGGGGCTAAGCTACTCGATTCCTAAACAGAATAATCAGTAATTAATTTTCTTTTGGTGGAATATTACCCAGTTGCGGAACATTTTTAACTTTTAAAAGTAGGTTAATTTTGATAGCAATGCAAATGATAACTTACCTGCACTGAGTGGTGTGGGGAGTGCTGCTTTTCCTGCTTTAAGACAATTATTTCGTTTTGTAATTGCTGAATGTAAGACTGCAAATTTTTTAATTCCTTATCATATAAGCTACGTGTTGAACTAGATTCTTCTACAGTTTCTGTAAATTTGCGATAACGTAAATATAAACATCAAAGTGATAAAGAAATTACCATGCACTAATTGCTGGAGTGTTGCAATTTCTTCATTAGCCTTTCGTTTCTCTTGCTCGACGTTACTTTCAAGGGTCATCCCCGCAACTAGTAACTGACTCTTCATGTCATCTAATTCCTTTCTCAATTCGGTAAGTTCATCTTTTAGCTTCTCATTGTCTTTTTTCTGTCTCACTAATTCATCTAGAATTTAACATTTTTAGTATCTACTAATAAGTGGAATTCTGTTGCCTTCTTTTGACAAAAATAACTCCTTCATTTTAGCCCGCTGAATATTAAATTCATCTTGCATTCTTTTCTTTTCACTTTCCAGTTCCGAAACTCGTACTAAAAGGTTTTAAAGTTCAGAAATCGGGGGGTTTTAAGAGACTTACCCTCAGCATCTTCTGTTGCCGGTTTTGGCTCTACCTCACTTTCCATTTGAAAATATAACCCTGTTTGTTGACTAATTAATGATAATTTGCGAAATTACTCATTATTAGTCAAGTTTAAATAATTTTAAGTGACTGAGTCATATCATAACCTTAAAATGTGACAGGGGTTGTCATTATCATCTGTTAAGATTTTTCGCGCTTGCCTTGGTATCAATACCGATGTAAATCTTGTGTAAATCTATCCACCGTTGATTTTCTGTACAAGTCAGACTAGAGCAAGCGACAACTATTTGAGTCATTATTTGCTTGAAGATCTACGGTTACCTATGAGCTAATTGTTTGAGATCTATTTGTTAACTAAAATCAAGAAAACAAACTTGTGTGACGTCATTCTTCTCAATCGACCAAAGCGACCAATGTCGTCGTCTTTGTCACTTTAGTGACGTAAACCGTGTTGGTGTAGAGAAAATCAAAGGTTTTTATTACCTTAATTTTGAGGTCATTGCGAAGTGGAAAATGTTGAAATGTTAAAAGTGGGATCGAAAACGGCCCATAATAGACAAATTTCGTTAGTTTTACATGGGAAATTCGTCCAGGAAGGGATTGAGTGTGAATCAAGACAGCGTTGATGGTGTTTATTCCCAAACAAAAGAATTGTGTCAGGTGAGCAAGTTATAACCTGTGCGTTGTGTTTATTTACTGCGTCATTTCGCGATTTTAACTAATATTTTTGCAGGAATTCGACAATAATCTCAGCGCGAGATCCTTTGGGAGTGTTAGCAGCCATCAGTCGGTATACAGCGTGTCCAGGCCCTGGTCGAGAGTCTCTCGAAGAAGGTACTTGTCATTTTTGTAGTTTTCAGTGGTTAGGTTAAGTTTTAAAGATGAACGGGATGATTAATCACTTATTTAAACAACAAAGGAGCGACAATATTTAGACATCAAGGTTTTGGGGGGTTAGTGAACTTTGCAAAAGCAATAACCTTAAAATATTTCATTCAAATGTTATATTTATTACATAATGGAACGTTTTATAATACGATTTTATTATTTGATAGTTCTCATGAACAGAGGTCATGAAATTTATTGTGAAAATAGGGTGAAAAAGGTGTTCACAGAAAATTAACAATTTTGTTTGGTGTACCTATCTTAATAATATTGAGAATTTAGTACTACTGAATGCTGCTTGTGCGTATTATTTGAAAAGTTTAAGCATTTATGCCTGAATACATCATCATTTTTGACTGTTCCTTAAAAATAAGTCATCTTTAAAGTCCTGAGAAACCATTGTTTCATCAAACGTATCTATGGAATTGAACGTCACTTATCTGTGAGTGACCTTTAAGGAATCCCTTAAAGCTACGGAACAAATGGCCATTAGGGTAAGTTTACCTTTTTTGATTAACATTATAATCATACAAATTTTATTTCACTCTATGTAAGATAATTCTAATTCATTAAAGTTTTGGCATTGTTTTGCATGAAGCTGTTCTCTTGGTGCAAGAATCAGGACACTAAAGTGCAATACCTAATTACTTCTGGAGTTAATGCACTCTATTTCATTTCCTTTGAAGCTTTAAAAATTACAGTGTTTCATTGTGTTTGTTGCAATGGTAATCTCTGAACCATCTGGACTTATTTTTGTTTGGTTATTTGTAAAAGCTTCAAATATGTCTTTTGTGAGATAATTTACAAGATGTTATAAAAATATAAAAATAACAAGTTCTAGTTTATAGAAAGGGGGATGTTCCTAAATCTCGTACAGTGATTTCAGGGTGTTATTGCCCTGTTGATTTTAAGTCGAAAAGTTCGTATGGACGTATGTCCGGAAATATTGCTTCGTAAGGGTGTTATACGCCCCTTCAAAGGGGTACCCAGAATTTCACTTTTCTTTAAATTACTCGAAAAGTGCGAATGGTGGGATTTTGAAATTTGGACCAATGTTGACTTTGTCATGAATTTTTTTCAGAGGCGTGCGTTCTTGGAGGGGACCTTCACATTTTTTGCAATGTTTTGCAATTGTGGGCACTTTCGACTGTAAATAGTAACGAGATTCTCATCTTTGATCTATTCTGCATAATAAAGGTACTCTTGTTAAATGTCTCTAGGACGCACGGTTTTCGAGTAAAATGATCAGTGAGAAAATTTCTGACGTCAAATTTTATTTAATCGACCAAATTAGTTAAAATAAAGACAGATAATGAAAGATTAACTGAAAACTTTAATTGAAGACAACTTGATGAAAATTCTAGTTTGAGTAGAAAGCACATTTAAACTGAAATTTTGGGTACCCCTTACGAAGCATTTCCGAACATATATCCATATCGCCTATGCAAACCTAGCTCCCTTAGGAGGCGATATCGGACACATGTTCATAGGAACTTTTTAACTTATTTTTATGTAAGGAACCCACGGTAGTAGTTCTGCTACATGTTTCGCTGATTTGCATAGGCGACTTTGTGAAACTGATCCAAAAACTACACGGCGCGCATCATGCAATAGCATGCATTTTTGTTGATTGCGCAAAATCGATTCATTATTTTGAAAGTTTGCAAGAGCAATAAAAGTTTTGTTATAAAATTTTACTTCTAAAACGTAGTAAATGATTTTTCCAGGAACTGCTTATGTAGGTTTTGCATTGAAAATACCAATTGCAGGTATCGGTAACTGACTGTTCCCCTCAATCAATTTTAATGAAATTTTGTGCATGACACACTCTTAAGTACCTAAGTCGATGTACCAAATTGCAATATTGTAGATTAAGCCGTTTCCGAAATATTAAAAATAAACTGGTCCCCATCCTCCTTTTACGAGAAGACCTAGCACCCTCAGGAGGCGATATCGGACAAATCTTCATAGGAACTTTTCAACTTATTTTTATGTAAGGAACCTACGGCAGGAGTTCTGCTACATGTTTCGCGAACACCCTGTATCTCTTTTTACCGAACAAAGTCATATTAACAAAAAAAAGAATGAAAATAGTGTACAATGAAGAAGAAAACCCATTGAAAACCCTTTTGTCTTTTTTCGATAATACATTTTACTCATTTGGATTATGTTTGCCTCTTTAATTTTTTCGACTCCCTTCGCAATATTTCTACATCCCAAAAGCTAAATTTGCATAATTGGCTTATTTTTGTGTTATTTTCTGTAGTTCTACTTAGCTATAGGTACTATTAATTCTCACCCCTTTTGACTTTTTATCCCTCTTTACAATTTTTCAACCCCACATTCCAACCCCCCTCTTAAGAGTTTAAATTGCTTAATTGGCGTATTTTCGTGTTATATTTTGTAATTCGACTTAATCACAGTTAATATTCACCCCTCTTGACTTTTCATCCCTTTGCGCAATTTTTCAGCCTTCGTCAATTTTACAAAATTCATCGAATTTTGTTCTTTTTCCCCCTCATCATTTATTCGTTTGGATTATATTTTCATTCTTTTGGACTTTTCAACCCTCTTCACAATATTTCAACCCCTCCAAAGCATAAATTTGCAAAATAGCTTATTTTCCGTGTTATTTTGTTCATTTTTTTCCTACTGCAAACACTGTAAAGGACCATCTCGGGTTTTTCATTCCAATTCACAGTTTTTTTTTATCTACCGTAAAACAATTTTTCAGCAACTCTCCTTTTTAACTCATCTGTGCGTCTGCGGAGGCACTACCACTAGGTGCAGATTCATAAAGTATACGCCCGATTCTACCAGCAAATCCAGGCGGCCCCTACATACGCATCAATGTGATAAACGTCTACAGGGATACACATCGCTTTGATCAATGCTTTGATGTACAGCGTAGAAACATGAAAATGCCCACCGATAGCTGAATATTTTACCTGGTCGGATGGACCAGGCGATAACAGGGATTGTGCAGAAGTTTGTTATATTCAGCTCTGGATGGGCATTTTCATATTTCTAAGCTGTACACCTTTCGGTGGCTTTTTAAGGCTTATAGAGTGGGCTAGTGCCGGTTTTATTATTATTTATACCGTATGATCCAAAAGTAATGAGACAAATCAAGGTTTGGAATACGCTTTGATATGACATGGTTTGACTATCATTAGTGTCAAACGTTTGTTTTCCAGTCTCCTTTTATCTGATTACTTTAGAATCATTTGATAATTCATTGACATTTACGTCTTTCGTCTTTGACTTCGTAAGTTTTACTGGTTTTCAAGTTTTAATTTTTTTTTATTTTGTCAGTAGCACAAACAAATATAATATAATATAAATAAATAATTTAAATACTGAAAATCTGATGTACAGTGTCAGGCTTGAACTCTAATTGATGTGAAAATTTACGATACCACAAAAAAGTTAGGCGCGTAACTTTAAGATGTCGGTAGCGGTCAAAACAACTAGATATGACAAGTAAAATTAAAGAAATCTACTTATTGTGACCGCTGGCGACATCTTAAAGTTACGCGCCCAACTTTTTTGTGGTACCGTAAATTTTTACGGCATCAATTAGAACTCAAGCCTTAATCTACTAAGTTAACTGCGCATTTTATCACCCCGTACGTTATTTCCGAGATTATTTCTGAATCGGGTCACCCCAAACATTGAATTTGCCCTTTGATTAACTCTCTATTCTTACTTGAAGCCAAAAATAAACGGCGTCCCAACTGAACGTTATCTATCGTAAGTATTGTTTTATGTTTACATTCTATTTTAAAAATTGGGTCATCGTAAATGAAAAGATAACATTAATCGTGAAAGTGTATTACCGCGGAAATCAAAACCTAATGATGTAACATTGGTGAGCCTCTTTATCATTTCAGTTATCATTCGACTTTCGTTGAAGCGCGAGGGTGGTTTTGCTGCTGGCACGTGGCTGACAAAAGACATATTATTTCAGGTGGAAAGAGTCCACGTTAACACTTCCCTACGAGTGCAGTAAAACCGCGTGGCCGGTATCACAGCTCGAGTCGTTCTTTTTGCCGGAATTTCCGTTGCTGCCGAACCAGAAGAAGTTCGAAAATTTGGGCGAAATCAGTAAGGGCTCGTTCGGAAAAGTGTACAAAGTCAAGGACGAGGGGCATGTGTATGCGTTGAAGATACTGTCCAAATCGAAGGTACGTGTGTGTTAACCCCAAAGGCAATGGAAACACTGGAAAACTTCGGTGAAAAAACACCCCACTACACCGAAACACTTGATTTTCACTGCTGACGCGTTTCGAACACAATGTGCTCATTATCAAAGCCGAAGCTATACTAACCTAATTTCCAGAAAACTGAAATATTTATAGGGCCACCGGCGTAGCTCCGCCCCTCGGCTGTGAAAGTTAGACCAATCACAGGTCGAGAAATGGTGAACACGTATAAATATAACAAGTGTTCCCTAAAGTAGCGTAAACAGAGATGAATATGCGATCGGGCCTGTATCGACGTTTATAAGCCTATCTCTAGACTTGTAAATTACGATACTTTCCATTGCATCTAGCATCTGCACCTTGTTAACGCTACAAACTAACTTAATATTATCACTTATTCTACGGCCATGGTGTAAAGCATCCCAAGTAACAATTTTAAGAATAATCAGTCTTGCCTAAGTTTTATAACTGGTTTATAGTGGAATTACAGAAGTCAGCAGTTTTATAAAAGAGAGACAGAACTGTTTTATAAGTAAGTTTTATCTGCATCCGTAAGAATGTATTATAAAACTACATGCTCTCGACGCAGACCGCTCTGAATGCTGTCCTATTGTTGGTACCTAATAATACCTTGACAAATGTATTTCATCTTAAAAAACTCTTGAAGTCTCAATAAACTTGCTAAATTAATAAATAAAGAGCTTTACTTTATGGCTGCTTTATTAGAGAGTTTTATTAATTGTTCAAGAACTGTTTTCTAAACGTAACAGTTTTATTCAATGGTGCACCATGAAACTGAGGTTTTAAATTGAACTTTTTAAAAGATAAATTAAAAATGTTTCAAAATTAAATACTCCTAATACATTGCTTTTTAAAAAACTTTTTTAAGCTATTTTAGAATTTGTCGTACATAGTGAGGTTATGTAGTGTTTTGCGGACCTCATGAACTCGTCGCATAAAGAAAAGTAGGACCTTCCATCGTATTCGTAAGTGGAAAAGAGAAGTTGCGAAAAATCAAGTACCTACGTCAAACTACATCAAGAAAAACTTGTAAAAAAAGTGTTTTTAGGACATAGTGATTCACTAGTCACCGAGGGGTTGACAACTTGGAAATTTTGATGTACATGCATGAGAAATTTGTACGATTTTTGAAATTTTTTTGGAAATTTTGGATATTTTTACATGATTTTGCACATTTTCTGGAAATTTTTTAGGAATTATGGAAATTTTCGTGTACAGATTTTTACCCAGTCAACCCCTCGCTAGCAACGGGAAGTAATTTCAGTTGTTGCGAAAGTACAAAGCGAAGCCGAAGTCAGAACAAATAGCGTAGACAAATCACTTTCAATGACAAATAGATTTAATATTTCTGAATAAGTTTTTAGAAAGCAAAGTAGACTTATTAAAACATATATCGGTAGTTAATAGTTTTATGAACAAATACGCCATTATTGTAGCTAAATATTCAACCGCCATTTTGACGAAATGCTATGTGGAGTAAATATATTTTTTTTAATATCCATGAATTCGAGCGATTGGTAGAAAAAGTGTGCTTGACTTACAAAACTAGTCAATCTGTAACAGAATAAGTGAAACTGACAAAATTTAGTATTTATATAAAAATTATTTTCTTTAATCAAAACTTATTACTTAAAAAATGCTTATTTCCAGGGCAGTTTTTTATGCTTGTTTTGTAGGATTTTCTCAGTAAACAATCCTTTGTTTAAGTTTTTTGGTTTTTAGTTTTATGATGTATGTATTAGGAGTATTTAGTCTTGAAACATTTTTAATTTAACTTTTAAAAAGTTCAAGTTAAAACCTCAGTTTTATGGTACACCATTGAATGGACTAAATAACCTGTAGAGCTGTTACATTTAGAAAACAGTTCTTAAGCAATTAATAAAACTCTAATAAAGCAGCCATAAAGTAAAACTCTTATTCATTAAAAAATTGGAGGTGTAGCAAGTCTATTGTGACTTCAAGAGTTTTTTAAAATGAAATACATTCGACAAGGTATTATTAGGTATAATTCATTCTTACGGATGCAAATAAAACTTACTTATAAAACAGTTCTGTCTTTCTTTTATAAAACTGCTGACTCTGACTTCTGTAATTCCATTATAGACCAGTTATAAAACTTAGGCAAGAATAAGTGATAATATTAAGTTAGCTCGTAGCGTTAACAAGGTGCAGATGCTAGATGCAATGGAAAGTATCGTAATTTATAAGTCTAGAGATAGGCTTATGAACGCTGATACAGGCCCGATCGCATATTCATCCCTGTTTACGCTACTTTAGGGAGAACTTGTTATATTTATACGTGTTCACCATTTCTCGACCTGTGATTGGTCTAACTTTCACAGCCGAGGGGCGGAGCTACGCGGGTGGGCCTATAAATGTTTCAGTTTTCTAGCAGGTAGGGTTGTATACCTTCGGCAGTGAAAATCAAGTATTTCGGTGTAGTGGGGTGTTTCTAGTGATATTAACCCCAAAGGGTTATCATTATTTTACTAGTAATTACTGTTTGTAGATTATCAAAGAAAACGCCGTTCGACAAGTCAAGGACGAAGTTCAAATCCAAGGAGTTTGTGGCCATCATCCCTACATTGTCAGTTCTCCGTCGCGGTGGCAAAGTCGGAAACGACTGTATATCGGTAGTTTTTTTTCACACAATTAATATTTTGTATATACGAATTTTTTATTCGATTTTTTTTAGTGAGCGAATACGTGTCCGGTGGGGAACTTTACAATTTGCTGAAGAGTTACGTCGTCCTTCCCATCGAATTGGTCAGGATCTACGTGGCTCAGCTGGCTTTGGCAATTGGTAAGCTCAAGCTCGCACATTATTGATGTGTTTGTGTTTTGTCTAGCGTTGATAACCCAAATTTATTATCTTGCCATCTCTATCAAATTTTGCATTTATTTATTGTTCGTATTATGCAAATATTTTGATTGTTCACGTGAGATTATACATTAGAAAACGTAAAAAATGCTGATTCACTTGTTGCCACTTGTAACGTCATCTGTTAAGGATATATTGAAGTATTCTGGATTTGTAAATATTTTGAGTGGTTGAAGAGTAACGCTCTAAAAATAAATTAGTGAATAACTGGGAAAAGTATTCCTGTATCGGGATTTGAACCCGATTTTCGTGGACTTTCATTATAACTGACCACTTTGGCACCATAAGTATTGTATGGTCATGTTATTTAGTATTTTCTTTTGTTTTTGGGAAATTTGGTTGTAAATCTAGAGGGCGGTGCTACTTCTATTTTGTGGACAAAAAAAAATATCTGTTTTCATGGATCAGGCATGGTGCCATTTGAAAAAATTTAGTTATCCGCCAAAAACGTTTTTCCATATTTTGAAGCCATCCGAATTTAAATGAGTCGAAACGGGATGTTATTAATTTTATGAGAATACTGACGTCCATAAAAGATGATAGAAGCGTATGTACCGTAGTACTCTAGATCCACAACAAGATTTCGCCAAAAACAAGAAAAAACTTACACAAATGACCCTAGAATACTCAGGATGACCCCTAGATTACAAAAATATAAAAATATACCGGATGTCCCATTTAAAAATTCAAAATAACCGGAAGTGATAGAAAGTTATTGTAGTGAACGTCAAAAAATTACGTTTGATGAGCATATTCGCTGTGAATTTTTTCAGATTTTTATCTTAATAAATAGAAAAGTTGTTGAGGCGTACACATGGTCTCGTTGTCACCCGGTATAGTAGAATTAACAAAAAAAAATCGCAGAATTTTGCAAATTTAACCCTCAGGGGGATGAGAAATTGCAAAGGGGATGAAAAGTGATAAATAGAATTGCAAAATATGACACGAAAATAAACCAATTACGCAAATTGAAGTCTTGGGGAGGTTGAAACGCTTATGTATACCCATCTTCTGCGAAGGGGACTGATAAATTTTATAATGCAAACTGAATCCAACTTAGTTGAATTTATTACCGAAGAAATACGAAATTAAGCGAATTAGCAAAATAGACGCTTAGGGGTTGAAAATTTTTAAAGAGGCATAGTCAAGTCATAGGGGGTGAAAATTATCTGTGCTTAAGTAGAATTACAGAACATAAGCCAATTACGCAAATTAACCTTTTGGGGGGTTGGAAAAAGCGAAAAAGGTAAACATTATCCATAAGAGTAAAATGTGTTACCGAAGAAAGACAAAATTGCGCGAATATTGCTAAATTAACGCTCGGGGGATTGAAAAATTGTGAAGGGGGATGGAAAGTTAAGGGGGGTGAAAATTGTTTGCAAGTACAGCTAGCAAAAATAACATGGAAAATAAGAAATATAGAAAATATAGCTTTTTGAACCACATAGCGTGAAAGGATTTGAAAAATTTAAAGGGTTGAAAAATAATGAAAATAACTTTAAATTGCCCAAAAATCACAAAAATGCGCGATTATTACTACAAAAATTTTCAGTTTTTTTTAGCCCCTAAAATTCGCTCCCTTGTTGGACCGAGCTTGAATTTCTGTTTCAATTTCTACATTATCGTTGTAAATTAACATCTAAATTCTAACATAACACTTTAAATAATGATTAGCTATGCTTTATTACGTGTTTCTACATGTTGAGGGTCAGTAACACCATTAAGGGTGGTTTTTCGCGAATGATGATTAAGACCTTTTTTGTACCATCCATTGATAGAAAGCTGTATAATGGTATTAATTTCAACCCTTCATTATTCAGTGAAAATTCTAGTTTTCACTCCTAAATTTCATCCCCTTCGATAAATTTCTCCTAAAATTCACTCCACTTTCTCAAAGATGTAATGTATTCGACCTCACAGTTTCACAGCATATACAGGGTGGTAAATTTTTTATGGTGCATGTATTGGTGACTCCTAAGCCATAAGAGATACAGACACGGTTTTGTCAATGTCATTAGATACACTATATCAAACAATGTAAGAATGACAAGTTTCGTAAAGTTATCTTCGTTAATAACGGCGTGGAGTATTTTTTGTTAAAAATCGACTGTTTCGTTTTTTCTCTGTAACTTTTGAACGAGCAAACACTTGTCCAAGTTTCTTTACAGATTCTTGATCGGCATCAAATTAGACAGCTTTTGTCTAATTTAACCGTGTCTGTATCTCTCATGGTTTAGGAGTTACCAATACACCATAAAAAATTTATCTCCCTGTATTGTTCTCTGTGTCAAGTTAGAGTGTTTTATGAACGTTTCAACCCCTAAACTTCAACCCTCCAATTCATCACCCCCACATGGTCTAAAGAAAGTTGTGTTTTCCCCAATCCAGTTCGTTGAAAAATTGCCGCTATTTAGAATTTCATGTTTTCAACCCCTTTACGATTTACAGGGGTGCTTTTATTTCTACGATGTAAGATAATTTCTTGCATGTTTACTGTTTAGTTACTTTATTGTTGCCAAATAATTGACAGGATTTTAGAAAAAAAAAATGTATTTAATCCGTTTGCAAGGCGTTAGGGGTTGTTAGCAGCCTAGGGGTATATTTTTCTGTCCCATTTCATAAACCGCGGGTCCTGGTATAGTGCTGAAAAGCTTTTGGTGCAAATCGAAATCGTGCAGTTGAAGATGCTATGGGCCTTTCCAATAAAAAAAAATACAGTTTTTTTTGTTATACTTGCAAAGTTGAAGCAATTTTTATGATATTTGTTCGATTAGTTTGCAACGTAATTGCTTCTACAGTATTTAAAAAAATAAAAACAGATTGTGACTGTAATTTGTGCGCCAGAAGTTTAAATTAAATTCAGCCAATTAGAACAGTACATTCAGAAAACTCCGCCCACTAACTACGTACCGATAGAGGTTCAGCCAATAACACTGTCGGCCAGTTGTCAGCATATATGACGTCATATAATGCTGACTTCGTATTTTCAATATTTTTTAATTGAAAAACTGCGAAGTTTTGAAACATTTTATTTATCGAGGAGATCTTGATGAAGTGTATTCTTTGTTATTTTATAATTTTTAAAAATTGTTGGAAAGGCCCATTTTCTACTTAATCGGCCTAATTCTGTAATTTGTTAATACAGTGTGTCTCCTTTTAACTGGAACCACACAAATATTTCGGTTAATTGTAACCGAATCATGCGTTTTTTTTTTGCATGTAAAGCTCCAAAATCTGCACCTGTGTAATACTCAACTTTTTTTATAAACCGAAACCCCAGCCTACTGCGATTTAATAAAGAGGCCAAAAATGACGAAATCGTATTAGGCATTTTTTTATCGAAAAATTTTATAAAGAAAAGTTGCTCAGAATCGCTCCAAATGGCTAAATCCGAAGTTTCAGGAAAAAATAAAAATGTTGAATTTCTTGAGGAAGAATCATAAAATAACGAAAACGTCAATATTTTTGCAACATAACGGGTGATGTAAAATAAAAAAACAATGGAAGCGCATATGTTTGCTGTTTGTGGCACATTGCAACAGATTAGTTGGGGTGTCCCTTGAAATTGTTAAAAAAAAACGAAAATCTTACACTATCTTAATAATTTCAACTTTTTCTGCGATTGTTAAGTTTTATCCATCCATGGCCGATAGCAAATGTCAAATCAATTCATTTCAATTGTTTTTTTTATTTCACAGCACCCATTATGTTGCAAAAATATTGAACTTTTCGTTATTTTGTGATTCTTCCTCAAGAAATTCAACATCTTTATTTTTTCCTGAAATTTCGGATGTAGCCATTTGGAGCCATCCTGAGCAACTTTTCCTTATAAAATTTTTCAATAAAAAAATGCCTAATACGATTTCGTCATTTTTGGCTTCTCTATTAAATCGCAGTAGGCTGGGATTTCGGCCTATAAAAAAAGTGAAGTATCACGCAGGTGCAGATTTTGGAGCTCTACATGCAGAAAAAAGAACGCATTGATTCGGTTAAAATTAACCGAAATATTTGGGTGGTTCCAGTTAAAATGAGACACACTGTATATGTCAACATTGAAAGCAATTGACAGAACTATTGTTTACGCTGTTGTCTTGGAGATATCAATATTTTCCAGAAACTTTCAACATTTTAAGCAAGTGGTTTTGGAATTTGCCTGAATTTTAGTTGACTTGTAAAAAATATTCATACAAAAATTGATATCTCCAATGAAACGACGTAAACAATACTTACGCCTCTAATCAGTTTTCGCAATTTATTTAAATATTGACTAGTTATAAACCAATTACAGAATCAGGCTGAATGTGTACTTTAAAATTTTACTTGCAAACCCCCAATTTTCTCATCACCGTAAGAGAAGTGTTAAGTTCTGGTTTTAAAAGTATATTGAGTTAGTGCCCTTTAGGCGAAAAAGACAATAATTGGAACTTTTGCAGCACCACTAGAAACACGCTATAGCCCAAACTACTGGGCCAATTTGACTGAAATTTGGTATAATATAGACATATTTCTTAACCAGAACTAGATCTGGGAATAAGCTTTTTTTGGCGCCAATCGTGAAACAAATTTGGCTACCAGCAGAAAGACCAAAGATCGCTTCATTTTTTCTTCTCATTTATTTATACTTATTGTTTTTCGCTGTAGTGGTTAATTTGAACGGTTGGACTATAAATATCAGTCGGAGTGGTATAGGGGTGCAAAAAAAATCATCCTCGTTGGCTTTGAAATAGAAATTCATGTCTTTGATTTACCTTTGAGCCAGTGATCTTTACCTATTATTGTATGTCTTGCTGGCTGACCTATTAGACCCATTACTATGGCTGCAAAATACATTTTAAGGCCGTTTGTAATTTTTTACGCAACTATTAAATAAAATTCAATATAAATATAATAATCGGACGCTCATAGGGCACGTATTACACAATAAACTATTAACTATTGTTAATACAACAGTTTCTGAACGCTACAAGGCAAAGGCATGGTTCGCAATGGGCGCTACCTCTTGGTAGCGGCCTTGAGAACAACCAATGGCATGCGCTAGGGACTGTATTACGGGTTGCATAACATCCAAAGCCTGCATTACTGGTTGCAGGCTCCGACTGCTAACAATAAATCTAGTTATTTCTATTCTTGGTTTTCAGACTTCCTGCACAACGCCGGCGTCATCTACCGCGACCTGAAACCCGAAAACGTCCTCCTGGATGAGGCCGGCAACGTCCAGCTGATCGATTTCGGACTGTCAAAGTGGCTGTCGTACGGAAAAACGACTCGCACCATCTGTGGAACCCTCCTGTACATGGGTATGCACTACTTGTCCTACTAGTTGTCCAGTGACCGGACCATAATTACTGTATAGTGCAAAATTTCACCAAAAAAAAAATATCACCGTGTATTTAAATAATTTCACTCAGGTTCTCGAGCTGTGATCATTGTTAAGTCTTAGGGCGGCTGTTCACTGTTTTTTTATTAGTTGTTGTTGTTTGTTGTTATGTCATTGTGTGTTGTTTGATATTGAAGAGGATGAACGCCAGATCTCAGATGTTCGACTTGACGGTGGAGGGGAGGCAGGCGGACGAGGCGGTCGCCAGCATTTTCCACACGGTGCTGTTTCACCGTACCCTCGGCAAGTTTTATTACAGCACCGAGGGAAGTTACAAAATCGGCACGGTCGGTTACACAGACGTAGATTGTGACTTTATCGACCTGACGTACGTCTGTTGTTCGTCGAAACGTCTCGATAGAACGCTGAAACGCGAAATCAGTTCATTCAGTGAACAGTTGAGGGGCAACGAGGGCTCGGGAATGGGACAGATCAGTCTGGAGTTCTTCCAGAAAAAGCCGGGGAGGTGGTTCATGCAGGAAAACATCCCCTGGGAAGTATGGACCATCCGTCTGGAGCTCATTTCGTTAAACAACGAAGGTGAACGCCAAGTGTGCCGCGAGAAAGTGGGGGAGTTGTTAACGGACAAAATTTTTTACATCGCCGAAGTGATGAACAGGCACGACTACCTACCCCAAATGCCCTCGCAATCCGATCTCAATTTAATATTCGACACCTCGTACGAGGACATTCAGCCTTACCATTTCAACGTCAACTTTTCGATTTCCGGCCCCTCCTCGGGCACGTCCGTGGGATCCACCATGAAAAAACTCATCAGAGAAACTTTGTCGCTTTGAAGTGATCCGAAACTGCCTGAAACGCGTAAAAAAAAAGTCGTGCTTGAAGCGACTCGATCGGTTTTTAGTTTCGCCACTAGATTGTTTATTTATTTTCCTTTTTGTAACTGAAGTCTCTTCCTGTTTAAAAGTGATAGGTCTGTGAATTTCATCTCTTAATGTCCGTAGTTAAGGTTGTAACTTTCAACGTGATTTTAGTTTAGCAGAACTAACACGCCTAATTTAAAAATTTTATGTACTAACGATGAATTACTGTTCTTTTAGTTGCGAGGTGACGAATTCGTGAGTGTGATCTGATTTTTGACTTGGGGCGATTCATTTTCTTGTTTTTTTAGCTTAGAAACAACGAAATCTGTTCTAGTCCTTATCTTCTTTCTCTACTTTACTGTCAATTTTGGCAACAATGCCACAAGTAATACATCCTGTGCCGTGTCCAGCTACTACTATTTATTTTTTCAATTTTGTCATTTCTGTACTCTACATAAGTGTACTGTAATGAAAATTACTTCAATTAGCTCGCATTTTCGAATATTGTATGTTATAGAAAATGTTTAATATAAAAACCGTCTTATGTCGCTTATTTAATGGTTTAAACCCATAAACCGTCTTCAGAAATATATATTATTAGAATAGTTCCCATAATATGTATAAGGAACTACACTTAGTGCATTACTGTATAAACACGTTCATACTCATTAGTCATTCATTATTAGAGTAAGATTTGAATATGAGGCTTCTATAGGCTGTTCAATACCTATAAACCATATTCAACGTCAGTTATAGGCATGCGCGAGCCATTTTGAAGAGTTGAATTGCGCTGCCACATAATACCAACACAAACATATTCCCCTGATCATTACTAACTTTTAGGTTATCTTTTTGACGATCATGCGGTATGAGCTCTCCCTCACTTGCGTTTTGAGTGATCTACTGCCTTTTGGTTTGAGGCAATAACACTGAAAATTGACGTACAAAGCGAGTAAAATACGTGAAACGAAAGTGACATTTGACAGGTGACAGTTTAGATTCAGTTAAACCAACCCAAGACTACAATTTACACTTAACCTAACTGATCATCAGTGAACTCTATGTTATACAACAACTGGAACGGATGCTCAATGTACACAAAGTGAGGCAGGCCTAAGTATGCAACCTGCAGTACTGTAGGATATCTATCTGACACATTACATAGGTGTTCGATTTAAATAATTTTCATCAGTGAACTATTTTCCCATAAAAAGGTACTTTTTCTTGCAACGCTTCATTGTGAACACACTGAACTCTTCATTAGGTAATAGTACAATAAACGGATCAAAAACGTGTATTTCGATTACTTTAATACAGGTCAGTAAAAATTGTTTAGGGAACAAGAACAAATAATAAAGCCGGCGCTACAATAATAATTACGAGGGGTGCTTTAAATTACACTTAGAGGGAATTGCCGTAATCCATTTTTTGAGTACTTTCTGGGCGATTTAATGGAAAACTGAAAAAGAGTTATTTTCGAAAACATACCTAATAAACAGCAATTCCCTACCTGTGAAATTGTCCTTTAATCCTCTTATTATGCTGATTGTGCATCCTAATGCTACACACGTAGTAACCATCACGAATAAAATATAAAAATTTGATGGAAATAATTCAAAAATTGACATTTTCAGATGACACAACTCACTACGTAAGTTAGAGAGAGACACAGACCCCACAATAGCGCTTTCTCTATCGGCCTCAAATTTGCCTATGCTGGATGTTAGGCAGCATCCGTTCCAGTTGTTGTATAACATACTGCTGATCATAGATGGCGTTGACCTTGTGAATATTGTCTATAGATTATCACAAATATACTTAACCGAAAATAAACCCACCACAAATTACAAGGCATATAATTATAGAATCCGTAATCTCCAACCAAAAATAAACCTACAAATTACAAGACATAATAATACGATCCATAATCTCCAATCATTCTTCTGTTGAAGCGATAATAACTGCATTAAAACGTTTAAGGCCAGCACGAGCCGAAATATCCTGTTTTCTTATAAAAACAGCACTCGTCCATTAGTTGTGCCATATCACAATTTTGATAGCAGGAGAGGAAATAGTTTCTGCGATAAAGAAACGGTATGTCGCTATCTGTTTATTTATTGCGTCTACAAACTATAAAGGGAGGGTTTCCTCGCAAAAGCTTCTTTTAAGACTTTTTTTTTACAGAAATTAATAAATATCTTCAGAGCTACATGTGAAGCTTTGATTTTCTTACCATAGTATTTTTGGGAAGAAAACGCCACTTCTTGGGAAAATGGCCCTTTCTACATTTGTTAGAACGTTGTCGAGCATGAAAAATTGCCGTATTACGTTTGCTATACATTATTTATAATAATAAATGTACCCGTCATATTTCATACAAGCAATTGTGTGAATTTTAAGTTACTACTAGAGGCGAGGGTAATTATTTGTCGTGTATGTTTTATGAAAAATGATATATAATTGCCTTATTTCTCGAAGTTGCACTTATCTTCGTACTAATTCTCTACTTTCATATTCTTGCCTTTTGTAATCTGCCAATATTGTACCTACTTCGCAATAAGAAACAATGTTCTTTATTCTTATATTGTTGTAGTAGTCAATCTAACAGTAATTATATCGATGAAAATAAGAAGTTTGTGACGTTTGTGATGGTAATTTATCAAGAGTTAAATTCCATAGAAATGTCTCCTTTCCACAAAATATTGCCTTCAAAACAGTCTCGAGCGCTTAAATTTTTTTAGCTTATCGGGAGAAAAATTGTAGTAATAGCGAATTAATGAATTTGTCTGCTGAGACACGCGGTATGGGAAAATTTTAATTTCTACACATTAGGATTTATAGAATTGTTAGGAATAGAATATTTATGCACATTACATTTCTATAAAAAACATTCGAGAAATTCGAATTGTTTAAAACAAATCTTCTAAACGCATCGTCCGATCGAGTTGAGATTTAGTTAGTTTGCGTTTGTTATACAGAGTGTCCGGGAATAACGTCGCCATATTTTGGGGGCTGATTCTACACCTAAAAATAGGAAAAAAGTTCATATGAACAAATGTCCGAAAGTGCCTCCAGGGGGCGCTACAGACTTTAGGTAGGTGTCTCTCAAAAACAGGTATTTATTAATTATTTTTGAAACGGTTGGAGCTAGAATAACAAGTTGTAGTTAGTGACAAACTAACGACATTTGTGAAGCAAGCCAACTTGTTTTTTTGCATTTATGAATTTGTTACCATAGGCATAACATGCTTTAATCGTGTTTTTATTGAAAACGGTTGATCCTAGGACTTAGTATCAAGAGTAAGTTTTTTATGTAGAATCGTTTGGAGAATTGTTATCTGAAGTTAAAAATTCAAGAAAGCTAGAGAAAAAAAAGTTGTGAGATTCTTTTTCCTAAGCCCTCCCTGTTTCGCGCGCCTATGGTCGTCAATCACCTGTCTTGTTCCCACCAGATAATTTGTCACCCCAAAATTACATCAGAACCCAAATTTCGTCATTCTAGCTCCAACCGTTTCAAAAATAATTAATAAATACCTGGTTTTGAGAGACACCCTGTAGTGCCCCCAGGAGGCCCCTTCGTTTGAACTTTTCTTCATATTTTTAGCTCTGGAATCGCCTCCCAAAATATGGCGACGTTATTCCCGGACACTCTGTATAGAGCGTAATAAAAATCTCACTATAAACTTACAAGCCGGATTCTACAGGGTTGTTACAAATGATTGCAACATGTAGCTTTGATGGTTCTTTTTGACATTTAATGTAAATGCGCTAAATGTTACTTCCTTTGTTTTAAAGCCACGTACGATGTCACAATAATTTGTAACTCGTATGAAGCAAAATAAGCAAAAATTTAATAGCATGCAAAATGTTTCGATGAAAGTCTACTTTAGTCTACCGGAGGAAAAGTGCAATTTGCATGTTACCTACTTTACATTACTAAATTTTAGGTGAACTAATAGGAAGCCGTTTATTATTATTTTGAGAATCTGTTCTGTAAGTTTGTGAGTGGAGTTTATTTAATGCACTCCATCCACCTTCATCATAACGTAAGAATTGCAGAATTTCAGATTTTTTAGTAAAAGAGTGATCAAAAAACTAGTAACTCTTGACGTGAGCGACGTAGGGCGTAGACGGCGGAAATTATCTGATAACGTCACTGTCAGAATTCGCTTTGAGTGAAAATTTCAGCAGTCTAGGACCTACGTCTCTCAAGGCAAGGGCTAGTAGATCGGAAAAGTTTTTGTTCACACGTTATATTGACAGTTTTTACGAATTCCGTCAGTAACTAGGGGTTCACACTGAAACATTATTAAATTTCATGTTAGTAAAGTCGTAGGTATGTATCTATCAGAAAAAACGAGTACAGTGACGTGACTTTAGACACACGTTTTTCCATCTAAAATATTTAAAAATGCTTGTGTCGAAAGTCAATCACTGTACTCGATTTTTCTGATCACGATGGTACGTATATGCCAGCAAGGTGGTGCATACAACTTGTCCCAATACAAACTTTATTTTATTAAGCAAGCATTTTTGTTATTTTTGTGGGTGAGCACTTAATTGCATGTTATTAAGCTGATCGTAAATAACAGTAATTAGCGCTCTTTCAAATACCAATCGATTTTGCACGCAACAAAAGCCGCCTAAAGGAAGTTCTACATTATGTGAGTAATTACCCCAAGTCATGATGTTTCGATATTCAGCCGCCGGGCATCCGCTGGATCGCAATCACGAAGAAAATGAATCGCCCTAAGATTTGACCTTAGAGATTACTTAATTAAAATACGAGAGTCAAATGAATGTGAATATATTATGGCACCGTTGTATGACACGTCTTCGGCGTATATTCCTGAACTTGTAAATACTTGTGAATATAGAAAAAAAATAAATGTTGTGATTTTTCGAGTCGTAATAAAGACTTTATTTATTTTAAAACGGCGTGTTTTATTTTGCCTTTCTTTGCAGCTCCCGAAGTGTTGGGTTATGAAGCCTACGGCCACGCAGCGGACTGGTGGAGTCTTGGAGTAATCTCTTGTTTGATGCTGACCGGCAAGGTAAGATGCGTCTTTTTGCACTCACCGTGCAACATTCCAGCGGTCAAAGACCGCGAAGCAAAACCAGACCAAATAAGGGAATCGCGCGATAGAAACCCGAAGCTATTGTAAAACTTTATTGAAAGCCTTAAATACAAATCTTAACAGCTAAGTGGAATCTGGAAATAAAAACGATGCGGTTTTTACAGCGAAACAGTCGAGGGGTGTTTTTTATAAGTTTTATTGTCATAAATTAAAAATTTAAACATCGAGGTCCGGTGGACCCAATTATTCTATTTTAAGTGGAAAGTTGAACGAAAGGGCCGGCGGATCTCGTCAGTCGTGTTACAAGATTGTATGGGTTGAAAATCAATTCAAGAACTCGCACTAGGCTCCGGTAGTTTTTCCGGTAACGCCGCCTCTGGTTTGATTTCTTTGACTGCGTCTTGTTTTACTTCGTCTTTTTTGATTTCTTCTTTTGGTGCTTCTACTGGTTTGATTTCCTCCGCTTTTGCTTTTTTCTCCGGTTCGGCGGGGCCTTTGTCAGTGGCGGGTTGGGGTTCACTAATTTCGGGTTTCTCGTCAGCGGCGGGTTTGTGATCATCGGAATGTTTGTGATCGTCAGCGGGTTTGGCTTGTTCAGGTATTGAAGCGGGGAGTGCCAGAGGTTTTTCAGGTTCTTGCGTCGTAGCGGCTTCGCTTTGGGGGGCCGCTGGGGGCGCAGATTCTTCAGCTATTGCCGGTGAGGACTTGGCAGCTTGAATCACGTCGAGTTTGCTTTCAGTCGCCGATCTATGAGCAGGGACATGTTCGTGTTCTTTTTTTCCTTCGTCGATTTTTTTCACTTCAGGGACTTGTTCACTTGGTTTTGCGTCCAAAGCTGGTTGTTCAGGTTGCTCGGTTTGTATTTCTTGTTGGGGTTGTGCTTGTTCAGTGGCGGAGGAAGTAGTTTCACCCTGAGCCGAGGCCTCGGTCGTCGACGCCTCAGTTTCGGAACTTTCCGCACTAGGTCTATCCGTCGTTGGTCTTGGTGGTTCGCTTGCGGGTCGCTCCGAAGATTCCTCGGACGATGACGATTCCGACGATGAGGAATCGCGGTGAACTTCCTCGACGGACTTTGCCACGGAGGAATAATCGGCAATGACTAGAGGCACACCGGATTTGTTTTCTTCATTATCGGCAACCGGAAACGCCAGCGCCGTCGCTAACAATAAAAGCCCGACTATCACTTTCATTCTACAAAAAAAAAAATTAGTGTTAATGAAAAATGCTACGGCAGCGCTTCTCTCGTTTGTATAAGGTCAACAAACGATGAATTAGGCGCGAATTAAATAATTGCAGGAAGGAGCGATTGTGCGCCTTGGCGGTTTCAATTCGTTTCAAGGTTGACGGTGATTTTTTCGGAAAAAAATGCAATTGTTGCGTCAGATCTGATATTGTTTTAAATGTCAAAAAGGAGCGGTTCGCGGCCTGATCGCGCGTTTGAATCTTTAAATTGCGCACCTACCTGGATGTGTTATCTTGGGGTAATAGAAGTACAAACACAACACTGGCCACTCTAAGAGTTTGCTAAGCGGTCAGTGGTGGACATTTATATAGGTTGCCATCCCCCCTCACCAACGGCACTAGGTGCATCTTCGTTTCTAACATATCCTAAGTCGCGAATCGGATCGCAGGAAATAATATACTGTTAGCTCCCGAACACGACTCTGCCGTATAACTATTAATGGCTAAAAGTCTTCGCGATAATTATCATTCCACCTCAAAAGATATGATATGATTTTATAGTGTTTTAGTTGCAAAACCCATCTTCGAATAAAAAGTTTATTCAATTCTCACTTTTGATTTTTCGAATAAGTACACATATAAACTTATGTACATTCTCTCACTGAGTGACTATAGTCGGCGAATCTTCGGCTTTCGTATACAGCATCCTGCAACAGTGCGTCGGGCTTCCATAACACCTCTAAACCATCCAAGTTAATAATTTCGTTCATGTGCATCCTAAACTGGAAAAGACCCTATGCAATAAGCGATTGCCTGTGCCCATCTCTACCAAATTTTAAATTTTAGTAAGCGAGGGGTAGATGAATGCTTGGTGGAAAAATGAAAAGTGGTATCTTCCAGTTTCCGAGAAAAAAAATCGTGAAAAATACCATTTTCGGAGCCCAAATTGGTTTAGAGCCACATAAAAATGGCACCGCTTGGAAAAATTTCTATATTTTTGTATTCAATGTTGTAAGAACACTTTATTGTATCTTCACAACAAAAAGCAAAGTTCGGAATCGTCTAGATCCTGATTTTTCCTGGGCCACTATCAATCAGAAAAACATTTTTAAATGTACAGTGAGGTTCAAAAATTTTTGACGTGTCAAAGTTGTCTTTTTTTAATAGAATGAATAATTTAGCATACATATTTATAATCCCTTTCGAACCTTTGTTCATCCCTAAAATGTTACGGCTCTTGAATCTTTGGTTTGCGTCACTTTATTTAAAAATTCGTCATTTACGCCGGTGCAGTTTTTATGAGCAGCAACTAAAATTGAATCGCAAAAAACGTCAAATCTTTACGTTTCAGGGTCCTGGGTACCCAAAAAAGTGGTTTTTGAAAATATCTGTATGTGTAAACACGCTACAACCCAAACTACTGGACCGATCTGGCCGAATTTGGTATGTGCAAATTGTACGATTTAGGAAAGAACTGGTTAGACTTTGGACCAAATCGACCCACGGAAAGTGCCATTTTTGCACATCAATTACAAATTTTAAAGCAAACCCCCATTCTTCACGTCACCATATGAAAACTCTTCAAATTCTGCTTCTAAAAATGTATTGACACTTGGTGCCCTTTTGGTTAAAAATCCGGGTGGTGAAAAAAATCTATGTAAAATTATATATTTTTATTATGGAATTTGATAACCGATATTGTACAGGGTGATCCAACCGTTTTGTCCCACTTTTAAATTGGAATATCTCCGTTGTCTTATGAGTTAGCAGGTTGAATCAAAAAATGGATCATAGAGTAGACCTTCATATAGATACAAATTTTTCAAGGTCAAACTTCGTCTGCGGAAAAAAGCTAAGTTTTTTAAAATGGAACACCCGGTATATTTTGCATGTTTTGGTTAGATCTGATCATTCTAAACAAGTTTTGTATAGCTTACTATAGCTCTAATTCTAACCGTTCGGCGGAAATTTTGAAATTTGTAGCGCGAACGTTGGCATTTTGAAAATCTCGAGAAAAAAAATAAAACTAAAAAAATTTAAAAATTGATGCCCTGTTAATGAAGAGTATTTTAGATAATTTATGTGGTAAATTTCATTTTGAAATCTTAAATGGTTAGCCCGGTACAGTCAGTGCCAACGTTCGCGCTACAAATTTCAAAATTCCCGCCAAACGGTTAGAAGTAAAGCTATAGTATGCTATACAAAACTTGTTTAGAATGATCAGATCTAACCAAAAAATGCAAAATATACCGGGTGTTCCATTTAAAAAAATGTAACTTTTTTCTGCAGACGAAGTTTGACCTTGAAAAATTTGTTTCTATCCTAGTTTCTGTATACCAAACAAAACTTGAAGGTCTATTCTATAATCCACTGTTTGATTCAACCTTCCAACTTGTAAGACAACGGAGATATTCCAATTTAAAAGTGGGACAAAACGGTTGGATCACCCTGTACCTAATCGGAAACCTTAGTGCCATTTTTTCGAAACATTACATTTTAGTGGTAAAAAGGCTCATTTTTGAATTTATTGTAGCAAAATGTCATTGTAGGTGTGAAAAACATTTTTAACTCTTTGTGCTGTTTTGAATTTGCCGCTTCCTCGGGATGGCGACGGGGACTTCATACGCCTCAGATTGCGCATCTCCCAGTCCCACTAAGCGGAGAGCGGTCACTTTGCATTTGTTCAATTTGCGGATCGGTCGATCGAGTCGAGGATGTTTTACGCACAACCTGCTATAATTTTTCGAAAAGTGTCATTTTAGGGGTGAATTTCAAATCTATGTTAAATCATTAATTTTTTTGTTTATAATTGTTATACTAGTTGGTTAAACGGTTAAAGTTAATTGCTACAATTACAAATTCTGTGAAAAAGTAGAAGTTTCTACCGTCTCCGAGACTGCCAATTTTTTCTCTTTTTCACTCTGTACATTTCTAATCAGATTAATGTAGAATTTATAAGCGAATATTTTAACCGATTTGGCTTAAAATTATGCACATGGAGATTATATTGCAAGTCGAAGAGCTAAAAAATGTATGGAGACCATCCAAAACAAGTTTTTGAAAAATTTATTGTCACCGTATTAGAAAGCTCTTCAAGTTCTGGTTTTAAGGAAGACAAAATGTACTCACATTTAGTGCCCTTTGGGTAAAAAAATCGAAATTTTGTAATAATGCTAAAGACACAGTTTGAGCTAAGCTCAAACTATAGGTACTGGATCGATTTGGCTGAAATTTGGTAAATGCCATTTAGGCATATCAATTATTTTAAAATTATAAATATAAGACACGGAAATCGAAGACCCACGCAATGGGGAGGTTCCAGCTGCTTCTCTGCCGCCTTTTTTTGTAATGAAAACATGTTAATTGTTTTCATTCGTTTCCGAGTTATTTGAAAATATTACAACTTTTCTTGTTTGCGGACAATTGTTACTTAGGTATATAAAATATTAATATAATGTAATGTTCAAACTGATCTTTATTTTGGATTATGAAAAATTTAATGTGTTCTTGAAAAGACATTTCTGCTCACTTTAACTTTTGGCATCAAAAATATGTGTCTACGAACAAAGATTCTCATTAATCAAGGTCAGGACTAATAATTGTATAAGTTAGTACCTACGACGATATACAGTCAATATTCAAAATGTCGCCCCTTCTAGCCTAACACAAATTAAGAAGACCTCCTTCACTTTCCTTTTCATTTTAGCGATTTTAAGATCGCGAAATAACGAAAGGTTTGGATAGTTTCAATTTTGAAATTTCTAAAATTGGCTATGGTATCTGTGCGAAAGTCTTATACGTTCGTATGTATCCAATGAACACGTTCGATATTTCAAATAAAATGTTAAGGTTAGTGGAAAATGTGCTCATGAACAAATTAAATTTATCATAGACCAAAATGAAAGATATTTTGAACATTTACTGACTGTACCTACTATACACTATTAGTCTGACTGAATGCTTATATCACAATTTTAGAAATTAAAAATTGTCTGCATATAAGTAATTTTTTATTATTTGCGAATAACTCGAAAACGGATGAAAATAACCAACATAATAATGTTTGTATGTATTACGAAAAACATTTGTTTTTAAATTCTACATTAACCCGACTAAAAATACAGGGCGTTACATTTGAAAATATTTTCAAAAATGAGCAGCATAGAAGCGGCTGGAACCTCCCTATCGCGTGGGTCTTTGATTTCTTTGTACCATCAGAATTTACTGATCTTTCCAATGATGACATAAAAAATGAGGCCTTGCAGTTAAGATTTAGAGTTGATATGCCAAAATGGCACTTCCCGTGGACCGATTGCTTTCAAAAATATTTCAGCTATAAGCATGCACATGAACCAAATTCCTAACTTGGATGGGGCGCTGTGAGTATAAGTAAAAATTCATTCCTAAATCTATATTCCGAGAAAAAGAATTCGGAACATCAAATGGGAATTACCTCCTTATTGTGCTTTCTTCGATTCAAGATATGAAGGATTTGTCCCGTAAATATGTCAGAACAAGTAGTAATGAACCGCTCACCTCGTTCTTTAATTCGAAGATCACGACGACCGTCATATATTTTGACGCTTATATTCACCTTCTTTATTCTCGTGCTGCTACTATTATGTATTATGATATTAGAATATTTTGAAGGGCTAAAAGTTGCACAGTGGGTCTTCAAAACAACATAAGCATTGTGTTTCTGTGTTTCAATGGCGTAGAAAGGAAGCTCAGAACGTCTGCAAAATCTGTGAAATTGATATAAATTTAATAAAACGAACATTGTCACGAAGTCTTGCCTCTGACCACACCACTGCTGTGTTCAAATGTTTTTATTTTATGTGATGGTATTTAATATTAGTAGGTACATACTAGTAGGTACCCCAGAGAAAAAATTTCAAAAAGCGGGCGTCATTTTGGTTTCCCTGGATGAAATTTGGGGTGCTGCTTGTTAAATCGTTTCTTAGGGCTTATAGAGTCACTGTACAAAGGGCCAAAGGCGCTTGCTTTCTTCATTAAATGCACGTTTTCTTCGCCTACCGCTTCGACTGTTTAGATATTCGCTCGCTTGCTCACTCACTCTGTCCTTCGGTTAACCTGAGAACGGATTAAAATTTCGGGCTGAAACTTGGTATGCAGCTTTGTTTCCCGAAAAGTAAGTAAGACGGGCCATATCGGACCAAGGGTGTGGAAGTTAGCCGTGAAAAAACGAAAAACCATTACTTAATTGCAATAACCTGAGAACCAGTGCAAAATCGGACAGATGGGGAGGAAATTAGGGGTTGCAACTCGGAAGTTCCCCCTAGTAAGTATTTTTGGAAATGCACGTCATTCGATAGCTATCCATGAACGGTTCAAAAAATATATGTTATCCATTTTTACGAAAAACCACCTTTAAAAGTGCTGCAACCCTTATGCAGAAACACAAAAATACGAGATCTCAAACATTACTCCACGCTCAACTCCGGCATTTAAATCAGGTTTAAAAGAGTAAACCCTCTGTTGAAAGCACAGGAACACAAAAGGCAGCGAAAGAGTGGAGAAAGCTTTCGAGATCGGTTAAATTGGAAAAAAGTTGTGTTTTTCAGTGTAGGTAATTTAAGAATTTGAAGTTTGGTTCCTGAAATATTGTGAAAAAAGAAAAGTTTTGGTCAACTTTTTTTGACAATTTTTTTTTATTTCACCAGAATTCGTTTGATTTGCTGTGCCTAATGCTTCCCAAACCTTTCTCGTCGAGCAAAAAAGAATGTTAACTATCATCATCACACGGAACTTGTAATAATTCGTTATTATAATCACGCTAACCGTGATGGAAGTTGTCGAGAAGCGCACAGAACAACAATTAAGTATTATTTGCAAGGTTTTTCCCTGGGACGAGAAGACCTCTAAAACGTGAGTAATTTCTCGGAACTAATTGCTTCAAATAAATTAATAATTACTGTTTGTCTCCATAACATCTTCGCGTTCATGATATGATACACGATTTGGTACACGTGTTTTAACACCACACCATACGTTGAAGGAGTTGAGTAAAAAGGTACTTACCTAACTGCGTGCGTTTTCTTGATTTTCCCACTTGTCCTCTATAAATACAGGGTGTCTCAGAATTATGGGGGGACAACATCTAATCACAGCTTCCTTACGTAAAAGTAAGAGAAAAAGTAAGAATAGGTACGTTTTAACCTCCCCAACTCCATCACAATTTAAAAAAAATGGGAGGTTACTACAATCACTAAAATTTTCGAATTTGAGATAGCACCAGATCTTCACGTTTTGGGGTCTCAGGAACCCAAAAAAGCGGTTTTCAAAATGTGTCTGTGTGTGTGTACGTACGTACGTACTACGTACGTTTGTAAACACGCCACAGCCAAAACTACTAGACCGATTTAGCTGAAATTTGGTGCGTAGGCATCTCATAACCCAACTTAGATCTGAAAAGCTTTTGGAGCCAATCGCGCAACTAGAAATGCCATTTTGGCACATCAACTTTTAAATTTTAAATGCAAACCCCCATTTTTCACGTCACGATAGGAAAGGCCTTCAAATTCTGCTTCTAAAAATGTATTCACTCTCAGTGCCCTTTTGACCAAAAATTAAAAAAAAATTGATTTTTATCGGACTTTAAAATCGCGGTACAGCCCAAACCCCTGAACCGATTTAGCTGAAATTTTGCACATGGGGATTGTATTACACGTCGAAGAGCTGAACAAATTTTGGATTCAATCGGCCCACGAAAAGTGCCGTTTTGGCACACCAATGTCCAACTTTAAATTATTCACTTATTTAACCATCCAAAACAAGTTTTTGAAAGATTTATTGTCACCATCAGAAAGGTCTTCAAATTCTGGTTTTAAAGAAAATGCAGCAGTGAAGCGGCTGGAACCTCCCCATCGCGTGGATCTTTGATTTGTGTTTCTAGCCGAATTAGCACAGAAATTGTATAAGACTGGTTTCAACGACGGTTTTAGAACTGCCTAAAAAGGACTTACTTATACCTACTTTTCTCTGATGAATGTTTCAATTTGTATGTTCTAAAAAAGTTCTAAAACCATCATGGAAACCAGTCATACATTTTCTTTGCTAATTCGACTAGAAACCCAAGTCAAAGATCCACGCGATGGGGAGGTTCCAGCCGCTTCACTGCTGCATGTTTGTCTTAAAATGGATTATGTGGAAGCTATGCCTCCCCAAAAGGACATCCCAAAAATCAGTTTTTTGGAATTTCCTCAAACATTATGAGTAATATCAGTTTGAAATTTGGAGCATAACTTAGCGATATAAAGTTCTTCATTGTGAGTTTTTTTCAGGTTTTCAGTAACATCAAAGGTGTGAGTGAGTTCTTAAGGGGCCTTACACATTTTTTGAATTTTTTTTTGTAATTATTTTTTTTTGACAAAGTGATAAGAAGACTATCATCGTCAGTCTACAATTCACCAAAAAGTACTCTTGTTGCATGTGGTTAAGATGCATTGTTTTCGGGTTAAATGCTCTTCATTAATTTACTGCAGGAGAATTACAAAATAAATCCGATTGAAAACTTTAATAGTTCTAGATGGAATCAACTTTAGATAATGTAGCATCCTTTTAAATCTTAAAATAAAGCCCTGCATCTTATTAAACGACAATTTTTGAATTTGGGGATAATTCAGTTTTAGGCGTATTTTATCAAACCTAAATGCGATCAAACGTAAAAGGGTATAGTGTGCCGTCATAAATTCCGACCGAGTGTTTGTTGTATCTAAGGGTTGGACATCACATTTAAGTTTGATTCCAAGTAAAAATAATGAAAATTGCAGAAAAATTGTTTTCATATTTTTAAAAGTTAACTGTAAGACCGTGCATTCTAGCGATATTTAGCAAGAGTACTTTTTAGTGTATTGTGGAACGCCGTGACATTCTTATTGCTGGTTTAAAAAAAAGCGCGCACGGAAAAAAATAATGTAAAAAATGTGTAAGGCCCCACCACTCTGATGTTATGTACTGAGAACCCGAAAAATATTCAGAATGATGAACTTTATGCTCCAAATGTCAAACTGATAGTTATAATTTTTGAGGAAATTAGAGAAAACTTATTGTTAGAGTACCCTTTTGGGGGGCATAGCTCCCACATAATCCATTTCACTTTTTCTTACTTTTTGTCTTATTTTCACGTAATGAACCTGTGATTAACCGTTGTCTCTATAATTATGAGACACCCTGTATATCTACGTACATACTTACTATGAGAAATCAGCCAAGTAATGACTAATGATGTCGATTGTGAGTTGTGACGCCATACCGTAACTGCGAGATTGATTATTATATGGAATTTATTTTGACGTGAGAGCTCCTTGTTGCTGTAAAATTGAATTAATAAATGCTAATAAAATCGGATATCCTTTCTCAAGCGGCTCGGTGCCGAACAGAACAATACTAATTGGATAATGCTATCCTATCCTCTCTCCAATAAATGTAATAAGATAATGATTTAATGTTCGGAAGGAGGACGAAACGAGCCTTGTCGCCGAAAAACCTATCCGGAAAAGGTCAAGCGATGACCCTTTTAGATAAAAAATTTCCTTGGGGAAAACCACGTACCTAACACCGAAAATAACTATGTTTTGACCTTATTTCGATGTTATCAGAATTCGAGACAGCGCGGGTTGAGTCATCGTATGGACATTGCCATTGTCAAGGATAGGATTAAATGGCGAGATTGAAATGCGTCAAAGCCGACACACCCTGAATAATATTTAGCCACAATTAATTTTCATTTGGTTCATTGCGTATGTAATTAGAATCGTCTTTATTCTTCCAATTTCGGTGGCTGGCTATCGAAACATGGCATTTTCGAGAGAATGTTGTGGTGATAAATTAAGTCCTTGTCAAATTGCGATAGTTTGCGAAATTGACCTTTCTATACCTTTTCAATTAATTTTATATTTATCTTCAGCTGCGTAAAAGTGGCACGTTTTATTATCTCCAGGAAATGCCAGGTTGTTTGTACTTAGGTAGGTACTGATGGCTTTAGAGGGAACAGGTAATCATTAATCAGATTGCATTAGAATGGAGAACACGTGTATGCGTCGATTTATAATCGAAAAGGATTCTGAATATGCAACCAATAGGAAGAACGTGAGGTGAGGGTACCTAGCTCCAGTTAGAAGCAGCAAAGTGAACCTTTTTTATGTTCTACAACAAAAATGATAGCTACGTATACAATCATGTACATTTCGGGTTTTTCCAACCGGAAGCATTAAGGATGACTTTTGAACCCGTTTAGTGGCATTGCACATTGCACGAATGGTTATCAACTACGAGTCAAAATGGTAGATTATTTTTGGCCGAAAAAAATCTACCATTTGACAAGAAGTGCATCCATGAGGACTCAACAAGACAACCAAGAGACTACAAATCGTATTTTGCAGATGATTTTATAAATTAAAGTATTGAGTAAGTAGTGTCAAGTTGACGTTGTAGTATCACTGTAATCAGGATTTGATTGGTTACTGGTATACTTGCTGCTTTGGATTGGTTCAACACTAATGTATAAAATAATCAGAACGATCGCACCACATTCTTATCGAGTACCTAACTATTCGTCTTCATAATCTGAAGCCACACGTATTTTGCAAAACTCCCAGAGTTCAACAGTTCTCAAGTTATAAGAGATTTCAGTGTAGAATTATTTCGTAAAGCCTTGTTCACATCGACTTAAATTAGCAAACATTAAGAAATTAAAGGCAATCTCCAAGGAAATGCCATAGAAACTGTACGTCGTTTCGTTACCAAGGTTGTGTCATTACTCATTAATTCCTTAATTTACGTAAATTTAAGTGGATGTGGACAAAACTTGTAAGGTAAATTAATAAGAGTTTTTCAAACCTTTTGGGCTATATTGGGGTGGGAGTTGGGTGAAAACTGAAAGAAATTACAATTTTTTTAGACAGCGTTCGCCGAGGGGCGGTTCACTACTCGAAGTAGGTGTACACTTCAGTTCGAAGTACTCGAAATACCTGTCGAAGTACTCGAAGTACATTTCGAAGTACTGGAAGTACTCGAAGTACTCGAAGTACATGTCGAAGTACTCGAAGTACATGTCGAAGTACTTTAGGGTGGAGCTAAGAAGTTTGCAACTGCGCATGCGTTAGAGTATGTGCGCCTGCGTACAACCGTTTGTGCATGTTACTGAAACAGCTGATCATGCTCCATTACCTATCATGCTTGACCAACTGGATGGAATCCTCGGATGACGGTAATTTAAAACTCCTTAGCCCTAAGTTTTGTACATTAATATTGATAAATATACAGGGTAGGTAATTTTTCGAATGCTCACCATTGGGATATCCTAAACAGTAAAAGATACGGGGTTGGTTAAATTAGAGAATAGTTGCGCTATTTCTTGACCACTAAGAATCTGAAGAGAAATTCCAAATATTTTGATTCGTTCCTGAGTTATCACAGAAAATCGGAAAATTGACAATTTAAAGAAAAACTAATATCTTCCTAACGCTTGATGTTATTAAATGAAACTTGGAACTTTTATATTTTTGACAGCTGTCAATTGAATGGCATTAACAGAAATTTTCTAGGCCTTCTAGATGTTGAATAAAGACGGTCAACTTCTCTTTTTCTTATGAGCGCCATATTGAATTTTAACACCGCCGGATACACAGAACAATTAGCTTCTCAAAAATGTAACCAACATTGTTGACGTTTTTGAAAAAATATGTGAAAGCCTGAGTCACACGACCGCAAGACGTATTTATTAATGTTGAATTCAATTGTTTTCACATGTTATAATAGCGATTAACGAAGTCGGCGTACTTTTTTGCTATTGTTTTTCATCTAAATTTAGGCTGATTTTACACATTATATTTAAACCAATTTTCAAATTCTGACATCTGTCAAAAAAGTTTTTTGTGTAGGTATTTGATGGTGTCAAATTTCAATATGGCGGTCATAAAAGAATAAAAGAATTCAAAATCTAGAAGGACTAGAAAATTTCTGTCGATGCCATTCAATTGACATGTGTCAAAAATATAGAAGTTCTAAATTTCATTTAAATAACATCAAAAGATTTTTCGCGATAACTCAGGAATGAATCAAAATATCGGGAAATTCATTTAGATAACTCGAAGTATTCGAAGTACTTGTCGAAGTACTCGAAGTACTTGGCGAAGTACTCGAAGTACTTGGTCGAAGTACTCGAAGTACTTGGTCGAAGTATTCGAAGTACTCGAAGTACTTGTCGAAGTACTCGAAGTACTTGTCGAAGTACTCGAAGTACTTGTCGAAGTACTCGAAGTACTCGAAGTACTCGGTCGAAGTACTCGAAGTACTCGAAGTCCCATCAAAATATCAAAGTACTTCGACTAAAGTCGAAGTAGGTGTACACATTTTAGTGAGTGAACCGCCCCTCGGCGTTCGCAGTAAAGGCGTGAGAATGCGAGGTTTTTTTCGGGACCGACAAATTATTAATTGTAATAACTCGAGAACCAGTAGAGATATTATACTGAAACTTGATATGCGCTTTTGACGTGCAAGTCTGTTGAAGGTGAGGGGGTGTCAATTTTGGTGAATGAAATTTAGGGGTTGAAAATCACAAAAATACGAAAACTTCTCAAATATTTTGCACATGGAGGTCTGAAACCACATATATTTTGATATGATTTGATAATGGATAGTTTTTTTCTGCAAAATGAAACAGAAAGGGGCGCAAATCAGGGGTTGAAACTCGAAATTTCACATATACGTGTTGCTTGAAATTCAAGCAATTCGATAACTTTTAATCAATGGCCCAGAAAAAGTTATGAGCATATATTTAGCCCTTAGACCCGTAGATCACCTACGACAGGAAGAGAAAAAAATTGCACCTCTAAAACTCAACCCCTTCAACCTTGAAGCAAAAAATTCACTTAGAGGAAATGTAACCCTTGGACCACTTATTACCGGAGGAAAGTAATTGAACACAAAAAATTGCACCCCTGAAACTCGCTCCCTTCAACCCCCAACCACAAAAAAATGACTTGGACGGAATTTAACTCTTTTACCGCTCACTATCACAGGAGACTATTTTCATTGCAAAAAATTGTACCCCCAAGACCCACAGTCTTCAACCCTCGAACACAAATAATTGACTTGGATGAAATTGAGCCCTTGGACTATCTATACAACAGAAACAGACTAACTGAACGCAAAAAGTTGCAACCCCGAAAACCACCCCCTTCAACCTCCAAATACGAAAAATTGACAAACATAAATAATTGACTCGGTGGCAATTTAACCCTTAGACTACTTGTTACTGGAAGATACTAATTGAGCGCAAATGAATTTAAGATTTGGACCACTGTTATTAAAGGATAGGTACCAAGTAAGCGCCCCCGATACCCACTCCCTGCAACCCCTGAAGATAATAATTGATCGGAAAAAATTGCACCCCCTTCAACCCCCAACACAAAAAATTGACTTGGTGGAAATTTGATGCTTGACCATATGTACTTACAACCGGAAGATACTGATTGAACGCAAAAAAATTCATCAATTGATATACCCTCACGAATTCTTTATCATGAGCTTATGCTTCAGCACTAGTACTAGGTGCAGATTACATCTGCACCCAAAACCACCAATTCCAACTTGATATAAGAATCATTCAGGGTGAATAAACATCTAGGTACAGAGTTACACATCGCATTGATATATATCTATCGTTGGCTTTTTGATTTAAGTTGTACATAAATTGAGAAGATTAATCTGCATTTTTAATTTAAGTCGTAAATTAAGCTAATAATCTGTATAATTTACAACTTAAACAAAAATGGCTACCGAGTTTTCATCGTCTCTGTACTTTTTCTTGCAAATTATGCGATTCAGAGCCTTGGAAGAAAATTCACAAAAAAGTTAGGGATGGATAAATTTTCATTTTGAAGGACATTTTGGAAAAAGGAAAGAACGACCTTCAATCCTATCTAAACGCCACTGTCATGTGTCAACGGGTAACGAAAAACCTTTGGCCGAAATAATTGTGTTATATGAAAATCCTTAGGAAGGACACTGATGGTGCGAATTAAAATCTAATGAGTGGTATCGACGACCTCAACCTTCAGCTACGTCGAGAATAAAACTAAAAAAACATTGCACAAAACCTAACGAAGATATACAAAAAAGAAAAGTGTCCGGTTTTTTATAGGTTACCCTTTATAATTTAAGTGGATGTGGACACAGCTTAAGGTAATTTAATAAGAGTTTTGCAATACTAAAATTGCTTTATTCATTTATATCGCTTATAATTTGAGGACTGTTAAGCCTTGGAAGATTTTAAAAATACTAGTTTTAGGTTCTGAACAGTAATGTTTCATTAAAATATAGTGCGGGCGTTCTGAGACATCCTGTATAGTTTCTATGCATAAACTTTTATAGGGCGACATATTGGCTGTTATAGGTAATTAAATGCTGTCCTTACTACTTTCAAAGTTTCCTAATAATGATTGGTTGAGTAGGTAAGAGCTATGAAAGAGCAGCTTTCTGTACTGCGATGGTCGCTTAATAGTGTTTCATCAAGACAAGAAATCTTGTCTCGAGGGTCATTTCTTATCTTGTCTTGAATTTAAAATAAAGATTGAAACTCATTCTTGCCTCGACAAGAGTCTTGACATTCACTTTCTTGTCTTGAGCTCAAAATTCTTGAAATTTCTTGATCTTGAATTCTTCGTCGAGGATTTAACTGTGTTTGGTGAAGCTGTGTTTACAACTTACATTTGAGTTGACTACTTCAAAATATGCGTCTTATGAGGTTCTATAAGTGTGCAAGTCTCCACCTATAAAAATAATGGAAATATAATAATAATATGTTTATTTTTCTTAAGTTCTTCTTCAGTCTGACACACTGTATTTTGACGCCTCGATCTAATGATGCACATGCACCACCACCAAAAGAAAACCTAAATTATTTATTTTAATCTTTAAAAATTGACCCTTTATTGAAATCCAATGAAATGAAATTATGAAATTTTCGAAAAGCGTCAAGAAAATTCAGAAATCTTGTTTCTTGAAAGTTTTGCTCTTGTCTTGTCAATAATTTTGCACATTCTCTCTTGTCTTATCTCGAATTCAAGAAAAAATCAAGACAAGATCTTAAAAACTTCTTGATCTCGTGAACCACTAGTCGCTAAATCTGTAGGATAGAAACAGAAAGAAAACTTTTATAAAAGCTGTGAGTACTATAATTGTAGACAAATTAATTTCACAAAAGCAGGTTTTCAAATATTTTAGGAGTTATGTTTTGAAATGAATTGTCTACTTAAAATGAAGAGCTCCTGGGAGCCTAAAAATCTTCTCTTCAGCAAGTCCGTCTCTGACCTCTGCAAGATTTTTACCTTTACAAATTCGCTTGTAGTGCAACAAGCACTGATGAGGAGATAGAGGATGTGCCTTAGTGACCTTGCACGGTCAATGCTTCTGCGATGGGGCCGCGTGCTCTTGCTGCAACATGAAGACGCTGCTGCACGCCGCTCACCATCACCTTTCTTGTAGAGTGGACTTGCAGCGGCCAGTGGCGTTGCTTATTGCCATTTATTTTCATTAATTTTTCCTGCGATGAGATATAAAATATAAAGGGACAGTTTTCTTTTTTATATATCTTCGTTAGTTTTTGTGCGATATTTTTTAGTTTTGTACTCGACGTAGCTGAAGGTTAAGGACGTCGATACCACTCATTGGATTTGAATTCGCACCATCAGTGTCCTTCCTAAGGACTTTCATTTAACACCATTATTTCGGCCAAAGGGGTTTCGTTACCTTTTAACACATGACAGTGGCGTTTCGACAGGAGTGTAGGTCGTTCTTTCCTCTTTGCAAAATGTCCTTCAAAATGAAAATTAATCCATCCCTAAATTTTTTGTGAACTTTCTTCCAAAGCTCTGAATCGCATAATTTGCAGGAAAAAGTAGAGACGATGAAAACTCTGTAGGCATTTTTGATCTAAGTTGTAAATTGAGCAGATTAGTCTGCATTTTTAATTTAAGTTGTAAATTAAGCTAATAATCTGCATAATTTACAACTTAAACAAAAATGGCTGCCGAGTTTTCATCGTCTCTGTACTTTTTGTTGCAAATTATACGATTTAGAGCCTTGGAAGAAAATTCACAAAAAATGTAGGGATGGATTAATTTTCATTTTGAAGGACACTTTGGAAAAAGGAAAGAACGACCTTCAATCCTGTTTAAACGCGACTGTCATATGTCAATGGGTAACGAAACCCCATTGGCCTAAATAATGGTGTTAAATTAAAGTCCTTAGGAAGGACACTGATGGACCTTCAGCTACGTCGAATAAAAAACTAAAAAACATTGCACAAAACCTAACGATACAAAAAAGAATATAAATGAAAATATGATTCGAATTCCTGAGTCTTCTAGGATTCTTTGAATTGAGAAAAAATGGCAAAACAGAATCTCGTCCGCCACTGTACCTTCTATTTATAGTCCTCGGACAGCTTGCTTACTTACAGGGCATAATTATTACACATTTACAGCTCTTTCTGCGATCGGCATGAGTTCTAACCCGTAATTACATATCAGAAAAAAGTTTTACTTTAGCGACTGTCTATACTTAGCTACGATTTTGCCGTCTAATTTTAGAAGTACAGTTAAGGCCAAGACGTTTCATTGCAGATTCCATCAAAGATCAAAAAGGAATGGTCCACTGGTTGCTTCCTGGGGATCATTAAATGCGAAATTTATCTCTTCCTATCACATCTAGCGACCTCTTATTAGTATGCTAATCCAGACTGCCAATTAAACTGGTTTAATGGGAATGTGCGAAATATGCCAATAATGCTTAAATCTGCAGGATACGGATCTGGTGGCGGGCTTTAATGGCAAATAAAACGGTGCAGTCGTAATTTCCTTCAAGTGCTTTGACTGGAAAATAAAAAGTTAAAAAATGGTGGATGCGACTCGAGGGTAGATCGTTCAACTTAGTTTGAGAGGCTATAAATAGATGGGCCCCCTCATCGGGTTAATTGGCGATGCCCTAAGTCGTTGAACTTGTGGTACTTCCTTCGTTTTCGGGGCCGGCAGACTAGATAAAAAAAGAAGCGTTTGATAGTAGGTAAAACGTGAAATTCCAATCTATCTTTGGAACCAGTTTGGCAATGACCTATTGACCTTCGAAGGTTCGGTCGTTATAACCGGCGAAATGTATTTTAAAATGGTCGAGAACAGCTTTTATCCGACCACCTAATAAGGATCAATTCAAAATTAGACATCGCGAATTTCTTGGGAGAATGGACTTCAAAGAACTTTCCATTAAATACCTATTTCGTACTTGGACATTGCAAAATTACGATTAGTTCAGTTGATAAGATGATAAGAAATGATTAATTGGTTGACTAAAAAATGTTATGTGCACCTCGACCCACGCATCTTGGCCAAAACACGACTTTGCATCTCTGTCCAGTGTCCTCGCCTGTTTCTCACTCGCTTTGCTCGTCTCGCAAGTTTCAGGGGCTCGTCCAGCAAAGTCGTTCTTTCGGAAATTACCAACAGAAAAAATTAAGAAAAAATCAAAATAATATAACCGTTCTTCTCTGTTTTTGAACTCCTGCTCCTTCAGCGTCCCATGCTTAGCCTTTGTCATATTTCACAACTACTGATTTCTATTTTGTAGCGCGTTCTAAGATCAAAATTAGGACTAAAAGTTTAGTAAGCATTTTTTGAAAAATCCATCCTAAGGGAGCTAGGGCCCCTCAAAAGGAGTAAAAATATTGTTATTTCTCCAATTTCTGAGGAACAGCTTACGATAGGGTCACGAAATTTTGAACTCTGTCGTAGATTTTTGTACTGAACAAGACCGATGTAATGGTTTTTGGCAAAAGTTTCAAGGACTTGCGTGAGTGGAGGGGCCGCGGGCATTTTTTTATCGAACTTTTTTGTACGACGTCTTGGGTCAATTATGAACACAAATTACATTTTTACGTAAGAAAGGTGCTCTAGTTGAAACTCGATAGCTCAGGCCGTTTTTGAGAAAAATCGATTTGAAGTTCTTTTTCCACGCTGAAAATGTGCAAAATTGATGGGATAGAGTATGGAAAATCCATTTTCTTGTGATTTTCTTTGGAATTTCAAGCATCTGAGATGCAAGTAGGTTAAACTTGTTTGTTTTTTGCTGATCACGCAGCATCTGATAATTTTAGGTATTTTGAGTGCCACAGTTACCCACTTTTATACCACGAAATTGAACTTTCAAATCGATTTTCTCCGAAAACGGTGTAAGGTATCGAGTTTCAACTGGAACATCTTTTTTACGTAAAAATGTACGGGGAATTCAAATTTGTGCTCACAATTGACCCAAGGTGTCGTACAAAAAATTTCGATACAAAAATGTCCGCGACCCCTCCACTCACGCACGTCCCTGAAGCGTTTGCCAAAAACCATTACATTAGTTTTGTTCAGCACAAAAATCTACGACAAAGTTCAAAATTGAGTGACCCTATCGTAAGCCGTTCTTCAGAAATTGAAGAAATAACAATTTTTTTTACCCCTTTTGAGGGGCCCTAGCTCCCTTAGGATGAATTTTTCGAAAAAGTTTATTAAATTTTTAGTCCTAATTTTGATCTTAGAACGCACTGGTAAAATATTGCAGCCTAGTTTATGATTATTTCTCCATTTTATCTAATTTGAACGTATTAGACAGAGAATGGCAGTAATTGTGGCGGGATATTAAAGCCGCTTCTGTGCTGCCTATTTTTCCTGAAACATTTGGTATTAACTTTTTTGTTACTGTCACCAGATACCATGCCAATGATATGCGTATTAGAATTTTTCTTATGCAAATCTGGAAATAATTAGAAGACAATGGTTTTTTGCATTGAGATGTTCTACTTTATGTAACTGTTTAACGTACTAAAAGTCTTGACAAATCCTGTGTGTGCGTTATACCCATTCTGTTGCAAATTTTATTCTCTTTCAGTTTAGTCACGAAAGAAATTCACGTAGGATCAAGGGTTTTCGAGATATAAAGGAAAAACCTCGGAAGCACCCACATCCTCCACCATTTTTTGAACATTGCAGCTAACCCACACAAGATTTGTCAGGACTTTTAGTATGTTGAACAGCACATAAGTAGAGCATCTGAAGGCAAAAACCATTGTCTTCTAGTAGTGTTGCAACTTTTCAGGAAAAGTTAAAATTGTTGAAATGTTCGGCCAACTTTTCCTGAAAAGTTCGGAAAAGTTGGAAAAATGGGAAAAGTTGGAAAAGTTGAGATTAAAAAAGTGACTCGTCAAAAATGAAGCGAAGGTGTGTACTAATAATGAAGGCCTTCTTAATTTCTACGCTCGCGAAGCAATTTATTCGAAAAACCGAATCGGCAAAAACATTAAATCTTTACGTTTCAGGGAAGCTTCTTCGAATTCTGCTCCTAAAAATGTATTGCGATGCCCTTTTGGCAAAAATCGGTGCCGTGAAAAAACGTATATGTATAATTATATATTTTTATAACTGGATTTGATAGCTGATTTTTTTTCCCGCCATTTTTTCGAAAAAGGTCTTTTTAGGGGTGAAAAACACAATTTTTTAAAATTGTATAAGGATGGCACGTTAGTTACCTACTGTAGGAATATATTTATAAATTCTATGAAAAAGTAGAAGTTTCTACCGTCTCTGAGATTGCTGGGTGTGGTGCAATACGATATTATTTGTTATATTTCTTCATTTTATGCTTGCTTACTTGGATATAAGGAATAAGGTAAAGAGATCATTTTCGAGCCTAATGGTAAGAATCCCCGTCTAAATTGATGAAATTATGTTCAAGAAACCATTATGCTCAACTTTTCCAACATTTCCAACTTTTCACATTTTTCAATGGACCAACCGAACCTTTCCAACTTTTCACTGAAATTTTCCAACTTTTCAATCGAACTTTTTCATGGTCACAATACTATCTTGTAGTTAATTCCACATTTGCATAAAAAAAATTCTAATATATACCTAATGGAAATGAAACTTTTGTCCTGCGTCACAACTAAAATAATTGTTACCGCTAATACAATTAATACCAGCTGTTACCAGTAAGGGCTATCCGAAAGGTAATTTTTCAAACTATTTTTGTAGGTATTCACATTGAACTCAAAATTCAAAATACGCCAACGGGGGAATTTTTTCATTTGTGCGTAAGACAAAAGTTTCATTTCCATTAGATATACGCATCAAATTTTTAGAGGACCCTATACAATAAGGCGACCGCTTGGTCCCACCTCTACCAAACTTTAAATTTTGGTAAGCGAGGAATAGATGTTTGAGGGGAAAATAAAAGTTTAGTCTACTAGTTTTCGAGAAAAGAAATCGTGAAAATTGCCATTTTCTCGGCCCAAATGTATTTAGAGCCACATACAAATGTGACCGCCTGGGAAAATTTCTATATATTTGTATTCAATCTTGTAAGTACACTTTATTATACCTCCACGCCAAAAATCTAAGTTTAGTGTCGTCCAGATCCTGATTTTCAATTTATTTCCTGTGCCACTATCGTGTAGGGCCCTTTATATTTTTTTCTGCGAAACAGAAGAAGCCATGAATGCAAGTATATAGTCATTCTATTGCAAATTTTATTCTCTTTCAGTTTAGTCACGTGAAAAATTCACGTAGGATCAACGGTTTTCGAGATATAAAGGGAAAACGTCGGCGGGACGCACGTCTTCCACCATTTTTTGAAGATTGCGGCTAACGCACACGCAGGATTTCTCATGACTTTTACTATGTTAAACAGTACATAAAGTAGAACATCTTCGCGCAAAAAACTATTGTCTTGTAATTATTTCCACATTTGCATAAAAAAATTCTAATACGACTGGACACATTTATTTGTCAGCAATTGTAATTTTGCGAACGTCATCACTGTCAGACCGCTCCTTTCTAATGAGAATGAAACTTTTCATTATTTTCTGCTAAAATGGTATCTTTCTAATTAAAATTTTAAGCTTTCCGTGGATCGATTGCTTTCACATATTCTTCATGTACCAAATTTCAGCCAAATCGATCTAGTAGTTTTGGTTATAGTGTGCATTTAATGTTCTTACAAAAGTTCGTTTTATTTTAGAATGATTTTAGCCAAAAAGAAAAAGTTTTAGCGTGAGTGGAGGGTAGTATGGACTAGCCTGTGCGCCTCTTGAGATTTTTTTTTGTTCATCAGCTCCTCCTCGAGCTCCTTTTAACAATGATTTTATGAAAATTGAATTTTAAACAGAGGCTGGAAATTTTTCGGGTACAATCGACACGTTTCGGCAGTTTTTGACTCCAGGTAAGGGCCTGTGCTTTTGACAATTTGTTCTAAATTTAGCGGGAAAGCAAAAACATTACATAACCCAAATCTTCTAGGGTTTATTTTTATTGTTAGCAGCACTGGCACAGATAAACGTACCAGAGGCTTTTTTGTGACTATTTCTCTTTGCATTTTTCGCAAACCTGCACGCACACAAAGGTCATTTTGGGCCAATTCAGAGCAATTTTGACATTTGTCATGTTTTCTGACGTATTGCATTGAAATCGCTTCTACTAGCTCACCTGTTAGTAAAATTCCTTGCAAAATTTCCTCATACCAACCTAAAATTATAATTTTGAGGCTCTGTCACTTCAACAGAAAATTAATGGATTCCAGGTATTTCTTGAGAGAAAAGAGTACACATTATGCTTAAATCTGAATGCGTTAAAAAAGGATGACAATATAATTCGCGCGCAATTGGAGGCGATCGACAGAGACCGATATTCCTTTCTTTAATGGGCGGGAGAGGGAGAAATATGTTTTGAGCCTCCAAATGGCCGTCGCGTGACGTCGTTCAAGAAATAGGTCCATTGATGACATAAAAATTTCCGGTAATATAAAATAGTTAGCGCGCAACTCATGAGATGGCGTTAGCGCTCATTGGAAGTAGGTAGATTTCTTTCATTACTTATTGCCATACGTGACATAGCAAACAAAATTAAAGAAATCTACTTGCAATGACCGCTACCGCCATCTCATTAGTTGCCCTTTAACTATTTTATGGTACCGTAAATTTTTGACAATAATTGAAATTCCAGCCCTAATCGCGCGTGCGGATTCGCGACACGATAAACGCTCGCGGCTAAACCTAATTCATTCGAAAACAGAAAACTGGTATTGTTTTTCTGGAAGAGGAATAAAGACAAATAAAAATAAGACAGGGTGCCTCAAGGGGTGTTTGCTAATTTAAGATTCAGAATGTTAAATTGTTAAATTACCCCTCACATCCTCAACCTCGTTTGCGTTGCCACCACCATCAGTTTAATAAAAGTTAGAAGCTGCAGACTTTTTTAAGGTATAAATTGTCGGTTTTCGATCATCGAGAATAACACACATATCCTGTGCGAGCAGCAATAAAAGCGATTTCAAGTTGCACGATAACGAGCAACGGCGCCAGGCAGGTAGTTAGGCGCCACCAGGCATTCAAAAAGGACGACGACGACAAACGGCTAACCAACTTCGCCAGTTCACACGGGCATTATTATTGCTTATTAAAAACGCGATAGAGATTCCTCGGGCCGGATGCAGGCAAGACGGCGACCCCATTTTATCAACCCCCGAACTCGATAGTTGTGCTTTTCTCCCCCCATTTACTTGTCTTGATTATGCAATTTATTGCTTGCACTCTTCCAGTCGGATTTTTAACTTCTGCTTAATAAAATCGAATCGCCAAAAACATCAAATCTTTACGTTTTAGGGTAATGGGAATTCGAAAAATTGGTTTTTGAAAACATGTCTGTCTGTGTCTGTCTTGGCACACATTCAGTGGGAGATTTGTAGATGCTGATTAGAATTTGCGCAACATCGGTTCACGGAAAGTGCCTTTTTGGGACATCAACTTTAAAAATTTAAATGCAAACCCCCATTTTTCGCGTTACCATATATGCGAACTCTTGGAATTCTGCTTCTAAAAATTTATTTACAATTGGTGCCCTTTTGACCAAAAAATGGTGCCGTAAAAGGGCTGAAATTGTAGGGAATGAAGTAAAATAAATTTGACATTTCTAGATACACGCATTTTAACCGTCGGCCTCCGGCAATAATTTCTTCATAAATCGATTTCGGGGATGCTAAAGCGATACCTAAAGACGGAAAACACTATTCAGTTTCTACAGCAGAAGTACTGGGTCTTTGCAGAACCGGGGTTCCTGCAGGAAATGGATAACTGTCACAGTGCGGGCATAATGGACCATAAGGTCTGAATGCAGCGGACCCGTCAGGGAAACGCACCGCAGAACGAAATACGAAATACGAAAGACGGAATTGGGGGTGCGAACTCGATTTAACACCCTTTATTGAGTTCTGTTCATTTTCGCTGTCTTGATCTCAAAATTTCGGAAAGTAAGGGATTGCTTTGCCCCGGGGAGAACAGGAAACGCAGAGACCCATTATTTTGCATTCGTTTTCAAAAAACAATAGAATGTGGACTAATTGAGGCAATTGAACGATGTAATGCATCGAAAAACAAGCACTAATACCGTTGATCTTCGGAAGTCTCTCTCAGTTAATGGAAATTTGACTAATCACAGAATTACTCGAATTGCGTTAAAATTGACGGAATTCGCTGAAAGAAGGGCCATCCATCGTTTTCCAAAATTCATTTCAGAAAAAAGTATATTCTTACTATCGGACTCGATAGCTGTTGCATTGTTGGATCAAAAATCTTAGTGCCATTTTTTCGAAAATTGCCACTTTAGAGGCAAAAAGGCACTTTTTTGAGGTTTTCTTAGCAGAAGAGCAATTATATTGTTATCGAATTCGATAGCTGCATTACCGGATCGAAAACCTTAGTGCCATTTTTTAGAAAATATCATTTTAGTGGTAAAAACCTTCTGTTTGCGGTAGCGGGTCGGGGATGTTTTACGTGTTGGTTTTACGCACTGCACACTGCATGTGACATAATCATAATTCTATTACAATTCCTCGACCCGTTCAACCTGATATACCTACTTCTTCGAAAAGTGACATTTTAGCTACGAAAAGCTGCTTTTCAAAATGCCAATCATTAATTTATTAATTTTAACTTTTACTTTATATTTTGTTTATAATTTTTAAAATTAGCTGGTTAAACGGTTAAAGTTAGTTAATGGACCTGCCCAATGAAAAAAAAATCGCTTTTTTTTGTTACACAAAGTTTAACCAATTTCTATGATAATTGTTCAATTAGTTTGCAACGTAAATGCTTCTACATCACACTAACTACTCACCGAAGGGGTGGAGCCAGTAGCACAGGGTAGTTTGTCAGCCATTTGTCAGCATATACAGGGTGACCCAGGGGTGCGTGAACGGAAGATTGCTCCACAGCTAACAAAGATATTGAAGTGGGGTTTTCGCTGTATGGCAGAGGTTATAAATCTTTATAATCCAAAAATGTATTCATACTTAGTGCCTTTTTGGCAAAGGTTCGTATAATAAAACTTAGGCATAAGCGGGGTAATTTAGTAATTTTTTGTCAGCACGCGAAAGGTCTTCAAATTTTGTTGCCGAAAATGCATTCAAACCTAAGTGCTTTTTTCTCAAAAAAATTTGAAAAACTCCAGAAACACTTTCAAAGACTGATGGGGTGAACTGAAATAAATGACGGTAGGGTTGGATTATTCACCAAGTGGGGAAGTTCCAGCCGCTTCCGTAGCTGCCCACTTAACCGATTTTTCTAAAATTTTAATTGAAACTTTTCGTATGGGGTCACAACAAGATTGCCAACAAATTATTTTCATAATGTTTTTTGATCACGAAGCAAAATATTGAAAAATGGATCTATTCCCAGATCGAAGTAGGCTGGATTTACCCAACTTACATTGTAGTTGACTTCCTCAAGAGATGCGCCTTATGAAATTTTCAGTGGGTAAAAACTCAGGTCTCCACTTATTAAAAAGAATAAGGTCACTTTTCATATTTTTTTCTTTTTTGTTGTCCACCATTAGGAACTCGGAAATCATAAGAGATCAAGAGTAGGTTAAATTAGAGAAAAGTTGTGCCTTTTTTAGGTAGGTAATTAAGAATTTGTAAAGAATTTCCCAATATCTTCATTCGTTTCTGAGTTATCGCGAATAAACTGAAAATCGCGATTTTAAAGAAAAATTAATATCTTTCCAACGATTGGTGGTATCCAAATGAAACTTGGAACTTTTATATTCTTGACAGCTGTCAATTCAATGGCATTGACAGAAATTTTCTAGGCCTTCCAGATTTTGAGCAACGACAGTCAACTTTTCTTTTTCTCATTGCCGCCATATTGGATTTCAACACCACCGGATGCACAAAAAAATTAGCTTTTCAAAACTGTAATCAAAATAGTTAAATTCAATTGTTTTCACATGTCATAATAACTAAGAGATTGAAAAAATCGGTGTACTATTTTGCAATTGTGCAAATCTGCGTAATCTAAAAATTGCAATACAGGATGTCCCACTTAGTAATCATGAACCAAACTTGCATCTTTTTATGGCACACTCGGTATATTTTGCATTTTTTGGTTATATCTGATCATTCTAAACAAGTTTTGTATAGCAGTCTATGGCTTTAGTTCTAACAGTTTTGGCGAGAATTTTGAAATTTGTAACACGAATTTGACACTTTGAAGGGCTGGAACGGGCTAACCACTTGAGATTTCAAAATTAAATTTGTGCCATAAATTATCTAAAATCTTCTTCTTTAGCAGCGTGTCATTAATTTTTAATTTTTTTTAGTTTTATTTTTCTCGAGATTTTCAAAAAAAAACCTGTACATTATTTATCAAAAATTAGATAATCTATGGCGCAAAATTAATTTTGAAATTTCAATTGCTTAGCCCGTACCAGTCCTTCAAAATGGCCAATTAGTCCAGTCAAGTTAGGTTCTTTTAGAAGAAATAATTTATATATTTTTGAAATTTTGGCTACGGACTCCTGATGGCACCTGAAATGAAATGCCGAAAAGTCCCCACCCCCCAAGTGTGCGCTTCATCCCTTATTTGGCGAAAACCACCACCAAACGTGACATTACGCTAGTTTTTAGCATTTTTCGGCGAAACTATCCATCTGACAAAAAATTCATTCTTATCAAAAACATTCCTTATGAAATTCTGTATTAAAAAGGTCCTTTTGATTATTTTGCTTATCCCCACCTAATTCTCGCAAACGACGTCCGAAGTTGTAGAGCAGTCAAAATAGATTTTTTAGTAGAACTTACTTATATATTTATGAAATTTTTGCTACGGACTGCTGATGGGTCCTGAAATGTAGGGCCGCAAACTTAACACCCCCCAAGTGTAAGCTTCATCCCCTTTGGCGAAAACCTACTTCCAGACGTGGACATGGCGCTAGTTTTTAGCATTTTTCGGCTAAACTATGAAAATTACAAAAAATTAATCTAATCAAGAATATTCCTCGTGAAATTCTGCATTAAAAAGCCTTTTTCATCATTTTGCTTATTCTCACCTAATTCTTGCAAACGACGTCCGAAGTTGAGGGTAGTTTTTCGCTCGCACCGAAAATCAATCTATCGGTACCCTCAACTTCGGACGTTGTTTGCAAGAATTAGGTGGGGATAAGCAAAATGATGAACAGGACTTTTTAATGCGGAATTTCACGAGGAATATTCTTGATTAGAGTAATTTTTTGTTCGTTTGATAGTTTAGCCGAAAAATGCTAAAAACTAGCGCCATGTCTACGTCTCGTAGCAGGTTTTCGCCAAAAGAGGGATGAAGCTTACACTTGGGGGATGTTAAGTTCGCGGCCCTTCATTTCAGGGCCCATCAGCAATCCGTAGCCAAAATTTCATAAATATATAAATAAGTTCTACTAAAAAATATAATTTGACTGTTCTACAGCTTCGGACGTCGTTTGCGAGAATTAGGTGGGGATAAGCAAGATAATCGAAAGGACTTTTTTAATGCAGAATTTCATAAGAAATACTTTTGATTAGAGTAAATTTTTTGTCAGATGGATAGTTTCGCCGAAAAATGCTAAAAACTAGCGCCATGTCACGTTTGGGTGTGGTTTTCACCAAATAAGGGATGAAGCGCACACTTGGGGGGTGGGAACTTTTCGGCCCTTCATTTCAAGTGCCAACACGAGTCCGTAGCCAAAATTTCAAAAATATATAAATTATATTTCTTCCATTCGTCTTTTTTAGATCTAATATGACTGGACTAAATTTCGCGTTACAAATTTCAAAGGTCAGAATTAGAGCCGTAGAATGCTATACAAAACTGGTTTAGAATGATCAGATATAATCAAAAAATGCAAAATATACTTGATGTTCCATTTTAAAAAATGTACCTTTGGATCATGGTTACTGAGTGGGGCACCCTGTATACATGCGACTATTTTTGAATTACGCAGATTTATAACCTCTACCATACAGCAAAAACCCCACTTCAATACCTTTGTTAGTAGGGGAGCAATCTTCCATCCACGCACCCCTGGGACACCCTGTATGACGTCATGTATGCTGACTTGGAATTTTCATGACTTTTTTATAAATAAACGAAGTGTACCCTTTATAATTTTACCATTTTCAAAAATTGTGTGAAAATGCGTAGAAGTTTCTACCGTCTCCGAGATGAGAATTTTTTAGTATTGACCACAGTAAGGGCCGGAATTTCAATCGAAGGTTGACTTACAGATAACTTTCGATTGAAATTCCGGCCCTAAAAGTGCAATTTCCTTATTCGTTTATTGTGGCAAATTCTTTCATTTGGGTCGAAAAAGCAAACCGGGAAACCGCGATTTTTCACCGAGAAATGCAGGTAAATTAGTTATGCAAATTGTCGAGAAGCGGTGCTGGTTGAATCAAATAGGTGTCATTCGAACAATGAAAATAAACAAAATAAGCAAGTCGACTCGAGTATGTTAATTGCCGCGGTTAAACGAAAAACAAATATGAATCCCGTAATGCAAATGAGGTTTCGAGAAAAATCCTAAACGATACAAAAGAGATAAGCTGACGGTCCCGTTAACCTAACGACTCTCTAAAATAAACCTCTTGAATTTTTGTCCCAAGAAAATCGCATAATTATGATAATGCGGAGCGGAAACACGTTCGTATGTAATTTATTTTATAATTATAAATCAATGAATGATGGAAGTTTTTCTTGCAGTATCCGATCACAGAGACGGACTCAGAGGAGAAGAAGGTTGTGAGGCTGCCGGTTGTTGATCTCGATGTGTCTTCGCGCGATTTGTTGCTGCGGTTACTGGAAGTCGAACCTGCAAAGAGGCTCAAATCACTAAGGAAAATGGAAACTATAGCGTTTTTTAAGGGTTTTAATTTGAGACAAGTCGTAGAGGGGATGATTAGCCCCAGGGAAATTCTTGAGAAACATTTTCCAGAGGGAGCGCCAGAAAAAGAGGAAGCCGAGGAGGAAGCGGTTGAATTTCTAAATTTTGAGGAAAGCTTCAATACAGCCCTGTAGACTTTATACTAACATTGCCAAATGTAGCTCCACCAGAGACCGTCTGATTATTGAAAATTTTATGCGTAGGAATTCAATTTTCGATAATCAGATAAAACCCAAAAAAAAGAAGAATCTAATCTGCTCAACAAATCTCAAATTACTTAAATGAATATTTTGTAACCATTTCGTCATTCGACAGTGGTATTGTATGTACAAAAAGTATGCTCATTAAAAACTCATTTTAAGAATTATATTCTTAGCTTATTGTTCCCCTTATTTTTATGTTAGAGAACTTAGGTCAATTTAAAAATAAAAATCGTGGAAGCGAGAAAATGTGCGTTTTCCGGGTCGAAAGTACCTAATCACCTTACCTATAGTATGGGCAGCCGAGGCTAGCTTTCCGCCCACTAGAATCAAAAAATACTTTTTGGCTGAGCAGGAAAATTAGTTATCCTGAGCCCTCTAGAAGCGAAAAATCTTATTCTCACAGTTTAGGAAGAAAAAGTATGAAAAACTTAAGAATCCCAAAAAATTTGTGAAACGAAAGTATCGGGTGTTCCAAAAAAAACCGGACAAAATAGTCTTTGAAATAAGTCAGCTATTTCTTAACCGATTTGGATAGACTTGGTCTTAAATTAAAGCTAAAGAATCAGGCTTTCGAACTTGTCGACAGATGGCGCTGCTGTAGTAGCCTTATTGATACTTGTCTTTAAGGCTTATTTTAGGTGCGTGGGGATTGGTCGGGCAACAACCAATGGTTATGAGACCGAAATAGCCTTGAAGATCTTTCTTTTTTCTTCAAAAATCTTTTTTCAGAAGTCCATTTGGCGTAAGCATTAATTTTCTGTGATTTTTCTAAAAAAAGTGTTTTTGCGTATTTTCATGCTTCCATCACCATGACTAAAGTAAGATTGATGCACATAGGGCTTCATCTTCAATTATAACTGTTCAGTGCCCCCCCCCTGGCATCCGCGCCACTGTTTTCACCATATTCGTTCATTTATAACTGAAAATTAAGATTTATATGAATTACTGGCCATTAATTCGTGAAAATACTCAAAAATACATTTTTTTTAAATTACAGAAAATTAATGCTTAAGCCAAATCGACTTCTGAAAAACGATTTTTGAACAAAAAAGAAAGATCTTCACGGCCATTCGAGTGTCATACCGATTGGTCGTTGACTGACCAATCCCCATGCAGCTAAAATAAACCTTTAAAGCAAGTATCAATAGGACTACTACGGCAGCACCATCTGCCGTAGTTGGTGCTGCCGTAGTTTCTTTGGCTTTAATTTAAGACCACGTTCCTCCAAATCGGTTAAGAAATGGCAGACTTATTCCCAAAAATTTTTTGTCCGGTTTTTTTGGGACACCCGATAGGTTGGTATACCATGAAGTAAAAGTTCCTTTACTGTTTTCGATTGGTCCTGTCTTTATAAGGTACCGTCAGAGGGGGCTACTTCGGACGATTTCTGAGGTTTTTTGAATATAACTCCAAAAATATTGCTCCGAATTCGACGGAAGAGGGCTTAAGGGTTGCTACATGTCTTAGGAACACTGTGAAAGAGGACAAAATTAACATTTGTTTGTTTTTTACATACATTTTTTAATTTTTTTGAGTTTGTCTCGTCCGAAACTTACCCCACAGGGTGGGGCAAATTCGGACAAGTACTAAATTCGTTATAATATCGATGTTGCCGCTGTTGTAAGTCAATTATGGACAAAAAATTTTTTTTAATTGTGGATTTTGGGATGCCATAAATTTCAGAACCATTGTCCGAAATAGCCCCTAGAATGTTGAAATTCTTATATATCACCCTGTATATTAACAACAGAGTGCGTTTTTGCAGACAAGCCTGAGGTTATGCATAAATCAGAAGTGGCTTTAACAGAAATTATGATCGGTTAAGCCATTGTTAACCTCCCCACAACCATATAAAAATGGGAGGTTACTGCAATCACTCCAAAATTCGAAATTGAGATAACACCAGATCTTTACGTTTCATGGTCCCAGGATCACAAAAAAGTGGTTTTTAAAAAATGTCTGTGTGTATGTACGTATGTACGTATGTCAGCACGATTTCTCGAAAACTACCGAACGGATTTTACTGAAATTTGGTATGCAGGTTAGTGTTGGGCTTCTGGTGAGCCCAGTTAATTTTGTTGCGAATCCGCAGATATGCCAAGTGCCTTGTTGGCTTGCAAACTATGAAATTTGACTGATGAACACTAATTTTTCTTATCAGCGCATGAAAGGTCTTGAAATTCTGTATCTGAAAGTGTAGTCACACTTAGCGCCTTTTTGGCATAAAATCGAAAAATTCGAAGTTTCGAGGAAACATTAAATAACACGCTACAGCCCAAACTGTCGGATCCATTTGGCTGAAATTTGGTAGGTAGAGATACCGCCACACGCCAAAGAGCTGATTTAATTTTAGTGGCAATCCGCGAGCAGCAAGTGCCATTTTGGCATATCAACTTTGAAATTTGAATAATGAGCTCCCATTTTATCTATCAGCACATGAAAAGTCGTGAAATTTTGTTTTCAAAATTGTACTCAACCTTAGTGCCCTTTTGGCAAAAGATCGTAAAATTTAGAAAAATCACAGAAAACACGTTAGGTTTGGTGGAGTAAAACTTAGGTACTGTAAATAGTAAAATTTACGTGATATTACTATGATAGGATTTGATCATTCACCAAGTGGGGAGGTTCCAGCCGCTTCCGTAGCTGCCCATTTTTTTTATAACGGAAAGCTCTATTTGTTCAATGGAAAACCCAGAGAAAATCTGAAAAATTTAGGGAAAAAGTCACGTTCACACAAACCTTAATGGGTTATGCAACTAGTAACACCCGCAAGAGTTTATAAAGTTGCAAACCTCGAGTGAGGCAAATTTAAAAAAAAATATTGACCTTTTGTCCTAAATTACCCAGCATGACAGAAGTAGCCCCCTCTGACGGTACCCTAAGTATACAATAAAATTTTGTTGATTCTGTTATCATGCGACAATAATATTATATACTTCACCAGCAAAACTGCTCATGTGTATCAATGCTTGCAGTAGGTACAAAATGTATTTTAGGCTCCTGCTTCTATTATTTATTCTGGTTCGTTTAAAGGGATGCAAATTACTCATTTTTTTCAAATGGAACAAGGGTGGCTCATATGGTTTTCTGAAAAGTAGATTTTCTTCACAATAAAATGGTATAACCCAGGCAGCATTGAAATATTTTTAAAACATATTTTAGAAGATATTTAAATAATATCCAAAACGACAGATTTTTATATATATGACAAATGTATATTATGAATATATTTCAAATATTTGTTTGCGAATATGATGGTAATATTGCTAATGAAATATAGGCAGAAGATGTTTATGGAATATTTATTTATTATCAAAAAATCTACATAAAACAATATCCTGCGTTTCAGAAAAAACTCATTTGTAGTGGGCTGTGGGCTATGGCAAAGGACGTCCTTTGCCATAGCCCCACAGCCCACTTCAAATGCGTTTCTTGTGAAACGCCTGACATTCAGCACTTCCCAGCAGTTATAATTGGTCCTAAAAACAAACATTTTAAATCAATAATTTAACTGAAGTGTTCTTACCAAAGGTGTAGCTAGGTAGGTATACGCATAACTGTACAGAAAATCGAAAAATAAACGCTCTTCTGGACTCGTTTCTTCTAGGGGAGTGAAATCACGGAGATCTTCTAGGTACTAAAATGTCGTAGGTTGATGAACAGTGCGTTCTTGAAAATCGACATTAAACAATAATTTAATGTGTTGCTTACCAAAATAGATGTACCTATGGGTATGCTGGAATGCATCATTTAAGGCCCACTCGTACAAAAATATCTTTAGAAATGTTGACCTAACCTACAAATTTTGCAAACAGTTAAAAATTAACATTAGCAGCTCACCGCAAAGCACAAGGATAAAAGTAATCAGAACGGCACGAACAGTAAAATTAATATGTGGAAGTACACCAAATCACAAAACGTGCACAAACACAAAACGTGAACACAACAGCCGCCATGATGCCATCAGCTCGTCTGGTAGCGCAGGCGCAGAAGCACTCCGTGGAGACGTGTTTGAAAAGTAACATTAGGAACCCTATATTGAATAAATATATGACAGCAAATATATCTTTAATCCGATATTTGCAATATATTCCATATAAAGGATACATCTTGTACAGCAAATATTCAAATTTTTTTCATAAAATATAATTTTACAAATCTTATAAATAGAAATTATAAAACGACAACATATTTAATCAATAAATTACTTGAAACATATTTACTTTTAATTCGCAATATAAAACATGTAATATATTTCTGGTAAAGATAACATATTATGTAACAAATATTGGATTTATTATAAAAAAATGTTATTTGTATAATATTATAGAACAAATATCATTTTCATCATATATACCAAATATTTCTCAAATCTTTTAAATATTAGAAAACATTAGAATATTACCCTTATATAAGGCAAATATTTATGAAATATTCCGTGCTGCCTGGGAAGACTCGACTCTGGTTAAAATGAAACGTGTAACAAATGGATAAGGAATGAAATTCTTCTTTTTCTGAATTAACCACTAAGTGTAAAACGTAGTAGGCCATTGTAAAATAAAAAACAATTGACATTTAATTCGATTCTGTTTTAAACCACAGGTCCTAGATCCAATGAAAAAAAATGAGTAATTTGGAAATTGTGATTAGTAGAGGAGAGCGGGGCACATTTGACAGTGGGGCAGTTTTGTCAAGTTTAAAATTTCCGCCCAAATATCAACTTTATCGTTAAAGCTTTATTCACATCTTAGCTTAAAGTGCTTAACTTTTTGGTACAATTTTGGCAGTGGTAGAGACAGTTTTGTAATTTTTGTGGATATTCTGCTTAAACCTTGCGGAGCTAAATTATTTTTGATGTATCCTTTGGTGCATGAAATTTTCTTGTTGAATTTTTCTTATTCCTATGTATTATTTTAAATGAGACCTACGATATTTTCGGTACATATGCCATTCATAATCTAAAAAATGCAGCAGAGAAGCGGCTGGAACCTCCCCATCGCGTGGATCTTTGTATTCTGTGTAGATAGTAGTCAATTCAACAGAATTTTTTTATGCTTATCGACTGTGACTAGTTTCGCAATTTTCTGACAAATACCGACATCACCCATCACATTTGACAATATGTTCCTTTTAAGGTTAATAGTTTGCCACCCCTTTGACAATAACTGATACTTTATGTCATCCACTGTCAGCCCGCTCCCTTTTAATGAAAAATATTTTTTTCTCCATTTTCCACTGAAATGGCAGAAACTGTGAATACATTTTTAGAACCAGAATTTGATGGTCTTTCTAATGGTGACATAAAAAAGGAGGCCTTGTATTTAAAATTTAAAGTTGATATGCTTAAATGGCACTTCCCGTGCACCAATTGCTTCCAAAAGCCTTTCAGGTCTTCAACGGGTCAATCTCCATGTACCAAATTTCAGCCAAATCGATTCACTAATTTGGGCTATAATGTATTTCTAGTGTTATAAAAAAATTTGGATTTTTTGACCCAAAGAGCACTAAATGCGAACGAATTTTGTCTTATTTAAAACCAGAATTTGAAGACCTTTCTGATGGTGACAATAAATCTTTCAAAAACTTGTTTTGGATGGTTAAATGAGTGAATAATTTTAAAGTTGGAAATTGGTGTGCCAAAACGGCACTTTCCGTGGGCCGATTGAATCCAAAATTTATTCAGCTCTTCCACGTGTAATACAATCCCCATGTGCAAGATTTCAGCCAAATCGGTTCAGGGGCTTGGGCTGTACCGCGATTATAAAGTCCGATAAAAATCAATTTTTTTTAAATTTTTGGTCAAAAGGGCACTAAGAATGAATACATTTTTAGAAGCAGAATTTGAAGGTCTTCTTTATGGTGACGTGAAAAATGGGGGTTTGTATTTAAAATTTCAAAGTTGATGTGCCAAAATGGCATTTCCGGTTGTACGATTGGCTCCAAAAGCTTTTCAGATCTAAGTTAGGTTACGAGATGCCTATGTTCCAAATTTCAGCCAAATCGGTCTAGTAGTTTTGGCTGTGGCGTGATTACAAACGAACGTACGTACATACACACAGACACATTTTAAAAACCCCTTTTTTGGGTTCCTGAGACCTCAAAACGTGAAGATCTGGTGCTATCTCAAATTCGAAAATTTTAGTGATTGCAGTAACCTCCCATTTTTTTTAAATTGTGATGGGGTTGGGGAGGTTAAAATTTAGTGTTATTATAAAATTTCGATTTTTTGAACCAAAAAGCGCTAAATGCGAATTAATTTTGTCCTATTGGTCCAAAAAATGTTGACAACACGAAGTTGACTTTTCTTAAATAGGATGCCCGGACATTTTAGCATATTTAAAACCCCTTTAGGATCCTTATTTGCTCGCCCTTAAAATATTACTGCTGTTGAATCTTCGGGTTGGAAGCAAAAAAAATTACTTAACTTTACTTAAAAATTCCCCATTTAGGCGGGTGCAGCTTTTATAAGAAAATAAGATGAAGGTCCTGTCGTAGAGGCTTTTGGGAAGCTCTGGTCCGATTCTAGTTGTTTTTCTATGATCATAGCCTTCAAAATTAATTTACAAAATGTCAGAATTTTAAATCTATTTTTTCCAATTTTTCCAAACGTAGCACCCTGTACATTTTTAGTCAGAATAACGTTTACCAAGCCAAAGATTCCTGGAGGCTCAGGCTGCAAATATGCTAAAATTTACCGAGTATCCCATTTAACAACGACATAGCGATAATGAACCTTAGTAGATATTTTGACTTCATTCATTCTTCCTATTGTTTAATTTACATAAGCGAGTATTAAGTAATTAGTACCTACTTTTACAATGGTTAAGATTAGATATCGTAGTTTCTGTTGATTTTATTTGAGGGTTGACGCATAATAATTAGCTGCGATGTGTCAAAAAGTTTTGAAGTGATGGCTGTGGAGGCAAAGCGGACACCAATAATTATTCCTGTTTTTGTAAGTTTTAGTTTTGCTCAAATCGAAAGTACCTAGCTTTTACCTAGTCATTTCAGTAGAACCGAAAATGGAAAAATGGAAAGTTATTATTTTCTTCGTCGGGTTGTTGTTGATGATAGTCATGGCAGTATTTCCAACGCGACAAACTGAAGATAGTAGTTACAAATTCAGTTTTTTGACTAAAAATATAACATTGTCGGAAAAAGTGAAGGAAATCACTAAATGTCTGAATAGAGAATTATTGCCAAAAGTACAGCAAAGAGGTGAATATTGGGTACTGTATAACTACGTTAAAGCCGAAAAAAGCTTTGAGTGTCACGAAAGTGTCACATACACCACTCATGCTGATTACTCTTTTTTGGACAATTTAATTCATCTGGTGCAAAGGTGGCAGGGACCTATTAGTTTAGCCCTCCATGCACCCGGTACAGATTTTGAGCCAACCTTAAGATCGATTTATTATTTAAGAAACTGCATTGAAACAACCCTCGTTAAGGATTTTGTAACTTTTCACATTTATTTTCACAACCAGCATATTCCGGAAATTAAAAATTTTAAAAATTTTACAAGCGACTGTACGGCAGCACCATACACGAATGTGAGTGAATTGTACAAAATCAAGAATGATCTTCTTTATCCAGTAAATGTTGGAAGAAATATTGCTCGAGAAGAGTCACAGACACATTTCATTCTCCCTTCCGACGTAGAGCTGTATCCTAGCAAAAACCTGATCAGAAATTTCTTGGAAATGATTGCTAAAGACGAACGGATTTCCGAAAATCCAAAAGTTTACCCTCTTCATTTATTTGAAGTGCAAGCCGATGAAAGTGTTCCTGATAATAAAACTGATCTTTTACGCAAAATTGAGAGAAAAGTAGCTGTCCCTTTCCATAAATACGTATGTCCAGAATGTCACTCAATACCGATGTATGGCGAGTGGTTAAAATCTCCAGAAGAGGATGCTATGAAAGTCTTCACAGTTGGTAAAAGACGCGGAAAATTCAGACACTGGGAGCCAATTTATATAGGAACTCATGCGGAACCCCTCTACGATGAGAGGCTGAGTTGGGAAGGAAAAAGTGATAAAATGACACAAGTGAGTAATATACGAAGGCGTAGAGGGGCCACAACAAAGTTTTTAAAATTTGCAGAAAAAAAACTTTGTTGCATTAGCAAATTGTCACTTGTAAGTGACAATTGTCACTTATTATAACTGACAGTTGTCAGTTGCAAGTGACAATTATTGACACTTATAGGTGACAATTGTCACTTGTAACCTACAATTGTCACTTGTATTGTAGACAGACCAAAGGCGTACGCCGGGCGGAAGATTACAGAATTTTCAACTTCTGTGATTCCAGAAATGTTTGTGATTTTTCGGTATTTAGATAATAACTAAATTTGCACACATTATTCTGTTGACACCCCCCTCCCTTTTCATGACTAATTTTTGCGCACGTCACTGAAGCAGTTTGAAGCCCCTCTGCCAGTTACAAGTTGGAAGTGACAATTGTCAGTTGTAAGCGACAATTGTCAACTGTCACTTAAAAGTCACTTAATTTCAGTTACAAGTGAACTTACAACTGACAATTTTCACTTGCAAGTGATAATTTGCTGATGCAACAAAGCTTTTTTTCTGAAAATTACTCGGAATATTATAAAAACTTTGTTGTGGCCCCTCTACGCCTTCGTAGTAATATACTTTTTTTTACTACTCTGTTTATTTTTTACAGGGTTATGTTTTATGTGTTAGAGACTACGATTTCTTGATCTTGAACAACGCCTTTTTGGTACATAGGCCTGGAATCAAACACTACACAGCGGATTCTAGAAGAGAAGCCATAGTTTCCAGACAGTCTTCTCTGATAAAAAATAAAATCGGTAAAGAGCTGAAGATGTTGTTTGGCGAAAATAAAGAGTGTGCTTTATGATTATTATTTTCACGAAAAATGATGATTTTAGTAGTAGTAGTAAAGTGAGCCATGCAATAGTGAGTTAAATTGACTAAAGGGCTAACTTCAACTTGAGTTGCGTCGGGGAAGCAGTGCAGTTGTCATGACGATTTGCGCTGTTGCTATGGCGACGGCCAATCAAAACGGGCGATTTGAGTTGCGCCACAATTTTGCGCCGCCGCAACTAAAGTTGTAGGCCCTAAACTGATTCATTAATCAAAATCAAGAGTGTTAATTTCTGTCCTCTGTTGCTTCATTGTCAAACAGTTTTCCACATATACGTACAGTATCCCTGTTAAAAATCATCACCGAAAACCATCAAAAAAACGATTCAGATTTTTGATGGTCCATGGTGGTTTTAGGTAGGTATTTGGCCGGGAAATTACCACCGCACCCCATCAAAAAAACGAACTGATGAAATACCACCAAAAAACATCAAAAATATTTACTGAAAAACGGAAATTCCAGCAAAAAACCACCATAATTACGGTGAACTGCAGTAGCCTATATACCATCACAATCCACAGGATCCGGATTCTTCTTTCTTGGCCTTTTTGCAGCACTTCAGGCTAGAGCCAGATTCTGTTGGCAAATAAGTACATACATGCAAAAAATTAGCAACAAATATTGCATTGTTTAACGTAGGTAATCATTTGCAAGCATAATAATAATAAAGGATAAAAATTAAATGTTCATTAAGTTGTTAAAATTTAAAAAATCGGAGAACCTGACTGTGTTTACAAGATAGTTCGAAATGATTTACACGAAAGTTCAAAGACGTTTTATTTGCTTACCTACATTTTATTCCTTTATGGCCGACGAAAACCGACCAGAAGGGGTCTTATCATTGGTCCACATAAGTCACGTGAGAAGACGCGTAGCCGATCACACGACGAAACTCACGAAAACTTTTGTGGATTCTAATGGTTTCTGGTGGGATTGTTTCAATATCCTTTTAATTTGTATTTTTTGTGGAAATAAACATCAGAAATTTTATACTATTGATGTCCCGATTGATGTTATTTCACATCAAATGTTAATTTTTGGAATTACCATCAAATTGCATCAAAATTACACCAATTATTAAAAATCGTTCCGTTAAATTCCTCAATAAACCATACAAAAAGCATCAAAATCCCATTAATTTGTGATGGTTTGACAATGTTTGTAGGTGGTGATTTTTTACAGCGTCAGATGTTTTGATCTATCGTTTGTTACGCAACTGTAAACTTTACTGCACAGATTAGGTCATGCCGCCCAAAAACCATAGTTAACCATAGTAAATTGTGGTATAAAATTACGGGATTCGATAAGATTTCGGTCAACTATTGAAATAGTATATTAAAAAACACGTTTCATAAGGCCAATTATTATCGCACGAGGATGTTTGGACAATGACGGCGAAAAGCCCGAGTTTTACAAGATCCGAGTGCGATAAGAGCCTTATGAAACACGTTTTTTATACAATTTTTTCTATTTCGGTTACCCATAACCTGTTAGAAAGAAAATTGGTTCTAATAGAGCACATTAGAGAACGCGTTTGGGTGCTATAAAGTGTTCATTAGGAAACCGAAATAGAAAAAAAGGTCTTATGATGAGTTTTCAACATAAAACCAACCCCTAGGCTATTAACAATCCCTAACTCTTTGAAAGCGGATAAATACATTTTTTTTGCATCCTCTTTTACAATTTTTCAACCCTCTAAGAGTGTTAATTTTGCAAAATTCGCGTAATTTCGTTTTTCTTCGGTAGGTAATAAAATTGAACTCATTTGGATTCAGTCTACCTTTTACAATTTTTCAGCCCCCTCCTCAATATGTGGGTATACATATAAGTATTTCAACCCCCCAAAACTCTGATTTGCATCGATTTTTCAACCCTCTAAGTTATAATTGTGCAAAATTCGGGTAATGCCGTTTTTCTTCGGTAATAAATTGAACTCATTTGTATTCAGTTTGGATTATATTTTCACTCTTTACAACTTTTCCACCCACTTCACAATATTTCATCCCCTCCAAAACATAAATTTGCAAAATTGTATTATTTTCCGTGTTAATTTTGGTATTTCTACTTAACTGCAGTAAATTTTTTCTTGCCTGTACTGCTAATTCTACAGATTTCGTATGTTTTTTGTGTTTTTTTGTTCATTTTCTACTGCAAAAGACAGGGAGGTTTAAAACAAGTAAGAGAAGGAACTTAACAGAGGCGCTGCAGGGATGTCATAAGAGTACGCAGATAAAATAGGAATGGGAACAAATGAAAGCAATAGTTGAACAAGTAAGTAAGAAGATAAAAATGACCCAAAGAAAAAGAGCCTAAAAAATAAATGCAGGAATAAGAAGAGACAATATAACGAAAACAAAATACCACAAATAGAAGGAAAATTCCAAAACAGGGAAGTAAGGTCCTTTTATCAGGAAATAAAACGGGCAGAAAGAGGGGTTCAGAATAAAAGCAGTTACGTAAAAGCAGGAATAGGGCAATTAATAAGCGAACCCGAACAAGTAATGAAGGATTGGAAAAGATATTTTGAGCAGCTGTTAAATGGGGGCGAAAGAGAAACCGGTAAGGAAAGCCTTGAAATTATGGAGGATGAAATAGTAATAGAAGGAAAACGTGGAATGAAATAAACTGGAAATATTTTTCAGTTGGGAGAGGACTAAGACAGGGGATACCCTGTTAACGGTAATTTTCAACCAGGTATTTGAGAGAATGATAAAAATAGCTATAAAGCAAAAAGAGAGCTACAAAAAATCACAAATAGAATACTAATTGAAGCAAGAGAATTGGGATTAGAAATTAACCAGAAATAACCAGAAATACATGATAATGGGGAGTGCTGAAAAAGGGAGAGGTAAATAAACTAAGGATAGAAGTCTTAGTGGAGGAAAAGGGACACGAAAGTCAGGAATTGCGAACGAGAATAACCAAAGGGAACAAAAAATGTACGCATGTGAGGCCTGGGTGCTAAACAAAACAGAAGAGAAGGCACTGAACAGATGAAAATGAAAAATATTAAGAGGCATTTTTGGAGGAAAGAGCACAGAAGAAGGCTGGATGAGAAGGACAAATATAGAACTAAAAGACCTACATAAAGAACCGTCACTAACAACATATGTAAGGGTCCAAAGGCTCAGGTGGCTGGGACACACAGAAAGAATGACCAGTGAAAGAATGCCAAAGAAAACCAATCAGGAAGAGAAGAAAGGGTAGGTCAAAGAAAAGGTGGTAGAAGAAGGTGCAGGAAGACCTAAGCAGTATGGGAATAAGTAGAAGTACCTAAGTACATGTAGGTATTATAAAGCAATTAGTAAAATATGTAAATTACCTATGCCCTAGGCCTTCAAGGCCTGTAGATCAATTTAAATAAATTCTACTGCAAACACTGTAAAGGACTATTTCACACATCTGTGTCTATGGAGGCACTACTACTAGGTGCAGATTGATAAATGAAAGGATGACTTCACATTTATTTTGTTCATGATTTATTTACACATCTTTACAACTATTGTCATCAGCCTTATAGATTTTCTCCCTGAACGGGAGTTTTTACCGTATCCTCCTTCCTTGGAGGCCAGCGTGGCTTTGTGGCCACTCGTTCGTAAAAGCTAGAGCACATTTTTTTATACTCAGCATTCGCTCGAATTTCATGAAGAAGAAGAATTCCCTTGGGCGTCCAGGGATGTACAGTCTTAGCATCATAGTAATGACACTTGTTGCAACAGAGGCCACATGCAGATTTCATCATTCCAAGCAACCGCCGTGGCTTGATTCCAACTTTAGCAGCACAGATTCCAGTCAAGAAAACATCTTCTAGATGGAAATAGCGAGTGGTGAAAGCGACGTCGTATAATTTCTTTGCAACATCAGACGACATTATGTAGGAGACTCCTGACAGTATGGGGGGGTAGCTACTTTTCGAAAACATGAAATAGGGTGTATACCACTTGCTGCGGATGTCTCTCACTACGGGGGAATTATACACAACTCTGCCCAAAAGCAAACCTGTGACCTTTTCGAATTTTTTTAAGGCACTCAGGATTAAATCGAAGTCAGCATAAACGTCGTCGTCGACTTTGAATAAAAATGTGGAAGAATCCATACAATGACGAGTAAATAATTTGAGCATTGCCAGTGATTTTGCAGTGAGATTGTAATAAGTGTCCAGAAAGTCACCTTGAATCACATCTCCGTTTCGAACGCTTTCCTCTTCGACCTTTCTGTCTGTCACATTATCGCTCTTGCCTAACAGAAAGTATGACAAAACGTCGGGGCGCTTCTCTTTGGCCCAAGTGCTTCTAATCGCTTCTCTTGCTTTAAAATTTGACGGCTTGGAGCAAATTATTACCACAAGAAACGAGGGGGATTTACAGAATGTCAACGGAAAGATTTTGGTCGAGGTGTTCTTGGCAATAATCTCATTCGTCCATTTTTTCTTTCGAAGGCCAGTATTCTTCACAAATTTTTCCTCGACTTCGATTTCTGGGTATAAAGTCATTTGAGCAAGCGCATACACTGTCAATATGAGAAATAAACAGTAGTAGCGGTGCCGCCGTCCTTTTGTGTACGTTGATTGCATTAGTTTTTCAAAAAATTTGGAGTAGTTATTGACAATACTGCTGTGACAATACCAACAATGATCGAGTTTGACATTTTTTAAGCATTTTGACAGTACCAACACGATTGTCACGAAGAGTAGTCTCTTGATTTCCTCGGGTTTTGATGTCCAAATGGTTGTCAACTGCGAGTCAAAATGGTAGATTTTTTTAGGCTGCTCGAAAAAAATCTACCATTTGACAAGTAGTGCATCCATGAGGACTCAACAAGGCAACCAAGAGACTACGAATCGTATTTTGTAGATTATTTTATAAATTAAAGTATTGAGTAAGTAGTGTCAAGTTGACGTTGTAGTCTTATCACTGTAATCAGGATTACTGGTATGCTAAATGCTCCTTTGGATTGGTTCAATACTTAATGAATAAAATAATCACTTATAATCTCATAAGAGCATTAATTCTTTCCGGAAATTTTTGGAGTGCATCCCAACAACGTATTAATCGGCCCGAGTGGAACACGAGGGCCCGATTACGTTGTTGGGATGCACGACTAAAATTTCCAGGAAATGAATTAATGCTCGAATGCAGATTCGGTAAGAAAATAGCAACGATACAGCCGCAGAAGCTGAATAGAAATGATTTGACATTCAATTTGACATAAAAATTTCCACTTATTAATTTCGTTTAGGTTGGTTTAGGTAGGTATCAAAAATTTCCAGGAAATCCTCGAGTTGCCATGGTAAACACACAGAAATCAATTTTTCTATTGGCTAATGCTTAGTATAGTGCGATTTTCACTGTAATCGGGATTTGATTGGTTACTGGTATACTAAATGCTGCTTTGGATTGGTTCAATACTTAATGTATAAAATAATCTTGGAAATCAAGCCATAGATATATCAAACACATGAGCCGCTTTTTGTCGGTTATGATGGATTTGTCACAACTTTCCATATTGGCTAAATGCTTGAATATTTTTTTCGTCGATCGTACTGGAAACGTCACATTCTTGACATGCAATTAACATCCGAAACCTGACGTTTCCAGGACTGCGTCACTTGCTAGGCAACACGCACTAGCTGTACAGGAATAGCGCTTTTTCCTGCCTAGGCCGGAAAAATATTCTTGTAGGTACTCTTAAGAAATTGTTCCAAATTTCATTATTTCTGTCTAGATGTGCGATCGACGAAAAAATAGTATGTGCAACACGAAGGAAAATATATATTCCGGAACTCTGATGGTTGCTGAACTCGGCTGCGCCTCGTCCAACAATCTTCCATGATCGTCCCGGAATATAATATTTTTCCTACTAGTTACACAATATACTATTTATTAGGAGTAAAACCAACACTTTTCATCATGAGACGAAAGTTTGTTGGCGAACGAAGTATGATCGACGGCTACCTTGTTTCACTGGCGCCTTAACACTGCTTTTATTTTTCACTGGATTTAAGGTGTAGTCTAGTGCGTAGGAATAATAATTCACAAATTATGAACATTACCAATGTTTTATTCATAGAGAAATAGTAAAGATTAAAATAGTTGAGCGGTTAGTTTATACAAAGAGAATATTTAAGAGATTACACTACTTACAGATTCGACAAAGAGAGTTCATTATAAACGTTATTTTACTTCGGTAAAGTAAGATTCGCTGCTCCGGGGGATTTGGGGTTTCCATGATAAACAACTAAATCCATCTTTCCTTAAAAGCCCTACTTTATTTTACACCAACTACACTAAGGGTCAATTTCATAATAAAACTTAAAGGTCCATTCAAGTTAATGTCGACTTTAAAAGGGATTTTCACCAATCAGGAGCAGCCGTTTAGGAAAGTTGCTAGGCAAATATTTAAGGGACACTTTAATTTTGATTATGAAATCGACCCTAAATCACTTAGGGCCGAAATTTCAATTGAAGGTTGTTGCGGATGTCTCATTTACCTGACCGCTAAAACGGGGTGTAGAAGGGCCTTTAAAGTTGCAGTTAGCTTAGCTGACACCTTAAGCTTGCAATTAAGCCTTAATTGACAGTTTAAACTTGCAATTAGCTTAATCTTCACTCTAAACGTGCAATTAAGCCTTAATTGGCACTTTAAACTTGCAATTAGCTTAATTGACAGCTTAAACTTGCAATTAGCTTAATTGACAGCTTAAACTTGCAATTGGGTTAATTGACACTTTAAACTTGCAATTGCCTTAATTGACGCTTTAAACTTGCAATTAGCTTAATTGACAGTTTAAACTGTCAATTAAGCTAATTAGGGTTTCCAATTAAAAGAGATAGATAATATGGAGGCAAAATTTGACAAAGCCCGGTATGCGAAAGCCTCGGCAAGAGCAATGAAAAAGTCTGTCATTGTCAAATTTTGCCCCCATATTACGTCACGAAATAAAGACCTGCAGGTTTGGAAACCTTCATTGCAAGTTTAAAGTGTCAATTAAGCTAATTGCGTCAATTAAGCTAATTGCAAGTTTAAAGTGTTAATTAAGCTAATTGCAAGTGCCAATTAAGGCTTAATTGCAAGTTTAAAGTGACGATTATGTTAACATAAGGCAGCCCCCAACATGGCCTTTCTACGCCTTCGTAGGATCATTCATATTTTGTATTTGACATCATACGACAAGTGCGAAAATTGAAATATGAGTAAAAATAAGTGCAATACACTTCAGAATTATTTTAACAAGAATCCTAATTCATCGGTTACGCGGAAATCGGATGACGATGACAGAAAAGGTTTTTTAAATTTTGTTTTTGGTTTTTAAAGTTTTTCTTATAATGGCGGTTTGACACAACGACATTCATTAAACAAAATTCTCGCTAATGGAGTAATAAAGTACACAGGGATCTTAATATTTTCAGAATTTTACTAAAATATTTTAAATATTTCCAAATAAACAAAATGTGTTTTACGTTTACATTTTACTTATTTCAAAATACCCAACTACCTATTGTGTCAAAATTTATACAGGGTGAGTCAACAGTACGGGATCGGTCCATAACTGCCGATCCAGTTTTACGAGAACGTTGAGATTTGGTATCTTACCATTACCATTATCGACTACGAAGAGTGAGAAGAAAATATTTTCATCTCCCTATGACTTCGGATTATACCGGAAGTGGAAGCCATTTTAATTATTTTAAATGGAAATGACATTTTTTTCTTTTCCGGTTGGAACCGCCACTGAATTGTGAGTTCATTCGACCTAGGTTATGTCAAGATAACTGTCATATTTTTTCACTTACATGTCAAAAAGTTTACAGCAAAACCGATTTGCAGGGGTTCTGAAAAAAATATTAATGGTTCAAGATCAAGAAACCAATCATGCAGCCTTTTAAAGTAGAAAGTTTGAGGTGAGGACTTATTAGTTTTTGAACATCACGGATTAAGTACTCCATTTTTACAAATGCAACTTTTTCTATTTTATTTCACTAAAAAATAGCAAATTATGCTAATGCAACTCGAACCTATATTTGCTATTTTTCAGTGAAATAAAATTGAAGTAGTTGCATTTGAAAAAATTGGCAGTCTCGGAGACGCAGACGGTAGAAACTACTTTTCACAGAATTTGCAAATGCAGCATTTAACTAACTTTAACCGTTTAACCAGCTAATTTTGAAAATTATAAACAAAATAAAACGTAGAATTTCAAATTAATGATTGATAAATTTAAAAAGGAGCTTTTCGGCGCTAAAATGCCACGTTTCGAAGAATTATCGCAGATTGAACAGGTCGAAGAATTGTAATAGAATTATGATGATATCACAATCATGTAATGTGCAGTTAGTGCGTAAAACCAACACGTAAAACATCCCCGACCCGCTACCACAAACTGCCGGTATCCGTTTAGTGGGAGATGCGCAGTCTGAAGTCTGAGACGTATGCAGGCTGTCACCCTTGCTGAGGCCGCGGCAAATATAAAACAACACAAAGATTCAAAAATGTTTTTCACCCCTAAAATGACATTTTCTGAAAAAATGGCACTGAGGTTCTTGATCCGGTAATGCAACAGCTATCGAATTTGCTAAGTAAAACTCAAAAAGGGGCCTTTTCCCCTCAATTTTCGAAAAAATGGCACTGAGGTTTTTGATCCGGCAATGCAACAGCTATCGAATCCGATAGTAAGAATATACTTTTTTGCAACGGATCTTGCTATTTTTTGACTAAAACTCTCGGGTTAACTGGTATTATTCCTTTATTAGTCAAAAATCACAGCCTCTTCTATGCCCATAGACTCCATTCAACTCCGATTTAGCAACGTGCCGCAGCTTGCTCATTCTCAATTTATGCACCTCAGGAGGCGTCACCGTGAAAATGTCTGGCTTATAAATCAAAAATGCGTTGTTGAGCAAAAAATAATCATAATCCATCACACAAAGCAGATAAGCCTAAAAAAATCCATGGTTAATAATTCCAAATACGTACAAAATTTACTTGTGCAGCTCTGGCCTCTTTCTCCGCTGGAAGGGTTTCATCAAAAAGCGGATCATTCCTCGTCCCGATGAAATACGGGGTCCATTTCTGGTAAAGCCCAGTTCTTTTAGCTAAACCAAAAATTTCTAAATCCTTTCTTTCCGATTTTTCCATCCAGTAGAATTGATAAGGAGGAGTGTTACATTCTAGGCAAGAGTGATAGTAAATCAATCTTGCAGTTTCATTCCTGAACATTTTCACCAACCCCCTTTTACTTCTTGGTATTTCTGTTTCTGGATCGACTTCGAAGCCATAAAACGGAAAAATCCTCGGCTTCGCTTGATGGAAAATATTGGAATTATTAGCGACGAATTCAAGGAAGTTCGGAATTATATTGGGGCTAGGATAGATTTCCGGGTCTAGCGATAAAATAAAATGAGTCTGTGACGCAATTCTTGCGATATTTCTCCCGATGTTTATGGGGTATCCAATGTCGTTTTTCACCCTTTCTTCGAGATTAAAGTTTCTAAATGGTGGTTGCTGAGCGCAGTTAATTTTTTTCTCGTAAAAAAGAGACGGAGTGTCATTGCGAGGAAAGTAGATGTGAAAACTGACGGCATCTTTAATTCCTTCCACGCAATTTCTCAGGAAAGCTATGGAGTCTGAAGCTGCTTCGAAATCGTCTCTGGGGCTAAAAACCGCGACACTAATTGGTCCCTTCCAAAGTTTCAAAAGAGGTATCAAATATCCTAGACGGGAGAGGTCGGAGTGAGTTGCAATGGTGATGTTCTCGTGACATTTGAAATTCTTTGAAGTTTGACCGTAGTTGTAGAGGATTAAGAAGTCTCCGCGTTGACTTATTTTAGGCTCTAAATGTGGACGATTAGTGCAATGTGTTATCTGTCTTACTCGTTCAACAATTGTGAGTTCTCTTTGTACGAGGGTTAAGTAGATGTAGATAACTAGAAGGAGCCACGCAATCACGACAGTAATTTTAGCCAAATCGGTTTGTTGTTTGTTCATTTCTCTTTAGGCACGTCGTGCATGAATACTGAGCGTAGCGGATTTTCGAGTTATCACAAGATAAATTGTGCAAGATAAGAAATATTACTATAGATAGTAGTGTTGACAAATGTATTAAATTTTGTGGAATGAAGACGTCTGAAGAGACGTCTCAATTTTAAGACGATTCTTCCCTTGTCAAATTCGAATAATTTTCGCCTACTTTCGTCAAGAAATTAAAGGAAAACTAATGAGGAAAATAGTACCTCCCAAAAATTTGTAAAATGCAAGAAAATAAAACGTAAATGTTTGTTGTTTTTGGCGATTCGATTTTCCGATCAATTTTAGTACGTATCTGTTCAATTCAGATTTGAACTTGGATCAAAAACACACCATTTTCCCCAGTTATCTGAAAACGCTCACTTAATTCAGCAGCTCGCTCAGCAGTTTGATTGGTCAATATTCAAATGAACCAATCAAATTGCTGAGATTAACTGAAGCTACTCAGATAAATGTGTAAAAGGAAAACGCTTTTAAATCTCTATAAATATGAGTGCTTTTAGTCCGGGGGTTAAGCCGATGGACCTTGCATTTTATTGTAGAGTTTTGCCACTTGACACATATACTCCTCAGGCGTGTAGAAGTAGATTTAGAAGCGGAGCCCAGCAAAATTTTCGTGCTAGGGGGTGAAGCCACCCTGCAGAAGTCACCATTTTTAAAAATTCTGTTTTCTTATAATATTTTTGGTATTTTGTCCTCGACTGCTCTGCAAATGAACTTTTGTTGTACCTCGGTATAGGGACAGGTGTTAGGGAAGAGGCTGCAGGCCTCACATTCCTTTTATACCAGAGGATTAAAGCAAAAATGATATTAACCTAACATTTTATTTTAGAAATTCGCCATTTGGCACAAACACTGTCCAGAGGTGTACAAATGAATTTAGAAGGGCAAACCATCCCTATTTGCCTCACATGGAGTGTTAAGCCATCCTGAGAGTGTTAACTTCTCTTAAAATGCCATTATTTTGTGAGATATTATGGGACATTTTGTCTTGATTATGCCTGGGGTGTCACTAGAATTTATTGCGACTGCTAGGCACAGCTACAGGAGTTGAGGGAGTTGCAACCCCCACCCCCTTCAGTCAATCACCCTCTTCAGTACTACAATGGAATTCACGCCCCCCCCCCCCCACCCAAGATTTTCTCTTACAGACTTTTAGGAGCTCCCACCCCTTTCCATATCTTTCCTCCCGTAGTGGGATGGTAGTGGGCTTTCTGAATCTGTAACGTCAGTGCATCTTCAGTTGGAGGAATATCTTCCATTTTGCGTCCTTTCTTCGTCAATAGAACGAGTCTAGCCTCGTTAACAGTTGTGTTACTGCTTGATTTGTCGTATAAAAGGACAACGAATTTCTGTAGGCTAGCTATTGCCAGCGCGAAGAAAGCATTTATTGCTTCTGGAAACGCTTTCCATGATGTATCGAAAGCAACCCTCTTTCCTTTTCCATAAAAATCAGATACTACGTCACATCCAGTGAAACGTGGAACAATGGTAAAGTAATGACCATGAGGAACCTGACACACGACTCATTCTTCATACAGCAGATGCAGTATCTCAAGGCTGCAAATCTGTATTAATTAGATCAGTTACAGACGTTGTTGTATTTGCAGTGGCTGCCTCGCAGCTCATAGCCGGGGAACCTGAAATCTGGATTAATTTTGGATCTGGAAAAGACCAGAAATTCATTCGCGCTCACGAGATTAGCGAATCACGCCTTCACTGGATGTGACGTAGTATCTGTTTTTTATGGAAAAGGAAAGAGGACTGCTTTCGAAACATGGAAAGATAGATATAGATAGATATTTTTTAGAAAGAGGGTTATACAATTTTGGGCCATAGTAGTTATTGGCATTCCTGCGCCTTCTAAGGCGGACCAAACTCACGGAAATGCTGTCTACATTGCGCGTTTGATATGTGTTCTTCGCGCTAGCTGCTGGAGATGTGAAGGGAGCAATGGCCAGCCTACAGAAATTCGTTGTTCTTTTATACGACAAATCAAGCAGTCACACAACTGTTAACAAGGCTAGACTCGCTCTATGTACGAAAAAAAGACGCAAAAGGGAATATGTTCCTCCAACCGAAGATGCACTGACGTTCCATACTCATCGAGCTTCTTACCAAGGTGGATTAATATGGAGTAGATGTATTTACACACAAATAGACATTTGTCTTCTTGAATAGTTAATAGGGACACAATATATTACAGATTCAGAACGTACATATAATCTATACAAAATTTTAATCAACATGCAGACTGTTTGCTTTTTAGACCCCAAGGGTCTGTAAGAGAAAATCTTGGGGGGGTGAAGAGGGTGCTTGACTGAAGGGGGTGGGGGTTACAACTTCCTCAACTCCTGTAGCTGTGCCTAGCAGTCGCAATAAATTTTATTGACACCCCAGGCGCAATCAAGACAAAATACCCGAAATGCATTTTAAGAGAAGTTAACCCTCTCGGGATGGCTTAACACTCCATATGTGAGGCAAATAGGGATGGTTTGTCCTCCTAAATTCATTTGTACACCTCTGGACAGTATTTGTGCCAAGTGGCGAATTTCTAAAATAAAATGTTAGGTTAATATCATTTTTGCCTTAATCCTCTGGTATAAAAAGAATGTGAGGCCTGCAGCCTCTTCCCTAACACCTGTACCTATGCCGAGGCACAACAAAAGCTCATTTGTAGCGCAGTCGCGGCCAAAATACCAAAAATATTGTAAGAAAACTGAATTTTTAAAAGTGGTAACTTCTGAGGGGTGGCTTCACCCCTAGCATGGAAATTTTGTTGGGCCCCGCCTCTAAATCTACTTCTACATGTCTGGGGAGTATATGTGCTTAGTGGCAAAACTCTACAATAAAATGCAAGGTTCACCTCAATTTATTGCTTTAACCCCCGGACTATTTGTGGTACATACTCTCGATTCATTTTCAATTGAAGTGACAGAATGTCAAAATTTGAATTTTATGTTGGGACGAGGAAATTTTGCAAGGAATTTTACTAACAGGTGAGTTGATAGAAGCGATTTCAATCCGATACGTCAGAAAACATGACAAATGTCAAAATTTTGCAATTGCTCTGAATTGGCCCAATATGGCCTTTGTGTCCGTGCAGTTTTGAGTAAAGTGCAAAGAAAAATTTTAACGAAAAAGCCTCAGGTCGTTTATCTGTGACACTGCTTCTAACAATAAAAATAAACCCTAGAAGATTTGGGTTAAGCAATGTTTTTGCGCTTTCCCGCTAAATTTCTATCAAATTGTCAAAAGTACAGGCCCTTACAAATTAGGGTTGTACAGTTCCAGAAAATTTTTAGATCTTCAATAATGAACATCTCTGTCAAGAACATCAGACTTTTGAGAAAAATGAAGTTGTTTGTGTTAATTTTTGGGTTCGTAGCTGTTCCACCAGTTTTGAGCTTTCCCAACTCAGTGGATGCGGATAATCCCAGAATCAAACGAGCCAAAGACGAGTGTTACTCTTGTGTTCCTCATTGCGGCGACTCCTTATTGGAGCAAATTCCATGCGACTTGAAAAACAACAGCGTTTGCGTTTCAGCGAAAATCAAATATCGCGGAAATGTTGTTAATGTAAGAAACTGTCAGGAGAAGGGGTCGTGTCGTCGTGACAAATTATCGTCAAATATAATTTCTTGCGAGGAATGTACGCAACATCTTTGCAACTCACTACCGGAACCGGAATCAAATGAAAGTTCACCAGCATCGGGATCGAGCAACATCCTGCCGAAAATTGTATTCATCACCTGCCTCGTACAATTGTTAATTTACATTGCAATCTAATCATCCTAGCAGCACCCGCAAGTGGAAGATTTACAAGTTTTTTGGCACCTATCCAAGATTCAATTACGTCTCTAAATTCATGTAAAAATACTGTAAGATAGGCGGACACCCTGTATATGCAAATAATGTACGGTCAAAGAACTAGGGTGTCCGTCCGCGATGATTGCGAGAATTGGACTTTGAACCGGTGAAGAAAGACCCAATCAGCAAATCCATGGGGTCGACCCGGTTCAGAGGACCAATTCGGGAGTAAGAAAGTAGATGCCAAACGGGTAGGACGAATGTGAGTGTAAGAGGAGTGAGTGGAAAAGGCCCCCAAGAAAGGAGAGGCGGTTGCCACCGGACAGTAACAATAGTAATTAAGTGTAAGTAGTGTAACGTAGTGAATAAAGAGTAAGCTAAGAAGAACTGGTGCGTGAATTCACCAACCCCCAACCCCAAATCGTACATGGTATAAACGCCGGTCTGCAAATCTACATCGGCAAATCTTACAATACAATAGAATTTTTAAAATGACTAGCTACCTACCTACTTTATCGTTTTGTAAGAATAAATGAAAGGGAGAATGAAATTGAGAATTGCTTCACGAAAATCTAATATTTGATTTAAAAAATGAAAAGAAAAGAAACAATATCTGTAAAGAAGATAAAAGCAATATTTCGAAGAAAGACCAAGTGGAATTACCAGTCAGTTAAAATGAACGACCTGAGCTTGAGACAGCTAATAGTAAAGTTGTATAGGCTAGTAACAACACCATCCTCAATTATGTTGGACTAATTTCTAGCTTTATTATAAGGCTATTTTAATCAGATAAAACAACTCAAGAATTTTAAACCAATCACAACTGAAGAATTTATAGACAGTCGATCAATCACCATGGTTTTAAACTGAAAAACACCACGACGGTTTTCCAGCGATTATTCCCATCATCTGTCAAATTTATATAAACAACCAATCAAATACTTTTAACCAATGAACGAGGTTTATTTCGGATAAATATTGTCACAAACAAAAAAAAAGGAAAAATGTTGCAGCTTTACGCTTCCGTATATTAATGATTAGAGGGCGGATTTCTGGCATTTTGCTTTTTTTTAATATTGTAAGCAGAACGAAATGCTCTTGTTTCTTTCCGTTTCATAAAATTTCGAATCATTTGACACTAATTTTACTTTGCTTAAGTGCTTATTTACTGATTTTGTGAGCTTTTTTTCTTTCCCTTTTCTAGCTTATTAGTGCTTTTTCTTGCTTTACGCTACTAACAACCCCTAAGTCCAGCAAGCGGAGTAAATACATTTTATTTATTTTTTTGGACTTTCCTCTGATTTTTGGATAAGTCAAAGTCATTTTCATTAATTTTTAACCCATCCACAATTTTTCAACCACTTTCATGATATGTGAACCCTCAAAAGGCAAAATTTACCCAGACTGTTTCTTTTTCGTGTGATGTTCGCTAGTTCTACTTAGCTACAGTTTATTTCCACCCCTCTTGACGTTTCATCCCCCTTATCAATTTTTCAACCCCCAAGCGTTAATTTAGTAAAATTCGCGCCGTTTTGCCTTTTTTCGGAACAAATTTTACTCATATACATTGTTCTTGCCTTTTTCACTTCTTCGACCTCCTTCGCAACATTTCAAACCCCAAAAGCCAAATTTTCATAATTGGCTTATTTTCGTGTTATTTTCTGTAATTCTATTTAATTACCTACGATTAATTTTCATTCCTCTTGACTTTTCGTCCCCATTTACAATTTTTCAACCCCCTAAGTGCTAATAAATTTGCCAAAATTTGCGTAATTTCGTTTTTCTTCGGTAATAGGTAGGTAAATGAACTCATTTTCGCAATGTTTCAACTCTTCAAACGCTATATTTACATAATTGGGTTATTTTGGTGTTATTTTCCGTAATTTTACTTAGCCACGGTTAATCCTCATACCTTTAGACTTTTCATCCACCTTTACGATTGTTCAACCCCCTAAGTGCTAATTTTGCAAAATTCGCATAATTTCGTTTTTCGTCGGTAATAAAATTGAACGCATTTGGGATTCAGTTTACCATTTACAATTTTCCAGTTTCCTTCGCAATAGGTAGGTATAAGTATGTATTTCAAACCCCACAAAAGTTTTAATTGCATAATTTGGTTATTTTCGTGTTTTATTTCGTAATTCTACTTAATCACACTTAATTTTCATTCCTCTTGACTTTTCATCCTCTTTCGCAATTTTTGAGCCCCGAGTGTTAATTTTTCAAAATTCGCCTTTTGTTCATTTCCAATTTTTACATTCTGTAACAACAATTTTTTAACATTTCGCCTTTTTGACACATCTGTGCGTTTGCGGAGGCACTACTACTAGGTGCAGATTGATAAAATCTGCACCCGATTCCACCAGTAAGACCAGCCGCCCCTACATATACATTAACGTGATAAACATCTACAGTGATACACATCGCATTGATATACATCTTCCGTTTAATTTTTCAATGGGTCTGGAAGTAAAGCAGCCGCAAAAAAAATGATCATTTACCTAATTATTCATCAATCGAGTTTTTTTCCGATTGTAAAACGGCGAAACTTTCTCCTTTGAGGTTGGTCGGGTTCCTCCTCAGTGGAAGTCTTGTTTGGTGAAGCCTATTCCTAAGAAAAACATCCCTTCGAATCTGAGTGACTACCGGCCTATTAGCCTACTTTCAAATCGCATTTTCTGTTTAAAGGTTGGCTGGTTTGAGTTTGTGGTTTCATTCGGGGTGCACGACACTGATGAGATCCAAGAGATCGAAACAGCTGTCTGTCGTTCCCTGTTTGAGACCATGAGCTCAAACCAGCCGCTTTCGTTTTGATTTTGGCAGTGAAGAATTTTTAATTTTTCATTGTCAGAATCAAATCATTACTTTCAAATTGTCTTAAAATAGCTGAAAAAGTTCTTGCTCTCCAATTCAATGATTATCTTTCTGAATCTTCTATACTACCTAGCACTCAGTCTGCTTACAGGAAGAACTACAGTACCTCTTCAGTTTTATGCTCACTCACAGAATAGATGATATCTTGCAAGGGTTCAATGATGGAAACGTGACCACAGTATATCGATGATGTTGGTGTTCCCTTCAGTAGGAACAGCTCGGTTGTCAACGCAAACGGTTTTCGTTGTCCTTGAGACTCCATGGGTGTTCATTGGCTATTGTACCCCTAGATGGCGCTCGCTCATGTCTTCACTCGTCATTAGTCGTCTGCGTCTAACAAACTCAATCATTGGAAATTTTCTAATAATTGGAAAATTGCTATGGATATAATTGTTACAACAATGTGCGTTGCTGTCGCTTCTTTTCAATAATCTCAATCTTTGAAAATCACCGACACCGTAATAAGTCCGAATGGCTGTGCTGAAAAAAGCCCGCAATGTTATAAGTGCAGTGTGTCTCCAGTTCTAGTACGAGTATGTAAAACTACAGGTACCTACGTCTTTGACGAGGTATGTCTTTGAGAAGAGGTGAGTTTAGGACATGATTGTGGATTTCTCTAATAAATTAATAAATTGAGTTTTAGATGCAAGCAAAGGGTAAATGGTCCGCATACGAATACCTCCTAAATGTTACACCTCTATCGGCTCTGAATACATCCAGGTATAAAGCATGCTACCTACATTTTGCGGAAAAAATGTTTAAGTCATGGGGTAAGGACGGCAAGGCTGCTTTTTTGATTTTTTTATGTCACTAAATTGTTCAGGTACTGGAAAGTGCAAAGCGGTTGGTGGACAATAGTCTTCCCACACTAAATCTCCCACCACATGAAAAACTTCCCGCAATTTGCAATTCCACCATCTGGAGAACTGATTGTTGCCGACCCTCAATTGGAGAATCCTTTGGAGCATGGTGTAGCATGCTTTTCACATTGTATGGTTTATTTGTAATTGTTAACCTCATCACTTTGAAAATGTTTCAATATCTCAAAGAAGTATTTTGTTAATAAAACGTTGGTAAAAAACCTGGAATTGTTATAAGGGTAACAAGTACCGTTTATAAAATGCTATTTTGTTACGTTTTCGCCTTTATAACTTAACGATTATGGCGGTTAAAAAGAAAGAGAAGTTGCGCGCTAATTTTCAAATCGCCCAGCGCCAGCTATCGGAGAGTAGCTGTACGAACACCCATGGCAGCCATGACAGTTTTAGAATATTTCCACGAGATCAAAGGTGCCGACACGAGCTGTCCCTACTGAAGGGAACACCAACATCATCGATATACTGTGACGTGACTTCGCTTACTCTGCTTGATATGTCAAAGGCCTTCGATAGTTTGAACATCAGATTGTTACTGAGTAAGTTAAAGTATTACGGTGTTAAAGACTGCACGTTGAGTTGGTTTACCAGCTATCTTAATGACAGGATTCAGTACACTTCATTTGACGGTCAGTTGTCGACCCCTTTGTGCCTTAAAACTGGCGTTCCGCAGGGCTCTGTTTTGGGGCCAACTCTCTTTTCTGTGTACTCTGCGGATATAGCGATGGTTACTAATCACTGCTCCTTGTATATTTATGCGGATGATGTTCAAGTCATTCTAACGTTTCCACCTGAAAAGTTACCAGAATCTCTTTCGATTATTGAGGCTGACCTAAATGAAATTTTTAATTGGACTACTAAAAATTCTCTGCTACTAAATGCGGCAAAAAGTAACACTATTATGTTTGGTACTGCGAAAAAACTTGCTCAGATTGGAGACGACTTCAGAATAAATTTGAATGGTACTGTCATACAAAACTGCAACGTAGTGAAAAATCTGGGTCTCCTATATGATTCATCTCTCAAGTTCGTTGAGCAAGTGGATTCCGTATGTCGAAAAGCGTTTTTAGCCTTAAGACAAATTTCACCTTTCTATAAAGACTTAGACCGAGACACCAAAAAACTACTTGTAGAGGTGCTTGTTCTTTCCCATTTAAATTACGCGGATATTGCCTACGCTCCTTGTCTTACTCTTCAACTGAAGAACCGCTTACAAGTAATCCAAAATCAGTGTGTAAGATTTACTGTTTTTGTCCCTTACACTCATCACATTACTCCTTACATTCATCACATTACTCCTTACATTCGCGATCTTGGTATGTTAAGATTGAATGAGCGTCGTTTACTTCATTTTGCTTCTTTTGTGTTTCAAATTAAATCCAAAAATTCTCCATCCTATTTAAGTCGCAAAATTACATCAGTTCTGCTGTTCATGATCGTCCTTTAAGGTTCACTGAGCTCATGGTTAGCGTCCCTACTTATACCTCATCCAGTTACCGAGGTTCGTTTTCTTATTTGGCTGCTTGCTTACTCAATTTCTTCGCTTTAAGTTATGATGTCGATATTCCTGAGCGTTCACTTATCACCAAGTTGAAAGATTCACTCTTAAAGGGAGAGCAATTGTCCATTGACATTCAGATGTTTTAGTTTTTTGCTTTTTTCTTGTCGCCACAACATGTTGTGCGTAATAGCTTTTTCCAGTTTGCCTGGGTAGGATTAAATCAGGATATAACCTATTCCTATCCTTTTGAGAGTTGTTGTAATACCTACTAGCATTGTTATTTTATTTTATTTTATTATGCAGAATGCAATTTATTTATATTGTGCTGCTTATTACATCTCAATAAATGTATTATTATTATTATTATTATTAAACTGAAGTTCTAAAAGCTTTTTAAACAGGCATTTCATTTTTCCTAGGTATTAGCTCTCTTATTAAAATTTTTCAAAGATCGCAATTATACCTATATGTATGTAATGTACCTACTTATTAGGTATGGCGAAATTTTCTAGAAATACCTTCGGCACAATCAAACGATGTCCCAAAACATGCATTAGTAATTAACCTTGTCCATCAAAAAATCTCTTTGATCTCACCGAAAAAGTTAAAATCAAGATAACGATTTCATTTATAAATTGTACAATTTCCCAGATTTCAATCAGAGTTAAAAAATGATATCTGCTGCAGTGGTTTTGATTTTGGTAAGTGGCACAATTTTCCTCTTACATTAAAATTGTATTTCAGGCATCCATCGCCGTAGAAACTGCCTTGGGAGCTGTCGATTATCGTCTAGCTACCCCTCTTGCGGCTGAAATACCCAAAAATTGCACAGCACCAGGACTTTTGTGCGAGACCTGTTCCTCATTGGTCGTCTGCGTGCAAGAAAATGACTTGGTCCAAAATTTTACCAAAGAAACGTCAAAAACTTGTGCTTCAGGGGAAAAATGCGTGAAAACCGTTGCTGGACCAGGGTGCACCACATCTCCAGATCCCTTCTGCGATCACGTGGTCGACCTGGCTTTTCCCTGCACTACGGTTGGGATTTTCCCAGACCCATTTTACTGCAATAAATTCGTGCTGTGTATTCAGGATGCTAACAAAAAACTAATTCCCTATTCGAACAATTTTTGTGAAGATGGTTATGGATACAATCCTCGAAGCAGTCTGTGTGACGTAAAGCTAGATGCGAATGGTTGCAGTGTAGATCTGGATAAACTACCATTACCCATTTGCGAGTCACCAGGACAAGTTGGGGTTGTAAATGGTAAACCGCCCTTGTATTTTGTATGCGAGGAGTATCCTACCAATACGAATGTGCTTTATCCTAATATTTACGTGTGTCCACATGGCGGTAATTTCGATACAAATGGTTACAAATGCGTGTCAAACACCACCAGGATCTAAAATAAATAAGTAAAGATTTCGAACAATGTTAAGTACTTATCTATATTTTAACCATGTACAATAAATATTAACATAATCGTGATTTTTTGATTTTCTTCTAAATTGTTCACTAGATGGCCCCTTCCAAACCCCCTTTGTGCCTTCTAATATAAATATCAATTTATTCAGTACTGTCTTCGTCGTCGATAATGGCACTTCTGTCAGACGATTTTCTTCTGGTGAAAGCACCTTTAACATTAGTTTTAGTGGTGGCTCCCCATTTCTCCTTAACGGCTTCTGACGACGTCATCAGAACTGAATAAGAAGAGTTGCACTCACCTTCTTTGCTGTGATGAATGCCGTACAGAAAATACACCAACATCCCTAAAATGGATTAATGAGGAAGTTAAAATTCGAACAGCAAGTGTTAAATGCCACGACTTTTCGCTCTGAAGAACAAAAACAGGACTTAAATTTGTAGCATTACCTTTTGAACCTCAGTTGACAAGAGGTTTGACAAGGTTTTTTGCCCAACAAAACTTAAGGACAGTGTTTAGATCTGAAAACAAACTGAAAAACCTTTTAGGCAACCCGAAAGATAAAGTAGGGAATAGCGAAAAATCTGGCATAAATGAAATCAATTGGCAAAATTGTGATCTAAAGTATGTAGGTCATACACTTAGCAAGGTGCAGATGCTAGATGTGATGGAAAGTATCGTCATTTATAAGTCTAGAGATAGGCTTATGAACGCCGATACAGGTCCGATCGCATATTCATCTCTGTTTACGATACTTTAGGGAGAATTCGTTGTATTTATACGTGTTCACCCGCGCGTGGCCATTTCTCGACCTGTGATTGGTCTAACTTTCACAGCCTAGGGGTGGAGCTATGCAGGAAAGATTTTCAATAAAAAGTCGCAATTATTAAAGGGAGGTTTTTCCTCTGCAACTAAAAGTAGTTTATAGGAGCTTAGTGATATCATTCTCGTCGTATTTTCGCATAAATCTTAGTTTTTATGTTTTGTTATGATTGCGGTTTAGTGGTCATACTGTAATACTACGGTTAAAATTCTGCTGCAGCGGACCAGGCATGCAGGGGTGGGCCCCCACCTTCCTGGTCGGGCATTTGCTCCTTTCCATACTGTACCTAAATACGGGGTGTCCCGAAATTAGTGGGCAAAGCTTTACCAGTAGATTCTTCTATGAAAAGTATGAAAAAAAGTCCCTATGAACATATGTCGAAAAATAAGTCCTAAGTTAGCTAAGTCCCCTTAAAACCCTTTCGCTCATACTGTGTTCAAATGAATACATTACATTTAGAGGTAGGTGTACCACTGGAAAAGATGGACTCGATGGAGGCTACAAGTGACTAGTGCGGAATGAATCAGCCCCAAGAGCACGTCATAATGTGCCCTTATGCGTAAGTTAAAACAAAAATTGTGTCTTCTGGATTACTATGTAATATAAAATAAAACTAACAAAAAAGCCTGGCCATCTATTTTTCCTTTCATTCACAATGTATTCATGTGAATACAAGCCATAACTCAAAATTGGGGCATTTCAAAGAATTTTGGACACACATTTTGGTCAAAAAATCACTAAAAAATCATACTTTTATGCTGCCAAATTTCAGAAAAAAAGTCGTGAGCGAAGGGGTTTTAAAGGGACCACTTTGAAAGTGTGTTTTTCTAAATGTTTTTCTAAATATCTTCAAAACGGTTAAATATAACAAAGTGAAATTTGGTGTCTTTACTAATTCTTTGGTGCTGGATTTATTACTGTGGAGAAAATTTAAAATTTTGATCAGAAGCGTCTCGAATAGGAGGGACTCTTGTTTGACATCGATAGGATGCAGCGTTTTCAAAAAAAAATGGCTTTTTATTGGTTCAGGGCTCCAAAATTTGTGATAGATGAAATCAAAATATCGTAAACAAGTTCCTTACTTCACTCTAGAAAGAAAAGTTCTTATGGACATGGGTCGAAAAATGCTTCCTAAGGGAGCTAATAGTCTTTCAAATGGGGCCTTGGAAACGAGGGGTTAACCACTTAGCGATTTTGGTGTACGGTTCTCTGGAATTTTGGCAATTTTCTAGCAATTTTGGCGATTTTTAGCGATTTTGGCGAATTTCTAGCGATTCTGGCGATTTTCTAGCAAGTTTCCGGCGATTTTCAAGCAAATTTCCAGCGATTTTGCAGCAATCTTGGCGATTTTCGAGCGAATTTGGCATATTTTTTTGACGAATTGGAAATTTTCTAGCATTTTTAAGCTCCTTCTGTGGTCTTTAATGTTTCATTTTTTAGAATCAAAAACCCTGTACTGATTTGGACAAATTTTAAAACTAGATCCCAGTCATTTACTATTACTTTTCTTCGACTGAAAAAGGGTTGAAGCGCGGCTGCTACAAGCAGAAACACAGTAACCAACATTTTTTGTGAAAATGAGTTGCACATTTAGATGCATTACTTTGTTTTCCTTTGTCTTTTAAGCCAATAAATAATAAACTAAGCAAGGTCTCGTGGAACTCAGTTTAGACCCATATAAATGACGTCATAGCCGATTATTATTAATTATTTTCTCCAAAACAGTGAAGAAAATGGCAGTCATGAATTAGACCCTCTTTCTTATTAAGATTGAATTAAGAGCCACATCAAACAGCTGGTTTTTTTTAGCAATATCAGGTATTCTATGTCGATTGTCAACTTTATTATTTTTTATGGGAACTTTGGTGGCGATTTCCGCTGGTTCTGTTAATTTTCAGCAATTTGGCGATTTTTGGCAAGTTTGGGCAGTTTTTACCGATTTTGGCAATTTTAGCGATTTTGGCCATTTTCTAGCGATTTTGGCGATTTTTTAGCGATTTCCTAGCGATTTTGGCGATTTTTTTACAATTTGCGGTTTTGTGTATACAAATTTAGCATGTGGTTAACCCCTCGCTTGGAAAGCGTTTTGTTTGAAGGACTCTAGCTCCCCCAGGAAGTATTTTTCGGCCCATCTCCATAAGAACTTTTCTTTCTAGAATGAAGTAAGGAGCTTGTTTACGATATTTTGATGTCTTCTGTCACAAATTTTGGAGCCCTGAACCAATGAAAAGCCATTTTTTTTCGAAAAGGGCGCAACCTTTCGATGTCAAACAAGAGTACCATTTTTACTTAAAAAACTTCAAACTTGCAGATTCTGGAATCAAATTTGAGAAAAAACTGCTTACAAAAATGTTTGAGGAAATTTAGTCCTAACCCCCCTGTACGAGACGGTTTTGTCAACATTTTAAAATTTTCTCCACAGTAATAAATTCAGCATCAAAGGAAAGGAGGAAAGATACCAAATTTCACGTTGATATCTTTAACCGTTCTGAAGATATTTAGGAAAAAACACTTTCAAAGTGGCCACTTTAAGGGGCATTTAGCACTTATTTTTCGACATATGTTCATAGGGGCTTTTTTCATATTTTTCATAGAATAATCTACTGGTAAAGTTTTGCCCATTAATTTCGGGATGTGTGCGAAAATCTACTTTGCACTATACGACTTGACACAGAGAAAAGCTACTATCGGGTGTCCCAAAAAAACCGGACACAATATTTTTAGGAATAAGTCAGCCATTTCTCAACCGATTTGGATGAGCTTCATCTTAAATGAAAGCTAAAGAACCAAGCTTTCGAATCATGCAAGATTCGCTGCCGATGGCGCTGCCGTAGTGACCCTATTGATACTTATTTTTAAGGCTTTTTTAGGGTGTTGGGGATTGGTCAGACAAGAACCAATCGTTATGTGACTCAAATGGCCTTGAAGATCGTTCTTTTTTCTGCAAAAATCTCTTTTCAAAAGTCGATTTGGTTTACGCATTCATTTTCTGCGATTTTTTAAAAATATCTCTATTTACGCCCTAATAATTGATGAGTAAAATTAGTGACGCACAAACAGCATAATTTTTAGTTATAAATTATCGAATTTGATGAAAACAGAGGTGACTGCCAATGAGGGACAAACTGGAGAGCTTATTACTGAAAATTAAGCTGTTTTTGCATCACTGTTACTTTATTCATATCATAAAAGCGTGATAATACGGGAAAACACATTTTTTCAAAAAATCACTCAAATTAATGCTTAAACCAAATCAACTTCTGAAAAAAGGTTTTTGAAGACAAAAGAACGATCTTCAAGGACTTCTGAGCCTCATAACGATTGGTTGTTTTTTCACCAATCCCCACGCACTTAAAATAAGCCTTAAAAACAACTATTAATAGGAATACTACAACAGCGCCATCTGTCGTAGTTTCTTAGAGAGTTAGAAAGCCTAATTCCTTAACTTTAATTTAAGCCCACGTTCATCCAAATCTGTTAAGAAATGGCTGATTTATTCCCAAAAATATTTTGTCCGGTTTTTTTGGGACACCCGATATATTGTGTCTCACAAGTACTTTATACGGAAAGGAAGTGGACGCAATAATTATTATGTACCTATCTTCGGATATTATTAGTCGGTCGATCATAATACTACAGGGTGGCGCGCAAAAAAACGGATACTTTTTGATTGCTCATAACTTTTTTATTATTCGGCCGATTTCATTGAAATTCCTCAAAATTCCACAAAAGAATGTGCTTTTTTCTGCGGCGAAAATTATAGATGGCGCCACCATCAGAGTAACAACAAATATTTAAAGATTAGAGTGTGTTTAAACACCTGGAGATTCGTCCTCTGTCAAGCTATCAGAACGCGCATGGCACCAATTGAAAGACAGTTCTTTTCCCTTAGGAATGCTGCATTGGCAATTTATTTTTGTTGGACCGGTAGCCAGAAAAGTAAATTTTTCAAAGTGTTTGCAATAACATTTTTTTACAGTAATTTTCAAATTTTTTCGATTAGTGCGATGCTGGCACCACTTGTAACTCGTCACTCCAGAAACAGCACGTTCTTTTGGACAATGCTACATCTCACTGGAGTCGATCAATCAGTAAAACCACTATGACCAATTAATAGAAAATTGTCCGGTTTTTTGCGGCCACCCGTTACCAGACCAACGCGAAATTTACATAAACCCTTATTACGTTAGACCTAGAGATAGAAAAACGATCTGCTCACCTAAAATCATCCACACAAAGAATCTCAGCCACGTCAATACGTTCAAGTGCACCATAAACTCAATGTTGGCAAGTATACTAACAGCTGGTATAAACGGCACCATCGGCACCTTGAAGCGCAAATCGTTAGTATTCTGATGATGTGCGATGATCACTACAATACCTTCAACGAGACTTACAACTTTCTAAAACAATTCTACTCACATGAGGCCATCGTAAATATGAAGAAAACTGCCAGGATCAGAGTCCACCAAATCCCGTCTTTCAGGTCGTGCAAAGACACTTGGAAAAGGATGCAAAGGGCAGCACTGAAAGTCGTGTAGATAAAAACCGCACTGGTTACGACGGATCCAGGCTCGCACTTGCCGAAAATTGGCCCTAACCAGCTGTACTGAACCCTCAAAGTTCCGGCTAGGGAGAGTACTTCCGAGCAGGGGGTTGTGAGTTCTGAAGTTGAGGCGGAGATTTCCGATGGTGATGGTTTTAGGGGTTCGTAGGAGGGTCGGTAGCGAAGGATGATAACCGAAGCACTTACGATAGTGTACGCTAGAAGAGTACCAATCGACATGAACTCCACTAGTTTTTCCAAATCGAATAGTAAGGCTATTGTGGCAGAAAATATGCCTGAAATTACTAGATTTGTGAGGGGGAGTTGCGTTTTGGAGTTAATATCTCCGAGGAATTTGAAGAGGAGACCATCAACAGCCATAGCGTACATACACCTTGGAAGCGAAAATAAAGACCCGAATAAGGTTGTGGTCATCCCACAAATAGCCCCTAAGGAGACCACGTATTTCACCCAGTGCATTCCCACATGGGCAAAAGCTTCAGGCAAAGCTGCATTGGGGTTAATTTCATAATAAGGAACTAGTAGAGTTAGGGTTGCTGATACAAGAATATAACCTAAAGTTACAATTCCCATTGATATAACAGTGGCCATGGGAATGGAGAATGAAGGAGTTTTTGCCTCCTCACCTGAAGTTGCAATACTATCAAACCCTACAAACGCGTAGAAGCAAGTAGCAGCTCCTGCAATTACTCCTCCGAAGCCATAGGGTAAAAACCCTCCCCTTTGCGAAGTCCAATTTGCCTCATCTGCGTAGTAAAGACCTACGATGACGACTAGTGCCATTACTACTAAATTGATGCAGGTAAGAAGACTGTTTACCATAGCTGAACCCTTAACCCCAATGCCTAAAAGAAGGGCGTAAGCTAAACACACAAGAAAAGCGAGAAAATCTGGATAGCGGCCTAAGAGTTGCTCGTGCATTTCCCCGGTGATGGAAATGGTGGCGTTGCTGATAACTCCTCCAAAAAGGGAGTCTACGTAACCACTCCAAGCCCTAGCTACAGACGCTGCACCAATCATATGCTCCAGAAGGATATTCCATCCAATCACAAACGCCCAAAACTCCCCAACGCTAATGTAAGTGTAGACGTAAGCTGAGCCAGCTTTGGGCACCCTTGTCCCAAATTCCGCGTAGCAAAGGGCCGACAATAAACAGGCTAGCCCTGCGAGAAGAAACGAGAGAATGATTCCAGGGCCAGCGAGATCTCTTGCGACAGTTCCGGTGAGGACGTAAATTCCAGCCCCCACCATATGACCCACCCCTAAAATAAACGAAATAGCCTAAAATGTTTTTTTAAAATAACAAAATACCGAGAAGGGTTATGTCGAAGGTGTTCAGGCAGCGGTTTAAGGGAGTTTCCATTATGTCAGAGGGAAGTTGCTTGGTTCGGTTCATCTTTGTGCAAATGCCGGACATGACGTGCTTTAAAATCATTTTCCTGGAGCTCGGCATTTTCTGTTGATCTAAAATATGGTTTAGTTTGAAAATTAAGTGGGAATTTACCTTAGTGTGGCGGGATTTGTGCAGAATTACTGGAAACTGGTGGAATAGGGAGTTGTGAAAGGGCGAATGCGCACGGATTTATAAATCGATATTGCTCGAGAGTGAAAACGCGTTGGGAGAAAAGGAGTTTTCCACTTATCATTTCAATGATGTTTTCAAGTTATTGGCAAAGGGTTGATTTGGCTCAAAATATAGTCAACCCATAGAAAGTGCGCATTGAATATGAGACGGAAATATTTCAATAGAAACTTTAATCGGTAGCGGAAGTTAATTTAAGACACCTCAAGGTCAAAATGGGGCAAAAGCTGAAGACGGTAAGAATTCCAGCTGAAAAAGTATACAGCCGCGCATAAATAACCAAAATTTTTAAATCTTTATGTTTGGGGACCAGGGCATCCAGATTTGGTTTTTTGGTAAATGTTTTGTCGGTGGTCATGCTACAGCTCTGAAAACCGTAAAACTATAATAGGCGGGTCAATAATTTCATATCGTGATTAAGTATCATATTATTAAACTTGTGACCTCACTACGTTCGAGCTAACATGGCTAACATTGCAAAATTAATTAGGTACAAAATGACCTTTGTAGACGAATTCGAATCCGCATCAGCACTTGCCTATAGGTTTAATCGCTCCAATAATTCTTAAACGATAGGTATGCCCTTACCTACTTCAGCATAACTGTCACATTTTTTATAATTACAATTCAATAAAATATGAGATGAGAGAAAATTTAATATAAATACTCAAGAGAACAAAAGTTGTAAAGAATAGAAAATAAAAATTAATCGAAAAAAAAAGAAAATGAGAATTTTAAGACCATGATGTCTTAGATAAGGAGTGTTTCATAAGACAAGCTAGAAGAAAGCAGAAACAAATTTAGGAAAAAAAGGCAGCAGAGAAGCGGCTGGAACCTCCCCATCGCGTGTATCTTTGATTTCTGCGTAGATAGTCGTCAATTCAACAGACAATATCGGAAATTTTTCTGTCAGGTTTCTACTGTCAGGATTTTGTACCACTCGTAATCCCTAAAATTTTCGGAAAATTTTTGACATTTACTCCAGATTTTTTGCCGCGGAAATAAGTCATTTTTATGCTTCTCGTTTATGACTAATTTCGCAATTGTCTGTCAAATAACTACTTCACCTCGGACATCATCCGTCACATTTGGCAACGTGTTCCTTTTAAGGTTAATATTTTAGCATTTTTTTCACAATAACTGCCACTTTACGTCATTCACTGTCAGCCCGCTCCCTTTTAATGAGAAAAAGTACACTCCATTCATTTTCTATTGAAGTGACAGAACGTCAAAATTGCAATTCTTGGTTGGTATGAGGAAGTTTTGCCCTTACAAATTAGGGTTCTATCCATAGTTCCAGAAAAATTTTAGTTCTGCTGTACTGTCGTGTTAATTTGAAAGGGCGTACCTGCTGTTTTTTTGACAGTATTTTTCAGCTTTAAAACGCTGCCTGCTTATTTAATTCAGTCTAAGTTCAATTTGTAAAATATTACTAAATACTTTGACGATTATTTGAGGCCTTCGATGGGAAATCTATAAATATAAATTCATAAGAATGTCATTTATAGGGTCATTTGCCACAAATCTACAATTTTGAAGATACGCCCTTTCAAATTAACACGGCAATATAGTAAATGAACGGACTTCTTTATCTACTGATTTTAGAATTTTGACGATTTCTCGAAAAAGTCCATGCTAATTGAATTTTTGAAAAGCTAATTTTTTTCTGTATTCCATGGTGTCAGAATTCAATATGACGGCCATAAAGAGAACCAAAAGTTGACTGTCATTGCTCAAAATCTAGAAGGCCTAGATTTTTTCTGTGGATGCCATTTGACAGCTGTCAAAAATATTAAAGTTCCAAGTTTTATAGGTATAAATATCATCAATCGTTAGGGATAATTAATTTTTGGAAATCGCAATTTTCAGATTTTTCGGAACAACTCGGGAACGAATCGAGATATCGAAAATTTCTCTTCAGATTCTTAATCACAAAGAAATAGCGCAAATTTTCTTTAATTTAACCAACTCCGTATCTCTTACCGTTTAGGAGACGCCAATGGTGAGCAGTTAAAAAGGAACCATCCTGTATACTACACTCTCGTAATTCTTGTCCTCGCCTCGCTTATTCCAGGCAGTGGTGATAATTTCCTTAGCTCATTGGTACTGGTAGAAATGCCATAACAAATTCCCGTTCATTCTCAGCATTAGGAGCACATAATTGCAAGGGGGACTAAAAAAGCAGCTGTCATCGTATTCGTATCGTATACTAGAATCAAGAATACGGTTTGTTTGAAAATAGCATACGAGTCGCAATTTCGATTCTTGTTATCAGGAGCACATGTCGTTCAAGACGTTAGATAGCTAAAATAGCGTTAGTTGAACATTGCTAAATGGTCAATTAGTGACATAAAAAAAAGCCAACGGAAGATTTATTTTTTTGTTAAATTCAACTCTTCCGGTTGTAGGCGATCCAAGGGTTAAATTTCCTATAAGCCCGTTTTTGAATTTTTCTCAGCAAAAGGGCAATTATTATTAGTATTGAATTCAATAGCTGTTGCCGGATCGATAACCTTAGGCGAGAACTTAGGTCACTTTTTTCGAACAATGTCAGTTTAGGGGCGAAAAACGTCGCATTTTTATTTAAATTAGTTAACTTCCCCCCCGACTTCCCCACTTAAAAAAACCAACGGAAGATGTATATCAATGCGATGTGTATCCCTGTAGATGTTTATTCACCGTGAATGATTCATACATATATTGAGTTAGACTTGGTGAAATTTGGTACGTGGGCATCTGATAACCTAACTTAGATCCGAAAAGCTTTTGGAGCCAATCGTGCAACCGGAAATCGGATCTGTAAATGCTGCATTTAACTTTAACCAAGTCAGAATCTGTCAGTCAAGAGGTCGGGCGTGCGGGCGGTTGTCGATCCGTGATGCTATCGTGCGCATTGCGCCCGGCGCTAATTTAATAAAATCTAAAACACAATGTTTTAAAATTACATCTTTTGAAAAAATGGCTCTAACGTTTTCCACCCGGTAATTCGATAATAATAATTGCTCTTTTGCTAACAAAAACTCAAAAAGGGGCCCTTTTGTTTCTAAAATGTTAATTTCCGGTAGCAAGAATATGCTTTTTTGTAAAATATATTTAAAAAGGGCCCTTTTGCAACTAAAATGCCTTTTTTCGAAAAAATGGCAATAAGGTTTTCAACATGAAAAAAAATCAGCTATCACATTCGGTAATAAAGATATACATAGGTTTTTCCCGGCACCGTTTTTTGGCCAGAATGGCACCATGTGTGAATACATTTTCAGAAGCAGAATTCGAAGAGCTTTCATATGGTGACGCTAAAAATGGGTATTTGCATTTAAATTTTTAAAGTTGGTGTGCCAAAATGGCACTTCCTGTGGGTCTACTTAGCTCAAAACCAGCTCTTCCCAGATCCACAAAATGTTCGGGCTTTAGTGTGTTTACAGACAGACCCACAGACATTTTTTCAAAACCACTTTTTTGGGTTCCCAGTACCCTAAAACGTAAAGATTTTGTTTTTGGCGATTCGATTTTTCTGAATTTTTCGATAGATCCAGTAACTGCTCCGCGGAGGGTAAAAGTTAAAAACATGATACACCCCAAACCTTTATGGATCGATTTGCCTGAAATTTTACATATGGAGATATGGTATTGCACGTCGAAAAGCAGAAATTTTTTTGGAAGCAATCGACAATTGTGAAGATCTTTTCCTAAGCCCGGCTTGTTTCGTACGTTTATTGTCGTCAATCACCTGTCTTGTTCCCACCAGATAATTCGCCACCCCAAAATTACTTCAGAACCCAAATTTCGTTATTCTAGCTCCAACCGGTTCAAAAATTAATAATAAATATCTGTTTTTGAGTCACCTCTAAGGCCTGGTTGCGCCCCCATAAAGCAGTGGCGGCTCGTGGTCCCATAGACTGGGTAGGCCACACGGGAACGAGGCAATCCCGCAAACATGTTAGATGCCCCCCCCCCCCCCCGAAAAAAGCCTCCCGCGAAAAATTTTCGCCACCCCCCTTCCGGCGCCACTTTTCCAGTATTTTCAGCCCATATGGGCCCATTATTGAACACCCGTGGATACCACAATTTATTTCTCACGTACCTACTACCGGTAAGCCACTGACATTTATCTCCACGAAACGCAAAAAAATCTGTTTGATTATTTTTCGAAGAAATTAAATTGGGCATTGCCGCCGGGCAAGGTTTTTTCATTTGAATACCTTTTGGTCGTATGACATTTTTTGAAAACTGTTGATTAACAGTAAATCTACTACTTCCGAGTTTTCACTCACCACAGCTCTGATACTTGCCATGATGAGCGAGAGTCCGAGAGTGATGATACTAAATTACGTATAGATTAGGTATAGAATACCTATAGAACCTATTAAGATTAAGAAATCCAACTCACTGAACCTGGAACCATCAAAGAAGAACTGAAACTACAAAACTGAAAACAGACAGAACCACAAAGCACCTTGCACAAGGCACAATCTACAAAAACTGCAGTAAGCACTTTACATTTTGGCCAAAATGGCCACGAAACGAGACGGAACACGAACAAAAATAATAACACGTGATCACCAACTTTTAAATAAAAATTTCGTACACATTCACACGTAGCGGTAGGGCACTAACGAAATGATCATTGATGATTGCATGGTCATGGCCATGAATGGTACGAACGCGAAGTGTGACCGATTAGAAACGATATCACCCGGAAATCGAAGACCGGCTAGCCTAACCTGACTCATGGCAGGGTTGAATATTGGGAAGTAGTTAATGAGAATTCAAAATATAATTCTAATAATTTCAATTTCAATCGATGGCACAATTAATGAGAATTCAAGATATAATTCTAATATGATTGTCTTCCTCGATCTATAATTTTAATAATTTCAATTTCGATTTTATAATTCGAATTTCATTTTTAGATTTACTTACTTAATTTCTTGTCAGAACAGCGAATAGCAAGCAAATGAGTCCTATTTATTATTATTTATTCGTTTCTTTGCGCGCCTCTCATCGTTCGGATCCGGCAGGGTGCTGACAGGCCAGGCTGGCCGACCCTCCTGGACTAGCTGTGGCTGCGTCAGCAGCAAGCAATCGCGCAACTGACTCACTCCAACTCTAGCAGTTAAGAACGCGGCAATTTCAAATCTGGCCCGGCGAGCCTGACTTGACGCTCTTCGCGTTATTAATAGATTTATAATTCTTAATATCTACATTATATTAATTTTAAAATATTTAGCATCAACAACGATAATAATATTAATAATAATAATAATACCCCAACGTACATTTTAGCAAATATAAATGTATTTTGTAATGTGAAGAAAAAACTTTTTCTTGCGCTCAAGCTGCGGGTCGTCCGGGCCTACCCTGCCGCCCCTGACGAGCCGCCACTGCCATAAAGCCCTTTCGGACATCTTTTCATAAGAACTTTTCTTCCTATTTTTAGGTGTCGAATCACCCCTCGATATATTGTGACGTTATTTCTGATGGACACTCTATATACCGTGTGGATGTCAAAAAATTCCGCGAGCTACAGCGTCGTTACAAAAAATCATACAGCAATATATGATACATCAAACTTAATCATTTTAAATAGATTTGTATCATTTCGAACATAAGACATCTTGGCAGCCGCCAAAAATAACTTTTTTTGTAAAAGAAATATTTTTTGACAGCTTATTTCTGGTGAATTGTAACTATTGTGATACATCATTGAATTCAGAAAAAAAATACTATTTCCTAAATAGTGAAAAAAATGGTAGGTGCTCATTTAAAACAAGAGGCTTGAATATCGTTACTAAATTCAAGTAAGCCTAAACATTTTTTTACAATAATCTAGAATTTATGTAATATTTTAAAAATAATGACGTCGTATCATACATTGCTGTACCTACGATTTTTTGTAACGACGCTGTAGCTCGGGGTATTTTTTGTCAACCACACGGTATACAGGATGGGTAATTTTTCGATGCTCCCCATTTATCTCGGAAACCATAATATATCGAAAGTAGTTTAAATTGGAGAAAACTCGATTAAGAATCTGAAGAGAATTCCCCGATGTTTTGATTCGTTCCTGAGTTATCCCAAAAAGTCTGAAAACTGCCAATTAAAAAAAATTTATATCTTCCTAACGTTTTATGTTATTTAAATGAAACTGGGAACTTTTATATATTTGACAGCTGTCAATTGAATGGCATTGACAGAAATTTTCTAGGCCTTCCAGATTTTGCATAACGATAGTTATAAGAGATTGAAGAAGTCGGCGTACTTCTTTGCAATTGTTTATCATCCAAGTTTAGGCTGATTTTACAAATTATTCATACCAATTTTCAAATTCTAACATCTGTCACCACCACCACATTTTTGAAAAGCCAATTTTTTTGTGTATATGATGGTGTCAAAATTAAATATGGCGGCCATAAAAGAATCAAAAGTTGACTGTCATTATTCAAAATCTAGAAGGCTTAGAAAATTTCTGTCAATGTCATTCAACTGACAGCTGTCAAAAACAAAAATTCCAATTTCATTTAAATAACATTAATCAGATATTAATTTTTCTTTAAATTGACAATTTTCAGATTTTTTGTGATAACTCGGGAACGAAATAACAGATCGCGAATTCTCTGCAGATTCTTAATCACCAAGAAATAACGCAACTTTTCTCCAATTTGAACATAGACGAATGTACAGTAAATACAAGTACCTATTTCGAAGCCACGTAATAAAAAAAATATATACTAATTACTAAACAAAAACAATTTTATTCACACAGTGCAATTTAAAAAAGATAGGTACTTTAAACCGCTGGCCCAGCCAGAGACACTCAGTCATAAAAAACGCTCAATCTAAAAATTAATTACTCTATCAACATTGTTTAGTTCCATCATCTCTTTCGTTTGCTTAATTTCCAACTATATTCATCCAAAGTCTGTACATGATCGATGTGTTTCCTATTCCACAACAACCACAGATAACCGATCACAAAGCAAATCACAGTTTCAATATAAAATCCATCTAATACTGTCACGCATTTTCCTCCCTTATCTATACAAAGCTAAAACCCCAAAATATTATTATTTTAATCCAAACATGTTCACCACTTACGTCTTTTTCAATGTTGTCTCGACAGATATTGTCAAAACTTTCGACTCCTCCCACACACTGCTTCCACGTTAATTGGTCAACGAAATAAAGGGCAAGCAGGGCTGGCCAATTACCTCCCAAATTCGTGGCAGTATTAAGCAAGGTCATGTACGTCCCTCCCACTGATGAATCGCTGATTTTGGCGAAGAATGCCATGACACTCACGAACATACAGTAAACGCACACTTGATGAAGGGCGTAACAGAAGACTAGGAGAATTACGTAGAGGATAGGTAGTCCTTGGGAGGCATCAGGAACGATTTTTGGAGTAACCCAAACCATAAATGCGGCGATAAATCCAAAAAATAATCGAAATGGCATTGCCTTTACGAAAATATCTAGCGGTCGGGGTCCTGTTGTATATTTCGCTATAATTATGGGGAGAGCTAATTGGACAGGAATCAATGGAATTGCCATGAGGCCCAGACGTTCTTTGGGTATTCCACTTTCTACCAGTTTTAATGTCATGACGCTGTCTGTCGACGAAAAACCGATCTGCAAATAAAATCGATAATATAAGTTCTAGTTGGTTAACTAGGCAAAAAGTCAGCCAAGGCAGGAAATATAGGCGATTTATTGTTGTGTTTTGAAATACACGGTGATTCATAATAGTACTCTCCATTCATTTTAATTTTTTATTGAAATGACAGAACGTCAAAATTTGGATTTTAGGTTGGTATGAGGAAATTTTGAAAGGAATTTTACTAACAGGTGAGTTGGTAGAGGCGATTTCAATGCGATACGTCAGAAAACATGACAGATGTCAAAATTTTGCAATTGCTCTGAATTGGCCCAAAATGACCTTTGTGTGCGTGCAGTTTTGAGTAAAGTGCAAAGAAAAATATTCACGAAAAAGCCTCAGGTAAGTTTATCTATGACACTGCTTCTAACAATAAAAATAAACCCTAGAAGATTTCGGTTATGCAATGTTTTTGCTTTCCCGCCAAATTTCTTTCAAATTGTCAAAACTACAGATCCCTTACAAATTAGGGTTGTACAGTTCCAGAAAAATTTCAGATCTTCCAATAGAAAACGAATGGAGTTTATACTGTGTTTACGTTCGGTAAGTTAGTGTTATTAAGAGGCTTCTTCACGCTATTGTCTATCTCTCTCTCTTTCTTTGTGTGGATTTATTTAATTACTCGGAAATTGCCTTCAAATTTAAGTTATGAGCGCTTTCCACCAAATAAACTAAATAAAAAGATCGACTTTCTTTTAGTCTCTTACAATTTAATGAGATGGGGAGGGACAGTTTGAAAAATACCATTTATATTGGTATTCTACAAATAGTGACTTACAATCAAGTGATATATTGAAACAAAAAGAATTGAGCAAGGCGTATTTCATCATGGTGGAAAGTCGTAGAAATTTAAATTTGAAAATGGATTTCCAAGAAATTAAATAAATTGAAAATAATCTGAGAGAGAAAGACGATAGCGTGAAGAAGCCTCTGAAGGGCCGGTTTTTCCATCTCATGTTAACATGAGATGGAAAAACCGGACGTAAGTGTTAAAAATCAAAAAACGACAATGTTGAGTCGACCACAGAGGGCGGTGGGGGTGAAGGAATATCAAAAATTTTTGCGAAATTGAATGCGCAACAAAATTAGCATCTTTCAGATAATGTATCACCAGTGCGGGGTTGCCATTTGAAATTTTGAAGTGGGTGTTGGTACGGGTAGGGGGTGCGTTGGGAAATCTCTCCATGCGCAGATTTAAAATGTCCACCTCCAAATAAAAATCGACCTGTTTCAGCGTTCTTCACTCAAACCACCGATTCAGGAGTTATTCAGGGTGTTTCATTTTTCTTTGCTCTATAACCACCCTCTTTTTTATCCTGCCTAGCCCGGGAAAAATCCACGCCAATGACCACTTTTTTCGACTTAAACTCTTTTGGGGCAATGTTTAATTTATTGTTTTATTAATCATTTGAAACATATCGGTAATACACTGAAGATGGAGGTTCTATAACCTCCATCTTCAGTGTATTGCTGGGGACCTATGTCCCCGAAATTAGCTTTGAGCTGTATCGAATAAATTATATTGTTTTATGTGGGTTTGACCCTACGGATTTCGATCTAACAAATGACAATTTTATAATCGCCTTTAGATTAGTATTGGAATTTTTTAAAGCTTTTTTCAAATATTTTCGCAGATAAGATAACATTATCATATGTCTTTAAGGTTTCAACTTGGAGCAGAGCCTGGGCTGGAATAAGCAATTGTTCGGAAATATAATTCTTAACTTTTGCAAATTGACTTACAACCTCGCTTAGTACAAATTTTTTTCGTCGTAATTTTTATAGAAGATGTATCACAAAGGGCCTTCCTTAATTTAGTGTAATTTAAAATTTGATCATAGAAGGCTCTTGAAGGATAAACTGATATAAAAAAAGCTTGACAGGATTGGATTGGTGTCGGAGATTAGCTTTCAACAATTGATGTAACGTGATATTCAGAAAAAATGTGATAATGGGTGGCTACAGAAAACAAACGAATCACCATCTGTCGAAAGAACGTTTGTCCAATGTTAGTTTGTATTGTACATGTCATATGTCGTGGGGGACTAACTTCAGACGAGCGTTCGTTCGACAGATTGCTATTCACTGTTTCCATAGCCTCCCGTTATCACATATTTTCTGAACAGCCCTGTATCACAAGAGGGGTTGCTATTTGAAATTTTGAAGATGGGGTTGCATGTGGTTAGGGGGTGCGTTGTAAAATTTCTCCTATCACGTATTTAAATGACCTGTTCGAGCGAAATCTGGTGGACCCCTTTTCAGTGGATGATCCTGTGCTAGTCAAAACAACACTTTCATTGTGCATCTTGTGACAGTGAGTATAAAATTATGGCACTATTTATTTCTTTACAAAATTAATTTCTATTTCCAAATTTGAAAATTATGAGATACATAATTGGACGGCGATAAGCAAAAGCAATATAGTGATCCAAGCGCCAAAATCTACATGAAAATGCAGTTTTACACCTACAATAACAAAGATGGGGCGACCACTTCCGATATAACCAAATGATAACATGGTTGATTATGGCTTACCAAATTACAAGATTTTTAATCACTAGATCGCAATAGTTATTTACATACTATGTGCGGTAACAATAATTTTCGCGCACTAGCGAGCAGGTTTGGAAACCGAGTGCGCAAAGCGCGCGAGGTGTCCATTGCTCGCGTGTGCGCGAATATTATTGTTAACGCACAAAGTATGTATTCTACTTTTTGCACGGATATTTCCAATAAAAACAAACAGAACTCATTTGCATTGTTGGTTTAGGGTACGAGCAATTTTCATTCATATTCAGCGCATCGGATGGAATACCATTTTTAATTCCCATATCTATACTAGATATAACTACTTACATTGTTATTGTACTTTAAACACCAAAATTCTTCCATTTTTTTCGTTTATTACCTCCATTGCTATAATAACACCAGTCGGTAGAAAATGTTTTGTCATTTCTGACGTAAGATGGCAAGCAGATTTAAAGTCTTTAAAACATTAAATTATGTTAATTTTGCCAAAATTGTTAGTTTATAAATACGGTAAGTTATATTTTATCGTTGAAACTTTCTTTTAGTGACAATCACTTTGTATGGAAAGATCGGATTAGAGAAAAAAAATGCAGTGCGCAATTCACGCACTTGTGTGTGAAAAACGCACCGGTATCTGTAAATTTGATGTTCCCAGTTGTTTATAGAGTGCGTAATAACTTGATTTTTGTTAAAAAAAATATTTTAGTGAAGCGTCTCATGAATTCACCTTCACATTATTAGCGGTTCAATTTTATTTTAAGTGACAGTGGCCCAGGGGCCCTATCCCCGACTTCGGCGGATCTCGTTTCGTGCGAAAGTGACGCGATTTGCGCACGAACCTGCAACTTTGGCATTCTCGAGATCCGTACCATTCGAATCTCGGGCGGTGCGGAACTTTTCGTACGACCGTCAGCATCGCATGATAATTCCAGGCGGATCGAGGCATTTGCACGAAAGTAGATGCTTGCTCAACTCGGTTTTCAATTTTTATATCAAAAATCATTACTTTTCGATTATTTTGCTAATTCTTATTTTTTATGCTTAATGGGGCGATTAGGAAAATGTCTTCAATTTCATTTCCTTTGCTTTTTCAAATTTTTTCACTTCTCACAATCTGCCAAAATAGCAAAAATAATTTTTAACCTCCCCACAACCATATAAAAATGGGAGGTTACTGCAATCACTCCAAAATTCGAAATTGAGATAACACCAGATCTTTACGTTTCAAGGTCCCAGGATCACAAAAAAGTGGTTTTTAAAAAATGTCTGTGTGTATGTTCGTACGTATGTGAGCAAGATTCCTCGAAAACTACCGAACAGATTTTCACGAAATTTGGTATGGAGATTAGTATTTATTTTCTGGTGAGCCCAGTTAATTTTGTTGCCAATCTACAAACGCCAAGTGCTTTTTTGGCGTATCAACTAAGAAATTTTACTGATGAACACCAATTTTTCTTATCAGCATGTGAAAGGTCTTCAAATTCTGTGTCTAAAAATGTATTCACACTTGGCGCCTTTTTGGCATAAAATCGAAAAATTCGAAATTTCGAAGCAACATTAGATAATACGCTACAGCCCAAACTGCTTAATCGATTAGGCTGAAATTTGGTAGGTAGGGACACACAGTACCCCCTAAGAGCTGATTTAATTTTGGTGGTCATCGGCCAACGGCAAGTGCCAATTTGGCATATCAACTTTGAAATTTGACTAATAAACTCCCATTTTCTTTATCAGAAAATGAAATGTCTTCAAATCTCGTTTCCAAAAATGTCCTCAAACTTAGTGCCCTTTTGTCAAAAAATCATAAAATTTTGAAAAATACCAGTAGTAATATTTAGGTATAGCAAGAAAGAAAATTTACTTAATTTTGGTAGCAAACGACCAATAACAAGTGCCTTTTTGGCATGGCGTCTATGAAATTTGAGATATGACTACCATTTGTTTTATCAGCACATGAAAAGTCTTCGAATTTTGTTTTCAAAAATTCGATTAAATTTAGTGCCCTTTTGGCAATAAGTAATAAAAAATTTTAAAAATTACCAAAACACTTAGGTAGAGACTGAATTGAAATTTATGGGTGGTAGAATTGAATCATTCACCAAGTGGGGAGGTTCTAGCCGCTTCCGGAGCTGCCCATTTTTTTTAAAATGTAATCGAGCAGTTGAATTTGTAACAAAAAAATAAGGTTGACGTGTACTTGTGATTTTTAAAAAGCTTGGTTTTTGACCGATTTCTTCGATATTTTTGAAAATCTGGGGTGGCCGTGACTGTACTTCCGATAAAGTATTATACATGTTTCTAACTTTAAAAAATTCGCAGATTCCGAATCCATTGAGAAAAAAGTGTCATTCCATTTGAGAAAACTAAGTTTTATTCCCGACTTTACACATTTACACCTGCTCTAATATGAACTATGAAGGTAAATAGCAATATTGAACATAATATGTCTTTTTTAAAAATTTCACTCAATCATCTACTGTAAAATTAGAACATTTGCATTTATTTGGGTTGCGATTTATCAAATAAATTCAAACTTGACCGCCGCGCGGTGCGAAACCGGTGCTCTCATTGGTTTTCGGATGCCGTTGCGCTACGGCATACGTTTCTCGTGCGGAAGAAACGATCGAAATGCGAACAGGCGGAGGGGAACTCGAGAATACCGTTTGACGTTCGGAGAGTCGCCCGTGCGGATTTCGATTTCGTGCGGATGTGCATTCGGATGAGATCCGCCGAAGTCGGGGATAAGGCCCCAGGTATTTCCCTTCTGTTAGCTGTTCTACCAGATTTCCATTCGACCGGCCAGGGGTGGATATTCTTATTCTTTTATTTGTTAAATTATCGCCTGCTTTTTGACTGTGAAAACGCTGAAAAACCTGTAAACCCGTGGAGGGACTAGGGAGGCGGGAAGCAAAACGAAAACCCACCCCTCTTTTGAATGAAACATTAAAAGTGATTAATAATTATAAGAGAGGTTATAGTTAATGTTAACGATCGTTTATTTATGAGTTTTATAGAAAATCGTGCATTAGCAGAATAGCACCCTCTTGTAATCAACGGTTGTCTACCTAATAGGCTTAATTTAGGCAACCAATTTTCCATAGCAGATTGTTACAAAAGTGGATCTAGAACTGAAAAATTGGCACAAAAAATCTTTGTACAGGGTTGTTATAAATGATTGTACTGGCTTTAAAAACAAAAAAATTGATTGGTGTCGTTCACAGATGTTTTCAGTAGGAAAAATAACTTTAGAAAGTTAATTAAATGAGACAAACAAAACTGTGGTGATAGGTAACAAAACACGTTTATAACAATGTTATATGAAATTTGTTGCAAAAAGAGAAGAAAAACCACGGTATTCCCTATCTTGTATAAAACTTTATTACAGGAAGAGCAGAAAAACCGTTATTTCTGTCGAGGTTTTATTCTTTTGCTGTAAGAAGATTTATCACTTTGCTATAGGTACATACTAGGGTGTGTGATTAAAATTCCAGAACGCTATAACTTTTTTATTCGTGGCCCGATTTTAGTGAACTAAAAACCAAATGAAATTGCTCATAAAACACTACAAACTCAAGATAGTTTCGATTTTTATCAACATCAGTAAACGCAGAAAAAAATTAGCTATTAGACTGAGTAAAAAAATTGGGTGTGTCCATTTGAAAACGAAAAGTTGACATCCAGTTGACCTTCAAGTTAAATTTGATAAAAATCAAAACCGTCTTTAGTTTGTAGTGTTTTTTGAGCAATTTCATTTGGTTTTTCGTTTACTAAAATCGGATCACAAATAACAAGGTTATAGCGTTCTGAAGTTTTAATCTCTCACCCTGTATACATGTGTGTTTTGTTACAAGGACCGTTCGACGGGGCAATCGGTTCGAACCAATCGCATTCAACGCGTCAACCTCGATTTAAATCGATTGGAAGGATTTAGATCATACAATTTTCACGAGAGATTTAGATTTATCTCTAATCTAGATCGGTATCGCAGGTCATATAGTTTGGAATAATAAAGGCATTAAAAAAACAATTTACAAGGAAAGGGTGTTTTCTGTCCAGCAGGATATAGTCATTTCAAGTAATTAATGTGCCATTAGAGGGTTTGACAATAAACGATAGGCAAATCTTTCGAAAAAATACAGAAGGACGCTAAACTGAACCTGGATTTTCAATAAATAAGCTTGAAAACGAAAATGTTGAATATAAGCATATGATGGATTTTGCAGATATTCCTAGTTTTAGAGTTACAAAATAGATTTCCAGTCTGATTCTGAGCAACAAAGAAATAGTGCAACTAGTGTCATCTGCTCTATTAATAATGTTTCAAGTATTAATTGCTCTCATTAACACACCTTTGTTAATAAATAACTATTTTCGCCGGTAGTCATTAAAAGTGCATTTTTACTGTCTCTTTTGGGGCAGTAAAAGCGATTTTTTAAGGCCGGCGGCAGTAAAAACGCACTTTTTTAATGACAATCGTCGAAAAAATTGTGTTAAAAACGGCAAAAAAAACTGATTTACTGCTTTGGCTGGATTCCTAGCCTCGGCTATCGCCTCAGCCGCGGCAGTAAATCTGCAATTTTTTTTGCCTTGTTAGACAAATAACTATTAATGTTATGACAATCATGCTGTTGTTATTACTACATATTATGCAAAAAACAAATTAGCAACAGTACCTAACCATAATCTTTTTTATGCCTAGGCAGTAGATGCGACATTTTACTGCCATCAAAGTACCACTGAAGTCAAACGTTTAATGTCAATCGCAGAAAAAAAATATATATTTACCTTGCACGTGAGCAGAATTAGAATCAAATTTTGTACAGGCCCAAGCGAGAGGATATTTTTAAGAGATCTATACGCAGTTTTTATGTCTCGATCTTGAACAACTTCATGTTCTGGGTCGTGAGGCTCAGATTCTGTCTTAAACAGGGCTACAAGTGTTGTGGTGATCAAGAAAATGAACCCCCAGAAATACAAAAAGCCGGGCAAAGTCACTATTCCTGAAAAATTAAAAAAACTTCAATTTAATTTTTTTGTTTCAATATTTACCAGTATCTTGGGGTTGATTTCGTAGATAAGTGTTGCAAAAACTTGCGGATTCCAGGGCCATAAACAGGACATAGCTTAGGAAAAACCCCGCGGTCTGCCCCACGCTGTTACACGTAGAAGCATGTCCCAAGTTGTGTTTTTTGAGCATAGTTAAGGCCCAGCCATCTACAGCAATATCCTGCGTGGCTGCGAGAAAGTTTAACATAAAAAAGATTATAGTCAGGACCCCGATATTTGGTGAATCGTTTTTATTTCCTAACCATTGCTCGACATGGCCACTCATGAACAGCATAAATGCCCCAATTAGGTACTGCACTGGAATTAACCAAGTTTTTCGCCGGCCTATTCTTGTCGAATAAATCGCGTCCACCAAGGGGGCCCACAACAATTTCAAACTGAAAGGCCACGATACGAAACTGAACTCGGCCTGTTGCTTGTAAGAGGCCCCCCTGTTTTGGAGGATCATTGGAATTGCAGCACTGAGCCCCAAAGGGATTCCTTGAAGGGTGTAGAGGCACAACAAAAGGGCAATACTGTGCTTGTCGCCACTTAAACCTGAAGGTCGTGGGGTTAGTTCGCCGTTCTCCATCGTGGACGGTGGTTTAACTTTGTTTTTCGTGGATTTTCTTTCCATTTCCTGTGATTTTTTTCAAAAACTAAGCAGGCAGATGGAGTTTGAGGTTAGGTGTTAGCCACGTCACTTATTTTTTACCCTAAAATGATGTGATTTGCGTTAAGTGCAAATGTAACTTGATTAAACCATTTCACCGGACACGGACGGACGATTTTTCCTGAAAAAGTGTATTAAATTGTGGGAATTGAAAAAATAAGTGGATTTGTTTACGTCTTGACAGCTGTCAGTTGGATTCAAATGAATGACGTCAGCTGAAGGTGCTATGCGCTACAATTTAATAGCTTCAAGCGCGAAAATAATTTAAATTTAAATTGAGAATCAAAGCCTTTTATTAGATAATTTATGCGTAACCAGAGGCAACTGCAAACCCTCTACGCTCGAGTGATTTAATTTATTAAAAATTAGAAATAATCACTATATAGTTTTGAGTAGGATTGGTGTATACCTACTTACTTCATGAAACTTATTTTTTTGAAATATTTTATTAAATATGAAAGATACTGTAAATTTGGTACAGTTTAGAAACTTATAAAAATTAATATTTTTTAGTTACAAATTTAAGTAGGTACAGCCCACAAGTTTCAACACTACTTTTTAATTATTATATAAGAAAATCGTCAAAATTCAGAACAATGTTAGGCATTTTAACAAAAGAAATAAAAAAAAACTTTGCAGATCTCCAAACCTTTAGGAATGTGCTCATCTGCGAAGCACAATGTTATTAAATTTTCTGGAAAATTTCCCCATTTTTGAAGTTATACTAGGGTTGGCTAAAGTTAAAACGCACTTGGGTTTTTCGGTGGGTTTTTGACACAAAAACCCTGACCTCAAAACACAAAAACCCAACCACACAAAAACCCAATTTTTTTAATTGAAAATCACAATGAGCCTAAAGCAGTAAAATCAAGAGAGAAACGCCCTGTACAACAAATAGTAAAGAATGAGCAAAAACTTTTCCGGTCTAGTTTCTCTTGCCGTAAGAGACGTAGGGCGTAGACTGCGGAAATTATATGATAACGTCACTGTCAGATTTCGCTTTGAATAATAATTTCAGCAGTCTAGGTCCTACGTCTCTCACGGCAAGGAATACTAAATCGGAAAAGTTTTTGTCGAGAGGTTACTATATCATTTACCGTCTAAACAATTAATTTCTCCTCGCCTTTTTCGATTAGAGACCTTTGCAGAATGAACAATGAATACAAAAATTATAATAGAGCCCCTTCAATACCTACTTTATTCTTATTATCTGTCCGGGATCCACACGACCGAGATTCACCCGATTTCCATGGCGATTCATTGTTGACAACAATGATTCGCCATGGAAATAGGGTGAATCCCGGTCGTGTGGATCCCGGACAGACCATAATTAATTCTAAACAGCCAGTAAATAGGGTTAGGTTAGGTGTGCCAAACATGTCGTTACGGATTAAAAAAGTGTCAAAACTGTCAAAATGACAACAAAGACCCAAAAACCTATGAGGCTGACACAAAAACCCGGGTTTTTGCCAACCCTGAGTTATACGAACCTCGGTGGTGGGTGGAATGTCATTCACATGTCATGTCGACCCATTTTGAGCGCGTTTTTTAAAATAAGTTTCATGAAATATTTCAAGGGGTGTGAAATATTTCAATGAAATTAAATTTATTTGAAATATTTCAAATGAAATATTTCAGCTTTACAACACTATGTATACTAAATTACTAGCACTTACTTGTGGAGTGAAATGAAGGAGCCTGGCTTATAGTTTTCTTCACACAGAGCACACGTTGACATTTTGTTTTTAATTAAAACGACGAAAACACAAAATTATTGAACACCAACAAATGACAAACCAAACAATAATCTTATCAAAGATCTGCCTTGCATTCTTTACCTACGTCTTTTGCCCGCTAAACAGAGGTCGGTTAACTCACTCTAAGCTGTGTGTCATGCGCGAATTTGTACAGTTTTCACCGCTTCTTGTTTTCACATGCGCATGACACATAGCTTAGAAAAGGATGGTGATACTGCAGTGTGTTTATGAGTTGAGAGTGACAGCAATATACAGGGTGTCCCAATTGTCTGTATTCGGTCGATATCTCCATTGCTGTTAGAGATAGCGAAAAATTGTTAAATACAAAGTTGCAGAGGGTCAAACAAGGCACACTTTAAAAATACAATCCTGTATATAGGCTGTCCCATTAAGGAGTAAGAACACAAACATAGGTTTTTTTAAATGGAACACCCTGTATTTTAATTTTTTATTGGATTCTATGATGAATTCCAAGTAAAATTCATTAATCATGTTTTCATCTGAAGCGAATGGTTTAGAAGATATTGGCAATTTTGCGGGAAAAATTAAATTTGCAGTACTTATTTTGGAAAATCACCCCACAACCAACTTTCAACCCCAGGTTTTGGAAATTTAGCATGTCATTAAGGAAGGTTCGGGCTATACTTTAAGCTCTTGAAAACGGTCTTAGCGTCTCAAGTTCGTCTCCAGTAACATTATGAACCTTCAAAAATGTAGAGGCTAATATTTCGAAATTTTTAAATGGCACCACTATCAAATGTTAAAGCCATAGGTTGTAAAATTAAATTTGCTTTCGTTTAATATAAAATGTTCCTATATCCAAGTTTAGTATTTTTCGATTTATTCAGTAAAACGCAATTTTCATCTTTTTCTTCCTGATGTTTTTAGACGGTTGGCCCCGACTACATTTCATTATAGGTGTAAAACGTGTTATCAGTCGAACTACAATTTTTATAGATTTAATATTTAAAGTTGCGTTTGATAATTTGCAAACAAACAGGACCTGCAATAAATTGTGTGTCTGTAAAAACAAAGCGTACCAGAAACGCCCACTTATTTATTTCAACAGCTAACGTGTTTCGAACACAAACTGCTCATCATCAAAGCCAAATCATTGGCATTATAATCACTTTATTTTAACAGAGTACCTATCTGTTGTTTTTTAAATGACCCAAAAAATTAAGTCGGTAACTAAGTAATTAAAAAAGTACCTATACCTATTCTAAAAGTGCAATTTTTATCTATTTATTTCACTTTGGTAAGTACCTAAGGGCTGAAAATGCTGCAACTTTTTTGAGTAGGTACAGTCTTGCGTTCCATAAATGAACATTAAAAAAAACACTTGATCACAATTTATGGTTAACTAACGCAGGATTCCGGCTGACAGAATTTGTGACACCTATTGTGACATGTGTCCCAGCAGGTTTTCAAAAACATTATTGTAAGCTAAAAATGGAAATTCCTAAAAATCATAATTTACTGAATAAAACGAAAAATTCGAGACTTGGATATAGGGACATTTTATATCAAACGAAAGCAAATTTAATGCTACAGCTTATGGCTATAACATTTGATAGTGGTGCCATTTAAAAATTTCGAAATTTAAGCCTCTACATTTTTGAAGGTTCATAATGTTACCGGAGACGAACTTAAAAAGCTAAGACCGTTTTCAAGCGCTTGAAAGATAGCCCAAATCTACCTTAATGACATGCTAAATTTACAAAAGCAAAGGTTGAAAATTGGTTGTGGGGTGATTTTTTAAAACAAGTACTGCAAAAGTAATTTTTCCCACAAAATTACCAATATCTTCTAAACCATTCGCTTCAGATGAAAACATGATTAATGAATGTTACTTGGAATTCATCATACAATCCAATAAAAAATTAAAATACAGGGTGTTCCATTTAAAAAAACCTATGTTTGTGTTCTTACTCCTTAGTGGGACAGCCTGTATACAGGATTGTATTCTTAAAATGTGCCTTTCTTGACCCTCTGCAACTTTGTGTTTAACAATTTTTCGCTATCTCTAACAGCAATGGAGTTATCGACCGAATACAGACAATTGGGAGACCCTGTATATACTTATCTGAGAAATCTTAGAGCCAAGCCTAACTTGAACCAGCCCCATCCATAGTTATTATATAATTATGATGATCGGACAGATCTATGTGTTCGCTAAACAGAGATCGGTTAGCTCACTCTAAGCTGTGTGTCATGCGCGAATTGTCAGCTGTTCGCTGTTCCGAAGTTGTCATCTCGCTCGACTCCGTCTTCCATCTTTGATAAGATTATTATGTTTGTCATTTGTTTGTGTTTAATGATTTTGTGTTTTTTGTGTGTTTTTGTGTTAACGTGTGTTCTGTGTGAAGAAAACTATAAGCCAGGGTACTAAGCCAGGCTCCTTTCGTTTCATTCCACAAGTAAGTGCTATAAACTCTGTTCATTTATTAAAGAACCATCGCTAGAGGGGCTGGGTTGGCCAAGTAAGAAAAGCCCCTAACTATATTTTCGAGTTTTCATGTTACCCATACTGCATACTTCAAAATTTGAAATGTGCTTTCAAAATTTGCAAAACCAAATTGTCAAGTCTTTGCAACGAATGTCAGCGAACGCTGTTTCTCCCTTATTATGGACAGAAAGGAGAGAAATTTATTAACAGCAGCGGCAAAAATTTCTGTGGTATAAGGGCAGAATTGTATTAGGCATTGCCAGAAACTGATTAGAGGTCACTGGGCCACTGCAATGGGTAGTTTTAACAGTGTGCAAGACATTCCGGCAATAGTAATAAACCTGGCAGTCAGATTCGTCTGATGATGATATATGTTCCAATCCAATCCAGGTATTTCTTGAGAAAAAAGAGTACACATTATGCTCAAATCTGAATGCGTTAAAAAAGGATGACAATATGATTCGCGCGCAATTGGTGGCGATTGACAGAGACCGATATTCCTTTCTTTAATGGGCGGGAGAGGGACAAATATATTTTGAACCTCCAAATGGTCGTCGCGTGACGCCACTCAAGAAATAGGTCCATTTGGGTACCATCAGGCCATCAGTGAAAAGGAATTTGCTGAACCGGAGTACGTAGGATGTTTAAAAAGATTATTGTTCTCCGTTGGTTTTGAGTTTTTAGAATTTTATGTTAAAATCGCTTTTATAACCAACACATTTTTGAGGAGTAATTATTGTAGGTACTCTTACACATAATGCAACTGTGATAATTCAGCAATTATATGAACAGCAAGGTATAAATCTTCCTAGAAATGATTTCCCCGCGCGAACTTGTCAAATTTGGGTGATATAACCTTAAATTATATCGTTCGTCAAGAGGTATGTCCCTAAAGTTACTAAAGCGGCGTTGTCGGTTGTATTTACCGCTATAATGTTGCCATGTCGGTGGTTCTTTGGTTTGCGAATGAATTCGTACGCGATATTAGCGATAACGTGGAACCGCTATCTTTGTTATGTATGGTCATAGTCAACGCCTTCCACTGAAGCCAAACAAAGCCAGATTTAAATGTGCAAATTCCAGAAAACTGCATTTTTAGTCTAATTCTTTATTTACAGTTACTGTGGTGCGTTTTAAGACGCTTCTCTTCTGCATTTTTTTTTAGCCTGAAGATGACCTCGTAGGTAGAAACATGTCGCTAAAGTTCCAACCTTTTTAAACAATTTTTAATAAACAAGACTTTTGTGTCTTGTTTTCCTCGTTGAAAACCTAGAAAGTGAATATTAATTTCACTTGCATTTCCATACCATTATCATCTTAGCGTTAGGACCAGTTCGTAACTAGGGCAAAGCGCAAAGTATTTTGATAAATTTTCATGGATTTTCTGTGGTGAAGGATGCTGTTGAGTGTTGTTTTACAGAGTGCAACAGTTATTCAGAAATCAGAAGGTATTTTGAGAAACGTCTTGAATCGGCGCGTGCATGTTAGCCTCGATATTAGCTCTCCAGACTAGCCATTTTCTTCCATGGTATTGATGTTCCCTCATAAGTAAGGTAGCAAGGGAAATCTAAATACTTCTCTAATTATGTGTGCATTTTTGCTTTTCTGCCTTCCCGGGAAAACGATGAAACTGTTTCTTAACCCCTTTGTCCCCTTCTCAACGACCAGAAACAAACCCCAGACCATAAATTGAAACAAGAGGAAACCTGTCCATTATTGTAACATTAACATTTCAACAAAGGCATTAACAAAGATGAAAATATCCGCCAATTTATTGCATCCACTGAAGCCTATGAAGGTCCTCGGTGTTTATTCTAGCTCAAAGTTTAATAATTCGAAAATGATAACTTGAAGATCTCAGAAGAGAAACACAAACTCTACACAGACGAACGCGAGCAAATAATTTAAATGAATTCGTTCCGAAGTCCCGCACTTTTGAAACATTCTAAACTTCTTCAAACAATCTTCATGCTCTTCTTCGGTGCCTAAACTGATTACGCCCGAACTGTAATCGGACTGTCAATAATCAATCACGGGATGCGCAAAGTCGTGCTTCCTACGAGGCTTCCTCTTCTCCAGCTCCTCTCCTTTAGGTTTTTCTGATGGTCGAGGGACGTAGATTTCGGGGGTGGAGGTGTAGTAGTGGTAGTAGTTTTTCTTGTGGTGATGGTTTTATAAAGCAAAAACAGGGGGTTGGGAACAAAATCCGGGCCGTAAACATCCCCCCAGCGGATCCTTTGCTTCACGACCTTTCTTACTAAAAGTCTGTCTCTTCGAATTCTCTCTTTTTTCGGTGGCAGCGTTGGGTATGTCCTCGGTATGTAAATGATGCTGGTAAGGTAAGCGCACAGCCCAGAAGTTATGTCAGGAAAGATAACAGACAATCTGAAACATTCAAAATAAACGATGGATTAAGGCAGGGGGGAGTATTGAGCCCACTACTGTTCATTACAGTAGTGGATGATATTACTAAAGCCATAGAACAACAAAAACAAAGTCCACATGGGCTATTACAGACTAAGATCAGTAGGAAGTGTCATCAAATCTTACATAATTCCATGGGGTGATCCGGTCTTCGTACTTGCAGGGTGCATCCGGAAAAAATTCGAAGCCTCTGCCGATCTGCAGCAACGACGATGTAAGCACAAACATTGGAGAGATTTCGGAGAAAACTTTTTCTTGAAACTGTCACGAAGCGTAAATAAAAAAACCTTTTGTTTCCGTTGCCAATGAAGACAAAATATTCAAAGACCACTTCACTTTTTGGAATTGTGATAAATGGTGTCGTGATGCTGTCAAACATTTTATCATGTTTTGTCCGAGAGTCGGTAAAACCAGCAAAAATTTTGGTAATGAGCATTGCAGCTCAAAAATTAAAACATTGGAATATATACTACTTTTAAAAGCCAACTGAAGATGTATATCAATGCGATGTTTGTTCACCGTGAATGATTCATATATCGAGTTGGACTTGGTGGTTTTGGGTGCAGATGTAATCTGCACCTAGTAGTAGTGCCCAAGCATATGCTCATGGTAAAGAATTCGTGAGGGTGTATCAATTGATGTATTTTTTTGGGTTCAATTAGTATCTTCCGGTTGTAAGTACATATACGTCAAGCATCAAATTTCCACCAAGTCAATTTTTTGTGTTGGAAGTTGAAGGGGGTGCAATTTTTTCCTTTCAATTATTATCCTCAGGGGTTGAAGGGGGTGGGTTTCGGGGGCGCTTACTTGGTACCTATCCTCGAATAACAGTGGTCCAAATCTTAAATTCATTTGCGCTCAATTAGTATCTTCCCGTAACAAGTAGTCTAAAGGTTAAATTTCCGCCGAGTCAATTATTTACGTATGTTTGTTAATTTTTCGTATTTGGGGGTTGAAGGGGGTGGTTTTCGGGGTTGCAACTTTTTGCGTTCAGTTAGTCTGTTTCTGTTGTAGATAGTCCAAAGGGTCAATTTCATCCAAGTCAATTATTTGTGTTCGAGGGTTGAAGACTGGGTTTTGGGGGTACAATTTTTTGCGTTCAAAATAGTCTCCTGCGATAATGAGTGGTAATTAAAGTCATTTTTTTGTGTTTCGGGTTGAAGGGGGTGAGTTTTAGGGGCGTAGCTTTTTTGCTCAATTCAACTCTTTCGGTTGTAGGCGGTGCAAGGGTTAAATTTCCTCCAAGTCAAGTTTTTCTGGTTGGAGGTTGAAGGGGGCGAGTTTCAGAGGTGCAATTTTTTGTGTTCAATTAGTTTCCTCCGGTAATAGGTGGTCCAAGGGTTACATTTCCTCTAAGTGAATTTTTTGTTTCAAGGTTGAAGGGGTTGCGTTTTAGAGGTGCAATTTTTTTCTCTTCCTGTGGTAAGTGATCTAAGGGTCTAAGGACTAAATATATGCTCAAAACTTTTTTGGGCCATTGATTAAAAGTTATCGAATTGCTTGAATTTCAAGCAACACTTATGTGAAATTTAGAGTTTCAACCCCTAATTTGCACTCCTTTCTGTTTCATCTTGCAGAAAAAACCATCGCTTATCAAATCATGTCGAAATATATGTGGTTTCAGACCTCCATGTGCAAAATATTTGAGAAGTTTTCGTATTTTTGTGATTTTCAACCCCTAAATTTCATCCCCCAAAATTCACACCCCCTGACCTTCAACAAACTTGTACGTCAAAAACGCATATCAAGTTTCAGTAAAATATCTCCACTGGTTCTCGAGTTATTACAATTAATAGTTTTTCGGTTCCGAAAAAACTTCGCATTCTCGCGCTTTTGTTGACAAAAACAAAGAGCTCAGAAATTTTAATAAGAAAATTTTAAGAGTGCAACAATACAGTAAAAATTTATTTCTAGACGGCAAACACATTTTCCTTATATTAAATACAAAAATACAACAAAGATATTGTAAAATATAACACAGCGATAATATAAGGAATGTTCGACATTTTTATAAAAATAGGGGCTGGCATTTTCGCCTTCTGATAAGACTATCTGATGAAGGGTTGGTTGTCATATAGTTTCAAAGATAATTAATCGGCAGATGGACTTATCTGAACGTGAAAATACCGGCCCTAAGATTACATTACATAATTTTGTATCGAAGACGATCCAAAATAAACTTATACTCAATGGGCTTTGGAATTGAAATTTGATTTTTTTTGACATGTAAAATTATTACCGAGGAAAAGTTATTTTGGATCACTTGACATTTAACATCTAAAATATATGTATTTTCCCATTAGAAGTAACTCTCGTTTCTTAGCCTTCTCATAAACACAGGTTCAATGTCTTCTTCATCTTCGGGAAAGTACGCGGGAGCCTCCATTTCTACCTTATTATTGGCTCCTCCATCTTTACATGTCAGCCAATAAGTGTCCATCAGTCCCTTTCCCTTTAATCAAATTATTATAAAAAATAAAAAATAAAATAATTACCTTAACATCTACGAGTCCTCTATGTTCTGTTTTAAACCCCCCAATTATGTCCAAAGCTCTCTTCATTTCCAGACTAATATGAATTTTTGAGGCTGAAATTTTTGGTTAATAATATAATGTAGAATATGCTTATGGGCTAAGTAGGTACACTCGCGTGCAAGTACGTAAATGTTAACGATTTGTCAAAATTGTATTTCCATACGTCAAGTTTTGACAAATCGTTAACATTCATTTGCGCTCGAGTGTACCTACGCAATTGAGGCAATTGAGTACTTATTTTTTTCAGATTTTAATAGAAGTTTTCAAAAGTCGAATTAAAAGTAAATTTGAAGCTTTTTGCAAGGTACGATTTGATCAACAAAATTTGACAACAAAGAGGCCGTGGAAGTTGAGCAGCACATGGAGATGCATGTTACTGATACTCGCAGATTTACCTACAGGGTGTCCCATAGGTGAAGATAAAGTGGTGTGAATATAGGATGTCCCACTTAGGAACCATGAACCAAAGTTGCATTTTTTCAAACAAGTTTTTAAAAGAAGTTTTGTGTAGCATACTATAGCACTACCGTTTGGCGGAAATTTTGAAATTTTTAGCGAGAACGCTGCCAATTTGAAAGGCTTATAACCATTTGAGATTTCTAAATAAAATTTGCGCTAGAAATTGTCTAAAACCTTCTTTAACAGCGCATGATCATTTTCAAAATTTTTGATAAATAATATATACCTACAGGGTCAATACGTTTCGCGAAGCTTTATTTTTCTCGAGATTTTATAATGTGGGGGCATTAAATAACAAATATTGCGTGCCTTTCATCAGGTTAGACTTTTATGGGTCAAGAACTTGCCATTTTCGCTGTAAAATTTGTTCAATATAACTTTTTGTATAAAAAATGACAGAGATCTGATAAACTAGCATTTTTTTTATTTTAAGCTAATAATTTAACAATAACGCAACAACGAAAGTAGAAGACACCACAAATAGCCAACAAAAAGGAAGATAAGAAAATGCTAGAATTACCAAGATTTCTTTGTCATTTTATACAAAATTGAAAATCTTGAGAAAAACAAAACTTCGCAAAACGCTTTGACTCTGTATGAAATGAAGTTTGCGTCAAAAATTATGTAAAATCTTCTTTAGCAGCGCACCTTCATGGTGCGTTAAAGCTTTGATAAATAATATGCATCAAAGCGTTTTATTTTTCTCGAGATTTTCAAATGGAACATCCTGTATATTTTGATGACGTTAAATAACAAATTTTTCGCGCTTTTCAGTTGGTTAGATTTTTATGGGTTTGTATAAGATGACAAACGAGATCTCGAAAACTAACGTTTTCTTATTTTCCTTTGCATTCTTTTTGGTGACTTTTCTACTGTTGTTGCGTTCTTGTTAAATTATTGGTTTAAAACAAAAAAAAATTAATTTCTGAGATCTCTGTCATTTTATACCAAAAATTATATTGAGACATTCCTACAGCAAAAATGGCAGGCTCTAGACCCATCAAAGTCTTACCTGATGAATAAGGGTCGGATTTTATGCATTGGAAAATGAGGAAACTATGCGCATAATATGCACACTCTTTTTACTAAAATATGCAATAAGGTAAGAATAATAAGCGTGACAATGTGCAAATATGCAAAAAAAAACATTTATTATGCAACACGGTAACAAATTACAACAATGTAAGTAATACAAGTTTAAGGCTGGCCAGGCTGGCGTTTCGCTGGTTCCCGCCAGAATAGGGTTTTTTGCTTCTAATTTAAATTTGAGAAGGAATATCAGTTTACAGTTCCTTTAATAATTGCACGTTTATTAATGTAACACGTTGGTTAATAAATTATTGTTAAAACTACCCTGATTTTTCAAATTTGTACAATAAATGTTGTTTTTTGGCGCGAAATCGAAAAAACATTCAAGTTTGAAAAACCAGTGTAGTTTTAACAATAATTTGTTAACCAACGTGTTATTTAAGAACAGCTCATCAAAACTCATTGCGAGAGTTTATAGTTCTAGGAAATTTTTGGCCATTAGGAAGGGTGATAGCTGGCCAGGTAGCGGATTACTCTTTTCCGGAGATAAACGTTCTCAGGTAACATGTTGGTAAATTTTGTACAAAATTTATTTTAATACTTACCTACCCTAATTTGAAGCTGCCATTTCAAAAACATGCACAAATTTGCAAAAAATATGAAAGAAATCATTAAATATGAAAGAAATTGAAAAATATGCAAAATATGCTAATTTTTTTAGCGTTTTCTCAACCGAGAAAGATGAGATTTGCCCTATTAACAATCAATTTACAACATATACCGTGTTTTACAGAATATGCACTTTGCATAAAATCCGAGCCTTACTGATGAAAAGTACGTAATATTTGTTATTTAATGCCATCAAAATATACAGGATGTCAACAAAAAATAAAACTTCTCAAAACCCTGTATATTATTTATCAAAAATTTAAAAACTGATGAGGCACTATTGAAGAAGAAGATTTTAGATAATTTATGCCGCAAATTTTTATTTTGAAATCTCAAATGGTTAGCTCGTACTAGCCTTTCAAAGGGCAACGTTCGCGCTACAATTTCAAAATTCCCGCCAAACGGTTTTATAATTAGAGCTATACAGGCTGTCTCAGAACTCCCGTATAAGACAGTAATAGTACATTCCAGGACTCAATCTAAGACGAATTTTCAAATGAAAAATGAAAAAAATGAAGAGACAGAAAAAAACCATTTTCCTCTTTGTCGTTTTTGGTGAAATGTTTACTTGTTATGTCTAATAATATGATAAACGTATAGCCAAAAAATAATTTATTGATTAAAATCATTTCCGGAGTTATTCTAAAAAAACCGTTATCCATCCCTCCACCTTGGCCAGCCCTATCTCCGTTATTAATAACCTTAGGAAAAACTTTCTCGGGAATTTTCGTCTTATATTTTTGCCCATAATACGTGGTTAAAATATTGCCGTACGTTTCTGTTACACCCTGTACTATGCTATGCTATGCTATACGAAACTGATTTAGAATGATCAGATCTCAGATCTAACCAAAAAATGCAAGTTAGGTTCATGTTCATGGTTCCTAAGTGGGACACCCTGTATACACGCCACTATTTTTAGACTATGCAGATTTATAACCTATACAACCCCCACTTCAATATATTTGTTAGTAGTGGAGCAATCTTCTGTCCGCGCACCTCTGAGACACCCTCTATATCATATCTTACTAATAATAAAGGGTGGCCCATAAAAAACCGGCCAGTTTTCTTTTTTGCATATCTTCGTTAGTTTTTGTGCGATATTTTTCTTCCAAAGGCCTAAATCGCATAATTTGCAAGAGAAAGTACAGAGATGATGAAAACTCTGTAGGCATTTTTGATTTAAGTTGTAAATAGAGCAGATACAACAAAAATGGCTACTGAATTTTCATCGTCTCCGTACTTTTTGTAGTAAATTATGCGATTCAGAGCCTTGGAAATTTAGGGATGGATTAATTTTCATTTTGAAGGACATTTTGGAAAGAGGAAAGAACGACCTTCAATCCTGTCGAAACGCCAGTGTCATATGCCAATTTGTAACGAAACTCCATTGGCCTAAATAATGGTGTTAAATTAAAGTCCTTAGGAAGGACACTGATGGTGCGAATTCAAATCCAATGAGTGGTATCGACGACCTCAACCTTCAGCTACGTCGAGCATAAAACTAAAAAACATTGCACAAAACCTAACGAAGATATACAAAAAAGAAAACTGTCCGTTTTTTTTAAGGGCCACTTTTATATCGCTTTCTGTGGATAGGTAAAGCTTCGACGTGCTATTCAACTTTCACGGCTCTATCGATGTGAAACCTTCTCCTGTCGATTCCATTCTGGACGCGGTATTGACAGTATCCCCAAAAAGGCAATATCGTGGCATTTTCGAGCCAACAATTCCAGCTACAACAGGACCCGTGTGGGCCCCCGAGCGAATCCGAAGCCTTTCCGTCCTCCTGTGGGGTATTTTAAACTGAGTAGTTCCTGCCAATAAATCCAGAGCCATACTGGCAATCTCTGATACGTGTTTAGTTCCTACGATATAATTATTAAAATTTCTTCAGAGGTTTACTTTAGGGTACCGTTTTTAACTGGCAATCCTGAAGCCACCATATACGAATCGCCAATAGTCTCGACTTTATATACGTCGTAACACTCAATCCTGGCGTCGAATAACTTGTAAATTTTATTGAGAAATGTCACGACCTGTTGTAACAATAAGTGAAATATGATTTTTTACGTTTTAGTCCGGGAGGCAGCGACAGCGACTCATTTCATTGACTTTCTAAAGTCGTTTTTCCTATTACGTATGTCGTGATTCGAAAAAGTCCTCCACGGGTGCAGCTCAAGTATGCCAAAAAAACTAGTCTCATTGATGAAAATCATTAACGTTACCATTTTTTATATCAGGTGTCCAAAAAAAAACGGTCTGCCACTTCGCCTGCGGGGCAAAATGCGTCTGTCAACCACATTTCCTAGAAATTTGATTAACAAAGTTGTCAAACTATACTGTCATATTTAAATTATATACCCGTAGCAGGTGTAAAACAGGTGTCGTTAGGCAACAATCTGTCTATTCTACACCTCCTACTGTAGATAATTTGAAGGGGAGTTGGGAGAACAATTTTATTAATCAAATATCTAGGAAATGTGGCTACTAGACACATTTTGTCCCGCAGGTGAAGTGGCAGACCGGTTTTTTGTACACTTCGAGGTTTCTGTAATTCATATAAAGGATTTCAGCGTTAATGAGTTCACTCTTTTTTACCATACTTTTTATGACACGTAAATTAACGATTAATGAGGAAAAGAATGTTAATGAAATCAGCCGAATATTTCTGTCGCTCCCTCCCCGACTATTCGGGGTAAATACCTCCAGGGGCGTACTGACAGCAGCTATTTCTGTAAATCCCACGATGTCGCTGAAGTAGATAGTCACCGATGCGTAGAATTCAGCGGGAACCTTAATTCATGATTTTATGAAATGCCATAAAGGCATATTACAAACTATTGTAACATAATAGGTGACGAAACAAAAGAATTTACAGCTGTCTGGTTATACGTGGAGGTGAATGTCAAAACAAACCATTAGAGCCACCTAGGATGTTGCGATCATTTGTAACGACCCTGTATAGGATAAGGAAATATTTAACTACCTGTCTTGTTTGCTTTAGTTGAGTTGCGACGCTCGGTGGTAACATTTGGAGGAGAAGCGAGTCACTTTTTCTCTTCTCTCTTTTCAGTTCTTTGGCCTTTTTCGCAAGGTTCGCTGCGTAAAGCTGCAATTTCCCAAATAAATGTTTAAATAGCTCTCAAAGACAAAAATCGTTATCCTTCTCTTATTTCTTAAAAATCTTAACTGAAAATGAATATCGTCAAGGGAAAAAGGTTACAAGGAATAAGGATTATATTATTAGTACGGCGAGGCGCCTCCACCCGTTTTGAGAAGGCAGCTTATTTCAAATGGCGGATGCGCAGGAATAATCACGATCGCGCGATGGATAAAAATCACAAAGATCCGTGGCTCTTACGAAATGTTTGAATATTTGTTTATCTGTTCAACTTCTTAAAGGGCGATATTCATCAGACCTTCAATGTGTACATTTCTGATTTAAAAAATTCGGAATGCCAACAAACATTTTAAAAAAGGAACCATTAAAGTCGTATTTTGTGTTACTGGAATTTCAAAAGGTTGGAGTTTGGTGGGTATTCCATTACTTTTATGGTGAACCTCAGCTCCTCGATGTTCACATTTAGAGCTTCCGCTTCATTGAATGCAGCACGTAGGTATTTTCCCTGTTTTCAAGTGTGAATGAAAGATCACCCATTGCAGATATTAGACGGTTTGTGCTAAAATCGATTGAATCGCTTTTTCGATAAATGAAAGTAATTTAAGGGCGTAGCAGTTTTGAAGTTGGATTGCTCCGTATTCGTAACGCTAAAGCCTGCAGGATAATAGAAATCTAGAAAAGGGATTACCTATTCCATAATAGTAATTGAGTGATAATTGATCGCGCTACAATCATTGTTCGCGCATTTAAAGTTGAACCTTTTATGTAAATATATAATTTTAATTTTTAATTTCTACGCTTGGAGGACTGGGGAAAACCGAAGTAAGCATTAAAGGATTTGTTTATGAGCAACTGCAGCGAAGGAAGACAAAGACAATATTTATGAAATTTAATCCACCCGGCTTAACAGGCCTTTCCTCTCCTTCTTGAGATTTGAGTAATGATTTTTATCGTCTTGAATAGTAAATAACTACAGTAGCCCTCCTGCAGTGCGACAGTTTATTAATTTTAGGATTGATTTAGGATTAACAATTTTTTAATTCATTCTTTTGAGCGTAAGTGGTGTATTGATACACCTCTTACGCCTCTGATTGATTGATACACCTCTTACGCAAAATTGATCAATTTTATAGTTGGTTTTAGTCTACGGTCTACGGATTAATAAAAATGGAACTTTCCGAAAAAAAAAAAATTAACCTGGATTTTGACCGTTTGCATTAACGAAAAATTTGCAATCTGATTTTTCTAAAACTTCTACGAAAGAGCGTAGGGGTCATGCTACTATTTTATTTATCTCAATATATTGAGATAATAAGTCATTATATTGAGATAAATATTTCAATATAATGAGATAATTTCTCACTATAATGAGATAATATCTCATCTCAATATAAAGGGATAAAACATCTCAATACAGGGTGGCCCATTGAAACGGGGCAATCGAGCCGAACAGGTTGATTTTTATTTCGAGGGTGACACTTAAATCTCTGTTTGGTCAACGCCAACTTTAAAATTTCAAATGGCAACAATCATTAACAGTAATAATTCCGTATGTACATTAAATATGTTTTTTCTTAACTTATTTTTTTTATCGTTGCGTCACCAGTACCTAATTTCATAAATAAAATAAAATCTTTTCTCCACAATGTTTGCCATCTTTGAAACTATTTAGAACCATTTTATTCGAAAACGATGCGTTATAGCAACTTCGAACAAGAGTATGTACATTTTTTCTTTATCGCTCATTGTGATTTTGATCATATTTTGTGAGAAAATTGCTTACAGGAAAAGATATGGAAACAGTATCTACCTACCTAAAGCACCTTCCGCAATGTATGCCTGTGATGAAAACTAAATTTTGAAAACAATTCAGATAATATTTGTCTGCTTTGTTTTTATATCAAAATCCCACGCCGATTACAATATTAATAATATTCTTCTATTGGATTAATTTGCAATATTTACAGTGAAAGAACACCTACAAACTGTAAGCTTCTATCAAAGTGCTTACACGTAAGTCCCGCAAATTATAATTAAAATTAAAAACAAAAACTTAAAGGAAATTAAAAGAAGACGAAAAGAAAAGGAAATAAAACAAAAAACGATAGAAGTGAAAACAGTGTACGTAAATAACGTGTGATCAAAGATTCTTCCGTGGGGCGTAAACTGCCGAAATTATCATTCCGTAGTCTATGCCCTACGTCTCCCAAGCAAGGATTACTAGATCGGAAAAGTTTTTGATCGCACCTTATGTATACAGGGTGCGAGATTAAAACTCCACAATGCTATATCTTTGTTATTTGTGGTCCGAGGTTAAAATATTCAAATTTTAACAAAAAGTTATAATTATTTTCAGAACTAATTATAATCCAAACCCGTCTTACTGCACATCAACAGATGCAGAAAAAGTTAACTTTTAGACCTCGTTTTAGACCTTGGGTTTGTAGTGTTTTATGAGTAATTTCATTTGGTTTTTGGTTCACTAAAATCGGACCACAAACAACAAAGTTGTGGAGTTTTAATCTCGCACCCTGTATGTACGTTTATTAGCTTCGTTGAGCTAGAAGTGATAATAAATTCTTGAGTTTTTTTTATTCCGGTAGCTGTCATCCCCTACATTCCCGCTTTTCAAACTGGCTTTCATTACGGTCTTTAGTCTCTCAGCCTTTCATCCCAAGACGGATATGACAAAAAACAACCCCGTCGAGATTCCTCAGGCACGCGCCGATTTAGCAAGTGTAATTTAATAAGTAATTTAATAAGTAATACACTAAATTATTATTACCTATTAGTCATTAGTCATTTCAGCAAGCGAAACGATGATTCAGGAGGGGATTCGTTTTTTTTTTAAAGATAGGTGCTACATTTTTCAAACTGGAAAAGTGTTTCGAAATGAGAATCCAGAGTTTCACTTCACGTCAATATACATGGTGTTATTTTAAAGAAAAAATTAACAATAAACCGATTGAGTTGAAAATTAAAAGCCAACGGAAGATGTATATCAATGCGATGTGTATCCCTGTAGATGTTTATGCACCGTGAATGATTCATATATCGTAAACTATAAACTTACACACAAAAACTGTAAATTTACAAAAAAAACTGTTAATTTACACAAAAAAAAATTTTAAAATTGCCGCCAAACAGCGGCCACCGCGCGGAAGTGTAAGTTTACAGTGTTTGGGTAAATTTACAGTTCTTCTGTAAATTGATAGTTTTTGTGTAAATTTACAGTTTTTGTGTTTTAAAGTTTTTTCTTCCCTTTACACATTTTTTGTGGTAATTTGGAAATAAAAAAAAGAGAAAAATGTGGCTCTGCCACGCTTCCGTACAAAGGCATGTACGTGTACATTATACAAGTTTCTCGGTCAGTTACTATGAGACCAGCTATGAGATATTTACCTGAATTGTGGCGACTGCATTATGCACCAGATAAATAATCACTGGTGATACAGCTAGTACTACCACTAAAGTCGCAACCCCTACAGCTTCTCGATTTGCTGCGTCGTGAAGAGTACTTGAAACGTAATCCCTAGAAAAGCTTTGTTTTAAAGTACATATCAATTATTTCTCTTCATCAAACCTGATCGTGAAACGTAGATATCTTTGCAGCTTTCTCAGTTCGTCGGTGTACGTGGCAATCGAGTCGAAATATTCCAGGGCTTCCTTTATGTTTGCTGTGCGTTTCTTGTTTTTCATTATTATATCATTCCTGCAAGACAATGAATAGAATACGGTGCAGTTCGAGTGGGAAATGCAATTTTTATTCGAGTTGTACACGACTAAAGATTTTCACAGTTCTATCCATTTAAATGTTAAATGTATAACTAACTTAATTTTAATGCTCCCATAATCCACCATGGACGTAGTCAGTTTCTTATATTCCCTCTTCATTTGGGGAACGAAATTCAGGGAGGAGTTCAGCAAATCCTTGGCGACGGCATCGTGACGTATATAACTCGTATAATTGGCTTCCTTCAATAAACCTCGGCCGAAGTAATTCACCCCATAGACACTGGCTATTCCTGTACTTTCGATACTTTTCAGCAAATTCTTAAAGGCTAATAAATACCTGGAACTTTATTTGAAAATTACTGTAGGGGCAAAAGTGACAACCTCCAGACTCCGCTGTTGTCGGTTTCTTTGATCTGATTTGTTAAGTGATCCAGCATGGCGGCGTTGACTGAAGTATACCAAAGTAGCACTTCCGCCATAGTGCTTTCATTGGCGCTAATGTTCAACCTATAATAATTTTCATAAATAATTATGTCGGGAAATTATAAGGTTGAGGGTTGAATTCGGCAAGACAATACCTACAGTATTTAGGTAGGTTACCTAAGACTCGTGTCGTGCCAGATGCGTATGTGCTATTTGCGTACAAGGATTATTTCGTGCCACTTGCGTACAAGGGTGCGATTGAGAAAAACTGATAATAACTGTTAGTGCCAGATGCGTACAATTACCTGCTTAGGGGGAAGGATTAATGTGCAGTCAAAATCATTAACTTCTCTGGGTTTCAAATTAAAATAAAAAATTCCTTATTTTTGTGCACTTAAAAAGTTATAAAAGCATCTCACTAAACACTGGCCCGGATTCCCTAAGACTAGGTATCATAATACGATTCAGAAATTCCATTAAGTAGTGGAATTTCCGGCTAATTAATTAATTAATTAATTTTGTTGCATGATATGAGTCGGATTGTCATTAGTAATACCACGAGTGCGTAATCCATAAATTTGCTTCGGTCAAGCTGGAATGCGTGTTACGTGTGAAAACTGCACGAGTGTTTTAGCACAAGTGCGGTGTTCACCTAAAATTATTTGAGGCAAGAGTTATACAGGGTTAGTACAAAGTCCCGGAGCGGTTCATTTTCTTAGTTATTTTCAGGGTTGGAAAAAATCAAAAATCATTGATTTATTTAAAAGAATCGCGATTTTTTTTTATTTTTTTGATTTTTATTTATTTATTGCCTTTAAAACCGTTAGCAGACTATATTATGTTTTCAGAGGAAATTTTATCCAAAGTAACACCTCTACAGTGGTGGGTTTCACCTCTTTTGGATTGGTGCACTCAAAATTACGGAATAAATTAGGCATCGAAAAAGCCGGAAAATTAGTGTTCCTCTATAAATTTTATAATGAAAATTGAAAATAAATATAAAAATTCTTCATAAGTTTATATTCCTATACAGGGTGGGTAATTTTTCGATGCTCACCATTGGGATCTCCTAAACAGTTAAAAGATACGGGGTCGGTTAAATTACAGAAAAATTGCACAATTTGTTGATGATTAAGGATCTGAAGAGAGTTCCCCGATATTTTGATTCGTTCCTGAGTTATCACAAAAAAACGGAAAATTGACAATTTAAAGAAAAAGTAATATCTTCCTAACGATTGATGTTATGTAAATAAAACTTGAAGCTTTTATATTTTTGACAACTGTCAATTGAATGGCATCGACAGAAATCTTCTAGGCCTTCTAGATTTTGAATAACGATAGTCAACTTTTGATTCTTTTATGGCCGCCATATTGAATTTTGATACCATCAAATACACAAAAAAATTTACTTTTCAAAAATGTACTCAACATGAACTTTTTTGACAGAAGTCAGAATTTGAAAATTGGTAGGAATAATTTGCAAAATCAGCCTAAACTTAGATGAAAAACAATTGCAAAAAAGTACGTCGACTTCTTCAATTTCTTATAGCATGTGAAAACAATTGAATTTAACAGTAATAAATTATGTCTTGCTGTCAACGTCAATATTGGTTACATTTTTGAGAAGCTAATTTTTATGTGTATCCGGTGGTGTTAAAATTCAATATGGCGCCCATAAGAAAAAGAAAAGTTGACTGTCTTTATTCAAAATCTAGTAGGCGTAGAAAATTTCTGTCAATGCCATTCAATTGACAGCTGTCAAAAATATAAAAGTTCCAAGTTTCATTTAGATAACATCAATTGTTAGGAAGATATTATTTTTTCTTTAAATTGGCAATTTTCAGAGTTTTTGCGATAACTCAGGAACGAATCACAATATCGGAGATTTTTCTTCAGGTTCTTAATCGTCAAAAAATCGCGCAACTTTTCTGTAATTTAACCAACCCTGTATCTTTTACAGTTTACAAAACCCAATGGTGAGCATCGAAAAATTACCCACCCTGTATACTACTTACCTATTTTTGTTATATGACGTTACGTCGATATGAGTTATACAGATTTTTTTCAATAAAAACAAACTATCTAACAAATTTGATTTAGTTTATGGTGATTTAAATCATTGATTTATATTTTAAAAAAACAAGTGATTTAAATCATGATTTAAACCATTTGATTTAAATCAGGCCAACCCTGGTTATTTTTTAAGATTTCTTAAGATTTTACATTGAAATTTGGTGCCAGCGCACAATTACATACAAGGAATTCAAAAATGTACTAAACGTTTTCTTGGACTTTCGATTTAACGGAAGTGACCCTACAATAAACGTTTTTAAAAATAGAAACCGCCATTTTTCTCAACTGATTCAGAATCTACGAAAGTCACATCTATCCAGAAGTCAAATCAGACCAGATTTTCAGAAACATTGAAGAAATCGGCTATTTCTTCGCTGTTTTTGAAAATCTAGGGTGACCGTAGTTTGATTTTTGGTCAAGTACCTATGGTACGTGTTTTTAACTTAAAAAATTCGTAGAATCCGGTTAAACCAGAAGTCCCAGAAAATTTTTAAAACACATTTTTGAATTCCCAATATTCAATTGAGTTTTGGTAACAGATGTGAAGCTAAAATCCTAAGAAATCCTAAGGAATATGGACCGTTTAGAGACCCTGTATTTTGCAGATTTATTGCTGCTTGAAAATTATCGCCCTTGTGTTACCGATTTTTGTGTTATCGCTTAAGTTCATTCGAGTGCAATAATCGCTTATAATACCACAAGTGCATGCTATTTAATCGGTTAAATTTTGAAAATGATTACGAAAGCTTGTTGCCGGTGGTAAAATAATGAGAACTAAATTGTCATTTATTATCTGATTAAAGCCCGAGAGCTTTAAGCTCGAGGGCTTTAATCTTTGATAATAAATGGCAATTTAGTTCGAATTGTTTTACCTATACGGCAACAAAGCTTGAGTAATTATTTCTAAAATTTAACCGATAGCAATAGCGATGCACGAGTGGTATTCGGTAAGATTATTTCACAAATTAAACTCTTGTTTTGATAAAATTATGATTTTTTAAACCGGGGTTGCCTATACTCAAAAGCCCAATATGATGTTGCGAACGAGCCTTTATAGCTCATTGACATTAATGACGTTTGAGGTTAAGAACCGTGCAAACAAAATGTTATTGAGTTTTTAGGATATATCCAGAAGAAATCAGCGTTCTTTATGTCCAAAAACACCTAAAATATGGCTTTTGGAAATACTTGTGTTTGGTGGTCGTATTTGTGGACCTTTATTTCCCATAATTTTGTTTAAGTGGTGATTTTCAGCAGTGAACAAATTGTGTTTAAAATCAAGTGGTCATCGGAAACGATTAAATGACTCGTGCAAACACCGATAAAATGCATTAATCACTCTTAAATGAACTTGATTGGATAGAAATTTAAAAATGAGTCTAATTGATTGGTTTAAAAGGAGATTTGAAAATAATCTCCAATATTTCACTCTCTCCATTCCACTTTTCGCACCCACCTGAATTCCTTCAGTTTCATCTGGAACCTCTCCTTATCCAGACGTATGATCGTTCCATTTTCCAGAGGAAGAGTCACCGGCGGCCAACTGCTCATATTCTGTAAAGCTGAATTCGTCAGCTCGAATCTCTTCGTTAAATTAGATCTGGTGAATCGATTTTATTTATTTTTCTTGATTTAGAAAATCACAAAATTTTACCTCAAAGTGCTTCCGTTTGTGTAAACGTAGAATGCGACCTCCGCTCGTTCCAGCTGCATTCTAGTCACCACCTTCCCCAGTTCCTCCGCTATGGTAACCTAATATTCATTTGAGATTTTAGGTCATATTCTCCGTGATTACGTCATGTTGCGTTTCCTTGATTGAAATTTCAAACAGCTGCTTTGAAATTCCGCGCAGACGTTAACAAATAAAAAATGTGCGTCGCGACGCCTTGTTATATCATATTATTGAGCTACTGATGTAACTGGGCCTTGCAAAGTGGAGTTATATGGGGCAATCTTTCAGTAATTGACGGACGGGAATTGCTCCAAGGTTTACGAGCGTCGCGGTGGCCGGGGACGCCCACGGTGGAGCAGCTATTCAGATTGAATTCATTCATAAAAAAAATGAAAATTAAAATCGGTCAACTTAATCGGCATGTGGACAACTGGAAGTTCATAGATAGTACTTTACTGTAAACTCACCGAAACTTCCTAAAGTAAGGGGGGATAATAAAGAAAAAATCGGGGAAAGCAGGAAAAAGTTTTATTCTCTTCCTAAAAGCCCTTCTCTATTTCGTTTTCTTGCAATTATCTCGCTTAATATACATTTTAGTGCAAAATATGTTATTAGAAGAATTATTCTGCAGGAAATTTTCTACAAGAAAGGTCCTATGCATTTTTCTTGTACGACTTGCCGTTTAGGCCCCAGAATGTTCTTTACCTCTACGCGTCATCGCAATATAAAGGTTGTTGTCCCAAAAAAAACCGAACGATTTATTTTTGGTTATAACTTTATTATTATTGGAGCGATTTTCCCCAATCTTGTACGAGACGTAGTCAAAAGATGAGGCTTTTAGAATCGACAACCATTTTCCAGATGGCGCCACTAATAAATTTTTTATGGCAGTTTTCTACAAGGCCACTTTTTGATTGGCTGGAGTTGAACCATCTGTGAAGCGATCAAAATGAAAATAGTGTAAGCTTAAAGTTGATGCTTTTCTCTTCCAAAGCAACTTTAAAAAATTTTATTCTGAACGTTCTTGATTAATTTACAAATTTTTCTGCGATGCTCTAAAACAGATTTTTTAAGATTTATTTGATATTAATTCGCTACCGATCTTGACAAAATTTTCAGAATCCTTAGTAACACCATAAATCTTTCGTAAAATAACGTTAGGTACTTTGTGCAGGAATTTAACTTAGGTACTATTTCGTTATATAAAATGTTAAAATAAATGAAACCCAAAAAAAATGGTCTAACATTGACTTGTTTGTGAACTCGACAAGTTGTTCTTCAGCTTATGACTGTTATAAACGAGGTTATAAAGCACATATTTCGTTTATTTTAAAACCCAGAGTTGTTGTTTATTCAATTGCAGCTTGTTGTCTGTAGCCGCTTTTAGTGCTAACATTTATTACTAATTACACATTCATAATATTCTCGTTCATTTTTTAATCAAATGTGTTCATAAAAATTTGCTGGGGTGGCGCCATCTGCAAAGTGACATCATTTTGTGAAATATTGATGGTGTTACTTAGGATTCTGCAAAGTTTGTCAAGATCGGTGACCAAATAAAAAATAAATCTTCAAAAAGCATCACAAAAAAAATTATAAATGAATCAAGAACGGTCAGAATAAAATTTTGTAAAGTTGCTTTAGAAAAGAAAAGCATTCGCTTTCATCCTACACTAATTTCATTTTGATCGGTTCACAGATGGTTCAACTTCAGCCAATCAAAGAGTGTTCTTGTAAAAAACTGCCACAAAAAATTTATTAGTGGCGCCATCTGCAAAATAGTTGCCGATTCTAAAAGCCTCATCTTTTGGCTACGTCCCGTATAAAATTGAGGAAAATCGGTCCCACAATAATAAAGTTATAACCAAAAATAAATCGTTCGGTTTTTTTTGGGACATCCTTTATTTCTAAAGTTACGCACAAAATTGATTTGCGAAGAACACCAAATTTTAATATTCTAGGTTCCTAGGAACCCAAAGGAAGGATTCTTGACAAATACCTGCCTGTGCGTTTGCGTGTCTGTCTGTATGTCTGTCCGTGAGTCTGCGTGGTCCTGAAGGCGGTACGGTTCAAATTATTGAAGATATCGAGATGAAAGTTGGTAAATATGTTGAGAGGGTAATTTGTAGGGGTTCACTATATTTCCAACCAAATCGATCTGTAAATTGAGGGCCCTTTGTGCAATAACTCCAAAACGGTTGAAGGTATCGAGTTGTACTTCTTGTACCGTCATTGCAATACTAATCACCTCGATTTCGGTCGCCATCTTTTGAAAAATTTGTCCAAGATCGGTCTCTTGCAATTATCTTCGTTAATATGAGTTTTAGAGCAAAACATATTATTATAAAAATTATTCTACATAAAATTTGCTACAAAAAGGTTCTATGCATTTTTCTTCTAGGACTTGCCGTTTGAGCGCTAGAATGGTTCGTAATTTCATAATTTTGTTCCCTATCAGTTCGTACTTAGCTTGTTTCTATCTTCTCAACCATTTGTTCTAAATATGTCATGCGAGGAGGATAGAAAAAATTAACAATTTGTAATAAACAACTAGACAAACACGGTTTACCTATTAGTAGACTTAATGCCATAAATAGGTACCATAATAATAATAATAATAATATTTATTAGCCTTTGAGGAATACAGTGGAAAACCCGTGCTGTACAGATCTATTAGGCACGTCAACAAAACAAAGAAAACTATACATATGTGAACATATTACAACATATATCACTCACAGAGTATAAGGTACATATTCTGACTTAACATTTCACACAATTCAAGACACGAGTACTTTAGGCAGTAACAAATTCTTCAATAGAGTAAAATGCATGGGCAACCAAGTACTCATGTAGACATGACTTGAATTTTAAAAAGTTTGCAATATACCCAAATTTATTTGTAAATACATTGAGTAGTTTTATTCCCATATACAGGGTGAGTCTAGTTGGACAAATCAGTCGCTCTAGCGCTTAAGATATTCAAATTGGAAATTCAATTTTTGGATATGTTGTAGCTGAGATGGTCCTCTACGCATGGGACCCATAAAGAAAGCTCCAGTTTTATTCAAACCGAAATTATTAAATAAAAACGAAGGCCTAAAAAATTCTTTTTCGATATTGTTGAATTTTTTAAGGTTATTTCGTTAGAGAATCATTTTCTCTTTATGGAAACATAATTTTTTGCAGAAAAAAGTTAATAATAACCGAGAGATAAATTATTTAAATAATAAAGATTTTTAATTATTTCCTAAAGAAAGCCACGCATGCCGTGATTTGAACAACGGAAAGGCAGTCTAGCTTATACTGCAGACTGTACCCGGAATGACAAGTGCGTAAGTTGGAAATGTCATTTGCTTTCGTTTGTGGAAAAATCAAAGGAAAAATAATGCAAAACAACGAGTTTTTGCCCTCTACTTTACAGATAATTAGGTAATTTTTATTGCTTGATGGATGTTTCGCTAAATTCGCCGAATACAAGTGTCTCGGGTTGTCACCCGATTGATATGTTTTTTACATTGCCATTGGAGTCGAATGGTTCGACCAAGAAAAGCTATTCTCGTCAGCCAGAAAGCAATTGGCAATAGTTGCTAACGGTTTACATTGCTGTCATGCTGTCAAATATGGTGATTTTGTTGTTTTATTAAAAATTTAATATTTCTGCTGATAATTTTTTCACACTTACGAAATGAAGATTTATCATCGGATGTTGAGGGGTCCAGCAAATGTTGAAGACACTCAACCGTGTTGATATAATGAACAAAGACAAAGAAGCGGTGAGCCAAGCGAAACCAAGAAAATTCAACTCGAAGGGTGTAAACTTTAACTTGTCCTAATCGGGCCCCTCCAGTGTGAGAACTCGAGACACTTGTATTCGACGAATTTAGCAAAACATCCATCAAGCAATAAAAATTACCTAATTATCTGTAAAGAAAAGGGCAAAAACCCGTAGTTTTGCATTATTTTTTCACAAACGACCTCAAATGACATTTCCAACTGACACTTGTCGTTGTGGGTACAGTCTGCAGTATAAGCTAGACTGCCTTTCAGTTGTTCAAATCACGGCATGCGTGGCTTTCTTTAGGAAATAATTAAAAATCTTTATTATTTAAATAATTTGTCTCTCGGAGATTATTAACTTATTTCTGCAAAAAATTATGTTTCCATAAAGAGAAAATGATTCTCTAACTAAATAACCTCAAAAAATTCAACAATATCGAAAAAAAAATTCTTTTTCCCTTCGTTTTTATTTAATAATTTTGGTTTGAATAAAACTGGAGCTTTCTTTATGGGTCCCATGTGTAGGGGACCATATCAGCTACAACATATTCAAAAATTGAATTTCCAATTTCAATATCTTAAACGCTAGGCGACTGATTTGTCCAACTAGACTCACCCTGTATATGTGGGAGTTTTGGGCGACGGACAATCTAGAAAATGGCTGACACAGATTCCCGGAATTCCTGGTCGCGTGACCATGTACAGAACCTGTCGTGCGAAAGTCTGACTCAGTCTTCTTTATGTTCAGAATGACATGGAAGACGTACAGGGATGGTAATGTTAAAACCTTGAGGTTAATGAATAGTTGCCTACAAGAAGCCCTTGGATGAGAACCCGTCAAACAACGAATTATGCGTTTTTGCATTATGAAAACTTTTTGAGAATGGGCAGATGCTCCCCAGAAAATCAAACCGTATAACAATTTTGACTGAACTAAGCCAAAGTATGCTAAACGCAATAACTGTATCGCTACTGTCCCCCTTAACTGTCTAATTACGAAAGCTTGTGTGGAGAGTTTCGCGACTAACTTGTTAATGTGAAGCTCAAAGGTTAGTTTGCTATCTATAGTTACTCCTAGAAAATTATGTGACATTACTTGGGTTAATGACTTGCCGTTGAGCTTCACTAACAAGCTGCTGGTCAAAGGCGTATTTTTTGTAGTGAAATTCATTAAATAGGTCTTTGAATCGTTTAGTATCAAGTCGTTTTGCATACACCAGGCATCAAATTGTAATGCCACTTGCTCAGCCGTGCGTATGGCCTCTATCTCCGTGCGATGTGAAATTATTTTGGTCGTGTCATCTGCCTAGAGAATGCTTTTGACTTCACCCGTACTGTTGGTTGGCAAATCGGACATGTACGTTATGAAAAATAAAGGGCCGAGCAACGATCCCTGGGGGACGCCTCTGTCCATTTCAATCATGGCAGATCTCGTGTCGCCCAGCACCACACACATATGATCAAGAATAATAATCTAGAAAAATTAAGCTTTGTCGATCAAGTTTTTAACAATAATACAGTTAAAGGGCAACGTAACGCTCGTTAGAGACAAACATTTGGTTCATATAGTATTTAGATATCGTGAAACAAGAAAAAAAGAAAAGAAACTTAACACAAAATATAAAACATTTGCCTGTGACTTTGAACCTACGCAGTGAAATTCAGAAAAAAAATTGGCATCAGCAAAGCGGCTGGTACCTCCCCATTCAATTAACACTCAGGGGGCCGAAAAATTGCGAAAGGGGATGAAAAATCAAGAGCAATGAGAATTAAGTGTGATTAAGTAGGATTATGAAATATAACACGAAAATAACAAAATTATGCACTTAAAACTCTTGTGGGGGTTGAAATACATACTTACCTATTGCGAAGGAAACTGGAAAATTGTAAAAGGTAAACTGAATCCCAAATGCGTTCAATTTTATTACCGACGAAAAACTAAATTATGCGAATTTTGTAAAATTAGCACTTAGGGGGTTGAAAAATCGTAAAGGTGGATGAAAAGTCAAATTTCAGCCAAATCGTTCTTTTAGTTTTAGCTGTGGTGTGTTTATAAACGTACGTACACACAGACACATTTTTAAAACCGCTTTTTTGGATTCCTGAGGCCTCAAATTCGAAAATTTTATTGATTGCAATAACCTCCCTTTTTTTAAGTGGTGAAGTGGAGTGGGAAGGTTAATTCGTCTAACTGCATAATCCGAGGCCTTTCTTGTAGAAAATTCTCATGTTCGACGCCATTTTTCAATGATGGCGACCGAAGTCGAGAGGTGATTAGTATTGTTAGTACTAGTACTTATGCAATGACGGTACATAAATTACAACTTGATACCTTCAACCGTTTTCGAGTTATTCCACAAAGGGCATAAACTCATGTTGGACGCCGTTTTTCAAAGATGGCGACCGAAGTCGAGGTGATGAGTAGGGCGCGGATTTGTATGCACAGAAAACTGACAAAATATGCGCATACATAATAATGCATCTAAAACTATAATGTCTAAAAATGCACGTAATATGGACAAAATATGAAATTTGAAGATAACTGAAAAGATACATTGAACCATTTTTCCAAGGAATAACATATCGATACCTTAGTTCTAATAAGACGTAACCCACAACATTTTGAAAATTTGTTTTTGTTGAAATTCTCGCCTTTACTGTCTCAGCTACGCTGTGCGAATATATCTTATGCCAAAATAAAATTCTAAACCTATGTTCTTCGTGTACTTCTAATATGTCGTATAAAAATTAGGTGACATTTAAAAAAATGCAGCAGAGAAGCGGCTGGAACCTCCCCATCCCGTGGATCTTTATATTCTGTGTAGATTGTAGTCAGTTCAACAGAAAATTCAACAAAAAATTTCTTTTAAGGTTAATATCCCTTTTAATGAGAACGAATTTTTTCTCTATTTTCCACTGAAATGGTAGAAACTGTGAATACTTTTTTAGAACCAGAAATGTATCGCCTTTCTAATGGCGACATAAAAAGAGGAGGCCTTGTATTTAAAATTTAAAGTTGATATGCTTAAATGGCACTTCCCGTTTACCAATTGCTTCCAAAAGCCTTTCAGGTCTTCAACGGATTACCCAATCTCCATGTACCAAATTTCAGTCAAATCGATCCAGTAATTTGGGCTATAATGTGTTTTTAGTCTTAATACAAAATTCAATTTTTTTTTACCCAAAGGGCGGTAAATGAGAATGAATTTTATCTTATTTAGAACAAGTATTTGAAGACCTTCCTGATTCTGACAATAAATTTTTAAAAAAGTTGTTTTGAGAGTATATTTAAAATTGAAAATTGATGTGCCAAAACGGCACTTTCCGTGGGTCGATTGCCTCCAAACATTTTTTAGCTCTTCGGCGTATAATACAGTCTCCATGTACAAAATTTCAGCCAAATCGGTTCAGAGGTTTCGGCTGTATCGTATTTTTAAAGTACGTTAACAATCCCGAATATTTCAATTTTTGTCAAAAAGGCACTAAGAGTGAATACATTATTAGAAGCAGAATTTGAAGGCCTTTCTTATGGCGACGTGAAAAATGGGGGTTTGCATTTAAAATTTAAAAGTTGATGTGCCAAAATGGCATTTCCGGTTGCACGATTGGCTCCAAAAGCTTTTCAGATCTAAGTTGGGTTATGAGATGCCTACGTACCAAATTTCAGCCAAATCGGTCTAGCACTTTTGGCTGTGGCGTGTTTACAAACGTACGTACGAACGTACGAACGTACGTACGAACATACACACAGACACTTTTTAAAAACCACTTTTTTGGGTTCCTGAGACCTCAAAACGTATAGATCCGGTCTTATCTCGAATTCGAAAATTTTAGTGATTGCAGTAACCTCCCATTTTTTTAAAATTGTGATGGGGTTGGGGAGGTTAAAAATAATATGTCGTATCCCACATTTTTCGTATGATGTTCCAGCAAGAATGTTCCAGCAAGAACACTGAAGTTAATCAGTTTTTACTCCCTCCTGAACAATTTCTATTTTGTGGGTTACGTTTTATTAGAACTAAGGTATCGATATATCTAACTAGGTATTATATTTTTTGTGATAATTGGAAAAGTTTCAATGTTTAAGAACCAAAAACATTTTTTACAAAATGTGAATTGCAGTATTACAATATGTTGGTGCTTATAAATGCAAAGAAATCTTCACAATACTATGCACAAACGGGAAAAACTGAAGATGTGACCCATGTATGAATAAACAACTAACAAACGGAATTAAAATTGTGGCCAAAAAGGTAATCCACCACTTCAATTCGACCCTGGCAGGTAGTATCTGCAAATCCAGGTATTTTTTGAGAGAAAAGAGTACACATTTGCTTAAATCTGAACGAGTTAAAAAAGGATGACAATGCGATTCGCGCACACTTGGAGGCGACCGACAGAGACCGATATTCCTTTCTTTAATGGGCGGGAGAGGGAGAAATAATAATGTTTTGACACTCCAAATGGTCGTCGCGTGACGTCACTCAAGAAATAGGCGAATTGTCGCAATTAATCACCTACAAGTAGGGGCAATTAAAGACTGATGAGAGGTTGAATATTCAAGGAATTGGGAAATTGGGAATTGGGCCGCGCACTCAGGTACTATCGATTTTGAAATACTTTTTTCATTTGGCCAAGCAAGCTATTCGAAAAAAGAAATTGAAAATATAGGAATTTAATAAAATATGCAAAAATAATCGCTTTTTTAAAACATATGCTCCGCACACTAAAATATGCTTCAGATTTCAAAATATGCAAAATATGCAAATTTTAAATTACGTCAAATGACTCCTTTTTGTGAGATTCGTACACATCTCGAAGATTTTCCTTGAACCTGTATCCGTTTCCATTATGCATTTTGCATAAAATCCTTCCTTTGCGTTTCTAGGAACCTAAAACATCAAGATTTTATGTTCTTCGCAAACCAGTTTTGTCCATAACTTTAGAAACATCTTGCGCTGACGCTTAGAGGTAAAGAACATTCTGGGGCCTAAACGACAAGTCCTATAAGAAAAATCTATAGGACCTTTCTTGTAGAAAATTTCCTGCAGAATAATATTTTTGCCCTAAAGTGCATATTAAGCGAGACAATTGCAGAAAACGAATTCGGCCGCCATTTTTCACAGATGGCGGCCAACGCCGATGTGGTAGAGGGGTGCAAAATTAATATATCCTAGAGAAGGCTTTTAGGAAGAAAATAAAACTTTTTCCAGCTTTCCCCGATTTATTTTCCTATTACACCAACTTATCATCCCTTGCTACTGGCTTAAAATAATCTACTGACAATTGTCGCCGTTATACGGATTAAGATTATTTCATGCAAATTACTTAATTTTTTTAATTTCTCCAACAAAGCGCTCTTTGAACTTTACTTAATTGACGATTATGTAGATTCATGATTATTAATCATGGACTTATAGCATATTATCCCTGCCTAGACAGTACTGATAGATATCGAATACAAAAAATTCAAAACAATTGTTGCAGATTTGTTTATGGCATGCGCAAGTATGACCATGTCTCTCAAAGGATTAACGAGTTAGGTTGGCTAAGAATAGAGAACACCTTCAAACTGCATCTGGGCGTTTTTGTGTATAGGCTGTTCGCAACGTGTACACCTGGCTACTTGAGAAATAAGTTTCGAACAAGGCGCAGTACTCATGGGGCCAGATTGGGTCTCAGAAATTTATTGCAATTATCTATGCCCAGATTTCGAACGAGTGTGTTTCAAAGATCATTCACCTACGGTGTCATAAAATTATTTAATTCGCACTTTTCAATTTTCACTTCTGATGGCCCTGTACACAGTTTTCGTAATAAATTAAAAGAAATACTTTTCAGCGATCAGTGTAACCATGTGTAACGTTTTATAAACTTCTAATAGGTATTTGAAAAGTTTATTAATAATTTAAATTGTTATTCTAATACTATAATGTTAAAGAAATGTAATTTAGTTAAGGTTAAGTTGAATAGCGAAAAGCTAGACTTCGCCTCTTGTAATGTTTATTATAATAAAGACCTTTATTATTATTATTATTATTATTATTCAGGACTCGTGAAATTGTTGCGAAATACATAAAGATTAGGAGCCTGGCGTGTTAGCTCTACAAATTTCAGAGCTTTAAAGTCAATAATCTGTCAGCTTAGAAATTCAAAATGTAGCCAAGCCCCCGAGTAGAGGAGATTCAGTTTTTGACATTTTCCGTTCTATTACCCTCTAGTGCAAATACGAGTTCGTTATTGAAGGGCAAAAAATGTGTACAGACAGTATATCTTCCGCAGTTTAATTACTTGAGTAATAAATTAAAGGTCGGAGCAACCGATCCCTTAATTATGTCAATATATACACAGAAATCGTTTGCACCTCTTCTGTGGGGGTGAGCTGATCGCTTGATTGATATTTAACGAAACGAATTTATTAATCAATTGAAACATCCGATTGATTAGCTCGTGGCAGAATTGAATTTATTCACTTTCATTAGTGGCAATGGTTTTGTGTTTAAGTCTCCTGTGGGGTGGTTAATTTATATTTAGGCTTGATGAATCTAGGGGAGAATGGTACAATATCCTAACGGAAGAATCGCTGAAAAAACGAATTAACTGGTTCTTTTAAGCTGATTTTTTTATTGAAAGAAGGTACAACCTTTGGTAGCTTACATAATTTTTTTGTGAATTAAATTTCTAAAACGACGACGATAAAAAAACTTGTACCACGAACATGCAAAGGGATCATTTTAGGCATGGGGCTGGGGTAAAATAATCACTGCTCTATAATACAGTGTGTCTGAAAAAAAAAAAAAAAGTTGGGATCATTTTACCCCAAACATTTGGGGATCGTTTTACCCCAAGTGCATGAACAATACATAAGGCTTTATGTTAACAAAACATATAAGGGAAACTTTTGCAAAATGTTCTAACCTGACACTTTTGTAACCGCTACGTTCAGCTCTACAGTTGAAATTTTTCTTAGATGTTGAATAAAATATCTAAAGCAAGTTGAAATAGCAGCTACCTTAGACCAGACCTGCAGAATTTAAAAAAACGTGAAGACTTCTGTCAAAAACAATTGGGCGCATTATCTGTTATAGCTAGAAGAGTTCACCTTACCGACGTAGAGCAACTTTTACAACAATTTTGTGAGATGGCACCATTCATGTTTAAAAAATTGGAGGTGTCCATCTTAAAGTGGGCTAAGTAGAATTAGATGAGTTATATATTTGAGTTATATTCTCCTCATCTAATTCATGTTTATTTTAAAGGGAGGATCATTTCACCTCCTGGATCATTTTAAACCACTTTCCCCTACCTGTGTTTCAATATCCATTACTTCTTGTCGATAGATCATTATGTTATTTAGAATCACGGCTGTTTGAACTATAAGGGCCATGATGGGGATGAAGGGCAAAATTATCATTTGCAAAAGATGCAGTTTCCTCCCTCGACCGTCGGCGGGGTTCGCAGATTTAGCACAACAATATCCACGGGGAGCTTGAGAGACGTCTTCTGAGCTGAGCGACCTCAAGGAGGAGTCATCTCCTTGGGATATGTTGTTGGAGTTTTGTTTTGACATCCCTGAAACAAAGAAAAGCCATGTAAAGGATTTGCGGTTGGAAAATTCGCCCAAAGGTTTAACGCTTTCGTTTTATTTGCCTCTGTGAATTTCTTTGTGTCGGAATTTGTGCGCCGGAAATGCAGATGTAGTTTAAATCCCTTAATCTCGCTTAGCTGGCCCTTCCCTTTTATCTTATTAAAACTTCCTGTTTGAAACGTCAGAATAGTCCTTTTGATCCTGATTCACTACTGAACAGTTTCTTTTAGTGCCGTCGCAAAATGCGAGACACGCTTGATTTAGCTTATTCGTCCGCTCGCTCGCTCACTCACCGTATCGCTCCTCAGTCTGTTCGAGCGATAACTTGAGAACGGATTGAGATATCGGGCTGAAACTTGGTAACTCGAGAAGTAACGGTGGTATCCTACTAAAACTTGGTATGCGCGTTCGCTATTCAAGTCTGTTGAACGTCAGGGGGTGTCAACTTCGGGGGATGAAAATCACAAAAAATATGAGAACTCCCCAAGAATTGCACGCAGCTATTTGAAACCTGACATACTACGACGAAATCTTGCGGGGGATGCATTTTGTACTACGACGAAATCTTGGGGGATGCATTTTCCGCCAAATCGGACAGATGGGATGGAAATTAGGGTTGTAACTCGAAATTTGGCTTAATAACTATTGGTCGAAATTGGCGTCATTCGATAGCTTTCCATTAATGATTCAAAAAAGGCGTTATTCACATTTTGTGAAAAACCACCCTTAAACGCGCTACAACCCCTAATATGCAGAAACACAAAAATACGAGAACTCCAAAACTATTTCAAGTACCAGGGCAGAATTTGGTGTGATAATTTAGAGTAACAATGTAGGTTATGGATGGGCAAATTTTCACTAAAGGGGGATGAAAATAATGTAAGGGTTGAAACAGAAAAATGTCCTCTAGTAAACGGTGGAATAAAATTACGGCGTTCGATAGACTTTGTCACGGGCTAGAAACGTCGGGTGGCGCGAAGCGGTGGGCCGACAGTGCCTCAGGGGGAAGTCAAACAAAGTTGCAAAATTTACCCGGACCCAGGGCGGTGGGTCTTCTCCTATACAGGAGGTGGCACAGGAAATGCAGGTGCAATGTATCAGTAACAATACCCCATCGGCCTGGAAGTGTCGCCAGCGTTATTTCTGCCATTCAGTTGTGAGCTTATTGTAAATTTTCACTCTTTAGTTTATCAAATATTCTTCGTGACCCTCAGTCATTTTCAGATTTTGTGAGTTTGTTAAAATTATTAATTGTGACCTTCAGTCATTTTCAGTCTCCCAGTTGCTTCACAGCTAGGGGGCAATCATTTTCAGCAAACGTTTTGCAGCGGTTCTGGCAAAGTCACCATTGCCTATTTTGTGTTACCTTTATCAGCTGTAGTGCTGCTGTTGCCGGTCTTGCCGTGTGGTTTTGCATTTCAGCGCGTGAGTAGCGCCCTTAGTGACGTAAACGCGGCCTGTAGGTACCTATAACCGTGCGTTGCGCCCCCTTCTCGTCATTGCGCCCTTGAACCGGTAAACTTCGGTGACAGCGGTGCTGCCACCGTTGGATATTTATAGTGGTGGCTGTGTACCTCGCTGGTACTGCTGCGACGTGTGTTGTATTTCAATTATTGCAGTTTTATATACTTGTGTTTCACTCCTTTTCAACGATTTTCAATTATTCTAAAGATACTTTCACTTATTGTAAATATACTTAATAGTTTTTAGTTGTGTGTGTTTTATTTCTCAAGTACACCCCGGCAGTTGCGCTCAGGGATTTTGCGGTAAATTTCTGGCTTTGTACTTATCGGTCGCTTGGGCAAATATAAAGCTAGTGGCGTCCTACTCCATCTTAATTACATTGCACCTGCATTTCCTGTGCCACCTCCTGTATAGGAGAAGACCCACCGCCCTGGGTCCGGGTAAATTTTGCGACTTTGTTTAACTTCCCCCTGAGGCACTGCCGGCCCACCGCTTCGCGCCACCCGACTGTTTTAGCCCGTGTCAACTTCGGTTAACCATTCAAAAAAGGCTTATGAGTCTTCAACCTAAAACCAACCCCTAGGCTACTAACAACCCCTAACGCTTAACAAGTCTATAATAGTTATTTACCTAATTGCGTTTTGAAAAGTTGGATTTTACACAATTAGGTAAAATGTTGTACGGAATACGTTATGAAAGCCTAAATGGTTTGACTCGCATAATGGTGCAAAACTCGCTATCGCTCGTTTTGGCAATTATTACGACTCGTTAAACAATATAGGACTTTTCATAACTAATTACGTAAATAACTATTACGTAATTAGTTATGAAAAGCCTAAATTGTTTAACTCGCATGTCCAACTTTTCAAAACGCAATTAGGTAAATAACTATTATTTATTTTTTCTGAAATCCTGTTGATTTATTTATGAACAACCGAAGTAAGTAAATACCTATTCAAGAAGTTATGTAACACTTTAGAAGTAAACTTACCCCTGTAAATCATAAAGGGGCGTGAAATCATGAGGGGTTGAATACGCGAATCTCTAAATAGCGGCAATTTTTGATCGAATTGAATTAGGGTGGTGAAATTGAAAGCACAACTTTCTTTAGAGTATGTGGGGGTGGTGAATTAGGGAGGGGGTTAGAGTTTAGGGGTTGAAACTTCCATAAAGCCCTGTAATTTGATACAGAGAAGTAATATCTGCTGTGAAATTGTGTCTTCGAAAAGGGAGGAGTGAATTTTAAGACAAATTTATCGAAGGCGATGAAATGAACTTAATAATGTACGTACAGGAACACAATAATACGATAACTTAAAAACTGGTCAACGTATTAATGCCGAATTCGGTGTCAATTTACAGTGACAGGGGTAGAGGAATGGTAAATTTTTCATTATGATCTTGTTAGATAGGGGAATGAAATTTGAGCGTTGAAACTAGAATTTTTTCGAAAATGGTGGCATAAAATTACAGGGTTCGATAGATTTTGGTCAACTCTTAAGAAAAGTCTTATAAGCCCTCAATTAAAACCAACCCCTAGACTACTAACAACCCCTAAACCCTAGCAAGCAGATTAAGTAGATTTTATTTAATTTTTTTGGGCTTTTTTGTGATTCTTTGGTAATTCAAAGTCATTTTCATTATTTTTTAACCCATCCACAGTTTTTCAACCCCTTTCTCGATATGTGAACTCTCAGAAAGCAAAATTTACGCAAGACCGCTTCTTTTTCATGTAATTTTCGATAGTTCTACTTGACTACAGTCACTTGTCACCCCCCTTAATTTTTCGTCCCCCTTCATAATTTTGCAACTCCCCAAGCGTTAATTTGGCCAGATTCGCGCAATTTCGCTTTTCTTCAATAACGCTCTCTTGAATAATGATTACCTTTTTCACTTTTTCAACCCCACTCGCAATATTTCAACCCTTCAAAGGCTAAGTTTGCATAAATTGCTTTATTTTTGTATTATTTTCTGTAAATCTAAGTATTTAACTTCGGTAAATTTTCACCCCTTTTGACTTTTCATACCCCTTTACAATTTTTCAACCCCCTAAGCACCTATTTTACTAAATTCGATTAATTTCGTTTTAACCTCTCCAATCCAACCACAATTTAAAAAAAATGTTAGGTTACTGCAATCAGTAAAATTTTTGAATTCGAGATAAGACCGGATCTATACGTTTTGAGGTCTCAGGAATCCAAAAAAGTGGTTTTTAAAACGTGTCTGGGTGTATGTATGTACGTACGTCCGTACGTATATGGCTTTATGTTTATCTTTTTAATATTTTCCACCCTATTCGCATTATTTCAAACCCCCAAGAGCTAAATTGGCATGATTGGCATATTTTTGTGTTATTTTCAACCCATTTGACTTTTCATCCCCCTTTACAATTGTTCAACCAACTAAGCACCTATTTTACTAAATTCGCCTAATTACGTTTTTCTTCTTATGTTTATCTTTTTCACTTTTTTCAAACCATTCACAATATTTGAACCCCCCAAAAGCTAAACTTCCAAATTGGCTTCTTTTTATGTTATTTTCGGTAATTCGACTTAACCACGGATAATTTTTACCCCTCTTATCTTTTCATTATACCCCTTTACAATTTTTCAACACTCTGAGCGATAATTTTATGATTTTATGTTTTCTTGTTCATTCTCCGTTTAATTCTGTACAGCCAATTTTCAACATTTCGCCTTTTTGACATCACTATGCGTTTACGGAGGCACTACTACTAGGTGCAGATTGATAAAATCTGCACCTGATAACACCAGTAAGACCAGCCGCCCCTACATACACATTAACTTTTTCAGGACGGTTTTCGATTTCGCATATCTCCCACAACCTTATACATAATGATAATAATAACTGGGAGTCTGAGAATCTGAATCCGTAAATTATAGAAAAAGTGAAAAATATGTCAATAATAATAACTTAATCCATCATATTGACGGCGCTAGCTTATTTACACCACTATTCCGATATTTTCTGAAATGAATTTGCAACATTTGCGTTAATTTAAACTATGATTAATCGTGAAGAGTTCTTGTCGTTCTCCTTAATGAATGGATAATTCAATTAACGACGAACACTAAAGGTGGCAAAGAAAAGGCGTCATTAACTGCACAACTGGCGACTCAAAAGAACTTCCTCATCCAATTAAAAGTTGGTAAACTTGAATTTATGAAAAATCGAATGGTTGATTGATCTGAAAGAAATTAATTACCAGGTGTTCTGTTTCAAGTAATTACATTTCGGAGGGTAATGCTCTTTTAAACAGCTCCTCTTACCACACCGCTAATTACACGGAAAGAATTACTTTTTGTTTTGATCGACTGAAAAGCCTCGGTCTGACACATTCGCTGATATAAAAGCTACCCCAACTGCGTGTAAAATTTCCAATTAACACGCGGACAAGTCGTTAAACCTTTTTCCATAATCATTATGGCACGGGGAGTGCGACAGATCAATGATTATTATCTCGGCGCATCCACCACACATAAAGCATTATTGTGTGGATCTCAATTTGAAAAATTTTGCTTCAGTGGTGTGGAAAAATATTCAGATTTCTCGGAGCCACTAGCAGATTGAAATATCCACGCAAATGATCTGTAATATTTATAATCTGAGGGATTGCGATTTAGGGATTGAATCAAAGTGTATGTAAGACGCTACTAATCGAAATACTTAGCTAATTCTTATATCTAGAAACTTTACAGCTTTTTCTTCCTCCAAACTATAATTAGATATTTTGTTCCATAGTTCTTTTCAATGTCGCACTTCTTGTGATTACGACCTTCTAAAATCTTCTCAGCACCCCCATCCCCCATTTTTGGCGTCACGACAAGAAATGCCATCAAATTCTGTTTCCAAAAATGTATTCAAATTCAGCGATCTTTTGACAAAAATCTCAAAGCAAGTGGTCAAAAATTTTCGTGTTCAATTGGCTACAGCCACTGCTTCTCTGCTGTCCATTTTTTTTTTAACTTCTACGCTTTAGCGGAACAAATTAATAAAATCGATAGAAAAATCGAATCGCCTTAAAATCTTTACGTTTTAGAGTCCTGGGAATCCGAAAAAGTGGTTTTTGAAAAATGTCTGTCTGTGTGTCTGTCTGTCTGGGTGTGTCTGTCTGTCTGTCTGTCTATAAGCACGCTGCAGCTCAAACTAGTGATCGTATCGAGATGAAATTCGGCACACATATACAGTGGCAGATTTGTAGGTGCTGATTAGAATTTGGGCCACAACGGTTCGCGGAAAATGCCTTTTTGGCACATCAACTTTAAAAATTTAAATGCAAACCCTCATTATTCGTGTTACCATATGAAAGCTCTTCAAGTTTGCTTCTAAGTTAGTTAATTGCTACATTTATAAATTCTGTGAAAAAGTTTGTACCGCCTCCGAGATTGCCCATTTTTTTCAAAAACTTTGATTTGTGGTGTGTTATCATTTAAGATTTAGAAGTTGCGGGGTGAGGGTGAACTTAGAGCAATATTAGTTTTGTTCAAAAGAATCAGAAACTTATTAATAAATGAGTATTCATACTTTAAGTTTTTAGTTGCATTATTTGGACATACATACCTCACTATTTGAATTTTATGAATTTCTTATTTTTTATGGAGTGAGTGGTTATATGCTGCTTATGTTATGTTAATGCTGGGAGCCCAAAATAGTTATTTTATAGTGCCGTATTCTATTAAGTGCGCGAAATTAGTGTTTTTTTTGCAGCGCACGAGCGAGAATTCTACTTTTAGCCGAGTCGAGGCAAAAAAGTCATTCAAATGCGCCAAATATTTCACGATCACGAAATAGAAATAAAGCTCTTTCTACAACTTTAAAATATTTATAAAATCATTCGTGAGCGCTAAAGACATTTCGCGTCCGAGTAGCACATAATAGTGGCATACATATATCCCACGAGTGTATTGTACCGACACATTTCGTACGAGTTGTGAACAGTATTTTACGAGGTATTTTACCTAATTGCGTTTTGAAAAGTTGGATTTTACACAATTAGGTAATAGTATATTGTATATTTAGAGCCGAAAGTGTAAGATTTCCGCACGAGAGGCTCTTGTAGTCTTATTTTGAATGAATCTGCATTAATTCAGAAGGAATCAGCTTGCTGTGCAATCTGATGATGGCATGGTAACGTAATTGTAAGATAAACAAAAACGTCAACTTTTTGCAAAATTTAATTTTTGCGCTCAAATATGAATGAAACTTTGGAAGAAATGGCCTGCCCATCTGAAATAGAAGAAGAAGCTGCAGCAGCAACTATGGATTTATTGCCAGTTAAGTCGCGGGAAAGGTACGAACTGGCGTACACCCAGTTCAGTGAATGGTGCAGAGCGAAGAAGGTTATGATCCTCAACGAAAAGGTATTTTTGGCATATTTTTCCGAAAAGTCAAAAACCAAGAAGTCTTCCACACTTTGGTGCACCTACTCAATGTTGAAGGCAACTTTAAACGTGAAAGAAAACTGCGATATTAGCAAATAGGTATAATAGGTTAATCGCATTTTTGAAACGTCAAAGCGATGGTTACAGACCAACGAAGTCGAAGATTTTTTCCAAAGAAGATTTGGACACATTTCTTAAAGATGCCCCAGATGAGCAGTATCTTATGATGAAGGTGAGGGCAACACCATTTTTAAAGAAATATTCATTAATTTTATTAATTTAAGGTTATTTTTATTATGGGAATTGCCGGGGCTCTTCGCCGAGACGAATTGAAAAAAATGAGAGTAGACGACATTGAAGACCTGGGGGCCCTTTTAATAGTGAAAATTCCAGAAACTAAAACAAAAATTCAACGCACATTCACGATTACGCAAAATTCTCAGGCCGACATAAATATGTTAGAAATTTACAGGAAATATGCTTCTCTTCGTCCATCCAAAATGAATGATCGCAGCTTTTTCATTAATTTTCGAGAGGGAAAATGCACCTGCCAAGTTGTTGGGATAAATACCATTGGGAAAATTCCAAGTCAAATTGCCGCTTTTCTCCAATTACCAGAGGCAGCCAGCTATACGGGTCATTGTTTCCGCCGATCTTCGGCAACACTGTTGGTGAATAATGGAGGAGATTTATTGAGTTTGAAGCGACATGGGGGGTGGAAGTCATCAGCGGTGGCCGAAGGTTATCTAGCCGATTCTATTGAAAATAAGAAGAGAATTTCCAACCAGATTCTTTACAAGGGTGCTCCTGAAACGGCGGTAGTTCCTTCTTCGAGCAAACAGGAAACAGCAACCATCCCAGAAGCCACTGCAGCACCTAAACATGGCCGTCTCTAGTTCCAGGCCATGTCCTAACCATTTGGCAACGTGGCGAGAGGAGATTTACCGTTAATTTGACAAATTGTCTCCGATTGTCATTGATTGTCATTAAAGTGAAACTTTTGCGAAAAAAGACCAAAAATATTGGAATCTTTACCAATTTCAAATGATTAACCTACTGAAAATGAATATTTTGAAGAAATTATGTAAGATATGTGGTATTTAGTAAATTCATAGTGATAAATTTTCACTACAGACCCATTCTAAATACTGTGGACAAGAGAGTTTTGTATAATTGATTTCACCGTGTTTTAATTAAACATTTACTGGAATTGAGCTTTTATCATTAGGAAGTTCAAATAAATAGCAGAAAACCATTTGGACTTGATGGATAAATCACATTTCAAGACAAAATTTATTTCATCGTTGTAGCGATGGTAAAAGACAGGAATTAGACCATTCTCATCCGTAGAATTTTGTGTAAAGTCGACACAATGACGTAGGTACCCTGCTAAACGAAGATCAATTGAAATTGATACCTAGTCATCGCTATTTTGTGAATCTACTTGGATTAATAACAGCAGCATTTATTAAATTTTTAAATATTTAAAATAAGAAAGTTGCTATGCCAAAAGGGCACTTCGGGTTGACTGATCGGCTTCAAAATCTAATCAGCTCCTCTCCCGCACAGACAATAAAATAAATTGCCGCTAAAATGACATTTTTCGAAAAAATGGCACTAAGGTTTTCGGCTTGAAAAAAAATCAGTTATCAAATCCGGTAATAAAAATATACATTTATGCATAGTTTTTTTTTACGGCACCATTTTTTGGTCAAAAGGGCCCAAGTGTGAATACATTTTTAGAAGCAGAATTTGAAGAGCATTCATATGGTAATGCGAAAAATGGGGGTTTGCATTTAAATTTTTAAAGTTGATGTGCCAAAAAGGCGCTTTCCGTGAGCCGGTGTAGCCCAGATTCTAATCAGCACCTACAAATCTCCCACTGAATATGTGTGCCACATTTCATCAAAATCAGTTCAGTAGTTTCGGCTGTAGCGTGTCCACAGACATACGGACAGACACACATTTTTCAAAAATAGGTTTTTTGGGTTCCTGGGACCCCGAAACGTAAAGATTTGATGTCAGTTCAATTTCGAATTTTTGATCGATTTTATATACTGCTCCGCCTTGAGCGTAGAAGTTAAAATGGATTTCTCAGTTACCTACTCATTATTAGAACCGTTACACATTACTACACCCTAATTATAGGTGCCCAAGTGCCCAAAAATTAACATTTAACATTATATTGTATTTATTTCTACACAAACTACATGCTCTCAATAAACAATTAATTCTGTGTAAAAGTGTCAAGTTTCAATAATAATCTCGAAATTATAAAACGTGGAGGACTCGCAGTGGCTTCGAAGGGAGTTGTTTGAGGCCCAGATGCTTAGAAATCATGTAAGCTGATGTAATCTCGATTGAATTTGTAAAAAATCTTTTTCTCTAGCTCTAGAAGCAGAATTTGTTACTTAAAACTTCCCCAGCAGCACCAAATATAGGGCCAACGTAGAGCCTACGTTGGGCCAATATATTAATCGTGGCCCAATATTTCAAACTTTTAGCCAATATTGGCTATGCATTGGTGGAAAAATGTTTGCCAATATATATAATCCATGTTTGACCAATGTAGGTCCTATATAGTATCTTTGCATGTTGAAATCATAAACATGCCCCCAATATGGGTAGAATGTGGTAGAATATTATTTCATAAATAGGTATTAATGCACTAATTTAATTACTCAGAAAATAAGTACCTACCATAATACATGCACATGAAAATTACCGAATGCAATACATATATTACATATTTATTAAAATTTTATTTGATAATAAAGATGAATTACGGATATAGGGATCGGGAGGTTAGAAGCAGGATGCAGTTTATTAATAAAATTCGTTCGGTACCTATGTGCAATAAATATTTGATTTCATTAATCAAACAGCACATACCTAAATTCTAAATTATAAAATATTTGTTAGGGCCTGCACACGATGCACGCAGGCTGGTCACAGCTGTGCGCGCAGTCGCTGATGGTGTACGTGACCTGCTGGTCGGACACTCCAGTCAAGTCCAGACAGGAAAAAATTGCGCTAAGCTAAAAGCCGGGGTGTGCATTAAGTGCATTTGTGTGGTTTTAGTGCTTGTGGTATTGAATCTTTTGTGGGGTAAGTAACTCTTAAATAACGATGTTTTAAGCCAGACAGCATGTAATTTTGTTGGGTTAGAGTTGTGCCAGTTATCAGCTATTTAAAGGCTATTTTGCCATTCAGTGCTTTAAATATTGTGAAGCTGCTTTATTAGGATATCTAATTACTGTATGTACATAAAAGTACATGTCTTTTACGTACTTTTTGATTACTCTTTTATATACAGGGTGGTTTTGAAAGGGTTCGTTGGAAACTGTTTGACTTCCTAACAGATGACGTGATGAGGATCTTCGAATTTGGTATGCGACCATAATCGATCATGACGAATCGAAGTCAAATATTTTCAAGATGGCAGCAGAAAAGATGAATACATTGGTAACTATGAGATATTGTTTTGCAAAATTCTTCAATAATGTGTTTTCAGGTGAATCATCTTTACCTTTGTGGAGGTGACACTGTCCACAAGGCTGTCTTTTACCAAATGAGATGCCGTGGGGCCATACTACGTAAGTTAATTTTTTGCAAATCTACTTGACAGTTGCTGATTTTTCGTTCTAGGTGCCGTTAGAAAGGGGTGCCCGGAGGCTACAGAAGTCGAGGTGCAACGATCAATTTCCCCGCACTTACCTGGCGAGATCTAAAGACCGTGAAGGGGGAATGGGGGAGCGATAAAAATCTAAAATTTGTAATGTTTTTTTTATACAAATTAATAATAGTAATTAGTAATATATTTCTAATGATTTCCTATTACATTGCTCCTATGAAAGAAACCAATCTGGGGCGAATATTTAAAAGATATATTGGCTAATGATTATTAAACAATGTTTTCCCTATAAAACAAATGCACGTTGGGCCAATATTCCTGTAAATATAGGGCCATTAAAAAAAAATCTGACGTTTACATGTTGCCCCAATATTTGAGAAATATGTTGGGCCAATAAAAGTGTGCTGCTGGGGTTACTTAATAGGGCACATCTTACAGGCTTTCTTAAAGTATTGAATTTCAATTCGTTAATCATTTGAAATTGATAAAAATATAATATTTTTTGGTAATTTTTGCAATGTTTGACTTCAATGACAATATCTATGACAATTTGTCAAACTGACGCTAAATCTCCTCCGGCAGCGTTGCCAAATGGTTAAGGACAGGGCCTGGAACTAGAGACGGCCATGACCTAAAGCTCCAATATTGTCTGGGAATCAGGACATTTCAGTGTTGACCAATTTAAATAACACTCTAACTAATAATTGTGCTAATATTTCCTTACCATCTGGAATTAGTATTAGCAACTGTACAAATTCTTGTATTACTTTAAATATTGTTCTTAAATAGTTTGCATATTTTAAAATTAAAAGAAAATGAAAATAAATTGTTTTCATAAAGTGTGCGGAAAAATGAATTTCCGCACGCTTTTAATTTTTTCGCACCTTTATGTTATTTTCCCACCCGTGAGTGGAAATTGCCTACTTTCGGCACACATTTTAGTGCCGAAAACAGTCTTTTTTGCACAAAAATAGGAAAAATATTGTACGGAATACGTTATGAAAAGCCTAAATTGTTTGACTCGCATAATGCTACAAAACTCGCTATCGCTCGTTTTGGCAAATATTACGATTCGTCAAGCAATTTATTTTCATAACTAATTACGTAAATAACTTCTTCACAAACTTTTTTTTAATTATCCTTGTCAACAAAACCGCAGGTGTAAAAATGAAATTTTGAAATCCAGCCTGCTATGTTAATGTGATTAATGCGCGCTGCCGCGATCACGCACACGACGTAGGCACGACTGTGCGATATTATATCGCACAGCACTAACGCACAGCGTGCGTTAGTGTCATCTTTCGCGCCTACTTAATTGTGCGATATTTACTACTTTCTTACGTAGTCGTAGGAAAAAATAATTACCACTGTGCGCGAAGTAACCATTTCGCGCACCCCCGTGCGTGAAATGATCACTTCCCGCACCGCAAAAAATCACGCAGTTCGAGCACTGTCATTTATTAGAAAATGTCGATTTTTTTTGACAGTTGTAGATGTAGAAAAAAACTGTTTTTTGAAAAATGTCTGTCTGTGATCACGTTACAGCTTAAACTATTGAACGTTTTGAGATGAAATTTGGCACACTATTCAGTGGGAGATTTGTAGGTGCTGACTCAAACTCAAACTTGTACACCATAAATCCTAGGTTGTCTACCCCTCGTGCTGACTAGAATTTGGGCCACACCGGTTCACGGGAAGTGCCTTTTTCTTTCGTGTTACTATATGAAAGCTCTTCCAATTCTGCTTCTAAAAATATACTCACACTTGGTGCTCTTTTGGCCAAAAATCGGTGCCGGATTTGATAGCTGATTTTTTTCAAGCCGAAAACCTCAGTGCCATTTTTTCGAAAAATTTAATTTTAGTGGCAAAAACTCCCTTTTTGAATTTTTCTTAGCAAAAAGCATTTTCTCACTATTGGATTCCATAGCTATTGCATTGGCAGATCAAAAACCTTAGTGCCATTTCTTCTAAAATTGACATTTTAGGGGGGGCAAGAGGAGTTCCCGTTTCTAATTTTTTTAGGAGAAGGAAATATTATTATCATTGAATTCGATAGCGGTTGCATTGCCGGATCGACAATCTTAGTGTCATTTTTTCGAAAAATGTCATTTTAGGGGTGAAAAACATTTGAATTTTAAATTTAAAAAAATGAGCACAATGCAACACAGCATCAGCGGTCGACAATCGGCCCACGTGCCGACGCCGACTCGCCGATTCTGACTTGGTTAAAGTTAATTGCTACATTTACAAATTCTGTGAAAAAGTAGAAGTTTCTGCCGTCTCCGAGACTGCAAATTTTTTTAAGATAAGAACATTTATGACAATTATTGCCATGCAGAAGTGGAGTGCCACCCTAGATTTTCAAAAACATCGAAGAAATCGGACACGTCTACCTTATTTTTTTTTTTGATACAGATTCAACTGCGCAGTTTTCTTAAATTCTTTTTGCTACTTTAGCAGAGATATTGGAATTTTATGTATGTAAGTATGTATATGTATAGATAGCATCTTCACAGGTTTTATATTATTTCAATAATATTCTCAACTTCAGACACATTTTTAGTAGAAAAGGAGTGAGTTCGTAAAAGATACTGTACAAAAGTGAGTAACTGGAAAAGTAAGTACGGCCACAGATTGTAATACTTATAGGTATTGTACTTGTTGCATCAGTTGCTTCCAATAGCTTCTCTCTTAAAGATTATTTTAAAAAATCAATAAATCATTTCAAGCGCTGCGCATCCATCAAAAATATACGATTTCATTGATCTTTCAGCAATCAAACATCAGAATTCATATCATGTCTTGGAGAAGTAAAACTTAAGCGAAAAGAAAATTCCAACTAGAAATTATGACGGCAGAGTATTCACCATAAAAGCAAGGTGATAAAGTGACGTCTTTATAAAACTTGCGAATGTATGTTGACGAATAATTGTAGGTATCTAGTGTTTGCTAGAAATTGCAAATATCAATGGAATGGTGTACACCTACCCCCTTAGATTTGCATCAAATATTTACTTTGATTGTCGTCGAACACATCTTAACATTCAAATCTCATACACTTTTAAGGCTCGAATTCGTTATTCTAGCCAGAGTCGTTTCTCCCGAGCGGGAATTGCGTGAAACTCACAGAGGGAAAATATACCCGTGAAAATAATAAGACTTTTGAAATAATTTATGACTACCCTGCCAGAGATGTAAATAATCACGATAAGAGAATGGCAACAGAATTGTCGCGGTTAAGTACTGTTCGCGTTTTATTCAAACTTTATTTTCTTTTAGACAAAATACAGAATCCACCCTATGTCAAAATACCAGTAACAGTAAAGCTTGGAAGACTCGTAATGACACTAGCAGCATCTTCATACGTGCAGGCGTACGAATATCCACTAGCAACATTATCTGCATCCCACCTCAACCAATCAACATTACCACCAATATCCGTACAAATAATATCTTCCGGTCGTACCCTGTATATGCTATTAACTGTTATTAACACTATAGCTCTTTCCTCCACAGGATCGTAAATTAGTCTCCAAATAAGTTGAGGTACTGGAATTGCGGATAAATCTTCAGTCACGTATAGGAACAATTCAATTTCTTCTTCTGTTTCTGCATGTGGTAGGGTTGAAATTCCATAAGTTCCTACGTAAGCCTCTAAATCTACATCAGCCTCACTGATGTATCTTCGTATATCATCTCCGGCATCGAACCAATTCCCAAGCACTTGCCAAATAGGGACAGAATTAATACTTCTGAATAATGAGAATTGCTGTACGTAGGAAAACACGTCCTGGGTGTCAGTCAAAATTGTTGGATAATAAAGCCTTGCCAAAACACTCGAGTTTCCATATGCTATGTAATCTTCAGAATCAGAAGGTAAACCAATCAATTTATTTATAGTTTCTTGTTGTCGAGTCAAGTTGTAATAAATTTCTGAAAATTCGATGTCAAGATTATAGTAGTAATCATCAACTACTATAAAAGTGTATATTTGGAAGGTTGAGGCATATTTGACATTCTTGGTAATGTTGTGATGGACATACAGAGGAACTCTGGCGTCTTCGTCATAGCAAGCCGTTGAAAGTGGCACAAAATCTTCATTCACGTTGAATCCAATCACCAATTCTATTCCACTCGAAAGACATGATCGACCAGTAGCTATGACTTCCTCGAATCTGGACTCTGAGCAGCTCAATTTTAAAAGATCCACTTCGGTATTTTCGATCAGGAATGCCGAGTCTTGGCAATCGACTAATGCATTGTTACCCAACTCTGTAGCATCCCCTGCATAATCGTTGATCAAAATTTTTGATCCGCAGGAAACTAGGATTCGTTGATCGGGTAGGATTATAGTGAAACCAGATCCGTTATTAGGGTATAAATATTCCAAAGTTTCGTTTAAGAAGAGAGGATCGTTTCTAGCCCATGCTGAATCCTCTATCCGGAAGGCACATTCTACAATTTTATTAATAAAAGATAACTAAAGAATGGCATTACCATCTGACTGAGGGCGAACAGGAGACAGAAGAATTAACAGAACGGCAATGATTTTCGGCATTGTAAACGCAGGTAAATACTCGAACTTATCGCTATCGTTAATGCTTAAAACAGTAAAAATTTGAAGAGGTCAAAAAATTTCATAGATACTGATGCTTCATGTAAGGTATCTGCAGTGACAATTTTTAATCTTTCTCATGATTCTGATTTGGTATATGTTATCCTCAGTTTTATGACGCAGGAGTTTCGATTTTAGATTGCCTCGTCCTTCCATAGGAAAAAACTTTCGAAACTTTGACATTTTGATCGAAATTTAGCAACAATGATTCGCCATGGAAATAGGGTGAATCTCGGTCGTGTGGATCCCGGACAGACCATAGGGTTTATTTTTATTGTTAGAAGCAGTGTCACAGATAATCGTATCTGAGGCTTTTTCGTGAATATTTTCCTCTGCACTTTACTCAAAACTGCACGCACACAAAGGCCATTTTGGGCCAATTCAGAGCAATTGCAAAATTTTGACATTTGTCATGTTTTCTGACGTATCGCATTGAAATCGTTTCTACCACCTGTTAGTAAAATTGCTTGAAAAATTTCCTTATACCAACCTAAAATTGAAATTTTGACGTTCTGTCACTTTAATAGAAAATTAATGGAGAGTACAGGATTGTTACAAAAGATTGTACCATCGTAGGTTGCTTTGATGATTTGTTTTGACATTTAATTTTAAATCCACCTATAATGGTACAGTCGGGGACTCTGAAAATGCCCACCCCACCTCGACAAATCACCTGGTCGACTGTATCGCTGCAATATGCAATATTTCCGACCTGTCAGACGAACATCATTCGAATTCAACAATGGAGTCGACCAAGTGAATCGTCGCGTTGGAGTGGGCATTTTCAAAGTCCCCGACTGTACCACCATTTGTAAATTGTGGCGACCCTATTCTTGTATAATATAATGGAGTGGGGAGGTTAAAATGAATAGGGGATTATTCAAATTGTAGAATTATTCAGAGTTTACCATTTTTGTTCATTTGCCTTCACTGCAGAAAGCCCGTAGGCTTAAAATTTGCCGTAAAAAAAGTTACAATGAGTTTTCGCTTGACACGAAAAGCTTTTATTTTCCCAGCAGTTTTTAAATAATCTATAAATTTTTTTCCTGTGCAAGTGACTTTTAGCCACAATTTTAGGATTCGTGTTATAGTCAGATAATGAAATTAGTCTACTTCGAAACACCAAAATCTTTATATTTCTCGATTTTTTACGAAAGCGATATGTTTGGAACGGTTTGATGAGCTTCAGTTCTGCTGTATTTAATTTTATTTACCTAATTTCATTGGCCTAATAACGAATTTTATTAAGAATGGCTCAGATTTGATTTCCAAGCTTATTTGTCTTTTACGATCTTTAATTGCACTCTTTATGGCCTACTTTGCGGCTTAGCTTTCTTTAACAGACTCAAACCGACACTTAGCATTTTATTTCTGCAATAAAACTCATTTAATTAAACTTATTAATTCGTGATCAGCGCGTGATTTAAGGACGCTAGAATAGAATCGGCAATTTCCAGAAATACAGGGTGTCCGGAAATAACTATGAAATATTTCGGGGGGTGATTCTGCAGCTCAAAATATGAAAATAAGTTCTTGTGTCCGGAAATCACTCTTAAGGGGACTGCGGCCCTGTAAAGGGGGGGCCTAAAATTTTTATTGAATAAATCAGGAACTGCTTAAGCTACAGCGACGAGTTTTTGCACATTATCTAACATCAGTAAGGGCCATCAGATTATGGTATCTACCAAAACCAGATTCAACCAGGGGCGAGGAAAATAGGGGGCTTCAGCTTTCCCCACCTATATTTTTTAATTTTTTTTTTGACAATTTCTCACCGAAATATGCTTCACTGACTAAAATTACATAAAAAAGCCAATCTTGTTATAACACCGTAGGATCAACCGTTTTCGAGAAAATTAGATTTAAAGATCCATTTGCATTTCCTAGGCTTATCAATTAATTTTTATTAAATTACAAAACTGAACGGATTTTAAAAATTAGTGACTAAAGTGATGTAATGTTGCTTACTGATGTCAGATAGTATGAAAAAACTTAATAATTGACTAAATAAAAATCGAATTTTGGGCCCCCCTTTCAGGGGGCCCTAGCCCCCTTAGGAGCGATTTCCGGACACATGTTTATAGGAGCTTTTTTCATATTTTGAGCTACAGAATCACCCCCCGAAATACTTCATCGTTATTTCCGGACACCCGGAAATGCTTCTAGAAAAGTTTTAATCTCTAAGTAGGTATATTTTGATCATCAAGTTTTGGTCATATTTTTTATTAAATTACGTTTCCGCCGAAATTTGCCGAAAGCCATGAGCTATAATATGAGATTTGATAAACTTTTCTGCTGTATTTTCGTGATTGTAGAAATACTGAAAGTGTACCTATTAAATCTAAATCTTAACCATAACATAGATTACATTTTCAATAATTAATCAAATGTACATAATTGCTCCACCCAATATAACATCTATTTTTAGTGTTTAGCGACACAAGCATGCACTTTCAGGCTTCATCGAGAACAGTGTTGATTAGTTTTTCATCCCCACAATTAAACATCAAGTTTAATCTTAGCCTCCAAGGCTAAATATTTTTGCATCAATTGCGCCAATTACTTTTTGACCGTGCAACAAGTCGTAAACTCACCGTCAAGAAAAACTGAATTTTTCAAAATTATACACTGCTCCGGAACATTTCCGGGTGGTTTTAGCGATCTTTCAGGCAACCCTGAAACACGTCCGGACCTTCTGCGGTTTTGGCCGCTACTGAAAACTGAAAGATGCGTCGACCCTTTCAGCGAGATTCCAGCGCACTTGAAGACCGTTTTCAGGGATGTTTCAGCACTTTCCGGAAACCCAAGATTGGGAACAACGAAAATTTACTTTGGGAATTCCAGTTGCAAAAAATATTCCTTCAGGATCAGAAATTAGGTAACATTTTGTGTCACGTACAAAATCGATCCTTGGACCTAACTGCCTATAACGACCTGGCCATCAATTACTATCTGACAGCAAAAGTGCCCACATGTTTACCCACTTCGGCGATCCCTTTATTCCTGTTTCGGGGGGTTTTACAATTATTTGTAGGTACTTGTATACGATTAAATCCTATTTTTAGTACAAACGAACGCCAACGACTAAAAATAAATTATTTGTTTTTCAATTCGGCGTCGCCCAGGCTGGTCCACAACTTTTTTCAGTCCCGAAAATCAAATTTTCATTTAAACAAGTATAAATACGAAATAAATGTTTTTCGATTTTGTATCACTTTATTGTTTTGAGTCTTTTAAATTAAATACTGATTCTTTTTGGTAATTGCAAGCTGAATAGCCATCCCCGACGCATGAGGCAAACCCCATCAGGTATGGCAGCACGTTTTCTTCCATCACTCCTGTAAAGAGGTGGGCCCAAGGGCCTTTGGCGAAGACTGCGACGTCATCTCCACCATGGGTTTCCGATTCCATTGGAAATACTCCAGGATATTGATAATCAGGGCTCGCTGTAATAAAATCATTGCTTAAAAAAATGGGCAGCTACGGAAGCGGCTAGAACCTCCCCACTTGGAGAATGATCTAAGAATGACCTAAGTGTTCTGGTAGTTTTTCAGAATTTTTATTACTTATTGTCAAAAGAGCACTAAATTAAATTGAATTTTTGAAAACAAAATTCGAAGGCTTTTCATGTGCTGATAAAACAAATGGGTCACGTCTCAAATTTCATAGACGACATGCCAAAAAGGCACTTGTTATTGATCGTTGGCCACCAAAATTAAGTACTTGCTATATCTAAATTTTACTACTAGGATTTTTCAAAATTTAATGATCTTTTGACAAAAGGACACTAAGTTTGGGGACATTTTCGGAAACGACATTTCATGTTTTGATAAAGAAAATGGAAATTTTATTAGTCAAATTTCAAAGCTTGTATGCCAAAATGGCACTTACCGTTGGTCGATGGCCACCAAAATTAAATCAGCTCTTAGACGGGTACTGGTATTCCTACCTACCAAATTTCAGCCAAATCGATTAAGTAGTTTGGGCTGTAGCGTTTATCTAATGTTGTTTCGAAATTTCTATTTTTTTGGTTTTATGCTAGACACAGAATTTCAAGATCTTTCATATCCTGATAAGAAAAATTGGTGTTCATCAGTCAAATTTCATAGTTGATACCCCAAAAAGGCACTTAGCGTTTGTAGATGGGCAACAAAATTAACTGGGCTCACCAGAAGACCAACACTAACCCCTCTTCCAAATTTCATTAAAATCTGTTCGGTAGTTTTCGAGGAATCTTGCTCACATACGTACATTTTTTAAAAACCACTTTTTTGTGATCCCTAGAAACGTAAAGATCTGGTGTTATCTCAATTTCGAATTTTGGAGTGATTGCAGTAACCTCACAAATGGTTAGCTGGCACCTCAAAAGGCACCTCACAGGCACTATATAGTTTCAGAAAATTCGCTCGCTCGTTCATTCGGTGTCCGTCTACTCTGGCCATCGCATAACTTGAGAACGAAAGAAGATATGGAGGATTGCTTTTGAGGCATATCCCTGGTAGAAAGCAAATCAAAATTTGCGTTTTGGTGCAAAAACCGACAAGCCTATTGACAGTTGTACATCATACACCGATATCTCCATGCAACCAATCAGAGCTGCCGATTCGCGCGCCTTGAGCATGGATTGAGCCGTATGCACGCAGCACGTGCTAATTTCACAATAATTAAGATGATTTTAAGAGTTCTTGTGTACTTGTGAGCAATATATTGAATAAATTCAGTTACCTATTGTGAAGAAGAACATTTGAATTTTAAAATTTAACTAATTAAATTCCAAAATTCGAAGATTTTTTGAAGGTATCTCTAATTAAGGGGTGTCCCAAAAAGACCGAACGATTTATTTCGGGTTAAACTTTATTATTCTTTTACCGATTTTCCCAAATTTTGCACAGGACGTAGTCAAAAGATGAGGCTTTTAGAATTGACAATCATTTTCCAGATGGCGCCACTAATAATTTTTTTTTGGCAGTTTTTTACAAAGCCATTTTTCATTGGCTGGAGTTCAATCATTTGTGAACCGATCAAAATGAAGTTTGTATAGGATGAAAGCTAACGCTTTCCTCTTCCAAAAGAAATTTATAAAATCTTATTCTGGGCGTTGTTTATTTTTTTACAATTTTTTTTGCGGTACGGTTAAACACGGATTTTTTATAAAAAGTTATTTTTAATACTTCGTAACTACAGCACTTGAGTTAAATATCTGTAAAGCAAACGTTATTATGTTAAAGATTTATGGTATCACTAAAGATCCGGAAAATTTTGACAGATCGGGGAAATAAATAATAAATTTTAAAAATTCATGTTTTAGAGCATCACAAAAAAAATTGTAAATTAATAAAGAACGTTCAGAATAAAATTTTGTAAAGTAAAGAGAAAAGCATCAGTTTTAACCTTACACTATTTTTATTTTGAACGGTTCACAGATACTTCAAGTTCAGCCAATCAAAAAATGGTCTTGTAAAAGATACCAATAAAAAATTTGTTGGTGGCGCCATCTGAAAAATGATGATTGACTATAAAAGTCTCATCTTTTGACTACGCCCAGTACAAAATAGGGCAAAATCGGTTCGATAATAACAAAACTATAGCCAAAAAAAAACTAGAGCCCTTTATTTATGTGTTTAAGTGTAAAATAGGGCCTCTAGAGCCCTTTATTTCAAAATTTTGGAGCAAATGTTCATAATTATTTTTTAGATAATGTCTAAATAGCATAAACCTGATTATGAAATGTTGTCTACAAACTATCTAAATATTTATCTTAATAGTTTTAAACCATTTCCGTCACAATACGTCGAAAATACAACGATATTATTAATTTTTCTGGTTATACCTTTTTTTGAGGTTGGATGGACATGTCGGGTTTTGCATCTAGACGCCTGAAATTATTCATACCAATGTTCAAATTCTGACATCTGTCATAAAAGTTCATGCTGTTTACACTACTGAAAAGCCAATTTTTTTGTGTATTTCATGGTGTCAAAATCCAATATGGCGGCCGTAAAGGAATCAAAAGTTGACTGTCTTATTCAAAATCTGGAAGGCCTAGAAAATTTCTGTCAATGCCGTTCAATTGACAGCTGTCAAAAATATAAAATTTCCAAGTTTTATTTAAATAACAACAAACTTGGTGTGTACAGCCGAAGTAATTGAAAATGAACAGGGGCTGAGGGTAGACGGGTGCACGGTAACATTCTAAGATACCGGATTTACGGCCAGGTGTTCGGTAGCGGTTTGAGTGGACTGTTCTACCTGAATTGAATACCTATCCACTCACCTAACAAAATAATGTAATCTTACTTATTGGAATGAACTAATGAAAAGGATGGCTACATTTTTGAAACGTAATCGGAAACATTGCTGGATTTGATTGAAACAAATTAACCGTATTCGTCATTAATGTGCGGATTCGTTAATTAAGGATTAAATAAGGGTAACATCCAAACAGCAAGACTCAGAAGTCGAAAATGAATTAGTGGAAACGTTTTCTTTTCTTATAAAAAATATAAACAATCAGAAACTTCCTACACTAGCAACAACAGCTGTCGTTATTTAACCATGACTTATACAGGCTGTCCCTAATATAAGCGATTATTTCCATTACCTCTTACCGAGCAATAACAAATTTCACAATGATTCAAATTGACCAATCCCAAGGGATAGTCCGGCCGAGGCAGTGAGAATTTTTTGTATGTCAGTTCAGCAAGCTTGTTTTCGAGATATCTGGTTTATTTTCTGAAATATACTGAAAAAACTGAAATATTTCGAATTTTAATCTAGAAAGCTTATAAGTTTTCGTCGTCCCGCTTTGCTCATCGTGCAAGGGAATGTAATTGAACAAAATTTCATAATGATATGCCGATTAATAACCAAGTTATAACAATTTAATTTTTAGTCTTTTCAGTATATATTTCGGTAACCAATCTAGATATCAGAATTTTTTTTCAGATTGTTAATCTACACTGAAAAACTACTTTTTTCTAATTTAATAAAATTTCGTATCTATTACCGTTAGTGAGATGTCAATTTTTGAAAAATTAAAATGGCCGCCATTAGCCTCTATCCCGTAAGATTTGAGTAATCTTTAAGTAGTAAGACTTTAGTTATCTCCAGTATGAAAATTGCTATAAAATTACTAAACCGAAGCTGTTCATTGCTACCCGGACTAGAATATTAGCATTTTATCAGCGATTAATGGATTTAGAAAATGGGCCTTTACACCAATTTTTTAAAATTATAGAATTATAAAGAATACACTTCGTCAAGACCTTCTCAGCAAATAAAATGTTTCACAGCTTCGTAGTCTTTTAATAAAAAATCTTAAAAAATTCCGGGTAAGCATATATGACGTAATAGTGGGTGTGTAGTTAGTGGGCGGAGTGTCCCGCATATCCTCGTGTAGCTGGCTGAATTTGATTTAAACTTTTACCGCACAAATCACATTTACAATCTGTTTTTATATTTTTAAATAATGTAGAAACATTTACGTTGCAGACTAATTGAACAAATAACATCGAAATTGGTGGAACTTTGCAAGTATAACAAAAAAAGCGATTTTTTTTTCTTTGGAGTGGTCCATTGTAGCGATATAATGTTAATTTAAATAACAAGGACATTAAAAGAAGTCTTAAAAATCCTTAATTAGTTAATGAAACTAACGATTAATGAATAACGAATTCGCACATTAATAACGATTACGGTTAATTAGTTTCATTGAAATGTTTCCGCGTATGTTTCATAAATGTAGCCATCCTTTCCATTAGTTCATTTCAATTCAGGTAGAAAACTCCACTCAAACCGCTGCCGAACACTCGGCCGCAAAAAATCCGGTATCTTAGAATGTTACCGTGCAGGGTCGGAACTGCAGCCCCTGTTCATTTTCAATTACTTCGGCTGTACGTTCGACCTTCAAGTCTGCTGAAGGTGAAGAGTTACCAATTTCGCGGGACGAAATTTAAGGGGATGAAAATCGCAAAAAATATGATAACTCCGCAATGATTGAATAAGATTCAAAAAAGGTGTCATCCATATTTTGATAAAAGCCACCCTTAAAGGTGCTACAACCCCTAACATGCAGAAAAATAAAAATACAGGAACTCAAAAACTACTCAAAATATCAAGGCAGAATTTGGTATATTAATTTTCGGTTTACGGAACGTTCGCCCCCTGCATTTCGCACCCGGAACTTTTTGCCCCTGGGATTTTTCGCCCCCTGACATTTAGCACCCGGAACTTTTCACCCACCGGACTTTTCCCATCAGAACATTTCGCCCCTGCAGCTTTCGTCCCCGATATGCATATACACTGATGGCCAATATTGTTTTATAAAGAATTACCATTTGTTTTTTGTTAGAGAGACCTTACCTTACCTTACCTTTTGAGACCTGAATGGAAAAGTGCGAAAACGACTGACTCTGTTAGAAAAAATGGTTGAGGGGAAAAATAACTACTTGAAAAACGTTTGTTATTAGAGAGAGACCTTACCTGACCTTTTGAGACCTAAATGGAAAAGTGAGAAAGCGACTGACTCTGCTAGAAAAAATGATTGAAGGGAAGGATAAATATTTGACAAACGTTTGTTATTAGAGAGAGACCTTGCATAAAAAACCAATGGAAGATGTATACCTATCAAAGTTATGTAGGTACAATGATTAGGTATATCAAAAATATGACGGAAACAAATCAAAATAATCCTCACCGGGGGCGAAAAGTACGGGGGCAAAAAGTCCGGGGGCTTTTTTAATAAAAGTGGAGCGGGTGTGCTTGGGGAGGTTAATAAAAACCTTAAAACTGGTAACTCACATAAATCATCTTTGGTAAGATCATGGCGATGCCCCCCTTCCCCCATGGAATACCCCGGCCCATTTGCATAATTCAAAATCGAGTAAGGCAAACCATCAGTAGCCTTCCCTCCAAAACCTAAAACATCATTTCCCCTGTCAGCGTATCCGCTATAACTCATCGTATGTGCATGGTCTGAAGTAACAACAATCAGCGTGTCCTCTTCATTAGTGTTATCAACAGCTGCTTGTATGGCCTTTGAAAATTCACTTGTTTCTTCCAACGCTAACCTAGCCTTAGCTGCATGGTGCCCCATATCAATCCTCGCGCCTTCCACAAAAAGGAAATAACCATTTTCAGCGCTTCCAAGGATTTCAATCGCAGCTTTTGTCATTTCCATCAAGGAAGGCTCCTTTTTATCGTCACGGAAATGACTAAAACTCATATGGTCAACATTAAAAAGTCCTAATAAATAATCCGTTTCGTCATGACTCGAGTTGAGTTTAAGCAATTGGTTTCTGTTCCAAATATAGTGAGGGTTGTCACCCTTACTGGCTTTCTGAGCGATCCATTCGTGGATTAAATTTAATCCGTCCGTTCTACGCCCATGAACATTCTCGTCGTCCGTTTCGTTTTGGGGTAAAAAATTCGAACGACCCCCACCTAAAATGACGTTTAACCGTCGTCCAGTTTCGCCAAAAACTAGCTGGGAGGCTATGTCAGGGCAGGAGGGGGGATTCCCGGAGTTGATGACGTCAGTGTCGCTTTCCCAATCGCGTTCGGCGGTGTGGGCATAAAGTCCTGCAGGAGAGGCATGGGTGACTCTGGCTGTGGTGACTAATCCTGTCATTTTGTCTTTTAATTGAGCCCAATGGGCAATTGATCTGACGAAATTCGTGGAATTTAACATGGAAAGGCAGTCGTCGCGTTTGACTGCTGCAGTGACTCCAATTGTGCCTAAATTTGCTTTGACACCTCCTAGGTAAGCGGTGGCTGAGCAGGCTGAGTCGGCCACTTGTCTGTCGGTGCAATATGTCTGAAAATTTTATAATTATTTATACACCAAGTGAGCTAAGTTAATGGAAACACTGGACAACTTCGGTGGAAAAATGCACTTTGAACACAATGTGCTTATTATCAAAACCGAAGCGAAACAACCCTACCTGCCCGAAAACTGAAATATTTATAGGCCCACCCGCGAAGCTCCACCCCTCGGCTGTGAAAGTTAGACCAATCACAGGTCGAGAAATGGTCACGCGTGGATGAACACGTATAAATATAACGAGTCCTCCCTAAAGTAGCGTAAACAGATGAATATGCGATCGGGCCTGTATCAGCGTTCATAAGCCTATCTCTAGACTTATAAATTACGATACTTTCCATCGCATCTAGCATCTGCACCTTGTTAACGCCACAAACTAACTAAATTATCACTTATTTTATGGTCATTGTGTAAAGCATGTAGGGCAACACTGGATTTCTCAGTTCTGCCATATTTAAGGTGTTCGAAACGCGTCAGCAGTGAAAATCAAGTGTTTCATTGTAGTGGGGTGTTTCTAGTGATAGAGCTAAGTTAATGTTTAGTCATTATTTACGAAAACAATGTTTAGTCTCCGAGCCCGTAAGGTGAGCGGGCAAAATTTTCGAGTGAATAATAATAATTTATTATATGAGGGGGAGAAGTTACATATTGTAGCGTGAGGTGTGAAGTTTTCTCGTGACGCGCAGCGGAGGGAGATAATCACACCGAACGCTAAAAAAGACTTCTCCCCCGTGTATAATACAATATTTTTTTCTATAATCACTGTGAAACATACAGCAGGTTCCGCCAAAACATTAGCGTTTAATTTCAGAACTGCTGACTTGGAGACAACATAAGAGTGACTAGATTATCAAATCTACCCCAAGCGAAATAATAATTTACTTCTACCTCTAAGGCTAAAATGTGACGTTTCAGCAACTGTCAGGAGGTAGAAAATATCAACATTTCGTATAAGTTATAGAAGGAATCTGTTTAGCCACGGGTGTTGCAGAATTTTACAATGGGTGAGATAGTTTTTCGCTTTAAACCCGTGGATAAAGCATAGTATTCTACTCGTATGTAATGATTATTGCTCTCTCGGATGTCGGATGATTTATGGCACTCGCCTACGGCTCGTGCCATAAACGTCATCCTCCGGAGCAATAAAATTCATTACATACTCATTGAATAATATACTATTAACTCGCCAAACTTGCCAAAATAAAGTTTCATTTCAAACATTTAATTTTGACGAATCAAAAAAATCTGTAATTATTTTCTACTACACTTTATTATTAAACTGACGTAGATACCATTAATTATTGTAATATTTAAAAATCCTGTGAAAAAGTGTAATGGTGCATGTAACATCATCGAGTAATAATTTATTACTATGCATCCCTGAATGACAGCCATAGAAATTTGTAAAAGGTGAAAAGCGACTCGAGAAAATTTTCAGGAAATCTCGAGGAAATCAGCGAAAATCAATCATCAAGAGGAAATCTGGTGTACAAAATTATGTCTGCGCGGTTTACTCTCTGAAAAAAGATGAACATACAAGATTTTTATTTGGAGGGGGACACTTAACTTAAAAACCACTCTGTATCAAGACAGAATTTGGTGTGTTAATTTTCAGTGACACTGTATAGACAGATAAACAAATTTTCACTAAAATCTAAGAAAGGGGTTAAAACTAGAACTTTCTTCAAGTCAATAAAATTGCAGGATTCGATAGATCTCGATCACCTATTTCAACTTAAAACCAACCCCGAGGCTACTAACAACCCCTAACTCTTTGCAAGTGGATACATAAATTTTATTTAATTTTCCTGAAATCCTACTGAAGTCAGTAATGTAACACCTAAAAAATAAAGTCACCTCTGTAAATCACCAAGGGGTTGAAAACAACAACAATCAATAAATCGCCGAAATTTTTTAACGAAGCGGATTCGGATGGTGAAAAATAGAGGGTTGGAGTTTCGGTGTTGAAACGTTTATGAAGCCCTGCAATTTGACACAGAAAAGCAATATCTTCTGTAAAACTGTGAGACTTTACACACTGCATTTTCGAGAAAGGAGGAGTGAATTTTAGGAGAAACTCGAATTTTCACTGAATAATATAGGTTTGAAATTAATACCATTCTTAATCATCATTCACGAAAAGCGACCCTTAAAGGCGGTCCAACCCCTAACATGTCGAAATACAAAAATGCGAGAACTCAAAAACTGCTCAATGTATCAAGGCTGAATTTGGCAGGGACACTGCAGGCGGATGGTCAAATTTTCAATATGATCTAACAAAGGGGATGAAAATTAAGGGTTGAAACCGGAATTTTTTTCTTGTAAGTGGTGGAATAAAATCATGGGGTTCGATGGATTTCGGTCAACCATTGAAAAATGCTTTACGCAAACCGCTTTTTTTCGAGTACTTTTCGCTAGTTTTGCTTAACTATAGTTAATTTTCACCCCTCTTGGCTTTTCATCCCTCTTCACAATTTTGCAACCCCCCGAGCGCTAATTTAGTAAAATTCACGCTATTTTGCCTTTTTTCGGTAATACAATTTACTCATATAAATACCTATGGATTGTTTACAGCCTTTTTCAATATTTCGACCCCCTTCGCAATATTTGCATAATTGGATCATTTTCGTGTTATTTTCTGTAATTGTACTTAATGTCCCCCTTAATGTTAATTTTGCAAAATTCGCGTAACTTCGTTTTTCTTGGGTAATAAATTGAACCCATTTGGATTCAGATTACTTTTAATTACGATTAATTCACTTCCCCTTTGATTTTTCATGCCCCTTTTACTATTTTTCAACCCCTTAAGTGTTAATTATGCAAAACTCGGGTAGTTTCGTTTTTCTTCGGTTATAAGTTGAACTCATTTGGATTCAATTTACCTTTTACAATTTTCTAGCCTCCTTTGTATTTCAACCCACGCGGAAGTCTAAATTGCATTATTGGCTTATTTTAGTGTTATATTTTGTAATTCTACTTAATCACACATAGTCCTGGGGTTAAAGCAATAAATTGAAGTGAACCTTGCATTTTATTGTAGAGTTTTGCCAGTTGGCACGTATACTCCCCAGACATGTAGAGGTAGATTTAGAAGCGGAGCCCAACAAAATTTCCATGCTAGGGGGTGAAGCCATCCCTCAGAAGTTACCACTTTCAAAAATTCAGTTTTCTTACAATATTTTTGGTATTTTGGCTGCGACTGCGCTACAAATGAGCTTTTGTTGTGCCTCGGCATAGGTACAGGTGTTAGGGAAGAGGCTGCAGGCCTCACATTCCTTTTATACCAGAGGGTTAAGGCAAAAACGATATTAACCTAACATTTTATTTTAGAAATTCGCCATGTGGCACAAACACTCTCCAGAGGTGTACAAATGAATTTAGAAGGGCAAACAATCCCTATTTGCCTCATATGGAGTGTTAAGCCATCCCGAGAGGGTTAACTTCTCTTAAAATGCAATTATTTGGTGATCTATTTCGGGCATTTTGTCTTGATTGTGCCTGGGGTGTCAATAAAATTTATTGCGACTGATAGGCACAGCTACAGGAGTTGAGGGAGTTGCAACCCCCACCCCCTTCAGTGAAGCACCCTCTTCACCCCCCCCCCCAAGATTTTCTCTTACAGACCCTTGGGCCTTGGGGCCTAAAAAGCAAACAGTCTGCATGTTAATTAAAATTTTGTATAGAGTATGTACGTTCTGAATCTCTAATATATTGTTTCCGTATTAGTTGGAGGAACAACTTCCCTTTTGCGTCTTTTCTTCGTAAATCGAGCGAGTCTAGCCTCGTCAACAGTTGTGATACTGCTTCATTTGTCGTATAAAAGGACAACGAATTTCTGTAGGGTAGGCTAGGCTGGTCAGCCTTGGCAGGTGCAGGAATGCCAATAACTAACTATGGCCCAAAATTGTATAACCCTCTTTCTCCTGGGGTGCGATCTCTTCAAAAGCCAATTTAAAGTCGCGGTAAAAAAAATGATAATGGATGGAGCATACTACTCCATAGAAGAATTCCTGACCGTATAGTGTACATTAGTTCGAAAGCAGTCCTCTTTCCTTTTCCATAAAAAGCAAATACTACGTCACATCCAGTGAAAGCGTGGTATACTGGTAAAGTAATGAACATATCCAGTCCAAGTGATTTGCTAATCTCGTGAGCGGCAATGAATTTCTGGTCCTTTCCAGATCCAAAATGAATCCAGATTTCAGGTTCCCCGGCTATGAGCTGCGAGGCAGCCACTGCAAGTACAACCACGTCTGTAACTGATCTAATTAATACAGGTTTGCAGTCTGAAGAATGAGTCGTGTGATGTCAGATTCCTCATGGTCATTACTTTACCATTGTTCCACGCTTTTACTGGATGTGACGTAGTATCTGCTTTTTATGGAAAAGGAAAGAGGGTTGCTTTCGAATCATGGAAAGCGTTTCCAGAAGCAATAAATGTTTTCTTCGTGCTAGCTGTTGGAGATGTGAAGGGAGCAATGGCTAGCCTACAGAAATTCGTTGTCCATTTATACGACAAATCAAGCAGTAACACAACTGTTAACGAGGCTAGACTCGCTCTTATTGACGAAGAAAGGACGCAAAATGGAAGATATTCCTAAAACTGAAGATGCACTGACGTTACATGCTCATCGAGCTTCTTACCAAGGTGGATTAATATGGAGTAGATGAATTTACATACAAATCGGGGTTTGTCTTCTTGAATAGCTAATGCAAAATATATTACAGATTCAGAAAGCCCACTACGGGAGGGAAGCCCCTAAGGGTCTGTAAGAGAAAATCTTGGGTGGTGAGGGGGGGCGTGAATTCCATTGTAGTACTGCAGAGGGTGATTGACTGAAGGGGGTGGGGGTTGCAACTCCCTCAACTCCTGTAGCTGTGCCTAGCAGTAGCAATAAATTTTATTGACGCCCCAGGCACAATCAAGACAAAATGCCCGAAATATATCACCAAATAATGGCATTTTAAGAGAAGTTAAGACTCTCGGGATGGCTTAACACTCCATATGAGGCAAATAGGGATGGTTTGCCCTTCTAAATTCATTTGTACACCTCTGGATAGTGTTTGTGCCACATGGCGAATTTCTAAAATAAAATGTTAGGTTAATATCATTTTTGCCTTAACCCTCTGGTATAAAAGGAATGTGAGGCCTGCAGCCTCTTCCCTAACACCTGTACCTATGCCGAGGCACAACAAAAGCTCATTTGTAGCGCAGTCGCGGCCAAAATACCAAAAATATTATAAGAAAACAGAATTTTTAAAAGTGGTAACTTCTGCAGGGTGGCTTCACCCCCTAGCACGGAAATTTAGCTGGGCTCCGCTTCTAAATCTACTTCTACACGTCTGAGGAGTATATGTGTCAAGTGGCAAAACTCTACTATAAAATGCAAGGTCCATCGGCTTAACCCCCGGACTAATAATTAATCTTCACCCCTCTTGATTTTCATCCCCCTTCGCCATTTTTCAACATAGGACTTTAAAAATTTGAGAATTTTCCGATAACTACTCATCATTAATTTAGGTAGGTACTCATTTGGATTATATTTTCACTCTTTATAACTTTTCCACAATCTTCACAATATTTCATTCCCTCCAAAACATAAATTTGCAAAATCGTCTTATTTTCCGTGTTACTTTTGGTATTTCTACTTTTTTAAATTTGCCCATAGAGGGCTCTAGGAGGTGTAAGGACATAAAAACTTTTTACAGCATTGGATTGGTAATGAAATTAGCTTTCAAATGATGTATCATAAGTGGGAGGTTGCCATTTGAAATTTTAAAGTCGCGGATGTTAGGGGGGTGCGTTGCATGTAAAATTTCACCAAGCACGAATTCAAACGTCCCCCTCAAAATAAAAATCGACTTGTTCAAGGGATTTTTATTCAATAATAGAATCAGAGATAACAAAATTTAGATGGCCCCTTTTCAGTGAGTCACCCTGTAATCATCCCCTAAAATTAGCTGCTGTACTTAAGGAACACCTTGTAAATTGTAAATTGAGTTCGAGAAAACAAGAATAACAAGAAAGCACTGCAAACCCTCCCAAAAACATACTTCAAAAGGTCTTGTTTTCTTTCGACTTAACTTGTGGTCCTAGACGGAAAATAATACTCACCTTTGAGAGTCCAGTAAAAGGAAATTTGTCAAAAGCTAATTGTTTTTCCTCACCGCCAATATATACTCGACACGCTGAAATAGTAGGAATTGACATTCCATCCCCGAGGAAGAGGATCACATTTTTAGCAACATCTGCAAACAACAAAATAAAAAAAAGTTATCAAGAGATTTAATTTTTGGCTATGAAGCATAACTTTTTTTTGCTGAAGAATTCATTCAATTTTACGCTTATCGCTAATTAATTTTTTTCGGCGACCTTTACGCCTCAATGCTTCGAATATTTGTAGAATGAACCGCAATCACAATCAAATTAGTCGAATAGTTTTTAATCGACCTCATATATTATACCCGCAAAAAGTACATTCAATTTGCGTGTCAAGGAGGATGCGAAAGTTAATATTAACTTTCCTATCTTCCGTAAAATCTGCAAGTGCAAGTGCAAGCCATCAGAATGCGGAATTGATTGATGTAAGCCTTGGCAATCTTAACCATTAATAAATCACTACTATTACCATTATGCATATTTGCATATTTGTTAAAAAATTTAAAAATTTGCGATAATGACCACTTACTTTTGTTGATTTTTCTTTGAATTCGTTCTCTGAGGGCCTCCCGTCCGTTCTTCACCCAAAAGTCGGCCGTTGCTTCCTTGTTTATTGATACTGACCTCTTGCTGAATTTTTGAGTAAAATGGGGGTGCATAAATTCATCCTCTAAATTTAAATTGAAATATGATACAGAGTGTCCTGAAATTAGGCTGCAATATTCTACCAGTGTCGTTTACGATCAAAAATAAGACTAAAAGTTCCAGGAAACATTTGTCGAAAAATGCCTTCAAAGGGGTACTCGAAAAGTAGGTTTTCTTAAAATTACTCGAATATTGTAAATAGCAGGATTTTGAAATTTGGAGCATAGGTTAGTATTATCAAGGGCTTTCTTTTGAAATTTTTTCAGATTTTTATTTTAGTCAGAGGCGTGCGCTGTTGGGGGGGCATAACATAACACATTTTTTCTTTATTATTTTGCTGTTAGTATTTTTTATTTCATCAACAAGAGCACTTTTTTTATGAGGAATAGACCAGAGATTATGATTTCATTACTATTTCATGAAATAAACACCAACAGCAAAATAATAGAGAAAAAATGTGTTATGCCCCCCCAAGAACGCACGCTAAAACAAACTAAACAAACTAAAACAAATATATGAAAAAATTTCAAAAGAAAGCTCTTGATAACACTAACCTATGCTCCAAATTTCAAAATTGAGTAATTTTAAGAAAACAGACTTTTCAAGTACCCCTTTGAAGGGCTGTAGCTCCCTTAGGAGGCATTTTTCGACAAACGTTTATTGAAACCTTTGGCCTTATTTTCAAGCGTAGAAGGCACTAGTAAAATATTGTAGCCTAATTTCACCCTGTATAGGTACGTAGGTACTTATTAAAAAAAAAATTTCTTACCACGACCCAAAATTAACAATAAAGGGGATAAAATCAAAAAACAAACAGTTGCACCCCCGGTTAACATCTCGAACACTTTTGCACACTTTATTTTAATTATCTGTAAATGGCTAATTTATATTCTGTTCTTGACCCCCTCCCCATTCATACTCAATGAAACGTTTATTATGGAACCGTTATTATTTAATTAATTTACATTGATAAGACAAGAAGGGATAAGACAAGGGCAAGTAGGAATGGATAAATATTTAAATTTGCGGCGCTTGTCCCACCACAGGCTGTCTCTCCTTCACCTACACAGGAGGCGTATGATAATAAATGCGGAATCACATTTTGCTCCATGACTCCAGAAAAAAGATGGGACCAAGGACCCCGAGCCGCAATGATGACGTCATCTCCTCCGTGGGTTTCTTGGTCGAAGGGCACCGCAGCGGGGAAGCGGTAATTTATGTCATCTGCAATTAACAATTTTTTGCAATACCATACACAAAAAGTATTATTTTTAAGAAGACAGGATTGGTGTCTATTTTCTCATCAAAAATATAAAAATTACATCACTTTTCATGAGCACCTATCTTCGATAAAAGGCACTTCCTACTAAAATTTGCACTTTTGAACGGAAATGCAGGTACACGTTAATTAAATGTTTGATATGCAGAAGGTCATCCTGTACTCTGACCTTAATGTTATAATAAAAGAGACATTATGCAGCACTGCAGGTAAATATTTCCTTTTCAATTTTGATAAGATTAAAGAAAGGGGTCACGATCAGGCTCAATCAACCTTGTCTGCATTTTTATAATTTTTTTTAGTTTTTTTTAGGCACCTATTGTTATTAAATGTTGTGCACTCTCGAAACAGACACCTACCCGAAATTTAAGTATTTATTATTATTATTTACTGAAAAAGAATAAGAAACAAAAAACAAAACAAAAGAAGAAAAATCATTAGAGTTAGATGAGTTAAACGAAAAGAAATAACAGGCTCAAGCTTATCTCAATTTTGTGCAGTTTTTACTCGATTTTTTATTTCACTGAAATTGAATTCTTTTGAAACCCATAAGCCATGTTAATATTAACGCTTTTGAGATGATTTAATTTATCAGTAGCGCGCGCAAATCGCCCTTTCGGCTACACTAGAATACAGACCCTTAATATCTAACAAGATCCTAATTTTTAGCTTTGTAATACAGACTTTTACTAAGATTTAGTTGCAAACCTGTCGATGCTTGTCAGAATACCTGCATTAATGACCGTTGATAGGATATACAGGGTGGTTAATTTTTCGATGCTCACCATAGGGATCTCCTAAACAGTAAAAGATACAGGATCGGTTGAAGTAGAGAAAAGTTGCGTTATTTCTTGGCAATTAAGAATCTGAAGAAAATTCCACGATATTTTGATTCGTTCCTGAGTTATCACCAAAAATCTGAAGACTGCCAATTTAAAGAAAATTTAATATCTTTCTAACTGTTGAAGTTATTTAAATGAAACTTGGAACTGTCAAATCTCCTGTATCTCTTATGTGCAATCATTTCAACAAATTACCAGTAGAATGTAATGCAAATTTTTCCACATATAAAGATATTTCAAATCGTATTATCAATACTTTTGGTTTGTAACATTTTGTTTTTCGTTTTTGCATTGCCTTTCTCTTTCTGTTTTGTGTTTTTTGTACTGTGTATTATTAAAATAAAAAATTAAAAATAAAATATCTTGTATGAAATTGTGAGGTTTTACACATTGCATGTGGGATGAAATTTAGGCGTGGAAACTCGAATAATGTTGGGTTGAAATTAATACCATTGGATAGCTTTCTATTGATGATACAAAAAAGGTCTTATTCGCGAAAAGCAACCCTTAAACGCGGTACAACGCTTAACAAGCCGAAACACGAAAATGCGAAGAACTCAAAATCTGCTCAACCTACCAAGGTTGGATTTGGTGTTAACTTACAGCGACTCTATGGGCGGATGGCAAATTTTTACTATGATCTAACAAGGGGGATGAAATTTAAAGATTGAAACTGGAAATTTCAACAACCCCTAAGCCCTAGCAAGTGGAGTCATTTTCATTAGTTTTTACCCATCCACAATCCAGAATTTTTCAACTCCTTTCATGTGAACCCTCGCTAAATTTACTCAGACCGCTTAATTTTCGCTAGTTATAACTACAGTTCATTTTTACCCCTCTTAGCTTTTCATCCGCTTCACAATTTTTCAACCCCCCGAGCGTTAATTTTGTTATATCCGCGCAATTTTGCCTTTTTTCGGTAATACATTTTACTCATATGAATAATTGTTTGCCTTTTTCACTTTTTCGACCCCCTTCGCAATAATTCAACCCCCAAAAGCCGAATTTGCATAATTGGCATATTTTTGTATTATTTTCTGCAATTGTACTTAATGACGATTAATTCTCATCCCCTTTGACTTTTCATCTCCCTTTACAATTTTTCAACCCCAGAAGTGTTAATTTTGTAAAATTCGCGTATGTCGTTTTAATCTATCTTCGGTAATAAATTGAACTCGTTTGGATTCAGTTTACCTTTTACAATTTTTCAACCCCGTTCGCAATAGGTTTATAAGTACATATTTCAACCCCCACAAAAGTCTGATTTGTATAAGTGGTTTATTTTCGTGTTATTGTCTGTAATTCTACTTAAGTACGATTAATAATAAATAAATAATGATTTTTCATGCCCCTTTATAATTTTTCAACCCCTTAAGTGTTAATTATGCAAAATTCATTTGGATTCAGTTTACCTTTTACAATTTTCCGTAAATTATATACATATGTGTTTCAACCCCCCTAAAAGTCTAAACTACATTATTGGCTTATTTTCGTGCTATATTTTGTAATTCTACTTAATCACAGTTAATCTAAGCACCTCTTGACTTTTCATCCTCCTTCGCAAATTTTCAACCCGCTGCGCGCTGAGCCCCATTTTAACCTCCCCAACTCCATCACAATTTTTAAAAAATGGGAGGTTACTACAATCACTAAAATTTTCGAATTTGAGATAGCACCAGATCTTCACGTACGTACGTTTGTAAACACGCCACAGCCAAAACTACTAGACCGATTTAGCTGAAATTTGGTGCGTAGGCATCTCATAACCCAACTTAGATCTGAAAAGCTTTTGGAGCCAATCGCGCAACTACAAATGCCATTTTGGCACATCAACTTTTTAATTTTAAATGCAAACCCCCATTTTTCACGTCACGATAGGAAAGGCCTTCAAATTCTGCTTCTAAAAATGTTATTCACTCTCAGTGCCCTTTTGACCAAAAATTAAAAAAAAATTGATTTTTATCGGACTTTAAAATCGCGGTACAGCCCAAGCCCCTGAACCGATTTAGCTGAAATTTTGCACATGAGGATTGTATTGCACGTCGAAGAGCTGAATAAATTTTGGATTCAATCGGCCCACGGAAAGTGCCGTTTTGGCACACCAATGTCCAACTTTAAATTATTCACTTATTTAACCATCCAAAACAAGTTTTTGAAAGATTTATTGTCACCATCAGAAAGGTCTTCAAATTCTGGTTTCAAAAAAAAATGCAGCAGTGAAGCGGCTGGAACCTCCCCATCGTGTGGATCTTTGACTTGTGTTTCTAGCCGAATTAGCACAGAAATTGTATAAGACTGGTTTCAACGACGGTTTTAGAACTGCCTAAAAAGGACTTACTTATACCTACTTTTCTCTAATGAATGTTTCAATTTGTGTGTTCTAAAAAAGTTCTAAAACCATCATGGAAACCAGTCATACATTTTCTTTGCTAATTCGACTAGAAACCCAAGTCAAAGATCCACGCGATGGGGAGGTTCCAGCCGCTTCACTGCTGCATTTTTTTTTTTTGATAACTCTTCATCATTTACTCATTTGGATTACATTTTCACTCTGTACAACTTTTCCACCCACTTCACAATATTTCATCCCCTCTAAAACATAAATTTGCAAAATTGTCTTATTTTCCGTGTTAATGTTTTTCAACTTAACAGCAGTAAATTTTTTCTTGCCCTTACTGCTAATTCTACAGACTTCGCATATTTCTTGTGCTTTCTTGTTTACTGCAAACACTAAAGGACTATTTCAGGTTTCTCATCCCAATTCTAGTTTTTCAATATTGTATTTTTCAACAATTCGCCTTTTTGACACCGGCCTCTACATACACATTAACGTGATAAACATCTACAGGCATACACATCGCATTGATGTACATCTCCTGGTGGCTTTTTCATTAAAGTTTAGGCCGATTTTACAAAATTTTTCGTACAAATTTTCAAATTCTGACATCTGTCAATCAAGTTCATGTTGACTACATTTTTGAAAAGTCAATTTGTTTGTGTATTTGATGGTATGGAAACTCAATATGGCGGCCATAAAAGAATCAAAAGTTGACTGTCGTTATTCAAAATCTAGAAGGCCTAGAAAATTTGTCATTGCCATTCAATTGACAGCTGTCAAATACTCTAAAGTTTGGTATGGTGATACCGCCCTAGGTTTTTTTGCGATTTGCAAGCCCTGACAACCAAAAATCGGGTGGTATCTTGAGACTCTCAATAAAAACTATCATAAATAGTTTTTTGCTTTTCGTGTAATATTGGAGATCTTGGGCTAACTTATTCCTCTCAACCGATAAAATGCACTTACCGCACTTGATGCGTAACAACTATTAAATAACATCAATCGAAGATATTAATTTTTCTTTAAATTGTCAATTTTCAGAATTTTTGTGATAACTCAGGGAAAAATGCTCCTCAGATTCTTAATCATCAAGAAATAGCGCCACTTTTCCCCAATTTAATCTACCCTCATCTATTATGGTTTCCAGATACTAAAGGTGAGCATCGAAAAATTACCCACCCTGTATAGATCTGGATTCGAATATTTTTCTGCAAAAATTTCGTAAAATACCACTTGGAGATTCAAAACTTTTTCTCGTATTCTAACAGCAAATTTCACTCACGTGTATCATCACTGGAAACGTCCTTCCTCGCCGTCCCCACAGGAGCACCCGGTCCATTGGCATAGCTTAAAGTCAAAAACGGAATATTATCATCCCCCAGCCAATCAGCCTCCGCAATTCCCAAAATATCGTTCCCTCTAAACGGATATCCACTGTAAGATAACGTATGGGCATGATCCGCCGTTACCACAATCAAAGTATCATCCTCTGAAGTAACATTAACAGCTTTTTGTATAGCTTTCGAGAATTCCACAGTTTCGTCAAGAGCTTTCCGAGCCCAGGACTCGTGGTGGGCCATGTCAATCCTACCCCCTTCCACGAAAAGCAGATAACCTTTGGGGTTTTTGCTCAAGATTTTTACAGCAGCTTCCGTCATTTCCTCTAAAGAGGGTACTTTTTCTGAATTTCGTTCTAGATTGTACGGAATGTGGTCACTGCTGAAAAGTCCTAGCAGAAAATCAGTAGTAGTATAATCAAGATTTAATAATCCATCTCTATCGTGGACGTATTGACCTGACTCGTTTTTGATATCCATCCAGGTTTTTATTAAGTCCTCTCCATCATCCCTTTGGCCTTTCCAATGGTCTTCATCGTACTCAGTGTTGGGCAAAAACATGTTTCTGCCTCCTCCCATAATTACGTTTAAATTTTTACCAACATCTCCATATACTAGTTGTTTAGCTGTATCATTGCATTTATTTGGGTCTCCGCCATGCATTTTCATAGCTGCATCACTCTCCCAATCTCCATCAGCAGTGTGAGCGTAAAGACCAGCTGGAGAGTCGTGAGTCACTCTTGTCGTAGTCACAAAACCCGTGCTTTTACCCTTAATTTGAGAATAATACCCAATGGAGGGTACGCGATTTTCCTCCACAATACTCCCTTCACAATCTTTTTCTTTCACCGCAGCTGTTACCCCAATAGTACCCAAATTACCCTTAACTCCTCCTAGATAAGCCGTGGAAGCGCAAGCAGAATCAGCTACTTGATAATCTACGCAATAGGTCTTAGACAAAGCCAAATGGGGGAATTTGTCAAAAGATAATTCAGCATTCTCACCCCCCATGTACATTCGTGTAGCTGCCAAAGTAGGAATTGACATTCCATCTCCCATAAATAGAATAATATTTTTGGCCTCCTCTAGAATAAGACGATGATTTCAATGGTTATTTGCTGGCAAACTTACTTCGTTGGAAGGCAACGGCTAATCGTTCTTTAACTTTGCCCTGAGCCTTGTTATTCCAAAAATTTGATGTGTTTTCGTCATCGCTTGCAGCTTCTAGACGTACAATTCGTGGTTAGCACAATTTTATTCTATATGTTCTCTTACCCAAAAAAATAATAATATTGAGCTGCACTAGAATTGCCAATAATGTTTTGCCTAAATACATTGTACTGCACGAATTGTTTCAGAATGAGCTGCTGCAGATCTATTTATACCACGGCTTGTTCTTTATTTACCTTAATAGGTTACGATTTGCTGTAAGCAAAGTGATAACGATTGTTAATTTACGTTTTCAAGTGCTGCAGTATCGTACCGCCATAATAATTGTGGAAATTTTAAAATTTCTGACGAGAACAAGCCCAAAAACTGTCTTCTGGAGAGGATATTCTCAGAACTCTCTCACGATTTTCTTACAATAATTACCTATTATAAGTGTTTGTTTAATTTTCGAATTAGCGAAAATGTTCTGAACGTTTATCTGTCTTGTTGATCTAAATTGAAGCTCAGAAGGTACAGACCTACTACATGCAAAATCCGTTAATTGCTTAAGTATGTTTCTTTATCTAAGTATCAAATGTTTATCAGGAACTTGCTGCCGCATTGTTAATGTCTCTTCGAGTGTCTCCTACTTATTCTTTGTTCCAGAAAAACATGTTTGGAGTAAAAAATATCGTAGACCCCCGATGTTACGCCTCTTTTCTTACTAACTAGGTTTTGTCAAGATCCATCTATTACCGGCCGAGAAAATTTAATTCTTATGTAAGAACTGACGAAATTCTTACTTAAAGGCTAAATCTACATAAAATTATCAAAAACATGTAATATAGAGGATTGAGAAAAGACCGATTCGGTTCCAAAATTTTGGAAAAATCAATAGATCAAGTTGGCCATGCCCTCAGTAAAAATTATCGTAGACACCACTTGTTACCCCTTTCTTTACTAAATCGCATCTAACTAAGCGATTGCTGAAGGTTTTTTCCAGATCCGTCCATTACCGACTGAGATAATTGAATTTCTTCTGTAAAAATTGACGAAAACCTTGCTCAATAGCTATATTTAGTTCAAATTATCAAAAATATGTAATTTGGAAGGTTCGGAATGAGAAAAAGCTGACTTTGCGCAAAATTATGACAAAAACAAAAAAACAAGGTTTTGAGTAAAAAATATCGTAAACCCCCGGTGTCACGCCCCTTTTCTTACTAAATCTCGCCCAACTAAGCGACTGGTGAAGCTTTTGTCAAGATCCTTCTATCACCGGCCGAGAAAATTTAATTTTTATGTAAGAACTGACGAAATTCTTGCTTAAAGGCTAAATCTACATAAAATTATCAAAAACATGTAATAAAGAGGATTCAGATTGAGAAAAGACCGATTCGGTTCCAAAATTATGGAAAAATCAATAAATCAAGTTGGCCATGCCCTGAATAAAAATTATCGCAGACTCCACGTGTTACCCCTTTCCTTACTAAATCGCATCTAACTAAGCGATTGCTGAAGGTTTTTTCCAGATCCGTCCATTACCGACTGAGATAATTGATTTTTTTCTGAAAAAATTGACGAAAACCTTGCTCAATAGCTATATTTAGTTCAAATTATCAAAAATATGTAATTTGCAGGGTTCGGAATGAGAAAAAACTGATTTGGCGCAAAATTATGACAAAAACAAAAAGACAAGGTGGGCGTGTTTGGAGTAAAAAATTTCGTAGACCCCCGGTGTTACGCCCCTTTTGTTACTAAATCGCGCCCAACTAAGCGACGGGTGAAGCTTTTGTTAAGATCCATCTATTACCGGCCGAGAAAATTTAATTTTTATGTAAGATCTGACGAAATTCTTGCTTAAAGGCTAAATCTACATAAAATTATCAAAAACATGTAATATAGAGGATTCAGATTGAGAAAAGACCGATTCGGTTCCAAAATTATGGAAAAATCAATAAATCAAGTTGGCCATGCCCTCAGTGCAAATTATCGTAGACTCCACGTGTTACCCCTTTCCTTACTAAATCGCATCTCACTAAGCGATTGCTGAAGGTTTTTTCCAGATCCGTCCATTACCGACTGAGATAATTGAATTTTTTCTGTAAAAATTGACGAAAATCTTGCTCAATAGCTTTAGTTGAAATTATCAAAAATATGTAATTTGGAGGGTTCGGAGTGAGAAAAAAGTGACTTGGCGCAAAATTATGATAAAAACAAAAAAACAAGGTGGCCATGTTTGGAGTAAAAAATATCGTAGACCCCCGGTGTTACCCCCTTTTCTTACTAAAACGCTGCATGCCTGGTTTCTTGATCTTCAACCATTTCGGAGATATTAATTTTTTTCAGAACTCCTGCAAAACCATTTAAGATATTGAAAATGGATTTATACAGGGTGAGTCTAGTTGGACAAATCAGTGCTCTAGCGTTTAAGATATTGAAATTGGAAATTCTATTTTTGGATATGTTGTTGCTGAAATGGTCCCCTACGCATGGGACCCATGAAGAAAGCTCCAGTTTTATTCAAACCGAAATTATTAAATAAAAACGAAGGCCTAAAAATATTTTTTTCGATATTGTTGCATTTTTTAGGGTTATTTTGTTAGAGAATCATTTTCTCTTTATGGAAACATAATTTTTTTAAGAAAAAAGTTAATAATATCCGAGAGATAAATTATTTAAATAATAAAGATTTTTAATTATTTCCTAACGGAAACCACGCATGCCGTGGTTTGAACAACTGAAAGGCAGTCCAGCTTATACTGCAGACCAACGTATGTGGAGTTTACTAGGTATGCTAAAGCTTATGGGGCTGTCAGCGCGGTCACGTGATCGTTTTTGACGTCATTGGTGGAAGATCACGGCACACTCACAAACGAGGCGAGTGAAAACTCGTAATGTCAGCAAATGTCAGTGTCAAGCTCATGAAACTCGAAAAGCAATTGACAATTTCAGTTCAAAACAAAATTTTGGCTTTGATAACGAGCGCGTTGTGTTCGAAACTCTTTGTAGCTGTTTGATAAACTTCTTTCGGTGTTGTGGAGTGTTTCTAGTGATAGTGAAGTGAATATTTATTGCTTTATTTTACGTTAATGTATGCTGTCAACATGGGCGAGAATTTCAAATTTGCCGCCCTCAAGTTCCACCAGTGACGTCACATCCTGCTTTTGTCGCGAAGTACAGCCTTAGCATACCTAGTAAATCTCCATATACCTTGCTGCAGACTGTACCCAGAATGACAAGTGTCAGTTGGAAACGTCATTTGGGGTCGTTTGTGGAAAAGTAATGCAAAACTGCGAGTTTTTGCCCTTTTCTTTACAGATGATTAGGTAATTTTTATTGCTCGATGGATTTTCTGCTAAATTCGCCGAATACAAGTGTCTCGGATTGTCATCCGATAGATGTTTTTTACATTGCCATTGGAGTCGAATGGTTCGACCAAGAAAAGCTATTCTCGTCAGACAGAAGAGAATTGGAATAGTTGCTAACAATTTACTAAGTGAGTACATTGCTGTCAAGTAAGGTGATTTTGTCGTCTTATTAAACAGTTAATCCTATTTCAGCCGATAAGTTTTCACACTTGCGAAAAGAAGATTTATCATCATCGGATGTCGAGAGGTCCATTGATATTCCATGTAGCAAATGTTGAGACTGTTGATACAGGGTGTTCGGTAGAAAACGCCCCACGCCATAGCTCCCTTATTTATGAACCGATTTTAAAAAAATTAAAAGGATTTCAAATGGCTGCTAAAATACTACAATCTGGGCGTATATACGCATTTTTCCAATGTCAACAAAAATGACTAACGACTACCAACTTTTGTTTTTCAAATTGCGACCTGCATATTTTTTGCTCCCATTTGATAGAGGACTTTTTTCTGAATTCATCCATACCATACAAGTCTTTTTTTCTACAGCAATTTATGAGAGAAAAAATTATCAAGTGCTGAAATAAATAAATTAAGATCATTTGAAAAATTGCAAGTGTGCCATGAAACAATGAAAATGACGGTTTTCAAACTAATGTCATTTAAGCGTCAGCGAGACAATTACTGACATTTTGGGCATTGTTAATCAAAAATATGGTAACATCACAGGGGGATAGTTGTACATAAATAGCTTTACTGATTAAAAACGCGTAGTAATTTCTAAAATTTATCTGCAGGAAAAACAAACAATACAAAAAACCAAATTTCAAAGTTTTTTATAAAACGCTGCATGAGTTATTTTACAAATATTGCTCAAAGATATCTCCTTCATGTTCGATGCACAGCTCACATTCTTACTTCGCAAGCGGCGTTAAGTATCATGTTTTGAGGTAGGTATAGCTTAAATGACATTAGTTTGAAAACCGTCATTTTCATTGTTTCATGGCACACTTGCAATTTTTCAAATGATCTTAATTTATTTATTTCAGTACTTGATAATTTTTTCTCTCATAAATTGCTGTAGAAAAAAAGACTTGTATGGTATGGATGAATTCAGAAAAAAGTCCTCTATCAAATGGGAGCAAAAAATATGCAGGTCGCAATTTGAAAAACAAACGTTGGTAGTCGTTAGTCATTTTTGTTGACATTGGAAAAATTCGGATATACGCCCAGATTGTAGTATTTTAGCAGCCATTTGAAATGCTTTTTATTTTTTTAAAATCGGTTCATAAATAAGGGAGCTATGGCGTGGGGCGTTTTCTACCGAACACCCTGTATAATGAAAAAAGACGAAGAAGCGTTGAGCAAAATGAAACCAAGAACATTCAAGACGGAGGAGGGTGTGTAGTGTAAGGTAATAAAGGCTGATGACCCAATATAGCAACCGACTCCAGGAAGTCACCAAAGTGTTGCAAAATGCTAGGTTTGCTGGATTGCATCATCAGCCTTCTTCAATGGTTCAATACACCATAAATAGCTTAGTAAGTAAGATTAGCATTAGGAAAATAACACGATGAATGAGTAGTTCTTCGGGAGCTACGACCGATGTAACAAAGCTTCGAATATATGTATTAATGGGTATGTCCGAGTTTTAATCCATCGCACCCTCGCATACATCACATGGCGACCCTGCCAGTTGGTAAATAACAAAAAAATCTGGTTTCTTCGAGTGTGTCGAGGTGTGCGAATAATCAAAATTTTACGAAAATGGGCAAAACTCAATCAAAAGAAGAAATAATCATTGCACAAGCCGGTAATAGTGGAGGTGTGACAAGTAATACGCAATTAATTAAGGATATCGCCGGAATATTAGTGTTGCTAGTAGCCCTAGTAATAATCGTTGTTTGTTGTTTCGGAAAGTGCAAAGTGCATTACAGTGTACAGATGAAATATGAATTGATGCAACGAAGGTGTATGTAGGAGTCACATCACATGAATCGAGATTAGGAACAAGTAGATGTCGAAGCAAAATGGCTTGATTGTGGCTAGCGAGTTATTTCGGGCAGTGGTCATCAATAATGCTTGCGAACATCCAGAAATCACAACATGAAGAAAAAGAGCACAGGAGGATGTTGAGTAACATCGAATTAAACAATCATCTATTATTTCAAGTGAACGTTAAAATTGGACGGAGACTATTGTCACCAGATTGTTATTTATTTTTCGTGATACTTAACTGTTATTGTTCTATATTCGTACTGTGTGGTCGATCGATATGACCCTTATATCGGCCTAGGCCGATATAATGAAACAGCCTTATTTTATCAAAAATGTAATCACAAATTAAAGTTTTGCCACAAACACCTACAGTGAAGAATAATATAAAGATTATTTTGCATGAGAACAACTACAAATATTAAAATAACAATTAGTGTTTCGTGAAATAACAATTTTTTTCATTTCATTGTTGCTTGTATCACTACCGGAAAAAATATCCGACGTTGGTTCATTGTTATCAGCACTGCAGATGTTCTGAGCATTAGGAGATTGGTTAGACACCTTGATTTCCTCTCCACAATTGTTGAAGTTTCGTGAGGGTGGTGGATTATCTGCCCGAATGAAAAGTTGCTTCGATATCTTGACCTTCTTGCTAATTGATTCCTCGACGTACTGTTCAGCAACTGCAGAAGATTTCCAACCGCCAAATTTTTTTAAAGTAAGCAGATCGCCTCCATGTTCTGCCAACATTGTAGCCGAGGATCTCCTAAAGCAATGACCCGTGTAATTTTCTGGATTCTCCAATTTTAAAAACTCAGCTATCTTCTTCGGAACTCCTCCAATTTTGTGAACGCCTACAAGCTGCCTTGTGCATCTACCTTTCCTGTAATCTACAAAAACACGATGACTTGGTACACCGGCTGGCCGAAGTGCTGCATATTTTCTGTATAAATTACAGCTTTTGAAGGGAGTGTCATCTTCGCTGATGATGAATTTTCTGCAAGACTTGTTTTTTGTGTCCTCCAGGGTAACGATTATGAATTTTCCAGTATCTTCAACATTATTTAGTTGCAATTTACAGATTTCCTCGCGTCGACAGGCACCAAAAATTCCGAACGCCAAAATAACCTTCTCTAGTAAAAAGTAGTCATCGGATGCTTCTAAAAAAAATCTTGTTATTTCCTCAGTTGTCAGTATTTTCGCCTTTTTTGGTTTGTAATATTCAGATTTCCGCTTCAGAAACGTGAAAACTTTTCCATATCTGTAAAATGCGTAAATTTTAGTCGACGCAGAAATGTAAGTAATAGGTACTAACCCAGAAATGTCAACATTTTCATGTAACTTGAGGGATGTCTTCAGCATGGAGATTTTTGTCCATAAGGTGTTCGGCGCAAAATTTTTGCTCAATCCTGACAAGTAGCAAAGCAAAATATCCTCATTGACCCCATCAACGCCTCTGCTTTTACGCCATGCTGTGAATTCTTGATATTCCTTTTCGTACCTGCTACTAGTCTTCGAAGGCAGTAAGTCCCGACTTGCAGCAGCCGCTTCTTTGAGAATATCTTCGGGAATTTCAAAATCTGTCATCGTTTTCTGGTTTTAATTTCAGTTTTTATGTTTGTAAACAACCATTGGCAACCGTTACTACGCTCCCAAATCAGGCTGGGCACAGGTTACTTCAGCTTCATTTCCAAATTTTTTCATTTTTCTATAGGTACCGTTTTGTGCCTATGTATCACGAAAACTGTAGAACAATATACGGCCGATATTAAGCATGATAACTGACTCGGATAATTTGATAGCCTCGGCTATGCCTCGGCCACAAATTTTATCCTCGTCCGTTACAAGCTTAATATCGGCCTAATACCGTTATATACTATATCAGTACATTTGATGTTGCAACATTTATGTAAACCTCTATCCCTTGTAGTCCACTGCATTTTAATCTAAATCACGTTTCGTTAAGATCGAGGTTAAGATCATATTTTTTCTCAAAGTTTGTATTCTTATTAGAAAGTGACGACAGAGGCCTAATGTTTATTTGAAATTTTGCCTGTTTTATGGGATGTAATAAAATGTTTATACTGAATTTTAAATCGTCCTGTTAGTAACTATTGCCAATTCCCTTCTGGCTGACGGGAATAGCTTTTCTTGGTCGAGCCATTTGACTTCAATGGCAATGTAAAAAACATCAATCCGGTGATAACCCTAAAAAATGCAAGAATATCGAAAAGAACAATTTTAGGCCCTCGTTTTTATTTAATAATTTCGGTTTGAATAAAACTGGAGCTTTCTTTATGGGTCCCATGCGTAGGGGACCATTTCAGCTACAACATTATCCAAAAATAGAATTTCCAATTCCAATATCTTGAACGCTAGAGCGACTGATTTGTCCAACTAGACTCACCCTGTATATGTTTGTGTGCAAGAGTACAAGTTTCTACTGTTTCCGAAATTGTCAATTTTTGTTTTGGGGGTTGAAGAAGGTGAGTTGTGGGGATATTTTTTTAAATTCTAGTATCTTCAAGTTGCACACAGTGTTGTTAAAGGACCTTTTGTCAGATTATAAAGTTGAAGGGGTAGTTCAGAGTGTTTAGTGGTTCAACGATAACAGTGACGGGGAAAGATCAGGATCAGACCTGGATTTGTATCAGAAGTGATCGTCAATGGAGGCTTTTACGATTCGATCTGTACGAATCTTCTTGATTTTTAGTCAAAACCCGTGTCAAATTAATCGGATTAATCTATATCTTAAGGGATTTCCTTGACTCACTAGAGCTGCGATAAAATATTTTCTCCAAGCAAATTCTACTGTCGCACAGTGGTTCAGAATCCCCGAAATATGGCCAAAAATTAGAAACTTTCAATGTTGAACGGAAGTATGTTGGCAATAACGGGAAAAATATTTAAAAAATTAAATCGATTAGGGGGGCGAATTAGGGGGCGCGAAAACACTTTTTGTCTCCGAAAATTATGAAACTTGGAAGTTTTGACAATTAGATGACGACATAAACGGGAAAAATATTGAAAAAAATTAGGTCGATCTGGGGGGCCAATTAAATGGGACGAAAAAACTTTTTGTCTCCTAAAATTATGAAAATTGGAATGTATGTCAATTACGTTACGAGAAGACCGGAAAAAATATCAAAAAAAATCAAATCGGTCTGGGGAGTGCATTCCAAGAAGGAGGTGTAAAAACCATGTGTCTCCTAAAATTATGGAAATTGGAGATTTTGTCAATTAGATGACGACAAATACGTAAAAAACATTGAAAAAAATCGAGTCGGCCTGGGGGATGTTAAGGGGAGGGAATAAAACTTTGTGTCTCCTGAAATTGTTCGTACTTGTTTATTTTAAAATAGTCTATCGGGCTTAGGGGCAAAAGGGGGCACCAAATCTCAACTCTGGATTCAAGTACTCAATTAGGGCTATCATCAGAGCCTAAAATTTTCATGCGGAAACCCTGCGCACTTGGTGAAAAGTCAAGGTAAAAATTGGTTTCATAATAAAACGTTAATTTTGATGTACGGGGACCAAATGAATATTGATTAATGTTCAAAAATATACGTAAGTTACAGATAAAGGTGCACAAAATTGATATTTGAAAGAATTTACGCTGCACTAACTCTTCGATTTGAAAAAATGATTATTATAATTTGCAGTCTAGAACTAATGACTTTTTTAAAGACGTCACAATTGACACTAGTAACTATGACAGACCGGTGTTTCTGCGGTTTGCTTTATTTTTTCAGAGCTATGAATGCTTCATTATTAAACTATGCGATATTTAAGACTACTCAGTTAATTTGGTTTTTATGATTTTTGGCCACAAAATTGAATAATTGAACCACTGTGTGTCGTGATGGTCTGATGCAACCTTTGTCTGCTTACCTACATAAAATATTCGTTATTGATCAAGTTATCCTTCAAAGTTCTCTAGGGGCCATAAATTTTATGCCGATAAGATAAAACTTAAGACAGGATAAAACCAGAAATTTTGAAATCCCAAATTCCTATTTTATCATCAAATACCCAACATATTATTTCAAATAATTTTTTTAATAATAAATATTGTTACACAAAGTGCAGAAATGGAAAAACTGTGGGCAACTATGTCGCTTCCAGATGTCCTAGGATTGTCATCACAAGCCGTTGCACCCACCCCCACGCATGACGCGTATGACATTATATGAGGAATAAGGTGTTGCTCTAAAACACCCTTGAACAAATGGGCATAAGGACCTCTGGCAAAAATCATAACATCGTCACCGCCATGAGTTTCTGAGCCCAATGGGACGACCGCTTGATATCTATAATTTACATCCTCCAATTCCTCGTCAGAAATTTCTGGTCGGGGTGCGTTCGAGGCAGCACCAGGTCCGTTCGCGTAGCTTAGAGCGGTATATGGTTGACCGTCTCTAGCTATTTCTCCTGTCACTAATCCTAGAACATCATTTCCTCTTAAACCGTATCCGTTGAAAGACAAAGTATGAGAATGATCAGAAGTGACCACTATCAAAGTGTCTTCTTCTGAGGTCAATTGAGCTGCAATCTCTACAGCTTTGTGAAATTCTGCTGTTTCATCCAAGGCCTTATGAGCTCTGTTATCATGATGGGCCTGATCTATTCGTCCTCCTTCAACGAACAGAAAATAACCTTCGTTGTTTTTACTCAGAATGTTAATGGCAGCTTGTGTCATTTCCTCTAAAGATGGAGTGATTGCAGTGTCGCGTTCTAGATTATATGGCATGTGGCCCTCGCTAAAGAGACCTGAAAATCAACATTAAATCTTGCTGGGTTTTGAAATTAAGATTACCAAGAAGAAAATTTGTGCCGTTTGTTACGCTCAATAATTGATCCCGGTTTTGCACAAATTGTCCAGTTTCGTTCTGGTTTCTTCTGATTTGTTGCCAGATCGCCACGAGATCAACGTCATCCGTCCTCAAACCACTATCAGAGGTACTTTCAATTGGCAGAAAATAGGATCTTCCTCCCCCCAAGATAACTTTTAAATTTCTGCCAACTTCTCCAGTAATCAGTTGCTTGGCTATGTCATCGCACTGGGTAGAGTTTTGACCATCCTCTTCTATTTGCCTGTCATATTCCCAGTCTCTTTCAGATGTGTGAGCAAAGACGCCTAAAAATTCAGCATTTTTCAGTGATGCGCAATTATTGTATATGAAAAGGGGGAGAGGGGGCAGATTCAACCAAGGGGCACATTAAGCAGCCTTAAGATTTCCCTTTAAATTTCGCGCTAAAATTCTGAAATAATTCTCACAAGAGGACGTCTTCATGTTAAGCCTTTGTGCGCGAAAAATCGTTGTTAAATATTTTGATGGTGGTTTAAAATATTGCAAAACTATCGTGTAGGGCCAATATAACCTCAAAGCTACACGTTTTGTTGTCAAAAAATGTCACCTGGGGCAGATTGAGCCTAAACGGTTTGGGGCACATTGGTCCGGCCCAAAGTACCTACCCCTTATCTACTTTCTGCTCATTTTTTACAGGATGATGAACATGGTACGAACGTACCTGCGGAAGACCGAAAGGGTTTCAATTATCAGAATTTTTTTGTTTACTAAATTTTATTTATTTTCAATATAGCGTTTCAAAAACTATGCAACATATTTATTTAGACATTGAAAATTACAATTTTAGATACATAGTTATGGAACACGGCCCAAACTGCCTCATATGGTGGCCCAATCTACCTCACCCCTGGGGTAGTTTGGGTCATTTGCACTTTTTTTGTAAATTAGTGACATAATTAGCCACTCTCTAGTAGTAATACTTTGAGAATATTTTTCGATGAAGAAATGTAAGGGCTTTAATTTACAAAATAAACGAAAAGAAAATATCCATAAATAAACTTTACAGAGAAAAAATCATTTTGGTGGCCGAATCTGCCCCCCTATCCCCTGTACCTAATTTAGGTACAATAATTTTTGGATGTCTGGTTCAAATCAAGAATTTCTCTTCGGTTGAAGACAATATTGAACAGGTCCAGATTAAGAGGGGGGCTAGGAGGGCTGCAGCCTCCGGTCCCCCAACTTGTAGGGGGCCCCGACTAGTAGGAGCCCCGCAATTTTGTAAATTGGTTTCACTAGAGCCTTCGATAGTACAAAATGCAATTTTTATTAGCTTCATTCTATTCTGGAATTTTAAATGAAAGAAAACATACTTTTCTCGAAGTGTGTGAGTCCTAGAAGTTTGAAATTTGCACCAATCGATTTCCCTTCAAATTTGAGGAAATAAGATGGGTCACACTTGCGGTCGCAAAAAACTTTTAGAAAATTGTCACGTTCATTTTCGAGCTCCCGAGCTGTTCCACTTTCGAGGGTGGATATTGCTCGGTTCTCCTTCTCCGCTGCTATTTTGCATCATCGGTTATAATTCTCGGCCTCCCTCTGCAGGGGTCGGGTGGTGGCAGCGGAAGATCGGCGTCTTTTGGGGGCGGCTTCGGGTGGCGAATGTGCCTCAAAGTTTGGTGTCGGTAAATAAGTCTCATGGTAAGGAAATTACAAATTCACATTGAATAAAACACCTGAAGGGGGTGAAGCCCAAATAAACAACTCAAAATAACTCAAAAGGGCGAAGATTGTTTTTATTCACCCCGACAGTAAGTCGGAGGGTCAGTTCCGAATGTGGCGAAGCCCTTCGGGGCTAATATGGAACGGACTCACAAAATGAATGCAGCTCTGGAGGGAGACCAGGACTGAAGCGAACAGCTGTGCTGAGCCAAGATCGTCGCCCCCTAGTCTGAGGGTGGCTTCGAGCAGATATGGCCGATTCTACCTCAATCTCTCGATACCTCCAGCCGGGTAATAAAGCTGAGGAAAATATCCGCCACAGTGGATGGACTGAACTGGTGCTTCAACAATCAACAATATTCTAACCGGAACAACACGAAGATGGGGGGAAATCTCCCACCCTATAGATATCCAACACAGGGTGGTCTCCAAACCCCACGGAAAACACTGAGGAAGGGTACTCCTAACCCAACCGCGAAATGCTAGGGCAAGGGCACTCAAGCCCTACCCAAACAGTACTGAGGGCACTCAAGCCCTACCCAAACACCCTCGTGGTAATGAGGGTGCAGTATCAAACAACCGGCGACCGCGTGGCAAGAAATTCTGCGTTGAGGCCAACACAACCCGTCAAACGGTATGTTGGGGCACCGAGCAAAAGGGGCACTCACCAACCAGGGACGTGATCCTGTAATCTCCCTAGGGAATTCGCTCAAAACCAGGAACACAGTCCACGACCCCTTCCTGCGTCAATTGCCAACCGGGAAAAGAGCGTCAAAATGGCCCGGAAACCTGTCGAAAGACCAGCGCCCTCTCTGGAACCTTCCGGAACCAAAATTCCCCCAGACAGATTGACATTGACAGATCAATTCCCCTAGCTCGTAGACGGAACCAACTTAACCTCGAAATCTGACAGTTGTTGATATTCCGCAATTTAATGATAATTCGGCCAAATTGGCCGTGAAACCCAGACGTAACTACCGAAATGGAGTTACGGATACCTAATAAACCACCAGGTAAGTAATCCTTTACCATGAGACTTATTTACCGACACCAAACTTTGAGGCACATTCGCCACCCGAAGCCGCCCCCAAAAGACGCCGATCTTCCGCTGCCACCACCCCTGCAGAGGGAGGCCGAGAATTATAACCGATGATGCAAAATAGCAGCGGAGAAGGAGATCCGAGCAATATTCACCCTCGAAAGTGGAACAGCTCGGGAGCTCGAAAATGAACGTGACAAAATTATGCTTTCTAGTGGATTTCGCGTTTTCAAGTTTTTATCAGGAAAAATGCTGGAAATTGGTTTCACTAGAGCTTTTGATCACACAGAATGCAATTTTTATTAGTTTTATTCTATTTTGGAATTTTGAATGAAAAAAAACCTATTTTTCTCGAAGTGTGTGAGTCCTAGAAGTTTGAAATTTGCATCAACCGATTTCCCTTCAAATTTGAGGAAATAAGATGGGTCACACTTGCGGTCGCAAAAAACTTTTAGAAAATTATGCTTTCTAGTGAATTTCGCGTTTTAAAGTTTCTATCAGCAAGAATGCTGGAAATTGGTTTCACTAGAACCTTTGATAATACAAAATGCAATTTTTATTAGTTTTATTCTATTTTGGAATTTTGAATGAAAGAAAACCTACTTTTCTCGAAGTGTGTGAGCCCTAGAAGTTTGAAATTTGCACCAATCGATTCTCCTTTAAATTTGTGGAAATAAGATGGGTCACACTTGCGGTCGCAAAAAACTTTTAGAAAATTATGCTTTCTAGTGAATTTCGCGTTTTAAAGTTTTTATCAGGAAAAAATGCTGGAAATTGGTTTCACTAGAACCCTTGATAATACAAAATGCAATTTTTATTAGTTTAATTCTATTTTGGAATTTTGAATGAAAGAAAACCTACTTTTCTCGAAGTGTGTGAGTCCTAGAAGTTTGAAATTTGCACCAATCGATTCCCCTTCAAATTTGAGGAAATAAGATGGGTCACACTTACGGTCGCAAAAAACTTTTAGAAAATTATGTTTTCTAGTGAATTTCTCGTTTTAAAGCTTTTATCAGGAAATGTGCTGGAAATTGGTTTCACTAGAGCCTTTGATAATACAAAATGCAATTTTTATTAGTTTTATTCTAGTTTGGAATTTTAAATGAAAGGAAACCTACTTTTCTCGAAGTGTGTGAGTCCTAGAAGTTTGAAATTTTCACCAATAGATTCTCCTTTAAATTTGAGGAAATAAGATAGGTCACACTTGCGGTCGCAAAAAACTGTTAGAAAATTATGCTTTCTAGTGAATTTCGCGTTTTAAAGTTTTTATCAAAAAAAATACTGGAAATTGGTTTCATTTAGAGCGTTTTAAAGTTTTTATCAGGAAAAATGTTGGAAAGTGGTTTCACTAGAACCTTTGATAATACAAAATGCAATTTTTATTAGTTTTATTCTATTGTGGAATTTTGAATGAAAGAAAACCTACTTTTCTCGAAGTGTGTGAGTCCTAGAAGTGTGAAATTTGCACCAATCGATTCTCCTTTAAATTTGAGGAAATAAGATAGGTCACACTTGCGGTCGCAAAAAACTGTTAGAAAATTATGCTTTCTAGCGAATTTCGCGTTTTAAAGTTTTTATCAGCAAAAATGCTGGAAATTGGTTCACTAGAGCCTTCGATAATACAAAATGCAATTTTTATTAGTTTTATTCTATTTTGGAATTTTAAATGAAAGAAAACCTACTTTTCTCAAAGTGTGTGAGTCCTAGAAGTTTGAAATTTGCACCAATCGATTCTCCTTCAAATTTGAGGAAACAAGATGGGTCACACTTGCGGTCGCAAAAAACTTTTCGAAAATGCAAAAATGTATAGTTTCTACTGAATTTCGGCGTTTTAAAGTTTTTTCTTGGAAAAACTGGTGGCAATGGTTTTACTAGCATCTCTTATAATACAAAATCCGGTTTCAGTTAAAAATTGCCATGATTTATTGATTTTATTGAGTTTTGAAGTTTTAAACCAATGAAAATCTATTTTTCTCGAAGTGGGTGGCCCTTAGAAGTTCGAACTTTACGCCAATTGATTCTCCCTCAAATTTGAGGTAGCAAGATGGGTCACACTTTAGGTCGATAACGGTTTTAAAAAAATCACCTTCTAGTGTATACCTCTTGCTGAAATTGGCATTTTTGGTTTTTTACGTGAAAAATTTATGGCAGTTCGTCTTTTTAGAGTCTCCTGACAGTACGAAATACGCACCACACCCTAGCTGGCCCACAACCAAGCCTCACTATTGTTTAATCCAGTCCTGATTTTGAAACTCAATCATTGCTACTCAATATTTTTTTTTTGCAAAACTGCGTTAAGCTTACCTGCTGGAGAAGCATGTGTGACTCTCGTTGTCGTCACAAGTCCTGCACTTTTGCCAGCCAACTGCGAATAGTAAGCAATAGATCGTGCAAAATTATTTGAATCTGTCATGGCTGCACAATCTCCACGTGGTACGTTTGCACTGACCCCAATAGTGCCATAATTATTCTTAATTCCGCTCAAGTAGGCAGTGGCCGTACAGGCCGAATCGGCTACTTGATAGTCAACGCAATAAGTTTTAGACAAAGCTGTTTGTGGAAATTTCTCAAAAGACAGCTCGAAATTCTCATCTCCAAGAAATACACGAGTGGCGGCTAAAGTCGGAATTGACAATCCATCTCCCAGAAAAAGGATCACATTTTTGGCAGGACCTAATAGACATTTATTTTATTAGGAGTTTAAAATAGACTCGAGAAATCGATGTTAAGGTTATGACTGATTCTAGTGAGAAAGGAGCGTCTGAGCCCAATGGTGTTATCAGAATTTAAAAATTCTTTACCGTTTTGAAGATATTCAGAAAAAACAGCGAGAAAGATGACGTCATCTTTCCACGATTTCCTGCCCATCTTGATGATATTTCCAGACGTAGGCTGAGTATTGGTTTGTCCTAACTCCTGCGTGTTTCCTATGGAGTTTGGATAGTTGGCGTCTGGAAATATCCTCAAAATGGGCAAGAAATCGTGGAAAGATCACGTCATCTTTCCCGCTGTTTTTTCTGAATATCTTCAAAACGGTAAAAAAATTTTTTATTCTGACGATACCATTGGACTCAGACGCTCCTTTCCTACTAGAATCAACTATAACCTCAACATTATGTGACGGAGAATGGAAGTTTAAACGCCGAGCGAAGCGAGGCCAATTAAATCCATACGAGTCACATAATGTCGCTTAAACTCCGAATAAAATACAATATTTTATTTTCAAACGAAGAAATCGAAAATTTTCTACTCACGTCTGTTGATTGTCATTTTGACACTTTGCAAAATTGCAAATAATGATGAATTTAACTCCTCCGGAGTTTAACACTCCGCTAATAATGGTGTCATATAAATGACGGTTATATCTTGTCAACACAGTCATTTAAATAATTGTTATGTGACGTTTGAAAATAAAATCTTTTGTAGTTGACATAATATTAAGTAGTAGACACCAACTTTCAATGTGCTTCGTTGTAACGAGTCGTTTTAGAGTCGATGCAGCATTGGCGGTCCAAAACTGGTGGCTCTTTTCTTCCTCGTTTGCTGCTCTGACTTCCTTTTCCTTCAACGGTACAGACGCGGCAAAACGTGGATGCATCCCATCTTTATCTATAGAAAAACTAAATAATAAAAGTGTATTAGTTGAGAAATGTTTACCGAAGTCAATTCCTTCTATGTTTTGCAGAAAAAGGACGACAAGAATCAGGAGGTGAAGATGTGCCATGACTGGCCTTTCTAAAACCTGCTTGGCCAAATGCCTTTCTCTCGTTTTATAATTCCATCATATCAGCAACAAACTGTCTCGTGAAAATTACAAATTAATGATATACTTAACCAATAATCACATTTTATTGGATGAAATAAAATCCCGTTATTGACATAGACATAGACATATTAATCCGTTTAAGCCATTTAGGTAAATAAAAGTGATAGTAGCTTGGTTGTTTGAATTTCGTTAATAATATCAGGAGGGCCTCAAGAAATCGCTTTATGATTATATGATTATGAGTCCATTAGGTCTTTGAAACGCGATTTTTATTTGGATGCAATCATTCATTACGTCACTTTATTTGTAAATAGCTAGGGAAGCGGCTGGAACGTTCCCACCTCGGTCCCCACTAGATAAATTAATAATCCTACTATACTTTCTTTAAATTTCATTTCACTAATCCTTAATGCATAGGGGGTTTTTCAAAATTTTAGCATTCTCTACCAAAAGGGTGCTAGGTTTGAATAGGTATAAGTAGCTAAATTTTTGTATTTAGCATTTGAAGACATGCTGATGAAAAATAAGGAGTTTATGTACATAGAAGTTTATGAAGAAGTTTAAAAGGAAGTTTTAGGGCTTCCTATCAAATTACAACTAAAATAGTTTGGTTTGTAGCTTGTGATTTACTGATTTAATGTTCCTTATAAAAGGACCCTGGCGAAATTGTTTGAGCACCACGGAAATAGGATCTTTCCCATTAGAACTATGTAACGAAAAATTTATTGAATAATCGATCGTTTTAAGTTTTAACCATCTTAATTGTTCACCTTTTTTTAAAACATTATTAGTCCGAGAGCTGGGGTCAAAATGACTGAATGAGAATATTCCAAAGGTTTAGTATTTTTGGTGATTGACAATACTGATATTAACTTGAAAACCGCCAGTCTGCCGTTACAAATCGGCAGCGTTATCGGAGGGGCGGCGTTGTAAAGGGTGGCTTTTTTGACTCCAAATGAACGACGTTATTCCAGCGGCAGACTATACCAAAAAATCGCTTTAAAAATCTAGTTTTCAAATATACCATACAAATTTAGGAAGACCGCAGCATTTGCAAAGCAGGCGCAATTTTATACATCTGGTTGCCGCACGCGCCTACTCACTCTAACGCGTACTTGCATTCGGCGGGGAGAGAAAGAAGTGAAATTATGATATATTAAAGTGACCTAGAAAATACTAAGGGCCGGTTTATCGATGCTCAGTCAAAACTGACTGTTATCTATCTGACAGTTTATTATAGCTGACAGATAAATCCGATTCACGTTTATCGACATCATATATGTATTAGAGGTATATTGCTGATTATGTCCGGGAAGCCGCAACATAAAAGAGAGATAGACGCGACCGGTCGCGACCGTTCTATCGCCATTGGAAGCTTGTGGTGTTGCATAAGCAACGCGTTTTACTTATCACTTTACTTCAATGACAACTTGTCAAAGTGTTGTCATCGCCCTCACGTTCGTTCGTTGCTTTTTCTCCACATTAATAAAATCTACCTTTAAGAGATAATCATGGTTCGTCAATGTTTTTATGTGCTATAGAAAACCAGGAAAGCCTTATTCTTAACGGAGCTGAAGAAACATGATCGGTTACCCAAGTAAGTACTGATCTTAATAGGAATAACTCTCTTTATCTCAAACAACAAACCTCTGTGATTCTTGCTTATCTTAATTATGCCTAGGATGGATCATTATTTGTTTTTTTCAGGTTTTCAAAGCACCTTGAAACTAATAGTGCCTGGTTGGAAGTGTGCGGTTTAGACTGACTGACTGAAATGGTAAACGTAAATTTGCAAATCCAAGATTTATAAGTGAAGTTGATGTTTTAGATCTGGATTCACCTAAAAAGGCAAAAAGAACCATTCAATTTACCAAAGAAGCAGATAAGATGAAGTTTCAAAGAATTAAGCAGCAGATGATTCGTCTATGGCAGCAGTTAAGTCCAAGGAAGTAATCGAAGGTTACAGAAACGAGTTACAAATAAAATGAGGAAAACTTTTAGACAATCAGTACCTAGGTACCTAAATATGTAGTAGATCGTGTACATTTAAATAATAAAGATTCAGTTAAGTTTCATGATTCTTAGGTCTTCACAAAAGCAAAAAATTATGACAAAAATCTTCAATTTTTCTAGTTAAGTGGGACGCAATTCTGAAAGGCGTAAGTACTTGTACCTACTTACTTATACCTGTAGCCACTCGAGGGCCTCCTAACTAAAAAACTAATTTGTACTTAGCTTTATTACCTACAAGACTCTTCTTCTTCAGAAAATAATAAACTACCATCAGTATCGATACCTACCTATATGCTAAACTGACAGAATTATATTAATGTATGATATGTAGTTTACCACCTAGAAAATGGAAGCTGATTTTTATTTTAGAAGCAAACAATTTGCTAAATTGCACACAAAAAGCCGAAAATGGTTATTAGAATGACTTTAACCACAGAGTGAACCGTCAAAATGACATTTATCATTTATTACGACTGCACCACCTCAACTCCATTAAAATTGCCCAAATTAGCTGCGATTAAAATACGTGCGAGTTTGAGACTGAATTTAAAATGCGCCCCACTATGTTTGATACCCGAGGGACCCCGTCATAATCAAGCTAAGTATGCAATCCTTGATACAAAAAGCATTAGACGGAGACAAACATATCCCTCTCTTTTGGTTCCGGGCCATTCAATGGGTTGAAATAGGGAGTTAGCCATATACCTCTAATACATATATGATCGACATCGACTTTGTCTGTCAGTTACGTGCCTGACAGTTTGACTTGTGTTGGCAACATTTGGAGTAGCGGAAGTTGAATTCTATTGGACAGATTTAAATTTCGCGCTAATATAGTCGACTGTTTCTATAGCAACGATTTACGGTCTTTGTTTACTGTGGCAGGTGCTGATGCAGTTGAAATTTGTATTGGTGACAGAAAAGAAACAAGGAGTAAACTTTTCTGCCTAGGATCCAGACGTGCTTTGAAAAGTAACTAGCAGGAGATGTAATTGAGGACAAGAAAACGGATGGTAGAAGCAGGAGGTCTGAAAGAAAGTTGAGGAAATCTTAAGTAGTGGCAAATTCCTCAAAATTGTTTCAGGTACATTCCTAAACTTTATATATTGGCTAGATTCATGTTGAAGAAAACCAAAAACTCACCTTTTTCGTCATTTAAATGACTCTGGGCGATGCTAACATTGCTAACCGTCGGTTTTCTGCCCTAGCTGACACTTTGAACTGTCAGTCAGTTTGCCCGGCACTTTGGCAAAGACTTTGGAGTCAACTTGCTATCGATAAACAGTTTAACTATCAGATAACGCAAACTGTCAGATATTTTCATTTAACTGAGCATCGATAAACCGGCCCTAAGCCCCGATTGCACTGCCCTCCCTTAACTGTAAGTGACCCTTAAAAGCCTTGGAAACAATTATTGACAGGATTGTTTCCACAGTTTTTAAAAGTCACTTAAAGTTAAGGGAGAGCTGTGCAATTGGGGTTAAGTAGATCATTTTTTTAACAGCTAATATAAAGGTATAGATATAAAGTAAATAATAATTATATTGTCAGTATGCCTCCGTCTAAAATGTCTTCTTAGAATCTGTAAAATCGCTTTTAGGAATTATACGAATAGTGCAGTCTTCTCTACAATGTGCTCAAGCTGCCATGGACAAGGGTGTTTAAATGCAACAGTTGAGGCTAAATTAGTTGAATATGAAGATGACCCCGTTCGCGATTGCAAATAAAATAATCGAATGTATATTTTGTAAAGAAGATTCTGCTCTACAATTTCATATTAGGTAAACCATTTTTCTCTTAATTTTAACATTTTTTAATGTATTCGCATCGTAAAGTAGGTAGGTAGGTACCGTGATTTTCGGCGCGAGCGGAAAACTACCCTCAACTTCGGACGTCGTTTGCAAGAATTATGTGGGGATAAGCAAAATGATCAAAAGGACTTTGTAATTCAAAATTTCATGAGGAATATTCTTGATTAGAGTAATTTTTTGTCAGTTTGACAGTTTAGCCGAAAAATGTTAAAAACTAGCGCCATGTCCATCAAGTCTGGGAGTAGGTTTTTGCCAAAAGAGGGATGAAGGGATGAAGCTTACATTTGGAGGGTGTTAAGTTTTCGCCCCTTTATTTCAGGACCTAACAGCAGTCCGTAGCCAAAATTTCAAAAATATATGTATAAATAAATTCCTTTAAAAAATCTAATTTGACTGTACTACATACAACCTACAACTTCGAACGTCGTTTGCAAGAATTTGGTGGGAATAAGCAAAATAATCAAAAGGACTATTTTAATGCAAAATTTTTTTGAATAGAATAAATTTTTCGTCAAATGGATAGTTTCGCCGTAAAATGCTAAAAACTAGCGCCATGTCACGTTTGGGAGATGGGAACTTTTCGGCTCTTCATTTCAGGTGCCATCAGGTGTCCGTAGCCAAAATTTTAAAAATATATAAATTATTTCTTCTATTCGCATTTTTTAGAGCTAATATATGACTGGACTATACGTATAATTTCTAAAAGCGGTTTTACAGATTCTGAGAAGACATTTTGGAGGTATACTAACAATATAATTATTATTTACTTTATATCTATACCTTTATATTAGCTGTTAAAAAAATTATCTAGTAATTTCTATTTTACTTTAATATATCATAATTTCACCTCTTTCTCTCCCCGCCGAATGCGAGTACGCGTTAGAGTGAGTAGGCGAGTGGGGCAACCAGATGTATAGAATTGCGCCTGCTTTGCAAATGCTGCGGTCTTCCTAAATTTGTATGGTATATTTGAAAACTAGATTTTTAAAGCAATTTTTGGTACAGGTCTGCCGCTGGAATAACGTCGTTCATTTGGAGCCAAAAAAGCCACCCTTTACAACGCCGCCCCTCCGATAACGCTGCCGATTTGTAACGGCAGACTGGCGGTTTTCAAGTTAATATAAGTATTGTCAATCACCAAAAATACTAAACCTTTGGAATATTATTCTCATTAAGTAATTTTGACCCCAGCTCTCAAACGGAAGTAAGTAACAAAACTATGTTCGGGACGCTTTGTAGCTAAAAACGTCTATTTTTGGAGGCGCAGATAACTTCTGCTCAGAATCATGAAAACTGCAGTTTAGGTATATCAGAAATTCATCTACTTTCCAATTTTTTTAAATTTTATACCAAAAGGACACGAAGTGTAAATACAATTTTGGAAACAGAACTTGAAGACCTTTCATGTTCTGATACAAAGTACACGCGCTTCGCACTATACGACCAATAATAAATACTATTATTGACTTATGAAATCTTATCAAATGGCATCGTTTTAATTTCGCTTGAAAATCTAGGAAATAAATAAGTTTAGGTATATAATAATAATAACAATAATGTCTTTATTGTATGACTCACAAAGGGCAAAGTGCAGATAAACTCAGTGATAAAAAATTGAAACAACAGATGACGTTTATATAAAAAACAAAATACAAGAGAAAATTAAAGTAAAGCAAGCATAACACTAGTATGAAACCAACTATCAGAATTTTTCTCAGTTCTGTTTCGAATTTGCAAGTATTAAGGAGTTTCAACCAAGGTACCTACCACGTGCACAATTGATAAGAGGAGGTACCGCTCAAATAATTTTTTTGACTTATGCTCAGATGCAAGTTGTGCACATAAGTTCGATGAATGATTTTATTGCTTAGATAAGGTGATATTTTATGTAACACTATTTGATGAAAAAGTGTGACATAAATCTAAAACGGCCACTCATATTCAGAAAACCAGCATTTTCAGCTTATGACTGATGTGATCATACTTCCTGATTCCGTAAATAAACTTAAGGCACGAATTCTGAACCTTTTGAATTGTATCTACCTAGGCAAGAGTGAAGCGAGGTGAGTATACAGGAGCACAAAAGTGAAAAAAGGACACATCACACAAAGCTACCTTCAAATGAGTGGGAATCGAATGCCTGTGAGGGCATACAATTCCCTTAAACTGTTATAAGCCATACGAATGCAGCTATCTACATGAGGCTTTTCACCTAAGTTCATTATCTAAAGTCAAATCCAAATTTTTAGCCTCATCAACAAAGTCAATAGTTTTTCCGTCAACCAAAATCACATCTTCTTTTGCTCGAGCACGCAACTCTTTATTTCCGAACAACAATGGTTGGAGGAAAGCTGTAATAAAGTTGCATGTCATCGGCATAAAAGTGAGCAGAGCTGTGCACAAAGAAATTATGAAAGAAACCAGTATAAATAGAAAACAACAGTGGACCCAGAATGGATCCTTGCGGGCGCCATCGTTAATATACAGGCAACTGGAGACAACATCACCTCACCTACCTTTACCTTCTACCTTCTGTCCGTCAAATAGCTCTCAATTAGTTTTCTGGAATTCTCACTGAACGCTAGTAAAGCTTTCATCCTTCCTTTCGTTTTTTCAATTTTTTATATAGGTAGATTTATCCTAAGTAGTACCAAACTGCCTACTTATCTTAGACATATGACGTGCTGGGAAATCCGTTAGTTAATTTTTATTGCTTTATTTATTTTATTAATCAGACTTCGCTGCATTCTGTTATCCCGCAACCAGAAATTCGCGAAGATAAAAAGTTGATGAGCAAACATGCAAAAATCGATTAATTCATTTTCCAATAGTTACTATAATCAGCGGAAAGTTGACCTTACTACAAACGGTGTAGTTTCCATAGAAACAAAACATAACAGTGCCGTTATTAACCATAACGGCATACATGCGCGGTAAGTAAAACAAACGAAAATCGTAAATAGCGCGTGAGATGTCAAATAGGCATCAAAAACGTTTTAATTTAATAAAGGTTAGGTTTTCTGTGATTGTTGACGGTCGGCTTCAAAAATGTTGTCCAAGTTTGTCAATACCGAGGGGCAAATCTGTGAGCAAAATTTTGTACACTGATTTCACCTTTCTGCGTGATTTCACCTGATTTCACCTTATTTCCCTTGAGCTCACCTGGATTTCCTTGATATCGCCCGATTTCTCTTGATTTCACCACCATGATTTCACCTAGCTTGCACACTAATTTCACCTATAGATTTGCCCCTCGATCAATACCTAAACTCCATTAATTTTCTATTGACTGGAGTAATAGCAAAAATAATGCAGTGTAAACACAAAAATATTACCTTATGACTTTTCATTTGCAAAATCAATTGACAAATCATGTAGTGTAAACACACTTTTAAAAGGTGATAACAAGAAATAAATACACCAATTCTTGCTTTAAGACATTCTATAATCAACAAATAGAATCCTATCCATAACAAAATAACAAAGACTTCTTGCAGTTGCCCTACAAAAAGTTTACAATAATTGGAAATTATAGCCATTTAACCCATTATGTCGTTATTGTCTAGATGCGCCCTTTAAGAAAATCGATTGAGCTGAATCCCTTATTGGGAGCGAACTAGAATTCCGTTCGATCAATCTTCTTAGCAAGGGCCACAACGTTAAACACACATATTTGGTTTGCTTCTGCAGACATGTAACATGAAAACTGTTTCTAGAACGTCAAACTTCTAGTCTTCATCAAACGCCAATAAAAAAAATCATTCAGCATTACAAAATGGAATATGACCGTCTTAAATTATTTGCTATAAGTATATAAATTTTTATTAATAAGAACGTGTTTCATTTCGCAAAGCAACTTGTTGATACTCATTCAGCCCTATTCTGTAACTTGGTTGACTTGAATCAACATTGAAATGAATTGACAGACCTAATTGGGGAATGTGACCTTTGTTTACGTTGTTGTCTTGGAGATATCAGGAAATATCAATGTTTTCTTGACATTTGTCAACATTTTGAGCAAGTGATGGTTGGGACTTGCTGCCACGCCAATTGTCTTGCGAAAAATGTTGACGCAAAATTGATATCTCCACGTAACCAAATGTCACGTTTTCTCAATTCATTTCAGCATTGACAAAAGTCAACCAAGTTACATAATAGGACTGATTGTAAGGCCTAGAAATCAGTGACTACGAAGGCTTGTAAAATGTTTTCGAACGCAAAATCCACCCTGTTTAAGTCAACATGTAAAGAATCGACGAAGCCGTGCTTTAGTAAGGAAATCGGAGATCGGTGATAGTTAAGCAGTTGGACCTTTATCAGTCTCCTTAATTTTTGGCTGTCAAAATGTTGACGAATTCTGTAAATTAACAATTTCATTTTATTGAAATTTTCTCGATTTACTATTTACCTTCGTAATTTACTTGTCCGTCACCATCTAAATCAGCCTCTTTGATCATATCGTCAACTTCCTCCTCGGAAAGTCGTTCGCCAAGACTCGTCATTACATGGCGGAGCTCGTTGGAGGATATCAAGCCATCATTGTTTTTATCGAACACCCTGAAATCGGAAATTAAAAAAAAATCTATTAGGAAGACTAGGGCGATATTGAGATTTGAATATCGATTATCGATATTACAAATCTTATCGATATCAATGTAGATATCGATGTATCGATATTTTTGTATCTATATTTTGCGAATTTGTGTAACGATAACCATGCCGATACATGACATCGATAACTTATCGATATATCGACTAATTGATATATCAGTATGTCGACAAGTTATCGGTATATAGAAAACTTATCGGTATATCGAAAACTTATCGATATATCGATATAACGATAATCGATGTAACGATAATCGCTATAACGATAATCGATATAACGATAATCGATGTAACGATAATCGATGTAACGATAATCGCTATAACGATAATCGATATATCGATATAACGATAATCGATAATCGATATATCGATATATCAGTAAAAAGTCGCGGGCCTAAGGAGGGCCCACCTAAAGGCCTCCTTCAGCTCCTCTTCGCCATCGGCGTCCTTCATTTTTTTTGACATCATCTGCAGGAACTCGTTAAATTCTATTGTTCCATTGCCGTCTTGATCCACCTCGTTCACCATGTCCCTCAATTCCGTTTCTGAAAAAAGAAAAACGTCAGTTTTTGATCTTTTTTTTTGGAGATTCATACCAGTTGGTCTCTGTCCTAAAGAGCGCATCACCACTCCTAGCTCAGAAATTGTTATCGTTCCGTCCTCGTCTTTGTCGAATAACATGAAGGCTTCCTTGAATTCGGCTACTTGGTCTTCGGATAATCCGTATTCGGCCTGGATAAGAAATAGAAAAATAATTTATTGTAAATATATTAAGAGGGTTGAAAACTTGTTAAGGGAATGGTCGTTATCTTACGCGTAAAAGACCTTGCAAAGATTTATTCATTAGGGCCAATTTCATAATCATATACATATGAATAATCCCCTTAGTGCTTTGATTGTTGTCGGTAATTTTTTCGAATGCATTTCAATAATGTAATAATTAGCCCGAGTGGAACACGAGGGCTAATTACGTTATTGGAATGCATGAGAAGAAATTACCTGATACAAGCGATGCACTAGGGCGATACGCAAGTCAACTTTATTGAAAATGTTTAAAAAACAAAAAGAATCTTAAAATTCACAAGGAAACCCCAGAGTCTTAGTTAAAACGTCATTTTCTAGAGAGAAAAATCGTTTTTCTTTGTGTGCGCCACTGTCTGATGACATTGCATATCTAAGTGCAATAATCGGCGATAATTGCATTTGTGCAATATCCAGGCAACGATCCAAAATGCGCTTTATTAACTTCTACGCTCCGTGTAGTATAGTCAGGTACTGCAATCGATTGAAAAACATCAAATCTTTACCTTTTAGTATACTAGAAACTCAAAAAAGTGTTTTTTGAAAAAATGCCTGTCTGTTTGTCTGTGTGCCTGTGAACACGCTACAGCTTAAATTACTGAACCGATCTGGCTGAAATTTGGTATGTGCAGCTTGCATTTGAAAAGGAAGAACTGGTTAGATTTTGGGACAAATCGGTCCACAGAAAGTGCTATTTTGGCACATCTACTTCGAAATCTTAAATGCAAACCCCATTTTTAACATCATCATAGAAAAAACACTTAGTGCCCTTTGGCAAAAAAATCATCAGACACGCTACAGCCGAAACTACTGAAGATATCGATATGAAATTTTACACACACGTTCATCAGTGAGCGATTTTGGGACAAATCGGTTGATTACATTAATCCAAATTAATACGTCTATATGGCATCTCAGCTACGTTTACATGGGGAGCACCTACAATAAATAATAATAATAAGTTTATTTGCAATATAAAGTAACACATATTCTACTTAACCTAATTAATGCATGTTGCAAAAAGGGATTGAAAGCATTTTAAAAATGATCAAAGTTCAACCCCTGCTTAAGGAGTAGTAGTTGTAGAAACTGACAAATGGGAAATTTAAATGACAGTAAAGATAAAATTAAGAAAAGAAACAAAAAAACTTGGAGGCCAAATCTGGAGAAAAAGTACGCTTGTTGGCAATAAATTGTATATCTACGAAAAAGTCTGCAACAGCATACAGGGTGGGTAATTTTTCGATCGGTTAAATTAGAGACAAGTTGCGCTATTTCTTATCGATTAAGAATCTGAATTTTTGATTCGTTCCTGAGTTATCACAAAAAATCCGAAAATTTTCAATTTAAGGAAAAATTGATACATATCTTCCCAACGATTGATTTTATTTAAATGACACTTGGGACGTTTAAATTTTCGACAGCTGTCAATCAAATGACACTGACAGAAATTTTCTAAACCCTCTAGATTTTGAATAAAAACAGTAAAATTTTAATTTTCTTATTAGCTTCTAACTTGTCAAAAATGTAACGGACATTAACGTTTTTGAAAAAATATGTTAAAGCCTGAGTTACCCGATCGCAAGACGTAAGTAATTTATTACTGTTGAATTAAAATGTTTTCACATGTTATAAGAGATTGAAGAACTCGGCGTACTTTTTTGCAATTGTTTTTCATCTAAGTTTAGGCTTTTACAAATTATTCAAACCAATTTTCAAATTCTGACATCTGTCAAAAAATTTCAAGCTGACTACATTTCTTGAAAAGCAAATTTTTCGTGTATTTGATGGTGTCAAATTTCAATATGGCGGCCATAAAAGCATCAAAAGTTGACTGTCGTTATTCAATTGACAGCTGGCCATAGAAGTTCCAAGTTTCATTTACATAAATAACATCAAACGATTCAAAAGTTTGGAAGATATTAATTTTTCTTTAAATTGGCAATTTTCAAATTTTTTGTGATAACTCAGGAACGAATCAAATTATCGGGAAATTCTCTTCCGAATCTTAATCACCAACAAATAGTGCAACTTTTCTCCTATTTAAACTATATCTATTATGGTTTCCGAGATTCTAATGGTGAGCATCGAAAAATTACCAACCCTGTATAAGTATCCTATGATACAATAGTTGTTTTTGTGTTTTATTTTTTTTGTAAAAATCGGTTTGAGTGTTTGGTGTGGGCTATTCTTCATAGATACGTATACATATGTTGTCGCGGACTTTTTGGTAGATCTTTTTGTAGCCAACAGTTCTTCTATTTATGATTTTGTTATATCTTCAACCGTTTACTTAGCGGTCACGTTTTAAGCTGCTAAAGTGGGGTTTTTCGCGGACTTGCACGCGACGAATAACTATGAGACGTTTTAAATATAGTCAATATGAAGGCGTAGAACGGACACGCGTAAAAAATTTTCATATTTTCGAGTTTGAACTCGAAAATTTCGACTTTGAACACGAAATTTCGACTTAGAACACAAATTTCGACTTCGAACTCGAAACTCTCCACTTAGAACTCAAAATTTCGGCTTCGAACTCGAAATTTCGACTTCGAACTCGGAACTTTCGACTGAAATTTCGAGTTTGAACTAGAATTTTCGACTTCAAACTCGAAGTTTTCGAGTTAGAAAGTAGAAGTTGCACAGTAGATTGAATTTCGAGTTCACAGTCGAAATTTCGAGTTCGTAGTCAAAATTTTCGAGTTTGAAGTCGAAATTTAGTGTTCAAAGTCGAAATTTCGTGTTTGAAGTCGAAATTTTCGAGTTCAAAGTCGAAAATATGAAAATTTTTTGCCCGTGTCCGTTCTACGCCTTCGTAGGTCAATGTTTGACTTTTGTTCTATTTTTATTTAAATTTAACGTTGTCGTTAGACGATCGATAAAATCCAGCTGGTAAATTTCATGAAAGGAGTATGACATAATCAAGTAGCTCTCTCACCAAAGCGTTTCACCAAAGCGTTTCACCAAAGGACGCTGGCCTTGTTTGGTGAAGCGCGGTAGGGTAAAATAGTGTACTTTTTACCCGAGGTCAAATCAGTACGAAGCTTATTTACCTACTGAAACGCCAAAAACAACAAATCTTTACTTTTTATTTTCTTGCATTTCTATATTTACAAATTCTGTGCAAAAGTAGAAGTTTCTACCATCTCCGAGATTGCCTATTTTTTATTGGCTACATACAGTAATATAATGTGCATTAATCAAAATTAGTGTTCTTTAAACATTTGCCTAGCAACATTTCAAAACGGCTGCTCCTGAATGGTCAAAATGCCCCTTAAAGCGACATTAACTTTATATGAAATCAGCCCTTAGCCTTTTTTGAAAATAATCCTCAAAGAATTGAAGAGATTCTTGAAGATTTTTATTGTTTTGGCACGCTTTAGAGGTTGAATTTATTCATTGCCTCATTGCCAAAATTTTTACAAGTCCACTTGTTGGACTTGGATAACGCAATATAAACCCAGCGACCTACGAATAGATAGGCATTACATTCCAGATTGTATACAAGGTGAACCACCCAAAAGTAGAAAGGTGCCAGAACTTACATGCAAACGAAGAATGATTCACCCTATATATGCAAACTGAAGAACAAACGAAACAAACTCACAGATGTCTGGATGACATCCAGATTGCTAGTCAATCGTCGCAGGCGATTATACTCCCGCCCGTACCTTTCGGTTTCAGTCATCTTTTTGCAAAACTACGTCCAGTTAACTCGATTTCGAGCAAACAACTAAGTAAATGGGCAGCTTTATATAACCTTCTATTTATTTATTTCGTTGTTGGCAAACGACAGACTACAAAACAGTTTATATCATGTAATATGTCCGGTTCGCATAAACTTGGGCCAAATCGAGAAATTTCGATCGGCAAACGGAAAAACATTTCTCGGCTAAAATATGAAACTAATTGGCGAGTAATCACGAGACATCTAAAAACAAACAAGCTCGTTTACATTTCACCGCTCGGCTGCTTCATAAAAAAATTGAAAATTATTTTTGGAAATGGAAATGGGTGAAGGTTACTGCCGTTTCCTACTGGCCATTTACGGCACTTTTAAGCATGACCACGTTTTTAACAATAGAAAAATGTTTTAATTCCTTTATATCTAAAACGCCCTTATATACAGGGTGGCCCGAAATTAGTGGTCAAAACTTTACCAGTAGATTCTTTTAGGAAAAACATGAAAAAAGTCTCTATGAACATATGTCGAAAAATAAGTCCACAGGGAGCTAAGGCCCCTTAAAGGGGCCACTTTGAAAGCGTTTTTTTCTAAACGTCTTCAAAATGGTTAAAGATAGCAACGTAAATATACCAAATTTCACGTTGCTATCTTTAACCATTTTGAAGACATTTAGAAAATAGCACTTTCAAGGTGGCCCCTTTAAGGGGCCTTACCTTCCTTAGGGCTGATTTTTCGACAGATGTTCATAGAGACTTTTTTTCTTATTTTTCGTAGAAGAATCTACTGGTAAAGTTTTGACCAGTAATTTCGGGGCACCCTGTATACAGGATGAGTTTGAAAGACTCCACATCCTTTATACCACAGAATCTACTGTTCAAATGATGAAGCTTGGTGCAAAAATTATTGGTCAATTGTGATTCCTCTTGATGTTATAAGCCGCCAAAGATCTTCATTTATAAACGTTCTTTTTAAATATCTTTCAAAAGGTGTATCGTAGGATTTTGAATTTTTGCACAGCATTGTTACAGACCAAGATGCAACTACTGACGGTACTTAAGACATTATCCAAAAAGTGGATCCCTGTTAAGCAGGTGACCCCAATGTTATTTGCCCTTGAACTTTTTTATGTTTGAAAATATTGCTAATTTGCCTATGCGGCCGTATTCCCCGTTCGATTCTAAAACTTTTTTGGCTCTTAAAATTTTTCGAAAAAACTAACTACTCACGAGGAAAATTGAAAAAACCGAAAACATGATCATCGTGATAAACCTACAATTTCAATAAAAATCAAAGTGAACGTTTACACGCATCGCATTTAAACTGTTTTTTTGCATTGAAGGTGTTGTTCTACATCTGTGCCCAGAACCATTGCTCACAACTGAAGAAAAAACATTGAAGGTAATTTCACTTTTTTATGAGGTAGACTGGTTTTAAGGTGATTACCTGCATCATGTTTTCGGTTTTTTCAATTTTTCTCGTGAGTGGTTAGTTTTTTCGAAAAATTTTAAGGGCCAAAAAAGTTTTAAAACCAAACGGGGAATACGGCCGCATAGGCAAATTAGCAATATTTTCAAATATAAAAAAGTTCAAGGACAAATAACATCGGGACCACCCTGTATAACAGAGATCCGTTTTTTGGATAATGTCTTAAGTACCATCAGCAGTTGCTTCTTGGTCTGTAACAATGCTGTGCAAAAATTCAAAATCCTACGATACACCTCTCGAAAGATATTTAAAAAGAATGTTTAAAAATGAAGATCTTTGGCGGCTTATAACATCAAGAGGAATCACAATTGACCAATAATTTTTGCAGCAAGCTTCATCATTTGAACAGTAGATTCTGTGGTATAAAGGATGTGGAGTCTTTCAGACTCGCCCTGTATACAGGGTGTCCCGAAATTAGTGGTTAAAACTTTACCAGTAGATTCTTCTAAGAAAAATATGAAAAAAGTCTCTATGAACATTTATGTCGAAAAATAAGTCCTCAGGGAGTAAGGCCCCTTAAAGGGGCCACTTTAAAAGTGTTTTTTTCTAAACGTTTTGAAGACATTTAGAAAAAACACTTTCAAAGTGGCCCTTTTAAGGGGCCTTAGCTCCCTTAGGGCTTATTTTTCGATATAGGGACTTTTTTTCATATTTTTCATAGAAAAATACTAATTTTGGGACACCTGTATATGTAGCTTTTTACATCGCTTTTTATTTATTATACCAGTCTCAAGACAGCCACAATTCCCCAAAAAAAAAATTCCTACCAAATTGATGGTGACGATAAGATCGTGTTGGTGATGTTTCCCCTTTTTGGTTTTCTTGATCGATTTGGTAGCGGCGGCGGCGGCAGCTTTGGCAGGCGCCTGCTTGATGGGTTGTCCCTTTTGGGACGCGTTTTTCTGCGGTAGTTTGCTGGGCGTCTTGGGTGGACCATTTTTGGAACCATGTGTGGGCGTCCTTTGGCCCCCTTGCAGCTTCTGCACCACGTGGCCATCGGCGGGCTTATTGCGGGCCTGGAAAGATATAGCGGATTAGCACCGAATGTGTTTTCATTTTTTGTTATTGTGTTTGTGGACTAAATTGGGATGCGGTTTGAGTGTGGGAAGCTTTACTCATCCTTTGATTGGCAACGCAAAAAAACTTTACCACCATTTTACAGGTTTTATTTTCAGTTGAAGTGAAAAGTATGGAAATTCCAACGCGCCCATGCAATAATTTTAACCAATTTTTCTTATTTTCCGAATTGATTTTTTTCTGGAAGGAAATTGTTTTTCCTTTCTTCACAGAAGATAATCTACAGGGGGAATCTAAACGATAAGGCGAACAATTCAGAGCTATAGGCATTTGTAACGTGTGATTCAAAATAAGTGATTTCAAGGGTGTGTAAAATAGGTCCTGTTGAGCAGTGGTGGGGGTGTATAAAAAGTTGGCTAAGTTTGGTATCGGAAGTGCGCAAAGTTATCGACGTGGAATGCCTCCAAACAATTATTATTGTGTCAAAGCACTCTTGGCATCGTTTATTATTTTGAAAAATCACAAGTTAGCACCAACAACGATGTTTTGTTTTCACAAATAACATAAATACGTAAATAGAAAAAGACATAAATAAACAATTAACCAGTGGGACCCTTTGGAACCTTTTTGTCCGAGACACCCAAAATTTGTGCCGTTAGGATTCAAAATGACGGCATTTAATTTTTTGAGCCTCCCCAACCCCACAATTTAAAAGAAATGGGAGGTTACTGCAATTACTAAAATTTTCGAATTCGAGACTGGAAACCCAAAAAAGTGATTTCTAAAATGTGTCTGTATGTACAGCCTAAACTACTTGGCCGATTTGGCTGAAATTTGTGTCAGGCATCCCGTAATCTAATTTAAATTCGAAAAGCTTTTGGAGCCAATCGTGGAACCGGAAATGCCATTTTAGCACATCAACTTTCAAATTTTAAATGCAAACCCCCATTTTTGACATCACCATTAGAAAGGCCCTCAAATTCTGCTTCAAAGGACGTATTCTCTCTTAGTGCCTTTTTGACAAAAACTCAAATATTCGAGATTTTTAACGTACATAAATAATAATAAAAACACTACAGCCCAAACTTCTAGACAGATTTCGCTGAAAGTTTGCACATAAGGATTGTGTTACACGTCGAAGAGCTGAATTTTTTTGGAGGCAATCGGCCTACGCAAGTGCCGTTTTGGCCTATCAAATTTCAAATAATAACCATCCAAAACAAGTTTTTGAAAAATTTATTGTCAGCATCAGAAAGGTCTTCAAATTCTTGTTTTATTCATTCGCATTTAGTGCCCTTTCTGCAAAAAAACTCAATTTTTTTGTAATAACACTAAAAACACATTATAGCCCAAACTACTGGATCGCCTCATTTTGTATGACATCATTAGAAAGATCATTAAATTCTGATCCTAAAGATCTATTCACAGTTCGTACCATTTCGGTGAAAAATAATGAAAATTCTCATTCTCGTTTAAAACTTGCGGGCTGACGGAGTGACAGTTAGTAAATGTGGCAGGATATTAACCTTCAATGACGCTATTTGTCAAAAAGTGTGAAATAAGTCACAATGACGAGCGGTCTAAAAAATTTTTGTGTTCAATTTTGGCTGCTAGATACACGGAAATCAAAGACCCACGGGATGGAGAGGTTTCAGCCGCTTCTCTGTTGCACTTTTTTAAATTGAATTCTAACAAAATTTTGTGCAACAAACTCGGGAGCCGATTTGGGAGTTAAATAATTATAATAAGTTTAATAAGTTAAAATAAGACATAAAGTTAAGGGTAAAAGTCTAGGCCCCCTCAAAGGGGTACTTCAGATTCCAGTCTTTCTCAATTTATTCGAAAAGTATAACTAATATACGTACATGAATTTTTTTCCGAAGTTTTTACTTTCATCAGGGACGTTCATTTGTGAGGGGGGGGCTATTTACGTTTTTCACATATTTTTTCTGTAGGTAAGCATTTTTCTCACAACAAAATATCAAAATCGTAATTAAGACACATAAAGGGTCTCTTAGTAAAAGTCGCTAAGAAGCCCTCGTATTTTTTGTCTTATTTTAACCTCCCACATCAGCTACCGAGTTTTTTGCGCACAATTTTGTCAAAATTCAGTTAAAAACAAGCTAAGGACCGCCATTTTGAATCCTTACGGTCCCGAATTTTGGGCGCCTCTGACTAAAAGGTTCCAAAGGATTTGCTTTCATCATTAAGTGCAGGATTATGCCAAATTTCCTTGCAAACGGCTTGTATGTACAGCCGAAGTAATTGAAAATGAACAGGGGCTGAGATTCGATCCCAGCACGGTAACATTCTAAGATACCGGATTTCTTTGCGGCAGCGGTTTAAGTGGAGTTTTCTACCTGAATTGAATTGAATGTTACCGTGCAGGGATCTGGGCTCAGCCCCTGTTCATTTTCAATTACTTCGGCTGTACTAGACCTATCGAGGAGAAATATAACATGTACAATTTACACAAAAACTGTAAATTCGCACTTGCCGCACTCACGTTCACCTCCCTCCCGTCGGATTAGTCAACTAGTTTGGCGTGAATTTTAAAATTTTCTGAGTAAATTGACAGTTTTTGTGTAAAACAGTTTTCGTGTAAATTTACAGTTTTCTCTTCCGAAATCTACACATTTTTTGTGGGAATTTGGAAATAAAAAAAGAGAAAAATGTGGTACTTCTGCGCTTCCGTACGATATCAACATGGCGAGAATTTATTTATAGAATGTCAAGAACCATAGAATCAGATAACCCAAAGATAAATTCGCACACAACCACATTCATCGTATTATCATCATCAAGATGAATAAATTGTTCTACATCCTCTTTATGGTTCTACCCTCCAGCAGACAGGAAGGTAAAAATTATATTACCCAAATTCTCACTAACACCCTTTGAATTACTTATCAGGCTGCCTCATTCATCCAACGCGTTCCGACGATTTTCCTTTTTCATTTCCTTTAACATTTTGGGGCAATACTGACGAATTGGTGTATCCTCCTTGGCCACTTGACAGCTATTTTACCTACGACCTTGTGCTTTCTCCAGGTGACGAAATTAGTATCACCTGCCCCGATGGCTCGTTCACTAACTTCGACACAAAGCTAATTCGTGCTTTTTGCAGCTACGAGTCCGAACTGGAAAGTAATAATCAAACTTTAGACTTTGACACACTTCAGTGCGTTTCGGAAAGACCTCCGGGCCAAATCATCCCCCAAACAAATTGCGCTCAAAATTCTACAATGCTCGAAATTTCCACCCAAGTCAATTTGGAAGCTCTAATTTTTTTTCCATTAGCCAACATTTGCTTCGACGTGGTCAATCGAAACGCTCATTACGTCCAATACAAGTTAACCAAATATATCATATACAAGACGGATTACGTGCACGACAGGCTCGAGGAGGATAACATTTACAATTTGGAGACGTCTTTGGACGAAATTTATAATTTTACGAATCAGCTGCAAACGTTAAATTCACTAGTGGGTTTGGACGAGAATTCCACAAAATACGTGCTGGAAGATCGAGTTTTGGGTAGAACCCTTCTTATGCCGAATCTTTTGGCCGATACGGAACATTTCGTGTACCAAATACCGCAAAGGGCTCTTTTAAGGTACGTCAATTCGGCGCCAGTGTGGGAATTTATTGATTATGGCAACTGGTATTCAGTTCTCTTGGGCATAATTCAGTGCACCCAGCAGAAAGAAACTGATCTTCAAATCTTCAGTGGAGTTTTTGGCGTGACTACCTTACCTCACGAGGAAACAGGAAAAGAAGTGGACTTGTTTTTGTACGTCTCAGAGAAAGGTCAAAAGGCGATTCCGGTTCCTGCTGTGATTTGGAAGGTTGTTTACGACGAGCAGGAAAAGAGCGCGATAGTTTTGTTGGTTGTCAATAATCCGTTTAGGGTTAAACCAGAAGAGATTATTTGTAAAGACATATCGTTATCTGTTTCTGTTTCATGGTTGATGTGGTCTAAAAATAATGTTACCTTAGGATATTCTTATGCTTGTACGTATGAGGATTTTAGGAAGAGAGTACCAGACTTACCCGAACTGGATGTGGAAAAAATTTTGTACTAGAATAGAGGCTCTAGCTTCTAACATTTTGTCTTCATTAACAAACAAATTGAGAAAAAGTAAATCAGTAAAACCACCATATAATTCTTTATTTGAATAGAATAACAATCCCACACTACGTTAGATAATCAGCCCTAATCTGTAATTTAGTTGGTTTTAGTCAACATTGAGATCAATTATTGAGGAAGCTGATTGGAGAATGTGACCATTGTTTTCGTTGTTTCCTAGGAGATATCAATTTTGATGTCAATAGATAGATAGATAGAAAAACTTTATTACTGCCTTTATGGCTTGTAATGGGCCCTGCCGTCCTACATCTCTAAATTATGTATACAATAAATATAAATAAACACATCATTAACTCATATAACTGAATTCTTTCTTTTCCTTCTATCTTCTGTTTCTGTCTTGTCTTCCCCCACTCTGCTCCTTCTCGCCCTTTCTACTTCCTTCATCCATTTAATTCCTTCTCCTCTTTCATTCAATATACACTTTCTCTCTCGTTCCTCCTCTCTCATTCCCTCACACTCTCTTAGCAGATGCTCTATTGTCTCTCTCGCTTCCCCACACACCCTGCATCTCCTCTCTTCCTCCTCCAACCAGAATTTATTTTCTCTCTCCTTATTTCCGCATCTGAATCTCGTTATCATTCTCATTTCTTTCATATTATCTCTCTCCAAGTAACTTGGCAAACCTTCGCTTATTATGCACTCATATTTTGCACTATATATTGATTCTCTCATCCTTGTTCTTCTTTCCTGTACATCTATTTCTGTCTCTTTCCCACATCGCTCCATTCATCCATCCCCCTGTTCCCTGTGCCTTTCTATGTCTTCCCTTGCGTAACCGTTTCTCTCGTAATATCTTTGTTTCTCTTTCCCTCTTTCTTTTTTTCCCATTTTCTCTTTCCAGGTTTCTCTAGGTTTATATATCTCCACGCTTCCTTCTCTGTTCTGATATTCCTTATTTTTGTTCCTCTTCTTCTTTAATTTGTTTCTTCCTTTCCAAACATTTGCTCTTGTATTTTTCTTTTGCCTTCACGTATTCTTCCCCTTCTTCCATTTTCGTAGTTCTCTTCTCGCTCCTCTTTTTGCATTTTTGCATTCTTTATCGAACCATTCCCCCCCCTTTTCCTATTCTCTTCTTACTGACCTCCGTATAATTTCCTCCAGTTCCTTCATTTTTTCTTCCCCTCCCTTTGCTTAAAATTTTGATTTTGCCAGTTCTTGCCTGTATTCCTTGACTGCTCTCTCGTCCCATTTTTCATTTATTCCCTTCTTGTTGTTTCTACTTTATTTCTTTCTTCCTCCTCTCTCTTCAATATCCCCTCTAACGGCATATGGACTGATTCCACCCTTTCCCCTATTCTGAACTTCCCTACTTCTTCCCACGCTTCTTCATTTACTATCACGTAATCTATTACAGTTTCTAAATTTGTTGCTACATATGTAAACTCTACTTCTTTATTTCCGTTTAACACTTCCCACCCCTTTTCTTCTACCAGTTCTTCTAGGATTCTTCCCTCTCACTTATTTCTTAGGAATATTTTTTTAGTGGTTAGGGGTAGAGTTAAGAGGATTGCGATTGAGTGTTTCCCTTCTTGCGATTCCTCTGTTTCCTGTCCAGGTTCTTGCTCCCCTCTGTCCCAGCCTTGCATTGAAGTATGCATTCCCTTTTCCTTTCTCCTATTCTCTCTTCTATTTTCTTTCCATTTCCTGTCCATTATACCTTCTTCCCCTTTTCTTTTAACCTCTTTTATTTCTTTGATCAATTCCCCTTGACTATTGTTTACGTTGTCGTCTTGGAGATATCAGAAAATATCAATGTTTTCTTGTTTATCAACATTTTGAGCAAGTGATGGTTGAGACTTGCTTCCATGTCATTTGACTTGCGAAAAATATTGACATTAAATTTGATATCTCCAAGGAAACAACGTAAAGAAAGGTCACGTTCTCCAATCAGTTTTCTCAATTCATTACAATATTGACTAAAGTCAACCTAGTTACAGAATGAGACTGATTGACATTGCCATTTTAGCTAAGTAGAAAAGTTATCTTCTACTCTCAACCTACATTCAAACACACCTTATGTCATCTGCTATTCCGATGAATAAAAAGTAGATGGAGAGATGCAGTTATGTTTTTGATCGTCAAAGAGAAATTGTTAATTCATTTCTGGGCTTAAATCAAAACGATGTCAGTATATTAATGGTGTTTTTCTCTTGGAGGCAAGTTTGATGCTTCATGCATTGTCGTTTTAGTATCTATGACATGATAAGATATCTAAATTTTGTGCCAATTAAGACAAGTAATGATGGGGGAAATTGGTGGAGCTTAGAATTAGATGTGGTTATCCTTATGCCAGAAACAGTTTGATCTTAAAATCTACACAGAAACTTTCAGAATTACAAGTCTTCCACGCAAAGAAAAAGATGAAGAGTCAGACATTTATCTGTGTTTTGGAAGAAGATGAAAAGCTCATTCCTATAATCTGAGAATTGATTTATAACCCACTAGATAGAAGAACGGTTGCTTTTTCCAAGTTAAACCTGACTATACGTATATATTCCAATGAGATCAAATCAATTTTATCTTTGTTATCTATTGGAGTCAAGATTTACCTCTCAGTAAAGCCTATGCTCTTATGAAGAACTCAAATTGCAGATTGATTACTTACCAATTAGATATTGGAGATGAAGAATATTTTGATGCAATTTTGTCAAAATAAATAAAAAGCAGCCTGTAGGTACATTTGCTTCAAACTTTATTTGCAATTACACCAAGATTTTGGACACCTTCAACTCCGGAAGGTATGAAATCTTCCCCTTCAGATCCTCGTAAGTGCAGGCATAAGTGTAACCGTTAGTGACATTATAATTATCAAACTCGAACCAATGCAAATCAGATGAAATATCCTGGCAAAGCCTGTCTTCCGGTTTAACTTGATAAGGATTATTAACAATCAAGAACGCAATGGCACTTTCTTCCTCTACGTTGTATATGAGATACCATAGTATTCCAGGAACAGGTAGAAAATTATCTTCCTCGGAGTACAAGTAGAGTTTCTGATCATCCTTCGTCTCATCATGAGGCAAAGTGGAGACACCAAAAGTCCCCACATAACTTTCTAGGTCAACAGGATTGTCTATAACATAGTTAAGAATTTCCCGCAATATACTGTTCCAATTATGAGTCCAAATTGTTCTCCAAATCGGTACTGTGTTGGCGTAGTGCAAAGTGAGAATTTGAGAGATTTCGTAAATGTAAAAAAGTGGATCTCCCAGTGTCTTGGCGTCCAAGACGAAATTAGAAATATTAGGTTCATCTAAACGACTATACTTTCCCACGTATTTAGTAGAATCAAAGGGCAAGCCCAAGACTCGATTTATAGATGTTTGTTGATCTGAATAAACTACTGGCACGGATTTGTTAAAATTATAAACACCATCGTCAAAGTAATCAACAGGACCAAGAAACGCGTACTTGAAACGGAGGTACTTAGAGATATTATGATGAACGAGTAGAACATTGTTATCACTTTTGTTGAAACAAATATCAAAAACGGGAATATCTTCATACTCTTCAAGCTTTGCTGGGAGTACTAGTTCGAATAATTCTCCAATTCCTCCTCCACAGGGTATGCTGCTTACATCAATCGTGCCGATATATTCAGAATAGTTACAGTGGAGGCTGCGAAAGTTGAGGATATTTTCACCCACACGAAGTTGTGAGTCCAAGCAAGTTGTATAAATTGGGTTTGGAGAGAGTTGGAGGTTGCTCAGGAGTTTTCCTTGGGGGCAGGAAATGGCAATCTCTCCTCCTTCCGGTATTGTGATGGTCATGTCAGATTCCTCGTTGTCTAAGGAAGGGTAGACCAACTCGTTTCCACCATTCCAGAAAAGCAATGGTTGATTGTACGTCAATCGTCGATCAAAAGGATCGACCACACAGTCTAAAAGTTATTCGATCGATATCCTTGCAAATATCTATAAAATATTACATACCTTGTTTGGTCAATGCGATCACGACAAATAGCAGAAGAAATTTGATTTTTAGCATTTTTAGTGTTGGTGGAAAAACTAGCCCACAATGTGGAATGGAGGGCCATTCGAATTACTTATATTAGTCGTTCTTATCGGAATTATTTTCTCGGAATTATGGTGATTGACAATATTTGACGGTTAGTGAAGTATCTAATCCTTCGTATAAGAGTCTGACTCACTGAACAAACATGGACAAACGGAACATTAACATGAAATTCTAAAAAGTGATTGCTTTCCTGAAGCAGTGGTCGGAACATTACTTTTAAAAAGTAATTCATTACCATTACACATTACTTCGTCGAAATTGTAATGCATTACAATTACTCATTACTTTTTTCAAAAAGTAATGTATTACAATTGCAATTACTTAATAAATGTAATGCATTACTTTATACATTACTTTTAACGTGACATATCTTAAATTTCTAATTGTAGCTGACAGATTTTGAGATCTGCAGTAAATTGAAACATACGTCACACGGCCAACTCTAATTGGAATTTTAAAAGATGCCACGTTATAAAAAAAACTATAGGTGTATTATTTTAAAACAGTAAATTTATTATTTAATTTTAATTTAATTTAAATAACAATTGCGTTTCAAAATTTACCACTGCTTGAGATGGCTAAAAGTTAGTTTTATTTTCTTCAGCTAGGAAATTATTTCAATTCTGTAGAAATATTTAATCCGGAGTAATTGCAGAGAATATCGCTACTTAAAAATAGCAGGAAAACCTCTTCAGAATGCATCAATGTTGGCTTGGGAGGCGTTAGGTAAACAGAACCCCGCTGGGTTAGGGTTAACTCTGATACCAGTAGTACCTAGAACCTAGCTACTTCCTGTGGTGGTTATTTCATTTCACAGAACTACATTTTTCATATAAGTTTTATTTTCGCGTTTATCAATTAAGGGTAAAAAAAGTAATGGAAAAAGTAATGGTTTTCCATTACAATTACTAAAAAGATGTAATGCATTACAATTACCCATTACTATTTAAAAAAAGTAATGCATTACAATTACTTATTACCAGCTAAAGTAATGTCATTACAGTAATGCATTACTTGTAATGCATTACTTCCGACCACTGTCCTGAAGCGGCAGAACAGGGCCAAGAAGGCTAACATCTTTAAAAAATTTGTTTCCGAAGCAGAAGACAAATACTATTTATTGATGAAAGTAGGATAAGAATAAATTATAATTCACTATAATATTTTCGTGGTTTAAGTTGGTGCTGATTGTTGGGATAACAGGTGCCTGCAGATGTGAAGAACTTGTTAACATGAAGTCAGAAGATATTAAAGATAATGGCGATGTCTTAATTATTGTAATTCCAAATGCGAAAACTAATGTGGCAAGAACCTTCACAATTACAAATAAAACGATCCAAGGAATCAACATAGTTGAGATTTATAGAAAATATTTGATGCTGCGATCTGCAAAAACAGAACACGGCAGGTTTTTTGTGAATTATGCACTCTTCAAGTGGTGGGCAAGAATACAATGGCAAAAATACCTGGAAGAATGGAAAAAAACTTGGATAGATTGTTGAAGCAAAACCAACGTTGAGAACATCGTAATTAAATGCTCATCAACGAATGTGCTTTATTTACAAAAATAAGTCTACTGCCTAGGGAGCAAAAGTACTCCTCCTCCACTCCCTAGGGAGGAAAAGTACTCTTCCTCCCTGGGGAGAGAAAGTGATACTCCTCCCTAAGGAGGGAAAGTGATACTTTGGGCCTTAATTTGGGGGAGCAAAGACCTACTTTCTAATAAGGTAGTAAAAAAACATTTTCCAAAGTTTTCTATCTTCCGCCGTATTCTTTGCTCCCGTCCATGAAATTCCTCCCTTTTCGAGTGATTTAATCATTATAACTTTATCCCACGTTAGCCTCGCGGTCTTCCCTTTTTTTATTTTTGATGATTTTTGCCTTCCATATTCTTTTAAGGGTTAGATGAGTCAGTATGGAGTGAATTTCCAAATCGCTTCTTATCTGAATGATATTTCTCATCCTATCTTTTTGGGTGACTCATGTGACCCTTCTCAGGTATGTACCCACTAAGTGCCCAGTACTCTCATCTAGGTATAGGTTAACACAGGTCTGTATACTGTTTTGTATAGGTACTTTCATTTTCGTTTCTCAAGATATTTCATTAACCTCCCCCACAACTAATTTTAAAATGATCACTCCAAAATTCGAAATTGAGATAACACCAGATCTTTGCGTTTCGTTCTCAGAATCAAGAAAAAGTGGTCTTCAAATTCTGTTCACAAAAATGCAATCAAATTTAGTGCCCGTTAAGCAATAAAAAATTAAAATTTTGGAAAACTCTGGAAACAGTTCTTTTATAGGTGATAGGTTTGGATGATTCATCAAGTGGGGAGGTTCTAGCTGCGCACTTTTTTTGCTTATAAAGTTTTTATTCATCCCCTTATCCGTCACTTGGGTTCCATCTTCATCTATGTTCACTCCTAAATATTGTAAGGTCTTTACTTATTGTTCAATCTTTTCTCCATCTATGTCTACATTTAATTCTTTGCCTTCTTCACCTATTGTCATTACTTTCGTCGTACTTCTACTGATTTTTATTCCGTGTTCTTCTAACATTGTATTGTGTTAAGAGTTCGTTGTAAATCTTTTCCATTATTAGCTATTAAGATTACATCACCTGCGAATGTCCTTTCGCTATGTCTACTCTTCGTAAATTTAGGTGTCCTGCTGTGTATTTTTTGCATTTAGCTGTACATTTCTTCATTATATCGTCCATGAATGTTAAAAACAGTATGGGACTCAAGCTGCCCCCTTGCCTTAAACAGCTTTGATCTCATATTATCTTTACTTACAGAGTTAACATTACTGTTGTATATATTCTTCATTACTCTTCCTCTCAATATGACCGGTTGAGAGGCTAATAAGTTTGAAGATCGAGGGCTTCAGCCCGAGCTTTGAGTGAACCGATTTGGCAAAAATTTTTATTAGCTCTTCCATGGATCATACAATGTGCACATACCTTTCAGCCAGATCGGCTAAGACAGACATTTTTGAAAAATCACCTTTTTGGGTTCCCAGGACCCTAATAAGTAAAGATTTGATGTTTTTGGCGATTCAATTTTTCAATCAATTTTAGTAAGTACACCCCGGGCATAGAAGTTAAAAATATTTCAATTTGGCTCTAGCGACATGTTTCGGGACAGTAATTTCCATCATCAGGCAAACTGAGATTTGGAGGAGGGTGTCCAATTTGGAAAAAGGGGGGAATTAAAATTTCGCCGATGTTGCTCTTTGTTGGGGTTTCCCTTCCAAATAATTTTGTGGCAAGATAAATTATAAAATTACCTAAACTTACGCGGCGAGCTCTGGAAGGCATCTTCGGACTTTTTTGGTGTCCCTTTTTCCGTGATGCCCTAAGCACGTGTTTACATTTTGTATATTAAATAAGTGATTCACGAGGGTTTACCAAGCACCTCCAGGTGTATTTTGTTTAAAGAATATTGCAGAAAAATTATGAATACTGGCCGAGAACCGAACCCAGAACTTGCCGTAGGTATTCCAAGCTTTCCTATTGTGTATATTAATCAATATCATCAAAGGCAATCAAAGGCGAGTGCTGTACATTACATAGTACCTACCTAAATATAGGTGTAATAGATTTCTTCATATTCAGTTATTCACAACCTGAACTGAGTTACCCTAAAACGACTTCTGAGTGAAACATTGAGAAAAGAATTCAAACCTCAGATCAGTGTGAGATGAAGATTTTAGATAATATCATACAATCCGCATAAATTTCGAACCCTATAGATTAATTAACAATACCGATATCGTTAAAGTTAAATCACAGGTCAAGCCACACACACAAACAAAATGGACAAAGAGACAATAGAGAACAGGGAGATCAAGATAGATTTAGCTATTATGTACTTAAGAAAATCTAAAAGTGATGAGAAATGCTAAAAGTAGAAGGAAATTGCGTAGAATAATTGAAAAAATAAAAACTACGAAGACCTTCCATTTGAAATAAATTGGGCTTATTTAACTATCCTCTAAATATAGATTTTCTTTATTCTCTAACCAAAACTCAGAATGTACTCATATTATTTCTGAAAATGACGGACTGCTTATCAGAAAAAAACAATATCAAGTACTATACCTACTTAGATCCAATGCATATAAACACAAAAAGATCTTGATAGTCCTTAGTTAGAACGCAAAATGCTTCGCATCCTGGCTTGCATATCTTTGTTAATATCAGCATCTTTTCAAGGTGGTAAGCAACATTGATACTTGAATGTAACAGCAGTTTTTTTTAGCATGCCCTATAAATTTTCGCACGGACTTTGGCGCTTTTGAATGGCCGTTGCTATTCTGGAATAATACCAACGAACTCGTTTACGCCCCTTCGAATGACGGAGAATTATTAGTTCCTTCAGGTGATAACATTACCATTGTGTGCGTTGAAGGAACCTTAACTTCAAATATAGAACTAGCATCGAACACTACAGTGGCAACGTGTACTTCTGACTCAACATTCTTAGTAGATGGGGAAATTCTCAATTTAAACACAATATTGTGTAACCATGAATATCTACGATTCGGTAAAGTTGAAGAAAGTGAATTGGCTTGCGCCAGTGATGGTGAACTTTTGACAATTAGCATTGAAGTCAATCTAGAGGCACAGGAATATATTTCACCAGCAGAAATATGCTTTAACAAATCTTCCAGGATCGTGCTTTACGCTCACTTCAATTTAACAAAATCTATATTGTCAAAGACAAATTTTATTGGAGGAACTCTGGAACCGGATCCAGCAATTTTTGATTTAAACGTTAATGTCTCCGATTTATACGAACGAGGGACCCAAAGAAAAACGATTAACTCGCAACTAGGATTAAGCGATTATTCAACGAAATATATTTCCGACTTTCTTTATACTCTACAAGACCACCTCTTTGCTCCTCCTGATACCTTCGTGTACGAGACTATCCAATTATCACTGTTGAGACAAATTAATTCCGCCCCTTCTTGGAGAAGTGGTCGCCCACTTGGCAATTGGATGACACTACTTGACGACACTTTTAGTTACGTAGACAACAAGGCAGTGGATCTCGAAGTTTACTCTGGAACATTTGGAGTTACGACTCTTCCTCACGAAGAAACAGGAGAAGAGACGCCTCTTTATTTGTACGTCTCGGATACTGGTGAAAAATTTATACCAATTCCAGGTGTAATTTGGCAAGTGATTTACAACACGGAAGAGAGGAGTGCTGCTGGTTTTGTAACCGTAAACAACCCTTTCCAAGTTAAACCGGAGGATATCATCTGTGAAGACGTTTCTGAGAGACTAACTTGGTTGACCTGGGATAGATACAGTGTGCAAGATGGGTTTTCCTATTCCTGCACTTACGAAGAGTTAAAATCTATAATTTCACACATACCAGACATAGATGTGCAGAGTTTCCTGGTTTAAATAAAGCTAAAGAACGATTTTATTTATTTACGATAAAAGTTGATCAACATCCAGATCAGGTATATGAGGAAGACTTTCTTTCAGATCACTATAACTGCAGGCGTAGGACAATCCTTTGGCGAAATTCTCCTGGTCCCAGCTTACCAACCAAGAAACAGATGAGGAAATGACTTGGAAGGGATTGTTCACCACGACTAAAGCTACTGCACTTTTGTCCTCAGGATTATAGACAACCCTCCAAATTATAGATGGCACCGGAAAGATTAGCTGATCATTTTCATCTATGCTCAAGTACAGGTCAGTTTCTTCGTTAGTTTCTGCGTGAGGCAACGTGGAAATCCCATAAGCTCCAGCATAAATTTGTAAATCAACTTTGTTGTCGTTGATATATTGCTGGATGTCTTTTACTGATGATTGTAAATTATTTTCGCTAACTGCTCTCCAGATGGGCACAGAATTTATATATCTTGTCACTGCCAGTTGCTGGGTGGTGTAGGCAAAAAATTCCTGATTGGCTAAGACTTCTTCCACAAGATACAAAGAATTATCGCCGTTGGCATTTAGAAACCTGTTCGAATCCTCTTCCAACCCCAAAAGATTGTTAACAACAGCGCTTTGATTAACTGGACGGTACACTTGCGTAACATTAATATACCCGTAGATCTCTTCGTCTGTCGTCAATTCTTCTATAGTTAACGGAATGCGAACCCCAAGGTACTTTGTAGTGTTTAGACTTGTATGCAGAATACTCTTCGTCGTATTATCATAACAGACTTCGGCAAGATTCACGAATTCATCAAGGAGCAAATCTACTTTTATTCTTATCCTGTAGATCTCACCACTTCCACAAGCAACTCCTGTGAGATAAACATTTCCCAAATCTAACGATGTGTGGCCACAATCAAGCGACGTGTAGTTTAAAATTCCATAACCGGCAATTAGCTCAGAAGTAGTGTCACAAATAGAGACACTACTGTTAGACACCAGTCTTACGCACAGATGAAATAAAGATATTATATATGGAGGAAAACCTAAAAGTGGTGAAGGCTAAGAACAGTAGAGAATTACTAAAAGTAGAAGGAAATTGGATAGAATAGGTAAATGAAAAAATAAAAACTACCAACACCTTCCATTTGAAATAAATTGGACTTATTTGACTATCCTCCAAATATCGATTTTCTTTATTCTCGAACTAACCAAAAACAGTATAACTCAGAATGTACTCATATTATTTCTGAAGATGACCGACTGCTTATCAGAAAAAACAATATCAAGTACTATACCTACTTAGATCCAATGCATATAAACACAAAAAGATCTTGATAGTCCTTAGTTAGAACCCAAAATGCTTCGCATCCTTGCTTGCATATCTTTGTTTATATCAGCATCTTTCCAAGATGGTAAGCAACATTGGTACTTGAATGTAACATCAGTTTCTTTTTTTAGCATGTCCTATAAATTTTCGCACGGACTTTGGCGCTTTTGAATGGCCGTTGCTATTTTGGAACAATACTAACGAACTCGTTTACGCCCCTTCGGATGACGGAGAATTATTAGTTCCTTCAGGTGATAACATTACCATTGTGTGCGTCGCAGGAACCTTGACTTCAAATATAGAACTAGCATCGAACACTACAGTGGCAACCTGTACTTCTGATTCGACATTCTTAGTAGATGGAGAAATTCTCAATTTAAACACAATAGCGTGTCACCATGAATATCTACGATTCGGTAAAGTTGAAGAAAATGAGTTAGCTTGCGCCAATGGTGGCGTACTTTTGACAATTAGCATTGAAGTCAATCTAGAGACACAAGATTATATTTCACCAGCAGAAATATGCTTTAACAATTCTTCCAGGACCGTGCTGTACGCTCACTTTAATTTAACAAAATCTATATTGTCAAAGACGAGTTTTATTGGAGGATCTCTGGAACAGGATCCCGAAATTTTTGATTTAAACATTACAGTCTCTGATTTATACATACGAGGAACGCAGAGAAAAACGATTAATTCGCAACTAGGATTAGACGATTATTCAACGAAATATATTTCCGACTATCTTTATACTCTAACAGACCACCTCTTTGCTCCTCCTGATACCTTCGTGTACGAGCCTATCCAATTATCACTGTTGAGACAAATTAATTCCGCCCCTTCTTGGATAAGTGGTCGCCCACTTGGCAATTGGATGACACTACTTAACGACACATTTAGTTACGTAGACAACAAGGCAGTGATCTCGAAGTTTACTCTGGAACATTTGGAGTAACGACTCTGCCTCACGAAGACACAGGAGAAGAGACACCTCTTTATTTGTACGTCTCGGATACTGGTGAAAAATTTATACCAATTCCAGGGGTAATTTGGCAAGTGATTTACAACACGGAAGAGAGGAGTGCTGCTGGTTTCGTAACCGTAAATAACCCTTTCCAAGCTAAACCGGAGGATATCATCTGTGAAGACGTTTCTGAAAGACTAACTTGGTTGACTTGGGATAGGTACAGTGTGCAAGACGGGTTTTCCTATTCCTGCACTTACGAAGAGTTAAAATCTATAATTTCACACATACCAGACATAGATGTGCAGAGTTTACTGGTTTAAATAAAGCAAAAAATTTTTTATTTATTTACGATAAAAGTTGATCAACATCCAGATCAGGTATATGAGGAAGACTTTCTTTCAGATCACTATAACTGCAGGCGTAGGACAATCCTTTGGCGAAACTCTCCTGGTCCCAGCTTACCAACCAAGAAACAGATGAGGAAATGTCCTGGCAAACAATATCTTCAACCCTGACTTGGAAGGGATTATTCACCACGACTAAAGCTACTGCACTTTTGTCCTCAGGATTATAGACAACCCTCCAAATTATAGATGGCACCGGAAAGATTAACTGATCATTTTCATCTATGCTCAAGTACAGGTCAGTTTCTTCGTTAGTTTCTGCGTGAGGCAACGTGGAAATCCCATAAGCTCCAGCATAAATTTGTAAATCAACTTTGTTGTCGTTGATGTATTGTTGGATGTCTTTTACTGATGATTGTAAATTATTTTCGCTAACTGCTCTCCAGATGGGCACAGAATTTATATATCTTGTCACTGCCAGTTGCTCGGTGGTGTAGGCGAAAAATTCCTGATTGGCTAAGACTCCTTCCACAAGATACAAAGAGTTATCGCCGTTGGCATTTAGAAACCTGTTCGAATCCTCTTCCAACCCCAAAAGATTGTTAACAACAGCGCTTTGATTAACTGGAAGGTACACTTGCGTAACGTTAATATAGCCGTAGATCTCTTCGTCTGTCGTCAATTCTTCTATAGTTAACGGAATGCGAACCCCAAGGTACTTTGTAGTGTTTAGACTAGTATGCAGGATACTCTTCGTCGAATTATCATAACAGGCTTCGGCAAGATTCACGTATTCATCAAGGAGCAAATCTACTTTTATTCTTATCCTGTAAATCTCCCCACTTCCACAAGCAACTCCTGTGGGATAAACATTTCCCAAATCTAACGAAGTGTGGCCACAATCAAGCGACGTGTAGTTTAAAATTCCATAACCGGCAATTAGCTCAGAAGTAGTGTCACAAATAGCGACACTGCTGTTAGAAACCAGTCTTACGCACAGATGGAAAAAAAGATATTATATATTTAGAAAAACCTAAAAGTGGTGAAGGCTAAGAACAGTAGGAGAATTATTGCTAAAGGTAGAAGGAAATTGAATAGAATAGGTAATTGAAAAAATAAAAACTACCAACACCTTCCATTTGAACTATCCTCCAAATATCGATTTTCTTTATTCTCGAACTAACCAAAACTCAGAATGTACTCATATTATTTCTGAAGATGACCGACTGCTTATCAGAAAAAACAATATCAAGTACTATACCTACTTAGATCCAATGCATATAAACACAAAAAGATCTTGATAGTCCTTAGTTAGAACCCAAAATGCTTCGCATCCTTGCTTGCATATCTTTGTTTATATCAGCATCTTTCCAAGATGGTAAGCAACATTGGGTCTTGAATGTAACACCAGTTTCTTTTTTTAGCATGTCCTATAAATTTTCGCACGGACTTTGGCGCTTTTGAATGGCCGTTGCTATTCTGGAACAATACCAACGAACTCGTTTACGCCCCTTCGGATGACGGAGAATTACTAGTTCCTCCAGGTGATAACATTACCATTGTGTGCGTCGCAGGAACCTTGACTTCAAATATAGAACTAGCATCGAACACTACAGTGGCAACCTGTACTTCTGATTCAACATTCTTAGTAGATGGGGAAATTCTCAATTTAAACACAATAGCGTGTCACCATGAATATCTACGATTCGGTAAAGTTGAAGAAAATGAGTTAGCTTGCGCCAATGGTGGCGTACTTTTGACAATTAGCATTGAAGTCAATCTAGAGACACAAGATTATATTTCACCAGCAGAAATATGCTTTAACAATTCTTCCAGGACCGTGCTCTACGCTCACTTTAATTTAACAAAATCTATATTGTCAAAGACGAGTTTTATTGGAGGATCTCTGGAACAGGATCCCGAAATTTTTGATTTAAACATTACAGTCTCTGATTTATACATACGAGGAACGCAGAGAAAAACGATTAATTCGCAACTAGGATTAGACGATTATTCAACGAAATATATTTCCGACTATCTTTATACTCTAACAGACCACCTCTTTGCTCCTCCTGATACCTTCGTGTACGAGCCTATCCAATTATCACTGTTGAGACAAATTAATTCCGCCCCTTCTTGGATAAGTGGTCGCCCACTTGGCAATTGGATGACACTACTTAACGACACATTTAGTTACGTAGACAACAAGGCAGTGGATCTCGAAGTTTACTCTGGAACATTTGGAGTAACGACTCTGCCTCACGAAGACACAGGAGAAGAGACACCTCTTTATTTGTACGTCTCGGATACTGGTGAAAAATTTATACCAATTCCAGGGGTAATTTGGCAAGTGATTTACAACACGGAAGAGAGGAGTGCTGCTGGTTTCGTAACCGTAAATAACCCTTTCCAAGCTAAACCGGAGGATATCATCTGTGAAGACGTTTCTGAAAGACTAACTTGGTTGACTTGGGATAGGTACAGTGTGCAAGACGGGTTTTCCTATTCCTGCACTTACGAAGAGTTAAAATCTATAATTTCACACATACCAGACATAGATGTGCAGAGTTTACTGGTTTAAATAAAGCAAAAAACGATTTTATTTATTTACGATAAAAGTTGATCAACATCCAGATCAGGTATATGAGGAAGACTTTCTTTCAGATCACTATAACTGCAGGCGTAGGACAATCCTTTGGCGAAACTCTCCTGGTCCCAGCTTACCAACCAAGAAACAGATGAGGAAATGTCCTGGCAAACAATATCTTCAACCCTGACTTGGAAGGGATTATTCACCACGACTAAAGCTACTGCACTTTTGTCCTCAGGATTATAGACAACCCTCCAAATTATAGAAGGCACCGGAAAGATTAACTGATCATTTTCATCTATGCTCAAGTACAGGTCAGTTTCTTCGTTAGTTTCTGCGTGAGGCAACGTGGAAATCCCATAAGCTCCAGCATAAATTTGTAAATCAACTTTGTTGTCGTTGATGTATTGTTGGATGTCTTTTACTGATGATTGTAAATTATTTTCGCTAACTGCTCTCCAGATGGGCACAGAATTTATATATCTTGTCACTGCCAGTTGCTCGGTGGTGTAGGCGAAAAATTCCTGATTGGCTAAGACTCCTTCCACAAGATACAAAGAGTTATCGCCGTTGGCATTTAGAAACCTGTTCGAATCCTCTTCCAACCCCAAAAGATTGTTAACAACAGCGCTTTGATTAACTGGAAGGTACACTTGCGTAACGTTAATATAGCCGTAGATCTCTTCGTCTGTCGTCAATTCTTCTATTGTTAACGGAATACGAACCCCAAGGTACTTTGTAGTGTTTAGACTAGTATGCAGAATACTCTTCGTCGTATTATCATAACAGACTTCGGCAAGATTCACGAATTCATCAAGGAGCAAATCTACTTTTATTCTTATCCTGTAAATCTCACCAACTCCACAAGCAACTCCTGTGGGATAAACATTTCCCAAATCTAACGAAGTGTGGCCACAATCAAGCGACGTGTAGTTTAAAATTCCATAACCGGCAATTAGCTCAGAAGTAGTGACACAAATAGCGACACTACTGTTAGAAACCAGTGGAATGTCAGCAGTCAACGATCCGTCCACGCAGACAATGGTGATGACATCACCTGGAGCCAAAGTCAACGATCCAGAGTCATCTTCTGGGTACATTAAATCCGTCCAGTACTCCCAGAAGACGAGGGGTTGATTGGTGGAAAATTTTGAATTGAAAGGACTTATAACACACCCTAAACCATAAGTTTAATAAAATTTCAATGGAGATTTGCGCTTACCATCTTGCTTAGATGCGGGTAGGAGCATCAGAGTAACGACTAGACATAGGAACTTTTCCATCTTGAGAAATGAGTGCGAATTGAACAAACTTTGAGCTTATATAAGTAGTTCTTGTTCAAGATCTTGCAAACGTCATTTACTCGTCTAGTTAAAAGATACCTAAATTTCAATTGAATTAAACGTGACTTTTGAGAGGTACGATAAAAGAAAAACTAAAATCTTAGCTATTTTACTCTAAAGTGGTTCTCAATCTGAGACGCCTAATCTGTCGTTTGAGGACTTTGAGGGGTCAGATTAGACAATGAATCAACAAAATTGATAATTTCTTAAGTAGTTTCATCATTTTAATTTTTCTTCACTGTATCCTCAAGAATTAATGGAATCAAACAGTGTTTCTACATTGAGATATGGTGTATCTATGCCCAACCTTTGCCTTGAAATCCTCATTCGAGCAAGTGTAGAAACACAAAGGTAAGCCGGTTTTCGTCAAGCAGGCAACCTGCTTTGGTTTTATTTCCACCCTTGGATGTTGGCAGAGGACTATTAGATAACCTGCTTTTGTTGTGTTTCTATCACTAAGATACCCTACTTAAAGACCAAGGCCTATTGTTCCTCAAGGTTGTACAAAATCTGCCAAATTAATACCGCAACAGGATACAACCTTTGATTTCCGTCCGCATAGAGATAAGGTTCAACTTCTTGACTTGATTATTGATTATCGATTATTACCTGCGTGTTACAACTTACGTTAAAGAGAATAACGTAACGTAAAAGAACGATTTGTAGAATCTTTAAATAAAATTAATCATCAGGGTTTCCCAATAAATCGCTCTGATACAATAAGTATGTACTTAAAAGGGTGGTGTGGCATCCATATTTGCATATTTTTCAGAATCTTGAATTGATAATATTCCTTTGACCTTAATTCATCGTAAAGCTGGAGAGGGGGCATTTTCACAGGACAAAATGTCATCTTCAATCAATGTGTCCAGTAGTTTCGAACTTAAGCCGAATATTTTTCAATAACTTTTGAGAGACGTAGACATTTTCGTTAATTATGTCGCAGCTAATTTCTGCTGAAGGTAATTGAAATCCTAGGTCCGCTTCTACAGAGATGGTGTATAAGTTCCGTTTGCCTTCGCAGGCTGAAGAAGCCAAACCCAAGCGCGCTTGATGATTACCAACCAAGACCCCCGAAATCTAAAATTTCTTCATCTACTTTAAGTTTCGAATCAAAATCGCACAACATATTTGTGGTGCTTGCTCCAAGTTGTTGGCACGAAGCGAAGCTTGAACACAAGAGCTAGAAATCATCGCTTGGAGATAGAGAAACTTCGCGGTTGCTGTTGCTGAAAGAAGGGCAGAGCAAGTCGTTACTGTTACCTACTCGTTGGGTATTTTATATTATCTATCACTCGATCAGAAGTTCCCAAAAGACTATTATCGGATCACTTAACAACCCGTAGATGTAATTTTATGATAATATGGAAATAGGTAAGCAAACTTAGGTAAGTATTCCACTTTCTGGGAAGACAAAACTTTTATTCGTCTTACCTAGGTACCTTTAAACAAAGAGATCCACTTTTTGGATAACACTCACGGAACAACCTACTCGCCACTTATAGGAGTAGAAATAATTTCCTGTTTGTTGTCTCAGATTTTTCTTTAGTTGCTGAAATTCTAGGGTAAAATGATCACCGTTTCTTGGTGCACAAGTTTTACAAGTTTCTTCCAGAAATAGGTAATTTGAAATTTAAGCTGCAAAAGCTATATTCTATTCTTTTTATAATATAAGGCAATATGTCTGATTCTCGTAATTTTCGAAGGAAAATAAATTAGCCAATCTATTGTTAAGCCTGATGATAGACTACAACCACTGCTGAGATAGATACCTATTTCTTCATATTCTTTTTATCACATGATGGAAAAGTGCTCAACTTTACAGTTCTGAAATGCAACAAACCAGATATGAGATTTGGAACTCTCGTCCAAACACAGACGTAATGTGGCAATACCGGCCGAATGTTCCAAGTGTCATTTCACTTAAACCTTGTGAAGGCCTCGAATATGTACCTCACCTAACAATCTGTTTTGACACAGAAGCAAGAAACAAGCAAGAAAAGAAAAACTCATTTACCAAGTACATTGTTTTTAAAGATACAGCTTTTATTACGAACATTGCAGAGGACGGAATTTATAATTTGGACGAGTCTCTTTATGCTTTATATGAGCAGAAGCGATAAAGAAATACGACTAATACTCTTCTAGGACTTCCGTTAAACTCGACGAAATATATTGAGGTTTCGATGCCTCCGAAGCCTTATACCCCAGGTTTATTTTACACCACGGCATATTGGGGGATCCAGACTCTTAGCTGAATACCGATTCATTAATTCCGTTCCGATTTGGTACATTATTATAGTGGTAACTGGAGGAAGAACACAGTGTGGGCAACTCTTTAATGAATTGGATGAGGGTGGTGAAATTGAAAACAGCTTTCTTTAATGTATCTAATTTGATGCAGAGAAGCAACATCTGATGTGAAACTGTGAGGTCGAATACATTAAGTCTTCGAGAAAGGAGCAGTAAATTTTAGGAGAAATTTATCAAAGCCAATGAAGGGGATGAAATTAGGTGGTGGAAACTCGAATTTTTATTGAATAATGTAGGGTTGAAATTAATACCATTCGATAGCTTTACATGGGCTGATTGTATAAAAAGTAATCCCTGTCTTCCCAATACTTTTGTGAATTTTAAAATTACTCGAAGGTGTTCCCGAATGATCAACACAGAATATTTTTTATAAAGCGCAAATTACATTCTTCATCGGGAGGATCTAAACTTTTCTGAAAAAAACTTTGGTTTGGATTAAAAATCTACACGAAGAGCACCCTAGAATTCCTTCACGACTAGCATCTATCATTTTTTGTATCGATCCCTCCATTAGTTTTCCGTCATTTTGTTGATGAATATCGGCGAAAATGAGCCGAATTTAATACAAATTTGACAAGGGAAAAATCGCCTTGAAGACAATTTTTGCCTATTTCGAAGATCTGTACTTATTGATACAGATCATACCTTGTATGGCAAACTCTTACACAAGTTTTATCGAAAAGATAACTATTAACATTGACGTCCTTTTTCCTTCAAGTAGGACCAAGATAGTAGAAACTACTATTATTCTCTTCCAAGATGTGGCTCATGTTGGGGATCACAATACTGCTGACTCTTTCAATTCCCGAAGTCTACCTTCAAGATGGTAACACAATCTATATTTTGAAATAACCTAATTAATTTTATTACTATTTCAGGTTGCTCCTTCGACATGGGCGACATCAACTTCGACAAACAGCCCCTCTTCCTCAACGAGGGTTTCGTTTTTCTTTACCCCAACAATTCAGAGTCGACCATTGTAACTACTGGTGAGACTATAGAACTCTTCTGCGGTTACTCAGATTTTACTGCTGAAACCAACTATGGTACTATAACTCAGAGCGGTGGTGCAACCGTTCTCTGCCAAGGAGCATCTCTTGAGATTGATGGCAGCGATTTGAGCTTTGAATCTATTAGCTGTTCGGACACGAACATAGAAACTGTGAGAGAAACAGGAAATACTTGTCTAGAAAACGGAGTAGAACTAGGGGTAGCTTTTCAATACAACGACACTACTAGAGCTCTGTTATACACAGTATGCTTTAACTTGGATCTGCAAATTGCCGTTTATGCAGAATTCGAAATTAATAGATCTTTGCGATATTTAGACAACGTAATTCTGCTTTTCCAATACGAAAGTGATGAAGAGTATTTCGTCTCGGGGATTGACTTGGACGACTTGTACTACTCGGAACAACAGGGTACTGTCAATGCACTTCTAGGTCTACCCAATGACTCTATAAAGTATATTTTATATGGAGACTCAATTTTTACTCTTTTGTATTACACTCCAATTGGTTTGGCAGAAGCGTTTTTCTTCTACCAGTACAGGCAGCAGTACGCCACGTACCACGCCGTTAACACAGTACCCATATGGACAGAATTCGAAACCTGGGATACTGCCGTGGATGACATTTTGGACTTCATTACAAACAACGACGTGGATTTGAAAGTCTTCAGTGGAACTTATGGAATATCGACTTTACCTCACGAAGATACAGGTGAAGATATAGAGCTTTATCTTTACGTAAGAGGTAGTGTTAAAGCTGTACCGGTTCCCGCGTTGATTTGGAGGGTTCTTTACGAACCAGTTACTCAAGCCGCAGTGGTCTTATTCACTGTCAACAATGCCTATATCATAAAAGACACAGACGTAATTTGCAATGATGTAACGAATGATCTTGGATGGTTGACTTGGGAGACCGGCAGTGCAGAAAAAGGGTTTGCTTATGCTTGTAGTTATGAAGATGTCGTAGGGAAGATTCCGAATTTTCCAGATTTGGACGTGTCTGGGCTTCTAGTGCAAGAATAGGAAACTAATGAACTAAAGGAAAGTTACTCAATGGCCAAAGCTAAAAAATAAAATTTATCTCCCGAAGCAGCAGAAAGCTTGAAGTCTAATTATTTATTTTCTGCTCAAATACATACAATAGATACATTAGCATCAAAACTTAAATGCTTAGGTACATAAGTTTGACACAAAGGTGTGGCCAATAGAAATGAGTAGAATGAGAAGAATTCTAGTCAGACAATGTTAATAGCTGATAATTAGTTCACGATATCCAAAAAAATGGGCTTTATCCTTTTCTTTTTCCGACGTCAGTCAAAGAGTTCAAACGTCTGCTGGATTAAAATACATATGTATAAGTAATTATTATCCAGCAATAAAATCGAGAACTAACATACGACGTTCGGGTCTAACTCTTATTCGTTCGGCTATACTCGTGTATGTCCTTGAAGTTCACGTGCGTTTGACGTTTGGAAAAACGGTAGATAACCATCATTACAGTCATGTAAGTCGTCAATTAAATCGAAAGATTACTCAAAAATACGATAACTCAAAAACTGGTCAACGTATCAAGACCAAATTTGATTTGTTAATATACAATGACAGGAGGAGGATGGGCAATTTTTCATTATGATCCAACAAGGGGGTAGGAATTTAATGATTGAACAAGAATTGTTTCAGGTAAATGGTAGTTTTCGGTCAACCCTTGAAAAAAAATTTTACGAGTCCAACCTAAAACCAACACCAATAGACTACTAACAATCCCTAACCCTTCCCTGTTAAAAATCACCACCAAAAACCATCAAAACAATTATTCAGATTTTTAATGGTCTGTGGTGTTTCTGTGTAGGTATTTGGCCGGGAAATTCGGGAAATTACCACCTCAGACCATCAAAAATCTAAAATGGTAATTACCATCAAAAAACATCAAATTTATTTACGGAAATGCGAGAATTCCCACAAGAAATCCACCAAAATTACAATGAATACCATCAAAATTTGTAAAGTTTGACGGGAGCTTTGAGTCAATCCTGTTTCTCGATCCAATGGCGTCACAAATACAAAGTACTACAATTCACCATCCGCATCCTTGGTGAAATTCTTAAAAAAATTACTGTCAGTAATGTACGTATTACACTAGCCATGTTGTGTGGATGAGTGTCAGCTGCGACTCATACTAGTGAATGTCAACTTCCGCGAAAAATTATCGTTAACAAAACGTAAATTAGTTTATAAAGGGTTTTCTAATAACTTCATTCCGCATTGACGGCATCAACAATAAGAATAGACTGAGTGCCTATACGCTGGCGCGAAATGAATCACATCAATAATATAATTTTTTAATACAGGAGTGGAAATAACCATCAAAATCTTTTGAATACTGATGGTACTTCCAATCAAATCTTGAGTTTTGGGTTTTCCAACCAAAAACCATCAATATACAATCACAAATGGAAATTACCATCAAAATTTCAACAATGATTCAACTTCAACAATGGTTCCGTCAAATTCCGCAATAAACCATACGAAAACATCTAAATTACGTGATTTGTTGATGGTTTCATAATGTTTCTGAATGGTGATTTTTTACAGGGCTAGCAAGCGGAGTAAACACATTTTATTTATTTTTTCGGACTAGTGATTTTTCGGTAATTTAAAGTCGTTTTCATCATCTTTTTAGACCATCCACTGTTTTTCAACCCCTTTCTCGATATGTGAACCCTCAAAAAGCAAAATTTTCGCAGACCGCTTCTTTTTCGTGTAATTTTCGACAGTTCTATTTGACTGCAGTCACTTTTGACCCCCCTTGATTTTTCATCCCCCTTCGCAATTTTGCAACCTCCCGAGCGTTAATTTGGCCTAATTCGCACAATTTTGTCTTTCTTCGGTAATAAATTTTGCTCTTTAGAATAATGTTAACTTTTTTCGCTTTTTCAACCTTCCAAAGGCTAAATTTGCATAATTGGCTTGTTTTTGTGTTATTTTCTGTAATTCTACTTAACTTCGGTAAATTTTCACTCCCTTTGACTTTTCATTAGCAATAAACTGAACTCCTGAACACCTTTTTCACTTTTTCCACCCCATTCGCAATATTCAACCCCCAAAAAGCTAAATTTTTATAATAATTATTGGCTTTTTTTCCTGTTATTTTCTGTAATTCAACTTGACTACTGTTCATTTTCATCCCCTATGAATTTTCATACCCCTTTACAATTTTTCAACCCCCTAAGTGTCTCTTATGCTAAATTCGCGTAATTTTGTTTTTCTTCGGCAATAAATTGAAATCGTTTGGATTATGTTTATGTACCTACCCTTTTAATTTTTTTGAACAAAAATTTTTTCAAGCTCCTTCGCAATATTTCAACCCTCTAATAGCGAAATTTGTAATTGGCTTATTTTCGACTTATTTTCTGTAATTCTACTTAACCACGGCTAATTTTCACCCGTCCAAACTTCATTTTCATTATAATTGATGTTTTGAAATTTAAAATTCAGAATTTGAAAGTACATCAGTTAGGTGCACTCAGGAGATAAGTGGTGGCCCTAGGCCGCTCATAATGTGGACAAATTCTCACAAGCCTTATCAAAAAAAATTAAAATTGAATGTGAAACCTCTTTATTAAAACGGATCGAGTGGGATCGTATAAGTCTTCACCTTGAGTGGCGTTTCTAAGAATCTGTCGACATTGTTCGCGGTCGAGGGCCAAGACTTTATCTCCCGTGAAGACCCGTTCATAGATTACTTTAGTATAATGACAAGGTAGGTATATCCGGTTTTTTTCCTCGCAATAATATCTCAAAAAGTTTGATCGACAAACCTGGTAAAAGAAAACTTGTGTTTCGATGATTCTGATTTTCTAAAATTTCATTTCTAAGAATTTGAAAAGGTATCTATATACTTTATACATACTTACTTTAGTACTTTATGTAAATACTGTGATTTATAAAAAGAAACATACTGAAAACTTTTTAACAGTATACTTAGGTATATCGTGACCGGTTCACGTGTTCAGTTTGTAAGATAAAGAGGATGCTAACACAGCGTCTAATGTGTCAACATGAATAAGAATATAAAGCACGCGTAGGTTGGTTTCCAAGTTTCCATGGAAACACACAGGTAGAAAAGATCTCATTGGGTAAAAATCAGCTGTGACAGACCTCCAGCCAATGAGTGAGCACGCAAGGGAACCAACATGCGCGCGCCGCTCAGGTAAAACTGAAAACGCTTATTGGCATTACACGCTTATTACGTACTATACCTTCTTTACACACGAATGTACATACAGGGTGTCCCAACGAAAAGTCCCCACACCGAACATCTCATGAACAGAATGAAATATAAAAATTTGCTCGGACAGGTCGATTTTTATTTCCACGCTTGGTGAAATTCCACAATGCAACCCTTAACCTCCACTAACCCCAACTTCAAAATTTCAAATGGCAAACCCCGACTTGTGTTACAACATTTTACAGCTAATTTCATTGTGAATTCAATTTCACTAAAAAATTAATTTATTGCACCCCAGTCAAATTTTAAATGCCACTTGTAACACATCATTTGGAAGGGTATGAAATTCTCTGCAAACTGCTGCAGAAATTTTTAAAATTCACCAACTTTTTCAAAAGTTACAGCAAATAAACTAATTCTCTGTAGGCCCAGAATCAATTCATGTTCTTCAGTGTAACTTTTTAAAGAGTTGGTGGGTTTCAAAAATTTCTGCAGCAGTTTTTAGAAAATTTCATACCCTTGCAAATGATGTGTTACAAAGGGCCTTAGCGTCATTTAAAATCTGCCTTTCTGATGGTGATGTCAAAAATAGGGGTTTGTATTTTAAATTTCAAAATTGATGTGCCAAAATGGCACTATCGATTGCACGATTGGCTCCAAAAGCTTTTCAGATCTAAGTTAGGCCATTAGATGCCTATGTACCAAATTTCATCCAAATCGCTCCAGTAGTTTGGGCTGTAGAGCGTTTACAAACGCACGTACTTACCTATTTTTTGGCTTCCTGGGACCTCAAAACGTATAGATCTGATGTTATCTCAAATTCGAAAATTTTAGTGATTGCAGCAACCTCCCATTTTTTTAAATTGTGATGGGAATTGGGGAGGTTAAAATATACAGTTATACATAGGTTTTTTCAAAGACACACAGACATTTTTCAAAAACCACTTATCTTATTCCGAGGACCCTAAAACGTAAAGGTTTGATGTTTTTGACGATTAGATTTTTCGCTCGATTTTAAAACTTCCTCCGCATAAGTTAAAAAATTATGAACACAACACGTGTTTTATAGTTTAAAAATCACGTCCTATTATATTTTCGCTCCTAACGTCGCTCAAACATAAACTACGGCCTAGACTTTTAAACTGCCTATAAAAAAACACTTGTCTTAATAGCTGTTATTATTTGAGTACCTAATAAACATAAACATCTCGATTGAATTCATTTCAGGCGAAATTTCAAGTGATACCTGGAACCACTTTTAGTTCGCTTTGTTGGTAGGTACCCTCACACTTAGCAGCTTTTCTTCCATTCTTCCGATAAGATAAGTTCATTATATTTATGAAACAAACTTACTCAAGCAGGCAGAATCAAAATGATCTTCATAATTGTTTTGTTGTCGTTTCTCCCAACAGCATTTCTTCAAGGTAAACAAATTTGTCTTTTAGTTCTCTAGTTTGATTTCTCTATTTTTAGCTTGCACTCTTCGCGACAATGGATATAACAATGACCAACCGATTTTTCTTCAAAGCAATTTCGACTATTTATACCCCGATAATCCAAATAGGGTCGTTATTTCCTCCAACGATGATGCTATAGTCTCTTGCGGTTTAACGAATTTATTCAGTGGTACCGGGGTTGATTTTGTGGAAGAAACTAACACTGTAGTAGTTCATTGCGAGGATTCTGTTTTATCAATTGAGGGAAGACCAATCAACCCTTCTACTCTTATCTGTGGAGAAACTAGATTTGAAAGCGTTCGACCCACTGGTGACAGATGTACCTCAGGTGGGGTTGAGCTTGAAGTAGGTTTTCTATTGAACCTAGAAGTTGATTTTGTTCCACTAGTCAAAGTCTGTTTTGACGAAGACGCTAACATCCCTTACTACATAGAATTTAAAGTTTCTAAATCTGTGCAGTACCCTCGAGGCATTCTTGGATATATCACAGACGCTATTGTGGATGAACAATATTATAGCATCCCAGTTGATTTGAATAAAGTAATTTACGACCATCAACATCAGAGAGAAACCATTAATGGTTTAATAGGGCTTCCAACAGCAGACGAAAAATATATCTCGCTCAACAGAAACCCGATTTACCTCTTCCAAATGCCTCTGGCAGATGGTTATTCATTCTACCAGTTTAGTCAAATGTATGCCGTCTATAGAAGTGTCAATTCTCTTCCAATTTGGAGTAGCATTACAAATGGAAACTGGGTAAAATCTAGCCAAGATTTAGTCAATTACATCGTCGAGCATCAGGTTGATATTGTGGCTTATGCAGGGGCTGTTGGCATTTCCACGTTGCCTCACGAAGTGACTAACGAAGAAATAGAATTGTTCTTGTACGTGAATGGTAATGTGAAGACGCTACCAGTTCCAGCCCTACTGTGGAAGATCTTTTACGAACCAGAGACGCAACAAGCTGTTGTTTTAATTACGGTGAACAACATTTATCAAGTGACTCCTGAACAGATCATCTGCACGGATGTGACCAACAATTTGGGGTGGTTGAATTGGAACAGGTTTAATTTGAGGGTTGGTTTTTCATACGCCTGCAGGTACGAGGACGTGGTTGGGAAAATTTCGGACTTACCGGAGCTTGAAGTAACTGGATTACTGATATTGTAGAATTAGTAAAGGAATGGCATGATTACAACGATCTCTATTAAAATTACGTTTAGAACATTTCAGGTGGTTTAGTTGATTTTACTCCTTTTTTGCCTGCTCACGCCCCCAGGGAGTGTTTTGATAGGTATATTCCAAGAACTACAACTCAAGATTATCTTGATTGATAAAATGTTTTTGCGTAAATGCTCTACAGATTAGTATCAAATTACAAACACTTCATATCACAGTACACTCGTTACTCTTTAGTTTTAATCGCAGTTTACCCCCATTGGTCTTTCTTTTCGTATTCTTTCTCCGTTGTAATCACAGTGAGTCAAAGGACACTATACGTTAAGACCGTTGTTTATAACATGCCAAGGCTGCAGTTTTGAAAATATCCGGAAAATTCTTCACACATTCTGAATCAGTTCGAAAGAACGCAACTTTTTTCTAATTTAACCGATTTTCTAATTCTTATGGTTTCCAAGATTCCAAAGTGGGAAACCAAAAAAGTACCACCCTGTATATCTCGGAAAAAAATTGTTCTTCTTTAATTTTTTTTGTGGACACAAAATGTGATTTCCTAAGACGATTGAGGCTGATTGTAAAACAATTGGCCCAAGTAGTTACATTTTTAATCTAACCTGTTTTTCAAAATAACGCCCGCAAAATAAAGTAGTATAACCAGAATGGGCCTATTATTGTTGAAATCAGGGTGTTCTGTGTCATACAGGGTGAGACTGAAAGACTCCACATCCTTTATACCACAGAATCTACTGTTCAAATGATGAAGCTTGGTGCAAAAATTATTGGTCAATTGTGATTCTTCTTGATGTTATAAGCCGCCAAAGATCTTCATTTTCAAACGTTCTTTTTAAATATCTTTCGAAAGGTGTATCGTACGATTTTGAATTTTTGCACAGCATTTGTTACAGACCAAGATGCAATGCATGTAGGTTTATCACGATGATCATGTTTTCGGTTTTTTCAATTTTCCTCGTGAGTGGTTAGTTTTTTCGAAAGATTTTAAGAGCCAAAAAAGTTTTAGAATTGAACGGGAAATACGGCCGCATGGGCAAATTAGCAATATTTTCAAACATAAAAAAGTTCAAGGGCAAATAACATCGGGGCCACCCTGTATAACAGGGATCCGCTTTTTGAATAATGTCTTAAATACCATCAGTAGTTGCATCTTGGTCTGTAACAATGTTGTGCAAAAATTCAAAATCCTACGATACACATTTCGAAAGATATTTAAAAAGAGGGTTTAAAAATGAAGATCTTTGGCGGCTTATAACATCAAGAGGAATCACAATTGACCAATAATTTTTGCACCAAGCTTCATCATTTGAACAGTAAATTCTGTGGTATAAAGGATGTGGAGTCTTTCAGACTCACCCTGTATATGAAATAACATGGTGTAAAATCACTGTAAATTTATCATACTGTGATAATCGATTCCGAATACCACAGATAGAAATCCAATTTTTTTAGACCAAACCACCCCTAAAATTAATATTTTTTGAAAATTTATCTTTAAAAAACTAAACATTACTCTTCTTTGATTTTTCAACTATTCATTAATTGAGCTTTCCTCTTTCCAAAACCACAAAAAAAAAAGAATTTTCCCAAACAGTCACTGATGACTAGGGCCCTTTCTGAGAATGATGCGGTTGCATTGTATTTGAATTTTGACTCTTTTCTAATGGAGAACTACAATGCACGTGTTGCAAAAAGTTATTGGCCTCAGGTTTACAAAATTTACTTCTCTACATAAAGGTTAAGTTCTAAAGTAAAAAAAAAACTAAATTATAGCACCTCTACATGGGCATAGAGTTCTTGCAAACTTCGAAGGCCGCAGAAAATCTAACTTGTTATTAACGGAACTTGTAAATATTGTAATCAAAATAAATGTAATAGTCTAAAAATGAAATTAAAAAATGGTCAGCAGAGAAGCGGCTGGAACCTCCCCATCGCGTGGGTCTTTGATTTCCGTGTATAGGTTGTAGGTAGCAGCCAATTGAATATGAAAATTTTTAGACTGCTCGTCATTCTGAGTAATTTCACACTTTCTTTTTACTTTAAACGAGAATGAGAATTTTCATTATTTTCTCCCGAAATGGTAAGAACTGTGAATAGGTTTTTAAGACCAGAATTTAAAGATCTTCCTAATGAGGCCTTGCATTTAAAATTTTAATGTTGACATGCCTAACTGGCACTTCCCATGGATTAATTTTTTTACCCAAAGGGCGCTAAATGCGAATGAATTTCATCTTATTTAAAATCAGAAAAAGCTTGAATGGAAGCATTGTCGGCAATGAAAAGATCTACACAAAAGTCCGCGACGGCATATAGGTATCTATTGTTTTTGTGTTTTCATTTTTGACAAAAATCGCTTCGGTCGCTTAATCTCGGCTATTTGTAACAGACATTTAAGTGCTGTTGAGGACTTTTTTGTAGGTCTCGTTTTTTCCCGGGACCGAAAAACTAGTAATTGTAATAACTCCAGCACCAGTGGAGGTATCTTACTGAAACTTGGTATGTGCTTTTGACGTACAAGTCTATTGAAGGCGAAGCGTTGTAAAATTTTAGGGATGAAATTTAGGGGTTGAAAATTGCAAAAATATGTTCCAAGTGGAGGTCCGAAACCCGACACACACACATATTTCGATAATATCTGATACGCAGATGGTTTTTCTGCAAGATGGGACAGATGGGGCGAAAATTAGGGGTTGACACTCGAAATTTCACCTAATTGTTGTTAGAAATTCAAGCCATCTAATTACTCTCCTTCAATAGTCCAAAAAGAGGATTTTTTGCATTTTGCAGTTTTTGCGCCGAAAGTATCCCCCTCCCGGCCCCCAAAAACCCAATAAATTGGCCAGGCGAAAATTTAACCCTTATTAAACCGCCTGCAACTTGAAGAAGAGAATAAGTTAACTTAAAAAAATCACCCCCTCAATAATCCCCAAACACAAGAAATTGCTTGGAAGACATTTAGTAGACCATGTACGACCGAGAGCGTTAAACTGAACGAACAAAATTGCATCCCTAAAACCTAAAAATCACCCCCCAAAATTTGAAACACAAAAAAATTACTTAGGCCCATGCGACACGATGCAATATTTGGTCCTAAATTGCATACAATGCAATGCAATTGTATAGGCATCATTATATGCAATTTAAGACCAAATATTGAATCGTGTCACACGCAAAAAATTGCACTCACGATCATAAAAAATTTAATGGAGAAACTTTACCCTTTGAGCAGAAGGAGACTAACTAAATGCAAAAATTGCAACCCCGAAACTCACCCCCTTCAACCCCCAAATACAAAAAATTGACTTGAAGGAAATTTAACCCTTAACCTAGTTACAACAGAAGGATACCTACTAATTGACCGCAAAAAATTATACAAACTTTTAATACTGAACTTGTCTGCCTATGAGGCAGAAGCTGAAAATGTAGCTCTTTATAATAAAATGGTCTTATTTCACGCGAATGACGCGCAAAAATGAAACCTCGACAGTTTATGAACTTATTTGAAATATCCAGCACCTTGAGCTAATGGAATAATGAATGGCCAACGATAATAGCTACAGCGGAGTCCCTTTGCTCCCAGACGAGTTAAAATTTTTATACTTCTTTCTGAAACTTTAAATAAGATTGATTCACGCAAAAAGTTCTTTAATTTATGATTCTTAATGATTAATTGATTAATTAAAGCTCACGTAAGTCAAAAGATGTAATGGAAAATGGAAATTGGTTATTATTTTATCGTTAATTAGATACATAAATCTAATCTTATGTAGGTATAACTACATCTACTAGATTATATAAACTCTCTACTCGATTCCCTATAACTGGAGACCTTGCGAGGTAGAAAAATGTTAAAATAGTTAAGGAACTTTTTAATCAACAAATAAGTACCTACTACTTTTTTCAAACCTGATTTAAGGCTGGAATACATATAAATGTGTATAATTCTTAAGTTAAAATCACAAGGATTAAGGAAATTAATTAATTATTTAAATCTTCTTTATAGATTTTAGCTTTAATAACAACGTACATATTCAGTAGATAAAACTAATTTATAAAGTGATTAATTAGGACAGTCACATGTAGCCGATGATCTCTAAAATATGTTGAAGATTAATTAATGACTTTCCTTAAAATTGTATGACGCCCTTAACTTGTGAACGAATTGAGTTAATCAGCTGAAATTTGGTACGCAGCGGGGATTGCTTTTGGGCCATATCGGGCCAAGGGGATGAGAATTAGGGGTCAAAAACCGAAAAAACTATTATTTATAATAACTGGAGAAGTAACGGTGGTATCCTGCTGAAACTTGGTATGCACGTTCGCCATTCAAGTCTGTTGAAGGTGAGTGGGGTGTCAATTTCGGGGAATGAAATTTGGGGGATGAAAACCACAAGAAATATGAACACTCCGCAAGGGTTGCACGCGGCCATTTGAAACCCTAATTACACACGTATTTCGATTAACTCTGGCGGGGGTTGCTTTTTCGCAAAATGGTCGTTTGACCGGAACAATTGTCGGAAAATCCGCAACAAACCAGTGAAAAAAAGCAAAGTGTTTTTCAATAATTTAAATTGATTCCAGCTTTTACACAGGTCGACACAACTATAGGTGCAACCCATTAATGAACACGACTGGGTCTCTGCCTTATCCCTAGTTTTTATTTTATAGATTTTCTGTTTGTTTGATCACAAAAAAATATCCAATGCAAAAAATGGTTTAAAAAAAAAATTCTTCTAAATTGTGCTACTTGTCAAAAGTCCTGTTACATTCAGCTCAGGAAGATGAGGAATTTTTCCCACAACATCCTCATACAAACAAGCATAGGAGTATCCACTTCCGACATTATTCTTGTTCCAAGTCAACCACCCAAGCCTACTTGACACATCGTCGCAAATCACATCCTCAGGTTTAACCTGGTAAACGTTATTAACAGTTATTAAAACAACTGAAGTCTTTTCTATGGGTTCGTATATGACCTTCCAAAGCAGAGCAGGCACAGGCAATACCTTTCTATCGTCTTTTACATATAAATACAACTCGATTTCTTCCCCCGAATCTTCATGAGGCAAAGTGGTTACTCCGTATGTTCCTGCAAACGCATCTAAATCCATTTCCTTACGAGCGACCAAATCTCTGATGTTAGAAGAAGCCATTTCCCAGTTATCAACTGCTAACCAAATGGGCACCGAATTAACAGTTCTAAAAATTGCTAATTGTTGTTTGATTTGATAAAAAACTTCAGAATTAACAAGTTGTCCTTGCTCGAAAAAATTATAATACGAGTGTTCACTCTCAGTGTCTATGTATTTATTTGAGTTTAGGGGTAGACCAAGTAGACCATTTATCGTACTTTTCTGCGCAACAAAATCGTAAAGACTTTGAACGTCAATATTGTAATATTTTTCATCTTCTTCCACGTCGGAGGTGAAAAGAACAACTCTCTCTTGATACCTCACCGATTTTGAAATGTTATAGTGCGCGAAGCTGGGAATTAAATTTTCTGAATCGAAGCAAATCTTCACGAGTGGTACAAAAGCTTCTTGAATATCAAATCCAATCTCTAGTTCAGTGAAGTTTGGAAAACAATTATTTTCCGTAGATATAACGCTCTCGTGCCTCTCCCCCAAACACTGAAAACTTGAAAAATAAACTTCGCGATCGCCAACTTGCAAGGTGCCATTCACACACGTCACAATTGTGGTTTTATTTTCAATCACCGAAACCACTGTACAGATTTCCTGTACAGCTCACTAAGATCTCGTTTCCTGAGGGAATAGTTGTGCGGGAAAAGTCGTTTGGATAGAGGTAGTCAAAGCTGCTGGTTAATAATAGTGGTTCGTTTTCTAGAAAGTCGGTTATTGTGAAACTGCATTCTAAAAAAATTATAATAAATTAGAAGAAGACCAAAAAAATCTACTACCTGGTGCTTGGAGATGCACGCATTTGAAAAGTAAAAATAACATGAAGAGGAACATTTTTGAAGACTTTTAAGTTTCGCTTCCGAATTGTTCTTAAATAGAAATTTTTATCTTATCAACCTTAAAAACCTCAAAATTAAGTGCCGGTGCATGAACATGATGCAATTTATTTTTTGGATTTTTTTAAGTTTATGAAAAGGTATTATAACCTCTTCGCGTTGCTGCAATGTTTCCGAAACCTCTCAGAAATCGAATTATTAAAAAGCCAACGGAAGATGTGTTCGCCTGCAGATGCTTATTCGGAGAGTGCAAAGTTTTTACCGTTAAATAAGCTGCAATCTTTTGGAAGAAATCAGCTGTATAAGATTTCTGATCTAACGGGTGTCCTATAAAAAAAAAGAGACCACGACAGATGGCGCTGCCGTAGTAGCCTTAGCCATGCTTGTTTTAAAGGCTTACTTTGGGGGCATGGGGATTGGTCAGTTAACAACCAATGGTTATGAGATAAAAATTACCTTGAAGCACGTTTACTTTTCTTCAAAAAAATTCTTTCAGAAGTTCGTTATGATTCACGAATAAATTTTCTATGATTTTTTAAAAATCACATGTTTTCCCTTATTTTCACGCCTAAATGGTCATAACTGAAGTAGAGTGATGCATTTTCAGCTTAATTTTCAGTAGTAGAGGGTCTAACTGAATGAAAAACACAAGCGAAAGCGACTTGGAGGAAATTTAAAGGTTATTACTGAGAATTAAGCTCTTGTTGCTTCATTGTTACTTTAGTCATGCTCATTCTGCATGAAAAAATGTGAAAACACATATTTTTCAAATAATCACAGAAAGTCAATGCGTGAACCAAATTAACTTCTGAAAAAAGATTCTTAGAGAAAAATGAACGTCCTTCAAAGTTATGTGAGTCTCATAACGACTGGTTGATAATTGATCAATCCCCACGCCCCTGAAATGAACCTTTGAGACAAGTATCACTATAAGAACTATTGCAGCACCATCTGTCGTAATTTTTTAGACAGTTCGAAATCCTGATTCCTTGGCTTCAAATTAAGGTCAATATTTCTTCCGGTTTATTTTTTAGGACACCCGTTATAATGTCGAAAGGCCGTTTTTGCACCGTTCATTACAGTATTTGTGATGCTGATGTCGTTTAGGTTTGATGGTAAAATTTTGCCAGTAAGACCCAAAATAGAGAATTAATTGTGAAAAAAAAATGTAAAGGATTTAAAAAAATTAAGAATAAATTACAATTTATATAAATGAATAGCACTAAAGTAGAAGCCTTAAAGGTTCATTGCTTTGAGTGTTTCAAGTAATTGCCTCCATACCCTTCTGTCCATTGATGTTTTTCCAGCTTTCGACACCCTGGCGACTTAGGCTACTTAGGTCCTCTTCAGCTTCCAGCCATTTTCTTGTTAGAGCTCTTCCGGGTCTTCACGCAGATTTTTATTCAGTCCTTCCATTTTTTCTAACTTCTTGATTTTCTTCTTCATTCAAAAGCTCCTCAGAATAGTCTGTCCACATACCTAATTGTCCTTCTGTATCCTCCGCCTCCTTCAACATCCCGTTTTTATCCCTATAATACGTGACCTTTGAGAGATAGATCGACCTGCTTCTTTTCACTTCCTGGTAGTTCCGAATTTCCTTATCTACGATGTTGTTCTCTATTTTGTGGAGCTTCTTCTTCCTGCATATTCTTCTACCATTGTTTAAAGCCTCCGTCAATAACTCATTTACCTCGCATTTCCTTCAGTATTTCGTTATAGCATTTCAATTCTTGTTTTATTTCTATTATCCAATACTTTCCTTGAAATAAACTTACCGAGACAAACACAAAAATGTGCGAATTTTGCAAAATTTGCCCTTATAGCAAATTGTGAAGGGCGTTGAGAAGTCAAAAGAGAAATAGTTTTCAGTACTAGCGCCAGCAATAGCCTTTGCGTCCGTAGTGGAAACAACGTTTTATTCACAACCAGAAGAATCTCCATTTTATTGAAATATCGCAATCTTATCGGGGATTGTCGGTACCTGCAGAAAAAATAATTTCTATTGTGATTGGTGATGGTGTAAATATTGTACGTCATTTGCAAAAAATCGGCTAGTTTTTCGTAAAAATTGCTAGAACGTGATTAAAAACTGTGAAAAGTAATGAAAGAAGACGTTAACTATAGAGAAACAGGACTTGGTGCAGAGGGAAGAAGGCAAAATTCTACACAGAAAATGTGTTATTAACCTACCAGGAATCCAAACATTACAAGGCATCCAGCCTATGGTCGCGTTATTCAATGATAAAGGCATGCTTACAAGTCAAAAAAAACCTGGACATTAGTAAATTTAATCGACTAGCTTTTCTTAACGACAAAATTAGGGATATTTACCGAAGGAACCTAAGGTTTTGAACGGAGAACAAATAATGAAGTTTATTTGTGAAGCTCCACTACAGTTTTTGGATGTAATTAGAAAATATGCTTCATTACGCCCTCCTCATGTAAATCATCGTCATTTCTTCTTATTTTATAAAAATGGAAAATGCTCAAATCAAGTTATTGGAAAAACATCTGGATTATTTCCAAAACGTCCTCGAGCACTGCGAAGAGATACATCGAAGATGTAGGTATGTATGTTTCTGCATTTTTAGGGTTGTAGCGCCTTTAACGGTGGTTTTTGGCAAAATATTAATAACGAAACATGGAGTACATTGGGTTTCAAATAGCTGGGTGGAACCTATTTAGATTTATCACATTTCTTATGGTTTTCAGTCCCTATATTTCACCCCTTTCAACAGATTTGAAGGTCGAACGTGCATGCTAAGTTTCAGACTACTTATTGTAATTAATATTTTTTCACCCCTAACTCCCACCCCTTTGGTCCGACATGGCTCAAAAACAAGAATAACTAATAATCATACGTTATATCACGAAAGTTCCAAGTTCTCGGGTTAAATTTCGGTAGGTTTTCACAAAATGTTGCTTCTCCAAAGGTGCATGGAGCGCTTTTATCGCGAATTATTAAAAGCACAAGTTTAAGAAAACTTACCTTAGCGAAATTTATCACGAAACTCGAGTGGTAAGAATATGTTAAAGGTGTCGTGAACTCGTTGGGCAACTTTTTATCAAAAAATTCTGTAAAAAATTACGATTCTTACGCTGCAAGTTGAATTTAAATACGATTAGTAATAAATGAGTTATAAGCCTCTGAATGTGGAAAAATACGATCTGTGACGTCATTGGTGCAAGCCACTGCAAGCGCTGCGTAAGAATTGCACAGTCTTGATCATAATAAATCGATGGAAATGCCCCAGTGCTGTGATTACGGTGGCAGTAATAACGAAAAATCCAGGTAATATAGTTTTTTTGCTTTTCCCGATAAGAACAAGCATCGGAAAGTTTCCAAACAGTGGTTGGATAAAATTAAAAGATCAAATTTCGTTCCCGCGCAAATAACACTCGAAAATGCTCGGCTCACTGCAGAGTGCAGAGACAACGATTTCGAAAACTTCATTGTCGAAACAAGAATTAGGTACTTGGTGGTAAAACGTAACTATTTTTAAAGAAAGATGTTGTTCATACAATATTAAATGGAATTGATAAAGACAAGAAGCAGCCATTACAAGAACGAGCATATAATAATTACGCGAGAAAGCAGAGGAAGGACTGAAGGAGTTAATTGATAGTATATTCAATCGATTCGACAAGTAAACAGGTGAATATTTTTTTTTGCAACATTATGCGAGTCAAACAATTTAGGCTTTTCATAACGTATTCCGTACAACATTTTACCTAATTGTGTAAAATCCAACTTTTCAAAACGCAAGTAGGTAAAAAATGTTTATAGTTTAAAAGTGCCTAAAATAATTATTTGTTATTTACATTGTATATTTTAATATTAAATTAGAACGATCTGTTCAAATCGAACCGTAACAAACCCCAACAATATTGTTAAAAACCTCAGGTTGCGCTATTCCACGCTTCGATGCTTGCACCAATGACATCACCGCGAGCCGCCAGCAACGAGTTCACGACACCTTTAAGATTATTTCTTTCGGTGTTAATTGGGGTTCCTTCAGTGATGTTTGCCTCAGAAGGGGAGGGTTTACCTCTGTAAGTAAAACTGATCGTCCCATTTTCGAAACTAAATCTTAGTTCTTCAGTTTTTTGTTACAAAATTTTTCCACACTTAATTAAGATAGCCAATAGCTATGATTTTGCGCTAATGCAATTTTTCGGAATAACACTGTTCTGGTTCCCGAGGAGGGTCTATTCTGTAATTTTAACGTTCTTCTGCTAAAATTCGACAACATAATTGGTTAATTTTTTCGTTTCCTTGATAGCACTACCGTTAAATTGTATTTGAGGTGATTAAAAGTTGATTAATTAGAGGCATCTCCAGTACGAGGCGCTAAAAATATACTTGTTTTAACGTCTTTGCTTTGACGTTGTCATAACAGCGAAAATACAAAACCAATCACAGCTCGCATATTGCCCATTTAACGCCTAAATTACAGAAACAGATCCTAGGCTGGTAAATATTGCCTATTTTTCGAGAAGTTTGTGATTTTTTTCTAACCTCTTCCGAATGGTTTAAAAAAAAACGCGATTTACACAAAAAAGTAATAAATAAGCCCGTAGTTTTCAAAAATGTGAGAACGCTTTTTCGACGTTTTTCGCAGAGGTAAGATCAGTGGTCGGAAGTAATGCATTAGGTACTGTAATGAAATTATTTTAGCTGGTAATGAGTAATTGTAATGCATTACTTTTTTTAAATAGTAATGGGTAATTGTAATGCATTACATTTTTTTAGTAATTGTAATGGAAGACCATTACTTTTTCCATTACTTTTTTTACCCTTAATTATTGATAAACGCAAAAATAAAACTTTTATGAAAAATGTAGTTCTGTGAAATGAAATAACCACCACAGGAAGTAGCTAGGTACTACTGGTATCAGAGTTAACCCTAACCCAGCGGGGTTCTGTTTACCTATCGCCTCATAAGCAAACATTGATGCATTCTGAAGAGGTTTTCCTGCTATTTTTTTTAAGTTGCGATATTCTCTGCAATTACTCCGGATTAAATATTTCTATAGAGTTGAAATAATTTCCTAGCTGAAGAAAATAAAACTAATTTTAGCCATCTCAAGCAGTGGTAAATTTTGAAACGCAATTGTTATTCAAATTAAATTAAAATTAAATAATAAATATACTGTTTTAAAATAATACACCTACAGTTTTTTTTACAACGTGGCATTTTTTTAAATTCCAATTCGAGTTGGCCGTGTCTGGAATGACGTATGTTTCAATTTACTGCAGATCTCAAAATCTGTCAGCTACAATTAGAAATTTAAGAAATGTCACGTTAAAAGTAATGTATAAAGTAATGCATTACATTTATTAAGTAATGAGTAATTGTAATTCATTACTTTTTGAAAAAAGTAATTAGTAATTGTAATGCATTACAATTTCGACGAAGTAATGCGTAATGGTAATAAATTACTTTTTAAAAGTAATGTTCCGACCACTGGGTAAGATCACCCCTTAAACAGCATAGCGTGCAATTAATCAGTAAGTAAAAAACATAAAACATTGGTTCAATTTTGAAAAATCCAACAGCGTAATTAATTGAACACGTACCTATCATTTGACAAAGAAATTTTTGACGACTTCCTGTCACATGGAACAAAAAATAAACAGCATAAAACGGCAATTAAACCCCTTGTACGTTAATGTTTTTTTAGCTCTACAATTTATTGATTCACACTGGGTACTCAAAATGTATTTGTAGTCATAATTTCATGAACAGTTCAATTAAATGTCAGCAGTCCTACTACTTCAAATTCTGGAAGTTCTGGAATTTTCCCAACCACATCTCCGTAAGCGCAGGCATACGAATATCCATCCTGAATCCTGTTGCCACTCCAAGACAGCCAGCCAAGATCAAAAGTCACATCTTGACAAATAATATCCACAGGGTGCGCCCTGTATACGTTATTAACAGTTATCAAAACCACCGCCCGCTTCTCCACCGGTTCGTAGAGTACTTTCCACAAAATAGCGGGTATGGGTAGTGATTTAACATCACCATCTATGTGCAGATACAATTCAACCTCTTCACCCGTTTCTTCATGAGTTAGAGTCGTGACTCCAAGTCGTCCAGCAAAAACTTGAATATCCTTGTCGTCGTATCCAACGAAGCTCTGGATTGCTTGAACTGATCTGAACCAGTTTTGAAGACCTGACCAAACTGGTACACTTGCGATACTTCTGAAGGGTGCAAATTGCTGCTTTCCCTGATAAAAGGAGTGGCCATCTGATAGCCCTTTCTCCTGAATGGACTGGCCGAAAGGAAACCCGCGAATATATTGTTCAGAATCTATAGGAAGTCCTAGCAAATTGTTAATATTCGCTCTCTGGTTGTCAATATCATAAGCAGCTCTAATGTCAAAATTATAATACTCCTCATCTACAGGGACATAATTAGGAATGACCAAGACAGAGGTGAGGTGTGTAACTGCTTTGGAGATGGTATAATTGAGGTATACTGGTAAACTATCCTCCTCATCATAGATCAGAGTAATAAGGGGAATAAAAGTATCTTCAATATCAAAGCCAATTTCCAAATCACGCTCCGAGTCAGTCTGTCTTACTCTATCAAAACGGTTTTCCAAGCATTGCACATTCTCTACCCTAACTTCTTGATTGTTGAGAACAAAACCAGAGTCACCACATTCAACTCTAGCTACAGTGCCTTCAATCGGATCTCCATTAATTGCTAGAGCTTCTGAGCATGCTAAAATAACCGTATCCCCAGTCTGGAGGACGCTAGAAGACTGATTGTTTGGATACAGATATTCCAAATTTTCATCGAGATATAGTGGCTGCCTATCGATCGATATTCTGCTTGTATCAAAAATACATGCTAAAAAATTGTTCAGTTATTAATTTAGGGGTTATTTCGATCGTACCTGTTCCCTCTTGACAAAGCACCAAAGAGGATGAGAGCAGAATTAGTAGACAAGTTACTGTCAGCATCTCGAAGGATCTGATGATAACTGTTACGAAACGCAGACTTTGTTAATATCTTATCATTGCATTTATTTATTGGCTACTTAAGGCCGGTTTATTATTGTCATGTTATCTTTAGCAAGAGATTTATTAGCATTTGCACTGGTCGTCATTAAAATTAATCTTCGGATTAAGTCCATCGAGACGCTTTTATTAGTTTTTTGACACAATTGCTTCCATGTAAGAACCGTTACATACTTAAATTTAAAGAGGACCGGCGCCGGCGTTCTGGTTTCTATTGTAAACCTGGAAATGCTTTATAAGGGGTACTCAAAAAATCAGTTTTCTGAAAATTTCTGAAAAAATATGAGGAAATAGAATTTTGAAATTCGGAGCAATGGTTAGTGCTATAAAGAGCTTTCTCTTAAATTTTTTTCTGATTTTTAATAACATCAGAGGTGTCCGTTCTTGGGGAGTTTTACATATCGTCGCTGAAAAGGCAAACAGGCGTAACTCCAAAAATAACGGTTTTGAGTTATGTCTATCACAAACACTGGTAAAGCTATCTGCATAAACTGGCAAAGTTTCATGAGATCAGCTCTTACGGTTGGGACGGTACTGACAATCTATCAGCGGGCGGATCTCCGATTGAGGTAATTTATGAAAAGTCAAAGTGGCGTAAGTCCAATTTTATAAAATAGTTGTGACCCTAGATATTTTAAATAGATTGATTCAGTAATTACTCTGTCACTAGAAACACCCCACTACACTGAAACACTTGATTTTTACTGCTGAAGTGCTGACACGTTTCGAACACAATGTGCTCATTATCAAAGCCGAAGCTATACTATCGTCCATACCATTGGCTCCGCTGACTTTTTAGATTTCAAGAAACTCTCGCAAGACTTAAGAATACTTTGTGTAAGAAGAGATGTTGATGGAAACGCCATATTATGGTTAAGAAAAACTGTCCGAATAATATTTCAAAGATACTCACTTGGTGCAAAACTATCGCACAATCACATTAAATCGCCACAACAGGTACCCAGAAAACTCAATATAAGTTTCGTGACCTTGTAGCTTCATGTAAAGGAAAGATCCAGTCATACAGTTACCTTCTGAACACAAGATTTTTTATAAATCTCTTCCGCATTAATATTCTGTTAATGTTTTAATTTTGTTAATTTCTTAAAAATTTTGTATTCTTTTGTAAATTTGATAATTAAATCTTCTTCTAAATTGCTTACTTGCTCTAAATTGTTATTTTTATGTAGATTGTGACATTCTGACCTTAAATTACAAACGGGCGTATCTCCTTTATTTGCCGATTATTTCGTTAAGGGAATTTATTTATCGAGATGGTAATATGCATTAGAAACTACTAAATATAATCTATGAGATGGCTCAATATTAACAACAATATTCTAAACCGTTATGGCAGAATGAGCGACGCAATGTATACAAAATCTTTAAATGCGTCTCCTGAAAAAATGAGTAAAACGGAGTTACGCCTGTTTGCCTTTTCAGCGACGATATTTTTGTACATTTTCTTCTGTCGTCGGCCTTTTTTTGCCAAATAATAATAAAATCGTAATCTCTGGTCTATTCCACAGAAAAAAGGGGTTGAATGTAGCTGGGGCGCACCGAATAAAATGATTCCAGTTGGTTTAGGGGGCGAAAATTTGTGACTAGCACTATGTTTTATCTACCTAATTAGTGAAAATTTTAGGAAGAAGAGTTCATATTACGATACGGCAGAAAATGTTTCCTAAAAAAACTATGGTCCTTCGAATGAAGTCTCGGAAAACATATTATTTAAAAGCCCATAGCTCCCTTAGGAATTATTTATCGCCACATGTCCATATGAACTTTTCTTTCTAAAATGATGTAAGAAACCATATTCTGAGTTTATTTTCACTAATTAGGTAGGTAAAATAAATCTTACAACAGAAATTTTCGCGCTCTAAACTAATCAAAGTCACTTTAATCGAAAAGGGTGCGTTTTAGCGACATTCAACAAGAGCCTCTTTTCTGGGTAGAATCGACCACCGATTAAGATTTTATTATTATTTTGTGAGAAAAATGACTACAACAAAAGGAAATGTAAAAAAATATGTAAGGCCCTCCAAGAATGCACGTCTGCAATGTTACTGATTATTTTATTCATTAAGTATTGAACCAATCCAAAGGAGCATTTAGCATACCAGTAATCCTGATTACAGTGATAAGACTACAACGTCAACTTGACATTACTTACTCAATACTTTAATTTATAAAATAATCTGCAAAATACGATTCGTAGTCTCTTGGTTGCCTTGTTGAGTCCTCATGGATGCACTACTTGTCAAATGGTAGATTTTTTTCGGCCAAAGAGGACTCGAGCGAGCTCTCGTCCTCTTTTTAGCCTAAAAAAATCTACCATTTTGACTCGTAGTTGACAGCCATTCGGACGTCAAAACCCGCGGCAATCAAGAGACTACTCGTCGTATTACTATTGATTATCTGGAAAAAATTGAGGAGAAAGTTTTTTATAACACTAGCGATTGTTCCAAATTTCAAAATTCTATTCTCAATATTTTTCGAGAAATTTAAAAAAAATTGACTTTTTGAGTAACTCTTTGAAGGGGCGTAATTCTCCTACAAAGCATTTCCGGACATATATGTCCATAGGAACGTTTCTTCCTAGAATGATGTAAAGGAATAACGTACAGGAGTTAGGACTATGAATTTAGGAACATCCTGTATGTAATGAAAAAACATCATAAATAACGTCGTAAATATCATTGACATGCTTTAATATCAGCTTCGAAAAAGGCTTAGGTAAAACGTAACTTATTATCAGGTAAGTCCGTGAGTCAGCTAATTGTTAATTTGCCAGTATAATGTTATTGTAACAACAAAACTTTTATCACAGATTTTATAAAACCATCCTTGAATTATTAACCTCCCCATAAACAATATAAATTAAAAAGCACAGCAGAGAAGCGGCTGGAACCTCCCCATCGCGTGGGTCTTTGATTTCCGTGTATAGGTAGTAGCCAGAAAAATTTTAGACCACTCGTCATTGTGACTAATTTCACCTGGAATTTCACACTTTCTGACATGTTTTAAACGAGAATGAGAGTTTTCATTATTTTCCGCCGAAATGTTAGGAACTATGAATAGATTTTTAGAACCAGAATTTAATCATCTTTCTAATAATGACATAGAAAATGAGGCCTTGTATTTAAAATTTTAAAGTTGATACGCCTATGGCACTTCCCGTGGACCAGTTGCTTCCAAAAGCCTTTCAGCCCTTCAACAGATCACCATGTACCAAATTTCAGTCAAATCGATTCAGTAGTTTATTATAAATTAGGCTTTTTCTTACCCAAAGGGCATTAATATGCGAATGAATTTTGTTTTATTTAAAGCCAGAATTTGAAGACCTTTCTGATGGTGACAATAAAGTTTTCAGAAACTTGTTTTTAGATGGCTGAAGTATAATTTTAAATTTGAAAATTGTATGCCAAAACAGCACTTGCAGTTTGTCGATTGCCTCCAAAAAATTTTAAGCTCTAACGACCAGCAATTCAGTGCCAGGTTAAATTATAATCACGATTAATTTTCCTAGAGACAATTGTTGATACAATCGTATCTATGAAAGTTTATCATGATCATCATTTAACCAGGCACTGAATTCTTGGGGGTTAGATGTGCAATACAATGTCCAGGTGCAAAATTTCAGCCAAATTGGTCCAGAGGTTTGGGCTGTATCGTGCTTTTAAAGTACAGTGAAACCTGTCCAAGACGGAATCGCAAGGGAATGGAAAAAATTTCCGTCAAAGGCAGGTTTCCGTCTTACCAAGGTTTTGAAAATGTTTTTTGAGAAAACTAAAGATACAATGAGAAAAGAAAAAATCGTTTATTTGCCCCACATATCTAACAATGTAAGTTGTTTTTTATTATTATTTAAGACGTAAGACGATTCCATTATTGTTTTTAATTCTAAAATGTTCCTCCTCATTGTTTCATTATCGGCTTCGCCTCGTTCTGCAATAAGCACCCGCGTAAGGAAATGATGTACTTTTCCCACTTGTTACATAAAATGTGTTTATCAATAAATTTTACGAGTTCTTACAAATCTTGTCGGCAAGTCACTTTATTCCCACGGCACAGCCCAAATTTCCACTATTCGAGCGGTAGGTCAGTTTTATTACACCCTCTCTTAAATCCCTTAACGGCATTATTTGTCACGTTTACTCGTTTACAAAAGAAATAGGTTTCCGCGTTTTAAAAGTTGCTAGAAAAATCCGTGTTATGCAGGTTTTCCTCCAAAATTGGTCCTCAAAATGCTTTCCGTTTCCGCGTTAGACAGGTTCCGGCTTATTCAGACATTTTTATATGTATTTCTTATGAGGAGGGTCGGGAATACCAAAAATTTCCGTAATATACAGGTTTCCGTCTAATCCAGTGTCCGGCTAATACAGTTTTGACTGTACGTTAAAAATCTATTTTTTTTTAAATTTTGGGCACTAAGAATTAATACATTTTTAGAAGCAGAATTTGAAGATCTTTCTTATGTTGACCTCAAAAATAGGGATTTGTAGTTATAGTCCATGTGCCATGACCGATATTGGTACCATTTTGGCGGACTAAATGCCACTTTTAGGGAATGTTCCTAGGTGTCCCCAGATGGCAAAAAACCATGATGGCCATCTCAGAAGAGTAGCTTTTAAAAATGGCGGGCGTTTAAAGATGGCGCCCTCGCACCTGTATAAAATCGCTCGTAACTCTGTAAATATTGGGACTATTTTCATTTTATTTTTTTTATTTGAAAGCCCTTAAAACGTAGGTTCATATCATATATCTACTTTAACATACAATTAATACACAAGAGCGCTAAAAAAAAATAATTCATTCAAATAAAGTTAACTTCTGGGTATTTAGTGAAATATCTCTAAGATGGCTCACTTTACGAAAATTTGTGTTCTTACCGAAAAAAAAGTACGTTAATTTGGCTTTACACTGGTGTCTCAATCGTAAAGATGGGATGATAAATAACGGCATAAATTAAAAATACTTTGCCGTGCGTTTTCGTTCATCATTGGCCCACTGCCTACTCGTTGGCGTTGAGGTAGTATAGTAATAACATAATTAACCCAAAATTTAGGTTTTTGGATGTTTTTTTCTCTAAATTGCGGAGTTTTTACTTTTGGTTATAGAGAAATTTAGATAGGTATTTTTCACCTCACTTTTTGCTTTTGCTTAATTAAGTGGCCTACCTAGTCAACATCACACACATTCTTAGGTACACACATAGAACGTTTTTAAATAATATAAATATAATAATTTTTGCGGAACTCCCATCAATGAAAACCAGTCGTATATTATTTTTAAATTGTTAATAATACAATATTAGGTAGGTATACCTAAATACGTAAAATGAATAGGTACCGTGTATTGTAGATATAATGACGTAACTCAACTAACGAATTAGGAATATCTAAATAGTTTGAAGTCAATTTCTTAGGGTTTGGTGGCCACCTTTGTGATTTAGTATCAATATTCTTGATATCATTTCGCAGCTATAATGTCTCTAGATGTTACACTGCTAACATTTTACTATCGAGGCGAGTTTGTGCCAGTTCTCTTAATTTTTGATCGGACCGCAATTCCATGGCCTTTCTTAAGATTTCCTTATTTCTGGTCCCTTTTTTATATTTCGTGTCCTTATCACAAAATATGCAGATTTTGTCATAAAGTCTTGCATTAATAGCCGCCGTAGGCTGTCTGGTAGATGATTGTCAGTGGCGTGCCGTCAGGGGGGCTAGGGGGGGCGACCGCCCCCCCCGCCCTTTAGGCTGTGCCGCCCTTTCCGCCCAAGCTAAAAAGGCTGTTCCTCAGAGCCGGTCGAATTCTGCCATTCTGATGTAATAAATAACTGAAGGTAAAGGTTTATTTCTCTACGAAGCATGTAGCTATTTAAGAGCTACACTATAATACAGTTGCTTGGGGGCGGGCGCCCCAAATAGAGAAGAAACTAAATAACTGTTTATAAATTTTGAACACGGCAGCTCGTGGCTACCTCGGCGGTATCGATTTTGCCTGTATTGGGGATTTGGAGCACCTTTTCCATAAATTGTCAGCGCCCTCAGATCGCAGACCTTTCTATTATTTGATATTTCATATTAAACAAAACCAAGTTACTCATAATTTCACGAAGACAGTCCTCATCTACAGATATAATGTCCGTCACTCAAGATTTAAAAAGGATGAAGGATGGTTAGGTAAGGAAAAGAATTGATCCTAGTAAAATTCAACGGTGCCAGTGATTGTGATTCCCAGAAGAAGTTTTAAGTTTAGTGCGCTATAATTTTGGCTATACAGGGTCTTACGAATATGGAGCAGTATCGATATCTCTGGGCTTAAGGAAGGTACAGTTGTAAGATTTGGCATTTACAGAAACTGACACATTCGGAATCTATTGAAATTATTGGCGACCATGGGGCACTTTCGGTTATACCGGAAGTAGGGTCCTACTTTTAAATTTTAAATAGCAACCCCCATTTTTCATTGCAGATTCGGATAGAGGAAGAAAAATTAAGCTTAAAACACCTACATGTAACTTGTTTGCGCCAGCCGCCTAGGCTTTATTAACGTTTTTAGAGAAAAGTTCCGCAAAACAGTGCTATGTAAAAATGATCATAACTTGTAAACCGCGGGCGATAAAAATAAAAATGACACACCGTTGTAAAGCGGAAGGACTGTTTTACATTATGATTGCCAAAAATCCTAAGAAAACTAATTGAAAGTTGATTTCGAGAAACTGCAATTCTGGAAATTTCAAACCCGAATAACATTTTTTTCTTAAATGGCAGCATACAAGTTTTTCTGCATGGATGGGTGCAGAATTTTATTCTCTTTTCAACGGTGCCCATAAAGTGTCAAAAAAGGAAACGATTAAAATCGCTGTTTTTTCCATAAGAAGAAAATGTCATTCGGCTTTTAAATTTCCAACATTTCAATTTCTTTAAATCGACTTTGAATCAGCTTTCATATGACTTTTTGGCAAGCATAATGTAAAACAGTCTTTCTACTTTACAATGGTGTGTCATTTTTATTTTTATCGCCCGCGGTTTACAAGTTATGACCATTTTTACATAGCACTGTTTTGCTGAACTTTTCTCTAAAAACGTTAATAAAATCTAGGCGGCTGGTGCAAACAAGTTACTTGTTATGTGTTTTAGGTTTAGGTTTTCTTCCTCTGTCCGAATCTGTAATGAAAAATGGGGGTTGCCATTTAAAATTTTAAAGTTGGACCCTACTTCCGGTATAACCGGAAGTACCCCATCGTCGCCAATAATTTCAATAGACTCCGAATGTGTCAATTTCTGTAAATGCTAACTCTTAGAACTGTACCTTGCTTATGTACAGAGATATCGATACTGCTCCATATTCGTAATACACCCTGTATAGTTTGGCACTATTATCAATTGAAGCGGACTTGGTAAAAAATATTGACCTGAATGCGGTTTTAGACCGATTTAAAGGATTAAAAATGCGAAGAATGGCTTTGTAATAATTGTTCATTAAAATGTGTAGTACCTAAATGTAGATAATAATAATAAAAAATAAATTGCATTACCAATATTTTGCGCCCCAAGAATGCCTCGCCCCCCCCGCCCCTAAGGGCACGGCACGCCACTGATGATTGTCTTTGTCCATTACTAGCTTCCTGAGCATCACTGCTTGTAGACTGGATTTGACTTTGAATATTGATTAATGTCTTCTTATGCGTAAAATTACTGCGACAAGTTCGATGGTAACAAACTTCTTCAAGAGAACGAGGTTCACGACCAAATTTCGTTAAGTTCTCAAATTTTCGAACAACCGCCTCGTCGTATAAAACAAGCCAAGAGCTTTGGTTTTTCACAATACCTACTCAAAGGTTCTTCGGTAAATTTTCCGTAGATTAAACACTTCATTTTCACTGCAAATAGTACCTACATCCAACAAAACTAATACAACTGATCGGGTTTGTGTCTGGAAATTCGGCACCTGTTTTAATAAGATTACCGAGAACCGAGAATTTGAAATGATATAGGAAGAACATTTCCCAATAATCCGCCGCAAAAAACAAAACAGAACCCGTAACGTCTCTAGCGAATTAATATAACGCCCTTCTTGAATCAATTACATTTTTAACAATTTTGCTAAATAATAAATTGAATTTATTTTTGTGGGAACCTGCAAAAGGTTCATAAGGTGACGTACCTTTAATTCGAATAACGGGAATAGCTGAAAACACTATACATACATACCTACCTATATTTAGTATAATTATTTATTTTCTTTCGCAATGTATCAGTGTACTTATTTACTCATTGAATCTGCGTTGGATGTGTGGGGTGTCAGAACGTACTTTCACTCATTTTTATTTACTGTCGCTATTTCTGGTTCAATATGCATAGTTCAGATACCAATATAAAGCCCAATTAACGTGCTTTCTTTTCGGTAAGGACCAAAATTTCCGTAAAGTGAGCCATCTTAGAGATATTTCACTAAATACCCAGAAGTTAGCTTTATTTGAATGAATTATTTTTTTTAGCGCTCTTGTGTATTAATTGTATGTTAAAGTAGATATATCATATGACCCTACGTTCCATCTTTAAACGCCCGCCATTTTTTAAAGCTACTCTTCTGAGATGGCCATCATGGTTTTTTGCCATCTGGGGGCCTCTAGAAACATTCCCTGAAAACGGCATTTAGTCCGCCAAGATGGTACCAAAATGATGATTTTCAGCCCATGGCACATGGACTAACTGGCCCTTTTGCCACTAAAATGACATTTTTCGAAAAAATGGCACTAAGGTTTTCAGTTTGAAAAAAAATCAGTTTACAAATCTGCTACCGATGTGACCCAAATTCTAATCAGCACCTAGAAATCTCCCACTGAATATGTGTGCCAAATTTCATCTTGATACGTTCAGTAGTTTGAGCTGCAGCGTGATCACAGACAGACACACACAGACAGAAATTTTTTCAAAAACCACTTTTTTGGCTCCGTAAAGATAACGTAAAGGTAACGTAAAGATTTCATGTTTTTGGCGATTCGATTTTTTTGAATTTTCCGATCGATTCCAGTAACTGCCTCGCGAGCGTAGAAGTTAAAAATGGGAGGTTACTGCAATCACTAAAACTTTCTAACTTTGTAATAGAATGAAGTAAGGAACCGTCCCATAAACTTGTTTACGGTATTTTGATGTCTTCTGTCACAAATTTTGGAACCCTCTGAACCATTGAAAAACGGGTTTTTTTCGAAAAGGGTGCATCCTATCGATGTTAAACAAGGGTACCATTTTTACGTAGAAGACTTTAAATTTTCAGATGCTCTTGTCAAATTTGAGAAAAAACGACTTACAAAGTTCAGCATTAAAGACTTACTAAAGGTATCCAATTTCACGTTGCTATCTTTAACCGTTTTGAAGACGTTGAGAAAAAAACACTTTCGAAGTGATCCTTTTAAGGAGCCCTAGCTCCCTTAGGAAGCATTTTTCGACAGATGTTCATCAGGAACTTCTTTTATATTTTTCATAGAAGAATCTGCTAGTACAGTTTGGCCGTCTAATTTCGTTACTGAGCATTATTAAGTACTTAGTAGGCAATAAAATATTCTTAATTTTTAACCCTTGTAAGACGCAACTAGGTATTAATTTTTTTTCATGAGTGCAACAATAGGTGCTTTCCAATTACCCGTATTATCTAATGAGCCTCAGTTAATCTCGGCAATTTGATTGGTTCATTTGAATAGTAAGATTAACTGAGGCTCGTCAGATAAATGTGTATGGAAAGCGCCTAATGTTCGAAACTCCTCCGAAATTTAATATTTATTTAAACAGCACTGTTAGAGAACTTTAACGCTCTCCACTGGAAACATGGGCAATTGAGCATAATTATGATAAATGAGAACGGACCTCGGAGACAAACTCGGAATCAACTCCGCGACCCTCAAATTGCCAGGCGTGACAAACGTGGCAGCTCTAACGAATCAAGAATTTAAATTTATTTATTTAAACTCCACTCAGAATGGTATCATAGAAATGCGGATTAAGGGGACTACACACGCTATTTCATCAATGTCGTTCCAAACGTTATTTCATGATTGACGAAAAATTTAACGAGTGCAGGACCGTCATTTTGCAGGAGTGATGCTGGGGCTTTCATTCTGTATAAAACCTAGGCTTTTATACCTTGTCAACAAAGTCTAAGTAATTCATAATGAAATTAAAATACAAGATCCTTCACAAATTGCTGATTTATTCAACAACTTCTTTATTCAGAGAGACTCAATTAGTAATACTCAATCGGTTGAATGTGGGGTGTTTCCCCAACCACTAGAAATCTCGAAAGTTGTGCCATTACACAAAAGGGGCAAGAAGGAAAGCTTGCAAAACTATAGACACATTGCAATTACATCAGTTTGCTCTAAAATTTTTGAATATGCAATGCTAGACAGGCTGAACCATTATTTGAACAAATCTAACATGTTGAGCCCATCTCAAGCTTCAGCACGATCTTCTCCTCAGCAGATTGAACAATTACGGTATTCGAGGCAATTTACTTAATTAGTTTTCCTCCTATTTAAGCAACAGATCTCAGTACGTGGAAATAAGTTCTATACATGAACACTCACTAAAAAAACACAATTAGTGGATACAGGAGTACCGCAGGGATCCATAATTGGCCCTGTGCTTTTTTCTTTGTTCATAAATTCCCTTCCTGCGGCACTGGTGGATAAGTACACTGGCGTACGGATCATTATTTATGCTTACGACACCTCGCTGTTAATACCAAATAGTATAGTTAATGGTCAAGAGAAAATAAATTCGATTTTAAAATTTATCTCGCAATGGTTTGCCTTTAATGGGTTGCTTCTAAATCCGTCTAAAACTAAATACATCCACTTTCACACATATTCTAAGGTAATTGAAAAATTTTTAACTATAGATGAAGAGCCTCTTGAGTCTGACAGTTCGACAAAGTTTCTGGGTGTTGAGATGCAAGAGACTTTACGATGGGACACTCATTGTGAGGAGATTGTTCAGAGAGTAAGCAAGGCATATTACCAAATTCGCAGCTTAGTGACCTTTGTTGACTTTCATATTCTGTTGTCTTTCTATTACGCAAATGTGTCTGCACATCTGCGTTATGCGTTGATATTGTGGGGTTCTTCTCCGGCAGCCGTAAATGTTTTTAAATCACAAAAACGAGTCATAAGGGCTATGTTCAATCTAGGGTTTCGCACAATACCAAGACTGGTCTTGGTCTTGGTCTTGAATTCGAGACATGACCAAAACCAATACCATATGAGGAAAACCAAGACCGAGACCAAGACTGAGGCCTCAATACCAAGACTATTGAGTCAAGAGTCTTGTGAAAGTCTTGGTCTTGGTAATTTTTCTACCTTAATCCAATCTCAGTTATTTGTTAGTTATTACTTAATATTGGAAACGCTCTAAATTTAATTTAATCAAAAGTGCATTCTCTAGTTTTCTAATCTCGAATTTAAGACTTTATTATTTCATGCACTTATATGTACCTACTTAATATCTACAAGTTTTCTACGGATGTTCGTGAAATAATCTTATAATCTTATATTATTATATTTGAATAGAGAATTCGATTTCTTTGCTAGTAAGTGAAAAAGCAAAATATTCACCACGGTAGAGAAGACTATTTTAGCCCTCGCGTCTAGTAACCCTCAGTGTTTCGCACCTCGGGGTTACAATCTTGCCGCTTGGGCTAAAATAGTTCTTATCTACCTTGGTCAATAATATACTATTATTTACTGCATAACTCACCGGAAACAAAGTGATATCGGTACCTTAAAAGTTTTCTGGTTTGAGAAAATTGTTGTCGACATCAACCATCGCACTCATTAACAATCACGCTCGGATTAAAGAAATGCCGTCAATATTGTCGAAAACCACCAAATTCCCATCGTGTAGTCGCTTGCGACTCCGGCTAAATTTAAAATATACTTTTACTGTATGTAGCAGGAATCCCTCGAAGGTGCTATAAGAGTGAAATCGACCCGGAGTGTGAGCAGTTATCACTCGCTCTTCTTTACATTATTATTATATCTTTGTAGTTTGTGTTTTTTTTTAACAGCAAAAATGGTTCGTTTCCTGTGGTGATGGATGGATGAACGTTTAATTTTTGATCTGTTTCAGACCGAGGTTGTAATAGATGATGATCAACTTAACTGTAAGTAAAATACCTAATTAGACTAGGAGCTTAGTTTTTTATAAACCTATTTTTCAAGAACTTATTGCTTAGTGCATTTTGTACTGTAAGCACTTCCCTATCTAAATATTTTTGTAAAATTTGCTCCTCGCCCTTTACGCTAAATATGTTTATGCTCAATTTTCTCGTGCAAATTGAGTTCATTCCTTTTCTTTTATCCTACCTTCTAAGTCAGCATCATCTTCATAGCCGCTTAGCCCTCAAATAAATAAGTTTCCTGTTTATTTTTCCAAGTACAAGAGACTGAAATGAAATTCCAGCAATAGAAATAATACGCCCAACAAATCACACAAAGGTGTACCTAAATTTCGCTATTTTTCCATCATCACAGTAATCGTTTTATTTTTATAAACCATCTGGCGCCTAGATTCCACGATGACTCAAATAATTCTTTTATTATTTCCATTTCTAATTTTAACCGCATTCTCGCTCCCCAGTGCTCAGGAGGGCCTTCTCCATGTTCGATTCGAGCAAGAAGGGCAGCATTGAAAAAGAAAAAGTTAAAACCATTTTAACCACCCTAGGACACACTTATGACGAGAGCGAACTCGAAGTCCTGCTGCAACAAGAAGATCCCGAAGGTAATGATTGATTTCCCTCCAAAGAATACGTTTCAATCAGACGATAAATATTTGATGATGAATGTCTTGAAGGGGCGTTCATGTTTACGACTGAAGATCGATTTAACGTACAAAAGATCACGTGAACAAATTATGCGATGAGCGGGAGTTTATGATGATGGCTTTATAAAGAGCGGAAAATTTTTTAATAATTAGTAGGTACAAAAATAGCCGTTTGTGTCTTCCCACAACAAATTCGTTGTATTAATCAGGATGTTGTTAGGTAGGTAAGTACACTCGCCCGCAAAAGTTTTAAGCGGGCAGGTATAGGTAAATGTTTCCGCGCGCCCACCTCTAAATTTATCGATTGGTTACCCTTAAATTTTTTTCATTTTTGTTATTCCCATCAGGTCTCCTAGATATGTCAGATCGTAATAAATATTTATTGTAAGTAATTAATCAAAATTGAATGTTTAACACTGAAACGCTTTATGAAAATGTTCAAAGGAGTGTTTTCAGTGTAATCGTGTCTTTGATTGTTTATTAGATAATCATTTTCGGTTACATGGTCGTAAATGAATTTTTAATGAATTTATAAAAGAATTAAAATTGGTCCGGAAGAGAACAAAAATGTTGATCTCTTTCATTAGTCCAGTCATATTAGACAAAAAAAGGGCTTGACCCGGGACTAAGTCCTAACAGGCTGCAACCACGATAGATAGACCACAAATAGGCTCCAGTATCTGGGAAAACTTTGTACCCGTTTGTACCTCCGGGCATGAAAAGTTATTGGTAATTTTAAGAATGAAGAACTCGTTTTTTCCGTTTTTTCGTAAATATCTCGAAAACTAAGCAAGATATGTTAATAAAGTATACTTACCTTTTCTGTAGAGTACTAAATTCTCTATAAGAGCGGTCTGAACAACTATAGTCGCTAAGTCAGTCGTTTAGGTTGTACGCGCCATCAAACTCTGACATCCGGGACTCGGAAACGTCAAATTTCGTAGATTTTACAACGCCTCTTAAAAATGCGTGTACAGCCATTTGCTGTAGCACTAAAATTTTGAAAAAAATCACATATCATCTGAGGACATTGAAGAATGTTTTTCATGGCGCAATTAATATCCCAAACGTTTTTAGTTTATTTTGCAGATACGCGAATAGCAAAATTAAAAATTTTTCTTGGGTCAACTTCCATTGCTGTTTAAGGGTGTTAGAATTCACTTGAGGCAATTTTAATCAAAACGCGTCATATTATATACGAAATTTACAATAAAAAAGGACTCTTTCATTTTTTTTGTACAACGAACGCATACTTCCTTATTGAGGGCGCCAAACTTCGGTTTTTATTGAATAAAACAGGAACCGTTTGGGTTACAGCAATGAGTTTTTGCATGTTAACAGCCAAAAGCAGATTTTAACAGGAGCGTTCGAAACAGGGGGGCCTCTGGCTTTTTTCCCATAATAATATGGTTGTCTGACTAAAATCACATAAAAAGGTCCCTCTTGTTGTTACTCCGTAGGGTCAACCGTTTTCGAGAAAAGCGGATTCAAAATTTTTGGGCATTTCCCAAAATATTAAACCTGCAAAATGACGTTTCGTTTGGGGTTTGGGACCATCATCAGGTTTTCTACCTTTAATCGCGAACGCTGCCTCAACGCTTGAAGATGGATCAAAAAATGAAAAGATCTACAAAAAAATCCAGAACGGCACATAGCTAATGGGTAGCCCACCGTGATCGTTTTTGTGTTTAAATTTTTGAGGAGAATTGTAGATCTTTTCGTTATTGACATTTTTATTTCATTAAGCCTTTAGGCAGCGAAACCGAAATAGAAAACAATCTGTTATTAGTTAATTATGTAACAAGCGAGAAAAATACATCATTTCCTTGCAGAACGAGGAGAAGCCGACATTCAAAAACTTTAATTGGCGAAATATTTTTAAAAAAATTGGTATTTTTTCATAACCTGCATGAAAGGTTTAGTCATTTATTATGGTGATTGAAAAAAATTTACGAAATTCTCTTTCGGTTAATAATTAAATCACTTTTCCCACTAGTGTGCAATGCAAATGAATACATTTGACGTAGTGTAATTCACATTTCGCACTAGTGCGGAAATATGTTGCATTTCCTAACTGAAATTAGTCGGAAAAATAGCAATTTTCGCACAGGATTTTGAAAAAACAATTTAGCCAACATCGGGCTTATTACGGTTAATCTCAATCATTGGAAATTTTCTAATAATTAGAGAATTGGTATGGATATAATTATTATCTCAATAATTGGAATTATTGGAATTATTTGCTATATATCTGCAAAGGGCAGATTGGCTTTCTAATTAGGCAAAATGGAGCAAACATTTTTTTGGAGTTTTAAATAAAAATAAACTGGAAATGTTAAATTTAATTTAATTATGCAGGGTTGTATAAAACATTTAATGTAGTTCTAATAAGATAAATACTTAAAAATTCTATAACAACAAATTGTTGACAGCAATGATCGTTTATATCATCATAATGGACTACTTAGGGTTAGGTTCATTAGTATTAAAAGTTTTATTTTATACAACCGGCCCTTGAAGGGATAATTAATTTAGGGGTAGTACCTAACCAATTAAAGACAGCACACTGAAAACACTCCATAGAACATTTTCACATAATTGTTTCCTTAGCAAAAATTGAATTTTGATCAATTTGTTAAAATAAATGTTTAAAAATAACGAATGCACCGGTTAAGTCGTGTTGTCCGCTAAGCAGGAAGCGGTGAGAGTAGCAATCGATAAATTTAGAGGTGGGCGCGCGGAAACATTTACCTACCTGTCCGCTTAAAACTTTTGCGGGCCAGTGTACCTACAATGTAGAACATATCCAACTCACAGATAAGGCTGTTATGCCCCTTTTAAATAACGAATCGAGAACCTACAGAAATCTGAAAAAATAGACAGCAGAGAAGCGGCTGGAACCTCCCGACCGCGTCGATCTTTGATTTTCGTGTGATTTTCAATTTAAGGATATACCTGCTTTTCTTATCAAATTTGTGTCAATTTTCGTCGACAAAGTGAGGAAAAAATAACGAAAATTATAAAAATGGAACTTTTGGTGGCATGAATAATGGTTATGAAATGTTTGCATAAAAAAATTTCAGCTAAAACGGGGATCATAAAAACATTCTGTATATAAATTGTCGGGTAGTACAAATTTAGAAACTCATTTTTTGAAAAGTCGGTTTCTTAGTTTTTTATAACTTAGAGGCAGTCACTGAACAAAACCGATAAAAATCAAGACTTAACAGCTGTAGATATCGTCCTAAAATAAAATCCCACTGAATCGACAATAAAACCACTTTGATTTATCGCAGAGGTGTTATCACCTCAATGAGGCACGACGCCAAGAAAAATACGATAAATCCTTCCCACACCTTTAAAATTTTTCAGGATCTGGTCAGTTGAACTTCGATTCCTTTGCCAAAGTTGCAGCGCATTTCCTGGAAAACGAGGACGAGGAGGCCCTCCAGAAAGAACTTAAAGAAGCCTTCAGACTTTACGACAAACAAGGTGAAACGCCGAACCCCAATTTTGGCTTATACAGGGTTCCAATTAAAAGGAGCCACCCCGATTATTTCGTAAACCAAATAAAATATGAAAATTCATGCTTGGCGAAATTCCAAAACTCACCCCCTAACCCCGACCTACCCCCACTTCAAAATTTTAAATGACAACCCCCCACTTGTGATACATCATATTTTGAAAGCTAATTTCTTTGCCAATCTAACGCTGTAACAATTTTTGGATATTTGTTCAACTCTAGCACCCTCTATGGTCACATTTTAAATTACCTTAGGGCCCTTTGTGATATATTATTTGAAAGAGTTTGAAATTCTCTGTAAACTGATGCAAGAATTTTTGAAATCCACCCACTGGTTCAAAAGTTACATTGAAAGACATGAGCTGATGGTTCTGGGGCTAGAAATCCTTCAACTTTAGGCTGTAACTTTTGAACGAATGGATGGATTTTAAAAATTCTGCATTAGTTGACAGATAATTTCAACCCATTGAAGTGGGGGTTAGGGGGTGAGTTTTGAAATTTCGCCAAGCATGGATTTAAGTGTCCCCCTCCAAATAAAAATCGACCTGTCCGAGCGAATTCTCATATTTTATTTGGTGTGCCTCCTTTTCATTGGAACACCCTGTATGTTAAAATTTCAGGCAACGGATACATCCCAACTTCCAGTTTGAGGGAGATTTTGCGAGCCCTGGATGATCAGCTCACGAATGACCAACTGAATGAAATGATTGCCGAGATTGACACCGACTCTTCCGGTACCGTAGATTTTGAAGGTATTTCGCGTTCAGGAATTCCAGCTTTAAACGATTTTTTTTGCAGAATTTATGGAGATGATGACTGGCGATTAAAGAAATATTTGTTAACACAACAAAACGGTTCCTAATAAATCCTACGCTTTAACTAGATAAAATTAAAATTTATTTTTAGCCAAAGCTCTTAACGTTAATTCCGTTAATTACATCGTCTATTACTGAAAGTCTGAAAGTGTAAAACGGGAGTCTATTTTTGTCGTAGTGACAAGCATGCACTACTTATTGCACTAATTTTGTCTGTTGTTGGAAAACTTTTCTAAACTGGGACGAAGTTCTTTAGTTCTCAGTTTAATTAGAAGTGAAAAACAATCGTAGGTATTAAAAAATGCGCAGCTACGAAAGCAGCTAGAACCTCCCCATTTGGTGAATGATCCAATTATCACTTATAAATTTCAATCTACTGTGCCAAGGGGTTTCTGGAGTTTTTCAGTTTTTGTAGAAAGGGCACTAAGTTTGGTTGTATTTGTGGAAACAAAATTTGAAGACCTTTCATTCATGTGCCGCTAAAAACAAAAAATGGTGGTCATTTTTAAAATTTCATGAAAAAAAGGTACTTGTCGTTGGCCGATTGCCACCAAAGTCAAGCAAATTTTCGTAGTACCTAAATTTTACTAAGTTTGATCACATTTTTGGAAACAAAATTTGAAGATTCATGTGCTGATAAAGAAAATGGGAGTTCATTATTGAAATGTGGATTAGTAATTCACGTAGTTCAGCTTTGAACGCAGACTTCTGATATTATGAATGCGAATAGGTAATTTATCATAAAAAAAATTTTTTAACTTCGTTGAACTCCAGCCCCCTCTACGTACCAATTTTGAATTACGTGATACATCATTTGAAAGGGCTTGAAATTCTCTGTAAACTGATGCAAGAATTTTTCAAATCCATCCACTCGTTCAAAAGTTACATTGAAAAACATTAGCTGGTTCTGGGTCTAGAAATCCTTCAAGTTTAGGCTGTAACTTTTGAACGACTGGATTGATGGATTAAAAAAATTCTTGCATCAGTTTACAGATAATTTCGAACTCTTTCAAATGATATATCACAAAGGGCCCTAACGTAGTTCAAAAATCGACCGTAGAGGGCGCTGGAGTGAAACGAAAGTCATAAATTTTCACAAAATTGAATTTGCAACGAAATTGGTATTGTCATTTAAAATGTTGAAGAGGGGGTGGTGGGTGGAGGGGGTGCGTTGGAAAATTTTGCCACGCACGGATTTAACAAAAATCTACCCGTTTCAGCGTTCTTCCCTCAAATCACTGTTCCAGGAGTTATTCAGGATGTTTCGTTTTTAATGGTACACTCTGTATACACAGACACATTTCAAAAACCAATCTTTATAGATCTGGTTTTATCTCGAATTCGAAAATTTTATCGCAAAGAAAGAATACGACAGAAATTCTACCCCAAACTTTATGGCCGCACTGTCGTAATTCTAACAAGAATAAAAATCGCGTGTGGCTAGTAACATTTTTAATTGCTTGCATGATTAAAAATTACCCTCGCGTTACAGTTATTTCTCCACAAACATAATTACTCACTAGTAATTATTCTCGTTAATAATTCATGCAAACGCATTTTCCATCAGGATGTAGCTGATGCAGTTCGCCTCTTGGTTCAAACATACAGCGATATTTGCGGTCAAAGTTTTAAAACTTTGAACGAGCTCTCCTAATTACAGGATCGCCATTTGAATCCTATAAAGTAAATCACTACAGAACCATCCTTAATACATGCAAAACTGTGCAACTATTTTGTCTATCTCTATCGGGCGGGGCCAAAGAAAACTGGTCACTTATATTTTCCCTGTACTACGGAAGGGTAGAAGTGACACATTTTTCTCTTTTTTTGTCCAAATTATCACAAAAAATGTGTAAAATTCGGAAGAAAAAGCTGTTAGTTCACACAAAAACTGTAAATTTACACTTGCAGCACCCACTCACGTCCAATTAGTCGGTTAGTCCAGTCACGTCACGTATCGTACCCATAGTCCGTTCCGCGCGTTGGTCGCTGTTTGGCGGGAATTTTAAATTTTTTTAAGTAAATTGACAGTTTTTGTGTAAATTGACAGTTTTTTTTTGTAAATTTACAGTTTTTGTGTAAATTGACAGTTTCTTCTTACGAAATTTACACATTTTTTGTGGTAATTTGGAAATAAAAATAGAGAAAAATGTGGCACTTCTACGCTTCCGTACTGTAGCTACCCTAGCTTCATTAGTTTTTGAGCGATTCTTTTCATTCTACTATAGGACGTAGCTGAGGGTTGGGGCTGTCGATGGCACTGATTAGATTTTAAATCGAACCATCCTTGTCTTTATTCTTAAGAATTTTTATTTATCACCATTACTTAGGGCAATTGAATTTCGTTGTCCACAGTGGCGCGTTTAGACAGGGTTGAAGTCCATCTTTTTCTCTTTCCAAAATGTCCTTCCAAATAAAAATTAATGTATCCACTAATTATTTGTGAATTTTCTTTCCACGCCAAAACTTGCATAATTTACAACTAAAGGTAGAGTGATGATGGAGACCATTTTCGTTTAAGGTCTATATGCAATCTAAGGTGTAAACTGCTTAATTTACAACTCAAATCAGCCCTTAGAGAGTATAGGCTTGCATAATTTACAATTTAAACAAAAATGTTCACCGATTTTCCATTGTCGCTACGCATTTAATTGCAAATTAATTAATGCAGTTTGTGGTGCTGGAAAAAAAATTACAAAAAAATTAAGGGATTTATTAATTTTCATTCATTTGGGAAAGTGAAAAAGACAGGCCTCACTCAATGCTGCCTAAGTACCTGCCACTGTTATATGTCAATCGGGAAGAAAACCCCATTGGCCTAAATAATGATAGTCTTAAATAAAAGTTCTTAAGAAGGGCAAGGATGGTGCCATCTAAAATCTAATAAATAGTTTGGAGAGTCCCAACCCTCAGCTACCCTCTGCGAATAAGACTGCAAAATGTAGCTCAAAAATTAACGAAGATACGTACATGAAAAACTTAAGTGGCCGGTTTTTTTGACCCCCCGTTACTTTTAAGAGTAGTATCGGGTGGTCGCAAATTATTGTCCCCAAATATGGCAACGTTGTACAAAAATCTGTCGGCTTTTGCGCTTGAAAGTAAGTAAAACCCATCAGACTTTTCTGCATGTGAGGACAATTTACTACCACCTTGCAAATGCAAAAAAATTCCAGGCAGCTAAATTCTATAACTATGGTAGCACTATCTATATTCTAATATTGGCAATCATAGAACCAGATTTACCTGGCTGAGACTTCTATAGCTACTTGCGCTTCCGGTTCGCGCCTGCGAACAAAACAACAAAACAACATGAGAAAACCAAATAAGTAGGTAATCGTAGAAAACTGAATAAATGTGCGTGAGATCGCAATCGAAGTAGATTTAGATTTTAAGGATTAATTTATGGGGCGTAGTTGCAGGTTTCTTGCGTGCTTTTAATCGTCACGTTTTTAGGAATTGCGTAGTTCCTTTATATCTTGAAAATCGTTGATCCTACGGAAATTTTTCACGTGACCAAACTGCATTAAAATGGGCATTTACTCGAATTTTAATTCCAAAAGAATTTTAAAATATCCTCAGAACGGTTTTTTTCTTTAAGCGGACGTGGAAATATTTAGAAGGTAATAATGGTTTTTGTGTGGAGATGTATTTCACGCACTGTTCAACATAATATCAAAAAATGAAGGTTTCCAAATTTGTAGGTCTCTCTCTGCAAAATTTGACAATGACAGATTTTTGCATTACTTTTGCCTACCGGGCTTTGTCAAATTTTGACTCCATATTGTCTATCTCTTTTAATTGGAAACCCTAATTTCAACCCTATGAGAAATGCCCGAATGAAAATGGCAATCATGTTGAAATTTCTTGTTTATGACATCTCGCAAATGATAAAAGATGAGAAATTTTATTAAATTAGAAAAAGTTGTATTTTTCAGTGTCGCTTAAGAATCTGAAGAGAAATCCAAGATGTCTAGATTGGTTACTGAAATTGAAATATCCTGAAAAGGCTGAAAATTGACAACGTGTTGTAACTTGGTTACTAATCGGCAGATCATTAAGAAATTTGGTTCAGTTACATTATACCTTGCACAAAGGACAAAGTGAGACGACGAAAACTTTTCTAAGCCTTCTAGATTAAAATTTTGCAGTTTTTTCGGTATATTTCTGGCATTGAGCAAGGTATTTTGCATTTCTTTTCCGATTCTTAATCTACACTGACAAACACTTTTTTTCTAATTTCATAAAATTTCGTATTTTTTACCGCAAGATGTCAATTTTTGAAAAATAAAAATTGCCGCCATTTAGCCTATGTTTATGGCAGACTTCCGTTTTAATATCCTCCAGCATGAAAATCGCTATAAAATTGCTAAACTTTACTAACTTTGCTGAAATGACATACCAAAAATGTTCACTGCCTCCCGGACAAAACAATTTATAGTCCAGTCGTATTAGAAAAAAAAATGCAGCAGAGAAGCGGCTGGAACCTCCCCAACGCATGGGTCTTTGATTTCCGTGACTTGTGTTTAAGATTTTAAAGTTGATATGCCTAAATGACACTTCCCGTGGACCAATTGCTCCCAAAAGTCTTTCAGCTCTTCAATGGGTTACCTAACCTCCATGTACCAAATTTCGGACAAATCGCTCCAGTAGTTTGGGGCTATAACGTGGTTTCAGTGTTATTACAAAATTTCGATTTTTCTACCCAAAGGGTACTAAATGCGAATAAATTTTATCTCATTTAAAACCAGAATTTGAAGACCTTTCTGATGATAACAATAAATCTTTCAAAAAGTTGTTTTTGATGGGTGAATGAGAGAATAATTTTAAGTTTCGAAATTGGTGTGCCAAAACGGCACTTTCCGTGGGCCGATTGAATCCAAAATTTGTTCAACTCTTCGACGTGTAATACAATCTCCATGTGCAAAATTTCAGACCAATCGGTTGCGGGGCTTGGGCTGTACCGCGATTTTAAAGTCCGAAAATAATCAATTTTTTTTTTATTTTTAGTCAAAAGGGCACTAAGAATGAATACATTTCTAGACGCAGAATTTGAAGGTCTTTCTTATGATGACGTGAAAAATGGGGGTTTACATTTAAAATTTAAAAGTTGATGTGCCAAAATGGCACTTCTGGTTGCACGATTGGCTCCAAAAGCTTTTCAGATCTAAGTTGGGTTATCACATGCACACGTACCAAATTTCAGCCAAATCGGCCGAGTAGTTTGGGCTGTGGCGTGTTTACGAACGTACGTACGTACGTACATACATACAGACACATTTTAAAAACCACTTTTTTGGGTTCCTGAGACCTCAAAACGTATAGATCCGGTCTTATCTCGAATTCGAAAATTTTAGTGATTGCAGTAACCTCCCTTTTTTTTAAATGTTGAAGTGGAGTGGGGAGGTTAAAAGGCAGCAGAGAAGCGGCTGGAACCTCCCCAACGCGTGGGTCTTTGATTTCCGTGACTTGTGTTTAAGATTTTAAAGTTAATATGCCTAAATGGCACTTCCCGTTAACCAATTGCTCCCAAAAGCCTTTCAGCTCTTCAACGGGTCACCTGACCTCCATGTACCAAATTTCAGACAAATCCTTCCAGTAGTTTGGGCTATAACGTGGTTTCAGTGTTATTTCAAAATAATAAATGCGAATAAATTTTATCTCATTTAAAACCAGAATTCGAAGACCCTTCTGATGGTGGCAATAAATCTTTCAAAAATTTGTTTTGGATGGGTAAATGAGAGAATACTTTAAATTTGGAAATTGGTGTGCCAAAACGGCACTTTCCGTAGGTCGATTGAATCCAACATTTGTTCAGCTCTTCGACGTGTCATACAATCCCCATGTGCAAAATTTTAGCCAAATCGGTTCAGGGGCTTGGGCTGTACCGCGATTTTAAAGTCCGATAAAAATCTCGATATTTTTAGTTTTTGGTCAAAAGGGCACTCACAGTGAATACATCTTTGGAAGCAGAATCTGAAGGCCTTTCTTATTGTGACGTGAAAAATGGGGGTTTACATTTAAAATTTAAAAGTTGATGTGCCAAAACGGCATTTCTGGTTGCACGATTGGCTCCAAAAGCTTTTCAGATCTAAGTTGGGTTATCACATGCACACGTACCAAATTTCAGCCAAATCGGTCGAGTAGTTTGGGCTGTGGCGTGTTTACGAACGAACGAACGTACGTACGAACGTACATACATACAGACACATTTTAAAAACCACTTTTTTGGGTTCCTGAGACCTCAAAACGTACAGATCCGGTCTTATCTCGAATTCGAAAATTTTAGTGATTGCAGTAACCTCCCTTTTTTTTTAAATGGTGAAGTGGAGTGGGGAGGTTAAAAAATGTGGAAATGAATAAAAGACAATGGTTGTTTACTTTGCAGTGTTATGCCTAATGTACTGTTTAACATACTAAAAGTCCTGACAAATCCTTTTTGTACGCTAGCCGCAACCTTCAAAAAATGGTGGAGGACAGGGGTCTCCGAGCATCTCAAAGCAAAAAACCATTGTCTTCTAATTATTTCCACATTTGCATAAAAAAAATTCTAATACGCATCAAATTTTTCAATTTACATTTTTTTTCTGCAAAACAGAAGCAGCCATGAATGCAAGTATATACTCATTCTGTTGCAAATTTTATTCTCTTAACGCACACGCAGGATTTGTTAGCACTTTTAGTATGCACTATCACTATATCCATAGTGCACTTTTAGCAGTGGTCGGAAGTAATGCATTACAAGTAATGCATTACTGTAATGACATTACTTTAGCTGGTAATGAGTAATTGTAATGCATTACTTTTTTTAAATAGTAATGGGTAATTGTAATGCATTACATTTTTTTAGTAATTGTAATGGAAAACCATTACTTTTTCCATTACTTTTTTTACCCTTAATTGATAAACGCAAAAATAAAACTTTTATGAAAAATGTAATTCTGTGAAATGAAATAAGCACCACAGGAAGTAGCTAGGTACTACTGGTATCAGAGTTAACCCTAACCCAGCGGGTTGTTTACCTAACGTCTCCCAAGCAAACATTGATGCATTCTGAAGAGGTTTTCCTGCTATTTTTATTAGCGATATTCTCTGCAATTTCTCCGGATTAAATTAAATATTTCTACAGAATTAAAATAATTTCCTAGCTGAAGAAAATAAAACTAACTTTAGCCATCTCAAGCAGTGGTAAATTTTGAAACGCAATTGTTATTCAAATTAAATTAAAATTAAGTAATAAATTTACTGTTTTAAAATAATACTCCTACAGTTTTTTTTATAACGTGGCATTCTTTAAAATTCCAATTAGAGTTGGCCGTGTCTGGAATGACGTATGTTTCAATTTACTGCAGTTCTCAAAATCTGTCAGCTACAATTAGAAATTTAAGAAATGTCACGTTAAAAGTAATGTATAAAGTAATGCATTACATTTATTAAGTAATTGTAATTGTAATGCATTACAATTTCGACGAAGTAATGTGTAATGGTAATGAATTACTTTTTAAAAGTAATGTTCCGACCACTGACTTTTAGTATGTTAAACTGTAAGTACATAAAGTAGAACATATTAGCGCAAAAAACTATTGTCTTCTAATTATTTCCACATTTGCATAAAAAAAATTCTAATACCTATTTCGCTAATGAAAAATATTTTTTTTCTCGAAAACTATCAACCCCCGGTATTGACTATACTACATCAGTGAAATCAGAAAAAAAATCTCTTATCGATCGATATAAAAATATACCGGGTGTCCAATTTAAAAACCCAAAACAAGACTTGAGAGTGCAGTCTACCATCTTTTTGACCCTGCATATTAAGTTTTTCATATCTCTTCATCGCCGAGTGCCCTCTATGGTCAAATTAGATACGTTAAGGCCTTTTGCGAGACATCATTTGAAAGCCGAAGCAAGAATTTTTGAAATCCAGCCCCTCTTTCAGAATTTACAACGAAAACAATAATCAGTTCATCAGTGTAACATTTGAACGAGTTGATGGATTTCAAAAATTGTTATGTCGGTTTACAGAGAATTTAACGCCCTTTCAAATGCTGTATCACAAAAGGCTTTCATTTAGTTTTAAACTTGACAACAGAGGGCGCTAGTAGTGAACCAATATAAAAAAGTCTTATGTCGTTGAATTCGTAATGAAATTAGCTTTAAAATAAGTTATCATAAGTGGGGGGTTTCCTAAAAATTCGGGGTGAATACTTTTCGTTGGAACCGAGGGGCTATCCGCTTTTAAAATACAATAGGGGATGAGGAAATTCTCGGCAATGTTTAGGCAATGGACGGGAATTTTCGGCAATGGCAGGAATGTACGGAAATTTTACGCATTTCACGGCAATTAAATACGGCAATGTGGCAACACTGACATCCCTTGGCTCGGGAATTTGTTAGCAATGTCCAAGAAATGCATAGCAATGTTTCGGAAATGTACGGCAATTTCGGCAATGCTTCGGAAATGACCGGCAAGTTTGGGAATGCTTCGGAAATGACTCTCAATTTTGGAAATGCTCGGAAATTTTAGAAATGTTTCGGAAATGTACGACAATTTCGGAAATGACCGGCAATTTTGGGAATGCATTGGAAATATATGAAAATAGGAACGCTCCGGAAAAGACGTCCTATTCAGAAAAATAAAAGGAATTAAAGAAAATTATAGTATAACTATATCAATTTTTCGTTCTTGTCGCGGTTTTCGTGCTTCAATTATGTAGTTAAATAAACGTAACTGGGTATACCCTAATAATATGTATAGGTGCAATGGACAGAAAGCGAGGTAGAAGGGTAGATAATTGTAGCCCCTCGGTTGAAACACTGTATTACATAGCCCATTTATCAAAGGCACGGCCTCCGTCTTCCAAACACATTTAACATAAAAAACTCCAATTGTGTTCCCCTTCGAAAAGTTCATGTCAAGAAAAATGTGCCTTCAGACGCCAAATTCCAAGTGGAACAATATCTTTTAAAAACTTTTATATGAGAAACGTTAACGTTAGCCTTTCTAGGATGACGATTAAACCTGGAATATGAACGTAATTCATCCCAGATTGCTGTTACCTACCTTTAATGAGACAGAATCTCTCGACTACCTCTTGTCATCCTTTTAAATAAAGTTCCCGGACCCAAGACAATAGATCCAAGGCGACAGGACGTGTAACTTGGCTTCATTACAGGAATTTACGGTTGTTAAGCATAAATGGGGGTGGGAAGAGAAATAGACGGCTCCCAAGGGCTTATAGGTTGTGGATATACTCATTGTCATTATAAACAAGGCGAGGGATCCAGTTATTAATTGATATCTGGCACATTCACAGTAATATGTTTGATAACAGAGATTAGGTGTGAAGGATTTATCACGACCAAGTAATGAATTGCATAATCAGTTTCTCCAACTGAATTGGGTTGCCAACGAATCAGCGCTTGTGGGGAATGAAAAATCAAGGAAGCTTTCATGCTACAGATTTATGAGTAGCGCAAGATACACGTGAGCGGGATCCAGAAGGCTGCTTTATTACCGAGCGGAAATTAAGCATCGATTTGTCGACCTGAATCCGCGATCTCAGCACTTCAAGTTTCCTCTGACACATATCCAGATACATAGTACAGGGTGTTTCTTTAATATTGTTGTGGCATACGTATAGGTGACTTCCATATCCCCACCCCAAGTTGGCTGTCATTTAGCTTCAGAGGTTAAACAAACATACCCCCTCGGGGGACTAATGCAATTTTGTGCCTATTTAGAAGAGTTTTTCTAAGATTGTAAGACGAGTATTAACGTATCAAATTATGAATCTGGAGATAATAAACTTTGGTTTGACTTGAGGAGTCTTTTTTCTTCATTAATTGTATTGAAAGATTTATCATTTTGTGATGTTGATAGCATGATTTTTCTGCATAGCAACAAATTTGACCTGATTTGAAAACACTCCAAATGGCAGTAACAATATTCCTCACAATGCTCTAACCGAACAGCTTTTAACAAATTCCTGCAATTAACAACTTCCCAAAAAGACAAATAATGCTAAAAGTCACTGAAAATGTTATTAACACCTCCACACAGCTTGAAAATTGAAGCCAAACGTCCAAAAAATCTCATTCATCCACGGGTTCATCCATAAGCGGTTTGGGTTTGTTTATCCTATGAAGCTAAATGACAGCTGTCATCGCCATCTTGTGGTGGGGATATGGAATTCAGGAATTGAAACATAAGGCGGTTTTTCTCGGTTTTATATTGAAATACCTTCAAAATAATGTCAGATTTGAATCGATCTTTCGAGAAAAATTTGAAACTGACGGCAAAAAAGTAATTTGTATCGAAAAACGTAAAATCAAGAAAAAGCGCCTATAGTTTTCGAGCTATTGGTCGGTATGAACTATGAATAAACGGTAACAAAGCTTTTGCTTATAGTTCTATCCTTTTCTCGAGCACGAAAAACTTATATTTGCATCCTTTGTTAATGGAAGTATGAGCATATTGTAACACTTTATTCATACCAGCCATTATAAGGGCTGAAAAATTGTCGAAAACCGTTTTAGAACCTCTGGAATACCTGAAGAACTCAAAACAAACATCACTCACAAAAAGGTTTAGGCAGGTTGAGAGACCTTTTAACCTTCAACCTTCAATTTTATTGTGATTGTTAATGATAAGTAGTCGACTCTAACAACTTTTATTTAAATAAATGGGCAGCAGAGAAGCGGCTAAAACCTCCCCATCGCGTCGGTCTTTGATTTTGTTGCCTATTGTATTCAAAATTCTAAAGTTGATATGCCAAAATGACACTTTCTGTGGACCGGTGGCTTCCAAAAGTCTTTCAGCTCTTGAACGGGTCACGTACTCTCCATGTACCAAATTTCAGCCAAATCAATCGAGTAGTTGGGCTGTAATGTGTTTTTAATATTCTTACAAAATTTCGATTTATATACCCAAGAGGCCTAAATGTGAATTTTGTCTTACTTAAAACGGGAATTTGAGGACCTTTCTTATGGTGACAATATTTTTCAAAAACTTGTTGGGATGCTTAAATGAGAGAACTTAGAATTTTGAAAATTGATATGCCAAAAAGGCACTTGTCGTGGGTCGATTGCTTCCAAAATCTTTTAAGCTCTTTAACGTTTAGTACAATCCCCCGTGCAAAAATTTAGCCTAATCGGTCCAGTCGTGTTTAGGTACTTATTTTAGTGCCGTAGCAGAATGCGGAGGTACTCTTGTCTTTGCTTATTCGCTCGCTCGCTCGCTCGCTCGCTCGCTCGCTCGTCGTATCGATCGCTCCTCACTCTGTCCGTCGGATAACTTGAGAACGGATTGAGGTATCGAGCTGAAATTTGCTATACGGAATCTTGCCCAAAAAAGTAAGGCGGGGATTGCTTTTGGGCTATATCGGACCAAGGGGGTGGAAATTAGGGGTTGTAACTCAAAATTCCGCCTTATAAGTATTGGTCGAAATTAACGCCATTCGATACCCTTCCATTAATGATTCAAAAAGGTGTTATTCATGTTTTACAAAAAACCACCCTTAAAGGCTCTACAACCCCTAACATGAAGAAATACATAACGTCGGATAACTTGAGAACAGAGTGAGGTGTCGAGCTCAAATTTACTATACGGCTTTATACACTAAAAAGTAAGGCGGAGATTGCTTTTGGGTCATATCGGACCAAGGGGGTGGAAATTAGGGGTTGTAACTCAAAATTCCGCTTAATAAGTACTAGTCGAAATTGGCGTCATTCGATAGCTTTCCATTAATTATTCAAAAAAGGTGTCATTCATATTTTGCGAAAAACCACCCTTATAGGCGTTACAACCCCTAACATGCAGAAACACAAAAATACGAGAACTCAAAAACTACTCAACGTATCAAGGCAGAATTTGGTTTGTGAATTTCCAGTGACATTATAGGTGGATGGACAAATTTTCAAAAATATCTAACAAAGGGGATGAAATTTAAGGGTTGAAACTTGAAATTTCTTCAAGTAAATGGTAGCCTAAAATTACGGGGTTCGATAGATTTCGGTCAACTATTGAAAAAAGGTCTTATGAGTTTTCAATCTAAAACCAACCCCTGGGCCATTAACCACCCCTAACTCTTTGCAAGTCGATAATAACATTTTATTTATTTTTTCTGAAACCCTATTAGTTTATTTATGAACAACTGAAGTCAGTAAATACGCAAGGAGTTATGTCACACCGGAAAAATAAACTCACCCCTGTAAATCATAAAGGGGTGAAATCATGAGGTGTTGAAAACATGAATCTACAAATCACCTTAATTTTTCAACGAATTGGATTAGGGTGGTGAAATTGAAAACACAACTTCCTTTAGGGCATGTGGGGGTGGTGAAATAGGGGGTTGGAGTTTAGGGGTTGAAACGTCCATAAAGCCCTGTAATTTGACACAGAGAAGCAATATCTTCTGCGAAACTGTGACATCTTACACACTGCATCTTCGATAAGGGAAGAGCGAATTTTAGGAGAAAATTATCGAAGGGGATGAAAGTTAGGGGTGGAAACTCGAATTTTCAATGAAGAATGTATAGTTGAAAATAATACCATTCGATAGCTTTCTATTGATGGTACAAAAAAGGTATTATTCATCATTCGCGAAAAACGACCCTTAAAGGCGATACAACCCCCTAACATGCTGAAACACAAAAATGCGAGAACTCAAAAACTGCTCAACGTATCTGGGTTAAATTTGATGTGGTAATTTACAGCGCCACTGTAGGCGGATGGGCAAATTTTCATTAATATCTAACAAGGGGGTTGAAATTTAAGGGTTGAAACTGGAAATTTTTTCATGTAAGTGGTGGAATAAAATTATGGGGTTCGATAGACTTCGGTCAACCATTGAAAAAAGTCTTATGAGTCTTCAACCTAAAACCAACCCCTACGCTACTAACAACCCTTAAGCCCTAGCAAGCGGAGTAAACACATTTTATTTTTTTTTTTGCTTTCTTCTGATTTGTTAATAATTCAACGTCATTTTCATTAATTTTTAACCCATCCACAATTTTTCAACCCCTTTCATGATATGTGAACCCTCAAAGAGCAAAATTTACCCACACCGCTTCTTTTTCGTGTGATTTTCGCTAGTTCTACTTAACTACAGTACATTTTCATCTCTTTTGAGTTTTCATCCCCCTTAACGATTTTTCTCCCCCCCGAGCGTTAATTTTGTAAAATTCGCGCAGTTTTGCCTTTTTTCGGTAATAAATTTTACCGAATTTTACTCGTATGAATTGTTACTGAGTTTTTCACTTTTTCGACCCCTTCGCAATGTTTCAACCCCCAAAAGTCAAATTTGCATAATTGGCTTATTTTCGTGTTATTTTCTGTAATTCTACTTAATTACGATTAATTTTCATCCCTTTTAACTTTTCATCCCCCTGTACAATTTTTCAACCCCCTAAGTGTTTATTTTGCAAAATTCACGCAATTTAGTTTTCCTTCGGTAATAAATTAAACTCATTTGGATTATGTTTATCTTTTTCACTTTTCCAACCCCCTTCGCAACATTTCAACCCCCAAAAGCTAAATTTGCATAATTGGTTTACTTTCGTGTTATTTTCTGTAATTCTGCTTAATTACGATTAATTCTCATCCACTTTGACGTTTCATCCCCCTTTACAATTTTTCAACCCCCTAGGTGTTAATTTTGCCAAATTCGGATATTTTCGTTTTTCCTCGGTAATAAATTGAACCCATTTGGATGATGATTAAACTTTTCACTTTTTTCATCCCCCTTCGCAATGTTTCAAGTCTTCAAATGCAAAATTTACATAATTGGGTTAATTTGGTGTTATTTTCCGTAATTTTACTTAGCCACGGTTAATCCTCATACCTTTTGATTTTTTCATCCACCTTTACGATTTTTCAACCCCCTAAGTGCTAATTTTGCAAAATTCGCATAATTTCGTTTTTCGTCGGTCATAAAATTCTGTAATTCTACTTAACTTGGGTTAATTTTCACCCTCTTTGACTTTTCATCCCCCTTTACAATTTTTCAACCCCCTAAGCACCCATTTTACTAAATTCAATATTTCAACCCTCCAAGGGCTAAATTTGCATAATTGTCTTATTTTTGTATTATTTTCTGTAATTCTACTTAACTTGGGTTAATTTTCACCCTCTTTGACTTTTCATCCCCCTTTTTTTCATAATTTCGTCTTTTTAACACCACTGTGCGTCTGCGGAGGCACTACTACTAGGTGCAGATTTATAAAATCTGCACCCGACTCCACCAGTAAATTCAGCTCGCCCCTACATACACATTAACAAGGTAAACATCTACAGGGACACACATCGCATTGATACACATCTTTCGTTGGCTTTTATCGTAAGGTCAGGAATTTCATCAAACATTTTGAAATTTTGGAATTTTTTCCCGACTATTTGAAAAGGTCAGTATTAAACGGTCTTATCATGTAGAGATGTCGTGCTTTGAATATGTACCTCTAACACACTAAATAAAGCACCCTGTAGTAGGTAATGTAGTTTTTAGACCAGTCATATTAGATCTAGAAAAGGCGATTAGAAGAAATAATTTATATATTTTTGAAATTTTGGCTATGGACTCCTGTTGGCACCTGAAATCACGGGGCGAAAAGTTTCCACCCCCCAAGTGTGCGCTTCATCCCTTATTTGGCAAAAACCGCCTCCAAACGTGACATGGCGCTAGTTTTTAGCATTTTTCGGCGAAACTATCCATCTGACAAAAAATTTATTCTAATGAAAAGTATTTCTTATGCAATTCTGCATTAAAAAAATCCGAAGTTGAAGGTGCGAGCGAAAAACAACCCTCAACTTCGGACGTCGTTTGCAAGAATTAGGTGTGGATAAGCAAAATGATGAAAAGAACTTTTTAATGCAGAATTTCACGAGGGATATCCTTGATTAGAGTAATCTTTTGTTCGTTTGAAAGTTTAGCCGAAAAATGTTAAAAAGTAGCGCCATGTCCACGACTGGGAGCAAATTTTCGCCAAAAGAGGGATGAAGCTTACACTTGGGGGGTGTTAAGTTTGCGGCCTTGCATTTCAGGGCCCGTCAGCAGTCCGTAGCCAAAATTTCATAAATATATAAATAAGTTCTACTCAAATATCTATTTTGACTGTTCTACAACTTCGGACGTCGTTTGCGAGAATTAGGTGGGGATAAGCAAAATAATCAAAGGGACTTTTCTACTACAGAATTTCATAAGGAATGTTTTTGATTAAAATGAATTTTTTGTCAGACGGATAGTTTCGCCGAAAAATGCTAAAAACTAGCGCCATGTCACGTTTGGGGGTGGTTTTCGATAAATAAGTTGTGAAGCGCACACTTGGGGGGTGGGAACTTTTCGGCATTTCACTTCAGGTGCCATCAGGAGCCCGTAGTCAAAATTTCAAAAATATATATAAATTATTTCTTCTAAAAAACCTAACTTAACTGGACTAACACCTAAATCTTGTGCGGTGGTTCAAGTTCCGAAAATAAACATGTTAAGCTCGCATCAGCTATTTTCGATTAATTGCCTATAACAACATCTAACATCGATAGCAATTGCTTGCTTCGGTAAACTAAACCCAAGACTAACCCTATAGAATGAAAATGAATTAAACTAGAAACGTATTTACCTTGCTCCTGTTTCTCGGAATGAACTCCTCCTTCGATGCCTTCCTCCTTCTGTCCTTAAGAATCATTCTAGCGGCCGCAAACGCCATTTTATCCACGAAGTTCTACCCCCGAGACACGAAATTTACATCATACGACACGGTTCTACAGCAAAAGTTATTGCTCTCGAAGTTTCAAGTTATTGCTGAGGTTTGATTATTTCAAGGATTTCCGACATGATCTGCTGAACGCTCGAAAAGTAAGTAAAGTGCAACCCTCGTGGTTAAGAAAATCAATTAATTATCGCAGGTCTAAATCGGGACGGCGTTTATGCAAAACAATTTTAATCTTTATGGAACGATCATAAATGCAGGCTTTTCTAATAAATTTCTCCGGGGATTTTGTTACTGTTATCGAGTCACCGATCGAACGAGGCCAAAATTTTATCAAAATATAATTATGAATGATTTTTGTTGAGTTTTAAATGTTCTTAGAAAAAAAAATGCAGCAGAGAAGCGGCTGGAACCTCCCCATCGCGTGGATCTTTGTATTCTGTGTAGATAGTAGTTAATTCAACAGAATTTTTTTAATCCTTGACTAATTTCGCAATTTTCTGACAAATACCGACGTCACCTCGGACATCACCCATCACGTTTGACAATGTTTCTTTTAAGGTTAATCTTTTGCCACCTTTTTGACAATAACTTCCACTTTATGTCATCCACTGTCAGCCAGCACCCTTTTAATGAGAAAGAATTTTTTCTGTATTTTCCACTGAAATGGCAGAAACTATGAACACATTTTTAGAACCAGAATTTGATCGCCTTTCTAATGGCGACATAAAAAAGGAGGTCTTGTATTTAAAATTTTAGGTTGATATGCTTAAATGGGACTTCCTGTTGGCCAATTGCTTTCAAAAGCCTTTCAGGTCTTCAACGGGTCACCATGTACCATGTACCATATTTCAGCCAAATCGATTCAGAAATTTGGGCTATAATGTATTTTTACTGTTATTATAAAATTTCGATTTTTTGAACCAAACAGCGCTAAATGCGAATTAATTTTGCCCTATTTAAAACCAGAATTTGAAGACCTTTCTGATGGTGACAATAAATCTTTCAAAAACTTGCTTTTAATGGTCAAATGAGAGAATAATTTTAAATTTGGAAATTGGTGTGCCAAAACGGAACTTTCCGTGGGTCGATTGAATCCAAAATTTGTTCAGCTCTTCGACGTGTAATATAATCCCTATGTGCAAAATTTCAGCCAAATCGGTTCAGGGGCTTGGGCTGTACCGCGATTTTAAAGTCCGATAAAAATCATTTTTTTTTTATTTTTGGTCAAAAGTGCACTAAGAATGAATACACTTTTAGAAGCAGAATTTGAAGGTCTTCCTTATGGTGACGTAAAAAATGGGGGTTTGCATTTAAAATTTAAAAGTTGATGTGCCAAAATGGCATTTCCGGTTGCACGATTGGCTTCAAAAGCTTTTCAGATCTAAGTTAGGTTACGAGATGCCTATGTTCCAAATTTCAGCCAAATCGGTCTAGTAGTTTTGGCTGTGGCGTGATTACAAACGAACGTACGAACGTACGTACGTACATACACACAGACACATTTAAAAAACCCCTTTTCTGGGTTGCTGAGACCTCAAAACGTGAAGATCTGGTGCTATCTCAAATTCGAAAATTTTAGTGATTGCAGTAACCTCCCATTTTTTTTAAATTGTGATGGGGTTGGGGAGGTTAATAACAGGCTTTAGATTTATATTATTTTAGTACTAAATGCTCGGCGACAGAGGGGGACTACAGGTACACCTGTACCGGACCCCGAGCTGTTATAGGGGGCCAATAAATTTTAACAACTCTTTTCTTTTCGAAAAGCTAATTCCGTGACTGACTACTAATTTATTTATTACTAAACTGGTTTGAACGTGAGACGTGAGAGCAGCGTATCTACATTACGATATTGCTTTTCATCTTTCATCAATATCTATTGGGAGCACCTTCTATTTGATATTTGTTTTGAGCTCCGAAGGTCTCGTTTCTTATAAAAGAATAAAATAAAGTCATAAACGAAAATCTAATTGCAGAAACGAATTTGTCTCAAAAAAACTAACTTAACGTGTTTTTGCGTTTTTCCAGAATCTCAATTTTTTACTTATTTCTTAGATATTTTTGAAAATCTAAGGTGGGCGCGACTGCACTTCGGGTCAAGTATGATACACGTTTTTAACTCAGACAAAATCTTATATTCCGAATCTGTCGAGAAAAAAGTGTCATTCTATTTGAAAAAAAAGGCAGCAGAGAAGCGGCTGGAACCTCCCCAACGCGTGGGTCTTTGATTTCCGTGATATGTGTTTAAAATTTTAAAGTTGATAGGTATGCCTAAATGGCACTTCCCATAGACCAATTGCTCCCAAAAGCCTTTCAGCTCTTCAACGGGTCACCTAACCTCTATGTAGCCGATTTCGGACAAATATATCTAGTAGTTTGGGCTATAACGTGGTTTCAGTGTTATTACAAAATTTCGATTTTTCTACCCAAAGGGTACTTATGCGAATAAATTTTGTCTCATTTAAAACCAGAATTTGAAGACCTTTCTGATGGTGAGAATAAATCTTTCAAAAATTTGTTTTGGATGGGTAAATGAGAGAATAATTTTAAGTTTCGAAATTGGTGTGCCAAAACGGCACTTTCCGTGGGTCGATTGAATCCAAAATTTGTTCACCTCTTCGACGTGTAATACAATCCCCATGTGCAAAAATTCAGCCAAATTGCTTCAGGGGCTTGGGCTGTACCGCGATTTAAAAGTCCGATAAAAATCTATTTTTTTTCTATTTTTGGTCAAAAGGGCACTAAGAGTGAATACATTTTTAGAAGCAGAATTTGAAGGTCTTTCTTATGGTGACGTGAAAAATGGGAGTTTGCATTTAACATTTAAAAGTTGATGTGCCAAAATGGCATTTCCGGTTGCACGATTGGCTCCAAAAGCTTTTCAGATCTAAGTTGGGTTACCATATGCACACGTACCAAATTTCAGCCAAATCGGTCCAGTAGTTTTAGCTGTGGCGTGTTTACAAACGTACGTACGCACGTACGTACGTACGCACATACACACAGACACATTTTTAAAACCACTTTTTTGGGTTCCCGAGACCTCAAAACGTATAGATCCCGTCTTATCTCGAATTCGAAAATTTTAGTGATTGCAGTAACCTCCCTTTTTTTTTAAATGGTGAAGTGGAGTGGGGAGGTTAAAAAAAATTTAAGGTCATTTTCGGTAAGATGGGAAGTGAAAAAAATTTACCGGATACATCACACGCCCAGTTGTGGCTTCCTCCATTCAAGGCTGATCAGCGTTTATTTCATTTTAAAATACTTTTTACATCCAAAGATATTCAAGGTGGGAAGTTTTAAATAATGTCACCCTGTATATTTGATATAATATTAATATCATTATATTATATTTATGATAGCTGAGTGTTGACAAATATCTGAGGCAGGTCCAACCATAGCAACATCTAGGTATGTCGTATAACACCATGGCTGAAATTCTTTGAAAAACAAAATTGGTTGACTTGTTTTGGTTTTCGCCTTACAGAGTTTTGTTACTAATAGAAACCCTCGTAGAAAACTAAGGTTTTGCAAAAAAATATCAAAATGCTCCGTAATAACTAATAATCTAATACCTAAACATAATTATGATCATATAGGTATTAGACGTTTCATATACGAATTTGTGGTAGATAATTGGTTCTGGTATATTTTCTATACGTATATGATTGTTATATGTAATGAAATTAACGTTTATTGTACGTATTTTTCTTTTCATACTACCTATACCGGGTGATTCAGTTTGGTATTCGCCCCCTTATAACTTTTTTATTTGAAGAGACAAATATATAAAACCATATATATTTGTAAATCGTATGACAAGCTCTATTGAATGGCGACATTAAGTCGTCTCTATGATGACATATGTCAAAATGGCGATTGTAAACTGTTTTTTTTAATGACAAGTTGTACATTTTTTAGCGGATTCTTGTAAACATATTTTTTCTACACTCAATTATGTGAAAAAAGTTTACACCTTCATTAAAAAAAAATCGAGAAAAAAATAATTTGACCAAACACAATTTTAAAATATCTTGTCAATAAACGCAGTTAGCCCTGGAAAAAAAGTGAATTGTGTATAGTCATAATGTCACACATCATAGTAGTTTCACCGTAGTTTCACAAACAATTATCATTATTTGCCCTTTTATTCATTAATAACAATAATACCCTACTTGCTTATACTTTTTAATAACAATAACATTATTACTTATCAACGGTTTTAATGGTAAATGAATTACAATTTTTAAAAAACACGACCCTTCGAGTGAGGGCGACATTAGTCAACACTACAAACCATGGCTATAACAGCATTTATTGACAACAAAACTACCAAAATGACTTATTAATTAATTTTTTTCTCGAATTTTTTCTAGTGAAAGTGTCAACTTTTTTTACATAATTGAATGTAGAAAAAATATGTCTACAAAAATCCGTTAAGAAATATACAGCTTGTCATTTGAAAAAAAAAGTTAAATATCTTAGAGACGATTTAATGTCGCCATTTAATAGAGTTTGTCATGCGATTTACAAATATATATGGTTTTATATATGTTTTTATTCAAATAAAAAAGTTACAGGGGGGGCGAACATCAAACTGAATCACCCGGTATACGATATTATATTATGAATAATATACGTAGACTCGAACTGGTTTCGAAAGGACATGGGCTGGATTTCAGATCTGCGCAGCTCCGCCTAGATTCCCGCCACCTCTCGTTGCTCAGTGGCGCACGGTGGCATCAACGTTCGGACAGATTTACGGACAGATTTACGAAGGAGGAATACGGAAAATGTAACGACGCGCCACTGTTCATTTTCATGGGAGGCTCCACCTTTGAACCGAAACTTGGATTTGCGCAGCTTTATAGCGATGTACTTTCGAAACCAGTTTGAGTCTAATTAAAACTATTGTCATTCCATTAGTGTCTGACACAACGTATAAAAGCAATATCATCTTTTAACGTATTGGTTTTTACGTGAATTAAACGTTTTTCTATCAACCTGTAAGATCGGTTTAGTCATTACATATGTTATACGTATATTTTGCTACCAAATCCAAACAGTCCTGGCAGTTGCCCAGAGATGGCGCTGTCATCTCCACCGTCTCCGCCATAATTTGCTGCTTTCGGAATAAGTAGGAATTCTTGACGGCAGCCATTATTGTTGACAAAACAATAAAACCAAACTAATTACGGACAAGAGAATGTACACCACCCGAAACTCTTGCCTCTCATCTTGTCATAAGCTGATTTTCAATTATATTTAGGTTATTTTACTAATATATTATACGTCTAACTTTGAATTATTCTTATGTTCTTTTACTAATGTGATATCAGTACAGGTAATATAAGTCAAAACATACTACTATACTAGATGGAACTTTAGACGTATAAGTTCCGTACTATTTCATACCTGATACATCAACGTATAGTACATGTATATAGGTAGTATTTTTATACGTTTAAAATACGTAGCTGTGTTCTTTGGGAATGGGATTATAATTATATCAAGCGATCTAAAAAATCTCAATGCCTCTTCCTTAGTGGACTTTGGAACTGAAAGTCATGTTGATTCTGTCAAAACGTCAACACAACAAAATTATTTTAACTACGATTTACCTAGTTACGGTTTGTGAGATGAAACCAATCGTGAACATAAAATAGCTATCCGATGTATAGTGTACACAAAATTTTTGATTATACTTGCCTAAAAGTGAACGTAAGGTGCATTTTATTGTGATCTATGTACCTGTCAATTACTCCGAAGAACCTTTACGTGTTCCACAACCACAACAGTAAACCCCGTTTCCCACTCCCTGTATAGATCCGCCTCTGTAAGGAAACACTGAATATCGATCAGGTTACCTCCCTGCAACTTCTTCCTGTTATTGCAAACAATTTCAAAGCTGTCGTGGTTTTGATTTTCATTGTCATTTAACCGATATTTGTTACAATGGTGTTATTTTATTAGGGGTGAGAATTTTTTTAGGTAACTTAGGTAATTACTTTATTGGGCCAAACGCTAAAGGTGCTTATCTTATCGGTTTGCGTGTGCCTGCCTCATAACATGCAGTAACTATAAGAACCTAAATAAAATATTAAACCACATTGGTCAAAGTCGACTAAGTAGAGACATAATGGAACATTGTTCCCTCTCCTATTGTGGAGATGGCCCTAATCTCTGAGACAAAGCTAACTAGATTGCGGCTTTTAAAACTATATCCTGATGAAATTGCCGCGAATCCTTTGAGGTACAATATTTTGAAAGATACCCCCAACCCTTCCACTAATTAAACGTCGAAAAACATCTCCACTTTTAACCCCCAAAAAATTTACCTACATTTACCCCATCTGTTGTGGGCTCTTTGCCAAACTAATTTGTAAGTTGGCGAGTAAATACTTAACAGCCTCCAAGTTCGAAAGTTTTCACTAATTTATATTAATGTATAAGCCACTGCTAAACTGGGCTAAATAACAATAAGTTACTTGATCCGATCAGTTAATTAATCATTTTGAGAGCTCTCCATTCTCTGAAAAGTCACGCAATTATCGTCAGAATATAGAGTCGTTTTGATGCATAAAAAGACGATGTAAGCTCATCCCGATTTATAAAAAAATATTCAACAGATCATAGGTACCTAGTTTTAGAAAATCCGCTGACACGCCGGCATTTTTTTAACCACTCTAAGCGAGCACGTGTCGGACCATCAGGCACTTGCGCGAGCCACCAAAGGACTAACTCCATAACCGCCAGGATAAGGGAATGGCTACGCGCACATTAAAAACCTGCCGAGAGGGAAGGACAGGTAAATGTTCTGAAATGATCCGAAAACCCAATTTAGGGCTTCACATGGAAATGAGGCGCTTTTCTTTCAAACTGTTATTGCGGTCGATTGTATTTTTGGGTAGGTACAGCCGAAGTAATTGAAAATGAACAGGGGCTGAGCCGGTATAACATTCATTTCAATTCAGGTAAGAAACTCCACTCAAACCGCTGCCGAACACTTGGCCCCAAAGAAATCCAGCATCTTAGAATGTTACCGTGCTGTGATCGAATCTCAGCCGCTGTTCATTTTCAATTACTTCGGCTGTACCTATGTAATACAGAACAAACAAATCGATATAAAAATACCCGAAACGAAACAATTGATTCAAGAGGATAATTTTGATTATTTTATACATTAGGTAAGTATTGAACCAATCCAAAGCAACATTTAGTATACCAGTAACCAATCAAATCCTGATTACAGTGATAATACTACAACGTCAACTTGACACTACTTACTCAATACTTTAATTCATAAAATAATCTGCAAAATACGATTCGTAGTCTCTTGGTTGCCTTGTTGAGTCCTCATGGATGCACTACTTGTCAAATGGTACATTTTTTTCGGCCAAAGAGGACTCGAGCAAGCTCTCGTCCTCTTTTTAGCCTAAAAAAATGTGCCATTTTGACTCGTAGTTGGCAACAATTCGGACGTCAAAACCCTCGACAATCAAGAGACTACTCGTATTATTAGGTACTTTTGATAATTAATTAGGTATTATGTTCGCATCGCAGAGAACAATAATAGGCTTTGCAAACAACCAAATAAACGAGAGGGCCATAAATAAAACTGAAATTATGACTGCCTCATTCTTCGTGCAAAAAAACTTTAAATAAAAGAATAATATACTAAATAGGAACTGCTCCCAGAACCCAGAAGTTCAAACCAAAAAAAAACCACCGGAAGATGTACATCAACGCGATGTGTATCCCTGGAGATGATGCAAAATTCGCGTAATTTGGTTTTTCGTCTGTAATAAATTGAACTCATTTAATTAGGATTCAGTTTACCTTTTACAATTTTCCAGTTTTCTTCGCAATAGGTAGGTATAAGTAGGTATTTCAACCCCCACAAAAGCTTTAATTGTATAATTGGATGATTTTCAACAAGAAATTTTTAACATTTCGCCTTTTTGACACATCTGTGCGTCTGCGGAGGCACTACTACTAGGTGCAGATTGATAAAATCTGCACCCGATTCCAGCAGTAAGCCCAGCCGCCCCTGCCTACTCATTAACGTGATAAACATCTACAGAGATACACATCGCATTGATGTACATCTTTCGGTGGCTTTTTCAAACTGCTCATTTTCAGAGAAGCGAATTTAGCAAATTTTGCCCAAATTCAAGTTTTCAACGAAATTTCCTCCAACCAGTAAACACTTGTTTAGCGTTAAGCAAACTGTTTTCGATGAATAAGTTAACGTTATGCATATGTGCATTAGTTGGAAAAGTGAATTAGCGCAGTCAGCAAAATCAGCAAAATTCGCATCTGAAAATAAAACTTAAGTCCGATGATTTCTTAATTGTAGCAGATACCAGTTAGAAGATTGAGTAAGGTACCGGAGGGTACTAAGAGGCCCAGTGAACAGAAAGTATAGGTCTTAATCATCAATCGTGAAAACCACCCTTAAAGGCGCTATACAAACTCTAACATGCAGAAACACAAAAAGACGAGAATGAAATTGTAGGCGGACGGGCATATTTTCATTGCGAACTTACAAGGGGGATGAAATTTAAGGGTTAAAACTGGAAATTTCTTCAAGTAAATGGTGATATAAAATTACGGGATTCGATAAATTTCGGTCAACTATTGAAAAAAGATCTTATGAGTTCAGCAAGCCGAGTAAATTAATTTTATTTATTTCTTCTGGATTTTTGTCATTTTCATGAATTTTTAACCCCTCCACAATTTTTCAACCACCCGAGCGTTAGTTTGTAAAATTAATTTTGTTTTTTCGGTAATAAGTTTTACTATATTTGCCTTTTTACTTTTTCGACCCCCTTCGCAATATTTCAACACCCCAAAAGTAAATTTGCTTATTTTCGTGTTAATTCTACTTAGGTAACTACGATTAATTCTCATCCCTTTTGACTTTTCTTCCCCTTTAAAGTTTGAAAATCCGCGTCATTTGGCTTTTTGTCGGTTATAAATAATTGAACTCGATTTAGATTTAATTTACCTTTTACAATTCTTCAGCCCCCTTCGGAATAGATATGATATAAATATTTCAACCCCCACAATAGTCTAATTTACATAATTTCCTTTTTTTCGGGTTATATTTTTTAACCGCCCCACTGCACTTCACCACATAAAAAAGAGGAGGTACCTAGGTAACTGCAATCAGTAAAATTTTCGAATTTGAGATACGTTTTGGGGTTTCAGGAACCCAAAAAAGTGGTTTTTAAAATGTGTCTGTGGTACACGTACAATGTACATACAATCTCATACAGCACGATTTCTTAATTTTTTTTTCTTTAATTTATTTCAACAAAATAACAAAGGAATAGTCATTAAATAATTTAATATTATTATAATTAATACTAATTTGTCTTCGTAAGGCATATTTGTGTGAAATTAAAAATACATAGGATTAAATGAGAGAAAATTGTATAATTGTTTGCATTTCGTTGAACACGTGCGCAGCGAGGTGCGCACCCCTAATTTCCCCCCCCCCCTTGACTTTTCGTCCACCTACACAATTTTTCAACCCTGCGAGCGTTAATTTAGTAAAATTAGCTCAATTTTGTCTTTCCGCGGTAACAAATTTTACTTATTTAGATTATGTTATGATTTTTTCACTTTTTCGACCCCTTTCGCAATATTTCAAATTCAAACCCCAAAACCCCAAATTTGCGTAATTGGCTTATTTTCGAATTGTTTTCTGTAATTTTACTTGACTACAGTTAATTTTCATACCCTATGACTTTTCATTCCTCTTTACGATTTTTCAACCTACTAAGTGTTAATTTTGCAAAATTCGCGTAATTTCGCGTTTTTCTTCGGTAATAAATTGGTGTTGTAAGTGACACTTGTCACTTGTAACCGACAATTGTCACTTGTAGCTGGCGATAATTCATTAATTAAAACAGACCAATGGCGTACGCCGAAGGGGGTTAGGGGGGTTACGACTTCTAAGATTTCAGAAATTATGTATAGGGTAGACTGGGGGAATGACGGCCACTGGGGTAATATCGGACAGCTAATCCTGAATAATTGCGCTATTTTTAAACCTTTCCAACAGTCACACCATCTAGCGACATTATGAAGGAGTGCCCTTATGAAAATACAGCTCTCTACCGGCAGTTTCTTGATGACAGTTGACAACTTTGTGTTTCACATGTTATTCTTATAAGAGTGGCGCGATTTGAAGGGCGGTTTCAAAACCTTCAATTCCATCTTAAAATAAATGTAACTACTTTTGTACAATCTACATTTTTTGCTCGTTCGATGATAGTAACCAAAATTAACATAATCTTACGTTTGTTTAGCATAATAGCTATTAACATACCTAGGAATGTTATGACTATCATAACAGACGCAGATGTCAATTGAAATCCGAGCTCGGAGAGCGAGGATTTTAAGACATCTAAGTCTGTTATGATTCATAACATCCTAGGTTTGTTCAATAGTTTATCGGTTTAAAGCGATTAAAGCCAAAATTAAAAAAATGTTGCGTGAATTCGCGTCATTTTGACAATCGAGATGACAGCATTTGAATGGGGTCATTGTTGTCATGAATGGTTAATGGGCTTGTTGTCTAGAAACCATTAGATAACGTTATGATCTGCTTACCAGCCTATTTTTATGCATGTTAAGAACGCTTTAATCGCCTGAAACCGGTAAAAAAATTAAACACAAATGTTGCATTTGGGGTAAAGCCGGACAGTTGAAATGGGGGAATACCGGCCTAAACAGTAAATATACAGCATACGACGGAATCGAGTCCTGTGATACAGATGAAGAATTTGGGCTTAAGAGTGAAGAATATAAACCCAAAACGACGATATTTAGTTAATCTGTGGAGAATATTGTAAAAATAACGAAACTGTCAATAAAATGCCGTTTCTTTGGAGAATGAGCACCCAAAGCCCGTACAAATTATAAGGCTAAGCTTTAATTGAATTTTTGGCAATAGAAGTTCTGGTTACATCGTAATATTCAGCGTACAGTTAAAGTTACAGGAACAAAATACATATGGCCGCTATTACCCCAACAGCTAGGGTAATACCGGCCTTGTAAGCCTTTTTTAAATAATTTTTTTCTTCGTTCGTTTATGTTTTGTGACTTTTAATGTGTCGTCATTCGGTTAAGAACACTCTGGGCTTGATTTTGATACCTCAATCATTTTATGAAAGCGAACCGTTTTTGCACAGCATCAGCGAATTCTTAACGTGCCGCTATTCCCCCAGTCTCCCCTATCCTCCTTTTCATGACTAATTTCTGCGCACGTCACTGAAGCAGTTCGAAGCGCCTGTCAGTTACAAGTGACAAATTGTCGGTTACAAGTGACAATTGTCGGTTGCAAGTGACAATTTACTGATGCAACAAAGTTTTTTTTCAGAAAATTTTAAAAACTTTGTTGTGGGCCCTCTACCCCTTTGTATACATTTGGACGATGTTTACCTTCTTCACTTTTTTTAATCCCATTCGCAATATTTCAACTCTCCAAACCCTAAATTTCCATCATAATTGGGTTATTTTGTTGTTATTTTCTGTAATTCTACTTAACTACGCTTAATTCTCATACGCTTTGGTTCTTCATAAGCGCAATTTTGTTTTTCTGCGGTATTAAATTTTACTCATTGGAGTATTTAAACAAATTTAAATACTTGAATCTTTCGAGCCACTATTCACAAACTTCGGACCGGTTTCGGGTTATTTGACCCTCATCAGCGAAGTGCATTTGATTGGTGGATCGAGAGCTGAAAACTTTTTGGAAGCAATTGGTCCAGGGGAAGGGCGCCATCTTGGCACATCATGTTTTAAAATTTTAAATACACTACCGCATTTTTTGTCATCATTAGAAAGATGATTAAATTTTGGTTTTAAAAATGTATTTACAGTTTCTATACCATTTCGGTGGAAAATTACGAAAATTCTCATTCTCATTAATTAAATTAGTCACAATGACCAACGGTCTAAAAATTTTCTTGTTCAAGTGGACATCAGCAATGGGGAGATTCCAGCCGCTTTTCTGCTGCCCATATTTTTTAAATAAGTTGGTAGGTAGATAGCACATAATATAGCTATTAGGAGCAAATAGCATCTACCGGCTTTTATCTAATCACAAACATAGTTCCTGCTTGAGAAAACGTCCAGTGATGATTAATTAAGGAAACTTTCATCCCTATTTACAAGATTAATTGACGCCTCATCTACGATAACCGGCAAACAAGGATGGTTATTTATTTACTTCAAAGACCGGAAGTATTATCGATATTTAGTCAATTAGGAATGGCCAATTTGTAAGACTCTCTGGATAAAAACGACCTCTTTCAAAAAAGAAATGGAAACAGGTCAAATAAAAGCGCAATGTCACACTTGAATTTGTTCCAACTCCCGATTGAGACAGAAGTTTTCAGCGTATACTTTATACTTTCGTCAATACTTCTCGAGAACGAACGAGAGAATTAAACTTAAAAAAGAAAAAAATTCGAGCTGATATCCAAAAATGTCAGTCACAAACCACATCCCCAGCATCCGCGGAGATATTAGCAACCAGTCAATATTGATACAGGATGTTTCTGGAGATGAAAGGTCGCAGACGTATAGATCGCGATTATAGGACAGTGTTAGGGAAACTTCAGAACATTCACGCCTCGAGCATTGTTCGATTCATACTTTCCATTTAATTAAAGCCAAATTGGATTCAAGGGCTCAAACTTTAATTTGAAAAAAATTTCCCTTTCACAAGTTGGATTGCTCGATAATGGATTTTAGATGAGTGTCGTGTCTTAGATTCTTCAACTCTTGTGCTCTTGTGCACGGAATGCAGAAAAATGACTCGATCAATAGGTAAACGCTTTTGGAAGCACTTGGTGAACGGGAAATACAAGACACACAAATCAAAGATCCAGGCGATGCGATGGGGAGGTTCCAGCCGCTTCTCTGCTGCATTTTTTTGTTTTTGAGATTGGATACACTATGCCATTTAAAAAAACAAACATTTTGGCTCTTTGCATTCGTAACAAGAAGATTGCGGTGTGCCTAATTTACGATTTTAAGGTATTTTATTCAAATGAGGAAATCAGAGATAACTCGGACGAAATTGAGATTTTCATTTAAAACGTCTACGGATTAGGAGGTGAAAAGTTGCCAGGAATTGACAAACGTTTTGAGTTTCACAAAAATTGTCGTTGAAGCGAAAGAAAACAAAAAAATTTGAGGAACTCTTAAAATTCGTGGTGCAAACGGCCACAAAATTCTGCTTTTACGACCAAAACTTCTGGTGCAAATCACGTGTTTTCCGTGTTTTATCTGACTCCGCTGGTTTAAAAAAAATGTTGAAACCGAAAACGAAGAGCAGTCAGTTATCTTTTGGTACAGTAAAGCGCTGCATTTAACTTATTTTGAGCCATTTATTGCATACTTATTTATTGCGAGAACATTAAACTTTTATAAAAGCTGAAACTTTTGTGTAAATATCGCAGACATTTGTAAATGTCCAGACTTGTACGTAAATATAGCGACAAACTTTTATGGAAATATAGCGACATTTAGCTAAATATTCTAACATTTATAAATGTCCAGACTTTTACGTAAATATCACAACATTTAGCTAAATATCCTGACATTTGTAAATGTCCAGACTTGTACGTAAATATCGCAACATTTAACTAAATATCCTGACATTTGTAAATGTCCAGACTTTTACGTAAATATCGCAACATTTAGCTAAATATCCTGACATTTATAAATGTCCAGACTTTTACGTAAATATCGCAGAAATTTGTAAATATCAAGACTTTTACGTAAATAGCGCAGACAGACAGACATTTTTCAAAACCCACTTTTTCGGATTCCCAGAAGCCTAAAACGTAAAGAATTGATGTTTTTGGCGATTCGATTTTTCGACCGATTTTATTAACTTGCTGCGCTGAAGCGTAGAAGTTAAAAATTGTGAATGGGTATGGAAAACCTGAGACCGTCCTTTACTGTTAGAAGAAGAAAATGCACAAAAAACTTACGAAGTCAGAAGAATTCGAGGTAGAATTAGCCCTCAGGGGGTTGAAAAATTATAAATAGAATGTCAAATACGCCAATTTGCAAATTTACGTTTTAGTGCCGTATTTGATATACAGAGTGAGTCAACAGTACGGGATCTGTCCATAACCACCGATCCACTTTTGCAAGAACGTTGTGATTTGGTGGCTTACCATTATCGACCACGTAGAGTGAGAAGAAAATATTTTCATCTCCTTTTCACTTCCGGTTAGATGATAATCTTTTTTCTTTTAAACGTTTGGAACTGCCATTGAATTGTGAGTTCATTCGTCATAGATGGTCATAGATTATGGCAAGCTAACTGTCATATTTTTTGACTTATGTCAAAAAGTTTACAGAAAAATCGATTTGTATCAGGGGTTCTGAAAAATTAATATCTCCGAAATCGTTGAAAATCAAGGAACCAGTCATGCAGCGTTTTAAAGTAGAAAATTTCAGTTATCTTGTGGTGAGGGTGAGGACCTAATTAATTTTTGAACATGACGAAAAATATTTATATCAAATATCAAATTTCAAAGACTTCGAAAGTTATCGCGTTTGAAAGGGAAAATGGTTAAAAATGGGGTTGCCACCAGAGCCACCCCCGCTGATCCGAAATGGCCGAAACTGTTGCAGATGGTCAGTATTGTCATTTCGGTAATACCTTGAAAAAATCAGCGCGGTTAAGGGTTGATCACTTGTGACCAATTTAAATTTAATTTTTGGACGGTTCAAAGGGCATTTTCGGCCCTACAAAAGAAGGCTGAGCGAGCGAGGGAGCGAGCAAAATGACCTTGAGATACAAAGCAGTAGTCCCGAGTAGACTAAAGCTCGAGTCTCACAGAAGTGTAGTTACACACATCAAGTTTCATTGCGATACGTAAATCCGGAGTTATAAAATAAAATGTAAATCAGTAGTTGTCGCCTTCTCCAGACAAAGCACATTGGTTCTATAAATTACTCTTTTGAGGTATGTACAGTTGGGGACTTTGAAAATGCCGGTCTGCTGAAATTCGACTGGTTTAGCTGAAAGATCGCAAAACATTTCTTAGCTCGTTGTAATGTTACAGTCGACCAAGTGAATCGTCGCTGTGGAGGGGGGGGAATTTTCAGAGCTCCCGACTGTACCGATGCTATACTTTTTAAGAAGAATATGTTAATAATGATTTTTTGCAACATTATGCGAGTCAAACAATTTAGGCTTTTTATAACGTATTCCGTACAACATTTTACCTTATTGTGTAAAATCCAACTTTTCAAAACGCAATTAGGTAAAAAAAAATGCAGCAGAGAAGCGGCTGGAACCTCCCCATCGCGTGGGTTTTTGTATTCTGTGTAGATAGTAGTCAATTCAACAAACATTTTTTTATGCTTTTCGTCTGTGGCTATAATTTCGCAATTTTCTGACAAATACCGACACTACCTCGAACAGCACCCATCACATTTGACAATATGTTCCTTTTAAGGTTAACATTTTGCCACATTTTTGACAATAACTGCCACTTTGTCATCCACTGTCAGCCCGCTCCCTTTTAATGAGAAAAATTTTTTTCTCTATTTTCCACTGAAGTGGCAGAAACTGTGAATACATTTTTAGAACCAGAATTTGATCATCTTTCTAATGGCGACGTATAAAAAGAGGTCTTGTATTTAAAATTTTAAGTTGATATGCCTAAATGGCACTTCCCGTTTATCAATTGCTTCCAAAAGTCTTTCACGTCTTCAACGGGTCACCCAATCTCCATGTACCAAATTTCAGTCAAATCGATTCAGTAGTTTGTTGTCTTACTTAGAACAAGTATTTGAAGGCCTTCCTGACGCTGGCAATAAATTTTAAAAAAAGTTGTTTAGGATGGTAAAATGGGAGTATATTTAAAATTGAAAATTGATGTGCCAAAACGGCACTTTCCGTGGGTCGATTGCCTCCAAACTTGTTTCAGCTCTTCGACGTTATAATACAGTCTCCATGTACAAAATTTCAGCCAAATCGACCCAGAGGTTTCGGCTGTATCGTGTTTTTAAAGTACCTTAACAATCCCGAATATTTCAATTTTTGTCAAAAAGGCACTAAGAGTGAATACATTTTTAGAAGCAGAATTTGAAGGCCTTTCTTATAGTGACGTGAAAAGTGGGGGTTTCCATTTAAAATTTAAAAGTTGATGTGCCAGAATGGCATTTCCGGTTGCACGATTGGCTCCAAAAGCTTTTCAGATCTAAGTTGGGTTATGAGATGCCTACGTACCAAATTTCAGCCAAATCGGTCTAGTAGTTTTGGCTGTGGCGTGTTTACAAACGTACGTACGTACGAAACGTACGTACGAACATACACACAGACACATTTTAAAAACCACTTTTTTAGGTCCCTAAGACCTCAAAACGTGAAGATCTGGTGTTATTTCGAATTCGAAAATTTTTTTTTTTAAATTGTGAAGTGGAGTGGGGAGGTTAAAATGTTTTTGATCATGGTTTCTTAGTTATCAACTCTAAGTTTTCAGCTTTATATTCCAAACTCGATCAAATCTCTCTCGATTCGGCAAATTATGTGGGTATGTGTCATTGACGAATTTCTAATCGCTTTTGTGTCCGAAATTTCGCGTTGTCACTTTCTGTTCACACTACTTATAGGCAGTCGACACCAATTTTATCCAAAGCCCAAAAGTGGCGTAAAAAATAATTTCATTACGTACGGTTCATTATGATGTTGTGCAGTTCGAAAAAGTCGTATGAAAACTTTATCTAAGTTAAGTTTGGTGCGATAGGTAACGATCGACCTTGAAGTCTTGATGTTCATCCCCTAATCGATAGGTAGTGAAATTAAGGGTAATTATACGAAAAAGTGAAGCTCATTGTTCTTGATGACTTCAGTTTATTACTAATTGATTTCCTTTGTCGTGAATTAAGTAGGTATAATATCCAACTTCCGCGGCATAGTTTTTTTAACTTCTATTTTAAATACGTAATAAGTCAATCCCCACTTGCCTGGAAATGTAGTCTGCAGCTTGTTCCGAGCGCCATCTCTTAAAATTCAGCCTTAGAATTGGGCAGCGGATTCGTTTTAGGCAAAATGAAAATAAAGTAGCCCTGTAGATGGCGATGGAATTCAGGAGAATTATTCGAAAATGCGTGCTTTATAAACCTAATCATCAAGTCATTCCTATGTATTTCTATATATGTAGGTATAAAATACGGAATAAAGGATCTTGCAGGATAAAATAATAAAACCCGAAGGGCTCTATCAGGCAGGCCTTTACAAGGACTATGCTGTGTTTGTTTATTAAAAGTTCTATCAGGGCAGGACAACCGATGCCCAAAAAAAAATTAAACGTACAGCTTATAAACATGAAAATGCCAACCCATAGCTGAATATTTGTCTGGTCAGATGGACCATCAGGCGATAACAGAGACTGTGCAGAAGTCTGTTACCCCTGAATGGGCGGTTACTGCAATCACTCCAAACTCCGAAAATGAGATCTTTACGTTTCCAAGTCCAAGGATCACGAAAAGTGGAAAAGATGGTTTTTAAACAATGTCTGTGTGTTTGTACGTACGTTTGTATTGTACGTATGTCTCGAAAACCCCAGTTAATTTTTTGCCAATCCTCAAAAGCCAAGTGCCTTTTTGATATATGTATCAATCATGAAATTTGGTCGATCAACACCAATTTTTCTTATAAGCACGTGAAATGTCGTCAAATTCTGCATTTAGAGATGTCACATTTAGTGCCTTTTTGGCACAAAATCATAAAATTCGAAACGAAAGGAACATTAAATAACACGCCACAATACAAACTACTGGATTGATTAGTTCAAATTTGGTACGTAGAGATGTTATAACCTGCCGGAGAGCTAAATTGAACGCCTTTTGATTTGTCAGCTTTGAAATTTGAAAGCTATTTTTAGTTTCCAGTTTTCAGTGCCCTTAAAATGTGTCTGTATGTGTGTGCGTATGTGCGTTTGTGAACGCTCTACATCGGTCGAGTAGTTTGAGCAATTACTCGACCGATTTAGCTCAAATTTGGTACGTAGGCATGTCATAACCTAATTTAGATCTGAAAAGCTTCAGAAACTAATCGCGGAAAACTGAAATGCCATTTTGGCACATCAACTTTGAAATTTTAAAATACAGACCTTTGTTTTTGACATCACCAAAACAAAGGTCTTCAAATTCATCTTCCAAAGATGTATTCACTCTTTGTGCCCTTTTCACAAAGAGCTCAAGAAATACTAGTTTTAACATACTTTATAAGATCACGATTAAGCCCAAACCCTGGACCGATTTGGCTGAAATTTTGTACGTAGAGATTGTATTACCCGTCGAAAGTAGAAAAGTTTTTATAGTTTGGGCTGATGTAGCTGTTATTTAATGTTGCTTCGAAATTTCGATTTTTTTGATTTTAGCCAAAAAGGCGCTAAGTCTAAATACAGGCCCACCGCCAACGGTGAATATAATGGACAAATAATTAACTCGTCATGCAATTTCCTGTTTCCTTGAAATCTAAAATACATACAACGATTTATTTCCTGGCTACAGTAACAAAAATCGGAAATAACATCGGACAAGAAGCTATAATCTTCTTTAAACTGTCAAGTTCAAGCTCGTCCTTACAATGTTCCGCAGACGCAACGTCTCCATTGCTGGAATAAATTCCACTCGATACGAGAAAGAGATTTTCGGATATTTTATACTTCGTTACAAGGGCACGAAGGACAAGGAATCTGGCCGTAAAACCAAAACGCTTATATAATTATTTTGGAACATAATATGATACATCAGTGTGAGATGAATGAAATGAAGCATCATCGTGTTTCATTACCTACCAAAGGAAAGAACTTTAAAACTAAGTTTAAGTCCACTACTATTGGTCTTGAACATTTTCAATGAAATCATTATTTCCAGAGAACGAAAACCTGTGATATTACAAGACATTCTGGTGTAGGTAAGCGTAGGTAGATAAATTTTACCTAAAATAATGAATGGTAAGTAGTTTAGTTCCCAATAAATCGAGGAAAAGGTGTTAATGCTTTTATACAGGACATTATGTATACATGTTTATAAAAATATCCTTAAATATTGTATGCTTCCTAGGTACAAGATGTTGGTTCATATCCAAACAAACAGCTGTGTTTCCATAAGCGTCATTTTTTACTTTAAAGGGTTTATTTAAATGTATATTTTAAGTATTATGACTTGCGTAAAAGAATTCCGACCGGAAGTTGGTAATTTTTGCTCAGAAAAGTACATTTCTTCACGTATTGCCCTATATCGGCGAAACTGTTCAGAAACTCGTCGAAATGAAAGATACCATTAATTTTCTCTATTCTCTGACCAATAGAGTGGCGCCAACCGCAACTCTCTACTTCTAATAGTTTCGGAGATACAGCGCGCAGCGGTTCAAATTTGGCGGAAAGATTTCGAAAATCGCCTGAAAATTGCAACTTTTTAAATTTTGACTCGTCAAACATTTGCAAAGCCCCGTGCGTGAAAAATTCATATTAGCTTTTTTGTTCTAAACTATATTGTGGATAAGATGCCCGCAACCCCAACTCTCTGCTTTTAATATTTCCGGACTATGCAGACCTTCCGTTGGACTTCTATAACTTCGGAAACATTAGAAGCAGAGAATTGCGGTTGCATCACAATATAGTCTAGAACAAAAAAGCTAACATGCATTTTTGCATTTTTCACGTACGGATCCTTGCAAATGTTTGGCGAGTCAAAATTTAAAAAGTAGCCATTTTCGGGCGATTGCGATTTTTCAAATTTTTCCGCCAAATTTGAAGCGCTGTATCTCCGAAACTATTAGAAGTAGAGAGTTGCGATTGACGCCTCTCTATTGGTCAGAGAATAGAGAAAATTAATGGTGTCTTTCATTTCAAAGAATTTTTCAGCAGTTTCGCCGATATAGGGCAATACGTGAAGAAATGGACCTTTTTGAGCAAAAATTACCAACTTCCATATCATAATCCTTAAAATGTACACCTAAATAAACCCTTTTTAAAGTTCAAGTACACTCCATTAAAAAAAAACTGTAAGTTGAAATGTGATGAAAAAATTACCGATGACGTGGAGGAAGCTGCACACAAAATTTTAAAAAATCGTTCGTCTCGGGACCTTAAAAAAAATAAAAACGCGTTTTTTTTCAGTTTTCATTTTTTTATGGGCCTCACAGACGAACGATTTTGCTTTTTTTTTCGTTACTTCATTACATATGATCAAATTATAGGTAATTCTTTCGTTACGTTAGAACTTAGTTTTCTTGTAAAAAAATCAAATACTATAAAAGTTGTCATAATTCGCATATTTATCAATAAATTACAACGAAATAAATATACGTGAAAGATTAACATTTGGCTTAAACGTTTACATGAGAACTATAATGAATAAATCCTTATACTGAAAAAATAATGTAAAGCTAGTTTAGTGTTTTAAAGCTGACGGCCTTTCTTCTCCGCCTATAGAGGTGCTGCCAATTTACGGTAAAACTTGAAACTAAATCAGCCATCTGTTGGCCAGAAGCCAGAACTAAGTCGGTAATACAATAACATCTACATTGTTGCCAGAATGACTTTGAGGTGTTATCACAGCACAAGGTGCAATCTGAAACCTGTCAATTTGAATAATCGTTGGAACTATTCTGGCATAATTTTATGCATAGGTTCTTTCTTACTATCTACTTTCTTACTTATGTACCTAACCATCATGTACCTACGTATTTTAAAATTATAGTGTAAGAAACGATAGTCACTTGTTTAAAAGCTCATGAAAGGGCTGGAAGATGGATTATTTAGGAACGGTCACACAAATTTTCTACTCCTTGAAAAAAAACGCGCTTATGAGAATTAACTCGCTTTTGATGTCTCTGCCGATCTAGAATATTAGTTGAGAGATGGCAGCTGGAAATCTGCAATAGCAAATCAGTACGCGAATACGCAATTTGGACACTATGCAATCAATATTAATTGCGTACGTATACCACCTACTGCGTTTTTGCAGCGGAGCTGTTGCCACATGTTGTTTAATTAATTGCAAAAATACCCCTTCCAGACCTCGGCATTTTTTAACCGACGTGTCGTGCAAAATTGCCGTACCTAACAAAATTGCACAACTTGCAAATCAAATGACATAGATAACGTGCTATTCAGAAAATATGTGATAACGGGTAGCTATGGAAACAAATGATTCGCAAAATCTGTTAATAGGACGTTTGTCCAGGGTTAGACGACCGTCCTTTCGACAGATATAGTGGTATAGACAGATAATGATTCATTTGTTTCCATAAATACATAACCTCTCGTTATCACACATTTTCTGAATAGCACTGTACCCACTTTTGACGTTTATCATTCGTATGCTTTGTTCTATCAGACCACAACTTTTTGCCGGATTCTGTATAGGTACATCAAGTTGTCATATTATCAATTAATGTAACAAGTTCAAGACGAAATTGCAAATCTGGAGATTGGAAAAGCTTCACAACATAACTCATTAGGCTAAAGAAAATTACTGTCTGAAAACGAGACGAGTTATTAGCAACATGATTGCACTGTTTCTTTCATCTCGGTTAGGAATCCTGATGAGGAATTCGTAAAATAACTTCTGCTCTGCCGATCCTTTGCCCCGAGAGAGCTTAGAACGTTCGCGTGAGAGCTCTCCCGACTGTGAAAGGACACGTGAGCTGGAAATATAGGCCATCAAAGGATTTTCTCAAACCTCACAACCCTAATAGGTAGGTAGAATACTTGATTACCATTGCTACATTAGTAATTCCAAAATGTGCAACAGGTGCCCCACGTCGAGCATCAGTCTATCTGTGTCATCATATACAGGGTGAGTCTGAAAGACTCCACATTCTTTATACCACAGAATCTACTGTTCAAATGATGAAGCTTGGTGCAAAAATTATTGGTCAATTGTGATTCCTCTTGATGTTATAAGCCGCCAAGGATCTTCATTTTTAAACGTTGTTTTTAAATATCTTTCGAAAGATGTATCGTAGGATTTTTGCACAACATTGTTACAGACCAAGATGCAACTACTGATGGTACTTAAGATATTATCCAAAAAGCGGATCCCAGGGATACAGGATGGCCCCGATGTTATTTGCCCTTGAACTTTTTTATGTTTGAAAATATTGCTAATTTGCCTAAGCGGCCGTATTCCCCGTTCAATTATAAAACTTTTTTGGTTCTTAAAATTTTTCGAAAAAACTAACCACTTAGGAGGAAAATTGAAAAAACCGAAAACATGATCATCGTGATAAACCTACAATTTCAATAAAAATCAAAGTGTACGTTGACACGCATCACATTTCAACTGTTTTTTTGCATTGAAGGTGTTGTCCTACATCTGTGCCCAGAACCATTGCTCACAACTGAAGAAAAAACATTGATGGTTATTTCACTTTTTTATGAGGTAGACTCATCATTGGTTTTAAGGTGATTACCTGCATCATGTTTTCGGTTCAATTTTCCTCGTGAGTGGTTAGTTTTTTCGAAAAATTTTAAGAGCCAAAAAAGTTTTATAATGGAACAGAAAATACGGCCGCATAGGCAAATTAGCAATATTTTCAAACATAAAAAAGTTCAAGGGCAAATACATCGGGGCCACCCTGTATAACAGAGATTCGCTTTTTGGATAATGTCTTAAGTACCATCAGCAGTTGCTTCTTGGTCTGTAACAATGCTGTGCAAAAATTCAAAATCCTACGATGCGCCTTTCGAAAGATATTTAAAAAGAATGTTTAAAAATGAAGATCTTTGGCGGCTTATAACATCAAGAGGAATCACAATTGACCAATAATCTTTGCACCAAGCTTCATCATTTGAACAGTAGATTCTGTGGTATAAAGGATGTGGAGTCTTTCAGACTCACCCTGTATAAATAAGCCCCCCTGCAGAAATTTTGCATGAAATAGGGCGGGTGCTACAACAATCGATCGGTGGACGGATGGGAAGTTTCTTTACTTCCAGCTTTATGTTGACTCAATTTAATTAAAATTTCTCAGTACTCTCGAGGGATTGCAGTTGCAGGGCCGGCATATAAAAATTCGGCAAGATCATTAATTTCTAGAGAGATTGTGGCCGGGGGTGCAATCTCAACACCTTCCCAAATGACTTCTCCCCATCTCGAAATCTCTGACGGATGAAGTGTGCATTAAACCCCACGCCTTCAATCCATCATATTTCAATGTCGGGCCCGTTATCATAAACCAAATTTATTCACCCGCATCCGCTGAACTGTGACTTTGTGAGATGTTTCATTAGGGCTGTGTTTTTAGAAAATCCTCCAGAAAATCACAATTTTTCAAAATGTTTGAATGGACATCCTACTAAAAAATTATACAATGGATATAGTTTCGTCTTCGACATCGACACTAAATGATGTGTGAGAAGACATTTTCAGGGCCGAACTGTACAATTTTTAGTACCTATACCTTTGATAAATATCAGTAGGGTAAACCCGGCAAATACGCCCCACACTTTGGAACATCCTATACGGTCTATACCCATTTCATACCAGGAAAAAATAGATAAAATGTGAAAAAAGTCGAGACTTACTAATACTTACACGTTTATACTCACAAAGTTACACCTCATAACTCTTGAGAGTATCAGTAAAGTCTCGACCTACCCTTTAACTTTCACGGCCTTCCACGCCCTTCCTGATGTTAAATTGTTGATCATACCTAATAATAAACATATTAATATGTAAGTATATAATTTTTTCACTACTAGCAATGGACGTTTTCAGTTTTACCTGAGCGGCGAACGCATGTTGGATCTCTAGCGTGCTATTATTTGCGGCTGAAATTTAGGTATTTACAACTTACACTTTTTTAGCTTGGCTCAAACACAAGCTTTAATCAGACAAAAAGAACGTGTGTTGCCTCGTGTGTTGCTTAATGAAATACTCAATAAGCATAATAATTTGTAGTCTAGGTCTGAGAAAGGATCAAATAAAAAAAATAAAGCTAATTAAAACTGATGCACCGCTATCATTCTAAATGGTTTTGCTGTCGAGATAAAACAAGTACATTGCGAAAAAGGCAGAATGACCGCTTCCACTCAAATTAAAAGTAGAAACCCACGTCACGCGATGTGTAGCCCCGCATAACACTTCCATTCCCTAAATTGCCTACATTTGCACCTGGAAGAATGGCACGTGGAAGAGAAATCCAATTAAGGGAACGCAATACGCAAATATTTTTACGACTTTGTCTTATCCACAAAATTGATTCTCTCCCTATAATGCATGTATTAGATAGAAGTAGGCACGCGATTTTTTTCACTTGTCCGATTTAAGTATAAAGCGACCCAAAAAAAACTCATGCTAAGTGAACTTTGCATTTGCTCTAATAAATGACTGGTATAAAAGTTTGGTACATACCGAGGAGCTTTAATTGCTATTTTCCCCACTAATTTCAGGTATGAAATGCATCATATTTCTACTCTAGTGCGAAAAGTGAATTAATTTCCACACTTGAAAGAGAATTTCGTTATTTTTTTTAACCACCATGCACGATCCTCATGACTAAACTTTTCATGAAACCTTTTATGAAAGAACGCCAAATTTTTTTCATGGCTTTTTCGATTGGGATTATGAAAAATTCTGAAATTCTGTATGTAGGTATGTAACACATGAGAAAATGCAGTATTTCCTTGCTTGTGTGCCTATATAGGCTTTATAAGCACACGCGTAAGGAAATCATGTATTTTTCCATTTGTTACATAATAGCTATTTCACCCACATGTACCATATGTAATACAATAGTTATTTGTATCCGATGTGTCTTAAATAGTTATTTGTACAACAAGTAAGGAAAAGAATCTTTTCCACGAGTTGTACACATTATTTTTCCGTGTACTATCCTGAAATGGCGTTAACATTTAAAATTTGAAATTATTTGTGAATGGTCATCAAATACTTTCTGCAACTTCATTTACATGGTAACGGAAATAACAAAATAAAAATTAACAAATAATGTCACTGAAAATGTTTGCTGCCGATGAAAAGAATTATTTAGAAAAGCGTTGCCATGTGGAAAAGTGTTGCTATATAGAAAAGTACTTGGAAATTTAATATATTTCAGAATAGTACACGGAAATAGTTATTTGTACAACTAGTAATGAAAGTAATACTTTTTTCAGGAGTTTGAAATTTGATACACGACAAACGAGTGAAAAAAAGATACTTTCATTACGTGTTGTACGCGTAATTTTTTTGTATATTCCCCCCATACGCGAAAAAGTGGAAAAGAATTTTTTTTCTATATGGGGGAGTAATGATTGGCAACACTGGGTAGCCCTTTACTTCCTTGGTGTAATAATATAATGTAACAATGTAAAGATGTAAGATGTAAAGATGAAAAAATGTTAAATCGTTAAAAAAAGTCACACTTTCATTACGATTTTTTCGTTAGAAAAAGTGGTACCTTCATTACGATTTTTCCTTAAAAGAAGACGACTTTCATTGTAAATATGCAAAAAAAACTCATTCACGGTGGGCTGTAGGATTGAAAAAATTTGATCGAGGCGAAACGCCGAGGCAAAAAAATTGTCGACAACCTAAACACATTTCGCGACCGAAAAAAGTGGTTACACTGGTTACAGTAACTAAGGAAATAACAATGAATTATGTAATGTTGCGGCAGATATTAATAACAGCGGCAACAAAAGTAATTTCGTGGCCGCTGCCCGCTGTCGACCGGAGTTTGAATCCGTCTGTCTTTTTAATACATTTGCCCAAAAAATTCTTTTTTGTGTAGACTAAAATGTTAAAAAACATTTTTGTAATAATTTTAATTTCTTCGCATTTTCTAAGTAAATTATTATGGAATTTTTCATTATTTTAGTCATTGTCTATTTCTATTTGTATATTTTTTTTGTATTTAGTATACCGTTATTTGTAGAAAAATACAACATTCAGTATCATTTTTCTTATTTATTTGCTCATAAATTAAGAAAAATAAGTTTTTTCTGCCACTGGAACTTTGTTTCCACCAGCATTTCGCACCACGGAACAAGTTATTTGGTTTAGTTTTGTTCACAGATAGTTATATTTAATATAATTCGTTAATAACTTTTGTGTGAAATATTTCTTCCTATATTCTTGCATATTTTTCAACGGTTACACTGCACTTCTCGTCGTTGCAATTTCACTCAAACCAAATAGTGTGGCAGGTACAGTAGCTACCTATATACAGTGTGTCTCATTTTAACTGGAACCACCCAAATATTTCGGTTAATAATGAACAAATCAACTAGCTCTTTTTTTGCACATGTAGAGCTCCAGAATCTGCATCGGTGTAATACCTCACCTTTTTGTTATCCCGAAATCCCAGCCCACTGCGATTAGTTAAAGAGGCCAAAAATAGCGAAATCGTATTAGGCATTTTTTTAACGAAAAAGTTTATTAAGAAAAGTTGTTCAGAATGACTCCAAATGGGTAAATCCTAACTTTCAGGCCAAAATAAAAATGTTGAATTTCTGGAGGAAAAAATCAATAATATCGAAAGCTTCAATATTTTTGCAACAAAGGGTTGCTGTGTAATAAAAAACCAATTGTAATAGGTTTGTTTGACATTTGTTGTTAGCTATAGCGGGGAAAATTTAACAATCGCAGAAAAAGTTGAAATTATAAGCTAATAAATAATAATCTTAATAATTCCAACTTTTTCTGCGATTGCTAAATTTTGCCTAGCCTTAGCTAATAGCAACTGTCAAACACTCATTTCAATTGTTTTTAATTACACAACAACCCTTTTGTTGTAAAAATAATGAAGTTTTCGATGTTTTTTATTTTTTCTTCTAGAAATTCAACATTTTCATTTTGGCCTGAAACTCCACACTTGCCCATTTGGGGTCATCCTGAGCAACTTTTCTTTAAAATTTTTCCAAAAAAAAAATGCCTAATACGATTTCGCTGTTTTTGTCCTCTTTAATTAATCGCAGTGGACAAAAATTTCGGGATAAAAAAGGTGAAGCTTCACGCATATGCAAATTTTGAAGCTCTACATGTAGAAAAAAAGCAAATTAATTTGCTCAATATTAACACTGTCAAATGTCCCACCCTTTCAATTGTCTGAATACAGGTACATTACCAACAAAGCGTACAGCGCTTTAGATTTCCGCTGAAGCTCCAATTTTTTATTCGATCGTCTAAACCACAAAGCATAAACGCGAGAGACAAAATGACGACTTTTCTTACAAAATTACATCGTAAAACTTAATTTACTGTCTAGCTCGATGAGCCTTTCTTCTCACACCAAGTATACAATAATTCCAGCCAGCAACTTATACAAAAATTAATTAGCTTTCAGCAAACACCTTTGATGTTCCTTAAAATTGGATGCTTTGTCAAACGAGGTGGCGAATCCCCCAGTAATTTTTTTGCCAAATAAATGGAGTTTCAATTTTGTTCCGGTTTGAAGAGTCATTTATGGGCAAAAAACATTGAAAGCCACATTCAACAGGTAACCTTACCCTTCGCATGACTCTCAAAGAAAACGATGAAGTCTTCATGATTAATAAAAATTTCTAGGTCCTAATTTTAAAGGGGTCTACACGAAGCAGTGCCAAGCCACGCCGCAAACTAACTGGTGTTCTACGTCCAGCTGATATCACAGCCACCCCCACAGAGTTACACTTGCCCTAGAGCGCGAACGTAAAACTTACGCCCTCTGACACTTGTTGCCACTTTTAAATGTTTTCTACTGTTCGCATTTGCACTTTTCAAAATAGATTTATTTACATGTAAGGTTCTCCGTTTAAAAAGTATGACTATTGATGAAAAGGGGTGGGCATGGCGCAACAGGCACCCGAATAAAACTAATCCATCTATTTTTTGTTGATTCTGTGAGCCGAGCCGCCGCCACCGAGTCTATTCAGACCGGGGGTTGCCCGGCAACCCCCGGATCACGTGCCGGAGTTTTCCGGTCAGGAATCTTAAAATCGGGGGGGTGATTTCTTGTCGTGTTGTAGAGGTGCAAATTGGAAATGATGACAGGTGATGCGGGTTTTCTTAATAATTCAAGGCACTTTCCGGTGACGACGTGCGAAGAAATAATCGAGTATCGGCAGAGTTGATGGGGGTGGGATGAGGTTTTATTATCCCAACCCCCAACGGTTCTTTTTCGATCAATTAATAATGTTTATTCACGATTAGTAAATAATGTCATTGTTATGTAGGTACGTAACTATACAATCCTGTTCATAAAATGCAGCGTGACTTATGGTCACATTATTTCACAGCACCTGTAATGTTGGCTGCCTATCCAATGAACATCATGATGTTTCAAAATCAAGCGAAAGTGTGCCAAAGTAGAGCATCATTTGTCAACATTTTGTTTTTCTTGGTTTGCGTTTACAATAAATATAATGTGATAAACATTTTTGAAGAATTTCAATAATCTTCGATAAATATATTTCAATAATCGTGGATAAAACGTCGTATTTAACTCGCACATTATGGGCCATTATTCACTTGGTTGTTAACAACCCTCGTTACGCTCGGGTTCTAAACTCAACCGCGTGAATAATGGCCTTCTTAATGTGCTCGTTTAATAATATACTATTTATGCATAATGTAAATTGTAAATTAAACTACCTATACCTAATAATGTATGTAAATTGTAGAAAGAAACCTTATTGCTGCTCTGCTCATCAATTCATACCTGTGGGATAAGCAGGATAAAAGCTCTATCTGAAGACCTGAAATTACGTAATGAAATTCTTCTATCAGTAAAGTTTTACGAAGCTTTCATAAGCCTTTTGTGTTTTTTACGCCCTTTTCCACCCCCAAATTGATGCCTACGTACATTGTACAAGGACTTTTTTTATTATTGTCCCATTCTTAAATTAGAATATCTCCTTTATTACTTGAGATATTCGCCTGAACTGAAAACAGGACAGTAGACCGTACTCTCAAGTTTTGTTCTGGATTATACTCTCAGCTCAGCGATCACCGTCGGATCTTAAGCACTGTAGATGCAACTTGCTTTTTTTAAATGGGCCACACGGTATATTTTTTGCACGCATCGATAAAGTATGTTTTTATGATTTTATTGATATAGGGTAGTTGATACCTGGGATTCATAGTTTGCGAGAGAAAAGAATCCTAATCTAACGAGAAATGTCCGAATGAAAATGGCAATTTTGTGAAAAAATGGCAGTAAAATAGCCCTTTTGTCCCTAACATGACATTTTTCGGAAAAAAAGACAGAAAGGTTTTTGACTCTAAAAAAAATCGGCTACATATCAGAACAATTCTTCGAATTGACATTTCTTCGAAAATATGTCATTCTAATAGCGAAAACCAACTCATAAATTCGGTTAATATTTCTTAATTTCCTTTATTTTCAACTTCCATTCAGGTCTATGTCAGGTAGGTTTTTTTTTTAGTTAAACTATTGCTCATATTCTGTCCGCTCACCTGAACTTGTACACGATGGTTGCATTCAGCAGACGGAACTAAAAGTTACTTTTGTAAAGTAACTAAGTTACTTTTCGTGACAGTAACTTTAGTTCCAGTTACGTATCATTAGTTACTTTTCACTTTTAGTATTAATAAACGGGAATAGAAAATCCACACTTTTCGTGTTTATCATAAATCTTTTATTATTATTTAATCTAAAATTGGTTTAAGGCCATTGTTGGCGCGCATTAGTACCAAGTTTTCAATATTTTTGTCAGATAAAACACGATGCCTTCTTGGTGCACGAATAAATGAGGCAAACGAAAGGAAAACTAAGACAAACACAAGACACAATAAGGGGTCAGAATGATGCAAATAATACGCCCTCACTTATACAATGTACACGTAGGAACGAGTCGATTTTTGCAAAAAGAGGACATTCTGTCAAAGTAACTTGTTTACCTTTGAAGTAAGTTAGTTACCAAAAAGGAACTAAGTTGTTAATAAAAGTAACTAAATTACAGTTACTTTTCCACAGTAACTGAGTTACTAGTTCTTTTCAGACTGATGTGAAAAGTAACTAAGCTACAGTAACTTAGTTACTAAATATAACTAAGTTCCTAAAAGTAACTAGAATCAGAAGTTATTTCCCAACTCTGAAGCACACAATTTCAGCCGAATTATGTCAACTGTTGCACAACCGTTGTGTCGGCTGAACATGTCCATTGACATTACATATAGGTGCGGGTGTACAATTAGCGCTTGCGCTGTTCTTTCTACCTATTGTAAATTCGTTGTTGTTGTCCTTTTTATGCTTCCTTCTCTTTCTTGCTACTGTTCTAAACGTTGCGAGCTTTCACCGAAGCCGAAAGCGAGCAGCCGCTGAAAAGTAAGTTCGTTTTGAGGTACGAATTGTTAATTCGAATAATTATTGTTAATTCGAGAAATTGTTCATTCGAATAATTTTCTTTCAAATAATTGTTAGTTCGAAGAATTATTGTTCATTCGAATAATTGTCTTTCGAACAGTTGTTAATTTGAAGAATTGTCTTTCGAATAATCATTTTCGAACTATTGTTTTCGAAAATTTGTTTTCGCAGAATGGGAGATTGCGGAACCTTTGCATTATTGTTCTAATTGAAAGACCTTTTTAAATTAGGTCTGACGTGTTTTTGCATTTTCGAATATACCTACCTACCTACCTATCCAGTACTAAGGCCATAAAATGAAATATTACTTTTGATAACATATGATGACCTACGTTCTCACTAAAAGTGTGAGCCAACCTGTCCATTTCATTCTTGTTTATTTTCTTCAATGTCAAATATAATTTTCTAATGATAAGTAAGTACCTACAAAGAGTCTGCTACAGAACTGTTATATATTTGTCATCTGTATTCTTATACTCCAAGAAATTGTACAGAAAGGTGAGATCGCTAGCACGTACGTCGTCAATTTTTCAAAATTGCTTTTTGAAATGGAATACTTAATAAACTCCAAAACAAAAGCGAGGGCCTATTGTTTTGGAATAATTTCCATAATTCCAGGGGGAAACACTGTTACAATTATTTAAATCTTACCTTCAAAATAGAATTCAAATTGTGGAATGGCAGGGAGAGTTATCTGAGCAAGTACAGGACCATCACGGAGTTTCTCAGGGCTCCAAACTTGGCCCTCTTCTTTTCATCATCTACATTAATGACCTGCCGCAAAACTTAACGCTGGGAGAGGCAAACCAGAAATTGAATTCTGCACTGAATAAGTTGAAAATCAATGAAAACAAAACCCTGAAATTGACCATATCGACCAGACCATGTACCGAAGATTCGACAAAATTCTTGGGCCTTTTCAATAATAGAGGAACATGGCATGATTACATTGCAACACTGTGTAAAAGTCTATCATCCGCCTTGTACACGAAGAGTGAAAAAACCTCTCACTGAGAGATCTTCATCCTTCAAAAAAAGCCATGAGAATCCTCTTCCGGAAGTCCAAGAAAATTTGTAAAAACATTTTTGAATTTCCTGTAAATAATTACGCGTTGGCACCTTCCAAATAAAATCTTAAGAAATAAAGGAGGAATTTGACCGTTCCGGGACTTTATACTAACTCCAACCCCATCAACGAGAAAAAAAAAGTAAAAGTAGTGGAAATAATACTTTATTATTTAATGAAACAAGTTCTTCAGACTTACAAATTCTCTGAGTTCACTTTGCTCCGTCGTAATATCGTCTCCATTGCAGAGATCATTGTCGCAGAAATAACAAGACGCATCTTCAACTTCTTCTAGCAACAAACAGGTATATAGGGCACCTAGATTTCTTAAAGCGCAACCCTTTGATCTAGCAGTTATGTTATCTGAAACATTTGAATCGTTTACATTTTGTTACATTTCATAGGTCGGTACTCTTAAGGTAGCAGTAATGGTAATAGTACGGGAGCCAAATGGGGTAAATGAGGTAAAACAACCCTTCGCTAGGGGTCGTCGAAAACATAACATTTTGAATGTGAGGCAATCGTGTAATCCAACCTTTCGTTATAAACCCAGCAAAACAGACATAGTCGCCATCGACAATGCCCTCTTCTTGACAATTAGAAATTTGCACTTCGTCACATCTGTCGTTCACACCCCCATCAAGGCAGTCGTAACATTCTTTGACCCCTGCTCCAGAAATCGTCTGTAAAATGACTAATTTATTAATAAAGACCATTTTGCTCAAAATGTCAACTCACCTTGCTGGCAAAGAAAAAAGTTAGAACAACTAAAGCATTCATTATTCAATAACAAACCTTACTGCTGGAAAATTATAAATATAATCTCATATCTTATCAATTTATAATTTAAAATAACTTGTTTTACTTTGTTTACGCAATTTTGAGTGTTTTTGTGTCGTTTTTAAAAGAGACCACCGGAGGCGCTGCTATTTTCCTGTTATTAAAATATAATAACTTATCACTGGACGCGATTAGTCATTAAAAAAACATTTCAATTAGACTGTAAATAGGTATCTAACTAATCTGATGACTAGGTATATGTTGATCGTTATCGCATTTCAAAAAAATAGAGGTAAAGTGCCGTGATTTCACTTTGGTTTTATAGTTTGAGAAGGAATGAAGTCTATTTTATCGATTTTCGTCGTCCTTTTCATATTTTTTCATAATGGTAAGGGATTCGGTGTGAAGCAATGTTTTTTCTGCAGCGATGCTTTGACATCAACAAATTGTCTTACTGGAGTAATCCCTTACGATTACCAGATTGACGAGAACGACCTCCACGAATATATTTGTCTTTGCGCGTCGATAACCTTAGGTAATAATAATTAAATAAGTACTAAAGACCTATTTGCTGGTTCTAGCCAATGTGACCGCTGGTGCTAAAGGATGTGTGCCGAGGGATGTAAATGCGTTATTTACATGTTCGGATATCGACAGGACCAAAGGGTCTTTCTGTAGTTTGTGCGATTCAGAACTTTGTAATTTGAACAATATGCGAGCGTTTCCATTTCTGGTCAGTCAGATGGTAAGATGGTACGTTTGAAACGTCTGAATAATATTCTAAACATGTCTATATTTAAATAATAAAAGGCCTTGGATTAAACTTTTTGGGTCTTTTAGACTTATTTCTAGCAGGCCCATGCCTACCTGTCTAACTTAACATGTTGAAAAAGAGTTAGATATTTAAATTTTGTATGTATAATTTATTAAATTCGCGAAAAACTTATGAAAAAGACACAATGTAGGTACACCAACTTTTTAAATCGTGTATGAAATGTGAAAAACAAAAAACAAAGATATTAGCAAAACAAAAAATATGGGTCTTTCAGTTTCATGGAAGGAATCTGTGGCTGAAATTATTGCACTCTGAGACGGGACATCCTGTATATTGGCACATTTTAAAGTGGGGTCAAATTTTTTGGGTTTTATGTAAAGTTTACTGCTTTATTTTGGAGCATAATTTGTTGGACTTTAATATTCTGGAGCATTATAATGGCATCTGCCTCGGACTTCCCCCTAAATTGTACACCTGACATCCCCAGCGGTTTGCAGGGCCGGATTAAACAATAGTGAGGCCCGGGGGCTGATCAATATGAGGGGGCCCCCTTAGTTGTGGGCCAGCTAGGGTGTGGTGCGTATTTCGTACTGTCAGGAGACTAAAAAGACTAACTGCCATTAATTTTTCACGTGAAAAACCGAAAAGCCAATTTCAAAAAGAGGTATACACTGGAAGGTGATTTTTTTAAAAACCGTTTGCGACCTAAAGTGTGACCCATCTTGCTTCCTCAAATTTGAGGGAGAATCGACTGGCGTAAACTTCGAACTTCTAAGAGCCACCCATTTCGAGAAAAGTAGATTTTTATTGGTTTAAAACTTCAAAATTCAATAAATCATGGCAAGTTTTAATTAAAACCGGATTTTGTATTATAAGAGATGTTAGTAATTCCATTGCCACCAGTTTTTCTAAGAAAACCTTAAAACGTCGAAATTCAGTAGGAACTACACATTTTTACATTTTCTAAAAGTTTTTTGCGGCCGCAAGTGTGACCCATCTTATTTCCTGAAATTTGAAGGAGAATCGATTGGTGCAAATTTAAAACTTCTAGGGCTCACACACTTCGCGAAAAGTAGCTTTTCTTTAATTTAAAGTTCCAAAATAGAACAAAACTAATAATTATGGGAAAGTTTTAATCAAAGTGGCATTTTGTATTATCAAAGGCTCTAGTGAAACCAACTGCCAGCAATTTTCCTGATTTAATCTTTAAAACGCGAAATTCACTAGAAAGCATAAATTTTGTGAAAGTTTTTTGCGACCGCAGAGGGAGAATCGTTTTTTGCAAATTTCAGATTTCTAGGACTCGAAACGCTTTGAGAAAAGGCGGTAGCGGTATAACAACGTATAGTGCATCATAATAATACACAACAGTAAGTAGTTAGTTGCTTTGTTGTTAGGACTATTTTTTGCAATAATTACTGAATTACAAAATTGCGGGGCCCCTACTTGTCGGGGAGCCCCTACAAGTTGGGGGCCCGGAGGCTGCAGCCCCCCTAGCCCCCCTCTTAATCCGGACCTGGGTTTGCCCCCCAGATGGTTCTTATCTACAACTTTTTTATCAAAAATAAAATGACTGGTCATATATGGGACAGTCTGTATACGTAGGTAGGTATATTATGGTTGTGTATATATTAGTGTTGTGAGTCGGTTAATTAACAAATTAATGTTAATTAACGTTATTTAACGTTAAATAACAGTTAATTATAATCGTAAAAATGTTGTTAAATAACAGAGGGTGTTAATTAACAAACTTAAATAACAAAAACTGTTAACTAACGCTGGAATTTTATGTTAATTAACCAATTTAAATTAAATTTAATGTTAATTAATCAATATAAATAACAAAAAGTGTTAATTAACCCTGGAGTTTTATGTTGACATTTTGGTGACAAATAATTATAAATTAAATTCCCCTACAGTGAATCACCTAATCTCACTGTGGAGGCAAGACAAAACAATTTTCATTGGTCATCTATGAGGGGCCAACAGAGCTGGGCTACTCAGTATCGAAATGTACTTGAAGTACAGTACTGATTACTTTTGGTACCTACTTAAAGTACCGGTACTTAAGTACTTTGAAAATTCGATACTGGTACTGGGTATTTCAAGTACTTCTTAAAAGTACTTGATACTGGTACTTGAATAATTTTTTCAAGTGAAGTATTTTATACTTGGTATTTTAAACCATGCGGCATCAAGTACTTAAGTATCGAGGACTTAAGTATCGAGTACTTAAGTATCGAGTTCGGTACTGAATCTTTTACTGAAAAATAGGGGGTTTTTAGAGTATTTATTAGGTTGGGGAAAATCCGAGAACGACTTCACTTTGTTCATTTCTTAGAAACCTGAAATTCGCAAAACAATACCATAAATCTTATTGAAATGGAGCACTTTTTGCGTGGTGTCGTTATCAGAACTCAAAATTATTACGGGCACGGGGTGCAGACTGCAATCCTGTCAATTTTTCATGTAAATAAGATGGCACATGACATGTTTACAACCACCCTCACCGAAAACGCAGCAGTCTGGACGTCAGTCAAATGTTTTTTTGTAACATGTGCCATCTTATTTACATGAAAAATTGACAGGCAGACGGGAGCAAATGATATTCAGGGCCCCAATTTTTTTTACTTTGGAGCCCTCTCAATTTGAAAACGCAGCCACACCTGAGCATGATTCCTGCATTTGCTGGTTTATATTAACTAAAACTATAATACATATCGTTATTGTGGTGGAGCAAATCATATACCTACCGAAATTGTCGCTAGCCCGCTGTCTATAAGAGACTCAATAACAAGTAGATACTTGAGTACTGTGTCAAGTACTTAAGTCCTGAAAGTACTTAAGTACCTTATGAAATACTCAGTCTCTTATTTTACTTAAGTACTATGTCAAGTGCTTAAGTATTTTATGAAGTACCTACTTAAGTACTTTATTAAATACTCAGTCCCTTATTTTACTCAGTACTTTTAAGTATTAGTACTGGTACTGGGTACTTAACGTGTGCGCACTAGTAAAGTACTGGACTGCAATTTTCAAGTACTTCTATTCAGTACTGGTACTTGATTCTTGAAGTATATTCAAAATATCAAGTACTTAGTACTTGATACTTAAGTACTTTTTTTCGGTACTTGGCCCAGCTCTGGGGGCCAACACGGACAAAATGTAGATATATAATTTTTTGTGATTTGATAGCATTTTGGAAGAATATGTTAAAATTTGAGATAAATATGTTACTTCTGACAAGGTTTACCTATAGTATTTACTATACGGCTTAAGAAAACAAATCAACTTTTTCTGAAATATTCTTATTTTATATTATTGTCACTTTTAACTTTATATTTCCACAAAACTTTATATTATTCAATCATCTTGGTTTGAGTTTTGGATTAGTGCAGAGACCTGTTATCCACGGCCTCCTGTTTTCAATTCTACTAGAAGATAGATGGCGCCCGCGTCGACAAGCCTATCGCGCAATACGTGCCAGTTGTTTAATTTAAACAATAATTTAAAAAAAAATTGCCAGTCTCGGATACGGTAGAAACTTCTAATTTTCCACAAGTTGTGAATAAATATGTATGGGTAGGTACCCTCCTCTAACAAAATAAATTGTAGATATCGCCTTTTTGTCCCTAAAATGAAAATTTGGCTCAAAATTTATTGAGCAATTACAAAGTGCCCACTGAATAAAGGTACAAGGTGACCTAGAACGCTCACACCACCGTTTAAAGGAGTCGGTATTGGTATTCGGCATTAAATCCTGAGTCGATTCATGTTTTTGAAAATTTCCAGGGTCCAATTTTTGTCATAACTAGGCAACACACCAAACACTGTGAAGTTTGGTGTGTTGCCTGGTTGTGACAATCATAGGGCTGCCATCTTTTGACCAAAAGCGTAAATTTAGCCAGTCCGGACGAGTGTCGATGAGGCAGCGCTCTATTGGAGTGTTGAACACTTGCTAGGGTGAAAATAATATAAACTCTGTCTATATACCTAATGGAAATGAAACTTTTGTCCTACGTCACAACTAAAATAATTGCTACTGCTAATACAATTAATACCAGCTATTACCAGTAAAGGCTATCCGAAAGGTAATTTTTCAAACTATTTTTGTAGGTATTCACATTTAACTCAAAATTCAAAATACGACAACGGGGGAATTTTTTCATCTGTGCGTAAGACAAAAGTTTTATTTCCATTAGGTATACACGATATAAAGTTACTTATATATTTTTTTTCACAAATTGTGTAAACTGTTGGTAATTAACGCGAAAACTCATTTCATATTAACGTTTGTCAATGCCAAAAACTTATATTTTCAATTAAACATTATATTCAGTGAGACAAACATTATAAAAAGGACTTTTTTTCCATATATTTGCCATTTACATTTTGTCCGCTTTGGCCCCTCATAGTCATCGGTTGTCAGTAATGTAATGATTTTTTGCAAGTAAAGTCCCGTCGCATATTAACGAAAGCGGGGGTTGTGTGTCTCAGGCTTTTTTTCTGTTGGTTTGTAAACGGGATTTCAGTTCTGTCAAAATTCCTGTCATGGACAATAATTGACAACAAAGACTCCTTTTAACCTCCATTGTTACTGTTTATTGACACTGACAGTGAGTGACGGAAGTTTTGACGGATGTGAAATCCCGTTTACAAACCAACAGAAAAAAAGCCTGAGACACACAACCCCTGCTTTCGTTAATATGCGACGGGACTTTAATTAATATTTTAGTACCTAGTGTATTAGTAGTATTAGTATAGTATTTTCAAACCAAATATATTTTTTGTTTATAAATAAATATTTTACTTCATTTCAGACTATTTCCCAAAGTGGCCGATAAATTACAAAAATTGACGTATTAATTACCGGTTAAGTTAATTAACCCGATTTATAAATAACATGTTAATTCACAACACTAGCAAATTCATAAATTCAAATGTCATATGTCAAACGTGTGGGTACCGTAAACTGTCAAGTGGCAATTACACGTCAACTATTTGCTGCTGTCATTTGTCTATTAATTTACGTCATTTCTGAAGCCGGTCCTAGATTGTCAGATTTCCACTCATAACTCAGAAAATATTAACCATATTTTGTTACATAACTCCAATTCTCAAGATGCTCGCTCTAAGAAGACTCGCCACAAATGCAGTCAAGTAAATCAACCAATATTTTACAATTTTATTGAACCTAACCTTACTTTTATCCAGATCAAATTCCAGGGCTGCTCACACCCTCCCGGAGCTGCCCTACGCCTACGAAGCCCTGGAACCAATTGTCTCTCGGGACATAATGTCCATCCATCATCAAAAACACCACCAAGCATACGTAACAAATCTAAACGCAGCGGAGGAAAAACTGAAGGCGGCTTTAAACAAAGGGGATGTAGGCACTGCAATTTCCCTTGAACCTGCTTTAAGATTTAATGGGGGTGGGCATTTGAATCACTCAATTTTTTGGAAAAATCTCAGCCCTGACTGCACTGAGCCCAGTGCAGCCCTCAAGAAAGCTATCGATGAGTCTTTTGGGGGGCTCCAACAATTAAAGGATCAGTTGTCAGTTTCCTCGATTGGAGTACAGGGCTCCGGTTGGGGTTGGCTGGGATACTGCGGTAAATCCGGAAAGCTAAAAATTGCCACCTGCGCAAACCAGGATCCACTTCAACCGACAACTGGGCTAGTGCCTCTGTTCGGTATTGATGTTTGGGAACATGCCTATTATTTACAATATAAAAATGTAAGGGCTGATTATGTGAAGGCGATTTTTGAAATTATTAACTGGAAAGATGTTTCTGAGAGATTAGAGAAGGCTAAGGGTTGTTAGATTGTCTAAGGATATTAGTTTAGATAATAAATTCAATAAGGTTTCAACAACTTTTATTGACTCGTCTTACAGCTATTTTAAATAAATGATCACAGTATGTCTAGCCTATTTTTTTTCATTATTGTCTTTGGCAGCTACCTATGCCTTAAAAAGTCCATTTTATCTACAGAGTGATCAATAAACAACTTGAAATTGTATTTGCAAAAAAAGCATGAAGCCTATCACAGTTAATTTGTTTTTTATTGATCACATTGTAGAAAGCAGAAAGGTAAGGAAACCATAGCAACACAACTGGGTCAAACGAGGGGTTGACAACTTGGAAATTTTGGTGTACAAGCATGAGAAATTTGTAAATTTTTTTCAGGAATTTTTAGAAATTAATATTTTTACATGATTTTGCACATTTTCTGGAAATTTTTTAGAAATTATCGAAATTTTGGTGTACAGATTTTTACCCAGTTGTCAATCCCTCGGGGTCAAAAGTCAGCTTCTCAGAATTTTAAATGTTACTATTGCTTGAAAGGACCCTATACAATTACTAGGGAAGTTCACTTTCTATCAGATTTCCCTGAATTTTTCATATTTTGTAGCTTCATTTCTCCTAAACATTCTGACTTTGAAATCCTTGAAAAAGGATTGACTCCCACTAACGTGACGTCATCGTCAGCTCGAATCCCAAACAAAATAAGTGAAACACATCAGTGATTGTCTTTACCGACCGTTTTTTATGTAAAAAATTTTCATGAAACAATGTCAATTTGTTTTTTTTTGCTAATCGAAACTTCTTATTATCGCTAATTGCGAATAAACCTACTTACTTCCAGAATGAGGCGCAAAATTTACCATAAAAAAGTTTCGGTAATGTCAATCCTCACCTTCACTTGTTTCTTTGGAAAGCGGACCATTGTTCCACTCACGACACGACTTGCTGGTAAGTAGACTTTATTAAAAAGTTCAGCGACATCTAGTGACTGTTTTTGCAATATACAGGGCGTCTTAAAATTCGGGCCTGAAGCGCTGTAGAGTAGCCTAAGGGGAAAAATAAACTGCTTGGGATTATTTTGTTTAAGCCCCCCCTAAAAGCCAAAATTTACACGTAAATTTCTCTAAAATTGATTTGTTTATCAGTGTTTATGAAGCAGTGCATGAACGTGCAGCATAATTGTTAACAAAATTCGTAATTTTTCTAATTATTGGATTACTGATCAATTTTCTGCAAATTAGACAAAAGCCATAATATGGCAACCTAGCTTAATGCTATTTCGAATATTGTTTGTAACCTTGGTTCTTGGTGTATGCAAATATCAAGGTAAAAGGTGTAACATGTTGCCAGATTTTCTTATCTTTGGAACATTCTATCTCTTATCACTTTTATGCTTTATTCATGATCCTCCACAACGCCTCGGACCTGAAGTGCGCGAGTTTTGAGACACCCTGTATAACACCTTGTCAAAAAAGTAAAAAGGAAAGTGCATTTAACATTAACAGTTTACCCTGTTAGAAACAAAAGCGACATCTTTTGAGAGTTGTTGCAGAAGGCCGAGGGGGCAACCACTGCGTTAGTCCGCGGTACACCTCTTGGATTTAGTCCATTTTAGTCCGCCCTGGTCCTAGTCCGTGGTACATTTTTTTCGTGAGTGGTTGCACCCTCGCAGTAGGCAAAAGGTTAATGTAAACTGTAACATTCCCATAATTCCATGAAGTTTTTAATACGGTTGATTCTGACCAATCCAGCCAACTGGGGTGCGTTCAGAAACCCTACCCCGAATAGTTAAAGTGATAGAAAATAAGTAAAATAACTGATTTCAAAGTACAAGCAAGGCAACTGGGTGAGATTTACGAACGCGTCCCTCAAAAACTTGAGAAATGTTAAAAAATATTGTTAAGGGTGGTGAATTTTTCGTTGCCCACCATTGGGAATTCGGAAACCATAAGAGATGGAGAGTGGCTTAAATTAGAAAAAAGTTGCGTTTTTTCAAGGAGATTAAGTATCTGCAAAGAATTGTCCTCCATCTTGATTCGTTCCTGAGTTATGTCGAAAAAATTGAAAATCGCGATTTTAAAGAAAAGTTTGTGTCTTTCTAACGATTGGTGGTAATTAAATGAAACTTGTAACTTCTATATTTTTGACACCTGTCAACTGAAATACATTGACAGACATTTTCTAGGCCTTCTAGATTTTGAGCAACGACAGTCAACTTTTCTTTTTCTTATGGTCGCCATTTTAGATTTTAACAGCAATAAATGTACAAAAAATTAGCTTCTCAAAAATGCAGGCAACATGGAATTTTTTGACAGATCGTCAAATTTTGAAAATAGTCAATAGTTTGTAAAATATAGATGAAAAACAATTGCAAAAGAGTACCTAAACCTATTTTTTCAATCTCTTATGACATGTGAAAACAATTGACGGTATAATAATGGTAATAAAATACGCCTTGGCATGATGTGACTCAAATGTTGACATTTTTTCAAATAAGTCCATATTGATTGCATTTCTGAAAAGCTAATTTTTTGGTGTTAAAATCCAATATGGCGGCCATAAGAAAAAGAAAAGTTGACTGTCAAAAATATAAAGTTTCATTTGAATACCACCAATCGTTAGAGAGATATTAAATTTTTCTTTAAAATCGCAATTTTCAGTTTTTTCGCGATAACTCAGGAACGAATGAAGATATCGGGAAATTCTTTACAGATTCTTGAAAGTCTTAAAAAAGCGCAACTCTTCTCTAATTTAACCTTCTCTCGAGCTCTTATGGATTCCAAGTCTCCAATGGTGGGCAACAAAAAATTCACCACCCTGTATAGCAACAATAATGTAACAATGTAACAATGTAACAATGTAATAAACTCGTTACTAATAGTCAAGTGTTATCGTCATCGCAATAACTCTGCTAATTGACGTTATTAACAAGAATTTTGATTTTTCAAATGGAAACACATTTTTCTAAGGGCATTCAAAATCTTGAGTTAGAAACATGTGTCACACTAGACCGAAAATTGAATCACGGTCACCCTAGATTTTCAAAAATATCGAAGAAATCGGTGAAAAATGACGTTTTTTGAAAAATGCAAAAACACGTCAACTTTGTTTTTTTGGTACAAATCTCCAATGTTACAATTCGAGACAATCTGTCAAAGTTAAAAAAGAATTTTAAGAAAATGTGATTGGCCAGTTGAATTCGTATTAAAAAAACTAAGTTGACGTGTTTTTGCATTTTTCAAAAAACGTCATTTTTCACCGATTTCATCGATATTTTTGAAAATCTAGGTTGACCATTATGGTCTGTCGATTTCGATTGTTGTCAACAATGAATCGCCATGGAAATAGGGTGAATCTCGGTCGTGTGGATCCCGGACAGACCATAGTTAATTTTCGGTCAAGTGTGACCCATGCTCTTATCTCAAAAAAATTTGTAGATTTTGAATTCCTTCAGAAAAATGCAAGTTTCCGTCTAAAAAGTTAAAATTTTTGTCGTTTCTGGAAAAACCAGTAACGGAAAAAACACCCTCGGATGCGTATCGTTAAAATAAAATCGACCTGACCGAAGATTTTTGGCAATAACCTCAATTAGCAGAGTTATTGCAAATATTCCATACTTCATCACCACCCTCTGTATAAAAACGACTTTACATAAATGGAAAATATTGTATTTTTCGTGTAGATTAAAAACTAGGGGTTGTCCGCTTGGACTTTCCTGCGGAAATGTCAATAAACTAGATTCAGTTTTTTAGTAGGTATTAAAATCTAGAAGGTCTAGAAAATGTATTTTTGGAAAATGAAAGCTTTCAGGTTTTTTCAAAATATGACGGAAACTAAGCCCGCTTCACAAAGAAATCTCTAGAAAACTCATTGACAATCTAAATAAAACCACCTGTAGTTTTGTACGCTAACTACAGGCAGAAATTTTCTCTATAATTTCGCTAGTTAGAAAGAATGAGATTGTCAAAATTTTGAATTTCACAGAAGAGAGAAACTGTCGAACCATCGTCCAGCCAGAGCTTTTAAAAAATATAGTTTAATTAACAAAACTGTCATGTTTTTTACATTCGAGAACAAATTATTTCTGTAAAATTTCCAGCCACACTTCAGGATTATAACTAGGTTTTTCACCCCCTAACTCTGTTGGTAAAATATCCTTATGAACATGATCATGAAGCGTACTCAAATTATTTCCATGCACGAAAATCCTCTCCTTGATTTTTTCCTTTAAAAACGGTTTAATGACCGTGAGAGCAGCTTCGACATACCAGGGCTGTCCAATAAAATGTATCCCCTTGAACCTGGCCGGGAAGCAGTCTTGCAAACCTTCGATCATCAACCTCAAAACCGACGGCTTTAAGTTGGTACTTTGTCTAAAGGAAAATTCTGTCCAATCAACAATAACAACAAAACCCCTAGCCTGATTGTGGATATCGTTACTTAAGTACTCTAAACTTAACAAAAGCGAGCGATAAATACTGAACAAAGTATAGCTGCAATCCCAGTTGGTAGCATTGAAGATTAGGACGCATCGTCCTTTGCGATCCTTGGACGAAAGGACTCCTGGAAGGCCGTTTTCGAGGGATTTCCTGATGTCCTGGGCTTGCACCTGGAAGTCCTGGAAGATTGCTGGATTTCTTTTCCTGTACCAGTAGTAATTTTGCAGTAAAAGGTAGGAATCGGGAACGTTGAATTTCCTGGCGTATAAAAATTTCAAAAGGGTTTTGTCGTCTTGCAGGGCGTTATTTTTTAGTTCGGTGTCGGAAGAATGTTGGATAAAGCTGCGTAAAGCTTGAATGGAAGTGGTTTGGTCTAAAGTTGAGCTTTTTTGGTGTTCTGATGAAATGATGGGGTCGTGCCGCCATTCGTACTGGAGATATTCTGCCATGGCATTATCTGCAAGGAAAAGTAAAGATAAAGTTGTGAGGAAATTAATGAAACCACTGTATCGTACGGGAGCGTAGAAGTGCCACGTTTTTCTCTTTTTTATTTTGCAAATTATCACAAAAAATGTGTAAATGGAAGAAAAAACTGTAAATTTACACAAAAACTGTAAATTTACGGAAAAACTGTAAATTTACACAAAAACTGTTTTACAGAAAAACTGTAAATTTACCCAAAAACTGCCAATTTATACAAAAAAATTTAAATTTCCCGCCAAACAACGGTCATCGCGCGGAACGGAGTATGGGTACGGTCGGCACGTGACGTGACGGGACGATCCTAGAGTGGGTGCTGCAAGTGTAAATTTACAGTTTTTGCGTAAATTTACAATTTATGTGTAAATTTACAATTTATGTGTAAATTTACAATTTATGTGTAAATTCACAGTTTTCCTGTAGATTTACAGTTTTTGTGTAAAACAGTTTTTCTGCAAATTTACAGTTTTTGTGTAAATTTACACTTTTTTCTTCAGACACATTTTTTGTGGTAATTTGGAATTAAAAAAAGAGAAAAATGTGGCACTTCTACGCTTCCGTAAATATCGTTTGATTTATGATTAAAATGCTGATGGTAATCGTTTATATTATATTTATTCTAGATAAGCAATTTCCTTATTCTTTATGTTGTCCTACTTTGCAGGAAAATAATTACTTATAGTTTAATAACCGCAAAATAAATAATGCGAACAAAGGAATTGTTGTTTTATGGTAAAAGCGAAATGTAAGTAGTGCATTCGATCTATACCGGGTGATTGAGTATGGTATTCACCCCCCTGTAACTTTTTTATTTGAAGGGAAAAATTATATAAAAGGAATCGATCGCAAAATTCAGAAAAATCGAATCGCCAAGAACATGAAATCTTTACACGTTTTAGGGTGCTTGAAACCCAAAAAAGTGGCTTTTGAAAAAATTTATGTCTGTCTGTAAGCACGCTGCAGCTCAAACTACTGAAGGTATCGAGATGAAATTTGGCACACATACTCAGTGGGCAACTTGTAAGTGTTGATTAGATTTTGGGCCACATCGGTTCACGGAAAGTGCCTTTTTGGCACATGAACTTTAAAAATATAAATGCAAACCCCATTTTTCGCTTTACCATATGAATGCTCTCCGAATTCTGCTTCCAAAATGTATCAACACTTAAATGCCGTTCGGCAAAAAAATCATCAAAGACAGGCTGCAGCCGAAACTACTGAAGACATCGAGATGAAATTTTACGCACACGTTCAGTGATGCGATTTTGTGGAAAATCGGTTGATTACATTATATCCAGATTTACACGTCTATATGGCGCCTCGCCTACGTTTACATAGGGAGCGCCTCCGATAAATCCGGGGAAAAAGTGCGCTTCTTTTGCGAACGCTGCCTAAACGTTTGAAGATGGAACAAAATCTTATACAGAAGAATTGTTCGCAACAAATAGATCTACAAAAAAGTCCGCGACAGCATATAAGTATCTATGATAGGTAGTCTACAATTATTGTTTTTGTGTTTTAATTTTTTGTAAAAATCCGTTTGACTGTTTGTTGTGGGCTATTCTTCATAGATACCTATATGCTGTCGCGGACTTTTTGGTAGATCCTTTCGTAGCCAACAATTCTTCTATTTATGATTTTGTTATATCTTCAACCGTTTACTCAGCGTTCACGTTTTAAATTAAAGCGGGGTTTTTTCGCGGACTTGCACGCAACGAATAACTGAAACATTTTAAATAGGGTCAGTGGTTGACTTTTATTCTATTTTTACTTAAATTTAACATTGTGGTTAAAATCCAGCTAGTAAATTCGGGTAAATCCCATGGTACTTTAAACTTTAACACACAAACGTGAGAAAACACTGTTTTTGTCTTGTGTAGTCAAGAGGTCTGACTGAGTGAGTCTGAGGCTCAAATCCAAAAGAGAGGGCAATACGTGAGGAAGTTTCGGACGTATGCAGTCGTGGCCAAAAGTGACTAAAAACTAAAGCGATTTAATTTCTTTGTAATAATGGCGATAAGGTCAATAATAAGGTTGAAAACCTTAGATGTAGCTACCATTTTCTCGAAAAATGTTATTTTAATGACCATAAGCCTTAACTTTGTAGGTTATTCTGTTGCGATAAATTGGCGCCGTCAATCGATAGAACCTATACATTTAGCGATAACCTGATCATATGATTGGTTCACGATCTGCACGTTTACAAATTCTGTGAAAAAGTAGAAGTTTCTACCGTCTCAGGTTAAAGACAGTGTCTACTTTCCTAATAAAAATTCCGAGAAAAAAAATAAATTTCTTAAAACAATTTGGCAATTTTGTTGTCAATAAACGTAGTTAGCCATGGAAAAGAAATGAATTATGGTATCGACTAACGTCACTCTCATTGTAAGGACCATAGTTTCTCAAAAAATAATAACTTATTTACACTTTATACGTTACTAACATTAGGTAATACCCCTTTTGCCTATTAACTCCTTAATAAGAATAACGTTATTTATTAAGGTGAACGATAGAAAAGTTAAATTAACTGTACTTTAAGAAAACATTTTCCTAGAAGGAGTGCTACATTAGTCAACAAAATAATTTAATTTTTTCCACGGCTAACTACGTTTATTGATAAGAAAATTATTGAATTGATGTTTTATCACATTAATTTTTTTCCTCGGAATTCTTATAAGGCAAGTATGGACTTTCTTTACATACATACATACATACTTGAACGTAGAAAAAATATCAACAAGAATCCGCTAAAAAACTTACACCTAGAATGTAATTTGAAGAAAAAAAGTTGACTATCGTAATTTTGACATATGTCATCAGGTAGATGATTTAACGACGTCATTTAATAGAGTTTTGTCATGCGATTTGCAAATATAAAATATACAGGGTGAGTCAACAGTGTGGCTTACCATTATTGATCACGCAGAGTGAGAAGAAAATATTTTCATCTTCCTGTCACTTCCGGTTATATTGGAAGTGGAAGCCATTTTCATTATATTAAATGGAAATAAGTTTTTTTTGAAACCGCAGCTGAATTGTGAGTTGATTCGACCTAGGTTATGTCATTATTTATTCACTTATGTCAAAAAGTTTACAGGAAAATCGATTTGCAGCGGTTACTTTTTTGGCTACAAGAAAGTTTGAAATGAAAAATATTCAAACGGGAGTTTGCTTGTGTTTATAAGGATCTGAACAAGGCTTTATGATGAAATTATGCAAATTATTTGCTTGACAGAAATTTTGACTCGTGTGTAAAATATCTTTTTTGAACTCGTAGGTTCCTGGTTCCTATTCACGGCGCGCTAGTCGTTCAAAAAGTTTCAATTTACGCACTTTGTTATATAAATACGCCATTAATTGATTGATTAATGATGTAAAAAGAAACATTTTTTGTACAAAAAGGCGTGGTTTTTTTACGTTCAATGCAGAATGCAGTTTGATATTGATACTAAAATAGGTAATGGAAAATGGATACATAACATTATCCATTTTAATGACCTCCAAGGTCGCCCACACGGTCCCATCATAGCAGTCGTTTTGTCTAGATTAACAATTTTATAGGTATGTGTCCCTATCTATGTAAATTCAAGTTTGAAACTATATTTCATACAAAGCAACCTAACTTGAATAAGTATAGATATAGGTACACCCCCTACCTGAAATTCCTGAAGAAAAAATGTCACTTTTCAAAATTATTAGTTATTTTATTATACCTCTCCCAACTTACCTTATTGATGATTATCAGTGCTTTGCCACGCAATATGTAGGTAAAGTTTTTACTTTTGTTCAAAAATTCACATGATAGTTACACTATTTTCTGGTCTACAGTTGCACGTTGATGAACAAACACGGCAGGTTTTGTATGACACGAATGTAACAGGAGGGAGTTTCACCTGGATGACTCAGACTACGGTTTCTTCACGCTCATGGAAGTGGTAACCAAGCGATAACTGGTGATGGCAATGTTTTTACCGCTGTGACGTTTAATCACATAACAGGAGTGGGTTTAGCAATTAGCCGCAGAACAAATTCAACTAGGCAATAAAATATTCCATTTTGCAATGATTTTGCTTTCCCGAGCTCATCTCTTCCAATTTCCAACATGACAGGTGATATTTTTTCCATGAACCCATATCATATTAATGTTTTTGTGATAAAAATTATCTCACGTGATTAATATTTATGAAGGTGGGAATATGTTGCTAGACCACGTTTTCCTCGTTGCAGCGTTATAACCTGCTATCTGTCTGAGTTTTCTATTATTTTGCCAATGGACAACTTTGAAGAATCCTTAATAAATACAATAAGTTATTTATCGTTATCGTTAGTATTTCATGATAGCTTTCAATACAAAATTTTTTATGAAAACTTACTTCCTATGTTTGCTTATTTGGTGTTTATCCCTGTAGAATTTGCTCAAAAATGTCTCAAACTTTGGAAAAAAATTGGAGTGCAAACCGTTGGGGATGTTAGGTGTACAATTAAGGGGGAAGTCCCGGATTTTAGGAGGATTTCAGGTGGAAGTCCGCGGATTTCAGGGAGATGTCAGGGGATTTCAGAGGATGTCTGGTGTACAAAATACGGTTAGCGGCTTACCCCCCAAAAAAAATTTACTTGGAAAAGATTTTAAAAACATAATCATTTGAACTGAAACATTATTTTGAGTGGAATTCATGGTCCTAAAATTGCGAGAGCCAGATACTTCTCTAAGACCTACGAAAGCGTAGAACGACCACAACAAATATTTTGTCCAGTAGAATTGCAACTTTTTTTCTTACAATTGTAACTTTTTTCTTACAATTGTAACTTTTTTCCTTACAATTGTAACTTTTTTCTTACAATTGTAAGATTTGTTCTTACAATTGCAACTTTTTTTCTTATAATTGTAACTTTTTTTCTTACAATTGTAACTTTTTTTGTTACAATTGTAACCTTTTTTCTTACAATTGTAAGATTCTTTCTATCTGTTTTCCACTTACCTACTACCTGTAAATTTACAGTTACTATATGTAAATTTGCACTTACAATCTGTAAATTTACACTTAAAAAAATTACTCATGTGGCCCTCCAGCGCTTTCGTACATATTTGCGCTTTCATATATATCTGTAAATTTACACTTACTATCTGTAAATTTACAGTTAGTACTATATGTAAATTTACACTTAATGTCCGTAAATTTACACTTAAAAAAATAACTCATGTGGCCCTCCAGCGCTTTCATAGACAACTGCCCTCAAACCTCAATAACTGAAAGGAAAGCTGATGCCTTGTAGAAAAATTTTACAATTGTAAGAAAAAATATTGCAATTGTAAGAAAAAAAGCTACAATTGTAAGAAAAAATCTTACAATTGTAAGAAAAAAAGTTACAATTGTTAGAAAAAAAGTTACAATTCTTTCGTATATCTGTAAATTTACACTTACTATCTGTAAATTTACACTTAATGTCTGTAAATTTACACTTAAAAAAATAACTCATGTGGCCCTCCAGCGCTCTTTGTCTCTATTTTCACATATTTATGCAAATTATTTTACAGGACGATACAGAGACATTTATTAGACGTATCTGCAAGAATAACTCATTTTTGCAAAAAAGTGGACACAGCCAGTTTTAGCATTGGACCCTCGAATTATCATTTTTGTTTACAAAAATGTACGTCTCAACCCTTTTGACAAACATTTGACCGATTTCTAATGCATGTTTGCATTTAAGGCATAAAATCGAGAGAAAACGCTATAGAATTGTAACGCTGATATGGACAACTTCGGTGTAAAAATGTTCTTATGACTAAGTCACAACTGTTTTGACTTTGATAATGAGCACTTTGTGTTTGAAACGAGTTAGCTGAGTAAACCAAGTTTTTCGGTGTAGTAAGGGTGTTTCTAATGATATACCGGGTGATCGTTTTATCGGAAAGGAAGCATTTTAGATTAAAAAAAACTACTAGACCGATTTAGCTGAAATTTGGTACGTGGGTATCTGGTAGCCTAACTTAAAGTGTGTTTACACTACATGATTTATCAATTGATTTTGCAAATGAAAAGTCATAAGGTTATATTTTTGTGTTTACACTGCATTATTTTTGCTATTACCCCAGTCATAAGTAAATCAAAGCATCAATAATAGCAAAATATTATGAAAATTAGGGAATAGGACGGTGTCTATTTCGCCATGATAATTCATATGATTTTCTTGAATCGCCTGCCATTTCTCGCAAATTTATTTCCCCTGGTGTGCAGAGGCAACCCTATTGTGACTTTATTTACTTATTTTAACCTCCCCACTCCACTTCACCATTTAAAAAAAGGGGAGGTTACTGCAATCACTAAAATTTTCGGATTCGAGATAAGACCGGATCTATACGTTTTGAGGTCTCAGGAGCCCAAAAAAGTGGTTTTTAAAATGTGTCTGTATGTATGTAGGTACGTACGTTCGTACGTACGTTCTTAAACACGCCACAGCCCAAACTACTCGACAGATTTAGCTGAAATTTGGTACGTGTGCATGTGATAAACCCAACTTAGATCTGAAAAGCTTTTGGAGCCAATCGTGCAACTAGAAATGCCATTTTGGCATATCAACTTTTAAATTTTAAATGCAAACCCCCATTTTTCACCTCACGATAGAAAAGGCCTTCAAATTCTGCTTCTAAAAACGTATTCATTTTTAGTGCCCTATTGATCAAAAATTGAAAAAAAAAATGATTTTTATCCGACTTTAAAATCGCGGTACAGCCCAAGCCCCTGAACCGATTTGGCTGAAATTTTGCACACGGGGATTGTATAGCACGTCGAAGAGCCGAACAAATTTTGGATTCAATCGGCCCACGGAAACTGCCGTTTTGGCACACCAATTTGTAACTTTAAAATTATTCACTCATTTAACCATCCAAAACAAGTTTTTGAAAGATTTATTGTCATCATCAGAAAGGTCTTCAAATTCTGGTTTTAAGTAAGACAAAATTCGTTCGCATTTAGTGCTCTTTGGGTCAAAAAATCGAAACTTCATAATAACACTAAAAATACATTATAGCCCAAATTAGCGAATCGATTTGGCTGAAATTTGGTACATGGAGATTGGGTGACCCGTTGAAGACCTGAAAGGCTTTTGGAAGCAATTGGTCCACGGGAAGTGCCATTTAGGCAAATCAACTTTAAATTTTAAATACAAAGGTCTCCTTTTTTATGTCGCCATTAGAAAGGCGATCAAATTCTGGTTCTAAAAATGTATTCACAGTTTCTGCCATTTCAGTGGAAAATAGAGAAAAAAATATTTTTCATTAAAAGGGAGCAGGCTGACAGTGGATGACATCAAGTATCAGTTATTGTCAAAAGGGTGGCAAACTGTTAACCTTAAAAGGAACATATTATTGTCAAATGTGATGGGTGATGTCGGTATTTGTCAGAAAATTGCGAAATTAGTCACAGACAATACGCATAAAAAAAATTCTGTCGAATTGACTACTATCTACACAGAATACAAAAGTTCAACGCGATGGGGAGGTTCCAGCCGCTTCTCTGCTGCATTTTTTTTAATTGAAGCGTGTTCTATGCTTATAGCGCATTATTTTTTGACTAAATAAAAAATTTACCCATTAACAAACGACCTACGTTGTTACAAAAAAGTCCATTTGAAATAAATAACTAACCTTGACCACAGAAATTCACACTGTACTGCATTTTAGGTGATTTTACGTCGCTTTTAGGTTATGATGTACACGCACATTTGACAGTGAAGTCAAGTGCAAAATCATAAGCCAGTCATAGCAGTGTAAACACATTTATACAAACCGCATGACTTTTCGCATTTTGTATTATTACCAAATGATTTATCAAAGCGAAAATCATATGAAAGATCATGTAGTGTAAACACACTTTTAGATCTGAAAAGCTTTTGGAATCAATCGCTCAACCGAAAATCCCATTTTGGAAAGTCAATTTTCAAATTCTGAATACACACCCCTATTTTTGACGTCACCATAAGAAAGGCCTTCAAATCCTGCTTACAAAGATTTATTCAATCTTAGTGGCCTTTTGACAAAAACTAAAAATTCGAAATTTTTAACGTACCTACTTTAAAATCACAGTACAGTCCAAACCATTAAACCGATTTGGCTCAAATTTTGTACATGAAGATTGTCTCACCCGTCGAAGAGCGTAAAAGTTTTTTTAAGCAATCAACCTACGGCAAGTATATTTTGGCACATCAATTCTGAATTTTTTAAATTGTATTCATTTAACCATTTAAATCAAGTTTTTGAAAAATTCACCCCCAAAAAGGCCTTGAAATTCTGGTTTAAGTCAAGCAAAATGCATTTACACTTAGTGCCCTAGGCAAAAAAAATAGCAGCAGTTGGTAAACGGGAAGTGCCATTTTGGCAAATATCAACTTTAAAATTTTAAAAACAAAGCACGGAAGTCAATGACTCACGCGATGGTGAGTTTCCAGCCGCTTCTTTGCTGCCAATTTTTTTGATATTTCAATTTTAATAAATGCCGACGCGACGTGTAATTGACTCATCTACGGATCACCACGAAATTCCCTAATTTTTGTAGAAAAATGGTCATTATTTTTTTTTTTTTGTTATTCGGTATCTATTCAAGCATTTTGTTTTTGGTAGGTATCCACAATTTCGCCTAGTGCGCACTCACCCACGAGTCAATAAAGATAGCAATTATTGCCTATACCCATGAGTAGTCCAAGGTAACACAACATTATTATGCCCAGCGATAAATTAGTCTATAAATGTTCTTTCTTGAGGTTTCACTGTCATCGTTCGAATTTTAGAAAAAAGATGAAAAATTTATTATTAGTTTTTCATTGTGCTGCAGTAACAAGCTATGTATTTGCATTTTGGTATGATCTAAGCTACGTAAAGCTTCCACGAAACGTGTTCAAGATCAGCAATAATAATGAGCCAAGTAATAATTTCCCATTAATGAAAGGAAGGTTGATGTTTTTAACCATTTGGAATATGGTAAGTTTCTCTTCCATATTGAATCTGAAGAGAATTCCCCAATATCTTGATTCGTTCCTGAGTTATTCCGAAAAATTGCGACTTTAAATTAAAATTAATATCTCCCTAACGATTGATGCTATTTAAGTGAAGCTTGGAACTTTTATATTTTTGACAACTGTCAATTAAGTGGCATTTAATTAATTAATTTTGATTTTTTTCTGTATCCCATGGTTCAAAATTCAATATGGCGGCCAAAAGTTGACTGTCATTGCTCTAAATCTAGAAAGCCTAGAAAATTTGATTGACAGCTGTCAAAAATATTTCATTTAAATAGCATCGAAAACGCAATTTTAAACAAGGTGTCACTATCATTTTAGAAATAGTATATTATATACCAAAGTACATAACTGAAGTACATCATTTAATCCCGAGCGTGAAAATCACGAGAGGGATTAAACGTCACTTCAGTCCTGTGGTATATACGCTATTTTTTGCACTCCCCTTCAATTTGAACCCAAAATAGTCGAAAAATGTTAAAATGTCACTTTGAGGAAGTTTAATCAGTCAACGCAATAGATTATTTATAAAATTGTCTAGCTACGACACTTCAGTCCCGCAAAAGAGTGCCTAAAAGTGCCACTTCATTCCCGGGAGTGCAAAAAGGTTTCTTCTTGTTTTTTTATGTCAGGGTTTGACCACTTTTTGGTCTAATTGCACTGTAGGTACCTACCAAAAAAGATAGGTATGATTTTTCGAAATAACTAAGGAACGAATCGAGATATCAGGGAATTGTCTTCAGATTCTTAATCATAGAGAAATAGCGCAACTTTTCTCTAATTTAACCAACTCCGTATCTCTTACCGTTTAGGAGATGCCAATAGTGAGCAATGTAAAAGGAACCACCCCGTATACCTAAGTTTCAGTTTTATTGAAATCAAAATTCAAAAGTGTTAAGAAATCGTTTTTTCAATAATATCTCCGTTTATAGTGACTTTACAACCACAATACGTGGTTACATACCTATAAAAGCGTTCAATTACCTACTTCAATTATTATTATCATTATTCATACGTTTAGGTACAGTGTGCGTCATATATTTTGCTCGATCGTTTGTTACGCAACTGAAAACTTTACAGAACAGATTTGGTCATGACAATTATTTGGATTTCAGGTAACTATATGCATGGCTTTTAGGCGTCAAGTCTGTTCCGCAAAGTTTTCAATAACGTAATAAATGATCGAGCAAAAAATATGATGCATATTGCACATAATAATATGTCATATGCCGTAAAAAATACTTAAATGAGTATAATCTAAAGTTGAAGACAGTGATGGTCTCTTTTACCAGGTTTGGTAGGAAAACACCTCTAGGAACATGCACAACAGAAGGAACAACACTTTGACAATTAAGTAAAGGTAGATCTACAATTTCAGTTTCACAACTCATTGCGTTTTGGATTAAAGTCTCAGGGTTGCCGCGTTCAATAAAATACAGCAATTCACATCAGGGTCCAGGTCTAGGAGTTCAGGCGCCAATCGTTTCCATCACCGCACAATTCGTGAATTCTGGGAGGAATGTTTCAACAGATGCACTTATTTTCTTCGAGAAAGGCTATACTCCCCTTCAGATTTTTAACTTTCATCTTTCGATATATTGTCTCCCATTAATAATTTGGAGATTCAGTTACCCTGTGCAGTTTCTTACACTTCCGCTATCATACTAAATACGCCCTCTCGCCCGGCGCATTCACCAAATTTAAATGCACCTTACGTAAGCTATTATTTGAAATAAGTAGTTAGCGGTAGTTAGTTAACAGTTAGCAGTTTAGCAACTAACATGACATAACTTGAATTCACAACGAAATTAACCCTTTGAAATTTCAAAGTTGGGGTTGCTGGGGATTAGGGGGTGCGTTGTAAAATTTCACCATGCACGGATTTTAGGTCTCCCTCTCGAAATTTCCTCACCGGCATATGGTTGCCTGACTAAAACTACATAAAAAAGTTCCTCTTATTGTTACTCCATAGGACTACCCGTTTTCGAGAAAAGTCGAATCAAAAATTTGTCTGTATTGACCGGGCTGATCAAGAAGGGACAATTTATTATTTTTATTAAATTACAAAACTGAACGGATTCTAAAAATTAGTAACTAAAGTAATCTGGTGATGCTTAATAATGTCAGATAGTATGCAAAAACTTAATGAGTGACTAAATAAAAATCGAATTTTCGACGCCCCCTTCAGGGGCCGTAGCACCCTTAGGAGTGATTTTCGGACACTTGTTTATAGGAACTTTTCTTCATATTTTTCGACGTAGAATCACCCCTGAAAATTAATGACTGCATACCAGAATCACCTATGGGAGGGAAACTGAATCTAATAATTTAATAACGCTTGGGGGTTGAAAAATTGAAAGTGGGATGAAAAGTCAAAAGGGGTGAAAATTGATCGTAATTAAGTAAATTTACAGAAAATAACACGAAAACAAGCCAATTATACAAACTTATCTTTTGGAGGGTTGAAATGTTTCAGATTCCTATCAATATTGTACTTTTTCAATAAATTGAAAAAAACTTTATTATAAGTATACCCACATGAGAATCAACTCGCAGATTTTGGGGTGTTCCAGGCTGGGGCGGAGGGCGAAATTTTAGTACGTTTTTCGTGGCTCTGAAAACTAACTATTTCAACTGTTTAATTTTTTCCATTTTCCTAGCGATTTTTCGACCCACTATTAACGGTTTTTCGCAAATGATGATTAAGAACTTTTTTGAATTATTGATGGAATGTCGTGAATTTCTACCAATGCTTATTAAGCAGAATTTTGAGTTGCAGCCTCTAATTTCCACTCCATCTGTCCGATTTTTCCGAAAAAACATCCCAGGCGAGATTTCTTCGAAATTTCATCCCCCAAAGTGTACACCCCCTCACTTTTAACAGACATAGAAATCGAACGTGTATACCAAGTTTCAGTAAGATTCCTAAATTGGTTCTCGAGTTATTGCAATTACTAGTTTTTTGATTTTTCACTCCTAACTCCCCAAGTAACAATTTTAAGAATAACCAGTCTTGCCTAAGTTTTATGATAGGTTTATAATGGAATTACAGAAGTCAGCAGTTTTATAAAAGTTGTCTTAAATAGCGTTAATACTGTAAGACAAAAATGTTTTATAAATAAGTTTTATCTGCATCCCTAAGAATGAATTATAAAACTACATGGTCTCAACGCCGACAGCTCTTAATGCTGTTTTATTGTTGCTATGTAAAATACCTCGTTAAATGTATTTCATCTTAAGAAATTCTTGAAGTCAAAATGGACTTGTTAAATTAATAAATAAGAGCTTAACTTTATGGCTGCTTTATTAGAGAGTTTTATAAATGGTTTAAAAACTGTTTTTTAAATGTAACAGCTCTACAGGTTATTTACTCTCAGACAACGGTCTTTGCCCTTAAGATAGCATTTAACAAATCTGTTTCAATTACAAATCGTTTTAATATTTCTAAAAAAGTTTTTACAAAACAAGCTAGACTTATTAAAACATAATTCAGTAGTTAATAGTTTTATGAACAAATACGCCATGATTACAGCCGAAATATTCAGCCGCCATATTGATGAAATGAAATGTGGAAAAAATATAATTTATTTATTGTCCCTGAATATGAGCGATAGATAGAAAAAATGTGCTCGACTTACAAAGCTACTCAATCTGCAACAGAATAAGTAAAGTTTTGGACAACATTTAGCATTTATATAAAAATTTGTTTTTCTATAATTAAAACTTATTAATTAAAGGAATCTTTATTATCAGGGCGCGTAAGTTTTTTATGCTTGTTTTGTAGAATTTTGTCAGTAAACAATCCTTTGTTTACGTTTTTTGGATTCGAAGACAACGAATCCGTAATTATATAGGTATATATTATATACGGAACCTGCAATTCTACAGGATTCACCATTGTAGATACAAAAGAATATAAACGGCAAAGTTAAAATCTTAATAAAGGTACAAAGAATTATAGATGCTATTTTCAAAACCTTTTTCTCTGCGTGGAACTTTTTTAAGTAATATAGGTAAGGTTTTATTGAACTCAATTTGAAGATCTTATTAAGACTCGAAGGTTTTATTAAAATTTTAAGCAAAGTTTTATAGATTACTTGACAATGTTAGCAACACTGTTGCATTAAGATGGAAAGGTTTTAAGAAGTTTTAAAAATTATACTGGAAGAACCTCATAAGATTCTCCTTTTTTACTTTATAACTGATTTATTACAGTGTTCAATACTGCTTCAAGGAAGAGTAGCTTTAAAAGAACTCTTGTTAGTAAGTTTTATAGCTGTCTCGTAGATTAAAATAAAACTTAAATTGTTACTTGGGTCCCACCCCCTCTTGGTCCAATATGGCAATTTCCGCCTTTCTTTTCGGGAGACAAAGCTGCATACCAAGTTTTAGCTCGGTATCTCAATCTGGGGTCCAATTCTCGAATCGTACGAACTGTTTCGTATGCGGAATCACTAAGGTACGAGCAATCTGATTGGCGGCTGCCTAGCAACATCGCATACGAAGTAGATTCGAACGATTCGAGAAAGTTATGCGACGGACAGATTTGGCGAGCGAGCGAGCGAGCTAATAATCAAAGACAATAAACTATCTGCTACGGCACTACAAAAATGTCTGTATATGTACAGTTTAGAAATATGAAAATGCCCACCCAGAGCTGAATATTTTACTGGCCGCCTAGCGTTCAAGCAGCAGTAATATGGTAATATGGTAACAAACTTCTGCACAGTCTCTGTTATCGCCTGATCCATCCGACCAGGCTGTGGGTGGGCATTTTCATGTTTCTAAGCTGTACCAGGTACCTACATTGTACGCACGATTTCTCGAAAACTATCGAACGGATTTTAATGTATTTCGGTGTTGGGGGCCTCGTGAGCCCCAGTTAATTTTGTTGCCAATCCGCAAACCTCATAGTGCCTTTTTGGCACATCAACTGTGACATTTGACGATGAACACCAATTTTTCTTGTCAGTTCATGAAAGGTCTTCAAATTCTGTATCCAAATATGTAGGTTTCACACTTTTTGGCGTAAAATAAAAAAAATTGATAGGTAAACTGTATATTATAAAATTTTTCATTGTCATAACTCCGTAAGTATACGTATTTGCAGCCCCTACGCCTACCTAAGGATGACATACTTACGAAAAGTACCTAGTCAAAGTAATAATATACCTACAGGGTTGTTACAAAAGATTGCACCATCGTAGGTGGCGTTGAATGTCAATTCTTTTTGATTATTATTAGCCACCTGCGATGGCACAATTATTTGTAACAACCCTGCATATTATAACTACCAGGAAACTCTTTTTTCATTAATTTGGGTTACCAAAGACCGTAGGTAGGTATATCACCAAAATCCCATACTTCAATAATATCAACTAGTGCCCATACTAGTGCGTTTCCGAAGACAAAACGAACATTACATTAAAAAACACGCTACCAGTCCAAACTACTGGATCATTTTGGCTGAAATTTGGTAGGTATAGAGATAAACCATAATCCGCCAAAAAACTGATTTAATTTTGGTGGCGGTCGGCCAACGGCAAGTGCCTTTTTGGCATATCAACTTTGAAATTTAAAACATTTTTCAGATTTTGCGCCTAAATCAGTGTGACACCCACCTACTTGAATAGAAATTCGTCCCTTAGGGTCGATTTCATAATCAAAATTAAAGTGTCCTTTAAATATTTGCCTAGCACTTTAACTTTAAAGGACCCTTAACTTTTATAATGAAATCAGCCCTTAGCCCTATTATATTAGATTCTTAAACATAAGTAGTGCCATTTGTACTCACCCTTTCCATAGAAATCCACATACTGGTTATCCATTGTGACAAGAACAACTTTTAATTATTTTAGTAGGTCGATATAGAGGTAGGTATCCTAATTTAAACGTTTGATTACATACTGATGAATTCGCAATAGAAATTCAGCCATGAAATTTCAAGAGCGAAATTTTAAGTGTAGGTAGGTACTTAAGATAAGTAACTCTTATCTAATATTGTAAAAGATTATTTCAAATCGAACCGTAATCAATTCCGATTGCGCATCCATTATTGGTCGTGCCGATCAAAATGTCTGCAAGAAAGCTGTTTCACGCAGTGTCCTTTATAAATTATTTTTTCGGGATTTGGTATGATCTATCATTTGTCGAAATTCCAATTGGTCGATTTGCCAATGATATCAAATTCATGAAAGGCCGTTTGAAATTTTTAACTTTTTGGAATATGGTGAGTGACGATCTTAAGGTTAAGGCCAAAGTTCAGCGTGGTTCAACGACCATTTTTGAATTTGGCAATTAATTTAAATTTGGCGGGGCATGTTCGATTCCCTATTTACCACCCTTGCAAAAATTCGCAACCCTGTCAGAAGTGTCAGATCACGTCCTGCGTGTAGTAATGGCAATAACAACAAACGTTATTTCATGTGACCTTTGTACCTCGCATCTAAATTATTGTAAATCAAATTTCAAGTGTTAAATGACTCAATAGAAATGGGCTTAAGGACTGTGTGCCATTCGGTTGCAGCTGTTCACTTCTGGTGGGGTTGTTATTACGACTGGAATTATGTCGAGATTCCTGCAGAAGTCCACCGAATGGGCTCTTCCTTTGGTAAAAGTGGGAAGTTGAAATTCCTCACTTTTTGGGACGCGGTTTGTTATTGATTTTCCATTGACGGGAATTAACTGTTTGTTTTAATTGCAGCTCCTACAAGCGACTTTCTTCACCATTTGTGTTGTTAATGATCTAGTTGGCACTAATGAGGACACTCCGAAGAAGCCCCCTTTTATAAAGAAACTTAAGGACTTGGTAAATACGTTTTTGTTTAATCTGTGTTTAATTTAAAACAACAGGATTTGTTTATGTCAACAATGAATTAAGTTTTATTGACCCGCAGAATGTTTATACAGTTATACTATCTGATCATTTAAATTTAACATCATGTAGGCTATGAAAACAGGTCAACAATCTGTCACTTGATTTTGTCACTGTCCACTGTAAGAAGGGTATATTCCCAAATGTAGGTAACTTGATATTCCATGGGAATATAACATGGATATTCCAATAATTATCTGTCTATAAGTCTTGTTTGGTGAATATTGTCATGAGCTGAAAAAGTTTGATATACAGTTCGTCCAAATGTATTGCACAATGCATGGTTTTGCAGCAAAATTGCTCCAAAATAAACTCATCCTCAGTGTGCTTTGGAATACGTGATATTATCGATGACGTATAACCGCCATCTTTGTTGTGTATGGTCATAGTCAGGGCCTCCCACTGAAGCCAAACAAAGCGGGATTTCAATGTGCAAATTGCAGAAAACTGCATTTTTCGTATAATTCTTTATTTACAGGTAATGCCCTTTAAGGACTAATGCACGATTCCACCGACCTTACTTAACTTTAAGAGAGCCTTAAAATGATAATTATGACGTTTATACCATAAAACAAACGTCATTCTTCATTTTTAAGTCTTAACTTAAGTGATAAGTTTGGTCCGTGGGATCGGCCATTAATATTGATAAATTGAGTAATTGCTATCGATTAAATCGTTACATCATGTCCACAATGAGCTTTGTGATGAAATAATTGAATCTGCACAATTAAATTCTCACTTTGTTTAGCTTCATTGCCATGGTAACAACCTCAACCTAGCCCAACAAAGATGGCGGACCTACGTCACGCTAATAGCCCGTCATGTCTGTAATTGTTTGTTTTCTTTTGACGTGTCAATACTTAGGGTAAAACACTCATTTATTGGCACCTTAAGGAAGTATTATCTTTATAGATGGTTATAGGATATGTGGAATAAAATTTGTTAACCAGAAACATGGAAAATTCTACCATTTAAAACAAATCTGGAACGCATTTGTGCCAAAATCTTCGATATTGGCGAAAAGTCGATAAATGGCATGTGTTCGCCTAAAGTTGGCACAGTCGCTTCCAATTATTTGGCACTAACCTTTCAAATAGTGGGAACCTACAAATTTGTAGGTACCTGTCTACGTATTTAGTCGGTAATCGGTCAAAAAAAGCATAAACATAAACAAAATTTCATTTCTACTATTATTGTGACATAAGAATGACAAATAACGATTAACAGATAAATAATTTGTCACAAAGTGTTATGAGAGAGCTTCCAAAAGCATCAGAATCACCAAAATTGGCAACCCTCATAGACTGACGTCCGTTATTTTCGAGTAATCACATTGTTTCGAGTAATGGTCGGTTTATGCTCACCTAACATTTAACATTCAACATTTACCACTTAAGATTTATGTAGTTTAAAGTGAGGTTATTACATAGAAGTACTCATTGCAAGTTTACGCATGATTTAAAACTTAACCTTTAAGATTTACAGTATTTAACATTTACGGGATGACCTTGACAGATCGTTAACTTGCACTTTCTTGAATCTAAAATCTTAAATTTTAGGTGTAATGACGTGCGCTTGCGTGAAATTGGTGATATCCGTCAAATGGCATTTACTTGTCAACTGCTCGACAGTTCGTTCCTCCTATCATGTGATCTCACAAGGTGGTGATTGTTTACATTTTAGCATTTCAATTTTCAACATAAACGTCACTGATTTTGATTAAATATTAAATGGTAAATCATAAATGTTAAATGTTAGGTGTGAAATTAGCATAAACCCACCATAAGTATTCATAGATGTCCTTCCTTTTTTAAAATCATTAGGGTCACAGGATTTCTCTCTTTGGTGAGGTACGGCAAACGGTATAGAGATATAACAGGAAACACATCTCTTTCTCTTTTAAGTTTGTACGAAAATGACGTTAGATGTCAGAAAAATTACATAAAGCTTGACAGTTGTTTGTAAAATAGCTACTTAGTGCTTACAAAGTCTATTTTTGCTCATTTTGCAGTATATTTCCCATATTGGTATGTTATGGTTTTATAGTGGATCCCTTTATTAACCGTTCCGTGCTAATTTTTTGTGATTTTGGGTTTCCTTGCAACAATTGCTTTCACAAATACTAAATTAAGTTAATTTCGTTTTATTGTTTAAATGCAAAAGCAGTGCAGCAACAACAATATGCTTGAATTTAGCCCCAACTGAATATAAACACTCATCACTGTTTATAATAAGAGATTTCGAAGTTAATGCTCTTTATTTACGGTCAAAAATGAGTAAGACAAAGTCACCATCGAACTGAACTTCATTTCTACTTGGAGGATCGCGAGTTTTAAGGGCTGCAAACCGCACATTCGTCAAAAGGACACAGGCAATCAGGCGTACAGGCGTTCTTAATTTCTCTATAAACACCACAAAACACGTATACGATAAATCAACATATTTTTGTCTTTAGTGTCGATGAGAACTGTAAACTGACAATATTTGTCCACACTTCCGGTTGATTGCCGTACCCCTAAAATCATCGATATCAACAAAATAACAAATAATTTTTGTTAACTTTGTGGAACAAGTTTTACAAGAGAAATTGTCATATGTAATTCCATAAGAGGGGAATTTTCGAAAATTCCGTAAGTCTCGAAATGAAATCCAACATGACAATTCCTACGTGTCATCAGAGACAACTTGAGACGCGCAAGTACGTGGTAAATATTAATCCGAAATAACGAATTGGACTACTGTAATGTTAAACGAGAGCAGATGGCGCCAATGTCGCATGGCGGCAAAATTTAAATCGAAATACTTTCAACTGCTTTATTTTATTCTTTATAACTTTAGTTTTTCAAATACCAATGCCAATACCACCAAACTCACTACACCTTTTCCAGTAGTAGTTCAGAAAGCGTCAATTGAATTTCAGAAAGCGTCAGTTGAATTTCAGAATTGTCACTTGAATTTCAGAATCCGTCAATTGTAGTTCAGATTAGTCAATTCAAATTCAGAGAGTGTCAATTGTATTTCAGAATAGTCAAATGAATTTCAGAATATGTCAATTGAATTTCAGAAAGCATCAAATGCAATTGTAATTGCCGGATTCTGAATTTCAATTGATGCTTTCTGAAATTCAATTGACGTATTCTGAAATTCATGTGACTATTCTGAAATACAACTGACGCATTCTGAATTTGAATTGATTAATCTGAACTACAATTGACAGATTCTGAAATTCAACTGACCATTCTGAAATTCAATTGGCGCCTTCTGAACTACTACTGGAAAAGGTGTAGCTACGAGAAGAAAAATTCATCTAAAGTTGGAGGATGGGTAATTTCTTTATTGTCATGAAATACAAGTACCCGGTTCATGAAAAAACTTCCTCTTTGACCGCCCTCGTTCGTTTGCCACCGGCCTGATGAGCAGAATGGTAGCTGAGACATCCACCAACAGTCAACAAGTCACGAACTAAACCACAATCACGATCACAAAACACGAACTGTTTTCCAATTTTTGACAAAACAATTTTAAAATTTAAAAACTTCCACAAAACTAGTTGCCTGGTAACAAGTTATAGGGACGCTGCGCCATCTGCCCTCGTTTTACACTTATGCAATAAAGACAGACACATAGCAAAATCTTTGCCAAAGAAAGAGATATAACTATTAATTAGTAGCGGATAGATTTCCAAATGGAGAGAATCGTCTCAGTTGTCTCTGGTGTCATGGAAAATTTTCAGCAGTGACTACTAATTGAGTGGAATTGTCTTTAAAATATTTCTTGATTTTCGATGTGGACTCTTTACGCCTAATGCCTATTGTATTTGCAATATGTATTTTCTGCAAACATTGTAATACCGAGGTATTAATACTATTTGGATAATGATTAGTTTCAGGTTGAGTTTGTGATTCGGCGATGTTTATTATGGTTCTCTAGTATCATGACATCTTTGCACTTGCTTTGTATGTACGACCTTCGCGTCAGTTTTATTCTTTTTGCATTTTTGAGAAGTCGATTTGCTTTTAGGGACCAAATTTTCGCCGAGTTTTCTTTTAGTTTCCATCTTCGCATTAAAAAAGGTGATTTACTTTTAGATGCCAAGTTTTCCAGTCTCCTTTGTTTATTAACTTCTTTTTTACTCCATTTTTACCTTTTAATATTTGCCTATTCTCTACTGCTTTTTGTATGCGGACGAAGTCAAAACGAAAGGCAATCTTTGTTTTCTACTTTTTCTTGTTCGCTTCTGTGTGTTTTTTTGGTACACGCTTATTAATTTTTCGTGATTTATTACTTCTTTTCTCTTCAATATTCATATATGCATTTGGCTCCAAGTTTTGGAGGTCTTTCACTATCAATGCGCTATATTCTTTAAGCTTGTCAGTGGTCACTATATTCTACATTGTCGTTATTTCCCTTTCTTATAATTAACATTTTGAATAATTTTTTTAATTGGTGAAATTCTGTTTTTTATTTTCGTTTTTTTGTCTCGTCTTGTCCATCGAAAGAGAGAGAAAAGGTAATTAAAGAAATTGTATATCAAATGCTGGCATCGAGTAAGTTTTTACCTACAAGCGTATGGAGATAGTGTCTTTAGTAGCTTTAATAACTAAAATCCTCAATTTCTTAAGAAAATTAAAATTTTTCTTGCACTTTTGAATCCATGAGATTTCATTCGGCTATTTCTAGTAACTTAAAAAATTTGGTCATGAGCCGAGTGCAGATGAATGTTACCAGTTTTATAAAAATTCAACAGTAGAAAACAAAACGGCGACAAACTTAAAGAAAATCGCTAAAATTGTAAGAGTGCCAATAATTAGAAGGGTGCCAACCTTTAGGTGTTTTACCCGAATTTTGAAAAACAATGATAATCTGACGTCACGTTCAATTTCAGAGCTCACTTGAGTTTATTTTAGTCTACAGTTTTTTGTTGTCAAGGAAACATTTGAAAAAATTTTGAAAAACAATGATATTCTGACGTGACGTTCAATTTCAAAGCTCACTTGAGTTTATTTTCAGATGATAGCAATAATTTTAGTGGTTGTAGTGCATAATTATTGCTCTCATCTATATCCATAAGTGCATACTCACCGAATTCAACAAGAATTATGAGTTTATTTTGGTCTACAGTTTTCTGTTGAAACATTTGAGGGCTGTAACACCTCCATGAAGCATGTTACGACAAAAATTTATTCTTCACTTTGCATGTAATATGAAACGTTGAAACCAAAGCTGTCTTTTTTTCCAGATCTTGCCATGCCTCGCCTTCCCTCTGTCCATGTTCGTGGGACTCACCTTCTGGGGCCTATATTTCGTCGACCGCGAGCTAGTTTTTCCCAAGGCCTTGGACCCGTTTTTTCCAGTATGGCTTAACCACGTCATGCACACAAACATCATGGTTTTTATCGTAATTGAAATGTACACGTCGTACCGAAAGTACCCCCCAAGAAAAATCGGATTGACTGTTTTATCTCTCTTCATGTTAGTCTATTTAATTTGGATACACATCATTCACAGCTATTCTGGAATGTGGGTGTATCCAGTTTTAGAAGTACTGAACTTTCCAATGAGATTAGTCTTTTTTGTATCATTATTAGGACTTTCAGTGGCTCTTTATATTTTGGGCGAAAAACTTAATAGGCTAGTTTGGAGTAAGCAGTTAGAGAAGATTGAAAAACGCCGTTATTAATAGTGACCTAACCTGTATAGATAGAATTGTAGTTTATTAAACTGTTACAGTTGTTGAAAAGTGCATTTATTACTATTGTGATCCTCTGTATAAAAGATTCTGATGTGATCCCCGTTTTTACAGTAAAAATTATGTTAGTAGATTGTGCCTCTTAAATTCGGCAATAAATTTGTTCTAAGCATTTTATATACACTCTTTTATTGGACATTCTTACTAATATTGGCTAATATGAATAAACGCCAAGCATTTGCTTATAGCTCTTTCCTTATCTTACGCAAGAAAAAGTTGTATTCTATCCTTTATTAACACGAGTTTGAGCATCTTGTAACTCTTTGTGCATTCCACCCATTGAATTATCTTCCCTGTTGGTGTAGGATGCATAATTGCATAGAGTACATGTATAGCGCACGGTCAGGGCCGGATTATCCATTAATTCTACAAAATAAGGTCATGGCCTAGGGTGCTAACTGTAGGTAGTAAAGATACCTAATCCGTCCCTGTGCGTGGTTCAATAAAATCCACAAACGCCAACACAATGACCGGTATGAATAAACGGTAACAAAGCTTTTACTTATAGTTCTATCCTTTTCTCGTACACGAAAAACTTGTATTTGCATCCTTTATTAATGCAAATATGAGCATCTTGTAACAATTTATTCATTCCACCCCATATCTTCGGTAGCGCGTTCAGAAAAACTTTAGAACGAGCGATTTTGGGCATTGGCATTAAAAAAATAAGAACCCATGCACGAAGTAAAGAAGCTAAAAACAATTAATGCACTTATGAATTGATAAAAAATTTGTTGACTTAAACCTCATTTAAAGTCTCGTCGCATATTAACGAACGCGGGGGTTGTGTGTCTCAGGCTTTTTTCTGTTGGTTTGTAAACGGGATTTCACATCTGTCATCTCATCTGTCACTCACTGTCAGTGTCAATAAACAGTAACAATTTGGAGGTTGACAGGGATCTTCGTTTTGACAGAACTGAAATCCCGTTTACAAACCAACAGAAAAAAGCCTGAGACACACAACCCCCGCGTCCGTTAACATGCGACACCACTTTACTTCGTTTTTCTGGAAAATGTAAATTTTTCAACAAAAACGGTCGGGCTCATGCGGGATTCGAACCTGCGACCTTCGCTCACAATTTTGCATTGCGACGCTCTAACCAACCTGAGCTAACGAGCCAATGCGTTAAGTTGCTATTTTTACCGCTTATGAACGAAAATTATATCTTCAGAAAAAATCGAATCGCCAAAAACGTCAAATCTTTATGTTTTAGAATATTGGGAACTGCAAAAAGTAGTTTTTGTTTTTGAAAAAATGTCTGTGTGTTTGTAAACACGCTACAGCCCAAACTACTGGGCCGATCTGGCTGATAAATTTGGAACGAGGACAACCTATGGATTTCGGAAGAGCTGAAAATGTCTTGGGTTCAATCTGTTGTTAATCCAGGTATTTCTTGAGAGAAAAGAGTATATACACATTATGCTCAAATCTGAATGCGTTAAAAAAGGATAACAATATGATTCGCGCGCAATTGGAGGCGATCGACAGAGACCGATATCCCTTTCTTTAATGGGGGAGAGGGAGAAATATATTTTGTGCCTCCAAATGGTCGTCGCGTGACGTCACTCAAGAAATAGGTCCATTATTGTCCATGACAGGAATTTTGACAGAACTGAAATCCCGTTTACAAACCAATAGAACAAAAGCCTGAAACACACAACCCCCGCGTCCGTTAATATGCGACACGACTTTACTTATCGTTTTTTTCGAAAATGTTAATTTTTCTACAAAAACGTGCTCATGCGGGATTCGAACCTGCGACCTTATCGCTTACAGCTTATATAGTGCGACGCTCTAACCAATCTGAGCTAACGAGCCAACGCGTTATTATTTTGCTATTTTCACCGCTTATGAACGAAAATTTGATCTTCAGAAAAATCGAGTCGCCAAAAACATCAAATCTTTATGTTTTTAGAATACTGGGAACCCAAAAAAGTAGTTTTTGTTTGAAAAAATGCCTGTGTTTGTAAACACGCTACAGCCCAAACCACTGGACCGATCTGGCGTGGACAACTTATGGATTTTCGAGGAGCTGAAAAAGTGTTGGGCTAAATCTGCCCTCAGGAAGTGCCGTTTTGGCACGTCAACTTTAAAAAATTAAATGCAAACCCCTCTATTTTTCACGTCCCCATATGAAAGCTCCTCCAATTCTGCTTCTAAAAATGTATTATTCACACTTGGGGTCCTTTTGACCAAAAATCGCTGCCGTGAAAAAAACTATGTACCTATAATAACTGTAACATTTTTATTAGCGGATTTGATACCTGATTTTTTTCCAAGTCGAAAACCTTTGTGCCATTTTTTCGAAAAATGTCGTTTTAAGGTTATTTTGGCAAGAGATTTTGAAGGAAAGAGCTACATCCCAAGTTACTGAAAATATTGAAATTTCACATACATTCAGTGAGCCCTTTACAGGTACCGATTAGATTTTGAGTCAGATCGGTCCAAACTACTATTTTGGCACATCTCACATCAACTTTAAAAATTTAAATGCAAACCCAAACTTTTCGCGCCATTATATGACAGCTCTTCAAATTCTGCACTTGGCGCCGTTTTAGCAAAAAATCGATGCGTGAGGAAAACTGGGTTTATGTTCATCTAAAACTTCAGCCCGAAAACTAATAAGAGGCGCGTGGCATAGTAGCAAAAATAGGCTAAAGAGGCTATAAAAGCCTATAACGGTCACCAACAAAACAACTTAAAATGTAATTATACAACGACATATCGTTTTATATACATTAACTTCTATTTTGAATTTGTTTCCGTGTAATATTGTACCTTGATTAAGGTACCTACCTAATCCGTCCCTGTGTGTGGTTCAATAAAATAATCTACAAACGCCAACACAATATCTTCGGTGGCGCATTCTGAAAAACTTTAGAATGAGCGATTTTGGGCATTATTATGGCATGAAGAAAATAAGAACCCACCAAGTAAAGCTAAAAACAATAAATTACTGCACTTGAATTGAAATTTGCGATAAAAAATTTGTTGACTTAAACCAGTTACTTCGCTTTTTTACGAAAATGTAAATTTTTCAACAAAAAGCGGTCGGGCTCATGCGGGATTCGAACCCGCGACCTTCGCTTTTGCAATACAGTGCGACGCTCTAACCGACCTGAGCTAACGAGCCAACACGTTCGTTTACTATTTTCACTGCTCATAAACAAATACTAGATCTTCAGAAAAAATCGAATCGCCAAAAACATCAAATCTTTACGTTTTAAAATACTGGGAACCTGGGGGAGATTTCACAGTCGGCAGTGGTGTACAAATTTTCGGCAGTGTTAGTGGGAAATGTTAGGCAGTGGTTGCAAAAATTGGGCAGTGGTTGCAAAAATTGGGCAGTGGTTGCAAAAATTGAGCAAATTCGACTGTCGGGGGACTTCACAGTCGGCAGTGGTGTACAAATTTACGGCAGTGCCTTGAAGATTCGGCAGTGGTGTACAAATTTTTGCGGTGTGAAATGCCCCCCATGGGAACCCAAAAAAATATCTTTTGTTTTTGAAAAAATGTCTGGGCGTGTGTCTGTAAACACGCTACAGTCCAAACTACTGCACCGATTTGGCTAAAATTTGGAATGTGGACAACTTATGATTTCCTCGATGATTTCGGAAGGGCTGCATCTGCCCACAGGAAGTGCCGTTTTGGCATATCAACTTTAGAAATTTAAATGCAAACCCCTATTATTTTCACGTCCCCATATGAGAGCTCTTCCAATTCTGCTTTTAAAAATGTATTCACTCTTGGTGCCCTTTTGACCAAGAATCGGTGCCCTAAAAAAACTATGTATAACTGTAATATTTTTTTTCAACAAACACTTTTAAAAACAGTTGTTTTAACATTTGTTGACAATTGTTAAAAATAACATTTTATGATACCAGTATTAAAAGTCATTTAATTTTAACATTTAAATCAATAGGGCATCACTAACACCCTGAAATATCTGGAAAAGGTTTAGGAACACCCTGTGTACAGGGTGGTGAATTTTTCGTTGCCCGGCGACCATTAGGAAATAGGAACTCGGAAACCGCAAGAGATAGACAGAGTTAAATTATAAAAAATCGCACTTTTTCAGGGTTATTAAGAATCTGTAAAGAATTCTCCTTTATCTTGATTCGTTATTCCTCCTGAATTATCCAGAAAAAACTGAAAATCGCGTTTTTAAAGAAAAATTTTTATCTTTTTACGATTGGGGTAGGTATAATTAAATGAAACTTGGAACTTCTAAATTTTTGACAGCTGTAAACTTATTACTCTTAATGGAAATTTTCTAGGCATTTTAGATTGTAAGCAACGACAGTCAAATTTCCTTTTTGTTATGGTCGCCATATAGAATTTTAGCACCACTGGAAAAAAAAAAATTGTTTTTCAAAAATGTAGCATACATACGTTATTATGGACTTTTTTGACAAATCGTCAAAATTTGAAAGTTATTGGTATAGAAAACGTCAGTCATGACAAAAGCGTAATTTCGTAATTTCCTATATCGAATCACAGAAATGAATCAAATACCCAACTGTTTAATTGTTTAATTCAACGATATTAAAATACATCTTCTCATGTTGTGACTCAAGCTTTGATATATTTTTTCAAAATAGTCCATACTGATTACTCGCAATACATTTTTGAAAATCTGGGAAATATCGGTCAATGCGTCAATGTCATTGAATTGACAGCTGTCAAAAATAACACTTCCAAGCTTCTCCATCTCTTATAGTCTCCGAGTTCCCAATGGTGGGCAACGAAAAATTCACCATTCCCTATTTACCTGAATTCTAATTGATGCCGTAAAAATTTACAGTACCACAAAAAAGTTGGGCACGTAACTTTAAGATGTCGCTGGCGGTCAAAAGTCAAAACAAGTAGATTTCTTTAATTTAACTTATCATAATTAAAGAAATCTAATTTTTTTGACCGCCAGCGACATCTTAAAGTTACGCGCCTAACTATTTTATGGTAACGTAAGTTTTTACGGCATCAATTAGAATTCAAGCCTTATACGATATACCTACATTTTCTTCACGCCACCCATTTTTTGACAAAAAGGAACCAAGTGTGAAGCAGAATTTGAAGATTTCTTTTGGTGATGTGAAAAACGAGGGTTTGCATTTAAAATGATATTACCAAAAAGCCGCTTTAATTTACTGGACCGATTCGGCACAAAATCTAATCAACTTTCCCGACATCTCAATTGGTAGGTACTAAAGTTATTCGACGGACAGAGTAGGGGAGCAATCAATAGAGAGCGAACGAGCGAGCGAATAAAACCTAACAATAGGAAGAAACAATCATAATAATAGAACAGATGGAAAACGGGTTATGTATCAAGATTCATGAATCATCGAAGATTATAATTGCAGATAATTAAAGATTTAAATGTCAGAAAAAAGCAATGACGTACGTTTATCGCTATCACCGATATGATACCGTGACACAATTTATCACCTTTTAGTCGATGCATTGATATACATTGTATACAACCAACGCAACAACAGAAAGCCACGCGACCATTTCTATGCCACTGACTCCAAGACATTTTACAACGCTCCGTTGCGTTATTTAATGAAAGTGGGAGCATTAAACCAACGAGAATGTTCTTTAGATCAGTGTCGAAATAAAAATATTACAGTCGTAATATTCACGGTGATTACAACGCACGTTTGATAAGACACGTAAGTACATAAACGTATTGTTGTAAAATATTATTGATATTATTGTCACTCAGTAGGGAAAGAATGAGCGCTGATATATTCCCAATGTTATCAAAATCAAAAGACTCCCGGATCCCGGTTCCCGCTTCTCCCGTGCCTTTGCGGCGCTGCGGTAGCCTACGACTCCGGGGCGAAACCCCGGAACCGAACCGTTTCAGTTGGGCTTCCAACCGGAGTTCAGGATTTCAGGACAAAAGCGCCCTCCTGAAACGTGGAAACTCCTTCATGGAGAGGGGTGAGAGGCAGGTTAGACATGGCGCTTCAGGAATTTCCGGTAAATCTCGAAATTTTGGTGGAAACGACTCTAAAGTTGGAAGTCAAACACCAAAAGGGGGTGCAACACCGCAATCCCCGTCTCGAATAAGAAGTTTGGTGAGTCAACCCTTAGCATTTTTAGTGGTTGGATATTGATTAAATATGGTTCTATGTTTAATTAAATAGTCGCTGTCTTTATCAAATACTCGTTTGAACTCTCCTCGCTCTCCATCGGCGGTCACTTCTTCTCCACGGACTCCTCCTACCACACCGGATATCCGCAATTCTTTGGACTGGGATACTGAGAGCGTTACGAGCATTACGAGTATAACCAGTGTGGGGTCATGCGATCATGCGAGTGTTGCCCGTAATGGCACCACTTTCTCCGGGAGAAGTATGAAGTAAGTTTTAATTTCATTAGTGAACAATTAAGTAATTGGTTGTGGGAGATTCATATTCATAATGGTCACTCTAATGGAATTTTATGGTTTCAGTACGTTTTTTTCAAAAAAATGAGAATTACCCTTAAATGATTTTACCATTAAAATCCACTGAAATAAAATCTCGATTCAAACGTTCGTATTTTCATTTATGTTTCATTGTCTTTGACTTTATAAGTTTCATTTGCTTCACCTACAGGGTGCAAACCATCCAAGTAAGGAATTTCGTTCAAGTGAATACTATAAATGAAGGCGCATTTCAGTAAAACATTTTTGATCATAGAGGATTTAAAAAAATTTTTGTTCAAAAAAAGTTTGACAAGTCAAAGGTGACTTTTTTAAATAGAATGCCCGATAGTCCAGACGGTGGGTCGAAAAATCGATAGAGAAATGGAAAAAATTCATCCAAGATCTTTTTTTGTTGGAATGGTTAATTTCAGGGCCACGAAAGACATACTAAAAACTCGCCCTCCGCCTCAGCCTGGAACCCCCTGCAAATTATGCGCAAGGCGCAAGTTTTTGCCCCATAACTCGCTTTTCCTTCATCGTACAAAAAATATACACGTATACATTATTGAAGACTAGTAAATTCTCTACAAGAAAGTTTCTATGCACTTTTCACCTGAGAGCAACTGTTTGGCCGCAGGAATCGCTCAAAATTGAGCGAATTTTTCGAAACGCGACCATAATCAAAGAGGTTTCCAAAAGAATACTTAAAATTTTGATCCCGGATTATCGTTTTGCACGATGATAGTGTGAACCATAGAGAATAATTTGAGACGGGGGACGACTAGAAATTTCACTAGGGTTTAAAGAAAACCCTTTCACTGAGGCCCAGGAAAACATTTTTTTTGAGGTGCCACAGTTCCCTTAGACAGCATTTTTTGCCACATGTCCATATGAACTTTTCTTCTTAGAATCGTTCTCTATACTTATTTTCAATAATTAAACGAATAAAATAAAATCAAATCAGAGACGTTTTCTTCAAAAACGATGAGCTCTAGCGACTTTGACCAAGAGCACCTTTTTTGTATACCATGGCCAGATAATTATGATTTTCATATTATTTTCTGAGTAAAACGATTAAAAAAAATTCAGGTGGAAAATATGCAAAGCCCTCTGGTGAAAGTAAAAATTTGAAAAAAATTCAAAAGAAAGCCCTTTATGTTACGACACTATATTGTAAATTGGAAGTTCCTATCAATTGTATTTTGTAAATAAATTGGAAAAAACTAATGAATTATCGGGGGGTGGGTATTTTTGAATAGAAAAAATGAAACAAGGAAAAGTTTTTTTGTTGGAATGATTAGATATCAGGACGACGAAAAACATACTAAAAACTCGCCCTCCGCCTTAGCTTGGAACACCCCACTCCTGCGGCCAAACCATTGCTCTCAGGTGAAAAGTGCATAGAGACTTTTTTGTAGAGAATTTATTAGTCTTCAATATTATATAAGTATATATTTTTTGTACGATGAAGGAAAAGCGAGTTATGGGGCAAAAACGTGCGCCTTGCGTATAATTTACAGATTTTAGGGGTGTTCCAGGCTGGGGCAGAGGGCGAGTTTTTAGTATGTTTTTCGTGGCCCTGAAATTTAACCATTCCAACAAAAGAAGTTCTTGGTTGAATTTTTTTCATTCAAAATTACCCACCATCTGGACTAATATATTTTAGCATATTTACAATCCCTTTAATTGTCCTTATTCGTCCCTAAAATGTTACGGCTCTTGAATCTTTGGTTGGGAAGAAAAAAATTATTTTTGAATAAAATTAAAGATGCATTGGACATGCAATCTGAGCAAAAAGCCCCACCCAGAATTTAAAATAAATTAGTATCTGCCCTCTGAACGTTGCGATAATAGCAAGAAGGCAATGAAGAATAGTTTACGCTTATCTAACGAACAGTAAGACATCTTTCGTATAAAGAATTGTTGTTTCGCTAAATTAAACGATATTTTCATTGATTGATAACATTTTTTGGGGGTGACAATGAAATGAACGATAAGTGTTAAGCGATTAAAATGGGCAGAAATATTAAAATAGTAAATAAAGACAGTAATAATAAGATTTATAAACAAAATAGTCCCATTAAAATTAGATAAAAGCCCGTGATTCAGAAGTCAGAAATCTTCGAAACATTTATTGACTAATAAATTAATATCTCGAGAACAAGTTCAGTAACCTTTGATGAAAATCATACCAAATTGTTCCTCAGTATTCATTCTATTCAGATAAAAATTAACAAAGCAATGGTACTATTTTTTCCAAACTTTTTTTGCCAATATAATCGAAATTGAGGTAAATTTCCATGAGGTAGCACTATAAATTTTCTTGAATTGAAACTTTTAAGCGAGTTAGTACGAAGGCGTAGAACGCACACGGGTAAAAAATTTTCAAATTTTCCAGTTTGATCTCAAAAATTTCGACTTCGAACTCGAAATTTCGACTTCAAACGAAATTTTGACTTTGAACACAAAATTTCGACTTTGAACTCGAAATTTCGACTTTCAACTCGAAAATTTCGACTGTGAACTCGTGATTTCGACTTCAAACTCGAAATTTTGACTTTGAACTCAAAAATTTCAACTTCAAGCGCGAAATTTCGACTGTGAACTCAAACTTTCGACTTTGAATTCAAAATTTCGACTTCGAATTCAATCTACTGCGCAGGTCCTACTTCCTAATTCGAAATTTTCGAGTTCGATGTCGCAATTTTTAAGTTCGAAGTCGAAATTTCGTGTTTGAATGGAAGTTGAAATTTCGTGTTCAAAGTCCAAATTTCGAGTTCGAAGTCGAAATTTCGTGTTCAAAGTCGAAATTTTCGAGTCAAAGTCCAAATTTCGAGTTCGAAGTCGAAATTTACGATTTCGAAGGCGAAATTTCGTGTTCAAAGTCCAAATTTCGTGTTTGAAGTCGAAATTTCGTGTTGGAAGTTAAAATTTCGAGTTCTAAGTCGAAATTTCGTGTTCAAAGTAGAAATTTCGTGTTTGAAGTCGAAATGTCGAATTCGAAGTCGAAATTTTCGAGTTCAAACTCGAAAATATGAAATTTTTTTACCCGTGACCGTTCTACACCTTCGTAGGTTAGTGAATCAATTCCAAATTTAAACGAGGGTTTTAGAACAACGAAATTTTCATTAACTTGGTACCATTTTTGCTTGCCTCCAAAATACGCATCCTTTACGCAGATGCATGAGTTTTTGTAAGAGAATAAGATGAGGGCTTTGTTGAGGAGGCTCGAAGGAAGCTCTGACCTAATTTTAGATGTCACCCTATGTACAAGGTGTTCAAAATTATTTTTCAAAATTTGAGAACTTTGAAGTTGTTTTTCTCAACATTTCCAAATGGAACTGCCTGTATATTTTTAGCTAGACGAACATTTTTTGTCCTACAAACATATTAGTTATATTCAGCCGTTTTCGAATTATTTACAAATATTATAAATCTTTTCTGACGATAACGATTAATACTAAAATTATAACAAAATAACAAACCGTAACTGCAGCAAATGCCCAAATTGTCAAAATTGTAAATTTCAGGGTATGCTGACAATCGGACTGCCAATTAACAAAAGTTAGTATTTCACTTTCAATGTTAAAGGAAGTGCACAGATCCTTTGAACACAGTATTAGTTGATGAGCAAAATGGAAGATATTTTGGGCATTTGTTGTAGCTATAATTTGCTTTTTTGTTATAACTTCAAGCAAGCATCAATTTATAATATTTGTAAATAACTCGTAGACGGCTGAAAATAACTAATATGTTTATTGGACAAAAAATTTTCAATTATGAATTCTACATTACACTAACTAACTAAAAATATACAGGCTATTCCAATTGAAAAAATTCAGAAAAACAACTTCAGAATTCTCAAAATTTGAAAATTAATTTTGAACACCCTGTACATAGGGTGACAACTAAAATTGGACCATAGCTTCCTTCGAGCCTCTACAACAAGGTCCTCATCTTATTTTCTTACAAAAACTGCATCCGCGCAAATGGAGAATTTTTAAGTGGAGTGATGTAAACTACAATGTTTTTCAAAAATAATTTTTTCCTTTCCAACCAAAGTTTCAAGAGCCATAACATTTTAGGAACAAATAAGGGCTATTAAGGGGATTGTAAATACTTTTGACTTGTCCAATTTTTTTGAACCATCTGTATGATCAAAAATATTTTATTGCAATGCATTCTTAACTTGGATGGTTTGCACCACCTGTATAGCATTTCATTTCTTGTTTGTCATTCCAGCATACGACATACGCACTTAATTAGCAGACTGAAAATCAATGTCAATACATTTTCCTGCCGTGCTGAAGCAGACCCAACAAGAATCATCCTGTATATCATCTTTCACTGTTATTTTTTACAAAAAGAGTCCTTTTTTTTAGGTACGTTTTTCATTGTAATCAGCACGCGGGGGCCACAGGAGAAGACTACTTAACCCCAACTCAGAGGGTCCACCGACAAGTGAAAAAACTCCAACACCTCCTACACCAAGCCAAAAAGGACTTGGAAGAAAAAGATAGCGAAATATTAAAATTAACGAAGGAGGTCGTCGAGCTGAGACTGTACAAAGCCGCTTTGAATTCTCCAGAGGACAGATCTAATTCCAGCGATGCCGTCACAGTCAAAGAAAACAATACAACGGATCCGTTTTCTCCGGAGGCTGAGACAACGGACGGCGGAACAATGCAGAATGAAATGACTAATTCTTATACGGATTCCGGACATTTTGAGGATTTCACCAACTCTCCAAATCATTCCAAAGTAAATTTTCTCTGCATTATAAAGCGTTTTTTCTCGATTTTATGTATTGAAATACAAACTTGCATTTGAGATCATAGGAAATAATCTTGTTTTGTATTGAAATACCTTCAAAATAATGTCAGATTTGAATTGTCTTTTCGAGAAAAATTTGAAACTGACGGCAAAAGTGACAGTATTTCAATACAAATTTAAAAAAATAGTAAGCTGACCAATTACGAGAGTCTATTTGTATTAATTTGTATTGAGAAACATAAAATCGAGAAAAAACGCCTATAGTATCTTACAGTGAGGGCCAAAAAGTCCGCCCCCCCTGTATCTTTGGAACCGCTTTAGCTAGAACTTTCAAATTTGGAATGAGGGTATTAGTTGAGAAATGATACCGATTACCACTTACATAAAGCGCCGTGAACTTGAAATGTCAAAATTTTGACATACAAGTCAAAAATTTTAAATGGCACGAGAGGTCCAGGGGTCATGTAACCCCTCATTTGAAAGATAATTTCATTATCCATACAACGATTAGGTTAAAAAATTAATCGGCGACGTAGATAAATTGTTAACATTTCAATGCATTTTGTGCAAAAGTGCTTGTTTTATTTCATTTTTTGCAAATTTGATCCGTTAAATTGCAAATTCCGTTTTAAATCGATTTCTATCAAGACAAAATTTTAATTCAACCCAATTTTTTTTTGACTCCAATCTTCTCCAAACTTTCACATCGTATGGAGAATCTAATAAGCTTTCAAATGAGGGGTCGCATGACACTTCTGTTGTCATTTAAAATTTTTGACTTGTATGCCATAACTTTGACATTTCAAGGTCACGGCACTTTATGTAAGTGCTAATTCGCATAATTTCTCAACTAATAGCCCCATTCCGAGTTTCAAAGCTCTAGCTAAAGCCGTTCCAAAGATACAGGGGGGGGGACGGACTTTTGGTCCTCACTGTATACCTAAACGTGTGAAACTGAATGTTTTCCGCGAGGGGTTATCCACATGGCAAATTTGTGTATACAAAATCGCGAATTATAAGAAAATCGCCAAAATCGTTAGAAAATCGCCAAAATCGTTAGAAAATCGCCAAACTCGCTAGAAAATTTCCTAAATAACTAGGAAATCGCCAAAAATCGCTAAAAATTGCAAAAAGTAGCCAACCACCGGTGAAAATCGCACAAAAATAATAAAGTTCTACGGTAATTGTCATAAAATTCCTGATATGGATAAAAAGAAAAGCCACCAGAAGATGTACATCAAAGCGATGTGTATCGGATGTGCATCCCTGAAGATGTTTATCGCATGAATGGTTGGGCCTGGATTACTGGTGGAATCGGGTATAGATTTTATTAATCTGCACCTAGTAGTAGTGCCTTATCAAACGCACAAATGCAAATGCGTCAAAAAGGTGAATTGTTGAAAATTTTATGTTACAATATTAAAAAACTGAATTGGTATTAGTGTTTCATCAAGAAAAATCACAAAATCGTATTAGCCATTGAAAAATGTATAACATTTTAACAGTTTTAGGCAAAAATAATTCCTTGAAAACTTCTATATTTTTGCAACAAAAAAGGGTTGTGAAATAACGTACAATTGAAATGAATTTGTTTCGGTAGGTATTTATTTTTCCTCAAGAAATTCAACATTTTTATTTTTGCCGGAAGCTTCGGATTTCTCCATTTGAGGTACCAATCACCCTGAGCAACTTTTTGTTACCTATGAAATTTTTCGATAAAAAACGCGATTTTTGGCTTCTTTATTGAATCACAGTAGGCTGGGATATCAACCTAGTTATAAAGAAAGTACCACAGATGCAGGTTTTGGAGCTCTTCGTGCAGAAAAAACAACAAATTGATTCGGTTAATATTTTAATATTAACCAAAATATTTCTGTGGTTTCAGTTAAAGTGACACACACTGTAGATACCGGTAAATTTCACTTGGATGAATGACAAGAAATATCAATATTTCTTGATAGAACCGTCAAAAATCTTGAGTCTTGACAGGACACGTCTTATTGTATTCAATTTTGAAAAATTATCTTGTCTTGATCATTTCTTGATTTTTTATCAAGATCAAGACAGGATCAAAAAATCTCGTACCACATTATTCAGTAAAAATTTGAATTTCCGCCCCTAAATTTGACCCCCTTCGAGAAATTAACGTTAAATTCACTCCTCCTTTCTCGAACGTATAACGACCTCACAGTTTCACAGGATATTGCTTCCCTGTGCCGAATTACAGGGTTGTTTTCGATTTATTCCAATTCGCTGAAAAATTGCGAGTATCTAGAGGTTCATGTTTTCACTCCTTTACTTCACTTTAGCTGTTTACAAATAAACAAAATTTAAAAAACTAAACAAAATAATGTATTGCAAGGTGTTAGGTTGTTAGTAGCCTAGGGGTTGGTTTTAGGTTGAAAACTCATAAGATCTTTTCTCAATGGTTTACTTAAATCTTGCACAAATTTACAGTTTCAATCCTTAAAACCTGATTGGAAACCCTTGAGAACTCGCTTGAAAATTGTTAGAAAATTCCTAAAATCGCTCCAAAATCCCCAAAAGATCGCTCAAATTGCTAGAAAATTGCCAAAATTGCTAAAAATCAATAAAATTATTAAAAATCGACAAAATTGTTAAAAATCGGAAAAATTGCTAAAAAACGCCGAAACTTCTAAAAAATTGCGAAAATTCCAGAGAACTGTACACAAAATCCCCAAAATTGCTAAAAATCGACAAAATTGCTAAAAATCGGAAAAATTGCTAAAAATCGCCAAAACTTCTAAAAAATTGCGAAAATTCCAGAGAACTGTACACAAAATGGCCAAAATTGCTAAAAATCGGAAAAATTGCCAAAAATCGCCAAAACTAAAAAATTGCGAAAATTCCAGAGAACTGTACACAAAATCGCCAAAATTGCTAAAAATCGACTAAATTGCCAAAAATTGGAACAATTGCTAAAAAGTCCCCAAAGATGGCTCAAATTGCTAGAAAATTGCCAAAATTGCTAAAAATCAACAAAATTATTAAAAATCGACAAAATTGCTAAAAATCGCCGAAACTTCTAAAAAATTGCGAAAATCGCCAAAACTTCTAAAAAATTGCGAAAATCCAGAGAACTGTACACAAAATCGCTGTGATTAACCCCTCGGTTTTCCGGGTCGAAGAAAAGTTGGACAGTAGAGGGACAACCGAGATCGCCCATTTCTTGAAATCCGAAAACCACTTTCACGCTTCATATGCAACACTCTTTTTCCTGTTTATTTCCTTGGTTAAAATTTGCGTGGCTAGCCGTGAAAAACTGCTTTCACGCCCTCTTCAAGCACGAAAGCATCATTTTCACTTCTTGGTGTACAAAGACAAATTATTATAATTTATTTTTAGCGATATCATAAACTGGAAGTGACAGATAAAGCAGTAAGCGTGGCTCTGGGCGATAATGAGGATCACACCAACTTGATTGTAGAATACGAAAAAAGATTGCAAGAGCTGGTGCGGACGCACGAGGAAGAAACTTATCAATTAAAGCAGAAACACAACGACAAAGTCGAAGAACTGCTCCAACGAATCACTGAGATCAATCAAAGATACTGGGAATTGGTCCCGGAACTCGACTTAGCCAAAGAAAAAATTACAGAACTTGAAACGCAACTTGAGGACGCTTGCGTCAAACTGCAGCAGCAAGAAGAAAACCAAAAAAAAACCTACCTCGAAATGTACAATCAAGGCCACGCAGCTGCACGGGCAGAGCGAGAAAACAGGGTAATTATTTTGATTATTTCCATCATCTGTCAAATTTGCGTAAACAAACAATCAAATGCAAACTCTCAACCAATGAACGAGGTTTATCTCTGATAAATTTTATTATCCTACGGGGTCGTCATAGCGAATGGACGACACACTGATTAAATTTTGACGTTTCTTTTGACTGTCAAAGAAAAAAAAAAGGTTATGTCACATTTGAGCTTTTGCAAAAAAACAATATTTTTACATCTTTAGCTTAACATTTGTAAATTACTCGAAATTATGCCCGCTTTTGCATACCTGCTATACCTTATATGTCCATTGTGAAAATTGTAAGTTATTTCGTCAACAATAAGTAATATGGATCATCCATCTGGCTAAGGGCATGGAAAACTAAACCCTTTGCAAAATATAAATAAACTCAAGCCGTTAAAAATTATCAAAGTAGGTAACTATTAGATTATATTATGCATACTGAGCAGCTAAATGTAATAATGTCAAAATGAAGAAAAAAACAAACGGGATTCTGGAAATAATCTTAGCAAATATAACGCAACCATTGTTTTTTATTGCCAAAATTTTCCAAAGTCAGACTCTAAACTTTCGTTTTAGATAATTTTGCTCGTTGAATTTGGACATTTATATTCGGAGATTAAAGCCCTCGAGCTCTTATCAGAATATAATGACCAATTCAACTCGCAAAATCATCAAACGGAAGTTTATCGTTACTTTGGAAAAATCCGATAAAAAATCAAGTTCCTGTTATATTAATGTTGATTAGTTACATCCTGTTGCATTCTTTGAAATTCCTTTTAGGTAACGGAGATGGTGAAGCAGGGTCCAAGCAGGATTTCCGTTCCGGAATTGCTAGAAGAGCTGCAAGTTACTAAAAATGAATTGGAGAGTGTCAAGGTAAACATTTTGACTTATTTTTTTCAGTTTATGAAAGATTAACATCGTCCCCCTCAATTCGTACATTTTTAGGATTTAGAATACGCCTCAACTTCTAACAACTTACACCCTTTACTTAGCGCCAAAGAGGCTCTTTCATTGTGGGTACTTGGTGCTAGAAAGGTAAATTGTACCAATACCCAGAAGTAGGCGCACTTATTTGCATGCTCGCATGATTAGTTCAAGCACATAATATATTGTTGGGAAACTGTAAGACGTTAAAAATGCGATTTTTAGTAACACTTTACATTTTTAAAATTTCTAATGAAAGTTGGTTTTGCCGAGAATTGACGAATGTTTCAATTTATAGTCAGCGGGCTAGCGACATATTTTTTATATGGTTTGCTCCTCTGGAAGACGTTACTAATTATATGATAACGGCCCTTCATGACTGCGTTATCAATTGGAAGCCCTTCAAACTTGTTAAAAAATGGAGGTCCATTACATATATCATTTACCCCCCTCTGTCGTCTGTTTCAACGCGTTTATTAGGGCATATAATTCAATCCATATGAAAATATAATTAGGGCCGTTCTTTTGGATGTCTGTAAAAATGGAAGCTACTGAATTTAAACAAGTTTTGTATCAAATAAAAGCTAATTTAAAGAACTTGAAAACCAAGGGGCTGACCAGTCATCAAAAATTTGTACACCACATTTCATATTTCCAGCATTTCCTCGACATTTCAGCAGCCATGGACACCACATTTCCATAGTGGTGAACTCCTTGGACGAAGCCGAAGTTTTTTACTATTTCAATTGACTTCTCGCTTTTGGCTCCGCCAAAGCTCGCAAAACTTCGGCTGCGCCTCAGTTTCTTACATCTTCAAATAACTACTCGCTTTTGGCTCCGCCAAAGCTCGCAAACTTCGGCTCAATTTTTTACTGCTAAGGCGAAGCCGAAGTATTGCGAGATTTGGCGGAGCCAAAAGCGAGTAGTCATTTAAAGATGTAAGAAACTGAGGCGAAGCTTTGGCGGAGCCAAAAACGAGTAGCTAATTGAAGATGTAATAAATTGAGGCGAAGCCGAAGTTTTGCGAGCTTTGGCGAAATTATAAAAAACTAAAGGGCTGACTATTTTAATTGACTTCTTGCTTTTGGCTCCGCCAAAGCTTGCAAAACTTCGACTGCGCCTCAGTTTCTTACATCTTCAAATAACTACTCGCTTTTGGCTCCACCAAAGCTCGCAAACTTCGGCTCAATTTTTTACTGCTAAGGCGAAGCCGAAGTGTTGCGCGCTTTGGCGGAGCCAAAAGCGAGTAGTCATTTAAAGATGTAAGAAACTGAGGCGAAGCTTTGGCGGAGCCAAAAGCGAGTAGTTAATTGAAGATGTAATAAATTGAGGCGAAGCCGAAGTTTTGCTAGCTTTAGCGAAGCTAAAAGCGAGTACTCAATTGAAACTATAAAAAAACTGAGGGGCTGACTATTTCAATTGACTCCTCGCTTTTGGCTCCGCCAAAGCTCGCAAAACTTCGGCTGCGCCTCATTTTCTTACATCTTCCAATAACTACTCGCTTTTGGCTCCGCCAAAGCTCGCAAATTACTGCTAAAGCGAAGCCGAAGTCTTGCAAGCTTTGGCGGAGCCAAAAGCGAGTAGTTATTTGAAGATGTAAGAAACTGTGGCGAAGCTTTGGCGGAGCCAAAAGCGAGTACATAGTTAATTGAAACTGTAATAAAACATCTTAGGGTTTCAGCTTTTTTTTTCAAAAATGTCCACTTTAACAAATTTTAAAGAATCCTCTTGTAAAGCAAAAAATCAGTCAGATATACGTTTGTCTTTGGTACTTTCTTGTTCAGAAGATCATGATGAACAGAATAAACTTGGTCTCAAAGAGGAGCAAATGACTTAGTACGGCTTCATTTTCGCACGTTTACAACCACCCTCATCAAAAACGCAGCGGTCTGGACGTCTGTCAAGTGTTTTTTTGTAACATGTACCATCTTATTTACATGATAAATTGACAGACAGACGGGAGTAAATAATATAATCGACCTCCATTTTTTTATAAATTTGAAGTCCCCTCAATTGAAAGCGCAACCACACCCGAGCATGATTCCTGAATTTTCTGGTTTATATTAACTAAAACTATAATTCCTATTGTTATTATGGTGGAGCAATATATCAAAATTGTCACCCTGGGCACCGGCAATTGCAATTAGAAAAAAAAATTTCACGTTAAATTATTCTTTGATTTACTAAAAATGAAGGTAATAAGGTACTTGTCTGCTTTCTGTTTTTTAAAAAGAGAATTTGGATTGTTGGAGTTGTCTCCTTCCAAATAAACAGGGTGTATTTATTAGTGTGATACTTATGTATATTAATGCCATCTAGGTTGCATAAAAATATAAGACGATGATGTCGTGGTTTGCATATTATGTACAACACTCTTTATAAAATCACATTTTTTTCGACCTACAGCTTCAAAATTAGGCAATCTTAGATATAGCGATGCCCCAATTCGTATCTTTTCTGTATAGCGCTTTACCTAATAATGTTTTTTCCAGGCTATGTACAGACAATTAATGGAAGCAAAAAGCAAGAGCAAAGTTGATCCAGAAATTACCCTGCAATTTCTCAGATCAGCCATTTACTACTTCCTAACAGACAAAGAAAACAGTCAAGGCCACCTCAAGGCCATCCAAAGCATCCTAGGCTTCACTCCAAACGAAATTATTAACATAGATAAAGCTAGGCTGTCTTAAATTAATTCCTTGTGTGCCTACATTTCAATTCGGCACTATGTTAGATAGTGCACTTTGTTTTAGCCAAATATTATCATTATTACGCGCACATAGAATAGACCGAGGAATACACGTCAGACGAATGAGAAATTTATAAAGGTGATATGCTATAGATATTTTTCAATGAGTATTTTTGAAAAAAACGGACCGAGCCAAAAGTTAGCACTAGCTGCGCTACTTACATGTGTCACTGTTGTTAATTTTTGTGATTTTCTTTAATACGTTTTGATGTAATGACTGCTAGATGATGGTTATTTCTAGAATTATTTTTTGAGGATTTTGTATATTGTTAAACCAAATGTTCGAAGGGAATGGTGCAATCGAAATCAAATCGACTATGTGTACGATATTCGTATGTTTCCTGTAATACTTAGTTATTTGATTGTTCAGATATTTAAGAAATTATTTATTGGTGTAATTATTGTTGAAAATAAAAATTTCGAGATCTCTTATTGGTTTTTAATATTGGCTCCGTAGTAAGTTAAAAAAGGATTCTGCATGACGAACAACAAATAACTGTAATTACTATTTGTGTGGCATCCAGATTTCTATGTATAGTTGTAGAGTTGGACCACAGATGGCGCAGCAGTTCATATAACGACATCTGTGATAATATAACTCACCAAAGATCATTTTCATCACGTTAGTACATATACCAACAACAGAGTCATTCTTCCACGTTCTTCCAAGCCCAACCACGGGGTCACATACAGAGTTTTGAATACTCTCCCACCCTGAGGAAGGTCCGCGGATCTGTGGTAGAAAGTACCGCTGAGTTTCTCAGTCACATTCGTAGCAACGTCAGTCTAGGATAGGTTACCGTAGGCGATATGCTCGAATATTTGGTCAGAGCACAGTAATGTTTAGGGGTCACAAAGTGTGATAACAAAACGCGGCCCATTCTGGAAGAATGTTTTGTAAGTCAAATTCATGCACAGGTATTTTCTAAATCTCGCATAAATATTTCATACAAGTAGAAAGTTATTTCAAAAGTTGGGTATTTAATTATGTGTAAAAATTAAAATTCCTCGTTTTGAAATCGTCATTAAACTGACTACAATTAAATTTTACATTCCACATAAATTTTATTCGAGCTGAAGTGCCAGTGCACTGTTTTGCCAAGTTGTAGTTTAAAAAAAATGTATTCTACACGCAAGTAAAGTGTCTTTTATTCGTATATAGGTACAGGAATTGCCGCACTCGGCTCTTACCTACTAGACCTACTCGTAAAAAAAGCAAGTTACCACTTTACTCACTTGTTACATAAATATATACTTATTTTGCAATACTGTTTAGGAGAAATCACGATTTAAAAAAATACTCTTTCCGCAAGTAAGATAAATATTGTTTTTATGGACGATGACGACGATGATAAATTATTTAAATAGCAACAAAAAAAATGTGTTTCACATTAATCTTTCATGTGTGGGTTTTGCGCAGATGTTTAATATGAATAATGGTTATTAAACTAATGTAGGTCTATGTAGCTATTATATTCTATTAATCATAATTATTAATTTTCAATTAATGATGGATGGTAAAAAACATTATTGATTATCACCATTTAGCTTCATAAATGGAAAAAATTCGAAATATTTGCCAAGGCTGCACAATGATCTCTTCACCTAGATTAAATGTGACATAATGCTGGGTATTTATCTTGGTATTTATGTAACAGTACCTAACCTACCTATGGTTAACGCAAAACAAACTTGAAGAACCGCAAAACAATAATTATTATTAGGTGCCTATTTTTCATTCTTTAATAGATTTTATTAGTCGTTGCGTTTTGCCGTGAGTTGTAACTTTACAAAAGTAGTTTAGTTTCCTAATTTAAGTAGTAATTAAATTTAAATTACTTCAATTAGGTACATGGGTAAGTCTGCTTACATTATTTTGTAGGTATTTAAGTACCTATTTTTTTAAGAATTTATACCGTGGGACTGGGAATGAAAAAAATGCCCCGAGCTACAGCCTCGTTACAAAAAAATCGTACAGCAATGTATGATACGTCAAACTTAATCATTTTAAAAATACTACATTCTCGATTATGGAAAAAGAAATTTAGGCCTACTTGATTATAGTAAAGATATTCAAGTTTCTTATTTTAAATGGGCACCTACCATTTTTTTTTCGCTAGTTAGAAAGAGTATTTTTTTCTGAGTTCAATGATGTATCACAAGTTCCAATTCACCAGAAATAATTTGTCAAAAAAAATTTTTTTTTACGAAAAGTTATACAAAAATTATACAAGTTTGACGTTGCTGTACGATTTTTTGCAACTTTTTGTAGCTCAGCGTGTCCTGTAGTACTTACTGTAACTATCTTTTAAAAATACATAGGTAAGTAGGTACTATCGGGTGTCCCAAAAAAACCGGACAAAATATATTTAGGAATAAGTCAGCCATTTCTCAACCGATTTGGATGAACCTCGTCTTAAATGACAGATGGCGCTGCCGTAGTGACCCTGATACTTATTTTTAAAGCTTTTTTAGGTGCTTGGGGATTGGTCAGACAAGAACCATTCGTTATGTGACTCCAATGGCTTTGAAGATCGGTCTTTTTTCTGCAAAAATCTTTTTTCAAAAGTCGATTTGGTTTACGCATTCATTTTCTGCGATTTTTTAAAAATATGTCTTTTACGCCCTAATAACTGATGAGTAAAGTCAGTGACGCACAAACAGCATAATTTTTGGTTATAAATTATCGCATTTGATGAAAACAGAGGTGACTGCCAATGAGGGATAAATTGGAGAGCTATTACTGAAAATTAAGCTGTTTTTGCATCACTGTCACTTTAGTCATATCATAAAAGCGTGAAAATAAGGGAATTATATTCGAAAAGGAATGCAAAAAGACGTCATGGCTTTATCGGCATAAAAAGCTTGCCGACATTTTTCAACTTTTCTAAAAGTGTGCCTAAAATTAAATCTTCGCCTCATTCTGGTTATTTCCTGTTTGAATATTTAGTTAGCTATATCGATGTTACCTTGACTAAAATTGTAAATATATTTCAAGATCGGAATTATACCTACTTTACGTTTATTATTATTATTATTGAGCATTTTTATGTTCATGCTAATTTTGCGAATTATAATAGGTAGGTATCTATGTTAATAGCTAAAGAAATGGTTGCTATTTAATAATCAATAGTAATACGACGAGTAGTCTCTTGATTGCCGCGGGTTTTGACGTCCGAATGGCTGTCAATTACGAGTCAAAATGGTAGATTTTTTTAGGCTAAAAAGAGGACGAGAGCTCGCTCGAGTCCTCTTTGGCCGAAAAAAATCTACCATTTGACAAGTAGTGCATCCATGAGGACTCAACAAGGCAACCAAGAGACTACGAATCGTATTTTGCAGATTATTTTATGAATTAAAGTATTGAGTAAGTAGTGTCAAGTTGACGTTGTAGTCTTATCATTGTAATCAGGATTACTGGTATGCTAAATGCTCCTTTGGATTGGTTCAATACTTAATGAATAAAATAATCAGTGTTAATAATACATACACCCCCGTTCTTTCTCTATGTCACTAAAAGTGTAAAAAATCCATTGCAATCCATTGTTGCGACAATTGATGGTTACTATAATGGATATTTTCCACTTTTAGTCACATAGAAAAAGAACAGGGTAAATAGTAAATCTTGCTATCGAAGTAATATAACAAGGGGATGACAGTAATTTTTCAAAATCTGTAACTGCATCACTAAGCAAATTACGACATATTATTTTTCATAGCAGGTACTCGTTGACTCGGCTCCTGCGTCGCGTCGTTTCGTTCTTAAATATCTCACTGGTATTGTAAAATTTGATTATCCGGACTTATAACGTAAAATAACTATTACTATTACTGTCAGTATTTTGTAATAAATTGTCAGTAAGCTCGATCAGGCCCGGTCACTTAAGGTTACTTTTCACAAATACTGACTAAACCGACACAATGGGTAGTGTGAATAAAGTGTTATAAGATGCTGAATCTCGAATTAATAAAAGACAAAAATACAAGTTTTTCTTGCAAAAGAAAAAAATCAAACTGTAAGCAAAAGCCTCGGTAAAAGCTTTGTTAAAATTTATTCGCACCGGCCATTGAGTTAAAAATACTGACAAATCATTAAAATACTGACACGAGTGCTAATACTTATACAGGGTGTCTCAGAACTCTCGTATAAGCGGGTAATGGTAGATTCCTGGACTCAATCTAAGACGAATTTTCCTTTGCAAAAATTGCGAGGGTCCAATAGTTTTCAAATGTGAAGCAATTGAAGTCCGCCAATCAGAATGAACCTCTGAATTCGATAGTAAAGTAAAACAAGGATGTGTAAGACGTTGCTGAGATACACAATAGTATATTAAAAAACACGTTTCATAAGGCCAATAATTATTATCGCACGAGGATGTTTGGACAACGAGGGCGAAAAGCCCGAGTTTTACAAAATCCGAGTGCGATAAGAGCGTTTATGAAACACGTTTTTTATACAATTTTTTTCTATTTCGGTTACTCAATTTCTTAAAAAAAAATTGGTTTTACATTTTCAAAGACAGGCACAGGTCAATGTTCGCTTGACAGCTCACGATTGTTGGACACAATCGTTGTCTAGGTTACGATGTAAACAAAAGCCGTGCTCTAATAGAGCACATTAGAGAACGCGTTTGGGTGCTATAAAGTGTTCATTAGGAAACCGAAATAGAAAAAAAATAATAATGGTATGTACAAAAAGTAAGGCCTCCTAACAATTTTTTGTGTATCCCAGCAACAGTTTGCACAAACTTATTTTACCTTTGAATCGTTCCTGAGTTATTCCGGAAACTCTGAAAATTGCGATTTTAAATAAAAATTAATATCTTCCTAACGATTGATGCGTCTTAAATGAAACTTGGTACCATGATATTTTTGACAGCTGTTAATGAAATGGAATCGAAAAATGTTTTGTAGGGCTTCTAGATTTTGTGTCTTCGACGATCAACTGTTGATTCACTTATGGCCATCATGTTGAATTTTGGCACCATCTGGTACATAAAAAAATTAGTTTTTCAAAAATGTAACCAGCAAGAACTTTATTGAAAAAACGTGAAAAATTTGAATCACACGATATCAAAATCTATGATATTCAATTTTCAATTCAATAATTTTAAACGTTAAAATGGATTTAAAAAGTTACTTTTTTTCAAAAAGTTTTACACTAATTTCACAAATTATTATTCATAGGAATAATTTAAAAATTTTGACGATCTTCCAAAAAATTCCATACACTTTTGAAAAGTCAGTTTTTTTCTGTATCCAATGGTGTCAAAATTCAATATGGTGGCCATAAGAGAATCAAAAGTTAACTGTCATTACTCAAAATCTAGAAAGCTTAGAAAATGTATGTGGATATCATTTGATTGACAGCTGTCAAAAATACAAAAGTTTCATTTAAATAGCATCAATCGTTAGGAACATATCAATTTTTATTTGAAATCGCAATTTTCAGATTTTTTTGGAATAACTCAGGAGCGAATTAACTTAAGGCGGATTTCTCTTCAGATTCTTAATCACAAAGAAATAGCAGAATTATTCACCAAGTATGAATACATTTTTAGAAGCAGAATTTGAAGAGCTTTTCTAAGAAGATTTGCAATCATAATTTTAAAATTGATGAACCAAAAAGGCACTTTCCGTTGACCGATGTGGGCCAAAATCTAATCAGCACCTACAAAGTGGCCACTGAATATGTGCATCATATATCATCTCGATACGTTCAATAGTTTGAGCTGCAGCGTAATCACAGACAGACACACAGACATTTTAGTTTTTAGTGATTCGATTATTTCTCGATGGAATCTAGTAACGACTGATCCGCAAGCGTAGAAGTTAAAAATGAGAAACCACCAAAACTATTGAATAATAACATATTTTCTAAACCCAAGGAAGACGTTATGAGTTACTGATTTTCTTACAAAACCGAATCGTGCAATTGCAACAAAATCATGCACGATGAAATAATAATGCATTCCTGTGAAGCTGTATAATTAGATAATTAGATAAGTATAGTACCTACCTATAAGTAGATACCTAACTATCTATCACTTTCATTTGTATAATAATAAGATTTTGCTACGGTTAGTTTTACGACTTTATTGCAAACTTTAGAATTTATAACAGGAAATCAGTATCTATAGAGGGCGGTGGAGCTCTTTGGAATATAGTTGTTTGTTGAGCAAGGCAAAAAAATTGCAGATTTACTGCCGCGGCTGAAGTTTTATAGCCGAGGCGAAAGCCGAAGCTAGGAATCCGTTTTTTGCCGTGATTGTCATTAAGAAAGTGCGTTTTTGCGGCAGTAAAAGTCGATTTTTACTGCCGCCGGCAGTAAAATGCGATTGCAAAAGAGGTAGTAAAAACGCATTTTTAATGACTACCGGCGAAAAAATCTTTCTTTTTCGATTTTTAGTGATCAACTGTAGACAGCTTTTCTTGTTCGCTTTACAAACAGCTTTTAACCTTGGTCACTTAGCAACTTCCAATAATAATAATATTGTGTTGTTATCAGTAAACTGGGAATTCACGAGGTATTTGGATATCCAATCAAACAACTTATTCAATCGCCAACGTTTCAACGGTTTATTACATTTTGCCATCTTCTTCAGGGCTAATGAATCTATCACTTATTTTTATATTTACGTATCTCTTCGGGCATTTCAAACGATTTAAAATGTCCATTTGCATTAAGTAAGAGCACACGGGCTTTTAAATTTAAATTTTTAAATCGTTTGAAATGCCCGAAGAGATACGTAAATATAAAAAATAAGTGATAGATTTATTAGCCCTGAAGAAGACGGCAAAATGTAATAAACCGTTGAAACGTTGGCGATTGAATAAGTTGTTTGATTGGATATCCAAATACCTCGTGAATTCCCAGTTTACTGATAACAACACAATATTATAGATATACCTAATGGATAGTGATACAGTTAGAATAATAATAATAATAAATTTTAATTTCCCTACTCTTGTCCTCAAGTTTGAGGACTTGAATCCATTTTAATAATTAAGAATAAATTACAGTTGATTAGCTAATTTATCTGCAATAAAGTGGCCGTCACCCGCAATAATAATAAAACGATAAAACGCGAAAAACGGGATTCAAGTCCACGCAAAACCTGAAATGTTAAATTCTGATGGTTAAAAGGACAACGAGATCCTGACGCAAGCGCAAACCGATCGGCTTTTGCGCCCCGACGCCAATCCACCTACCAATCCATTAACCAAGCCACGCCGAATACTTTTGTTTACTACCAGTTTCTAAACTCTAGTGAACGTGAGCGACCGCGATTTAAAGCACACCTGAAAGTGGCAGGAATGGAAACCTAAAATTAACAATAATAAGGTTGGTACCCATATATCCACCCCTATTTTCATACACGCGAGCCAATTTAGGAAAATCAATTAAACCAGATATTTTCAAATCCAGAGCATTTCACTCTCATTAATCGCAAACCATTAGATAATAGTTGAAGGATGTCAAGGATATCTGCAATACCTTTCTTGTAATTCCTGGGAAGCTGCAGGTTGTTGACTTTTAATGTGCAAAAATTTGTTTCAGTGCCCTCGCCATGTACCCCATCGAATCTCCAGTCTAGTCAAAAAAGTGCCTTAAGATGGTGCAGAAGAGTGATAATACGATTTTTCGGTCGCTGATCGACGTTGTGGGATTTTTGATAATTTCCATTGTGGTAGTGCTTAAGTCCATTGCGAAATCAATACTCCCAGCTAATTATAAAAAATACAAGGGGTTAAAAGGGGAGATCGTGCTTATTACGGGGGGTGGTGGTGGATTGGGGAGACTTTTAGCCCTCAGACTTGCCAGGCTCGAAGCTGTAGTTGTGCTCTGGGATGTTAATTTAAGCGGTGAGTTAACCCCTGAAAAGTTCTTATAAACATATGTGTTTAGGTTGAAGCGATGAGTTTTTGCACACTGTCTGATATCAATAAGCTCCATCAGATTATGTTATCAGGAAAAAGCGAATTTTACCAGGGGCGTTCGAAACAGGAGGGGGTGTGGATTTTTTCACCCAATTTTTTTGATAAGCCATTTTTTGACATTTGCTCACCGGCATATGGTTGTCTGACTAAAACTACATAAAAAAGCTCCTCTTATTGTTACTCCATAGGGCTACCCGTTTTCGAGAAAAGTCGAATCAAAAATTTATCTGTTTTGACCGGGCTGATCAAGAAGGGACATTTTATTTTTATTAAATTACAACACTGTAGGGGTTCTAAAAATTAATGACTAAAGTAATCTGGTGATGCTTAATAATGCCAGATAGGATGCAAAAACTTAATAAGTGACTAAATAAAAATCGAATTTTCGACGCCCCCTGCAGGGGGCCGTAGCACCCTTAGGAGCGATTTTCGGACACTTGTTTATAGGAACTTTTCTTCATATTTTTCGACATAGAATCAACCCTGAAAATTAATGACTGCATACCAGAATCACCCTGTATAATAATATTAATAAACACTAAAAAATTAAATAGGAGGTGATTTTGGGTGCCCATTCTTAAACTTTGACTTTAACAATATAGGTACAGCTTAGAAATATGAAAATGCCCACCGATAGCTGAATATTTTACTGGCCGCCTAGCATTCGAGGAAGTATAGGCAGATATAACAAACTTCTGCACAATCGCTGGTCCATCCGACCAGGTAAATATTCAGCTATGGATGGGCATTTTCATGTTTCTAAGCTGTACTGTACGTAGTTAAAATTTTACAACCTACTTAGAAAGAAAACGTGTTTTTCACCTACCTACAATAATTTCCCATATAAATAAATTTACAGCTCTTGTGCAAAGATGTTGAGTAAATGTTAATTAATTATAATAAAATGCTTGTTTCCTTATAAGCAACCAGCTGATACGTTAGTTAGATCATCAGACTATGCGAGATGATTCTGTTTTCATAATTTTTTGACACAGTCTTAAACAAACATTAGGCGAAAATTGTGCTAATCAAAGTCATAAAGAACGATACTGGTTGCATAAAACTAGAACATGCTCAACATGCTAGGTTAAGTAACTTCAATTTTTGCAGTTTCTTCTTATTAATCTTATTTTTATATAATCAGAAGAAGATTCTCTAAAAACCTAAATATTTATAAAAGAAGGGGATATAATGTTACTCGTGAATGCTATTGTTGAAACGTTTATTTCCCTTTGAATATCACAATCACAATTCTCTTACATAACAATAATGAGGTTTAATTGCAGCTCAAAGATGAACGGTAATAAAGCTGCCAAGAATTTTATTGTTGGGTACTTATTATGCTTATGCAATCATTGTATTGATGAATGAGCTTTTGCATTATGTAGAAAAGTGTGTTCCTGATTACCGTTCTACTGTAGAGTTATTTCTTCCGTCGTTTGAAATCGGCGAATCAGCCGATATGATATGTTCGATTTTTTCATAAAATCCACCCCTAAGAACCTAAATGAACATAAAATTTTAATCCCGTCAAGGGCGAAAAGCTTCAAAAAAGATTATAAGGCACTTTAATGCTCTCGACTAGGGCTGTGCGATATTGAGATTTGAATATCGATACCTACATCGATATACCGATTTATCGATACCTACATCGATATCCCGATATGTCGAAATATTAATGTAGATACCGATATATCGATATTTTTGTATCCATATTTCGCTAATTTATTTTTAGAAGCAGAAATTGAAGCGCTTTCGTATATGGTGATTTTAAATTGATGTGCCAAAAAAGGCATTTTCCAATTCCCATAGACCGATTTGGCCCAAAATCAGCCCTTCCGTGGATCATACAATGTGCAGGTATCAAATTTCACCCAGATCGGTCCGGTAGTTTTTAGCTTTAACGTGTCCAAAGAACCCTAAAATGTAAAGAATTGATGTTTTTGACGATTCGGTTTTTCGGTCGTTCTATAAGGTGGTCAAATTTACAAGGTGTCCCGAAATTACAGGGCCAAACTTTACCAGTAGATTCTTTTACGAAAAATATGAAAAAAACTTCCTGTGGACATGTCGAAAAATGCCTCCTAAAGGGAGTTAGGGCCCCTAAAAGAGGCTACTTAGAAAGTGTTTTTTTCTAAATATCTTCAAAATGTTTAAAGATGACGACATCAAATTGGGTATCTTTAATAATTCTTTAATGCTGAATTTATTACTGTGGAGAAAATTTTAAAATTTTGATCATAAGCGTCTCGTACAAGGGGGCTGTGGACTAAATTTGCTCAAACTTATTTGTAAGTACTTTTTTCTCAAATCTGATTCCAGAATCTGAAAATTTAAAGTTTTCTACGTAAAAAAGGTGCTCTTGTTGAATGTCGCTAGAACACACTGTTTTTGAAGAAAATGGTTTCTCATTGATTCAGGGCTCCAAAATTTGTGATTGAAGACTTTAAAATACAGCAAACAAACTCATGGGGCGGTTCCTTACTTCATTCTAGAAAAAAAGTTCTTATGGACATGGGTCAAAAAATGTTTGTTGACGATGTTTTGATGTCTTCTGCCACATATTTTGAAGCCCTGAACCAGTTACAAGCCATTTTTTTCCAAAAGCACGGATTCTATCGATGTCAAACAAGAGTACCATTTTAACTTAAAAAACCTCAAATTTTCAGATTCTGGAATCAAATTTGAGAAAAAACTACTTACAAAAATGTTTGAGTAAATTTACTCCTGTACGAGACGCTTATGATCAAAATTTTAAAATTTTCTCCGTAATAGTAAATTAAGCTTCAAAAACTTAGTAAAGTTACCAAATTCCACGTTACTATCTTCCGTTTTGAAGATATTTAGAAAAAAACACTTTCAAAGTGGCCTCTTTAAGCTTTAGCTTCCTGGACTTATTTTACGACATATGTTCATAGGGTTTTTTTTCATATTTTTCATAGAAGAATTTACTTTCGGGACACCCTGTATGATAATAGGTATACAAATTCTTAACTAATTTAGAGTGGGATCCCATTTGAAGAAAATACCTAACATTAGGCTCCTGTTTTGTTAAACTGGAAATGGAGAAATATAAGTAGCTATTTAATTCACGTATTAGTATTATAATTATGGTGAAGCTAAAATTGGAATTATTGAATGTGAAATTTTGGAGAAATCAGAATCTTTTCGACTAGCCTCAGGGATTCTCTTCTTTCACAAATTTTTATAGTCGGTTGCATTTTTATAAAATATTGAACCCTCTACTAATAAATCGATTCTGTTGTAGTTGTCGTCAATAATTATTGCAAATAAAGGTCACAAAATAAATAATATAATGAAATAAGTAGTTGACGACAACAGAGAGCTATTAATACTGCACCTAATTACTTAATGTTTCTAAAAGGCCAACAATAGATCAATAATTTATTTAGCAATTATAACGCCTTGCTTGTAACGCAGTCTAGCATTGAAGTCTCTAATTGAACAGTCATTGAGTAGCATTCCTGTCGTATTTAGGATTTAAGGAAACTTATTATAAGATACAATGGTCGTTAATATTTTAGACAAGTATTACTATTGACGTCATCGACAAAATTTCACAAAAATAAATCTTTTACTACATAAATGGGAACCATGCCGTTAGGTTATAGATATTTATGACTCAGTCGGCCTTATAATATTATTAACCATATCCAAGTTTAATTAGTACTTTTCTATAGTAAGGAAAAAAAATTATACTTGCTTATATCGCCCATTTCTAAATAATTGCATGTTTTACAAAATTTACTTTCATAAGAGTCAAAAATAGTTTAATATCAGCCTTTATGCTGTTCTTTATTAGCTATTATCATACTTAAAATTATTATAATATTATTAGACATTAGTTAATTTCCTGATGTTACCAGGAGTCAAGATCTCAAATCTTCGTCAAGTGAATAAATTTCATAGATTTCGCAACTAACGCAAGAATCGGGCTCTCGAGTTTATTACAAAATTCTTTAGAAACTCGACGAAATGCCGAATAATATTCTTTTGCAAGAGAAGTGTGCAAGTATCCATAATTAGGCTACTTAAAACTGGAATAACAAACAAATTTTTTTATTTTTTTATTATTTATTGCAGAGTTCGACAACCGTCTTGACTTGAGCAATCGACCCTGACTTTCAAAACTTGCAGAACATTACCCACCTAGTTTAATAACGAACACTCACTACACTTATAGAACCACAAAATTCTCGCAGTTGATTTAAATCGACAATTTGGAATCATCTCGCAGTTATTTTGCTATTACAATGGAAAGTGAAAATTCGCTTTCTTTTGAATTTGCGCAATGATAAAAAACTTTCACGGTTATAGGAGCGCACTTATCTAAATCAGATTTGCAGGGCACATCTTTTAATGCAGGTCATTTCCTGGCTTCGAGAGCGTGTTTAGAATTAAAAAAATTAGATCGGTGTTATAATACCCACTCAGGTTATCAGGGCATGAAGTGGTACTGGTCAGACGATATTAAGTAATGCAAGTATTTGTTTTAATTAAAAAGAAGTACCGGCAAAATCTATGGAGTAAGCAGTATAATTGGGGAAAAGCTAATTACAGCTGCTTATAGCAAAAAAAAAGAAACTTAATGATTTCGCACGTATACTCCGCAAAGAATTCAAATAAGGGTCATATCTAATAATACTTTCCTTTCTACATAATTATGAAAAGTGTTCTATTGCTTTACGATATTATACGCAACTTTCTTTTATTTTCTGTCACGAAGTTCTCATCGAGCTTAGGAATGTTAAATGGAGAAGGCACGATTTGATGGGAATTTTAGAAAATGAATTCGCCGCCTTTCTTTAATAACTCTTCACTCTGCTTACTTGCATTAATTAGGACATCTTATTGTATGTTGCAGTTTTTCACCTACTTGCTTCGTCTCGTCATGAAATTATGGCTGAATCTAATGAGAAAGGAGCGTCTGAGTCCAATGGTGTCATCAGAATTTAAAAATTCTTTACCGTTTTAAAGATATTCAGAAAAAAGGCTGGAAAGATGACGTCATCTTTCCACGTTTCTTGCCCATCTTGAGGATATTTCCAGACGCCTCGCCGGCTGAGTATTGGTATTTCCTATGGAAATATCCTCAAGATGGCCAGGAAATCGTGGAAAGATGACGTAATCTTTCCAGCTTTTTTTTCTGAATATCTTTAAAACGATAAAGAATTTTTAAATTCTGATAACACCATTGGACTCAGACGCTCCTTTCTCACTAGGATCAGCCATTTCTTGAGTTGAATCCTTGTTTAAGATTTACGTAGGAATTCGATTGTGACCCATAAAAAACCGGACAGTTTTCTTTCTTGTATATCTTTGTTAGGTTTTGTGCAATGTTTTTTAGTTTTATACTCGACGTAGGTGAAGGTTGAGGTCGTCGATACCACTCATTGGATTTGAATTCGCACCATCAGTGTCCTTCCTAAGGGCTTTAATTTAACACCATTATTTAGGCCAATGGGGTTTCGTTACCAATTGACTTATGACAGTGGCGTTTAGACAGGATTGAAGGTCGTTCTTTCCTCTTTCCAAAATATTTTTCAAAATGAAAATTAATCCATCCCTAAATTTTTTGTGAATTTTCTTTCAAGGCTCTAAATCGCATAATTTGCATCAAAAAGTGCAGAGATGATGAAAACTCGCTAAACATTTTTGTTTAAGTTGTAAATTATGCAGATTATTAGCTTAATTTACAACTTAAATTAAAAATGCAGATTAATCTGCTCAATTTACAACTTAAATCAAAAATGCCTACAGAGTTTTCATCGACTCTGTACTTTTTCTTGCAAATTATGCGATTTAGAGCAAAATTCACAAAAAATTTAGGAATGGATTAATTTTCATTTTGAAAGACATTTTGGTAAGAGTAAAGAACGACTTTCAATCCTGTCTAAACGCCACTGTCATATGTCAAAGGGTAACGAAACCTCATTGGCCTAAATAATGGTGTTAAATGAAAGTCCTTAGGAACGACACTGATGGTGCGAATTCACATCTAATGAGTGGTATCGACGACCTCAATCTTCAGCTAAGTCGAGTATAAAACTAAAAAATATCGCACAAGAGCTAACGAAGATACTTATACAAAAGAGAAAACTGTCCAGTTTTTTATGGGCCAGCCTTTATATTTTACAGCTTCCCTTATTAATTTAATGGACACCTTTATTTTAAGCGTCCAAGTTTTAAATATCTATAATAGTCCCCGGGGTTACTTCATTTTCATTCCGAATTTATAATAAAAACGTATTAAACATTTCCATTTTTCAAAGAAAAGCTTTATCTTTATATACTTTTAATTTTAATTTATGAACTAATCAATAACTTAATTAAGTATAGGGATGCAACACTGAAAAAAATTGGCAATCTCGGACGAGATCTCGGAGATGGTAGAAACTTCTACTTTTTAAATTAAATTTGTAAATACAGAGTGTTCCAATGAAAAGGAGCCACCCCAAATATCTCGTAAACCAAATAAAATATGAAAATTCGGTCGGACAGGTCGATTTTGATTTCGAGGGGGGGACACTTAAATCCGTGCTTGGCTTAATTTTCCAACTTACACCCTACCCCTTACCAACCCCCACTTCAAAATTTCAAATGGCAACCCTCCACTTGCGATACATCATTTGACAGCTAATTTCGTTGCGAATTCAACTTGGTCAAAATTTTGTGATACATCGTTTCAAAGGGTTTGAAATTCTCTGTAATCTGATTGAAGAATTTTTGAAATCCATCTACTCGTTCAAAAGTTACAGCATAAATTTGAAGGATTTGTAGGCCCAGAACCTGCTCATACTTTACAAGGTAACTTTTGAACGAGTAGATGGATGTCAAAAATTCTTGCATCAGTGTACAGAGAATTTCAGACCCCTTCAAATGATGTATCACAAAGAGTCCTAATGTAATTTAAATTTTGACTATAGAGTTCGCTGAAGTTGGACAAATATCAAAAATTGTTGCAGTGTTGGATTGGCAATGAAATTAGCTTTCAAATCACGTATCACAAGTGAGAAGTTGCCGTTTAAAATTTTGAAGTGGGGTTGGTGGGGGCAGGGGGTAAGTTGCAAATTTTCACCAAGCACGGATTTAAGTGTCCCCCTCGAAATTAAAATCGACCTGTCCGAGCGAATTTTCATATTTAATTTGATTTACGGAATATTCGGGGTGGCTCCTTTTCATTGGAATGCTCTGTATAGAAATAGCAAGAAAATAAAACGTAAAAATTTGATGTTTTTGGAGACTCGATTTTTTTTTCGATCGATTCGAGTAACTATGCTCCGAGTTGCGTAGTTGTAGAAAGTTAAAACTAATGATAATAGTTATTTATGTATCAAGTATACCGAAAATGCAAGTTTTCAGTACCTTTTTCGGTACCTACGCGACGGGCGATGCATACAACGGTTTTTTATAAATCACAAAAAAATTAGATGGAATTGCTAAAACTGAAAAATAAGCCAGCTAACTTTACGGTACTAATACCGTATAAAGTGTCTAGTTTACAGTACTAGTACCACAAAGCAACCATTTACGTTTCTAGTAACTATACGGTACTAGTACCTAGTACCATAAAGTTCGACTTTCTTACCGAAAAATAAACTTTATGATGTGATTTAGAAAAAATATATTTAAAAATACAGCAGAGAAGCGGCTGGAACCTCCCCATCGCGTGGATCTTTGTATTCTCTGTATAGATAGTAGTCAATTCAACAGAATTTTTTTATGCTTATCGACTGTGACTAATTTCGCAATTTTCTGACAAATACCGACATCACCCATCACATTTGACAATATGTTCCTTTTAAGGTTAATAGTTTGCCACCCTTTTGACAATTAATAATTGATACTTTATGTCATCCACTGTCAGCCCGCTCCCTTTTAATGAAAAATATTTTTTTCTCTATTAACCTCCCCAACCCCAACACAATTTTAAAAAAATTTTCGAATTCGAGATAAGACCGGATCTATGCGTTTTGAGGTCTCAGGAACTCAAAAAAGTGGTTTTTAAAATGTGTCTGTGTGTATGTACGTACGTACGTACGTTCGTACGTTTGTAAACACGCCACAGCCAAAACTACTCGATCGATTTTGCTGAAATTTGGAACATAGGCATCTCGTAACCCAACTTAGATCTGAAAAGCTTTTGGAGCCAATCGTGCAACCGCAAATGCCATTTTGGCACATCAACTTTTAAATTTTAAATGCAAACCCCCATTTTTCACGTCACCATAAGAAAGATCTTCAAATTCTGCTTCTAAAAATGTATTAACTCTTAGTGCCCTTTTGACCAAAAATTGAAAAAAAATTGATTTTTATCGGACTTTAAAATCGCGGTACAGCCCAAGCCCCTGGACCGATTTGGCTGAAATTTTGCACATGGGGATTGTATTACACGTCGAAGAGCTGAACTAATTTTGAATTCAATCGACTCACGGAAAGTGCCGTTTTGGCACACCAATTTCCAAATTTAAAATTATTCTCTCATTTGACCATTAAAAACAAGTTTTTGAAAGATTTATTGTCACCATCAGAAAGGTCTTCAAATTCTGGTTTTAAATAAGTCAAAATTAATTCGCATTTAGCGCCGTTTGGTTCAAAAAATCGAAATTTTATAATAACAGTAAAAATACATTATAGCCCAAATTACTGAATCGATTTGTCTGAAATTTGGTACATGGAGATTGGGTGACCCGTTGAAGACCTGAAAGGCCTTTGAAAGCAAATGGCCCACGGGAAGTCCCATTTAAGCATATCAACTTAAAATTTTAAATACAAGACCTCCTTTTTTATGTCGCCATTAGAAAGGCGATCAAATTCTGGTTCTAAAAATGTGTTCACAGTTTCTGCCATTTCAGTGGAAAATAGAGAAAAAATTCTTTCTCATTAAAAGGGAGCGGGCTGACAGTGGATGACATAAAGTGGCAGTTATTGTCAAAAAGGTGGAAAAAGATTAACCTTAAAAGGAACATACTACTGTCAAACGTGACGGGTGATGTCCGAGGTGACGTCGGTATTTGTCAGAAAATTGCGAAATTAGTCAAGGATTTAAAAAATTCTGTTGAATTGACTACTATCTACACAGAATACAAAGATCCACGCGATAGGGAGGTTCCAGCCGCTTCTCTGCTGCATTTTTTTCCACTGAAATGGCAGAAACTGTGAATACATTTTTAGAACTAGAATTTGATCGTCTTTCTAATGGCGACATAAGAAAGGAGGCCTTGTATTTAAAATTTAAAGTTGATATGCTTAAATGGCACTTCCCATGTACCAATTGGTTCCAAAAGCCTTTCAGGTCTTCAACGGGTCACCCAATCTCCATTTACCAAATTTCAGCCAAATCGATTCACTAATTTGGGCTATAATGTATTTTTAGTGTTATTAAAAAATTTCGATTTTTTGACCCAAAGAGCACTAAATGCGAACGAGTTTTGCCTTATTTAAAACCAGAATTTGAAGACCTTTCTGATGGTGACAATAAATCTTTCAAAAACTTGTTTTGGATGGTTAAATGAGAGAATAATTTTATAGTTAGAAATTGGTGTGCCAAAACGGCACTTTCCGTGGGCCGATTGAATCCAAAATTTGTTCAGCTCTTCGACGTGTAATACAATCCCCATGTGCAAAATTTCAGCCAAATCGGTTCAGGGGCTTGGGCTGTACCGAGATTTTAAAGTCCGATAAAAATAATTTTTTTTTTATTTTTGGTCAAAAGGGCACTAAGAATGAATGCATTTTTAGAAGCAGAATTTGAAGGCCTTTCCTATCGTGACATGAAAAATGGGGGTTTGCATTTAAAATTTAAAAGTTGATGTGCCAAAATGGCATTTCTAATTGCACGATTGGCTCCAAAAGCTTTTCAGATCTAAGTTGGGTTATCACATGCACACGAACCAAATTTCAACCAAATCGGTCTAGTAGTTTTGGCTGTGGCGTGTTTACAAACGTACGCACGTACGTACACACACACACAGACACATTTTTAAAACCACTTTTTTGGGTTCCTGGGACCTCGAAACGTGAAGATCTGGTGCTATCTCAATTTCGAAAATTTTAGTGATTGCAGTAACCTCCCTTTTTTTATAAGTGGTGAAGTGGATTGGGGAGGTTAAAAAATGTACCTATTTCGGGGTCCTTGGTCCGCGGTCGGAGGTTTTTTCCTTTACGAATTCATTAATATTATCCTCATTTATATTCCCTGCAACTTTTTTTGCCTCCAGAAAAAACCATCTATTAGCATAACATGTCTGTATTTCTTGGAAGATCATTTATACCCAAATATTCATGAATATTTTTTGCAGCCGTGGAAGAAACCGTCAATTTAGTAAAGGGCATCGGGGGCGTCGTTTATGGCTTCAAATGCGACCTCGCCGATAAAGAAGACGTGTACAAAATAGCAAATGCAACTCGCAAGGAGGTGGGAAATGTAAGTAAAAATTTTTCTTGTCAGCAAGGATAAAGTTTATGTTTTAGGTCACGATGCTTATTAATAATGCTGGAGTCGTCTCGGGTCTCCTTCTTTTGGACACACCAGATCATTTGATAAAGAGGACCTTCGACGTTAATGTTTTGGCCCACTTTTGGGTAAGGCTAAACATAAATAGTATGGTATTAGTTTATGTACCTCAGCGTGAAAGTAAATGTTTTGCGGTTAGAAAGAAAACATAGAAAGTCGTAATGAGCCCTGCACTTTTACATATTAATTTAATATTTGCATATTTACATATTTTGGTATAGTTTTTTTTTGTTCCTTCTTCTCCGGCTACTTATTCTTTCTCTTTCGGTTGTCTTCTGTTTTCTCTTCTTCCCTTTTTTCTCTCGCTCTCTCGACTTCCTTCATCCATTCTATTCCCTCTCCCCATTCGTTCAGAATACTCTTTCTCTTCCTTTCCTCCTCTCCCATTCCCTCACACGCTTTCAACAGGTATTCTACTGTCTCTCTCTCCTCTCCGCATACTCTGCACTTTCTCTCTTCCTCCTTCAGCCAGAACTTGTTTTCCTTCTCCTCATTCCCGCATCTGAATCTCACTATCATTCTTTTTTCTTTCACATTCTCCCTCTCCAAGTAACTTGGTATCCCTTCACTTATTATATTGTCATATTTTGCGTTATATCTTGATTCTCTGATTTTTGTTCTTCTTTCCTGTACATCTAAGTCTCTATCTCTTTCCCACATCGCTCATCGATGGATGACCATCTCTCCCTTTCTTCTTCTCCCTCTAGTAACTCTCTGCATTCCTCCATCTCGACCTTCCCCTCTCCACCTTCTCTCCTTTTCTCACCTATTGATTTATGCTTCTTTTTCGGTCGTTATACTTCTTATCTTTTGTTCCTCTTCTTCCTTCATTTTCCTTCCTACACCAGAAAAAATGTTCGAGGCATGAATTGTTTTGACAGCGCAAGTGAGTTCTTTTCTCGGCTAACCACGAAAATAACATTTTCCCAGCCCTCTACAAGCACGAAACTATCATTTTCAGTTCGTGCAAGAAAAAAATTTGTTTTTTAAAATTACTGTTAAATTTCAGACGGTCAAGGCGTTTCTGCCACACATGATAGAAAAGAATCATGGACATATCGTGACAATTGCATCCATGGCAGGTTTTGTGGGGATCAACAAATTGGTTGATTATTGCTCATCAAAGTACGCGGCTGTTGGATTCGACGAAGCCCTAAGGGTGGAATTGGACGCCCAAGGGATAAGTGGTGTTAAAACGACGGCCATTTGCCCATATTTCATCCAATCGACGGGAATGTTTGACAATGTAAAATCCCGATTTTTGCCAACTTTGAAGTCCAACGACGTGGCTGATCGGATAATCGACGCCCTTAGGAAGGAAGAAGTCCTTGTTATGATTCCGAAGATATTTCAAATGGGACTCATACTGAAACTGTAATATTTTATTTACATTGCCCAATCGTTATTTTTTTTTATTTTTAGAGTCTTTCCTTGGGCTTGCACATCCATGTTTTTGAGGGGCTTAGTGCCCGACGCTGTACCGCACCACCATGCACCCATCAAACCGTCGGAAGTTACCATTGCAACAAAACGCAATTCCATTAAAGATTCGGTCGTTTCAATGGATCAACGTGAGGGCTTGTGTGGAAAAAACCTATAGTGATTATTTCTGTTTTATCTTGTTTAAAAGGTAGATTTTAATTATTTATGGAAATACATTTTCTATGGCTTTTCTGTGTAGTTCATAACAATTATGATCCCAAGAAGAATAATTTAAGATCAAACCGGTTAAATTGAAAAAAAGTTGTGAGATCCAAGACCAAGACAATCATGGTTCTTGAAATAGATATTCTGAAAAAACCGTGATTGAGCTTCGTGATGTGGTTTAACAAGAAATGGCTGTTCCTGTGGCACGATTGGCTCTCCAAAAGCTTTTCACCTTTAATTTCCAGTTATGAAAAGCCTACAAATTAAACAGCGTTTTAAAATGTTTCTTGAAAACACCAAATATTTATATTTCTGGCTAAAAGGGTGCAAAGTCTGAATACATTTTCAAAACCAAGATTTGAAGATCTGTAATGTGAAAATTTGGGCGTTGCATTTAAAATTTCAAAGCCGATGTGCGAAAATTGCGCAAACCGCGTTTCCTGGTTACGAAAGGCACAATTTGACAACACCGCATTTGTTGTCTACATTTAGTTACGTAGCTAAATTTAACATTGGACAAACATATCAATTTCCCACCTCTCGATGTGCATCAAATGCAATTCAAAAGCATTTTCCGCGGGAACCAGTATGAGGGGACGTATGTCGTAGACTTCTCCCTTTCAGCTAAAAGCCGAAAGCTCGCGTCTTTCGGCTAGCTTTTGGAAAGAAAATAGACAACTAAACTTAATCGAAGTCAAACGCAAAAAGCTCCATAGGGCGCAAACCGCGTTTCCTGGCTACAAAAGGCATAATTTGAGTAATTTGACAACACCGCATTTCTTGGCTACGTTTAGTTACGTAGTTAAATTTAACATTGGACAAACATCTTAAATTTCTTATGGATTTCAATCATTATTTCAATTGAATAATAATTAATGACAAAAAATTCCAATAGTTTTGCAGTAATTTTTAACGATTTGTAGACTGTAACCGTATGTCTCTCAGAAATTTAAATTTTGTTGAATCGTGACTATTGTGGAAAAAGAGGCTCGCGGCTGGGAATCAAACCCAGGACTTTCCGTTATTCAAACGACTGCTCTGAATTCTACTAACTCGTGAATAATAATTATAATACTACTGATGAATGTCGCTCTAACAGCCCCCCGCAAAAAAATTAGTTGAAAAATTCCTAATTTTTGCAATACATGTACAACAAGTTTGGCGGCCCGAGTCGGTCGCCTCAACGATTTAGCCTTAACACGGCCCTGCACTTATTTTATAAAACACTTTTTTGGATCTCTAAGACCCCGAAACGTAAAGATCTGTTAACATCTCAAATTCTAGAATTTTACTGATTGCATAGTAATCTCCTATTTTTAACTTCTACGCGGAGCAGTTACTGGAATCGATCGAAAAATTCAGAAAAATCGAATCGCAGAAAACATCAAATCTTTACGTTTCAGGAATCTGGGAACCCAAGAAAGTGGTTTCTGAAAAAATTTCTCTGTCTGTCTGTGTATGTGTCTGTAAACACGCTACAGCCCAAACTACTGGACCGATCTGGCTGAAATTTGGAACGTGGACATCTTATGGATTTCGGAGGAGCTGAAAAGGCTTTGGGGATAAATCCGTCCACATGAAGTGCCATTTTGGCACATCAAATGCATCAAATTAAATGCAAACCCCTATTTTTTGCGTCCCCGTATGAAAGTTCTTCCAATTTTGCTTCTAAAAATGTATTCACATTTGGTGCCCTTCGGTGACGTGAAGAAAACCTATATATCTATAACTATACATTTTTATCACCGGATTTGATAGCTGATTTGTTTTGAGGCCGAGAACCTTAATGCCATTTTTGCGAAAAATTTAATTTTAGTGGCAAAAGAGCCCTTTTTTAATTTTCCTTAGCAAAAAGCATTTTCACACTATAGGATTTGATAGTTGTTTTGATAAGATTAGTCGTTGGCGCTAAAACTATTTAAGGGTTGTTGCCGCTAAAAAATTAAAACATGAATTCACATTTTTCAGTCTGCGTATAACAGCAACAATTTATTTTGCTCGAAATTCACAGAATTAACTATTAGCCCGCAGTTACCAAACAACTCGACTAAATCGTAGAAAAAAATAATTAAAAAATAGCTTTAAGAAGTACCTATCTTTAACTTGCAATTTACATAATTTAAGTTTCTTATTTTTTTCTTGTTTAATGGAGTAAAAAGATGATGTCTGCGACTCGTATTATGGAGATTGGTGTCCTCCTTTATTTGTAATGATTAATCAATAAGTAAATAAAAAAAAATTCAATTATTGGAATCTGCATGTTGAAGATACTTCCCAAAGCAATGTTTCATCCATTTGGTAACTACTATTCTGTGTAATTTTCGGCAAAATAATTTTTTGCTGTGTTAAAAGATTTTTCCTGTATTGTGCGCAGCTTCCTGCGTGTTGACAATTTTAGTGACAGAAAGCCTTAAGCAGGTTTTGCGCCTGATTCTGCCGAAACTACGAAAAAATAACAAGGCACCTTATTTGTAAAGAATTCTCTTAGTTTTATCTTGATATTGTTTGATATAGAGATATTTTGGTCGTAAAGTCACTATGAACGGAAATATTGAAGAAAAAATTTTTTTAAACATTTTCAAGAGCCGTCAGACAATACGCACAGGGTGTCCGAAGTTTCACCGTATTTTTGTCTAAAATTCCTGGACTACAAATTAAGCAACCGACTTGACGGCTCTGGTTATTCAGATCATTCTTGTAGAGAATTTCAGCGTGTACAAAAAGGGTAAGTATTGTTTATTGGCCTATCTTGCTTAGTTTTTGAGATATTTGTGTATTTTTTGACATTATCTTGACTAATAAGGTTTCGTTAATTACTGACAACTGACAGTGTGTTTAGGGAAGTCAGTTTTTTCTCTATCCAAAATGTCAATTAAAATGAAAATTAATCAGTCCCACATTTTTTTGTGAGTTTTCTTCTAACACCATAAATCGCATAATTTATGGCTAAAAGCAAAGAAACAATGGAAAAACTATGCCATCGAAAGCCCCAATCTTCAGCTATGTGTTGTATAAAACTGAAAAATATTGCTCAAAAACTAACGAAGATACAAGGAAAATAATAATAAAGATAGAAAAGATTACATAAAGTCAATATCACTACTCGTAGGTATAAGCATCAATTTATTATAAGGAAGCCAAACAATTTAGCAATCACCAAAGTTTTTTGTTGAGGAATATGTATTACCCTAGTATTACCATTCCATTCTTTATTGACACTGTACAGTCAATTTATCTTATCTTATGTATTCGATGCAGTCATATTTAGTAAGTAGGTATACATACCAAATCTAAATGCATAGGTACAGTATGCGTCAGATGTTTTGCTCGATCGTTTGTTACGCAATTGGAACAGATTCATGACAATTACTTTTAACGATATGACAATGATTGGATTTCAGGTAAATATGGTTTTTAGGCGTCACGACCGAGTCTGTTCCGCAAAGTTTTTAGTCGCGTAACAAACGATCGAGCAAAACATCTAACGCATACTGTACCCAACCTACGGTGTCTTATCTAATCTTTGATAGCTATCCCAGTTCTCGATGTGTGAAATTTCGTGGTGAAAATGTATCCACAAATTATTACACTTAGATTTTTTATTCAACTGCTATTTATTTCAACAATATTTGCAGAAAATTGTACTGATTTCCGTAACGTTTGCGAAGAAAAACTGGACTGTATCGAGTGCATACGAGCCCATCACTGCTGCGTGTGGTGTTACGATGAGGTAAATAACAAAATGCTTCTTCAAACTATTAATGAAAATTTCAGAATTTCAGTGGCGTGAGATGTAGTGATGATAACGAGGTAATTCGCTCAAGCTGCAATGGTTTTTTGGAAACCAACAAGAAAACTGCATCAAAAATCGACCTGGACAAGTTTTTTGTCTCTGATTATTCGCAAGTTGGGGATACAAGCAAGGTTACGCAAATAAAACCGCAAGCATATGACGTGAAATTAAGAAAAGGTAATAGAAGTTTCGTTTTTTTGAGATTAACAATTTTCTTTTTAGACGAACCGATTAACATAACTTTTTCCTACAAGCCATGTAAGAACTACCCTCTAGATTTTTATTATTTGACGGACTTGACATACAGTATGGCAGCTGATTTAATGACTATGACACACTTGGGAGTGAGCCTGTCGGAAACTTTAAAAAACATAACCAGATCTAACCGAATCGGATTTGGTTCTTACGTCGATAAACCTGCAATGCCATATTTCTTAAAGGATCCTGACAATTGGAATAATCCTTGTGGACCTGAAGGCAAAACATGCCAACAGGGTTATTTATTTAAGCATAAACTCAATTTTACTGATTCCATTGATGATTTTTCGGAAAAAGTGAACGAAAGTTACGTTAGCGCCAATCTGGATGATCTTGAAGGGGGGCTAGATGCACTCATGCAAATTATTCTATGCGGAAAAAAGATTGGATGGCTAGAACATTCAAGAAAACTGGTACTTCTTGTTACTGACAGTAAGATGCATTTAGCTGGAGATGGTTTATTATCAGGCTCAGTGAGAAGAAACAGAAGAAAGTGTTTGATTGACCAAGACGGTAACTACACAGAGCCTTTACTTTACGATTATCCGTCTTTAGAAGAACTCTATCGTCAGTTGGTAGAAAACAAAATTTACGTCATATTCGCAGCAAAGAACAGGAGTTACGAATACTATCAACAAATGGGCGAGCAAATGAAAAATGTTAGCTTTGTGGGATATCTGGAAGAAGCTTCCATTAACATCTTATCTTTAGTGGAAGAGGGATATAAAAAGTTTATTAGTACCGCCAGTTGGTATATTAATAACACCAGACTGGAAGAGGTAAGAGATTGGTTGGATGTGGAGTTTTATGCAGACTGCAATGGTAATGGCATCTATGAGAAAAATGAAACTTGTTCTCATATTGAAGAAGAGAAGGAATCTAGTTATAAAGTTCAATTAACGATGAAAAAATATCCTGAAAATGAAAGAAATGTAAGTATAATTCTCTCGTTGACAAAAATTGAAATGCTATCATTTTCAGGACAATTTGATAATTGAAGGAAGCAACTTACACGAAAATGTTACAATTAATGTCGAATATATAGGAGGTGGATGCAAATGTCAAAATTCCGAAAACCGCGTTCAGTGCGAGCATGGGAAAGACGTATGTGGACAATGCAAATGCGACCCCGACTGGTAATCTCAAATTTTTCGCATTTCATATACAGTGTGTCTCATTTTAACTGGAACCACCCAAATATCTTGGTTAATTTTAACCAAATCAATGCGTTCTTTTTTTCTGCATGTAGAGCTCCAAAATCTGCACCTGCGTGATACTTCACTTTTTGTATAGACCAAAATCCCAGCCTACTGCGATTTAATAAACAGGCCAAAAATTACGAAATCGTATTAGGCATTTTTTTATCGAAAAATTTTATAAGAAAAAGTTGCTCAGGATGGCTCCAAATGGCTAAATCCGAAATTTCAGGAGAAAATAAAAATGTTGAATTTCTTGAGGAAGATGAAATTATTAAGATAGTGTAAGATTTTCGTTTTTCTTAACAATTTCAAGGGACACCCCAACTAATCTATTGCAATGTGCCACAAACAGCAAACATATGCGCTTCCATTGTTTTTTATTTCACATCACCCGTTATGTTGCAAAAATATTGACGTTTTCGTTATTTTATGATTCTTCCTCAAGAAATTCAACATTTTTATTTTTTCCTGAAACTTCGGATTTAGCCATTTGGGGCGATCCTGAGCAACTTTTCTTTATAAAATTTTTCGATAAAAAAATGCCTAATACGATTTCGTCATTTTTGGCCTCTTTATTAAATCGCAGTAGGCTGGGGTTTCGGGTTATAAAAAAAGTTGAGTATTACACAGGTGCAGATTTTCGAGCTCTACATGCAGAAAAAAAGAACGCATTGATTCGGTCAAAATTAACCGAAATATTTGCGTGGTTCCAGTTAAAATAAGACACACTGTATAACAATATCAACAAAATTTAACATTAAAAAAGTTGTGAAAGTTGAGTGATACCTAGGTGGGTACGTCGAAGCTTTACACATCTCCCTAATGACAACGCTAGTTTATATCCTGCGCCGCTTTTAAACTGCTTATTAGTGAGATGTAAATCTGTGAGTATCAGTAAAGTATCGACGTGCCTTTCAACTTTCTAGATCTTATTATAATGTGACATTTTTTCTAATTAGAATTGGCCGTGCAGATATCAAATCCTGTCAACTTTTTTGGCATAACCTAACTAAGTTTCGACATGCGTCAGCCTGGGCACCGCCAACTCCAATTAGAAATTTAAGAAATGTCATACGTTATTATGCAATGGAAAAAGCAGTGGATAACTTCGGTGGAATAATGCAGTACCACTAGTACTACACCGAAAAACTTGGGTCTTACATTTTGTTAATCATATTCAAATGGTACCTAAATAGTTTATGTGTCTAAGCGTGAAAGTAAATGTTTTCTTGGCGGAAAGACAATAATATTGACATCCGATAGACTGGCCGTTATTTTGTTGAGACGCGGAAGATCATTTTCAAATAGTTCATACCATACAATGTCTTCTATTCTCACGAAAAATACACCCATATAAAGCCTATATACAGGATGGTTCCTTTTTCACTTCTCATCACCATTGGCATCTCCTAATGGTAAGAGTTACGAAGTCGGATGAATTAGAGAAAAGTTGGGCTATTTTTTGGTGATTAGGGATCTGAAAAGAATTACTCGATATCTTGATTCATTTCTGAGTTATGCCGAAAAACCTGAAAAATGCGGTTTTAAAGAAAAATTAATATCGCCATAAACATTGATGCTATTTAAATTAAACCTGGAATTTATATATTTTTGACAGCTGTCAATCAAATGGTATCAACAGAAATTTTCTAGGCCTTCTAGATTTTGAGCAGTGACAATCAACTTTTGATTCTCTTTTAGCAACCATCGGACACACAAAAAATTAGCATGTCAAAAATATGACCAACAAGAACTTTTATGAAAAAACATGTTAGTTTGAGTTAAACTACTTAAAAAAAATTTTTCTTACTTTTGAATTTAATTGTTTTAAACGTCAAATTTTCATAAAATTTTATGCTAATTTAATCAATTACTCTTACAAATTTTAGAATTTTGACGATTTTTCAAAAAAGTCCATAATGATTACGAAACTAGTTGATACACCTAATGTTTATATCAAAAATTCAGACAAACTGTGAACTCTGATGTTATTACCATTTTGCTTCCTTTCAGAAGCCCATATACATATTTAACTTCTTAAACCGATAGTTAAAATGGATTATTAGTTAATAGTACAATTAGGGATATTTACGTTTGATACCATTTACGGGAGCCGAGTGAAGTTAGCAACGACTTTCGGCAACATAAAGGATGACGTGTAGACAGCTAAAAATGGGGTAGGGTAATAATTACAAAAATTCATTAATAGCGAAAAAAATTACGCAAGCGTTTGAAAATCGGGCAAATGGTACTTAAAGAGACGAGAAATCGATTAGCGGCAGCGACGTTCCTTGCAAACCACCCTTAGGGGGTGGGAGCATCCCCCGAAACATAGAAAATTCGTAATTAAATAGAATTGATTTCTCGTCTCTTTAAGGACGACTTGCTCGGTTTTCAAACAATTGCGTCAAAATTACTACATAATTATGATGTCCTTTATTAACATTAAGAAAGATTAACATACTTTTGAAAATTTACTGAAAGTGATAATTTTGTTGTGGCTCCGTGGTACCACATGCAAATCTTGCGAAAAAAACAGATTGATCGGAAAACATTTGCAAAAATTACAAATGTACACACCACACATTTTACATACTTTTTTCAAAATATTATTTACCAGTACGTTAATCATTTGAAATTGGGAAAGATTCAAATATTTTTGGGATTAGCTGCAAAAATTTCCCTTTAACAACAATCAGTGACCATTTGTCAAATTGACGGTAAATCTCCTCTCGCCACGTTGCCAAGTGGTTAGGACATGGATGATCAAGCCTTCCCAAAATAAATCAAGCCTCCCAGGTATGACGTATACACTGAAAAAACAATTTATTTGTTGTAAACGAAATTTATTTGTCTGAAATAAACCCTGTATTTCGATATTGCCCAACAAATATTTTTTCATCTTGAATAAATAATTAGTTTGAGGCAATTTTTTATCGATAAATAAATGATTGCTTTGAGGCAAACGAACCATCGTATTACTGCTAATATTAATTTTCTCCTTAAAAAGAAATATATTTCAAACAAAACTATCCTATGCCTATTATTAACAAATCGAATTGCTGCTTAATTAACCTTCTTTTCTCATAAACAACAATAATTTTACCATAATTTTATGTTCTTCCATCCATTTTTATTTAAAAGAAAATGAACATATACTTTTAATATTAATCACACAAATACAGGATATTCCGGAACTGCACAGACTCCTGATATGGCCTCAATCCAGACGAATTTTCATCTGCCAAAATTGATGCGACTGATGGCATTTTCTGGAACAGGTGCAAACAAACATAACTACCTATACCTAAATAGTTATAAACATTAACTTTATCATATCACCATTATTACATAACGGAAATCTGCGGACATGGAATCCGTTTACCAATATAAATAAAGCAGGCTGTTTGTGTAATAATGGTAATTGTTTTTAAGTGTGTGAATTTATACTTAGGTACCCATACTAGGGAAATGACTACTTACCGGCATTACCAAAATGAATTTCATCATAGCACTGCAAGCCCATGTTGTTGTTTCGTCGCCCATATTTTTGGTGCCTTGTATTAGTAAACTGCACTGCCACGACCACGTGCTAACACGAATAGTTTTTTTCTAGCTGTGCAAGCTAGTGCCGCGTTACTCTGGACAACACAACCGCCATGCATGATGCAACTCGGCGTGTGGCGGCTAGACTGAGCTAGGACAAATTTATCATTTGTTACACATTAATAAATGATATTTCCGAGCAACAAACAGAATTGCAGCAGTTTTATGAAAAATAAATTAATTGTCTTTAAATAAATCTTGGTCAAACAAATGGTATAATAAAGACAAAAGTTTCAATTTTTTAAAGATAAATATGGTAGGTTTCCATTAAACCGACTATATTACTCGCAAATCAATTGCATTCAAATCAATCTATAATTTTAAGGCAAATAAACTGTTTTTTCAGTGTACAATATTTAAATATTGTGTTAAGCGAACCGTAAACGCATAATAAGGCAATACATTAAAATATAGCTATAACCGCCCACTTTTTCATGGAAAAAACAGTACTAGTGATAATATAAACCCAAATTCATTAAAATGCTTACAATTAAGTACCTACTTAAAAAAACGAAAACTTTAGCCTAACTAAAGCTAAAGCGTGGACCGCTTTTTGCGGAAAATTTGAAGATGTATCGAGCCTCCCATGGTATCAAGTCTCTTTAGTCTCCCCTACATTCTTAAAAAACTATTTTTTTCTGTATCCCATGGTCAAAATTCAATATGGCTGTCATTACTCAAAATCTAGAAGGCCTAGGAATTTTCTGTTGACGCCATTCGATTGACAGCTGTCAAAAACAAAAAAGATTCAAGGTGATTCAAGTTTCATATAAATAGCATCAATCGTTAGGGAGATATTAATCGTTATTTAAATCGCAATTTTCAGATTATTTGAAATAACCCAGGAACGAATCAAAATATCGGGGAGTTCTCTTCAGATTCTTAATCACAAAGAAATAGAGCAGCTTTTCTCTAATTCAACCGACTACGTATCTCTTACAGTTTAGGATATGCCAAATGGTGAGCATCAGCGAAAAACGAGCCACCCTGTATACAACAATTAAGAAAAATAATCAATTAATAATTAATTTTGAACTGTTTTGAGAACGCCAACGACACATCATTTCCACTTCAATGCGTATAAGCATTTTCTTGACTAACTACGAAAGTAAAACGTTCTTGGCTAGCCCGTAAAAACGAATCTCGGCTCTCTGAAAGCGAGAAAATCTCATTTCCACCTTGAATAGACAAAGAAAATCAATTTTCAGGACCGGCTCGAACTGCAATTCACCCTGTAACAGAGAAACGCTTAACCAATGCCGATACGATGACAATGGGACAATCTTCACAAGCTGCTTTGGAAAGTAAGTTACAAGTTTTTTGTTTTTTCTAAAAGGATTTTTTTTTCAGTGGTGAATGCAACTGCGGAAAATGTGAGTGCAGAGATCCTTTCGTTGGTAAATATTGCAATAAAATCTGTCCCATCGGCAGCGGAGAAAAAAAGCAAACATGCAGTGGTCATGGACGATGTTCAGCAAATGAAACGGATGCATTTTGCATTTGTGATGCAGGCTACACGAAAGACGATTGTTCTTGTTCTCTCTCTAAGGACGACTGCAAAATTTCAGGAGCTACAACTATTTGCAATGGGCATGGAAGTTGCGAATGCAATGGATGTAAATGCTACCAAGGCTACAGAGGACGCTTTTGCGAAATCTGTCATCTATGTCAAGGGTATTGCAATCTCTACACACGATGTGTAGCAGCCCATCTTGTGCAACGAAATACGAGTTGCACGATGGAAGAAGAACATGTCGATGTATCGATAGTTAAAGAACTGAAAAATGTGCAACAACTTTGTTTCTATCGATATGATAAAAACGGATCAACTTGCGAAGTGCAATACACTTACAGGTTGACATATGAAGGGGTTAATTTGGAAGTAACAGAGGAAGTCTGCCAGACAAAAGTAGCAGCTGCTCTGATAATTTTATACGTTACTTTACCTATTGTACTGATTGGGGCCTTACTATTAGCTGCCTATAAACTGTACGCTTATTTTCAAGATACAATCGAGTATAAGAAGTTTGAAAGAGAGAGGCAAAAGAATCTTGGACATCAAGAAATGAATCCACTGTATAAGAGTCCAGTTACTCAATATTACAATCCCATGAGCAGTAGTAGTACGAGCCGCAACTAATAAAATCGTCGAATATTAGTTTTAAGATCTTTAATAAAAATCTTTGTCATAATTTGTTTTCATCTTTATCTTTTTTTGGACAAGCGAGATCGGTCGTTTTCGTTCTGTCACTAACGCTATTGTCGGGTCGGTAAGTTATACTTACTGACTGCCCTATAGACATTTTTGGGATTTACAAGCCTTGGCGACCAAAATCTGGCAGTATCACAAGGAGCGGTAGGGGAAGGGGGGGTACATTCGACCACTTGTCGGTTTTAATTTTTTCTAAAAACTACCTACATATATTGTTTATATCAAAATTACTATTGCCTGCTAATCACGGCAAAAGTTACTCTAAAACCGTAGCCTCTTTTGATTTTACCCCTTGATTACTACCCCTAGCTGGGGTAGTTTGAACCACGTAGAGTACTTTCGACCTTCTCATTGACAGTGCTTTAAACATCCTATTTCACAGGATAAGTTTTGTTACTATTCAGACTGAAATATATGTATTAAACAGAGAAGTTAAGAAATCAAAAAAGAAACTACTTATTTTCCAATGAAGTTTTCAAAATTATAGCCAAAATTAAATAGAGAGGTGATGTTTCTGGTGTCTTGGTTTTAGTACACCTCCGAAACATTTGCAACATCGGGAAAATAAAAAGTAGAACTATTGGCCTTTTCCTTTTGAAAGAACAGGCGCCAAGTTTGAAAATTGAGATTTTATTGGACATGGTTGAAAGTACCGCCGTAGTCAAATGTACCCCCCTTTCGCCTACTATAGTGAAAAAACGCATATTTTCCTTTTACCGTCGATTGGGGGAAAACAACCCCCTGTAGAGGGTGAATGAGTCATGGTGGTGATGATGGTAGATGATTTTTTGCCGGTAGGTAGTGGTTGTTTTGGGGACGGCAGTAGTGAGAAAACCACATATACCTATTTCTTCTCTACCGTTGATTGGTGGAAAACAACCACGACCGGTATACAGGGTGTCACATGATCATATGGTACACCACCCTTTTTTAACCTCCCCACAACCATATCGATGCTGTCAAGTTAAAACGACATAAGCGCCAAAAAATCGAAAATGAGTTTTTTATATCGTTGGAAAGAGGAGCTTAAGACGAATCGATTGGTAGGTAAGCCATAAGCGCCAAAAAATTCTAAACCAACGATATTCCCGTCGGAAAATAAATAAGCGACAACGAAGAGTATTCGTATAACTTCGGCTGTGGCATAAGCGACACTTCGTGCCTTGTGTTCCACACGAACGTGTGTTCCTCTTTCTTTGACGTTTTAAGAGCAAACAAAGGTAAGTCTTTATGGCAAATTTATGTCCTAAGTTTCCATTCCTCGTTTCACTTCTAATGCAAGAGTTTCTGATTATGTTGCTGACCGCATTGATCCAAGTTTTTGTTGATAATCAATGGGAAGTCGCTTATGCCGTTTCTCATATTACGAGATCTATTAAACATAAGCGACAAGTCATATGGCAAAACTAATGAAGAGCGGCGCCGACGAAAATTTGCATTTCCTTTGCAGATCGTGAAATAAAATCTATTGATAAGTATTTCTTTGACAACAACTGTTGTTCCACTTTTTGGAAATTATACACTAAAACAAGATTTTTTTGTAATAATTGTGCAAATTCGTTCGTTTCTTACATGTCGCTTATGTCATTTAGCATATTACCTACTTGTTGTATTCACTGGCGCTTATTAAATCGCAGAATTTAATTTATTTCAGATGGAGAACAAGAAAGGAACACGATATAACAATAGAACTCAAAAGATGTTGAATATGGCCAAGTTTAATTCCTCACTATCTAACATTGGTGTGCCGAATGCCTCGAATACGCAAAATGTTACAAAATTTGACGGTGCATTAATAAATGAAACTGCTATCAATAAAATGTCTGACCTACCTACCTCAGAACTACCTAACATTGATGTGCCGAATACCTTGAATACGCAAAATGATGCGTTCAATAATTCACTAACGAATGGTTTAAGCAACTTAAAAAACTGAGAGTAAGCGACACCTAACGAAAGTTGATTTTAAAAAATGGTTGACTTAAGCGCCGTCATAAGCGCCCTAAGGTTGAATAGCTTCACAGGCAATAGACGCAAGCGACGCAAAAAAACGTCTTAAACGACTAATGTGCCGAATGTCGTAAACCATAAATGGCTTAAGCAACAACATTTTCTTATTTATGCAATTATTGAATAGGTATATGTGTTTTTATATATATATATATAATAGAAATCACTTCCGGCGTTTTTTCTGTCTCCTGAAAAGTTTGCCCAATGGCACTTATGTCGTTTTAACTTGACAGCGTCGATATAAAAATGGGAGGTTATTGCAATTACTCCAAAATTCGAAATTGAGATAACACCAGATCTTTACGTTTCAAGGTCCCAGGATCACAAAAAAGTGGTTTTTAAAAAATGTCTGTGTGTATGTACGTATGTATGTATGTACGTATGTGAGCACGATTTCTCGGAAACTACCGAACGGATTTTAATGAAATTTGGTATGGGGGTTAGCGTTGGTGTTTCGGTGAGCCCAGTTAATTTTGTTGCGAATCCGCAGACGCCAAGTGCCTTTTTCGCACACCAACTATGAAATTTGACTAATGAACACTAATTTTTCTTATCAGCACATGAAAGGTCTTGAAATTCTGTATCTGAGAGTGTATTCACACTTAGCGCCTTTTTGGCATAAAATCAAAAAATTCGAAGTTTCGAGGAAACAATAAATAACACGCTACAGCCCAAATTGCTGGATCGATTTGGCTGAAATTTGGTAGGTAGAGATACCGTTACCCGCCGAAGAGCTGATTTAATTTTGGTGGCAATCGACGAACGGCAAGTGCCATTTTGGCATATCAACTTTGAAATTTTAAGAATGAACTCATATTTTCTTTATCAGCACATGAAAAGTCTTCAAATTTTGTTTTCAAAATTGTATTCAATCTTAGTGCCCTTTTGGCAAAAGATCGTAAAATTTAGATAAATCACAGGAAACACCTTAGGCTTGGTGGAGTAAAACTTAGGTATAATAAATAGTAAAATTTACTTGATATTGGTGATAAGATTGGATCATTCATCAAGTGGGGAGGTTCTAGCCGCTTCCGTAGCTGCCCATTTTTTTTCCATAGTTTTTGGAAAACATTTTTGATACTTATTGAAACATCGAATGTCCTTTGTAATGAGTGTAGGAAATTCTTCTTTCTTGGAGTCCCGGCGTAAGTTATAGGGTAGAAAGTTCTGTCTTTTTCAAATGCACGAAAATTGAAAATGTTTTCTGAAATTTCACAGGTTTTTGAAATTTGCACCTTCGGTTGCACTGTAAATGTATGGACCACCAAAATTTTCGACTGCACTCCTTTCCAATTCCTAATCCAATTAAACTTAAAATATTATTTTTTCAAAAATTTGACTAATTTACGAAAGCGTCCTGGAGTCACGAAAATATTTTTTTTTTCGTAATTACGAAATTTTAGACGCCCACTTCCAAATCCCACGCCTCCAGGAATAGCTTCTAGAGACAAAATACATACCATCTGGAGCGGTCCAGAATGAATCAATTGGTTCACTCTCAAGGCCCTTTTGCCACCTAGATGGTGTAATTCCCGATTAACGGATTTGTCTGAAGACAGCGCAAGTTCAGAAAATTTCGTAATTACGAAAAAAGTTGCGTCGTAGTTACGAAATTTTTAAGACAGGCCCACTTCCAATCCCAGACCCTAGGAAGAGCTTCTAGAGGCAAAATACCACCTGGAGCGGTTTTACAATTTTTTAACATGTCAAGTACCTACTGGATTAATCTGCATTTACCCCTTTATGTTAGGTTTTAATTATTTATCTCTTTGAATTACCTCAAACTATAAAATCATAAAGTTATGCAGGTAGGAGTTATTTAATTTAATAAGTAATAATACGAGGGGCCAACCGCTGGTGTATACACTTGTTGCTCGATATTACGGTGGAATTAGTGTGTATTAGGGTGGTTTTACAATGTATTACCTACTAGGAATTAGAGTGTATTACCTACTATAGCCCAGGCGTTTTAGATTTTGACCTCGGAAAAAATAATGTAAATCTGAAACTTGGCAGATCAGCTCTATTTGAAGTGCTTAACAATATACTAAAACTTCCAAAACCTCCGGTGCCGGCTTCATGGACTTCCAGCCGGTGGAACTTCTGGAACACTGAAGAAGTGCAGGTTTGCGCTGGGAAAAATAATGTAAATCTGAAACTTGGTAGTTCAGCTCTATTTGAACTGCTTAACAACATATTAAAACTCCCAAAACCTCCGGTGCCGGCTTCATGGAATTCCAGCTGCTGGAACATCTGGAACACTGAAGAAGTGCAGATTTGCGCTGAAACTGACGCTACGGCCAAACTGTTAGTCCTATCGGCTTCCAATCGATCTTAAACGACTGTATGAGAAACGGGCTATATTTCTTAGTGCTTTCAATGATTTTAAGCTGTATCCGGGCCTTCCGAAGGTGGCAGAAGCCCGCGAAATAAAGAAAAAAATCATTTCTTTTCAATTTGAAATTAGACGGTTTTCTGTGAGAGATATCGCAAAAATGCACGAAATAAACATTGTAGAGGATAAAAAAAGCTTTCAAACGACACCTTCAAAATATTTCTATGACCAATAAGAATGGAGGTTCACGACCTTGAACACTGCCACGCTGGTTGCCGCAAGCCGAAATGCGCGCGCCGTTTGAGTCGGCCGCTACGTTCCTATTGGTCGTAGAAATATTTTGAAGGTGTCGTTTGAAAGCTTTTTTTATCCTCTACAATGTTTATTTCGTGCATTTTTGTGATATCTCTCACAGAAAACCGTCTAATTTCAAATTGAAAAAAAATGATTTTCTTCTTTATTTCGCGGGTTTTTGCCACCTTCGGAAGGCCCGGATACAGTTTAAAATCATTGAAAAGCACTAAGAAAGATAGCCTGTTTCTCATACAATCGTTTAAGATCGATTGGAAGCCGATAGGACTAACCGTTTGGCCGTAGCGTCAGTTCCAGCGCAAACCTGCACTTCTTCAGTGTTCCAGATGTTCCAGCGGCTGGAATTCCATGAAGCCGGCACCGGAGCTTTTGGGAGTTTTAATATGTTATTAAGCAGTTCAAATAGAGCTGAACTGCCAAGTTTCAGATTTACATTCTTTTTTTCCAGCGCAAATCTGCACTTCTTCAGTGTTCCAGAAGTTCCATGGGCTAGAATTTCATGAAGCCGGCACCGGAGGTTTTGGGAGTTTTAGTATGTTGTTAAGCACTTCAAATAGAGCTGATCTGCCAAGTTTCAGATTTACATTATTTTTTTCGAGGTTTTGCCTATTTCGAGACTAAAATGCCTGGGCTACTAGGAATTAGAGTGTATTACGGTGGAATTAGAGCAGGCAACTCAATGTAGAGAAATGACAGTTGACAACGGTCTCTCTCTCTTCTCTTTCTTTAACTGTTACTCTGTGGTTAATAGGTTAATACAAGTTTTGTTATAATACATGCCTTAAGGAAGAATGTCATCAGATAAGAGGTGAGCACTTGGTGATACCTACCTTTACTATAGGTGTCCCAAAAAAAGCCGGTCAAAATATTTTAGGGAATAATAAGTCAGCGAGTTCTTAACCGATTTGGATGAGCGTGGTCTTGCATTCAAGCCTAAACACTTTAGGTGCATGAGGATTGGTCAGACAACATATCGAATCGTTATGATACCCCCCGTGATACCCAAATAGTCTTCAAGATCGTTCCTTTTCCTTTAAAAATCACTTTTCAGACGTCAGTTTCGTTTAGCATTCTGCGATTTTTTTAAAAATGGATGTTTTTACACCTTTACCTATAACATATGACTTATGTTTAAAAAACTAGTAATAAACAGCTTCATTTTCGCTTATGATTGAATGATCGAATTTTATGAAAACAGCCGTGCATGACTACTATTAAGGGTAAATTGGAGAAATTGCTGAAAATTAAAATATATATGTGCATCCCTGATACTTTAGTTAAAGTTAAAAGTTTAGTTAAAGCGTGAAAATAGGCAAAAACGTACTTTTTAAAAAATTCGCAGAAAATTAATGGTTAAACCAAATTGACATCTGAAAAATGATTTTGGGACATCCAGTGCGAACGTTGCCTGTGGAATTTCCAAATAAAAAATTCTTTTGTCATCTGTTGCTAAACTCCTGAGACAGGTCGATGTTATTTTTAACCTCCCCACTCCACTTCACCATTTAAAAAAAAAGGGAGGTTACTGCAATCACTAAAATTTTCGAATTCGAGATAAGACCGGATCTGTACGTTTTGAGGTCTCAGGAACCCAAAAAAGTGGTTTTTAAAATGTGTCTATATGTATGTACGTACGTACGTTCGTTCGTTCGTTCGTAAACACGCCACAGCCCAAACTACTCGACCGATTTGGCTGAAATTTGGTACGTGTGCATGTGATAACCCAACTTAGATCTGAAAAGCTTTTGGAGCCAATTGTGCAACCAGAAATGCCGTTTTGGCACATCAACTTTTAAATTTTAAATGTAAACCCCCATTTTTCACGTCACAATAAGAAAGGCCTTCAGATTCTGCTTCCAAAGATGTATCCACTGTCAGTGCCCTTTTGACCAAAAACTAAAAATATCGAGATTTTTATCGGACTTTAAAATCGCGGTACAGCCCAAGCCCCTGAACCGATTTGGCTAAAATTTTGCACATGGGGATTGTATTACACGTCGAAGAGCTGAACAAATGTTGGATTCAATCGACCCACGGAAAGTGCCGTTTTGGCACACCAATTTCCAAATTTAAAGTATTCTCTCATTTACCCATCCAAAACAAATTTTTGAAAGATTTATTGCCACCATTAGAAGGGTCTTCGAATTCTGGTTTTAAATGAGATAAAATTTATTCGCATTTATTACCCTTTGGGTAGAAAAATCGAAATTTTGAAATAACACTGAAACCACGTTATAGCCCAAACTACTGGAAGGATTTGTCTGAAATTTGGTACATGGAGGTCAGTTGAAGATCTGAAAGGCTTTTGGGAGCAATTGGTTAACGGGAAGTGCCATTTAGGCATATTAACTTCAAAATCTTAAACACAAGTCACGGAAATCAAAGACCCACGCGTTGGGGAGGTTCCAGCCGCTTCTCTGCTGCCTTTTTTAATGCCGATTTTATGGGGTGGTCAGGTATTTTATGAAAATTTCCAGTAAAATCAAAAAGCGACAATAACAAATCGAAAAAGTGTAAAAAAAAATAAAATACCTAGCCCATTTCATGTACTTTGTTGCATATCAATGAAATATTATTGAAAAACCAATGAAAATCACTAAACATTTATATTAAATAATTACGCGACGCGCACAGACACGCGTCGTGCATTCCTTTTGCTTCGCGTTACGGCCACACCGTCGCTCTACGAAAAAAGTGAATAGAAACTTTTTTTAGAGCATGAGAAGGGCTTCAATTTTGTATACCACAGCTTTTGTCTTTAAGTATAACTTAATTTTTACCTTTTTTTTCTAATTGACCTGTTAATGGTAATAATTATTACTGTTGGGCAATGAATGTATTATTATTAAAACAAACATTTGTGAAAATATTTTTAATTCAAACAAATGAATTCACCAGAATGTGATGTCAAAAAAACTTAAACAACCATCACTTAGGAGTTGGCGGCGGCACTCTTGGCGGCGGCCTTAATAATAGACGCTAACAGACTGGGATCTTCCTTCTGCTGCCCCACCCACCACATACTGAGGGCATTCTCATAAATCGCAGCTGCCCGAGTGTGATGCAGAGGATCAAGATGATGGTGCTGACCGGTAGATGTCGCCAAAATCGGTCGATAGGGATGCAAGCTCACCCCATTGCAGCTATCGGCATGCAATGGCATCTGTGAATGTGCAAGTCTCGTTACTGTTATATTCTGAAGAGGAATTTCACAGTTACCAGTATTTGCACCGTTCCAAGGACCTCTATTTTTATTTATTAAACGCCAACCTTATTTGACTACATTTTTAGTCACAATGGAAACACTGGACAACTTCGGTGGAAAAATGCAGTATCGCTAGAAACGCCCCACTGCACCGAAACACTTGATTCTCACTGCTGACGCGTTTCGAACACAATGTGCTCATTATCAAAGCCGAAGCTAAACAACCTACCTGCCGTAAAACTGAAATATTTATAGGCCCACTCGCACAGCTCCACCCCTCGGCTGTGAAAGTTAGACCAATCACAGGTCGAGAAATGGTCACGCATGGGTGAACACATATAAATATAACAAGTCCTCCCTAAACAGAGGTGGACATGGGATTGAGCCTGTATCAGCGTTCATAAGCCTGTCTCTAGACTTATAAATTACGATACTTTCCATTGCATCAAGCATCTGCACCTTGTTAACGCTACAAACTAACCTATTATGACTTCTTCTATGGTCATGCAAACATCACATTTGAGTGCATGGAGTATATGCGTTTTTCTCCAATTTTTCGTAGTTTGGTGGTGTAAAGTGTGTTTAAACAGTGGTTTGTCTTTTTAGAATGCCTTTTTGTACATATTTAGTTATTCAGAACGACTGTGCAGTATAAATAAACTTAGTGAAATCTGTTTGTTGTTAGTGTGGTGGACAATGGAAAAAACACAATTCAGTGAACATTTTGGCACTTGGGATGAAAATACGATATCCCGATATTTAGACAAAGAATCTGTAATATTTTTCAGACACCTCTATGTAAAAAAAGACAATGGATTCTCCATCGATCCAACAAAATTTCCAAAAGTGACATATGTATAGACTGTAAACTACTTGGTTTTAAAGAAAGTGTTTATTCAATGGACAAATTTAAAGCTACAAAAGTCTTGAAAGTAATAATCAGTTCTTGTGTGGCTGGGTCAAGAAAATTGGTTGTGTAACAATAAATAAATTTCTCGTTATTGGACAGGTACCTATTTTTTTTATAACCACATTTGGTCACAGCTGTCTTAATGGCCTTTGTCCATTCCTCTAACTTTTTACTAGACAAGGGACATATTTCTATTGTGTTAAATCTACTTTTACCTAATAACCGAGTAAAATGTTGGTAAGTTTGCTAAAACTTCTTGAAAATTATAGTAACAGATAAATAAAAACTCACCATTTATAATAAAGAAAGGCAATTAATTAGGGTTGCCACTTTTTCATTTCTTCGCGCGCGTACCCATTGGAAACTCAGCTGGGGAGGTCTTGAATCTTTTGCCCCCCCCGCCTTCAGGGGCTTGCACCCCCTTATAGGGCTTCTTAGTCAGAAATTTTTGTAGTGAATTGTCCAATTGAGAAAATTTTTGAAAATTTCAAGGTCACGCATTTTCCCAGCACTTCAGATTTCAGAGTAATAGCACAGGTGAAAAAGTTAGCTTTAGTAAGACAATTTTTTTACCGATTTGGCAATTATTTATATAAAGCGAGTGATTTCTGGAGAAAGAAGTTCACAGTCACATACAGGGTGTCCCAACGGTTAGACAAAGTCCATTTATGTCCACGTCATTAATATCGAAAATCTGTGTACGCAAACCTTTAGTGACTGAAAATGTGCATAATCCAAAATTATTATGAACTCACATTTGCGACTCGTGTAGGGGAGGCAGCACAGAATTACATTTTGTTAAATGGAACACCCCATATATCCATGCATTTTTGGTTTCTACGTGCCATTCTGTACAACTTTTGTCAGGTGTGCCCCATACTTAAATTTAAACGTTTTTGAATTATTTAATAAAATGTGTAGAATTTGGCAAAAACAAGACTTCATTCAAAAATTCATAATTTGGAAGCCTTGAAGTTTTTCTCTTCCGAATTTATGGCACATCCTAAAGGAGGATCAGGGCTACCTGATGACACACTTTAATGTCAAATTTCATGCACAGCGTATCCCCGATAAAATTATCAAATTAACAGAAATTAAAAGACAAAATTTCTAAAATTTTAAATGGAAACCATGAATTTTTTTCTGCCACTATTAGAGAAGTAAATTCTAGGTCGAATTTCTTAACAAATACCTATACCTAAATAGCATGTGTTTCAAATTACCACTAGTATTAGGTAAACTCTACGGTGTATAATAACGTATAATTCAAAATAATACGGTTAACGGATGTTTGCAAAATATTTGTAACAAAAACCGGGTGAAGCAATTTGCAATAGGGAAAAACAGTGATTAATTCGGCACAGTTTTTTAAAGTCAACAAAAATGCACTCAATACCAAAGTCAATTAACAAAATCATTTCTAACCAGACGGATTAAGCTATAAACCCAAAAATTTTAAGTAACTTGGAAAGGATGCCATTTAAGTATAGGGAGTTGTTAGGAAAGTTGACCTAGAATTTAATTCTCTATTGTACGGCGAAAAAAATTCAAGGTCATTCCATTTGATATTCTTGAGATTTTGTCTTTTAAATTTCTGTTAATTTGAAATTTTACAGGGGACACTCTGCGCATGAAATTTGCCACCCAAATTTGTCATCAGGTAGTCCTGACCTTTCTTTAGGATGTGCCATAAAGGAAGGACACAAAGGAAATCAAAGTGAAATGTGGAAAAGCTTAAAAACCCTCTTACCAAGTAAGAATGAATAATCTATAGATGAAGTAATGTTTGACGGGGTTATACAGGGTGTCCGGAAATAACGATGAAATATTTCGGGGGGTGATTCTGCAGCTCAAAATATGAAAACAACTTCCTATAAACATGGGTCCGGAAATCGCTCCTAAGGGGGCTAGGGCCCCCTGAAGGGGGCGCTCAAAATTCGATTTAGATTTTGTCAATTATTAAGTTTTTGCATACTATCTGACATCGATAAGCAACATTAGATTACTTTAGATACAAATTTTTAAAATCCGTTCAGTTTTGTAATTTCATAAAAATCGTTTGATAAGCCTAGGAAATGCAAATGGATCTTTAAATCTAATTTTTTCGAAAACGGTTGATTCTGCGGTGTTATAACAAGAGAGGCTTTTTTATGTAATTTTAGTCAGGAAACCATATTTCGGTGAGAAATTGTCTAAAAAATAACACGTAAAAAAATTTGGGTGGGGAAAGCTGAAGCCCCTCTATTTTCCACGCCCCTGGTTGAATCTGCTTTTGATAGATACCATAATCTGATGGCGCTTACTGATGTTAGACAATGTGCAAAAAGTCGTCACTGTATCTTAAGCGGTTCCTGATTTATTCAATAAAACCCGAATTTGGGGCACCCCCTTCAAAAGGCCGTAGCCCCCTTAGGAACGATTTCCAGATACATGTTTATAGGAACTTTTTAGCATATTTTGAGCTGCAGAATCACCCCCCGAAATATTTCATCGTTATTTCCGGACACCCTGTATTTGAAGATCCGACTCAGATCGCAGAAAATTTCAACATCTTTTTTGTGAGGAGCATAGGAAATCGAAATCAAGTTTATGAGGAAATACCCAGTAAGACTACAAATACATCATCGGATACATTTACTGAATTTGACCGTATCAGTATGATAGATCTGAAAACGATTGTGAAGGATTTTAAGAACACTGGTGGAACAGAAGATGGTATAACAACTGCTATCCTCAGGGATGCTTTTGAGATATATAATAATAGATTTCTTGACGTCATCAATTCTTCATTGGAAAGTGGAACTTTTCCAGAACAGTGGAAGATATCAATGGTGATTCCCGTACGTAAAGTGCTCAAATCTTTAAATTGCGAAGATTTTCGTGCAGTAAACACTGTGCCAGTGTATGAAAAACTTCTTGAAATTGTAGTAAAAACTAGAGATGCAACGGATAGTTATTTTGGCCGGATACCGGATACCGGATATCCGGCAGAGGCTCTGGCCGGATAGCCGGATATCCTGCCGCCGGATATCCGGCCAACTATACGGTTTGAATTAAGCGAGCAAAAATATGTGAACTCGAGGCATGAGAAGGTAGAGTACAGCTGGCGCAGCGCGAGATAACACGATGCAACTCGATCAGGTGAATCGTGTATGGTGAGCGGGTTAAGCGGGTAATCCCAGCCCAGCTGTCTCTGAAAAGGAAATGCTAACAGGTGATAATGAGAGTAATGGTCGTGCGTGGTGGTGTACAATACAATTTTATCTAAAAACTCCAGAAAAGTGTGTACAATTGGGCAATGGCATCGCTGAATCATAAAAATTTTAATCGGATGGAAAGGTTGAAATATTAGATTCAGCCCACTTTGAGAAGATGAACCACTTATTATAAAAATTTTATCCATCATAATTTGCTACTATTAAATTTCAGATATTAAACTTGTAAAATTAAAAAATGGCAGCAGAGAAGCGGCTGGAACCTCCCCAACGCGTGGGTCTTTGATTTCAGGGACTTCTGTTTAAGATTGATATGCCTAAATGGCACTTCCCTTGCCCAATTGCTCCCAAAAGCCTTTCAGCTCTTCAACGGGTCACCTCACCTCCATTTACCAAATTTCGGGCAAATCGATCCACTAGTTTGGGCTATAAAGTGGTTTCAGTGTTATTACAAAATTTCTATTTTTCTACCCAAAGGGTTCTAAATGCGAATAAATTTTGTCTCATTTAAAACCAGAAATTGAAGACCTTTCTGATGGTGACCTCGATAGTGACAATAAATCTTTCAAAAACTTGTTTTGGATGGGTAAATTAGAGAATAATTTTAAATTTCGAAATTGGTGTGCCAAAACGGCACTTTCCGTGGGCCGATTGAATCCAAAATTTGTTCAGCTCTTCGACGTGTAATACAATCCCCTTGTGCAAAATTTCAGCCAAATCGGTTCAGGGGCTTGGGCTGTACCGTGATTTTAAAGTCCGATAAAAATCTTTTTTTTTTTATTTTTGGTCAAAAGGGCACTAAGAATGAATGCATTTTTAGAAGCAGAATTTGAAGGCCTTTCCTACCGTGACGTGAAAAATGGGGGTTTGCATTTAAAATTTAAAAGTTGATGTGCCAAAATGGCATTTCTGGTTGCACGATTGGCTCCAAAAGCTTTTCAGATCTAAGTTGGGTTATCACATGCACACGTACCAAATTTCAGCTAAATCTGTCGAGTAGTTTGGGCTGTGGCGTGTTTACGAACGTACGTACGAACGTACATACAGACACATTTTAAAAACCACTTTTTTGGGCTCCTGAGACCTCAAAACGTATAGATCCGGTCTTATCTCGAATTCGAAAATTTTAGTGATTGCAGTAACCTGCCTTTTTTTTAAATGGTGAAGTGGAGTGGGGAGGTTAAAATAAAAATTTGATTTTGTAACCTTCTTTATTTTTGAAATAGGTATCCGGCTTTGGCCGGATATCAGGTCACTATCCGGTATCCGGCCGGATAGTAAAAAAGGGGCCGGATAGGCCGGATACCGGATATCCGTTTCATCTCTAGTAAAAACCCAGTTGCTTAAGTTCTGTGATAAAAATAATGTGATAATACCCAATCAATCGGGCTTTCGAGTCGGTCATTTCTGTGAATCTGTGCTTTTAAATATATGTGATAGGTGGCTCTGTGATATCGAAAATAAAAAAATTGTGGCTGCAGTATTGTTAGATTTTAAACGGGCATTCGAAACTGTTAATAGGGAAATTTTACTGGAAAAACTCAACAACATGGGTATAGGCGGAAATGTTCTTAAATGGTTTAAGTCATATTTGTGCAATAGGTTTCAAATTGTGAAATTTAAAAATCAAGTTTCATCCAAGTCTGAGCTTAAATATGGAGTGCCCAAAGGCACTGTTTTAGGGCCAATTTTATTTCTGTTATATGTTAACGATGTTTTAAGTAGTGTGAAATTTTGTGATCTACATTTATTTGCTGATGACACAAAGCTATGTATTTCAGGCACAAACATTCTTGATTTAATTGCAAAAGTTAATTCTGACTTGGAAAATATCTATAGGTATCTTTGTAATAATTGTGTTTGTAAATGAAAAGAAATGTAAAGTCATTCTCTTCGAGAGTCGAAATGTAACTGAGGAAAATGTTAATATTTCTGTACAAATAAATACCACCGTATTAGAAGTCATGAAAGAAATTAAATATTTAGGCGTAATCTTAGATAATAAGCTCACTTTTGTTCCACATGTACAATATTTAATGAACAAAATTTCAAAAAAGTATTATCGTACTACCAGAAACTTAACTTGTTACACCAAATTTATGTTATACAAAACACTAGTGGGACCTCATTTACATTTTTGTAGTTCATTATGGTTCAGTATACCCAACTACAAAATAAACGAACTTCAAGTTCTTCAAAATAAATTTATGAGAATGATACTTAAATGCAATAGGTATACACCAATAAGCATCATGTTAAATGTTATCAATATTATGAATGTTAAGAATCAATTGTTATATAATATGTTAGTAACTATATTTAAAGTACAACATGGTTTGATGCTCAATTACCTTTGTGATAAATTAAAATATAACTTTGAAACTCACAATTATTCCCCAAGAGACAACACGAAATTTAAAATCGATTTTTGCAGAACAGTTAAGCGCCAGAATAGTATAGTTTGTCTATAAATCAATTTAAAAATACTTTGAGAAACCATTTTATGTCTGAAAAAATGTTTATTACAGAATTATCTTAAAATGTATGTACTTATTGTTATTTTGTTTAATGTATAAGCTTGTATTACCTAAAGGTTATATTAATATTTTTGTTTGTTTTAGCTTTTTGCTATTAATAAACCATTATTATTATTATTATAAATTCGCAATTGTTTGAATTTGAAATGAATGAATCATAGTAGATAACATCATGAGGAAGTTAAAATTCAAACAACAAGTGTTAAATGCCATGACGTTTCGCTCCGAAGAACAAAAACAGGATTTAAAATTTGTCGCATTACCTTTTGAACCTCAGTTGACAAGAGGTTTAACTAGGTTTTTTGCCCAACAAAATTTAAGGACAGTTTTCAGATCTGAAAACAAACTGAAACACCTTTTAGGCTACCCGAAAGATAAAGTAGGGAATAGCGAAAAATCTGGCATATATGAGATTGTCTCAACACCAGATTTAAGGGCACTTAGCCCACCTTAAATATGGCAGAACTGAGAAATCCAGTGTTGCCCTACATGCAATGACCCATAGAATAAGTGATAATATTAAGTTAGTTTGTAGCGTCAACAAGGTGCAGATGCTAGACGCAATGGAAAGTATCGTAATTTATAAGTCTAGACAGGCTTATGAACGCTGGTACAGACTCGATCGCATATTCACCTCTGCTTACGCTACTTTAGGGAGGACTTGTTGTATTTATACGTGTTCACCCATGCGTAACAATTTCTCGACCTGTGATTGGTCGAACTTCACAGCCGAGGGGTGGAGCTACGCGGGTGGGCCTATAAATATTTCAGTCTTCCGACAGGTAGGGTAGTTTAGCTTCGACTTTGATAATGAGCGTCAGCAGTGAAAATCAAGCATTTCGGTGTAGTGGGGTGTTTCTAGTGACAGTACATTTTTAGTCAATTAAAGTTGTCGGGTTAAGTTATATGAAATTTTAAATGTCGAGTCCTGGATAAGATCTGTAACTGCAGCTAAATTATGGCACAAATGAAACAATCGCACTATGTGATGAATGCAACTCACCTCTATATGTACTGAAGGATAGGTGATATTGTGCACATTCCAGGCTTGCACCTTACCGTCAGTACCTCCCGAGACCAGCCAATTGTTGCACAGCGACAGGTCAATACTAATTTTTTGGTTTGTATTGCAATCACGAGTTAAAGTGAACATGGGACGACCCGGCACCTAGAAAACGAAAAAAATGAGATTTTCGGAATACGATTTTTTCAGGATTTTCCTTAATTATTAAAATGGTGGTTTAACGATCTTACTCGTAGATCCCAGCAGATGATTTCTTTGTCTTTTCGCGCTCCACTATATAACCTAGCACCATCTAGCGAGAAACACATTGTAGTAATTCCCCCGCGGTGACCAGATAATTTGCATAAATGACGAAATGTGCCATCATTTTGCGACACCAGCTCAATAGTGTTCTTCCAACTACCTAAAATTCAACATCACGATAAAAAAATTGACGTAGGCATTATTTCTATACCAAAACTTAGCAATGATTAAGTTTACCTATGGCAACCACACCAGGTTGAGCTTGACTCGCAACTAGACAAGACGAGGGATGTGTTATCGGATACTCCACACACTCTCGTCCAGGTCGACCAGTACTAAAAATTTTAACATTCTTCTTGTAACCACAAAATACATTCTGACCATCAGCTGAAAAAGTTACGCTCATTGCAGCTTCCAGTTCATCCAAGTTATTGAATCCTCGGTAGGAACAGCGCAAAGTTCCCGAGAAAGCATCCCAGAGATGAATGGGGCCCTCGTGACCACTCGACAGCCAACTATGATAAAAAAAACCGTTTGAGAATCAAGGAGTCTCAGGAAAAACAAATGACTAACCAACATGTAGCTGGATTTCCACTATTCATCCCCGGATACCAGCAATAATCATAAATCAAGCCACTTTCAGGTACACTAACGGCGGGATTGAGAGGCACAACGGCGCGACTGTTCAATAAAGTCTCCCCCGAATACAAATCGGTGGGCAGCTCCACCACGTGGGTGCCCGCCCCCCGGACAACTGTCAATAAGCAAGTCCCATCGGGTGACCATTTGCACCCCTTTAGATAGTGCTGATCCGCGTGGTTTGTCCATTGACAGCGGCCTAGCTCTAATGCGGAATTCTCGAAATTATAATTCGCGTAAGATACGAAAGTCTGACCCAGAATGGCGGCCTCGGCACTGGCGACATCGTACGCCGCCTGTGCGGTTAATGCTTCGTTCATTTCTATTAAAAACACCTAAAAATTAAACACATTCACGGAAATTATCTAAAATCGATTGCAACACGGGTTTTATGGTAAAATTCTCACGGAATAGTTCTGGAAAAACTTGACACTGACAGTCAACAACGTCAACGAAACGAATAATGCAATACTACCAACATTAGGTACCAACCTGACCACAGAACAATACCTGAAAAAATATAGTTTGAAAAATTACTTCTTTTCGGATAGCTTTACTGGCACTGATCTTAATTGTGATCAAAGACGAAAGTTTCATTTCCTGTTAGAATAAATCACTGCATTAGGGTCATATTCCACGTGCGATTATTCGCAAATTTTTTTGCAATATATCGCGATTTCTGTGGTTTTCCACTAAATATTGACGGATTACACTAAAAAATTCAGTAAAACTCCCCAGAAATTGCGATACATCGCAAAAAAGTTGTGATACAGGGTGGGTAATTTTTCGATGCTCACCATTAGGATCTCCTAAACGGTAAAAGATACGGGGTCGGTTAAATTACAGAAAGGTTGCGCTATTTCTTGGCGATTAAGAATCTGAAGAGAATTCCCCGATATTGTAATTCGTTCCTGAGTTATCACAAAAAATCTGAAAATTGCCAATTTAAAGAAAAATTAATATCTTCCTAACGATTGATGTTATTTAAATGAAACTTGGAACTTTTATATTTTTGAAAGCTGTCAATTGAATGGCATCGACAGAAATTTTCTAGGCCTTCTAGATTTTGAATAAACACAGTCAACTTTTCTTTTTCTTATGGGCGCCATATTGAAATTTAACACCGCCGGATACACAGAAAAATTAGCCTCTCAAAAATGTAACCAACATGGACGTTTTTCAAAAAATATGTGAAAGCCCGTGTGACACGACCGCAAGACGTATTTTATTACTGTTGAATTCAATTGTTTTTACATGTTATAAGAGATTGAAGAAGTCGGCGTACTTTTTTACTGTTGTTTTTCATCTAAGTTAGGCTGATTTTGCAAATTATTCCTACCAATCTTCAAATTCTGACATCTGTCAAAAAAGTTCATGCTGAGAACATTTTTGAAAAGCCAATTTTTTTGTGCATTTGACGGTGTCAAAATTCAATATGGCGGCCATAAAAGAATCAGAAGTTAACTGTCATTATTCAAAATCTAGAGGGCCTAGAAAATGTCTGTCAATGCTATTCAATTGACATCTGTCAAAAATATAAAAGTTCCAAGTTTCATCTAAACAACATAAATCGTTAGGAAGATATTAATTTTTCTTTAAATTGGCAATTTTCAAATTTTTTGTGGTAACTCAGGAACGAACAAAAATATCGGGGAATTCTCTTCAGATCCTTAATCATCAACAAATAGCGCAACTTTTCTGTAATTTAATCGACCCCGTATATTTTACCGTTTAGGAGATCCCAATGGTGAGCATCGAAAAATTACCCACTCTGTATATCGCTCGATATATCGCACATCGAATAGGTACGACGTCAGTGGGTATGTACGACCATTACGCGAATACAGGATCGTCCAAATGTATTAATACAGGATGGTATAAATGTATTAATACAGGATGGTATAAATGTATTAATACAGGCCGGTCCAAATGTATTAATACAGGGCTCTCACGGCGAGACGGTAAGATAAATGAGTAAAATAAAAAATCCAGGGTAAATTAGAATTAAATACCTTTTTCTACGACCACTATTAAAAATACTTGTTGTAACGTTTGTTGACAATTGTTAAAAATGACATTTTATGATACCAGCACTAAAAGTCATTTACTTTTAACATTTATGTTAAAAGTGATTTACTTTTAACACTGTTAAAAGTGACAATGCAACAACAATTAAACAAGCCCCGACAACAAATTGTCACTATACCTTAGTTACAGCGAATTTCATGCACGTTTTCAACTAATAATAAGAAAATTTTTGCTTTGTCGTGTTTGTAGAAAAAATTGTGTATGATATGCGTGCTAAAAGTGATTTTATTTTGTTCGAAGGGATGGGCCACTCCGCTGCGCGTCGTGTCCCAAACTTCCCTTCTCACAAAATAAAATACCACTTTTAACACTTATATCATAAATAACTATTATTTTGTGGCAATTTGGAACTCCCCATCTTATTGTACATATAATTTAGCAATAAACAATGATGAATAAATTTTTTTAAATGGCACCATGCATGTTTCAATTTTTTTTTGGATTCCCTCTGATTGCCTCTTTATGTGGCTGATTTTATTTTTTTGACAAATTGAGCAGTGAACGTAAAAATTTTTGTTGATTCAAATTTCGCCCGGTGATCCGGAACAATGCGCTTCACCATTACTTCAATGAAACCACCCTCATCTCACCGAATGTCTCCCACTACAGGGTAGTTTTACTGTGTGCACTCCCTCTGGAAGAATCTGACGGTGACCGGGCCTAATAATAAATAGCCTGTTTACTACTTCATTAGGTACAAAGGAAAGGATGTTCTTCAGAGTGCAGGATTACGGCCGCCATACCTTCACTTCAAGCATGTTAATTTTAAAATAACCAAAAATTAAGAAATAGGGGGAATGATTTTTTTTTAACTCTCCCTAATTAGTGGCATTTTAATGGAGACCCTGAGAAGACGTTTGAAGTCTCATAAAATTGATAGCCGTCTACCAAAATTTTCATTAGAAGCCAATATCAATTAGAACAACCGATTTCCTGTGCTGTGGTCAGCCGGAAACTTGTCTCACACCCCAATAACAGTTAATTCGCTTAGGTTCTACCCCTATTTCTTGGGGTTTTCCCAACATTAAGAAATTCTTAAAATTTTACTTCGCTCCTTCTGAAGCTTTCGATGTTTATTATTAGGCCCGCGGTCAGATTCTTCCAAAGGGCGTGTACACAGTACAACTAGTGGAAGTGGGAGACATACGGAGAGATGAGGGTGGTTCCATCGAAGTAATGGAGAAACGCATTGTTGCCGGATCACCGCGCGAAATTTGAATCAACAAAATTTTCTTCATTTACTGCTCAATTTATCAAAAAAATAAAAGAGCATCAAAGGGAATAAAAAAAAATAGAAACATGCATGGTGCCATTTAAAAAAATGTACTCATTATTTATTGCTAAATTATGCAATAAGATGGGGAGTTGAAATTGTGACAAAATAACAACATATAAAGGTAAAAACATAAAGGTATTTAATTCTAATTTACCCAGGATTTTTTATTCGCGAAAATCAGCAAAGTGTCTGACATCTGGTGGCAATACTTTGACTACACTAAGAGACAGGATACGGAAATACTTTTAAACGTCCGTCATCATAATTTCGGCTTACGTCAGTCAGTTGTCAGTTGCGAGGTTAGGTAGTAGTTTTGTTAGGAGACATCCTCTCGCTGGCTCGAAATTTTGGGAATAATTCTGTGGAATTTTACGTTTTGTGTACTTAAGTGGAACATTGTAAATCCAGGAAAACTTGGCTTTTAAAAAATCCATGTATCAATGTCACTGATGTCACCAACTGACACTGTCAGGCACGTCACGCTAGAATTCTCACTTCCGGCTCCCCAATGGGGTGAGACCGCCATTTTGTGGTTTAGCAATGCCATCTATTAGCAGCTGATTTTCGCGAATTTTACTCATTTATCTTACCGTTTGGCCGTGAGAGCCCTGTATTAATACATTTGGACCATCCTGTATACATTTTTAGCTTCAAATTTGACAATGTCAAATAATGTGCGTCCGCCAAGTTTTTCATGAGAAATTTGAATTCGCTTCGTCAGAATAAAACATTTTGCTGCTGATTTCATCAAGGTAAAGAGTTGCAAAAAGAACTTGAATATATTTTTTTGACTTTACAAAAAAATTACGCGACAGCCCTTTTGACAAACATTTGACGGATTTCTAACCTAAATGAAAGTCCCTCTTACACAGCTGAGCGTTTGGAGGATTTATAGAAGGGGTTCCGACTGTAGGTATATAGAAAGGAAACTGAAACTGCGCGCTCAAACTTCTATGTACTCATTCTACTTGGTGACGTCATGCAAGCGCCAAATTTTCGCTTTACGGAGGGTTTCTGCTATACCGAAAGTTGTAAAACGAGGCAACGAAATTTTGTTGAAAAATGTCTATGCTCTGGACCCAGATCTGGGCCAAACGTCTTACATACTGCTGATACATGCACACACTTAGCTTGAGCTAACTAAGCTTGGTACTTTTTAAACAGCGTCCCACGAGATTTTGCGGCGGTGACAGCCTTTAAAATATAGTTTCCCCATTTAATTTCGAAGGGAAAAATATATTTCAAAGGCCACCACCGCCAAAAAGTCTCGTGGAACGCCGTTTAAAAAGAATCGAGCTTAGTTAGCTCGAGCTAAATGTGTGCATGTATCTGCAGTAACAGTTTACGTAAAGCTAGCGGGTAATGAGCTTAACCATATTTTAAACTCAAACTCAACCATAGAAATGAGAGCATGCTCGCGAAAAATACTCTGCCACTCGCGAAAAATGGTTCACTTCCTAAGGTCATCCGCCCTCTGCGCAGTACGTAGATTCCCTTTCATCCGCCATTGCGCCATTTTCAAAAGTTTGTGAGTTCTCAAAATAATATAATGTCCGAAAGAGATTTGCTCCTTGAATGGTTTAAAGACATCGGGAGCAGGCAAGAAATGCATCTGGAACCAATCCTGGACATCAACGCCGTGAAATTTTATAAACAAGTGTGCGACGCATTCGAACAAAACACTCACGTTTTTATCCTGAGCATCGAAATCGCAGAAGCATACCTGAGGGCGAAAAATGCAAGAAATGAGAAAATAGTTGACCCCTTGTTAGCTGCGGTCACCACTGCTTTCATAAGCCACAAGTGTGAAGGAGCCCCCGAGAGCCTGAAGGTAAAACACGTCATCGACATTCTCTTCTTCTTCACCCATGAATGGTACACCCCGGATAGAATCCTGACCATGGAACAGGGAATTCTGGAAGCCCTGGATGGGAAGATACCCATCACCACGACTTTAGATGATTTGGACATAGTGATTGAACGATATGTGAGTACCACTAGATTGAGGGCAGACATACGTCCCTTATGCCTTTCTATATTGGAATATTTTTACATGGAAAGACAAAATATCTTCAGTGACGTTCGTGAAATTTACAATCAAAACCAAGACTGCAGAACTGTATTTGGCAATTTAATTTCCTCCAAGTTATATGTCCCCATTAGTATTCTCTTAGCAGCTTTGCAGCTGACCCAGTACCGCAACATCCTCGACATTGAGAAGATGTTATCAGAAGTCACAGAACATACCAAGATTCACGGAGATCACGTCAGTATTCTCGCAGCTAAAATAATGGACATTGTTAACATCTAAACTTTATTCGACCACTTAATCACATAGTAATTCCTCTTGCCAACCCTTAAAAGTGTTACATTATTTGGCAATTTGTGTACATTCAAATTCAGAATTTCATTAGGATTGTTAATTCGTTGATGGTTAATATAGAAACCTCCTGCAGAAATAATTCTAATTGCATCTTCTTTCGAAGCGAAACATCGCACTTTCATGGCCAAATCCAGTATGTTTTGACCTACTTCAGGTAAGATTTCCACAATTGTAGATCCTTCAAAGATGCCACGAATCTCAGTGGCGTTTAATTCACCCAAAAGCTTCACACTACCCTCGTATAAAACTTGAGTTGCTTTTATTGCAGACTGTAGCCCTTTTTCTCCGTGAACTAATAAAACTACCTGCTCGGCGAGGTGTTTCTGGGGAATTTTCAGTTCAGGCTTTTCTTCGTGTCTCCTCATTAAATCTGTGATCGAACCCACAGGTTCAAAAGTGAAAAATTTCAACAATTTCTCAACTTCCGAGTCTGGTTGGCGAATGAAATACTGGTAGAGAGTAAAGGGTGAAGTTTTTGAAGAAGTCAACCACATTGCCTCCCCCGCTGTTTTACCAAACTTTTGACCCATTTCTGTCGTTATTAATGGAACTGTTAATCCACAAACTTGCGTGTTACAAAGTTTACTGATTAGTTCATGCCCGGACATTATATTTCCCATTTGATCACTGCCACCAATCTGGAAGTTACAATTAAAAGTCCGGAATAAATGTAGCCAATCGTATGCTTGAAACAACTGGTAACTAAACTCGGTCAAACTCATTCCGGCTGGTGATTGCAATCGGTTTTGAACACTTGTCCGGCTTAGCAGGGTCCCCATTCGAAGATGCCGACCTATACCTCCGAGCAATTCAACAGCTGAGAGCTCATTATACCAGTTTTCATTATTGACCATTCTGAAAACAATTTTCAATTAGTTTCTGCCGTGGTTTCTCGAGGGGTTGACAACTGGGTAAAAATCTGTACGCCAAAATTTCCATAATTTCTAAAAAATTTCCAGAAAATGTCCAAAATCATGTAAAAATATCCAAAATTTCCAAAATTCCTGAAAAAAATTGTACAAATTCTCTTGCTTGTACACCAAATGTTCCAAGTTGTCAACCCCTCGTGGTTTCTACTATGAAACGGTCCTAGTGGGCATTGATTCTGACAAAACGTCATTGCTTCACAAATTATTGACAGACAACAACCACCCAAAACAAGTATATACAGGCTGTCCCGAAATTACTGGTCAAAACTGTACCAGTAGATTCTTGTATGAAAAATTTGAAAGAGGCCCGTTTGAAAGTGTGGCAACGTGAAATTTGTTGCTGAATTTATTAAGTCTCTGATGCTGAAGTTACTGCTGTGGAGAAAATTTTGATCATAAGAGTCTCGTACAGGAGGGACTTGGGACTAAATTTGCTCAAAGATTTTTATAAGTAGTTTTTTCGCAAATTTGATTCCAGAATCTGAAAATTTGAGGTTTTTTAAGTAAAAATGGTACTCTTGTTTGACATCGATAGTATGCGCCCTTATCGAAAAAAATGGCTTTTCATTGATTCAAGGCTCCAAAATTTGCGAAAAAAGACAAAATATCAAAATATCGTAAACAAGTTCATGGGGCGGTTCCTTACTTCATTCTAGAAAGAAAAGTTCTTATGGGTATGGGTCGAAAAACGTTTCCTAATGGAAGTTTTGGAAAGAATGTTGGAAGGACTCTATAGCTCCCTTAGGAAGCATTTTCGACCCATACCCATAAGAATTTTTCTTGTTTCTTAGCCCTAATGATGAAAATTTTAAAATTTTCTCCACAGTAGTAAATTCAGCATCAAAGACTTAGTAAAGATACCAAATTTCACGTTGCTATCTTTAACAGTTTTGAAGATATTTAGAAAAAAACTTTCATAGTGGTCCCTTTAAGGGGCCTTAGCTCCCTTAGGAGTTATTTTTAAACATATGTTCATAGGGACTTTCTTTCATATAAGAATGTACTGATAAGTAAGTAAGTAAGTTTTGACCACTAATTTCGGGACAATCTGTATACAGGGTGGGTAATTGGGATCTCCTAAACGGTAAAAGATACGTGGTCGGTTAAATTACAGAAAAGATGCGCTATTTGTTGCTGATTAAGAATCTCAAGAGAATTTCCCGATATTTTAATTCGTTCCTGAGTTATAACAAAAAATCTTAAGAAAAATTAATATCTTCCTGACGATTGACGTTGTTTCGAGCGTTGTTGTCTAAATGAAACTTGGAACTTTTATATTTTTGACAGCTGTCAATTGAATGACATCGACGGAAATTTTCTCGGCCTTCTAGATTTTGAATAACGACAGCCAACTTTTGATTCTTTTATGGCCGCCATATTGAATTTTGACACCACCAAATAAATACACGACAAAATTGGCTTTTCAAAAATGTACTTAACATGAACTTTTTTGACAGATGTCAGAATGTGAAAATTGGTAGGAATAATTTGCAAAATCAGCCTAAACTTAGATGAAAAACAATTGCAAAAAAGTACGCCGACTTCTTCAATATCTTATAACATGTGAAAACAATTGAATTCAACAGTAATAAAATATGTCTTGCGGTCGTGTAACTCGGGCTTTCACATATTTTTTTTAAAACGTCCATGTTGGTTACATTTTTGAAAAGCTAATTTTTCTGTGTATCCGGCGGTGTTAAAATTCAATATGGCGCCCATAAGAAAAAGAAAAGTTGACTGTCGTTATTCAAAATCTAGAATGCCTAGAAACTTTCTGTCAATGCCATTCGATTGACAGCTGTCAAAAATGTAAAGTTCCAAGTTTCATTTAAATAACACCAATCGCCAAGAAATAGTCCAACTTTTCTGTAATTTGACCGACCCTGTATCTTTTACCGTTTAGAAGATCCCAATGGTGAGCATCGAAAAATTACTCACCCTATATCCTATATGTCAAAGTACACTAGGATGAGTATTTAGTTCGTATCTAAAAGTAAAATCATACTTAATCGGCTTTAATTTGTCCTCATCTTTCCAAATGTATTTCTCATGGTTGTGAAAAATTTTATCAATGTTGCTCTTGATTCCCGCAATATTCTCATTGATAAAAGCCTTCGCTAATTCGTCACGTTCGGTATTTCTACCACTAGGATCCCCGATTTTGGCTGTAGCACCCCCGATAAGCGTGATGACTTGGTGCCCCCCTCTTTGCCAGTGGAGCAAATTCATTAAAACTAATAAATTACCGATGTGAAGACTATCTGCCGTAGGATCGAAGCCCGCATAAACACACTGCGGTTTTGCGTTTAACAAGTCGGTGATCTTGTTCCTAAAATTTTATTTTCAACATAACCTTAAAATTTCAGGGGAGACTTACTTACGCGGCTGTGTCAGGAAATATGTCGTGGTACATTCCCCTGTCGCGCAGTTTTAGGATATTTCGGTTTGAGTAATTGCGGTGAAAATAGTAGATTTTGTTGCATTGTGTTAACCGTTTTATCAACATGCTTTTGACATGAGAGATTGAGGTTATGTTATGACTTATGTCATAATTGTCAACGAAGCCGACTTTTGGCGATGGCAAAATTTTAACTTTGTTTTTCGCGATGTCTGGTATTAATTTTACCGGAAGCTCCGCCATATTTAAAGTCATAACTGTAGCTGTGAAGAATGTCAAGTTCATGGTTTATAACACAGGTCGTGAGCTACGTTGAAACTTGACAGTTGTTTAATTTGGCCTGCTTCGCTGTCACTACACTTGCACGAATTCACTTTATTTGTTTTAAAAGGGTAGGTGCAATAAATTATCATGAGTCAATAAAATTGAATGTATTTCACAATGGAAAAGAATACACAATATTCGCCTCTCCCCATTATTTTGAATGATAAATAAAACGATGTGATTACAAGTTTTCATTGCAGTTTCAAGATCCTGAGCAGTCTTCCCAATTGATTTAGCTTATGGTTATGGGGAACTTTCCCTTAAATAGACGTTTTCGCAACAAAAGCAATCAAATGTCAAGTTTATACTTGGGAAATGTCAAACATTCTGTCAAGTTTTAACTACACTAACGTCATGTTTTAAGACTTGAATGGATGCTTCCACGGGTCAAATTCATTGTTTGATTGTGGATTCCGGATGGAACCCGTGTCAAATGGTTTAGTCTTACCGACGTTTCGTACACCGTTGCAGGTGACATCTTCAGGGCTGGATTGGCGCTGAAACGTCGGTAAGACAAAATCCATCCGAAATCCAAAATCAAACAGTCATGTTTTAACTTTTGCCTTCGCCAAAAATTGGCTCAATGACCTTTGATTTGAAATGGCGCGTGCGCATGCGAGAAGCCATCTTGGAAGTAGCGTTTATTTTGGCGCGAATGATGGTTTACATGTTATTCTTACGGGAGATGGCATGATTTTATTTTAAAATTTCGCTGTTAATGGTTGATTTATAAAGTGCAGTTCGTGTTTGATGTTATTAGTTTTTTAACTGTTGCTATTTTTTGGGGCTTTTTGTTGTTTATTCAAATTGACATCGGGTATCACTTATGCAACCAGTAGCACGATTTTATTTACACATTTATCTGAGAAGGCTCACTTAAGTCAGCAATTTGATCGGTCAATATTCAAATGAACCAATCAAATAGCTGAGATTAACTGAGGCTCCTCAGATGAATGTGTAAAAGGAAATCGCCTATTATTATCGCATCGCTATGGAGGGCCGATTCTGGCTCAGCGTCTCTTACTATTCTTACACTGAAATGTCATGTCATCTGTCATAAGAGAAGGACCCTGTATAGTTATTTGTACAACTAGTAATGAAAGTAATACTTTTTTTCATGAGTTTGAAGTTTGATACACTCCGCCTACGGTATCGTGTATCAAACTTCAAACTCATGAAAGAAAGATACTTTCATTACGTGTTGTACACGTAATTTTTTTGTATATTCCCCCCGTACGCGAAAAAGTGGAAAAGAATTTTTTTTCTATATGGGGGACTAATGATTGGCAACACTGATGGGTAGCCCTTTACTGCCTTGGTGTGATAATATAATGTAACAATGTAAAGATGAAAAAATGTTAAAATCGTTAAAAAAAGTGATTATTACGATTTTTCATTAAAAAAAGACGACTTTCATTGTAAATATGCAAAAAAAAGATTAGCCGCCCATAATTTCGTGCACTTTTTAATATGGTGAAAATTACAAGCTTATAAGTGCACAAGTGTGGCCAAGTAATAACCAGTAGGATCAATTTTGAAACGCATTATGGGAATGGACCTATTTCTTGAGTGACGTCACGCGACGACCATTTGGAGGCTCAAAATATATTTCTCCCTCTCCCGCCCATTACAGAAAGGAATATCGGTCTCTGTCGATCGCCTCCAATTGCGCGCGAAACCTTGTACAGTCGGGTACTTTGAAAATGCCCACCAAACCGCGACAATTCACTTGGTCGACTGTATCTACTAAACTAAAGTCCATAAGGAAAGGACTTTACTTTAGCGGAAACCGTCGTGTACATATTAAAATGATATACAGTGCTTTTCAAAAGTAAGGAATAAATTCAAGAACTTTTTCGAGAGGAATATTTCGGAAATATCCTACCGGACAGGTCAATCTTATTTTTAACTTCTACCCTTCGCGGAGCAGTTACTAAAATCGATCGAAAATCGAATCGCCAAAAACATTAACTCTTTACGTTTCTGGGTCCTGGGAACCCAAAAAATGGTTTTTGAAAATTATCTGTGACTGTCTGTCTGTGTGTCTTTAAACGCGCAGCAGCCCAAATTACTGGACCGATCTGGCTGAAATTAGTAACGTGGACATCTTATGGATTTCGGAAGAGCTGAAAAGGTTTTGGGCTAAATCGATCCACAGGAAGTACTATTTTGGCACATCAACTTTAAAAATTTAATCACAAATCCATATTTTTCAGGTTCCCATATGAAAGCTCTCCAATTCTGCTTCGTGAAGTGGCAATAAGCCTTCAAAATTATATTCTGACAATGGTAGCACTTTTGTAGGAGCAAAGCGCGAGCCAACGCGATTTTTCGAATTGAATAAACAATAATTTCGTTGCATCAAGTGCAAATGAAGGCATCGACTTTACCTTTATTCCGCCATATTATGTTATGTCAATAAAATGTTAACAAAAAGTCAATTGTTAATCTATAAAAAAGGCATAATTAATCAATCAATTTACAGTCCACTCAAACGCCTTATTGAGACTTGGTAACAAATTTCTTGACTTTTCTTTTGGTTAATTCTGTAGCACTACACATTCGCTAAAATTGTTAAGTACAATGCAAAATACGGTAACACACTGAGACGCGATTTAGGAGAAGAGTTAGGTACTTGAAACGGACCTATTTTAGCAGCATATCCAATAACGTAAGCAACGTACGTTTGCTCATGGACGGACTGGAATAAGTGGGCCATGGGACCTAAAATTTATTCTATGAAAAGTTAAGCCCCGATTAAACGTAGCTACCCCTAGCATAAACTAAAACGTCGGTACCGCTATGCGTCACTTCGTCAGTTAACACTCCCGCCTGTTGCGAATATTCGAAATCTCTAGTGTCATTCTTGGAAGGGTCTTGACGATAGACAGAATTATTGAGGGATGAATACTGGTAGTTATTGGGTCCACCGGTTCCATACATCAACGCCGTATAGGGTAAATCATTCATTTTTGACTTTTGTGCGATATCTACAATATATTTTTTTTTGGTTTGATAATATATCTTTCGTTTATTTCTTACCCAAGACACTGCTTTGTCGTGAAGGATATCCCACCAATACTAGAGAATGTGAATGGTCACTGGTAACAATAATCAAAGTTTCTTCAATGTTAACATTTTTCACAGCCAACTCAATTGCGTCATTAAATGCTATGGTTTCATCCAGCGCCTGCCTGGCATGTCCTCGATGATGAGCAAAATCTATCATACCCCCCTCCACCATCAGGACATAACCTTCAGGATTCTTGGATAGAACTTCAATGGCTCTTTGAGTCATGTTAGAGAGAGAGGGCATACCATTAGGTCCTCTGTCTCTCTCATAATCCATTTTTAAGTGCCCCTTCGCAAATATACCTTTAAAAAGTTTACATCACGAGTCGAAGGTGAGTGTTAAATCCCATTCACATCCACTTTGCGTACGTGACATAACAAAGTTTAACAATCGTCAACAATAGCTAGAAAAGTCAGAAGCTGTCATGAATAATTGTTGACCATAAAGTTTGTTACGTTGTTGTGGTTGTGAATGACGTTTAAGAGCTTATTCACAACCACTTTACATAACAAAGTTTAACAATCGTCAAGAATTACTAGAAAAGTCAGAATCTGTCATTGATAGTTGTTGACCATTGTTAAAGTTTGTTATGTTACGTACGTAAAGTGGTTGTGAATAGTGTGTTACTTACCTAAAACAAATTCATTACTTGCATCCATTGCCTTCAATTCCTTGTTGTTGGTAACAATGGAGTGACTTTTTCCACGACGTATTTTGTCCAACTTCCAATCGCGGATCAGATCCCTACCGTCTTTGCTATTGCAAGACCAAGTGTCTACCGGGTCGTCAACTGAATCTTCCACGTTTGACTGGAGGCACTGCCTGCCACCCCCCATTATGACGTTTATGTTTTTCCCCGGTTCGTCTTCAATTAATTGTCGTGCGATGTCTTTACAACTTGAATTTTCTGGAACGGTACTTTCACACTCCCAACTTCTGTTTGGTACGTGGGCGTAGAGAGCACTAGGAGTTGCATGGGTTATCCTAGTTGTGGTCACAAAACCAGTTGACTTTCCAGCTTTTTGCGCCCACGCGACAATACTGCCAAGTTGAGCTTCCGGCTTAAGGGATGCTTCACAGTCGTCAACTGCAACTGTCGAATCCACGCCCGAGGTTTTGTAATTTGCCTTAACACCACAGAAGAGGGCAGTTGCAGTACTGCAGGAGTCTGGTACTAATTTGTCAGCGTTGTAAGTCTACAAATGCTAAAGAATCAAACACTCGGATGATTACAGCACTCGCCTTCGGCTCGTGCAATTTGTATTTTAATAAATAGGTAGTATAGCTGGTGGAAACAATATTTGGGAGACCCTAAAAGCCGCCTCATTACGAGGGTTGTAACTGCCACAATGGCGCCCCGCTGGCTTACCTGAGGCTCGTGGATATTTTAAAATTTCCAAGGTGGGCCGGATTTGAGAATTTTCACTATGTAACAAGCACAAATCGATTGATTATAGATAATAAAATACTACTAAAATCATTGCACAGGCACCAAAGCAACTCGTACAAAAATAAGGCTTTGACAAGTTAAGTAATTTGGAATTAGAATGAGTTTATAATTGACGAGAGACATAAACGTTCCGTGCATTCAAAAAAGTACGCTGTTGGTAGATATCTATGAGTATTTACCTTCCTACCTACCTGCCTTCTAGGAAATAAGTTTGTTCCAGAATTCTTGCTATTTCATTTCTTTTAGATTATTTTTGGTTAAATCGTTCTGTCTCTATGCTAATGACAACGATAATGAGATTTTGCCAGCAGTGGGTCGTCTGCAAGTATCGAAATAGAAAATAGTATGTTCTCGAATTTTTTAATGTGTTGGTGGGCTTTAAAACTAAAATTGTCGAGTACGGCCCCTGGGAATAAATTTGAAATACCCACTAGTTAGTAGGTACACCAGGCACCTGTGTTTGCCCTGCCAGCGGGGGATCATTGTTACAGTTACAACCCTTGTAATGAGGCGGCTTTTAGGTTCTCCCAAATATTGTTTCCACCAGCTATACTTTTTACATAAGTACCTTAAGAACTCCTATATGAGGAAATTTATCAAACACCAGATACCCATTTTCACCTTTCCCATATATCCTTGAAGCGGTAACTGTTGTAACGCCCATGCCATCTCCAACAAATAAAATAACGTTCTTTGCCACTCCAACGATATTCTCAACTTCAACTGCGTTTTTGATGTCATTTTTAGCTATTTGTAACCAATCTGGCTCTAAAAGTTCAACCGTCACGTTTTTTTTACACCAAATTACCACTTACGTTCGAGACAAACGACGAGACAAACAAATGATAAATAGAGAATACACGCTATCATTTTTGGGTGTATTATTCATGTCCACGTCCGTCGCTCGGCTTTACAGTATGACGTTTAAGTAAGCCATAATATATATCCGGATTTGCTTATCGTAATGACAAAGCAGAACCACTACTTAAATTCGTTATTAGCTGTAAGTGAATTTAACTTACTAGAAAAAAGTCACGGCTTGTTCTGTTCACGATTTAAGTGTTGACTGCATGTTGATAACGTAGCATTTACACAATTACAATAATTACGTATACTGATGCAACCATTATTGTTCACTTAGGTACTACTGAAACAAAATTTTAAAAAAGCGTAGGTAATAGAATAGGTGCATTGGTATATACTATACCGGGTGATTCAGTTTGGTATTCGCCCCCCTGTAACTTTTTTATTTCAACAGAAAAATTTATAAAACCATATATATTTGTTAATCGCATGACAAACTCTATTAAATGACGTAATTAAATCTTCAATATGATGACATATGTCAAAATGACGATAGTCAATTTTTTTTCTCCAAATGACATGCTGTATATTTCTTAGCGGATTCTTGTAGACATTTGTTTTCTACATTCAATTATGTAAAAAAAGTGTACACTTTTAGTAGAAAAATTCCGAAAAAAAAATTGATTTGATTAGGCATAATTTGAAAGTATCTTGTCAATAAAAGTAGTTAGCCATGGAAAAAATTGAATTATAGTGTAGTCTAAGTCACTCACATCGCAAGGACCATAGTTTCTCAAAGAATTATTATTACTTACCCTTTTAATAACAATAATACCCCATTTACCTTATAACTAGTGAATAACAATAACATTATTACTATTAACGATTTAACAGGTAAATCAATTATAATTTTTGAAAAACAGGACCCTTCGTGTGAGGGCGACATTAGGCAACACCATAATTCAAATTTTTCCACGGCTCACTACGTTTATTGACAAGAAACTTTCAAATTATGCCTAATAAAATAAATTTTTTTTCGGAATTTTTCTAGCGAAACAGTGAACTTTTTTTACATAATTAAATGTAGAAAAAAAACGTCTACAAGAATCCGCTAAGAAATATACAGCATGTCATTTGAAGAAAAAAAGTTGACAATCGTCATTTTGACATAATGTCATCATATTGACGATTTATTGACGTCACTTCATGGAGTTTGTCATGCAATTTACAAATATATATGGTTTTCTATATTTTCCTGTTGCAATAAAATAGTTACAGGGGGGCGAATACCAAATTGAATCACCCGGTATACTTACCTAAGTAATTCCTACCTTACTTCTTCTTTTCTATCTTTAGAATGTCATCTGAAATTTTGAGCACATGCACGAAAAAATACTAGGAAAAACATTATACGTCGATCCAGAATTAATTCGGATCTCTTCGTGTTTGATCTCTATTAATTGCATTCTCAGAATTGTAAATGGATTATTGAGGTCGAGGTTAAATGGAAAAAAGTTATAAGCTTACAAAAAGATAGGATATAACGATATCGGCCGCAATTGCATATAGGTACAGGGTAGTTACAAATGATTATAACATTGTAGGTGTAGTGTAGTAGTGTAGGTGTAGTAATTTTTCACGCTCATGGAATCGGGTGTAGATTTTATCAATCCGCATAGTAGTAGTGCCTCCGCAGACGCACAGATGTGCGTTACATTATTAAAAAGTAGTAAGAACAGAAAAAACAACAATTTTGAGAGTTGAAAAGTAAGAAGAATGACAATATAGAACAAATGAGTAAATGAAAAGAACTGCCGGAATTAAAACAAAATTTGGCGAATTTTGAAAAATTAACACTCTAAATTCCACCAAAATCGTAAAGGGGGATGAAAAGTCAAAGGGGATGAAAATTAATAGTAATTAAACAGAAAATAACACGAAAATAAGTCAATTATGCAAATTTGGCTCTTGGGGGTTGAAATATTGCGAAAGGGGTCGAAAAAGTGAAAAGTGAAAGTGAAAAGGGCAAGAACAATCCATATGAGTAAAATTTATTACCGAAAAAGGCGAAACTACGCGAATTTTACAAAATTAACACTCGAGGGGTTGAGGGGTTAAGGGGGATGAAAAGTCAAGAGGGGTGAAAATGAACTGTAGTTCAGTAGAACTAGCGAAAATCACACGAAAAGGAAGCCGTCTGGGTAAATTTTGCTTTTTGAGGGCTCACATATCATGAAAGGGGTTGAAAAATTGTGGATGGGTTAAAAATTAATGAAAATGACTTAGAATTATCGAAAAATCTGAAGGCTCAAAAAATAAATAAAATATATTTAGTCCGCTTGCTAGGGCTTAAGCGTTGTTAGTAGCGTAAGGGTTGGTTTTAAGTTGAAGACTCCATAATTTTATTCCACCACTTACATGAAAATATTTCCAGTTTCAACCCTTAAATTTCATCCCCCTTGTTAGATCATAACGAAAGTTTGCCCACCCGCTACAGTGATGCTGTAAATTACCACACCAAATCCAGCCCTGATACGTTGAGCAGTTTTTGAGTTCTCGCATTTTTGTGTTTCGACATGTTAGGGTGTTGTACCACCGCCTTTAAGCGTCGTTTTTCGCGAATGATGAATAAGAAAGATATTGCTTCTCTGTGTCAAATTACAGAGCTTTATGGACGTTTCAACTCCTAAACTCCAACCCCCTATTTCACCACCTCCACATGCCCGAAATGAAGTTGTGTTTTCAATTTCACCACCCTAATTCAATTCGTTGAAAAATTGCGGTGATTTGTAGATTTATGTTTTCAACCCCTCATGATTTCACCCCTTTATGATTTACAGGGGTGAGTTTATTTTTTCGGTGATACATAACTCCTTGCTTATTTACTGACTTTAGTGTTGTTCATAAATAAATCAGTAAGGTTTCAGAAGAAATAGATAAAATATATTTATCCGCTTGCATAGAGTTAGGGGTGATTAATGGCCTAGGGGTTGGTTTTAGGTTGAAAACTCGAGACCTTTTTTCAATAGTTGACCGAAATCTATCGAACCCCGTAATTTTATGCTACCATTTACTTGAAGAAATTTCAAGTTTCAACCCTTAAATTTCATCCCCCTTGTTAGATCTTCGTGAAAATTTGTCCATCCACTTACAATGTCACTGAAAATTAACACACCAAATTCTGCCTTGATACGTTGAGTAGTTTTTGAGTTCTCGGATTTCTGTGTTTCTGCATGTTAGGGGTTGTAGCCAGGGCCGGATTAAGACAATTTGCCGCTTGAAGCAGAACAAATTCCGCCGCCCCTGCCCTGCCCCCCCACCTCCTATTGCCATTTTTTCCAAATAATATAAAATAACAAAACTGTGAAGCCAAGAAATTTCTTATAAAAAAACAGAAACAGTAAACAGTACAAAAATTAAATACATATTCTTACAGAAAAAATAAACCTAAATTAGAACATCTCACTCAACCAAAATAGATTTTTTTTCTAAGAGCTAATTAAAACACGTACATAGTACTTTAGCACTGGCAAATTGACTGATCAAAGTTTCAAAATGTGAACAATTCAATTTTTTTCCCAACTAAATTTGGCGCCCCTAAGAATCTGGCGCTTGAAGCAATTGCTTCATTTGCTTAATTACAAATACGGCCCTGGTTCTAGCGCCTTTAAGGGTGGTTTTTCTCAAAATACGAATGTCACCTTTTTTGAATCATTAATGGAAAGCTATCGAATGACGTCAATTTCGACCAATACTTACGGCCAGTTTAAGTTAAAGGTTAAAGTGAATATTCAGGAATCCTCTGAAATGTGCCTATTGTCTAAAAAACAAATATTTTCATAAATTTTCTAATGCAAAATTCTTCGTTTCTTAACCTTGTTACCTCTTGCTTTTGCTCAATCGTTGATTTTCTAAGCCAAGTTTTACGTTAGTTTTAAATGGAAAGGTGCATGTTTTTTGAGCTAAAACAAAATTTTTATACTTTCTTTCTCTAATGGACGTCAATAAACAGGATGTACCAAACGGGAAGTTATCTTGATTGAGAATTTTGAAAACCTCTGAAAATCCGATATTTTTACACTTTTTCCATTTTCATTAGAAAATTTATGGAAATGTTTACTATTTAGACAATATGTGCATTTTGGAGGACTTCTGTACTAATCCGAATAACCACTTTAACTTAAAATGGCAGAAATCACAGCCAACTTGACTAAAAATATGTCGGCCCTCTTTGAAACTTATGGTGACATTTTTTGATATGATTGTAAAGAGAATTATAATGTTTCTCGAATCACGTAAAAAAACCGTCCCCTTGCTATTTAAAATAACAAAGTTAACGTCCCTTCCAGTAAAACCGGAAGTAATATTCATTTTGTAAATATGTCAAAATTTGCGTTTTTATAGGTTTATAAACGTATAAAAATTTCAAGCTGATACTCGAAAAAATAAAGGGATTATGAATTTAGGGACACCGTGTAGGTATTAATTTGTTCATCTAAGAATGATGTTTTCGGTGGATATCACCGAATTTACCGTTTATTTTAGAATAACTATTAAGTACATTATTTATTTCAGAAAACGTTCATAGCATCGTGCTGAACTGTGTCAGAATCACAATCAACGTCATTAGCGACCCTAGAAACTACAAAAAATTACTTTACCTCCTCAAACAGCAATTACCAACCGAAAAAAACTGCCCCATGTCCAAAGGATAAAACCCCAAAGCTGTAAATTTCACATCCATGTTAAGGATTTTCAAGGAGTACGTCTCGACCCTAGACGACTTCTTCGTCATTGTGGCAAACCAAGCAGTTTTAAAACGTTCAGATTCCACTTTGGTTGAATGTGCAACCCTTAAAATCGTAAACAAAGCAGATTCCATCAAAATCGTGTAACTCGAGGCCAGCAATTTGAGATGAAAAGGTCCGTCTTCGTGAGAAAACAAAATGACAAAATGATACATTTCATAGATGCTCCAAGTGACGTAGTTGAGGCTGTTGAAGAGGGACTGTCGTCCGTACAGTTTATTCAACTCTTTACAAAGAGCAACAAGTTCGCTGTAGATTTCAAAAATTTTGTGAAAATCCCTCGTGTCTTTCAAAATCGCTGTTAGGTCATTAAAATTTGATTGGATCACTCGCAGAAAAGTGACAAAAATTGTAGAGCTGAAAAATATTACGAATTTTGGAATGGTATATCCAATGTTGATTTTCATCCCAGTTCCTAAATCGTAATAAATATAATACACCAGAAATAGATAGATGAATGAAGCCAATAATATTCCTGGTGGAAGGAAAAGCTGCAAATCCGTTTTTGGCCTTCTGTTAAACTCCCCTAATTTGCTATCAATCTTAATTAGTGTTAAAACGGCTTTTTTCAATTTGTTTCTGCAGCAAAACGCGCCAATTTGTATTTCCACAACAGCGACAACAATCGGTAAAGTGCATAACGCAAAAACCATATCGTTTAAAGTGATTTTTGCCCTTAGAACACTGAAACAGTGCAGAGCCAAGCACGTGAAAGTTATTAACTCGAAACTGAAAAGCTCCACAAGATACCATTTCTTTCTCACGTAGCAAAGCGGTTTATTTCCTGATACATGAAAAGGAAACAAACAAAATAAATGGCTGATTCGCAGCAAAATTTTCATATTTTTCAAATTTGTCATCAGGAGAGCTTTTCACTTAATAAATCCGATTTGCGGCTTCAATGCCTTCATTATGAAATTGTTTGACCCGAATGATAAATAGGTGGCTGCTAAAGATATTATCGAAACTGGGAATTCGAACACCATAATCAGTGAGTTGTTGTTTGTTGATTTGGGTATTATTTATTTATAGAGGCGTGTTTCCTTTGATGCAAGGAAAACAAATAACAAAGTTGGGGTTTATTGAAAGAATTCGATGTCATGACTGGAGAGATAAATTGGCATTTGCCACCGACGTTTCTTCCTAATGTGAATTGTTCAAACTAAAGAAATAAATAGTTTGTAGGAATGTTTTCCTGCGTTTAGCCATTGGTTCAACGTGCCTGCCTACATGATCTCGAAATGTTTCATAAATTAACTTAACTTGACTAATAATTATAGTAGTTTCCCAGATAGCACAAGCACATACACTGAATGAACAGTGGATATTCATCCATGAATACGTGAACTTAGTATGAATGTATACTCGCACTATACATTGTGAATGAATGACCCATGAACATTCTTCGTATCACCAAAATGTCGTTTTTTTGGTTCCTGGTAGCATCAAAATACATCCATATTTTGATATACCTATGAAGTGCAAACGGATATTAGATAAATAAATTCTTTGCATGAGAATACACAGAATATTCATGGGATGTCCATTTTTCACATGAATATACAGGGATAAACACAGTGTATACCATGGACATTCCTAAAATTTTCAGTTAGCTATTTTATGTATATTCCCTGAATATACAGGAATATTCATGGCATAATTGGCGTACACCACTTGAAGAAGGAAATGAATAGCGTGGCCTTAGGCCTGTGCTTACCACGTAAACAGTTCTTCGAAACACAATTCCTTGAATGCAATTCTTCGAAAACAATTCTTCGAAGGAAACAAATCTTCGAATTACTAAATGGACCTTTTTTGAATATTCAGAATATCTTGTGCTATCTGAGTTATGTATACCTACCTTCCATTTCTTCGTACACCAGAAAAGGTTCTAGCTAAAGAATTAATAATTATGAGCTATTTTGTCAACGATTGAATGAAGCTCTTTCAATAATGATGATGATGAATTATGGAAAGTTGAAATGTAATTTTTGAAGGAAGCGAAGAACTGTTATTAACACAACACTTTGACAAACCTAATGAAGTCTCAACTGAAAATGTACGGAGGCTAGTGAAAATTGAGGGTGTGAGCTTCTCTAGAAAGAACAACACTACGAGTAGCCGTTTTCGTGCAACGGACGCTACATTTGCATCAAAAACCTGGTCAAAAGTCGATTTCGTGTAATTCATCACAAATAATTTTGGTCGTGTGGGCTACTCGCCCCTAACCCCCTCGGTCTGTATTTTGTCGTTTATCACACTATCAGCATCGGGTCTTCACGTTCTTTGGAATAACTTAGTTTAGGTGGTTTCTTTGGTGCTTTTACGAAAAATTGGAAAAGTGGTCCAAAATACATCATTCAAAAGCAGTTATGTACTATATATTTTATGATTTTTAATAATAATGAAAGTCGCTTAGCTAAGAAATAAGCGTGAATAAAATATTCTGACTTATTTACTTCAACATTCTACCACAAAAATTTCGTCGGGATTCTACTGATGCGAAGAACTTTCCTTGATAACTATTTCTTTCTTTCTTTTTGTTAAAGTCCATGGAGTAAGTAAAGTTGAAAAACGAAAACGCAGCATATTTCAATTTTGTGCTTAATTATCTCAAAAACGGTTGAGTCTACGACAATAGTGAACATGAATAGATTTGTTAACCGTGATTGAGATAATTGGGCACAAACTGAAATTGCCCTGCGTTGTCATCATTCTCAACTTTTTGCATCTTTCGAGGGATTAATGCAATATTATGCTCTCTATGGCTCTATATGGTCTGATTTAAGTTGAAAATTAAGCAGTTTAACACCTAATATTGTAATTTACAACTTACCCAAAAATGTCCACTGATTTTCTATGATCTCTCTGCTGCAAGTTTTATGTTACGCGATTTACGATGTTCGCAGAAAATTACAAAAAATTGAGGAATGGATTAATTTTAAGTTTCAAGTGATTTTGGAAAAAGAAAGAGATAGGCTTCAATTCTGTCTAAACAACACTGTCATTTTGTCAATGGATAACGAAACCCAGTTGGCCTAAAATGGTGTTAAATGAAAGTTCTTGAGAAGGACCAGGATGGTGTTAATTGGTGGCATCGAGAGCCCCAATCTTCAGGTACGACATAAATGGAAAATATAGCTCAAAAATTGAAAAAGATATGGCGAAAATAAGAGTGACCCTTTTTTTTGGTGCATCCGTTATTAGCACCTAATTGAAGAACGCAAAGTCCAAGATGAAATAAAAGTAATAACTGACAACGATCGCAAATAATGAAAGAAGAGCAAAATTCTTTGAGTAAAAACGAAACCTGGCAGTAAAAATCTGGACCTGAACCATACGGTATTAAATCACAATTTGATTTTCTTAACAAAACGGTGGTTAAAACTTATCAATCTTTAAGCGGGTTTCCCATAATTATATTTGATTGGCCAGGTAGAAATTTGGATGAATCTTATAGACTAAAATTGACTTACAGCACGTTTTGAAAAATGTGACTGGGTTAAGTTTAAAGCAAAATAATTCGATTCTAACTCGGGAGATGGCTCTACATTCGCAGAATTTTCTTGTATTATGGGTTGCAGGGTCGATTTTTGAAAAAACTAACCCTTGGCGAGGAAAAATCAAAGTATATGCTGACAATTGTCATATTTTAACTGTTTATTTCTAATGAAGCTGTTGTTTGACAACTGTGACCAGAATTCATGTTCACAATTGAAGAAAAGACATCGGTGGGAATTACACTTTTTTAGGGGGCAAATCTAATATTGGCTTTGTTCATTACTTGAAGCATGTCTTCGGGGTTTTTAAATTTTCTTCGGGAAAAAATTTAAGAGCCAAAAAAGGTTGAGAGTTGAACGGGGAATAAGGCCGCATAGGCAAATTAGCAATATTTTCGAGCATACAAAAGTTCAAGAGGACAAATAACTTGAGTCGCACCCTGTATAACAAGGTTGCGATTTTTTGATAATGTCCAAAGTACCATCTGCAGTTGTCTCCTTGTCCGTAACAAGGCTGTGCAAAAATTGAAAATCCTGCGATACACCATTACCAATACATTAAATAAAAATATTTTAAAATGAAGATCTTTGGCGTCTTATAACATCAAGAGGAATCACAATTTACTAATAATTTTTGCACCAAACCTCATCATTTGAACAGTAGATTCTGTGGTATAAAGGATGCGGTGTCTTTCAGACTCACCCTGTAGATATTGGGTGTCAGATATGCAGTCGAAAAATATGAAGAAAAGCTCTTATATAAACATGTGTCGGGAAATCGCTCTTAAGAGGGCTACGGTCCTCTGCAGGGGACTTAAACTTCGGTCAGTTTTATTGAATAAATGAGGAATAGCGATGAGTTTTTGCACACTGTCTGATATTAATCAGCTTCATGAGATTATGTTATCAGCAAAATGCGGATTTTACCAGGGGCGCTCGAAATGTGTGGTTCTGACATCCAGAAATGGAAAAATACACAACTATCCTGAGACCTGAGTTAACACGTAGCATGGAGTAAGTATGTACATGATCAGAGATGCGTAGCTGAACCCCTTCTTTCATAAAGTTTACAGAGTCCTTAATATTTTATACGTTTAATTACACAAACAATAGTTATTAAAAATAAATAGGTACATATCAAAATTCAAAAAATATAATTTAGTGAACTAATACTGGGTGGCCGCCTTGAGAATTCGATGGACTTGCTTCAATCTTCGTCTTGCCCATGGTTATGAGTTCCGAAAATGTGCTGCTCTTAGTGTTGATTGTGGAATCTCTAGGTTTTCTTTTCTTCGATCTCAAGAACCATTTCATTGGAGGCAGAGATCTGCTGGAAAAAGAGTTATAAAGACAATCTTATGTTTATTAACCAATGATAATGTTAATTATCAGCAATCAGCAAATGATGAGGTGTGAGAAAATTTACCATTATTACTTCTTATAACGGTTCAAAATGTGCAAATATTGGCTATTGAAGTTATTCTGAAATGAGAATAACCTTCTCGGAACAGCGTCGACATCTCTACAATTACGAATGCCATTAGAGTAATTCCATGCAATCCCTAAAAACTGGTGGCAGGCATGAAGTCTCATATATTAATGAACAAAATTTGGTATATGTTACTTATCCAATGTTAAAGAGATATACGAGGCTCCAAAGGCTATTTTTGCTTTCTATAGGATTTTGAAGAATAATTATGAAATTTTCTCCTGATCAGCAAAATATGGTATCAAAAAAATCCTGTAGAAAGCAAAAATAGCCTTTGAAGCCTCGAATATCTCTTTAACATTGGATAAGTAATAACATACCAAATGTTTTCATTAATATCATTAGTGAGAGAAAGTGTTCCAAAAGATAATTTGTCATGCATAATCAACCTATAATACATTTACGTTTGGATTTTTATTAGGTAAACTCAAATTGACGAGTTGCTCTCAACGAATTTATTCTCTTTTGATTTCTCAGTAACTAAGCTTTCCTAAAAATATTTCGTACCTAGTTTATGTACCTAAGCGTGAAAGTGAATGTTTCCGGGTCGAAAGAAAATATGGACCTGGCCATTTCTTGAGGCTCGGAGAACTTCTTTCACGCTATGGTTCATACAAAGTTTTTCTTCCTTCACCAGAAAAAATATTTTCCGAGCTACAAAATCAATTATTAACTGTTTTCACAACACGGGTGAAGCTATGACAACTTCCGACTTATTTTTTTGGCTAGCCGAAAAGAAAATGTATACATATAGTGTATACTGCTTAGTTATTTCAGCGGCTAGCTGTGCAAAATGATTTTACACGACTAGCCGTGAGAAGTTATACCTACTTTCACAGTTAGTGTAGGAAGAAAAGAAAGTGACTTTAAAAGCAAAGTCAAAACTCAAATCGAAACGAACCTTCAGAGCTATAATTTGCAGCAACCCTGTAGGTAGGTATACAATACAAGATCAGCACGACCTCCAATTTATTTTCTGAACTCGGATTCTCTCCACACCATTAAATGATAATACCGTTAGCTAGAAGGCATTTGATTTTCTCTTAACACGAGCGGTTATTTGCTATCCATTAAATTTAAATAAATTTCGCGGTCGTTTGCGAGGCAGCAGAGGAAAAATAACGTCAAAGGAATAAAAATTCCGAGCGTAAAAGAGGAGATTATGTTCCAATTAAGGAGGGATTGAAGCCGTGGTGATATAATGGACCACGTCTCCCACTCACCTTAAAGTCTTACAAAAGTGCGTCGAAAATAGGCAATAAATAATGGGATTGGCTGCTGAATTCAATGTAGCCAGGCTTTGAAAAAGCGTGGCTATAGCTTTCTCGACTTTACTGCTGACGGACACGTGACCGTACACTTGTAGCATATTGAAAACGATATATGGACTCCAGCAGAAGATGAACACTGAAACTCTTCGTTTAACTATTAAAATGCAAACATTGACTAACCGCTGATAATGACGAAAGTGATTTTGATCGTTTTCACTTTAGCCCTAGGGATAAGGCCGCGTGAGCTCATCCTTCTAGTGTCAGATCCCGTTCTAATTTTGGCGAAATTTTTGGAATTCTTGGACCAGATTGTCGCAATGATTATAGTGTAGCAAGTGGCTATGATCAAAGCTGGTATGATGAAGACTGTAACCGAAACGAGGGTCACATAAACCTGCCACTGCCATTGCCGATCGAAATCTATCCAACACTGTAAAGTATTATTAATGCTTTTCTCTTCGTAAAAGATGAGTAAAGGTGTCGAAAATAGAAGACTGAAGAGCCAGGCCGCTATAATTAGGAATTTCGCACGTTTCCCTGAAAAAATATTTAACATTATATTCGGATTTATGGCCGCCCTGGAAATAAACAGCAAAAATAAGGAAAACAAACAGTTCGCATACATACAACTGCCTGAAAAGTTCATCGGATGCCGGATGGCATCGTATCGGTCAATACTTAGGGCTACTAGGACGTACGTGGAAGCATAGGTGACTGTTGCCTGGAAATTGCACTTAAGTTGAAGATGTAGTGTATAGAGGGCCGTCAAACGGCATCCATCGCGGTACCGTCAGACACGTCATAATATAAGATTATAAAAATATATGTTTAATGTATACCGAGTAGACAGCGGGCCAGCGACAAATGGTATTACAGTTTATGTTAATCTAAGGTCCATTATATAATTTGCTCCCGTCTGTCTGTCAATTTTCCGTGTAAATAAGACGGCACATGTTACAAAAAAACACTTGACAGACGTCCAGACCGCTTCGTTTTCGGTCAGGGTGGTTGTGCGAAAATGAAGCCGTACGAAGTCATTTTCTGAACACGAAAGTACCAACGACAGACGTGACTGATTTTTTGCTTTACAATAAGAAGCTTATTTAAAATTTGTTAAGTGGACATTTTTTAATAAAAAAAGCTGAAACCCTAAGATTTTTTTCTGCAATACTTAAATTTTGGAGCCTCGAAAGACATATCAAATTCCTCCTTACTCCCGGATTGGGATCGCTCCCAAAATATGTACAAAAATTTGGTTTTTGGCCAATAACTCGCTTTCTCTTCGTCATTTTTAAATTCGTTACATTTTTCACCTAAGACCAATAGTTTTCGGCACAGCACTCGTTCAAATTAGAGCAACTCTCGCAAAGTGCAGTAACTTTGAGAGTAGAGTTACTCTTAATCAATGCTTTGATCGACTGCCGTGGTTACAAAATCTAACAATCAGAATAAAAATTAATACCTCACATACATGAAAGAAGCGAGAAAGAAGATAGAAGAGAGAATAGCAGAAGAGAAAGGGGAATTCAATGCGAGACTGGGGGAGAAGAGGGAGCAAGAACCTGGACAGAACACAAAGGAAAAGCAAGGAGAGGAACAAAAGACAAAGTAGAGAATAAAGAGGGAAGAATCCTAGAGGAATTGGTAGAAGAAAAGGGGTGGGATATATTGAATGGAAACATAGAAGGAGATGGAAGGGGCGAGTTTACGTATGTGGGAGCAAATGGAGAATCGGTAGTAGATTACGCTATGGTAAATGACGAGGCCTGGGAAGAAATAGAGAGGTTCAGAATAGGGGAAAGGGTAGAATGAGACCACATGCCACTAGAGGGGGAAGTAAAAAGAGAGGAAATAAGAGGGACACAACAAAGAAAGTAATAAGAAAATATACGTGGGATGAAGAGACAATCAAGGAATACAGGCAAGAATTGAAAAAAGCGAAATTTGACCCAAAAGATAAAAGAAAAAGAAAAAATTAAAGAGCTAGAGATAATTATATCGAATGCCGTTAGAAGAAAGGAAATAATAATTTGGGGAGAGAATCGATATAAGGGGGGGGATGGTTCGACAAAGAATGCAAAGAAGCAAAACGGAAGACGAGAAGAGAATTACGAAAATGGAAAAAGGGAAAACGAAAAGGGAAGAATACATAAAGGCCAAAGCAAAATACAAGAAAAAATTCAAGGAAAGGAAGAGACAAAAGAAGGAAGAAGCGAGGGAAGAAGAGGAACAAAAGATAAGAAGTATAACGACCGAAAAAGAAGCATGGAAATACATAAATCAAGAGAGGAAAAACAGGAGAGAAGGTGGAGAGGGAAAGATCGAGATGGCGGAATGGCGGAAGGGAGAAGGCACTTTGTAGAGTTACTAGAACAAGGAGAAGAAAAAAGGACGAGTGAAAGAAGGGACAGTTGGGAGGAGAGGGAAATGGAAAGTACATAAATACATACATCCTAAGTCACTTAGCGAAAAAAGAAATACAAAAGAAAAAGGGGAAAATGTACGCGTTGTTTGTGGACCTTAAAGCAGCGTTTGATAATGTGGATAGACGGAAACTATGGGAGCACATGAGCAAAATAGGACTGAATGGGAACCTGGTAAGAAGAATAAAAGAAATATGTAACGAAACAAAGAATTTAGTCAGAGTGAATGGACAAGAGAGCGAGTGTTTTTGGACAAGAAAAGGAGTAAGACAGGGATGCTCACTCAGCCCAAAGGTGGGCAAAGAGAAAGTGTGGTGTTTTGCAGAGAGATATAGGAAGAGAAAAAGGTTGGAAGTACATGTGGAAAAACGAAGATGATGGTTTTTGGGAAAGGGAGAGGAAGGGCAAAAGAAAGTGAGTGGAAGTGGAATGAAAGGAAAATAGAGCAAGAAAGGGAATTCAAATATTTGGGGTACTTATATTTAATGAGAGGGATACGTACAGAGTGCATGTAAGAAACTTGCTTAAAGCGGAAATCTGGGGTTGAGAAGAACAAGAGGGAGGTGGAGAGAGTGCAGGATAAGTATATAAAATGGGTGCTGGAAGTAGATAGGGAGACACCCGGATACATAATAAGGGAAGAGCCGAAAAGGAGTAAGTTAAGAGTGGAGACAGGGAAAAGGACGGTGAGATATGAGGACAGATTGGGAGAAACAGGAGAGTGCAAGATATTACAGAAGTGCTGGAAAGAGAAAAAGAGAGGAAAGAAAAGGGGAAGGAAAGACAAATATATTACGAGAGGAACAGATACGCAAGGAAAGATATAGAAAGATGCAGGGAACAGGGGAGATGGATGAATGGAACAATCTATGAAAAAGATAGAGACATAGATGTACAGGAAAGAAGAACAGAAATTAGAGAATCAAGATCTAACGCAAAATATGAGAATATAATAAGTGAAGGATTACTAAGTTACTTGGAGAGGGAGAGTGTGAAAGAAAAAAGAATGATAGCGAGATTCATATGCGGGAATGAGGAGATGCAAAACAAGTTCTGGCTGAAGGAGGAAGAGAGAAAGTGCAGAGTATGTGGAGAGGAGAGGAGAGAACGACAGTAGAATACCTTTTGAAAGAGTGTGAGGGAATAAGAGAGGAGGAAAGGGAGAGAAAGAGTATTCTGAACGAATGGGGAGAGGGAATAAAATGGATGAAGGGGCAACCGAGAGAGAAAGAAGTAGCCGAAGAAGAAGGAACAAAAAAAACTAGACCAAAATATGTAAATATGTAAATATTAAGTTAGTATTTAAAAGGACAGGGCTCATTACAAACCGAAAGGTAGTAATAAAGTTTTCTAATCTAAAACATAAGAGGTACGAATGAAGAACTGTATAATTTAACAATTAATTTTTATTCTATATATTTAAGTATAGTTCTTTTATTCTATATTATAAGGTACATTTGTCAAGGAATTCAAAAATACCGTAGAAAACAGGAGATTTCCCTCAGAAATTTAAAGTTGAGGCGGGTGGTAATTTAAGGGCTGCATTGTAAAATTTCACAAAGCATTGATTTAAATGCCCTCCTTGACATAATAATTGACCTGCCGGAGCGAATTTTCATATTTAATTTCGTTTCCGAGATATTCGTGGTGGAGGATTTGTATCATGCTCTAAAATAATCGTCTGCCTCTGCAAAATCAGCGCGCACGACGTCTGTCTTGGGGATTATCTGAGTCACTAGAACCAACTTGAAGATTAGCCCGAGGGACAGACGGGGGCAAATGGTATTATAGTAGCTTCACTTTTTTTACATTTTGAAACGCTGGCAATTGATAAATTCAAATTATTCTTTAACGCGGCGCTGAGCACGACGTCTCGGATGTTTTCTTGGATTTTATGCCCTAATTGGTAAACATAGGGGCAAATGATACAATGGACCTTCATTTTTTAACAATTTTGAATGGCTGTCAGTTGAAAACGCAGCCATGAAGGGTTGCAAGACGCGCTGATTATGATTCCTCACGATAATGTTATCAAAATTAGTAACGTCTTCCAGAGGAGCAAATCATATAATAAAATGTGTCGTTAGCCCACTGACTGTTGGATTTCGCTACTGAGTTCGAACCTCAGTTGGGATTATTTTTTAAATTCGCTTTTTTTTTCAACTTTCATCCGGGTCTGTCAGGTAACGTTTATTTTTCAAGTTGACGGCACCGCGTTCGATGCCGCTTAACGTCAAATGGAATCAAGTGATAAAAGAACTACCTACCTCCAAAAAACGCAGTAATTTGCATGCAACGTTTCCTGCATACCAGACGACGGTTATCTTCCACACTATATCGACTGGAATACATATTAAACCTACACTGAGATCTACGGCACAGATGGCGATAAGTCGTTAAGTTTTTTTCCGAATCAAACCTGTGATGGCGAGATGTGTGATAAAGTAGTTCATACGACTCTTGCGGGATCGCCCGTATAGGATGCTGTACAAAACTCCACCATTTCCTAACAGCGTCACCGCAAATAGGGTCCCTAGGACGGTGAATTGCAAAGGCTGGAACAGTAAAGAAGATTGATGGTTGTTTCGAAGTTAATTCGATGGAGGTGCAACTTTGATAAACTCATTCGTCAGCACTTCTCTTCTAATCTATCCGTAGGAGCTTGAAGTGGACTTGTCCGTATATTGAATTCAATAAACAAAATCCAGAATTGCAGTTAGCTAAATATTTATTTCATAGAAACTATTTTACATATTCAACAAACATTCTAAATTTAAAATCAAAAAAATATTTTATATACTTAGTTAATAAAATCGAGGAATGCAAATTTTCCGGCGAGAAAACAACTTCACATGCAAAATATGAAAATAATGTGAATTGAAAAATTGTATAGAATTCTGCCTGAATAAAGTAAGAAGATTATTATTGCAGCTGATGGAGTTCTCTTCGCTCTCACAATAAGACTTCTTGACAATATAGATTTAATTTAGTTTGACCTTAAGTACTGTTGTTAGATTTATGTCACTCATTCTCAGTCTCTGCTAGGTGGTGTTTAATAAAGGACACATTTAAATCCTCATCTGTCAGGTCGTTTTTGAGAGAAAGGCGATCGTTAGTCTAAGAGTTGCCAATATAGTGCTTTAAACTCACCAAATTTAGCAGGTGAATAAATGAATGTTTATTGCCTATAAATATTGATTACATTTTAGCAAGAGTTTGGTTTACAATTAATATACAGGGTGTCTTACGAATGTGGGACAGTATTGATATCTCTGGACTTAAGCAAAGTACAGTTATAAGATTTGGCAGTTACAGAAACTAACACATCCAGAATCTATTAAGATTATTGGCAACTATTATGGGGCACTTCCGGTTATACCGTTTTTTTCATTGCAGATTTGGATAGAGGAAGAAAAACTAAGCCTAAAATACCTAACATGTAACTCGCTTACCTCAGCCGCCTAGATTGTATTAACATTTAAAAAAAATGCGCAAAACAGTGCTGTGGAGAAGTGGCTATAACTTTTAAGCCACGGGCGATAATTATAAAAATGACACCATTGTAAAGTAGAAATACTGTTCTACATTATGCTTGCCAAAAAGTCATATGAAAGCTGATTCAAAGTCGATTTAAAGAAATTGAAATGATGTAAATTTAAAACCCGAATAACATTTTTTTCTTATGGAAAAAAGAGCGATTTTATTCGACTCTTTTTTTTGCGCTTTATGGGTAGGAGATAGGATAGGATGTCACCCACTTTTGAAATTTTCACAGTTAGGGAGTGCCATATGTCCAATTTGCCTCGTGAAGTCTGAATCACATCAATGCGAACGTGTTCGATTTTTAAGAAAAAGTGTGTTTTCGTTGTTCGAGTATGTAATTTTTTGTCATTAGTCCAGTCAAGTTAGGTTTTTTAGAAGAAATAATTTATATATTTTTGAAATTTTGGTTACGGACTCATGATGGCACCTGAAATGAAATGCCGAAAAGTTCCCACCCCCCAAGTGTGTGCTTCATCCCTTATTTGGCGAAAACCACCCCTAAACGTGACATGGCGCTAGTTTTTAGCATTTTTCGGCGAAACTATCCATCTGACAAAAAATGTATTCTAATCAAAAACATTCCTTATAAAATTCTGTATTAAAAAGTCCTTTTGATTATTTTGCTTATCCTCACCTAATTCTCGCAAACGACGTCCGAAGTTGAGGGTTGTTTTTCGCTCGCACCGAAAATCAATCTAGCGGTACCCTCAACTGCGGACGTCGTTTGCAATAATTAGGTGGGGATAAGCAAAATGATGAAAAGGACTTTTTAATGCAGAATTTTATGAGGATTATTCCCGATTAGAGTAATTTTTTGTACGTTTAATAGTTTAGCCGAAAAATGACAAAAACTAGCGCCATGTCCGCACGTCTGGGAGTAGGTTTTTGCCAAAAGAGGGATGAACCTTACACTTGGGAGGTGTTAAGTTTACGGCGCTTCATTTCAGGGGCCATCAGCAGTCCGTAGCAAAAATTTCATAAATATATTAATATGTTCTACTAAAAAATCTATTTTGACTGTTTTACAACTTCGGACGTCGTTTGCGAGAATTAGGTGGGGATAAGCAAAATAATCAAAAGGACTTTTTTAATGCAGAATTTCATAAGGAATGTTTTTGATTAGAATAAATTTTTTGTCAGATGGATAGTTTCTCCGAAAAATGCTAAAAACTAACGTCATGTCACGTTTAGGGGTGGTTTTCGCCAAATAAGGGATGAAGCGCACACTTAGGGGGTGGGAACTTTTCGGCATTTCATTTCAGGTGCCATAAGGAGTCCGTAGCCAAAATTTCAAAAATATATAAATTATTTCTTCTATTCGCCTTTTTTAGATCTAATATGACTGGACTATATGTGTAAGGATATTGACTTTTGTCCAGTCGAAGTTTTGTTCTTGTCAATTATGTTACGTCATTGAGATACTATAGGAGGGGGTATTTGCAAAGAGATTGATGCAGGGGCCTAACCTATAAATTGATCAAAAAACATATGTTCACAATAAAAAATATATTTTTTTAAATTGCGAAAACTTTCAAAACCCCCAATTTTTTAATTGGCACAACTTCCAAACGACTAGTCGGTATAAAATTTGAAATAAGTGTTTATAACTGGAACTACAACGTGTGCTGTGCAGTCATCTTGAAGAATAATTCAATTTTTTTATTCTTAAGTTTACTTTATACTTATAACGTTTCTAATGTCTCAATAAATACAGTTTTGTGTTTATTTTATTTATTGGCAATTCTCATTGGTGCATAGAATCAGTTTTTTATGCTGTCCGATTGTGCCCCGCCCCTGTCCGAATGTACCCCGCCAAGGGCACTTTTCAATTTTTTTTGAGGTGCGAAAACTGGTATTAAAGCTTCAATTTATAAAACTTTAGAAATTGATATAAAATGCTATTGAAATGGCCTAAGTACTGCCACAAATAAAATTAAGGAAATCTACAAAATATCAGTAATTGAAGGGAAAATAAATGAACCGTCCGAATGTGCCCCTCTCCCCTACCGCTGAGTACAGGATACAATTCTGCAACTATCCATGTAGAAAAACTTGCAGGGTGCCATTTTTTAAGAAAAAAAAAAGCAGCAGAGAAGCGGCTGGAACCTCCCCATCGCGTGGATCTTTGTATTCTGTGTAGACAGTAGTCAATTCAACAGAATTTCTTTAATCCTTGACTAATTTCGCAATTTTCTGACAAATACCGACATCACCTCGGACAGCACCCATCACATTTGACAATATGTTCCTTTTAAGGTTAATCTTTTGCCACCTTTTTGACAATAACTGCCACTTTGTCATCCACTGTCAGCCCGCTCCCTTTTATTGAGAATAAATTTTTTCTCTATTAACCTCCCCAATCCACTTCACCACTTATAAAAAAAGGGAGGTTACTGCAATCACTAAAATTTTCGAATTTGAGATAGCACCAGATCTTCACGTTTCGAGGTCTCAGGAACCCAAAAAAGTGGTTTTAAAAATGTGTCTGTGTGTATGTGCGTACGTACGTACGTGCGTACGTTTGTAAACACGCCACAGCCAAAACTACTAGACCGATTTGGTTTAAATTTGGTACGTGTGCATGTGATAACCCAACTTAGATCTGAAAAGCTTTTGGAGCTGATCGTGCAACTAGAAATGCCATTTTGGCACATCCATTTTTTAATTTTAAATGCAAACCCCCATTTTTCACGTCACGATAGGAAAGGCCTTCAAATTCTGCTTCTAAAAATGCATTCATTCTTAGTGCCCTTTTGACCAAAAATAAAAAAAAAATTGATTTTTATCGGACTTTAAAATCTCGGTACAGCCCAAGCCCCTGAACCGATTTGGCTGAAATTTTGCACATGGGGATTGTATTACACGTCGAAGAGGTGAACAAATATTGGATTCAATCGGCCCACGGAAAGTGCCGTTTTGGCACACCAATTTCTAACTATAAAATTATTCACTCATGTAACCATCCAAAACAAGTTTTTGAAAGATTTATTGTCACCATCAGAAAGGTCTTCAAATTCTGGTTTTAAATAAGGCAAAATTCGTTCGCATTTAGTGCTCTTTGGGTCAAAAAATCGAAATTTTTTAATAACACTAAAAATACATTATAGCCCAAATTAGTGAATCGATTTGGCTGAAATTTGGTAAATGGAGATTGGGTGACCCGTTGAAAACCTGAAAGGCTTTTGGAAGCAATTGGTGCACGGGAAGTGCCATTTAAGCATATCAACTTTAAATTTTAAATACAAGGCCTCCTTTTTTATGTCGCCATTAGAAAGACGATCAAATTCTTGTTCTAAAAATGTATTCACAGTTTCTGCCATTTCAGTGGAAAATAGAGAAAAAAATATTTTTCATTAAAAGGGAGCGGGCTGACAGTGGATGACATAAAGTATCAGTTATTAATTGTCAAAAGGGTGGCAAACTATTAACCTTAAAAGGAACATATTGTCAAATGTGATGGGTGATGTCGGTATTTGTCAGAAAATTGCGAAATTAGTCACAGTCGATAAGCATAAAAAAATTCTGTTGAATTGACTACTATCTACACAGAATACAAAGATCCACGCGATGGGGAGGTTCCAGCCGCTTCTCTGCTGCCTTTTTTTTCTACTGAAATGGCCGAAACTGTGAACACATTTTTAGAACCAGAATTTGATCGCCTTTCTAATTGCGACATAAAAAATGAGGTCTTGTATTTAAAATTTTAAGTTGATATGCTTAAATGGGACTTCCCGTGGGCCAATTGCTTTCAAAAGCCTTTCAGGTCTTCAACGGGTCACCCGATCTCCATGTACCAAATTTCAGCCAAATCGATTCAGTAATTTGGGCTATAATGTATTTTTACTGTTATTATAAAATTTCGCTTTTTTGAACCAAACAGCGCTAAATGCGAATTAATTTTGCCCTATTTAAAACCAGAATTTGAAGACCTTTCTGATAGTGACAATAAATCTTTCAAAAACTTGTTTTTAATGGTCAAATGAAAAAATAATTTTAAATTTGGAAATTGGTGTGCCAAAACGGCACTTTCCGTGAGTCGATTGAATTCAAAATTTGTTCAGCTCTTCGACGTGTAATACAATCCCCATGTGCAAAATTTCAGCCAAATCGGTTCAGGGGCTTGGGCTGTACCGCGATTTTAAAGTCCGATAAAAATCAATTTTTTTTTTATTTTTGGTCAAAAGGGCACTAAGAATGAATACACTTTTAGAAGCAGAATTTGAAGGTCTTCCTTATGGTGAAGTGAAAAATGGGGGTTTGCATTTAAAATTTAAAAGTTGATGTGCCAAAATGGCATTTCCGGTTGCACGATTGGCTCCAAAAGCTTTTCAGATCTAAGTTAGGTTACGAGATGCCTATGTTCCAAATTTCAGCCAAATCGGTCTAGTAGTTTTGCCTGTGGCGTGATTACAAACGTACGAACGTACGTACGTACATACACACAGACACATTTTAAAAACCCCTTTTTTGGGTTCCCGAGACCTCAAAACGTGAAGATCTGGTGCTATTTCAAATTCGAAAATTTTAGTGATTGCAGTAACCTCCCATTTTTTTTAAATTGTGATGGGGTTGGGGAGGTTAAAAATGTTATTCGGGTTTCAAATTTCCAGTATTGCAATTTCTATAAATTAACTTTCGATCAACTTTCTTAGCACTTTTTGGCATGTTTAACGTAGAACGGTCTTTCTACTTTACAACGGTGTGTCATTCTTTTATTTTTAGTGCCTGTGGTTCAAAAATTATAGACGTTTTTCACATTTTTTTTCTAAAATGCTAATAAAAATCAGGCGGCTGGTGTAAGCGAGTTACATGTATGTTTTAGGCTTAATTTTTCTTCCGCTATCCGAATCTACAATGAAAAATGGGGGTTGCTGTTTAAAATTTCAACTTTTTTTTACCCAAATTGCAGTAAATGCGAATGAATTTTGTCTTATTTAGAATAAGTATTTGAAGATCTTCCTGCTGCTGACAATACATTTTTAAAAAAGGTGTTTAGGATGGTAAAATGGAAGTATATTTAAAATTGAAAATTGATGTGCCAAGACGGCACTTTGCGTGGGTCGATTGCCTCCAAACATTTTTCAGCTCTTTGACGAATAATACAGTCTCCATGTACAAAATTTCATCCAAATCGGTCCATAGATTTCGGCTGTATCGTGTTTTTAAAGTACGTTAACAATCCCGAATATTTCAATTTTTATCAGAAAGGCACTAAGAGTGAATACCCACATTTTGAGAAGCAGAATTTGAAGGCCTTTCTCATTGTGACGTGAAAAATGGGGGTTTGCATTTAAAATTTAAAAGTTGATGTGCCAAAATATCATTTCCGGTTGCCCGGTTGGCTCTAAAAGCTTTTCAGATCTAGGTTAGGTTACGAGATGCCTATCCAACTATAAAATTTCGCTGTCCGACATCGCATTTGCGCATTACTCTCAAGTTCACGTCACTCTATTCAAGGTCTGTCTCAAATTATTATACCTAGATGACCCAGTATACATTCCGTTGAATGCAGAGCCATCAAACTTTGACGGTGGAGGCACGGAATAAACAATCAGGATATAAGTATATTTTTAGTGTCGTAGCAGAATGCGCTGTACAACACTCACACAGGTGTATACCCCGAAAATCTCGGCGGGGATTGGTTTTGGGCCATATCGAACAGTAGTAGTCGAAGTTACGGATGAAAAACCGAAAGAAATTGTAATTTTCGACGTTTGATCGCCTACGCTGCCTCAACGCTTGAAGATAGATCAAAAGTTTGAAAGGAGGAATTGTCGGCAATGAAAAGATCTACAAAAAAGTCCGCGACGGCCTATAGCTATCTACGATGGATAGCACACCGTGATCGTTTTTGTGTTTTAATTTTTGACGAAAATGGCCTCGGTCGCTTATTGTCAACTATCCGTAACAGATATTTATATGCTGTCGCGGACTTTTTTGCGGGTCTATTCCTTGTCGACATTTCTTCCTTATACGATTTTAATCCATCTTCAAGCGTTTAGGTAGCGTTCGCAGTAGAACCACGAGAAGCCGCGTTTTTTTTCCGGGAGCGAAAAATTATTAATTTTAATAACTCGAGTACGAATAGAGGTATCTTACTGAAACTTGGTTTAATTTTGGAGGATGAAATTTAGGTGTTGAAAATCACAAAAATACGAAAACCACTCAAATATGTTGCACGTGGAGGTCTAGAACCCGACACACAGTTAGAAATAAACTCACCCCTGTAAATTAGTCGTGAAGTAATGAGGGGGTGAAAAGATTAATCTCCAAATTACCGCAATTTTTCAATTAATTGGATTAGGGCGGTGAAATTGAAACCACATCTTTCTTTAGAGCATGTGAAGATGAAGGTAAAATAAGGGGTTGGATTTTAGGGGTTGAAATGTTCATGAAGCTTTGTAACTTTACACAGAGAAAAATATCTGATGTGAAACTGTGAAATCTTACACACTGTACCGCTGAGAAAAGAAGAGTGAATTTTAGAATAAATTCATCTAAGGGGATGAAAGTTAAAGGTGGAAACTGGAATTTTCACAGAATAATGTAGATTTGAAATTAATACAATTCGAAAGCTTTCTACTGATGGTGCAAAAAAGGTCTTATTCATAATTCGTGAAAAACCGCCCATTAAGGCGCTACAACCCCTAACATGCCGAAACACAAAAACAGCGACACTGTAGGCGAATGGGCAAATTTTCATTCGTTTAGAGCCACATAAAAATATGACCGCCTGGGAAAATTTCTATGTTTTTGTATACAATGTTGTAAGAACACTTTATTATACCTATACAGTAAAAATCAAATTTTGGAATCGTCTAGATCTGATTTTTCCTGGGCCACTATCGCGTATAGGGTCCTTTACATAATTGGGTTATTTTGGAGTTATTTTCTGTAATTTTTTACTTAACATCGGTTTATTCTCATACCCTTTGACTTTTCATCCCCCTTTGCGATTTTTCAACCTCATAAGTGCTAATTTTGCAATCGCGTAATTTCGTTTTTCGTTGGTAATAAATTGCACTCATTTGGGATTCAGTTTACCTTTTACAATTTTCCAGTTTCCTTCGCAATAGGTAGGTGTTTCAACACCCACAAAAGCTTTAATATAATTGGATGATTTTCAACAAGAAATTTTTAACATTTCGCCTTTTTGACACATCTGTGCGTCTGCGGAGGCACTACTACTATAGGTGCAGATTGATAAAATCTGCACCCGATTTCACCAGTAAGACCAGCCGTCCCTGCATATACATTAACATGATAAACATCTACAGGGATACACATCGCATTGATGTACATCTTCCGGTGGCTTTTTGAAATGTCAATTAAATCTAAATTAAAAGACTTTAAGAAGGTTATCTCTTCGGTATGTTAGAAGAACTTGGAGAAGAGAAAAGGAATTGTGGAAAGATATAATACATTATTCGAAATAGTATAGGTAATTTTATATTTTCAGGAAAAGGAATAGTCCAGTCAAATTAGACCTCCAGGGGACCGGAGGTTACAATAAATGTTGGAAAGCGGGAGATGATCTTAAACCCTTTAGTAGGCATCTAATAGAAGTATCCTGGTTTTGCACCTTCCCAGGATGTGTGCGTATGATAGGGTGTCCAAAAAACCCCGAAATTTTCGGACTTTTTTCAGTTTTTCGCTTATAATTTCTAAACAGTGCTTCCTAGCGGAAAGTTCGCTATTTTCGAAATTAAAGCGCACCCCCAAACGTTAAGTTCGACCATGTGGTAGGGTCGCAAACCATGGTCAAAAACGACAATTTTGTGAAAAATTGACAAGTAGTGACTTTTCGTCGTCTGTAACGTCCAAACGGCTACTCTAATTTAAAAAACTTATAGCTTGAAAGTTGTAGACCATCAATCGCTGATTTCAAAAAGCATCACAAATTGAAATTTTGGTTAAAAGTATTCAAAAAATAATTCATCTATAAATGTAGTTAAGAAATGAGACAATGAATAGAAGATCAATTTCTTCTTAATCTTTTGGAGGTGGAGGGGCCAGGGTCGTTCGCAGGCTCGATGAATAGTGTGTCGCCTTCAAATAGTTGAGGCTTTAGATCTAGAAAATCAAAATAGAGCAATCCATAAACAGTCATAAGTCAGTACCTAAGCCTCAACTATTTGAAGGCGACACACTATTCATCGAGCCTGCGAACGACCCTGGCCCCTCCACGTCCAAAAGATTTCGAAGAAATAGATTTTTTAATAATAAATAATACATAATAAATTGTTTTTTGAATACGTTTAACCAAAATTTAAATTTGTGATGCTTTTTGAAATCATGGTCGAAATTAACGTTTGGGGGGCTCATTCGACGCAGAATTTAGTGCGCTTTAATTTCGAAAATAGCGAACTCTCCGCTAGGAAGCACTGTTTAGAAATTATAAGCGAAAAACTGAAAAAAGTCCGAAAATTTCGGGGTTTTTTGGACACCCTATCATACGCACACATCATGGGAAGGTGCAAAACTAGGATACTTCTATTAGATGCCTACTAAAGGGTTTAAGATCATCTCCCGCTTTCCAACATTTATTGTAACCTCCGGTCCCTATTTGACTGGTCTAGAAATGAATATGTCATTTAATTTTATTTATTATCATTAGCAATATCATTTAATTTTTGTTCATTGAAAAATAAATGTAAAAGTTACGATTGCGCATGCATTTATTATTTTGGTCATTAAATGAGGAATTCACGAATTCATCTAGAAATCGATTTTGAGTTTATTATTGACTCTAACGTAGGTACGTAGGTATGTAATTTGATGTTCCTCGGACAGGCCAACCTTATTTTGAACTTCTACGGAGCAGTTATTGGAATCGATCGAAGAATTGAAAAAAATTGAATCGCCAAAAACATCGAATCTTTACGTTTTAGGGTACCTACTGCGAAGCGAGTTAATAAAATCGATCGAAAAATCGAATCGCCAAAAACATCAAATCTTTACGTTTCAGGGTCCTGGGAATCCGAAAAAGTGGTTTTTGAAAAAATGTCTGTGTCTGTGTGTCTGGATCACGCTGCAGCTCAAACTACTGATCGCATCGAGATGAAATTTGACACACATTAGATTTTGGGCTACTTCGGTTCACGGAAAGTGTCATTTTGGTGAAAATTGACCAATAGAGATTTGTTATAAAATCTTCACTGTCACCTGTAATTTTGAAAATTTTACATTTATAATATAGAATTGACAACTACGAGTACATTTAAAAAGATTTTATAATGTTAAAGATTACTTCATTAGGCGCGCGGAGCGCGCTTCATGTTCTAGTGTTCCAAATTTCAGCCAAATCGGTCTAGCAATTTTGGCTGTGGCTTGTTTATTGGGTTCTTGAGACCTCAAAACGTGAAGATCTGGTGTTATCTCAAATTCGAAAATTCTACTGATTGCAGTAACCTCCCTTTGTTTAAGTGGTGAAGGGGAGTGGGGAGGTTAATTAAGTGAATTTTTCTACTTGCTATACCTATATTTTACTCCATCAACCTTAAAGCGTTTTCTGTGTTTTTTCAAAATTTTACGATCTTTTGCCGAAAGGACCCTAAGTTTGAAGGCACTTTTGGAAACTACTTTTTCGTGATCCTGGGACTTCGAAACAGGTTACAGGCCGAGGCACAGATAAGTACGTAGGTAGTTTAAAACCTGGGAAAAATATCGTGAGTTTTGAAATTCGCAATTTATTATTCTTGATTTCAAAACTCCTGTATTTATTTTTTCGAAGTAGGTAACCTCTTATTCCTCGTTTATTAGGATAATTATTATAAGTTACTAAATCATTGAGAATATTCAAATAGCTTCCGAGAAGGCAACTAATAAAAAATAAATAATGTTCAGTCTGTGTATAAACGATACCGGCTGCAGCGAACAGAGACAGACTGTGAGATATAACAAATTTGATTTGTGGCGATTTCGTGCGAGTTTTTTTCAAAATTTCATGAATAATTAGGTATTACATATAAATACATCGTTTTTTTTAACCTCCCCACTCCACTTTGTTAATTTTTCAGGATTTCATGAACTATAGATGCAAACATACAATGCGTCCGTAGTTTAGGAATAAAAATCGCTTAAAATTGAGGCAAAACTGGCTATGTAACATCACTTCAAACGATCTACTAGATTTCGTTACTGTTATTAATTATTATTGTTTTATTTCCCGATTATATAGATTTCTTATTATTACCTCGGTAAATCTTTCACAACTTGCTTGCTACTACTGCCTACCCTTTATGTTTCATTTCATGGCTTTAGCGTTTTTTATGACCCTACGCCTTCGGCAATTTCTGGCGGGGTGCACGAAAATGGAAATAGATTTTCATCATTTTCAATTACAATGGATATTGGGTGCAGATTTTATAATGTAGCGCTACTGGTAGCAACAGTTTTGGTGGATGCGCCTAAAATGGCCAATATGTATACACGGTAACAAAGCTTTTGCTTATACCTCTATCCTTTTCTTGTGCAAGAAAAACTATATTTGTACCCTTTTTTAATGCAAGTATATTACCCAATTAGACAAGGCTAAAATTTCAAAAAACGCTCTCTTTATTATGCTAGAAGCAAATCGGATAACATTTTGACGACAAGTGTTTCTAGACTAATTGGACCCTGCTGAATCCGAAAATCACTGTCGGCAATTCGAAATCTTAATCGGAAGTCCGTAATTCTAGATGGCGCTCAAGGCCGATCGTTATATCCAAAATAGCATGAAAATTATACAGTTTTCGACCAAAGACGTGGTATACAAACTTAAAGATAGCTTTATTCTCTACAAGAAAGGCCCTAATGATTTTTTTCGTACAGACGACGGTTTACCCCTAGCGCTGGCAAGAAATTTGTGCTCGCCGCGCGGCTTACGCGCTCCACAATTATCTAATCAAAAAACTTGTTTCTTAAATTTTAGGGAGTTTTTCAATATATTTCACCAATATCCACCTAAATACATGGAATTAGTAAGATATTCTCTATTTATTTCCCATTTTTCAATGTGCAAACGCCGTTTTCTGTCTTTCACTGTTGGTTTCTTTTGAGGTGCGCTACAACAAAGAGCAGATCGGATAACATTTTGACAACAAGCATTATTTGAATAATTGAACCCTGCTGAATCCTTAAGTCACTGTTTAAATTTCAAAATCTTGAGAGGATGTACGCTAGTCAAGGTGGCTTTCAAGCTCAGTTATAGTTTCTATTTTACTTTCAGGCCTCTGTAGCAAGAACCGTCCATACGATTGCTTTGTGTCAATGATAACTTTTGATTAGGAAGCCGAGATCTACAACATATCAAAATTTCAGCCAAATCGGCTTCAGCTATTTTCCCATTAGTGAGGTATTTTGGATGGTGCCATCTTGAATAAAACATTTCCGGTCAAGATTTCGAAATCAAAACAGTGATTTTCGGACTCAGCAGGGTTCAATTAATCAAAAAATACTTGTTGTCAAAATGTTATCCGATGCGCCCCTTGCAAAAAACGCACCTCAAAAGCAGCCTAGAGTCAAAATTGAAAACGGCGTTTGGACATTGAAAAAAGGGAAGTAAATTGTGAATATCTTACTAATCCCATGTATTTAGGTGGATATTGGTGAAATATATTGGAAAACTCCATAAAAATTAAGAAACAAGTGTTTTGATTAAATAATCGTTGAGCGCGTAAGCCGCACGGCGAGCGCAACTTTCTTGCCCGCGCTAGGGGTAAACCGTCGTCTGTACGAAAAAAATCATTAGAGCCTTTCTTGTAGAGAATAAAGCTATCTTTAATTTTGTATACCACGTCTTTGGTCGAAAACTGTGTAATTTTTCTGCTATTTTGGATATAACGATCTGCCTTGAGCGCCATCTAGAATTACGGACTTCCGGTTAAGAGTTCGAATTGCCGACAGTGATTTTCGGATTCAGCAGGGACCAATTAGTCTAGAAACACTTGTCGTCAAAATGTTATCCGATTTGCTTCTAACAAGTCGCGAAACTAAAAACTAGCCTGGTCTAAATGGTTGGTATGAATAAAGTGTTACAAGATGCTCATACTTGCATTAATAAAGGATGTAAATATAAATTTTTCATGCACGAGAAAAGGATTGAACTATAAGCAAGAGCTTTGTTACCGTTTATTCATACCAACGATTGGGTGGAATGAATAAAGTGTTACAAGCAGCTTAAACTCGCGTTAATAAAGGATAGAAATACAAGTTTTTCTTGTGTAAGATAGGGATATAACTATAAGCAAATGCTCCGTTACCGTCTATTAATAAACGGTAATCAAGCTTTTGCTTATAGTTTTATCCTTATCTTAAAAAAATGTATTTTTATCCTTTATCAATGCAAGTTTAAGCATCTTGTAACATTTTATTCAATCCACCCATGAATAAAGTGTTACAAGATGCTCATATTCCCATTAACAAAGGATGCAAATATGAGTTCTTCGTGTACGAGAAAAGGATAGAACTATAAGCAAAAGCTTTGTTACCGTTTATTCATACCAGCCATTGTGTCTTGACCTGACCTGTATTTACCTTATTTTGATAATCGCCTTTTTGTGCCCTGCTTGCTACATACCTGCATAAATGATTTATTGGGCCTACTGAATAAACGATAAATGAGCTTTTGCTTATAGTTCTATCCTTATCTTACGCAAAAGGAACTCGTATTTCTGTCGTTTATTAATGCAAGATTAAGCATTTTGTAACACTATTCATTAGGCCCATTGATCGAGGCCCAAGGGCTTTTAGGTTTTTATGTTGGAGCTTTAAAACCCACCTTAGGCCAAAATCGCTGTTTTTAGACCCGTAGAATGTTTGTACGTGTATATTATACATAAATAACTAGAAGTTATACAAAGCGAATTAAAACAAATCAACGAAAATTTATCCTTTATCCACGAAATAAACTGCTTAGGCCCATAAAAATTTTACCCGTCAGCTAACTCCTCTTTATTGTTCTCTTTATTGACGAACCAAATGTTGCGGTCCCTCTTACATGTCGTCCTCATAGAAAAACTCAAAATATGCACGCACGAGAAAAGCAAAACCATCAATCAAACATATTTTCCACGTTTCTTTTACTTTTTTATTGTGCATTTCATTTCCTATGAAGCCTTAACTTATCAATGTTTTCTCTTGAAGCGGAACTTTAACCCAGCATTCGATTTGTAAAAAAAGATCTAAAGCAGTTAAAAATAATCCCGAAAACTGTTTGGACAAGTCCACATATTAAATTCGGAATTAATAGACTAACAACGACGTTAATCGCGCATTAACAAAAAAAAACTTTTTATATAAATGTATATTGTAATTTATTGACTCCCAACAAAACATGTCGGGGGAGAATGGCGTAGTTCCGTTATTCTACAAGATCGCCCCCGTTTCGTATCAAATATTCTGATTTAGTGGGTCAATATCGGATTTCTAATTAAGTTTTCCGAATTAATTAGCATTATCCGCTAATTTATACCGGCTCATATCGCATAATGAGGAACGTCGTTGATTATTTGTCGCCAATTTAAATTTGGCAAAGATCAAAAACCTCCAGGCATTCAGTGTTATTTTAATAGCTTCGGTTGTCGTGTGCTTGATTTGGCGGCGGGATGTCTGAGACTTGCTTTCTATCAGTTTAATCCACTTCACGTGTGTATATTTTTCGCATTTTTTGAGGCGATAATTTTTTAAATTATGGCGGATGTGCTCATCGGTTGTTTAATAATAATTTACGCACACAGACGTAAATCATGGGTCTGTTTGTGAATAATAATGAGTTTATGACTGAAATTTTGTAATAAGCAAGGATGCTATAGTATTTAAATCTGCAATGAAATTCTATTCTTGGTGTCATTAATCCGCAAATTCTTAAAGAAGTCGAAAAAAAATAAGATAGGGATCAGTTTCTGATAAACTGTGTTTTAGATAGGGAGGTTATTGGAAGATATTGCTCCAAATGACTTTTTTAATGAAATCCCGTTATGTCTGGGCCCGTTGCCTAAATTTAACACAAGGATTATTATTTTTTATGCATGAATACTTTTTTAGAAACAAGATTTGAAAGCCTTTCAAGTGCTGATAAAAAGTGTCAGTTTATCATACTTCAGTCGGTTGGAGAATTATTTGCGACATATAATTTTACATTTACTTATAGGGTGAGTAAAACGTAATCAAGATTCAAGAGCCAGTTCTAAAAATTGTAAGAGTCAAAAAAGTTAATTAAAAGAGAAATAGTCAAATCAGCAAAAACGCCAGGCAATTAGGTCCGACCTGTATAAAAACAGATTCCGATTTTTGTATAATATCGTACGAAAAGTACCACCATAAATTGCCTGTTGTGCAAAAACTCTCGAAATCCTGCGATATATCGATTCGAAGATATTTAAAAAAATATATTTAAGAAAACGAAGATATTTGGCGGCTCACAGCATCAACAGGAATCACAAACAACTAATTTTGCACCAAACTTTATCATTTGAACAGTAGATTCTGTGGTATGAAAGACTGTGTTTCGCACTCACACTGTATATGTTCCGAATTTATCTCTTCATTATTGCTTGTCTTCGAAGCATTATCGGAGATTATTTGGTCTAGTAACTACTTGTGTTACAATAATAACTGTTTTAATCGTCCGGAAATATAAAGTGTGATCAAAAATTCTCGCGATCTAGTAGTCCTCTGCGAAGCGTCTGATGACTCGTCTGATCATAACGTCACTTCGATACCACAGTGCAATACTGTAACAACTCAAAAAATGCCAATAAGGTAACAACTCCAAACAAAAACGTTTTATTAAAAAAGGGAAAACATTTTCTTCAACACGTTTATAGTAAAAGCTCAAATGGTTACGTACCATTTCCTTTTAAATGTGATTTGGGATTAATATCTAAACAATAATTAGTCTTTTTATTTCGTTTAAATGTGATTATCTCAAAACTATCAATTAGGAGTTGTTACAGTGTTGCACTGTGGTATCGACTTGTCAGATTTGGTCTTAAGTGTGATATAATTTTAGCACTCTACGCCCTACGTTTCGCACAGCAAGGGCGATTAGATCGATTAGATGGAAATTGGCGGCAATTTAAATACTAAACACTTATCGGCCGTTTTATATTAGTCCATGGACAAAAAAGTCACGTTATCACATATTAATGACAAAAACTTGCCCATTTTGCACGGTCAGATGGTCGGTTAAAAAACTGTATGTACATATGTACACTGGCCCGCAAAAGTATTAAGCGGGCGCAGGTAGGTAAATGTTTCCCCGCGCCCACCTCTAAGTTTATCGATTGTTACGTACATTTGTGCGGTTGTACACGCTCTGCAAACCAAAATACTGCTCCAATTTGAATGGATGTGTAGACATTTCGTAACTGAACTTAGAGCAGAAAAGTTTTTGAAGCCAATTGTGGTAGGTACTCGAAATGTAATTTTGGCACATCAATAACTTTTTGAAATTATATGAAAGATCCGTGATGCAATGGGGAAGTTCCAGCCGCTTCTCTACTGCCTCTTTTATTATAGCAATAATTCAAACAACAAGGAAAATTAAATGTATTCTGAATGTATCAACTGTTCGTAGTTCATTTTCTCACAATGAAAAGAATATATTTGGAATTTCAGTGACCCTCATTTCCTTCCAGTAAATCCAGACGATCGCTGCATACATAATATAAAAATACTTACCCCTTATAAAACTCTGCACAAAAGAGGGCTTCTGCATATTTCTGCCCGAAAAGCCGTTTTCGAGCAACGGACGTCGAAAGTTGAAAAACGACAACGAACACAGTTTCAGTTTTTGTTCAAAAATTAGCTTTTCCTTGCTACGTTAACTTCTATGCTTGCAGAACAGTGTTATTATAATTGATCGAAAAACCGAACCGCCAAAAATACGAAACCTTTACGTTTTTGGGTCCTGGGAACCCAAAAAAGTGGTTTTTGAAAAATGTCTCGTGTGTCTGTCTGTTCGTCTGTGGATACGCTGCAGCCCAAACCACTGGACTGATGTGGCTGAAATTGGGAACGTGGAAATCGGGTGGTTTTCGGAAAAGCTGATTAGGTTTTGGGCCAAATCGGTCCACAGACAGCGTCTTTTTGGCACATCAACTATAAAATTTTAATTGAAGGTTCTCGTCGTGGTTTTTTCATCATGCCACGTTTTCGTTTTATTTGATTGGCCAAATTATGTGAGCCTTTGTAACATTTTATACGTTAGGAATTAGCTTCTTCCAGCCGCCTGAAGATGGTCTCACTTGTTATGTAGACAGAAACATGTAGCAAATTTTTCACATTTCTTTAATATAAGTTTTAAACACTCTTTGATTGGTATTTGACTACAAGAAACACAACCTGAAGAAATTTTATAAAATTTTAAATGCAAACCCCCATTTTTCACGTCACCATCGGAAAGCCTTTCAAATTCTGCTTCTAAAAATGTATTCAGACTTGGTACTCTTTGGGTAAAACAGGTGACGTGAAAAAACCTGCAGGGTGTTCAACCGAAAATGAAACAGGCCGGTTTTTCTGAAAAATGCTCGAACCGGTCGATTTTTGGGGACACATTAATCCGTGGTGGGCGCTATTACAGAACACACCCCCTAAACCCCATCAGCCCCTAATTTAGTTACGAATCCAATGATGTAAAACTGTTTGATATTCGTTCACATCCAGCACACTCTATGGTCGAATTAAAAATTACATTAGGGCCTTTTGTGATACATCACTTGAAAGGGCATGAAATTATTTGTAAACCGGTGCAAACATTTTGAAATCCATCAACTTCTTCAAAAGTTACACTACTGGTTGTGGGCATAAAAATAACTGTTGTTTTTGCTAAAAGCGGCCTGTTTCGTTTTCGTTTGACCACCCTGTATATATAACTATATTTCTATTATTGGATTTGGCTGTTGTTTTGCCTGGGCGAAAACCTTAGTGCCATTTTTTCGAAAATTGTTATTTTAGGGGCAAAAAGCTCTTCTTTGAATTATTGAATTTATTAATTTTGGTAAAGGATAGTCATTTTAGGGGCGAAAAGCCCCTTTTCAAATTTATTTTAAAGCCTCGCCACGGCAATGATACAATAAATTCCACGGCCGGCGCGGCCCGGCGGTCGACTTTGTTTTAAACATCAGTTTTTAACTTCTACGCTCGTTGTTATTCCATTCCTTCATTTACACCGTATTAAATTAATAAGGTCAGATTTTTATTATTGAATGCGATAGCTGTTATCTTTTAGGGTCGAAAACCTTCGTTCCATTTTTTCGAGAAATGTAATTTTTGCGATTTGAATTTAAACTACGAGCCTAGATTCACTAGTAGCTACCTGAACATTTAAAAATTTTGCGAAAAAGAAGAAATTTCTACATTCTCTGAGATTGTTAATTCTTTCTGTCGTGTCGCTAAATTAATGATCTTTCAGTTCCGACAAAACTCTGTCGGTCTCAAAAAGCAAAAACAACGCACAAAAAAAATTAATCAATTCTTGGGTTGTTCCCCTTTAATTCATCCATTTTTAACTTCTACGCTTCGCGGAGCAAGTTAATAAGGGACAAAAAGGCACCTTTTTGAATTTTTCTTTTCGAAAAATGTCATTTTAGGGGTGAAAAGCATTTGTATTTTAGATTTTAGTAAATCAGCCATCGACAACCGCGCGCACGCCCGACCTTGGTTAAATAAAGTTAAATGCTACATTTACAAATTCTGTGAAAAAGTGGAAGTTTCTACCGTCTCCGAGACTGCCAATTTTTTCATTTAATCCCAAAAATTGGCAGTTCTCGGAGACGGGAGAAACTTTTGCTCTTTCACAGAATTGAATATGTGCCGCAACTAATACCGCCCCTAAAATAAGAGACGTTTTTCCGAAAAATGACAATGAGACATTCGACCCTGAAAGACTATATTACAGGTTTTCTCATCTATTGATGGGATAGTCAATAAATAATAAAAGTATAAACAATAAATTGTTTAGTTAATTTATTGTTTGAAAACTATTCTTGTTGCGTGTTTTAACTAACGTTTTCTCTGTTGATCTGTAAAGTATATCTCATTCATTTAATATTTACTATAGTCACTTTAGCACCCGCTATGGAAGTAGCACGCAGTAGCAAAAAAATATGGCAACAACGACAAGTTGTCTGTCATGGATCTGTCATTAAAATCGTCAGTTCATTCCTTTACAATCCATCCATCATGTTTTCGGGCAAATTAACGAACCAAAGTTCTAAAAACGACAAAGAAGCGTACCTAATGCTGGTGTGTTCAGTGTTCGTTACAAAAATACTTAAATTCTCTTAATCATTTGAAATCAAATGCCAGGTCACCTTTGACATCTGTTGGTGCCAGAGGGTTGGGCTCTGATTCTTACGTTTTCTCACAAGAATCTTAATTAAATCAAAAACCCCAACAAACATTTGTCCCCATTGATGATAAATCGCTGCATTATGCGAATATTTTATTAGTGAAACGTTGCGATATTTGTGGATAATGTGCAATCGATAATTCCCATCTCAAATCCGGCATTTTGGATTCCCGCGGCCTATTGACTGAACTGTCACTTTTCTTGGGGTGCAAAAGGATTGAAACTGCAGTTTTTTCTAACTGCAGTACCCACCTGACAAATTTCTCTTGCAAAATTTGCTTGTTCAGCCAAAAAACACAAATCCTGACGGCCTGTCACTTCAATAGTAAGTAAATGAATAAGATATTGTCGCATCTGGCCCTTTGGGTCCAGAGCTGGTACCGGGTTGTATGGGGGGAAAATGGGAGAGGACTGAGAGGACATCCTCAAAAGAGGAGATAAAAATCAAAACGGTTTAATTAATTCAAGGGAGGAATGGCAAAAGTTCAAAAGGGACAAATTATTATGGACAAATTATTATGAACAAAAGGATTCATTTTCTATTGAAGTGACAGAACGTCAAAATTTGAATTTCAGGTTGGTATGAGGAAATTTTGCAAGGAATTTTACTAACAGGTGAGTTGGTAGAAGCGATTTGAATGCGATACGTCAGAAAACAAGACAAATGTCAAAATTTCGCAATTGCTTTGAATTGGCCCAAAATGGATTTGTGTGCGTGCAGTTTTGAGTAAAGTGCAAAGGAAAATATTCACGAAAAAGTCTCAGGTACGTTTATCTGACACTGCTGCTAACAATAAAAATAAATCCTAGAAGATTTGGGTTATGTAATGTTTTTGCTTTCCCGCTAAATTTCGATCAAATTGTCCAAAGTACAAGCCCTTACAAATTAGGGAGTTTTTCAAAAATGTTATTTTTTATTGCCAAAAGGGCACTGAACAATTATTTCAAAGGATTCACACTAGTTTTACGGGAGTCTTTTTTACAATATTCATACCACGACTTTTTTACATCAATTCAAAATCAAAAATGTGTTTCAACTTTCAACGCCTACGAGCAGCTTCAATATTATACCTATGTAAGGTGTGATCAAAAACTCTTCCGATCTACTAGCCCATGCCGTGTGGGACGTATGGCGCACTTTATCACACATTATTAAAACCGCCCTGTATGTTCCCAAAACTAGCAACATTCAAAATAATCAGTAAAGTCCTATTATACCTAGGTATTTTTCAAAGAGGTCAATGTGCTAAATTAAATCTTATCTTTACAATAACAATTATCTCACTTCCTGTCCCTCCTATGAATAAATCCAACAATAATGGCCTTGATTTAATTAGACTTGAAAAAGGATCGACTAAAACGGTCTTCAGTAAATCAGATCGAGCGTCTCATCAGCGCAAAGTGGCGGAGGCGTCCACCTCTTACTTGATCTCCACCAAATCCAATAATCTAATGCACATTACATTTGCATCACACTCCGATGCTAACTAAATAACTCGTTTCAAACAAACACCTCTTCTCAATTTAATTAAAGTAAAATAAATGCAATTTAACTGACCTTGAAGAAAAAAAAAGGGTCTTCATCAAGCTTCGTCTCGTTGCCCTGCAACACTTGTCCCGATTCCATTTGTTACATGATGGCCCGATTCTTTCGAAAACCCCTCGAGCACTAAGCGGAAGAGGAGATTTTTTTATTATTTTATACGGGACAAATGTGCGCGCGCTCCGCAAATTTCGGTGTTTAAATGCTGAATATTCAACATTTTCGCAAAACTGTGACAAAATCGTAATTCGTAGTCGACAGTTTTGTGGTGATAATTCAGTGATGTGACCGATTTTAGATAGTTTCGCGGAATGAAAGAGGTTTGAAGAAGTTGTGGATTACTTACGAGTAAATTTAGACGCGTTTATTTTATAAACAGATTGCACGTTTTCTAGTAAAGTACAAATAGATTCACTGTAAAGTTTTTTCAGGGTAGAATAAATTAGTTCTTTAAGGCGTTATTGAATGTGGTGTGCCTGAACAGCTTAAGATGTACTCGGCAAAGCATCGGAGCGCATCCACCATTATTTGATCATTCCTGAAACACGAGCTGAAACAGCTATTTCATTGAAAGAGTAACAGCTGTTCTAGACAAAAACTACCCTGTACAGGATGGTTCGTTTTTCACTGCTCACCATTGGCATCTCTCCTAAAGGGTGAAAGATACGGAGTCAGTTAAATTAGAGAAAGGTTGCGGTACCTAATCTGAAAAGAATTCCTCGATATCTCCATCCGTTCCTGAGTTATCCAGAAAAATCTGAAAGTGGGACCTTTATATTTTTGATAGCTGTCAATTAAATGGCGTTGGCGGAAATTTTCTAGAGCTTCTAGATTTTGAGCAACAGCAGTAAACTTTTCTTTTTCTTGTGGTCGCCATATTGGATTTTGACACTCTTAGATACACGAAAAAGTAGCTTTTCAGAAATGTAAACAACATGGAGTTTTTTGACGGAAGTTTGACGAAAATTTGAAAATTGATTTATAATAATAATAATAAAGCTTATAGTTTCTCAGGAAATACATCCTATAACAATGGGTTGAATTGTGTGAATTAATTAAATTAAATTAAGAGTAAAGGTTACATAACTGAATTAGCTCAAGTGTACCAAATAGAAAAAAAAATACAAAAAGAATTAAGGGGAAGTTAAAGTGATTTAAAAAAAACAAATACAAAAATAATGAAAAACTATTCGTTGAGCAGAAAAGAGCGAAGCCTCAAAACGGAGGAAATGTGGTGAACTATTGAAAGAGTAGATTCATTGGTAAGATTGTTAAGCGCATTGATCAATGTTTCTAAATTGGTGAAATTGTTGCCTGCTTTACGTCTCAGCGGTGCGTACATGGGGCAGTCAAAAAATAAATGATTTATTGTTTCTTGTGAGCGAAGATTGCATATAGTGCAGTCAGTCCCTAAGTCGATACGATAAATGCAATGGTTAGCAAATTGATTTATAAAGAATTAGTAAAATCAGCTAAACTTACATAAAAAAAGTTTCAAAAAAGTACACCGACTTTTTAAATCTCGACATGTGAAAAAAATTAATTCAACGGTAATAAAATACATAATGACGTCGTGTGACTCAAAGCTTTGATATATGGGGCATTATGATTACATTTTTGAAAAGTTTTTTTTTGTGCATCCAGTCATGTTAAAATCCAATATGGCAGTCATAAGAAAAAGAAAAGTTGAGTGTCGTTGCTCAAAATCTAGAAGGCCTAGAAATTTTCTGTCAAGGTCATTCAATCGACAGCTGTCGAAAATACGAAAATTCCAATTTCCATTAAAATTACATTAGTCGTAAGAAAGTATGAATTTTTCTTTAAAACCGCAATTTTCAGATTTTTCACGATAACTCAGGAACGAATCAAGACATCTGAGAATTCTCTTCAGATTCTTAATCACCAAGAAATAGCGTACTTTTTCTCTATATTAGCCGACTGGGTGTCTTTTACCATTTAGGAGATGCCAATGGTGAGCAGTGAAAAAGGAACCATCACCCTGTATACTGTAGGTACTTATGTACCTACCTACAGAGTTGTTACAAATGATTGGAACATCACAGGTGAGGTGGCTTAAATAACAAAAGAATTGAAGTTTAACGCATTTCCGGCTAGTAATTATTAAATGTCAAAACTAACCATCAAAACCACCTACGATGTTACAATAACCGTTACTATAACATTCCTGGACAAAAAAAACTAACAGGTAACTAAACTAATGTTCAAGTAACAGCTCATGTATTACATATCTGCTATATAATATCCACTTACCCAACGTAGTTATAGGTAAGTATAGGTATAATAATAATAGTTGTTTATTTGCCATTACCAAAGAAAAAAAAAATTCTGGCTACAATAAGGTAAAAAAGGCAAAAAGAAGCTACGTTCAGATCTACGTGTAGGTATGAAAAAGCCATAGCTCACATGTAGATCTGATCTTCCACGTACACCTGTACACAAAAAGAAAAGAAAACAAAAGAAAAAGTGATAATAACAAGAAATGAAAAGAATCACTAAGCGTGCTGAAAGAAAAACTTATTTACTTAAATTCTCCAGTCAGTCGCTAAAACTGATTTGAGTTGCTACATATCTTCATAGGCCATTCAAAATATTGAAATGAAGAATTTAGAATTTTAACAAAGAAAACGCGTTAAATATTATTGACGAGATAAAAGATACAATCTTACTTTTTTCTTAAAGTTATTTTGCGAGAGGTTTACATAATCGAAATGAATGTCATTTAGTATTTTAGGTACGTTGTACGAGAAGGACCTTTTAAAAAATTCAGTGTTGTGGGCTGGAATGGATTTAAGAGATGTCTATCTCAAATTGAGATTATGTATGTCAGTTCTAAATCTGATTTTCTCAGCCAAATAACTTGGCGCTTTCAGAATCAGAAGTTTCTGAAAAAGGTATAAAAACCTTCGTTGTTGTTTTAGTTCCTGCCCAGACCTAGATATTAATTCTATTCACCGGCGAGTAGGTACGTTAGTACGTAATGTTAATCCAACAAGAAGGGACTAGCGGATATCACTCGTTTTTCAGTAAATGGGATTTCGATTACCTACTCAGTTTAAATTGAGCTAGAAGTTTTGAAAGCTTTTGAACTACGTTCTCAATCTAAAATCGTATTTATCTATCCAATTTTAGAATGGATCTTCCCCTTGTTAGATTCAATTCAAAGAAGGGTGTTTATCTCTTGTCTTCTTGAGAAAATGATAGGTATACAGGGCGTCTCAGAGCTCAAGTAGGAGCCGATAGACCCTGAACTCAATCTAAAGCCTTCTTCACACAAACTTTAATAATCGTCAAAAATTATTTATGGCAGCTTTTGACTTTTCTGGCAATTTGATGATTGTTAAAGTTTTTTGTGTAAGTGTGTGAACAGGAGGCATTTTTAGACATTATATTCATATTTTTTCATATTTATCATGAAAGAATCTACTGGTAAAGTTTGGCCGTCTAATTTCGGGATACCCTGTATAAGTAAAGGTCCGTTCGTTGTATCTAGTCGTAAATTTTACAACCCTGCGGTTATGTACCTTCAATTTGTGAACAATGGAACACTAATATTGCCAAGTAAACAGATGGACACCAGTGGCTCCAGGGCCGAGCTAGCCAAGTTCGACCCTTCAAATATTTATGGATTGCTGAATTATTCACTATTTCTGAATTCAAAAATATCAGGGTGAAATTATTGATTGATATAGCGGTAGGCACTTGGTGAAACATTTTTTATACGTTGAAATAGAAAACACTTGATGTTTTTAAATACTATTTCACAAAATATTTGTGAAATATTTGAAGACAAGTGTTTTTCAACTTTTATGATAAATCCGTTAAACGCTTTTACTAATTTCTTGGAAAGTCTCATTAAACTGCCATTAACGACGACAGGTAAGCTGAGGCAAAAGTGGGGTAAGGTAGGTACTCAATGTTATATGTATAATAAAATTTTATAATAATTATAAAAATAATTCTGAACTTGGGATTAAATTTCTTTTTTTCTACATGTAGAGCTCCAAAATCTACACCTGCGTGATACTTAACTTTTTTTAAGACCGAAATTCCAGCCTGCTGCGATTTAATAAAGAGGCTAAAAATGACGAAATCGTATTAGGCATTTTTTTATCGAAAAATTTTATAAGGAAAAGTTGCTCAAGAAGGCTCCAAATGGCTAAATCCGAAATTTCAGGAAAGAATAAAAATGTTAAATTTCTTGAGGAAGAATCATAAAATAACGAAAAGTTCAATATTTTTGCAACATAATGGCACCCAAATAAAAAAACAATTGAAATGAATTGATTTGACATTTGCTATCGGCTATGGATGGATAAAACTTAACAATCGCAGAAAAAGTTGCAATTATTAAGATAGGTAGTGTAAGATTTTCGTTTTTCTTAACAATTTCAAGGGACACCCCAACTAATCTGTTGCAATGTGTCACAAATGGCAAACATATGCGCTTCCATTGTTTTTTTATTTCACATCACCCGTTATGTTGCAAAAATATTGACGTTTTCGTTATTTAATGATTCTTCCTCAAGAAATTCAACATTTTTATTCTTTCCTGAAACTACGGATTTAGCCATTTGCAACTTTTCTTTATAAAATTTTTCGATAAAAAAATGCCTAATACGATTTCGTCATTTTTTGGCCTCTTTATTAAATCGCAGTAGGCTGGGGTTTCGGTTTATAAAAAAAGTTGAGTATTACACAGGTGCAGATTTTGGAGCTCTACATGCAGAAAAAAAGAACGCATAAATTCGGGTAAAATTAACTAAAATATTTGTGTGGTTCAGTTAAAATGAGACACACTGTATAAAGTTGACGTATTTTGTGTTTTTCACCTATTCCTTCCATGTTTTTGCAAATCTACAGGGTGTCTCACAGCGCTCGCACCATCTTCTAATGGAGTATTCAGGGTTAAATTCTAAGTCGATCTGTCTTTTGAAAATTTCCAGGGTCCAATAGTTCTCGAGTTATAAGAGATTTAAGAGGACCAATCAGATTTCAGCTTTGAATTGCTTCATAAGGTAATTTAATGTTAGATGCACTATTTCCTAGGTAACAAGATACAACAATATAAATTTTCATTAATAGTATCTTGTTACCTAGGAAATAGTACATTTATTGGTCCTCTTAAATCTCTTATAACTCGGGAACTATTCGACCCTGGAAATTAGCAAAAAGATTTATCGAGTCAGAATTTAATCCTGAATACTCCATTAGCAGATGGTGCGAGCGTTCTGAGACACCCTGTAGGGTGGCCATGACTGCACTTACGATCAGAGTATCTACTTATGAAACGTTTGTCGGAATGGGACAATCCGGCGCGGCCATTCGGGCGCGAAGCGCCTTTAAATATATTTTTGATGCAACGGTTCTATGCTATAAGAACAAAAATTGTTATATACTCACCATTCAAAGGCCAAAATATTCCACAAACTGTAAATTTTCATCTGGCAACATCGCAGTCAAAATTTACTTGTCGACCAGTTTCACAACGAACTGTCAAAATGATGAAAATTTTGTACCCTGCAAAACTTCGTCTGGATTTTGTAGAAAAAATAAGTAGCCATCATCTTTCAAGGTAGAGAGTAATAATAAAGTAAAGGAATGTGGAGTAGTTTTTGTGAAATCATGTTTGGTTCTTTTTTTGCGAATTTTTTTGTTGGATGTTGCAAAATTTTAGATTATTTCGGGTGAATAGGGACATGATCACCAACAGGCATGCCATCTAGATATAAGCCTAAAGCCTTAAAAATTTACAGGAAACATGACCCAGATTTGAGTAGGGAGGCATTGGAGGATATTGGAGCAAATGGTATATCATTTAGAGATGCTTCGAGAAAGTATAAAATTCCAAAAAGTATCTTTATTTCTTATTCCGGCATTTGAAAGGAAAATAGTACTTACCTACCAATTGTTCCTCTATGTTCAAAGTTCCTTAATTTGTTTTGTTACCTTAAAGGGTTTTGTTTGTTTTTAGAAAATAAATAATTTATTTTTGCCTCATAGTCTAGTCAAGTTAAGTTTTTTAGAAGAAATAATTTATATATTTTTGAAATTTTGGCTACGGGCTTCCGATGGCACCTGAAATGAAATGCCGAAAAGTTCCCACCCTCCAAGTGTGCGCTTCATCCCTTATTTGGCGAAAACCACCCCCAAACGTGACATGGCGCTAGTTTTTAGCATTTTTCGGCGAAACTATCCGTCTGACAAAAAATTTATTCTAATCAACAACATTCCTTATGAAATTCTGTATTAAAAGTCCTTTTGATTATTTTGCTTATCCCCACCTAATTCTCGCAAACGACGTCCGAAGTTGTAGAACCGTCAAAATAGATTTTTGAGTAGAGCTTATTTATATATTTATGAAATTTTGGCTACGGACTGCTGATGGGCCCTGAAATGAAAGGCCGCAAACTTAACACCCCCCAAGTGTAAGCTTCATCCCTCTTTTGGCGAAAACCTACTCCCAGTCGTGGACATGGCACTAGTTTTTAGCATTTTTCGGCTAAACTATCGAACGGACAAAAAATTACTCTAATCAAAAATATTCCTCGTGAAATTCTGCAATAAAATGTCCTTTTCATCATTTTGCTTATCCTCACCTAATTCTTGCAAACGACGTCCGAAGTTCAAGGTTGTTTTTCGCGCGCCCCTTCAACTTCGGACGTCGTTTGCAAGAATTAGGTGGGGATAAGCAAAATGATGAAAAGGACGTTTTAATGCAGAATTTCACGAGGAATTCCCGATTAGAGTAATTTTTTGTCCGTTCGATAGTTTAGCCGAAAAATGCTAAAAACTAGCGCAATGTCCACGTCTGGGAGTAGGTTTTTGCCAAAAGAGGGATGAAGCTTATACACTTGGGAGCTGTTAAGTTTGCGGCCCTTCATTTCAGGGCCCACCAGCAGTCCGCAGCAAAAATTTCATAACATATAAATATGTTCTACTAAAAAATCTAATTTGACTGTTCTACAACTTCGGACGTCGTTTGTGAGAATTAGGTGGGGATAAGCAAAATGATCAAAAGGACTTTTTTAATGCAGAATTTCATAAGAAATACTTTTGATTAGAATAAATTTTTTGTCAAATGGATAATTTCGCCGAAAAATGCTAAAAGCTAGCGCCATGTCACGTTTGGGGCTGGTTTTCGCCAAAGGGATGAAGCGTACACTTGGGGGGTAGGAACTTTTCGGTCCTTCATTGCAGGTGCCAACAGGAGTCCGTAGCCAAAATTTCAAAAATATATACATAATTTCTTCTATTCGTCTTTTTTAGATCTAATATGACTGGACTATCATTTCGATAATTATTTATGGTTTTTTACTGCTAACACTACCTACACAAATTCATTTTTTAAGTCCTTTATCTGTCCCTATATTCACTCATATACCATTTACGTAGGTCCATATTACGTATTAACATTGATGTCCCTATTGACCCGATGCCGGGTAGGGACACTGCATATTTTTTTTTTAAATAAATATGTATTTCAAATTTTTTTAAGTTACCTACTGCAATTTTCCACACTTAAAGTAGGTGCCCAGTTCTACGGTACCTACGGTTATTTTTTTGCATAAGAAAAATTGAATCATAATAACGGACCGTTCGCACCTTCACACTCTTTAAATCATAGCAAATTATATTAATTATAAACACTTTTGCACTTTGTTCGTTTTTGTTTATGCTACACGTGCTCGTAAATAATAAGTGGAAAATCGTGCAGTTTTCCAGCCAAGTTAAAATACATCAGCAGAGCAGGGTATTTATTTTGTTAGATTGGAAAATCAAAGCAAAGATTGTCTTATGGTTATTACTTCCTGTTTGCTGTGTCTGAACGCAGATAAATCTTAATCAGGCCCTGTCCTGTGAGGTTATGCTGACCTTCACCTTCTGATAAGAAAAGTAATTTCATTGTATTTTTGTCATTTATTTTGTAATCTGTTAAGTTGACTCCCAATTATGGCTCCTGCAGATGAAAAAGAACACCCCAGGAATTTAATTCCGGAGCTCTGCCGACAATTTTACCACCTCGGTTGGGTAACCGGAACAGGTACTGCCACCCTAAAATTACCTAATTTTTTACAAAATATGTATCACAGGGGGTGGCATCAGCATCAAACACGGGGATCAAATATACATCGCCCCCTCTGGGGTCCAAAAAGAGAGGCTTAAACCCGATGACCTTTTCGTACAAAACATTGATGGTGTAGACTTGGAATTGCCACCAGCCGAGAAAAAACTGAAGAAAAGTCAATGCACCCCCTTGTTCATGTGTGCGTACACAGCTCGAAACGCAGGGGCGGTAATTCATACACACTCGAAAGCTGCCTTGATAGCCACCCTGTTATTTCCCGGAAAAGAATTTAAATGCACTCATTTGGAGATGATTAAAGGCATTAAAAACCAAAAACTGGGACGTAATTATCGCTACGATGAGGAATTAGTTGTCCCAATTATTGAGAATACACCTTTTGAGGAGGATCTGAAAGACAGGCTGGCACAAACTATTGCTGAGTATCCAGAGACTTGTGCCGTACTAGTCAGGAGACATGGGGTGGGTTTTTTGAATTTTTATCAAGTTTAAGCTGTCTTTTGGGGGTTGATGTGTTTCAAAAGTACAATTCGCGATTCAAACTAACTTTTGTGACGTCACATGGGGGAATATTTTGTTGGAAACGTGTTCAATCAAAACAAAAATGACGCATGCAGTCAGTAGCTGGAATCGCGAATAGGATGCTACTTGACTATGGCCTACAGTAGAAACCAGATCTATAAATCCTGTCTGTTGCAAGTGCCCATTAGAATTAATTTAAAAAAATGTGTTGTAATGGATTGATGTTGGTATTTATCCGGCGAATTCCTAGATCAACACATTACAGATACAAAAGCTGGCTTCTAATGTAACGTAATGTGAAATCCCAGACTTCCCATTACATTTCATTATAAACGAATAGGATTTGCCAGTAGAACACATTACAACTCAATTGCCCAAAATTGTAATGTGAATGTGCTTTTCCATTACAAATTTGAAGCAATATAATTGGTCCTGGTGACGTGACAACAACAATACCTACGCCGCCTCGCATGTATCTGATTGGCTACCTTCTTGATACACCGCCATCTGCTTTAAATCTGTTTTTGTAATGGGAAAACACATTAGAAACGCAACACTGTTTCTAATGGGTTCTAGTGAGTGAAAGGGAAGAGCATTAGATTTCAGTAGTTACAATACATTAGAGATTTGGTCAGTTGGGTTTTTCCATTACAAAATGAGTCTTAGTTTCCCATACAAATCATTACAAGTTACAAGTTTCTAATGTTTTCTAAAGAGATTCTAATGTCCATTTGCAACAGGGATATAAAACGTCACTTGTATACGGTATACCTAGTGCACAGACACTGATAGGCTTTACAGCTAAATATGGGTAAGGATTTGTGTCTCAAAGCTAAAAATAAGGTTTTATAGATCTGGTTTTTAGTGTATTTATATTTAATTTTTGTCCCCTTAGTATTAAACTTATCTTCGTAAGACGACTTATTAACGCCAAAAAAACAACGTGACAATTCTTACAGAAAGTGCCTTTCTGTGAAATTGTCTGAAATTTGGATATTTTGTAGTTTTCGTGATTCTGAACAAAAGTTATCATTGCGCCAACCTCCAAAAATGGACAAATTTTTCTACAGAGAGTCCCGAAGATAGAACTTTCCTCATAAACTATACCTGTAAAAAAGTAATCGGCCATTTTGGGGGCTGATTTTCCACCTAAAAATAGGGAAAAAAGATCATATATGAACAAATGTCCGAAAGTGCCTCCAGAGGGCGCTACAGACTAGGTATTTATTAATTATTTTTGAAACGGTTGGAGCTAGAATAACAAGTTGTAGTCGTTAGTGACAAGCTAACGCCATTTGTGAAGCAAGCCAACTTGTTTTTTTTGCATTTATAAATTTCTTACCTTGCTTTAATCGCGTTTTTCTTGAAAACGGTCGATCCTATGACTTAGTATCAAGAGTACCTTTTTTATGTAGAATCGTTTGGAGAATTGTTATCTGAAGTCAAAAATTCAAAAAAGCTAGAGAAAAAAAGTTGTGGGATTTTTTTCCTAAGCCCCCCTGTTTCGCACGCCTATGATCGTCAATCACCTGTCTTGTTCCCACCAGATAATTTGTCACCCCAAAATTACCTCAGACCCCAAATTTCGTCATTCTAGTTCCAACTGTTTCAAAAATAATTAATAAATATGTTTTTGAGAGATACCTTCTAAGCCCTGTAGCGCCCCCAGGAGGCCCCTTCGGATCTGTTCATATTAACTTTTCTTCATATTTTTAGCTCTGGAATCGCCTCCCAAAATATGGCGGCGTTATTCCCGGACACCCTGTATAACATGACATTTTTTAATTTCTAATTGCAGTTGGCGGTGCTCGAAATGACTCATGTTGAAACTTGGTTAGGTTATGTAAAACAAGCTGACATATTTTTATTGATACGATCTTGTTACCTAGGAAATACTGCTTCTAACATATTAGGCGTTTTTTCGCGGCTTTATGTATTGAAATACCTTCAAAATAATGTCAGATTTGAATCGTCCTTCCAAGAAAAATTTGAAACTGAGGGCAAAAAGTGACAGCATTTCAATACAAATTTTAAAAAATAATAAGCTGACCAATCATTTGTATTAATTTGTATTGAAAAACATAAAATCGAGAAAAAACGCTTTAAATTACTTCATGAAGCAATTCAGAGCTGAAATCTGATTGGTCCTCTTAAATCTATTATAGCTGGAGAACTATTCGACCCTGGAAATTTTCAAAAAACACGGATCGACTCAAAATTTATTGCTGAGAACTCCCTTAAAAGGAGGTGCGAGCTTAATGAGACACCCTGTATCTCGGAAACTATAAAATATAGAAGTTAGGTTGCAATTACAAAAAAGTTGAGCTATTTTAAGAACATTTCGAATGTTGAAATATAATCCGAAAAATTCCGATTAGTTCCTCTGTCTTGATTTGTTCCCGAATTATCCCGGAAAAACTGAAAAGCTCGATTTTAAAGGAAATTCATATCTTTCTAACGATATGGTAATTAAAAGAAACTTGAAACATGTTATATGTGACTTGGAATGTAAATTTTATACTTTTGACAGCTGTCAACCCAATAGCACTGACAGAAATTTTCTAGGCCTTCTAGATTTTAACACCATTGGATACACAAAATTAATAAATAGCTTTTCAAAAATTTAGCCAACAGACTTTTTTGACAGACCGTTAAAATTTGAAAATTGGATGAATAATTTGTAAAATGAGCCCATACTTGTATGAAAACAATTGCAAAAAAGTATCTGGATGGCCTAGAAAATTTCTCTCAAAATGCCATTTAATTGAAAGCTGTCAAAAATATAAAAATTCCAGGTTTCATTCGAATACCACCAATCGTTAGAAAGTTATAAATATTTCTTTAAAATCGCGGTTTTGTTTTTCGCGATAACTCAGGAACGAATCAAGATGTCGGAGAATTCTTTGCAGACTCTTCTCTAATTTAATCTATTTTCAGTTTTTTTTATGGTTTCCGAGTTCACTACCTGTAAAACCTTATGGCAAAATTGTACCTTCGGCACTCTCTGTATGAGAACAAGGATAACTTTTGTTCAGAATCATGACACAACACATCAAAAATTCAGATAATTTAACCAAAAACCACTTTCCATAAGAATGGTCCTGTGTTAAAACTTGTTGTCGAAAGTTTTGGTGATTGATATTACCGAAAGCTGTTTTACAGTAAAATCTTTCCAATTTGAGAGTAACACGGGACTCTGCCAGATTTAGTTGCTGGTCATTTTTAGCGTTGAAAACATTATAACGGGTGTCAAAAAAAAAGCGAAAGAAATATTTTTGGGGACAACTCATCCATTTTTTAACCGATTTGGATGAACATGGACTTAAATTAAAGCTAAACAATCAGGCTATCGATTCATTCAAGAGACCATGATAGATGGCGCTGCCGTAGTAGTCTTAGCCATGCTTGTTTTAAAGGCTTACTTTAGATGCATGGGGATTGGTCAGTTAACAACCAATGGTTATGAGATAAAAATAACCTTGAAGCACGTTTACTTTTCTTCAAAAAGCTTCTTTCAGAAGTTCGTTATGATTCACGAATTAATTTTCTGTGATTTTTTAAAAATCATATGTTTTCCCTTATTTTCACGCCTAATGACCATAACTGAAGTAACAGTGATGCATTTTCAGCTTGATTTTCAGTAATAGAGGATCTAATTGAATGAAAAGCACAAGCGGATGCGAATTGGAGAAAATTTAAAGGTTATTACTGAGAATTAAGCTCATTGTTACTTTAGTCATGGTCATTCTGCATGAAAAAATGTGAAAACACATTTTTTTTAAATAATCACAGAAAGTCAATGCGTCAACCAAATTAACTTATGAAAAAAGATTCTTAGAGAAAAATGAACGTCCTTCAAAGTCATGTCTGGTTGATAATTGACCAATCCCCACGCCCCTGAAATGAACCTTTGAGACAAGTATCACTAAGAGAACTATTGCAGCATCATCTGTCGTAATTTCCTTGACAGTTCGAAAGCTTGATTCCTTGTCTTCAATTTAAGACCAGGTTCATCCAAATCGGGTAAGAAATGCACGAGTTATTACCAAAAATATTTCGTTCGGTTTTTTTTAGGACACCCGTTATATTTCGACTGTAGCATACTTTCGGTGATGTCAGTCAGTACGATTTAGAACCATATGTCTACCAACTGACGGCACGACTTGCTGAGTCAATTTTTAAACTGACATTGTTTTAATACAAAACAAGAGTAAGCACCTTCTAAGTTTTCAAAAAATGTGCCTACACAAATTTGTATTTAAAGCTCTGCCAAAAAACAGCTTTTAATTAAATTTTCTTGCAGGTTTACGTTTGGGGCGATACCTGGCAACAGGCTAAGACAATGACTGAATGTTACGATTACCTATTCGACGTTGTAATTCAAATGAAATTGCATGGTTTAAACCCGGCTTTGACCCCGGAACAGTACGAATTGAAAACCCAAAATGGCTCGAATTAAAAAAATAAACAAAACGTTTCGTGTAAAAAAGTAGTGGAAATTAAATGATTTATTATCAACATGATACACTTAAAATCCCTATTTCTTTATAATTGGAAATGCATTTTAAAGAGTGAGGATGGATCAACATTGCTCTACTGCTGTTTTTGTGAAAAATAAAACAAACTTCTCAGCAGCTTAATCACGTAGAGGCCTAATAGCGAAATTTTTTGTGCAAATTTTACATTAAAATAAAAAGTAGAAAATTGTATTGCATCAGGAATGAACATATAACAAAAAAATTACAATAACGATATGCGCCACAAATGGTTGCATGTAGGTAGTACCATTGTTTAAGTATATCTAGTTAGTCAACGCGGGTTAGTTCGGGGTAGGCATTCGTAGGCGGCGCCCAGGTGCCACCATGCATTGGTATAGGGCGCCATGGCGCCATCTACCACATCCCGACCCCGAACTAACCCCGCGTTGACTAACTAGATATACTTAAACAATGGTAGTACTAAATTTTTTACTGGCAACTATAATTCGTCTATTAATTCTAAAGCTTAGTTTTAATAACTGAAAATATCTGTAAAAACATGTATATAACTTACATGGTTGACCCCCACATACTAAGGGTGCAATTCCAAGTCAGTTCATGTCAGTCACGTGATGACAACTCAGCAGGGGTCGTTGGTCGTTGCTTGCTAATTTTTGCAGATTTCTGCAATATTACATCTCACTGGCAACTATTTTCATCCTATAACCATATTAACCATATATACACGCAGGTTCCTTGACAGATCACGTGAGCTTATATGGTTATAATATGAAAATAGTTGTCAGTGAGATGTAATATTGCAGAGGTGCGTTCAGAAACGTAGCTCTGGGTAACCGTTAAGTAAATTAGAGAAGGATAGAAGATACCCTCTCTAAAGGTAAAACGAAGACAGAAAATGCTCATGATGACTTTCTGAGACTTGTGCCATCACGTGACTGACATAAACTGGCTTGGAATTGCACCCAAAGCAAACACAACCAAAAAAAAATCGCAGCTGTTGATCCATAAGCTTAAGCTAAGATCACAACAAAGTCGACTAAAAAGCGCTCATATTCGAGGTCTTTTCATAGAACAGCAAGTAAGCAGTACTCTGCAACACCTCATCCACCATCACCTCCCGAATTTCCACGTCAGATGTGTAATACCATTTTGTGTTGTGGTGACCCCTTCTATAAGTGACGAAATGACCGGAATGGGCATCTCCTGTATGCACAACCACGGCTGCCAACTGGTAGACGTTTCGAAATTCGTTGGCCATCTCTGACAACGTGCCTGAGCCCCATGACATGGGCATACTGCTGGACAAAGGGCTGCCACCCTCGCTGGTACTCGTATAAACGGAATTCGTTATCTTTCTTTGGTATTGCGCCTGCAGGAAAGTGTAAGCTGCTAGGGAAAGTCTCATTGGGAATTGGACGTAGTCTTGACGTTTGGAGATTCCTCCAGGCTGCCAAGTGTTACGTGAAATGTGAATGCACAGGCAAACGGGGAGCTAAAATTACAATAAATTACTTAAATAACTTGCATGATGAAGTTTTCGAGGCTTCCACCCTTGTTTGAACATTCGTGCTAAGATTTCTACTCGCAACTAGAGCTGTCTTATTACTGAATATCGAAATGAACTTGAAGTACTTACTACATTGCATACAGATAATTTTTCAGATCTTTGGTGCTTAATGAAATGTTAAGGTACCTACATTACACTAGTAAGTACATGCAAAATAACATAGCATTAGTATTTGAATGAAGTATAGTATGTGCTTCTTAAAAAGTACTAAGTACTTCATATTGTAGGGCTTTCAATATTACAAAATTACTTCCATTGGTGCCTTTTTGATTAAACCAGATATTCGCGACTCTATGTAGCTGATTTTTGTGACGTAACATGGGGGAATGTTTTGTTGGAAATGTCACCAAAAAATGACGTCTGTCATTCATCTCAGCGTTTCTCATTGGTTCCTTCCCCTTCTGTGACGTCACGCAGCTAAGTAACACGAGAGGGTGTCCCCCTTAACTAGAGTGGCGAATGGGCCATTACGGTATATTTCCTTGCTATTGGTATATAATTCGAAAAATAATCAAATTTGATTGACATTGGTCGTTTGTATTTTCCACTTAATAATAATAATAATAAGTATTTCACTTCAAAAAAGCAATTTATTTTTAAAAATTGATGACATGTGTTCCGTACGTCATCAAAATTATTATCTCGATTTATGGCCTTAGAACTGGTTATATTCGAAAAAGCAAAAACTCGTATCAGCTCATTCTAAAACGTGGTCTGAATAATAATCTGAATAATAATTCAAAGGTACCGTAATTGCCCACTGCATTAACTTTACGTAGTTTTTACCTATTGTCGGAAGTTTCGGCACTGTTGCCAACATGACAAATTGCGATATCATCAAAAAAACATCAGTGTAGTTCTGTTTTAACGTTGGCAACATTGCGCGAATAAAAGTTTTGTACGATTACGACTAATAAAGACATCATGTGACTAAAATATGGTTGGCAGCAGTGAGAAAGGCTTCTATAAAACACAAATTTTAGGTTGGCCAAACTGCTTTTTGCTGTCTTCGTCTTATCTTCAAACAAGCTATAGGTCCTTTAAGCGTGACGTCATGCCGCCATGTATGGCCGTATGCGCAGTCATTTTTTGACCGCCGACGGAATTTACTTGAATGTCTACTGTCAGTTATGTGTCATTTTTCATCATTGTAGGTTAAAATAGCACGTGGTAAACGTGAAAGGTCCCAGATTCTGTTGACAGTAGTGACAAATGACGTATAAATGCACTAGAAATGACACAAGATCAACGCATGCGTATCATACGGGGCCAAGCGCAATAAACCCCCACCAGTGCCTTAAACGACCTATTAGCTACTGTCTCTCTCTTTTCAGTCTACCCTAGAATGTACGATTATTCAGGAAATATTTCTGAACGCAGTCCCATTGCTGGTTGGTTACAGGCTATTTGGGGTGCGTTCGTAAAATGTCACCCGGTCAAGCTTGGGTTATTCATTTCCTGTCTCTTTTTAGACTTAGCTAGAGAAACATTTCTGAACATAGCCCTGAGAAGTGTATGGCGATAGGCGCTTTCCTTTTACTCATTTATCTTAGAAATCTTACTTAATCTTAGCAATTTCATTGGTTCATTTGAATTTTGACCAATCAGACTGCTAAGATTAACTCAGTCTCCTGAGATAAATGTGCAAAAGGAAATCGCCATATGTTTACACCGACAACTTAGTTCGCGGACTAAGAATCAAACTTGCTCTACAGGGTGTCCCGAAATTAGTGGTCCAGTGGATTCTTCTATGGAAAATATGAAAAAAATTCCCTATGAACATAATTCGAAAAATAAGTCCTAAGGGAGCTAAGGGGCCTACTTTGAAAGTGTTTTTTTCTAAATAACTTCAAAACGGTTAAAGATATGCGTGAAATTTGGTATCTTTACTAAGTTTTCAATGCTGATTTAGTACTGTGAAGAAAATTTTAAAATTTTGATCATAAGCGTCTCGTACAGGAGGGGCTTAGGACTAAAACTCAACATTCTTGAAAGTCGTTTTTTCTCAAATTTGATTTCTGAATCTGAAAATTTGAGGTTTTTTAAGTATTTGAGGTTTTTTAAGTAAAAATGGCACTAGTTTTACATTCGAAAAAAATGGCTTTTCATTGGTTCAGGGCTCCAAAATTTGTGACAGAAGATATGAAAATATCGTAAACAAGTCTCTAGTAAAGATACCAAATTTCACGTTGCTATCATTAACCGTTTTGAAGATATTTTGAAAAAACACTTTCAAAGTGGCTCCTTTAGGGGCCTTAGCTCCCTTAGGACTTATTTTTAGACTATGTTCATAGTGACTTTTTTTCATATTGTTCATAGAAGAATCTACTGTTAAAGTTTTGACCACTAATTTCGGGACATCCTGTATATTCGAAGAACTATACTTTTGGTTTGAATGGGGGCATCCACGGGCAAAGATGAACCTTTTAGGTTCACTTTTCTTAAGTTGGTAGTGTTACAGTACCACCTAGTAGTAGAAATTTGAGAGTCTCCGAGTTTGGTATTACAGGCAAAAAGAAGTTTTACCAACTTAAAATTTGTCTTATAGAAATTAAATTAGTGTTACCAACCATCTGTTATTTACTATTATCATTATCATTATTTAGCAGTGTTACCACACACGAATTTGTTACGAATTCTATTTCGTCTTTTTCTTGTGCTTGGTGATACATATAATTCTAGTCTACGAAACAAATGAAAGTTACTCATCAAGTTAGCGTTAGAATCTTTCGTTTTATAACGTTGGCGAGAGTGCATAACATTTCAATTTATCAACATTTTTACAATCGACTGTTCTAGGCAGTGCGGCTAAAGCACACCAACTTTGAAGTACGCGAAGGCTTCAAAGGAAAACGAAAAACACGAGCCAAAGGCGAGTGCGGTAATCATTCGACAACATGGCGAATGAAATGGAAAAGGAACAATGCTATTTCACAGCATCATACGAGACAAAATGACTTAGAATGTTAAAGAAATTACTTCTAATGACTATTACAAAAATAAGTGATTTAAATGACTTAACTTCACTTCACTTGGAAGCCCTGATATTGGCACTTAATTAATTTTTGCGAAACAAGTACCTACTTATTTTGGATTTGAAACTTTTATTATACCAGTAGAGTTTTATCTCCAAGCTCCGAAAATGCTAAAGTACTATATTAAATTAAGCCCTAAGTACTAAACTATTCTTAAGTATACTGGTTCTGTCAATGTAAGTAAGTTCAAGTATGCCCTAAGTACTAAACTATTCTTAAGTATACTGGTTCTGTCAATGTAAGTAAGTTCAAGTATAACAAAAAACATTTGAAGTAATTACTTTTGTTTAGTAATTTCCATGCGGTGAAATATCCTTGAACGAATGCTACGAAGGTGAAAGTTCCGACTCCGAATTAACAGTCATACCAACCTTGCCAAAATTAAGAATTTTTATCTGTTTGGAAACGATGGCTGGTACAGCTGGATCTCTACCCTTATTGCAACCCTCACATCGCACATCAGGGACTACCTCAGGAGTCACAAAATTTGTCAACAATTGGTGCAGTTTGTGACGACCCCAGCCCAAATCACCAGCACCAGTTGGGAGCGCCAATGACAGACTTTCAAACTTATCATAGCGCACGCTCGACTGAAAATAAATTTTCTTGTGAATTCGTGTTGATGGAAGGAAAAACATAGGGCAAAAGAGTATTGTTGCCAAAAAAATATATTCAGTTACATCTCGCTAACGATAATAGGGTAACCTGACCACAAAATAGTAATTGTCGTCTGTTAAGAATACAGAAAACCGTAATGTAAATCTGACAAGTAGGTCACTAGTCACTAGGACAACTAGTCGAGGCAGTGAACATTTTTGGTACCTGTCATTTCAGCGAACTCAGTTTAGCAATTTTCTAGTTATTTTGAGATGTAGATTACTAAAACAGAAGTTTGCCTTAAAAAAAGTTGTTTTTCAGTGTAGATTAAGAATCTGGAAAGAAATTGAAGATATCTGATTTGGTTCCTAAAATACAGGGTGTCCCGTAATTAGGCTGCAATATTTTACCAGTGCGTTCTACGATCAAAATTAGGACTGAAAGTTTAGTAAACATTTTTCGAAAAATCCATCCTAAGGGAGCTAGGGCCCCTCAAAGGGGTAAAAAAAATAATTATTTCTTCAGTTTCTGGGGAACGGCTTGCGATAGGGTTACGAAATTTTGAACTTTGTCGTAGATTTTTGTGCTGAATAAGACTGATGTAATGGTTTTTGGCAAAGGTTTCAGGGACGTGCGTGAGTGGAGGGGCCGCGGACATTTTTTCATCGAACTTTTTTGTACGACATCTTCGGTCAATTATGAACACAAATTTGAATTCCTTGTACATTTTTACGTAAAAAAGGTGCTCTAGTTGAAACTCGATAGCTCAGGCCGTTTTTGAGGAAAATCTATTTGAAGTTCCTTTTCCACGCCTAAAATGGTCAAAATTGATGGGATAAAGTATGGAAAGTCCATTTTCTTGTGATTTTCTTTGGAATTGCAAGCAAATGAGATGGAAGTAGGTTAAACTTGTTTGTTTTTGCTGATCACGCAGCATCTGATAATTTTAGGTATTTTGAGTGCCACAGTTACCCACTTTTATACCACGAAATTGAACTTTCAAATCAATTTTCCCCGAAAACGGCTTGAGCTATCGAGTTTCAACTAGAGCACCATTTTTAAGTAAAAATGTATAAGGAATTCAGATTTGTGTTCATAATTGACCCAAGATGTCGTACAAAAAAGTTCGATAAGAAAATGTGCGCGGCCCCTCCACTCACGCACGTCCCTGAAACCTTTGCCAAAAACCTTTACATTAGTCTTGTTCAGCACAAAAATCTACGACAAAGTTCAAAATTTCGTGACCCTATCGCAAGCCGTTCCCCAGAAACTGAAGAAATAATTATTTTTTTACCCCTTTGAGAGGCCCTAGCTCCCTTAGGATGGATTTTTCGAAAAATGTTTACTAAACTTTTAGTCCTAATTTTGATACTGGTAAAATATCGCAGCCTAATTACGGGACACCCTGTGTACCGAAAAAGCTGAAAAATGTCATATTTTAATCTAGCAGGCTTACAAAAGTTTTCGTCGATTATTTTATTCTTCGTGCAAGGTAATGTAATTGAAGCAAATTTCATAACGATCTGCCGATTAGTAACCAAGTTATAACACGTTGTCAATTTTCAGTCTTTTCAGTATATTTCAGTAACCGATCTAGATATTTTAGATTTCTTTTCAGATTCTTAATCTACACTGAAAAATACAACTTTTTTCTAATTTAATAAAATTTCGTATCTGTTGCCGTTTTCGAGATGTCAATTTTGATCTTGTTTGACCCTTTGAACTTTGAACTTTTTATTTAACTATTTTTCGCTATCTCTAATAGTAATGAAGGTATCGACCGATTACGTCATCTAATTGAGATTGTCATGCAATTTACAAATACAGGGTGTTTCAATGAAAAGTAGCCACCCCAAATATTTCGTAAACCAAATAAAATATGACTATTCGCTCGGCAGAGCTGGGAAAGTTACTTTGAAATAGTAACTAGATACTTCATTGAAAAAAGCACTTAGTTAGAAGATACTTACGCAAAGTAACTAGATATAGTATCTTAGTTATTTCAGAGTAACTAAGTTACTTTTAATAACTAGATACTTTGAGAGAGTAGGTAACTAAATACTTCTGTAACTAACTAGATAGTCTTTTAGTTACTTTTAACGTAATTTATGCCGATTTCATGCTGCAGCTGCACTGTGCAGGCACGTATTACTTGAAAAAGTCAACCATAGCTAAAAATTTAACTGGGGCCTATGCTATCAAAACATTTGTGTTTGCACTATCCTCCGTATAAAAAGCATTGTGCAAAAGTGTAATGGATACCTAAGTTGATTTTTTTGGTGGGATAGACAGGATAGTGGGCATTTTCATATTTCTAAGTTGTACTTCAAAAGCATATTTATTAGAGGAATGATGGGAATTGGAAAATGTACAATTTTAGTTCTAGTAGGTAGGTACCCCAATTTAGAAGGATTTACTTTTTTAAATCGCATAAAAAGTAACTTGTTAATTTAAGAAACTATTTAAACACATACAAAAGTAACTAAATACCTAAAAAGTAACTAGATACTTTTTGAAGTATTTAGTTAATTAGATAAAGTAACTAGTTACAAGTTACTTTAGTAAAGGAACTAGATATAGTTACTTTTCGCAGGGAGAAAAAAGTAACTAGTTATAATAAAGTAACTTATTTGTAAAGATACTCCCAGCTCTGTCGCTCGGACAGGTCGATTTTTATTTGGAGGGGGACACTTAAATCCATGCTTGGCCAAATTTCAAAACTCACTCCCTAACCCCCACCTACCCCACTTCAAAATTTTAAGTGGCAACCCTCAACTTTTGAAAGCTAACTTCATTGCCAATCTAAAGCTGTAACAACTTTTGATATTGGTTCCAACTTTAGCGCCCTCTATGGTCAAATTTTAAACTACATTAGGACTCTTTGTGATACATCATTTGAAAGGGCTTGAAATTCTCTGTAAACTGAAGCAAGAATCTTTGAAATCCATCCACTCGTTCAAAACTTGCATTGAAAGACATGAGCTGGTTCTGAGCCTAGAAATCCTTCAAGTTTAGGCTGTAACTTTTGAACGAATGGATGGATTTAAAAAATTCTTGCATCAGTGTACAGAGAATTTCAAACCCTTCCAAATGATATATCACAAAGAGCCCTAATGTAATTTAAAATTTGACCATAGAGGGCGCTAGAGTTGGACAAATATCAAAAATTATTGCAGCGATAGATTGGCAATAAAATTAGTTTTCAAATGATGCATCACAAGTGGGGAGTTGCCATTTAAAATTTTGAAGTGGGGGTAGGTGGGGGTTAGGGGGTGAGTTTTGAAATTTCGTCAAGCATGTATTTAAGTGTCCCCCTAAAAATAAAAATCGACCTGTCCGAGCGAATTTTCATATTTTATTTGGTATACGAAATATTTGGGGTGGCTACTTTTCATTGGAACACCCTGTATATATTTTTCTATTGTTATAAAAAAGCTACAGAGGGGCGAACATCAAACTGAATAACCAGGTATTTCTCATTGGCTCGTTTCCGTGTGACGTCACACACCGGAGGGCGATCTCCTTAGCTCGAATCGCGAATGTTCTACACCGCTTACTATTGTTAGTGAGATGTAATTCAGTAAAGTTAAAGTTACGACATACCACTAAACTTTCGCGGCTTTTTTGATCTCAAATTTTGTTGATCAGATAGTATGTCACGGGCATTCAGTTGAATTAAGCAAGATGCATAAGATTCTTTGTTGTACTAATCAAAGCAACAATAACGAACGTCAACTTGATGATAATTCTAGAAGTGGTTTGATTTTCTTTTCTTTCTGGCAAAATCATTTTTCAGTAGTAATACGACTAGTAGTCGCAGGTTTTGACTTCCGAATGGATGTCATCTGTGAGTCAAAATGGTAGATTTTTTTAGGCTAAAAAGCCTCTTTGGCCGAAAAAAATCTACCATTTGACAAGTAGTGCATCCATGAGGACTCAACAAGGCAACCAAGAGACTACGAATCGTATTTTGCAGATTATTTTATTCATTAAGTATTGAACCAATCCAAAGGAGCATTTAGCATACCAGTAATCCTGATTACAGTGATAAGACTACAACGTCAACTTGACACTACTTACTCAATACTTTAATTTATAAAATAATCTGCAAAATACGATTCGTAGTCTCTTGGTTGCCTTGTTGAGTCCTCATGGATGCACTACTTGTCAAATGGTAGATTTTTTTCGGCCAAAGAGGACTCGAGCGAGCTCTCGTCCTCTTTTTAGCCTAAAAAAATCTACCATTTTGACTCGTAGTTGACAGCCATTCGGACGTCAAAACCCGCGGCAATCAAGAGACTACTCGTCGTATTACTATTGATTATTTTATAAATTAAAGTATTGAGTAAGTAATGTCAAGTTGACGTTGTAGTATTATCACTGTAATCAGGATTTGATTGGTTACTGGTATACTAAATGCTGCTTTGGATTGGTTCAATACTTAATATATAAAATAATCAACATAATTTCTTTAGTAAGTTCAAAGTTGAACCAAACAAAAAAAAAGATCAATTTTTTGCTTTACGAGTCCTTTTTATAATTTTTTTGGCAACCATACTCTTGTTACTATTTACCTTATGGCCACATTCAGTGCATCTAAGCTGACTAGTCAAAGTCCCAGTGAAGGGGTGTGAGCTGGGCTGCTGCGGAGGCCCCGACATTTGCAAAGCCCTACAAGACCTAGAGATCCACCGATTCCTCCTAATCGCAGTGCCCCTCCAACTCAAACTGCTCGGCCTACACAACTCATTCAACGACATCACACTCCCGAGCGAATTAAACTCTGAACGGTCCTCCTCCACTTCATCATCGTCATCCAATTCGTTCATCCCCAAAGCATCGGACAGACAACCCACCTACAACTTTGTTCCTGACAACCTTCTTGCTCGTTTAAATTACCTTTCGCCCACTTTTATGCGTTTCCTCATCGAGGGTTGTAAGTAAAACATTTAACAGTTCATGAGCATCTTGTTCTCCCGAGGGAATCACCCACCCCAAACGTTTCAAAGCATTGATGACAGCTGCTGGTGCATAAGTCTCTTTAACGGATTTATTTGTTCCATTTACAACTACACAAAATTATTATTGAATTAAAACTATTGACAGCAAAAAATAACTTACCTGAAAGTACAGTTGCCAGTGTTCCTCGTAAACTGGTCTCCTTTACATTGTCTTTTTCAAGCCAGGTGATAAATTGGGGGCAAGCCGCTAGGGCATGAAGTACAGCATTTAAGAAGCAAGTTTTTCCTAAATTGACGAGGCCGGCAAGGCGGCCTCTACCGCTGCCTGAGGCAGTGGCTGGGCCCCAAAAAACAAACGCACCGACTACTGCAGCTGCTGTCAATCCTGCTGCAACTAGTATCCTATCTGATTCCATGTTACATGACAGTCATTAAATCAAACGAAATTATCAAGTTTTACATCATAAGTTAACAATTCTGATGGAAATACATCTGAAATGTGTTTTTGTTTATATAATTTAAGATTTTTATTAAGAAATCGACAGGCACAGAACTGATGACAACTGACGTAAAACAGCTGTCAGCTGTCAAAAATCAAAATTCATTTTTTGTCAGTGTCGCCAACATAAACTCATTGAATTTATATAAGACGGTCGCACATTAATGTCGTAAAACCAAAAATATTGACATTTACCCAACCTGCCTTGGTCAATAACGAACAGAGAACCAGAGTTTGTGAAATCACTAGTATAGTCCGCTCATTTTCTATAGCGGAACTCAAATTTTTTTGGAACTGTACAACCCTAATTTGTAAGGGCCTGTACTTTTGACAATTTGATCGAAATTTAGCCAAATAAAATTTAGTGGGAAACATTGATCTAGTATTACTATGGATGGGCCCTGCCGTGCACTCCTTATGTCCTTTTGTCCGCTAAACAGAGATCGGTTAGCTCACTCTAAGTTGTGTGTCGTTCGCGACTTGTCAGCTGTTCGCTGTTCCGAAATTGTCATCTCGCTCGACTCCGTCTTCCAACTTTGATAAGATTATTGAATGTCATTTGTTTGTGTCAATGATTTTGTGTTTTCGTCGTTTTAATTAAAAACTAAATGTCAACGTGTGCTCTGTGTATGAAACGCTCTGTGTGAAGAAAACTCTTTCGTTTCAATCCACAAGTAAAGTGCTAATAATTTAGTATACACCAATCCTATACTCAAAATTATATAGTGATTATTTCTAAGTTTTTAATAAATTAAATCACTCAAGCGTTGAGGGTTTACAGTTGTCTCTGATGGTTATACATAAATCCTCTAATAAAACGCTTTGATTCTCAATTTCAATTTAAATTGTTTTCGTGCTTAAAGCTTTTAAATTGTAGCGCATGGCATATCTAAAAGAAAAGGATAATGGGATGGCAGCGTCTTTAAGTATGAGAGCGAAAGCAATACCTGCTTGTCTGTGATATCTTAGAGCCAAGGGAGCCAAGCCATGGCCGTCTCTAGTTCCAGGCCATGTCCTAACCATTTGGCAACGTGGCGAGAGGAGATTTACCGTCAATTTGACAAATATTGTCTCTGATTGTCATTAAAGTGAAACTTTTGCGAAAAAAGACCAAAAATATTTTGAAGAAACTATGTAAGATATGTGGTATTTAGTAAATTTATAGTGATAAATCTTGATTACAGACCCATTTTAAATGCTATGTGGACAAGAGGGTTTTGTAAAATTGATTTCACCGTGTTTTAATTAAACATTCACTGGAATTGAGCTTTTATCATTAGGAAGTTTAAATAAATAGCAGAAAACCATTTGGACTTGATTTGGATAAATCGCATTTCAAGACAAGATTTATTTCATCGTTGCAGCGATGGTAAAAGGCAGGAATTAGACCATTCTCATCTGTAGAATTTTGTGTAAAGTCGACACAATGACGTAGGTAACCTGCTAAACGAAGATCAATTGAAATTGATACCTATAGTCATCGCTATTTTGTGTATCCAGTTAAAAAATTTATTTCTCAGTCCAACCTGTTACCTACTCATTATTAGAACTGTTACACATTGCTACACCCTAATTATAGGTGCCCAAGGGCCCAAAAATTAGCATTTAATTAACATTATACAGGGTGGTCCAAATGTATTAATACAGGGCTCTCACGGCGAAACGGTAAGATAAATGAGTAAAATAAAAAATCCAGGGTAAATTAGAATTAAATACCTTTATTTTGTCGCAATTTGGAACTCCCCATCTTATTGTATAATTTAGCAATAAACAATGAATACATTTTTTTAAATGGCACCATGCATGTTTCAATTTTTTTTTGGATTTCCTTTGATGCCCTCTTTATGGTAGTGCTTTTATTTTTTTGACAAATTGAGCAATGAACGTAGAAATTTTTGTTGATTCAAATTTCGCGCGGTGATCCGGCAACAATGCGCTTTACCATTACTTCGATGAAACCACCCTCATCTCACCGAATGTCTCCCCACTACAGGGTTGTACTGTGTACACGCCCTCTGGAAGAATCTGATTGGGTCTAATAATAAATAGCCTGTTTACTTCATTGTGTACACAGTACAACTAGTGGGAGTGGGAGACATACGGTGAGATGAGGGTGGTTCCATCGAAGGAATGGTGAAGTGCATTGTTGCCGGATCACCGCGCGAAATTTGAATCAACAAAAATTTCTCCGTTTACTGTTCAATTTATCAAAAAAATAAAATCACCCCAATAAAGAGAGCATCAAAAGGAATCCAAAAAAAATAGAAACATGCATAGTGCCATTTAAAAAAATGTACTCTTATTTATTGCTAAATTATACAATAAGATGGGGAGTTTGAATTTGTAAAGGATTTGTAAAAAATCTTTTCTCTGGCTCTAGAAGCAGAATTTGTTACTTAAAACTTACTTAATAGGGCACATCTTACAGGCTTTCTTAAGGTATTGAATTTCAATTCGTTAATCATTTGAAATTGATAAAAATATAATATTTTTTGGTAATTTTTGCAATGGGGGATGCACAAAAACATCCAAAATAAAAACATCCAAGATAAAAATGTCCAAAATAAAATAATCCAACGTAAAAACATCCAAAATAATTGCGTCCAAAGCAAAAACATCCAACATAAAAACATCCAGCGTAAATACATCCAACATAAAAGCATCCAAGGTAAAAACGTCCAACGTAAAATTGTCCAAAATTCGCCGCAAATCACTTCACCGGTGGCTTGTATTCCTGGGTGCCTACATATGATTGCAGTCCACGATCGAAAAGGAAAAGGGGGTGCAAGAGGCGCTAGCCCCCATTTATATTTAAAAATGTCGAAAATCGATGACGATTTTTTTTAAGGTTAAGGTATTTGTGAAAACAGAGTTCACTGGTGTCACTGGCAGGGGGTTATGCAGTCTCTTTTTCTTTGTACAACAAAATTCAATTCCAAAAAAATTCCAAATAATCCCACAAAAATTCACATAATTCCAATAATTCCTGTAAAAAATTCAAAAATTCCAATAATTCCAAAAAAATTCCAATAATTCCAAAAAAATTCCAATAATTCCAAAAAAATTCCAATAATTCAGTCCCGTTGCGCATGCGTACCAAATAGGCGGCAATTTAAATGACGACAGAATTGCTATCATTCCCAAGAGCCACGATTTAGTAGATACATTTCAGATTACACCAACTAATGTAAGCAACCATCAACCAAGGTACTAATTTAAAGAGCTTCAACAGCGGTTTTTTGTTCTACAAGAAATATGTATAGATATATCGAGACCTATAGGTATACAGGGTGGGTAATTTTTCGATGCTCACCATTAGCATCTCGGAAACTTGCTTTTCAAAAATCTAGTCAACATGAACTTTTTTGACAGATGTCAGAATTTGAAAATTGGTATGAATAATTTGTAAAATCAGCTTAAACTTAGATGAAAAACAAATGCGAAAAAGTACGCCGAATACTTCAATCTCTTATAACATATGTGAAAACAATTGAATTTAACAATAATAAAGTACGTCTTGCCGCCGTGTAACTCAGGCTTTCACATATTTTTTCAAAAACGTCAATGTTGGTTACATTTTTGAGAAACTAATTTTTCTGTGTATCCGGAGGTGTTAAAATTCAATATGGCGCCCATAATAAAAAGGAAAGTTGACTGTCTATTCAAAATCTAGAAGGCCTAGAAAATTTCTGTTAATATCAGTCAACTGACAGCTGTCAAAAATATAAAAGTTCCAAGTTTCATTTAAATAACTTCAATCTTTTTAAATTGACAATTTTCAGATTTTTTGTGATAACTCAGGAACGAATCAGAATATCGGAGAATTCTCTTCAGATTCTTAATCGCCAAGAAATAGCACAACTTTTCTCTAATTTGACCGATCCCGTATCTTTTACCGTTTAGGAGATCCCAATGGTGAGCATCGAAAAATTACCCACCCTGTATAAGTTTTTGGGCCACAAAGAAGACACACATTTTCGATCATTTCATTTAATCTTACAATTAGAAAGAGAAGTACAATTTTTTGACAAAAGATAGGTAATTAATTCAATTTTTAAACCTGTGCAACCTATCAGAACGGACCCTTTTCGAGTTTTTTCGTAATAACCAAACTAACCAAGTTTTTTTAACGAGAAAAGGTTGTGTGTTCTCACCGACAACTACCCTTACAAAATCTTCATTGCCCTCTTTTTCTTCAAAAAAATAATTTGTAAACATAACCTCGAACCTCGCCTCACTTCATTCGAAATGTCATAGCTGTCACCGTGAGCTTGTGAAAGTGCGCAGGTCTGGACGCAGGTAACCTTGGTGCGCATGCGCGTTAGGCATATTAATTCCAAGATAATTCCAATAATTCCATTAGAATCACTTAAAAATTCCAATAATTCCAAAAAAATTCCAATAATTCCAAGAAAATTCCAGTAATTCCAATAATTCTATTAAAATTCCAATAATTCCATGAAAATTCCAATAATTCCAAAAAAATTCAAAAAAAATTCCATTAATTCCTAACTTTTGTACAACTAATTCCAAGTGCATAGCCCTGGTCACTGGTGAAAACTGTGTGGATAGGATAGGCATCCAAAAATACATCCCAGCTTGTCTGTATGTCAACCACAAATGACAACATGACCTTGGGTTTGGATAATTTTACTTTGGACGTTTTTACGTTGGATGTTTTTATTTTGGATGTTTTTATTTTGGATCCAATTATTTTGCACGTTTTTGTTCAATGACAATCTATGACAATCTGTCAAACTGACGCTAAATCTCCTCCGGCAGCGTTGCCAAATGGTTAAGGACAGGGCCTGGAACTAGAGACGGCCATGGCCAAGCGTAACTTGAACCAGGCTCATCCATAGTAATACTAGATCAATGTTTTGTGACGAGTCTCTGGGGATTTTGAGATTTGGGTTGGCAGTGCGCCCAAATGCTTCGCGCGTGGGTCAATTCTCCGTGACTCTAACCTCATTTCCTCATTTTAAATTTGAAAATGGCTGAATCTGACAGCAGTAACAACGCAATTTATAATTTAATTACAAGTTTATGTGAAAAATTCGCAACTCCTCGAAAATCCGTTAAAAAACTAAGATCGACCGTGTATGAAATTCTGTTGAACAAGCGAGCGGAAAAGGGTGTGGTAAGACCTTGTAAAAGCAAATCTAATTTCCTTTTTTCTAGACTCCCAAGTCTCAAAAGGGCACAGTCCGTATTGCAATTTGTTAATCTGGCAATATACGCTGGCCTCGCAACATGGCTTAGGTGAATATGGCGTTGAAATGATGGAATATGTCGATTATGCTCGTGAGGTTTATGGTGATGAAGTATTACAATTTCTGTGGTGTTTAAGGGATGTTCCTAGGGTGCAGGAAGATTCATTTGTAAGCATTTAAATCTATTTTCTGTTTCGATCGATCAATAATAAATTTAGGAAGAGCTGAATATAGGTTTCCAAAACTTATTTAAAAAGCCGACTCAAGCTACAGTTGAATCGATTGAAATAACTAATAAGGAACCCAGTAATCCTAGTATCTGGGAGTTGGTAGTGAAAGAGAAATATAGTGATAAAAGGAATTGGGAGAATTTTGGTCATGCAGAACCGGAAAAAGAAAAACCGTTTTTATCAGAACTTGGAACTGGGTCTAGATTATGGGCTGAAAATTTATCATCTGTTTACGCTGAGTGTGCCACTGGAGCATCTATAAAACCTGTTACAAAATCTGTGTCGGAATTTGTTGCAGATTTGAAATTTCTATTAGGTAAGCTTTTCGCTATTATTTTATTTAATGTAGTAGTTTAACTCCATAGGAGTAGATGATAGTGTATTATTTAATAAGAATAAGTGGGTAAAGAGAATGAAGTTTTGCGACACGAGCCGAGGGCGTTTGCCGTTTAGAGTGGTGGATAAGACGTCTTTCGTATTTGTGAATGGCTATTATTCACTCGATGCGACATTCGCCTTCTACTCGCGTTTAAACTTTATTCTCGTAAATATGTACCTACCTCTTGTTTATACATGGTGATTCACGTTCATTAGAAACTTTTGGGGATACATCTGTAATAGAATTTCGAAATTTAGTACCTACAGGGTGATTCACGAAGACCGTTCATTAGAAACTTTTGAGGATCCACTTGTACCAGAATTTTGAAAGTGGAAAAGTTTCTAAAGAACGGTCTTCGTGAATCACCCTGTATACCATAATCGCCCACGCATACCAAAAAATAACAAATTCCTAACCCCCCCAGCTTCCGGTTTTACCGGAAATGGCGCCATCTTTTAACGCACCCAACTTAGCTTACCTAACTGACACGGTTTTTGACATATTGTGAATGTCAAAATTTGTATCCAAAAATTGATTTGCAATCCTTAATAGAAAAATTTGTATCTTCCAAACGGTTGAAGATTAAGGAACCAAACTTACAGGGTTAAAACTAGAAGGTTTGAGCTTTCTTTTGATGGCTCACTTCATTTTGTTGATTTAACAATATGGCGGAAACTAATTTTTTTAAATGGGAAAGACAATTGAAGGTTTCCAATCTTATAGGTCTCTCTCTATTTCGTAACGTCATTTTTGACAATGACAGACTTTTGCATTGCTTTTATATACTATGAGCTCTGTCAAATTTTGCCTAAAAATCGTGGACCACCATAATTTTATGTCATCAAAAGATGCAAAATTAAATTTCCTTTTTCGCCTCTTTTGCGGCAGTAAAATGCGACTTTTACTGCCGGCGGCAGTAAAAATCGGCTTTTACTGCCTCCTTTTTTAATGACCATCGGCGGAAAAATTATGTGATAACACAAAAAAAAACAGATTTACTGCAATTTTTTTCCTTGTTAAATAAATGACTATTATTATTATTATTAGGCAGTGAGCATTTTTGGTATGTCATTTTAGCAAACTTTGTTTTGGCAATTTTATACTTATATTCATGCTGTAGATTACTAAAACAGAAGTCTGCCATAAACCTTGCGAGACAGGGGCTAATGGCAGCCATTTTAATTTCTCAAAAATTGACATCTCGGATAGGGTAAAAGATACGAAATTTTATTAAGTCAGAAAAAAGTTGTGTTTTTCAGTGTAGATTAAGAATCTGGAAAGAAATTCAAAATATCTGGTTTAGTTCCTGAAATATACTGAAAAAACTGAAAAATGTCATATTTTAATCTAGAAGGTTTAGAAAAGTTTTCGTCGTCTCGCTTTGTTCTTCGTGCAAGGTAATGTAATTGAACCAAATTTCATAAAGATCTGCCCATTAGTAACCAAGTTATAACACGTTGTCAATTTTCAGTCTTTTCAGTATATTTAAGTAACCAATCTAGATATCTTGGATTTTTTTTCAGATTCATATTCTACACTGAAAAACACGACTTTTTCCTAATTTAATATTTCGTATCAGTTACCGTTTTCGAGATGTTAATTTTTGAAAAATTTAAATTGCCGCCATTAGCCCCTGTCCCACAAGATTTATGGCAGACCTCTGTTTTAGTAATCTGCAGCATGAAAATAACTATAAAAGCGCTAAACCAAACTTGCCTATTTTTACCAAAAATTGCCAAAAGTGAAGCAAACGAATTTTTTAAAGATGGGCAAGGCTTTTTGAACCGAGCAATTGACAACTGGGTAAAAATCTGTACACCAAAAATCATAATTTCTAAAAAAATTCCAGAAAATGTGCAAAATCATGTAAAAATATCCTAAATTTCCAAAAAAATTTCAAAGATTTCCAAAAATCCTGAAAAAAATTGTACAAATTTCTCATGCTTGTACACCAAATTTTCCAGGTTGTCAACCCCTCGTTTTGAACATATTAATTTTTAATGAAAATATTGAAAATATGAATAGGGAATTCTAATAGCAGTCTAAAGGAAATTGTATTTTGCATGTTTTGGCTACATAAAATTGTGGTACTCGAATATGAAAAAATTGAGTGGTGGACAATTTCCTTCCGCCAATTGTTACGTCAACAAGAACAAGTGACCTTGTTTCAACCCTCCAGGCTTGGTTACTTAATCTTCGACCGATCGGAAGATAAATAAATTTTTCTATTGCGCATATTGTAGATCAATTTTTTGATAATATTTTGACATTATGTCAAAACTGTGACAATTAGGTAAGCAAAACGTGGGTTAAGAGATGAACACGAATCTAGAATCAAAACGTAGACTTTCCACTTAAAATAACAAAGATGGGGAATATTTTATTTTTGGTGTGCTTGAATGACTATGAACTAGTACCAAATTTCAAAATTCTACCACAAATAGATCACAAAAAGCTTCTAATGAACGGTTTTCGTGAACCACCCTGTATTTTACCATCTGCTGTGACCTACGAAAGGAATAACATCTTTCACAATCTTGTAAATTGTTTAAGTGGGAATGGCCTCTTATTCATTCAACTACAATCAAACTGAAGGATTTTCACTATTCCCAAAAATGACAGTCGACAGCCTAACTCCATCTACCATACGAAATTTTTCTCAAGAATTCATCGAATGTGGAAATTTTTGCAAAGCATTACAAGAAATGTCCACCCCAAACCAAGTCACTGGTGAATTTAAAAAATCCGGTTACATTTTTGCTGTAAGTCTCATGGAAATTATTACATTGTAACAGTTACTTCACAGGAGCTGTGTCAAAGCATCCAGCGGTACCTGCAATTCCACCGAACGATCATCATGCACCTTCCCGAGAATCTAGGATTGATACAGTTGGACGCAGCCACCAAGAAGCTTCGCGTTCAGTTGGTAACCCTGTCTTCGATTTGTAAAGTTGGTACACATCAATTGGAGAAAATTCCACACGGCGTCTCCCTTATAAACTACCTCTACCAAACGGTTTTTGAAATGCTGGATAGGAGTATGCAAATGGTGGTTTGTGGGATGCTTTTCCCCTGTTGCCAAGTGTACTTTAGCAGATTTCTGCAACCGTGGCTCCTGAACGGAATTGTGAACGACCCCCACGGGGAGTTTTTCATAAAACCTAACTGTAAATATATAGGAACCAGGGGTAGGACGTTTTGGACTCGAAGTTACAGCTTAAGGGAAGATATCATCCCTGATTTTTTGGTTAATTTAAAAAACGAGATTTTAAGTTGCGGTCGTGCGATGAATTTGTTGAAATTCTGCATGCCCTCGGTAAGATTTACATGGGGGGCTGATCACTCAAAAAAATTGTGCAAATTGGAATTAATTCCATTCTATTCCATTAATTCCGTCAATTCCCGATTAATTCCATCAATTCCAGATTAATTCCGTCAATTCCATATTAATTGTCGCCATTCTCACCATTGGCATCTCCTAAACGTAATTAAACGTTATTAATTCCATATCAATACCAAATAATTCCAGTTAATTCCGGCTAATTCCAACTAATTCCATTAATTCCTTTTAAATTCCATCAATTCCAGAATAATTCCATTCCGGATGTACAACTAATTCCACTAGTGATCAGCCCCCCAGATTTACAGTGTTGTTTCAAAAACGATTGTATCATCGCAGGCGGCTTTGACTGTTCGCGAAACGTCAATTCTTTTGTTTTTAAAGCCATCTGCAATGTCAGATGTTACAATCGTTTGTAAACAACCCCTTACTTTCCAGACTGCAGTTTTATGTTTGTTTTTTTTTTAATTTTTAGAATAAATTGTGTCGGTATTTGATGGGACAGAAGCCGTTTATTATTTCTTGCTGTTTCACACACGAACAGTTGACTACTGTGACGCAAAATAGTGCCATGTACGAATTGGAGGTGATATCTGAGTGCGGTCCTGGAATAAATTTCGAGAGGCTGGTTAAGGAGAAAAAGGAGCAGGATCCTGTTTTCATGAATCTCATTGCGAAGAAGAGGGCCATAACCCTGCAAAGAATTGAGCGTAAGTTAGTCCAAAAAACTCGTCTTCCAATGTGTTTCGATTGTATACAGGGTGTCCCGAAATTAGTGGTCAAAATGTTACCAGTAGATTCTTCAGTGAAAAATATGAAAAAAAGTCCCTATGAACATATGTCGAAAAATAAGTTTTAAGGAAGTTAAGGCCCCTTAGAGGGGCCACGTTGAAAGTGTTTTTTGCAAAATATGCCATTTTTTTCGAAAAGGGCGCATTCTATCGATGTCAAACAAGAGTACCATTTTTACTTAAAAACCTAAAATTTTCAGATTCTGGAATCAAATTTGAGAAAAAACTACTTACAAAAATGTTTGAGTAAATTCTGCCCTGAGCCCCTCCTGCACGAGACGCTTATGATCAAAATTTTTAAGTTTTCTCCACAGTGGTAAATTCAGCATCAAAGACTTAGTAAAGATACCAAAGTTCAAGTTGCTATCTTTAACCGTTTTGAAGATATTTAGCAAAAACACTTTCAAAGTGGCTCCCTTTAAGGGGCCTTAACTCCCTTAAGACTTATTTTTCGACATATGTTCATAGGGACTTTTTTTCATAGTTTTCATAGAACAATATACTTTCGGGACAACCTGTATTTGATTTTTCATTTTTTTTTTGATATGATACAGGGTGTCCGGGAATAACGTCGCCATATTTTGGGAGGTGATTCCAGAGCTAAAAATATGAAGAAAAGTTTGTATGAAATGCCTGAAGGGGCCTCCTGGGGGCGCTACAGGGCTTAGAAGGTGTCTCTCAAAAACAGGTATTTATTAATTATTTTTGAAACGGTTGGAGCTAGAATGACGAAATTTGGGTTCTGAGGTAATTTTGGGGTGACAAATTATCTGGTGGGAACAAGACAGGTGATTGACGACCATAGGCGCGCGAAACGGGGGGCTTAGGAAAAAAATTCCCACATTTTTTTTCTCTAGCTTTTTTGAATTTTTGACTTCAGATAACAATTCTCCCAACTATTCTACATACAAAAGGTACTCTTGATATTAAGTCATAGGATCAACCGTTTTCAAGAAAAACGCGATTAAAGCATGTCATGCCTATGGTAACAAAGCTATAAACGCAAAAAAACAAGTTGGCTTGCTTCACAAATGTCGTTAGTTTGTCACTAACGACTACAACTTGTTATTCTAGCTCCAACCGTTTCAAAAATAATTAATAAATACTTGGTTTTTGAGACACCTACCAAAGTCTGTAGCGCCCCCTGGAGGCACTTTCGGACATTTCTTGATATGAATTTTTTTTCCTATTTTTAGGTGTAGGATCAGCCCCCAAAATATGGTGACGTTATTCCCTGACACCCTGTATAATGATTATGTATTCTGGCTTATTTCATGTTTCGCCGGTGGGTGGCGCACTTGTTCCATCTGTGGTTAGTTTAATTTTGTGAACGTATCTTGGGTGGCAAAGGAAGCGTTACAGCTTGTAAATGGCTAGAAAAATATTAAATAATGAAATAATTTAAGTAAATAAATAAAAAATAATGAAAAATCCACCTAAGCTACCAACCATTGTCACATAAAAAGAAAAATTAATCCTGTAAATTCACAATATTCACCAGTTCTCGCCATCTATTGTTAAAAAAGAGTATGTAATGCCATGATGTAATGGTTGGATGATTTAATGTGCGCAGAATCCGCTTTATGAGCAAGAGACGCCAAATGTTTCACCTTTTGTCTCTTACTAATACACGGAGAGGGATGGAGATAGAGTAACATCAATCTTGTCAGCTGTCAGCTGAGTGTTGTGCTGTGTTTTGACTTTGTGTAGGAAATCACAAGATTCCAGAGGATACAGATTGACAATTATTATCGAACTTGACTAAAACGTGATTGCGATTTGTTTTCGAACATTTGGCTGATGCGCGGGAAAAGGGGTATAAGTCCAAAAATGCGACAAGTGAGCTAAGTCCGTCACATCATTTCAAATATATAATTTTCTATATTAGGGCAAAGGGATACAAGTCGTTCCGGTTTCTAACATGATTGTAGTATCGTTTAGTGACAATGAGAATAATAATCTAAGCAAATTTCGCACCAATGCAAAACCTTTAACATGAGTTTCTCGAAAATCTGCATTTTGGACTTATACCCCTTTTCCCGCGCATCAGCCATTTATTATAATAGTGAAATTCTACAGGTAATAAAAATAATAATGAACCACACCAAATGTCAATATGTCAGTTTCAAATTGTGACGAAACAAAATCCCTGCTTCAGTAATTTTGGGGAGTTCATCCAAGAAATTCGACGCGTGCGCAGTAAAGCTCCTGAATATCGTGAATTAAGCAACCCATTGTAACCCATTTATTGTGTTTAAAATTTTTAAAAATTTCTCCTGATAAGCTAAGAGACAATTAAATTTTAACTCCCTGTTTTTATTTTTCCTACAAATTAGTTTTTTGTGCATATTTTTGGTTAGTACACCCCTGCCGAGTCAACTCTGTTTTAAATTGAGCATGGAGCAAGTGCATGCAAGCGTGTACAGTGCGTTCGCGAGACTTAGCCCCATCGTACCCTGTTATAATACACCTACGTTTTGAAAGCCATCTCTCTCCAGCGTTGTTGCACGTAGACCGAGAAAGTTTGAGCGTAACGCCCTGATCGTGTCGTGCGCTATGTCTCACTCCGACTCGTTTATCTGAGGAAGAAAGTAAACTGAACGTTCGACGTTCGTTGAAGCGTCATTGAGGACCGGTTGATCTCTCCACCACACAATGTACGACGACGGTTGATTTTTGTACGCGCTCTGCCTGGCTTCGCTAACATTGGTGGAAATACCAAGCATCGCTTATTACAGACGTCGGTCACATCGTTGATAACTGCAGCCTCTAGCTCATGGGGCTAAGTCTCGCGAACGCACTGTACCTACTAAACTGTAGGGGCAAGTGTGCATCTGTTACACAAATAATTAAGCGAGGAGGTAAAAAATAAGCTTCTGAGATCCATCTGGCTTAAATTATTTAATTTTTGTACTAAGGTTTTCAACTCTGAAAGATATGCATTGTATTTTCGCGACCCTGGAAGAGCCTTTGATTTAGGGGCTCTATTTGGCTAAAAATCTAATGAGCTCCTACAATGTGCCCACCGAATATGTGTACTAAATTTCATGTCGATGTCTTCAGTAACTTGGGCTATAACGTCTTTTTTTACTATATATTGCCAAAAAGGCCCTAAAATGACATTTTTCGCGAAAATTGCAGAAAAAAAATCTGCTATCAAATAGAGTAATAAAAATATGTACAGTTTATACAGGGTGTTTCAAAAACATGGTGCGAACACTTAACCGCAGACTTCGAGGGCTTTGAAGACTTTGAAGAAAAATAATTGTTTTTTTGTGCCCCTAAGGCCGTTAGAATATAATTCTATATTACCTACTCATATTTTTAGTTGAACGCAAGAAAGCACACGAAGAACGCCACGAGAAGAAACAAGACGAAATATCAACATTAAGGGAGCAATACGATTCGGCCGTCCAGATGAAACAGGCTCGAATAGCAGCAGAAATCAATAACGAAATCAAGCAACTCGAATTTACAGTGTCCTTAGAGAGCATGCGCGATCAAATGATCGAAAAGGAGGCGTAAGTATCATTTTATTTTCCAAAATAACGAATTATGTGAGTGACGTTAATGGTTCCGTCCCTCTGCACAACTGTCATATTTCAATTATACAGGGTGTTTCAGGTATTACTTTTTATAAGTGACAGTTATGTTTCTTTCCTGCAAAGGCGAACGGCGGCGGTGCGGCGCCCAGAGAATTCTAGTTTATACTTTATAATATTCACTTATAAAACATAACAATGCATCATGACATGTAAATGAATTTCGGAGTAAAAAGTAAGTACTTATAGTATTTCTCGATGATTTTTGCGGATGAGTGGGCGTGTCTAGTTCAAACAACAATGTTCAACATGCGGCAAATCTATTAGAAAACTTGCGGCGTCCATAAGTGAAGCCGCTCCGTTCTACTCATGAATTCTTAAAATACCTGCGCAAAACTAGCCTCAACAGCACACGGTCCGAGAGGCTCTTTTCGAATAAAACAAAATTGAATAGCAGATGCTTAGCAGAGGTATTTTACTAATTCATTAGTAGAACGGAGCGGCTCCAGATAATACAAGCTTCACTTATGGACCCAGCAAGTTTTCTAACAGATTTGCCGCACCTTGAACATTGTGGTTTGAACTAGACACTCCCGGTATCGCCTACTCAGACGCAAAAGTCATCGAGAAATAGTATACCTGGATACTTAAGTTAGATTTTTAATTTTTACCCAGTTACGTAATTTGGCATTGGCAATACATTTTTATTGAGCCTCCTCTGTTTAAGCGGAACGAAAGAAGAAAAAGATAAATGGTATAAAATTATTGTTTGGTTCGGATTTGGACTGTGAAAATACTGAAAATCCGGTACAAACGGGGGGGGGGGGCTAAAAATAGTAATAATTATTATTAGTAATATTATTATTGGAGCGCCAAATTTCATCTTCGCTTCACATAAAATATTACCTTAACACGGCCCTGCTCCTAAGGGGACTCGACTATTATTGAATATATCAGGAACCGTTTCGAGTTTTTGCACAGTTTCTAACATTAATAAGGATCATCTATAAAAGGGGATTCAACCAGGGGCGTGGGAAATTGGGAGGGCTTCCGCTGTCTCCTCCCAAATTTTTGGGTACCTTTTTTTTTCTCATATTCTTCCTGGAATGTGGTTTCCTAACTAAAATTACGTTAAAAAAAGCCTTTCTTGTAACACCGTAGGACCAACTGTTTTCTAGGAAAGTACATCTAAAGATCCATCTGTATTTCGCAGGATTATCAAAAACGGACAATTTATTTTTATGAAATTACAAAACTGAACTGATTCTAAAAATTGGTACTAAGGTAAGATAATGTGCGGAAACTTCGTAATTTACACTCCAATTTTGGCGCCCTTTTCAGCGGCTGTAGCCCCCTTAGAAGCGATTTCCGGGCACATGTTTATAGGAACTTTTTTTTTATTTTTCGATGTAGAATCACCCCTGAAAATTAATGAGTGCATACCTGAAACACTCTGCATACATTTGCCTACTTGAAATTTTTTAGAGAAATCTCCAAAGCAGGTCGCCGATCGATATAATATCATAATTGCAGTGGTTCTTTGTAAATAACAATAAAACTTAAATAGTTATTTGCCTTTGGATCAAGGGGGGCCACGAATTTTTGAGAATGTGTTGTTGATTGTTATTGCTAGAGTTTGTTGACTTCTGTGAGCTGTCAAGTGTCCTTTGTTTTGACATGTGACATAAAGGTAAACAAACAAAAGTATTGCGTGATTATCACAAACAATGGTCGTGTTCAGCCGTTGTGCAACAGTTGGCATAGTTAGGCTGAAATTGTACGCTACGTAGCAGTCGTAGCACTGCCAGCCAATGCGCAACTGTTGCGTCACAACGGTTGGAACGACAACCGTTTTAGATCCGCGTCTGCTGAATGCAACCAATGTTTTCAAAGTCCATGGTCACCCTTGATCGTTTTTACAGTTGATCACTCCGCATAAAAAATGTAATTCTTCATTTTTAAGTGCTCTTATGTACAGCTTAGGAATATCAAAATGCACACCCACAACTGACTTAGTCGGACGGACCATCAGGCGGTAACAGACACCGTGCAGAAGTCAATTACCCCGACCTACTGCTCTTCGAACGCTAGGCGGCCAGGAAAATATTCACCTCTGGGGGGGCATTTTCATATTTCTAAGCTGTACCTACATTGTGTCTCACTTTAGACGGCAACACCCCTGTATCTTTGTTGTTTTATGGAATACTGTAACAATTTTTTTACTTGTGTTTTCGGAGTAGTTAACAGTTTTTCAAGAATATAACCACAGCCTACTAAGACCAAAAACAAATAAAAAAAATTCGAAAAACCTATTAGGCATTTTTTTATCGAAAAATTTTATTAAGAAAAGTTGCTCGGGATGACACCAAATGGGCAAGTCCGGAGTTATAAAAATGTTGACTTTCTGGAGGGAATAGACCAAAAAATTTCAAAAACTTCAATATTTTTGCAACAAAAGGGTTACTGCGTGATAAAAAACAATTGAAATAAGTTGGTTTGACATTTGTTGTTAGCTATAGCTGGGCAAAATTTAACAATCACAGAAAAAGTTGAACTTATAAGTTAGCACCAAAAATCGTAATCGATTGTTAAATTTTGTCGAGCCATAGCTAATAGCAACTGTCAAACAAACTCATTTCAATTGTTTTCTATTACACAGCAACCCTTTTGTTGTAAAAATATTGACGTTTTCGATATTTTTCATTTTTTTATACAGAAATTCAACATTTTTATTTTGGTCTGAAACTCCGGACTTACCCATTTGGGATTATCCTGAGCAACTTTTCTTAATAACATTTTTCGACAAAAAAATTCCTAATAATTTTTCGGGTTTTTGGTATTTGTTTTTTACGAAGGCGTAGAGAGGCCACAACAAAGTTTTTAAAATTTTCAGAAAAAAAAACTTTGTTGCAATAGCAAATTGTCACTTGCAAGTGACAATTGTCACTTCTAACTGACAATTGTCACTTGTAACTGACACAAATTGTCACTTGTAACCGACAATTGTCACTTGCAACTGACAATTGTCACTTGTAACCGACAATATTGTCACTTGTAACCGACAATATTGTCACTTGTAACCGACAATATTGTCACTTGCAACTGACAAATTGTCACTTGTAGCTGGCGATAATTCGTTACTTAGAACAGACCAATGGCGAACTGCTTCAGTGGCGTGCGCAGAAGTTTGTCATGAAAAGGGGGGTGTCAATAGAATAAGTTGTGCAAAAACTACTAAAAAAGCATATATCCTTACATTTTCGTTATTTTCTAGAAACTGAAAAAAAACACAAAAATTTCTTGAATCACACGAGTTGTAACCCCCCTAACCCCTTCCGGCGAACGCCATTGGTCTGTTCCAATTAGCGAATTATCGCCAGCTTCAAGTGACAATTGTCAGTTACAAGTGACAATTTGCTATTGCAACAAAGTTTTTTTTTCTGAAAATTGTAAAAACTTTGTTGTGGCCAATCTACGCCGAAAGTTAAGCCTTGTTCACATTCCACATCCAAATAATAATAATAATAATAATAATAACATGTGTAACATAACAAATTTCAACAATTTATGACAGCTTCTGACTTTTCTGGTAATTGTTGATGATTATTAATGTTTGTTATGTTGACTGTCAGCTGTCAGACGTCAACAAACTCTACCAGTAATAATCAAAGACGCATTTTTAAAAATTCATGACTTTTTTATTTGATCACTCCGTACGTGAAGAACTGTCGTAATTTTTTTTTTTTCAAGAATCGTCATGATCGACTATTACAACGAGCTCTGCGAAATCTCGGAAAAACGCAAGAAAATGGTTGAAAAACACATCGAAACATTGAAAAAATCAACAATAGACGACCAACTCGAATCCCGTTCATCACAGGAATCTTTCTATTCTGTGGACGAGGAGCCTCTCGACGTCATCAACGCCAACGGAATAGACAATTTCACTGAAACGTTCGAAATGGCGCGAGAAATCAAACGAAAAGTTCTCGAAGAAGAACTGGGAATTATAATCTCAGAGCCAACTAAACCCACGATTCGCACTTCAGCCCAAGGGAATAATCTATCAGAAGCGCAGAGAAATAAACTGAAAGTGCTGAGTTCCGAGTTTGGGATCGACGTTAAGTCGAAGATCGTGCCAAAACTGCCGCTTTTACAATGGGAAATTAACCGGAACAGGGTGTTGGGATCGGATGTTTTAACGTACGAAAAAAACGATAACGATAATTTCGTGAATAAAAACGTAGCTGAAGTGAAAACTTCGTGTTTGTCTTTGGATTTGCCGAAAATCGAGCAACCCTCTCCGATGAGTGTCGATTCCACCCCCACGAGTGATTCTAGTAAATTTAGTGCGGAAAAGACGGAAGTCGAGAGCATTCCAGCTACTGCAGAAACGGCAACAACCGATGAAGGCTTCAATTTTGAAGTCAGGGACACGTCATCCGCGTACATTCAGCCGAACAGGAGTTTTTCCGACAACCAGAAAAAAGTTTTCTCGAAACGCGTGAGCGTCGAGGAGGCCAAAAACATGTCTGTTAGTTGCCTCAACATTGTCGTCCACGAGGGGATTTTCATCCCTCTCAGAACGCAAACGAGGCTCGTCAATAATGAAATTTTGAAATACTACATCGACGATTTGAAATATCTTCAGCATTTGGAGAGTTTGAGGGATTATTTTTTCCTGCAGGACGGGGAGTTCGCCCGAAATATTACCGAGAATTTATTCGAAAAACTCTACGACGCCAAGTTTCCGATAGATTTGATTAATCATCCCACTTTGAGGAAATTCGTTTTTGATGCTCTGCAGAGGTCGAATAAATTCCAGGAGAATTCGAAGAATCTCTCTTTCAAAATGAATAATTTGCCCGCCAGGTTGGATTTGGGGGATCCCGAGGTCTTGGGGTGCCTTTCTCTGACTTACAAAGTGGAATGGCCGTTGAATATTTTGCTGCCCGTGGATACTATAGCAAAATACGATGAGGTGTTTAAATATTTGCTGAAACTGAACAGGGTGTCTTGGGCGTTGAAAAAAATTTCCCTGGTAAGTACATTTTTTATCTGCTTTTGTTTACCATAATAGGAATCTAAGATCTGTGAAGAAAAGTCTCCATGTACCGGCTCACTCTTTAGTCCAGTAATATTAGAAAATTTTTTAGGCAAATGTTGAAATAATGGGTCTTTCCAACAATTTTTGAAAATGATAAAATTATAAAGAATACACTTCGTCAAGACCTCCTCAGCAACTAAAATGTTTCAAAACTTCGTAGTTTTTTTTAATAAAAAAATCTTTAAAATTCCGAGTCAGCATACAGGGTGTCTCAGAACGCTCGCACCAAATTCTAGTGGAGCATTCAGGATTAAATTCTGAGTCGATCGGCGTTTTTGAAAATTCCCAGGGTGCAACAGTTCTCAAGTTATAAGAGATTTAAGAGGACCAATCAGATTTCAGCTTTGAGTTGCTTCGTAAGGTAATTTAATGCTAGATGCACTATTTCCTAGGTAACAAGATACTATCAATGAAAATTTATACTGTTGTATCTTGTTACCTAGGAAACAGTGCATCTAACATTAAATTACCTTATGAAGCAATTCAGAGCTGAAATCTGATTGGTCCTCTTACATCTCTTATAACTCGAGAACTATTGGACCCTAGAAATTTTCAAAAACACGAATCAACTCAGAATTTAATCCTGAATATTCCATTAGAATCTGGTGCGAGCGTTCTGAGACACCCTGTATACGACGTCATATATGCTGACAAATGGCCGACAAACCACTCTGTGCGATTGGCTGAAGTCTGTTGGTGCGTAATTAGTGGGCGGAGTTTCCCGCATGTCCTGTTCTAACTGGCTGAATTTAATTTAAACTTTTACCGCATAAATAACAGTAACAATCTGTTTTTATTATATTAGATAATGTAAAAACATTACGTTGCAGATTAATTGAACCAAAATCACAGAAATCATAGAAAATTTGCAAGTATAACAAAAAAAAGCTATAATTTTTTTCATTTTGCATTGAAATGTTGTACTTTATGTATCGGGTGTCCCAAAAAAAAACCGACAAAATATTTTTGTTAATAAGTCTGCCATTTCTTAACCGATTTGGATGAACGTGGTCTTAAATTAAAGCCAAAGAATCAGGCTTTCGATTGTATGAGAAATTGCGGCAGATGGCGCTGCCGTAGTAGTCCTATTGATACTTGCTTTAAAGGTTTGGTTTAGCTGCATGGGGATTGGTCCGTCAACGACCAATCGGTATGACACTCGAATAGCCTTGAAGATCTTTCTTTTTTGTTCAAAAATCCTTTTTCTTCGATTTGGCTTAAGCATTCATTTTCTGTAATTAAAAAAAAAATGTGTTTTTGAGTATTTTCACGCATTAATGGCCATGACCAAAGAACAGTAATGCATATAAATCTTAATTTTCAGTTATAAATGAACGAATATGGTGAAAAAACACTTTTTTTTGGAAAAATCACAGAAAATTTTTGCTTACGCCAAATGGACGCTACTAAAGCAGCGCCATCTGTCGACGTTTCTTGCAATGTTCGAAAGCCTGATTCTTTAGCTTTAATTTAAGACCAAGTCTATCCAAATCGGCTAAGAAATCGCTGACTTATTTCAAAGACTATTTTGTCCGGTTTTTTTTGGGACACCGTTTAACATACTAAAAGTCCTGACGTATCCGGCATGTGCGTTATCCGCTCTCTCGATAAAATGGTTGATCGTGCTGAAATTGATCACCTGACCAAACTGAAAAAAAAAGAGCATAAAATTTGCACATCTCAACGGAAAAAACCATTGGCTTCTAATTATTTCCACATTCACATTCATATATAGCGCCATCTATACTTACTCAGTTTCTACAGTACTTAGATCTTTCAGTGTATTATTATTGAATTATTGAAGAATTATTTCAAGAAGTTAATAATACTTTTCGATAAAATTTTAATGTTGGTAGATGTAGTATTGTTTGAACATGTTATTAGCTTATTTTCTGCTATTATTATTATTGTCGGAAATATGTTATGTATAGGTAAAACGCATCGCTTCCTTTTGTACCTATATACTATGTTTCTATAGAGGGTGGATAATTTTTGGATGCTCACCATTACTATCTCGGAAAACATAATAGATGGATAGTAGTTTAAATTGGAGAAAAGTTGCGCTATTTCTTGGTAATTAAGATTCTGAAGAGAAATCCCCGATATTTTGATTCGTTCTTGAGTTATCACAAAATATCTGAAAATTGCCAATTTAAAGAAAAATTAATATCTTCCTAATGGAACTTTCATATTTTTGACAGCTGTCATTTTGTTGCAAATTGTATGCTCTTTCAAGTCAGTCTTGTGAAAAATTTCCGTAGGATCAGATAGACCTTAGATGTCCACAATTTTTTCCAGATAGCGGCTAACGCACACGCCGGATTTATCAGGACTTTTAGTATGTTGTAAAATATGTAAAGTTACAACATCTGAACGCAAAGAACCATTCGTCCCTAATTATTTCCACATTTTTTCCTAATACTACTGGACTAATTTACCTTTTCATTACTACGTTAATTTCTTTAATTATGTTTTATTTTATACTGGGTGATTCATTTCGCCCCCTCTGTAACCTGTAACTTTTTTATTTCAACAGATAAACATATAAAACTATATATATTTGTAAATCGCATGACAAACTTTATTAAGTGGCGTCATTAAATCATCCATAACGTGACATGTATCAAAATGACAAAGTCAACTTTTTTTTTTCAAATAACATTCTGTAATTTCTTAACGGATTCTTGTGGACATTCATTTTCTACGTTCAAGCATATAAAGACAGTTTATCAATTCAATAAATTTCCTATCAATAAATGTAGTTAACCGTGGAAAAAATTAAATTATTGTGTTGACTAATGTCGCACCCCTTCTAGGAAAATGTTTTCTTGACGAGAAATCCGCCGTAAGTGTTGGTAAAGGCCTCTAGATGGCGTTGAGCCGTCTTCACACCGTTTAATCTTCGCTTTCCGGCTATATAACCGGGTTGGTTTGGTGATCGAGTCGAGTTGCCTTCCGGGCTTTGCTGTACTGATGAGTTCTAATAAGAACGAAACCGGTCTGCAGCTGTCGGGGGGTCAACTCGATCACCAACCATTGTTTTCTAGAGATGGGCAGATCGACTCTTTTAAGCGAGTCGAGTCAGTCAACTCACTCACAAGTGATTAGTCGACTCAGTGAGTCGATTCATATTTAGCGAAACTACTCTCCTGTAGTAGAGATGGGCAGATCGACTCTTTTAAGCGAGTCGAGTCAGTCAACTCACTCACAAGTGATTAGTCGACTCAGTGAGTTGACTCAGTGATTCGACTCATATTTAGCGAAACTACTCTCCTGACGAAACTAAATAAAGCAAAAGTGTAAACTATACTATATTTTATTTAGTTGAGTTGAGGCGGCACCGGCATTTATGAATATTACGTCGATCGCTGCGTTTGCGGTTGAATTTCAATACTAGATCTTGGCGTCTTGAGCTGAATCGAGCGAAAATTCAACTCATCGATGACTCGACTCTTTTCTTGCGAGTGAGTTGAATCACTCATTGCCGGTGATGAGTGGCTCATTTGAGTCGACTCACCAACTGAGTACCCATCTCTATCCTGTAGAGATGGGCAGATCGACTCTTTTAAGCGAGTCGAGTCAGTCAACTCACTCACAACTGATTAGTCGACTCAGTGAGTTGACTCAGTGATTCGACTCATATTTAGCGAAACTACTCTCCTGGCGAAATTGAATAAAGCAAAAGTGTAAACTATACTATATTTTATTTAGTTGAGTTGAGGCGGCACCGGCATTTATGAATATTACGTCGATCGCTGCGTTTGCGGTTGAATTTGAATACTAGATCTTGACGCCTTGCGCTGAATCGAGCGAAAATTCAACTCATCGATGACTCGACTCTTTTCTTGCGAGTGAGTTGAATCACTCATTGCCGATGATGAGTGGCTCATTTGAGTCGACTCACCAACTGAGTACCCATCTCTACAGTCTCCTGGCGAAACTGAATAAAGCAAAAGTGTAAACTATACCATATTTTATTTAGTTGACTTGAGGCGGCACCGGCATTTATGAATATTAGTTCGATCGCTGCGTTTGCGGTTGAATTTGAATACTAGATCTGGGTGCCTTGTGCTGACTCGTGCGAAAATTCGACTCATCGGTGACTCGACTCTTTTCTTGCGAGTGAGTCGAATCACTCATTGCCGGTGATGAGTGGCTCATTTGAGTCGACTCACCAACTGAGTACCCATCTCTATATGTTTTCATCTTTGAGTTGTTGCTCGTGCTGCCATAGCACGGTGGTCAACCACACTTTGGTTTTCGATGTCAACCTTGTTGACGAGAAATCCGCCGTAAGTGTTGGTAAAGACCTCTAGATGGCGTTGAGCCGTCTTCACAGTTCACACCGTTTAAAGTACAGTTCATTTTTCTATCCTTCATAGTAATAGCGTTATTCTTATTAAGTAGTTAATAGGCAAAGGGGTATTATTATTGATATTAACGTAGAAAGTGTAAATAAGTTATTATTTTTTGAGAAACAATGAGACTGACCTTAGTCGATACATTTCTTTTCCATAGATAACTACGTTTATTGACAACAAAATTGTTTTACGAGTTTTATTTTTTTCTCTAAATTTTTATTATGAAAGTATAAACTTTCTTTACATACTTGAATGTAGAAAATAAATGTTTACAAGAATCCGTTAAGAAATCTACCGGATGTCAACTTTGTCATTTGAAGAAAAAAAGTTGACAATCGTCATTTTGACACATGTCACCCTATGGATGATCTAATGGCGCCATTTAATAGAGTTTGTCACGCGATTTACAAATATATATAATTTTATGTTTATCTGTTGAAATAAAAAAGTTACAGGGGGGCGAATCACCCGGTATAAGTGATAAACCTACTTGTTTTGTGATATTATTTTTGGTTGTTTTTTTTTCTCAAAAGCCATCCTTGCCATAGGTGTTATGATAAAAGCTTTATAGTTTATACAGTGCTATTCAGAAAATATGTGATAATGGGAGGCTATGGAAACAAGTGAATCGCAATCTATGAAAATGACGTTTGTCTAAAGTTAATTCACAGTCTTCAGATAAAATGACAAATGTCACGTCCGCAAACAAGTTCACAGTAAAATGACATATGACATCTCCCGTACGAACTAACTTTGGACAAACGTTCTTTCCGCAGATTGGATTTCATTTATTTCCATACCATAGCCACCCGTTTTCTATATCTTAAGGATGGACGGGGTGTTACAAATAATTGTAGCTTCGCAGGTGGGGTTTAAAAACAAAAGTACATATTTTGACGTTTAATGCGTTCACAGTGTTCACACCTTTAGTAAACGAGCGTCGATTGTTATTTGTTTACTTTTTTTGTATACGGACTGGAAACTAGGGAAGTATGCGAAGTAGGCGATTTGTTTGTTCCCGATTTTTCCACATGAAAAAGAAAATTCCTATAACGTAATTTATTTTGAATTGTCAAAGATCGATGGCCTTGATTACTTTCTGCCAAAATTAAACAAACTAGAGCGTTTTATACGATGCACATAAGGGTATATTCTCTAATTTTAACGTTTTCCACTAAAATTCGACAAAACCATTGGCCAATTTTTTCGTTTCCTAGGTAGCACCACCGTTAAATCTTATTTGAGACGATCACACCTTGATTAAGTAAAGGAATCTGTAGTAGGAGGCGCTAAAAATACACTGTTTTAACGCCTTTGCTTTGACGTTGCCATAACAGCGAAAACACAAAACCAACCACAGCTCGCCCATTTAACGCCACGCTACCATTTTTAACGCGTAAATTGCAGAATAGACCCTATTAGCTCTTTAACTTACGGTAAATGACAAAAAGATCCATCAAAGCCACCCACACGATCATTTGCAACAACCCTGGAACTGAATATTCTAAATCTACTTTCACAGGACCTGAAAATCTTCGCCAAAACCACAGGAATGAAAGAAATCTACTTAATGATGTCACCCCATTATCGCCGGATTCATCAATGCAGACACGTAATGCTACATTTCGTTCAAACCCTTCAAAACTACATAGTAGGGGAGGTTCTACAGTCAACTTGGGAAACTTTCGAGCAAAACTTGACAACAGTCACAGACCTGGATTCTCTATATCAAGTACACACGGCCTACATTAAACACATATTATTTCTGTAAGTTTCGGGCGTTTAAGTAATACCGACTTTCATTTTGTATGGTAAAATGACTGAAAGATTTGTAAGTAAATCACGGTAAGACTCTGTCTAAAAACAAGGACCCATATTTTTAGCTCTCCTATCTTTCGTTTCAAATCTGACAATACCTGTAATTTTACCATACTTAAAATTACAAAATGAAAATCTGTGTTATACAGCTGACCGTTGAGAGAATTTATACATCTGAAATCGAGTGTGTATTAATGAGAATCAATTTCTTAGATGTCTTCTGAATCAAAAATCAGCCCCTCTGCGCAAAGTGTTCCACAACATTTTCATGGTGATTTTCAAGTTCTACAACCATTTGAGATCCAGAAGTTGGAATTGCGAGGAGGGGGTGTACGTACATCCCAATTTCGCGAAATTGGAAAACATTTTTTCGAACTTTGGAGAATTTGTGTTGTATCTGTTTAAAGTGGGAAGAAAGGTTGTCAAGAGCGGGTATCAGCCGTATTTGGCGCAACTGTTGGACATGTTGGATGTTAATGATTATTATTCGAAAAAAAACTGTAAAGTGGCTGCGTAAACGACACTGATTTACTTAATAAAAATCGTTCTTTACAATGGATGCTAAATTGTCGCACGCGGAAACCGTATAATTTTAGGTGCACATTGTAAATAAAAGTTATTTTCTCATATTTTGAAGTACATGTATTAAATTTGTGATTTATTTATTTAGGGAAGTTGAAGTTGTTATGAGCTGCATTTTTGAATAAAATATTCTCTAAACTGTACGGACTCCATTCAATAATTACCATTCTATAAACATTCTAGGAATACATAATAAACATAACATAAATAATAAAGGTTGGCACTAACAAGAATTTTGACAGAACTAAAAGCCTTTTTACTAAAACAACAAGTGTTGATTGCTCCCTCTCCCCCTGTTGCAAATGGACATTAAAATTTCTATAGAAAACGTTGAGATTTGTAATGGCATTTAATGAGTCTAATGATTTGTAAGGGAAGCTAAGACTAATTTTGTAATGGAAAAGCCCAACTGACCAAATTTCTAATGTATTGTAATGAAATGTAATGGTCTTCCCTTTCACTCACTAGGACCCATTGTAACAGTGTTGCGTTTCTAATGTGTTTTCCCATTACACACTAATCAGTTGTCACGTCACCTCAAACACCAATCATGTTGCTTCAAATTTGTAATGGAAAAGCACATTACAATTTTGGGCAATTGAGTTGTAATGTGTTCTACTGGCAAATCGCTATCAATAAACAATTCAAGGGAATTTAAAAAATATATTTATTAGTTTAGAAATGGTGTAGCAGTAGCTACCCTTAAACTGGAACATGTAACAAAACAATTTTAATGATTAACCCTTTTTAACTCAATATCAAAAACAAGAGTAGCATTGGCGGGGATCGCTGGGGGTGATCCTTTGGCTCCATAAGCGGTGTTGGGTGGACAGATAATACGTCTCTTACCCCCTACTTTCATTCCAACAACCCCAACATCCCAACCCTTAATAACTTCACGCCTACCAACCCTGAAGCTAAACCCTGGCCCTTTTGTGGTAGAGTCGAACGTCTTGTTATTGTCCTTCAAACGACCTTCATAGTAAACAAAGACATGATTTCCCGGCTTCACAGCCTCGCCAGTACCCTCTCGGAGGTCTTCAGCAATAACTCCCCCTTTCAGTTGTAGCTTTTTTACCTTGGGTTGCTTTTGCTTTTCCACGGGTTTTTGTTCCTTTTTCTTCTGTTTTTCTGTGGTTTTGGGAGTTACTTTGAGTAACTGAGTGGGGGTTTGGGTTTGTGCCTTCTTTTTGGGCAGACCGTTCTGCATTGATTTCTTCGCCTCTTCTTCTTCTTCTGCTATTAAGTCATCTGATAGCTCAGACTCTTCCTCTTCTTCCCCTTCTTCATCGACTTGTTCTTCAAGTTCAGCGTCCAAGTCGAAATCTGAATCATCTGAGCTTTCATCCTCCACTTCTTCTTTGATATTGATTATAGGGGATTCCTCAGACTTTATCTTCTTAGCTGGAGCTGTAAGAAATCAATCATCAACATGGTTCTCTTTTTTTGGCAATTATTTTGATCCAAGTTTTTCGGCCTTAGCAATATTTTGGCAACTTTTTGTGATCCTAAACTATCTTTAGCAACTTATAGCGATTTTCTTACAACTGTAAGAATTTTAATTATTTTCTTTTCTTGCCATTCGTAGTTGCTCAACAAAAGATACCTACCCAATTCAACTTTGCTGCAGTTAATAGTTTAAGTAAATTCACATTACCTCCAACATTAAAGAAAATTTCATGAAATTTGCGAGAGGTAGCGTACAGCCGATCTTAGTGGCAGGCTTCAACACGACAGACGCCACACTTTTCAAATTTACCACGGCAGACGAAAAATTCGGCAGCACCACCCTAGCCAAAAGGGGTGAATTTCGCACCTTCAGCACCATTTTACGTTTGCTATACTAATACTAACTTATTTAAGACGCCAAAAAGAGGGGTTGAATAGGCCATTATGGTGTGTCACTTTCCTTATTATTGGTATAATTCGAAAACTAACCCAATTTGATTGAGATCCATCATATTTGTTTTAGATTTTATTAAGTATTTCGCTTCAAAAAGCAATTTTACAAAATTGATGACGTATGTGCTAGAGATCACACCTTTCTGTACAATTTCTTGGTGTAAGGACACCAATGACAGTTGTGTCACATGTTTCCATTGGAAAATTAGATTTGACATTGTCAAAATTAAACAGGAATGCAATGGACAGGTTGGCTTGTTCTTTTCGTGAGAACGTAGTTCATACGTCAGCAAGATTAATATTTACTTTTATTGCCTTAGGACTGGTTACGTTCGAAAATGCAAAACATGACAGGGCTCATTTTAAAAGGTCTTTCAATCAGAGAAATAATTCAATAATTCCTCATTGTATTGGCAATAGGTAATAATTATTATTAATGGCACCCCTGCAAATGATGTTTATGTGGTAATCGAGATTAGTCCATAAGCAGGTGCCGAGGGGTTCGTCACGATGTATTTTAGGGGACAAAAGTTTCTCGCATTTCCCTCGGCATTTCCTTAAAATTTTCTATCATTTCCCCATATCCTCAAGAAATTTCACCATTTCTCGAGCGATTTTCTCAAAAAAAATTTCCCCAGTATTTCCCAGCACGCCTCTAATTTCCGCATCAAAAACTTCCCCAAAATTCTTCCATTGACAGGAAATTCCCAGCCATTGCCTTGCAATTTCCTGCCATTTCCTTAAGGTTCGCCACGAGGGGTGAGTCGCAGGTGAAAATTTTGTACACTAGATTTCCCCAGATTTCCTCAGGTTTCCCAAGATTTTATTTTTCATCTAAAGTTAGGCTGATTTTACAAACTAAACTATTCATAGCGTCCATGTTGGCAACATTTTTGAAAAGCTAATTTTTTGTGCAGTTAATGGTGTTAAAATCTAATATGTCGACCATAAGAAAAAGAAAAGTTGACTGTCGTTGCTCAAAATCTAGAAAGCGTAGAAAATTTCTGTCAATGATGTTGAGTTGACAGCTGTCAAAAATATAAAAGCTCGAAGTTTCATTTAGTTACCACCAATCGTTAGAAAGATATAAATTTTTCTTTAAAATCGCGAGTATCAATTTTTTCGGTATAACTCAGGAACGAATCAAGATACGGAAGAATTCTTAACAGATTCTTAATCACCTTGAAAAAGCGCAACTTTTTTCTAATTGCAGCAATGGTGGGCAACAAAAAATTCACCACCCTGTACACTGCAGCTGCAGACAGCCCGAACATGCTATAAATAAGCAAAGCTAATGGTGCGCAAGCGCGCCGGTTCAATTCAAATCCGTAAAATTAAGTCAAGCTAGCCGTAAAAATATCCCAGAATTCCATATTCACCCCTTTAACAAAAAATTATTCCCAGACTTTCGCATTGTTTTAGAAAATTTAACATTTCGTTGTAATTTTTAGGACGATCAACGTATTTTAGAAATTTTATGTGTGAGGCCTGCTACTATTATGTTTGAGAAGAGTCATTAATAATTTGCGAAGTTTCCTTTGCCATATAAAATTCAATACAATTCAATAGTAAACGGTACGAGTCGGTATGCGTTCGTTGCTAACACAATATGATGCCCTTTTGGCGGCGTCTGCTGGGGAGGTGCTGCCGTTTTATTCGTCTGACATAGTAAATTTGAAAAATGTAAAAAAAAAACAAATCGAATAAGTAATTGAACACTGAGGACACTTTCAAACTTTGGGCTGATTTTGACCCTTTGAACGCGTCTGCCGTTGTGAAGGCTGCCACTGAGATCGTCTGCCGATATACACAAATAATCCCTACGATTTTTTCTATAAGATGATGTGATCAGTTTTCAGGTCTCTTTCTTTAAAACTTCATGCAAAATTTGAACTCCTTTTAGGAATAACTTGCAACCATCTACATTCAAATACTGATTACAAGGGTCTTTTATTATTTTTTTTTGCAGATAGCAAAACACTGGACACCCTCCGGCGTGTGACAAGCCAATGAGTGCTGAAACACAGGGTGAGTCTGAAAGACTCCACATCCTTTATACCACAGAATATACTGTTCAAATGATGAAGCTTGGTCCAAAAATTATTGGTCAATTGTGATTCCTCTTGATGTTATAAGCCGCAAAAAATCTTCATTTTTAAAAGTTATTTTTAAATATCTTTCGAAAGGTGTATCGTGGGATTTTGAATTTTTGCACAGCATTGTTACAGACCAAGAAGCAACTAGTGATGGTACTTAAGACATTATCCAAAAAGCGGATCCCTGTTATACAGGGTGGCCCCGATGATATTTGCCCTTGAACTTTTTTATGTTTGAAAATATTGCTAATTTGCCTATGCGGCCAATTCCTCGTACAATTCTAAAACTTTTTTGGCTTTTAAAATTTTTCGAAAAAACTAACCACTCACGAGGAAAATTGAAAAAACCGAAAACATGATCATCGTGATAAACCTACAATTTCAATAAAAATCAAAGTGTACGTTGACACGCATCACATTTCAATTGTTTTTTTACGTTGAAGGTGTTGTCCTACATTTGTGCCCAGAACCATTGCTCACAACTGAAGAAAAAACATTGATGGTAATTTCACTTTTTTATGAGGTAGACTCATCATTTTCATCAATTTTTCTCGTGAGTGGTTAGTTTTTTCGAAAAATTTTAAGAGCCAAAAAAGTTTTAGAATTGAACGGGGAATACGGCCGCATAGGCAAATTAGCAATATTTTCAAACATAAAAAAGTTCAAGGGCAAATAACATCGGGGCCCTCCTGTATAACTGAGATCCGCTTTTTGGATAATGCCTTAAGTAGCATCAGCAGTTGCTTCTTGGTCCGTAACAATGCTGTGTAAAAATTCAAAATCCTACAATACACCTTTCGAAAGATATTTAAAAAGAACGTTTAAAAATGAAGATTTTTGGCGGCTTATAACAAAAATAGGAATCACAATTGACCAAAAATTTTTGCCCCAAGCTTCATCATTTGAACAGTAGATTCTGTGGTATACAGGATGTGGAGTCTTTCTGACTCACCCTGTATAAGCTGCTTTCCATTTACACATTTATCTGAGAAGGCTCACTTAACTCAGCAATTTGATTAGTCAATAAGCGCGTTCCTTTTACAACTAAGCAAGTTTTCTAATCTAACCGTGGCCTAACCTAGGAAGGAAATTGTCTTGATTTAATCTGAGTTGCCGCGCGGAATAAATGGAACGTATTTCTTAGTTTATACTGACATGATACTGAGCTTACGCGAAACCTACCCTCAAACAGCATCTAGCCCTCCTCAAACCCGCTTGAGAATGCAAACTATCGTCAATTTGAATGTAATTATAGAAGAGGCAAGTCATATATTTCCAACAATGGCATTTTTGTAGTCTTTTGAGACCGTCAAACTACGTACATAATCTTGCATAACCTCACAAGTTCAACTTAGGCATCTTACTTGTATTCAAGGTAGCTGCGAAGGTTACTTATGAAGGGTGAAGGGGGAGGTAAGATACTAAGATAATACTAAGTTTGAAGTGTGTAAAAGGAACGCGACAACAAGTCAGGCAGCTAAGTTTAACTCAGATTTTACTTAGAATTCTTCTAAAAGGAACGCGCTTAATATTCAAATGAAGCAATCAAATTGCTGAGATTAACTGAGGCTCCTCAGACAATGTGTAAAAGGAAAGCGCCTAAAATAACAGACGTTGGTAAGGGTCAACAAAAGGCGTCTTTTCTCGATTTTATGTTCTTCAATACAAATTGGCTCTGGTGATTGGTCAGCTTACTGTTTTTTAAAATTTATATTGACATATTGTCACTTTTGCCGTAAGTTTCAAATTTTTCTCGAAAGGACATTATTTTGAGGTTATTTCAATACAAAACAAGATTATTTCCTATTCGCGATTCTAGCTAAGGAGGACGCCCTCTGGTGTGTGACGTCACAGTGAGGGAACTCTGGGAAAAGAGCCAATGAGGAGCGCTGAAATACCGGGTGGCCCATTCAAGACGATCCAGTCGTAATAACTTTTGAACGGAATAAGATATCGACTTGCGGTTTTCGACAGGTTCCTTGGCATTGAGGGGGACATGGTTCACCATAGCTTTGACCTTGTTCAGTTTGCGCATTTCACCCCCACCCCAATCAACATTAAAATTTTAAATGGCAACATACCTCGAGTCATACATCAAATGAAAGCTCTTGAAAAATGCTATTCACTGTTCTAAGTAGTTTGAGAATTTAGCGAACCGTTTTCATGTTAGAGACAAAAATGTACTGTATTCGAATTTACTGAAATTGGAATTCCGTGGAAAGTTTTGAAAAACTCGATGAAAAATCTGTTGATATGTGGACTAAAAATGTGACTGATTAGATGTCTAGCGAGTTTAATCGTTATTAGCTTTGTTTGGATAGGTTACTATTGGTTCTCTCGTTGATCCGTGTGGGAATGCTAAAATTAATGCTCCAAAAAAGCTAATAACAAATAAAACTCACTAGACATCTAATCAGTCACATTTTTAGTCCACATATCAACAGATTTTTCATCGAGTTTTTCAAAACTTTTCACGGAAACGGTTTGCTAAATTCTCAAACTACTTAGAACAGTGAATAGCATTTTCCAAGGGCTTTCATTTGATATACGACACGGGGTGTGTTGACATTTAAGATTTTGACGTTGGTTGGGGTGGGGGTGAAATGCGCAAACTGAGCAAGGTCAAAGTGATGGCGAAACATGTCTTCCACAATGCCAAGGAATCTGTCGCAGACCGCAAGTCGATATCTTATTCCGTTCAAAAGTTATTACGACTGGATCGTCTTGAATGGACCACCCGGTATATTGACAGACATTTTTGGTGACACTTGATTGGACGCTTCCAACAAAACATGCCTACGTGTGACGTCACAAAATTAATTTGAATCGCGAATGCTTTCAAATGTAATGTGGTATTCGCTTGGTAGCAACTACCTACTACAGCACTTCTACGGCCAATCAAATGTCACCTATCAGTTAAAAAACCTTAATGCGCATGTCTGTTGAGTTTCGTTGTACAAATTTGTAATGAATCGAATACCACATAAGTTTGTATTTCAATACATAAAACCGCGAAAAACCGCCTAAAATATTCTCATGTGTGACTTTACAACCCAAAAACTGTCACTAGATGTCACTGACATTTGTAATTATTTTCAGCGAGACTTGTAGCGTTGTTAATTGTTCCTTAACTTACATTGATTGGCAGTCTCCATGGCACGTTTTTTCTTTTTAGAAACTGGCTTCTCCTCCTCATCCTCGACTTCTTCCTCTTCGAGATCAGAATCATCAACAGCTGTTAAATACCCCGTTAAATGTACATGTGACTTTCCATTAGTAGCAAAGGAGACTTTCGTTCCAGCCTCAAAGTTAAGATCCAGACCACACTGCAACTTATCACTGTTGTTGAGGGTGCAGAGCAGGTAGTTCCGCTCCTCGAAGAGGCACATTACTTGCGAAGGCTCAGCGGTGGAATTCGAGATATCTAAGGCTGCCATCGAGACATGGAATGCTACTTTTACAGTCTGGGTGTAGCACCTCCCCGGTTCCATTATAAGTCCTAAAAAAAAAAACACGTGGTGAAAAAGCCGCCAAAAAAGTAACGAACTTTACTTACCCCAAAACATGTTGTCGATTGATTATTCTTCGGTTGGGCAAAAGAAGGGGTTGGGTAATCTTATCTGGATAATATTAAGTGGCAAATTTTTGTTTCTCTATTGAAATTTGCACATTTCTTCGACAGCTCAATACACGCTCGTTCTGTACTTACACACACCGGGAAAATGGACGATCAGAGTGCGCATTCGCAAGTCGACAATTTGCAATTTTGTTTAAATTCTTGGCGCCAATTCGGGTGTTTCTATGCATGAAGAATATATTATACAAGTTTCAAATGTAAAGTCCCGTCGCATATTAACGAATGCTGGGGTTGTGTGTCTCAGGTTTTTTCTGTTGGTTTGTAAACGGGTGGTAAACGGGATTTCAGTTCTGTCAAAATTCCTGTCATGGGCAATAATTAACAACAAAGATCCCTTTCAACCTCCATTGTTACTGTCATAGAAATTACTGTTTATTGACACTTACAATCGGATTCAAAAATTTAGACTTATCATTCTTATCAAATCTGACAATAAGCTCTCTTTCCTTTTACACATTTATCTGAGGCGCCTCAGGTAATTTCAGCAATTTGATTGGTTCATTTGAATATTGACCAATCAAATTGCTGGGATTAACTGATCGAGGCTCCTCAGATAAATGTGTAAAAGGAAAGTACCTAATGATTAACTGAGGCTCCTTAGATAAATGTGTAAAAGGAAAGCGCCTAAAGTCAAATTGTCCTGACAAACGTTTTTTGCTCTTAAAGTTTTAGAGAAATAGATAGAAATTTGAATTCGTTTTATCAGAATAATGGTGTAAGAACGTTTTGCTGGTGATTTGATTAAGGTAAGATTGCGAAAAGAACTCAATAATTATCATTTTTGACTTTACAAAAAAATTACGCCTCAACACGTTTTGTCAAACATTTGACGGATTTGTAAAGGCGTTTTTTTTCCTCGGTTTTGGGTTGTGAAATACATCAAACTATCAAACTTGCATTTGAAAGCATAGGAAATAATCTTGTTTTGTATTGAAATAGCTTCAAAATAATGTCAGATTTGAATAGTTCTTCAGAGAAAAATTTGAATTTAAAAAAAATGGTAAGCCGGCCGATCATGAGAGCCTATTTCTACATATTAATTGGTATTCGAAAACATGAAACCGAGAAAAAACGCCTTAACCTAAATAGAAGTCCCTATTACACAGCCGAGCGTTTGGTTTTACATTTTTACTCGCATTTCCAAATATGACTTTCTTATGGATTTTAGTAATTCGGTATAGTGAGAACTTGGAAATCTGACTGAAATAGGATAATGACAATAAAAATTTTTCGCCAATGGCTTTCAATAAAAACTATTTTTCAACTACAGTATAGTACTTTTTTCGTTTCCCGCTATTGCTTGATGGGATTTCGGAAACCATAACAGTTTACAAAAATGGGCAGCTAAGGAAGCGGTAGGAACCTCCACACTTTGAGAACGATCCAATCCCCCCCCCCCAATCACCTATAAATTTCAATCCACAGTCTCGAAGTGTTTCGGGGGTTTTTCAAAATTTTTATTTCTTTTACTTATTGCCAAAAAGGCATTAAAGTTTGATTATATTTTTGGAAACCGAATTTGAAGACCATCAGAAGACCTAATGCAACAAATGGTGGTCAACTTTCAAATTTCATAGACGCCAAAAAAGCCGATTGCCACCAAAATTAAGTAAATTTTCCTACTTATTGCTATATCTAAATTTTACTCCACCAACCTTAAAACGTTTTCGGATTTTTCAGAATTTTACGATTTTTTGCCAAAAAGGCACTTAAGTTTGAATACATTTTTAGACACAGAATTTGAAGACCTTTCATATGCTGATAAGAAAAATTGGTGTTCAACGGCCAAATTTCATAGTTGATTCGCCAACTTGTTTAATCTATTTCAGTTTTGGTTCAGTCCAGGGGGCCCAATTCTCGAATCGTTCGAAATGTTTCGTATGCGATGTTGCTAAGCAGCCACCAATCAGAGTACGCGTACCTTAGTGATTCCGCATGCGAAACAGTTCGTACGATTCGAGAATTGGACCCCAGGTCTGACACAAACGAACAAACCTATAGGCGTATAGGCTAATGGCGGCCATTTTAATTTTTCAAAAATTGATATCTCGAAAACGGTAACAGATACGAAATTTTATTAAATCAGAAAAAAGTTGTATTTTTCAGTGTAGATTAAGAATCTGAAAAGAAATCTAAGATATCTAGATTGGTTACTGAAATATACTGAAAAGACTGAAAATTGACAACGTGTTATAACTTGGATAGGTACTAATAGGCAGATCATTATGAAATTTGCTTCAATTACATATTACCTTGCACGAGGAATAAAATGAGGCGACGAAAACTTTTCTAAGCCTTTTAGATTAACATATACAGGGTGGGTAATTTTTCGATGCTCACCATTGGGATCTCCTTAACGGTAAAAGATATGGGGTCGGTTAAATTACAGAAAAGTTGTGCTTTTTATTGATGATTAAGAATCTGAAGAGAATTTCCCGATATCTTGATTCGTTCCTGAGTTATCACAAAAAATCGGAAAATTGCCAATTTAAAAAAAATTAATATCTTCCTAACGATTGATGCTATTTAAATGAAACTTAGAACTTTTATATTGTTGACAGCTGTCAATTGAATGGCATTGACAAGAATTTTCTGGGACTTCTAGATTTTGAATAACGACAGTCAACTTTTGATTCTTTTATGGCCGCCATATTGAGTTTTAACACCATCAAACTCACAAAAAAAATTGGCTTTTCAAAAATGTATCTACTCAACGTGAACTTTTTTGACAGATGTCAGAATTTGAAAATTGGTAGGAATAATTTGCAAAGTCAGCCTAAACTTAGACGAAAAACAATTGCAGAAAAGTACGCCGACTTCTTCAATCACTTATAACATGTGAAAACAACTGAATTCAACAGTAATAAAATACGTCTTGCGGTCGTGTAAGTCGGCCTTTCACATATTTTTTTAGAAACGTCCATGTTGGTTACATTTTTGAAAAGCTAATTTTTCTGTGTATCCGGCGGTGTTAAAATTCAATATGGCCCCCATAAGAAAAAGAAAAGTTGACTGTCTTTATTCAAAATCTAGAAGGCCTAGAGAATTTCTGTCAATGCCATTCAATTGACAGCTGTCAAAAATATAAAAGTTCCAAGTGTCATTTGAATCGTTAGGAAGATATTAATTTTTCTTTAAATTGGCAATTTTCAGATTTTTTGTGATAACTCAGGAACGAATCACAATATCGGGGAATTCTCTGCAGATTCTTAATCCCAAAAAATAGCGCAACTTTTCTGTAATTTAACCGATCCCGTATCTTTTACCGTTTAGGAGTTCCCAGTGGTGAGCATCGAAAAATTACCCACCCTGTATACCTATGACATTTTTCAGTTTTTTCAGTATATTTCAGGAACCAAAAAATATCTCTTCAATTTCTTTCCAGATTCTTTATCTACACTGAAAAATACAACTTTTCTCTAATTTAATAAAATTTGGGAAAAACGCGCTTTTCAAAAGGCCGGCGTTATTTACTCGACCTGCGCACTGTGGGGTTGTTTGACACTTTGACCAACTGACAGTGGCTGGTGACAGAGAATATGTTATATAGATGAATATTTTTTCTGTGTTGAATTTTTAAGCACGCAACATACCTACCTTGCGTAAAGGTTTTTCAGTTTTTCATTTAATAATCCACTTATATGTGAGGTTATGTTTGCTTTTTGATTTTGACATTTTACCCAGTTACCCACTCCTACATCAAAGAGCCGTTCGTAAATGACTTTTACGCTGGGAACACTCTACGTGAGCATTGCGTTACTCGGAGTATGATACACTCCCGCCTTATTTTACATTTATGAACGCACTCCTGGACAAGACACAAGCGAAAAACTAGTGGAGTGGATCACGTGACTCGCACTGACACCGCTTGCACTTTTTTTTTCAGACAAACAGATGATAAGGACGGTAACCGTAAAGTTAACCCATGCTCACATAACCGTACCCATACCATTTCGGTAAGCACGCGAAAACTCCACTAAATTATGGGAAGAATGAAATGAAGAAAAGAGAAAGATGCATGATGAGTCAATTGTTCGAATGTTCATTTAAAAAAAACAAATAGGAATCGGATCAGCCGATCAGTCAACTAGATTTTTGATGGGTTGCTTGAAGAATCGGTAAAAAAGATGGTGGTCGTCGTAGTTTGTGGTGATGTTTCTTAAATGTATTTTTGGTGAGTACTTTAGCTGTTTTTGCTGATTTCTCACTCAATTCACGATACATAATTAGGTATGTAAATTGATACTTCTTATCTATTACGTACTCCAATAATAACAGTAAAGATAAAAGAACATCGTCTACTCGTCTCCAAAATAGTTTCCTTAAAACCTTTTGGTTTTCTTTTCCGCGAAACTTCGAGTAATTAGTCCAGAACGAAATAATTAAGGAAGTGATGTCAGCTTTCTAATTGATTGTGCAAATGGTGGAGTTGCATTTTCTTAGGCATTGGCCATGTTTATAAATAAATAAAAACAGTTGAATTAATTGTGATTATTGAATTATTTGTAGCATCCCGAGGGTGTGATGGCGTCAAACAGTGATGGTAGTGGAAGCAATGGTAAAAAAAAATTTGAGGTTGGTGGTTATGTTAAATCGGGCTGTTACAGGAACTCTGCCGAGAAATTTCACCTTAAACTCTTCACGAGATTATGACGCTTCAAGGAGACGCTGTGACCATGCTCTTAATGTAAGTCTGGTGAGATTTTTTATAAGATAAACTATAGTCATCCTTCACACGTTCTGATTTTCTGTAAACAGGGTCGTGTCTATGGTTTTACTCTTGTGATGTTATGGCTAGTTACCATAAATTTTTAATCCAGGATGAAATTCATCCTCAGTGGGCCTTGGATTATCTCTTAACCTTCCCAACGCCACAGTTTAAAAAAATTAAGGGTTATAACGGGCTTTTCTTAAAAAAGTCATTTAGAGTAGGGAGTAGGCGGGTCTTAATTTTGAACAAATGAAATGTAGCACTAAAAAGACGTCGACTGCTTTTTCTGAATTCATCTGACAGGCAGCTGACAAGTGACAACTGTCATTTGTGAAAACTAAAAAAACTGATTTTTTGATTTTTGAGCTACAAGGTACACTAAAATCACCCTGTGATCGTTTTTTGAGAGACTGCAATTTTGAATAGAAAACCAGGAAAATCCTTTAGATCGGGATTATGTCAATTTGCTGAATTACAAAAAGACGCACTGCTTGGTCACGTTTTAGCTTCTTTTGTTTTCTAACGCCTGCTCCAAATAACTTTTTTAATGAAAACCAGTTACTACAGTCACTAAAATTTTCGAATTCGAGATAGGACCACATGTATGTTTTGAGGTCTCAGGAACCCCAAAAAGTGGCTTTTAAAATGTGTCTGTGCGTACGTCTGTAAACGCCTCAGCCCAACTACTACTACACTGATTTGGTTGAAATTTGCTACATAAGCATCTCATAAGTCATAACCTAACTTAGATCCGCGGGGTGAGCTGCAAGCTAAAATTTTGTACCCTAGATTTCCTTTTGGAAATATTTCCCCAAGATTTCCTCGAATTTCCCGGAAACCTCTGGGACCGATTTGGTTGGCATTTTGAAGAACTGAACATTTTTTGGAAGCAATCGACCCACGTCAAGTTCCGTTTGTTCAAATCTAAAATTATACTCTCATTTAACCATTCAAAACAAGTTTTTGACAGCTTCATTGTCAGCATTTTAAAGGTCTTCAACTTCTGGTTTTAAATAAAACAAAATTCATGCGCATTTAGTGCCCTTTGGGTAAAAATGTTGGGAAATATCATACAAAAACTAACGAAGATGTAGAGTAATTAAAAAAGTCGGTTTTTTATGGGCCACCTTTATATTCCAAAGGCCACTGTCAATAAATTTCAAACTTGCACAGCCTTCGTTATCAATGATCTTGTTGAATAAGTAGTATACAGGGTGTCTCCGAACGCTCTCACCAATAGTTCTCAAGTTATAAGAGATTTAAGAGGACCAATCAGATTTCATCTTTGAGTTGCTTCATAAGGTAATTTAATGCTAGATGCACTATTTCCTAGGTAACAAGATACTATCAATGAAAATTTATACTGTTGTGTTTTGTTACCTAGGAAATAGTGCATCTAACATTAAATTACCTTATGAAGCAATTCAGAGCTGAAATCTGATTGGTCCTCTTAAATTTCTTATAACTCGAAAACTATTGGACCCTAGAAATTTTCAAAAACACGAATTGACTCAGAATTTAATCCTGTATACTCCATTAGAATTTGGTGCGAGCGTTCTGAGACACCCTGTATGAAAGAAATCATAGTGAGAATATCTACGAAACGTCATGTTTTGATATACACTAGAATTTTCTATCACTTCCGGTTACGCCGGAATTGGCTTTAATTTTGAATTTTTAAGTGGGACACCTGTCATTCTGAGTATTCTAGTGTCCTTTTATTAAGTTTTTTTTTGTTTTGGGAAAGTTGGTTGTGGTACTTATTTTTTGTGAACAACAAAACTGCCAAATTGGTGGTATGCAGAAAAAAATATCTGTTTTCATAGATCAGGTGTACTGGCGTGGTACCATTTGAAAAAAATTAGTTATCCGTGAAAGACGTTTTTCCATATTTTGAAGCCATCCGAAACGAAACATTATTAATTTTATGAGAATCCTGACGTCCATAAAAGACAGAAAAAAGTATATCGCAGCACTCGAGATCAACAACAAAATTTCGTCAAAAAGAAGAAAAAATTCACGAAAATGACACTACAATACTCAGGATGACCCTTAGATTCCAAAAATCCAAAAATATACCGGGTGTTCCATGTAAAAATTCAAAATTAAAGTCGTTTCCGGCGAAACCGGAAGTGACAAAAAGTTGTAATGAATGTCAAAAAATTACGTTCGGAAAAAGTTATTGATTGAGTTATTTGATTTTACGAGTATAGTTTTCTTCACTGGTCAACATTTTCTAGTCACTCGGTATACCGGAAGTCAACAAAACCAGACTCACTTACATTTTTCCCCGTATTTATTAAAATATTCGAATGAAATTTGATATACAGGGTGAGTCAACAAGGCGACGGCGGTCCATAACTTCTGAACCTTTCCAGATAAGAAATCAATTCAAACGCCATTATATACAACACCGCCCATTCTACATCCTAAAAATACTTTCAACTATACAGGCTGTCCCAAAACACTTGCAACGCATGGCAACTTGATTTTTTTAAATGGAACACCACCATTTTGGTGCCATATTCTGGATCACCTATAACATAGCTTTACATCAACATAAGACATTTGATGTTTTAACGCTCTATTCTAAAGTAATTAATTCTTTTTGAAAAATTTCAATCATTGCGGGTACTTCTTAAAAAAATTCCTGAGAACTCAATTTTGTATCTAGAGAGCTGAGATTCGGTATGAATATGAAGGAAGGCTCATTCTATCTATCCAATATGATAACTATCATTATCACAATACAGGGTGTTAAAAATTCTGTGTCAAGTTTGGAAAATTTCAAATATTCAAAACTCCATTTTTTCAAATGGCACCCCCTGTTATTATTGTGCCATGGGGTTCGTCTGTTGAATTTCTTTATTTGTTATTAAGTATGTCCTATACCTAAAGTCAATACTTCAAAAGATATTCTTTGTCTTATTTATTTTATTGAAGATTATTACGATCTCAATTAAAGATTGCCATGGACGGTATGACAGTTATGATTAACATTGTTTATTTACATAGTTACCAGACAGTTTGTCACATTTATTGACATACACAACCAGGAAGAATTCATTGACATGGTATACCGCTTATGTTTGAAATTCATTGTGTATGTCAATAAATGTGACAAACTGTCTGGTAACCATGTAAATAAACAATGTTAGTCGTAACTGTCATACAGTCCCTGGCATTCTTTAATTGAGATCGTAATAATCTTCAATAAAATAAATAAGACAAAGAATATCTTTTGAAGTATTGACTTTAGGTATAGGACATAATTAATAAAAAATAAAGTAATCCAACAGCCGAACCCCATGGCACAATAATAACAGGGGGTGCCATTTGAAAAAATGGAGTTTTGCATATTTGAAATTTTCCAAACTTGACACAGAATTTTTAACACCCTGTATAGTGACAATGATAGTTATCATGTTAGATAGATAGAATAGACCCTCCTTCATATTCGTACCGAATCTCAGCTCTCTAGATACAAAATTGAGTTCTCAGGAATTTTTTTAAGAAACACCCGTAATGATCAAAATTTTTCCAAAAGAATTAATTACTTTAGAACAGAGCCTTAAAACATCGAATGTCTTATGTCGATGTAAAGCCATGTTATAGGTGATCCAGAATATGGCATCAAAATGGTGGTGTTCCATTTAAAAAAATCAAGTTGCCATGCGTTGCAAGTGTTTTGGGACACCCTGTATAGTTGAAAGTATTTTTAGTATGTAGAATTGGCGGTGTTGTACATAATGGCGTTTGAATTGATTTCCTATCTGGAAGGGTTCAGAAGTTATGGACCGCCGTCGCCTTGTTGACTCACCCTGTATATATGTATAACATGATAAACTGCATTATTCAATATTTAGAAAGATTTGGAGTCACTTCCGGTTTCAGCGGAAATGGGCCCTACATTGAAATTTGAAATGAAACCCCCTGTATGTCTTAATATTTTCGGATTCTGCATTAAATTCCGAGTATTCCAGAATACTTTTTTTGAAACTTCCGATTTCATGTTTCCGAAAAACTTGATTTTTATTTCTTTATCTAGAGTGCTTTGAGCTCTCATACTAATCAGAATTTCCAAATCACTCATTTTTTTCGAATGATGGATGATGGAATGATGACTCTAGAATTTTTGAGGGGTCATAGCATTCTAGATGAAGAGTTAAAAATCACATTCTTTGAAAACATGAAGTCTGAAATTTGAAAAAAATTTTCTGTCATGCTTAGAATTTAATACAGAACTCGAAGATATGAAGATATACAGGGTGTCCTATTTAAAAATTCGATGATAGGTTCATTTACCCTGAAACCGGAAGGAATTCAAAATCTCTCTAAATGTCAAAAAATGCAGTTTATCGTGTAATATACGTGTGCCAAATTTCATTGAAATATTTTAATAAACGCGGAAAAAAAGGGGGATGAGCCTGGTTTCGTTGACACCCGGTATACAGCGTGACTAGAAAAAGTTGAACAGTGAAGAAAACTATACTCGTAAAATCAAAGATTAAAAATAAAAAATAATGAAATTAATACCTACTACTTTTGACTTCAAGCTCAGGTCGTGATTTTATGTTGACAACACTTGGCACCACATAAGCAGTAATGTGATCTAGGCCTAGAATAAATCATTGTCTTTAACACTTTTTCTTGAAGATCAGAGATGACATTTCTGATTAGTTGATAGCGTTACATTATACAGGGTGCCCCAGAGAGCTCGCATTTATTTTTAATTTCGTAAATATTAGGCATTAAATTCTGAAACGATAGGTCTTTTTCAAAACTTCTAGGGTGTAATTAATAGTACTCTAGTTATAAATAAAAATAAATATTATAAAGTAATTTTTAAAATTAGATGACAGTATTCTGTCAATGTAAAATTAAAAATTTGTATTGTTGGATCTTGTTACCTAAGAAATAGTTTACCTGAACCAACGACCCTCAACTAAAACCTGGTCCATTCGAAAATGTTGGAAAAGACGTTTCGTCTCAGAATTTGAAGACAAGCGTTCTGAGACACACTGTAGACATATGTACAAATGTATCTCTATTTTCAACTTTTTAAATTTTTAAGGATCTGGATTACTACAAAGAGCAACATCGGGCGGCTATGAACCAACTGGAAGTATCCTCCCAGGATTCAGCTTCACTGCGCGTAAAATACTCCGAACTTTTAAGTGATAAACAGAGATTAGAGCAGGAAAATCAAAGATTGAGAAAAGAGTTATCCGACGTACACCGACAACCGAAAGATGTACACTTAGGATCGGAAAACGGGACCACCGACTCACTTTACATATCACATTCACAGGCCCTGTCCAAGTTAGAATTAGCCAAAGATGAAAATAGTCGTTTAGCGAAACAATGTGAATTGCTCAGTCAAGAGAGGAATCTTGCGGTAAGTTTGAGATTTTTAGATAAAGTCAGAACTTCGGTGGAAAAATGCACTACACCGAAACACTTGATTTTCACTACTGACGCGTTTCGAACAAAATGTGCTCATAATCAAAGCCGAAGCTAAACAACCTACCTGCCAGAAAACTAATATTTATAGGCCCACCCGCGTAGCTCCACACCTCGACTGTGAAAGTTAGACCAATCACAGGTCGGGAAAGGGTCACGCATGGGTGAACACGCATAAATATAACGAGTCCTCCCTCTTGGCACAATTATTCATAAGCGCCCTCGAGACGGAGTTGCAAGCCGAATGTGGCGATTATTTTCCGAGGGTTTGGTTTAGATATGTGGATGACATTTTTGCTGTTTTCGATCCTAATCAGTCCAGTTTAGAGGACTTTATTTCAAAATTAAACTCAATTTTTCCGACTATTAAATTCACACATGAAGTTGAAAAAGAGAAAAAAAACCCCTTTTCTACACCCTCTATTGATAGATAGAAATAATAATAAGTTAGAATTTGACGTTTATAGGAAAGAATCCGGCACATACCGCTATATCTCGGCAGACTCCCATCATTGTGCACAGCCAGGGCTTCCAGTGAAGTCATTTAAATCAGTTATAGTCATTTATTTTTTTAGTAGTTATTTAAACGTCATTTTTTTCACATCTAGGTCATTTATTGTCATTTTTTTTGGGCCAAAATAGATTTTCTCCGCAAATGATAAGTTATTGATGGATCGAACCCACTCTACGCCACTGAAAAAAACCTGTCAAAAAGCATTATAAGCCTTACTTATTCAAATTGCTCAGTTGGATCAGTGAAAAAAAGACACTCATGAATTGGAGAAGAAAATTAAAAAAAAGAGTACCTTAATTGATAATTTTCTGGTCGAGAAACAAAAAATTTCTTAATTTTTAGTTTTAGAAATTGTTTATTTGCAATATCTGCAATAAAATTGTGTTAACTTGTGTTGCTTTCAAATATTGGCCGTAATGAATAAACGATAACAAAGCTTTTGCACGAAAAATTTATATTTGCATCCTTTGTTAAGGGGAGTATGAGCATCTTGTAACACTTTATTCATACCAGCCGTTGACCGGTATGAATAAGCGGTAACAAAGCTTTTGCTTATAGTTCTATCCTTTTTTCGTGCACGAAAAAGTTGTTATTTGTATCCCTTAGTAATAAAAGTATGAGCATCTTGTAACACTTTATTTATACCAACCAAGTGTTACAAGATGCTCACATTCCCATTAACAAAGGATGCAAATATCGGCTCTTCGTGCGCGAGAAGGATAGAACTATATAAGCAAAAGCTTTGTTACCATTTATTCATATCGGCCATTGGCTGGTATGGATAAAAAGTAACCGAGCTTTTGCTCATAGTTATATCCTTATCTTAAGCAACAAAAACTTGTTTTTCTATCCTTGATTAATGCAAGTATGCGCATCTTGTAACACTTTATTCATATAAGCCATTGGCTGGTATGAATAAACGGTAACAAAGCTTTTACTTATAGTTCTATCTTTTTCTCGTGTACGAGAAACTTGTATTTGCATCTTTTGTTAATGTGAGTATGAGCCATTGGCCGGTGTGAATAAACGGTAACAAAGCTTTTACTTATAGTTTTATCCTTTTCTTGTCCACGAGAAACTTGTATTTGCATCCTTTGTTAATGTGAGTATGAGCATCTTGTAACACTTTATTCGTACCAGCCAATGGCTGGTATGAAAATAAAAAAAAAATTAAAATAAGTGATAAAAATAATTGACTAGTTCCAAAAAAATTACCCAAAAAAAATAACCTCGGTAAATAAGAAAAAGACAATGGCTGGTATGAATAAAGTGTTACAAGATGCTCATACTTGCATTAACAAAGGATGCAAACACAAGTTTTTCGTGTTCGAGAAAAGGATAGAACTAGAAGTAAAAGCTTTGTTACCGTTTATTCATACCGGCCATTATGTCAGTTTTCTTTCATTTAATGGCCGGTATGAATAAACGGTAACAAAGCCTTTGCTCATAGTTCCATCCTTTTGTTGTGCACGAAAATCTTATATTTGCATCCTTTGTTAATGAAAGTATGAGCATCTTGTAACACTTTATTCATACCAGCCATTGTCTTTTTCTTATTTACCGAGGTTATTTTTTTTGGGTAATTTTTTTGGAACTATAATCTGTCCGGGATCCACACGACCGAGATTCACCCGATTTCCATGGCGATTCATTGTTGATAACTAAATAGCGTGAATCCCGGTCGTGTGGATCCCGGACAGACCATAGTCAATTATTTTTATCACTTATTTTTGCAAAGTTGGCGCTGGAACAACACAAGATCGCAAGTTTCCATTTTTTGGCACACCGTCTTCTGAATTTTCCTTTAAACATGGAAAGATATCAGAAAACTGAAAACAATCAAAAACAGAGATGTAACTGATTTGAACCTATCATAGCACATAATATCATTAGGAAGTTAAAATTCAAACAACAAGTGTTAAATGCCACAACCTTTCGCTCCGAAGAACAAAAACAGGACTGAAAATTTGTCGCATTACCTTTTGAACCTCAGTTGACAAGAGGTTTGACACGGTTTTTTTCCCAACTAAATTTAAGGACAGTTTTCAGATCTGAAAACAAAATGAAAAACCTTTTAGGCAACCCGAAAGATAAAGTAGAGAATAGCGAAAAATTTGGCATATACGAAATCAATTGTCAAAATTGTGATCAAACACGAAGGTCTCTCAACACCAGATTTAAGGAGCACTTAGCCCACCTTAAATATGACAGAACTGAGAAATCCAGTGTTGCCCTACATGCTTTACACAATCACCATATAATAAGTGATAATATTAAGTCAGTTTGTAGCGTTAAGAAGGTGCAGATGCTAGATGCGATGGAAAGTATCGTCATTTATAAGTCTAGAGATAGGCTTATGAACGCTGATACAGGCCCGATCGCATATTTATCTCTGTTTACGCTACTTTAAGGAGGACTCGTTATATATACCTGTTCACCCACGCGTGACCATTTCCCGACCTGTGATTGGTCTAACTTTCACAGCCGAGGGGTGGAGCTAGGCGGATGGGCCTATAAATATTTCAGTTTTCCGGCAGGTAGGTTGTTTAGGTTCGGCTTTGATAATGAGCACATCGTGTTCGAAACGCGTCAGCAGTGAAAATCAAGTTGTTTCTAGTACAATTTTACTTTTCAGCAACGAGAAATAGCAAATCTGAAACAACAAGTGCTGAAACTGTACAAGGCTCACCAGAAGGTACAACAACAATATGACGAGGCTGAAAAACAAATAGTTGCGATCAAGATCAAAGCTAACAAGGATGCGAAACGGTTGACGGAAGACAGGAACGCGACTTTAACCGAATACACGTTGGTGATGAGCGAAAGGTAGGTGTTAATTGGTAATAATGATAGTGCAAATTCGTTATTATTGAATCAGGGATCAAGTTCATAAAGAGATGGAAAAGTTGAGTGAAGATTTAGCTCAGGCGCTGAAAAAGGGTAAGATGTTGGACGCGGATAACCAAGAATTGGCTGGAGAAAAACAAGCGATTTGCTATCAACTGGAATCTTTGAGACGTGAAATAGCTAGCGCCCTCTACGAAAGAGATAAAGCGTTGAAAGAATGCGCGGATTTACGAGAAAAATTCGGGGATTTAGGGGCGGCCACTGAAGATAATCGAAAGCGAGAACAAACCAGATCCAGACATTTAGACAGCTTAGGAGGACCTTCGGAGAATATCGGAAGAAAAGACGTCTTACAATCCGATCATAGATCGATCGGGCAACGTCAAAGATTGGACAACTTGGATCAGGCCAATCAGGAGCTGGAATCACTCAGAAAGAGTCTCGACAAAGCTCAGAGCGAACTTTCGGAAGCCATCCAAGAAGCCGAAGTGTCTAAGGGTCGACGCGATTGGGCGTTTTCAGAGAGAGATAAAATCGTGCAGGAGCGAGAAAGCATTCGTACTCTATGCGACAACATGAGGAAGGAAAGAGATCGTGCCGTGTCGGAACTGGCCGAATCACTTCGAGAAAGTGATGCTGTCAAAAAACAGCGAAACGAGCTTCTCAAAGAAGTGAAAGCCTTGAAAGAAATGCTCGAAGCTCACATGGCGGATCGTGACGAAGACCATTATCACGAGTTGAACGACAGCGAAGTTTTAGAGGTGGAATTGACTTCGGATGGATCCGCGGATTTGGGGTTGGAGTTAGCTGGGGGACGTGATGATCCGCATTTTCCGGGAGATGGCGCTGTTTATGTGGCGACGGTGGCTGAGGGGTCGGTCGCTGACGGTAAATTGAAACCTAATGACAGGATATCCAGGGTGAACGATGTGGAATGTAGTGCAGTTTCGAGGAGAATGGTGTTGGAAGCTATCAGATCTAGTTTGCCTATTGCCAGGGTTGTGGTTTCGAGACGTAGGAGAAGGGCGGCCAGTCCTGTTCCTAGTTTACCTGCGCAAGTGGCGAAATGGGCACATACTGCTAGGTTGGTGCCTGGATGTCATGGGTTGATCCTTAATATGGGGGTGTACATCAGTCGTATTAGCGAGGGAAGTTTGGCTGCGAAGGATAAGAGTCTTTCAGTTGGAGACCGGATTTTAAGGGTAAGTTAGCTCTTTGTCTGAGACTTAATAATGATGTACATTGTACATATAATTAGAGTATTAAATTTCTGATCCGAGCCTGTAGGCGAGTGCTGTAATCATATCATAATTATCTATAGCTATTAACATTTAAGGGCCGTTATTTTATTTGCACCTTCATGTACGCTCCAATAACTTTTTAAATTATCGTTTAATGTAATATCCGGGGTTTTACCGCTATAAAGTTTTCCGAGAATAAGACAGCATTTCTTCGAATTAACATTTTCAAATAACACTCGAGGAGGAAAATTATTCGAAAATTTTGCGGTAAAATCCCGCGCACGAGTGAAATTTGATGAGACTATTTCACGAATTGAGGAAAAGTCAGTTTGTAAAGAATTGTTGAAAGAACGTCTTTTAAACGTGAAAAGACGAATTTATTTGATGTTGCTTGTGATATTTGAACAGTGAATCTAAGCAAGCCAAGGAAGCGCAGTAAAGCAAAATTATTATTTAGAATTTTGGAACACGTTATAAAACATCAAAAACATAAATTCAGTGGCAATGGGAATTATAAAGTGCTGTGGTTTTTATGTGATCGTCCAACTTAATAGACATAGTTTGCCGAAGCTTCAAAAGCAACCCGACTGTGTGGTTTTGTGCAAACTACTTGAATTGCATTTTTTAGAACTGTTTCAGTTGTAAGTTGTATTTAGTCATAAAATTAATAATATCAAATTATATTGTCCACGAGAATTTCCATCAATATGTATTTCAAGAAGTGATAGTAAGATCACTGGATGTCTCGCTTTGGAGAGGTACGGCAATCAACCGGAAGTGTGGACAAATATAAAAAGGACAGAGAACCATTTTACTTTTTGACACTGACAATGGCATTATTTGTCAGTTTGCAGTTGTCATCATCAACCCTAAAGACAAAAATTTGTTGATTTATTGTTTATTAATAATTGTATTTTTATTAAATGGGCAAGCAAAACGAAGTGCCACTAAATGACCAATGGCCAATTACCGAGAAGATAGGTACCTGATGGATGGGTTACGTGGTTATTGTCATAATTACGTGTTTTGTGGTGTTCATGTGGTGTTTATGGAGAAATTAAGGTCGCCCGTACGCCCTATTGCCTGTGTCTTTGACGAAGAAAAACGTGCGGTTTTCAGTCCATAAAACTCAATGGTCCTCCAAGTAGAAATGAAGTTCAGTTCGATGGTGACTTTGTCCATAAAACTCAATGGTCCTCCAAGTAGAAATGAAGTTCAGTTCGATGGTGACTTCGTCTTACTCATTTTGACCGCAAATAATGTGCATTAACTTCGAAATTTTTAATTATAAACAGTGATGAGTGTTTATAGGTAGTTGGGGCTACATTCATGCATATTGTTGTTGCTGCAATCCTGCTGTATTTAAACATTAAAACGAAATGAACTTGATTTAGACTTTTGAAATCAATTGTTGCAAGGAAACCTAAAATTACAAAAAATGAACACGGAACGGTTAATAAAGGGATCCACTATAAAACCATAACATAATAATTATATGGGAAATATACTGCAAAATAAGCAAAAACTTTAGGTCATTTTTCTGACATCTAACGTCATTTTTGTACAAAGTTAAAAGAGAAAGAGACATGTTTCCTGTTATATCTCCATACCGTTTGCCGTACCTCTCCAAACAGAGACATCCAGTGACCTTAAGTGATAGAGAGTTTTGACGCCCTCTACCGGAAGAATGGTCAAATAAGCACAAGAAAAGCGGGGGCACTTTGCAGTGACCGACTCCCTTTCAAGCCCGGGATCTTCAAATTGCCAGCCGCGGCAAACGAGTGATATTTAACAAATATACCTAAATCTTTCAAGCCACCATTCAAAAACTTCGGACCGGTTTCGAGTTATTTAACCCTCATCAGCGAAGTGCATTTGAATGGTGTCTCGAGAGATTCAACTTCAAAGTCTTTATTACAAGATAGCGATGTTTAAGAAGTGATAGAGCAAACAGTTTGGAGATATAACAGGAAACATATCTCTTTCTCTTTTAAGTTTGTACGAAAATGAATGTTAGTTGTCAGAAAAATTACCTAAAGTTGACAGTTGTTTGTAAAATAACTGCTTACAAAGTCTATTTTCGCTTATTTTGCAGTATAGTTCCGTGTGATAGTTCTTATATTGTTAGGGTTTTATAGTGGATCCCCTTCCGTGTTCATTTTTTCAGTGAATTTTGATTTTGTGCTCCCTTGCAAAAATTATGGTTTCACAAAAACTAAATCAAGTCAATTACGTTTTATTGTTTAAATACATCAGCCCCAGTAACTAACTATGAACACTCATCACTGTTTAGAATTAAAAATTTCGAAAAATTTCGAAGTTAATCCACTTTTTTGCGGTCAAAATGACAAAGTCACTATTGCTGCATAATTGCTTTTTGCTTTTTTCAAAAGTCTCAAATTTTCACCGATTTCTTCGATATTTTTGAAAATTAAGGTGGCTGTGACTGGTCTTTCGGTCGAGTGTGATACGTTTCTATCCTAGAAAAATTCGTACATTTCGAATCCGTCGAGAAAAATGTGGGTTTCCATTTAAAAAAACAGAATTGCAGAATGCAAAAATACGCTATACCCCTTCGAGGATTTTTGTAGAAAATCTACGATCTACGATATTTCAACGGTTTTCGGATCTCTGGGGGTGTAGAATCAAAATAGTGCTTTGGGTTTAGCCAAATTGACTCTGGATTTGTAGCTAATGGATCCCCAAATTTCGATTTTCGTCGCTGTTTTTAACTGTTATTTATTCAAAGCCGAAACTGATATCCAGTGAAAATCGCACGATACTAATCATTAGCCAATGGAAAATTTGATTTCTGTGTGCTTACCATGGCAACTCGAGGATTTCCTGGAAATTTTTGATACCTACCTAGACCAACCTAAACGAAATTAATAAATGGAAATTTTTATGTCAAATTAAATGTCAAAAATCGTTTTTATTCAATTTCTGTGGCTGTATCGTTGCTATTTTCTTACCGAATCTGCATTCGAGCATTAATTCATTTCCTGGAAATTTTAGTCGTGCATTCCAACAACGTAATCGGGCCCTCGTGTTCCACTCGGGCCGATTAATACGTTGTTGGAATGCACTCCAAAAATTTCCGGAAAGAATTAATGCTCTTATGAGATTATAAGTGAAAACAGCCGCATGTGAGCATGTATGTATGTATGTATCATTTGGATGAACCATAAAAAAGCAAAAATTTAAAATAATAATAGTAATAATCTCGGTAATAATACTTCATCAAACCTTAGTACAACACTTATGTAAATGAATTAATACGGGTTTACGAAAATTGCAGTCTCTTTCACCTAAATTTTTCGCTTTCGGATTAACTCTCGGCGCTTTGCTGTTCTTTGTTGTTCGCCGCCGAACAATGGGCAAACCTTTGTTTGGGGATTCCCGACTTAATCTGAACGGAAAATTTAGCTGAAAGAGACTGTATTTTAAACTATCACCTATTTGATCGGATTTGGGTTTATTAGGTTTCCTCTGTATGAAGTATGATTCTGAAACCCTTTACAAGTTTTTCTTTTTGTGTTTTACTATTTATACTGCAATCAATCTACATTTCATTCATTTCTGTTTCCTTAAAAAAGTATGTCTGAAGGCATACCCGGAATCAACAACACAAATTATTTAACAAAAAATAATCGATTTTCAAATGTTTATTGAATTGATTCAATTTTTTTAAGAATCGAAGAAAAGAATCGAAACGAGTCCGTGGACGGTGAGGAACGAACAGTAAAAGACAGATTCACCATTGCTCTGACCTAAGTACGGATAAACTATTATTTGTAGTAAAAAGCACATCCCTTAGGTACATTCACGGTTCATACCTACTATAATAGGCCATTACGGTATGTCACAAATTTCCTTATTATTGATTGGGTTGAGATCCATCTTTTTGTTTTAGATTTTAGTATTTTGCATCAAAAAACAATTTAAAAAAATTTATGACGCATATGTGCTAGCGACCTCACCTTTCTGTACAATTTCTTGGTGTAACAATACAGATGACAGATGACAATTATGTCACTTGTTTTCATTAGAAAATTAGATTTGACATTAACGAAATTAAACAGGAATGAAATGGACAGGTTGGCTCATACTTTTCGTGAGGACGTCAAATTTAAATTTAAAGTTTCATTTTATGGCCTTAGGACTGGTTATATTCGAAAATGCAGAAACACGTCAGAGCTCATTTTAAAAGGTCTTTCGATCAGAACAGTAATTCGAAGGTATCGTAATAGTTATTGAATAGAAAAGTCTACCAAAATTTGGCAAAATCCACAAGAAATAGTCGCGATGGCTTATTTAAATTTTTGTTCATATTTCTGAAATAATCCATTCCTTCTGTTGTTATCGATTTTTTGCAGTTCGATTTCAATTGATTTAAAAAAAAATCGATGTTTTGAAAAAATCGGCATTGCACTCACTGTACTGTGGGTTGGTTTTTCAATGGTTGCAGATAAACGATGTAAATTTATTTTATTCAATTTTGTGGTAATAATGAGCGGTCTGATAAAAGTAGCAATTCCTTTCATCTTTCCCGCCTATTAAAAGATGAAATTATAAAGTCAATTATGATCTTAGATAAACGAGAAATCAATGGATGACATAGGAGATCTGCACGAGGCAATGCGCATCCTCAACGACGATTCCGTCGACGTGATCACCGTGACTGCGTTAAAAATAAGTCACCCCGAATGTCCGAACGTTTTCATCCCCGTCCGTCGGTACAAACGTGAAAATCGAAGCTCTCAAACCGACGAACACGACTATTTGGGGGCTCAACAGGAGAAAAACAACAGCGGTGCGTGGCTGAAAGATTTCATGAGAGGACGACGTCACGCCAAAGATAGCGATAAGAAGAAATACAATCGTAATAGTTCACCAGAGCAGGCGATCGCGGAGTTGGACTTGGTTTTGGACAGTTACAAGGGGAACAGTAATATGGTGAAGAGGACGAAACGGGGGAAGGAGCAGGAGAAGAACGGAGGAACGTGGCCCAAGGCCAGAGCTGCGGCTTTGCTTCAACCGGCGGGGGTTGGCAGTACTGTTGTATCTAGGAAGAAGGAGAGGCCACCTTTGAGCCTTCTGAAAGAAGGCAGTACTGACTATTATAGGTAAAATTAATAGTTATTTATGTGTCAAGGAAAGAAAGTACTAAGGGCCGATTTCATAATAAAAGTTAAAGGTCCTTTAAAGTTAATGTCGACTTTAAAGGGGATTTTGACGAATCAGGACCAACCCTTTTGGAATGTTGCTAAGCAAATATTTAAAGGACACTTTAATTTTGATTATGAAATTGGCTCTAAGTATTTCTGTTTCTGTTAATGAACTTTACTCCTAAAATAAAAAACAACTATCTTTTTTTAGAAATTCGACTCCAGTACCGCTACTACCCCATTCATCATTTGCCCCAGCAAACCGCCACTCCGTTTGTAAAAGCGTCGACGGTGGGGGTGGGGGTTCAAACTTCAGCGCAGTCGGTGACTCATTTGAAAAACTCCGTTCTGCAGCCTCCAATAGGCTCAGTGCCAACATGAATTCCGACAACAGCCTTGACTATCCCGTCCATCGTTACATGGAGCCGTCAGTCCCCGGTCTCCCCTATTACAGAAAATCCAAGCCAGGCTTGACGAAATATAATTTCGACTGCGACTCGAACGAACCATCGTCAGGTACCAACGTTCCTCCACCCTCCCATAACAGAGTCCAGAGTCAGTTGTGGGGTGCTCCCAGAATGCTCTACCCCTTTCACCCCCACCCCCACTCCGACCACAGTCGAGACAGTTTCAGTTTCGACCCACCCCCTTTCCATCACACGCACAGCCCTTCAGTCGACGGAGGTACCAGAAGGGTTGGAGTACCCGTGACGTCAGCTTCAATACCTCAAACCTACCGAGAACAGGAACACATGGAAGTTGGAACGTTCCCCAGAAAAAGAGAGACTCAGAGATTTCGAGTGCCGTCCAATCCCAGCGTTACTTCCAAGGTCAGCACTGGAAGCATTGAGCGTGGCTCTGAGAGGGGTAGTCCCATGCCCATTTTTCACGTGGAAGTGTTGAGTCCGGGGGAGGCGGGGGGAAAGGAGTACTGCTCTTGGGTGGGGGGGCATAAACCACTGCCGGGGGAGTTAAGACGAGTCCACATCGATAAGTCGAATGAGCCCTTGGGCATTCAGATCAACTGCCCGGAGACTGGTGGTATTTTCGTGTCGACTGTCAACGACAACAGTTTGGCGAGTCGAGTCGGTCTTCAAATCGGCGATCAGTTGTTGGAAGTTTGTGGTATTAACATGCGCAATGCCACTTATAACCTCGCTGCTAATGTTTTGAGGCAGTGTGGAAATTCCATTACGATGTTGGTGCAATACAGTCCTGACAGTGAGTGTGATTTGATGAAGGGACGTTACGAAGGGGTAGAGGGCCCACAAGAAAGTTTTTAAAATTTTCAGGATAAAAACTTTGTTGCAATAGCAAATTGTCACTTGAAAGTTCGAAGCGCCTACCTACAAGTGACAAATTGTCGGTTGCAAGTAACAATTGTCGGTTGAAAGTGACAATTGTCACTTGTAAGTGACAAATTGTCGGTTGCAAGTGACAGTTGTCGGTTGCAGGTGACAATTGTCAGTTGTAAGTGACAAATTGTCGGTTGCAAGTAACAATTGTCGGTTGAAAGTGACAATTGTCAGTTGTAAGTGACAAATTGTCGGTTGCAAGTGACAGTTGTCGGTTGTAAGTGACAGTTGTCGGTTGCAGGTGACAATTGTCGGTTGCAGGTGACAATTGTCGGTTGCAGGTGACAATTGTCAGTTGTAAGTGACAAATTGTCGGTTGCAAGTGACAGTTGTCGGTTGTAAGTGACAATTGTCAGTTGTAAGTGACAATTGTCAGTTGTAAGTGACAATTGTCAGTTGCAAGTGACAATTAATAATAATAATAATAATAGAGATTTATTTGACCATTAAAGGTACAAAAAGGGTGGGAAATCAGTATATACTGTTTTTCATTCCTGCCCTAAAAGAATATGTAACAAGAATACAAAAATGCTTAAAAGTTAAAACCAACAATAATCACAACTTTTCTGCTTTTCAAAACAGATCAAATTCAGTGCGTTCCTTAAACTATACAATGATGAGGATTCATGAATCAATTTCTAATATTTATTTAGCAGTTGCAAGTGACAATTGTCAGTTGAAAGTGACAATTTGCTGATGCAACAAAGTTTTTTTTTTTTAGAAAATTTTAAAAACTTTGTTGTGGCCCCTCTACGCCTTCGTATGACGTCGAGTTATTGATGATTAATTTCAGAATACAACGAATTGGAAGGTTCTGGGTCTTGTTCAGATTCGAGTTCTAATAGCGAGGCCGATGGGGAAGCCACCCCTTGTAATTCCCCGAAGGAGGTGAGAAAGTCGCATCCAGTTGGCATGGGGACGTTACCGCAGGCGAATGCTTTAATGAGAACTGGCCAACAAACTTCTGCTCTGCAGAGACAGAGTACATCTTCCAGGTTAGCAATTTTGAGTCGAATGACCATTTCTTTTCCTCTTTCTTGAATGTGGTAAATGAGTAAACTAGGGTGATGTTATGGACGTGGTTGTCAGTGGCTCTGAAACATAAGAAAAGCTCCGAGTTGGACTGTTACTTATTATGTATACTCCCAGCGCTAGTAGGCCATGAACTTTTTTTCTGAAGTAGCAGCACTTCAACAGTTCAGTTGAATTAGTCATCAAGGATTCAACTCAAGAAATCGACTTTTGACTTACTAATCTAATTGCCGCATTAAAATTTTTAGAAAATCTCTTTTTCGAATCTGGAAATTAAGAATTTCCAAATTCCAGGCATCTAGATCTTAAAATCGCTTCAATTATGACACAAATATTCCTCAATGTTGGCAACACAGGGTGATGACATTTCTCAAAACATACTCAAAACGATGTGCGCTGTCAACCAAATTTTGTAGGTTATGTTTAGATTGGCTAAAAATTTGCCCAAATTTTCAAATTTAGTTCAACGGTGATGACAATTATTGTTATTAACTTTAATAAATAGTTGTTGTATTTACCAAGCGGGCGGAAATTGTAGGTACCTACAGCATTCTGTTTGATGAGATTAAAAATCGACTCCCCATTCAACATTGTTGAGGCGGCGGGTTCACGGGGGAGGGCTCAACATTATTGAGGAAAGTGTGAGGTGGGGGGAAGCATGTTCAAAATTCTCCGGGGGTATCGAAGTTTGGAAGGATAAAATATCCGTGTTATTTGTTGAGGCTGCTGCCCTTAACCTAATTTTTTTTAAATTTGTTGTAAAGGGTGAAGTGGGAGTTTATTATTCATATTGAGAGACGGTGAAGTCAGGATTCACACGAAATTATTAAAATTATATAATAATCCAAGCTAGTTTGGAAGACGTACCTTCTTCAACTTCAGTGGACAGACAGTTTCAAAGAATAAAAATAATTTCTTTCTTTTTACGGTACGTTGCAATGCACTAGACTTTTTTTTTGAATTGGGTCCACATTCAATATTTTTGTGAGTTCAGTATGTTTGGTTGCCTAAGTACGAAATAATTCCTGTTTTTTCAAGAATAACCGCCCCAAAGAAAATAAAAAGATTATTTTTTTTTAAGAAAAAAATAGAAAAAGTGAGGTTTGGGGCGGCATTACCTGAAGGGCGGGGGGCTTGAATCCCCTGGGCACGCCACTGGCTGGCGTTTGTTTAGTGCATGCGCTATTCTATTTCATTTCTGAATCATAATATATGGAGGCACCAAATAACCTAAAATTAATTGTAGGTATTAATTATTGAATAATTAAAACGGTTCTCGCCTATTTCATCGACGACCGACGACATAAACACTACAAACATAAAGGTAAATTTTCGCGATTTTATAGTTTGAACCACAAATACTTAACTCTTAATGCGTGCTTTCATCTATTTCCAATATCGAAACTGTTGCCTAGCGACAGCGTCATAATTCTGCCTGTTTCAAACTTACAGATGGAGGAGGGTTTGAAACTGACAGGAGTTTGACTATTTTATCAAACAACTCTAGCCCCTATCTTCGTGTAAACTAGCAGTATGAAGACAATGAACCTTTAGTATTACAACTAGTACCTCAAAGTGCAAATTTCCTCAATGCAATAAAACAATATTAAAATAGTGGCAGTTTAATTCAGAACTAAACCATGCTGAACCGAGTGGGAACAGAAATTGGCAAGAATGACAAGTGACAGGAGAGACAGCCTCACTTGGAGAATCATCGTAAATAATTTATTTGATGCGTTAAAAGACCAAAAGTTACTGCCAAAGTTCGTTTCTAGGCCATTACAATCAATGCCACTACCACGGTAGGATCCATTATCATAAAATTCATAAAAACAAGCCACTCTAATTATTGACAGATATAGGTTAATTTTTGGCGGCGCATTTGAATTTTTGTAGCTTGAAACACCATCTGAAGTTCGTACAACATCCGATAGATGGCTCTTTAATTTAGAATAAGGTCTATTTAAAAATCTGGGTCCTATAATAACAATAACAAACTAAATTCTGTTATTACAATAATGACATCTCAGGAATGACAGAGACTACACGCGCGATTTTGTCAAATTTAAATTTTGGGTTTTCAAATTTGAAAATTAATTACTTAATTATTAATTTTTTACTAATGTAGGAAGAAAAATGTATAAGCCACAGCGAGAAAGTGGTTTTACGCGTTTCAGGACATGGTCATTCGCGGACGTGGGTCGAAAAGTACTTCCTAATTGAGCTAGAGTCCTTCAAACAACATGACCCCATTTGAAAAACCATTAGCTCCTTTAGGAAACATTTTTCGACCCATGTCCATAAGAACTTTTATTTCTAGAATAAAGTAAAGAATCCTCCCATGAATTTTGTTTACGGTATTTTGATGTCTTCCATCCCAAATCTTGGAGAAAACACCACTTTCAAATTTCGACATATGTTTATAGGAACTTTTTTCATATTTTTCAATTTTCATAGAAGTTCCTGTTACATCCTGTATGCACTTATTATACAGGGTGTTCTTAAACTTTGTACATATATTTCAGGGTGTTATTGCCCTATTGATTTTTAGTCAAAAAGTTCCCATGTCTGGAAATGCTTCATAAGGGAGTTACGCCCTATCAAAGTAGCCCAGAATTGCAGTTTTCTTTAAATTACTCGAAAAGTACGGAAGATGGGATTTTGAAATTTGGACCAATGGTTAGTGTCATGATGGGCTTTCTCTTGAATTTTTTTTCAGATTTTTCAACATCAGAGGCGTATAGTAGTCCAAATGCTGTAAGGTTATATGGCAGCAATAAAATTTGTAAATAATCCTAATTAGTAGGGACGCTCTTGGGCTGTACCCTGCACTTTATGATTAAGGGCTGGTACTTTGCGCACTTCTTACCTAGATGCCAAAGATCACTTTTTGAGGTGTTGCCAAGTTTGAAGCCTATGCGGCCACTTGCTGTGGCAGGTTGCCTATCTCCGGGGCGTACTTCCCGAAACTTTAATTTAAAATGCAAACCCCCATTTTTCACGTCACCATAATAAAGGCCTTCAAATTCTGCTTCTAAAGATGTATTCACTATTAGTGCCTTTTTGACAAAACTTCAAATATTCGAGATTTTTTAACGTACTTACTTTAAAAACGCGATACAGCCGAAACCTCAGAACCGATTTAGCTGAAATTTCGCACATGGAGATTGTATTACCCGTATTATAGCTGAGGCAATCGACACACAGAAAGTGCCGTTTTGGCACATCAATTTTCAAATCTAAACATATTCTCATTTTACGATCTTAACAAGTTTTTGAAAATTTTATTGTCACTATCAGAAAGGTCTTCAAATTCTGGTTTTGAATAATACAAAATTCATTCGCATTTAGTGCCCTTTATATAAAAAAATCGAAATTTTGTAACAACATTAAAAATACATTATAGCCCAAACTACTGAACCGATTTGGCTGAAATTTGATACATGGAGATTGGGTGCCCCGTGGAAGAGTCTTGATATCGAAAAAGCTGGCTAAATAGGCGATACGGGAAAGTACGCCCAATAGAGATAGGCAACCCGCCAAAGCGAGTGGCCGCATAGACTTCAAACTTGGCAATACCTCAAAAAGTGATCTTTGGCATCTAGGTAAGAAGTGTGCAAAGTATCAGCCCTTAATCATAAAGTGCAGGGTAACCCCCCGATTTTCCCAAGAGCGTCCGTACTAAATAGGTCATTACCTGGGGTTTTTCCCGCACTGCACGTTTGGTAGCTTCGCAGGCCCGGCTTCAAAATTTCTTTCCCCAATGAAATAAAATCAACACCAGAAAAATTAATTAATTAAATTAATAATTTATTAAGTCTATACCTACAATTAATACATCAAATAAGTGCGGAAATAGAACAAGATATGCGCTGAAATCGTATATAATCGCTGCGGTCTCGACTAGCGCTAAGTTGGAGTACGGCTCTGGCAGCCCAACAAGGGTGTCTTGGCTGTTTTACATGGTTTGTTTACATTATCATCACTGCTGGCCCATTGTTCCCTCAATTGGCTTTCAGACAATGCAAAGTTTTTATGAGGGCCATATAACCTTACAGGATTTGGACTACTATACGTTCTTGAAGGGGGCCTCCACATTTTCTTTCATTTTTTTTGCAGTTGCGGGTACTTTTCACACTAAGTATTACTAACAAGGTCGTCCTCTTCGGTCTATTCTGCATAATAAAGGTACTCTTGTTAAATGTCGCTAGGACGCACGGTTTTCGAATAAAATTATTTCCAATAGTTCAGAGCGAGAAAATTTCTGACGTCAGATTTTATTTTTAATCGATCAAATTAGTTAAAATTAAGACAAATAATGAAAGTTTAACTGAAAACTTTAGTTGATGACAACTTGATGAAAATTCTAGTTTAAGTAGAAACTTTATGGAAAACTGAAATTTTAGGTACCCCTTTGAAGGGACGCAACTCCTTTACGAAGCATTTCCGGACATACGTCCATACTATTTTTTTTGACTTAAAATCAATAGGGCAATAATATCCAGAGGTATCTGTACGAGGTTTCGGTACACCCTGTATATCTTGGGGAGAATTTTGAACGCTGTCGGTGATTTATTTTGTTAGACACCGATTTGAAAGTGCAATCATTCACTTTTAGCTGCCAATCAACAATTGCAGCAATCAAACAGGTGGTTTTCATAAAATAAACCGCAATTTGAATTCAAAATTCTCACCAAGATATAATAAACGTTTTCAGTTTTACTCGAGCGGCGCGCGCATGTTGGTTCCCTTGCATGCTCACTCATTGGCTGGAAGTTTGTCACAGCTCATTTTTACCCAATCAGATCTTTTTTACCTGTGGGTTTCGATGGAAACTAACCTACACCTGCATTATATTCTTATTCATGTGACGTGTATTATTGCAACAAAGAATTATAAGCGGCTTAATGACTAATTCAACTGAAGATTCATTTCGATCTCCTATAAATAAGAGAATCGTGCAATAATTAAGTGGCTTCCAACAAGGTGTGAAAAAACACCGTTCCTTAAATAATTTTAACGTTTTACAATAATTTTGCAGAGACGACGACGAGCCTCGCTACATGTGCATAGAAACGGTAAAAACATCCAACCTCGGCATCTCATTGGTCGGCGGCAACGCCGCAGGCATCTTCATCCACTCAGTGCAACCAGACTCGTTGGCCTATCACGCCGGACTTCGTACAGGGGACCAAATTTTAGAGTACAACGGGAGCGATTTGCGCAACGCCACAGCAGAAGAGGCCGCCTACGAACTGGCAAAACCTGGTGATAAAGTTACTGTCTTGGCACATTATCGCATTGACAGTAAGTTTCGTCCAGATACATTTGCCAAAAGTATGTGTTAACTTCATCCTCACGCTAATAATATCTCATCATTTTCTCACCATTACGCTTTCGTTGATTTTATTTTTATTATTATTATTATTGTTGAATTATCCTAAGACTTTCAGACTCTCATTAACAGACGTCAAGACACACGTTTCATTTCCGTCTCGCTCTATGCCACAGCCGCCCGGCATTGAACGTATAACATCGTAGCTCGTAGTATTGTTCATGTTTGTCTGCGTTCGTTTAACCCAACGTATAGGAAAGAAAGCGAGAATGGCAGTGGGCGGTACTCTGAAAGGTGCTCTCTCTCACTGCCATTCTCGCTTTCTTTCCTATACGTTGCACAGTGGATCAACTAACAAATCTAGCAGATCAAAATTCAGAAAACACAATTCTCAAATTACTATTCGCTAACCCTCTAGAATCCATGTAAACGAACCTAAGTAAATGTTTGAAAAGTATCACATTTGTTCGCGTTTGTATATTATCGCACTTTGTTTTCCGGAGACCGTGTGAACTTACAAGCTTTCATAATGCACCCTTTATTTCCGATCGTCTAGATACAGTTTGTGGACGATAAATAGTGGCGCTTTATGAAAGCCCGCAAGTTACCGCAGATAAAACTACAGCCAATGTAATCCTAAGTTCAGACTAGTCAGAAAAAAAAATTAGATGTACAAACGTGAACAACATTTGTGACAGTCCATTAAAAACAACCAATTCAAATTACACACAAATGCGACAACTAACATCATTTTGACGTTCGATTAAATCAAAAATGCAATGGACCTTTAATGTGATACTTATCAGGTATTTATTTTAGTTCGTTTACATGGATTCTAGAGGGTTAGCGAATAGTAATTCGTAAATTGTATTTTTGGATTTTGACCCGCTAGATTGGTTCATTAACCCACAGTGCGTTGGGTTAAACGAAGGCAGACAGACATGAATTAGCTACGAGCTACGTTGTTACACGTTCAAAGCCGGGCGGCTGTGGCATAGAGCGCGACGGAAATGAAACGTGTGTCTTGACGTCTGTCTGGAAGTCTTAGGATAATTCAACTATAACTGAATCAATTTTGTAGGATACAACGAAATCAAGGATAAACCCGGTGACAGTTTGTACGTGCGTTGCGGATTCGATCGATCCGGCAACGATTTGACGGATCCCCCCCAGCTGGGTTTCGCCAAAGACGACGTCCTATACGTCGACAATACCATGTTCAATGGAGTTCCCGGCCAATGGCGAGCTTGGAAATTGGATAATGAGGGGCGACGGCAACAATGCGGCGTCATTCCCAGCAAATACAAGGTCGAGGAAGAACTTCTGCTGCGACGCGGTGCCGATCCGGACCAATCAGTGAGATCTGTTACGTCGGCGGTGTCTTCGACGGCGAGGCGCAGCTTTTTCAGGAGAAAAAAGCACCAGCGACACTCGAAGGAGTTGGCTAGTTTTTGTAGTCTGGCTGGACCGGGGTGGTATTCTGATGGGGGATCTTTGCACGAAGAACCGGCACCACCGCCAGCCTATCAGCGCGTGGAGAGGTTGCCTTATCCTGAGTTTAGACCGGTTTTGGTTTTGGGGCCTTTAGCTGAATGCGTCGTCGAGAAATTGGTGAGTTAGGGGTAGATAAATCGTTGAAACTGCTTCACTTTCGGAAATCACGGGGGGGCATTTGCAAAAAAATTGAAGGACTGAAGCAAACGGGGCTAAGTGACATGCCGAAAAACAATTGGATCGCTTTTTGCAAAAATGTCACAGACTCTTTTGCTTTTTACCCCCTCAATTGGTAAACGTTTTAGCCCCCCTCCCCTTTCCGATCAATTTTAGCACCGGAAAGTGATCTCTATTGCATATTGAAAGTCGTCTTTTTTATTGAAAAACTCACCGGAAGATGTACATCAATGCGATGTATATCCCTCTAAATGTATATGTAGGGGCGGCTGGTTTTACTCGTGGAATTGGGTGCAGATTTTATCAATCTGCACCTAGTAGTAGTGCCTGCGCAGACGCACAGATATGTCAAAAAGGCGAAATGTTAAGCCCCCCTCCCCTTTCCGATCAATTTTAGCACCGGAAAGTGATCTCTATTGCATATTGAAAGTCGTCATTTTTATTGAAAAACTCACCGGAAGATGTACATCAATGCGATGTATATCCCTCTAAATGTATATGTAGGGGCGGCTGGTTTTACTCGTGGAATTGGGTGCAGATTTTATCAATCTGCACCTAGTAGTAGTGCCTGCGCAGACGCACAGATATGTCAAAAAGGCGAAATGTTAAAAATCTCTTGTTGAAAATCATCCAATTATACAATTAAAGCTTTTGTGGGGCTTATACTTATACCTACCTATTGCGAAGGAAACTGGAAAATTTTAAAAGGTAAACTGAATCTCAAATGAGTTAAATTTATTATCGACGAAAAACGAAATTCGCGAATTTTGCAAAATTAACACATAAGAGGGTGAAAAATCGTAAAGGGGGATGAAGAATGATTTCTAGTTATGTGTTTTTGTTTAAAATTATTCACAGCTTTATTGATACTCCCTCGCTGCTGGCGTTCATGCATTTTTATGTACCTCGACTAGGAAACAGAAGGTCTGTTACATTTGTTCTGCCCACTTCTCGTACCAATTGTCATTTCTATTCGCCGGTGATTCGTATGTGCCGTGATTATAATGCAATAAGTAGAAACGTTGACATTTTTATCGTAAATTTAAGGCAATTTATTAAACATTGTAAAGATAATTATTACCATAATCATGTCACCTCTTGATATATGTATATATTTTTTTCTATTTATCCATTTTCTTTTATTTTATTTGTCTAATTGTATCCTGTTGGACCATAAGGTCTGTTGGATTGTAAATAAACTATTATTATTGTTATTATTAAAAGTCAAAAGGTATACAGATTAACTGCAGTTAAATAGAATTTTAGAAAACAACACGAAAATAACCCAATTAATTATAAATTTAGAGTTTGGGGGGTTGAAATATTGCGAAGGGGGTCGAAAAAGTGAAAACGGCAAAACATAATCTACATGAAGTAATGATAGAGAGTTTTGACGTCCTCTACCGGAACAATGGTCAAATGAGCACAAGAAAAGCGAGGGCACTTTGCAGGTTTTGGGGGTTGAAATATTGCGAAGGGGGTCGAAAAAGTGAAAAAGGCAAAACATAATCTAAATGAGTAAAATCTATTACCGCGGGCAGACAAAATTGCGCAGAGGGAAAAATTAACTGTAGTTAAGTAGAAAATTACACGAAAAAGAAGCAGTCTGCGTAAATTTTGTTTTTTGAGGGATTTGAGGGTGAAAGGCGTTGAAAAAGTATAGATAGCTTAAAAGTTAATGAAAATGACTTTGAATTACCTACAGAGGAAGCACATAAAAACCCGAAAAGGTAAATAAAATGAATTTACTCCGCTTGCCAAGGGTAGGGGTTGTTAGTAGCCTAGGTGTTGGTATTAGATTGAAGACTCGTAAGACTTTTTTCAATGGTTGACGGAAATATATCGAACCCCATAATTTTATTCCACCATCTACCCGAAAAATTTCCTAGTTTCAACCCTAAGGTCCGGTTTTTTCATCTCCGATAACCTCCGGTTTACCTAACCGACAGTTTGTCGCAGAGCAACGAGTGTTCTGATTGGCTGTATCCTAGCAACTAACCGCTGGTTAAGTAAACTGGAGGTTATCGAAGATGGAAAAACCGGACCTTAAACTTCATCTGCCTTGTGAGATCATAATGAAAATTTGCCCAGCCGTCTACCCTGTCACTGTACATTGATTTTTTGTATTTTTGTGTTTCTCAAAACTCAAAACTAGCCTGGTCTGAGTATGAAATCCTCTAAAAACTGGTGCAAGAATTTTCCAAATCCATCAACTTGTTCAAAAGTTACACTGAAGAACATGCATGTTCTGAGCCAAGAAATAATTATTTGTTATTGCTGTAACTTTTGAAGTTGCGGACGGCTTTAAAAAATTCTTGCAACAGCTTTCAGAGGATCTCAGTCCCTTCAAAATGATGCGCCATCAAAGAACTTTCATATAATTTTAAATTTGGCCATAGAGGGCGCTAGGAAGTGAAAGGATATAAAAATTTTACAGCATTGGATTGGTAATGAAAGCGGCTTTCAAATGATGTATCATAAGTGGGGGGTTGCCATTTGAAATTTTAAAGTCGGAGTTACCGGGTGTGGGATGCGTTGCAAAATTTCATCAAGCACGAGTTTAAGTAACCCTCGAAATAAAAATCGACCTGTTTGAGGGATTTTTCTTCAATTGAATCAGATTGTAAAAAATTTGGATAGCTCCTTTTCTGTATTTTAATTGTTTTGCTAAGTTTCTACCAGATTCACAGCACATTCGAAATTTTTGAGTAAAAAATATGATTTTTTTCTTACTTTATTTACCAGAACAAATATAATACCTAGAATACGTGAGAAAAAAAAGTGTAAAACGATAAAATGTGTTGGTGGTAAATCTCAAGGGCTGTGTTCAGTTCTCCCATACGAGACGGGGATTGTTCTTTCACACAGCCGTTGCAAAAATATAAATAATTAACTAGCAAAACGGGAGAACACGTTTCGCAAAGTGGAACAAAAATTTCAAGAATTTTGAAAAATGAAGCGCTACTTTACAGAAATAAACAGCAAAACACTGTAATGACTTATGAGTACATATTAATCTTAGTTTTACTTAAATAGAAATAGCTGATGATTGTACTGAGAGTAAATAATCTGACATGTACTTTTGCCAAAACGTTATAATTATTTTCAAAACTAATTATAAACCACACTCGCTTTACTGCACATCAAAATATGCATACAAAATTAGTTTTTAGTCTGTGTAAGAAAAAACGGGTATGTCTATTTGGAAATGAAAACTTGACATCCAATTGACATTCAAGTTGCAGTACTTGAAGTTGATAAAAATCAAAAAACTTCCTTGGATTTGTAGTGTTTTATGAGCAATTTTATCTGTTTTTTGGTTCACTAAGAGCAGACCACAAATAACTAAATAACAAAGTTATAACGTTGTGGAGTTTTTATATCGCACCCTGTGTGTACTTTTTATAGCTGAAAATTCGTAAACCTAATTAATTCTTAGGGTAATCCTAATTATTCTGTCAGAATTTTTGACAAATAATAAAGAAAAACAAACAATCAACGGCATGAGTTTCAATTCCAAAGCACACCGATTTTATTTTTGCTGGCTTGATATACCGGGTGTCCGGAAATAACGTGAACACATTCCGGGTGGTAATTCTACATCAAAAATTAGGACGAAAAGTTCTTTTTAGAACCGTGTCCGAAAATGCTTCCTGTGGCTGCTAGGGCTCTTACAAGGTGAGCCCCAAAATGAAGTTTTTATTGTTTATTTCGAACAGGCATGGTAATGAAAGCTTCACAATTGGTATACAGGGTGGGTAATTTTTCGATGCTCACCATTGATATCTCCTAAACGGTAAAGGATACAGGGTCGGTTAAATTACAGAAAAGTTGCGCTATTTGTTGATGATTAAGAATCTGAAGAGAATTCCCCTATATTTTGATTCGTTCCCGAGTTATCACAAAAAATCTGAAAATTGCCAATTTAAAGAAAAATTAATATCTTCCTAACGATTGATGTTGTTTAAATGAAACTTGGAACTTTTATATTTTTGACAGCTGTCAATTGAATGGCATCGACAGAAATTTTCTAGGCCTTCTAGATCTTGAATAACGACAGTCAACTTTTGATTCCTTTATGGCCGCCATATAAAATTTTGACATCATCAAATTCCCAAAAAAATTGGTTTTTCAAAAATGTACTCAAGTTGAACTTTTTTGACAGATGTCAGAATTTGAAAATTGGTATGAATACTTCGTAAAATCAGCCTTAACTTAGACGAAAAACAATTGCAAAAAAGTACGCCGACTTCTTCAATCTCTTATAACATGTGAAAACATTTGAATTCAACAGTAATAAAATACTTCTTGCGGTCGTTTGATTCGGGCTTTCACATATTTTTTTGAAAACGTCCATGTTGGTTACATTTTTGAGAAGCTAATTTTTCTGTGTATCCGGCGGTGTCAAAATTCAGTATGGCACCCATAAGAAAAAGAAAAGTTGACTGCCTTTATTCAAAATCTAGAAGGCCTAGACAGTTTTTGTCAATACCATTCAATTGACAGCTGTCAAAAACATAAAAGTTCCAAGTTTCATTTAAATAACATCAATCGTTAGGAAGATATTAATTAACCTCCCCAACCCCATCACAATTAAAAAAAAATGGGAGGTTACTGCAATCACTAAAATTTTCGAATTTGAGATACCACCAGATCTTTACGTTTTGAGGTCTCAGGAACCCAAAAAAGGGGTTTTTAAAATGTGTCTGTGTGTATGTACGTACGTTCGTTTGTAATCACGCCACACCCAAAACTACTGGACCGATTTGGCTGAAATTTGGAACATAGGCATCTCGTAACCTAACTTAGATCTGAAAAGCTGCAAACCCCCATTTTTCACGTCACCATTAGGAAGACCTTCAAATTCTGCTTCTAAAAGTGTATTCATTCTTAGTGCCCTTTTGACCAAAAATTAAAAAAAAATTGACTTTTATCGGACTTTAAAATCTCCATACAGCCCAAGCCCCTGAACCGATTTGGCTGAAATTTTGCACATGGGGATTGTATTACACGTCGAAGAGCTGAACAAATTTTGAATTCAATCGACTCACGGAAAGTGCCGTTTGAGCACACCAATTTCCAAATTTAAAATTATTCTCTCATTTGACCATTAAAAAGTTTTTGAAAGATTTATAGTCACCATCAGAAAGGTCTTCAAATTCTGGTTTTAAATAGGACAAAATTAATTCGTATTTAGCGCTGTTTGGTTCAAAAAATCGAAATTTTATAATAACAGTAAAAATACATTATAGCCCAAACTACTTAATCGATTTGGCTGAAATTTGGTACATGGAGATTGGGTGACCCATTGAAGACCGGAAAGGCTTTTGAAAGCAATTGGCCCACGGGAAGTCCCATTTAAGCATATCAATTTAAAATTTTAAATACAAGACCTCCTTTTTTATGTCGCAATTAGAAAGGCGAGCAAATTCTGGTTCTAAAAATGTGTTCACAGTTTCTGCCATTTGAGTGGAAAATAGAGAAAAAATTCTTTCTCATTAAAAGGCAGCGGGCTGACAGTGGATGACATAAAGTGGCAGTTATTGTCAAAAAGTTGGCAAAAGATTAACCTTAAAAGGAATATATTGTCAAACGTGATGGGTGATGTCCGAGGTCACGTCGGTATTTGTCAGAAAATTGCGAAATTAGTCAAGGATTAAAAAAATTCTGTTGAATTGACTACTATCTACACAGAATACAAAGATCCACGCGATGGGGAGGTTCCAGCCGCTTCTCTGCTGCATTTTTTTTCTATAAATTGACAATTTTCAGATTTTTTGTGATAACTCAGGAACGAATCACAATATCGGGGAATTCTCTTCAGATTCTTAATCTCCAAGAAATAGCGCAACTTTTCTCTAATTTAACCGATCCTGTATCTTTTACCGTTTAGGAGATCCCAATGGTGAGCATCGAAAAATTACCCACCCTGTATAAGGTAACTCTTATGTGGGAAGCCAATCAACGTTGGCGTGCGTATTTTAACTAATTTTTGATGTAGAATTACTACCCGGAATATGTTCACGCTATTTCCGGGCAGCCTGTATATCGCAAAAACAAAAAGCATTTTCATTTTAGATAAAGGAAAATCAAGCAAATCATGTGTTTGCTACCTACAATTATTTATTAATTATTAATTATTGCAGGTAAGCGATTTCCCGGACGAATTCGGACGCGCTCCCACCGAAACGCGTCGTTCTTCTCAAGCCCAACTCGATCGCGAGTTAGCCGATGGCCACCTGGTGGAATACCGAAGACGCGGCAGCTGTTGGGAATGCGTCACAGTGGCAGCCGTCCGACAAGTGTCTCGAGCCCGCCTCCATTGCATGTTGGACATAGCCGCAAGCAGCGTGGAGCGTTTACACCGCCACGGAATCTTCCCCGTCGTCCTCCTCGTCAAATTTAAAAGCACAAAGCAAATCCGCGAAGTCAAGGACGCGGTTCGGTACAGTTTGGACAAATTGTCGGGAAAAGCTGCCAAAGAAATGTTCGAACACGGACACAAGCTGGAAGCAGAGTATAGACATTTGGTCACGGCTGTGGTGTCCGCCGGAGCCAACGTGGCCCACGTTTGCACCCAAGTCAAGGCGGCCGTGGACGCGGAACACAGGAAGAGCCAATGGGTTCCAGTCGGATGAGGCTTCGACAATAACCAGTGCAACCAAGTGCCTAATTTTTATAACACTTATACTCGATTTTTGAAATGGTTCAAGGCCGATATTTAACGATTTTATTAACTGCAGTATTTTTAATGTTTCGATTTTATTATTTACACGCCCAGTTGTGTGGCAACTTGTAAATACATTTTATCTTAACGGTTTTAATGATGAATAACGGTGGTTGTAAATGTTTCCCTCTGTGATTATGCAATTTATTTTGGCCTTTCTTTGAAAGAAAGCAATAAATTTGTTCTTAAGACTGTTTTATTTACATCTACGTTAACGGTCGAGAGGTGGATTCTGCTACTAAAGGTGTACAGGGTATTCCAACGAAAAGTAGCCACCCCAAATATTTCGTAAACCAAATAAAATATGAAAATTCACTGGGACGGACGGGTCGATTTTAATTTGGAGGGGGACACTTAAATCAAATCCATGCTTGGCGAAATTTCCAAACTCACTCCCTAATCCCCACCCAGAGCTGGGAAAGTTACTTTGAAATAGCAACTATACTCGGGTTACTGAAGAAATGCAGTGATCACGTGAAACTGTCGTGCACTGGTTGCGCAGAAACACACTGCGCGGAAGTCTTACTTACAATTGGAAACTGCTGAGCGCTCGAATATTTCCGCCAAAGAAGGTTCAATAAAAGGAAATAATTGATATTGGTAATTAAACACATATTATGGGATTATTTTTTTAATATACTTAGGATTTAATTATTTACAGACGATAATTGAATTTATTTAAAAATATTGTCTCTCGTCGTGTGATGCACCAGAAATAATTGCAAATTACATAGTGTGCACTTGGCGCTGTCATTATCCCCGATCGATTTTGCTGGCCAATAGTAAAGCAGAACAGAAAAATCATGTGCGTATCACGCGTTGTCATTACTGCAGTTCTTCAGTAACCCGAGTATAGATACTTTTTATAAAAGTAAGTTAAGTTACTGAAGTAACTAGCTACTTTACAGAAAAAAGAACTTAGTTCCAAGTTACTTATGAAAAGTAACCAGATATATAGTATCTTACTTACATTTGAAGTAACCAAATACTTCTGTTAAGTAACTAGATACAGTATTCTGGTTACTCTTGGCGTAATTTAGTTACTTTCATTCATGTTATAGAAATGGTTGGGATTAGGTTTAAATTTTAGTAAATACCTCGACAATTTAAGCGGAGGATAATTTTTTTAAATCTGTAGCTACTCATATTTTACGCTTTGTATGTTGTACACTTGCTCGCAAAAAAATCGGGACAACCGAAAAAAATTTCAATCCCAAAACTCACAACTTTCAGCCCCCAAACTCAAAAAATGGACATAGAGGAAATTGAGTGTCACGATTTTTTGGCGAGTAAGTGTACCATTAAAATTCTTTTATACCATAAGTTCATCGAGATTTATAATAATTAGAGCAATAGCCAGTTTCATTGCGTTGCGTTACTAACCAAAAAATAAAGATCGTGTCCCACTATAATTATAAATCTTGATCTCATGGTATTGAGCATACAAGGTGTTATTTTTAAAACTTCCCACCTTGAATATCTTTGAATATAATAAAGATATTGAATTTAAATAAAAGCTGGCCAATCCCGCACCGAGGGGGACACTTGCGCGTATATTGAGAGAAAAATTTTTCCACTTCCGGTTTAACCGGAAATAATCTTAACTTTGTTTTTTTTAATGGAATGACACCTTTTTCTCAACGGATTCGGAATCTACGATTTTTTCATACTTGACCAGAAGTGCAATCACGGCCACCCTAGATGTTCAAAAAGATCGAAGAAATCGGTGAAATATTTAGATTTTCGAAAAAAGCAAAAACACGTCAAGTTAGTTGTTTTGATGCAAATTTACCTGAGCAATTTCATTTTTTGATTTCTCTTACTTCTGTTAAAATTTCTAAAGTGATGAATTTGCATCAAAAAATTCTGCCATAGAAATACTGAGAATAATGTAAAATATATAATTAAAACTAACAGATATTGCCTACACCTGCAACTTTTCTGAAAATTGTTGATATTATTGGAAAAGTATCTAATTGCATAAAAAGTAACTAGTTTAAGTTGCTTTTTTATGTCTTTAGATACTTACCAAAAGTAACTAGTTACAAGTTATTTCAGTACAGTAACTGGATATAGTTACTTTTCGCAAGGAGGAAAAAAGTAACTAGTTACATGAAAGTAATTTTTTCTGATGATACTCCCAGCTCTATCCACAACTAATTTAAAAATGGGAGGTTACTGCAATCACTCCAAAATTCGAAATTGAGATACTAGGGCCCTCTAACACAAGCCTTACAAGTATAACAATTGTAGGTTATTACTTGTATATTTTGTAACACAACGCAACTTGTACTGCCGTACTTGTAATTACGGGAGATAACTTACACTTGTAATTTTGTTGCCAATGCACAAACGCCAAGTGCCTTTTTGGCGTATCGGCTATGAAATTTGATTGATGAATACCGCAAACTCGGGACCCGTTGACTACAATTTATTCGATTTCTATAATACCAACCTCAAATGCACCTTCCGAAATAAGTTCTCACTAAAACCAGTGACAGAATCAGACGTATACAAAAACTTGTTAGAAGTGAAATCCAATGCAGTACCCAGGCAGCACGGAATATTTAGTAAATATTTACCTTATATAAGGGTAATATTCTAATGTTTTCTAATATTTAAAAGATTTGAAAAATATTTGGTATATATGACGAAAATGATATTTGTTCTATAACATTATACAAATAACATTTTTTTATAAAAAATCCAATATTTGTTACATAATATGTTATCTTTACCAGAAATATATTATATGTTTTATATTGCGAATTAAAAGTAAATATGTTTCAAGCAATTTATTGATTAAATATGTTTTCCTTTCATAATTTCTATTTATAAGATTTGTAAAATTATATTTTATGAAAAAAATTTGAATAATTGCTGTACAAGATGTATCCTTTATATGGAATATATTGCAAATATCGGATTAAAGACATATTTGCTGTCATATATTTACTCAATATAGGGTTTATGTTTAGGCAAATCTAAAATTACTAAATTTTTGTTTTTCCTTTTTTTACGAAATATGCAAATCGCAGATTTGTACCTAATAATTATCGTTTAGGTAGAAAGTTCCCGGTACCTAGTAAAAACCTTTTTCAATTCAAACATCTCCACGGAGTGCTTCTGCGCCTGCGCCACCAGATGAGGAGCTGATGGCATCATGGCGGATTGGCGGCTGTTGTGCACGTTTTGTGATTTGGTGTACTTCCACATATTAATTTTACTGTTCATACCGTTCTGATTACTTTTATCCTTGTGCATCTGCCAAATGTGAGAAGTCAACTTAACCTTGTGCTTTGAGGTGAGCTGCTAATGTTAATTTTTAACTGTTTGCAAATTTTGTAGGTTAGGTTAACATTTCCAAGGATATTTGTTCGAGTGGGCCTTAAATGATGCATTCCAGCATACATCTCTTTTGGTAAGAAACACATTAAATTATTGTTTAATGTTGATTTTCAGGAACGCACTGTTCATCAACCTACAGTGCGTTCGCGAGACTTAGCCCCATCGTACCCTGTTATAATACACCTACGTTTTGAAAGCCATCTCTCTCCAGCGTTGTTGCACGTAGACCGAGAAAGTTTGAGCGTAACGCCCTGATCGTGTCGTGCGCTATGTCTCACTCCGACTCGTTTATCTGAGGAAGAAAGTAAACTGAACGTTCGACGTTCGTTGAAGCGTCACTGAGGACCGGTTGATCTCTCCACCACACAATGTACGTCGACGGTTGATTTTTGTACGCGCTCTTACTGGCTTCGCTAACGTTGGTGGAAATACCAAGCATCGCTTATTACAGACGTCGGTCACATCGTTGATAACTGCAGCCTCTAGCTCATGGGGCTAAGTCTCGCGAACGCACTGCACGACATTTTAGTACCTAGAAGAACTCCGTGATTTCACTCCCCTAGAGTGCGAGTCCAGAAGAGCGTTTATTTTCCGATTTTTTGTACAGGTATGCGTATACCTACCTAGCTACACCTTTGGTAAGAACATTTCAGTTAAATTATTGATTTAAAATGTTTGTTTTTAGGACCAATTATAACTGCTGGGAAGTGCTGAATGTCAGGCGTTTCACAAGAAACGCATTTGAAGTGGGCTGTGGGGCTATGGCAAAGGACGTCCTTTGCCATAGCCCACAGCCCACTACAAATGAGTTTTTTCTGAAACACAGGATATTGTTTTATGTAGATTTTTTGATAATAAATAAATATTCCGTAAACATCTGCTGCCTATATTTCATTAGCAATATTACCATCATATTCGCAAACAATATTTGAAATATATTCATAATATACATTTGGCATATATATAAAAATCTGTCGTTTTGGATATTATTTAAATATCTTCTAAAATATGTTTTAAAAATATTTCAATGCTGCCTGGGTAGGGTCTGACCTAATTAACATTAAAATGATTCTTTTATGTTGTCCCCAAATCAACAAGTATATCACGCATATAATCAACTCGTGTCTCGTTGAAAGTACTTTCCCTGATTCGTGGAAAATCGCAAAGGTGATTCCTATAATGAAAGTCAAAAATGCTACCAGTTTTAATGAACTTCGACCAATCAGTATCTTACCAGCCTTATCAAAAATACTCGAAAAAATTATACATCAGCAAGTCACACAGCATCTAAATGAATTTAATATTTTACCCACACTGCAGTCGGGATTTAGACCAAACCACAGCTGTGAAACTGCCTTGTTAAACCTGTGTGATGACATCTTAATGGACATTGACCGTGGCAAAACCTCAGCCCTTGTACTATTAGATTATTCTAAAGCATTTGACACCATCTCCCATGAACTTATGATTGCTATCTTACATTACGTCGGATTTTCAGAATCATCAATTCGATTTTTTGAAAATTATCTACAAAATCGCACACAATACGTGGAAACCAGATGACACACAAACCTATTTCGCCTTCTCCGACCAAGAAATAAAACAAGTTGCCCAATTAATAAATTCTGATTTACAAAACCTAGTAGAGTCCTCCGAAAAACATCTCCTAAAATTAAATTCGAGCAAGTGTTCAGTTATGTTCTTTGGTAAAAACAGCACCGAAGCCAGTCAGCATGTGCCAGTTATGATAAACGGCAACAAAATACCGGTTGTCACGGTTACAAAGAACCTCGGAGTTGAGCTAGATTCAGAGTTACGTTTTAGCAAACATATCAGTAAGTGCATCCAGAAAGCTTACTGTGGACTAAAAAATTTGTATCCTCACCGTCAGTACCTTACCACTGCGCAAAAGATAAAACTCTGTGATATTCTCGTTTTGAGTCATTTCAACTTCTGTGATTCTTTGTACAATCCTTGTTTAAAAAAAATCGACCAACTCCGCATCGAAAAAGTTCAAAAATCCTGTTTAAGGTATATCTATGGTATAAGAAAGTTTGAACCCATATCCCACAAACTTAAAGATGCGAACTGGCTAAACATGACCGACAGACGTCTGGTTCACTCGTTGTCGCTCTACCACAAGGTTATCAGCACTAAAACTCCCTCTTATTTGTTCACCCGCATTAAATTTAGAAACGATATTCACTCCTTGACTTTGCGTTCCTCAAAGAAAATAAGTATCCCGAGTCACTCCAAAACCTTATTCAAACGTTCCTTTTCATATTGTGTTGCCATGTTGTACAACCAGTTGCCTTCAGTAATCAAAGAACACCACAATCTTAATACATTTAAAGCCAAGACTAAGCAGTATTTCCTCAAAAAAATCATTAAATAAGACTGACTACTTCTAAGGACTTCTCTTCCCCCGATTATAGGATTATATGATACGTTATAGAATTATAGGATGCATTTCTCTTGTTTTTTTTTTATTTTTTTAATTTTATTTTCTATTTTTTTTTTGTTGTTCTCATTTTATCGCAACTCCCTAGTATTAAGTTAGCAGATTAAGACCAGGGTTAGAACTTAGATCAACAACATGTTGTTTTCTAATCCTTTTTGTAGTGGCAAACCCCTATTAGTGTAAAAATAATGTACAACTTAACTACAAATAAAATTATATATTATATATTATTATTATTAAAAATCAAGAGGGGTGAAAATAAACTGCAGTTGAGTAGTAGAACTAGCGAAAATCACACGAAAAAGAAGCGGCCTGGGAAAATTTTGCCTTTTGAGGATTCACATATCATAAAAAGGGGTTGAAAAATTGTGGGCGAGCTAAAAATTAATGAAAATGACTTTGAATTATTGAAAAATCAGAAGAAAGCCCCAAAAAAAATGTATTTACTCCGCTTGCTAGGGCTTAATAATACTAGTTTATTCCAACGAGCGAAAGCCCATAAAAGGATAAATATAGTACATAGAGCAGACGCAAAATATACAACAATATGTCAATCACCGAATAAGTATCTTAAATAAAATATGATTACATAAAAATAAAAGTGAATATAAAATCAACTTTACATATCATCTTTTTTAAACAGAAGATTCTTACAGATTAAGCTGAACTGTATTAAGGTGTTACAAAACAGATCAATATGCGATCGATTTCGATTATACAAGCGTGACATATAATATAGCGGCGAGTTCAAATGCTGATTGTTATTAGCAATAGTTGTATAAAGCAACAAAGGGTTTCTAGCATTGGGGCGCGGAACATAAATGTTTAGTTGCCCAAGTAGAACGGGGTCCTGGATTATCCCATTGATAATTTTAAATAAGAATACCAAAGAAAAATAATCTCGTCTCAAGTTCAATTCGCATAAATTAAATTCGTTTAACAGATCTGAATGAGGATAGTGCCTTACAGGATAGGTAGCATACTTCTTAAAATATAAATATTTACAAAATTTTCTTTGCACACTCTCAATTAACAATATATGACTCTTATAGTATGGACACCACACTACACTGCAATATTCCAAGACAGAACGAACATAACAGATATAAAGAGTCATCAGGCAATCAATATTAACAAATTCTTTTGTGTTTCTTATTAGGAATCCCAGCATATTTAGAGCCTTTTTGTACATATACATATAGTGAGGTATAAAAGATAATGAGCTATCTAGTAATACTCCAAGATCTTTAACTTCAGTGTTCCTTGTGAGCGGCTGCCCACTGATAGCATAATTATACTGTAATGGAGTATTTTTCCTATAATATGACACAACACAACATTTGTCCGAATTGATTAATAGTTTATTGTTATCGCACCACCTAACTATAGAGTCTTAAGGGTTGTTAGTACCGTAGGGGTTGGTTTTTAGGTTGAAGACTCATAAGACTTTTTTTCAATGGTTGACCGAAATCTATCGAAAACCATAATTTTATTCGACCACTAACTTAGTGGTAGTTATCATTAGTAGATGACATCATAACAGCAAAAGATAAGGGGGAAGTGACATCCTTAATCCTGTTAGACATGTCAAAAGCTTTTGACTCTATCAACCCTGCCCTACTCCTTGCTAAACTAAAATACTACGGTATCTCAGGCAACACTCTAGAGTGGTTTCGCAATTACCTCATAGATCGTATTCAGGTTGTACGTGTTAATGGTCGATGCTCCGACCCAGTCACATTAAAATCGGGTGTCCCTCAAGGCTCAATTCTTGGGCCAATTGCCTTCAATATAAGCTTAGCTGACTTACCGAAGATACTGTCTCACTGTTGCGTAAAGATATATGCTGATGATATTCAGATTCATCTTTCATATGATGCTGACAACCAGCAAAATGCCTTCTCTGTTATCAACTCCGAACTCAAGAAAGTCCAGCACTGGACGCAAAAAAATTGCCTTTTAATAAACCCATCAAAATGCCAAGGTATTTCATTCGGTACGACTTCCAAGTTAGCCCGATTAAGTCAGGAGGCTATTTTGAATTTGGGAGACATGCCGATTCAATTCAGCAATTCCGTAAAAAATCTCGGGGTCGTGTTGGACCCCACTTTAAAGTTCGATAAACATATAGGCCAGATCTGTCGTACGACTTTTGGCTGCATGAAAAGCTTAGCCCCCTATCGTAACTACTTAGATGCGGATGCTAAACGCAAACTCACAGAGGCGCTAGTATTATCCCATTTAAACTACTGCAGCCCAGTGTACGGCCCTTGTCTAACTGTCAGCCTAAAATTCAAATTACAAAAAATTCAGAATTACTGTGCGCGATATATCTGTCAGATTCCTCCTCGCGACCATGTCACTCCGTTTATTAGACAGGTTGGCTGGCTTAAGATAACTGAAAGACGGTTTATTCAGTTTCTTAAACTAGTCTACAAAGTCGTAGCGTCTACCATTCCTTCATATTTATTCGAGAAAATTATATTTCGCGCAAACATTCACGGCAGGAGTTTGCGTACCACGCACAACCTGATAGATATTCCTGCTCATGTCTTATCCAGCTTTAAATCATCGTTTACTTACTTAGCTGCTTATTTAATTAATCAGGTCCCGTGTGATACAATCAATCCTTCTCATCAATTTTTCGAGTCTCTCAAAACCTTGTTAATCCAGGACAATTTACACTCTGTCGATCTTTCCCTTTTCTGAACTTCCGTATCTTAATTATTGAATTTTCACGATGCTCGCGCTGACCGTACTGTACCTACCTATCTTTCTCTGCTATCCTTTCGTCTTCTTCTCCTCGTATTTTGGACAGAATTAAAATCAGCTTTAGCTGTTTCTGTTCCATTTGAGTGCTGTGGGAGATTTGATTTAATTTTCTTCCAATCATTTTGTTATATTTGAATAGTTTTTTATTTTCTTTTTCGTTATTTTTATATCTCCGAATGCACTCAATAAAGGGTATTATTATTATTATTATTATTATTAAAATTTGCTCATCAGCCTACAGTGTCTGTGTAAATTACCACACCTAATCCAGCCCTGATACGTTGAGTAGTTTTTGAGTTCTCGTATTTTTGTGTTTTTGCCGGTTAGGGGTTGTAGCGCCTTTAAAGGTCGTTTTTCACGAATGATGAATAAAACCTCTTTGTTCCCTCAATAGAAAGCTATCGAACGGTATTAACTTCAACCCTATATTATTCAGAGAAAATTCGAGTTTCCACCCCTAACTTTCATCCCCTTCGATAAATTTCTCCTAAAATTCAGTTTTCCTTTCTCGAAAATGCAGTGCGTAAGATCTCACAGTTTCGCAGAAGATATTGCTTCTCTGTGTCAAACTACAGGGCTTCATGGACGTTTCAACCCCTAAACTCTAACCCCCTCTTTCACCACCCCCACATGCCCTAAAGGAAGTTGTGTTTTCAATTTCACCACCCCAATCCAATTCGTTGAAAAATTGCGGTGATTTGTGGATTCATGTTTTCAACCCCTCATGATTTCACCCCTTTATGATTTACAGGGGGGACTGACTTCAGTTGTTCATAAATAAATCAAGCTATCAAGCTATCGAGTGAAACCAATTTCGAGATACTTATTAAGCGGAATTTCGAGTTGCAACCCCTAGTTTCCACCCAATTTGTTCGATTTTACGAAAAACGCATCCTTCGCAAGATTTAACGGATATGTGACTACGTTGAGTTTCCACCAGCTGGGTGCAACCCTTGCGGAGTTTTTTTTTGTTTCATCCCCCGAAATTAGTACCCCTTCACCTTCAACACACTTGAGGGTCGAACGTGCATACCAAGTTTCAGCAAGATACGTTCACTATTTTCGAGTTATTGCAATTAATAGTTTTTCGGTTTTTCACCCCTAACGCCCACCCCTTTGGTCCGATATGACTCAAAAGCAATCCCCACTTTACCTTTCGGGAGACGAAGCTGCCTACCAAGTTTCAGCTCGATATCTCAATCCGTTCTCAAGTTATCCGACGGATAGACTGAGGAGCGAACGAGGGAATAAGCTAAAGTAAAAGTGCCTCGCATTCTGCTACGGCACTAAAATATGTATACCTATGCTTAATCGGCTTAAAAGATATTAGGGGTTGTTAGTAACCTTGGTTGATTTTAAGTTCAGAACTATGACCCTACATAGGCAGCCATTCATACGGCTAAATCTCAATGTCGCAACCGGCAATCTGCACGGCTATTGGGAACCTCTGTTTTCTACTTGTCAGTGTCGGACGAGCGTGATTCGATTGAACGTGGTGACCCGAACACGAGTACAAACAAATTGCTTCAAGTAATACATTAAAACTATTATAGTGTACATAAATTCTTTCGTTAGCACTGCAACTTTCTATCGGTCAACGTTTTTGACTAAAAAAACGTGTAAAATCAGCTGAAGAATTCGAATCTTCAACAACCAATCAAAAAGCAAGGCATGTGAAGCGCGTGCGTGTATCATTAGTTGCCTACCCGAACAATTTTTAGGCGAAAATACCGCGATGTATGTTTAGTAGCCTACCTAACAATAAGGATATTGATGTGCAATCATCAAAAAGAAATGGAAAAATTGGCAGTTTCAGAGACGGTAGGAACTTTTACTTTTTCACGGAATTTGTAAATGTGGCAATTAACTTTATTTAATCAAGTCAGAATCGGTGAGTCGAACGCGTCGGCTGGGTGAACCCTCAGTCGGATGTCGATCGCTGATGCTGTGTGTTGCGCAGTTGCACATTGTGCCCGGCGTTCATTTACTAAAAATGCTCCAATTTAAAATACCGTCAAATCACACAACTTGGGACATTGAAGTAACTTGGGACAAATGACACTTATTTGAAATAAAACACTGCGGCGCTCTAGTGGATAATATAATTACGAAAAAATCTGGAGTGGGTAAAGCAGATCCCATTCTACATCATCTGCCATCTGCCACCGCCATGAAAGAATGGACGTTTTCAGTTTTACCTGAGTGGCGCGCGCATGTTGGATTGGATATCTAGCTTGCTCACCCATTGGCTGTTTTTCACCCCTAAAATGACATTTTTCGACAAAATGGCACTAAGGTTTTTGATCCGGCAACAGCTATCGAGTTCGATAATAATAATCTGCCCTTTTCCTAAGGAAAATTCAAAAACGGGAACTTTAGTCCCTAAAAATAATGTCAATTTTCGAAAAAATGGCACTAAGGTTTTTGATCCGTCAATGCAACAAGCTATCGAATCCAATAGTAAGAAAATGCTTTTTGCTAATAAAAATTTTAAAAATATGGCCTTTCTGCCACTAAAATTACTTTCTTCGAAAAAATACCAGCTTTTCAGCTTGAAAAAAAATCAGTTATCAAATCCGGTGATAAATGTACAGTTTCACATAGGCCTTTTTCACGATTTTTGGCCAAAAGGGAACTAAGTGTGAATACATTTTTAGAACCAGAATTGGAAGAACTTTCGTACGGGGACGTCGAGGGACGTGAAGAATAGGGGTTTGTATTTAAACTTTTAAGGTTGATGTGCCAAAATGTAGGTACTTCCTGTGAGCCGATTTAGCCCAAAACCTTTTCAGCGTTCCAAATTTCGGCCAGATCGGTCCAGTAGTTTGGGCTGTAGCGCGTTTACAGACACACAGACATTTTTCAAAAAACACTTTTTCGGATTGCCAGGACCCTGAAACGTAAAGATGTGATGTTTTTGGCGATTCGATTTTTCGATCGATTTTAGGAACTTATTGTTGCGCCAAAGCGTAGATGTTAAAAATTGGCTAATGTTTACTGACGATACTGTACTGAAAGGAAATGAAAATTTCGTCTTTCTTCACAACTAAAATCGTTGCTACTGATGTCCACACAATTATTCCCAGTAGTAATCTGAAAAGTATAATTTTTCAAATTATTTTTGTAACAAATTTCATATTGAACTCAAAATTCACAATAAAGCAACGTTGAAATTTTTCAATATTTGCGTAAGACGAAAATTTCGTTTCACGATTAATAGGTACTATACAATACACACCCTCCTCGTCTATATACGTACTAAATAATAAATTTAAAAATTGTGACTTTCGCCCCTAAAATAAACGTTTTCGACGTGAAAAAAATGTACATCGATTTGTTAAATAATCACCGAAGGGATATTTTTTTAAATGGAATTCATATTTTTAGTTGCTTGAAAACGCGCTCTCGCGGAGCAAGAGATGTACCGTGCGCACTTCTATCAGTCTTCTCGTGCCCCCGATCGAGGCAGGAAGAGGGACCGCAGCGTTTTGAATGTTCGAAAAAATCCTCCGACTTAAGGTAAGCAACATCTTCCAACGGCTCTCGTTGCAATTCGTAAAAATCAAGTGGACTGGTTTTGCAATTAAGTGCGCCATTTTCAATTACTACGCGCGTGCAGGAAAAATGCGATAAGTGCCGCCTTTGATGAATCCGACAGAAACAAAGCAAGACGTCGGGAGTTTTTACTGTTTACACCCGAGGGCCGCGATCGCCACCTTACGCCCTATCTTACAACATTTCCAAAAAAAAACATTTTGTGTTGTAGGAAGAAAACGGCGCAACCTTGGCGAAAAGGTCGGGTCAGAGATCCACCGCACTTATCTGAAGATCCGAATTGCAGATATTTCGGATTTCCAGAAAAACATGAAACTTCTTTTGACGTTCTTCGTTTTGGTGGCTTCCGGTGCGGCGGGCCGAGTGGGCACCGCTGTCACGTGAGTACCTATTTCCGATTTATTTTCATTTTGACAGGGGGTAAACGAACTTGCGTTTATTTTTAAGCATTCGCATCTGGACTGCACAAGAAGCGAGATATGGGTTTATAGGGCGATAAACCAAAATAATTGACGTAAAAGTTTTAACGCCTCAGCATTATATTGACCCTCTTTATCGAAAGCAAAACAAAGATAAACGCATTCAAGTGCACGCCAGATGTCCTCGGAGGGTTGCTAACAAAAAAGATGAGGGTTACCAATATATTTCGTCATTTTACACTTTTTTTTCTCACGGATTGTATTTCGTTCTGGCCAGGGTCGGATTAAGCAATAGTGGGCTGATAATATGAGGGGGTCCCTTGATTCTGCCAGGAGACTCTAAAAATACTAACTGTCACTAATTTTTCACATGAAAAACCGAAAATGCCAATTTCAGCAAGAGATATACACTGGAAGATGATTTTTTTTGAAACCGTTAGCGATCTGAAGTGTGACCCATCTTGCTTCCTCAAATTTGAGGGAGAATCAATTGACTTAAACTTCGAACTTCTAAGAGCCACCCACTTCGAGAAAAGTAGTTTTTCATTGGTTTCAATTTTCAAAATTCAATCAAATCAATAAATCATGGCGAGTTTTAATTAAAACCGAATTTTGTATTATAAGAGAAAGTATTGCCACTAGTTTGTCTAAGAAAAAACCTCAAAACGCCGAAATTCTGTAGAAACTACACATTTTCTAAAAAAATTTTGCGACCGCAGGTGTGACCCAACTTATTTCCTCAAATTTGAAGGAGAATCGATTGGTGCAAATTTCAAACTTCTAGGACTCACACACTTCGAGAAAAGTAGGTTTTCTTTAATTTAAAGTTCCAAAATAGAATAAAACTGATAAAATATGCATTTTGTACTATCAAAGGCTCTAGTGAAATCAATTACCAGCAATTTTCCTGATAAAAACTTTAAAACGCGAAATTCACTAGAAAGCATAATTTTGTAAAAGTTTTTTGCGACCGCAAGTGTGACCCGTCCTATTTCCTCAAATTTGAAGGAGAATCCATTGGTGCAAATTTAAAACTTCTAGGGATCACACACTTCGCGAAAAGTATAGCTTTTCTTTAATTTCAAGTTCCAAAATGTAATAAAACTAATAAATATTTACAAGTTTTAATCAAAATTACATTTTGTATTATCAAAGACTTTACTGAATTCAATTGCCAAGAATTTTCCTGATAAAAACTTTAAAACGTGAAATTCACTAGACAGCACAAATTTTGTAAAAGTTTTTTGCGACCGCAAGTGTGGCCCATCTTATTTCCTCAAATTTGAAGGAGAATCGATCGGTGCAAATTTAAAACTTCTAGGGATCACACACTTTCGTGAAAAGTAGTTTTTCTTTAATTTAAGGTTCCAAAATGCAATAATACTAATAAATATTGGCAAGTTTTAATCAAAATAACATTCTGTATTATCAAAGACTCTAGTGAAACCAATTGCCGGCAATTTTCCTTATAAAAACTTTAAAACGCGAAATTCACTAGAAAGCATAGATTTTGTAAAAAATTTTTGCGACCTCAAGTGTGGCACATCTTATTGCCTCAAACTTGAAGGAGAATCGATTGGTGCGAATTTAAAACTTCTAGGGCTCACACACTTCGCGAAAAATAGTTTCTCTTTAATTTGAAATTCCCAAAATGCAATAAAAATAATAAATATTGCCAAATTTTAATAAAAATTACATTTTGTATTATCAAAGACTCTAGTGAAACCAATTGCCAGCAATTGTCCTGATAAAAACATTAAAACACGAAATTCACTAGAAAGCATAGATTTTGTAAGTTTTTTGCGACCGCAAGTGTGGCCCATCTTATTTCCTCAAATTTGAAGGAGAATCGATTGGTGTGAATTTAAAACTTCTAGGGCTCACACACTTCGCGAAAAGTAGCTTTTTCTTTAATTTGAAATTCCAAAATGCAATAAAAATAATAAATATTGCCAAATTTTAATAAAAATTACATTTTGTATTATCAAAGACTCTAGTGAAACCAATAGCCAGAAATTTTCCCGATAAAAACTTTAGAACGCGAAATTCACTAGAAAGCATAGATTTTGTAAAAGTTTTTTGCGACCACTAGTGTGACCCAACTTATTTCCTCAAATTTGAAGGAGGATCGATTGGTGCAAATTTAAAACTTCTAGGGATCACACACTTCGCGAAAAGTCGCTTTTCTTTAATTTGATGTTCCAAAATGCAATAAAACTAATAAATATTGGCAAGTTTTAATCAAAATCACATTTTGTATTATCAAAGACTCTAGTGAAACCAATAGCCAGCAATATTCCTGATATAATCTTTAAAACGCGAAATTCACTAGAATGCATAGATTTTGTAAGTTTTTTGCGACCGCAAGTGTGGCCCATCTTATTTCCTCAAATTTGAAGGAGAATCGATTGGTGCAAATTTAAAACTTCTAGGGCTCACACACTTCGCGAAAAGTAGCTTTTCTTTAATTTGAAGTTCCAAAATGCAATAAAACTAATAAATATTGCCAAGTTTTAATAAAAATTACATTTTGTATTATCAAAGACTCTAGTGAAACCAATGGCCAGAAATTTTCCCGATAAAAACTTTAAAACGTGAAATTCACTAGAAAGCACAAATTTTGTTAAAGTTTTTTGCGACCGCAAGTGTGGCCCATTCTATTTCCTCAAATTTGAAGGAGAATCGATTGGTGCAAATTTAAAACTTCTAAGGCTCACACACTTCGCGAAAAGTAGCTTTTTTTTAATTTTTGAAGTTCCAAAATGCAATGAAACTAATAAATATTGGCAAGTTTTAATCAAAAGTACATTTTATATTATCAAAGACTTTAGTGAATCAAATAGCCAGAAATTTTCCCGATAAAAACTTTAAAACGTGAAATTCACTAGAAAGCATAGATTTTGTAAAAAATGTTTGCGACCGCAAGTGTGACCATCTTATTGCCTCAAACTTGAAGGAGAATCGATTGGTGCCAATTTTAAACTTCTAGGGCTCACACACTTCGCGAAAAGTAGCTTTTTCTTTAATTTGAAATTCCAAAATGCAATAAAAATAATAAATATTGCCAAATTTTAATAAAAATTACATTTTGTATTATCAAAGACTCTAGTGAAACCAATAGCCAGAAATTTTCCCGATAAAAACTTTAGAACGCGAAATTCACTAGAAAGCATAGATTTTGTAAAAGTTTTTTGCGACCACTAGTGTGACCCAACTTATTTCCTCAAATTTGAAGGAGGATCGATTGGTGCAAATTTAAAACTTCTAGGGATCACACACTTCGCGAAAAGTCGCTTTTCTTTAATTTGATGTTCCAAAATGCAATAAAACTAATAAATATTGGCAAGTTTTAATCAAAATCACATTTTGTATTATCAAAGACTCTAGTGAAACCAATAGCCAGCAATTTTCCTGATATAATCTTTAAAACGCGAAATTCACTAGAATGCATAGATTTTGTAAGTTTTTTGCGACCGCAAGTGTGGCCCATCTTATTTCCTCAAATTTGAAGGAGAATCGATTGGTGCAAATTTAAAACTTCTAGGGCTCACACACTTCGCGAAAAGTAGGTTTTCTTTCATTTGAAGTTCCAAAATGCAATAAAACTAATAAATATTGCCAAGTTTTAATAAAAATTACATTTTGTATTATCAAAGACTCTAGTGAAACCAATGGCCAGAAATTTTCCCGATAAAAACTTTAAAACGTGAAATTCACTAGAAAGCACAAATTTTGTTAAAGTTTTTTGCGACCGCAAGTGTGGCCCATTCTATTTCCTCAAATTTGAAGGAGAATCGATTGGTGCAAATTTAAAACTTCTAGGGCTCACACACTTCGCGAAAAGTAGCTTTTCTTTAATTTGAAGTTCCAAAATGCAATAAAACTAATAAATATTGGCAAGTTTTAATCAAAATCACATCCTGTATTATCAAAGACTCTAGTGAAACCAATTGCCAGCAATTTTCCTGATAAAAACATTAGAACGTGAAATTCACTAGAAAGCATAGATTTTGTAAAAGTTTTTTGCGACCGCAAGTGTGGCCCATCTTATTTCCTCAAATTTGAAGGAGAATCGATCGGTAGAATCGAAAAGTAGCTTTTCTTAAATTGGAAGTTCCAAAATGCAATAAAACTAATAAATATTGCCAAAATCTTTTGCGACCGCAAGTGTGGCCTATCCTATTCCCTCAAATTTGAAGGAGAATCGATTGGTGAAGATTTAAAACTTCTAGGGCTCACACACCTCGCGAAAAGTATGTTTTCTTTAATTTAAGGTTCCAAAATGCAATAAAACTAATAAATATAGGCAAGTTTTAATAAAAATTACATTTTGTATTATCAAAGACTCTAGTGAAACCAATTGTCAGCAATTTTCCTGATAAAAACTTTAAAACGTGAAATTCACTAGAAAGCATAGATTTTGTAAAAGTTTTTTGCTACCGCAAGTGTGGCCCATCTTATTTCCTCAAATTTGAAGGAGAATCGATCGGTGCAAATTTAAAACTTCTAGGGATCACACACTTTCGTGAAAAGTAGTTTTTCTTTAATTTAAGGTTCCAAAATGCAATAATACTAATAAATATTGGCAAGTTTTAGTCAGAATTACATTTTGTATTATCCTGAATAAAAACTTTAAAACGTGAAATTCAGCCCCCCCCTTAATCTGGACCTGGTCCTGGTAAATAAAGTGTGTTAAAAAAATTTTTCAGCAACGAAGACATCCGTGACGCCATCCTTCAAGTGGTGAACGTAGTACGAGCCACGGAAGATAAACTCGAGCGGCATGAATACCGCGAGAGGGTCCTGGGGGAGCAGCTAAAAAAAGGGATGATTTCCATCGACAAAAGAATAAAACTCCTCGAGCCCTTCAAGGGCACAATTAGCAGACTGGATCAGCGTTTGGCAGCTGTCGAAACAATTTTAATGCAAAAAGACGAACGGGAAAGGATACAACTGCAAAAAACCTTCGATACCGTGGAAGACATTCAAAAGAATCTCCCGAAAATCGTGGATAAACTCAAAAACGACGTCATCGATAAAGTATAACTAGTTCTAAAGAATAAAGATCGCTTGAAAACCCTAATTTCAGTTATCACAAACCCCGGCGGCGGATATCGACGACTTGAAGAACATCAGAAGTGGGATAGATAACATCGCGGCTAGCCTGAAGCAAGTCGTTGAAGATTTGAAGCAGGTGAAGGGCGACACGAAGGACGTTAAGGAGATCACCAATAAGTCTTCCGAGAATTTGGATAAAGTCAAGCGACAGTTGAACACTAGTGAGCAGCTTCTGGAGAAGTATGAGAACAAACTGGCGGGGTATAATAATAGAGTTCCGGAACTTGCGGTCGATTACAAGGATGACTGGCACACGAGCTTCCTTCAAGGTAATTTCGATATATCCATCACCGATTTATGAAACATTTACGTATTTTTTAATTATCACGCCGTTTTGTTCAATTTTAGGCAAACAATTTTATTTTTCTCAGTTGGTAGTGATCGGATCTTGAAAAAAACACCACCAATCGCTTAGTTGGGCACGATTTAGTATAAAAAGAGGGGTAACATCGGGGGTCTACAACAATTTTTAATCCGTGCATGGCCACCTTAATTTTTTAATTATCCGCTATTTTTACAACAAAATCGGATATTTCTCATTCTGAACTCTCCAAAGTGCATATTTTTAATAATTGTAATGAAATGTAAGTTTAATTTAGTTTTTAAGCAAAATATTCCTCAATTTTACAGGAAAAATTTCAATTTTCTCAGTCGGTATTGGTTGGATTTTGATAAAACCTTCACCAATCGCTTAGTTGGGTGCGATTTAGGGCCGATTGTATAAAAAATAATCCCAGTATTAAATTTAATACCGGGGTTAGTCGCTAGGCAACGAGTCTTTCTGATTGGCTCAGACATAGAAACCGTTGCATAAAACGCGATTATCCATAGGATTATTTTTTATACAACCCGCCCTTAGTGAGGAAAGAGGGGTAACACGTAGGGTCTCCGATAAATTTTGCTCCGGTTATATCCACCTTGACTTTTGTTTTTTTCCATAATTTTGCAACAAAATCGGTTATTTCTCATTCTGAACCCTCTAACCTACACATTTTTGATAATTTTAATGAAACCTAAGCTTAATTTAGTTTTTAAGCAAGATTTTCCTTAATTTTACAGGAAAATTTTCAAATTTCTTAGTTAGTTTTCTTTGAATTTTGATAAAATGTTGACCAATCGCTTAGTTTGACACGATTTAGTATAAAAAGAGGGGTTACATCGGGGGGCTACAACAATTTTTTATTCGTGTATGGCCACTTTGATTTTTTAATTATCCGCTATTTTTACAACAAACTCGGATATTTCTCATTCTGAACTCTCCAAATTGCACCTTTTTGATAATTTTAATGAAATGTAAGTTTAATTTAGTTTTTAAGCAAAATATTCCTCAATTTTACAAAAAAAAATTCAATTTTCTCAGTCGGTATTGGTTGGATTTTGATAAAACCTTCACCAATCGCTTAGTTGAGTGCGATTTAATGAGGAAAGAGGGGTAACACGTGGGGTCTCCGATAAATTTTGCTCCTGTCATCGCCACCTTGACTTTTGTTTTTTTTAGATAATTTTGCAACAAGATCGGTTATTTCTCATTCTGAACCCTATAAATTGCACATTTTTGATCATTTTAATGAAACCTAAGCTTAATTTAGTTTTTAAGCAAGATTTTCCTTAATTTTACAGGAAAATTTTCAAATTTCTTAGTTAGTTTTTTTTGAATTTTGATAAAATGTTGACCAATCGCTTAGTTTGCCACGATTTAGTATAAAAAGAGGGGTTACATCGGGGGTCTTAATTATCCGCTATTTTTGCACCAAAATAATTTTTTCTTGTCCAAAAGGTAATAAATCACAAAATTTCACTCAATTTAATGAAAAACACCATTTTCTTCGATTTTATGCAAAAAACTTTATTTTTCTTAGTTGGTAGTGAAGGGATCGTGAAAAAAACACCACCTATCGCTTAGTTGAGCATGATTTAGTATAAAAAAGAAGGGTAACATTGGGGGTGTACAACAATTTTTAATTCGTGCATGACCACCTTGATTTTTTAATTATCCGCTATTTTTACAACAAAATCGGATATTTCTCATTCTGAACTCTCCAAATTGCAAATTTTGATAATTATAATAAAATGTAAGTTTAATTTAGTTTTTAAGCAAAATATTCCTCAATTTTACAGGAAAAATTTCTATTTTCTCAGTCGGTATAGGTTGGATTTTGATAAAACCTTCACCAATCGCTTAGTTGGGTGCGATTTAGTGAGGAAAGACAGGTAACACGTGGGATCTCCGATAAATTTTGCTTCGGTCATAGCCACCTTGACTTTTGTTTTTTCCCATAATTTTGCAACAAAATCGGTTATTTCTCATTCTGAACCCTCTAAATTGCACATTTTTGATCATTTTAATGAAATCTAAGCTTAATTTAGTTTTTAAGCAAGATTTTCCTTAATTATACAGGAAAAATTTCAAATTTCTTAGTTAGTTTTTGTCAATTTTTGATAAAATGTTGACAAATCGCTTAGTTTGCCACGATTTAGTATAAAAAGAGGGGTTACATCGGGGTCTTAATTATCCGCTATTTTTGCACCAAAATAATTTTTTCTTGTCACAAAATTTCACTCAATTTAATGAAAAACACCATTTTGATCGATTTTATGCAAAAAACTTTTTATTCTCAGTTGGTAGTGATCGGATCCTGAAAAAAACACCACTAATCGCTTAGTTGAGCATGGTTTAGTCTAAAAAGAGGGGTTACATCTACATCAGGAGTCTACAACAATTTTTAATTCGTGTATGGCCACCTTGATTTTTTAATTATCCGCTATTTTTACAACAAAATCGTTTATTTCTCATTCTGAACTCTCCAAATTGCACATTTCTGATAATTTTAATGAAATGTAAGTTTAATTTAGTTTTTAAGCAAAGTATTCCTCAATTTTACAAAAAAAATTTCAAATTTCTCAGTGGGTATTAATTAGTTGGATTTTGATGAAACCTTCACCAATCGCTTAGTTGGGTGCGATTTAGTGAGGAAAGAGGGGTAACACGTGGGGTCTCCGATAAATTTTGCTCCGTGATAACCGAGGGGATAGCCTCCTTGACTTTTGTTTTTAACTTCTACGCTCAAGGCGGAGCAGTATATAAAATCGATCAAAAATTCTAAATTGAACTGACATCAAATCTTTACGTTTCGGGGTCCCAGGAACCCAAAAAACCTATTTTTGAAAAATGTGTGTCTGTGTGAATGTGTGTCTGTCTGTCCGTATGTCTGTGGACACGCTACAGCCGAAACTACTGAACTGATTTTGATGAAATTTGGCACACATATTCAGTGGGAGATTTGTAGGTGCTGATTAGAATCTGGGCTACACCGGCTCACGGAAAGTGCCTTTTTGGCACATCAACTTTAAAAATTTAAATGCAAACCCCCATTTTTCGCATTACCATATGAATGCTCTTCAAATTCTGCTTCTAAAAATGTATTCACACTTGGGCCCTTTTGACCAAGAAATGGTGCCGTGAAAAAAAACTATGCATAAATGTATATTTTTATTACCGGATTTGATAACTGATTTTTTTTCAAGCCGAAAACCTTAGTGCCATTTTTTCGAAAAATGTCATTTTAGTGGCAATTTATTTTATTGTCTGTGCGGGAGAGGAGCTGATTAGATTTTGAAGCCGATCAGTCAACCCGAAGTGCCCTTTTGGCATAGCAACTTTCTTATTTTAAATATTTAATAAATGCTGCTGTTATTAATCCAATGCAGTGCGGCGTAGAAGTTCCTGCCGTCTCCGAGACCGCCTTTTTTTTTCCATAATTTTGCAACAAAATCGGTTATTTCTCATTCTGAACCCTCTAAATTGCACATTTTTGATCATTTTAATGAAACCTAAGCTTAATTTAGTTTTTAAGCAAGATTTTCCTTAATTTTGATAAAATGTTGACCAATCGCTTAGTTTGCCACGAGGGGATCTACAACAATTTTTACTTCGTGTATAGCCACCTTAATTTTTTAATTATCCGCTATTTTTACAACAAAATCGGATATTTCTCATTTTGAACTCCCCAAATTGCATATTTTTGATAATTTTAATGAAATGTAAGTTTAATTTAGTTTTTAAGCAAAATATTCCTCAATTTTACAAAAAAAAATTCAATTTTCTCAGTCGGTATTGGTTGGATTTTGATGAAACTGACTCCAATCGCTTAGTTGGGTGCGATTTAGTGAGGAAAGAGGGGTAACACGTGGGGTCTCCGATAAATTCTGCTCCGGTCATGGCCACCTTGACTTTTGTTTTTTTCCATAATTTTGCAACAAAATCGGTTATTTTCCATTCTGAACCCTCTAAATTGCACATTTTTGACAATTTTAATGAAACCTAAGCTTAATTTAGTTTTTAAGCAAGATTTTCCTTAATTTTACAGGAAAATTTTCAAATTTCTTAGTTTTCTTTGAATTTTGATAAAATTTTGACCAATCGCTTAGTTTGGCACGATTTAGTATAAAAAGAGGGGTTACATCGGGGGTCTACAATTTTGAAACCGTACATGGCCACTTGATTTTTTAATTATTCACTGTTTTTGCAACAAAATAATTTCGTAATAAATCACAAAATTTCACTCAATTTAATAAAGTACGCCGTTTTGTCCAATTTTATGCAGAAAAATTTATTTTTTCGTGAAAAAAAACACCAGCAAATCACAGACACAGGTTTAACAAAAATATCTTTATTGCGCGATTCATCAATTATGATGTTTTTTTAATACATTTATAATCACACACGAATTTTACGAAAATATCTTTTCTCAATTTTCAGCTTTGGAGGTACAAAAAGACAACGTGGAGCAGCTCTTATCAGACGTCAAAAGTTTAACCTCGAAGATCACCAAATTACCTGAAAAATTGGACTTGGAACTAGCCCAAAACTCAACCCTCGATTCCCTCGAAACCTTGAAAAACGAAAACGATCAGCATTTCCTCAAATCCACTAAAATCCTCGACGCGAAAGCGAGGGAAATCCGCGACGACGTTGCCAAATTGCACCAAGACACCGTCAAGTCCACGAATGAGATTGCGGAGAATATTGAAGGGCTCACCGATAAATTCGGCAGCAGCTACGAGGGCATCAAGGAGGAAATTGAAAATTTAGCCAAGGTCGAACAGGTCATGGTGCAAACCGCCGACAGTGTTTTGGATACGAAACGTAGGGTTGAATATGGCGTGCATCAGATTATCGCCGAAATGCAGCAGTTGATGAAGGCCAGCTCCAAAGATGTCAACGCTGCAATTAATGAAAGATTCGATACTTTCGAAATGTCGATTCTCGACGAAGAAACGGGAGCTTTGGCCAATTTGACTGCAAAAATAGGGCAGGAGATTGACCAAGTGTGGAGGCAGATTGGAATTATGCATCAGCAGATGAGTGCCAGCGGTGATACTCTTAGCAAGCTGCAAAATCAAACTGATGCTTATGTTAGTGGATCTCTGAATGTGATGGACAATATGAAAGGAAAAGTACGTAGCCAGATTTTTTTTTTTTTTATGAAAATGTCTATACAGGGTAACAAACTGTACCAGTAGATTCTTCTATGAAAAATATGAAAAAAAGTTCCTGTTAACATATTATGTCCAATGTTGCTTCCTTGAAAAGCCATGTTTTTTGAGAAAGGCGCATCCTATCGATGTCAAACAAGAATACCATTTTACGTAAAAAACCTCAATTTTCAGATTTTGGAATCAAATTTGAGAAAAAAACTACTTACAAAATGTTTGAGCTAATTTTGTCCTAAGCCCCTCCTGTACGAGACGCTTATGATCAAAATTATAAATTTTCTCCACAGTAATAAATTCAGCATCAAAGACGTACTAAACTAAAGATACCAAATTTCACGTTGCTATCTTTAACCGTTTTGAAGGTATTTAGAAAAAAACACTTTCAATGTGGCCCTTTTAAGGGGCCTTATCTCCCTTAGGAGGCATTTTTCGACATATCTTCATTAGAAATTTTTTTCATATTTTTCATAGAAGAATCTACTGGTAAAGTTTGCCCCTCTAATTTCGGGACAGCCTGTATAATGTACAGTGTGTCTCATTTTAACTGGAACCACACATATATTTTAGTTAATATTGAGCAATCAACTCGCTCTTTTTTTGCACATGTAGAACTCCAGAATCTGCATCTGCGTAATACTTCACCTTTTTGTTATCCCAAAATCTCAGCCCACTGCGATTAATTAAAAAGGCCAAAAATAGCGAAATCGTATTAGGCATTTTTTTACCGAAAAAGTTTATTAAGAAAAGTTGCTCAAGATGGGTAAATCCGAACTTTCAGGCCAAAATAAAAATTTTGAATTTCTGGAAGAAAGAATCAAAAATCGAAAACTTCAATATTTGTGCAACAAAGGGTTGCTGTGTAATAAAAAAACAATTGAAATAGGTTTGTTTGACATTTGTTGTTGGCTATAGCTGGGCAAAATATAACAATCGCAGAAAAAGTTGAAATTATTAGCTAATAAATAATAAAATAGCTAACAGCAACTGTCAAACACTCATTTCGATTATTTTTAATTACACAGCAAGTTGTAAAAATAATGAAGTTTTCGATATTTTCCATTTTTTCCTTCAGAAAGTCAACAGTTTTATTTTGGTCTGAAACTCCGCCCTTACCCATTTCATCCTGAGCAACTTTTCTTAATAAAATTTTTCAATAAAAAAAATGCCTAATACGATTTCGCTGTTTTTGTCCTTTTCAATTAATCGCAATGGGCTAAGATTTCGGGACAAAAAAAAGGTGACACAGATGCAAATTTTGAAGCTCTACATGTAGAAAAAAAAGTGAATTAATTTGCTCAATATTAACCGAAATATTTGGGTGGTTCCAGTTAAAATGAGACACACGTACATACCGGGTGTCAACGAACCCATGTAACACATTTTTTGGGGTATCAGCTTGAAATCTTTCTGGGTTTATAAACCTATAAAAACGCCAATTTTGACAAATTTACAAACTTTTTGTTACTTCCTGTTTTACCGGAAGTGACGTTAATTTTGTTATTTTAAATAGCAAGGGGACGGTTTTTTAACGCGATTCGAAAAACATTTGAATTCTCTTTACAATCATCAAAAAATGTCACCATAAGTCTCAAAGATGGCCGCCAGAGGGCCGAAATAGTTTCAGTCAAGTTGACTGTGATTTCTGCCATTTTAAGTTAGTGGTTATTCAGATTAGTACAGGACTCCTCTAAAATGCGCATATTTTCTAAATAGTAAACATTTCCATAAATTTTTGCGAAGTTGTTCGTTTTTTGGAAAAAGTGTAAAAATATCGGATTTTCAGAGATTCTCAATTCAGATATAGCTTCCCGTTTGGTATGTCCTGTTTATTGACGTCCATTAGAGGAACGAAGAATCAAAATTTTGTTTAAGGTCAAAAAACATGCACCTTTCCATTTAAAACTAACGTAAAACTTGGCTTAGAAAATCAATGATTTAGCAAAAACAAGAATGAAGAAGGTTAAGAAATGAAGAATTTTGCATTAGAAAATTTAATTTTTTAGGCAATAGGCACATTTTAAAGGATTTATGTATTATTCCTGAATAGTCACTTTAACCTTTAACTTAAAATGGCAGTAATCACAGCCAACTTGACTAAAAGCATTTCGGCCTTCTGGCGGCCATCTTTGAAACTTGCGATGAGCTTTTTTGATGATTGTAAAGAGAATTAAAATGTTTTTCGAATCGCGTAAAAAAACCGCCACCTTACTATTTAAAACAACAAAATTAACGTAACTTCCGGTTTAACCGGAAGTAACAAAAAGTTTGTGCATGTGTCAACATTAGCGTTCTTATAGATATATGAACCCATAAAATTTTCAACCTGATGTCTCAAAAAATAAGGAGATGGCGGTATACAGGGTCAGTCAAATGTATGGAAACAGCCGATTATTTCCTAAACTATTCACTGTATCAAAAAATTCTTCAAATAAGAGTTGAATAGTAAATTTAGGCGCACGTTTTGGCTCAATCAATTTTTTTTTGACATTGACATTGCTAAGTAATGACGTCATTGATTTTTTTAAACGAGAAGATATGTCAAGTACAGTATCATTGGAAACATAATAAGGTAATTATCGATGACAGATTTCTTCTATTCACAATCCCATTCGTCTATTGCACCAAATTCTATACGAGAGTTGATTATAACTCCCGATATGAACCAGTCTTTGCACATCAATATGTTTAGGGCCTATTTCGTCTTGGTTTTTCACCACATTGTCTCACTTTCACCTCATTTCGCACCTATAAATGAATTCATGTCCTAAGAAATCTCAGATGCACTTACTCAAGAAGCAAACTCGACAAATTCTTCATTCAGGTATAACGATTCTAAACTCTCATTAATCTACAAACCCAACAAAATTATCACTAGAACGAAACACTTGATTTTCATAGCTGACGCGTTTCGAACACAATGTGCTCATTATCAAAGCCGAAGCTATACAACCCTACCTGCCAGAAAAGTGAAATATTTATAGGCTCCATCAATGTCAGGCATCTTAGGCATTTCGGCAATTTACGTTTGGTTTGACACACGCTTGACATTTCGCCGTTGTTTTGCTTTCTGATTAATTAAAATTACTCATAATTGGTCGCTTTTTTGTTGCAACAAATATATGCCTTTATTTGAAACTGTATTTTTTTTTAGGTCGGCACGATCACTAGTAGAATCACGGAGGTTGACGATAACCTCAACTATTTGCTGGGAAAGTTATCTTTAGTGACTCAGGAGTTTAATCAGATCAAAGCAGGGTTAGGAAAAGCCCTCGACGAGATGCGAGGTACGTATAAGACTGTGAAGGAGAAATTGGGAAAGGGTCCACACAAGATTGAGGATGAGAGCAACCCCCAAGCACAATGACAGTAATTTTTTTGTATTAACAGATTTTGTAATTTCCTTGAGGGAAGATGTAGAATTACAGACTTGTGAATATTAATATTTATTTCATTTATGCAAATTATGCGCCTAGGTACAATATAGAATGCGAGATCGACTGCAACGCAGCCAATCCTACAAATCCTCCACACTCTCAAATTTAGTACTCAGTACGTACATCAGATCAGTTGATTTTGGTTTACTCACAGATTTCGTCGAAATTCACATCGGGTAATGAACGAGGGAAAACGCGCCAAATTCTGATATGCAAGCCTAAATCTGTGAGCAAAGTAAAACACCAATCAACGAAAAACCTCGAAAACATATTTACAAGTTGCAATACAGTGGCAGTGAACTATTTAAACCCAATTTTAAAATTTTCACAAAGGCAAAAATACAGCTACGGGCGAAATCACTCGTAGGACGGATGGGTAAAAGAAAAGCGGTCTTATTGCAAGCCGTATTTTTGCCGTAACAATCTCGACGGGAAAATCCGACTCAAAGCAAAGCCCGGAATTATTGCGTGGACGTCTTCTGATATGTTTCAACCGAAAAAAAATCGACGGATTTGTCCCGGCGAGCTCACCTCTAACAATCTTCAACAAGTTTTTGCATCTCATTTGTGATCAACCTATCTATTCTAGTGAGACAATTTCGGTTTCTAGGTTGCGGGAATGTTGGAAGTAGAAACCAAATCATAAAATAAAACAACTACGAAAACAATCAGTTCAGGCACTATTGTCATCGAATCAAGTCACCCTCCCGAAATTAAAACGAATAGTCAAAGTATGCGTCACATAATACTCGATATACTGTTTTTTTGTTTTCTATAGGTCCTAGTATAGTCTCCACAAGGTTTGGTTGTAGCCCTAGCAGTAGTAGCAAAAAAAAACTTGCACAGTATATCTAGGTATTATGTATTGCACCGTCCACTTTGACTTTGGGAATGAAGAGGAAGAATCAGCGTTGCACCCCTAAAACAATAATACAAGCCTCACAGCCGTTTTGAAATCCTAGGAATGAGAGTAAACAGAGGGCGCCACTAGGTTTTAAACTATACAGCGGGATGGATCAAAGCCTGGAAAATGGGGTGGTAAATGGTGTAAATAACAACGTGCCACATTCAAAGTGATGGTAACAATAGGAATCCTCCAGATCGTACCCTGTATTTCGGAGAAAACAAGGAAAAATCGTTGTATGCCGATTGCGGGAGTCGAACGAAAGACAAGGATATTGCTAAAGGGAGGAAGACAGACAGCATCAGTTCGTAACAACACACATTATTTACAACCCGTAATGTTATTATGTACACGTGGGTGGAGTGGTGGGGGAACGTGACGGCGTTCTACTTTTCGTTATTGTCGCGGGAAACGGAAACGGGCTGCAACTTAAACCGGGTTTAAATGTGAAGCCGCCGCGTCCCCCCCCTCCCCCCACCGTATCAACAGAGAAAAATCAACCAACGAACACTCCCAAAAAACGCACGGCACCTATACGAACCCTCTAACCTGACGTACCGTAGTTAATATACAGCTATGTACATATTGTCGTAAGTTTAATATTTTTTAAGTCTGTGCGTGACACTAGCTCGTAGCGCTATGAGAACTTGTTAAATCATCTTTGAAACAGTTGGGGGGCTCACTCGAGTCATTCAGTGCTTGGCCAAGGAATGACCCGAGTGTTTTCCCTAACTGCTGGTGCTTGCCATGGGGCTGACGGGCGACAGGGGGGTGCAGGTGGCGTCCCGGAGGCACCCGTTCAACGTAATGAGCAGTTTACGTGAGCCGGCGTGGTCCCTGTGCTCGCAGAGCCACACGCCCTGCCACGTGCCCAGGTTCAGTTTGCCTTCCGTTATGGGGATGGTCAGGGACGAACCCAGGAAACACGCCTTGACGTGCGCAGGCTGAAACACAATGAACACTTTATTGCTACACTCATGCCGACCCATAATCGACCGTAAAACGTAAATTCCCTCGAATATGCTTTAAAGTTGTTATGCAACCAAACATACACGTTCGTGTGATGTATGTTTGGTTGCGGAACGACCAGCATGAGTACTACTAGATATACCCACGATATTACAATAATAATAATATAGGTGATGGGAAACGAAAGCAAGTAGCGTATAAATAATGCCAAAATTCTTTCAGTACGATAAATGAGGGCAGTCAAGTTTGTTTTTAATTTGAGACAATTCTCAAAGATAGTTTGCAACCCAGCATACATATTCGTGTGATGTATGTTTAGTTTCTCGGGGGTCCAGGCTGACGGCTCTAGCGCATCTATAGATGCTGCCTACGAGGAAGACAGCATTATCGACTCTGGAACTTTGATCTAATCCGGTTTTGCTTTGAGCTAATTTTGTTTACAAGCTACACAGGTGTCAATATTTATTGGGTAATATTATTGTATATATGGCAACCCAAGGCATTCCTAGAAGGCACCTAAAGGTTAGTTTACATTATAGGATTTCTCTTAGGATTTTATTAGGATCTTTACTATGAAACGTCACAATGGGATATGAAGGTCTTTACACGATGTGAAATTTCTTAAGCAATTGTTCCTAAACAAAAACTTAGGCTCTTCTTAACCAATCATAAGAAATCACAAGGAATACGACAGTACCTATTCCTTGTGATTTGCTTGGGAAACTTTCGTAAAATTTTAAATTTACCGCGCCGGTACACGCCGGTTCGTGCAAATTTCTTAGCTATAAAAGTGATAGCAACAGCAACAATAACATATTACGTCCCACGTCCGGTACATGATTTCTCTTCATTTTTTCTCAAATTTTACAGAAAAGTAGTGCACTAATAGCGTTTATAGGATAGAATTGTTTATTTTTAGGTCAACTGTCAATACTGTCATAGTCTGTGCTGCCATTATGCTGTCTACTGTCAAATAAGAGACCAAGCTTATAAGAAATTTCCCAAGGCATTCCCAAAAATGTAGACATGAAATCCACTGATGTGCGAGATTTACAACTTCTCAAACATTCCTAAGAAAATCCGTAAAAAATTGATTAGGAAAATCCTGAAGAAAAATCCTATAATGTAAACTAACCTTAACGCCATGGCTTCCGCGATAAAAGCTGTTTCTACCTGTTCAACCCTTTTGATTAATTAACGCTATATCACCTGGGGATCACAATAACACAAATGACTCCAGTTTCCGGAAAATCTTTGCATTGCTCGCCTCAACGAAACTTGGTTTGATTTACCCTTTACCTAATCTAATTAGGGGATGAAGGCTTCCTTTTTTGCCCTCAGCGATTAAGCGGACGATTTGGGGCGATTTGAAGCCCAGGCCATGAGCAAAGTCCGTTCATTTTCTATAGCAGAACTAACATTTTTCTGGAACTCACAACCTTAATTTGTCTGTACTTTTAAACAATAACATCGAAATTTAGCGGGAAAGCAAAAAAATTACATAACCTAAATCTTCTAGGGTTTATTTTTATTCTTAGCAGCAGTGTCACAGATAAATAGATTGTATTTTTACCTTTGAGGTACGTGGTTGATTAAGGGTTAGCAAAATTACAAAAGGACCCTATACGTTAAGGGCGAATTCTCGGCCCAGTCGAAAATGACCAAATTATTTTTTCTTAGTGTAAGTGGGACCAGATGTTTGCTAAAGTAATATTATAAGTCGAGAGTAACAATACAGGGTGCCCCAACACCGATGTGCAACGTATTCATGACCCTTCATTTTGAAGCTATCGTTTTTACAAAAATACAAGCGCGAAGGTATCCCCCTGTACATGCGGAGCTGACCAGCGTTTATTCCATTTCAATATCTTTTTTACGTCCGAAGATATTCAAGAAGCAAAGATTTAAAAAAAAAACCTGTATATCTTGAAAACGAAAAATTACTCTTTATTAATTTTTTTTATGGGCATGAATTATAATCTCCTGAATCGATTAAGACTAAATGCAAAAAAATTGGCCCAAGCATTCACACTTTAAATTGAACCTGCATTTCAAGATTGCGATGTCAAAATTATGTAATATGAATAGGAATCCAGGATGGGCCTATATTGTTGCTTAAATCAGGTTGTTATGTGTCATATATGAAATAGCAATATGTGAATTATCTGCAAATTCACATTATGGTTACCTGTTCGTACTACACGGCAAGAAATCAGCTTGGTTTTGAACCAAATTGCATAGGATAATATACTTAAAATTACTGATTTTTGAAAATTTATATTTTCTTAACTAAAAATTACTCTTCTTTTATTTTTCAAGGATTCATTAATTGAGCATTCCTCTTTCCAAAACTACAAAAAAAAGAAAATTCTCCCAAGCAGTCACTAATGACTAGGGCCCTTTGACAAGTTTTTGACTGTAAATCAATTGAATTGTTTATCTGTCAAAAAGTGTTGCCACAGCACACTGCTTTACCATGTTTTGATGGTAAAACAATTGAATTGTTTATCTGTCAAAAAGTGTTCAACAGCACACTGCCTTACCATGTTTTGATGGTAAAACAATTGAATTGTTTATCTGTCAAAAAGTGTTCCACAGCACACTGCCTTACCATGTCATCAGGCCCACAACGTTAAAATAAATAAATGATATTTTTACCTTTGAGGTACGTGGTTGATTATGGGTCAGCAAAATTACAAAATTTTACGATAAAACAATTGAATTGTTTATCTGTCAAAAAAGTGTTATCACAGCACACTGCCTTACCATGTTTTCATGGTAAAACAATTGAATTGTTAATCTGTCAAAAAAGTGTTGCCACAGCACACTGCCTTACCATGGTTTGAAGGTATAACAATTGAATTGTTTATCTGTCGAAAAAGTGTTTCACAGCAAACTGCCTCACCGTGTCATCAGGCCCACACCTGAATCATCAACTTTAAAATAAATAAATGATATTTTTACCTTTGAGGTACGTGGTTGATTATGGGACTATGGGTCAGCAAAATAACAAAATATAACAGTTTTTGACGGTAAAACAGTTGAATTGCTTATCTGTCAAAAAAGTCTTGCCACAGCACACAGCCTTACCATGTTTTGATGGTAATCTGTCAAAATAGTGTTGCCACAGCACACTGCCTTACCATGTTTTGATGGTAAAACAACTGAATTGTTAATCTGTCAAAAAAGTGTTGCCACAGCACACTGCCTTACCGTGTCATCAGGCCCACACCTGAATCATCAACGGTAAAATAAATAAATTATATTTTTACCTTTGAGGTAGGTACGTGGTTGATTATGGGTCCGCAAAATTACAAAATTTTACAGTTTTTGATGGTAAAACAATTGAATTGTTTATCTGTCAAAAAAGTGTTTCACAGCAAACTGCCTTACCGTGTCATCAGGCCCACACCTGAATTATCAACGGTAAAATAAATAAATTATATTTTTACCTTGTTACGTGGTTGATTATGGGTCCGCAAAATTACAAAATTTTACAGTTTTTGATGGTAAAACAATTGAATTGTTTATTTGTTAAAAAAGGTGTTGCCACAGCACACTGCCTGAATTACCAACTTTAAAATAAATAATTGATATTTTTACCTTTGAGGTACGAGGTTGATTATGGGACTATGGGTCAGCAAAATTACAAAATTTAACAGTTTTTGACGGTGAAACAGTCGAATTGTTTATCTGTCAAAAAAGTGTTGCAACAGCACACTGCCTTACCATGTTTTGATGGTAAAACAACTGAATTGTTAATCTGTCAAAAAAGTGTTGCCACAGCACACTGCCTTACCATGTTTATCTGCCAAAAAAGTGTTTCACAGCAAACTGCCTTACCGTGTCATCAGGCCCACCCCTGAATTATCAACGGTAAAATAAATAAACAAATTTTTACCTTTGAGGTACGTGGTTGATAATAGGTCCGCAAAATTACAAAACTTTACAGTTTTTGATGGTAAAACAATTAAATTGTTTATCTGTCAAAAAAGTGTTGCCACAGCACATTGCCTTACCATGTTTTGATGGTAAAACAATTGAATTGTTTATTTGTTAAAAAAGGTGTTGCCACAGCACACTGCCTGAATTACCAACTTTAAAATAAATAAATGATATTTTTACCTTTGAGGTACGTGGTTGATTATGGGTCTATGGGTCAGCAAAATCACAAAATTTAACAGTTTTTGACAGTAAAACAGTCGAATTGTTTATCTGTCAAAAAAGTGTTGCCACAGCACACTGCCTTACCATGTTTTGATGGTAAAACATTTGAATTGTTTATCTGTCAAAAAAGTGTTCCACAGCACACTGCCTTACCATGTCATCAGGCCCCTCGCAAGAATGCCTGTACGGGAGGCCCTCCGGCACGATCTTGTTCAACATCATCTCCATGTCGTCCCTAACGTCGGGGTCCCAGCTCTCGTTCAAGGCCAAACTGGCACTCGTGTGCAAAACTAAAAACAAACGAACATTAACCTAAACAAGTCGACGGACTGTCACTCACTCTGAACGTGACAGAGTCCCATGGCAAACTGCGACAGTTCCGGCACCTGCCTGAGGATCTCCTCGGTGACTAGATGGACGCCCCTGTGCTGGGGCCTCAGATTTATTTTCTTCTGAAACCACGCGGAATTGCTTTGGATAATTCTGGCCGAAGAAGCCATATTTGACTTGCTATCACTGTCGGTCGCCAGTTTGAACGTTTATTTGCCCGTCCGGTCCGCTCACGAAAAACCACCAAACGCCACTAGTGCACAAACGGTCGATTTCATTATTATCATGAGCAAAACATCGGAGATTTGTTTATTAAACAGTTCCAGAAGGAAATTAAAAAGGTTACAACTTGCCGCAGTGTGAGCGGTTCGGTTCTGACAATTCGGAGCGAATCGGGCGTCTTCGACGGGCGCGACCGCGCGCGCTGTTTGAAACTGACAGCCGACTGACAGATGTCAAGAACGAAAAGAAATCTCTGTTGGTTCTCAATCGGGGTGTGATTATTAGAAATCGGCTGCAGGGCCGTGCGAAAGGGGCACCCGCAATGGGCGCCTCGATATTTTCCAAATTAAAGCAGTGATTGGTTGGATATGCAATCTAATATACACGTCGCAGTTTGGCGGGTGGCCGACCCATCTCGCTCCAAGAATGGTGGTGACAAAAGAGCAGCCAACCGCTAGAAATCAAAGCACCTTCTTAAATTTTCTTTGAATTCATTGATAAGCTTAAATTAATCCTAATGAATCCTGCATGAATACACGAATTCTTTACATTATATTAAGTAACATAATGGTTTATTTCGGTTATAAACATTATGCAATGAATTGTCGCGCCATCCGTGGAGGGCTACTGAAATGTGCAAAAAAAGGTTACCGTAAAGTCGGTAATCTCATATCGGGCGTTTCCAGTTATTTTCTTTCATTTTTAATTACTTAAATTGTCCAAAACTACCACAATTTCATCATTTTATATGAATACAAGTAATCCTTTATATTAAGTAATATTTTAGTTTTAAACATTTTTCGCTTAATGGTGACGTGCAAAAAAAGGCCTACACACATCGCCAACTATTACTATAGTCTGGCCGGGATCTAGGCGACTTTTGCTCCCCGGGAAATTTGAAATCCACGTCGCCGATTGGTTAAAATTCAGCCATAATTAATCGCAACAAAAATGTGGCTTGCAGGAATTAAGAATGTAGGTTTAAAAATCAAATTTAATTTAATTTCAATTTAAAGTTCCCGCGTTAAGCAAGCCAATCAGATTTAGCATATTTGAATTTGACATTTATCAGAAAATCCTGCTGGCGAAAAGACGCCTAGAGAAGTTTTCCCATCATTCCCCATTGTGAAGCGGGCCGGTCGCCTGCAGGACGGACAGACTATAGTGAGAATCTCGATCTAAGGCACAAGACATGTTGAAGATTCAAAAATAATACAAAACTACCCTTAATCAAGTGCGTACGCGGATGAGCGACACGTATCTAAGCTTCACAGGATTTAAAGATTTCACTTTGAAAGTAAATTAAATCCACATTCTTTTTCGAATTTTCTGCCCAAGTTAACATACATTAGAAAAATTTAATAACACGTCCTTTTATTCACTACATCGCCTGAACTATTACTAGTGAGATGTAGCTGTCAGCATCACGTGTCTTAACCTCAAATATTATTGTTCATTAATAAAACAAACTACGAAAACTTTAATTGCAACTTAACTAAAGAAATAAACAGAATATAAAACCCTATTAATATCTAAATCACCCTTCGGTGGGAGTTTCCTTAGCACCCTATTTAGTTTCTTTTTGGTTGAATCATTCACTGAGCCGTCATGATAAAAATCCCTAGAAACAAAAAAATGCAACACAAACAAAAAAAAACACCAACTTACTCATTACTGTAACTGTACTTTTCTGTTAGGAACATGGATAAATCTTCTAAAATCGGTTCAGAATGAAGTGCCACAAATTGTTCTCTGCAAATCTGAAATCGAAATTATAATTTCCCCAAAATGTTTTGAAAAAAAAAACAGTTTACCTTGTTCATAATGTGCACGCTGGAGGGGTGCGTCCAATAGCAGTCGTGCACTGAAACGAACGTTATCCCCTCCCTTTCACAATGCAGTGACGTCAGCATCATGTGACTAGAATCGAGCGAATGGATGAAGTTGGGCGGGAAGGCGTTCTTTTGTTTCATCACGTTGGGTTTTCTAAACGAGTGAAAGTACTATGAGATGGAAATCTAGAGTAGGCTGTGATTTTTGTTGGCCTGTTGGTGATAATGACAAAACGTAAAAAGGACTCGTGGCCCACTAGTGCTTAAAATAAACGTGAATGACTGTAAGGCTAAGATTTTTGCTAACTGGTTGGCAACAGTGATAAAATATTAATGTAAAAAGATACAAATCACCCTGTATAGACAAAAAATAATTTGTGGTCTTCTGGCATGTAAAATAAACGTGAATACTGTGAAATGAAAAATTGCAGTAGACTATGAGTTTCGCATGTGTGATTTTGAATTATGTATACAGGGTGTTTTGTCTTATTTAAGCGTCGTTGCTAACTTTATCACAACTGAAAAGATTCAAAACACCCTGTATACAGAGCTAAAAGGATTGATGGTTTATGGGACTTAAAGCAAACATTGCAGTAGCTTTCGCATGCGTGATTTTGAATTATGTATACAGGGTGTTTTTTTGATCTGAAGTAGGCTATGATTTTTGCATTAGTTATTTGGAATTGTGTATACAGGGTGTTTTTTGTTATTAAAGCGTCGTTGCTAACTTTACCACTACTGAAAAAATTCAAAACACCCTGTATACAGAGAAAAAAAGACTGGTGGCCTTCTGACGCTTAAAATAAACATGAATAACTAATACTGTGTGATGAAAAATTAAAGTAGGCTATGATTTTTGCATTAGTGATTCAGGGTGATTTTTGTTATTTAAGCGTTGTTGATAACTTCATCATAACTACTGAAAATATACAAAACACCCTATATACAGACAAAAAAAGATTGGTGGCCTTGTGGTGCTTAAAATAAACATGAATGACTAATACTGCAAAATGAAAAATTGCAGTAGGCTATGATTTTTGCATTAGTGATTTGGAATTGAGTATACAGGGTGCTTTTTATTATTTAAGCATCGTTGCTAACTTCATCACTACCGAAAAGATGCAAAAGCCTGTATATAGAGAAAATAAGATTGGTGGTCTTTTGGCGCTTAAAATAAACATGAATTATTAATACTGTTATATGAAAAATTGCCGTAGACCACAGCAAGCCTTGAGAAACAAGTGTTTAACTTTGAAAACGTCACTAGTGTCAAAGCCTCCCTTGATCTGATCACTTCAACTTACTCGAACTGGTCAATGTGATAGGACTTGTACACGATGGCGTTGTTATTTAAAGCCTTGTACTTGGAATAGGGCTGAACGATCGGTAAGCCCAAGGGCGTAATCCACTCCACCTGTTGCCCGCTGACAGCGATCGCTCGTGCGCACTCCGTGAACCAATCCTGGATCTCCCTTGTCGACGTGAACATCGTTCGGAGGGACTCGAACGTCTTCACCGTCAGATACGAGGAGGCGTTCCACACCGCATCCTTGGAATAGGATATTGGAAAATTACATGTAATATATTTTTTCACCGGTAGTCATTAAAAGTGCATTTTTACTGCCTCTTTTGCGGCAGTAGAAATCGATTTTTTTTACAGCCGGCGGCAGTAAAAATTCACTTTTTTAATGACAATCGGCGAACAAATTTTGTGTCCAACGCGGCAAAACAACAAATATACTGCCGCGGCTGCAGTCCAGCCAATTTTTTTCAAAAGTAACATGAAAAGTAGGTATCTATACTCTGTCCGGGATCCACACGACCGAGATTCACCCGATTTCCATGGCGATTCATTGTTGACAACAATGATTCACCATGGAAATAGGGTGAATTCCGGTCGTGTGGATCCCGGACAGACCATAGTTACTGTTTCAAAGTAACTTTCCCAGCTCAGGGGTGCGTTCGTGAAAGATTACAAGATTACAAGATGACATTTGGAATGGAACGCAGAGTAACGTTGAATTGTGAACGGACTCTGTAACCACTTTGCTCTGCTATTCGTAAATAAGCTACATTATACCTCCATATTAGCTGCTTCCGAAAGCCGATCGCAGTTTATGACCGATTGTCCGAGATTATTGAGCAAAAACTTAAAATTATTCGCCATAAAGGTTGAGATGAGACAGGTTATGTGTTAATGTTCTTGACAGTTTTTGATCTTTCTCCAAACTGCGCGAACTCTGTGATTATTACCGCCGTCACCAAGGTAAGCTTTGCAACATTTTCTTGTAACAGAGTGACATTTATGAACGCTTGTAATAATCACAGAGCCGCCATTTTCGGAGTTTGTGAACGTCATTTTTGTTACAGAGTGACAGAGTGTGTACTCTGTAGCACTTTACGAACGCAGCCCTGGTTAAGATGGCGTTCCATACCGAAACGTCAAAGAATAGTGAGGTTAGATTTGTTTTTGTAACACAACGTAGCTTAGATTTCGTAATATCACGTTACGAACGTGATTACATTTTCGTAATATTACACTTTCACAAGTGTCTAGTTACTTCAGTAACTTAAGTAACTTGAAAAGTAGATATCTAGTCACTATTTCAAAGTAACTTTCCCAGTTCTGGGTAAGATGGCGTTCCATACCGAAACGTCAAAAAATAGTGAGGTTAGACTGATTTATGCAACGCAACGTAATTTACGGAAATTTACGTTACGAACGTGATTACATTTTCGTAATATTACGCTCGCACGTTCATACCTTGGGAAAATCCTCGATGTCCTTGAGCTGTCTTGCGATCTGCAACCTGGCCCCGAATCTAGTCACCCCGTACACAGTCGTCATGATCGTCTGCTTTATGACTTTCCTCTTGACGAATCCCTCGAGTAACTTCGCGATTTCCGATCCCAACATGGCGTCGATCCTCCTTTGTTCCTCCACCAGCGCCACCACAGCGCCGTAGACGTCCTGCGGAACTGCGGAGGGGCACAAATTCACGCTGTGTCCCCCTCCCTCGTCCCTCCCGAGCGCCGCGTAGTGCTGCAACCCGTTGCAGCTGCCGTCCTGGTGGATCGGAAAGTGCGTTCGGTAGTTTTCGGGATCGCCCGAACGCACGGCCTTGACTATCTCCATGCAGCAGGCGAGGGTCTGCCAGGGCTCGTCCGATTCCGCCCACCACTTTCGGCCCTTCAAGGGCCTGTCGGCCGAATCGAAAATCTCCTCCGTGATCGAGTTGGCGTAGTCGAGGCGTTCCTGCGTGGAGTTTCTTTTCTTCAGGCCTGTCAAGTTGACGAGGTGGATTTTTAGCCAATCGAGGCCGTCGGGGCCGAGGGGCCTGGACTCGGCGAACACGAGCATGGATCGGGAGAGGTCGGAGCCGAGGTGGGTGAGGTGGGGGGGCACGGGGTATACTCGGCCGCGGAAATCCATGTTGTGGGGCAGCCAGAAGACGTCGTCCCTGAACTGGCGGGAAGGGTGTTTATTAGTGGTCGTTCATCAAGTTGATAGAGGAAAATTTTTCGATTGTTTGTCAAAAAACCGGGATGACAACTTGAGAAACCTATATTATAAAATTTACTAGAATTTTCGAACGTTTTCATTCGCATGGTTACCAACTCAAATATTCACAATTTACTAATTCCGAAGTTGCCAATTCCTGCTTTAAATTCATCAACTGCTTTAACAGGCTTACCAACTTGATTTATTTGTTTTTAATTCAATATTACCAACTTTAAAAAAGCTAAAAAGGTTATGCTCGACTGTGGAAAAGTTGAAAAATAGAGTCCTCATATTATCAATCAAACTTAGTTATCGTTCATCAAGTTGGCCAAGGAAAATTTTCGATTATTCATCAGAAAACGGGGATACCAACTTAAGAAACCAATATTATACAATGTACCAGAGTCGCCAAACGTTTGCATTCACAAGGGTTACCAACTCAAACATTCACTAATTACTAATTATTGGTCAAAAGACAGCGATACCAACTTGAGAAAGCGCTACAACTGAGTAATTTTTGATACAATTCATTTGAAGGATTTTTGGAACCTTCTTTGTGTTTTAGTGAGGGCACCCAAATTTGCCTTCTTGTGATTAACCCCTCGAATTCACGTGGCATGTTACTCAACCAGGACATTTAATATCAAACAATAGTGACACAACAGTAGATATACCACGCCGATTCTAGAGGTCACGTGAGAGATGGCAGCGCCACCTAACGATGAACGTTGTAACTTAAGAACGGAACATCAGAAATAAGCTTCTAAGGTACAGGGTGATCCAACCGTTTTGTCTCACTTTTAAAGTGGAATATCTCCGTTGTCTTATAAGTTAGCAGGTTGAATCAAAAAGTGGATCATAGAGTAGACCTTCAAGTTTTGTTTGGTATGTAGATACAAATTTTTCAAGGTCAAACTTCGTCGCTGCGGAGAAAAGCTAAATTTTCTTAAATGGAACACTCGGTATATTTTGCATGTTTTGGTTAGATCTAGTCATTCTAAACAAGTTTTGTATAGCATACTATAGCTCTAATTCTAACAGTTCGGCATAAATTTTGAAATTTGTAGCGCAAACGTTGGCATTTTGAAAATCTCGAGAAAAAAATAAAACTAAAAAATTTTAAAAATTGATGCCCTGTTAATGAAGAGTATTTTAGATAATTTATGTGGTAAATTTCATTTTGAAATCTTAAGTGGTTAGCCCGGGTACAGTCCTTCAAAGTGCCAACGTTCGCGCTACAAATTTCAAAATTCCCGCCAAACGGTTAGAAGTAAAGCTATAGTATGCCATACAAAACTTGTTTAGAATGATTAGATCTAACCAAAAAATGCAAAATATACCGGGTGTTCCATTTAAAAAAATTAACTTTTTTCCGCAGACGAAGTTTGACCTTGAAAAATTTGTTTATATACCAAACAAAACTTGAAGTTCTACTCTATAATCTACTTTTTGATTCAACCTTCTAACCAATCGGTATGACACTCGAATAGCCTTGAAGATCTTTCTGTCTTGTTCAAAAATCCTGTTTCAGAAGTCGATTTGGTTTAAGCATCATTAATTTTCTGTAATTTTTTTAATAAATGTGTTTTTGAGTATTTTCACGCATTAATGGCCATGACCAAAGAACAGTAATGCAAGTAAATCCTAATTTTCAGTTATATATGAACGAATATGGTGAAAACAGTGGCGCAGATGCCAGTGGGGGGCAACTGAACAGTTATCATTGAAAATTAACCCCTATCTGCATCAATGTTACTTTAGTCATGGTTATGGAAGCATGAAAATACGCAAAAACACTTTTTTTAGAAAAATCAGAGAAAATTAGTGCTTACGCCAAACGGACTTCTGAAAAAAGATTTTTGAAGAAAAAAAAAAGATCTTCAAGGCTATTTGGGTCTCATAATCATTGGTTGTTGCCCGACCAATCCCCACGCACCTAAAATAAGCCATAAAGACAAGTATCAATAAAGCTACTACAGCAGCGCCATCTGTCGACGTTTTTTGCAAAGTTCGAAAGCCTGATTCTTTAGCTTTAATTTAAGACCAAGTCTATCTAAATCGGTTAAGAAATGGCTGACTAATTTCAAAGACTATTTTGTCCGGGTTTTTTTGGGACACCCGATATTTTAATGCTAGCTATATCGTGAGATCATTTAATTCAAGTGCTAGTTGGCTGTGGAAATGTCAAACACTTGCTTTGAAGTGTGTAAAAAGAGGCCCTTTTGTCTGATTATTTTTGGAGCACACGGTATAAAGGTATAAAGTCCAAATATAGAAATTCTCTCAACTGTCACCTGTGTAAACCAGATTTTATTATGGTATTATTATTATTGACAGATCTCCAATTAGATTTAGGTAGGAGTCCGTGTTACGCAGCTAAAAATAAGGATCTTCATAGGTTTGGAAAGGCTCATAAGTAAAGGGTTGTTAAAAATGATTATCGCATCTACAGCCGCAAATGCGTCAAACGTCAATTTTTTTTTGGTTTCAAAGCTACCACGATGATGGTACGATCATTTGTAAAAACCTCGTATAATAACGAAATTTTAGTGCTTTATACCTACAACAATTCACAGTTGAAGTAAGTTGGAATTGCTGAGCTTAATTTTAGCTTTTCTGAAGTTGGTAATATTGCACGTTAAAAATTACAACACGTCAACTCGGTAAACCTGTTGAAGTGAATGAAGATGTAGCCCGCATGTTTCAGGGGATTAGTCATGGTGGCCCTATTGGGGGCCAGAGCCCTAAACAAGGGGGGCCCTTGAGAGGCAAAGCCCGGACATATTACCTACTTATCATAAAGTGAACGTCTGTATTACACAGCTGACCGTTCAGGGGATTTATAGATACGGAATCGACTTTATATCGTGTGATCCAAAAATAAATCAGATTAAGGGAGACTATAAAAAACAAGTATTTGCCCCTAGCAGACTCCCACAGCCTACCAGCACTTGAATGAAATAATCTCACGGTATAACTAGCAGCAAAATTTCATCTTATACGCAGACATATAAAACTTTTCTAATCTGACAAGATACTCACTTTTAGCTGTGTAACACAGACTCTTACCCAGAGTTAGTGGCAAATCTGTCAATTACTGTAATTTTGCCATAGTAGCCCCCCCTTCTTGTTTAAAGCCTAGCCCCCAAGGGGGCCCGTGATTAGGGCTCCGCCCCCCCAATATTGGCCTGCTTGGGGAATGAATCGTCAAGGCGGCCCTATTAGAGTGCAGAGCTCTAAACAAGAGAGCCCCTTGGGATTTATAGATATGAAATTTTAGCTGTGTAACACAGACTCTTACTCAGAGTTAGTGCAAATCTGTCAATAACTGTAATTTTGCCATAGTAGCCCCCCCCCTTGTTTAAAGCCTAGCCCCCCAAGGGGGCCCGTGGTTAGGGCTCCGCCCCCGCAATATTGGCCTGCTTGGGGAATGAATCGTCAAGGCGGCCCTATTGAAGTGCAAAGCTCTAAACAAGGGAGCCCCCTTGGGATTTAAAGACATGAAATTTCAGCTGTGCAACACAGACTCTTACCCAGAGTTAGTGGCAAATCTGTCAATTACTGTAATTTTGCCATAGTAGCCCCCCCTTGTTTAAAGCCTAGCCCCCCAAGGGGGCCCGTGGTTAGGGCTCCGCCCCCCCCCCAATATTGGCCTGCTTGCGGAATGAATCGTCAAGGCGGCCCTATTAGAGTGCAGAGCTCTAGACAAGAGAGCCCCTTGGGATTTATAGATATGAAATTTTAGCTGTGTAACACAGACTCTTACTCAGAGTTAGTGGCAAATCTGTCAATTACTGTAATTTTGCCATAGTAGCCCCCCCCCCCCTTGTTTAAAGCCTAGCCCCCCAAGGGGGCCCGTGGTTAGGGCTCCGCCCCCCCAATATTGGCCTGCTTGGGGAATGAATCGTCAAGGCGGCCCTATTGGAGTGCAGAGGATTTATAGATATGAAATTGACTTTATACCATGTGAATTGATCCTCACTTTTAGCTGTGTAACACAGACTCTTACCCAGAGTTAATGTACAATCTGTCAATTACTGTAATATTACCATAGTAGGGGCCTCCCTTGTTTAAAGTCTCGCCCCTTAATAGAGGCTTCGCCCCCAAGGGGGCCCTTGTTAAGGGCTCCGCCTCCCCAATATTGGCCTGCTTGGGTAATGAATCGTGAGTAAACAATGTCAACAATTTCAACAAATATTAACAAATGTCGACAAACATCAACAATGAACTTGGTTCATTTTACATTGAAATGAATTGAGAGAACTGATTGGAGAATTTGTCAATTGTTTACGTTATTGTCTTGTTTTCTTGAAATTTGTCAACATTCATCTCAATGTTGACTAAAATCAACTAAGTTACAGAATTGATGATTTCAATAATTCTAGTGCATGAAGGCTGTATTAACGGTTCTGCCAGTTTTGAGATTAATGTGACACGAATGACAAATAAATAATTTGTCACAAAATGTCAGGATGAGACAAACGTCAACAATGTCAACCAAGGTCAACAATGTCTACAAACGTCAACTAACCTAAAATACAACTCTCGTTACCTAATATACTACTATACCATGCGATCCGATTTACATATTTCCAAAAACCGACTCACGTGATTGGCCAACGACAGCTTGTAAAGGCAGTCGCACCACAGCGAATACATCTCCGACTTTTTCCTCTTGTACTGCAGCCTTTGCTTGAAAAGCCGGAACCTTTCCGCCTTGTCCATGTCGGGGGTGGCGGCCGGGGGCGGCGTCAAATTCTCGGGTGTCTCGGGCACGTCCAGCCTCGCCGAACCGCCCCCCCTGAACACCTCCAAAATGACGTCCAAGGTCGTGCGATTCACCCTCCACGGCACCGCCGCCAACTGATTCAGCGCGTCCAGGGAGGGGTACAACCCCCGGACGTCCATCTCCTTGATCCTCTTTTTTTGGAGGGAGGCCTGGGGGGGCAGCCTGAGGAGGTCGCAGGGGGACACCAAGTAGCTGCCATTTTGGGGCCCGGTCCAGGGGACGGGGGGGCAGTACATCGGCAGCTCGTAGGCGGGGAAACTCAAATTTTCCGGCATGGAGGATCGATACAGCTTGCAGAGGAAGGGATGAGGCTTGACCTCCTCCTTCACGATACGCCCCTGACTCCTGAAGACCGTGTAGAAGGCGGGGAGGTAATTCCTGTGCCTGCTATTGGTCCGCATCGCGTTTACGTCGACTTTCAAATCGTGCATCACTATCCTGTAAACATGGAGGACTGTACAGTAGGGTGTATCGAAAAAAAATTAATTTTGGAATTTCGTTTTGTAATAGGTCCTTTAAGGCACTGGTGGGGGTTTATTGCGCTTGGCCCCGTATGATGCGCATGCGTTGATCTTGTGTCATTTCTAGTGCATTTATACGTCATCTGTCACTACTGTCAACAGAATCTGGGACCTTTCACGTTTACCACGTGCTATTTTAACCTCCAATGATGATAAATGACACATAACTGACAGTAGACATTCAAGTAAATTCTGTCAGCTGTCAAAAAATGACTGCGCATACGGCCATACATGGCGTAATGACGTCACGCTTACAGGACCTATAGTCGCCAAAACTTGCCTTTTACCGTCCTCAAAATAAAGTTTATTTAAGGTTTTCTTATAGTTCAACGTTTTTAGCCCTCTACCGCCCCTCAAATATTATGTTATTTTGAAATCTCAAGTTTACAATAAATTTTTTTTGAATTGCAACATTTATTGTTTTTCTGTCACTAGTAGGCTCGGAGTAGATTGTAAAGATCACTAACAGCCGTTTTTTCATCTCTAGTTAAATTTAGCTACCTACTAGATGGCCATTGCATTATAGTTTCAAAGACAATTAACTCATCGAAACATGTACTAGTTTCTCTCAAATACATCATTTCAAGTTAACATTGATTGTTTGGCACAAGACAACAATAATCATCCTTTCAATTTAAATAATACATTGCCAGACTATAAGATGGACCCTGGGATAGTTTTTCCCTCCCTCGTTATATTGAATTCTGCAAGTCACAGAGCCAAACTCCAGTTTTACAAGGATTTCACCTGGTTAACCAAGAAAGCTTCGCTCAACATTTGGTTTCTCAACATTTGCATGAGAGAAGGATTGAAACCTGCCTTCATCAACATCAAGACCAGTTCCAACTCGGTTGCTGCAAAAGTCGCACTTAGGAAAGCCACTACAACCTGGTTAAGATCCGAAAGGAAGAAGTGGTATTACGTCAGGGATTCTTCAAGAGTAGCCACATGGTTCCTACACTGCTGTCTAGCTTCACACATGCATCCAGCCATCTGGGATAGCTTTGATAGTTTTTCTGTCACTAGAAGGCTCAGAGTAGATTTTAAAGATCACTAACAGCCGTTTTTTCATCTCTAGTTAAATTTAGCTACCTACTAGATGGCCATTGCATTATAGTTTCAAGGACAAATAACTCATCAATCAAGTTGCTGGTGCATGCATGACAGAACTTATGTATGACAGTACTGGTTGACGTCTAAAGTTCAAACAGTAAATTTGTGTGCGTTTTTTCGCCTTCGAAGGCCCACCAAATATAGGCAAATTCGAATAAAAAACGCACGAAAATATAACGTCTGAACTTTAGACGTCAACCAGTAGTGTCATAAGTTCTGTCATGCATGCACCAGCAACTTGATTAATTGGAGTTAATTGTCGTTGAAACTATACAGGGTGTCTCAGAATTATGGGGACAACAGGTAATCCCAGCTTCCTTACGTGAAAATAAAACAAAAAGTAAGAATAAGTTTTTGTTCTAAAATGGATTAGGTGGAAGCTGTGCCCCCCCAGAAGGACACCCCAAGAATCAGTTTTTTCGAATTTCCTCAAAAATTATTGCTAATGTCACTTTGACATTTGGAACATAATTTGGCGGCATAAAGTTCTTCATTGTGAATTTTTTTCAGGTTTTCAGTAACATCAGAGGCGTGCGTTCTTGGGGAGCCTTACACATTTTTTGAATTTTTTTCTGTAAGCGTTCTTTTTTTGACTATCATCGCCAGTCCACAATTCACCAAAAACTACTCTTGTTGCATGTGGTCAACTTAAATGCTCTTCATTAATTTACTGCAAATTACAAAATAAATCCAACTGAAAACTTTAATTGTTCTACATGGAATCAACTTTAGATAATGTAGCATCCTCTTAAATCTTAAAATAAAGCCCTGAGAATGCATTGCATCTTATTGAACTCCAATTTTTGAATTTGGGGATAATTCAATTTTAGCCTTATTTTATCAAACCTAAATGCGATCAAACGTAAGGGTCTAGAGTACCATCATAAATTCCGACCGAGCGTTTATTGTATCTAAGGGTTGAACATCAAATTTAAGTCTGATTCCAAGTACAAAAATTAAAATTGCAAAAAAATTATTTCAAAATTTTTTTGCCCCAAATTAATGAAGGCCAGTTAACTGTAAGACCGTGCATTCTAGCGATATTTAGCAAGAGTACTTTTTAGTGGATTGTGGAACGCCGATGACATTATTATTGTTGCTTTCTAAAAAAAGCGCGCACAGAAAAGGATGGTTCATAAAATGTGTAAGGCCCCACCAAGAACGCACGTCTCTGATTTTACTGAAAACCTGAAAAAAATTCAGAATGAAGAACTTTATGCGGCCAAGTTATGCTAAAAATTTCAAACTGATATTAGTAATAATTTTTGAGGAAATTCGAAAAAACTGATTTTTAGGGTATCCTTTTGGAGGGGCATAGCTCCCAAATAATCCATTTTAGGACAAAAACTTATTCTTACTTTTTGTCTTACTTTCACGTAAGGAACCTGTGATTAACCGTTGTCCCTATAATTTTGAGACACTCTATATGGCAGTAGGTAGCTAAATTTAACTGGAGATCAAAAAAACGGCCTTTAGTGGTCTTTAAAATCTACTCCGAGCCTACTAGTGGTAGAAAAACAATAAAGAATGAATTTAAAAAAATTATTCGTTGTAGACTTGGAATTTCAAAATAACTAATATTTGAGGGGCGGTAGAGGGCTAAAGATGTTGAACTATAGCAAAACCTTAAATAAACTTTCTTCTTAGGATAGTAAAAGGTAAGTTTTGGCGACTATTACAAAACGAAATTCCAAAACTCTTTTTTTTCGATACACCCTACTGTACAGGGTGTCCCAACGGTGCGGCAAAATCCATTTATGTCCACACCTGAGAAAAGTTGCACAGAATGACGCGTAGAAACCAAAAATGCATTGATATATGGGGTGTTTCATTTAACAAAATGTAATTTTGTGCTGCCCCCCATACACGAGCCGCCCATGTGAGTTCATGGTAATTCTCAGTCACTAACGGTTGGCGTACCCAGATTTTCGACATTATTAATGACGTGGACATAAATGGACACCCCGTATGTTCATAGGGACTCTTTTCATATTTTTCATTGAAGAACAATTTCGGGACAGCCTGTAAAGTCCTCCCTACCTGTAGAGAAACTCCCCGAGGGATTTCAAGATGGCGGGCGTCCACTCGGCGTCGTCCATTTTTAAAGTGGCGCCCTCTGCAACGCGCTCGTGCTCGATCCACTGCCATCGCTGGCGGGGGTTCAGCCTCCCGCCGTCGGATGGCGCCACCGACGGTCGTGCGTACTCGTGACAGTACTTCGTGTGGACGTCGATGACCTTGTCAAGGACGCCGGCCTTTTGTTTTCGAAGGACCTGGAAACGGAAGTAGACTTTATGGCCCATGTCTCGATGAAGGAATGTGACTGTGGGGCTGTAGGTCTCGGAGCCTTGCGCCATATTTCTCGCCTCGGCCACTATGATCGATACGAAGTCCTTGGTGGGGATGCTGCGCAGGTACGCCTCGAAGTTGAGGGGGGATTTTTTGGCGGTTTGGGCGGCCAAATCGCGCTCGAAGGCCTTGGTGGCGGTTTCCTCCCAGTTCCGGAGGTGTTCTTGAAAGATCGCGCGGTATCTGATGACGTCATCGGTGGCCTCGCCTCGGTTCTCTATGTTCTTCACCTGTTGAAAAAGAAACGGTTTACCTCTCATTTTACAACCATTGAAATGATTCGGTAAGTGAACAACCCCTCGAAAAATAATATCCTAACCTTAGAATTCACACGACGTGCCCCTCGTCACTTTTACGCGACACGACATTTGTTATAGAAATAAACGAGAAAGTTCATTTTGCATCCAACGATCACATGATTGGAAAGTAATTTACCCCTTGTAGGTAAAAAAAATCGATAAATTGATGTTCAAAAGAAGGGTTTTTCTGTACATAACTTTCGTTGGTGGGTTGTCTTATCGTCTCTCGTCTCGTACTTGTTCAAATAAGACTGCAGTGCTTTACCTCTCGTGCAGCGTTGCAAGCTGAGGCAAAGCCGAAGCGAGAAGTGGGACTGAAGTGGAGAGGTTAACCACAAGGCTCATTATTTGTGTTCACTAAATAGCCAAGGAAAGTAATTTACCCCTCGTAGGTCAAAAAAGTCAATAAATTGATGTTTAAAATAACGCGAAAGTGGTTTGTCCCTCTTCTTTGCAAGGGTTTTTCTGTACATAAATTTCGTCGGTGGGTTGTCTACCGTTTCTCGTCTCGTACTTGTTCAAATAAGACTTCAGTGCTTTACCTCTCGTGCAGCGCTGCAAGCTGATGCAAAGCCGAAGCGAGAAGTGAGACTGAAGTCGAGAGGTTAACCACAAGGCTCATTATTTGTGTTCACTAAATAGCCAAGGAAATTAATTTACCCCTCGTAGATCAAAAAAGTCGATAAACTGATGTTTAAAAGAACGCGAAAGTGCTTTGTCCCTCTTCTTTGCAAGGGTTTTTCTGTACATAAATTTCGTTGGTGGATTGTCTTATCGCTTCTCGTCTCGTACTTGTTCAAATAAGACTTCAGTGCTTTACCTCTCGTGCAGCGTTGCAAGCTGAGGCAAAGCCGAAGCGAGAAGTGGGACTGAAGTCGAGAGGTTAACCACAAGGCTCATTATTTGTGTTCACTAGATAGCCAATCGTAAAAAAATCGTTAGAAATTGCTAAAAACCGCCGAATTTGACAGAAAATATCCAGAGATGTACAATGGAGGGGTCAACCACAAAATTAATTTGTGTACGTTATATCGTCAATCGTCAATAGTCAGATTGTGTTTGAAGGTAAACTGAAGTTCGAATTGTTAAAAAAAACTCTGAAAATTGCCAAAAACCTCCAAAATTGTCAGAAAATATCCAAAATTTTAGAAAAAAGTTGTAATTTTTAATTTTTTTATAGTTGATAGCGTTCTGTGGCTGTCAGATTGTGCTTGAAAGTGAATTGAATAAGTTGGAAAGTTGATAGCAATTGTTTATGTAGTATACAATGGAGGGATCAACCACAAGGTCAATTTGTGTACATTATGAGGCTAATTGTAAAAAGGATAGAAAATATGATCTACCGTTAGGACAAATCAGTCTTACAAGACCAACCGTTCTTAAGAAAGTTTTTATTACTATTCTCAAGACGTTATTAGGCGAAAAAAACACTAAGCTTCTCCAGACTACAATAAAACTACAAGACCAATGATTCTTAAGAGAGTTTTATCACTATTCTCAAAATAAAACTTAATTTTTTAGTAGGATATATTTGAAATAGGACTTGGATATACAGTGTGTCTCATTTAAACTGGAACCACCCAAATATATCGGTTAATTTTAACCGAATCAATGCGTTCTTTTTTTCTGCATGTAGAGCTCCAAAATCTGCACCTGCGTGATACTTCTTCGAAATCGTATTAGGCATTTTTTTGTCGAAAAATTTTGTGAGGGAAAGTTGCTCAGGATGGCTCCAAATGGCTAAATTCGAAATTTCAGCAAAAAATGGAAATGTTGAATTTCTTGAGGAAGAATCACAAAATAACGAAAAGTTCAATATTTTTGCAACATAATGGGTGCTGTGAAATAAAAAATCAATTGAAATGAATTGATTTGACATTTGCTATCGGCTATGGATGGATAAAACTTAACAATCGCAGAAAAAGTTGAAATTAAGAGTGTAAGATTTTCGTTTTTCTTAACAATTTCAAGGGACACCCCAGCTAATCTGTTGCAATGTGCCACAAACAGCAAACATATGCGCTTCCATTGTTTTTTTATTTCACATCACCGTTATGTTGCAAAAATATTGACGTTTTCGTTATTTTATGATTCTTCCTCAAGAAATTCAATTTTTATTTTTTCCTGAAACTTCGGATTTACCCAATTGGAGCGATCCTGAGCAACTTTTCTTTATAAAATTTTTCGATAAAAAAATACCTAATTAATACGATTTCGTCATTTTTGGCCTCTTTATTAAATCGGTTTATAAAAAAAATTGAGTATTACACAGGTGCAGATTTTGGAGCTCTACATGCAGAAAAAAAGAACGCACTGATTCGGTTAAAATTAACCGAAATATTTGTGTGGTTCCAGTTAAAATGAGACAAACTGTATGTTCTAAATTATACTATGTGATCAAAAAGCTCGTCAAAAAGGCCATGAAAGTTTACTGGCACGTCGAAACTTCACTAATACTCACTAACTCAATTTACTATTATTAGTGAGATGTAATTCCGTGAGTATAAGTATCAATAAAATCTCGAAATGACGTTCAACTTTCACCGCCTTCCCCGTCAATCAAGAAAATTTTACATCTGGAGCGGCCTGGACACCTGAACTAATCAAAGACAGTACTTACAGACATAAAACCTTGCTTTTCCATCTGCAACTGCTGCTTGATGACCTTGTCCATAAACTCGGGTGTGAAATTCCTCACAGTTCCTCCAGCATCGTTTTTTTCTGAAGGTTGGCACAACTGACTGTCATGATTCAAGTGGTCAACCAGATGATTGTTGTACTGTAAAACTGGCTTCCAATACAGAGGCTCGTACTTGGGATCCACCTTTCTCAGGGCTGCCAACACGACCTTCCTCTCGTCTTTCAAGAAAACCCCCTCGTTCATGATTCTGTCAAAATTGACGCCGTTCGTCACAGCCTCCTTGGCGTAGATTCTGATTTGTTTTAAATACTGGTCTTTTGCATTCACACGTCCATAGCACTCTAGGATTTGCACGTAGGTCTGTGCATTAGGTTTGACGTTCTCCTCTTTCATCATCTTTAGCACTTCCTCCACTCGAGTGATGTCACTCTTAGCCGCAAACCCTTTCAAAAGTGTGTTGTAAACTTTAACGTTCTTGATTGCGATGAAATTGTTGTCTGTGCCTCGACTGGCTCGGCAATTGTGGAATATTAAAGCGTAGAGCCCCTTCATCGGGGTGTTGTTACTCGTGCAGACCCCCACAAAAGAGGCGAGGGTTCGAATGCCAACTTGATGGGACAACTTTTTACTTGTCTCAGTCTCGACTTCGTCAACAGCCTCTTCCAAGTCAGGATCAATATCTTCCTCGATTGCTTCCGTTTCATCCAGAGCTTCAATTTGTTCCGGAATAACGTCCACTTGATTCTCCTCAATTACTTCACTATTGCCCGGAATATTATCAATGACAGTTAAATTACTGTAAGTGTGGCTTCGGCTCAAATCTTCCAACTTGTAGAGCTCCCCGAGACTCAAATTCGTAGCGGCTAAAGTTTGGAGGTCGGCCCACGTGAGATTTTTAATCCTAGCCTTTTGCTGCTTTGTCGAGCCATCAGTTACTGCAAAATACGTTTAAAAATCCTCCTTTTAAGCTTCAGGAGACTTACCTACTACAAGGTCGCTGTATTTCTTCTTTTTGCCCCTTTTTCTAATTTTTTTCTGGAAAGCATTCGGATTGATTACGGTGGACTGGAATCGTGCACAGGCTACAAAATCGAGCGTTTAAGCCTTAATTTTTACTTTTTTACCTTACCTAAGCAATAATCCGGTTGTATTTGCAGGCACGCGGGGGACCTAACCTCAAAATTTTGTTCGTAATAATAACTAGAAAAAACCGGAAATTTGCGAAGAGAGGTGAATCGTGGGTTTAATAGTCTGTACATTGTGAAATATCACTGAAAAATCGTTAAAAAACTGTGAAAATTGAACTGGAAGTAGGGCTTCGCCCCGCCATCTTACATAACCGAACTGTCAAATCGAGTGTCAACTGTCAATCAACTAACCCTACTTTCGCGAATTATTCGACAGGTTTTGAACTTTTTCTGTGAAATTATCGGGTTTTAAGGCAATTTTATGTTATTGCAGGTTTTTAGACGCGCAGCAAAGCTGTTTTTCAGTAAGTTAATTTGACGTTTTGATGCGGTACATGCCAAGCAAGTAGTGTGAAGTAGTGGTTACTTAGTACACACAGGATAAAAAGTAAAGCGAAAAATTTAAAGACAAACGCGATATTAGCCATGACGTGGAACCGCCATTTTTGTTGTGTATGGTCATAGTCAACGCCTCCCACTGAAGCCAAACAAAGCGAGATTTCAATGTATAAATTCAAGAAAATGTCATTTTTCTCCTAATTCTTTATTTACAGTTACTGTATTGCGTTTTAAGACAATTTGAAGAATTGTTACCGATTAAATCGTTACATCATGTCCATAATGAGCTTTTTGCTGAAATAATTGAACCTACCTATAATGAAATTCTCACTTTGTTTAGCTTCATTGCCATGGTAACAACCTCAACCTAGCCCAACAAAGATGGCGGACCTACGTCACGCTAATAGCCAGTATTGAAGCGTGAGTCTAATAGTTTGTACATTGCTGAAATATCACTGGAATATCGTTATAAAACTGTAAAAATAAAACTAGAAGAAAAGCTTCGTTCCGCCATCTTACATAACAGAAATGTCAGTTAACTAACCCTACTTTCGTGAATTATTCGAGAGGTTTTGAGCTTTTTCTGTGAAATTATCGAGTTTTAATTGAATTTTATGTTTTTGCAAGTTTTAGTCGTGTAACAAAGCGGTTTTTCAGTAATTTATTTTGACGTCTTAATGTTGTAATGATCAGTTGTGCACTAGGGTGTATCAAAAAAAAACAATTTTGGAATTTCATTTTGTAATAGTCGCCAAAACTTACCTTTTACTATCCTAAGAAGAAAGTTTATTTAAGGTTTTGCCCTCTACCGCCCCTCAAATATTGGTTATTTTGAAATTATAACTCTACAACGAACATTTTTTTTTAAATTCATTATTTATTGTTTTTCTATCACTAGTAGGTTCGGAGTAGATTTTAAAGACCACTAAAGGCCGTTTTTTTTCATCTCTAGTTAAATTTAGCTACCTACTGCCATATAGTTTCAACGACAATGGGCCTATACAGTTTTGTGTAAATTTAAGAATCCGTTATGTTCAGGCCATTACTAAAAATTATTCTTAATTGTCATGGCAAAACTGCAACCCTAACGTAAACCCTGACTTTAAAAAATTAATTCAAAGTTCTGCGCAATTCATTTTGCATTCAAACGGAACCAACTTGCCTGGCTATTGACCTCATTTTCTATTGGTTCGGCACCGAGAGTGAAGCGCGTGACGTATACTATTCAACAGTCAGAATTGGCAAAGCAATCACGCTTACAAGGTGATTGGATCTTACTACTTTACGTCACTATCCCCGCCTACTCGCCTGCGTTTGATCAGGCTCAGATTTCTTCAAACTTTCAACATTTTTTTAGAGGTCTACTAATGGGAATATTCCAAAATAAAAAAATACGGGTATTTTTATTATTAATGTAGATTGATATTCACCAATAAAAAAAAATCGCTGTATAGGCCCATTAACTCTAATTAATCAAGTTGCTGGTGCATGCATGACAGAACTTATGACACTACTGGTTGACGTCTAAAATTCAGACGTTATATTTTCGTGCGTGTTTTATTCGAATTTCTGTGCTTCCCTTTCGAGTTAATAAGAATATTTCAAAGGCAATTTACACTAGAAATAGTCTCGAGTGGCCTATATTTGGTTGGCCCTCGTAGACTAAAAAACGCACAAAAATTTAACGTTTGAACTTTAGACGTCAACCAGAACTGTCATAAGTTCTGTCATGCATGCACCAGCAACTTGATTGACGAGTTAATTGTCTTTGAAACTATAATGCAATGGCCATCTATAGTAGGTAGCTAAATTTAACTAGAGATGAAAAAACGGCTGTTAGTGATCTTTAAAATCTACTCCGAGCCTACTAGTGACAGAAAAACAATAAATGTTGCATTTCAAAAAAATTTTCATTGTAAACTTGAGATTTCAAAATAACATATTTGAGGGGTAGAGGGCTGAAAACGTTGAACTATAGTAAAACCTTAAATAAACCTTCTTTTCAGGATAGTAAAAGGCCAGTTTTGGCGACTATTACAAAACGAAATTCCAAAAATCTTTTTTCCGATAGTGCACCCATAGGGTTAAAGGTAAAGCCAAACATTAGAGTCACCATTTATTTTCACCTATAATAATTACACAACACGATCGTCTATTTCTTCGACTTTTTCCTCTTCCTCTGCTTCTTTTTATGCTTCTTCCTCCTCTTCTCGTCATCGCTGGACTCCGACTCCGACTCTGAACTGCTTGAACTCGAATCCTTCTTCGACTTCTTCTTCCTCTTCTTATGTTTCTTCTTCTTCTTATCGTCGTCCGAGCTCGTCTCGGACGAATCCGAGCTCGAACTGGACTTCCTCTGTATCTTCTTCTCCTTCTTCTCCTCTTTCTCGGATTCGCTCTCCAAGTCATAATCCGGTTCGAAGTTGCTCTCGTCTATCGTGGGTTTCCGCTTCTCTGCGACGCTCTTTTTCTCCTCCAGCTTCTCATCTTTCTTCTCGTCCTTCTTTGACTTCTCTTTCTTGGTTTTCTTCTCCTTCTTTTTGACAATTTCACTGTGCGACTTGGAACGTTTGCGTCTTTTCTCTTCGTCGTGCGTTTTGATTTTGGTTTTCGTTTCTGGTTTCTTCTCCTCTTTTTTCCTCGAACCTTCACGACGGTCCCTTCGTCTATACTCGTCGTGTTTGTAGTCTCGCCTGTTTCTATCCCGATGTCTGGGAGAACGATCACGTCGCCTCCTGTCAATCACTTCTACTCTCCTGTCACTTCGCCTAGTAAAAGGAGAAAGACTTCTCGACTTGTTTCTGTCCATCCTCATCAATTTCTCGTCGTCCACTTTGACTCCCAGTCGGTCTTTGACGGAAATTCTCGGAGGAGGTTCGGTTTTCTTCTCTTCTTTTTCCTCGTCGGAGTTGGTTTTTGTTTTTTTCAACTCTATCGGGCGGATGGCGTTGATGGCCTTGGCGAAAATCGCGTTTTCAGCTCGTTTCAACACTTCGTTCGTGACCTTCCCCGGTTTTTCCTTTACGTCAAACTTACCGGATTCCTTGGGGCTGCTTTGGACTTCGTCCTCGACTTCCCACTTGGATTTCTCGGGAAGGTGGGCCAACATTTCGTTTTTGACGTCTTCCGTCTTCAAGTCGATATCTGTTGGATGCAAATCCAAGATTTCCTCTTTTTCTTCCGAATCTTCCAAGTCTTTAATTTCGGGAGTAAGTGCTTTCTCTTGAACCTTTCCATAAGTCTCCACAACATTAATATCAACCTCTGAAGGTAAATCGTCGTACAAATCTGCTTTGGGTACTGTTTCTTCCCCCTCCACTGCAGCTTGCTTGAATTCCTCCTCGGTGGTTTCAGGAATCTCGTCAGACATTAGTTTTATCTCAACTTTCGTCTCTTCCTGCACTTCCTCCTTATGTTTCTTCTCCTCTTTCTTGTGTTTCTCCTTCTTCTCCTTGCGTTTCTTTTTCTCGGGATCCTTCTTATCCTTTTTCCTCTTTTTCTCTTTGCTTTTTTTAGTTTTCTCCTCGTCGGAGAGATCCTCCTTCTTCTTCTTCTTGTGTTTTTCAGGACTTGTGTCCTTCTCTTTTGACTTTCTCCTTGGAGAAGGACTGCGTTTGACAGAGGGACTCCTCTTCCTCTTCCTCTCAGGACTCTTCTCGAACCTCGGACTGTCCTCCAATCCGGGTACTGGCGGCTCCTCAACGCCAGGTGGCGCCACATCCTCGAACCTCCTCACGGTAGGTTGCGCCACCTCGTTCTTAAACTGGTAGTCTCTGGGCGGGAACCTAAACAAAAAAAAAATCGACATTCAAAAAATCGGAAATTCAAGCCGCAAAGTACTAAAGTTAAAAACCAAACCGGAAGTTGGAAGCTGAGCTGTGGGCTGCGCAAACGACCTAAAACATACTTAAGCTGAGTAGTAATGTCAATTGAAGTAAACGTCGTTTTGGTTCAATGGTTTATTTACATTGATTACAAAAAAGCTAAACAATAAAGTATCACATTTCGATAGTTACAGGGCGATCGATAAAAATACGCACGATTCTTATTGATCACCTTGTATAACAACAAATGACAACAATTTGAGAGAGTAAGATAAAGGGCGAGTCTCTGTTACCTGGCAATAGCCTGAACTGTGCGAGTTTTTAAATAAGAGTCAATATGAATTCATCAGAGAATCACCCACTAACAAAAAAGAAAATTAAGTTAAAAATAGTAAAAAACTGACAAGTTTTGAGAAAATAAAATTTCGACAGAAAACCGTCAAGTTCGTAAATATGTTTTTTCAACCAACGAGATCAAGGGTGAGTCTTTGGCGATTACGAAAAAAAAAAAATGACTATCGTAATTTTGACGTATGTCATCATATAGGCGATTTAAAGACGCCATTTGATAGAGTTTGTCATGCGATTTACAAATAGATATGGTCTTATATTTATATCTTGAAATAAAAAAGTTACATAGGGGCGAATACCAAACTGAATCACCCGGTATATTATATATTATATTATATCTCAAAGAATCAATCTCGTTAAGTCGTTTGAAAATGGCAACGTAGCAAGTTCTTCTAGTGAGTGGGAGAAGCAAGAGTAGCATTCACCATAAGAATACGTGTCAATATTTTGATCGTTTTAAACAGTTTCGGGAGTTTGTTGTATTTTGATGTGAACTGGACATTTATTTTACCTTCGAAATAATATTTAGTGTGTTCGTGTTTTTAAACAAAAACCTGACCCGACTAGAACAGATTACCACAAAATACGAAAATAGCCAGTTTCAAATATTATTCTTAAGATTAAATTCATATATTCACTAAAACGATTACGAAATTTGTTAATGCCATTGAATTAAAATTTTGAATACCGCCCGAAAAAATTGAACTTTTTTCTAAAAATTGACGAAAATCTTACTAAGATGATAAGTTAAACTAAAATTTCCCCAAACATAATAAACTTTTGTAATTTAAATGATTTAGAATGAAAAGAAACTGGTTTTGTTGTAAAAATAACAACAAATTAAAACAAAATCAAGGTGGCTGAGAGCCCGGATAAAAAATTGTCGTAGACCCCGCGCGTTACCCCTCCTTTTATACTAAATCGTACCCAACTAAGGGTTTGGTGAACGTTTTATCAAAATCTGACCAATACCGACCGAGAAAACGAAACTTTTTTCTATAAAATTGACGAAAATCTTACTATAATTCTAAATTAAACTAAAAGGACCCTATACGATAGTGGCCCAGGAAAAAAATTGATCTAGACGATACTGAACTTTGATTTCTGGTGTGGAGGTATAATAGAGTGTACTTACATCATTGAATACAAAAATATAGAAATTCTTCCAGGCGGTCATATTTTTAATGTGGGTCTAAACATGTTTAGGCCTCGAAAATGCAATTTTCACGAATTTTTTTCTCAGAAACTAAAAGATACTGCACTTTCATTTCTCGATAAAACATTCATCTGTCCTTCGCTTACCACAATCTAAAATTTGGTAAAGATTGGCCCAAGCGGTTGCCTTATTGTATAGGGTCCTTTCCCCAAAAATGAATTTTGTGTACGTTTTATTAAAATTCGACCAATACCGACGGAGAAAATGGAACTTTCTTCTGCAAAATTGACGAAAATCTTACTAAAATGTCAAATTAAACTAAAACTTTCCCGGAAATTATAAAATTTTGTAATTTAAAGGGTACAGATTGAGGAGAACCTATTTTGCGATAAAAATAACGAAAAAAAAAATTGAAGGTGGCTGTGCTCGGACTAAAAATTGTTGTAGACCCCACGTGCTACCCCACTTTTTATGCTAAATCGTGCCCAACTAAGCGATTAGTGATGGTTTTATCAAGACCCGAGTAATACCGACCGAGAAAATGCTACTTTTTTCTATAAAATTGATAAAAATCTTACTAAAATGCTAAATTAAACAAACTTTTTCTAAAAATAATAAAATTTTGTAATTTAAAGGGTTAAAAAAAGGATTAAAAACCATCGTAGACCGGTAGACCCTACGTGTTACCCCTCTTTTTATACTAAATCGCATCCAACTAAGTGTTTGGTGAACGTTTTATCAAAATCTGAACAATACCAACCGAGAAAATGGAAATTTTTGCTATTAAAGTGACGAAAACCATACTAAAATGCCAAATTAAACTAAAATTTCCCCAAAAATAATAAAATTTTGTAATTAAAAGAATTTAGAATGATTAGAAACTGGTTTTATTGTAAAAAATAACGAAAAATAAAAAAATCAAAGGTGGGCGGGCCCGGATTAAAAATCGCACACAACTAAGGGTTTGGTGAACGTTTTATCAAAATCTGACCAACACCGACAAAGAAAATGGAACTTTTGTCTATAAAATTGACGAAAATCTTACTAAAATGCTAAATTAAGCTAAAATTTAACAAAAAATAATAAAATTTTGTAATTTGAAGGATTTCGAATGAGGAGAAACTAGCTTTGTTGTAAAAATAACGAAGAATTAAAAAAACAAGGTGGCCGGGTCTGGATTAAACATAGTCGTAGTCTTACCCCTCTTTTTATACTAAACCGCGCACAACTAAGCGTTTGGTGAAAGTTTTATCAAAATCTGACTGAGAAGATGGAACTTTTTTCTATAAAATTAACGAAAATCTTACTAAAATGCTAAATTAAGCCCAAAAATACAAAAACTTCAAATTTCATTTGATTAGCATCAAATTTAGGATCACGTTACTTTCTCTTTAAAACCGCGAAATCGCAGAATTCTTTACAGAACTTGTAGAAAACAAAAGATAAAGCGAAAGGAAGGCAAACTTGATAATTATTACCAATCAATTTGACAGGAGTAGTTGTCAATCGACAATATTAACTTGCCGATAAAATAGAAAACTGTACAAACAAAGAGGCCATTTATTCTTTTTTTATTTTATTTCTTTAAAATGGTAAGTAAAGTTTTACATTTTTTGACGTAATTTCTATATAGTATCTTTTTAAAGAGACAATGAGACTGTTTAAAAGATAAAAATATTAGCACGCAGTCTTATGGTGAATGCCTTTACTTATCCCACTAGAGGAAAAACTCAAAGGTTTTTCAAATAAGTTATTGACTGCATAAAAAATTTTCAATGACGTGGTTTGCCAAAGAGCCACCCTTACATATAATAAAACAGAAGAAAAACAAAAACAACACTTTAATTCGACGATAATATAAAACAAGCTGATAAAATAAGTTTTTACAGAAACAAATTCCAAGTTGTATTTTTTCCCTCCCAATTATACAATAAAAAATGTACAGACAGACTTCAAATTTCGACTTTACAATTGAAATATCGTCATAAGAGCCACAGTACCTGTTTGAGGCGTAATGTTGAACGTCGCCCTGGTAGAATCCCTGCTCGGGTCCCCTCGGAGCGATGCTCCAGTCCTTGTTCCGATTTCTATCGTCGAAACCTTCGTAGTAGGCAAAGTCTCGATTGGTCCTGCGCCCATCTCTATCCTCCCTCTCCCTGCTGTAGCCTCGTTCCTCTCTCGGGTGTTCTCGTTCGTGATCGTCGTAATCCCGATTGCGGAAGCGCTCCCTCTCTTCCTTGAACCGATGCCTGCAACAAACCACAAACGATGCACAAACGAAAATCGAGGACCGTCACTACTAGAGGGCGCTGCATGCACATCCATCGAAAAACATCCAAGAAACGAACCTACTCTGCATGCAACGATAAAACAGACTGACCTTGGGGGCGATCTCAAGGGCGATCTGTAGCGAGAAGGCCCTTTTCGTCTCGGGGAGAAATTTCTAAAGGGCGAACCCGAGAACGACCTTGAGCGCGACCTATAATTAGAGAGAAACAAGTGTGACGTGCGTCGAGGGGTGGACCACCGGATGGGAATTAATTACCTGCTGATCGAGAAGGATCTCGACCTTGAGCGACGCCTGCGCGGGGATCTGCTGCGCATGCGCAGCGGCGAGCGACTGTAGCTGCGACTCCTGCTGCGGCTGTAGCTGCGCCGGTGTACCCTCTTCGCCCGTCTCTCTCTCTCGTCCTTCTCTCTCAGCATTCGGTTGAACGCGGCTAGCGGGTCGTCTATCACCCTGGAATGGTACCTTCTAATAAAAATAAAACTGATATTATGCACTAATAGATAAGGCATATATGAAGAAGGTATGCACAATAGAAGTAACAAAATATGCCCTTATTTACCTGCATATGCAGTTAAATATGCAAATATGCTCTTATAACAAAAACCCGTAATATATGCTAAATACAGTTAGTTTTTTATCGTTCAAAGAAATTTATTTAAGTCAATTTCAACGTAAATTGTGAATATACAGTGTGTCTCATTTTAACTGGAACCACCCAAATATTTCGGTTAATTTAATTTAACTTTTTAAAATGTGCACCTGTGTAATACTCAACTTTTTTTATAAACCAAAACCCCAGCCTACTGCGATTTAATAAAGAGGCCAAAAATGATGAAATCGTATTAGGCATTTTTTTATCGAAAAATTTTATGAACAAAAGTTGCTCAGAGTCCCTCCAAATGGCTAAATCCGAAGTTTCAGGAAAAAATAAAAACGTTGAATTTCTTGAGGAAGAATCATAAAGTAACGAAAACGTCGATATTTTTGCAACATAACGGGTGATGTGAAATAAAAAAACAATGGAAGCGCATATGTTTGCTGTTTGTTACGGAAGCGTAGAAGTGCCACATTTTTCTCTTTTTTATTTTCCAAATTATCACAAAAAATGTGTAAATTTCTGAAGAAAAAGCTGTAAATTTACACAAAAACTGTAAATTTACACAAAAACTGTCAATTTACAAAAGACTGTAAATTTACAAAAAAAACTGTAAATTTACACTTGCAGCACCCACTCTAGCCCCGTCCCGTCACGTCACGTCACGTGCCGACCGTACCCATAGTCCGTTCCGCACGATGACCGTTGCTTGGCGGGAATTTTAAAAACTTTTGTGTAAAGTGGCAGTTTTTGTGTAAATTTACAGTTGTTCTGTAAATTTACAGTTTTTTTTGTAAATTTACATTTTTGTGTAAATTTACAGAGTTTTTGTGTAAATTTACAGCTTTCCTGTAAATTTACAGTTTTTTCTTCCGAAATTTACACATTTTTTGTGATAATTTGGAAAATAAAAAAGAGAAAATTGTGGCACTTCTACGCTTCCGTAGTTTGTGGCACATTGCAACAGATTAGTTGGGGTGTCCCTTGAAATTGTTAAAAAAAAACGAAAATCTTACAATATCTTAATAATTTCAACTCTTTCTGCGATTGTTAAGTTTTATCCATCCATAGCCGATAGCAAATGTCAAATCAATTCATTTCAATTGTTCTTTTATTTCACAGTACCCATTATGTTGCAAAAATATTGAACTTTTCGTTATTTTGTGATTCTTCCTCAAGAAATTCAACATTTTTATTTTTTCCTGAAATTTCCGAGTTAGCCATTTGGAACCATCCTGAGCAACTTTTCCTTATAAAATTTTTCGATAAAAAAATGCCTAATACGATTTCGTCATTTTTGGCCTCTTTATTAAATCGCAGTAGGCTGGTCTATAAAAAAAAAAGTAAAATTAACCGAAATATTTGGGTGGTTCCAGTTAAAATGAGACACCCTGTATATAAAAAGAATCAAATAGCAAAAATGCATTTGCCCAGCCCGAATTATCACCTTGAAAAGGGAAAATGGCGAATGTACACTCACCCGGACGGTGTACGCCCCCTCATCCTCCTGTCGCTCATTCCGTAATCTCGGTGGTGGGAGCGACCCGAGGGATAATTGGCACCGTAAATCGGGGGTGGACCGGAAATTGGGGGTCTGCTGGTGTCGTACATGGGCCTCGGGGCCACTTGGTAAGGCCTGGAAAAAATTATTTGATCTCACGTTATACCCAAACGAGTGATCGCTTGGTATAAAGGGAAACTGTAAACGTCGGTATTCACAATTCCAGGAGGTTTTAACAAGGTGTTCTCAATGTTCGTTTAAATAGTTGAAACATAGGTAAATTCTGTCGAGTTTCGCAGGTTGTTGATTTTTTGTTGGCAACAGTGTAAATTATCTCCTTTGTATTATAGCCACTAGTACTTTTAAAGTTTTCAGGTTGGCACAATTCTTAAAGTTTAATGATTTTAAGGTTGACAACCCTGATGTAGGTCTTTAAGGTTCAAGTACACTCCATAAAAAGAAAACTGTAAGTTCAAATGTGATGAAAAAATTACCGATAATGTCATTAGCTGCGAGGAAGCTTCACACAAAATTTTAAAAAAATTGTTCGTCCGGGGACCTTAAAAGAAAATAAAAACGCGTTTTTTTTTAGTTTATATTTTTTTATGGGCCTCACAGACGAACGATTTTGCAATTTTTTTTTCGTTACTTCATTACATATGATCAAATTGTTGGTAATTTTTTCGTTACGTTTGAACTTACAGTTTTCTTGTAAAAAAATCAAATACTATAAAAGTTGTCATAATTCGCATATTTATCAATAAATTACAACGAAATAAATATACGTGAAAGATTAACATGGGGTTTAAACGTTTACATGAGAACTATAAGGAATAAATCCTTATATTGAAAAAAATAATATAAAGTTAGTTTAGTATTTTAAAACTGACGGCCTTTCTTCTCCGCCTAGAGAGGTGCTGCCAATTTACGGTAAAACTTGAAACCAAATCTTGACTAAATCTGCCTTCTGTTGGCCGGAAGTCAGTACTAAGTCGGTAATGCAATAACATCTACATTGTTGCCAGAATGACTGAGCAGCACAAGGTGCAATCTGAAGCCTCTCAATTTGAATAATCGTTGCTACTATTCTGGCATAATTTTATGCATAGATTCTTTCTTACTATCTATCTACCTACTTACTTATGTACCTAACCATGTATGAATTTTAAAATTATAGTGTAAGAATCGATAGTCACTGATAGAAATCTTAATTCTTCAAACAAGTTGTGAGGTGTGCAAATTATCGTCTTTGTACAGTCGGGGATTTTGAAAATGCCCACGACATCGACTGATGTTTGACAGATCGGCAAACATTAAGAACGTTGCAGTGATACCAAGTCGTCGCGGTGGGGAGGACTTTTTCAAAGTCCTCGACTATATAACTGCATTTTCAGTTTCCCACGCACCATTATCATTAAGTTGGTAACACTATAAATTCTCATTTAGATTGGTAATACTGTGTTTATAAAAATTTCTCGTACTGGTTGGTAGTACTGCAAACTGTACTACATTGAAAATAAAGGGTGTCCCAAAAAAAACCGAACGATTTATTTTTGGTTATAACTTTATTATTATTGGAGCAATTTTCCCCAATCTTGTACGAGACGTAGTCAAAAGATGAGGCTTTTAGAATCCACAACCATTTTCCAGATGTCGCCACTAATACTTTTTTTATGGCAGTTTTCTACAAGGCCACTTTTTGATTGGCTGGAGTTGAACCATCTGTGAAGCGATCAAAATGAAAATAGTGTAAGCTTAAAGCTGATGCTTTTCTCTTCCAAAGCAACTTTACAAAATTTTATTCTGAACGTTCTTGATTAATTTACAAATTTTTCTGCGATGCTCTAAAACAGGTTTTTTAAGATTTATTTGATATTAATTCGCTACCGATCTTGACAAAATTTTCAGAATCCTTAGTAACACCATAAATCTTTCGTAAAATAACGTTAGGTACTTTGTGCAGGAATTTCACTTAGGTACTATATCGTTATACAAAATGTTAAAATAAATGAAACCCAAAAAAATGGTCTAACATTGACTTGTTTGTGAACTCGACAAGTTCGTCTTCAGCTTATGACTGTTATAAAGCACATATTTGGTTTATTTTAAAATCCAGAATTGTTGTTTATTCAATTCCAGCCTGTTGTCTGTAGCCGCTTTTAGTGCTAACATTTATTACTAATTACACATTCATAATATTCTCGTTAATTTTTTAATCAAATGTGTCCATAAAAATTTGCTAGGGTGGCGCCATCTGCAAAGTGACATCATTTTGTGAAATATTGATGGTGTTACTTAGGATTCTGCAAATTTTGTCAAGATCGGTGACCAAATAAAAAATAAATCTTCAAAAATCCTTGTTTTAAAGAATCACAAAAAAAATTATAAATGAATCAAGAACGGTCAGAATAAAATTTTGTAAAGTTGCTTTAGAAAAGAAAAGCATTCGCTTTCATCCTATACTAATTTCATTTTGATCGGTTCACAGATGGTTCAACTCCAGCCAATCAAAAAGAGTACCTGTAAAAAACTGCCACAAAAAATTTATTAGTGGCGCCATCTGCAAAATGGTTACAGATTCTAAAAGCCTCATCTTTTGGTTACGTCCCGTATAAAATTAAGGAAAATCGGTCCCACAATAATAAAGTTATAACCAAAAATAAATCGTTCGATTTTTTTTGGGACACCCTTTTTCTTCATTAATCTTCATTAATAAAGAAACAAAGTTGCCCTTTATATTAATCTTCATTAATAAAGAAACAAAGTTGCCAACGTAAAGAATTTTTGCTGGCTACCGACCTTACAGTTTCCTACTTTATCTTGTCTTTTGATTGACATGTGACAGTTTTATTGTTTGTTTTCTTTCCAGAACCAACTTTGATAAAAAATGACAAATAAATGACAGCCGGGAGAACTTGATACTGAATTTTCTTAAGGATTACCTACCCTGGGGCCATGTAAGGTGGGGGCGCACTCCCCGGAGGTGGCATCCTGAAATTCGGAGGGGGCCCCGCAGCCTGAGGATAGCTGCCCATCTGCTGTCCCGAATAAGCAGCGGGCATTGCGGGAGGGGGCCCCTGCATAGCAGGGACCCCCATCATGGGTATGCTCGAGGAACTGTACGTTCGAGAATCCTGTGAGGGGTAAACCGTACCGATTCCGGGCTCATCAACAGTGGGAGTCCCCGCCCTCTCCTCTGAACGACTGTCAAAAAGTTAGTTTTTCCAACATAACCTAAATTTCTAATTTCTTACTTCGACTCCTGGTAAGGGGGCGACCGGTGGGTCCTATGGTGCCTCCTCGGAGACTCGTCACGTGACCTGTGCTTATGCCTGGAAGTGGAAGACCTCTCCCGACTGGAATTTACCCGTTTCGAGATCGGTTTGGGGGACTCCACTGGCGACACCCCGGGGGGGCCATCCTGCCCCTCCTCGACTTCAACACGGGGGGACTTCTTCCCTTCGGGCTTCTCGTCCACCTTGGGGGGCTCAGTCGAATCCGCTTCGCTTATCACAGTTTTTTCCTCGACTTTCGATTCGGCTGCCTCCGGGGGCTGTGAATTTCACACATTTTACACATCAAGCAGGCATTACATCTCACAAGACCTAATTCTGCTTTTAGTCCAGGCAATGAAGGGGTTGTAGAGAGCATGGAAGGGGGGAGAATTTTTCTCTTCGGGAATGTGTTGGGGGTAGTTAGGAGGTAAACATACTAAAAGTCCCCGCCCCTAACCCGTCCGCTTCAGGGGGGAGGGGGGTGGAAAGGTCCATTTTTTTGTTTTTTCGCTTATAACTCGATAATGGTGCGTCGTAGCGAAAAAATCCTTGTATGAAAATGAAAGCCTATAAAATTTTCTACAACTCTGCTATTATACATTATTAAGGAAAAATGCACCGGTTTCGAGATATCCGGTCTCAAAAGACGGCAATTGTCAAAACAAACTTTTGCTTCTAATTCCACAGTCTTTGGTTTTGCAGAAAAGTCGTCAGGAAGAAAGTTTTGGAGCGTTCAATTTCCTTCAAGAATATATATACAGGCTGGTCCAACACTAGTGTCCAGCGGCAAAACGACCTTTTCCTTTGAAGCTAGAGTTTTGAATTTTTTACAGGGTGTATGGGTACTAAAAACCCTCCACATGGCCTTAATTTTTTTTTGATTGGACCAAAAATGTGACGTCACGAGATTTCAAATTGAACTATTTTCGTGGAATAAATAATTTTTGTCCATAGGTTGATTATTTTGGGCCTTAAGATTATGTTGACCAGATTTTTAATTTTTTTGAACGTCAGGTTAGCAAACTGCAGAAGGCAAAATAATCGTCATTTTATTTCATAAGGAGGCCGTGAAACAATATCGAAACGATGCGCCGTGTGTCCAACTTGAGTTCATCGGAGATTTAGAACTGTCAGTTGCTTGTCATGTTTTGACACGGGTGATTGAACTCCAGAATTATTAATTGATTGATTTATTGAAATAATCTGATATTTTTACAAAAAACTTATGCGAAAGTCATGAATATTCACGGCGAATTGTTTGAACGCGCAGGCGCCTGGCGCAATCGCAATGCGTGTTTACATCTCGACAGCTGATGCCGGCAGTCCGACACGATTAATAACCTTTCTAGCAGTTTATTTCCTTGCAAACTCGTACAAAGGTTTACCCTATTTAATTATCTGTGAATTGGGTAAGTTTTTCAACTTTCATTGTATCTGTAAAAACAACCCTGTTTAATTGAAGGTGATGTTGAAGATTTGGACTCGGATTTAAACGACAAGATTATGGCATCTACTACAAATAATTGTTGATGATTATCACGTTCTGATCCAAGACTGTTTACATTTTACAAGGGAAAAGTGTGGATATTGTGCACCAGTGTCGGTTTGAGGAACTCGTGTAGTGACTGCGATGATTAGTGTCAAGATTGCAGTGAAACCTTACTATGTTTAACTAAATAAACTACATTGTTGAATTAGTAATGTGAAATAAATTACTAGCTAGGAATTTGGGGCATTTTGTTCCAAGTGAATATTCAGACCATTTCATAAAGATGCGTGTGTACCTTACTTAAAATAAATAAGTTTGGTGGTGCTTTATTCATAATTTAATCCAACAGAAATTGTTACTGTTTTGCTGATTGTTTTACAAAGACAATACGTATGATTTTGAAACCTGTCCCAGATTCATTCGCATTGCATTTCACCAAAGTTCGGGGACTTCGACAGACAGGGTTTCGGTTTCTCGTTCTCATTACTAACACTGACGAATAATTCTGCTAGTCTTGCCTTCGTTATTCCTTTATCTTGTAATTGTAGTAAACAACTGCTTCTTGTAGATTGTGATGATCCTGTCGTCCAAATCTTCACACCTTAAATTAACCAGTATTGCTTATAATAACACAAAGAAAATTGAAAAACTTACTCTATTCACTGATAATTAAATGAGGTAAACCTCTGGAGAGCGTTTGCAAGAAAATAAACTGCTAAAAGGTTCATCTTCACATCTTCCAGGCATCAACTGCACTGCCGAGAGTCGAGGATGTAAACAACACGCTTTGCGTCTGCGCGCGTATTTAAAACTTCGCGGGGCAGACTCGATGATTTTCACATAATTTTTTTGTAAAAATATTAGATTATTCGAATAAATCAATCAATTAATAATTCTGGGGCTCAATGGCCGCTGTCAAAACATGACAAGCAACTGACAGTTCTAAATCTCCGATGAACTCGAGTTGGACACACGGCGCATCGTTTCGATATTGTTTCACGGCCTCCTTATGAAATAAAATGACGATTATTTTGCCTTCTGCAGTTTGCTAACCTGACGTTCAAAAAAATTCAAAATCTGGTCAACATAATCTTAAGGCCGAAAACAGTCAACCTATGGACAAAAATTATTTATTCCATGAAAATAGCTCAATTTGAAATCTCGTGACGTCACATTTTTGGTCCAATGAAAAAAATGTTAACGCCATCTGAAGGGTTTTTAGTACCCATACACCCTGTAAAAAATTCAAAACTCTAGCCTCAAAGTAAAAGGTCGTTTTGCCGCTGGACACTAGTGTTGGACCAGCCTGTATACAGGGTGGTTCCTTTTTCACTGCCCACCACTGGCATCTTCTAAACGGTAAGAGGTTCGAAGTCGTTTAAATTACAGAAATATTGCACTGTTTAAATTTCACTTGGAGCTTTTATATTACTGACAGCTGTCAATCGAATGGCATCGTCAGAAGTTTTTTAGGACTTCTAGATTTTGAGTAACGGTAGTCAACTTTTTATTCTCTTAAGGTAGCCAAATTGCATTTTAACACCATCGGACACATAAAAAATTAGCTTTTCAAAAATGTAATCAAAATGGACTTTTTTGACAGATCGTCAAAATTTGAAAATTGATATGAGTATGTTGTAAAATGAGCCTAAGCTTATGAAAAAAATTTAAAGAGAATACACCAACTTTTTTCATCTCTTGTGACGTCAAAAACAATTGAATTTTGAACGATAATACAGGCTGAGTCAAGAAGGCGACGGCGGTCCATAACTTCTGAACCCTTCCAGCTAGGAAATCAATTCAAACGCCATTATGTACAACACCGCCAATTCTACAACCAAAAAATACTTTCAACTATACAGGGTGTCCCAAAACACTTGCAACGCATGGCAATTTGATTTTTTTAAATGGAGCACCATCTTTGTTTTATTTATTTTATTGAAGATTCATTGTTTATGTCAATAAATGTGACCAACTGTCTGGTAACCATGTAAATAAACAATGTTAATCGTAACTGTGATACAGTCCATGGTATTCTTTAATTGAGATCGTAATAAATCTTCAATAAAATAAATAAGAAAAAGAATATCTTTTGAAGTATTGCCTTTAGGTATAGGACATACTTAATATAAAATAAAGTAATTCAACAGCCGAACCCCATGGCACAATAATAACAGGGGGTGCCATTTGAAAAAATGGAGCTTTGCATATTTGAAATTTTTCAAACTTGACACAGAATTCTTAACACCCTGTATAGTGATAATGATACTTATCATGTTAGATAGATAGAATAGACCTTCCTTCATATTCGTACCGAATCTCAGCTCTCTACATACAAAATTGAGTTATCAGGAATTTTTTAAAGAAGCACCCGCAATGATCGAAATTTTTCAAAAAGAATGAACTACTTTAGAACAGAGCCTTAAAACATCGAATGTCTTATGTCGATGTAAAGCTATGTTATAGGTGATCCAGAATATGGCATCAAAATGGTGGTGTTCCATTTAAAAAAATCAAATTGCCATGCGTTGCAAGTGTTTTGGGACATCCTGTATAGTTGAAAGTATTTTTGGTTGTAGAATTGGCGGTGTTGTACATAATGGCGTTTGAATTGATTTCCTAACTGGAAGGGTTCAGAAGTTATGGACCGCCGTCGCCTTCTTGACTCAGCCTGTATTATAGTTCAAAATTCAATTGTTTTTGACGTCACAAGAGATGAAAAAAGTTGGTGTACTCTCTTGAAATTTGTTTCATAAGCTTAGGCTCATTTCACAACATACTCATATCAATTTTCAAATTTTGACGATCTGTCAAAAAAGTCCATTTTGATTACATTTTTGAAAAGATAATTTTTTATGTGTCCGATGGTGTTAAAATACAATATGGCTACCTTAAGAGAATAAAAAGTTGACTACCGTTACTCAAAATCTAGAAGTCCTAAGAAACTTCTGACGATGCCATTCGATTGACAGCTATCAGTAATATAAAAGCTCCAAGTGAAATTTAAACAGTGCAATATTTCTGTAATTTAACCGACTTCGAACCTCTTACCGTTTAGAAGATGCCAGTGGTGAGCAGTGAAGAAGGAACCAGCCTGTATATATATATTCTTGAAGGAAATTGATCGCTCCAAAACTTTCTTCCTGACGACTTTTCTGCAAAACCAAAGACTGTGGAATTAGAAGCAAAAGTTTGTTTTGACAATTGCCGTCTTTTGAGACCGGCTATCTCGAATCCGGTGCATTTTTCCTTAATGTATAATAGCAGAATTGTAGAAAATTTTATAGGCTTTCATTTTCATACAAGGATTTTTTCGCTACAACGCACCATTTTCGAGTTATAAGCGAAAAAACAAAAAAAGGGACTTTTCCACCCCCCTCCACCCCTGAAGCGGACGGGTTAGGGGCGGGGACTTTTAGTATGTTTACCTCCTAACTACCCCCAACACATTCCCCAAGAGAAAAATTCTCCCCCCTTCCATGTTCTCTACAACCCCATTTTGGGCATTCATTGCCTGGACTATTTACGTCAAATATCAACTGTTAGTGAGATGTAACTCTGACAGTTCAAAAAAACAAAACTAACCTCTTTTCCTTTGATCTCGGCATCTTCGCTTGTCTTCTTCATGGCCTGCTTATAAACGGGTTTCTTTACGTACCCGGTGGTATTTTTGAAGTTGGCAACGGAGTTTCGCAAAAACCTGTTAGGGATTAAAGTCCCCGGCGAGATGTCCTTCTCGTGGCACTCGGGACACTCACGGTCCTCCGATTCCAGCAACAAACTTCGAATGCACTCGTCACAAAACGAATTCCCACAGCAGGGAATCATCACGGCATCCGACAGTAGATCCGAACAGATCGAGCAGAGGAGATCCTCGGGGATTTCCGCTTTGGCCTCCAGCACTGGGGCAGGGGCCGGTTTCTGCGTGTACGTTTGATGATCCAAAACCGGAACTGCGTAGGACCCATTCGGGGTCATCATGGCCCCCTGGACTTGGGGGCCCTCCACAGGAACCATGAAACTCAAAGGGATCCCCGTGCTTTTCTTGATTTCGATTGGTTCGGGGCCCTTGCTAAGGGGGCAGTCTTTGATCCAATGGCCTGTTTGGTGACATTTATAGCACCGGTAGTTGGGGGGCACGGCACCCATCTGATTCGCCCCCCGAATCTTCAAATAACTAGAAACAGAATAAAATTATCAAGAGAGCTTTGCGAATGACACTAATGACACTAATGACAGTTCAGCACTCTTGATGTTGAAAAAACCACAACCTACTTGCTAGGATCATAATCTTGTGTCGACTGTGACATCATAGCCTTAATTTTATCGTCTTCAGGGGCATCGAGGCTAGATAAGTCGACGGCTTTGGCGATGGGGCCCCCTTCGTCGAGTTTATTCGGAGGAGTGGAATCACCTCCGTACCCCTCCCATTGTTTATTCTTCGTCTGAACAGACGTTGGGATTCTAGCAATCAACAGTGATGTGTTCTTCGGGATTAAAACGTTTTCATCTTCGTAAACTAAAACTTAGGTTAGAAACAAACGAGCGTCAAAACAAACGCACCTTCTTTTGTTTGTGCATTGGTCACTTGAAGATCAAAATCCGTGTTTTTCCCAATTCGTTTTTGCTGGATTATGGCGTTTTTTAAATCCTTCACCGAAATGTGAAGTCCATCGAAGGTCACAGTATCGTACTCAAGGGCTGACTTGAACTTGTAATGCACCGACATCTTTAGTTGAATTATTCCAAAAAAATTACCTGAAATCGAAGAATTTTTAATAAAAAATCAAGAAATAAGTGAAAAACAGGGGCAAAGCGGACGTCATCACTTACTTTGGGTTGCATTGGAATTGCAGATTCTCAATCACTTAACTTACTACAACTTAAACTTAATTGCTAGAGAAACATTAATTTAACTTGTAACAATCATTTTTTTTACATACTTTCAGCGATATTTATAAATTTTACAAGCATTCTCACTTTTGACACTTTATTGACATTTGTAATGGTCAAGATGGCGTCGACGTTTGTTATTGGCCTATTATTGGCAGGACGCGATCGCTGCTGAACTTTGGCCAAAGAATGGCATTCATTAATTAATTAATTTAAAAATCAACGTTTCTCCTTTAAATTCAGTTTATTAAAGTTGTATTGATAATCTTCGCAAAAGCCTTAGCTTAAAATTTAAATTGAAGCCGTCAGAATACTATCTGTAGGGCATGATCGCAATTGAAAAATAGCAAATAATTGAAAAATCAAAGCCTTTTCCTTAAAACAGATTTTCTCGTTTTTTTTATCACTTACTGCTGTCCTATTTTATCGATTAGCCTGCACTTTTCTCAGTTTTAATATCACTGGACTTTTTATTCGTAGTTAAACAGGCCTTCATAGATGGAGCCACAAGATATACGCCACTCATGAAACAAAATTGACGACATCGACTTAGGGTGCGTTCAGAAAATATGAAAACGTAAGTGTCACTTTACTTATGGGGAATATATTTTCGCGGGGTAACTAATGATCAATTTTTAACCTCAAGCACTGAGGACGCAGGAATTGGCAAGATATGGCGCCAAAGTTGGTAGAACTGAGTAAGATTAGTTTTGATTTGGGAGGCTATGGAGACAAATCGAATGGCAATCCGCCCAAAGGGCGCTGGCTTCCGCAGGAAATTTAGAGAATAATTTGAAAGCTGTTAAAAATTGATCTTTAATAACGCAGATTTCGTTTTAAACCCTGTGTAAAAAGTAAAAAAAAATATTGTATACTGGTTTTTGCAATTTTTTCATTCATCTTTGTGACAATTAAGGTGTCACTTGCTGGAAAAACTGTCACTAGATGTCGCTAAAGCTCCTGTCAAGTTAAGTGATGGCCCTTAGCAGCGGGAAATTTAAATTTGGAAATTCGTTTCTTTGAAAGCTATTTTAAACAACACAAAGCATGAATACTATCCACTCAATGAATAGTTATTAAAAAAATGAGTTATAATGTCTACCACAAAAATAAATGACACATTTAAAACTAGTTTTAACGCATTTTCCAGCGATTATCGTCAAACATAAACAAAGCCTCTCCTCCAAGGCTGACCCGGCGCACGATCTTTATTTATAGACCCTGTTTACACCACGAAAATGTAAGTCTTTCTAATCCTCCTCCATTTAACGATATTTTCAGGTCCAATCGCCGAATAGTTTTGGGAATTTTCGTCATGATGGGGGTGATCCTCATAGGCCTCCTCATCTATTATTCGAAAACGGAGCCCCACTTCGACGACCACCACTACCACTACTTAATCGAATGCTTCAACTGTCCCAACAACACCGTGTTTTTTTCCATAAACAACACGAAAACTATTACTTTTCGGGGCTGCAACTTAAAAAACGCAAATCTTTGCGTCCCCGAGATCGACAGGCTGGAAATAATCGACGCTAAGCTTGAAAAGATTACTCGGAATCAATTTGGCAGGTGTGACAACTTAAAATCGTTGATAATAATTGACAGGTATCTTGTACTCGAAGAAAAGGCGCTTTCCGCACTGGCTATACAGTTTCTGGAGCTGCGTGTTGGTGTTGAAATCCTAACGGGGGATTTATTGCCGAAAAACTTGAAGATTTTAAAGATTGGGGACAATATTGAGGAAATAAGAAATGACGCATTTGAGGAATTGACAAGTTTGGAAGTATTGGATTTGGGGAATAACAAAATTAATGATTTGGGGCGTAGTCTTGAACAGTTGAAACATTTGAGGGAACTAAACTTGAAGCACAATCCTTTGGAGAATTTCTCAGTGCAATCTCTGGCAAGCCTGGAAAATCTAAGAAAAATCGGATTGCCGGGTGAGATTTTCTTGGCAAATACTGATTGGCAGAATTTCAAAAAACTAAAGACGATTTCAATACATTTTGAAAATTTCGGAGAATGTATGCAACAGTTTGGTGAAATAGTAAACGCAAGTGTTCACATTTCCTGCACATATGACCTGTAAAAATTGGAAAATAATTGTTAGAAAGAAGTTTTTATTTCACAGAAGAACCAAAGTGTACAGTCTTACACAAAAAGTTAACCAAACACAAATCTGTTATTGTTGACGTACAATCGGTCAATACCTGGCGATTGTACACGAGCCTCACACAATTTCATAAGAAAGGAAAAATGTATCAAAGAAATCTGCATTTAATAAAATAAAAAACACTGAGTATAACTATTGACATGCATACCTACCTTTACAGTAACTTTCGTTCGCGAATGGGGCAAACCTCTTTAACAAAACAAGTTCGGAAATAAGCCCGACTCACGCGATGGCGGAATGGGGCTTCGTTCCAATCGTACGCTATATCGTTAACAAGTACAATATATCTAAGCAAGTTTATGATATTGCGATTGACAAATATAAAGAATTACAAGAAGTAATCGGGTGTTCTGCGCGTGACGTGGGGCTCACCGCGGCGGGGTGCCGGGTCGAATTGTAGGCTGAGGAAGAAAACAAAATAGTATTAAAATAATCGTCTTTTTGTTTGAGAAAAAATCGGAGAGCTGAAATCTTGCATACTGACATTTATGACAGGAATTTTGACGTAAATGAAAGCCAGTTTAACACAGCAATGTCTCTTGGCAGAGAGAAACTCCAAATCCGTAATGCTTTGTCAATAATAAGCAAAGAAAATGTTCAGGTCGGTGTACAAAAAACCACCTCCAACTTTAAGAAACAAAAATTACGAATATTATACATTTTACTCGAGAAGAAAAAGAAATATGTTTATGCAGCAGTAGGTGGCGAAACTGTCGGTTGTCAATAAATGTCACTTTTCTGTCAAATGTTAAATTGAAAGTGAGGTTATGTAATTGATAGTTGTGGCTAAAATTCGCTCGGTTTATATAATTGCTTCCTGACATCAATAAGTGAGTCGAGGCGCAGCCGAGGATAGTAAATATGCGACCCGAGGCGCAGCCGAAGAGAGTATTAAGAAAACTGCGACCTGAGGCGTAGCCGAGGGGAGCAGTAAAAAAAATAGCGATTTCAGGCGCAGCCGAACGGAGTAGTAACAAACAATAGTGTGATGTGAGGCGCAGCCGAAGGGAGTAGTAGGAAAACTGCGACCTGAGGCGTAGCCGAAGGGAGCAGTAAAAAAAATAGTGCGACCTTAGGCGCAGCCGGAGTAATAAGAAAACTGCGACCTGAGGCGTAGCTGAGGGGAGCAGTAAAAAAAATAGTGCAATTTGAGGCGCAGTCGAAGCAATTAGTTAAAAGAAATAGAAGAAAGAAACAGTAAAAAAACTGCGACCTGAGACGTAGCCGAAGGGAGCAGTAAAAAAAAATAGTGTGAACTGAGGCGCAGTCGAAGGGAGTAGTAAAAAAACTGCGACCTGAGGCGTAGCCGAAGGGAGCAGTAAAAAAATAGTGCGACCTTAGGCGTAGCCGAAGGGAGCAGTAAAAAAATAGTGCGACCTTAGGCGCAGCCGAAGAGAGTATTAAAAAAACTGCGACCTGAGGCGTAGCCGAGGGGACCAGTAAAAAAAATAGTGCAATTTCAGGCACAGCCGAACGGAGTAGTAACAAACAATAGTGTGATCTGAGGCGCAGCCGAAGGGAGTAGTAGGAAAACTGCGACCTAAGGCGTAGCCGAAGGGAGCAGTAAAAAAATAGTGCGACCTTAGGCGCAGCCGGAGTAGTAAGAAAACTGCGACCTGAGGCGTAGCCGAGGAGAGCAGTAAAAAAAATAGTGCAATTTGAGGCGCAGCCGAAGGAATTAGTTAAAAGAAATAGTAGAAGGAAACAGTAAAAAAAACTGCGACCTGAGACGTAGCCGAAGGGAGCAGTAAAAAAAATAGTGCGATCTGAGGCGCAGCCAAAGGGAGTAGTAAAAAAACTGCGACGTGAGAAAAATTAAGAAAGTAATTTTTTGTTTTCGAGATAATTATACAGGGTGATACTTTCTTGTTTCCCCACTATTGGGATCTCTGCAACCATAAGAGTTAGAAAATCGGTCAAACTAGAAAAAAGTTGCACTTTTTCGAGGTGATTAACAATCCGTAAAGAATTATTAGGATATCTTGATTTGTTCCTGATTTATCCCGAAAAAAACACGAAAACCGTCGTTCGTTTCTCACGATTTTTACGTTTTTCTTACTGATGACATTTGATTTGAATGACAGGTAAACTAATTTGGGTTCTATAAGGGCCGGTTGTATAAAGCATTTAATCCTGTCTTAAAGTTAATCCTTCAAAAATTCTATAGCAACAAATTGTTGACAACAATTGTTTCTATGAGCTTAACGTTAAGTCCAGGATTAAAAGTTTTATACAATCCACCCTAACTCATAACGCATGTTAAAAACGGTGACAGTAACGTCACAAAGAGACCTTGTAAAATAACAAAGATGGCGCCTGTAATCATGGTTTCGCAGTAATTCACATTATAAGTCACTTTATGAGGGTTTTAACATTACGAGGGAAAGGATTTGACGAATGAGAGAGGAAAAATTCCAAAAAATGTGAACTACAAACGGGACGTGCGTTCAAAACTTCAGCCCTCCGCAAATTCCTCCGAAAGAAAAATTTCCTCCCAGCAAAAAAAACAAACTTACAAAGAATATTTAAGGGCGTCGTCGAGTTCCATGATGGCGGCCTGGTTGCCGCAGCGGTAGCAATAATTCGGTGCACTGAAGATGGTGACGACGTTTCGATCGTGACACCAGTTGTACCCTTCCATGACCAGTTGATGGGCCCTCGAAACCAATGTCAGACCGTTCGAATGGTTGAACGTTTCGGAGATGTCCTGCCCGAAGGTGTAGCCGGCCCCCCGGGGGGAGATGCCCCAGCCCCCGCGGTCGTCGGGGTCAGACCACAGCAAATCGCACATCGGTCCCTCGTGGGGCACCTGAAAAGTGGAACTTTACAGCCGTCTCTAATTACAAGCCATGCTGTAACAAATCTGGCAACATAGCGTGGTGGTCTGGTCCGTGCGGGTAAAAGCACGATTGAATTTAAGTAGGGGGCACAGAATGACACGTAGAAACCAAAAATGCATTGATATAAGGGGTGTTCCATTTGACAAAATGTAATTTTGTGCTGCCCCCCCTACACGAGCCGCCCATGTACACATTTTCAGTCGCTAACTAATGAAAACGACATTATTTATTATAAAACTTTAAAAAGAATCAATTGTAGATGCAAAAGAATATAAGAAGGCAAGGTTAACATCCTAATAAAGGTTATTTTAGGTAGGCAAGGCTTTACTGAATTCAAATCGAATATCCTATTAAGACACAAAGGCTTTATTAAAGTTTTAAACAAAGTTTTGTTGAGGACTTAACAATGTTAGAGGTTTTCAAGAAGTTTTAAAAATTGAATTCTCCTTTTTTACCTTATAGCTGATTTATTACAGTCTTCAATGCTTTAAAGAAACTATAGCTTACTCGTACATTAAAATAAACCGTAAATTGTTACTTGGAAGGCGTTGCTATGGATAACGCCAACAAGCGTTGATATGGATAACTCAACGGGCGTTGCTATGGACACCGCTAATTGGCGTTGCTTACCTCCTGCAGGCGATCCAGTGCCCTAATGTGGTCCAGGGTGTCGATGCTCGGACTCAGGCCGCCGTGCAGGCAGAAAATTTGACTGTCAACCAGCGCCGTCAGCGGCAGGTAATCGAACAAGTCCGTGAAGAATTTCCATACGTTGGCGTTGCCGTATTTCCTCAGACATTCGTCGTAGAAACCGTAAACTTGGGTGATCTGTCTGGATTCGTGGTTGCCCCTGAGGATCGTTATTCTCTCCTTGTAACGGACTTTGAGGGCAACCAGCAACGTCACGGTCTCCACCGAGTAATAGCCGCGGTCCACGTAATCGCCCATAAAGAGGTAATTGGTGTCGGGACTCCTGCCCCCTATCCTGAACAACTCCATCAGATCGTGGAACTGGCCGTGGACGTCGCCGCACACCGTCACAGGACATCTCACTTCCTGTACGTTTGATTCTTTCGATAGGATCTCCTTCGCCTGAAAATGTTTCGTTCGTGTTATCATAGTTTTTTATAATAGAGTATTGCAGTTCAAAAATTAAAGGGTGCTACTATAATATGCGGTCTACAGGCTGCTATCGGTCTACCTGGAATCTACCATCCCTCTTAACTCGATAGATTCGTTAAACGTAGTCTGCATGCCATCACATCATTATCTTAATATTTTTGATTAGGTATATTAGAATAGCGAATTTTTAAGAAAACCAATTTAGAGATTAAGCTCGGAATTACGAGAAATGTTAACGAGGGTCGTGAGAGTTAAGTGGTGAGCAGATATATAAAAGGGGTACGTTTTCTGATTTCGGTCAATCACAAATCAGCAATGTTGTTGAAGATGTTTTACCACCATCATTTTGAAGGAGACCACAGTTTCATTTTTACGGCAACATGAACTACTACTACTGGACTGACCACCAAATGCAGAAGCGTTTTCCATCAACATGCATTTTATTATTCTAGACTCAAAATTCAAGCAAATATGGATGGTAGACCGCATACTAGAGTAGCACCAATTAAAGCATTGGAATAGATATTACTTTTAAAATGAGAATGGCCGTATATTTTTGTTTCGCTAAAATTCCGAGCCGTTCTCGAGAAAAAAATTGATAAAGGTGAACTTCCGGTCAAAAAGTTGGTTTTAGATACACCGAGGGAAAAAATTCATGATTGGCCTCCGTTGCCAGACGAACCAATAATGAGCCAGATGTGAGCAAATCATTTTTGACATAAATCTAACGTTCTATTTTGCTTCATTCATTAAAAGTATTCTTCTAAGCAATTTGCCAACTTTCGCACAAAAAACGAACATCGAGGAAGCTAAAAATTCCTGTAGTCACAGCTTGTAGAAACTCCAGTGAAATTTTTGTGAAAAGAACGTAACGATTCCCGACGAATTTGTACAACAACCGCACACTTTTTTAAAGTCAAATTGGGGCTCACTCGGTAGCTACATTTCAAGAATTAATAAAACATCCCTTTAGAAAAGAAGAAATTCCGTTTAAATTTGTTCTTTTCGATCGAAAAAGTCATGGCTGAATGCGGGATGACAATCTGATGACAAAAACGGACATTTGAAAACGAAGCACATGGTGAATGATGCGGGTATTGATGTCACACCAATAGAAAAAAGGCAAGGAAAGACGAAATTTTAAACTTGTTTTTCACTTTTTTGCCATTAATTAGTAGCAATGTATACTTCTAATAACGTTAGACTATCTACTTTCCATCCTATTTTCCGAAAATTATGGTTTCAAAAATTTTTTTCTTTGACTGCAATACTCTGATTTTGCAGCTTTTCTGTTTTAAAGCTTTAAAGCTTTGGAAGAAGTATTTTGCTTCTTTGCAACAAATTAGTGCTATAAATACACGCTCTTACGATAATAGTTATTTATGATGTAAGTGTTAAAAGAGGTTTTTTCGAGGGTTTTTTATTTTTGAGAACAAAATAAAATCACTTTTAACACCTATATCATACACTACTTTTTCTACAAAAAAGTCTTCAAATTATTACCTAATTGAAAACGTCCATGAAGTTCGGTGTAACTAAGGTATAGTGACAATTTGTTGCCGCGGCTTGTTTAATTGTTATTGCAATGTCACTTTTAACACCAATGTTAAAAGTAAATGACAGGGTCGATTTCATAATCAAAATTAAAGGGTCCCTTAAATATTTGCCTAGCAACTATCCAAAACGGCTGCTCCTGATTGGTCAAAATCCCTTTTAAAGTCGCCATTAACTTTAATGGACCTTTAAGTTTTATTATGAATTGACCCTAATACTGGTGTCATAAAGTGTGATTTTTAACAATTGTCAACAAACGTTAAAACAACTGTTTTTAATAGTTTGTAGAAAAAATTATAAAACAGTTTTATTAAAGTACCTATCGATTAAAGTCACCAAAAAGTTTTAGCCTGTTTATACAGCATTAACTCATATAATTGTTGTATAAAAGTACCTTGGAAAGAAATGTGTAGTCGGGATGTCTGACTGAGTGAGTCTGAGGCTCAAGGTCAAAAAAGAGAGCAATACGTGAAGAAGTTTCGGACGTATTCAGTCGTGGCAAAAAGAATACGTGGCAAAAAGTAACTAAAAACTAAAGCAATTCAATTTCTTTGTAATACTCGAATAACGGCCATAAGGTCAATAATAGGGTCGAAAACCTTAGATGTAGATACCATTTTTCCAAAAAATGTTATTTTAATGGCGATAAGCTTCCTTGATCTCGAGCTTGATCTTGTATGTTATTTTATTGCGATAAATTGGCGCCTTCAATCGTTAGAACCTACTTTCCGTTTACAAATTCTGTCTCCGAGACTGCCAATTTTTTTTTAGTGTTGTAAAAATTTCATGAAACTTATTTCAAATTTTTCCCGCAAAAATACTGATTTATTCAACCATTTCAATTATTATTGTTAAGCACGTCGGCATTCCTCCACTAGTTAGGTAGTACTGAAAAATGGATTAGACATATTACAAAGAAATAATGCCGATCAGTATGGAAAATTATTGGTAGGTAGTTTTAGGTTTAAGTTGACACAAAAAGCCACCTTTTTGTTAACAACATGATCTACGCCCTACGTCTCTCACGCCAAGGGTTACTAGATCGGAAAAGTTTTGATCACTCTTTATCTGTGAATAGAACTAGTAATGTAAATAAAAGCAAACAAAACACGTCAGTACACCGACTAATTGCTACAATCAACTCAACAAACAATTTTCAGTTATTAACAAATGAAACGACGACTGAAATCACCCGTGAAATTCGGATGACCCGCCTGCATTCCGGATTATCTAGAAGGCTGATTGTCATTTGTCTCTGACTCATGAATCATATCGCCTTTGGAACAAAAGTGACAACTTGCAACACCTTGAAAAAACAATGCCTACTACGATAAAACACTAATGTTTGTTTAAACCGGTATCAGATGATCCCAGGCCACAAATAATTAGGAGTAATTGTAATTTGTAATTTGTAATTACAATCAACAGCTGGTCATACCCGGGCAATTTCTGCACCCCGATTTCAAATTGTAAACAAATAATTGATAATTACCTTATCACACAGGGTTTTCACTTGATTTTCAGACAGTTGCTTACAGTCATTTAACTGTTCTATCCACTGATCCAGTTCTTTGCACGACGCTTTATCATCCATTGCTAGCGGTACCTAGTCATACACACAGAAATAAGTTAGGTTATAAATATTTACACTAAACGAAACGCGCGATTTATGCCAAATACATGAAGCTTTGTTTTGTGGTAATAATTCTTTGCACAACACGGCAAAATGGCGATTTCTGGGTGAAGAGAACGCAAGGAGTCGGCGTTGGAACAGCGCGCTCTGACGGCGGTTTCAGGTATCGATTGTTCTAGCCGCCTGATTTAAAATTGAAATTCAAGGGGGCTTACTTTGGGTTTTTCAGGTGGGGCTGGCGCGGGGCCCCCCGACGGGGGGCGAAATTTAATTGCCTTTTGATTGGAAGTCACTTTCATGGTGGTTTGGTCGAATGTCGGGCACTTGTCACGAATGACAATTTTGACAGATCACTGATCAGCACGCTTGAAAATGTTTCAAAATCATATCACTATCGAGAACACTATCGATAGTCTTGACTATCGAAATATATCGATTTGAACTATCGATATTTTTTTGGGAAACAGTCTGAAATGAAGTAAAATGTTTATTTATAAACAAAAAATATATATTTGGCTTGAAAATAGTATACCAATGACTATACTACTACTAAATATTAATTACTTGCACAAACTCATTACTGACAACCGATTACCAATGAGAATGAGGATTGACCAAATTAAAAACAGAGTGGGCATTCCGTAGTAAGGACAACCATCTTGGAAGTGGCGTTTATTTTGGCGCGAATGAGGGTTTACTTGTTATTCTTACGGGAGATGACGGATTTTTATTTTGAAATTTCGCCGTTAATGGTTGATTTATAAAGTGCAGTTCGGGTTTGATGATATTAGCTTTGTTATTAGTTTACTTTTTTTAACTAGCTGCTATGGTTTGGGCCTTTATGCAACCAGTAGCACGATTTTATTTAGTTGTGTTTTCTGTAAAATCTGTAAAAGATTAACCTCCCATAATTCCCTGCACTTTTTAATATGGTCAATTCGCGAAAATCAGCAAAGTGTCTGACATCTGGTGGCAATACTTTAACTACACTGAGAGGCCGGATACGGAAATACTTTTAAACGTCTGTCATCATAATTTCGGCTTACATCAGTCAGTTGTCAGTTGCGAGGTTAGGTAGTTGTTTTGTTCGGAGACATCCTCTCGCTGCCTTGAAATTTTGGGAATAATTCTGTGGAATTTTACGCCTTGTGTACTTAAGTGGAACATTGTAAATCCAGGAAAACTTGGCTTTTAAAAAATCCACGTATCGATGTCACTGATGTCACCAACTGACACTGTCAGGCACGTCACGCTAGAATTCTCACTTCCGGCTCCCCAGTGGGGTGAGAAAGCCATTTTCTGGTTTAGCAATGCCATCTATTAGCAGCTGATTTTCGCGAATAAGGGTTTATAGTATAAAAAGACGGAAGATGTGCGCCTGGCTTTTGCGCTTAGTACGCTTGCAGGGGTGGCGCCTGAAGAGAGATAAATTGTTACAGACACGCAAGTTAGCACGCAATAGGAAATGTATCACCTGAGCTCAAGCACCAATTACGTCGTAGGGCGCTAGACGACGTCACGATTAGAAAAGGACCTTCTTATACTAGAAACCCTTACATAGTGAGATTAGGATTCACTGTAGAGGATTTAATTTGTAATAATTATTGTCACCAAAATGTCAATGGTTAATTAACATAAAACTCCATGGTTAATTCACAGTTTATGTTATTTATATTGGAAAATTAACAGTTTTTGTTAAAGTTTGAAAATTAACACCCTGTTATTTAACGCTAATTAACATTAGTTAATTAACCGACTCACAACACTACATTTAGCGACTCGTTTGTCGACAATTTACTAACAACAATTTACTAATGTTACTAATGTGAAAAGAAAATGAAAATCCCACAAATTGGATATACCTATGTATGACAAATTGTCTTTGTTCGGGGGTTAACCGCTAACCGTATTTTGCACACCAGACATCCTCTGAAATTCCCGGACATCCCCCCGAAATCCCCGGACTTCCCCCTAAATCGTACACCTGACATCCCCAGCGGTTTGCCCCCCATAGTCTCTGTTAATGTTAATTTTTCTAAATAGTCCCGTCGCATATTAACAAAAGCGGGGGTTGTGTATCTCAGGCTTTTTTTCTGTTGGTTTGTAAACGGGATTTCACATATCCGTCAAAACTCCCGTCACTCACTGTCATGCAGTGTCAATAAACAGTAACAATGGAGATTGAAAGGGGGTCTTTGTTGTCAATTATTGTCCATGACAGGTATTTTGACAGAACTGAAATCCCGTTTACAAACCATTAGAAAAAAAGCCTGGGACACACAACCCCCACTTTCGTTAATATGCGACTGGACTTTAGTGTGGGTACATGTTCAAAGAAACAGTCCCAGTGTTCTCAAACATTACTGTTCTAATAAAAATAAAGACGCAAAAACTGGAAATGCTTTAGCCTCGAAACTCCCCTAGCCTAGAAAACTCCCCAAACTCCCAAACTCCTAAAAAGTTGACATGTAAAGTCCCGTCGCATATTAATGAAAGCGGGGGTTGTGTGTCTCAGGCTTTTTTTCTGTTCGGTTCTGTCAATATTCCTGTCATGGACAATAATTAACAACAAAGACCCCTTTCAATCTCCATTGTTACTGTTTATTTGACACTGACAGTGAGTGGCGGGAGTTTTGACGGATGTAAAATCCCGTTTACAAACCAACAGAAGAAAAGCCTGAGACACACAACCCCCGCTTTCGTTAATATGCAACGGGACCTGACAGTTAGGCAGCCTTTTATTTTCTGCCGTGTATATCTGGATGCATAGGTACTTTATAATATATCCCTGGTAAAAATGACTTATTGTATTAGGCACGATTAAAACCGATTTGAAAACATATTTGGTTTAATAGGTCTTTATCGGTTTCATTGGTTTTAACCCGAGATGACAATGAAATATATTAGGATCAATCGGGAATTCCGCATCTAAAATTATACGATAAATCACTGTTGGGCAACATTTAGTGGATCGATTAAAACCCATATAAATCCAGATATAAATATTCCGTTCAAAATCCGTCTTTCCTTGTGAAATCCGGATAAGATACCCGCGAGAGTTACGTTGGACCAATCGTACCTACCTATAGGTATAGGTAAGTAGGTAGCAGAGGTATATTTCAAACCCCTCCAAAAGTCAATTTTGCATAATTGGCTTATTTTCGTGTTATATTTTGTAATTCTTCTCAACCACATGTAATAGCTTCACCTCATCACCTCTCTTGACTTTTCGTTCCAATTCGCAACCTCCGGAACGCCATTTTGAAAAACTCGCCGCATTTTTGAACCATCTGCGCATGTATAGGGGGAGGGGCACTACTACTAGGTGCAGATACTGCAGAATGCAGATTGATAAAATCTGAATCCGATTCTACCAGTAAATCAAGTGATGACCCTTACCTCAATGTTGGGAGTTTTGAAGCTTCAAATTTAATATATTTGAAATCCTGCTGTAATGACGACTCCAGAAAGCCAACCAGAGCGATTCTGCTAACCCGACGTTCAGAAGTTAAAAAATTATTCTTCTTTTCGACCATACTTTAAAATTTGAGTGTTTTGGAGTTTCAAATTCAATATTTTAAGTTTAGTTGTTTTTTAGAGTCGCAAGTGAGGTCACAAATATAATTGGGTGTTCCAGCGTTCCAAAGTCAAAAATTTTCTTATAAACTTAAAAATTCGTACTTTCGAAAACGGAGAACTCCAGAAATCAAAAAGAGAGGCTGAAAAGCCTCATTCGGGAGTTATAAAAATAAGTTGCATTTGAAATTCGTAATTGGGAGCCGTAATCACTACGAAAGTCGTATATGTAGTCCTAAACGAGACTTTAGACTTAGGCCGTTTCGAAGTTTCAAATTCGAGGTTTGTAGTTTTTCATTCTTTATTGATTCCGCAGACTTGACTCTTCCAAAATCGATTTCATTAGCTGATAAGAATTTTTCTTATCGGTTTTATTTAATCAATTGCACCTTCCTTGTTGATTCTACGCGAAAGTTTCGTCAAAAATGTCAGCAGCAATAGGTATTGACTTGGGAACAACAAATTCCTGCGTGGCAATTTTTGAAAACGACCAAGTTCAAATGATCCCCAACAAGGAGCAATACCTCATCACCCCTTCGTTTGTATTCTACTCAGATGAAGGCACAATTGTGGGAAATGAGGCGAAGACACTATCGATTATTCAACCAACTAACGCAATTTATGGTAAGGGAAACACTTGAAACCAAGCTAATAAAGTTTGCAGATTTCAAACGGATTATTGGAAGAAAGTTTGACGATGGATACATCCAGAAGTTCAGAAGAGTTTTTGAATAATTTTTGAAGGTTATGATCCATAATCACTGTCCGGTGTGTATAATTAAGGGATTATGGCTGTCTTCCGGACTGGTTTAAATAAAAATGCAGTGTAAAAAGCTACATATATATAGGTATGTTTCGACCAGATATTGTGCTTAGGCAGAGGTCATCTTCAGGCGTTAAAAATTCACATTATTGATAATTAAGTTTAAAGTTAAAGTTTAAAAATTACATCTTTATGATGATCAACTACATCTTTGCAACATGACCACGTTTTAATTTTAATAAAAATGTTTTATACTTTTATTTAAAGATGTAATTTTTAAACTTTAACTTTAAACTTAATTATCAATGTGAATTTTTAACGCCTGAAGATGACCTAAGCACAATATCTGGTCGAAACATATATACAGGGTATCCCTCTACAAGCGTCAGTTAGCCGTATCTGGAGAACTGTTTCTAGCATCGTCGCGAAAATCTGTACACAGGGGTTTCAATTAATTTTGAGTCGATGTAAAATATTTTCATCAATGGCGCACTTCCGGTTATACCGGAAATAGGTACTAACTTTTTTATTTTAAATGGAACACCCTGTATATTATGATATTTTTGGATTCTACGTTTAATTATAGGTGAACTGTTACTAAGAATTGCTATGCCAAAAATCAACCGTTTTTGAGAAAATCAAGAATTTCGCTTTTTTATGTCAAGTGCAGGCCTAACTTCAAAAAGCTGTAACATCCTTACAGTATGAAATGAGGAGACGATATTAATTTAGCATGAAGATTAATGTAGGGTGTATCCGCCCGTGCACTCAAATTGGGTCAAATACATACAGGGTGCTCTCTGCAAATTTTTTCAAATGGAATGTCTCAACTATTTTATGGCACCTCGTTGCAGAATTTAATTGTCTATCATTTTAGTCTACATGTTTGCCATATTTAAAAAAAAGTTTTTGTGATATTTCAAAGTATTTGGAATTTGAACAAAATTTCATATTTAGCACGATTTAATAACCAAAGTTAGCTATGATTTTAGGAGCCTTGAGTTCCTTAAGGCTGCTCAAACGAAAATTGAAGCCCATTTTAATCCTGTTTTAAAATATGAAATTTTGGTCATAAATTCCAAATAACTTAGAAATATCACAAAAGCTGTTTATTTAAAGATGGCAAACATTTAGACTAAACTGATAGACAATTAAATTTTGCATCGATGTGCCATAAAATAGTTGGGGCATTGCATTTGAAAAAATTGTCTATTTGACCAATGAAGTTGATGAAGTTTAAACACCCTGTATGTACCTATTTGAATCAATTTGACTCGAGGGGCGGACACACCCTACATTAGTCTTCATGCACAATTAATATTGTTTTCTCATTTCATACTGTAAGGATGTTATAGTAGGGTGCTCGCTAGACTTTATCTTTCAACCAAGGGGCACTTACGAGTGAAAATGTATGGAGTATAAATTTTGGTTTCTAATGCCCTCGGTATGCTACTGTCAAATTCGTCCAAGGGTCGTCCTGTGACAAAGGGCACAAATCAAAATTTTCCAACTAACGCCGCCACGTGAAAGTTCGTGTAGAGAAGTACCTTTCCTGAAAAATTCATGGTGATGTCTGTGCGGATTGTATTTTTTATTAATTTTGAAAGGAAAATATCTCCATTGATTCATACGGGGCCACGGACCTTTGGAGGCGATTATCTCGGTTCGAGCATCGGCAAAAACGCATCATTTTTAGGGGTATATTTCCTTTCCAACACGATTACTCCAAATCGGGGCGGTTAATCGAAACTAATTATTCTTAATAAAAGATGTGCTATTTTATTTTGTTGACGATCGTCTTTACAGAATATTTTTAGCGCAATCAATAAAGGAGTTAATTGTCTAAATCTGAGAGGAAGTAAAAAATTCATGCCACTGTAACGCTTGGGTTTCCGTGCCCCCACCACTACTTTCGCTGCGTCCCGCCACTCCGCAACCCCCTGAGACGTCCACATCTACAATCTTAGAGAATATCCTGTATTCCTGAAAATAATGGAAATAAGACTTGGAACTCTTGAAAAGCACTTTTTATTTCATGTAGGTAAGAAAAACAATAATTTTTAATTTGAAAATTCTTCGTCGTCCTTCTCGTTGATCGGGGAACCTCCGTGATCGGGGGTCTTCCCTCATTTGAATTTCCTTCATGTTATTTTTACAGGATCGGTTTTCCCTATGAAACACTCCACTAAGGAAGCCGAACTCATGCCGCAAATTGGGAAATTTTCGTCCCTCTTTTTAAGCGGTTCTCCAATAATAATCAGATGGCGCAATCGGCGACAGCGAGGTTGTCATTCTGACATTAACGTTCGGTCAAAAGCGAATTATTGCAAGTTTTATTAGCTTTCATGGGCTTTTTGGCTATTTATTAAAGGACAACTTAGAATAGCGACAAGCAGACGACATTCTATGCCTCTGGAAAGAAATTCCGTGACGGAAATGTGAGAAATGTCACGTCATAAGGCATCAAAGGTAAAAAGCAATAATATTCTTAAGAGGCGACCAATTCACAGTAACTGTTGTTATTAGGAAGATCCTGGTCAATTAACAAATGTCCGCTGGCTAAATCAGGAGCAGATAGGTCTGCTTATGGTCTAATAATGAGGTCTGTGGGGCGGGCTATACCTACCTACATTTTATGGAGGAAGATATTATTTACCATTATGAGTCAAAATTGCTTGATGCAAGAAGAGATCAAGTTCGTAGAGGCATAGAGTATTGTTATGGCAAGCAGCTGTCCCATGTATTTTTCCAAATTTGTCACAAAGGACCCTATACGATAGTGGCCCAGGAAAAAAATTGATCTAGACGATACTGAACTTTGATTTCTGGTGTGGAGGTATACTAGAGTGTACTTACATCATTGAATACAAAAATAGAGAAATTCTCCCAAGCGGTCATATTTTTATGTGGCTCTAAACATGTTTAGGCCTCGAAAATGCAATTTTCACGAATTTTTTTCTCAGAAACTAAAAGATACTGAACTTTCATTTCTCGATAAAACATTCATCTGTCCCTCGCTTACCACAATCTAAAATTTGGTAGAGATTGGCCCAAGCGATTGCCTTATTGTATAGGGTCCTTTGTAATTTTTCTTTGGCATGTACGATATGATTTTCTAGATAAATATTAAAGTAATGTGAAAGTAATCAACTCCATTGATCTGGTGCGTATTTTATCTAATTCTTTCCCACTTATGCTTGTATTAAAGAGTTTTTTCTCGTGAAATAAGGAATTTTATATTTTCTTTCCTTAATCGCATACGAACGCCGCGACATCTGGTGGAAAGTGCGGAACCCGAATTAAAATTAAAAAGTGGGTACATTTTTTTTGACGGAGTGCGTCTTCCTTAGTGGAGTGTTTCATAGTTTTCCCATACCGTGGCATGAAAAAATCCAGGAAACCTTATTTTTATTGCAAATGCAACTCTTGCTTATGCAGTCTTTAAAAATAATTTTTGGACAAATTAGGACAATAATATCTGAAATGGTTTTTTGGGACGGCGGGCTATGTTTGAAGAGCTGGCCCAAGACTGTCACCCACGTCGTTTTTCCCATCTATAACCCTCAGGTGACGGAAAATTAGGTCGAGAATTTAATTAATTCAACCAAATTTTGGTCTGAAAGAATAGAACTCTCAAGCAATGCCGCTTCAAACTGTCTTCGGTTGGAGGCAGTTTTTCTAGCGACTTAGTTAACGCAAGTAGGGCCCGTTAAATCGTTGATAGATATTATTACTTCATCGTTGTTGGTTCAACACAAAAGTTTCCATATTTTTGAACGAGTTTTTGAATTTAATGTTGTCCAACTCTTGGTCTAACTTTTCGTCAAATCCTACATCGCCAAGTAATTCACATAAGTTTTTGTAAATTTTCCATCAATTTAGCGTCCCAACACCTCTGAACTAGCTTGTAGCATCAAATTCTGTTAGGGCATGAAATATACATTTTTTGGAAGTTTTGCTTCCGGAATGTTTCTTTACTATTTCCAGTTCTCATCCAAATCTCTGTATATAAATTCTCTGTCGACTCGAGATACTGATACAGACTTGCCAGTTATTCTCGTGCATTTTAAAGAATATCTCCAGAATACTCCAGAGGTTTGAATAAGAACTGGAAATAGTATAAAGATACATTCCCGTTCAACCCACAGTCCATCAAATTAATTTGAAAGAAAAACTACTAAGCGGTTTTGGAAAGTTAACTTGCTGGGCTGGAAAATTTACCAATAGGTACTTCCGGGAGTTGGTGGGATTTGAGGAAACATAAAACCGTTTCAGATACATCTATTATTGTATTAATTTGTCCACAGATTATTTTTAAAGACTGCATAAGCAAGCATGCAATAAAAATAATGTTTCCTGCATTTTTTCATGCCACGGTATGGGAAAACCGATCCTGTAAAAATAACATGAAGGAAATTCAAATGAGGGAAGACCCCCGATCACGGAGGTTCCCCGATCAACGAGAAGGACGACGAAGAATTTTCAAATTAAAAATTATTGTTTTTCTTACCTACATGAAATAAAAAGTGCTTTTCAAGAGTTCCAAGTCTTATTTCTATTATTTTCAGGAATACAGGATATTCTCTAAGATTGTAGATGTGGACGTCTCAGGGGGTTGCGGAGTGGCGGGACGCAGCGAAAGTAGTGGTGGGGGCACGGAAACCCGAGCGTTACAGCGGCATGAATTTTTTACTTCCTCTCAGATTTAGACAATTAACTCCTTTATTGATTGCGCTAAAAATATTCTGTAAAGACGATCGTCAACAAAATAAAATAGCACATCTTTTATTAAGAATAATTAATTTCGATTAACCGCCCCGATTTGGAGTAATCGTGTTGGAAAGGAAATATGCCCCTAAAAATGATGCGTTTTTGCCGATGCTCGAACCGAGATAATCGCCTCCAAAGGTCCGTGGCCCCGTATGGATCAATGGAGATATTTTTCTTTCAAAATTAATAAAAAATACAATCCGCACAGACATCACCATGAATTTTTCAGGAAAGGTACTTCTCCACATGAACTTTCACGTGGCGGCGTTAGTTGGAAAATTTAGATTTGTGCCCTTTGTCACTGGACGACCCTTGGACGAATTTGACAGTAGCATACCGAGGGCATTAGAAACCAAAATTTATACTCCATACATTTTCACTCGTAAGTGCCCCATAATTCCTAAACTAAGCGACTTTTCTCCTCGCGAGCACCCTACTATTACAGCTTTTTGAAGTTAGGCCTGCACTTGGCATAAAAAAGCGAAATTCTTCATTTCCTCAAAAATGGTTGATTTTTGGCATAGCAATTCTTAGTAAAAGTTTGCCCAGAATGAAACGTAGAATCCAAAAATATCATAATATACAGGGTGTTCCATTTAAAATAAGGAAGTTAGTATCTATTTCCGGTGTAACCGGAAGTGCGCCATTGATGAAAATATTTTACGTCGATTCAAAATTAAGTGAAACCCCTGTGTACAAGTTTTCAAGACGATGCTAAAAACAGTTCTCCAGATACGGCTAACTGACGCTCGTCGAGGGATACCCTGTATATGTAGCTTTTTACACTGCATTTTTATTTAAACCAGTCCGGAAGACAGCCATAATCCCTTAATGAATAAGAATATCATGCACACGCAGGTTGGTTTCTAAGTTTCCAGCCAATAATGAGTGAGCAAGCTAGAGATCCAATACAACATGCGTGCGCCGCTCAGGTAAAACTGAAAACGTCCATTCTTTCCTGGCGGTGGAAGATGGCGATGGCAGATGATGTAGAATGGGATCTGTTTTACCCACTTCAGATTTTTTCGTAATTCAAATATTATCTACTAGAGTGCCGCAGTATTTTATTTCAAATAAGTGTCATTTGTCCCAAGTTACTTCAATGTCCCAAGTTGTGTGATTTGACGGTATTTTAAATTTTAGCATTTTTAGTAAATGAACGCCGGGCACAATGCGCAACTGCGCAACACACAGCATCAGCGATCGACACCCGACCCAGGGTTGACCCAGCCGACGCGTTCGACTCACCGATTCTGACTTGATTAAATAAAGTTAATTGTCACATTTACAAATTCCGTGAAAAACTAGAAGTTCCTACCGTCTCTGAAACTGCCAATTTTTCCATTTCTTTTTGATGATTGCACATCAATATCTTTGTTGTTAGGTAGGCAACTAAAGATACAACGCGGTATTTTCACGTAAAGATAGGTCAGGTAGGCAACTAATGATACACGCACGCGCTTCACATGCTTTGCTTTTTGATTGGCTGTTGAAAATTCGAATTTTTCACCTGATTTTACACGTTTTTTTAGTCAAAACCGTTGACCGATAGAAAGTTGCAGTGCTAACGCCAGAGAATTTATGTACACTATAATAGTTTTAATGTATTACTTGAAGCAATTTGTTTGTGATTGTGTTGTGATTTAATCTGTGGGTAAGTGCAAACTTCAAACAAAATACAAATGCATTTTTAGGTTATAATACGCAAGTAGAACCCTAAAAAAATCCATCAAAAAATGTCGCATGACAACATCCAAGTCGCGGTGAGAGTACGCCCTCTTATAAATGCCGAAAATCGGAAGCGCCTTCGCCCCCAATGGAGTATCAATGGGACAAACATATACCAAATCGATGAGTCTGGCCAAACGGCTAGTAGTGAACCCTACACTTTCGGTAAAGTTAAAAAAACCATAATTTTTTTTTTGTGAGTAGTCACGTGATTGTTTTAGACCACATTTTCGATCCGCTTAAAAAAAACTCTGACATCTTCAACAACATCGTCGAAGATTTTGTCAAATCTGCTTTGCAAGGCTTAAACTCGACAATCTTTGCCTATGGGCAAACATCTTCAGGAAAGACTTACACTATGCTGGGGGACGACAATGACCCCGGATTGATGTCACTAGCCGCAGACAGTATTTTTGACATAATTGACAACTGCAAAACACGAAAGTTCCTTGTCCGTGTGTCTTATATTGAGATATACAATGAAACGATTATTGACCTCCTCGGACGAAACAATGCTTGTAAAATTAGGGAGGCTTTGGATGGTTCTGTTAGCATAACAGGAGCAAAAGAAGTTCTGGTCTGGAGTAAAGGAGAGATATTGCAGTATCTTAAAGAGGGCACCAGGAACCGAAAGATTGGTGATACTAAAATGAATTCGAGGAGCAGCCGATCTCACACTTTGGTTCGAATTGTAAGGTTTTAAAAATGTACAGGGTGATTCTCGAGGGGTTAACAACTGGGTAAAAATCTGTACACCAAAACAATTTCTAATAAATTTCCAGCAAATGTTCAGAATCATGTAAAAATATCCAAAATTTCTTATGCTTGTAGACCAAAATTTCCAAGTTGTCAACCCCTCGGTGATTCTTATTGAGTTGTTCACTTTTAATTGGTATCTCAAAAGATAAAAGGTATACAGTAGGGTGTATCGAAAAAAAAGAATTTTGGAATTTCGTTTGTAATAGTCGCCAAAACTTACCTTTTACTATCCTGAGAAGAAAGTTTATGTAAGGTTTTGCTATAGTTCTACGTTTTCAGCCCTCTACCGCCCCTCAAATATTATGTTATTTTGAAACCTCAAGTTTACGATGAAATTTTTTTTGAAATGCAACATTTATTGTTTTTCTGTCACTAGTAGGCTCGGAGTAGATTTCAAAAATCACTAACAGCCGTTTTTTCATCTCTAGTTAAATTTAGCTACCTACTAGATGGCCATTGCATTATAGTTTCAAGGACAAATAACTCATCAATCAAGTTGCTGGTGCATGCATGACAGAACTTATGTATGACAGTACTGGTTGACGTCTAAAGTTCAAACAGTAAATTTGTGTGCGTTTTTTCGCCTTCGAAGGCCCACCAAATATAGGCCGCTCGAGACTATTTCTAGTGTAAATTGCCTTTGAAATATTCTTATTAACTCGAAAAGGAAGCACAGAAATTCGAATAAAAAACGCACGAAAATATAACGTCTGAACTTTAGACGTCAACCAGTAGTGTCATAAGTTCTGTCATGCATGCATCAGCAACTTGATAAATTAGAGTTAATTGTCGTTAAAACTATATGGCAGTAGGTAGCTAAATTTAACTAGAGATGAAAAAAACGGCCCTTAGTGGTCTTTAAAATCTACTCCGAGCCTACTAGTGATAGAAAAACAATAAATAATGAATTTAAAAAAATTATTCGTTGTAGACTTGGAATTTCAAAATAACCAATATTTGAGGGGCGGTAGAGGGCTAAAGATGTTGAACTATAGCAAAACCTTAAATAAACTTTCTTCTTAGGATAGTAAAAGGTAAGTTTTGGCGACTATTACAAAACGAAATTCCAAAATTCTTTTTTTTCGATACACCCTAGTATAAAGGGTGTTTGCGAAACATGTAGCAGAGCTCCTACTATGGGTTCCTTACATAAAAATAATTAAAAATTTCCTGTGAACATGTGTTCGATATCGCCCCCTAAGGGAGCTGGGTTTGCATAGACGGCTTTGTAATCCAAAAATTACAAGACGCGCATCATGCAATAGTGCACATTTTTGTTGATTGCGCGAAATTGATGGATTATTTTGAAATTTTGGAAGAGCAATAAAATTTTTCTTATGAAATTTTGCTTCTAAATCGCAGTTTCAAAGAGGAACTGATGTTTGATTACACAGGGTAGTTTCAAAGTCTACATTTTGTGGAACAAGACTTTGAAACTACTCTGTGTAATCTTTATGTAGGTTTTGCATTGATTATAACAATTTTGCACATAAGACACCCTTAAATAACTTTTAACATCGATGTTAGACACTATTAAAATGTTAAATGACAGAAAATGCATAGTCTATGTGTCATTTGTCATTACGTAACATCGATGTTAGAAATTGCAGAATCAAGGGGTAAGCCGTTTCCTAAATACAGGGTGTCCCGTAATTAGGCTGCAATACAGGGTGAGTCAACAAGGCGACGGCGGTCCATAACTTCTGAACCCTTCCAGATAAGAAATCAATTCAAACGCCATTATATACAACACCGCCCATTCTACATCCTAAAAATACTTTCAACTATACAGGGTGTCCCAAAACACTTGCAACGCATGGCAACTTGATTTTTTTAAATGGAACACCACCATTTTGGTGCCATATTCTGGATCACCTATAACATAGCTTTACATCAACATAAGACATTTGATGTTTTAACGCTCTGTTCTAAAGTAATTAATTCTTTTTGAAAAATTTCAATCATTGCGGGTGCTTCTTAAAAAAATTCCTGAGAACTCAATTTTGTATCTAGAGAGCTGAGATTCGGTATGAATATGAAGGAAGGCTCATTCTATCTATCCAACATGATAACTATCATTATCACAATACAGGGTGTTAAAAATTCTGTGTCAAGTTTGGAAAATTTCAAATATTCAAAACTCCATTTTTTCAAATGGCACCCCCTGTTATTATTGTGCCATGGGGTTCGTCTGTTGAATTACTTTATTTTTTATTAAGTATGTCCTATACCTAAAGTCAATACTTCAAAAGATATTCTTTGTCTTATTTATTTTATTGAAGATTATTACGATCTCAATTAAAGATTGCCATGGACGGTATGACAGTTATGATTAACATTGTTTATTTACATAGTTACCAGACAGTTTGTCAGATTTATTGACATACACAACCAGGAAGAAATCATTGACATGGTTTACCGCTTATGGTTGAAATTCATTGTGTATGTCAATAAATGTGACAAACTGTCTGGTAACCATGTAAATAAACAATGTTAGTCGTAACTGTCATACAGTCCCTGGCATTCTTTAATTGAGATCGTAATAATCTTCAATAAAATAAATAAGACAAAGAATATCTTTTGAAGTATTGACTTTAGGTATAGGACATACTTAATAAAAAATAAAGTAATCCAACAGCCGAACCCCATGGCACAATAATAACAGGGGGTGCCATTTGAAAAAATGGAGTTTTGCATATTTGAAATTTTCCAAACTTGACACAGAATTTTTAACACCCTGTATAGTGATAATGATAGTTATCATATTAGATAGATAGAGTAGACCTTCCTTCATATTCGTACCGAATCTCAGCCCTCTAGATACAAAATTGAGTTCTCAGGAATTTTTTTAAGAAGCACCCGCAATGATCGAAATTTTTCAAAAAGAATTAATTACTTTAGAACAGAGCTTTAAAACATCAAATGTCTTATGTCGATGTAAAGCTATGTTACAGATGATCCAGAATATGGCATCAAAATGATGGTGTTCCATTAAAAAAAATCAAGTTGCCATGCGTTGCAAGTGTTTTGGGACACCCTGTATAGTTGAAAGTATTTTTAGTATGTAGAATTGGCGGTGTTGTACATAATGGCGTTTGAATTGATTTCCTATCTGGAAGGGTTCAGAAGTTATGGACCGCCGTCGCCTTGTTGACTCACCCTGTATATTACAAGTGCGCTCTACGATCAAAATTAGGACTAAAAGTTTAGTAAACATTTTTCGAAAAATCTATCCTAATCGGGAGCTAGGGCCCCTCAAAGGGAGTAAAAAAAATAGTTGTTTCTTCAATTTCTGAGGAATAGCTTACGATAGGGTCACAAAATTTTGAACTTTGTCGTAGATTTTTGTGCTGAGCAAAACTGATTTAATGGTTTTTGGCAAAAGTTTCAGGGACGTGCGTGAGTGGAGGGGCCGCGGACATTTTTATCGAACTTTTTTGTACATCTTGGGTCAATTATGAACACAAATTTGAATTTCTTGTACATTTTTACGTAAAAAAGATGCTCTAGTTGAAACTCGATAACTCAGGCCGTTTTTGAAAAAACTCGATTTGACGTTCTTTTTCCACGCCGAAAATGTGCAAAATTGATGGGATAAAGTATGGAGTATCCATTTTTTTGTGATTTTCTTTGGAATTTCAAGCATATGAGATGCAAGTAGGTTAAACTTGTTTGTTTTTTGCTGATCATGCAGCATCTGATCATTTTAGGTATTTTGAGTGCCACAGTTACCCACTTTTATACCACGAAATTGAACTTTCAAATCGATTTTCCCCGAAAACGGCTTGAGCTATCGAGTTTCAACTAGAGCACCTTTTTTACGTAGAAATGTACGGAGAATTCAAATTTGTGCGCACAATTGACCCAAGGTGTCGTACAAAAAATTTCGATACAAAAATGTTTCTCACCCCTCCACCCACGCACGTCCCTGAAGCTTTTGCCAAAAACCATTACATTAGTCTTGTTCAGCACAAAAATCTACGACAAAGTTCAGCATTTCGTGACCCTATCGTAAGCCGTTCCTCAGAAATTGAAGAAATAACTATTTTTTTAACCCCTTTGAGGGGCCCTAGCTCCCTTAGGATGAATTTTTCGAAAAATGTTTACTAAACTTTTAGTCCTAATTTTGATCGTAGAACGCACTGGTAAAATATTGCAGCCTAATTACGGGACACCCTGTATTAAGCGTTTCCAAAGTTATTTCGTGACAGTCATTTTACTTGTTTGTCCATATGACATCTGTCATTTTATCGGGGGGACTGCCAACTAAATTTAGACAAGCGTTCTTTTGACAGATTGCGATTCACTTGTTTCTATAGCCTCCCGTTATCACAAATTTTCTGAATAGCACTGTACAAACTAGATGTAATTCAGAGTAGTGCCAATGAAGTCTCGAACTCGAAGTACCACTAAAGTTTCATGACCTGCATGATGATAAATTTTGTTGATTGCATCGTACTATTCTGTTTTACTTTAAATATTGCTACTAACATACAGGGTTGTTATAAATGATTGTACCATTGTGGGTGGTTTTAAAAATAAAAGAATTGACATTTAAGGCATTTGCAGCTATATAAATATAACGTCAAAACAAACCATCAAGGCCACCTACGATGGTACAATAATGTGTTAAGAGTCCTGTAGTATAAAGGCGTTTTTTCTCGGTTTTATGTATTGAAATACAAACTTGCATTTGAAAGCATAGGAAATAATCTTGTTTTGTATTGAATTAGGTACCTTCAAAACAATGTCAGATTTGAATCGTCCTTTCTAGAAAAACTTGAAACTGACGGCAAAAGTGACAGTATTTCAATACAAATTTTAAAAAATAGTACGCTGATCAATCACGAGAACCCATTTGTATTAATTTGTATTGAAAAACATAAAATCGAGAAAAAACGCCTTAAGTAGGAAAATGATGCTGGTTGCCGGTTGCATACTTATCGCTACCTTTGAAATGTCAAAGTTACATAACATGCAAGCAAGTGAAACATTTTGCCTCCCAGTTACACCAAAGAAAAAAAATAAAATGGCAAAGCGACCCATTTCAGATTCTTAATTTACACAAGCACAATTTTTTTCACTCTAATTTTTTCGTATGCTTACATATTACACCTTTACGGCGAACCACTAAATAAGAACCGTCCTGTATATCTGTTTATTTTATTTTATCAGTATCACAAAAATACCCCACTACACCGAAACAGTTGATTTTCATTGACACGTTTCGAACACAATGTGCTCATTATCAAAGTCGAGGCTCTACAACCCTACCTGCAAGAAAACTGAAATATTTATAGGCCCACCCGCGTAGCTCCACCCCTCGACTGTGAAAATTAGACCAATCACAGGTCGAGAAATGGTCACTCGTGGGTGAACACGTTTACATATAACGAGTCCTCCCTAAAGTAGCGTATGCGACGTTCATAAGCCTGTCTCTAGACTTATAATTGACGATACTTTCCATCGCATCTAGCATCTGCACCTTGTTAACGCTACAAACTAACTTAATATTATCACTTATTCTATGGTAATTGTGTAAAGCATGTAGGGCAACACTGGATTTCTCAGTTCTGCCATATTTAAACTGGGCTAAGGGTCTCTTAAATCTGGTGTTGAGAGGCCAAATTTTTCGCTATCCCCTACTTTATCTTTCGGGTTGCCTAAAAGGGTTTTCAATTTGTTTTCAGATCTGAAAACTGTCCTTAAATTTTGTTGGGCAAAAAACCTTGTCAAACCTTTTGTCAACTGAGGTTCAAAAGGTAATACGACAAATTTTAAGTACTGTTTTGTTCTTCAGAGCGAAAAGTCGTGGCAATTAACACCTGCTGTTTGAATTTTGACTTCCTAATGATATTATCTACTATGATAGGTTCAAATCCGTTACATCTCTTTGATTGTTTTGAGTTCTTTCTGATATCTTTCCATGTTTAAAAGAAAATTCAGAAGACGGTGTGCCAAAAAATGGAAACTTGCCATGTTGTGTTGTGCACAATGATGCCGAGATATAGCGGTATGTGCAGGATTTTTTCCTATAAACGTCAAATTCTAACTTATTATTATTTCTAATCACTAAAGTGTCTAGAAAAGGGAGTTTTTTCTCTTTTTCCACTTCATGAGTGAATTTAAATGGAAACTTGCCATGTTGTGTTGTGCACAATGATGCCGAGATATAGCGGTATGTGCAGGATTTTTTCCTATAAACGTCAAATTCTAACTTATTATTATTTCTAATCACTAAAGTGTCTAGAAAAGGGAGTTTTTTCTCTTTTTCCACTTCATGAGTGAATTTAATACTCGGAAAAATTGAGTCTAATTTTGAAGTGAAGTCCTCTAAACTGGACTGACTGGGATCGAAAACAGCAAAAATGCCATCTACATATCTAAACCAAACCAAACCAGTTTTCGGGAAGGTAGGGTTGTATAGCTGCGTCTTTGATACTGAGCACATTGTGTTCGAAACGCGTGAAAATCAAGTGTTTCGGTGTAGTGGGGTGTTTCTAGTGACAGTGCATTTTTCCATTTTCCAGTGTTTCCATTGTTATTTTATCATATTTTAATTTTCAGTTTGTTGAGTCCAGGAGCATGACCGACGAGAGTTGCTTTCATATAGCGTGCCTGAACTTGGTAGACCTTGCAGGCTCTGAACGAGTCGGCCAAACGAACGCCACTGGTGTACGGTTAAAAGAGGGTGGACACATAAACAAGTGAGACTTATTTAAATTAATTTTTAAATAATAAATAATAAATTTTAATTAAATTTTTCAGGTCCCTGTCCGCGTTAAGTTTAGTCATAAAACAGCTGAGTGACGGAAATGAATTTGTAAATTTTAGAGATTCGAAGCTGACAAGGATATTGCAAAATTCCCTTGGTGGCAATTCTAAAACTCTTGTCATAGCTACTGTCACGTTAACTTCCATTGAGGACACCCACTCTACCTTGGCGTAAGTTACATTATGTTGACCTTAATTTACATGCCTAAATAGTCAGCTGCATATGTGTCGTTTTTTGTTTGTTTCTTAAATAATGTACAGTAGAAACCAGGTCTATAAGTCCTCTCAGATTTGGCTACTATAATTCCTGGTAAGAGCCTGCGTTCACAAGTTTTATGGATCTGGTTTATAGTGTAAAGTTGTGAACAAAACATTTTGGTCGTTATCCGCAAACAGACATACCAAGGGATCCAAAAAAACTCGTATTACGTGGAAGCGATGTTGATTCTGTCAAAATGTCAGTGTTTTTCAAATTGGCTTTTATGCAGGGTACTTCTTGTTTGGTCATCAAAACAACATTAAAAAAGTTAAACGCACATTAAATTTTACTGATAGAGTTGCATCTCACTGATAATAAAGTGTATGAATTAAGAAAAAAAAGGGTACGAAGGAAATGGACTGGTCAATATTTCCACAATTCCAAGGGGTTTTCAATAAGGTGAATTTATGCTGTGGCCTCTGTTCTTGTTGTGGCATCTTACACCGTGATTCCATAACAAAATTAGCCTTTACTACGCAACCCCGGCCACCCTGTTAATGACTCTTGAATTTCACGCCATGCGAAAGTTTTTTGTTCTACAAAATATAAACTAATCTCTGGTCAGATTTATATTTGAAATGTGTAAGCTGTGTCACAATCGGGTTTATTTCTCGATTTTGTGGTTCAAACCGCAAATGCTTAGCTGCTATTGGTTAATTTACCAAATTTCTTCGAAAGTTGTGTGATCAAATGGTCAGTTTATTCTGGAAAACCTGGAATTGTCAGGGAATTCCCATGGACTGGAAAAGTCAGGGAATTTCGGCATTTTCAGTGTTTTTTTCTGGGATTTTTTATAAGTACGGTCGATTAATCATCAACAAAATTAACTACGACACAAAAATCTCGCAGAAAAATATATATCTTTATTACGCCACCATACGAAGTGTTCCTGAACATCCACAAAAGCAGAGCACGAAACAAAACAAAACGTACATAAGTGAAACATGGTTGGTTGAAGTAAAAATCGCCGTGCATGCTTTTGTTGGGGTTAATTTTATTGTTTACGATTGAATTGGCATTCATAAATAATAAATAACCTTAAACCCCTTAAATACCTTGAGCTCTGACGTGTTTTTGCATTTTCGAATATAAGCAGTACTAAGGCCATAAAACGAAATATTAATATTGATGACGTATGAACTACATCCCCACGAAAAGTACGAGCCAACCTATCCATTTCATTCTTGTGTTAATTTTGTCGATGTCAAAGTCAAATCTAATTTTGTGATGGAAGCAAGTGATAGAACTGTCACCTATTTGTCATTGTGTTCTAACACCAAGAAATTGTACAGAAAGGTGAGATCGCTGCTAGCACATACGCCATCAATTTTTTAAAATTGCTTTTTGAAGTGAAATACTTAAAAAAACAAACAAAAACGGTGGATCTCAATCAAATTTAATTATTATTATTAATACTGATAAAGAAATTTGTGACACACCGTAATGGGCTATTGTACTGTACTGAACGAAGTTTTATTCAAAATTAATATCGTTAAATAAACTAAAAATTCTCACTTTCAGTAGAAAATAATTAAGAATGAACGTAGCAGATTGTAGGTACTGGAAAATTTTGGAAAACCTGGAAAAGTCGGGGAATTTTGTCCAGAAAATTCCGTATTTGCCCATTTTCTGGACACGAGTTTGACGCTTTTATTAAACAAATTTCTAGGAAATTCGGAAAATGGACCAATCACAGCTGGGTATTTGTGTTTCCAACCGCAAAATCGCCAAAAAACGGCCAAGGTTTGAAACAGGGCAAAATTATAGGCGCTTTCCATTTACACATTTATCTGAGCAGCCTCAGTTTTTACTTCGCGGATTGCGGATTTGATTTGATTGGTCAACTAATAAGATGTCACGTGGTCGGTTTGAGTTTTTTCCATTTGCGTGAAATCTCTATAGCGATATACGTACTTTGTGGCTCACATCATGAAGGACCACTATACAGGGTGTCCCAGATTCAATGTGACGTGCAATATGTCTCTCTCTTTTCAGATAATACACTTATATGCTTCACTTCCGGTTATACCGGAAGTCGACACCAATCTTGTTATTTTAAATAGCAACCCACATTTTTTTTTTGACGAAATCGATTCAAGCTTCTCAAATGTAGTCTAAAAATGGCAGCAGAGAAGCGGCTGGAACCTCCCCAACGCGTGGGTTTTTGATTTCCGTGACTTGTGTTTAAGATTTTAAAGTTAATATGCCTAAAATGGCACTTCCCGTGGACCAATTGCTCCCAAAAGCTTTTCAACTCTTCAACGGGTCACCTAACCTCCATGTACCAAATTTCGGACTAATCGATTCAGTAGTTTGGGCTATAACGTGGTTTCACTGTTATTGCAAAATTTCGATTTTTCTACCCAAAGAGTACAAAATGTGAATAAGTTTTATCTAATTTAAAATCAGAATTTGAAGACCTTTCTGATGGTGACAATAAATCTTTCAAAAATTTATTTTGGATGGGTAAATGAGAGAATAACTTTAAGTTTGGAAATTGGTGTGCCAAAACGGCACTGTCCGTGGATCGATTAAATCCAAAATTTGCTCAGCTCTTCGACGTATAATACAATCCCCATGTGCAAAATTTCAGTCAAATCGGTTCAGGGGCTTGGGCTGTACCACGATTTTAAAGTCCGATAAAAATCTCGATATTTTTAGTACACGTACCGAATTTCAGCCAAATCGGTCGAGTAGTTGGGGCTGTGGCGTGTTTACGTACGTACATACAGACACATTTTAAAAACCACTTTTTGAAGTCGCTGAGACCTCAAAACGTATAGATCCGGTCTTATCTCGAATTTGAAAATTTTAGTGATTGCAGTAACCTCCCTTTTTTTTAAATGGTGAAGTGGAATGGGGAGGTTAAAACCCAATATGTCAGCTGTTTGCACCAGCCGTTTTGATTTTATAACAATTTTTTGATGATTTAAGAAAATCAGGTAGGCTGGCAAATGTGATTGATGTGATAAACTTCATTACACACTCATTGAATAATATACTATTCTTATGTTTGCTATAAAACACGCCATTCTGTAAAAGCACGTCGCTCATGACAATGTGTTTTAAGGCTAGTAAATCAACAAATGATGACATTTATCACTTGAATTGACAAGAAAATTCAAAAGAAAGGTCGTGTAAATATGGTTTGTATTAGAAAAAATCATGAAGACAACACCTGTTTTATAGTTTAAAAATTTCGGCCTATTATATTTTCGCTCCTAACGTCGCTCAAATATAAACTACGGCCTGAATTTAATAAAATCTCACATCTCACATCAATCACATTTGCCAGCCTACCTGAATTTAATAAAATCAGGTAGGCTGACAAATGTGATTGATGAGAGGCGTTATGTTATGCCTTTTTTCTACGACCACTATTGTAAATAGCCAATTTTGTACAACGTACAAACTAAGTAAGCCGTTCCTTACGCACGCAAACCTAAAACTGTGCGTAAAGAGTGAAAATCGCACAGTTTTCAATTGTCATTTGTCAAATGTCATTTTTCACTCAATTTTATTGTTAAATTCATTATTCTCCCCTTATTTATTAGGACATTTTAAAAATATATCGACTACTCCTCTTCCAGGATAAAAGCAGTTCAACTGCAAAGCAAAATCCGAGGTAAAATCAATAAAAATCCTCTGTGCAAAAGTTAGGTTATATCGCAGGACCTTTTCGTCTGAAAATGCCTTGGGACCGGTAAGTTGTATTTATTCGTATTATCTTGAGCCTTTGAGCAGGTATTTTAAAGAAATTGTCATAATATAGAATGCTGGCAGGTTTTTGGTACCCAAGAACAATCAACCGTTAATTTAGTTGACTTTAAGGCAAGTAGGTAATTCCATTGTAAGCACGAATCAATTATTTTATGCTGAAAAAAAACGTTTGTGGAACCAAAATAATGCAGAGTTTGCATAAAATCTTTTGTGAGAAATGCATGTGAGAAAAAGTATGATTCCATTTGAAAAATAAAAATTATGGTCATTTCTGGTTGAACCAGAAATGCTAAAAATATCTGACTATACCACTGATGGGTTCACATCAAAAAAATAAGGTTGACTTGTCCCAGGATATTTCCGAAATATTCCTCTCGAAGAAGTTCTTCAATTTATTAAACCTACTATTGAGAAAAGTTAAGTACCTATTGTGTGGTCGTAGAAAAAGTATCGTACGCAACTCGAGTTGTAGGGCAATTACGCACTGTGGAATTATACACTCGCCGCTACGCGGCTCGTGTAGAACATCTTCCACACGTGCGTAATATGCTTCTTACAACTCTCGTTACGTAATATACTATTTTGACATTAAGGGCCGGTTTTTCCGTCTCATGTTAACTTTAACAAGAGATTTGTCACCCTGGGTTCCATTGTGACAACAATTATTTCTATGGAAATAACCTCTTGTTAAATTTAACATGAGATGGAAAACCGGCCCTTAAGTGTCTTTCATGGCAATGCATCCAACAAGTCAAAAATTATTTTCAAAAAGCCATACTACTTTCATCAAACGAATAAGTTGATATGTTATTATTAATATTCGGCGAGGGTCGAAGAGATATTTTTGACGCAAGGGGTTATAAAGGCTGTTTTTAATTGCCTCAAACGCGAAAAATCAATCACGTTTGCCAGCCAACTCGATTTTATTAAATTATCAAAAAATGTTTATAAAATCAAAACGGCTGGTGCAAACAGTTGACATGTTGGGTTTTTCAGACTGCATTTGACAAGCTTGAAACGATTCCATCAAAAAAATTGTAGGTTGCTATTTAAAATAACCAAATTGATGTCGACTTCCGGTATAACCGGAAGTGAAGCATATGAGTTTTGGTCTTTTAGTGGTCCGTGGTTCACATGTAATGTTACATTATGGTTACAATTTATTAAGTAATTACCTTTTGCCGTAAATTCCCAGTGTTTTTATAGTATGTCTTTTCATCCTTTTTCAACCAATAGCGAGGTAACTTAAAAAGTGAAATAGCTATACTTTCAAACGAAAACGATGTTAGTGCGTATGGGTAAAAGGGCAGAAACTTCTACTTTTTCACAGGATTTACAAAAACATTACATTATGAATATACATGTCACATATCATCTCGATATCTGCAGCAGTTTCAGCATGTAGGGTGACCACTGCCCATATCCAGACATGTTTCGCAAACCATTTTTTTGGATTCCTGGTATCTCGAAACGAATTAAAACTTTAATTTTGATTTGCTTTGCATTTAGCTAACTTTTTGTTGTTCAATGTGCTTTTTAGCTTCGCCCAACGTGCGAAAACTGTGAAAAACCGTCCGCACATCAACGAAGTCGTATCAGACGCGACATTATCTAAACACTACGAGCAGATGATAAAAGAGCTTACCAGACGCCTGCAAGAGCAAGAGTCGATGCAGAAAGTAGAAATTATTTTTCGTTTTATTTTATTCCATCTCTTTTTCTTCGTTTTTTAGGATACCGAACATGAGAAGACAAAACTATTGAAACAAATAAATATGCTGGAAAATTTCCGCCCTCTAGAAGTCGTCCAAGAAGGGAACGCCGTCAACAAAAGGCGGCACACTATGGCTTTCTTTACAATGTCAAAGCCGTTCCGTCTTCAAACCATACGTGAAAAGCCCGAACGTAAACAGATTTTATATTATTTTTATTTAAACCAATCTTTCGAGCCACCATTCAAAAACTTCGGACCGGTTTCGAGTTATTTCACCCTCCTCAGCGAGTCGGTCACTGCAAACTGCCCTCGCTTTTCTTGTGCTCATTTGACCATTCTTCCTGTAGAGGCAAAACTCTATCGCTTCTTATTTTTATTTATTTTGATCATTTTTTTTCAGTCGCGTCGACTTCGAAATTGACTCCGAACAAAGGGTGAGTCGAATTTACTTTAATTATGATTTTGAGATTTGTTCTCAGGAAGGAAAATTACTTTCCGGCAACGCCAGAACATTTATTGAGATGCAGGATTGACGTTTTACAAAAAGATCTTGATGAACTCACAAGTTTCACCAGTTTGGAACAACAATGTCAATATAATCCGCAGAAGGTCCAAGAACTGGAAAAGACTGTCGCAATGTACGTCCAACAATATCAGGAACTACAGACACGAGTAAGCAAACCTCTCATCTTCAATACCTTGTAGCCCTTATTTTTTCTTCTATTTCACAGACTAGGGAAGAAAACGAATTTATCGTGCAACAACTGACGACGAAATTCAAACAAAGAGAAAACGAACTTCTGAGCCGCATCTCAGAGATACAATCAGGAAATAGCTTGAAACATGACTTGAAGTATTTGAAAGAGAATATGTTAAAATTACAGGACGTGATAACAGAGGGTGACTTTTTCGCTAACAAAGATACTCCCTCAAACAACATCGTGGACAAATTCAGCGTCAAACTGCAGTCGTCTCAAAAAATAATCATAGACGAAATTTTAAAGCAAATCAGCTCTGTCAACCAAAACGTTTTGATCCCCAACGACATTCAGAGTTTCAAAGACTTGATGCAGGAATTTTCGCAATGTGAGACTGAATTCTCCCTTGCGTCACCAATGGATGAGAAAATCCTTGTGCAAAAAGACAAGTTGGAGATTTTGAACTTCTTGGTTGGTACCTACGAAGCTCTGTTGAGGAAAAACGAACTTATTGGCAGATTCTCCGAGGAAACTCGACAATTGAACGACAAAATTGCCGCTTCTGATAAAGCTATTGCCGAGTTGAGGGTTGCTAAAGACCAACAGATCTTGCAATTGAAGGAAAAGATCGAGGAAACTGAAGTATTGCTGCATAAAAAAGACTTGGAATTGACTGAAATCAACAAAAAATACGAAACTTTCAAGTCGCTGCAAGAAGAAGAAACACAAAATAGCAACGAAGAAATAAAAAGACTTAAGGAAGATGTAGAGAAGAAAGAAGCAGTTATTAAGAGTTTGCAAGATAAAGAGTACAAAGTTAATTCTGGTCATAAAGAGGATATAGAGAATTTGAAAAAACAGCTTTCTGATGCCAAAAATGTGGAGACTTCTCTCAGTGCCACAATTGCAAGAAAAGATTTAGAGCTGATTGAAATCAATGAAAAATACGATATTCTCAAATCGTTGCAAGACGTAGAGATAAAAAGGCTTGAAATAGATGTAGAAAATAAAAAAAGCGCTATTAAAAGTCTGCAAGAGAAAATGGTCCAAGTTGATTCCAGTCACAAAGAGGATATAGAGAATTTAAAGAAACATGCCAGAAATGTGGAAATCTCCTTCGGTGCTGCAATTGAAAGCAAAGAAGAAAAAATAGCGAATCTCAACGTAGAGATAAAGATACTTGAAGAATGCTTAGAAAATAGAGAACGTGTTATTAAGCGTTTGGGGGATAAAGAATGCAAAGTTGATTCTGGTAGTAAAGAAGATGTAGAGAACTTAAAGAGACAGCTTTCCAATGCAGAAGTTATGGCCAGAAATGTGGAAATTTCCCTCAACGCCACCATTAGGAATCTGGAGAAGTCCATGGATAGAAAGGATTTAGAACTGATCGACATTAACAAGAAATACGAAGTTCTGAAATTGTTGCAAGAAGAAGAAATAGAGAATCTCAACGTAAAGATAAGAAAACTTAAAGGCGATGCAGAAAACAAAGAAAGTGTTATTAAGTCTTTGGAAGATAAACTTGCAGTAGCTACTAAAGGAGACGTACAAAATTTAAAGAAACAATTAGCTGACAAACGTGAACAGATATCACGAATGAGACAACAAATGGAAGATGCAGATGTTAGTTACGAAAACTTGAAAGCTACTTTCGCTAAAAAAACTGACGACATTGATTACTCTAATAAAGAGGATATAGAGGATTTGAAAAAACAGCTTTCCGATGCTAAAGTTAATGCCAAAAATATAAGTGCCACAATTGAAAGAAAAGATTTAGAGCTGATTGAAGTCAATAAAAAATACGATGTTCTGAAATCTTTGCGAAAAGAGGAAGTGGAGAATCTGAACGTAGAGATAAAAAGGCTTAAAATAGATATAGAAAATAAAGAAAGCGCTATTAAAAGCTTGGAAGAGAAAATGGTCCAAGTTGATTCCAGTCACAAAGAGGATATAGAGAAACTAAAGAAACATGCCAGAAATGTGGAAATGTTAATCGAATGTAAAGAAGAAAAAATTGCAAATCTCAACCTAGAGATAAACATACTCGAAGAAGACATAGAAAATAAAGAAAGTATTATTAAGAGTTTGGGGGTTAAAGAGTGCAAAGTTGATTCCGGCAGTAAAGAAGATGTAGGGAACTTAAAGAGACAGCTTTCCAATGCAGAAGTTATGGCCAGAAATGTGGAAATTTCCCTCAACGCCACCATTAGGAATCTGGAGAAGTCCATGGATAGAAAGGATTTAGAACTGGTTGACATTAATACGAAATATAAAGTTCTGAAATTGTTGCAAGAAGAAGAAATAGAGAATCTCAACGTAAAGATAAGAAAACTTAAAGACGATGCAGAAAACAAAGAAAGTGTTATTAAGGCTTTGGAAGATAAACTTGCAGTAGTTACTGAAGGAGACGTACAAAATTTAAAGAAACAAGTGGCTGACAAACGTCAACATATATCACGAATGAGGCAAGAAATAAAAGATGCAGATGTTAGTTACGAAAACTTGAAAGCTACTTTCGCTGATATTTCACGACAATACGAACTGTTGAAGACAGATTTGAGTATAAAAGATGCAAGGCTTGAGCAGATGGAAGAAAAAATGAAAGGAGCAATTGACGATGTCAAAACTTCACAGCGGTCGATTGAGATAAAGGATCGAGAAATAATGGAACTTGAGAAAAAACATGAAAAGCTCAAAGCGGAATTAGAAGAACGAATCAAAACTTTGCTCGAGCAGAGACATAATCTTCTAATGGAAGTGATAAAAATAGAAAACAAATCAAGTGACACCACAGATTTGGGAGCACTGCAAAAGCAGCTGGAAGAAAAAGAACTTGACTTGGTAGAGATTACAAAGGAGCGTAACAAAATCAAGCTACAAATAAAAACAAAAACTGCTGAAATTACAACACTGAAAAAGGAGCTCGAAAGAAGAGATGTAGAACTATTAAACTTGATCAACGACAAGAATGAAACAGAAAACAAATTTAAGGAATTCGTATCCATTGTTTTGATGCAGTTGATAAAGGATAACAAGGATTTGATGTTAGAGAGGGTGAATCCGGAGTATCTCAATACCATAAATGAAGAACTCAAATATCTAGTGGAGAACTTTACGGCCAAGCGACAATCTTATTTAGAAGAATTACAACGTAAAGTCAAGGAGTCCAGTCAGTTTTTCAAAGAACATTCCTGTCGTGCCGTAACGTTTCTCCAGCAAAAAATTGATGACCTGGAAACACAAAGAAGTGTGTACCTTACAGAAATTGACTCGCTGAAAAATAGTGGTATGTAATAGTTATTTATGATGTAAGTGTTAAAGGTGGTGTTTTATTTGGTGAGAAGGGTAGTTTCGGACACGACGCGCAGCGGAGTGGCCCATCCCTTCGAACAAAATAAAATCACTTTTCACACGCATATCATACACTATTTTTTCTACAAACACGATTAAAAGCAAAAGTTTTCATATTATTAGTTGAAAACGTCCATGAACTAAAATCACTTTTAACATAAATGTTAATAGTAAACGACTTATAATACTAGTGTCATAAAATGTCATTTTTAATTTTAACAATTGCCAACAAACGTTAAAACAACTGTTTTTAATGGTGTTTGTAGAAAATAGTTATTTTTATAATATAATATCTTATGCTGTTTCTATGGTGAATTTGAATTAGCTTCTTATGTTTACTATAAAACACGCCATAAAAGCACGTTGCCCATAACAACGGGTTTTAAGGCTAACAAATAAAAATTTTTTGACATCATCCCTTGAATTGACCAGAAAATTAAAAGGAAAGTTTAAAAGGTCGTGTTAATATGGTTTTTCTACTCTTGTAACTAAAATGTCATTTTACATACTTACACGCATGACGCTAAGTTGTCTTTTAATAACGCTTTCACAACCCGCGGCTAATGAGATCATTAGCCACAGACTGAAGTAGGCAACGCTGTATTAGTCACGGAGTGAATTTAGTTTTTGACAATTGACATTTGTGTTTTTGTCACAACTGTCAACTAACATGATGTTCGTAAGTTCAAAATAAACAATAACGTGCTGTAAAATCCATTCATTTTCTATTGACGATCAAAAATTTTTCTTGAACTGTACAATAGGGTGTATCGAAAAAAAAAGAATTTTGGAATTTCGTTTTGTAATAGTCGTCAAAACTTACCTTTTACTATCCTCAGAAGAAGGTTTATTTAAGGTTTTGCTATACTTCGACATCTTTAGCCCTCTACCGCCCGACAAATATTGGTTATTTTGAAATTCCAAGTCTACAACGAATAATTTTTTTAAATTCATTATTTATTGTTTTTCTATCACTAGTAGGTTCGGAGTAGATTTTAAAGACCACTAAAGGCCGTTTTTTTCATCTCTAGTTAAATTTAGCTACCTACTGACATATAGTTTCAACTTTCAACGACAATTAACTCTAATTAATCAAGTTGCTGGTGTATGCATGACAGAACTTATGACACTACTGGTTAACGTCTAAAGTTCAGACGTTATATTTTCGTGCGTTTTTTATTCGAATTTCTGCCTTCCCTTTCGAGTTAATAAGAACATTTCAAAGGCAATTTACACTAGAAATAGTCTCGAGTGGCCTATATTTGGTGGGCCTTCGAAGACTAAAAATCGCACAAAAATTTAACGTTTGAACTTTAGACGTCAACCAGTACTGTCATACGTAAGTTCTGTCATGCATGCACCAGCAGCTTGATTGATGAGTCAATTGTCTTTGAAACTATAATGCAATGGCCATCTAGTAGGTAGCTAAATTTAACTAGAGATGAAAAAACGGCTGTTAGTGATCTTTAAAATCTACTCCGAGCCTACTAGTGACAGAAAAACAATAAATGTTGCATTTCAGAAAAATTTTTATTGTAAACTTGAGATTTCAAAATAACATAATATTTGAGGGGCGGTAGAGGGCTGAAAACGTTGAACTATAGCAAAACCTAAAATAAACTTTCTTTTCAGGATAGTAAAAGGCAAGTTTTGGCGACTATTACAAAACGAAATTCCAAAATCCTTTTTTTTCGATACACCCTACTGTACAACCCTAATTTGTAAGGGCCTGCACTTTTGACGATTTGATCGAAATTTGGCGGGAAAGCAAAAACATTACATAACCCAAATCTAGGGTTTATTTTTATTGTTAGAAGCAATGTCACAGATAAACGTACCTGAGGCTTTTTCGTGACTATTTTTCTTTGAACTTTACTCAAAACAAGTTTCATCATTTGAACAGTAGATTCTGTGGTATAAAGGATGTGGAGTCTTTCAGACTCACCCTGTATATTGTCTCAATTTGTGATCGTAGAAAAAGTATAGTAAAGTCCCGTCGCATATTAACGAACGCGAAGGTTGTGTGTCTCAGGCTTTTTTCTGTTGGTTTGTAAACGGGATTTCACTTCTGTCAAAATTCCTGTCATGGACAATAATTAATAATAAAAATCCCTTTCAACCCCCATTGTTACTGTTTATTGACACTGACAGTGAGTGACGGCAGAGATGACGAGAGTTTTGACGGATGTGAAATCCCGTTTACAAACCAACAGAAAAAAAGCCTGAGACACACAACCCCCACAACTTTATGTAACTCATTTTATAAACTCCTTTAATCACTCGTTTTTATAAACACTCGTGTATAAAGAACTCGTCATTAAAGTATCGTTTATAAAACTTGTAACATATATACTGTTATAGTTAGAACAATAATCATGCAACATATTAAATTGTTTTTTATATTATGTTATCGTAACTAATTAACAAAGACCTTGCAACACTCACCTCCCCTAGCAGACTCAAGTTACCTACCTACTATAACTTCTTAATATAAAAGTTTTTTAAATATGTTGCATGATGATCGTTGCTTTAAATATAAATGTACGTTTTAGTCCTGATGAAGCCAAAATAAAGTTTTCTTGTTATTTTCACCCCAAGAACCACCACGAAAGTTAATTTAACCAAGGACGAATAAACAATCCAACGCATACAATTTATTACAATAACCCTGTACTTAAAAATTATTCGCTTTTCAGACTGCCCAAAGTGCGCCAAATTGAAGGAATGCAACGATTTTTTGCGTAACGCGCTCAAAGAATGTCGAACAGAAATGTTTAAAAACCTCGACGAGACGACGGAACAGAAATCCAAAATGAAGGAGCAAATAAAAACACTAGAAGCCAAAGTGGGAGAATTACAAATTTCCATAAGAATTCATAAGCACAAAATAGAACCTGAAAAAAAGGAAGTGAATTCCGCTTCCACTCAAGTAAGTTTTAGTGTGTTTGGCCTTGGTCAGTTATCTGATTTATTGTTTCAGTGTGACATACCAGATAACGATTATAAGATACTCTTAAACAAATATGACAGCGCTAAGGCGGTATGTAGGATGAGACAGAAACAAATAGACGAGCTGAAGCACAAAATAGAACCTGAAAAAAAGGAAGTGAATTCCGCTTCCACTCAAGTAAGTTTTAGTGTGTTTGGCCTTGGTCAGTTATCTGATTTATTGTTTCAGTGTGACATACCAGATAACGATTATAAGATACTCTTAAACAAATATGACAACGCTAAGGCGGTATGTAGGATGAGACAGAAACAAATAGACGAGCTGAATAGAAAATTGTCCCAATTTGGTGATATTAGGGTTTAGTGTTTTAATAATATTACAAATAAAACGTAGAAATATCATGTTTATGGACCCATAATGCTAAAATGTTTAACCGTATTCCCTGCATTCCAAAAACAAGATCACTGACAAAGTATAAAGCGATCCAAAATAAAATCATCCTCAAGTGTGATTGATGGACATTGAAACTCACAGGGCCGGTTTTTTCTTATGTTAACTTTCACATGAGGTAATTTTCAGAGAAGCAATTGTCAATAACATTGCTAAACTAACTTGGCTGAAATGACATACCAAATGTTCACTGCCTCCCGGACAAAACAATTTATAGTCCAGTCGTATTAGAAAAAAAAAAAGTGTGGAAATAATTAGAAGACAATGGTTTTTTAATAACAAAGAAAATGCAGCAGAGAAGCGGGTGGAACCTTCCCATGGCCTGGATCTTAAAGATTTTCTCCAATTTACTGAGAACATGCGATCATCGAAACAATAAAAACGTTGAACTTATTTTTTCATCGAACGTCATAGAAACATGACATTTTTCAACAGACCATCCCATGTAGAAGTTTATCTTTTTCATATTTGGCAATAAAAACTTTGTCTTAGTAACATAAATAGCCGGGCGGAGTAAAAAGGTTTCTTATCCACGGGTGTTGCATAATGGAGTCATTACACAATGGGTGAGAGATTTTTTTGCTTTAAAACCCGTTACTTTGAAGGTATGAATTATTGACCTTGGTCAAAAAGTGCTCTTGCAGACCTTGCGCAGTTTCTTACCTTGGTTTGTAATATACTACTGCTGTATTGTAGGTACTGTATAATGCGGTGACGTCATCGTCTAACGTAATGGTAGCTATTTATGTAACAAGTGGGAAAAACATCATAAAATGTTGAACTTTTGCCATTATATAAGTACTTATTACTGTTAGTTCAATTCAAGACTAACTAAAAAAATGAGCAGCTACGGAAGCGGCTAGAACCTCCCCACTTGGTGAATGATCCAATCCGATAAATTTCAATCCAGTCTTGAAGTGTTTCGGGAGTTTTTCCAATTTTTTATTTCAAGATTGATATGTCAAAATGGCATTTGCCTGTACTGGGATCTCTACCCACCAAATTTCAGCCAAATCGATCCAGTAGTTTGGGCTGTAGCGTGTTGCTTCGAAATTTCGAATTTTTTGATTTTACGCCAAAATGGCGCTAAGTGTGAATACATTTTTAGACACAGAATTTGAAGACCTTTCATATGCTGGTAAGAAAAATTTGTGTTCATCAGTCAAATTTCATAGCCGATACGCCAAAAAGGCACTTGGCGTTTGTAGATTGGCAACAAAATTTAACTGGGCTCACCAGAAGGCCAACACTAACCACCATTCCAAATTTCATTAAAATGCGTTCTGTAGTTTTTGAGAAATCGTGCTCACATACATAGAGGAAGTTGGGGCAAAGTGGACCCTGTAATGTTTGCAAAAAAATATATTTAATAAATTATTTTTTACTTCTTTTTTTTGACAAACTCTTCATGCAACCTTAATCTTTAAAATCCCGATAAGAATTTGTCTTAAAAACAAAGTGCAATTTTTTTGTAAAGCTATTTTTAATTTTTCGCAAAAGATTCCCTTTGTCCCATACGTTGAACAAAACGGATTCTTATTATTATTATTATTATTATTATTAAAATATCACAGATTGGTGCTCATAAGATACACGCTTGAAATAGACTAGGGGAGAGGCGGGTACAGTGAGACGGAAAAATTCAAACGGTTAAATTCAATACAAAACAGAACTGTATTTGGTCTGTAAATTAAATGTAAATATCTTATCATATTAGCAAGTATAATAAGCTACAATATTACACTTATCTAAAGGAAAAAAAAAGTGGTAACAGAAAATTGAAGATGGTGTATTTGTCTCAGAGTGTTCCCACCTAGCAGGGTACATTGAGACATTGAATACGGCACATTCATTAATGGCAATGGTCGATAATTTTTTTAAGAAATAACAGCAGTTTTCAACAATGGAAAACAATTTCGACCCCTTGTTATTTTCGGAAGGTCTATTACAGTTTGAAAGACAAAACAAGTGTTATTTTTGGAGCACTTCCTCAGAAAACTGACTTCCATTATTGCTTTACAGTTACTAATTACAGTGAGACACTGTCCCACTGTACCCACTTACGTTTTGTCCCATTGTACCCACTTTGCTATTTTCCCGGAAAATCGGTCAAATCTCCTTTAACTTATAAAAAACATAATGCCATTTTAATGATTTTACCTATCTTGAAGATGTATATTTCATCAGCGAAAACAGAATCCACCTCTTTGTTTTTGTTCTTGAAAGGTAAACAACTAAACTGACCGCACTGTAAAAAGTTCGTATTCAGTAAACCAACAAAAAATCGATCCTGTCCAAACCCTTCGGACGTGCAACGTCTAATGAGAGCAATGTTATTTTCTGAGCACAAACTTCAATATGTAGTAGGTGGCACCAACCTTACACATCAATTTTCCCCAAACTTGACCTTGTCTCACTGTTCCCACTTTTCCCCTACATGTCAAAATTATTTTATAAAGCAACATACAGGGTGAGTCTGAGAGACTCCACATCCTTTATACCACAGAATCTACTGTTCAAATGATGAAGCTTGGTATTCCCCGTTCAATTCTAAAACTTTTTTGGCTCTTAAAATTTTTCGAAAAAACTAACCATAATCACGAGGAAAATTGAAAAAACCGAAAACATGATCATCGTGATAATTGATAAACCTACAATTTCAATAAAAATCAAAGTGTACGTTGACACGCATCACATTTCCACTTGTTTTTTTGCATCTGTGCCCAGAACAGAACCGCTCACAACTGAAGAAAAAACATTGATGGTAGTTTAACTTTTTTTATGAGGTAGACTCATCATTGGTTTTAAGGTGATTACCTGCATCATGTTTTCGGTTTTTTCAATTTTTCTCGTGAGTGGTTAGTTTTTTCGAAAAATTTTAGGAGTCCAAAAAGTTTTAGAATTGAACGGGGAATAGGGCCGCATAGGCAAATTAGCAATATTTTCAAACATAAAAAAGTTCAAGGGCAAATAACATCGGGGCCAGCCTGTATAACGGAGATTCGCTTTTTGGATACTGTCTTAAGGGGGTGTGAACCAAAAATGAAAAATATAGTAGAAAAAATTCTAAGAACAAAAATTAAAACTCGGCGTTTCTGGTTAAAACGGTTTTAGAATTAGAGCGATTTATAGAAGAAACTAATTGCAGGTGTGACGTCATAACAACATCCACGGCCTCGCTGGCTCGCTGCGCAGCATTGCAATTTCACCAGCGCGGTAACAAACAATGAGATTTTTTTCATATTTACATTCGAATTTGAATCAAAAAGCACAGAAAAGGAAATTACGTCGATCAAGGGAGACAAAAATTTAAAAAAATTGTTATTAGCTAATTGTATTTATCAGACATGCATCATGCTTAGGTAGCGCCATACGATAAAAGTAGTGGACCGCGCCGGATTTTGCTACAGATCTTCTGCCCGTACGACTTTATTTACAAAAGTAAGTCCCTACATGCTGCGAATAATCTGCAGCTAATGAAATTCCGCATGTCGTCACGTGTAACGATTTTTAATATTCGATTGTATAACAAAGTTATGCGCGAAAAAAGTGCAATTTCGGAAGTCACAATTTGGTGAGAATTGGTTTCCGTCCTAGATTTCGGGACCGAAACACACTGCAATTCCAAACTTATTGACATAATTGAAGAGCACATGAAAAGGGCTACAAGACAGTCAAAGAACGATGTCTGTAGCCCTATTGGTTCCCGAGAAATAATTAGAAATATTTAAGTACAATTTTCCCTCATCAGGGTTTTTTTTTGTTTCTTTTTGCAATAACCTTTGTCTCTACCACCAAGCAGATGTTTAAAAGCGTCAAACGTATAGAAGGATGCAAGACGAACAATTTGAGGTATCACTCATTTAGTTCTTTACCCGAATGTTGGGTAATGAACGTTTTTTAACTTCTTGCGCCGGGCTAATACGTATGTTGGCTCAGTATACCCGTCACAATATTCGGACTGCTGATTTAAAAGCCAACGGAAGATGTATATCAATGCGATGTATATCTCGGTAGACGTTTATCAAGTTAATGTTTATGTAGGGGCGGCTGGTCTTACTGGTGGAATCGGGTGCAGATTTTATCAATCTGCACCTAGTAGTATAGTGCCTCCGCAGACGCACAGATGTGTCAACAAGGCGAAATGTTAAAAAAGTGTTGTTACAGAATTTAAAAATAGAAAATGAACAGCAATGAGTAAATGGAAAGAATTGCCGGAATTAAATTAAAATTTGGCGAATTTTGAAAAATTAACACTCGGGGCTGAAAAATTACGAAACGGGATGAAAAATCAAGAGGAATGAAGATTAAATAACCAAATTATGCAATTAGAACTTTTGTGGGGGTTGAAATACGCACTTATACCTACCTATTGCGAAGGAAACTGGAAAATTGTAAAAGGTAAACTGAATCCCAAATGCGTTCAATTTTATTACCGACGAAAAACGAAATTATGCGAATTTTGCAAAATTAGCACTTAGGGGGTTGAAAAGTCGTAAAGGTGGATGAAAAGTCAAACGGTATGAGGATTAACCGTGGCGTGGCTAAGTAAAATTACGGTAAATAACACCAAAATAACCCAATTATGTAAATTTAGCGTTTGAATAGTTGAAACATTGCGAAGGGGGATGAAAAAAGTGAAAAATGGAATCATCATCCAAATGAGTTCATTTATTACCGAGCAAAAACGAATAAATTACGCAAATTTTGTCAAATTAGCACATAGGGGGTTGAAAAATCGTAAAGGGGGATGAAAAGTAAAAAGGGATGAAAATTAAACGTAATTAGGGAGATGAAAAGTTAAAGGGGATGAGAATTAATCGTAATTATGTAGAATTACAGAACATAACACGAAAATAACCCAATTATGGAAATTTGGCTTTTGGGGGTTGAAATATTGGGAAGGGGGTCGAAGATGTGAAAAAGGCAAGAACAATGTATATGAGTAAAATTTGTTACCGAAAAAATGCAAAACTGCGCGAATTTTACAAAATTAACGCTCGAGGGGTTGAAAAATTGATTAGGGGAATGAAAAGTCAAGAGGGTCGGAAATGAACTGTAGTTAAGTAGAACTAGCGAAAATCACACGAAAAAGAAACGGTCGGGTAAATTTTGCTTTTTGAGGGTTCACATATCATGAAAGGGGTTGAAAAATTGTGGACGAGTTAAAAATTAATGAAAAATGACTTTGACTTATCCAAAAATCAGAAGAAAGCCCAAAAAAATAAATAAACCGCATTTATTCCGCTTGCTAGGGCTTAGGGGTTGTTAGTAGCGTAGGGGTTGGTTTTGGGTTGAAGACTCAAGACTTTTTTTCAATAATTAACCGAAATCTATCGAACCCCATAATTTTATTGCACCACTTACATGAAAAGATTTCCAGTTTCAACCCTTAAATTTCATCCCCCTTGTTAAATCATAATGAAAATTTGCCCATCCACCTATAGCGTCGCTGGTTATTACCACACCAAATCCAGCCCTGATACGTTGAGCAGTTTTTGAGTTCGCGCATTTTTTTGTGTTTCGGCATGTTAGGGGGTTGTACCGCCTTTAAGAGTCGTTTTTCGCGAATTATGAATAAGACCTTTTTTGTACAATCAATAGAAAGCTATATCGAATGGTATTAATTTCAACCCTACATTATTCAGTAAAAATTCGAGTTTCCACCCCTAAGTTTCATCCCCTTCGATAAATTTCTCCTAAAATTCATTCTTCCCTTCTCGAAGATGCAGTGTGTAAGATGTCACAATTTCGCAGAAGATATTGCTTCTCTGTGTCAAATTACAGGGCTTTATGGACGTTTCAACCCCTAAACTCCAACCCCCTATTTCACCACCCCCACATGCCCTAAAGAAAGTTGTGTTTTCAATTTCACCACCTTAACCCAATTCGTTGAAAAATGAAGGTGATTTATACAGTCATGTTTTCAACCCATCATGGTTTCACCCCTTTATGATTTACAGGGGTGAGTTTATTTTTCCGGTGTTACATAACTCCTTGCGTATTTACTGACTTCAGTTGTTCAAAAATAAATCAATAGGTTTTCAGAAAAAATAAATAAAATATATTTATCCGCTTGTAAAGAGTTAGGGGTGGTTAATAGCCTAGGGGTTGGTTTTAGGTTGAAAACTCATAAGACCTTTTTTCAATAGTTGAACGAAATCTATCGAACCCCGTAATTTTAGGCTACCATTTACTTGAAGAAATTTCAAGTTTCAACCCTTAAATTTTATCCCCCTTGTTAGATATTATTAAAAATTTGTCCATCCGCCTACAATGTCACTGGAAATTCATACACCAAATTCTGCCTTGATACGTAGAGTAGTTTTTGAGTTCTTGTATTTTTGTGTTTCTGCATGTTAGGGGTTGTAGCGCCTATAAGGGTGGTTTTTCTCAAAATATGAATGACACCTTTTTTGAATCATTAATGGAAAGCTATCGAATGACGCCAATTTCGACCAATACTTATTAAGCGGAATTTCGAGTTGCAACCCCAAATTTCCACCCTATCTGTTCGATTTTGCGAAAAACGCATCCCCTGCAAGATTTCACCGATATATGTGTGTACGTTGATTTTCCGACAGATGCGTGCAACCCTTGCGGAGTTATCATATTTTTTGTGGTTTTCGTCCCTAAATTTCATCCCCCGAAATTAGCACCCCTTCAGCTTCAACAGACTTGAGGGTCGAACGCACATACCAAGTTTCAGAAAGATACGTCCACTAGTTCTCGAGTTATTGCAATTAATAGTTTTTCGGTTTTTCACCCCTAACTCCCACCCCCGTGGCCCGATATGGCCCAAAAGCAATCCCCGCCGAGATTTTCCGGGTATACACCCTTGTACAAAATTTCAGCTCGATATCTGCTTTCGTTCTCAAGTTATCGGACTGACAGACTTGAGGAGCGAGCGAGCGAGCGAGTGAATAAGCTAAACCAAGAGTGCCTCGCATTTTGCTACGGCACTAAAATCGTAATTAAGCAGTCTTACAGAAAATAACACGAAAATAAGGCAATAATGCAAATTTGGCTTTTGGGGGTTGAAATATTGCGAAGGGGGTCGAAAAAGTGAAAAAAGGCAAGAACAATCCATATGAGTAAAATTTATTACCGAAAAAAGGCAAAACTGGGCGAATTTTACAAAATTAACGCTCGGAGCAATCAATAGAGGGGTGACAATTAACTGCAGTTGAGTAGTACATAGAACTAGCGAAAATCACACGAAAAAGAAGCGGCCTGGGAAAATTTTGCCTTTTGAGGATTCACATATCATGAAAGGAGTTGAAGAATTGTGGGCGAGTTAAAAATTAATGAAAATGACTTTGAATTTATTGAAAAATCAGAAGAAAGCCCCAAAAAAATGTATTTACTCCGCTTGCTAGGGCTTAGGGGTTGTTAGTACCGTAGGGGTTGGTTTAAGGTTGAAGACTCATAAGACTTTTTTTCAATGGTTGACCGAAATCTATTAAAAACCATAATTTTATTCCACCACTTACATGAAAAAATTTCCAGTTTTAATCATTAAATTTCATCCTCCTTGTTAGATCTTTGTGAAAATTTGTTCATCCGCCTACAGTGTCTGTGTAAATTACCTACCACACCAAATCCAGCCCTGATACGTTGAGTAGTTTTTGAGTTCTCGTATTTTTGTGTTTTTGCCGGTTAGGGGTTGTAGCGCATATAAGGGTCGTTTTTCACGAATGGTGAATAAAATCTCTTTGTACCCTCAATAGAAAGCTATCGAACGGTATAACCTAACCCTATATTATTCAGAGAAAATTCGAGTGACCTTGAAATTTTGTAAAATTTTCGCCTGCGGCGCATTGTCAACTCCCTCCCTGCCACTACTAGTAAAAATAACACATGTACCTATAGTCTGTCCGGGATCCACACGACCGGGATTCACCCTATTTCCATGGTGAATCATTGTTGTCAACAATGAATCGCCATGGAAATCGGGTGAATCTCGGTCGTGTGGATCCCGGACAGATATTAAATACCTGCATTCATTCAATATTTTAGAATTACCCCCCCCCATTCGAAGGACCTGGATCCGCCCTTGGATACTTATTAAGCGGAATTTCGAGTTGCAACCCCTAGTTTCCACCCAATTTTTTCGATTTTACGAAAAACGCATCCTTCGCAAGATTTAACGGATATGTATGACTACGTTGAGTTTCAAACAGCTGCGTGCAACCGTTGCGGAGTTTTTTTTGTGTTTCATCCTCCGAAATTAGTACCCCTTCACCTTCAACACACTCGAGGGTCGAACGTGCATACCAAGTTTCAGCAAGATACCTTCACTAGTTTTCGAGTTATTGCAATTAATAGTTTTTCGGTTTTTCACCCCTAACGCCCACCCCTTTGGTCCGATATGACCCAAAAGCAATCCCCACCTTACCTTTCGGGAGACAAAGCTGCCTACCAAGTTTCAGCTCGATATCTCAATCCGTTCTCAAGTTATCCGACGGATAGACTGAGGAGCGAGCGAGGGAATAAGCTAAAATAAGAGTGCCTCGCATTCTGCTACGGCACTAAAATATGTATACCTATGCTCAATCGGCTTACAAGATATTAGGGGTTGTTAGTAACCTTGGTTGATTTTAAGTTCACAACTAGGACCCTACATAGGCGGCCATTCATACGGTTGAGTCTCATTGTCGTAACCGGCAATCCGCCGCCCGCACGGCTATTGGGAACCTCTGTTTTTTACTTGTCAGTGTCGGACGAGCGTGATTCGATCGAACGTGGTGACCCGCAAGAGAGTCAGCCGGGCCCACACACTAGGCATTTTCCCGTGAGCTTACCATCTTACTAATTTACATCTGGTAGGAGCTTACCACAATTCCCGTCTGTAACCAGACGTAACAATGACGTCATCACGTTACCAGCAACGTGACCAGCTTCGAAGGTTGGTTGCATGTTGTGGTAAGATAAATGACAGTTCATTTCAGGGGCTAAGGGTCGGTTTTTCAATCGAAGGTTAACCATCAAGTCTGTTAGTTATCCAATCAAATAAGTCCATTTCAAAACTTTCTGATGATCTGATTGGATAACCGACAGATCTGTAGGTTAACTTTCGATTGAAAAACCGGCCTTAAAAGTGGCTAAATGTAGGGTTAACTCGTGTGTAGCTGAACTGTAGCAACTAGCAAGCCCGTGGTGGATTTATGAGTCTTGCTCTTTGTGTAGCGTATGCTTAAAGTACCTAGTACTTGTTTATCCAATCTTCGATTCAAAACAAATTGGCATTTTGAAATGGTCATCCATCATCAATTAATAAAGGTCGCCAAAGTGCAGCATCGGCAGGTCTTCTTATCGAAAGAATAAATTTATTTTTCCGTGAATTGTTCATTTATGGGTTTCGTTAATGTATACAAAATCGTGCATTAATAGACCCTATTAATGCACGATTTTCTATTAATCAACGATTTTAGTATAGGCAATCAACTATACATGTTCTGACATTAAACAAGAATTTAAGTGCCATCTGTCAAATTTTCAAAATCTGCAAATTTAAATAAAAGTCCCATCAATGGATACTCAGAATCTTAATTTAACACCACCTGAAGTGCTAGAAAGTGCAAATCTTGCAAGCTTAAGTTTGCTTCCAGGAAAAAGCCGTAAAATTTATGAAAAAACTTATGCCGATTTCATTTCATGGTGCGAGAAGAAAAATGCACAGCGACACTCAGAATCAGTGCTTTTGGCCTACTTTGGCAAGGCAACTGACAGTTAATTTCTCATATTTTGTTCATCGAGCTTCGGCACTTTTTAAATTGGATGCATGTTTGGTTGCATAACCGTTTATCAAACCCAATTTTGAAAAACAAATTTCGCCAATTTAATGATAATACAATCCACGGAAAAATGTTGTAACTGACTCGAATGTTAATAGGCGATTAATAATCTCTATCATTAACGCGTTCGCTACGCTCACGCGTTAAAATCTCTCGATTATTAATCGCTCTCATTAACACTCTTGTTCGTTAAATAACTATTTCCGTGAATTGTTCATTTATGGGTTTTGTTAATGTATGCAAAATCGTGCATTAATAGACCTTATTAATGCACTACTTTCTATTAATCAACGATTTTAGTATAGGCAATCAACTATACATGTCCTGACATTAAACAAGAATTTAAGTGCCATCTGTCAAATTTTCAAAATCTGCAAAGGACCCTATACGTTAAGGGCGAATTCTCGGCCCAGTCGAAAATGACCAAATTATTTTTTTTTAGTGTAAGTGGGACCAGATGTTTGCTAAAGTAATATTATAAGTCGATAGTAACAATACAGGGTGCCCCAACACCGATGTGCAACGTATTCATGACCCTTCATTTTGAAGCTATCGTTTCTACAAAAATACAAGCGCGAAGGTATCCCCCTGTACATGCGGAGCTGATCAGCGTTTATTCCATTTCAATATCTTTTTTACGTCCGAAGATATTCAAGAAGCAAAGATTTAAAAAAAAAACTGTATATCTTGAAAACGAAAAATTACTCTTTATTAATTTTTTTTGTGGGCATGAATTATAATCTGAATCGATTAAGACTAAATGCAAAAAAATTGGCCCAAGCAGTCACACTTTAAATTGAACCAGCATTTCAAGATGGCGATGTCAAAATTATGTAATATGAATATGAATAGGAATCCAGGATGGGCCTATATTGTTGCTTAAATCAGGTTGTTATGTGTCATATATGAAATAGAATGATGTGAATTATCTGCAAATTCACATTATGGTTATCTGTTCGTACTACACGGCAAGAAATCAGCTTGGTTTTGAACCAAATTGCATAGGATAATAATACTTAAAATTACTGATTTTTGAAAATTTATATTTTCTTAACTAAAAATTACTCTTCTTTTATTTTTCAAGGATTCATTAATTGAGCATTCCTCTTTCCAAAACTACAAAAAAAAAGAAAATTCTCCCAAGCAGTCACTAATGACTAGGGCCCTTTAAATAAAAGTCCCATCAATGGATACTCAGGATCTTAATTTAACACCACCTGAAGTGCTAGAAAGTGCAAATCTTGCAAGCTTAAGTTTGCTTCCGGAAAAAAGCCGTAAGATTTATGAAAAAAATTATGCCGATTTAATTTCATAGTGCGAGGAGAAAAATGCACTGCGACACTCAGAATTAGTGCTTTTGGCCTACTTTCGCAAGGCAATTGACATTTAATTTCTGATGTGTTCATCGAGCTTCGGCACTTTTTAAATTGGAAAAATATTGTAACTGACTCGAGTGTTACCTAGACGATTAATAATCTCTATCATTAACGCGTAAAAATACTGCATTCAAGAGTAAAATTATTAACGTCATTTAAAATGGCCATTCCAACTTGTATTAATAGCTTTAGAGATATTTCCTTACTTTTTGTTCCTCGCATTCCTAAAGCTATGGGTCACTGGCAGTGCCGTAGCGAGGTAGATAAGCGCCTGGTGCGAAGTGAGCATTTGGCGCCTCTCCAAAGCGGAGTGAGGAGGGCGGACACAAAATTTTTTTAACCCTTCCCTCTTTGAGCACGTTTTTCAGTAAATTAAATTGCCTTTTTAGCTTCTGGGGGTGGACTATAATTTATTATCAAAAATCGCAAATTATATTTGCGAAAAATTTAACAATAAGGACCTATGAACAAAGACTATAAAAATATAAACAATACAAGCAAACAAAAAATAATGTAAACCGTTCAAAGAATTTTTACTTTTCCCGCTTTAAGAGCTGAAAAATCAAAATTTAGTTGCTTGGCGAAATCGATTTCTATAGAAATTATAGACAAATCTGTTTTCCCTTTTTAAATTTAACTTTAAAATCATATTTTTCAGAAGTTGCGTACTGTCTGCCACTGCAACATAATGCAAAATTGTGGAAACAAGCTCGCCTTTTTGGCGCCGGGGCACCTTCCGCACCACCATTGCTACGGCCCTGGTCACTGGGCCGGTACTTCGATTTGAAAGCTATTCGCGATTCTAGCCAAGGAGGACGCCCTCTGGTGTGTGACGTCACAAATAGGCAAGGGGCCAATGAGAGGCGCTGAAACAGACATTTTTGGTGGCATTTGATTGGACGCTTCCAACAAAATATGCCTACATGTGACGTCACAAAGTTAGTTTGAATTGCGATATAAATCGGGTTAATTAACACGGCAATTTTTGTTATTTAAGAGTCACTTTGGGACAGTCTGAAATCAAAGCGCGTTTCTACTCTATTCCGTTAATAGGGACGAATTGATCTAAAATAAATGAGTTGAAAAACAGTCGATTTAACAACACCTTCCCTGTACATTGTGACAGACTCCTCCACCCGCCTAATTGTCTTTCAAAATACAACAAATCTTTCAACATTTATTTACAAAAATAACAATTATATAATTCCGAAGGGTTTTATTATTTGTCCTTACATAAAATACAAAACTTTCTAGTGAGCAGATATGCTCACTTGCCATACCCTGATGGTATTATCAGAATAACCAGCAAATAAGGTTTGACCATCTGTGGACCATGCGAGAGACAGGCACTGCGGGGGTTCAGCCTTACTCGTTTGGGACACAACTTCGGGCCGAAGCTCTTCCACCATTTCCTTACTCTCCAAGTCCCAGATTTTAATCGAGGGGCCAAACGCTGCGCACAGCCAATACCTGCAACCCAAAGATCATTAACTCACCGAAACTTACTCAAAAAACCAATTTAGTGATATTCACTATCAGTCCCATATCCGCTAACCTCTCACAGTTAGTCAAGTGGTTAAATTTTTTGTCATCACAACATTTATTGACAGAAATAAGACGTTTTTCAAAGCCTACCTGTTTGGCGAAAAGCACAAAGCTGTGATAATGTCGTTATGATCAAGAGTGTGCAAATGCTTCCCGTCGTTGAGATCCCACAGCATAGCTTTGCAGTCCTTCCCCCCGCTAGCACACAAACTACCATCAGGCGAGACGGTAACAGTATTCAAGTAACCCGTGTGCCCGGAATGGTTGATTTTAAGTCTGCAATTGGTAAGGTTCCAGACCTTGACCATGCGGTCCCACCCGCAGCTCACGATAATGGGATTGGAGTGATTCGGGGAGAACCTCACGCAAGACACCCAGTCCGAATGCCCATCATCTTGGATAGTGTACTTGCACTCGGCTAAAGTGTTCCACAGCTTGATTGTCTTATCCCTGGAGCCCGAGACGATTTGTCGGTTGTCAACAGAAAACGCCACGCTCAAGACATCCTAAAGAAAAACAACAATGAAAAATCTGATAAGAGCTTTAAGCCTCACGATACTCACGGCAGGAGCAACTTCAGTCGTTGATTATAGTAAAAAAAAAAATCTTCTAGCTGTTTTAAAAGTGAGTTAATGAGCAAAATAGTAACTGGTCAGACCTTGGTGTGATCCTCGAATCGCCTCGTAGTCTTCCCGGCAGCCAAATCCCACAGTCGAAGAGTCTTGTCCCAGGACCCCGAGAGTGCGTAGTTGCCATCACTGGACAAGACGACGTCGGAAATGAAGTGGGAGTGGCCGTAAAGACGCTTTTGGGGCACCCCATACTGGGTCTCCTCACGAGTCAGTTTCCACACAATCAAAGTTTTATCTAAATAAAAGCAGTTTCATTAAAACAATCAAAGTCAGCGCCTGAATTGATCAAAAATTTAGCGAGACTGATTTATTTGTAATTACTAATTTTTGGAAAAAAAAAAACAGCAAAAACCTAGAAATTTGGAAGAGGATAAAATCATGAGTTTTATACAAATAAAAGCAAAGTTAGAGCCTGTTTTGATCGAAAATTTAGCGAAGACAGATTTATTTGGTATTTTTGCGAAAAACGTGCAAACATAACCTAGAAACCTGGAAGAGGATAAAATCATGAATTTTATCTAAATAAAAGCAAATTTCATTAAAACAATCGGAGTTGGAGCCTGTTTCAACGGAAAATTAAGCGGATGACTCATTTATTTCGAGATTTTTGCGAAAAAAAGGGCAAACATAACCTAGAAATTTCTTACCTCTGGAAGAGGATAGAATCATGTCCGGGTACTTGGGGTTTGTGGCAATTTGGGTCACCCAGCCGTTATGGCCCAAAAGTGTGCCTTTTAATTGCAAAGTTTCCGACATTTCGCGATTTTAAGGGGAAATGACTTACACCATCGACGAACGTGTGAAAAAAGATGGAGGAAAATTTCTTGGTCGACTTTGTCGATGGCAGCGCCGCGGGTGAGCGAAAAGCGAAACACGTAGTTGCGGAAGTGATCGATAGATGTCGCCGTCGCCAGTTTCGTAAAAGCGAAATTCTTAAATAATTTAACAAAAAGGTCGTTGAAACACTTCAATTTCATAAAAACATTGAAGCCAAATTCACTTTACTAAAATCGCTTGGATGTTGCCTACCTCATCCTAATTTTTTAAAAACTGTGTTGCTATTAAAATTAGGACGGATTGTACAAAACTTTTAATCCGGGCTTAAAAGTAATCCAGGATAGGTCGCTAGGCAACAGTCACTTTGAAGTATTATGATTGGGCTTTTCCATAGCAACCGATCCCGGATATTTTTAATCCCGGATTAAAAGTTTTATACAATCTACAGTGGATGCAACTATCCGCAACCACATATACACATCATCGGTTTCAATGATGTATGTTTGGTCGCGGAAGAGCACATTTTTTATGCTAGACCTTCAAGTGTTACCCCTCTTTACGAAAGCACTGGAGGGCCACACGAGTTTCAAGATTTGAGATAATTTTCTCAAGGGCTTGAGATACTTTCTCAAGGGCTTGAGATATCTTCTCAAGGGCTTGACAGAGAGCTTCTCAGAACGATGTGCTTGGCCGTTTTGTTCACTTTTATACTCATAAACTTTTGCTTGTGCCGGGATATACAGGGTGGGTAACTTTTCGATGCTCACCATTGGGATATCCTAAACGGTAAAAGATACGGGGTCGGTTATATTAGAGAAAAGTTGCGCTATTTCTTGGCGATTAAGAATCTGAAGAGAATTCTCCGATATTTTAATTCGTTCCTGAGTTATCACAAAAAGTCTGAAAATTGAGAATTTAAAGAAAAATTAATATCTTCCTAACGATTGATGTTATGTAAATGAAACTTGAAACTTTTATATTTTTGACAGCTGTCAATTGAGTGACAGCTGTCAATTGAGTGACACTGATAGAAATTTGCTAGACCTTTTAGGTTTTGAATAAAGACAGTCAACTATTCTTTTTCTTATGAGCGCCATATTGAATTTTAACACCGCATGATACACAGAAAAATTAGCTTCTCAAAAATGTAACCAACATTGAGGTTTTTGAAAAACTATGTGAAAGCATTCTGACATCTGTCAAAAAAAGTTCATGTTGAATACATTTTTGAAAAGCAAATTTTTTTGTGAATTTGATGGTGTCAAAATTCAATATGGCGGCCATAAAAGAATCAAAAGTTGACTGTCGTTATTCAAAATCTAGAAGACCTAGAAAATTTCCGTTAATACCATTCAATTGACAGCTGACAAAAATATAAACGTTCCAAGTTTCATTTAAATAACATCAGACGTTAGGAAGACATTAATTTTTTGAACTACTCTCCATCTATTATGGTTTCTGAGATACTAATGGTGAGCATCGAAAAATTATCCACCCTGTATACCACAGAAAACGCTATATAAATAGGTAGGTAGATTTCTATGTACCTATGTATAATATTGCAAATGATATAAACTAGTATGAGTAGCTATGTTGCTAAATTCTAAATTTTAGAGCTTATGCCTGAGGACATCGATAATTTTATAAAATATTACTTTTTAATGGGGTTAAGCTACAACTAGATATTGTCTTTTTTACGCCTACAACATGATCAAATTATTAGTCTGCGCACTCTCAAACGCAAATTAAGGCAAATGAATTTGTACCTACAGAAGAACACATTTCTCTGGGTTAGCGGATGTAATAGATTTTATTCAAAAAGAGTTGGAAGGCTCTGGGGGCAACTCGCAGGATACAGATGGATGCATCTAAAGTGCATCCAGGATGAACTTGCGGTGTCTCAAGCCCTTGAGAAAATATCTCAAGCCCTTGAGAAAGTATCTCAATTAAGCCCGTAAGAAAATATCTCAAGCCCTTGAGAAAATACCTCAAGATCTTAAGAAAATATCTCAAGCCCTTGAGAAAATATCTCAAGCCTTTGAGAAAATTATCTCAAATCTTGAAACTCGTGTGGCCCTCCAGTGCTTTCGTTCCTCGTAGACCCAAGGTGTGACTCCTCTTTTTATTCTAAAGTTCCGTCGCACATTAACGAAACCGGGAGTTGTGTATCTCAGGCTTTTTTTCTGTTGGTTTGTAAACGGGATTTCAGTTCTGTAAAAATTCCTGTCATGGACAATAATTAACAACAAAGACCCCTTTCAATCTCCATTGTTACTGTTTATTGACACTGACAGTGAGTGACGGGAGTTTTGACGGATGTGAAATCCCGTTTACAAACCAGCAGAAAAAAAGCCTAAGACACACAACCCCCACTTTCGTTAATATGGGACGGGACTTTAAATCGCATCCAACTAAGCGATTTCGTGCAAATCCGACCAATGCCGACCGAGAACTACCCTAGTGGTGAGGTTTAAATTTAAATTCAAGAACTACGCTAGTGGTGAAGTTCGAATTTAAATTCGAGCAAACTTCACTTTTGTCTCCCGAATAAATTGGTTCAAAATTGTAAGAATTAAAACGAAAAAAAAACATTTTTTATCAAATAATTTAAGAAATGGGCTGATCTGAGTCGACTAAAAAAGCAAGTAATAAGATAAAGTAAACGCAAGTAAAAAGAATCAAGTTGGCAATGGCCGTGTTAAAAATCGCGCTAGACCCCAAGTGCGACTAATCATTTTTAGCTAAAATGAGTTAACTAAGCGAGTGGTGAAGTTTAAATTCAAATTCTAGCAAAATTCATTATTTTTTTCGGAATAAATCGGTTCAAAATTGTAATAAAAACAATAAAACTTATTTTTTATTAAATAATGTAAGAAATTGGCTGATTTGAGTCGAATATTGCGCGAAAAAAGTAAGTGTCATATGATAAAAGTAAACGAAAGTAAAAAAAATCAAGTTGGCCGTGTTAAAAATCGCGCTAGACCCCAAGTGCGACCCATCATTTTTAGCTAAAATGAGCTAACTAACCGAGTGGTGAAGTTTAAATTTAAATTCGGGCAAAATTCACTATATTTTCCTGAAAGAATATGGTTCAAAGTACCTATTGTAATAAAAACAAAAAAAACTCATTTTTTATTAAATAATTTAAGAAATTGGCTGATTTAAGTCGAATATTGGGCGAAAAAAAGCAAGTCATAGGAGAAAGTAAGCGAAAGTAAAAAAAATCAAGTTGGCAATGGCCGTGTTATCGCGCTAGACCCCCAAGTGCGACCCATCATTTTTAGCTAATATGAGCTAACTAGCGAGCGGTAAAGTTCGAGCAAAATTCCCTTTTTTCTCCTGAATAAATTGGTTCAGAATTATGTAATAAAAACAAAAAAAAAACATTTTGTATTAAATAATTTACTAAATTGGCTGATTTTAATCTTCGGGTAAAGTAAAAGCAAGTCGAAAAAATCAAGTTGGCAATGGCCGTTGTAAGAATCGCACTAACCCCATAGTGCGACCTATCATTTTTAGCTAAAATGGCCCAACTAAGCTAATTTTGAAGTTCAAATTGACATTCGACCGAAATTCACGTAAAATATTAACTGAAAATTGAAACGAAAACGAAAAATTTCGATTTTCTAATAAAAAATTTAAAAATCGAAGATATTAACAGGAAATTAGCCTTTCTTCAAGATAATCGCAAAGATTTCGCTATAAGCCAAGTCCTATTTTTAACCAACTATAATACCATCATGTACACTAACCGTGAAAACAAGCCAGAGCAGACAGTATCATTCCGGGGCGAGGTGTACAAGCAGCGTCAGCGTTTTAAATTCTCAGGTGAATGCCAACTAGTGGTCAACTGGTGCTTGCAGTAATGGCGTTACCTGTGCGTGTGCCTCTCTTCAAACACCATCTGCACGTTTAATATTCGCAATTGAGGCTGTGCACACGCTGAAATAACTTCCCAGCGTTGCAAAGAAAGTGGTCAAGAGTAATTTTAACGTGGACTTAAAAATATCTGGTGGCATTTTTGCGCAAAACTTCACTCTTCAGTGATGGTGAAGTGATGTGAGTTGCCTTTTCCGAAATATTTGGATTTACGCTCGAAAAGGACTCGGCGAAAGGAATGTAAAGGTAAATTTTCCAAATAAAAAAATTTGTTTTGGGGCCACGGACTTTCATCATCAGCGCTCCGCGTAAAAAGCTTGCGGAACGAAATAAATATTTACTCACCTGGACGTAACGGATTTACCAATTTTCAAACAAAAAATTTGTCTTCGTGAAGATTTGTTTACTATTTAGAACAACAGGCGTCGTTAGACGCCAAAGAGATCGCTAAAAGAAAAATCATTGGTTTTTTATGTTCGAATTATAAATAAATTAAAAAGCTATTTAAATCAAGTTATTATTATTACTACTACTATCCCGTGCCGAGGGACCATAATACTCTTTTTAACCAATTTCACTAAAGAAATAAACGATGGTCCTTCGATAACGAGCCTTTCAACGAAAACATAAAATTCATTTATACACTCGCATCATGGTCATTTTTCTGTCGAAATTTCCATTCTGTTTGTTTGTTTAATGTAAAGTTGTTAGAATAAATGTATTTTAAATAGATTTAGATCTTCAATTCCTAATTATTCACCCTTATGGGCAAAGATGTACATAGACCCTTTTATAACGTTTCTAGTCTGAAATAATGATTGATGATGATAGATAATGAACCTTTGGTGTTCATAGTGCAACGCACTCTTGACGCCCGCTTTTACAACGCCCATTTGCAAGAAGTAAAAAATAAATAACGAAATAGAAACTTTAGTTCTTTAAAATTCTTTCATTATCCGCAGCTTCGGTAAATTAGAATTCGTTTATGTTTCAAGAAACCACCAATCACATTCGTTTTGCCGTGGTAACATCACAGAAATAGCTCTTCTCGTGGTAAAACCATCTTCCTGCTGTCCATTTAAATCGTAATTAAAATATTCATGATCGCCGGGTGATTGTGTGAATTTCTGCAACAAATGAAATGCGATTTAGTGAGGAAAGAGGGGTAACACGTGGGGTCTACGATAAATTTTACTCAAGTCATGGCCGCCTTGATTTTTGGTTTTCCCATAATTTTGTAACAAAATCGGTTATTTCTCATTTTGAACCCTCCAAGTTCCACATTTTTGATAATTTTAAGGAAATTTGAGTTTAATTTAGTTTTTAAGCAAGATTTTCTTCAATTTTATAGGAAAAATTTAAATTTTCTCAGTCGATGTTGGTTGGATTTTAATAAAACCTTCACTAATCGCTTAGTTGGGCGCGATTTAGTGAGGAAAGAGGGGTAATATGTGGGGTCTACGATAAATTTTACTCCGGTCATGGCCGCATTGATTTTAGATTTTACCATAATTTTGCAACAAAATCCGTTATTTCTCATTCTGAAGCCCCTAAATTACACATTTTTGCGAGCATTTTTGTTAATTTTAATGAAATTAAAGTTTAATTTAGTTTTTAAGCAAGATTTTTGTGGATTTTACTGTAAAAATTTTAAATTTTTCAGTCAGTAATGATAGAACTTTGATAAAACCTTCACCAATCGCTGTTGGGTGCTATTTCATTCTGAGCTCTCTAAATTTTTGATAATTTTAAGGAAATTTAAGTTCAATTTAGTTTTTAAGCAAGATTTTCTTGGATTTTGCAGAAAAAGTTTCAACTTTCTCAGACGGTATTGGTTGGATGTTGACAAAACCTTCACCAATCGTTTAGTTGGGTGCGATTTAGTGAGGAAAGAGGGGTAACACGTGGGATCTACGCGAGGGGTTAATCTATTGGGAATTCTTTCGTACACCCTTGGGGGAATTCTCCAGGAATTCTTTGGGAATTCTTTGGGAATTCTCAGGAATTCTTTGGGAATTCTCAGGAATTCTTTGGGAATTCTCAGGAATTCTTTAGGAATTCCCAGGTATTCCATAGCATGGGAATTCTTTCGTACGCCATTTTTACGAAGGATTAACCCCTCGGATCTACGATAAATTTTACTCCGGTCATGGCTACCTTGATTCTTGATTTTGATAATTTTAATGAAATTTAAGCTCAAATTTAAGTTTAATTTAGGTTTTAAGCAAGATTTTCCTCAATTTTATAGGAAAAATTTAAATTTTCTCGGTCGGCGTCGGTTGAATTTTGATAAAACCTTCACCAATCGCCTAGTTGGGTGCGATTTAGTGAGGAAAGACGGGTAACATATGGGGTCTACGATAAATTTTACTCAAGACATGGCCGCTTTGATTTTTGGTTTTCCCATAATTTTGTAACTAAATCGGTTATTTCTCATTTTGAACCCTCCAAGTTCCACATTTTTGATAATTTTAAGGAAATTTGAGTTTAATTTAGGTTTTAAGTAAGATTTTCCTCAATTTTATAGGAAAAATTTCAATTTTCTCGGTCGGCGTTGGTTGAATTTTGATAAAACCTTCACCAATCGCCTAGTTGGGTGCGATTTAGTGAGGAAAGACGGGTAACATATGGGGTCTACGATAAATTTTACTCAAGTCATGGCCGCTTTGATTTTTGGTTTTCCCATAATTTTGTAACAGAATCGGTTGTTTCTCATTTTGAACCCTCCAAGTTCCACATTTTTGATAATTTTAAAGAAATTTGAGTTTAATTTAGGTTTTAAGTAAGATTTTCCTCAATTTTATAGGAAAAATTTCAATTTTCTCAGTCGGTATTGGTTGGATGTTGACAAAACCTTCACCAATCGTTTAGTTGGGTGCGATTTAGTGAGGAAAGAGGGGTAACAAGTGGGGTCTACGATAAATTTTACTCCGGTCATGGCTACCTTGATTCTTGATTTTGATAATTTTAATGAAATTTAAGCTCAAATTTAAGTTTAATTTAGGTTTTAAGCAAGATTTTCCTCAATTTTATAGGAAAAATTTCAATTTTCTCGGTCGGCGTTGGTTGAATTTTGTTAAAACCTTCACCAATCGCCTAATTGGGTGCGATTTAGTGAGGAAAGACGGGTAACATATGGGGTCTACGATAAATTTTACTCAAGTCATGGCCGCTTTGATTTTTGGTTTTCCTATAATTTTGTAACAAAATCGGTTATTTCTCATTTTGAACCCTCCAAGTTCCACATTTTTGATAATTTTAAGGAAATTTGAGTTTAATTTAGGTTTTAAGTAAGATTTTCCTCAATTTTATAGGAAAAATTTCAATTTTCTCGGTCGGCGTTGGTTGAATTTTGTTAAAACCTTCACCAATCGCCTAATTGGGTGCGATTTAGTGAGGAAAGACGGGTAACATATGGTGTCTACGATAAATTTTACTCAAGTCATGGCCGCTTTGATTTTTGGTTTTCCCATAATTTTGTAACAGAATCGGTTGTTTCTCATTTTGAACCCTCCCAATTCCACATTTTTGATAATTTTAAGGAAATTTAAGTTTAATTTAGTTTTTAAGCAAGATTTTCGTGCATTTTGCAGAAAAAATTTCAATTTTCTCAGTCGGTATTGGTTGGATGTTGACAAAACCTTCACCAATCGTTTAGTTGGGTGCGATTTAGTGAGGAAAGAGGGGTAACAAGTGGGGTCTACGATAAATTTTACTCCGGTCATGGCTACCTTGATTCTTGATTTTGATAATTTTAATGAAATTTAAGCTCAAATTTAAGTTTAATTTAGGTTTTAAGCAAGATTTTCCTCAATTTTATAGGAAAAATTTCAATTTTCTCGGTCGGCGTTGGTTGAATTTTGTTAAAACCTTCACCAATCGCCTAATTGGGTGCGATTTAGTGAGGACAGACGGGTAACATATGGGGTCTACGATAAATTTTACTCAAGTCATGGCCGCTTTGATTTTTGGTTTTCCTATAATTTTGTAACAAAATCGGTTATTTCTCATTTTGAACCCTCCAAGTTCCACATTTTTGATAATTTTAAGGAAATTTGAGTTTAATTTAGGTTTTAAGTAAGATTTTCCTCAATTTTATAGGAAAAATTTCAATTTTCTCGGTCGGCGTTGGTTGAATTTTGTTAAAACCTTCGCCAATCGCCTAATTGGGTGCGATTTAGTGAGGAAAGACGGGTAACATATGGGGTCTACGATAAATTTTACTCAAGTCATGGCCGCTTTGATTTTTGGTTTTCCCATAATTTTGTAACAGAATCGGTTGTTTCTCATTTTGAACCCTCCCAATTCCACATTTTTGATAATTTTAAGGAAATTTAAGTTTAATTTAGTTTTTAAGCAAGATTTTCGTGCATTTTGCAGAAAAAATTTCAATTTTCTCAGTCGGTATTGGTTGGATGTTGACAAAACCTTCACCAATCGTTTAGTTGGGTGCGATTTAGTGAGGATCAAGTGGTTATTTCTCATTTTGAACCCTCCAAGTTCCACATTTTTGATAATTTTAAGGAAATTTGAGTTTAATTTAGTTTTTAAGCAAGATTTTCTTCAATTTTATAGGAGAAATTTCAATTTTCTCAGTCGATGTTGGTTGGATTTTAATAAAACCTTCACTAATCGCTTAGTTGGGTGCGATTTAGTGAGGAAAGAGGGGTAACACGTGGGGTCTACGATAAATTTTACTCCGGTCATGGCTACCTTGATTCTTAATTTTGAAAATTTTAATGAAATTTAAGCTAAAATTTAAGTTTAATTTAGGTTTTAAGCAAGATTTTCCTCAATTTTATAGGAAAAATTTCAATTTTCTCGGTCGGCGTTGGTTGAATTTTGTTAAAACTTTCACCAATCGCCTAATTGGGTGCGATTTAGTGAGGAAACACGGGTAACATATGGGGTCTACGATAAATTTTACTCAAGTCATGGCCGCTTTGATTTTTGGTTTTCCTATAATTTTGTAACAAAATCGGTTATTTCTCATTCTGAAGCCTCTAAATTACACATTTTTGTTAATTTTAATGAAATTAAAGTTTAATTTAGTTATTAAGCAAGATTTTTGTGGATTTTACTGGATAAAAATTTTCTGTCAGTAGGTAATCATAGAATTTTGATAAAACCTTCACCAATCACTGTTGGGTGCTATTTCATTCTGAGCTCTCTAAATTTTTGATAATTCTATTTTATTTTTGAAAGTTTGGAAAAAATTTGAAAACTAACAACTGGCGAAAAGGTTGGAAAGACGTAAATATTTTTTTTTGGTAATTTTAATTTTAACTGATTTTCGGGAAATATCAAACAAAATTAAATGTAGTTAGTCAATGGACAAATATTTTTATTAAAAATTATCAATGTAAACATGTAAACTTTAAATTATTAAAAAAAAAATTATCAGGATTTTTAGATTAATTTGGTTAGTTTTCAAAATAATAAAAATTTAGTAATTATTGAGGCTAAAAGTCATAATTCAAACATAAAAATTTGTGGAATCTTCTGGAAATTTCTGGGAAATCCAGGAAAATCTTGAGGAAAAGGAAAGGAAATCTTGGGAAATTTGTAAAATATGTCCAGAATAAATCTAGTGAACAAAAATTTCCCTTTCGACTCACCCCTCAGGAAAATTTATACAGGCTGAACCAAAAGTAACGAATAAATTCTTTTTTGAAATGATATATTAATAAGTGTTCAGAGTTACCTACCTACTTATTAGATTTACAACTCGATTTACAATAAAGCAGATGAATATAAATGTCTTAGGTATATGAATTATATGGAAAAACAGTTGAACACAGGAGAATATTTAATGAATACAATAATTTTAATTAACTTAGTCCCAGAAAAACCTCGCATAAGGTATCTATTGCAAACATAAACGGCGCTATAAAACGATAATTTATTTCAGTGTCTACATAGAACTACTCCCGGCCAGTAATAAACGGCTTTACAATAATTTTTACCGACATAAATTTATTATACAGGGTGCCCTCGCTTTATGACCGAGAATGGCGGACAGGAACTGACTCGAAAGAATAAAGATAAGAAAGAACATATTGTCTGAAATTTAATGCCGTTACATTTAATTACTTCCTCCAACGTTTAATCAATTTGCGTTTTATTCCCGCAAATTCCTCTGCCGAGGTTTCTTTGCAAGGATTGGAGAAAAGCGTTCTATTTATGGAATTATGGCACTTTCGAAAAATATTAATTATAGACCTCGATTTCAACACTGGAATAGCATTATGAATGCATTCCTAACTGTATTGCAATAAGATGCGGGTCATGTAAAGATTAGCTAAATGTGGATCTATCTACGCGTGCTGAAAGGTGTAAATGAGATTAATGAGAAACGCGTTAAGAAATTTTTGTTTCGTCACAAATTTCTTCTTGCGACTTTGCGGCGAAGACCCGAAAACGAGCAGTATCAAATTAATGACGATTATGGGACCATTTGTATTCACTTAATCTATATAAATAGGCGGAAGCAGAAGTAAAATCTGAGCGAAAAAATGGGAAGACTAGAATGTTAGTGGGATAAATTTCTCGTACCTGCTTGAAGGGTGTCAAATGAGATGTACGGCAGAAGCAATTTACTCTAGAATTTCCTGTTTCTTCGAATAACATGAATTACAAATTTCCGTGATTACATTAAATTCCGCGTGAAATGGGAGTGTCACAATATTTAGAAATAGCTTTTAATTGAAGCCATAAAGTATAGAATCTGGATTTTTCCTAGAAGTAAGTGAAAATGGTGTTCGCAAGTATGCGAGGGGCTGACCACTTCGACTTTTTTTTTTCACTACATTTTATTTTGCAACGATTCTATACAAAAAAGGCTTAGTGAGGTCATTCTTGGGGTCTAATTTTAATTTGAAAAGCGACTTGGCCCACTCTATAATTCGATCTTGGTTTGTTTTCTACTAAATTTGATATTTTCCTTACAAGCGGTTTCAATAGGAGTAATTTAAAAAAAAAAATGGTTTTCATTGATTTTTTAAAGCCACTTTCCCCCCCACATGTTTCTAAAGAAAAAAGATGAATTCAGTCAAATCACTCTGAAAACATCGCCATTCGTCTAGTTGGGTACGTTTTAGTAAGAAACGATAGGTCCGAGGGGTTAATTCTTCGTAAAAATGGCGTACGAAAGAATTCCCATGCTATGGAATACCTGGGAATTCCTAAAGAATTCCTGAGAATTCCCAAAGAATTCCTGAGAATTCCCAAAGAATTCCTGAGAATTCCCAAAGAATTCCTGGAGAATTCCCCCAAGGGTGTACGAAAGAATTCCCAATAGATTAACCCCTCGGATAGGTCACACTTGGGGTCTGATGTTAATTTGATAATCGATTTGGCCCCCTCTATATTTCGATCTTGATTTGTTTTTCTGCAAAATTTGACATTTTCCTTTCAGACGGCTCTAATAGGAGCAATTTTTAGAAAAAAATGGTTTTGATGGATTGTTCAACTGTTAAAGCCAACTTTTCCCCCCACACTTCACTAAAAAAAAGATTATTTTCGTTGGTATAAATCCAATCACTCTGAAAACGCCGCCATTCGTCTAATTAGGTGCGTTTTAGTAAGAAACGATAGGTCACACTTGGGGTATAATGTTAATTTGATAATCGCAAAATTTGATATTTTCTTCACATATGGTTTTAGTAGGAGCAATTTTAAGGAAAAAATGGTTTTGATTGATGTTTCTGGTTTTAAAACCAACTTTTCTCCACATTTGACTACAAAAAAGGATTATTTCAGTTGGTATTGATCCAATCACTCTGAAAACTCCGCCATTCGTCTAGTCAGGTGTGTTTTAGTGAAAAACGATAGGTCACACTTGGGGTCTAAATTTAATTTGATAATCGACTTGGCCCACTCTATACTTCAATCTCGGTTTGTTTTTCTGCAAAATTTGATATTTTTCTTGCATACAGTTTCAATAGGAGCAATTTTAAGGAAAAAATAGTTTTGATTGGTTTTTCTGCTTCTAAAACCAACTTTTCTCCACATTTAACTACAAAAAAATTATTATTTCAGTTGGTATCACTCTAAAAACACCGCCATTCGTCTAGTCATGTGTGTTTTAGTGAGAAACGATAGGTCACACTTTTGGTCTAAATTTAATTTGGAAATCGGCTTGACCCACTCTATACTTCACTCTCGGTTTTCTTTTCTGCAAAATTTCATATTTTCCTTGCAGGCGGTTTTAGTAGGAGCAATTTTAAGGAAAAAATAGTTTTGATTGGTATTTCTACTTTTAAAACCAACTTTTCTCAACGTTTGACTACAAAAAAGAATTACTTTAGCTGGTATTGATCCAGTCACTCTAAAAACACCGCCATTCATCTAGTCAGGTGTGTTTTAGTGAGAAACGATAGGTGACACTTGGAGTCTAAATTTAATTTGTTAATCGACTTGGCCCACTCTATACTTCGATCTCGGTTTGTTTTTCTGCAAAATTTAATATTTTCCTTGCAGACGGTTTTAGTAGGAGCAATTTTAAGGAAAAAATAGTTTTGATTGGTTTTTCTACTTTTAAAACCAACTTTTCGCCACATTTGACTACAAAAAAGTATTATTTCAGTTGGTATTGATCCAATCACTCTAAAAACACTGCCATTCGACTGGTCAGGCGCATTTTAGTAAGAAACGATAGGTCACACTTGGGGTCTAAATTAAATTTGGAAATCGACTTGGCCCCCTCTATATTTCGATCTCGGTTTGTTTTTCTGCAAAATTTGATATTTTCCTTGCAGACGGTTTTAGTAGGAGCAATTTTAAGAAAAAAATAGTTTTGATTGGTTTTTCTGCTTCTAAAACCAACTTTTCTCCACATTTCACTACAAAAAAATTATTATTTCAGTTGGTATTGATCCAATCACTCTAAAAACACCGCCATTCGTCTAGTCATGTGTGTTTTAGTGAGAAACGATAGGTCACACTTGGGGTCTAAATTTAATTTGGAAATCGACTTGGCCCCCTCTAAATTTCGATCTCGGTTTGTTTTTCTGCAAAATTTGATATTTTCCTTGCAGACGGTTTTAGTAGGAGCAATTTTAAGAAAAAAATAGTTTTGATTGGTTTTTCTGCTTCTAAAACCAACTTTTTTTTCTCCACATTTAACTACAAAAAAATTATTATTTCAGTTGGTATTGATCCAATCACTCTAGAAACACCGCCATTCGTCTAGTCATGTGTGTTTTAGTGAGAAACGATAGGTCACACTTTTGGTCTAAATTTAATTTGGAAATTGACTTGACCCACTCTATACTTCGCTCTCGGTTTTCTTTTCTGCAAAATTTCATATTTTCCTTGCAGACGGTTTTAGTAGGAGCAACTTTAAGAAAAAAATAGTTTTGATTGGTTTTTCTACTGTTAAAACCAACTTTTCGCCACATTTGACTACAAAAAAGTATTATTTCAGTTGGTATTGATCCAATCGCTCTAAAAACACTGCCATATTCGTCTGGTCAGGTGCATTTTAGTAAGAAACGATAGGTCACACTTGGGGTCTAAATTTAATTTGGAAATCGACTTGGCCCCCTCTATATTTCGATCTCGGTTTGTTTTTCTGCAAAGTTTGATATTTTTCTTGCATACGGTTTTAATAGGACCAATTTTAAGGAAAAAATAGTTTTGATTGGTTTTTCTACTTTTGAAACCAACTTTTCTCAACGTTTGACTACAAAAAAGGATTATTTCAGTTGGTATTGATGATTTTTCAACTTTTAAAGCCGACTTTTCCCCCACATTTTTCTAAAAAAGATTATTTCAGTTGGTGCTAGTATTCTGTTTGTACTGCGTATTACTAACCCGTTGTACAAATTGCTGCGCAGGTGTCCAACCCCTCGCAAGTATGCAACTGACCATTTTCCGTTAATGAAGGAAATTGATTAATTATGAAAATAAATAAGAAGCAAATAACGAGTTCCTGGAAATTTGAGATTGTTTGCCCCCAGGTCCCAGATTTTTTCAAACATCATAATCGATCAATTTTATTGACCTGTCATCAGAATGGAAGTAGGTCCGGTAATTATTGTAATAGTAAACCGATTGTGTGGAATTTCTCTTCGGGCCTTCGATGGTCATATGTTAGGAAAAGTAGGTTTTATATCTGGTTTTTTATTGATAAGTTCACACGCGATTTTAGGACATGGAAGCTGCAAGTAATAAAAAATGCAGCAGAGAAGCGGCTGGAACCTCCCCAACGCATGGGTCTTTGATTTCCGTGACTTATTGTGTTTAAGATTTTAAAGTTGATATGCCTAAATGGCACTTCCCGTGGACCAATTGCTCCCAAAAGCCTTTCAGCTCTTCAATGGGTTACCTAACCTCCATGTACCAAATTTCGGACAAATTGATCCAGTAGTTTGGGCTATAACGTGGTTTCAGTGTTATTACAAAATTTCGATTTTTCTACCCGAAGGGTACTAAATGCGAATAAATTTTATCTCATTTAAAACCAGAATTTGAAGACCTTTCTGATGATAACAATAAATCTTTCAAAAAGTTGTTTTTGATGGGTGAATGAGAGAATAATTTTAAGTTTCGAAATTGGTGTGCCAAAACGGCACTTTCCGTGGGTCGATTGAATCCAAAATTTGTTCAGCTCTTCGACGTGTAATACAATCCCCATGTGCAAAATTTCAGCCAAATCGGTTGAGGGGCTTGGGCTGTACCGCGATTTTAAAGTCCGATAAAAATCAATTTTTTTTAAATTGTTGGTCAAAAGGGCACTAAGAATGAATACATTTTTAGATGCAGAATTTGAACGTCTTTCTTATGGTGACGTGAAAAATGGGGGTTTGCATTTAAAATTTAAAAGTTGATGTGCCAAAATGGCACTTCTGGTTGCACGTTTGGCTCCAAAAGCTTTTCAGATCTAAGTTGGGTTTTCACATGCACACGTACCAAATTTCAGCCAAATCGGTCGAGTAGTTTGGGCTGTGGCGTGTTTACGAACGTACGTACGTACGTACGTACGCACGAACGTACGTTCATACATACAGACACATTTTAAAAACCACTTTTTTGGGTTCCTGAGACCTCAAAACGTATAGATCCGGTCTTATCTCGAATTCGAAAATTTTAGTGATTGCAGTAACCTCCCTTTTTTTTAAATGGTGAAGTGGAGTGGGGAGGTTAAAAAGGAAAAAATTAATGATACTTTTAAAATGTCGTTAATTTGGGCCATGTTTTCTAATGTTAAACTTTTTTAATCAACCAAAAATATCTGAGATATACCAATGCGTCCTCAATATCGCCCAATTTTAGCTCTCCGGAGCTATTTTGGGACCACGCGATTTCTTCATTTGGGTCACTGTCGTCTCCGTCAAATGGGTCATTGCCTCATGAACATTTTTGTAAAATTCATAATTTATGGAGGTAACAAGATCACTGCCATGCCCCGGCAATAAATTTCCCATTCTGAATAAGATATAGCCGTATGTAGGTGTATCATCTACATCTACAACTAGAATTTATCCGTCATGAAACATTGCCCATTGTGTGTTGTGATGTTCGATGAATTTCAATGGGAAAGTCCTTGACCCTGACTTTTTCTCGCAGGGCAACACCAACAATTAATTAAGCTGGAATGCAAAACGTTTTCCGAGTTGTCGTGAGGTTGGCAACGATGATTTATTCGACGATCCGGTAGCGCAGTGGTGCCAATCCGAGATGACGGAATGAGGTGTGAATAAATGCGCGGTTCACATGGTGAACGCATAAGAAATAGCTTACAAGCGGCTTCACGAGCTTGTCATTATGTTTTTAACTCTAAACACTGTGCAACCTCATCCATAAATTAATTTAATTGCCAACAGGTGAAGTTGGTAATTAATTTTCAAAGGTCTCTGGGGGATAACTTGTTTTTAATAATGGATAGTTGAACGGGCCGCTGCGATTGGCTCGAATTTAAATCTTCACAAGCTATTTTGAATTTATAACTCCAAGAGGAGATGAAGGACGGTGGAGTAGAATGGAAAATTTACAGAAAAGAAAAAAGTAGGTAAAGTTTTTTAAGATATTTGGACAAGGCCTGGTAGTTCTGTACATACTGCTCGTTTTCGGCTTTTCGCTGAAAATTCGCTTGGAAAAATTTGCGAGCAATGCAATACCTCCCATTATCTTAGCCGTAACTAAAACGTTTAAAAATATTTGGACTAGACCTGGCAAAAGCCAGAACTGCAATCGATGCGCGTGGTTTTGCACATACTGCTCGTTTTCGGCTCTTCGCCGAAAACTCGCGCAAATTTTTTCAGTAACAGTAAAATAAGAAAGTTCGCGTCTTTCTATTACGCCGAATCCTTTCCTGGTTATGCAAAAGGCACGATTTGACAACACCGCATTTCTTGGCTGTGTTTAATTATTTGTAGTCAAATTATTTTGACTAGACCTGGTAAAAGCCTGAACTGCAGTTTCTAATTCAAGGACGAAAAAGTCTATCTGGCGCATTTCCTGGTTATACAAAAGGCACAATTTGACAACACCCTATATTTCTTGGCTGCGTTTAATTATATGCAAAGTCCCGTCGCATATTAACGAAAGCGGGGGTTGTGTGTCTCAGGCTTTTTTTTTGCTGGTTTGTAAAAGGGATTTCACATCCGTCAAAACTCCCGTCACTCACTGTCAGTGTCAATAAACAGTAACAATGGAGGTCTTTGTTGTTAATTATTGTCCATTACAGAAATTTTGACAGAACTGAAATCCCGTTTACAAACCAACAGAAAAAAAGCCTGAGACACACAACCCCCGCTTTCGTTAATATGCGACGGGACTTTAGTTAAATTTTAAATTGTGCAAATGTTTGGATCAGACCCGGACCTGACCTGACTGCGTTTCGCTCGCAACTTTATGGAATTCAAAGACAAAGGGCTCAATCTTACGCAACACCGCATTTTCTGACAACACCGCATTTCTTAGCTACGTTTAACTATTAAGTTAAACTTAATCTAATCAAAAATTTTTAAAACATTTGGGAACTAAAGTGATAAACTGATGATTGACTCAAATAAGAAATTCTGCATTATAAATCGAAAATTTTGGCAGAACTATCGACCTAAATCTGTTGGGATCATCCACCGGTGAAGCTTGAAGGCCGAAAGTAATTAGCTCCGTCCATAGAAAATTAGAGGGCGGACCAGACCGAATAAAATAAATTGCCTTGGCACCGTTCCAAAAGTGCGAAACAACGAATCAAAGGAAATAAAACTTCCAATTTTTCCTGCACTATCCCGTCGAATTGTGACATAAAACACCCACCCGGATATAAACTACCCGAAATAGAAAAATCCGGCCCGATTATGTCCGGACTTAATGTAAGACATAATAAAGAGAAGTATTTGCTTTGGCTTTTAATGAAAACAAACCGATTGTGAATTGTCGAAATTGATGTTTTTCCTGTATGCATGTTCTGTCAAGCGATCTGAGGCTGATAAAGATCAGAAATGTATCTTTCTGAGAAAAAAGAATGCTCAAGAATACCTACCTGCTTCGAGTTACGAGGTAATTTATTTTATTCCACGTCTGGAAAGGCAGCAGAATGGTGCATCAAATTAAGTTTTTCATGAGCTCGGCGGAGCGACAATTAAAGGTAAAAATACGCTACGTGGGTCCGGTAATTAATTTTTCATATGCTCACCCAAGGATTCTTAGCGCCATTAAAATATACGATGCAGTTGTAAAGTCGAAATCGCTTCATTTTTAAATATACTTAATAATAAATATAACTTGCTATTTTTCACTCCAAATTAGTCCATTTCTTAAATTATTTAATAAAAAATCAAATTTCTCGTTTCTATTACAATTTTGAACCAATTTATTCAGGAGAGAAAAGTGAATTTTGCTCGAATTTAAATTTAAACTTCACCACTCGCTTAGTTAGCTCATTTTAGCTAAAAATTATGGGTCGGACTTGGGATCTAGCGCGATTTTTAACTCGGCCATTGCCAACTTGATTCTTTTTTCTTCCGTTTACTTTATCTTATGAGTCGCTTTTTTAGCGCAATATTCGCCTCAAATCGGCCCATTTCTTGAAATATTTAATAAAAAATAAGTTTTTTTGTTTTTATTACAATTTTGAACCAATCTATTTAGGAGAAAACAGTGGATTTTGCTCGAATTTAAATTTAAACTTCACCACTCGCTTAGTTAGATCATTTTAGCTAAACATGATGTGTCGGACTTGGGGTATAGCGCGATTTTTAACTCGGCCATTGCTAACTTGATTTCTTTTACTTACGTTTACTTTACCTTAATATGACTTGCTTTTTTCGCGCAATATTCGACTCACATCAGCCCATTTCTTAAATTATTTAATAAAAAATAAGTTTTTTTGTTTTTGTTACAATTTTGAACCGATTTATTCCGGAAAAAATAGTGAATTTTGCTAGAATTTAAATTTAAACTTCACCACTCGCTTAGTTAGCTCATTTTAGCTAAAAATGATTAGCCGCACTTGGGGTCTAGCGCGATTTTTAACACGGCCATTGCCAACTTGATTCTTTTTACTTTCGTTTACTTTATCTTATTACTTGCTTTTTTGACGGCAATATTGGACTCAAATCAGCCAATTCTTCAACTATTTAATAAAAAATTATTATTTTTTGTTCTTATTACAATTTTGAACCGATTTATTCAAGAAAAAAAGTGAATTTTGCTTGAATTTAAATTTAAACTTCACCACTCGCTTAGTTAGCTCATTTTAGCTAAAAATGATGGGTCACACTGGGGGTCTAGCGCGATTTTTAACTCGGCCATTGCTAACTTGATTTCTTTTACTTACGTTTACTTTACCTTAATATGACTTGCTTTTTTCGCGCAATATTCGACTCACATCGGCCCATTTCTTAAATTATTTAATAAAAAATAAGTTTTTTTGTTTTTATTATAATTTTGAACCGATTTATTCCAGAAAAAATAGTGAATTTTCCTAGAATTGAAATTTAAACTTCACCACTCGCTTAGTTAGCTCATTTTAGCTAAAAATGATTAGCCGCACTTGGGGTCTAGCGCGATTTTTAACACGGCCATTGCCAACTTGATTCTTTTTACTTTCGTTTACTTTATCTTATTACTTGCTTTTTTGACGGCAATATTGGACTCAAATCAGCCAATTCTTCAACTATTTAATAAAAAATTATTATTTTTTGTTCTTATTACAATTTTGAACCGATTTATTCAAGAAAAAAAGTGAATTTTGCTTGAATTTAAATTTAAACTTCACCACTCGCTTAGTTAGCTCATTTTAGCTAAAAATGATGGGTCACACTGGGGGTCTAGCGCGATTTTTAACTCGGCCATTGCTAACTTGATTTCTTTTACTTACGTTTACTTTACCTTAATATGACTTGCTTTTTTCGCGCAATATTCGACTCACATCGGCCCATTTCTTAAATTATTTAATAAAAAATAAGTTTTTTTGTTTTTATTATAATTTTGAACCGATTTATTCCAGAAAAAATAGTGAATTTTTCTAGAATTGAAATTTAAACTTCACCACTCGCTTAGTTAGCTCATTTTAGCTAAAAATGATTAGCCGCACTTGGGGTCTAGCGCGATTTTTAACACGGCCATTGCCAACTTGATTCTTTTTACTTTCGTTTACTTTATCTTATTACTTGCTTTTTTGACGGCAATATTGGACTCAAATCAGCCAATTCTTCAACTATTTAATAATAAATTATTATTTTTTGTTCTTATTACAATTTTGAACCGATTTATTCAAGAAGAAAAGTGAATTTTGCTTGAATTTAAATTTAAACTTCACCACTCGCTTAGTTAGCTCATTTTAGCTAAAAATGATGGGTCACACTGGGGGTCTAGCGCGATTTTTAACTCGGCCATTGCTAACTTGATTTTTTTTACTTACGATTACTTTACCTTATGACTTGCTTTTTTCGCGCAATATTCGACTCACATCGGCCCATTTCTTAAATTATTTAATAAAAAATAAGTTTTTTTGTTTTTATTATAATTTTGAACCGATTCATTCCAGAAAAAATAGTGAATTTTCCTAGAATTGAAATTTAAACTTCACCACTCGCTTAGTTAGCTCATTTTAGCTAAAAATGATTAGTCGCACTTGGGGTCTAGCGCGATTTTTAACACGGCCATTGCCAACTCGATTCTTTTTACTTTCGTTTACTTTATCTTATTACTTGCTTTTTTGGCGGCAATATTAGACTCAAATCAGCAAATTCTTCAACTGTTTAATAAAAAATTATTATTTTTTGTTTTTATTACAATTTTGAACCGATTTATTCAAGAAAAAAAGTGAATTTTGCTTGAATTTAAATTTAAACTTCACCACTCGCTTAGTTAGCTCATTTTAGCTAAAAATGATGGGTCACACTGGGGGTCTAGCGCGATTTCTAACACGGCCATTTCCAACTTGATTTTATGACTTTCCTTTAACTTTACCTGAAGACTTGCTTTTTTCGCACAAGATTCACTCCAGATCAACCCGTTTCTTAAATTATACGATAAAAAATTAATTGTTTTTGTTTTTATTACAATTTTGAGTAAATTTATTCCTTATAAAAAGCTATTTTTGATGTGAATTTCAAACTTTTTCATTATGAAAAAATAAGCCTGAAGAGAGTCAACGAGCGTATCGTTTCCGATTAGTTTAATGACTCAAAAATTGCACTTTAATTGGATTTTGGGGACAAGGAGACGGAAATAGCAAGGATGAAGCTAATTACGCGGCCCATTGAATCGGGGTGCGTCCGCAAATATCACTACAATAACTATTGGATCACCCGTCAGTCTTCTAAAATAGTTTGCGGTGTTTATAAAAATGTTCCGTTAGCCGTCGTCGATTCACATGCAACAAACAGAAATAAGTGTGTGACTTCTTGACTAGTTTTTTCTAGGAGGTAGCTATAATTAATTTTCCGTTCTTTGTTGTCAAAATTGAAGTGAAAAATCTTGTCCCGCAATCGCGGAAATTATGCAAAATTCGTCGCCTGCCAACAAACAAAGATAATAATTGTTTTGGCATGCAAAAATCATTGTCCACTATTTTCGTACAGATATGGGGTGTCCCATAAAAAACCGGTCAAAATATTTTTGGCAATCAGTCAGCCATTTCTTAACGGATTTGCGTGGACACGGTCTTAAATTAAAGCTAAAGAATCCTGCTTTCGAACTGTACAAAAAGCTACAACAGATGACACTGGTGTAATAGCCCTATTCATACTTGTCTTTAAGCTTTATTTTAGATGCGTGCGGATTGGTCAGACGTCAACCAATCAGCATCAAAACGAAATAGCCTTGAAGATCGTTCTTTTGTCTTGAAGAATCCTTTTTCAAAAGTCGATTTGGTTTAAGCACTAATTTTCTGTGATATTTAACAATAATGCGTTTTCGCGTATTTTTAACGTACATTTTTAAAAAATTCACAGAAAATGACTGCTTAAACTAAATTGACTTTTAAAAAAGGATTCTTAAAGACAAAAGAACGATCTTCAAGACTATTTGATTTTCATGCTGACTGGTTGTTGTCTGACCAATCCGCACGCATCTAAATTAAGCCTTAAAGATAAGAATGAATAGGGCAGCAGAGCCACCTGTTAAAAGTTTTTGCACAGTTAAAAAGCATGATTCTTTAGCTTTAATTTAAGACCATGCCCATGCAAATCGATTAAGAAGTTAATGACTTATTTTAAAAAATATTTTGACTGATTTTTTATGGGACACCCTATACTAGTAGAGTTTAGCTAGTGGCGCCATCTATTTTGCAGGTAGAATGTCGGATGGCTCTGGATGAGCGGGAGCAGTACCGGGAGCGGAGGCGGTGCAGCTGCGCTCCGAGCAGCCGCAGGTATCGGAGACGTGTCCGCATGTGTCCGCTACTTGGGGACAGCTCGATGTGTCCGCTTCTCGAGGGACGAGCAAGGCAGGTCGGCGCTCCATCTGGCGGCCAGCGGCGGACATTCCGCGGTTGTCAGACTTCTGCTCAACGTTGCCGCGCCGAGAGAAGTCGACAGCCCCGATGGAGGGGGGTGCACGGCCCTCCAGAGGGCCGCGGCGGACGGACACGAAGAGGTGTTGAGGCTTCTGCTGGCCAGAGGGGCCGATGTAGATATCCAAGATAGCGTGGTAAGGACTTGGGAAATGTTTACTTTTTAACTTCTACGCTCGCGAAGCAGTTACTGGAATCGATCGGAAAATTCAAAAAAATCGAATCGCCAAGAACATGAAATCTTTACGTTTCAGGGTCCTGGGAACCCAAAAAAGTGGTTTTTGAAAAAATGTCTGTCTGTGTCTGTCTGTCTGTCTGTCTGTAAGCACGCTGCAGCTCAAACTACTGAACGTATCGAGATCGAATTTGACACACATATTCAGTGGGGGATTTGTAGGTGCTGATTAGAATTTGGGCCACATCGGTTCACGGAAAGTGCCTTTTTGGCACATCAACTTTAAAAATCTAAATGCAAACCACCATTTTTCGCGTTACCATATGAATGCTTTTCGAATTCTGCTTCTAAGAATGTATTCACACTTGTGCCCTTTTGGCCAAAAAATGGTGCCGTGAAAAAAAACCTATGCATAACTGTATATTTTTATTAGCGAATTTGATAGCTGTTTTTTTTTCAAGCCGAAAACCTTAGTGCCATTTTTTCTAAAAATGTAATTTTAGTGGCAAAAGGGCCCTTGTTTTAATTTAATTTACAAAAAAAAATATTGTTACTATCGGATTCGACAGCTGTTGTATTGCCGGATCAAAAATCTTAGTGCAATTTTTTAGAAAATTTCCATCTTAGGGACACAAAGGCCCCTTTTTGAGTTTTTCTTAGCAAAAGGGCATATTATCATTATCGAATTCGATAGCTGTTGCATTGCCGGATCGAAAACCTTAGTGCCATTTTTTCGAAAAATGTCCATTTTAGAAGTGAAAAATATTTGTATTTTAGATTTTAGTAAATGAGCGCCGGGTGCATCAGCCATCCAACCGCTCCGCACGTCCGACCTTGGTTAAATAAAGTTAAATGCTACAATTACAAATTCTGTGAAAAAGTAGAAGTTTCTACCGTCTCCGAGACTGCCAATTTTCTTATGTACTTCTGGACAGACTGTTGATGCAATTAATTGTTCAAACGAGGGCCTGATGGCGTGGGAGGAGGATGTTCTGGGACAGAATTGTTGCGTGCAGGGTTCGCAGAAAAATTATTGTTTATATTTAGTAATGCACATGTTAGCGTGCCAAATGGCCTCATAAATCACGTAAACGTATAATACCGGGAATTATTGTAATTGACATACAAAGAAACCAAAATAAACTTTATTAGTCCAAAGAAAATTTAATAACATTCCTCGGCTATTGTAGCTGAGATTGGCAAGACTCCCACTCGCCTGTTTGGGATGCGGATACGGAACGTTCGTCCCGGACATTTCGCCCTCGTACTTTTCGTCCCCGGGGTTATTTTGGTCCATTTCGTAAATTCTGATATTTTTAACCTCCCCAACCCCATCAAAATTTAAAAAAATGGGAGGTTACTGCAATCACTAAAATTTTCGAAATCGAGATAAGACCGAATCTATACGTTTTGGGGTCTCAGGAACCCAGAAAAGTAGTTTTAACCTCCCCACTCCACTTCAGCACTTAAAAAAAGGGAGGTTACTGCAATCACTAAAATTTTCGAATTTGAGATAACACCAGATCTTCACGTTTTGAGGTCTCAGGAACCCAAAAAAGCGGTTTTAAAAATGTGTCTGTGTGTATGTTCGTACGTACGTTCGTACGTTTGTAAACACGCCACAGCCAAAACTACCAGACCGATTTGGCTGAAATTTGGTACGTCGTCATCTGACAACCTAACTTAGATCTGAAAAGCTTTTGGAGCCAATCGTGCAACTGAATATGCCGTTCTGGCACATCAACTTTTAAATTTTAAATGCAAACCCCCATTTTTCAGGTCACCATAAGAAAGGCTTTCAAATTCTGCTTGCAAAGAAGTATTCACCCTTAGTGCCCTTTTGACAAAAAGCTGAAAAAATCGAGATTTTAACGTACCTTTAAAATCACGGTACAGTCCAAACTCTTGAACCGATTTGGCTCAAATTTTGTACATGAAGATTGCATTACCCGGCGCATAGGCCAAAAGTTTTTTAAGACAATCGACCCACAGCGAGTGCCATTTTGGTACATCAATTGGGAATTCTTAAAATTGTATTCATTTAACCATTAAAATGAAGTTTTTGAAAAATTCGTTGTCACCATCAAAAAGACCTTGAAATTCTAGTTCAACTGAAGCAAAATGCAATTACACTTAGTGTCCTTTAGCCAAAAAATGGAAATTTTGTAAAAACATTAAAAATACACTACAGTCCAAACTACTGAATCGATTTGGCTTAAATTTGATGCATGGAAATTGTGTGACCCGCTGAAGAGTTGGAACGCTTTTGAAAGCAATCGATCCACGAGAAGTGCCATTTTGGCATATCAACTTTTAAATTTTAAATGCAGGGATTTCTTTTGTCTTTATTCTCAGAAAATTTGTCATTTACTTAGTGAATTTAACTGCAATGACGTGTCAAAAGTCCCGGAGCCTGCGGTGCCGGTGTCCCATTTTAACCTCCCCAACTCCAACAAAATTTTAAAAAAATGGGAGGTTACTGCAATCACTAAAATTTTCGAAATCGAGATAAGACCGAATCTATACGTTTTGAGGTCTCAGGAACCCAGAAAAGTAGTTTTTAAAATTTGTCTGTATGTATGTACGTACGTGCGTGCGTTTGTAAACGCTCTACAGCCCAAACTACTGGAGCGATTTGGCTGGAATTTGGTACATAGGCATCTCATAGCCTAACTTAGATCTGAAAAGCTTTTGGAGCCAATCGTGCAACTGGAAATGCCATTTTGGCACATCAACTTTTAAATGTTAAATGCAAACCCCCATTTTTCACGTCACCATAAGAAAGACCTTCAAATTCTGCGTCTAAAAATGTATTCATTCTTAGTGCCCTTTTGACCAAAAATTTAAAAAAAAATGATTTTTATCGGACTTTAAAATCGCGGTACAGCCCAAGCCCCTCAACCGATTTGTCTGAAATTTTGCACATGGGGATTGCATTACACGTCAAAGAGCTGAGCAAATTTTGGATTCAATCGGCCCACGGAAAGTGCCGTTTTGGCACACCAATTTCCAAATTTAAAATTATTCTCTCATTTAACCATTAAAAACAAGTTTTTGAAAGATTTATTGTCACCATGAGAAAGGTCTTCAAATTCTGGTTTTCAATAAGATAAAATTAATTAACATTTAGTGCTGTTTGGTTCAAAAAATCGAAATTTTATAATAACACTAAAAATACATTATAGCCCAAATTACTGAATCGATTTGGCTGAAATTTGGTACATGGAGATTGGTTGACCCGTTGAAGACCTGAAGGACTTTTGAAAGCAATTCGTCGAAGGGAAGTGCCATTTAAGCATATCAACTTAAAATTTTAAATAGAAGGCCTAATTTTTTATGTAGCCATTAGAAAGACGATCATATTCTGGTTCTAAAAATGTATTCACAGTTTCTGCCATTTCAGTGGAAAATTGAGAAAAAAATCTTTCTCATTAAAAGGGAGCGGGCTGACAGTGGATGACATAAAGTGGCAGTTATTGTCAAAAAGGTGGCAAAAGATTAACCTTAAAAGGAACATATTGTCAAATGTGATGGATGATGTCCGAGGCGATGTTGGTATTTGTCAGAAAATTGCGAGATTAGTCACAGACGATAAGGATAGAAAAAAATCTGTTGAATTGACTACTATCTACACAAAATACAAAGATCCACGCGATGGGGAGGTTCCAGCCGCTTCTCTGCTTTTTTTAAAATCTGTCTGTATGTACGTTCGCAAAAGAAGCGCCCTTTTTGTCCGGATTTATCGGAGGTGCTCCCTATGTAAACGTAGGCGAGGCACCATATAGACGTTTAAATGTGGATATAATGTAATCAACCGATTATCATCATCTACAGGGTGCTCACTGAACGTGTGCGTAAAATTTCATCTCGATGTCTTCAGTAGTTTCGGCTGCAGCGTGTCTTAAATAATTTTTTTGCCAGAGGGCACTAAGTGTTGATACATTTTTGGAAGCAGAATTCGAAGACCATTCATATGGTAACGCAAAAAATGGGGGTTTGAGTTTCAATTTTTAAAGTTCATGTGCCAAAAAGGCACTTTCCATGAGCCGATGTGGCCCAAAGTTTAATCAGCACCTACAAGTTGCCCACTGAGTATGTGTGTCAAATTTCATCTCGATACGTTCAGTAGTTTGAGCTGCAGCGTGCTTACAGACAGACAGATAGACATTTCTTTAAAAAACCCTTTTTTTGGTTCCCAGGACCTTAAAACGTAAAGATTTCATGTTTTTGGCAATTCGGTTTTTCTGAATTTTCCCATCGATAACTGCTTCGCGCTGCGTGGAAGTTAAAAAGCGCCACCCTGTAGAATTTTTGAAGGATTAGCCGAGGGATTAGCTTTAAGACAAGATTAAAATTAAATGTTTTATACAACCCGCCCTTAGAAGCTGATTCTAATAAGTAAGTGGATTTATTTCAAATCTATTTAGGTACACAAATCATGAAATGGCGCTAGCAGCACGATTTCTGCAAACATTACAATAATTGCCTCTTATACTGAAGCGCAATGTTCTTGGCATGCATAGTGTACGGAGAACACTGTTTCAGCATGAAAGTCCTCAAGGGGTTAACCACTATGGAAGTGTGGTGTACGTGGCTGCTGAAATGTCGTGGAAATATATTCCTGGAAGATATGAAACGTGGTGTACAAATTTTTGATTACTGGTCAGCCCCTCGTCTTCGCCTCGGTTTTTGACAGTTTCAATTGACTACTCGCTTTTACGAAGGCGTAGAGGGGCCACAACAAAGTTTTTAAAATTTTCAGAAAAAAAAACTTTGTTGCAATAGCAAATTGTCACTTGCAAGTGACAATTGTCACTTGTAACTGACAATTGTCACTTGTAACCGACAATTGTCACTTGTAACCGACAATTGTCACTTGCAACTGACAATTGTCACTTGTAATCGACAATTGTCAATTGTCACCCGTAACTGGCAGGCGCTTCGAACTGTTTCAGTGACGTGCACAGAAATTTGTCATGAAAAGGGGGGGTGTCAAAAAAATAAGGTGTGCAAAAACTACTAAAAGAGCATAAATCCTTACATTTTCGTTATTTTCTAGAAACTGAAAAAAAAACACAAAAATTTCTGGAATCACACGAGTTGTAACCCCCCTAACCCCCTCCGGCGTACTCCATTGGTCTGTTCCAATTAACGAATTATTGCCAGCTACAAGTGACAATTGTCAGTTGCAAGTGACAATTTTATTGTAGTAGCACGTATGTACTATTGTTTCCTTACTGTTCGACTTAAAAATTGCATTCAGCGATTGCAAAACTCCTGTTTTAGGTTCGCTTTTCAAACGCCATATGGCGAGCATATTAGAATACCCCTTATTACAATAACCGGGGCATACTCAAAATGTTATTTGTATTCTTGATTCAGTATTTGTGTTTATTGTTTAAAGTCATTCTGCTCAAAAAGCCAGATTATTTGTTCAATCTTCTTCGAAAGCGATCAGATTTACATAATGTTAATGTTAGAAATTGTAATTTATGATATCCCTCCTCATGTGTCTTCAAAATTTGAGGGTTGCTTTATGTATGTTGCACCGAAGCTAATTAACAAGTATAGCAAAATATTCAGTGAGTGTGGTTCTGTGGCTATGTTTGAGACATAATTTAAAAAACTATTTATTTTCTAGGAAAACAAAGACAGTTTGATTTTGATTGGTTTTGATTGTAAATTTTTATTTTTGTCATGGTTGAGGTGAAAACCAGTATTTATACTGACCCTCACACCTTTTTGTAATAGTTATTACAAATAAATTTATATTATTATTATTATTATTAATTGTCAGTTGCAAGTGACAATTGTCGATTACAAGTGAAAATTGTCAGTTGCAAGTGACAATTGTCGATTACAAGTGACAATTGTCGATTACAAGTGACAATTGTCAGTTGCAAGTGACAATTGTCGGTTACAAGTGACAATTTGCTATTGCAACAGTTTTTTTTCTGAAAATTTTAAAAACTTTGTTGTGGCCCCCCTACGCCTTCGTACGCTTTTGCCTCCGCAAAAGCTCGCAAAACTTCGGCTTCGCCTCAGTTTTACTACAATTTCAGTTGACTGCTCGCTTTTGGCTCCGCCAAAGCTCGCAAAACTTCGGCTTCGCTTCAGTTTATTACATCTTTAAATGACTACTCGCTTTTGGCTCCGCCAAAGCAAGACTGGGGCGACGTAGCCAAAAGCGAGAAGTCAATTGAAAAAAAAAAAAAAAAGGCGGTCTCGGAGACGGCAGGAACTTCTACGCCGCACTGCATTGGATTAATAACAGCAGCATTTATTAAATTTTTAAATATTTAAAATAAGAAAGTTGCTATGCCAAAAGGGCACTTCGGGTTCGGGTTGACTGATCGGCTTCAAAATCTAATCAGCTCCTCTCCCGCACAGACAATAAAATAAATTGCCACGAAAATGACATTTTTCGAAAAAATGGCACTAAGGTTTTCGGCTTGAAAAAAAATCAGTTATCAAATCCGGTAATAAAAATACACATTTATGCATAGTTTTTTTTCACGGCACCATTTTTTGGTCAAAAGGGCCCAAGTGTGAATACATTTTTAGAAGCAGAATTTGAAGAGCATTCATATGGTAATGCGAAAAATGGGGGTTTGCATTTAAATTTTTAAAGTTGATGTGCCAAAAAGGCACTTTCCGTGAGCCGGTGTAGCCCAGATTCTAATCAGCACCTACAAATCTCCCACTGAATATGTGTGCCAAATTTCATCAAAATCAGTTCAGTAGTTTCGGCTGTAGCGTGTCCACAGACACACGGACAGACACACGGACAGACACACGGACAGACACAGACACACATTTTTCAAAAATAGGTTTTTTGGGTTCCTGGGACCCCGAAACGTAAAGATTTGATGTCAGTTCAATTTCGAATTTTTGATCGATTTTATATACTGCTCCGCCTTGAGCGTAGAAGTTAAAACAACTGATGATGTCATAATATTTTTACTTGTATGTTCGTTTTGTGATGAATAAGTGTAAAATGCTTTTTGGCGTAAATATGTATACAGGGTGTTCCTATATTCATAGTCCTAACTCCGGGACGTTATTCCTTACATCTTTCTAGGAAGAAAAGCTCCCATGGACATATATGACCGGAAATGCTTTACCTATAGGGGAGTTACGTCCCTTCAAAGGGGTAGGTACTCAAAAAGTCAATTTTTTTAAAATTTTTCGAAAAATATTAAGAATAGAATTTTGAAATTTGGAACAATCGTTAGTGTTATAAAGAGCGAGATAAAGAGCTTTCACCTCACTTTTTTTCAGATTTTTAATAACGTCACAGGCGTGTGTTCTTGGAGGGCCTTACACATTTTTGTCATCAAATAATAATAAAATCTTAATCGATGGTCGATTCTACCCAGAAAGGAGGCTCTTGTTGAATGTCGCTAAAACACACCATTTACTATTAAACTGACTTTGATTACTTTGGATCGCGAAAATTTCTGTTGTAAGATAAACTCAGAATATGATTTCTTCCATCATTTTAGAAAGAAAAGTTCATATGGACATGTGGCGGTAAATAATTCCTAAGGGGTCTATGGTCCTTTAAATAATATGTTTTCTGAGACTCCATTCGATGGACCATAGCTCTTTTAGGAAACATTTTCTGCCGTATCTTAATATGAACTTTTCTTCCTAAAATGATGTAAGAAATCATTCTCCATCTTTATTTTCACTAATTAGGTAGAGAAAACAACGCGCTAATCACAGATGTTCGCTCCCAAAACTAACTGGAATCATTTTATTCGAAAATGGTGCGCCCTAACTACAATCAACAAGCGCACCTTTTCTATGTGGAATAGACCAGAGATTACAATATTATTATTATTTGGCGAAAAAAATGGCCCACAACAGAAGAAAATGTAAAAAAATGTGTAAGGCCCCCCAAGAACGCACACCTATGATGTTATTAAAAATCTGAAAAAAATTGAAGAGAAAGCTCTTTATAGCACTAACCATGGCGCTGAATTTCAGAATCCTATTGTTCATATTTGTCGAGAAATTTTCAGAAAACTGGTCTTTTGAGTACCCCTTTGAAGGGGCGCAGCTTCCTTATAAAGCATTTTCGGACATATGTCCATAGGAACTTTTCTTCCTAGAATGATGTAAGGAATAACGTCCCGGAGTTAGGACTATGAATATAGAAACACCCTTGTATATGTATTATTATTAAATAGGTAGTAGGTATAAAACTTCGGTTTTCGCCTCGAAAATGCAGAAACCTGCAAAATTGTACTGCTAGCGCCATCTGATGATTTGAGAAACAGTATTTTTTAGCTTTTACATGAAAAAGGAACCACCTGTGTAAGCTTAAGTAACTGTTCAAATTGTCGAGTTGGTAGAAATGGCCCTCAACCATAAAGAGCAGTTTTTTTGTTGATAACCACTGAAAATCCACCATTTCACAGGTAACTCTAACATAACACAAATTTCAACTTTCTTATGTTGATGGTACGTACGACCACAGACAGACAGACGGACGGATGGACGGGCAGACAGATAGAAAAAACAACCAGAAATACCCCTTTTTAGACAATTTTATTAATTTTTTCTCAAAAACTACATAAATACAAGATTTTTTTTACTTTGCCATAATAATTCTGATATTGAGACGGTGTGGTCTTTTTTTCATGCGATTTGAATGTACTGTTTTTATTTCCCACTGTAAACTTGGACCTTTGGAAATTTTTATAAAACTTTAATCTTCTCCAAACTCTCACGTTGTATAGAGAATGAAACTAGCTTTCAAATGAGGGGTCACTCGATCCCCCTTGCCATTTAAAATTTGACCTGTATGTCATAGCTTTGACATTTCAAGGTCACGATGCATTATGTAAACGGTAATCGGCCTCATTTACTCATTCATGACTGCGCTCCAAATTTCAAAGTTCTAGCTCAAGTGGTTTACGAGATACTAGATACAGGGGGGTCGCACTCCAAGTAACACGAACGTATTTATAAAAGCTGCAAGAACATCTACACAGGTAATTTATAAAGGTTTAGGTTTTATAAGAAACCTGTAAGAGCAATTACTCAGTACTTATAAAGCACTTATATACCCAAAATAGGCGCAGCTTATAAAGCAAGTTTATATAAGAGTTGCACCTACAACACCTAAACAACTTAAACACTCGGTGGTTACGTTTTTACAGCATCTATACAGGTGTTTGGTGTTACAAAGTATTTATACAGTAGAATACCTGTATTCAGAGCCGTGCGAAGGGGGGGGCAAAGGGGGCGACCGCCCCGGGCGCCAAAAGGCAGGGGGCGCCGAAAGGCGCCCCAGAATTTTCCATCCAAATTGAATTCTGAGAAGGAACGCCGACGGCGTCACGCTGCCGGGCTTCAGTATTTTCAGAATCAGCTTCTGAGCGAGGTACTGAGCGCGAAAAAGTTATTTCCGCCCCTGAATGAGAAATTTGGTAAAATGGACCATCTAGAAGTTTTGCAACTGATTCACAATTTTGACTTAACGGCCAATTACAAAAATATGGAAACGGCATGCAGGATTTTCTTAACAATTCCAGTAACTTCTGCATCCGCAGAGAGAACTTTCAGTAAACTTAAACTGATAAAAAAATTTTCAAGATCGTCTATGGGTCAAGAAAGGCTTACCAATTTAAGTTTACTGGCCATTGAACATGAAATCACGCAATCATTAGATTTAGATGAAATCATTGATAGCTTCGCCGCTTTAAAGGCAAGAAAAGTGCCATTGTAGTTTTATTGTAACACTTAAGTTTACCGAGTTCTGAGTTTTTTGCTTTATGTACCTACCTGTTTCGTTTCTTTTGTTCAGTTTATGTAAAAACTTGTTCACCACTCAAGACTTCTATTTCTCGATTAAATAATTTTTTTTATTTAGCAATGTGGCATACCGAAAATCAGGTGCGACGGGGGGGGGGGGGGGCGCCAATTTCAGGTTAAGCCCCGGGCGCAAGTTTTTGTTCGCACGGCTCTGCCTGTATTATAGCGAACTTTAATACAGCAAAAATGTGTCAATTGGACAGTAATATAAAACATTTTATCTGTATATCTACTGTACAAAGATACCAATTTGTTTTATTAATAATTATTCATCAATATGGGCTTCCATCTTTAACAGGGAGCTTTTTGATATAGTATAAATAAATTTTAATATACACTGATTGTCAAAATTTGCATCACAAGGCAAAATCTAGGTGCGAAGAAAATTTTACTGTATAAATATACTTCAATACTCGTAAATCTAACAATGCCCCTCGAAAATTATGCGGATTTTGTGGTCTTCAAAAAAAAATTAAAAAAATTAAATCAGCAGGCGGAGACCGAAATAGAACAATTAATATAGTATGTCCTTGTTATCAGAAAAAAGTATATTAAGCAATATTTTTAAATAATTTGCTTGATTTTACTGCAATAGCGAAAAATGGCCGTCACCATATTCCACTCGTTGAGTCCAAAAAATATGGCCGTTGAGAACAACGCAGGTAAATTAATTTATAAAGGCATTGAATACAGGTAAAAACCTAAAACAGAGCATTATACCTTTATAAGACATTTTTAAAGTATGCGCCTTACTGGTGTAATACAACATTTATAAAGATTCTTTTTAAAGCCTGCTGCCAAGTGTATGTAGCTTAAGGAGCCTAAAAGCTGCAAAATTAAGTTGTAAGAATATTCTTACGACTATATTATACAGCTTTTATACGGAAAATAATAACCTCTATGAAAGGTTTATTAAATAGCATATAAGAGCTTATACAGGCACTATAAATCTAAAATGCTAACGTGGAAGGCTAAGACTGTATAAGCATAGTCACGTAAGCTTTTATAAAACTGTAATAAAAGGCTTTATAAAGTTACTTTATATTTTTACTCGGAGAATGTTCTAACAGCTTGTACACAACACCAAATTGTTGTTGGCAGTAAATTGCCTCCGAAATAAACTTTAATGCAACCGATAAGAGACTTCTGCAGTTATTATAAAATAGGTATACAGCTTTAAGTGTTATGATTGTAGCATCTGTGTTTACTTGGGACCCTTGGGACTGTATAAATGCCACTCCGCCATTTTTCCAGGAAGGCGACTTACGCTCACATGGTATTAATTGTGAACTTCGGGGTGTGATAGAGGATGAAAAGAGCTTTCCATTGTTAGTTTAGCATCAAGTTTCAGCACTATTATGCCTGTTGCGTAACCGTGCGCGGTCCTCTGGGCAGTTTCGCTAATTAATTACTTCCGGAATTTTCCAGCACGGCAACAGCTCGATCCACGAAGCCGCCTGGAAGGGCTACTCCAGATCCGTCCGCCTACTCTCCGCCGCCGGGGCCAACCTTTCCAGGGCCAACGCCGGCGGCTTCACCGCCCTACACCTCTGCTGCCAAAACGGCCACAACCAGTCCTGCAGGGAGCTCCTCCTCGCCGGCTGCAACCCCGACACCCAAAATAATTACGGCGATACCTCGCTGCACACGGCCGCGAGGTACGGCCACGCGGGCGTCACCAGGATTTTAATCTCCGCGCAGTGTCGCGTCTCCGAACAGAACAAGAACGGCGACACCGCCCTCCACATCGCCGCCGCCATGGGGCGGCGCAAGCTCACGAGGATATTGCTCGAAGCGGGCTGTGATAAAAGTGTGCGCAATAAACAGAACGAAACGGCGAGGGACATCGCGGTAAGAAAGGACCTCAACGAGATCCTGATGATACTCGACGAGTGCGGGACGAAACGTGAGAAGAGGGCGAAGGGAAAGAAGAGGTCCAAAAGCAAAGTGCGATTCGAGCCCAGGCAACCAGGTACGCGGTTTTTCGAGTGATTTACGTTAAACGTTAAAGCGATATACAAGCTGTTCCCTAAGTACACTGACAAACTTCAATTCCTCACATTATTCTAATATGAAAACCTCCTATAGATACAGGGTGAGTCTGAAAGACTCCACATCCTTTATACCACAGAATCTACTGTTCAAATGATGAAGCTTGGTGCAAAAATTATTGGTCAATTGTGATTCCTCTTGATGTTATAAGCCGCCAAAGATCTTCATTTTTAAATATCTTTCGAACGGTGTATCGTAGGATTTTGAATTTTTGCACAGCATTGTTACAGACCAAGATGCAACTACTGATGGTACTTAAGACATTGTCCAAAACGTTGATCCCTGTTATACAGGATGGCCCCGATGTTATTTGCCCTTGAACTTTTTTATGTTTGAAAATATTGCTAATCTGTCTATGCGGCGGTATTTTCCGTTCAATTCTAAAACTTTTTTGGCTCTTAAAATTTTTCGAAAAAACTAACCACTTACGAGGAAAATTGAATAAACCGAAAACATGATCATCGTGATAAACCTACAATTTCAATAAAAATCAAAGTGTACGTTGACACGCATCACATGTCAACTGTTTTTTTGCATTGAAGATGTTGTCCTACATCTGTACCCAGAACCATTGCTCACAACTGAAGAAAAAACATTAATGGTAATTTCACTTTTTTATGAGGTAGACTCATCATTGGTTTTAAGGTGATTACCTGCATCATGTTTTCGTTTTTTTTAGTTTTTCTCGTGAGTGGTTAGTTTTTTCGAAAAATTTCAAGGGCCAAAAAAGTTTTAGAATTGAATTGAACGGGAAATACCGCCGCATAGACAAATTAGCAATATTTTCAAACATAAAAAAGTTCAAGGGCAAATAACATCGAGGCCACCCTGTATAACAGGGATCCGCTTTTTGGATAATGTCTTAAGTCCCATCAGTAGTTGCATCTTGGTCTGTAACAATGCTGTGCAAAAATTCAAAATCTTACGATTCACCTTTCGAAAGATATTTAAAAAGAACGTTTAAAAATGGCAGCAGAGAAGCGGCTGGAACCTCCCCAACGCGTGGGTCTTTGATTTCAGGGACTTCTGTTTAAGATTCTAAAGTTGATATGCCTAAATGGCACTTCCCGTTGACCAATTGCTCCCAAAAGCCTTTCAGCTCTTCAACGGGTCACCTCACCTCCATTTACCAAATTTCGGGCAAATCGATCCACTAGTTTGGGCTATAAAGTGGTTTCAGTGTTATTACAAAATTTCGATTTTTCTACCCAAAGGGTTCTAAATGCGAATCAATTTGTCTCATTTAAAACAGGAATTGAAGACCTTTCTGGTGGTGACCTCGATAGTGACAATAAATCTTTCAAAAACTTGTTTTGGATGGGTAAATTAGAGAATAATTTTAAATTTCGAAATTGGTGTGCCAAAACGGCACTTTCCGTGGGCCGATTGAATCCAAAATTTGTTCACCTCTTCGACGTGTAATACAATCCCCTTGTGCAAAATTTCAGCCAAATCGGTTGAGGGGCTTGGGCTGTACCGCGATTTTAAAGTCCGATAAAAATCAATTTTTTTTTTATTTTTGGTCAAAAGGGCACTAAGAATGAATGCATTTTTAGAAGCAGAATTTGAAGGCCTTTCCTGTCGTGACGTGAAAAATGGGGGTTTGCATTTAAAATTTAAAAGTTAATGTGCCAAAATGGCATTTCTGGTTGCACGATTGGCTCCAAAAGCTTTTCAGATCTAAGTTGGGTTATCACATGCATACGTACCAAATTTCAGCTAAATCTGTCGAGTAGTTTGGGCTGTGGCGTGTTTACGAACGTACGTACGTACGAACGTACGAACGTACGAACGTACGAACGTACGAACGTACGTACATACATACAGACACATTTTAAAAACCACTTTTTTGGGCTCCTGAGACCTCAAAACGTATAGATCCGGTCTTATCTCGAATTCGAAAATTTGAGTGATTGCAATAACCTCCCTTTTTTTTAAATGGTGGAGTGGAGTGGGGAGGTTAAAATGGAGATCTTTGGCGGCTTATAACATCAATAGGAATTACAATTGACCAATAATTTTTGCACCAAGCTTCATCATTTGAACAGTAGATTCTGTAGTAGATGTGGAGTCTTTCAGACTCACCCTGTATATGCCTTAAGGTGCTCAGTTTCCAAGATACAGGGTGTGCAAATTTAAAAAAAAAACACTTTTGACAGCTGCCAATCCATAATGGCATTAACAGTTACCTTTTCTTTTTCATATGTCCGTCGTATTCGAATTTAACACCATTGGATTAATAAAAAAATTAGCTTTTCGAAAATCCGACGAACTTTGACTTTTTTGACAGATCGTCAAAAGGTGTGTACAAATCAACTTCAAAGGGAAAAAACAACTGTAAAAAAGTACACCAACTTTTTCAAATTCTTATGACGTGTGAATGGAATTGTTTACATTTTTGAAAAGCCGATTTAACCTCCCCACTCCACTTCACCATTTAAAAAAAGGGAGGTTACTGCAATCACTAAAATTTTCGAATTCGAGATAAGACCGGATCTATACGTTTTGAGGTCTCACGAACCCAAAAAAGTGGTTTTTAAAATGTGTCTGTATGTATGTACAGCTTAGAAACATGAAGATGCCCACCCAGAGCTGAATATTTACCTGGTCGCATGGACCAGGCCACGACAGAGACCGTGCAGAAGTTAGTTACCCCTACCTAACTGCTATTCGAAAGCTAGGCGACCAACTAAATATTCAGCTCTGGGTGGGCATGTTCATATTTCTAAGCTGTACGTACGTACGTACGTTCGTAAACACGCCACAGCCCAAAGTACTCGACCGATTTGGCTGAAATTTGGTACGTGTGCATGTGATAACCCAACTTAGATCTGAAAAGCTTTTGGAGCCAATCGTGCAACTAGAAACGCCATTTTGGCACATCAACTTTTAAACTTTAAATGCAAACCCCCATTTTTCACGTCACGATAGGAAAGGCCTTCAAATTCTGCTTCTAAAAATGCATTAATTCTTAGTGCCCTTTTGACCAAAAATAAAAAAAAAATTGACTTTTATCGGACTTTAAAATCGTGCTACAGCCCAAGCCCCTGAACCGATTTGGCTGAAATTTTGCACATGGGGATTGTATTACACGTCGAAGAGCTGAACAGATTTTGGATTCAATCGGCCTACGGAAAGTGCCGTTTTGGCACACCAATTTCCAACTTTAAAATTATTAAAAGGTTCGAAATAAAATTATTCACTCATTTGACCATCCAAAACAAGTTTTTGAAAGATTTATTGTCACCATCAGAAAGGTCTTCAAATTCTGGTTTTAAATAAGACAAAATTCGTTCGCATTTAGTGTTCTTTGGGTCAAAAAATCGAAATTTTTTAATAACACTAAAAATACATTACATATAGCCCAAATTAGTAAATCGATTTGGCTGAAATTCTGCACATGAGAATTGTATTACACGTCGAAGAGGTGGACAAATTTTGGATTCAATCGGCCCACGGAAAGTGCCATTTAGGCATATCAACTTTAAAATCTTAAACACAAGTCACGGAAATCAAAGACCCACGCGTTGGGGAGGTTCCAGCCGCTTCTCTGCTGCCTTTTTTTTTGTGTATCTTATGGTGTTAAAATCCAATAAGAACAAGAAAAGTTGACTGTCGTTCTAGAAAGCCTAGGGAATTTTTGTCAATTGTCATTGAATTGATAGATGTCAAAATTATAAATTTTCCAAGTTTCATTTAAATAGGTAATTATGAATTTTTCTTTAGAATGTCGATTTTCAGTTTTTTCGAAATAACTCGGGAACGAATCAAAATATCGAAGAATTCTTTAGATTGTTAATCACCTTAAGAAGGAGGAACTTTTATCTTATTTAACCGATCTTGTAACTGTTGTAATTTCCGAGATCCGGATAGTGCGCATGGAAATTAGCAACACCCTGTATACAGGCTGGGTAATTTTTCAATGCTCACCATTAGGATCTCCTAAACGGTAAAAGATACAGGGTCGGTTAAATTACAGAAAAGTTGCGCGATTTGTTGATGATTAAGAATCTAAAGAGAATTCCCCGATATTTTGATTCGTTCCCGAGTTATCACAAAAAATATGAAAATTGCCTATTTAGAGAAAAATTAATATAACGATTGATGTTGTTTAAATGAAACTTGTAACTTTCATATTTTTGACACCTGTCAACTGAATATCATCGACATAAATTTTCTAGGCCCTCTAGATTTTGACAGTCAACTTTTGATTCTTTTATGGCCGCCATATTGAATTTTAACACCATCAAATGGACAAAATAATTGGCTTTTCAAAAATTTACTAAACATGAACTTTTTTGACAGATGTCAGAATTTGAAAATTGGTAGGAATAATTTGCAAAATTAGCCTAAACTTAGATGAAAAACATTTGCAAAAAAGTACGCAGACTTCTTCAATCTCTTATAACATGTGAAAACAATTGAATTCAACAATAATAAAATACGTCTTGCGGTCGTGTGACTCGAGCTTTCACATATTTTTTGAAAAACGTTCATGTTGGTTACATTTTTAAGAAGCTAATTTTTCTGTGTATCCGACGGTGTTAAAATTCAATATGGCGCCCATAAGAAAAAGAAAATTTGACTGTCTTTATTCAAAATCTAGAAGGCCTAGAAAATTTCTGTCAACGCCATTCAATTGACAGCTGTCCAAAATATGAAAGTTCCAAGTTTCATTTAAATAACAGCAATCGTTAGGCAGATATTCATTTTTCTTTAAATTGACAACTTTCAGATTTTTTGTGATAACTCAAGAACGAATCAAAATATCGGGGAATTCTCTTCAGATTCTTAATCGCCAAGAAATAGCGCAACTTTTCTTTAATTTAACCGACCCCGTATCTTTTAGCGTTTAGGACATCCCAATGGTGAGCATTGAAAAATTACCCACCCTGTATATCTTATAAATAATAAATCTTTGGAAAAAGAGTAACAATTTGAGACTTAATCATTTACAAGTAGAACTACAGAAATATGGACCCGAACAATTAATAAGCAAAGTACCTACAGGAGGTCTGTGGGGTGTGAAATTTTGCAAACTTAACTTGTTTTTTTCGCGCAAAATTCGCTCCAAATCGGCTAATTTCTTAAATTATAATAAATATAATAAAAAATTTAATTTTTCGTTTTTATTTCAATTTTGAGTTAATTTATATCGGAAAAACATTGTTTTTGAAGTGAGTTTTGGTCGAATGTTTTCAACTTTACGATTCACTTAGTTGGATCATTTTAGCTAAAAATAATGAGTCGCACTATGGGGTTTAATACAATTTTTATCATGGCCATTGCCAACTTGATTTTTCGACTTTCCTTTATTTTGCTTACAGACATGCTTTTTTCGCGCAAGATTCACTCCAAATCCAAATATTAATAATAATTTATTCAGAAAAAAAATTGTTTTTGAAGTGAATTTTGGTCGAATGTAAATTTCAACTTCACACGATTCGCTCGGTTGGATCACTTTAGCTAAGGATGATGGGTCGCACTATGGGATTTAATACGATTTTTACCATTGCCATTGCCATCTTGATTTTTCGACTTTCCTTTATTTTGCTTAAAAACTTGCTTTTTGTCGTGCGCAAGATTCACTCCAAATCGGCCCATTTCTCAAATTATCAAATAAAAAATCAAATTTTTCGTTTTTATTTCAATTTTGAGTTAATTTATTACGGAAAAAAACTGTTTTGAAGTAAATTTTGGTCGAATGTAAAAAGGAGTAAAAATTTGTCACCTAAATTACAGAAATGAACACGAAAAATTTTTTCCAGACGTTTTCGGCAAAACGGAAAAACCGAAGCAGTGGAGCCCCTACGGCTGCCACTACTACCCCGATCCTGAGGCCTTCCCGTCCCCGCGTCTGGATTCCCTCCCTCAGGAACCCCTCAAACGCGGCGAACAGTATTACTTAGATTTAGCGGGAAACATAAGAAAAGGTCCTGTGGGAGTGGGTTACACGTGTTACTGCGCCCCGCTTTTCCGGCATCTGGAGGCTCGCTTGGAGAGGGATAAAAGGGAGTTGCAAAGGGCTCAAGTCAGATTAGGGCAAAGGGTTGCAGGGCTGGAGCAAAGGTTGAATAGGGGAGTGCACGGGAGGAGGTCCGAGAGGGTCATCAGCTTAAGGGAGCCGGAGAACCCTCTTCCAAGGTCAAGGAGCTTGGAAATGTTGGATAAAATGGAGAGGTCTCCCCTACAAGCCACCAGGTAAACTGCACAAACAAAGTGAATGAACAATGGATATTCATGTGAACTTATAGTTTGTTACATTGTGAATAACCCATGAACATTCTGTCAATATTCAGTTAAATTTTTTATGTACCTATTCTGAATATTCCGGGAATATCTTGTGCTATCTGGGGCTATTTCTACTAATACTCTTTAAAATTGTGTACAGAAGTATGGACGAGCTGGAGCCTTCCCCAGAAGCGGAGCACCGCCCTTCTGTCAAAGAGATGGTGGCACGAATCCAACAACATCAGCCAGGCGCTGGAACTGGAAACAATAGCGAAAGCAGCGATGACGAGGACATCCCCCTGCGCATGACTCAGTACAAAGGACCAATGGGAGACTCGAACCTCTCCCTCCCTTTCTCAATGCCAAACTACGAGAACCTCCCAAATGACGCGCGCAGCCGCAGTGGAGTATACAGTCCAACCCTCGTTAACACAACCCTTGTAGACTCCACCAGCCGCTACATAGACCCGAGCAGCAAAATCCAGGAATCCAACATACGGTACAACGTACCCTCCGCGCAGTACTACCAAAACAACGTGCCTTACGACCTGAGCACGCGCTTCGCCAAGTTGAGGCTCCTGGACCCTGGAAAAAACCTCGAGGCTAGGGGGACTTCCCGCGAAAATCCCCAAGACACCGTCGACAGGGATACCAACAACGACTCGGGGTACTCCACGAAAGTTTACGGTAGTTCTAAGGGCAATTCGCCGAGTTTGTCGGGACAGATTGACAGCGAGTGCTTGGGTGCTGCCAGTTTAGTGTGATTGAGACGTACTTAAACACCAAATTGAAAAAAATTCCATTGTTCCATATTAAGATACTTTATTTTGTTAGTTCATGTATCACTCTGCCATTTTTTATGGAATGTACAAATACAGATATTTAACAAGGCCCTTCGCTCGAGGCTTTCCTGTTTTTACACTAAAACAAAATAGAGAAAGTGCAAGAAAGACGTCAGCTTGAGTGGACGAACAGTCTGTTACTTTTTAAGCAAATCAAAGATTTCCTGTTTATTTTCTAGTCGAGAAGCAACACTAGAATCGTGATAATAGATGCCGCCACCGCTATCTGTCAAATGTTGCGCCATTCTTACGTCAGTCGTCGTTTGTGTGTAATTTTCCACCGTTTTGCAAGAAAATCCTTTATAAATTAATAATTTTCCAGCAGGGAACGCATTTTCAAAAGGAAATTCTAAATTAGCACAACTGCTCTCTTTTCACATTCACACTAATTTCATTTTACTGTTTTTACACTAAAGCAAAATAGAGAGAACATTCCTCAGGTGCAAGAAGGACGTAAGAAATGCGCGTCAGCTCGAGTGCACGAATAGTCTGTTACTGGCAGAAACCACTTCACTTTTAAAGCTAAAATCCCACTTTTTAAGTAAATCGAATACTTTCTGTTCAATATGTCGTATCTGGCATTTTGGAGCCAAGAAACACTAAAATTTCCAAAATTTATAGCTGGCAACCCATAATGCTATCTGAGTATTGTTGGTTGCCTGATTTAATGAACCGTGTATTTGTAAACTGATGATAGATGGCGCCACGACTACTTGTCAAATGTTGCGTCATTTTCATGTCAGTTGTCAAAAATCTCGTCTATGTGTTAGTTTGCGATAATTTCCACCGATTTTCAACAAAATCCTCTATAAATTAATAATTTTCCCGCAGAGAACGTAAATGAGTGTCCTCCGTCGAATTTTCAAAAGGAAATGCGAAATTGTCACACCCGGCTCCTTTTCACATTCACACTAGTTTTTGGGCTCCTTCTGCCCGATGGAACCAAGACCCAGGAAGAGGTTGCTTGATGCTGCATTAATCTGTCTGTCAAATAACTTAAAATCCGCTTTTAGGGCCTTACGGGTACGGATATAGCCCCAGGAAGGGATGACCGCTTGCTGCTCTTCGCCACCCTGGAAGGGAACCTCGTGGCCATCGAACAGAACTCTGGGAGAATCCGATGGAAAGTTAAAGACCGTAAGTTGTTTTTAATGGAATTTTTTTTAAAGAATTATATTTAGAACCAATTGTGAGAGTCCCGGTGGATACTACCAATGCGATAGTTCCCATGTTCCTGCCCGATCCCAGGGATGGGTCTTTGTATTTGCTCGGGAATGGTGAGGAGCCTCTGAAGAAGCTGCCGTTTACTATCCCGCAGTTGGTGGCCTCATCCCCTTGCCGAAGCTCCGATGGAATTCTGTACACAGGTATGTTTCTATGTCAAATTGCCTTGAGAAATGCGCAAATTGATAAGAGTTGGTGGGCGTCAAAGCCTTTGCTATTGTTTTAATGGGAATCAGTTTGCTTCAGGCAATAAATTTTTTATATTCAGGTTTTACTCAATAATTTCTGGCTCAGAATTTAAAATATGTTGCTGGTGATTTTTTGCAATTTTACCTTTACTCTTGCTATTGGTCCAATTGATGTGAAAGTAGCGCCATTTGCTTAGTTGAACGCGATTTAATTACAAACGATGGGTCAAATTTCTAGTTTGACATTATTTTGAAATTCGGCTTAGCCCAGTGTACAATTTGACTAACACTAGTCTTCACTAACTAACACTAGAATTCAGACTTTTTTAAACTAAAGCAGTTTAAAATTATACAAATTTGGCAACGAACATGTTTGTTGGTAATTTTTTGCAATTTTAAGCTGAGTCATTTTTAGAGTGAAAAGTAGCTTTCTTCGCTTGCTATTCGTCCTATCGAAATGAAAATAGCGGCATTCGCTTAGTTAGACGTAGTTTTATTGCAAAGGACACGGAACTCTTTGGGTGTAGCATTATTTTGAAAATCGACTTAGCCCGCTAGGCTAAAAATAGTTTTTGGTCAAAATTCAGACTTTTTAATTAAAACAGCTTGAAATTATTCAAATTTGGCAATTAAAGTGTCTGTTAGTGATTTTTTGCAATTTTAAGCTGATTTTGCGTAATTTTTTGAGACAAAAGTTACTTTTCTCGCTTGTTATTGCTCCGATTGATGTGAAAATAGCATAATTCGCTTAGTTAGACGTGTTTTAGTTGTAAACGACACGTAACACGTAGGGTCTAGCATCATTTGGAACATCGACTTAGCCCACTAGTCTAGCAATAGTTTTTGTGCAAAATTCAGACTTCTTTATTAAAACAGCTTGCATTTAAACAAATTTGGCAACGAACATGTTTGTTGGTGATTTCTTGCAATTTTAAGCCGAGTTTACGTCATTTTTAAAGTGAAAAATAACTTTCTTCGCTTGCTATTCGTCCTATCCAAATGAAAATGGCGGCATTCGCTTAGTTAGACGTAGTTTAGTTGACAAAGGACACGTAACTCTTTGGGTGTAGCATTATTTTGAAAATCGACTTAGCCCACTAGACTAACAATAGTTTTTGGTCAAAATTCAGACTTTTTAATTAAAACAGCTTAAAATTATTCAAAATTTGGCAATTAAGGTATCTGTTAGTGATTTTTTGCAATTTTAAGCTGATTTTGAGTAATTTTTCGAGACAAAAGTTACTTTTCTGTCTTGCTATTGCTCCGATTGATGTGAAAATAGCATGATTCGCTTAGTTTGACGTGTTTTAGTTACAAACGACACGTAATACGTAGGGACTAGCTTCATTTTGAACATCGACTTAGCCCACTAGTCTAGCAATAGTTTTTGTGCAAAATTCAAACTTCTTTATTAAAACAGCTTGCATTTAAACAAATTTTGCAACGAACATGTTTGTTGGTGATTTTTTGCAATTTTAAGCCGAGTTTACGTCATTTTTAAAGTGAAAAATAACTTTCTTCGCTTGCTATTCGTCCTATCCAAATGAAAATGGCGGCATTCGCTTAGTTAGACGTAGTTTAGTTGACAAAGGACACGTAACTCTTTGGGTGTAGCATTATTTTGAAAATCGACTTAGCCCACTAGACTAACAATAGTTTTTGGTCAAAATTCAGACTTTTTAATTAAAACAGCTTAAAATTATTCAAAATTTGGCAATTAAGGTATCTGTTAGTGATTTTTTGCAATTTTAAGCTGATTTTGAGTAATTTTTCGAGACAAAAGTTACTTTTCTGTCTTGCTATTGCTCCGATTGATGTGAAAATAGCATGATTCGCTTAGTTTGACGTGTTTTAGTTACAAACGACACGTAACACGTAGGGACTAGCTTCATTTTGAACATCGACTTAGCCCACTAGTCTAGCAATAGTTTTTGTACAAAATTCAGACTTCTTTATTAAAACAGCTTGCATTTAAACAAATTTGACAATGAACATGTTTGTTGGTGATTTTTTGCAATTTAAGCCGATTTTACGCAATTTTTAGAGTAAAAAATTGCTTTCCTCGCTTGCTACCGGTCCGATTGCCAAGAAATTAAGCGTGAAGAATATGATTATAGATAAAGATTAAATTACTAGAAGTTTAAGTTGACAGTGACAATATATTTCTTGCTCAGGTAAAAAGAAGGACACCTGGTTCAAGCTGGACCCCCTTACGGGGCGCAAAGAGCAGATCCTGGGGTGGGACACGTCCAGTCCCACGTGCCCCCTCGAATCCACCGGCTCAATCTTATTGGGTCGCACCAAGTATGACGTCATGATGGTGGACAGACTCTACCGAAAATGGAACGTCACTTTCTACGAGTACACGGCCACTCCAATGAGCAAAGACGATCTGGGTGGCTATGGTACGGATTGTCACAATCCTTGTTCCTACAGAAGTTTTGCTTTAGCTATAATTTTTTTTAGATCTAGTGCACTTTGCGTCGAGTTCAACTGGTCGGCTTGTAACTATGGATCGTAGGAGGGGGAATTTGCTGTGGGACGGCGACTTGGGGAGTCCGGTGATCGCCGCCTACGTCTTGGGGGCGGAGGGTTTGTTGGCGGCGCCCTTTACCAGTCTAGCCAACCACACAATAAATTATTTAACAACTGAGCTCTTGTCTTTTGAGGGCGAAGAACAAGGTCACCGGATGAAAGTCTAGTAAGTACTGTTTCTAATTCTTACGGTTATGCAACTCAATATACAGTCAAATTTTGACAAGTTTTGGGTTGCATAATTATAACTTTCGTTTCCTATTTAATTACAGTCCCACGCTGTACATCGGTAACCATCAACATGGATTGTATGCTCTCCCATCTCTAGTGGATCAAAACGTCGTGACTGTCACGCCCTCTGACGGCGGTCCACTGTTACTAGGGGGGCCGCATGCGCCCGGCCAACCTGTACCTTACCGAGAAAACCCCATTCCAGGGTATAACTACAGGATTCCATCAAGTAAGCTGTCAAAAAATAGCCTTAACTGTCACTAGCCTCCTTGATCTGATTAGCTATGTACAAGGAACAAAGCATCCCCGACATAATCTACATAGGACATTACAACGTGCCAAAATACAGCGACTTAAAGTTCCTAATATCCGGCAGTGTCCCCAACTTAAACCTGATCACAGATGAAAGCAGATCGCGAGAAATCGAGGACAAAGTAAAATCGGTCGGTATACAAACAGAGCCGCCCGCGATCGAGCGTAAACCGGAGAAGGCGGGAGTAAAGAACCACTTTAAGTCCTGGTACGCAACAGTCAAGTCCTGGATAAACCAGCAGGAAAACAAGGGACTCAAGTTGATGCTGATAATCCTAGTGGGCTGCGTGATCGCCATGTTTTGGTATTTGCAAGTCCAAGTGCGCGAATTTCAAAATCTCTCGCAGAACGGTTCGAGGAGCAGCCAGCAGGGGGCGCCGGGCAAGAACTCGATCACGGCCTACTCGGAGGAGTTGCCCGACGGTCTGATGAGGGTCGGGAAGATAACTTTCCATCCGGAGGAGCTTTTGGGGAAGGGATGCGAGGGGACGTTCGTCTACAGGTGACACCCAGGGGTGCGCTCTGAGACGCTCACCGTTTCGATTTTTTTCAGGGGAGAGTTTGACAGCAGAAAAGTGGCTGTCAAACGATTGCTGCCGGAGTGTTTCACGTTTGCCGACCGAGAGGTGGCGCTGCTGAGGGAAAGCGACGCCCACCCGAACGTTATTCGTTATTACTGCATGGAGCAGGACCGTCTGTTCAGGTACATCGCTCTGGAGCTCTGCCAGGCTACTCTGTCGGAGTACGTGCAGGGCAAATGTGACAGGGGTTTGATTAAACCTTTGGATATTTTGCGTCAAGCCACCGCCGGTTTGGAACACCTACATTCCTTAGATATAGGTAATTTTTAAAAAATTAAAACAGCTTAAAATTATACAGATTTGGCAATGAGCATGTTTATTGGTGACATTTGCAATTCTAAGCCGATTTCACGTCATTTTTAGAGTATTGGTCCGAGCGATGTGAAAATACCATAATTAGCTTAGTTAGACGTGTTTTATTTACAAACGACACGTGACACTTTGGGTCTAGCATCACTTTGAAAATCGACTTAGCCCACTATACAACTTTACTAACACTAGTTTTTGTGCAAAATTCAGACTTTAAACCAACTTGGAATTATACAAAGGCGATGAACATGTTTGTTGGCGATTTTTTGCAATTTTAAACCTATTTTACGTAATTTTTAGAGTAAAAACTTGCTTTCTTCGCTTGCTATTGGTTCCACCGATATGAAAATAGCAGCATTCGCTTAGTTAGATGTGTTTTAGTTACAAACGACGCGTAACACTTTAGGTCTAGCATCATTTTGAAAACCGACTTAGCCCACTAGTCTAACAATAGTTTTTCTGCAAAATTCAGACTTTTTTATTAATACAGTTTAAAATTATGCAAATTTGGCAATGAGCATGTTTATTGCTGATTTTTTGCAATTTTAAGCCGCTTTCACGTCGTTTTTAGAGTAAAAAGTTACTTTCCTCGCTTGTTATTGGTTCTAGCGATGTGAAAATACCATAATTAGCTTAGTTAGACGTGTTTTAGTTACAAACGACACGTGACACTTTGGGTTTAGCATCATTTTGAAAATCGACTTAGCCCACTATACAACTTTGCTAACACTAGTTTTTGTGCAAAATTCAGGCTTTTTTATTAAACCAGCTTGGAATTATACAAATTTTGGCAATGAACGTGTTTGTTGGTGATTTTTTGCGATTTTGAACCTATTTTACGTAATTTTTAGAGTAAAAAGTTGCTTTCTTCGCTTGCTATTGATGCCACCGATGTGAAAATAGCGTCATTCGCTTAGTTAGATGTGTTTTAGTTACAAACGACGTGTAACACTTTAGGTCTAGCATCATTTTGAAAATCGACTTGGCCCACTAGTCTAACAATAGTTTTTGTGCAAAATTCAGACTTTTATTAATACAGTTTAAAATTATACAAATTTGGCAGTGAACATGTTTATTGAGGATTTTTTGCAATTCTAAGCCGATTTCACGTCGTTTTTAGAGTAAAAAATTACATTTCTCGCTTGCTATTGGTCCGAGCGATGTGAAAATACCATAATTAGCTTAGTTAGACGTGTTTTAGTTACAAACAACACCTGACACTTTGGGTCTAGCATCATTTAGAATCGACTTAGCCCACTATACAACTTTGCTTTGTGCAAAATTCAGGCTTTTTCATTAAACCAGCTTGGAATTATACAAATTTTGGCAATGAACGTGTTTGTTGGTGATTTTTTGCAATTTTAAACCTATTTTACGTAATTTTTAGAGTAAAAAGTTGCTTACTTTGCTTGCTATTGGTGCCACCGATGTGAAAATAGCGGCATTCGCTTAGTTAGATGTGTTTTAGTTACAAACGACGCGTAACACTTTAGGTCTAGCATCATTTTGAAAATCGACTTGGCCCACTAGTTAACAATAGTTTTTGTGCAAAATTCAGACTTTTTTATTAATACAGTTTAAAATTATACAAATTTGGCAATGAACATGTTTATTGCTGATTTTTTGCAATTCTAAGCCGATTTCACGTCGTTTTTAGAGTAAAAAATTACATTCCTCACTTGCTATTGGTCCGAGCGATGTGAAAATGCCATAATTAGCTTAGTTAGACGTATTTTAGTTACAAACAACACGTGACACTTTGGGTCTAGCATCATTTAGAATTGACTTAGCCCACTATACAACTTTACTAACACTAGTTTTTGTTCTAAATTCAGGCTTTTTTTTTTTTTGTTGGTGATTTTTTGCAATTTTAAACCTATTTTACGTAATTTTTAGAGTAAAAACTTGCTTTCTTCGCTTGCTATTGGTTCCACCGATATGAAAATAGCGGCATTCGCTTAGTTAGATGTGTACACTTTAGGTCTACCATCATTCTGAAAATCGACTTAGCCCACTAGTCTAACAATAGTTTTTGTGCAAAATTCAAACTTTTTTATTAATACAGTTTAAAATTATGCAAATTTGGCAATGAGCATGTTTATTGCTGATTTTTTGCAATTCTAAGCAGATTTCATGTCGTTTTTAGAGTAAAAAATTACTTTCCTCGCTTGCTATTGGTCCGAGCGATGTGAAAATAGCATCATTCGCTTACTTAGACGTGTTTTAGTTACAAACAACACGTAACACTTTGGGTCTAGCATCATTTTGAAAATCGACTTAGCCCACTAGTCGTAACAAAAGTTTTTGTGCAAAATTCAGACTTTTTCATTAAAACAGCTTTAAATTATACAGATCTGGCAATGAACATGTTTATTGCTGATTTTTTCTCTTTTTTTTTAAATATGTTTGAAACATTTTAGTGCATCGAGATATCAAACCGCACAACGTGTTATTGTCGATGCCTAACAGTCAGGGCGAGGTTAAAGCCATGATTTCGGATTTCGGGCTTTGCAAAAAGTTACAAGTGGGGAAAATGTCGTTTTCTCGCCGGTCTGGAGTAACAGGAACTGACGGATGGATCGCTCCCGAAATGCTCAACGGGAACGAAAGAACCGTAAGACTCCTCCCACTCCCCCCCCCCCCACTAATTTTTCTCGCACAGACATGCGCAGTGGACCTGTTCTCCCTCGGCTGTCTTTTCTATTACGTTCTCTCTCAAGGTCAGCACCCTTTTGGGGACGCCCTCAGACGTCAAGCTAATATTTTAAGTGGAGATTGGAACCTCTCCGAGTTAGATGGCGAGGAATGTCAAAAAAATTTATTGAAGCCTCTGCTGGCGACGATGATTTCGTCGAAACCGCACGAGCGGCCATCTTGCACGGCCATCTTGAAGCACCCCATGTTCTGGGGGAATTCCAAGATTTTGGCGTTTTTTCAAGACGTCAGCGATCGAGTTGAGAAAGCCGAAGAAAACGACGAAATTTTACAAGCCCTGGAAGAAAATAATTTGACAATAGTAAAATTTGATTGGCGATTGCATATCCACGAAGAGGTCGTTAAAGATTTACGTAAATATCGATCGTACAGAGGGGAGTCGGTTAGGGATCTTCTTAGGGCTTTGAGAAATAAAGTAAAAAAAATAAAATAAAATTGCGCACTAATCTTTTATTGTAGAAACATCACTTTAGGGAGTTAACAAACGAGGCTCAGGATCTCCTAGGAGATATTCCCGAGGCCTTCACTTGTTATTGGACTAGCAGGTTTCCATTGTTACTAGCCCACACGTGGATATCCATGCAATGTGTTGCCATAGAAACGTCTTTTCAGCATTACTACCACAGTTGCTACAGATACTCGTATTATAAGTTCATGGAGCATATACAGAGTTACATCGTGGAAAAAGCGGAAGTGCCCGAACTGTCAAACGATGATTCCCGGAAATCCCCGAGGAGAATTAACGACTTGAGGCAGAGAAAAAACGTGGGACTTTACAGGAATCTACCTGCTGTTGCTGTGGAAGACGTTAATTTGACATTTGACAATGGGGATGGGCATAAGAAAAAGGGTTTTTATTCCGCGAAGCCCTTGAAAAGCAAGAATAGTAAGAGGGCGTCGAAAAGGGACGAGCCTTTGACCTGGGCCATCGGTGATGACAAATGAGTACAATATATTTACTGTTTTAAATACACTGTGATATGTACTTGAGAGTACTTTTAGCACTTTAGAGGTAAGGAAACCAGTTTTATCGTTGTTGGTCGCTATAATGTTGCCAAAATATATTTTAAATATGTTTCTTAAATAAAAGCTGTGAATTTTATTTTTTCTGTTGGTCGCACTGGCGATAGTCAACACTTACAATGTTGCCAACGTGAAACAACCCTTTAAATTCCAAAATTTTATTATTTTTGGGAAAACTGGTTCAGTTTTCATTTTAGTAAAATTCTCGGTAATTTTATTGAAAAAAGCTGCATTTTCTCGGTCTGTCTTGGTGGAATTTTGATAAAACGTTCACCAAACGCTTAGTTGGGTGCGATTTAGTATAAAAAGAGGGGTAACACGAGGGGTCTACGACAATTTTTAATCCGGGCCCGACCCAACTTGATTTTTTTATTTTTCGTTATTTTTACAACAAAACCAGTTTCTCCTCATTCTAAACCCTGTTCATTACAAAATTTTATTATTTTCGGGAAAACTTTACTTTAATTTAGTATTTTAGTAAGAATCTCGTCAATTTTATGGAAAAAAGTTCAATTTTCTCGGTCGGTACTTGTCGGATTTTGATAAAACGTTTACCAAACGGATAGTTGAGTGCGATTTAGTATAAGAAGAGGGGTAACATACGGGGTCTACGACAATCTTGATTTTTTTATTTTTCGCTATTTTTACCACAAAACTAGTTTCTCCTCATTCTCAATCTTTTAAATTACAAAATTTTGTTATTTTTGGGAAAATTTTAATTTAGTTTAGCATTTTAGTGAGATGATCGTCAATTATTTATTGAAAAAAGTTGCATTTTCTTGGTCGGTATTGGTGGAATTTTGATAAAACGTTCACCAAACGCTTAGTTGGCTGCGATTTAGTATAAAAAGAGGGGTAACACGAGGAATCTAAGTCAATTTTTAATTCGGGCGTGGCCACCTTGATTTTTTTATTTTTCGTTATTTTTACAACAAAACCAGTTTCTCCTCAATCTGAACCATTACATTACATATTTTTATTATTTTTGAAAAAGTTTTAGTTTAATTTAGCATTTTAGTAAGATTTTCGTCAATTCTATAGAAAAAACTTGCATTTTATAGGTCGGTATTGTTCGGATTTTGATAAAACATTCACCAAACGCTTAATTGGGTGCGATTTAGTATAAAAAGAAGGGTAACACGAGGGGTCTACGACAATTTTTAATCCGGGCCCGGCCACCTTGACTTTTTCATTTTTCGTTATTTTTACAACAAAACCAGTTTCTCCTCATTCTGAACCCTGTCCATTACAAAATTTTATTATTCTTGGGAAAATTTTAGCTTAATTTAGCATTTTGGTAAGATTTTCGTCAATTCTATAGAAAAAACTTGCATTTTCTAGGTCGGTATTGGTCGGATTTTGATAAAACATTCACCAAACGCTTAGTTGGCTGCGATTTAGTATACAAAGAGGGGTCACATGCGGGGTCTACAACAATTTTTAATCCGGGCGCGGCCGCCTTAATTTTTTTATTCTTCGTTATTTTTACACAAAACCAGTTTCTCCTCAATTCGAGCCCTGTAAATTACAAAATTTCATCATTTTTGGAGAAATTTTACTTCAATTTTACCATCTTTGCAAGATTTTCGTCGAGATACATTATAGAAATATATTGCTGCTATAAATGAAAAGAATCCAACCACAACTTTTCTCGTAAATATCTTACGCCAGAGGTCAATAGAAGCGCAACAGGTGTTATCAATGCTATCAGGCAACGGACAAATCAGCGTTGGCCAAGTCGAGATGTAATTATAATATTACCGCTTGCATTAATTATGACCTTGAATGAAAACGTGGCAGAGTATAATAAATAATGAAAGCACGAGTCTTATAACTGCTATCAAGAATTGCTATTTATACCTCTACAACGAAAGTTTGTTTTGTAGCGGATATCGTTTCCTTATCAGTTATTGCAGCAGCTCGAGCTGTGAAGTCAATAGCCTTTTTTCTATGTTTTTCTAGATTAAAACTGACAGCTAGAAAAAGATGGCGCTGGACGTGTTGAATTGTCCAAATCACAACGAGATGTCGTCGAGTTGTCCTCTGTACTAACAACAATAATCGTATAAACAAGCAACGTCATGGCATTGTGTTCGATTAGTTACGAATTTTCAATTGTTACAACGCATTTAATAACAATAAAATAGTGGAAAATCGGTAAACACGATAAGATTGACTCATAACACACTTTGTTGTTAAATCCTGCGAAATACGAGGCGAAATAACATACTTCTGCAGGCAAACGTTCTCTTTTTTATCGCTGTTTCTTTTTTCTTTTAGCCCATATTGTCGTTCAATGTATATATTATGGGATTTTTTCGATGTAAAATTTATTTTGGGACTAGACTAATAAAGCTGCAGTACCTATTAGCGCAATGATAAGAATTGTTTAGCTCATCGAGACGCGTATGTTGATGTAAAAAAAATAGAATTTGCCTTCCTGGAAGAGCTTTTAGATAATTAATAAAGGTCAACTTTTCTTCTCAAATTCATGGAAAATGTTTTATCCTGAATATTGTGCCTGCAACAGAGGTGTTTACTAAGCGATAAGGAAGATAAATATACTCAGCCAAGTGTCAGTCGCAATTTCATGCCGTTCACATCCAGTTTTTGATGGAAACTAAAGACTATCATTGCATTAAAAGCACTCATGAATACATTTTCATTATCGGCGAACTCATTAAAAAAAGATAACTTTCTTTGAATGACGCGCAATTTCTATATTTACAACAAATAATTCCCCCTCTGCATCCATCCTATTTTTTATAATTTTATTTAAACGAATTGTTAACTCAACAAGATAGCGTCTTGTCTAATCTTATCTGCGAAACTGGATAAGATAGGGAAAGCAAACAGAAAATATTAAATTGTATAACCATCTAGTGTGCTGGGCCGCAAGAATAGGTATTGCTCAAAAAAAGTCGGAAGGCGGCTGGAGAAATCGATACGATACATCCTGACGTGGCTGGAAAATATCGGGCTGAATTTATACGACATTAGACGGTGATTATACTGCATTGCGTGTCCGTATTATTCTTATATGTCCTGTGATATGCAACTGGTTCACATGGGCGGAAGCGCCTCGCTGAAGATGACTGGAAGTGATTGACGAAACGTCTTCGAATAACAGGTAACTTAATTAACCTCTTATCTGTTGCTAATTTATCGCACCTTATCGCCTCTTTTAGATTAAATTTATGAAGTTTCAGATTTTTGCGTTTTTTGATTAAAAAAGCTAAATTAGCAGTACTCGCATGTGGGGCTACCTAAGAGTTTTATCTTTTCGAACAGATAACGGGCATGACCTCCATTCAAAATAAGTTGCACGTGCATTTACGCCGAACACGTGTACTTTTTCGGCACTAGAAGTACGCAACGAAAAACGAGGGAAATAATATTTGAAAAAGCCACCGGGTGATGTACATCAATGAAATGTGTATCATGTCAATGTGAATTTACTGGTGTAATCAGGTGCACCTAGTAGTAGTGCCTCCGTAGTCGCACAGTGGTGTCAAAAGGGCGAAATGTTGAGAATTGGCGGTACAGAATTAAACAGTAGAGAATGAAAATGAAAAGTACTAAAAGTAACGTTAAACACGGCAATTTTGTAGAATTATCGCTCAGTGTTGAAAAATTGTAAAGGGGTATGAAAAGATAAAAGGGGTAAAAATTGACCGTGGTTAAGTCGAATCACAGAAAATAAGTCGAAACTAACCCAAGTAAACATAATCCAAATGAGTTGAATTTATTACCTAAGAAAATCGAAATTACGTGAATTTAGTATCCCTAATAGACGTTTAGCGGGTTAAAAAATTGTAAATTGGGATGAAAAATCAAAGGTAGTGAAAATTAACCGTAGAAGAATTATAAAAAATAACACGGAAATAAGCCAATCATGCAAATTTAGCTTTTGGGGGGTTGAAATATTGCGAATGGGGTGGAAAAAGTGAATAAGGTAAACATAAAGCCATATGAGTTCAACTTGTTGCCGAAGGAAAACGAAAAAATTTAGGAAAATAGGTGCTTAGGGGTTTGAACAGTAGTAAAGGGGGATGAAAAGTCAAAGGGGGTGAAAATTAACAGAAGCTAAGTAGATTTACAGAAAATAACACAACAATAAGGCAATTATGCAAATTTAGCCTCTGGAGGGTTGAAATATTGCGAGTGGGGTTGAAAAAGTGGAAAAAGTAATCATTATCCAAAAGAGCAAAATTTGGTATTGAAGAAAAACGAAATTGCGCGAATTTGGCCAAATTAACGCTTGGGGGGTTGCAAAATTGTGAAGGGGTGGTGAAAAGTAACTGTAGTCCAGTAGAACTATCGAAAATTATACATATCGAGAAAGGGGTTGGAAAACTGTGGATGGGTTCAAAAATAATGAAAATGACTTTGAATTATCAAAGAATCACGAAAAAGCCCAAAAAAATAAATAAAATGTACTTATTCTGCTTGCGTAAACATCCCCCTTGTTAGATTTTAGTGAAAATTTGCCCATCCACCTACAGTGTCAGTCTAAATTAGCACACCAAATTCTGCACTGATACGTTGAGTAGTTTTGAAGTTCTCGTATTTTTGTGTTTCTGCATATTAGGGGTTGTAGCACCAATTTCGACCAATAGTTATTAAGCTAAATTTGGATTTTACGAAAAATGCATCCCCCGCAAGATTTCGTCGTAGTATTTCAGATTTCAAATAGCTGCGTGCAATTCTTGGACAGTTATCATATTTTTTGTGGTTTTCATCCCCTAAATGGCATCCCCCGAAATTGACACCCCTTCACATTCAACAGACTTGAAAGTCGAATGTGCACACCAACTTTCAGTAAGATACACCCACTACTTCTCGAGTTTTTGCAATTCAGTTTTTCGGTTTTTCACCCCTAGCTCCGATATTTCCCAAAAACAATCCCCGCCTTACTTTTCGGGAGACAAAGCCGTATACCAAATTTCAGCGAACGAGCGAATGAGCGAATAAGCATCTGCTATGGCACTAAAATGTATTTCAGTAACCATGACAACTGACAAACGTACATTAAAGTAATTGTAAAGCAATGCGAAAAAAATTTTGAGCACCCACCTCTTTATTATGAACCTTGCTCTGCTTGGACAGTTTGTCCAAGGAAGTAGACACCGAGAGGTAGGCTTTTTATTTTTATTTTTTTTTTTAGTTCCTACTGCACCATGAACGCAAACCACCAGGAAAACACGGTCATAAAACACTACAAGAAACAGCTAATTTTCCGGCAAAGCGACAACGTGATGCCGTACAAGCAATATCAAATCCAAGAACCTGGCCAAGCCAAAGACCCGTACGATTTTATATCGGACTGCGATAAGAAATGCGACGACAATAATAACGATAGCATAGATAGAAATGGTAGAAAAGTTAGGAAGAAGAGGAAAAACAAAATCTGCAGGGGCCAGTTTAGGCACGAGGGCATGGAATTGATAAAACTTGGAGCAAGTAAGTCGAAATTAAATGTTTTTCAATGACACACTCTATAAATTTTCTCTTCGCTTGATAATGGGGGTATGCCAGCTATTTGTACAATAAAAATTATATGAAAACACGTCGGCATTCGCACGCGATAAGATGAAAATTTTTTAGATTTTCTTTACGCCTATTCACGGTGTTGTTTATTCACAGTGCTGCACTGATACTTGTGGTGGTGTACCTCTTAAACTCGCTCTTAAACTTTAACTAGTTTTGTAAGTATTTTTTTAACTAGTTTATTTTTAAATTCACAAGTTAGAGCCAATTAAACGGATCTTCAAATTTAAATTTCGGGCTTTTGTAGTCTTTGGTTTGATTGGCCCTATTGGTATTCGACAGATTTTGCATTTAAACGTACGATTTTTAAATTTATTGGAGAATAAATCACGTGACTCATAAAATGTCAAAAGATCGGAGAAATATCAATGGCGGAATTGTAACATACTCTGAACGGCTTTATTTCGAACTTAACATCCGCTGCACGTTACCAAAGATCCAATTGAGATGTATTTTGGAAGAAATCTAGTATCTGGCAACACTCTTCATACCAACGTGTATCGCTGGTTGTATAACCGCTTGAAAATCAAAAGTTTTTGCTTTCTTAGGGTGGATTGTATAAAAATAATCGTGGGGATAATCGCGTTTTATACAACAGTTTATATGTCTGAGCGTGATTTGAGCCAATCAGAAGACTCGTTGCCTAGCGACTAACCCCAGTATTAAATTTAATACAGGGATAAGTTTTTATACAATCGGCCCTTAGTATTTATGCAACACTAAAATTGTACACCGTGCTTGATTGGTTGCATACCCATACTACACCTGCTGTCTAGTGTCTGGTTTTCGATTTTAGGGGCTGATTCTAAAGTGGACAAAAATGACGCCAGTTTCTTTTTCAGTCAACTGTTCTACATGACAAGAAATTTTAATAAAAAACGCGGTTAGAATTGATAGGTGGCTGTGCTGTGTTGTGATTGGCCAGTCTAGTTTGCAAAGAAGGCTATGAACTTGAGAATTTGAAATGGAGTAAATGACAGATGACATGTCCTGTACGAACCAACTTTAGACAAACGTCCTTTCGACAGCTTGCGATTCATTTGTTTCTATAGCCACCCCTTATCACATATTTTCTGAATAGCAATTGTTTATTAAAAATGGCGCCATTTTCTTTTTCAATCAACTTTTGTGTTGCAAATTTAATTTCTTGTTGTTTCGCGAACACCCCCTAACCTTCGATTTTCCCCGACATCCACGTTGGCAGCACCTACAGGGTGTCCCAGAATTACGTTCTCAAACTTCACTGTGAGATTCCTTACCTTAAAATAAATTCAAAGTTGTTAATAAACCATGCCCCCCAAACGCTTCATAAGGGAGCTACGTCCCTCCAAAGGGACTAGAAAAATCGGTTTTCTTAAAATTATTCGAAAATTATAAATGATAAGATCTTGAAATTTGGAACATAAGTTGGTGTTGTAAAAGGCTTTCGTTTTATTTTTTTACAGATTTTTAGCAGCATCATAGGCGTTCGCTATCAAATTTTTTGCATTTTTTCTGTTATGGGCATTTTTCACACCAAGTATAATACAAAAAAATGCAGCAGAGAAGCGGCTGGAACCTCCCCATCGCGTGGATCTTTGTATTCTGTGTAGATATAGTAGTCAATTCAACAGAATTTTTTAAATCCTTGACTAACGCACTTTTCTGACAAATACCGACGTCACCTCGGACATCACCCATCACGTTTGACAATATGTTCCTTTTAAGGTTAATCTTTTGCCACCTTCTTGACAATAACTGCCACTTTATGTCATCCACTGCCAGCCCGCTCCCTTTTAATGAGAAAGAATTTTTTCTCTATTTTCCACTGAAATGGCAGAAATTGTGAACACATTTTTAGAACCAGAATTTGGTCGCCTTTCTAATTGCGACATAAAAAAGGAGGTCTTGTATTTAAAATTTTAAGTTGATATGCTTAAATGGGACTTGCCGTGGGCCAATTGCTTTCAAAAGCCTTTCAGGTCTTCAACGGGTCACGCAATCTCCATGTACCAAATTTCAGCCAAATCGATTCAGTAATTTGGGCTATAATGTATTTTTACTGTTATTATAAAATTTCGATTTTTTGAACCAAACAGCGGTAAATGCGAATTAATTTTGTCCTATTTAAAACCAGAATTTGAAGACCTTTCTGATGGTGGCAATAAATCTTTCAAAAACTTGTTTTTAATGGTCAAATGAGAGAATAATTCTAAATTTGGAAGTTGGTGTGCCAAAACGGCACTTTCCGTGAGTCGATTGAATTCAAAGTTTGTTCAGCTCTTCGACGTGTAATACAATCCCCATGTGCAAAATTTCAGCCAAATCGGTTCAAGGGCTTAGGCTGTACCACGATTTTAAAGTCCGATAAAAATAATTTTTTTTTAATTTTTGGTCAAAAGCACTAAGAATGAATACAATTTTAGAAGCAGAATTTGAAGGTCTTCCTTATGGTGACGTGAAAAATGGGGGTTTGCATTTAAAATTTAAAAGTTGATGTGCCAAAATGGCATTTCCGGTTGCACGATTGGCTCCAAAAGCTTTTCAGATCTAAGTTAGGTTACGAGATGCCCATGTTCCAAATTTCAGCCAAATCGGTCTAGTAGTTTTGGCTGTGGCGTGATTACAAACGAACGTACGTACGTACAAACGTACATACACACAGACACATTTTAAAAACCCCTTTTTTGGGTTCCTGAGACCTCAAAACATGAAGATCTGGTGCTATCTCAAATTCGAAAATTTTAGTGATTGCAGTAACCTCCCATTTTTTTTAAATTGTGATGGGGTTGGGGAGGTTAAAAATCGTAATCTGTTGCCTGTTTAACACAAAAAAACGCTCTTGTTGAATGTCGCTTAAACACACCGTTTTCCAGTAAAATGGCTTTAATTGATTTTGAGTGATAAGATTCGTACTTAGTGGGGGGGGGGGAAATATGTATAGAGGGGATGTTTCCCTTATCCTTACATCATTTTAGGAAGAAGAATTCATATGGATAAACAACAAAAACTGAATAATGAGCTAACGGTTCTTCAAAGAACTTTCCGATTTTTGGACTACCCATTGAGAGGGTCATTTTTCAGTTTTTGTGTTATGCCCATATGAACTTTTCTACACAAAATGATACATATGTACTTAATGATATGTACTTATTTTCACTAATTACGACGATAAAATAACACCTTCCTTGACAAATTTTCTTTCTCAAAATTAATTAGTTGTTTCGCGAACACCCCTCACCTTAGATTTTCCCCGACATCCACGTTGGCAGCACTTATAATTAACAGAGTCTGGGAGTTATAATTATTTTCTTCAAATTGTGGCAAAAGGAAGCCTTCATCCCTAATGGATCCGTTCAGCAAGAGCTACCTAATTAATTAGTTGATGGCAATTAGGATCTCGTGAATAGATTTTTCTGTAAATGTGAGCTGTTGAGCTCTATGTCGTTATGGTGACATTAATAATTAATTACAGGTAATTAATTTAGGTGCTTTAGATGCATTGAAAGTGCTTTGCCTTATCACTAGATTTTAATTAATCAATTGTGTGATTGGATTGGATTAATCGAGACATACGTTCTGGACTTCTGTTCTTAACACCTATCGTCTTTTTTGCAGGTGCTCCATCGACACTTTGTAAATCCAAAGAAAGAATCCCAGCGATAAACGAGAGAGTATCCGAAATTTACAATAAAAGAAACCAACCCCTTTGTAATCTGGCGGCGACTGAGCGACTGCAAGAAATGAATAATACAATCTATTCCAGCAATATCGAGACAATAACAAAACCTGGCCACGCCCTTCCACAAATGGTGCCACAAAGACGAAACAGCAACGGAAAAATCGCAACAACGACCTCTCAATCGTTCGTGGCACCACCTAAGGCACAAGTTGTAAATAATACTCAGCTGCTTCGACCCCCAGTTCCTGCAGCTTTTCCCCACCCCCTCCCGCAAAACGCTCAAGCGACCAATCGGTCGTTTCCGCCTTACCCCGTGACGCATCCTGCCCACCCCCACCCCCCGGTGTTTCCCAATTTCTTCTCCCCTCCAACTCCTGTGAATTACCTGCAACCCCCTCCTTACAACTTCCCTCGATCGTTGCCACCCCCGTACCCGACGAAATTAATTTCCAATAGCAGCCAACCCTTCCACCGTCCATACACTGGGGGATTCCACCAGTACAAGCTGCCTCCACCAATTCCTCCCCCAACGCAAAACGTCCACCCCCGACCGCCCCTCCAAGCAGAAAAACGAAAACTTCCCCCCGAGGAGAACTCCCCAACAGCCATCGACTTAACAGTAGATCAAAACCACAACGACAAAGTCACATGTCACTGCGAATGCAAGAAAGCCCAAGAAGTTATAATTAAAGTTCCCGAAGGATTCAAGAAGAAGAAGTCCAGCGTTATTTTGAAGGGCAAACTGGTGGATGGTGTGTTGCGTTTCGATACAAACGAAGTTCCTACGATATCCCTCGAACAAAAGATAGCCAAAAACGGAAATATCGTCATCAGGGTGGAGGATAACAAGAGGAAGATCGAGGAAAAACCAAGAAGTGGCCTGACGGACCTTCATTTCCTCAAGACCTTCCTGGAAAAGGCGAAATCAACTGCAGGAACGACGTCTCCAGCTGTAGCGGCGCAGATCCTGCAGAAAGCCTTGGACGAAGTGAGCAAAAAGCCTCAAAACCCCAAAAAGACGAAGCCTGGAGTAATCGTCAGTAATTTCCCTCAGGACTTTCAGAGGAGGAAGTCGATGGATATTGAAACGATTAGTATTAGCAGCAGCGGCAGCGATTCTGGAGCGTCTCCAGGTCGTTATGAAAATAAAGTTCCTAAAGGAAAGCTGTTCTACCTGAGAGAGAAGAACAGCTTCATCCGATACTTCGAGGAATCCCAGAAAAAGCTTTTTCACAATAGCCTTCAGGCCGAGCGAAGCGAGCCGGATGCTCTCGACGACTCGACTGAAGTCATCAACGTTCCGAAGGCCTTCAGCTCCAAGGACAAACTTACCCTCGAGGAATTCCTGGAAGAGATGGGGCTAGTCGAGAGGTACATCCCGAATGACTTTTTTCATTTCTACAAGTACGTCACGGGCTATCAGATTTGCAAAAACAATCTGCCAGTGTCCTTCCTCACGTTCTTGAACATTTACAACACGAACGGGCTGAAGGAGTTGCTCGATAAGTATGTTAGTGGTCTGAGCGGCAAGCATATTTAACTTTGAAGTATTCTAGTTAAGTTGTTTTTTAAACCGATAATAATTTATTTTTTGTACGCGAAGTTTGAAGTGTACTTATCTATTTATTGTTTATACGATTTTTCTATCCATCCTTTTGAATAAAATTCTGTGTGTCTGTTTTTTTTTGCTATGAACCAGTATCCTTTTCTTGTTTACTACGGACACAGAGGCAACGTGAACCAGACGAGGCCTGTCTCACATTGTTCCGGAATCCGTTAAAAAATAATTTCGTTATTTTGTTCTAAACGGTTCGCTATTCACAAGAAAATTTGTATTTTCTCCCTTACTAACAGATAAAAGCCTGACGCACACTGCCCTTGCATCCGTTACAAAATGATTCACTTCCGATCATAACGCATCCATCAGTTGAGGTCTTTTGTCAGGTCGCGTCTGGGTCTAGTCATAAAATCAGGGGCAGTGTGAGTCAGGTTTTTCTTTTGTTTCTTTAAATGAGCATTAACAAAGCCCGGCTCACACTGCCCCGTTTTATTATACCAGCAATTATTACTTGTTTTGTTTTAGATGATTCGTTATTCGTAAAAGATGTAGCGGCAGCGTGATTCTGGTTTTCCTTTTGCTTCACTAAAGGGGCCTTAACAAAAAAACAATAAAGCTTAACTCACACTGCCCCTGCATACGCTACGAAGTGATTTTATTATACAATCATTTACTTTTTTCTTGAAGCAAAATGATTCATAATTCTCAAAGTGGATGAGGGTAATCTAGGTATTTCTTGAGAGAAAAGAGTACACATTATGCTCACATCTGAATGCGTTAAAAAAGGATGACAATATGATTCGCGCGCAATTGGAGGCGATCGACAGAGACCGATATTCCTTTCTTTAATGGGCGAGAGAGGGAGAAATATATTTTGAGCCTCCAAATGGTCGTCGCGTGACGTCACTCAAGAAATAGGTCCATTTCAATAAAAATTCTTGGGAGTTTCGAAGTCAATCCACAAAAATTTTGTTTATGTTAAATTAAGAATGATACATGTTTCGGGGATTAAATTACCCCATCTTCAGTCCTGAACAAACAAAAAACACTTATAATCTATTGTAATAGATGGGGATTAATCCCCGAAACATGCATCATTCTTAATTTAACATAAACAAAATTTTTGTGGATTTGACTTCGAAACTCCCAGAATTTTTATTGAAATTTACTTTTTTGTTGTAAATGTTTCGTTGTTTACAAGATAATTTGTATTTTTTTCCTTTGAGTCTACCTATCTATAATAAAATCATTTTCTAACAAACGCAGGGGTAGTGTGAGTCAGGTTTTCCCTTTGTTAAATGAACATTAACAAAAAAAAACAGAAAAAAGACTAACTCACACTCTCTTTATATGCATTTACTTTTTTTGTTCTAAATGTTTCGTCACTCACAGGAAAATTTGTATTTTTTTCCATCATTAATTCATTTACCTACAGCAAAATCATTTTTTAATGAACGCAGGAGCAGGGTGAGTCAGGTTTCTCCTTTTGGCATTATCTAACAAAAAAAAAACGAGTCTGATTTACACTGAAAAAGATGGCCACTATTGCAGCACAAGCTAAAAACGAGTGACGTGCGCTGCATTTTGCAACTGAGTTTAGAGACATTTCATTTCTGCAAGTTTTTTACAGAATTACCAATCTCTAACATAATATTGTCCTAGAATGGAAGACTTTCAAATATTTAATATGTACGACAAAGTGCGATCATATTTCAACGGACAAAGGGGCAGAGTGAGTCAGTCTTTCGATCTCGTGTTGAAAAATGCGATTTTAACAGATGATTTCAATATAAAACTCACGGCCCCTCTGTGTTTGTTAGAAATTAAATAATACTATAAAATAATATTTCGAAGGACAAAGGTGCAGTGTGAGTCAGTCTTCAGATCGCGTAACAAAATTCGGACATAGCAATTGTCAACGTAAAACAAGCAAAGCCTGACACACACTGCCTATATCTCAGTTAGAAAATGACTCAATTATAACATCATAACATTATAACATTCAAGAAACCTAGTGAAACAGTAGATGTGAGCAACGTGCAGTCATATTTGAATGCTCACTGGGGCAGTGTGAGTCAGGCTGTTTTTATTCGGTTTGGGTGAACAAACAGTGACATATGTAACAATCGTTTCACTTTTTTACCTTGAAGCAAGAAGTCCTTAACACTACAACGTAACAAAACCTAACTCACACCGTGCGTATGTCCGTTAGAGAATTTCTTCACTTTACGTTGCTTTACATATTTTGCAAGCGCCACTTTAATGTTGTGAAAAATGTCATTAGTGCATTTCTTTTGACGTTTTATGAAGAAATTATTTCAGTACAGCACAGTTTCGAATCTTTAACGATGGGCATCCTCAGGTGCGGCTTCTGGACGAACGATTTAATCAGCTACACCGCTTCCATAACAGGAATTGTAAGAAACAATTTATTTCGAAAAGTCAGGTTTTTTTCAGCTTCAAGGATCAATTTATTTATCGTTAACGTTGACTTGCCTCGTTGTTTACGCGGCTGAGCTAAATCCTTACGTGGGTGGGCATCAGCCAACAAATCGAATTGAAAAAACAAGCATGGCAATGTATTTGTTTTTCTTTCAAAGTGAGTACTAAGCATTGTGTAGACGTCCTTGGTCCTCTGGGCAATATCGTCACGCCCTTCAAATCTGCATTCATGATAATTTAGAGATAAACATTGTGTAGCCGCCTTTGGTCCTCTGGGCAGTTTGTAGTGTTTTACGATAATTTTGAGATATTTTTTAGCCGGAAAACTTGAGGATATTCAAAAAAACATTTTGAGGAACAGGATTATGCCCCCGCAGCGATTCATGTGGTATAACTTGTTGACCTTAGCAACCAACTTCACTCTGCAAACTTATTCAATTATACTGCTCCTGCGTAATTACATTTCAGCGATTTTTTTAGATTTTTTTCAAAATATTTTCAGAGACAAGAAAGAGAAAGAGAAAATGGTGTGTCGTACGGGGATGGATCACTCTCGTAATTGTCATGTCGTTGTTTGATTTAATTTATGCATTTTTTTTCATTGCTGATTACGAAATATGCAAGAATAACGAGCATGAGTTAGGAATAAAAGAAGAATTGAGAATCTGTTGCCTAGCTTATCCTTGCCTCATACTAGCTACTTCTAAAATTGCGTTTTTTTTATGGCTGTTCAATTTATATTGTACTTACCTCTTATGGACAATCCGCAAAGAGGTAAGTGGAAAAACTTTTGCTTTTTTTCCAAAACGACTCCATTTTTTTTCAGTTCGATGAAACTGCACTTGCTGTATGTTGTAGGTGAGGGAAGTTTTTCTCATTTCTTGGAAATAATGTATACTTACGGAAAATTATAATAAAATCTGGTTTTGTACCGACCGGTCCTTACATTTTTTTTTAAGTGTGAAAAAGATTAGGATGGGATCATTATTGTTTCACTTCACCTATGCACCAACAAGACCTGACTCACACTGCCCCTGTATTCGCCAATAAGTAATGGCTGCCGGTGGCAGTAAAAATTTTTGCTTTGCTACATGAATTTTAAACGGCGTTTCTTGCAAAGGTTTCTTGTTAAATTGGCAACACTGGTCAAGATAATTAGCATCTAGATATCGGTCTTAATTTTTTTTTCTTTAAGCTGGTGACAGGGACAGTGTGAGTCAGGCTTTGTGAGGTTAAAGTGTACCTAAACATTTTAAGATGGGATCATTATTTATTGTTTCACTTCTTTTCATCACAAAATTCTGACATACCAACAAAACCTGACTTACACTGCCCCTGTATCCGGCAACAAGTAATTGTAGTTTATACCGTTGTATACTTCAAACTAGTTGTTTTTCTTCAACTTTATAAATTCCTACATTGTACTTTTGCTGCCAGCGGCAGTAAAAGTTTTTGCGCTGCTGTACGACGTTAAGCGTCATTTCTTGCAAAGGTTTATTGTTAAATTGGCAACACTGTTCAAGATGATTAGCATTTAGATATCGGTCTTTAAATGTTTTTCTTTAAGTTGGTAACAGGAACAGTGTGAGTCAGGCTTTTTGAAGTTAAGGTGTAAAAAGTTTAAGACGGGATCAAAATTATTTCACTTCTTTTCATCACAGAAATTCTGAAATCAACAAAACCTGACTCACACTGCTCATGCATCCGGCAATAAATCATTTTACTCTACAGGCTGGTCCAACACTAGTGTCCAGCGGCAAAACGACCTTTTACTTTGAGGCTAGAGTTTTGAATTTTTTACAGGGTGTATGGGTACTAAAAACCCTTCAGATGGCATTACAATTTTTTTCATTGGACCAAAAATGTGACGTCACGAGATTTCAAATCGAGCTATTTTCATGGAATAAATAATTTTTGTCCATGGGTTGATTATTTTCGGCGTTAAGATTATGTTGACCACATTTTTAATTTTTTTGAACGTCAGGTTAGCAAACTGCAGAAGGCAAAATAATCGTCATTTTATTTCATAAGGAGGCCGTGAAACAATATCGAAACGACGTGCCGTGAGTCTAACTTGAGTTCATCGGAGATTTAGAACTGTCAGTTGCTTGTCATGTTTTGACACGGGTGATTGAACTCCAGAATTATTAATTGATTGATTTATTGAAATAATCTAATATTTTTACAAAAAAATAATGTGAAAATCATCGAGTCTGCCCCGCGAAGTTTTAAACACGCGCAGACGCAAGCGTGTTGTTTACATCTCGACAGTTGATGCCTGGAAGATGTGAAGATTAATGAATCTTTTAGCAGTTTATTTTCTTGCAAACGCTCTCCAGAGGTTTACCTCATTTAATTATCAGTGAATTGAGTAAGTTTTTCAATTTTCTTTGTATTATTATAAGCAATACTGGTTAATTTAAGGTGTGAAGATTTGGACGACAGGATCATCACAATCTACAAGAAGAAGCAGTTATTTACTACAATTACAAGATAAAAGAATAACGAAGGCAAGACTAGCAGAATTATCCGTCAGTGTTAGTAATGAGAACGAGAAACCAAAACCCTGTCTGTCGAAGTGTCCGAACTTTTGGTGAAATGCAATGCGAATGAATCTGGGACTGGTTTCAAAATCATACGTATTGTCTTTGTAAAACAATCAGCAAAACAGTAACAATTTCTGTTGGATTAAATTATGACTAAAGCACCACTAAACTTATTTATTGTAAGTAAGGTACACACGCATCTTTATGAAATGGTCTGAATATTCACTTGGAACAAAATGCCCCAAATTCCTAGCTAGTAATTTATTTTATCACATTACTAATTCAACAATGTAGTTGATTTAGTTAAACGTAGTAAGGTTTCACTGCAATCTTGACACTAATCATCGCAGTCACTACACGAGTTCCTCAAACCGACACTGGTGCACAATATCCACACTTTTCCCTTGTAAAATGTCTTGAATCAGAACGTGATAATCATCAACAATTATTATTAAATTATTTGGAGTAGATGCCATCTTGTCGTTTAAATCCGAGTCCAAATCTTCAACATCACCTTCAATTAAACAGGGTTTTTACAGATACAGTGAAAGTTTAAAAACTTACCCAACTCACAGATAATTAAATGGGGTAAACCTCTGTACGCGTTTGCAAGGAAATAAACTGCTAGAAAGGTTATTAATCGTGTCGGAATGTCGGCATCAGCTGTCGAGATGTAAACAACACGCTTTGCGTCTGCGCGTGTTTAAAACTTCGCGGGGCAGACTCGATGATTTTCACATTATTTTTTTGTAAAAATATCAGATTATTTCAATAAATCAATCAATTAATAAATCTGGAGTTCAATCACCCGTGTCAAAACATGACAAGCAACTGACAGTTCTAAATCTTCGATGAACTCAAGTTGGACACACGGCGCATCGTTTCGATATTGTTTCATGGCCTCCTTATGAAATAAAATGACGATTATTTTGCCTTCTGCAGTTTGCTAACCTGACGTTCAAAAAAATTAAAAATCAGGTCAACATAATCTTAAGGCCGAAAATAATCAACCCATGGACAAAAATTATTTATTCCATGAAAATAGCTCGATTTGAAATCTCGTGACGTCACATTTTTGGTCCAATCAAAAAAAATTTAAGGACATCTGGAGGGTTTTTACTACCCATACACCCTGTAAAAAATTCAAAACTCTAGCCTCAAAGGAAAAGGTCGTTTTACCGCTGGACACTAGTGTTGGACCAGCCTGTATATGGTTTTATATTTCGAACTCGTTGTTTTTCTTAACTTTATAAATTGGGGCATAATTGGGTTTTGCTGCCGGCGGCAGTAAAAGTTTTTGAAGAGGAGATAAGACGTGAAAATGGACTGAAAATCGTTTAAAATGCTGCAAACCGTACTTCTTTAAGACGCTCGATCCATCGTCTTTTATGGCCAATTGAAGTTTTACAAAATTTTAAGTTCGTAAATCTGCATGGTAATTGTCATGTCGATTACGAAACGTGGATAAATTAGAAATAAGGTAGGATGCGAAAGTTTCTAAAATGGGATATTTTTATGCCTCTTTAATTTGTATTGTACTCACCTCTTATTCGTTTAACAGTAAACTACATTATTTCACTTTTCTGAACATTTTGCTGTATTATCTACAGATAAATCCAGTTGTAATAAAATTGTTTGTAATTCTTTCTAAACCCATTCTACTTCTTCAGAAATGTTGATGGAATAGTGCAAGGCAGATCTTGGACCAAATTCTAACCTGATGAGTTTCTCTGAAACCTGATTTTCCTTATATTTTTTCTGTCGAGATTCTTCTTCGACATACTCCGCTTTCCCACCCAATCTTCCTTCGACTTTTCCTCCAAAGAGCGACTCCTTCGTTTCTTCTTTTTGAGTTTCCTCAGCTTTTCCTCCTCCTTTTTTACATGCTTCGTCTTCGCCACCATCAGACATTTCTTCCTCTTGTTTTCCACTTGATTCTCCTACATCTTCGAGTTTCCATCTCGTAGCCACTTCTTTGTCCTCGATTTTTCCACCCGTTTTCCTCCTGTCCTCGATAACTTCAGCTGTCTCTCCAGAAAACACTATCGTATTTTCTCTATTATCTTCCTCAAAAAGTTCCGTTTCGCCACCAGGTTCTGCTTTGCCCTCTGATCTTCCCTCATCATCTTCCTTTTCCAATCCGCTTTCCTTATTTTTCCTAAACCAAAGCCCCATACATCTTCAGAACTTTATAATTACTGCAATCTCAAATCTTTTGACTTACATGTCTGATAATATCTTTCCAAACTTAACCATTTCCTACTTCGAGTCCTCAAAACCATATCAGCAGCAAAGTGCTCGGAAATTCCTATTGCCATAAAGAAGATCTCTTATCAGATAAACTGCTATTACTGCATTCTTGTCATTGTACTGAAATTAATTACACAATTCACAAGCTAAAATGCCTTTGGCTGTTGGCATCGATTTGGGCACTACTAATTCATGCGCAGCCGTCTTCAGAAACGGACAAGTCGAAGTAATCGAAACGATAGAGCACGACAGGGTGACCCCTTCGATCGTCTACTACGGGGATGATGGAATCGTCGTCGGCAAGGAAGCTCAGAATCAGTCCGCTATCAAACCTCAGAACGGAATTTTCGGTAAGTTTTTTGAGAAAACTGGCAACAACGGTGGTGTGGTTATCAGATTCCAAGCGTCTCATTGGAAGGTGTTACGATGATCCTCAGGTTCAGAAAAACAAAGAAAAATGGCCTTTTGTGGTTTCTCAGGCAAAGGATGGAAGTGCCCTGATTCAATTCCTATGCAATGGGAGTTTCAAGCAGATCAAACCTGAAGACGTTTCTGCAGAAATCTTGAAGAAAATCAAAGCAGATGCCGAAAGGTTCTTGGAGGAAGAAATTTCCGAGGCTGTGATTACCGTGCCTGCTTATTTCACGAATCCTCAAAGAAGAGCCACTGTAAAGGCCGCAGAATTAGCTGGAATTAAAATTTTGAAGCTAATCAACGAACCAACAGCTGCGGCTCTTGCATTTCTTACTGGGAAACCTCACGATTCCATTCTGCTAGTTTTTGACTTGGGTGGAGGCACCTTTGATGTTTCTTTAATGAAATTCCAAAACGGAACCGGAGAAGTTTTACTAGTAAACGGCAATTCTTCTTTGGGTGGACGAGATTTCGACAACAACCTCATTGATTACTGTTTGGAAAAAATTCAGGAAAAATACCGTTTCTGCGTTGATAAACTCGAGAAGAAGAACCGCAGCAGAGCGTTAAGACGCCTTAGATTCAACTGCGAGGAAATCAAGAAAAAACTTTCGTCAACCGACAAGGCTTTCTTGCAAATCGACGAATTTCACGGAATTGACGTTGAGCTTGAAATATCTCGTCAGCAGTTCGAGAGCCTTAACCAGGATCTTTTCGAGGAGACAATGAAAATCGTGAAAGATAGTTTATTAAAGGCCCAAATTAATAAAAACGATATCGGCGAAATTCTTCTGATTGGAGGCTCAACAAGAGTGCCAAAAATTCGAGAACTTGTTAGTGACTTTTTCGGGAAATCCCTCAATAAAACTGTCAATGCAGATGAAGCCGTTGCTGTTGGAGCTGCTTTGGAAGCATCCAGGGCTAGGAATTCCGCTCTTATTATAGATGTGACTCCACTTTCTTTGGGGATAGAAGTAGATGAACAGGATTCTATGGATGTTCTCATTAAAAGAAACTGTTCAATTCCTGTTAGTGTACAAAGAAAATATTTAACGGGTCATGATAATCAAACAGTTATGAGCATTCGCGTGTTTGAGAGTGAAGGGAAAACTGTTGAAGAAAACACTTTTTTGGGAGAATTCGAAATAGAGGGGATAACCAAGGGCCCAAAAGGGACCATAGAGGTCTTCGTAACCTTTCAAATTGATTCGAGTGGAATTTTGGTTGTCAATGCTATTGAGCGTTTGAAGAATTTGCGAAAAGATTTGAAAATTGTTTTTGCCAGTTAGGCTAATTAATTAGATGGCGAAAAGATCTACAAAAAAGTCCGCAAGGATATCAAAATCCGCGTCTCAATGAGTTGAATGTGTAAAATATATGGGAAATTCTCGATACGAGATTTATTATTGCCACTAAACCACAGCATTGGTATAATAACCATTGTTCAGCTTATTGAGACGCGTATTCTGATATAAAAGAATTTATATTTAGTGTGCCACCTTCTTTGAAAACAATCTTTTTTTAATTTAAGTGGTTTAATTAGATTTTCTATCAAATTGAAGTACCTATTATTATAATTATAATTATTAGAGTTGACAGAATTTTATTGGTTTAACATTTTCCCAACATAAAAATTATTGGAAATATGGAAATGTAACCGTCGCTTGAAGGTTAGGATTCTTTGCGTAGGTATAGTTACCAACGGAATCAACCAAAATTTCAAAAAAGTACTAGATAATAATAATAATTAATAATAGTAATAAATTTTTTCTATCCAAACACTTGGAGAGCGTTCATAAATCTTATCTGATTACACCTCACATAAATAATAATAATAATAATAATAATAAAAAATCAAGGTGGCCGTGCACGGATTAAAAATTGTTGAAGACTCCCGATGTGACATCTCTTTTTATAATAAATCGTAACCAACTAAGCGATTGGTAATGTTTTTTTCAAGATCCGACCACTACCAACTGAGAAAAATAAAGTTTTTTGCCTAACATTGAACAAAACGGCGTTTTTCATCAAAATGAGTGAAATTTTGTGATTTATTACATTTTGGACAAGAGAAAATTATTTCGTTGCTAAAATAGCGGATAATTAAAAAATCAAGGTGGCCATGCACGGATTAAAAATTGTCGAAGACCCCCGATGTGACATCTCTTTTTATACTAAATCGTAACCAACTAAGCGATTGGTGATGTTTTTTTCAAGATCCGAACACTACCAACTGAGGAAAATAAAGTTTTTTGCCTAAAATTGAACAAAACGGCGTTTTTCATCAAAATGAGTGAAATTTTGCGATTTATTACATTTTGGACAAGAGAAAATTATTTCGTTGCTAAAATAGCGGATAATTAAAAAATCGAGGTGGCCGTGCACGGATAAAAAATTGTTGAAGATCCCCGATGTGACATCTCTTTTTATACTAAATCGTGAACAAACTAAGCGATTGGTGATGTTTTTTTCAAGATCCGACCACTACCAACTGAGAAAAATAAAGTTTTTTGCCTAACATTGAACAAAACGGCGTTTTTCATCAAAATGAGTGAAATTTTGTGATTTATTACATTTTGGACAAGAGAAAATTATTTCGTTGCTAAAATAGCGGATAATTAAAAAATCAAGGTGGCCCGTGCACGGATTAAAAATTGTTGAAGACTCCCGATGTGACATTTCTTTTTCTACTAAATCGTAACCAACTAAGCGATTGGTGATGTTTTTTTCAAGATCCGACCACTACCAACTGAGGAAAATAAAGTTTTTTGCCTAAAATTGAACAAAACGGCGTTTTTCATCAAAATGAGTGAAATTTTGTGATTTATTACATTTTAGACAAGAGAAAATTATTTCGTTGCTAAAATAGCGGATAATTAAAAAATTAAGGTGGCCATGCACGGATTAAAAATTGTTGAAGACCCCCGATGTGACATCTCTTTTTATACTAAATCGTAACCAACTAAGCGATTGGTGATGTTTTTTTCAAGATCCGACCACTACCAACTGAGGAAAATAAAGTTTTTTACCTAAAATTGAAAAAAACGGCGTTTTTCATTAAATTGAGTGAAATTTTGTGATTTATTACATTTTGGACAAGAGAAAATTATTTTGTTGCTAAAATAGCGGATAATTAAAAAATCAAGGTGGCCATGCACGGATTAAAAATTGTTGAAGACCCCCGATGTGACATCTCTTTTTATACTAAATCGTAACCAACTAAGCGATTGGTGATGTTTTTTTCAAGATCCGACCACTACCAACTGAGGAAAATAAAGTTTTTTACCTAAAATTGAACAAAACGGCGTTTTTCATTAAATTGAGTGAAATTTTGTGATTTATTACATTTTGGACAAGAGAAAATTATTTCGTTGCTAAAATAGCGGATAATTAAAAAATCAAGGTGGCCATGCACGGATTAAAAATTGTTGTACACCCCCGATGTAACCCATCTTTTTAGACTAAATCGTGTCCAACTAAGCGATTGGTGGTGTTTTTTTCAAGACCCAATCACTACCAACTGAGAAAAATAAAGTTTTTTACCGAAAATTTAATAAAACGGAGTTTTTCATTAAACTAAGTAAAAATTTGTGACGTATAACGTTTTAATAGAACCTCTATTAAATGACGTCAAAATTGCGATAGATAGTTAACTTTTTTTCCTTCAAATGACATGCTGTACATTTCTTCGCGGATTCTCGTAAACATTTTTTCTAAATTCAAATACGTAAACAAAGCATACACTTCCATCAGAAAATTTCGAGGGAAAAATTGATTTTTAGGAAAAAACACTCAAAATACGTAGGTAGTTAGCCGTGAAAAAAAACGAATGATGGTGTTTTTTTTTTCAGACGCCAAACGCATGATAGGACGCAAACTCAACGATCCCGAGGTGCAGAAGCATTTAGAGCTTTGGCCTTTTAAGCTCACCAAAGACCAGTCCGGAGAGATTTTGATTGAAGTCTGCGTAGACGAATACACGGAGCCGCTTCGTCCGGAAGAAATCAGTGCGGAAGTTTTGAAAAAAATCAAAGAAGACGTTTGTAGAGCGATTGGAGAAGAAATCAAAGACGTCGTCATAACGGTTCCCGCTTATTTTCCAAACCCGCAAAGAAAAGCCACCGAAGATGCCGCAAGACTGGCCGGCTTTAACGTCTTAAATCTAATAAACGAGCCTTCGGCGGCTGCTTTAGCTTATTCAATGCTGATTAAAGACATTCGGAATCACACTGTTTTGGTTTACGATTTGGGGGGTGGGACTTTCGATGTTTCCATCATCAAGTTTCAGGATAATATTGCAAATGTGATTTGTGTTGGTGGAGATAGAAGCTTGGGAGGAGGAGATTTCGACAATAACTTGACAAAGTTTTTCTTGGATTTCTTGAAAGAGACTTTCAAGTATGGGATTGCGGAACAAACCCCGGATAGGCAAAGACGCGATAGGAGAAGACTGAAAATCCAGTGTGAGAGAGTAAAAAAAAATCTTTCAGTTGTAGCTAGAACTGTGCTAGAAATGGACGAATTCTATGGAAGAGACATCACTATTGAAATCACTCGTGATAAATTCGAGGAAATTAACAGTCGACTTTTTGAGAGGACTATAGAAATTGTGAGTGAAACTTTAACCAGAGCGAGGATTTCCAAAGATAAAATTGACGAAGTGATAGCTGTTGGAGGTTCAACTAGAATTCCTAAAATCCAACAGTTATTGTCTGAATATTTCAAAAAGCCTTTGAACAGAACTCTGAATAAGGAGGAAGCTGTAGCAGTAGGAGCAGCCTACCATGCAGCTTCTTGCATCAGAACCTTCAGCACTGTTAAGCTAAGAGATATAACTCCTTTTTCCCTTGGGCTTGAAGTAAAGGGCAAAAACGGAAGAGACATGAACGTACTGATAGAAAAAGGTTCCAAACTTCCTGCTGTTGGATTCTCCACGTTTCGTACAATTCGTGACGATCAAGACAGAATCGATTTGTACATCTACGAAGGTGATAGCGATTTTGTCAGGGATAACACTAGTCTCGATAAGCTTGTCATAGAAAATATTACTCCTAAGAAGAAGGGTAAAGTCGAAGTCAAAGTAATTTTTACTGTAGACGTCAATGGAGTGCTGAAAGTAACAGCAATAGAGGCGTCGCAGAAGCTACCGAAAAATTTGCAAATAAGTTTGTTTAACGGAAGGTTGACGGAAGAGCAGATAAAGGAAAGGAGAAGGAGTAATTTGCACGAACGGGCTCGTGAGAATTTAGTGCAGAGGATTTCTACTTTGTCCATTGAGGATTCCCGCAGGATCGACGTGTCAAGGCAGTTGGCTCAGGAGATTCAAATCAGGCGAAAGCCATTATGATTTTAGTTTAATAACAATATTTGTAACATTACATAAACATTTCCGCATGAGCTATTTAATTTCAGCTTCCTGCTTATCGCTGTAAACCACACGATCCAAGTCATCATTCTCGTATTCATTACACCGACATTTCAACAGTTTTTTCAGAAAAACGTTAAAATTATCGTCGCAATAATAAAAGTAAAAAAAATTAACAATGGGAGTGGAAATCGCAACCATGAACAGAATTATATCCAAAACCAGAAAAAACTCGTCAAATCTCAAAACCTGCCAAAATACGCGTGACATCAACTCGGGGAAGCGAAAGATCACGTAAATATTAGCAACGACGAGCCCGTGATCGTCGACTTTGGCTTCAGCTTTTTTAAATCTGTTCAAGACGTTGACGATTATTATAAAAACTACGAAAATCACTTCGAATAATGTGTCAAACATCGGGGTTTTAAGGAACCGCTCTTTGTGGCAAAACCCAACTGTTAGACTTATAAAAATCGCAAAAATCACATAGATTGACGCCAGGAAGAACTTGTAGGTCCTGCAAAATTTCCGGTAGAGGGTTTGGTTGAATTTTTTTAAGTACCAGTCACAGACAAGCAAATACAGGAAGAGAATCGTGCCCGGTACCAGGCTGTACTGAAGTTGGATTAGAAAGCAGAAGATGAATCGGTGCAGAAATTGCTGGTGGTCCAGGAGCTGAAACAGGCGAAAAACGGCAGGAGAGCAGAAGAGAAAAATCGCTTGTTTTATGTTCATGTGAACCAGAATTATGTTGCTGGCTGACCGCCTCAACTTTTTGAACCTCAGAATCACGAAAGTCACGCAGAAATTGGCGGCGATTGATAGCAGACCCATTATTGTGAATAACTCCAGCCAGAGGCGGTAGTAGAAGTAGAAATTGACGTGGGTGGCATTTGCGGGATTAGTGCTGTTGGTGGAATTGTCCATCTGAGATTTTTGGTTAAAATATTTGCGAGAATAAAATTTAACCTACCTGCTGCCGTTGCTGGATTCAAACTGCGCGAGTCAAGGTTTTGGGGTATTGAAGCGTTGAAATAATTGCTGCCTTAAAATTTTAACTCTGAATGACAAAATTTTTTGAAAATCTTGGCAAGGGTTGAGATTTAGGGAATAAAAAAAAATCTTAGTTCATGTTATCGTTGAAGACAAGAGGAAGATTCCCAATGTAGCTCAAATGGAAGGGGTCATGAATAAATTGTGATTAATTGATATCTCGTAGAGGTGCGAAATGAGGAAATCCTCCTGTAAATGCTGCTGAATGCTGATAGTACACAATACGATTTTTTTTTATTGAATTTATGGTGTTTTTCCATTTTAAAATGCATATAGGGGTGATTCTCTCGAAGTGGGCTAGTCCTAGAAGTCGGAATTTTGCACCAATCGATTCTCTCTTTTTGAGGAAGTAACATGTTTGTCACACTTAACCTTAAAAACTTAAAAAACAAAACACCTTCCTACCGTAGGTAGGAAACAAGATGTGTCGCACTCATAACTCATAATTTTGCTAGTGAATTTTATGTTTTAAGTTTTTCATTGGAAAAAGTAGTGACAACTTGAGCTTCTGATAATTTAAAATACGGCTTCAGTTCAAATTGATCGTTTTTTATTGAATTACAGCTTTTTTTCGTGTTGAAATCATATAGGGCTACTTTCTCGAAGTGGTTGAGTCCTAGAAGTTTCAGATTTGCACCAGTCGATTCTCCTTTAAAATTGAGGAAGCAAGATGGGTCGCACTCATAACCTCCAAAGCTTTTTAAAAAATCACAGTAATAGTGTACTTGCTGGTGAATTTCGTGTTTTAAGTTTTTTATTTAAAGGATTAGTGACAGTTAGAGATTCTGCTAATACAAAATACGATTTCAGTTCAAATTGACCGTTTTTTTATTGACTTTATAGTATTTTTCCGTTTTAAAATGAATATAGGGCTACTTTCTCGAAGTGGTTGAGTCCTAGAAGTTTCAGATTTGCACCAGTCGATTCTCCTTTAAATTTGAGGAAGCAAGATGGGTCGCACTCATAACCTCCAAAGCTTTTTAAAAAATCACAGTAATAGTGTACTTGCTGGTGAATTTCGTGTTTTAAGTTTTTTATTGAAAGGATTAGTGACAGCTAGAGATTCTGCTAATACAAAATACGATTTCAGTTCAAATTGACCGTTTTTTATTGACTTTATAGTATTTTTCCGTTTTAAAATGAATATAGGGCTACTTTCTCGAAGTGGTTGAGTCCTAGAAGTTTCAGATTTGCACCAGTCGATTCTCCTTTAAATTTAAGGAAGCAAGATCGGTCGCACTCATAACCTCCAAAGCTTTTTAAAAAATCACAGTAATAGTGTACTTGCTGGTGAATTTCGTGTTTTAAGTTTTTTATTGAAAGGATTAGTGACAGTTAGAGATTCTGCTAATACAAAATACGATTTCAGTTCAAATTGACCGTTTTTTTATTGACTTTATAGTATTTTTCCGTTTTAAAATGAATATAGGGCTACTTTCTCGAAGTGGTTGAGTCCTAGAAGTTTCAGATTTGCACCAGTCGATTCTCCTTTAAATTTGAGGAAGCAAGATGGGTCGCACTCATAACCTCCAAAGCTTTTTAAGAAATCACAATAATATAGTGTACTTGCTGGTGAATTTCGTGTTTTAAGTTTTTTATTGAAAGGCCTAGAAGTTTCAGATTTGCACCAGTCGATTCTCCTTTAAATTTGAGGAAGCAAGATGGGTCGCACTCATAACCTCCAAAGCTTTTTAAAAAATCACAATAATAGTGTGCTTGCTGGTGAATTTCGTGTTTTAAGTCTTTTATTGAAAGGAGTAGTGACAGTTAGAGATTCTACTAATACAAAATACGATTTCAGTTCAAATTGACCTTTTTTATTGACTTTAAAGTATTTTTCCGTTTTAAAATGAATATAGGGCTACTTTCTCGAAGTGGTTGAGTCCTAGAAGTTTCAGATTTGCACCAGTCGATTCTCCTTTAAATTTAAGGAAGCAAGATGGGTCGCACTCATAACCTCCAAAGCTTTTTAAAAAATCACAGTAATAGTGTACTTGCTGGTGAATTTCGTGTTTTAAGTTTTTTATTGAAAGGATTAGTGACAGTTAGAGATTCTGCTAATACAAAATACGATTTCAGTTCAAATTGACCGTTTCTTTATTGACTTTATAGTATTTTTCCGTTTTAAAATGAATATAGGGCTACTTTCTCGAAGTGGTTGAGTCCTAGAAGTTTCAGATTTGCACCAGTCGATTCTCCTTTAAATTTGAGGAAGCAAGATGGGTCGCACTCATAACCTCCAAAGCTTTTTAAAAAATCACAGTAATAGTGTACTTGCTGGTGAATTTCGTGTTTTAAGTTTTTTATTGAAAGGATTAGTGACAGTTAGAGATTCTGCTAATACAAAATACGATTTCAGTTCAAATTGACCGTTTTTTTATTGACTTTATAGTATTTTTCCGTTTTAAAATGAATATAGGGCTACTTTCTCGAAGCGGTTGAGTCCTAGAAGTTTCAGATTTGCACCAGTCGATTCTCCTTTAAATTTGAGGAAGCAAGATGGGTCGCACTCATAACCTCCAAAGCTTTTTAAAAAATCACAATAATATAGTGTACTTGCTGGTGAATTTCGTGTTTTAACTTTTTTATTGAAAGGATTAGTGACAGCTAGAGATTCTGCTAATACAAAATACGATTTCAGTTCAAATTGACCGTTTTTTATTGATTTTATAGTATTTTTCCGTTTTAAAATGAATATAGGGCTACTTTCTCGAAGTGGTTGAGTCCTAGAAGTTTCAGATTTGCACCAGTCGATTCTCCTTTAAATTTAAGGAAGCAAGATGGGTCGCACTCATAACCTCCAAAGCTTTTTAAAAAATCACAATAATATAGTGTACTTGCTGGTGAATTTCGTGTTTTAAGTTTTTTATTGAAAGGCCTAGAAGTTTCAGATTTGCACCAGTCGATTCTCCTTTAAATTTGAGGAAGCAAGATGGGTCGCACTCATAACCTCCAAAGCTTTTTAAAAAATCACAATAATAGTGTACTTGCTGGTGAATTTCGTGTTTTAAGTTTTTTATTGAAAGGATTAGTGACAGCTAGAGATTTTGCTAATACAAAATACGATTTCAGTTCAAATTGACCGTTTTTTATTGACTTTATAGTATTTTTCCGTTTTAAAATGAATATAGGGCTACTTTCTCGAAGTGGTTGAGTCCTAGAAGTTTCAGATTTGCACCAGTCGATTCTCCTTTAAATTTGAGGAAGCAAGATGGGTCGCACTCATAACCTCCAAAGCTTTTTAAAAAATCACAGTAATAGTGTACTTGCTGGTGAATTTCGTGTTTTAAGTTTTTTATTGAAAGGATTAGTGACAGCTAGAGATTCTGCTAATACAAAATACGATTTCAGTTCAAATTGACCGTTTTTTATTGACTTTATAGTATTTTTCCGTTTTAAAATGAATATATAGGGCTACTTTCTCGAAGTGGTTGAGTCCTAGAAGTTTCAGATTTGCACCAGTCGATTCTCCTTTAAATTTGAGGGAGCAAGATGGGTCGCACTCATAACCTCCAAAGCTTTTTAAAAAATCACAGTAATAGTGTACTTGCTGGTGAATTTCGTGTTTTAAGTTTTTTATTGAAAGGATTAGTGACAGCTAGAGATTCTGCTAATACAAAATACGATTTCAGTTCAAATTGACCGTTTTTTATTGACTTTATAGTATTTTTCCGTTTTAAAATGAATATAGGGCTACTTTCTCGAAGTGGTTGAGTCCTAGAAGTTTCAGATTTGCACCAGTCGATTCTCCTTTAAATTTGAGGAAGCAAGATGGGTCGCACTCATAACCTCCAAAGCTTTTTAAAAAATCACAGTAATAGTGTACTTGCTGGTGAATTTCGTGTTTTAAGTTTTTTATTGAAAGGATTAGTGACAGCTAGAGATTCTGCTAATACAAAATACGATTTCAGTTCAAATTGACCGTTTTTTATTGACTTTATAGTATTTTTCCGTTTTAAAATGAATATATAGGGCTACTTTCTCGAAGTGGTTGAGTCCTAGAAGTTTCAGATTTGCACCAGTCGATTCTCCTTTAAATTTGAGGGAGCAAGATGGGTCGCACTCATAACCTCCAAAGCTTTTTAAAAAATCACAGTAATAGTGTACTTGCTGGTGAATTTCGTGTTTTAAGTTTTTTATTGAAAGGATTAGTGACAGCTAGAGATTCTGCTAATACAAAATACGATTTCAGTTCAAATTGACCGTTTTTTATTGACTTTATAGTATTTTTCCGTTTTAAAATGAATATAGGGCTACTTTCTCGAAGTGGTTGAGTCCTAGAAGTTTCAGATTTGCACCAGTCGATTCTCCTTTAAATTTGAGGAAGCAAGATGGGTCGCACTCATAACCTCCAAAGCTTTTTAAAAAATCACAGTAATAGTGTACTTGCTGGTGAATTTCGTGTTTTAAGTTTTTTATTGAAAGGATTAGTGACAGCTAGAGATTCTGCTAATACAAAATACGATTTCAGTTCAAATTGACCGTTTTTTATTGACTTTATAGTATTTTTCCGTTTTAAAATGAATATAGGGCTACTTTCTCGAAGTGGTTGAGTCCTAGAAGTTTCAGATTTGCACCAGTCGATTCTCCTTTAAATTTAAAGGAAGCAAGATGGGTCGCACTCATAACCTCCAAAGCTTTTTAAAAAATCACAATAGTAGTGTACTTGCTGGTGAATTTTTTTTTATTGACTTTATAGTATTTTTCCGTTTTAAAATGAATATAGGGCTACTTTCTCGAAGTGGGTGAGTCCTAGAAGTTTTAAATTTGCACCAGTCGATTCTCCTTTAAATTTGTGGAAACAAGATGGGTCGCACTCATAACCTCCAAAGCTTTTTAAAAAATCACAGTAACAGTGTACTTGCTGGTGAATTTCGTGTTTTAAGTTTTTTATTGAAAGGATTAGTGACAGCTAGAGATTCTGCTAATACAAAATACGATTTCAGTTCAAATTGACCGTTTTTTATTGACTTTATAGTATTTTTCCGTTTTAAAATGAATATAGGGCTACTTTCTCGAAGTGGTTGAGTCCTAGAAGTTTCAGATTTGCACCAGTCGATTCTCCTTTAAATTTAAAGGAAGCAAGATGGGTCGCACTCATAACCTCCAAAGCTTTTTAAAAAATCACAATAGTAGTGTACTTGCTGGTGAATTTTTTTTTATTGACTTTATAGTATTTTTCCGTTTTAAAATGAATATAGGGCTACTTTCTCGAAGTGGGTGAGTCCTAGAAGTTTTAAATTTGCACCAGTCGATTCTCCTTTAAATTTGTGGAAACAAGATGGGTCGCACTCATAACCTCCAAAGCTTTTTAAAAAATCACAGTAACAGTGTACTTGCTGGTGAATTTCGTGTTTTAAGTTTTTTATTGAAAGGATTAGTGACAGCTAGAGATTCTGCTAATACAAAATACGATTTCAGTTCAAATTGACCGTTTTTTATTGACTTTATAGTATTTTTCCGTTTTAAAATGAATATAGGGCTACTTTCTCGAAGTGGTTGAGTCCTAGAAGTTTCAGATTTGCACCAGTCGATTCTCCTTTAAATTTGAGGAAGCAAGATGGGTCGCACTCATAACCTCCAAAGCTTTTTAAAAAATCACAGTAATAGTGTACTTGCTGGTGAATTTCGTGTTTTAAGTTTTTTATTGAAAGGATTAGTGACAGCTAGAGATTCTGCTAATACAAAATACGATTTCAGTTCAAATTGACCGTTTTTTATTGACTTTATAGTATTTTTCCGTTTTAAAATGAATATATAGGGCTACTTTCTCGAAGTGGTTGAGTCCTAGAAGTTTCAGATTTGCACCAGTCGATTCTCCTTTAAATTTGAGGGAGCAAGATGGGTCGCACTCATAACCTCCAAAGCTTTTTAAAAAATCACAGTAATAGTGTACTTGCTGGTGAATTTCGTGTTTTAAGTTTTTTATTGAAAGGATTAGTGACAGCTAGAGATTCTGCTAATACAAAATACGATTTCAGTTCAAATTGACCGTTTTTTATTGACTTTATAGTATTTTTCCGTTTTAAAATGAATATAGGGCTACTTTCTCGAAGTGGTTGAGTCCTAGAAGTTTCAGATTTGCACCAGTCGATTCTCCTTTAAATTTGAGGAAGCAAGATGGGTCGCACTCATAACCTCCAAAGCTTTTTAAAAAATCACAGTAATAGTGTACTTGCTGGTGAATTTCGTGTTTTAAGTTTTTTATTGAAAGGATTAGTGACAGCTAGAGATTCTGCTAATACAAAATACGATTTCAGTTCAAATTGACCGTTTTTTATTGACTTTATAGTATTTTTCCGTTTTAAAATGAATATAGGGCTACTTTCTCGAAGTGGTTGAGTCCTAGAAGTTTCAGATTTGCACCAGTCGATTCTCCTTTAAATTTAAAGGAAGCAAGATGGGTCGCACTCATAACCTCCAAAGCTTTTTAAAAAATCACAATAGTAGTGTACTTGCTGGTGAATTTTTTTTTATTGACTTTATAGTATTTTTCCGTTTTAAAATGAATATAGGGCTACTTTCTCGAAGTGGGTGAGTCCTAGAAGTTTTAAATTTGCACCAGTCGATTCTCCTTTAAATTTGTGGAAACAAGATGGGTCGCACTCATAACCTCCAAAGCTTTTTAAAAAATCACAGTAACAGTGTACTTGCTGGTGAATTTCGTGTTTTAAGTTTTTTATTGAAAGGATTAGTGACAGCTAGAGATTCTGCTAATACAAAATACGATTTCAGTTCAAATTGACCGTTTTTTATTGACTTTATAGTATTTTTCCGTTTTAAAATGAATATAGGGCTACTTTCTCGAAGTGGTTGAGTCCTAGAAGTTTCAGATTTGCACCAGTCGATTCTCCTTTAAATTTGAGGAAGCAAGATGGGTCGCACTCATAACCTCCAAAGCTTTTTAAAAAATCACAGTAATAGTGTACTTGCTGGTGAATTTCGTGTTTTAAGTTTTTTATTGAAAGGATTAGTGACAGCTAGAGATTCTGCTAATACAAAATACGATTTCAGTTCAAATTGACCGTTTTTTATTGACTTTATAGTATTTTTCCGTTTTGAAATGAATATAGGGCTACTTTCTCGAAGTGGTTGAGTCCTAGAAGTTTCAGATTTGCACCAGTCGATTCTCCTTTAAATTTGAGGAAGCAAGATGGGTCGCACTCATAACCTCCAAAGCTTTTTAAAAAATCACAGTAATAGTGTACTTGCTGGTGAATTTCGTGTTTTAAGTTTTTTATTGAAAGGATTAGTGACAGCTAGAGATTCTGCTAATACAAAATACGATTTCAGTTCAAATTGACCGTTTTTTATTGACTTTATAGTATTTTTCCGTTTTAAAATGAATATAGGGCTACTTTCTCGAAGTGGTTGAGTCCTAGAAGTTTCAGATTTGCACCAGTCGATTCTCCTTTAAATTTAAAGGAAGCAAGATGGGTCGCACTCATAACCTCCAAAGCTTTTTAAAAAATCACAATAGTAGTGTACTTGCTGGTGAATTTTTTTTTATTGACTTTATAGTATTTTTCCGTTTTAAAATGAATATAGGGCTACTTTCTCGAAGTGGGTGAGTCCTAGAAGTTTTAAATTTGCACCAGTCGATTCTCCTTTAAATTTGTGGAAACAAGATGGGTCGCACTTATAGCCTCCAAAACTTAAAAAAAATCACCTTCCTAGTATACTTTTGCTAGTGAATTTCGTGTTTTAAGTTTTTTATTAGAAAAAGTAGCGACACTTAGGTCTTCTGATAATACAAAATACGGTGTCAGTTCAAATTGAAGGTTTTTTATTAAATTTATGACGATTTTCGGCAATAAAGTGCATATAGGGCTACTAGTCCAGTCGTATTAGGGTTCTTTTGTGCAAATGTGAAAATAATTAGAAGACAATGGTTTTTTGCTCTGAGATGCTCTACTTTATGTGGTGTTTAACATAGTAAAAGTCCTGACAAATCCTGTGTGTGGTTAGCCGCAATCTTCAAAAAATGGTGGAGGATGTGGGTGTTTTTCATTTATAATTCGAAAACCGTTGATCCTACGTGAATTTTTCACGTGACTAAACTGAAAGAGGATAAAGCCTGCAACAGAACGAGTATATACTTGCCTTCATAGCTTCTTCTATTGTCGAGATATAAGGGAAAAACTTCGAAGAGACCCCTGTCCTCCACCATTTTTTGAAGATTGCGGCTAACGCGCACACAGGATTTGTCAGAACTTTTAGTATTTTAAACGTTACATAAAATAGAACACTTCAAAGCAAAAAAACAGTCTTCTAATTATTTCCGCATTTTTTTCTAATGCGATTGGCCTATACTTTTCTAGAAGCAGAAGATAGAAATTTGAAATTTGAGGTAAGACGTTAGTTAAATTGAAATCAATTGAAAAGATTTGCCAATATTCATATAAAATTTGCAGCTACAGATGAAACATTTTAGTTTTTTGATGATCCGATTTATTGCTGATTAAATCCCTAAAAATCCTTATCAGATAACTGTATTGCCAGCCTAGATTCCATTGCCTGAATAATGCCTTTGGCGGTAGGAATTGATTTGGGAACCACAAATTCCTGCGTGGCAATTTACCAAAACGGCCATGCTCACATCATCGACAACGAGTTCCACGACAAAATCACCCCATCATTCGTCTATTACGGAGATGAAATTGTCGTGGGCAAGGACGCTCAAGAACGATCAGCAATTAAACCCCAAAACGGAATTTTCGGTACGTTCTTTTTTCCATTCCAAAACCAAATTTTTTTTTAGACACCAAACGCTTGATAGGACGCAAATACGACGATCCCGAAATTAAGGATTACCGCACGCGCTGGCCTTTCTCAGTTGTTAAGGCCCACCAAGAAGAACCGGTGATCCAACTCGAGCAGAAAGAGACAATTTTACTGCTTCGACCTGAGGAGGTTTCTGCTCAAATTTTGAGGCAGCTGAGAGAAGACGCTTGCCGTGGGACGGGGGAGGACATAAGAAACGTTGTTATAACAGTCCCCGCGTATTTCACTGTTCCTCAAAGGCGAGCAACTGAAGACGCTGCCAAAATCGCAGGCTTGAGGGTGCTAAAATTAATTAACGAACCAACAGCCGCAGCTTTGGCTTACTCGCAAATCAAAGACATCAACAATAGGACCGTTCTAGTTTACGACTTGGGTGGAGGCACCTTCGACGTCTCTTTAATAAAATTTCAGGATGGAACAGGAGACGTGATTAAAATCAGCGGAGATCCGGCCTTGGGAGGACGAGATTTTGACGACAATTTGGTTAAATATTGCATTGACTACATTAGAGACAAATACAAGTACTGTGTCTCCACGCAAAAACCGAACAGCAAAAGACACGACACTAGAAGACTGCGGAATGCTTGTGAGGACGCCAAAAAACATTTGTCGACCAGGAGGACGACTGAAATTGACTTGAACCACTTCGCTGAGACTGATTTGAAGATTGAGATATCGCGCGAGAAATTTGAAGAGCTCAACTGGAAACTTTTCGAGAAAACGATAAAAATCGTCGAGGAAACAATTCGAGACGCTAAAATTACCAAGGACGACATTCACGACGTTATCCTAGTTGGAGGCTCCACTAGAATAGTGAAAATAGAAGAAATGTTAAAAGATTTCTTCGAAAAACCTTTGAACAAGAACTTGAATCGAGAGGAAGCTGTGGCTTTAGGTGCAGCGTATCAGGCGGCGCTTTTGAGCAACGACGAATCTCAAATTTTCAAAGGCTTGAAACTTGTTGATATAGTTCCCCGGTCATTGGGGATCCAGGTTAATCGAATCGACGGGAAGGATATGAGCGTTGTCATTGAGAGGAGCTCAAAAATTCCCGCCAAAAACAGTAGACTCTATCGCACGATTCGCGACTACCAACCTGATATCGATATTTTTATTTTTGAGGGTGACAACGACTTGACTACGGATAATACTCCGCTTGGAAAATTGACTATTGAGGGAATCACCTCTAAGAAGAGGGGAAAGGTGGAAGTTGAGGTCAATTTTCTGGTAGACGAAAGCGGAGTTTTGAACATAAGCGCAGAAGAAACTTCGAAGGGACTCAGGGAGGAATTGCGGATCAGTTTGCTGAGTGGGAGATTGACAGATCAAGAAATTGAGGAGAGGAGGATTCTTTCGGAGAGGAATTTGCTGCAGAAGGTTTCTTCTTTTGAGCGGCCTGCTGAAGAATTGCATTTTAATGACGAAAAAATCAAGGGAAGAAATGTGGTACAAGGGTATTCTGTTTTGGGGCCAGGAGTGACTGAGCTGTCGAAAGAGTTGACCAAGGAGTTAAACTTGAAGTTTCAGAAAGGTGGTTCGTTAAGAAATGGAACTAATTAATAAATCATTTTTTTTAAAGATCATTGACTAGTCTTTTAGTGAACTCCTCCAAGTCAATTTTTTGTTTGGGGGTAACAATTTTTTCCGTTCTACATTTCAGTTCAGTTAGTGTCCTAAATTTTCCGTGTTTGGGGGTTGAACGGGGTGGTTTAAAGAGATGAGCACACGACGTGAAAAAGGACTGAAAATTGCTTAAAATGCCGCAAACCGTAGTTCTTTAAGACGCTCCATTCGTCTTTTATGGCCAATTGAAGTTTTAGAAAATTTTAAATTTTAACGGTTTACGTTGTAACTTAAGAACGGAACGTCAGAAATGAGCTTTTAAGGTAGTTTTTGGAAAGAAAATTTAATTTTCTACAAAGTGAGATCATTTCTAAATGCCGGACGGCTTAAATAAAGTCTTCAAATTTATGGAATTAGAAAACAGGAAGAAATGGAAACTGAAAATTGACACAAAATTCTGCCCTGATACGTTGAATAGTTTTTGAGTTCTCGTTTTTTAATTTTTCTGCACATTAGGGGTTGTAGCGCCTTTAAGAGTGTTTTTTCGCAAAATATAAATAACACCCTTTTAACTTCCCCAACCCTACAATTTAAAAAAGTGGGAGGTTAGTGCAATCACTAAAATTTTCGAATTCGAGATAAGACCGGACATAAGTTTTGAGGTTTCAGGAACCCAAAAAAGTGGTTTTTAAAATATGTCTGTGTGTATGTACGTTCATTCCTACGTTCGTTCGTTCGTAAACACGCCACAGCCCAAACTACCCGACCGATTTGGCTGAAATTTGCTACCTTGGAGCCGATCGTGCAACCGATAATGCCATTTTGGCACATCAACTTTTAAATTTTAAACGCAAACCGCCATTTTTCACGTCACCATCAGAGAGGCTTTAAAATTCTGCTTCCAAAGATGTACTCACTCTTAGTGCCCTTTTGACCAAAAACTAAAAATATCGAGATTTTTATCGGACTTTAAAATCGCGGTGCCGTTTTGGCACACCACTTTCCAAATTTAAAATTATTCTCTCATTTACCCATCCACAACAAGTTTTTGAAAGATATCTTGTCACCATCAGAGAGGTCTTCAAATTCTGGTTTTAAATGAGAAAATTTATTGGCATTTAGTACCCTTTGGGTAGAAAAATCGAAATTTTTTAATAACACTGAAACCACGTTATAGCCCAAACTACTGGATCGATTTGGTTGAAACTTGGTACATGCTGATTAGGTGACCCATTGAAGAGCGGAAAGACTTTTGGGAGCAAAGCAAGACAGGGAAATCAAAAATCCACGCAATGGGGAGATTCCAGATGCTTCTCTCTCGAGTTGCAACCCCTAAATACTACCCCGCAAGATTTCACCGATATATATGTGGTTTTCATCCCCTAAAGGGATGAAGGTCGAACGTACCTACATACCAAGTTTCTGCAAGATACCTCCAGTAGTTCTCGAGTATTCACCCCTGACTCCCACCGCCTTGGTCCGATATGGCGCGAAAGCAACAACATTTCACCTGGATATCTGCTTTCGTTCTCAAGTTATGCGATGGACAGAGTAGACGGACGGTCAAGCGAGCGAACGGACGGCTGAGCGAGCGAATTGTCTAAAACTACCGGTCGATTTCTATTTGGAGGGGGCCACTTAAATTCGTGCTTGGCGAAATTTTATAACGCACCCCCTACCAACCACAAACTCCCACTTCAAAATTTCAAATGGCATTTTGTTGCAAATACGATTTGGCAAAATTTGAAAATTGCATTAGGGCCCCTTGTGTTACACCATTTGAAAATCTATAAAATTCTCTGAAAACTGATGCAAAGATTTTTGAAATTCATCGACTCCTTCAAAAGTTACAGCATAAACTAGAAGGATTTCTAAATTCAGAGCCAGTTCATATTCTTCAGTGTAACTTTTGAAGGAGTCGGATTTCAAAAATCTTTGCAACAGATTACAGAAAATTTTATAACCATTCAAGTGTTTTCAAAATAGAATTCGCAACAAAATTATCTTTCAGATAATGACATATTTTCCTAATCTCGAACAATTTTGAGAAATCCAACCTGTTGCAATTTTGTGATTATATGATAAGATTTTATTGCACTTTCAATACTCTGAGAAAGATGTCCTTGGCGGTGGGAATAGATTTGGGAACGACAAATTCCTGCGTGGCCGTTTGCAGAAAAGGCAAAGTCAAAATCATCGAAACCGAAGAACGCCAACGAATAATCCCTTCCTTCGTCTACTACACCGACGAAGAAACAATCGTTGGAAAAGAGGCCGTGACATTATCTTCTTTAAACCCGCAAAACGGAATTTTCGGTACGACTCCTTTCACCACTACTCTTCTAAAAATATCTTTCAGACGTGAAGAGAATTATCGGTTTGAAATTCAACAACCGCCAACTGCAAGAGAACCTCCCTCTCTGGCCATTTCGAGTAACTCAAAATAACTCCGGCGAGCCTCTCATTAACGTAAACAGAAACGACCAAGACTTTCAGATTTGTCCGGAAGAAGTCAGCGCTGCGGTTCTCTCAGAGCTGAAGAAAGCTGCTTCCACAGCCCTCAAAACGGAAATTAAAAACGCTGTAATCACTGTTCCTGCACACTTTACCAACCCCCAAAGACAGGCCACGAAAGATGCTGCACGAATCGCAGGATTAAACGTTCTAAAATTAATCAACGAACCAACAGCTGCAGCTTTGGCCTTCTCCCAAAATTTTCCAAAAAATGACTTCAAGGAAAGACTCGTCTTGGTGTACGATTTAGGTGGAGGCACTTTCGACGTGTCAGTTCTGAAAATGAGGAAAGACAGTGGCGAAGTCATTTGCGTTGGTGGCGATTGCCATTTAGGGGGTCGAGATTTCGACAATAACCTAGTCAATCACTTCGTCAGAGAGATCAACAGTAAATATAAGATTTCCATTGACGACTTGAAAGAACATCACAAGAGAAGAGCTGTTAGAAGGCTCCGCCATTCGTGTGAAGACGTTAAAAAATCATTGTCGGAGACAAACATTGCCAACTTATCCATTGACGAATTCTTCGGCAAAGACGTGGAGCTCGAAATTTCACGCGCAAATTTTGACGACATAAACTTGGAGTTGTACCAAAAGACGATAGAAATCGTACCAGAGACTCTGCACGAAGGCGGACTTGACAAAACTAAAATCGACGATGTTTTACTCGTCGGAGGTTCCACAAGAATCCGGAAGATTCGTGAAATGGTCAGAAATTTCTTCGGGAAGGAGTTGAACAAAACTGTGAATCCTGATGAAGCCGTTGCTGCAGGAGCCGCGATTCAAGCGGCTTCCTTAACTGAAAATCCGCTTTTGAAACTGGTAAACTACAGTCTGGTGGATGTTATTCCCTTACCTTTGGGGATTAAGGTGCGAGCACCAAACACCATGAGCGTGATTTTAGAAAAAAACTCCAAAGTTGAAGTTGGCGAGGAAAGATTGTATCGAACGATTTCCGACAATCAGACGAAGATAAGTGTTGAAGTTTACGAGGGTGAAAGCGAAGACGTTGGCGGCAATATTTTCCTCGGACAATTTCTGATTGATGGGATTACTCCGAAACCGAAGGGTGAGGTTAAAGTCTCGGTTTTGCTATCTGTTGACCATAATGGGATTTTGACTGTAACTGCTAAAGAGACTTCGAAGAATATCTGCAAGGATTTGAAGATTCAGCTTTTCAATGGACGTTTGAGTGAAGAACTGATCAGGAAGATGATAGCTAAACGCTTGGCGGAAGAGGCTAAGATCAGCAAGTTGCAGGGAAATCAACGATTGGTTGTTTAAATGCGTATTTGCCAATAAGTTCTTTCCAGAAATCTTATCAAATAACAAAGTAGAGAATAGAAAAACTTTCTAAAATTTAGCGATACGGCTAGAGTAGACTAGATTCGCCGATCTGCGTGGAATTTGCTGACTGCTCGCTTAAGCTCGCAATTTTTCCTACTTCGAGAAGTTGTATTATTTTGGTTTGTCAGTTATGTATCAATATTTAAAAAAGCTATGAAATAATAGTCGAATCCTTAGCCGAAAATTTATATTTTTCTTTGTTGGATGCTTTTCGCATGGATATGCTTCTGACTTCTCCTTTTCGACCCTTGGCCGAAAACTCGTTCTGTTCGGCTTCGCCTCGCCCACACATTGAACAAATTTCTGCTCCGCCGAAAGCTAATCTCGCTTCGCTTGTACTTCTCGGCTTCGCCTCAGCTTGTTTCCGACTGCTCGCTACGCTCACACTTGAAGGAAATAAAAAAAAAATTGAAAAATTAGCTTGGTCATATTCAACGGCAAAAAGTTCGAAAAGGCAACACCGCATTCCTTGGCTACAAATAAGCACAATCCGACAACACCGTTTTATGTCAAATTCGTATTTCCTGTGCAACAATTTCCCACTATTCGACTTGCATAAAACATGGTTTAGACTTCAGGTATTTCGACTAAAAGCGCTCAAAAGATTTTGAAAAGACTTTCAGTGATTTTTTTAGTCTAATCGTAAATAAATAAGTAAAATAATTCAGGATGTGTGTATTGATTTGAAATTATACGTACAGTCAACAATGCATTTAAAGTGGTGTAATAAACTTGTGTATTATTAAATGTGCTTTACTGATTTTTAAAGAAAGTCAAAAAACTTTCCATTGCCCACAAAAAATCACTCCACCAGTTGGGAAAACACTCTCCGTCCACTAGTTCACGTCGATTCGATGGGAAAAGTGCCCAAAATCACAAAAAACACAAAACACGACATTGTTAGACCTTTTTCAAACTAAAATTTACTTGAATTGGTTAGCCTTGATGGCTCGAGAATGATGCCTTGGTGGCATATCGAACTGCTGCGCTGTGGCAGGCTTGAATTGTTTTTAACCCAGAAGCTACGGATCAAAATTTACTGATAAAATCGACAAAAAACCTAGTGCTAACCCTATGACGCCATAAAACCGTCTTTTGGTTTTAAAAAGTTATTTTCAGAAATCTTATCAATTAACAAAAACTGGAAAAACTTTCTAAAAATTAGCGCTACGACTAGACCGATGCGCGTGGAATTTGTTGACTGCTCGCTTTCGGATTTAAGCCGAAATCTCACAATTTTTCCTGCTTCAGGCGTCGCGCACGCGTTCGCGGTTCGAGAAGTTGTATTATTTTGGCTTGTCAGTTAGGTAGGTATCAATATTTTTTTAAAACTAAGTTGAATGCTTAGCCGAAAATTTTATCGTCGAAAAGCCTTTTGTGCAGCAAAAGTGCAGTCTTTTTTCGGAAACGTCAAAACAGGCTACCAAACTTATAAAAGAAAAAAATTGATTGATTACAGAATTATATCTTGGCCGTGAATTGAATATTTGAAAGGAGATCTAGGAATAATTCCTTCTGCTTCCAGTACTCGTTGAAAACTTTCTTCCTCACTGCTGCAATCCTCTGCTTTTCCCCCTTCATTTTTCCTTTGAATTTCTTCATCAATCTCCTCCGCTTTTCCGCCCATTGTTGTCTCTCCTTCTGGATCTTCTATTTTCCCACCCCTGTTACTCTTCCTGTCAGTAATCCCAATTCCCGCTTGTTGATTTTGGTCAGAATCCTCAAAACTTGAATCTTCTTTGTTGCAACTATTTACTGTTTTTTCTTCATTTTGACCTAAACTCTTTCCAGCTTTGATGATTTCCTGCAGTTCCTTAACTGTTAACACCATAGTCTGGTTTCTTTTCCTCTTCTCAACAGAGGAAAGTTTACACCTCGTCTTCGACCCTCCTGGTGTTTGTCGAAGATCATATTCGTTAAAGGTTTTGTTTCGAAATAGTTTCTTCCTTTCCTCTTCATTATTCTTAACGCTCATCTACAATAGAAAATGTTGTAAGGCAATTGGCACCATTACTCACAGTATCTAGCAGAAATGATAAAATTATCAGCTATGGTATTTTTAGTCCAATTTAGATAAATGTTTGGAAATTAGATTTGATGATAAACTCTATTGAAACGCCAATCTCTGTGCATTTTTATTTTCAAAAACAGAATTATCTTAATCGTCTTCAGCTTTGTTGCACATCATCCTCATCATCGATTTCTCGATTTCCTCCATGGTCATTCTGCTGCTGTTTGCTAAAGAAATCTTCAAATCTTTGGTGATATTCTTGGAGTCTTCCGTGGCAGTCACTGTTAAAATTCCGTTTAAATCCACGGAAAAGGTTACAGTGAAGGTGACTTCTCCTGCTAGTTTGGGAGTGATATCGCTGATAAAGACTTCGTCCAAGAAAATATTCTCCTCAACGTTTTTTCCGGCCCCTTCATAAATTTTGATAACGGCATCAGTTTGGTGATCGTAAATAGTGTAGTATTTTTTCGAGACACTCGTTGGGATTTTTGAACCGGATTTTACAAGAACGTTCATGGTTTCATTAGCTACCACTTTAATTCCCAAAGAAAGAGGAACCACGTCTGCTAGAATAATTTGCGAGGAATTTTTGACAATGTCAGCTGCCTGAATTGCGGCCCCTGCAGCTACAGCCTCCAAAGGGTTAACACTTTTATTCGCTTCTACACGAAAATAATCCCTAATCAATTCTCGAACTTTCGGTATCTTCGTGGATCCTCCCACGAGTAAAATGTGGTCGATTTTTTTCAATTGACTTTCCTGCACAGCTTCTTCGACGATGTCAATCGTTGCCTCGAAAAGCGTCAAGTTGATGTCTTCAAATTTTTCTCTGGTGATTTCAACTTCGATGTCCTGTCCTTCCAAGTAGTCGAAATTCATCGTAGCCTTAACTTTGTCCGATAATTCCTTCTTGGTTTCTTCACACTGAGATCGGACTCTTCTCATCAATCTTCTGCGTTTATTCTCAACTATTTTTGACAGAGAAAAACCGTACTTCTCCTCGATTTGGGATAATACGTGGATCAGGAGGTTATTGTCAAAGTCGATGCCTCCAAGATTATTGTCGCCTTTGGCAGCCATGATATTTACAGAACTTTCTGCAAGTGTTATGATGGAGACATCGAAAGTTCCTCCACCAAGGTCATAGACTAGGACAGATTTATTGCCTCGAAGATTTGAATTTTGTGCAAAAGCTAAAGCAGCTGCTGTTGGTTCGTTGATTAACTTTAGAACATTCAGTCCTGCTATTTTGGCAGCATCCACGGTTGCTCGTCTTTGCAGATTGTTGAAATAAGCAGGAACTGTAATTACCGCATCTGAAACTGGTTTTTTCAAAAAAATTTCAGCATCTTCCTTCAGTTTCCTTAAAACTTCAGCGCTGATTTCCTCCGCCCTCAATATGAGCTTCTTCCCCTTCTGGATAACCTCAAATCGGCATTCGCCATTCTCCCCTTTCGACACAATAAAAGGCCAAACTCTTCTGAACTCCTGGATGTATCTGTCGTTAAACTGTCTTCCAATAATCCGTTTGAAATCTGCAAACTTTATTAGCTTTGTTTCAAGTTTTTCCCTTACCGTAAATTGCGTTAGTTGGTTGAATAAGAGATCGAGTTTTCGCCTCTTTTCCCACAATTGTGCCTTCATCTGAGTAGAATACAAACGAAGGGGTGGTGAGGTATTGCTCCTTGTTGGGGATTATTTGAACTTGGTCGTTTTCAAAAATTGCCACGCAGGAATTTGTTGTTCCCAAGTCAATACCTATTGCTGCTGACATTATTGACGAAACATTCGCGTAGAGTCAACAAGGAAGGTGCAATTGATAAAATAATCCAGATAAGAAAAATTCTTATCTAATGCAATCGTTTAAAGAATGAAAAAAACAAACCGCGAATTTGAAACTTCGAAACGCCCAAGTCTAATGTCTAGGAGTACCTACATTTGACATTCGTAGTCATTACGACTCCAAATACTACGAAGTTTCGAATGCAACTTCCTTTTATAACTGCCGAACGAGGCTTTAGTACGGCCGCTCTTTTTGATTTCTGGAGTTGTCCGAATTTTGAAGTTTACAAGATAATTTTAAAGTCTATTATTGAAAAGTACATTTGAAAATTGTAAACGTATGCAAAATGCAGCTTCACCCTTTATAGCTCCAAAATGGGAGTTTAGCAGAGTATCTCTTTTGGCTTTCTGGCGTTGTCAGTTTTCGAAATTGAAGTTTTTACGGCAACAAATTTTTGAGGCGCACCGTACCTTCAAATTTTGACACAAAAGTTTAGAGACCTTGCTGGAAGAAGACAATAAAATGCGCTATTTTTCCTCTCCAGTGCCATAAAAGAGGCAGGTTGCCTCAAACAAATTTGACTATCGCCTTAAAATTGCCTGCATTCCATCAGCAATCAAGATAAGATAGCAAAATCGCCAAACTCGAGCAAACGATAAATCCAACAGGATGTCCATTGCGGTCGGTATCGACTTGGGAACCACAAATTCCTGCGTTGCAGTTTACATAAACGGCAGAGTTGACGTCATCGCCAACGATGAAGGAGAGAGAATCACTCCTTCCTACGTGTCCTTCGCCGAGGAAGGTCCTGTTGTGGGAAAAACGGCAAAAAGCAACGAAAACCCAGCAAACGGAATCTTCGGTAATTACCCCAAAAATTTCACTTTTTTTTGACACGAATCGGGAGGAAATACTCTAAAACATTTTTTTTTAGATGCGAAGAGGCTAATCGGGAGGAAATACTCTGAAATTCGAGAGGCTGTCAAGAATTATCCTTTCGCGGTGGTCGAAGACGACAACGATGGCATCGCTTTTAGGATAACGAATAAAAGTGGGGAGTTTACTAAGAAGCCTGAAGAAATCAGCGCACTAGTGCTGCAAAAGTTGAAAATTGCTGCTGCTGATAGATTGGGAGACGATTTCAAAAACGAAGCTGTAATTACAGTACCGGCCCATTTCAACAACGAACAAAGAAATGCCACCAAGAAAGCCGCAAAAATGGCAGGACTAACAGTTCTGAGGTTTGTGAGGTAGAAATTCGCAAAAAATTCAATTGAATTTTAGGTTGTTAAACGAACCGACAGCAGCAGCAATTGCTTATGTCCACAATGAAAACTTGAAGATCAAAAAAACAATTGCTGTGTATGATTTTGGTGGAGGCACCTTCGACGCTTCCGTTATAGAAGTGGATGGCAAGAAGATCTCAGTGAAAGGTATTGGCGGCGATTCTGACTTGGGAGGAAAAAATTTCGATGACAGACTAGTCAGCAAATGCTTAGAAGAGATTGCAAGAGACTCCGGAAGTGATCTTGCTTCAGACAGAAGAGCTTTAAGAAGAATTCGTGAGGCTTGTGAAGACGCGAAAAGATCGCTCTCCACCAAAGCCAGCCATAAAATAGTTTTGGATTACATCGTTCCAGGGAAGGAAACCGTTTTGGTTTCCATTAAAAGAACGGACTTTGAAGAAACCAATTCCGATTTATTTCACAGAAGTATTGAGAAACTCAACGCGTGTCTATCAGACGCTGGTTATGATCGTACAAACATCGATGAGGTCCTCCTGGTTGGTGGCTCTTCAAAAATCCCGAAAATTCACTCTCTGCTCAAGGATTTCTTCGACGGTAAGATCAGTAAAAGGATCAACATGGAAGAAGCTGTTGCTTCTGGTGCTGCAATTCAAGCGTCTCTCTTGAAGGAAAATCCTCACAAGGCAATTGAAGATATTTCCTTGGCAGAAATTCTGTCGGTGTCTTTAGGAACAGATACAGATGGAGATGAAATGAATTTTATATTGAAAAAGCAAGCTTCTCTTCCAGCTGAAAACACGAAACGCTATAAGACGATTTATGACCGCCAGATTTTCATGGAAATTAATATTTTGGAAGGGGAGAATCTTGTAGCTAGCAAAAATAACAATTTGGGAAAAATTGTTGTCGACGGTTTGACGCCAAGGCCCAAAGGAGAAGTCAAGGTCAAGGTGACTTTCACCGTGAATCTTAGTGGAATTTTGCGAGTGACTGCGAGGGAAACCGCTGCTGGAATAACGAAGCAACTGACGATCAGTTTGGACAAAAAATAATTGTAAATAAAAAGTTTTGAAAAATTTTGGCTTCAAATCGAATCAATCACGCCATTATCCTCGTCGCCTTATAACGGGTGTGCTAAAAAATCCGTTCACTTTCTTTTCCCCGTATTATATTGTATTATATTATAATAATTAATATTAGATTAAAGCCACCACATACAAATTGCAGTGATGATGAAAAGTTTTCGTCATACATATTAAAAAGTAGGTAATTTTTCTATATTTTTATTATTTATTATTATTGTTTTATTATTAACCTCCCCAACCTCTCAATTTAAAAAAAAATTGAGGTTATGTAGGTACTGCAATCACTAAAATTTTCGAATTCCGGATAAGACCGGATCTATACGTGTTGAGGTCCCAGCAACCCAAAAAAAAGTGGTTTTTAAAATGTGTCTGTGTTTATGTACGTACGTACGTTCGTTACTAGACCGATTTAGCTGAAATTTGGAACATAGGCGTCTCATAACCCAACTTAGATCTGAAAAGCTTTTGGAACCGGAAGTTCCGTTTTGGCACATCAATAACTTTGAAATTTTAAATACAGTCCGTTTTGTGTTACTATTTGACGCAAACCTTTTTATTTTCTTGTTTAGGCATCAATCTGATAGGCACCTATTCGCAAAAATTTTTCTTAAAGCATTGGTATCGCAATAAGACACACAAATCATCAAGATTTGACGAGGACACTCCGTGTTGCGAAACAGCTTTAGAATCAAAGTAGTTAATGTTAATTGTTAATAATAATAATAATAATAATACCATTTATTCCCATAAAGACAAAAAATAAATTTTGTATAAGGCTCGTCAAGTACTACATATCTAGGAATCACAGACTGATGAAGTTATATTTAAGACTTAATTTGCAAGAACTCATCGATGGTATAAAAACATTCATTAGTTAAATATTCTTTTAACAAACATTTAAAACTACATAAACTAACACAATTTTTCAACACATTTGGAAGACGATTAAAAACCTTTACAGCCATAGCCTCGGGAGATCTAAATGCCAGGGTACTCCGACTGAGCGGAACACACAGTTCTGCCTTCTTTCTGGTGTTAAAACCATGTATATCTTCTCTTAATTTAAAGTTGTTCCTATTCTTGAAGACGTGCACGCTCAGTTCAAGAATATATAAAGATGACAGCGTCAGTAAATTATTATTTTTGAATATAGGTCTACAGCTCTCCCTTTGTGAAACGCCAACCAGGCAACGCAATACTTTTTTTTGCGCAATAAAAACGTCACGCGAAGCAGCAGAATAACCCCAGAGACACAACCCATATCTCATTCGACTCTCCACCTCTGCATAATATAACATTAGTAGCTGACTCTTATTAAGAATTGGCCGCAAACTTCTGAACATAAAAGACAGCGAGTTCAACTTAGAAATCAAGTGAGTACAATGGGACCCCCAGTTCAAATGCTCGTCCAGGTACAAACCGAGAAATTTCAAATTTTCCTTGCATTGCAAGATTGGAACATCGCCAATAGCGAGAACTCCACATTTTCTCTGAGGGTTGTGGAATAGCATATAATTTGTTTTTGATGCGTTGAGATGCAAGCCATTCCTGTTAGAAATAGAGTTGTCAATAAAAGGACCTTATACGATAGTGGCCCAGGAAAAATCAGATCTAGACGATTCCAAAATTTGATTTTTGCTGTGGAGGTATAATAAAGTGTTCTTACGACATTGAATACAAAAATATAGAAATTTCCCCAGGCGGTCATATTTTTATGTGGCTCTAAACCAATTTTGGCCCCAAAAATGGCATTTTCACGAATTTCTTTCTCGGAAACTAGAAGATACCACACTTTTATTTTTCTACCAACCATTCACCTATCTCTCCCTTACCAAAATTTAAAATTTGATTGAAATCAGTCATAAAATGGAAAATGCTGCATCCAAACCCTATCTGCGACGTAGTGCAAGACTTGTTACGAAGAACACGCTCAGAAAGGCTCAGTCTGCGGGAGGAAATAAATCGGCCAAAGGTGTTGACATTCCAACAATTATCGACAATGGAAAACCTACGGATTCGATTTTACCGCCGCTGCCGCCGTGTGCTTCAAATGCAAAATCGAGAAATGAAGACAGCAGCAAAGTCAGTAGAGAGTCAAGAATTAAGAAAGCTGAAATCGAACACAGAATAAAGAAAATTCAGCTAGACCAGGAGTTGTTGAAGAAACAACAGGAGATTTTGGACTGCCAACTGGAATTAAGAATTGAGGAGATACATAGAAGAAAGTGACGAAAATCTATCACTTCAGTGAAATCGATGACTAATTTGGTACAATGGACAGTAGACGGGTGCAACCCATGGAATCTCAAGTCAGACAAAGAGGCAGCAGGAAAAGGTGACAAAGCCAAAGAAGATAAAATGGTAAGACATTCCATTTCGAACAAACCATTTGAATCTTCAATGACACTTCCTGATATCTCCAAGATTTTGATCAGACAGTCTGTACCCCGAGATTTACCATTATTTGACGGTAATCCCATTGATTGGCCGACTTTCATTTTCACATATCGCAACTCAAGCACAGTCTGTGCACAATTGAAGAAAATCTAACTAGATTTCAAAAGTGCTTAAAGGGCGAAGCAAGGAGAGTTGTACAATCTTTGTTAATTATGCCACAAAATGTAGAAGTTTTGAAACAATTACAAAGTCGTTTCGGTAGACCTGAACAAATTATTCTTCTTCTACTAGACAAAATTAAGAAATTCGCCGCCGTCAAAGAAGACAAACTAGAAAACTTCACTGCCTTTTCGCAGGAAGTCAAAAACTTTGTAATAGTGATTCAGTCCTTAGATGAAGAAGAATATTTGCAGTCCATTTTACTTCAAGAACTTTTAAGTAAATTGTCGAATTCTCATAAAATCTCGTGGATCAATCACCTCTCCAAATTGAAGGTTAAGCCTAAGTTCAAATTAGTCGAGTTTTCAAATTGGTTAGACAAAATGGCGAACGTCATGACACAAATTCATCAATCCAACTTTGACAGTTTTAACAATGGAGACAAATCAAAATTCAGACATAACAATAAAAAGGAAGTAACGTTGACAACCACGACATATAAGGACAAAGAAAAGAACAAAAGGGTGTGTTACTGTTGCAATAATGAAACACATCATCTTAGCCTCTGTTCAAAATTTAAATCTCTTTCTCTGGATAATAGAAAAGAAAATCTGTTTTTCATGTTTGCTGCTTTTCCACAATTTAAAGCGGTGCCTGAAAAGAAAGTCTTGTGGAGTTAACAACTGTACGAAGCCTCATCACGAATTATTACATAAAGAAGATCAGTCTTCAGAACAGGCGACTAGTAAGACAGAAGTTCCAAAAACCGAGACTAGCTGCAACGTTAATTCAAATAAAAATATTTTTCTCAAAATATTGCCCATAAATATTTTGCTGGGAGAGAAGACGATTCAAACTTATGCTCTTCTTGACGACGCGTCTACGATAACACTAATTGACCAGGATTTTGCAGATTCTTTAAATTTATGTGGACCTAAGAAGACGCTATGCATACAGTGGACAAATCAAGAGATCGTACAAGAGGAAAAGGACTCAAGAATAGTGAATTTCAAAGTTGCTTCCAAAGACAACAAATCTAGTTTCCATTTACGACATGTTAGAACAAGCAAATTATCATTACCAGCTCAAACTGTAGACACAATTGAATTGCGAAAAACGTATCTTTTCTCTCAAGAAATACCTGGATTGCTGAGATAACTGAGGCTCCTCAGATAAAATGTGTAAAAGGAACGCGCCTAATGTTTCATTTTAGGAATTAATTGAAAATAATGGACGGTTATTGGCCTGGTTCAATCGTCACGTAAATGTTCGTTGTATATACGATCCGGATGTTCAGTGAATGTTCTGAGAAGGTGCAGTTTAGATCAATTTTGTCGCAGATATCTGTGTGAGCATTTTCACTGGCATTTGTCTACGATTTAACAGGAATATTCTAAAAATAAACAAAGCTGAATGTACGATCCGGAATGCTCACTTAATATTCTGTAGAAGATATACAATTTTTTACTGTTTAAAGTCTTGGAACTCTTGAGTCCAGATATTCCCAAACATAGAGCAGGAACCCGGAATACTGATGGAATATTCTGTAACGGTGCAGTTTAGACGAATTTTATCGTTTTTTCAGTGGAAGGATAAGTTATAGCATGTTGACAGAACGTTCTGGGGATATTTTTGCAAATATTCGCTGCATATGCGATCCGGAATGTTCAGTGAATATTCAGAAAGGGTGCAGTTAGGATAAATTTTGTTGCTATAGCATGTGCGGATATTTGCGTGAACATGTCCCTGCAACATCACTGACATGTTGCTTCAAATTGCGATTCGGATGTTCATATAAGTAAGTCCTTGTATATTCACTGGCATACGTCTACGATTAACAGGAATATTCTGTGACGTACTGCAAAAATAAACAAAATGCACTAAGCTAACAACATTCGCTGCATATGCGACTTGGATGTTCACTGAATATCCTAAGAATGTGCAGCTTGGATAAGTTTTGTCGCTTTTTTTCAATTGAGATATACTTTTTAGCATATTGATAGCACGTTGGGCAGATATCTATGTCATATTCACTGGTGTCCACGATTAACGGAGGAATATTCTATAAATAAACAACGCACTTCACGTAAACAATGTTCGTTGTATAATACGATCCGGATGTTCAGTGAATATTCCGAAAAGGTGCAGTTTGGATGAACTTTGTCACTTTTCAGGTGATAAATACGCTATAGCATTTCGGCAGATATTTGTGTGAACATGAACATGTCCCTGCATATGTCTACGATTCAACAGAGGAATATTCTAAAAATAAACAAAGCTGAATATAGCAGACGGAATGTTCAGTGAATATTCTGTAGAAGATATAAAATTTTTTACTGTTTTGAGGCGAATTTTGTAAATTGCTTTTTAAGTTTGCGAAGTTTCGTGTGAAATCTTAAGAACTTTTTCCCTCTTGGGAATTTATAGATAAGAATTTTATCTCCATTCTATCAATAAATTGCGCGTTATTCGTTGATTCAACAATGTCGGTTGCAGTCGGTATCGACTTGGGAACAACAAATTCCTGCGTTGCAATTTGCCAGGAAGGCCAAGTCCAAATAATCCCAAACAGAGAGCAGGAACGCATCACCCCCTCGTTTGTGTTCTACTCAGATGAGGGCACCATCGTGGGACGAAAAGCAAAAAGTCTAGCATTATTAAAGTGGAGCAATGCAGTTTACGGTAAGTTCCGAATTTCAACTCAAAGTGACAAAGCTTTCGCAGACTTTAAACGCATTATTGGCAAAAAGTTCTCTGATGATTCCATTCAGAAGTTGAAGAAGTCCTGGTCTTTTACTTTAGCTGAAGGGGAGAACCACGAATGTCGCATTGAAGTTGTTCAAAAAGGGGTGAAACTCAAGCTGAGAGCGGAAGAAGTCAGCGCGGAAGTTCTAAGAAAACTCAAAGAAGACGCGGAATTTTTTCTGCAAAAACCAGTTTCAGATGCTGTAATTACAGTTCCTGCCTATTTCAACAATCTGCAAAGAAGAGCCACTGAGGATGCCGCCAAGATAGCTGGTTTGAAAGTACTAAAACTAATCAACGAACCCACAGCTGCTGCTTTGGCTTTTGGGCAGAATTCGAAGGTCCGAGAAAATAAATCCGTCCTCGTTTATGATCTCGGTGGTGGAACGTTTGATGTTTCCATCGTAAATTTCGAGGGAGATTCTGGTCGCATTATTGTTGCCAAAGGCGATAACAACCTTGGAGGCATCGACTTTGACCGGAACCTCTTAATTCACGTGTTATCCCAAATAGAAGAAAAGTACCACATTGCTTTGGAAAAATTTGCGTACGACAAGCGGAGAAGACTGATGAGCAGAATCCTGTCCCTGTGCGAACACGCCAAGAAAGAATTGTCGCAAAAACTTGCAACCGCAATGATTCTGGATCACTTCGAGGGACAAGACGTGAGAATTGAAATTGCCAGAGAGAAATTCGAAGACCTCAACCTGAAACTTTTCCAAGAAACGATCGAAATCGTGGCGGAAGCCGTCCAAAAAAGTAATTTGGAAAAAATCGACCACATTTTACTCGTGGGAGGCTCTACGAAGATACCGAAAGTTCGAGAATTGATTAGAGATTGCTTTGGTGTAGAACCAAATAAAAGCGTTAACCCTTTGGAGGCAGTAGCTGCAGGGGCTGCAATTCAAGCAGCTGGTATTATAAATTCCTCGCAGATTTCTCTAACAGACGTGATTCCTCTTTCTTTGGGGGTTGAGGTGGTAGCTAATGAAACCATGAACGTTCTTATAAAATCCAGTGAAAAAATCCCAGCGAGTGTTTCAAAAAAGTACTACACTATTTACGACTACCAAACTGACGCCATCATCAAAGTTTATGAAGGGTCTGCAAAAAACGTCGAGGAGAACGTTTTCTTGGACGAGGTCTGCATCCGTGATATCACCCCCAAACCAGCAGGAGAAGTCGCCTTCACTGTAACTTTCGCAGTTGATTTAAACGGGATTTTAACAGTGACCGCCACGGAAGATTCCAAAAACATGAGAAAAGATTTGACGATTCTTTTATCAAACAGCAACAGAATGACCGTGGAAGAAATTGCGAAATCTATAGAGAGAATGAAATGCAACAAAGCTGAAGACGACTGATAATGTTTTGAAAATAAAAACGCACAGAGATTAACGTTTCAATACCCTCTCCACCCTATCACTATATTTTTTCAAGTGCAGTAAATTTATCTAAAATGTTTCGATTTACTATCAATTGGTGGTAAATAGAGTAAGTAAATAATGCTAATGCATGATTACTACATGATTTATCGTAGATTTTTCAAAATGAATCCAAATGAAGAAGCGAGGAAGAAACTGGCACGGACTAAAACCTTCAGGGAATACGATGTTCGACAAGATCCAGATGTTTCAAGAGCAAGAGCCAGATTTACTTCTAAAGAAAAAAGGATTTTATCAGTTAGAGAATTACAAGAGATGAGGTTAAAAAGTGGGGGAAATTTTGAGCAAGACGAGGGAATTACGAAAAATAATGATTCAAGTTCTGTAGAATCTAGATTAGTTAGGAATGATAACGGGGGAAAAGTAGAAGACACCGAAGAAGGCTCTAACAGAAATAATGGAGGAAAAATAGAAGACAGAGAAATTGATAGAAATAATACTGGGGGGAAAGTAGAAGACACCGAAGAAGTCACAGGCAGGGATAGTAATGGAGGAAAAGTAGAAGACAGTGAAGAAGAAGCGACAGATTTACGGAAAATAGGGGGAAAATTGGAGGATACCGACATTCGAAACAAAAACGAAAGTGGAAGTTGATCAAAAATGTGGCCTAAGTGGAATCGGAAGGATTTTTTCTAGGTTTCCTTATTCGAATATACAGGGTGTCCCAATTGTCTGTATTCGGTCGATAACTCCATTGCTGTTAGAGATAGCGAAAGATTGTTAAATACAAAGTTGGAGAGGGTCAAACAAGGCACATTTTAAAAATACAATCCTGTATACAGGCTGTCCCACTAAGGAGTAAGAACACAAACATAGGTTTTTTTAAATGGAACTCCCTGTATTTTAATTTTTTATTGGATTCTATGATGAACTCCAAATAACATTCATTAAGCATGTTTTCATCTGAAGCGAATGGTTTAGAAGATATTGGTAATTTTGTGGAAGAAATTAGTTTTGCAGTACTTGTTTTGAAAAATCACCCCACAACCAATTTTGAACCTTCGGTTTTGTAAATTTAGCATGTCATTAAGGTAGCTTTGGACTATCTTTCAAGCGCTTGAAAACGGTCTTAGCTTCTTAAGTTCGTCTCCAGTAACATTATGTATTTTCGAAAATGTATAGGTTTCAATTTCGAAATTTTTAAATGGCACCACTATCAAATGTTATAGCCATAAGCTGTAGCATTAAATCTGCTTTCGTTTGATATAAAATGTCCCTATATCTAAGTCTCGAATTTTTCGTTTTATTCAGTAAAATATGATTTTTAGGAATTTCCAGTTATAGCTTACAATAATGTTTTGAAAGGCTGCTCGGACACATGTCACAATAGGTGTCACAAATTCTGTCAGCCGGAATCCTGCGTTAATTAACCATAAATTGTGATCAAGTGTTTTTTTAAATGTTCATTTATGGAACGCAAGAATGTACATTGTACATACTCAAAAAAGTTGCAGCATTTTCAGCACTTAGGTACTTACCAAAAGGAAATAAATAGATAACAATCGCACTTTTAGAATAGGTAGGTACTTTTCTAATTACTTACTTACCGACTTAAATTTTTTTTAATTTTCTGTTATTTAAAAAACAACAGGTAGGTACTCTGTTAAAATACAGTGATTATGCCAATGATTTGACTTTGATGATGAGCAGTTTGTGTTCGAAACATGTTAGCTGTTGAAATAAACCTTCTCGGTATAGTGATGGGCGTTTCTGGTGATAGTTATAATAATTACGCTTTGTTTTTACAGACACAGAATTTATTGCAAATTATGAAACGCATCCTTAAATATTACATTTATAGAAATTGTAATTCGACTGATAACACATTTGACACCTACAATGAAATGTAGTCAGAGCCAACCGTCTAAAAACATCAGGAAGAAAAAGATGAAAATTGTGTTTTACTGAATAATTCGAAAAAATACAAAACTTGGATATAGGAACATTTTATATTAAACGAAAGCAAATTTAATTTTACAACCTATGGCTATAACATTTGATGGTGGTGCCATTTAAAAATTTCGAAATATTAACCTCTACATTTTTGAAGGTTCATAATGTTACTGGGAACGAACTTGAGAAGCTAGGACCGTTTTCAAGAGCTTTAAACATAGCCCAAACCTTCCTTAATGACATGCTAAATTTCCAAAACCAAAGGTTGAAAATTGGTTGTGGGTTGATTTTTCAAAATAAGTACTGCAAAAGTAATTTTTTCCACAAAATTACCAATATCTTCTAAACCATTCGCTTCAGATGAAAACATGCTTAATGAATGTTACTTGGAATTCATCATAGAATCCAATAAAAAATTAATTAAAATACAGGGTGTTCCATTTAAAAAAATCTATGTTTGTGTTCTTACTCCTTAGTGGGACAGCCTGTATACAGAATTGTATTTTTGAAATGTGCCTTGTTTGACCTTCTGCAACTTTGTATTTAACAATTTTTCGCTATCTCGAACAGCAATGAAGTTATCGACCGAATACAGACAATTAGGACACCCTGTATGTACAGTGAAGATAAAGTTCTGCAACCGTGAAATAAATTTTGTTAAAAATGTGATTCTAATATTTTTTTTGCAATTCCATACATTTACAGTTGTAGACCCGTAAAATATGTTGTTTTTTCAGTTGAAAATCAAAAGTTTTGCCGTGAAGAGTTGGGAGTTTCAAAACCAAAAGTTTTCCTGTGAACTCCGGGGAACGAACGGGACCTTACGAACTAACTTTGGGAGTTTAGCGTTTCAAATTCAAAATTGAAGTTTTCGTAATTCCATGCAGTCATAAATGAGGCGTTTTCAGCAAGAGTGGCCTAAGTGACTTTTTTGCAAACATGCAACATAGAGATTCGGTAATTTCCCTATGCAATAGTGGCTTAAAATTAAGCCCGAAATGGTTGTACAAGTTTGTCGGTTAGGCTACTCTAGCAGTAAACGCCTCAAATAAGGCTAATAAACTCAATTGGGAGTTGCAGCGTTCCATCTTTCTTTAAACTTCCAAATTCGGATTTTCTACCACATATGCCCTTCTTCTCTATTGGGTTACATTCGTTCATCTACCTTCTTCTCTTCACCACCGTGTATCCGTTCCTCTTAGGGTCGCTGTCTTTCCTTCCTTCCTTTTTTCCTCTCTCCTCTTTTCCCAATTCTATCCTGACATTTCAACGCTCTTTCCCTGTCTCTACTCTCAACATTCCCACATTCTGTTTTTGTTTTTGCGTTTCTCTTACTATTTTTCCCGATTTCATGCCCTGGGCCCAATTCTCGAATCGTTCGACTCTGTTTCGTATGCGGTGTAGCTAGGCAGCCGCCAATCAGATTGCTCGTACTTTAGTGATTCCGCATACGAAATGGTTCGTACGATTCGAGAATTGGACCCCCTTTTTCGTTGCCTTCGTCTGGATGCCCTACAGTTTTTGTTTAGTGCCCTTATTTCTATTCCATTTCCATTCCTTTCCGTCGACTGTTAGTTAATTTTTACGTTTTTTCCTTCCTTTCCTCTTCTTCATCCGTTTTCTGTATTTATCAGCTTTTTACTTGGATTAATTTTGAAAAATCTACGGCAGATCTCCGAGTAGGTGGCTAATCAATGGAAATAGCATCATTCGTTTATTTGTTTTAACAGATTGATAAATCGATATCAGTGGAACATTATTAATGGCGAAAAATTATTTACGGTCCTTTTAGATAAGTTTGTTGCACAAAATTATAATAGCCACTTAAAACATTATTTAGATCTCGAGATAGCCGATACGCATTTTTATCCATTTTATCTAAAGTAGCACTCTGATGAGACCCGGCCGCTGAAACAGGATTTATTTAAGATATACCTACATATTGTATAGCATAGAATATAAAGAAAGTTTGTACAGAAACAAATCTAAAAAATGGCAGCAGAGAAGCGGCTGGAACCTCCCCAACGCGTGGGTCTTTGATTTCCGTGACTTGTGTTTAAGATTTTAAAGTTAATATGCCTAAATGGCACTTCCCGTTAACCAATTGCTCCCAAAAGCCTTTCAGCTCTTCAACGGGTCACCTGACCTCCATGTACCAAATTTCAGACAAATCCTTCCAGTAGTTTGGGCTATAACGTGGTTTCAGTGTTACTTCAAAATTTCGATTTTTCTACCCAAAGGGTAATAAATGCGAATAAATTTTATCTCATTTAAAACCAGAATTCGAAGACCCTTCTAATGGTGGCAATTAATCTTTCAAAAATTTGTTTTGGATGGGTAAATGAGAGAATACTTTAAATTTGGAAATTGGTGTGCCAAAGCGGCACTTTCCGTGGGTCGATTGAATCCAACATTTGTTCAGCTCTTCGACGTGTAATACAATCCCCATGTGCAAAATTTTAGCCAAATCGGTTCAGGGGCTTGGGCTGTACCGCGATTTTAAAGTCCGATAAAAATCTCGATATTTTTAGTTTTTGGTCAAAAGGGCACTGACAGTGAATACATCTTTGGAAGCAGAATCTGAAGGCCTTTCTTATTGTGACGTGAAAGATGGGGGTTTACATTTAAAATTTAAAAGTTGATGTGCCAAAACGGCATTTCTGGTTGCACGATTGGCTCCAAAAGCTTTTCAGATCTAAGTTGGGTTATCACATGCACACGTACCAAATTTCAGCCAAATCGGTCGAGTAGTTTGGGCTGTGGCGTGTTTACGAACGAACGAACGAACGAACGAACGAACGAACGAACGAACGAACGAACGTACGTACGAACGAACGTACGTACATACATACAGACACATTTTAAAAACCACTTTTTTGGGTTTCTGAGACCTCAAAACGTACAGATCCGGTCTTATCTCGAATTCGAAAATTTTAGTGATTGCAGTAACCTCCCTTTTTTTTTAAATGGTGAAGTGGAGTGGGGAGGTTAAAAAAGTAATGTACAATACTCCTTCTAACGTTCTGGGCAATACAGCAGAGATAAGATAAAGGGAAATAATTAATAAATAGCTATGAGCGGCGATTACGTAGTATAAACTGATCATAATGTCTATTGCAATCGGCATCGATTTGGGAACCTCAAATTCCTGCGTTGCAGTCTACACAAAAGACAGAGTTGAAGTCATCGCCAACGACGAGGGGTACCGAATCACCCCTTCCTACGTATCCTTCGCCGAAGAAGGCCCAATTGTGGGGAACATGGCGAAAACCCACGAAAACCCCTCACACGGAATTTTCGGTGAGAAAAAACACTTAACAATGACTTGACGATGTTTTTCCAGACGCGAAGAGATTCATCGGCAGGAAATATTCGGAAATCGAAGAGATCATTAAAAATTATCCGTTTTCGATCGTCAAGGGCGAAGGCGACAGCATCGCTTTCAGGATAACAAACAACAATGGAGAGTTTACTAAGAAACCTGAGGAGATCAGCGCGTTAGTGCTGAAAAAGTTAAAAGTTGCTGCTTCGGATAGGTTGGGGGATGATTTCAAAAACGAGGCCGTAATTACAGTGCCGGCCCATTTCAACATGGAACAAAGAAAAGCTACCCAGAAAGCTGCTGAAATGGCCGGCCTGAAAGTGTTGAGGTGAGTAGACCTGACCTGACCTGATCCGAGTAGTACCGACCCTACAAAAAATCGAACATAAGAAAAATGAATAGAATTTCCATTGTTTTTTACTTATAGTCTATTAACTCTATTCAGGGTTCTTGGTAAATAGATTTTATTGTTTTCTATTGCAAGTTGAATGTTTCCCCATGTCTATTCTTTCTCAGTCACATAAACGAATAGATTTCTATTTACATGAGTTTCCTTTATTTAGTATTTTCTATTCGCCACAACATATTCATTTTCCATTTTATTTTACTCTCATGCTCGGGTTATTAATTTTTATAAGTAATAACTGGGGGGGCTGGTCACTCAATAAAATTGTGTACAATTAATTCCTATCGGGAATTAATTCCAATAATTCCAGTTTTATTCCATTAATTCCATTCTAATTCCATTAATTCCATTAATTCCATTCTAATTACATTAATTCCGATTTAGTTCCATTAATTCCATTAATTCCAATCAATTCCGCGTCAATTCCATATTAATTCCAAATAATTCCAACTAATTCCAGCTAATTCCAACTAATTCCTTTAATTCCTTTTAAATGATGTACTTATCGATTCCAAATAATTCCATATCAATTCCAAATAATTCCATAATAATTCCAGTTAATTCCAACTAATTCCAACTAATTCCAACTAATTCCGGCTAATTCCAACTAGTTCCGCCTAATTCCGGCTAATTCCAACTAATTCCGTTAATTCCTTTTAAATTCCATCAATTCCAGAATAATTCCAAATAATTCCATAATAATTCCAGTTAATTCCAACTAATTCCAGCCAATTCCAACTAATTGCAACTAATTCCAACTAATTCCTTTAATTCCTTTTTAATTTATCAATTCCAAATAATTCCTTATTAATTCCATATCAATTACAACTAATTCCAGCTAATTCCAACTACATCATTCCAACTAATTCCGGTTAATTCCAACTAATTCCATTAATTCCTTTTAAATTCCATCAATTCCAAAATAATTCCATAATTCCGGAATTAATTCCAAGCCGGATGTAAAACTAATTCCACTAGTGATCAGTACGAAGGCGTAGAGGGGCCACAACAACATTTTTAAAATTTTCAGAAAAAAAAAACTTTGTTGCAATAGCAAATTGTCACTTGTAACTGACAATTGTCACTGGTAACTGACAATTGTCACTTGCAACTGACAATTGTCACTTGCAACTGACAATTGTCACTTGCAACTGACAATTGTCACTTGAAACTGACAATTGTCACTTGTAATCGACAATTGTCATCCGTAACTGGCAGGCGCTTCGAACTACTTCAGTGACGTGCGCAGAAATTTGTCATGAAAAGGGGGTGTGTCAAAAGAATAAGGTGTGCAAAAACTACTAAAAGAGCATAAATCCTTACATTTTCGTTATTTTCTAGAAACTGAAAAAAAAAACGCTAAAATTTTTGGAATCACCCCCCTAACCCCCTCCGACGTACGCCATTGGTCTGTTCCAATTAACGAATTATCGCCAGCTACAAGTGACAATTGTCAATTACAAGTGACAATTGTCGGCTACAAGTGACAATTGTTGGTTACAAGTGACAATTGTCAGTTACAAGTGACAATTGTCAGTTACAAGTGACAATTGTCAGTTACAAGTGACAATTTGCTATTGCTACAAAGTTTTTTTTTCTGAAAATTTTAAAAACTTTAATTTGCACCCTATTTATTCCCATCTCTATTCACCTTTTTAAGTAAATACTTATTGACCGATTATTGTGATTCGTATTATTTTTAGTCCCATGTCGATTTACACTTATAAAACAAATGCTTTACCTATTGTCCGAATATCCACTTTTATTCACATTCTATTTTATTGTCATCTCTATTCACTTTAATCAGCAAAAAGACTTGTTGACCGAGTATGCACCTTGATTTGCATTTTATTTATTTCCACCCCTATTCACTTTTATAAGCAAATATTTATTGCCCGAATATCCACTTTTATTGACATTCTATTTATTCCCTCTATATTTGCATTTACAAGCAGATATACTTATTGACCAAGTATGCACTTTGATTCACATTCTATTTATTTCCATCCCTGATCAGTGATCACTTTTGTAAACAAATAATTATTGCCCGAATATCCACTTTTATTCACATCCAATTTATTGTGGTTTTTATTTAATTTAACAAGCAAATACTTGTTGACCGAGTATGCACTTTGATTCACATTCTATTTATTTCCATCCCTATTCACTTTTATAAGCAAATACTTATTGGATCGAATATCTACTGTGATTCGCATTTAATTATTCCCTTCCCTATTCACTTTTATAAGCAAATACTTATTGCCCGAACTTTTATTGACATTTTTTTTATTCCGATCTCTGTTTGCTTTTACAAGCAGATACTTTCTGACCAAGTATGCGCTTTGATTCACACTTTAATTTATTTTCATCCCTACTCACTTTTATAAGCAAATACTTATTGGATCGAATATCTACTTTGATTCGCATCTAATTATTCCCATCATCCCATCCCTATTCGCTTTTAAGTATAAGTATTTGCTTATAAAAGTGATGGAACTAAATAGAATGTAAAAGTAAATGGAGCAATAGTGGATAAAATGCGAATAAAAGAGAATGGAGCAATAGTGGATAAATGTGAATTAAAGTGGATCAGTGCAATACGGATAAAATGTGAATAGAAAGTGATTGGAGCAATAGCTGATAAAACGTGAATAAAAGTAAATGGCGCAATAGTGGGTAAAATGCGAACAAAAGTGAATACAATTGTGACTACACCTTTTCTAATTGTATTTAAGAACCTAACAATTGTATTTGAGAGTAATGAGTTTTATTTGAGAAATGTTTAATTGTAATTCAGAAATATTAATTACATTTAAGAAAATAACAGTTGTAATTCAGAATTGAAATTTTTATTTGAAAAAACTTATGTTGTAATTAAGAATTAATCAATTATAATGGAGATACTATCATTTGTAATTCAGAAAATATCACCTCTGCATTTTTTCCAATTGTATTTGAGAAACGGACACATTTATTCAAGAAAGTGCCATTTATAATTATGTAATATTGGCTAACTACATTTGACAATGTAGCACATGTAATTCAGATTAATCAATTATATTTAGAGAAGGAATAATTGTAATTCAGAATAGTCAATTGTATTTAAGAAAGCATCAATTGTAATTCAGAACAATGCAGCAGAGAAGCGGCTGGAACCTCCCCATCGCGTGGATCTTTGTATTCTGTGTAGATAGTAGTCAATTCAACAGATTTTTTTTAATCCTTAACTAATTTCGCAATTTTCTGACAAATACCGACATCACCTCGGACATCACCCATCACATTTGACAATATGTTCCTTTTAAGGTTAATCTTTTGCCACCTTTTTGACAATAACTGCCACTTTATGTCATCCACTGTCAACCCGCTCCCTTTTATTGAGAAAGAATTTTTTCTCTATTTTCTACTGAAATGGCCGAAACTGTGAACACATTTTTAGAACCAGAATTTGATCACCTTTCTAATGGCGACATAAAAAATGAGGTCTTGTATTTAAAATTTTAAGTCGATATGCTTAAATGGGACTTCCCGTGGGCCAATTGCTTTCAAAAGCCTTTCAGGTCTTCAACGGGTCACCGGATCTCCATGTACCAAATTTCAACCAAATCGATTCAGTAATTTGGGCTATAATGTATTTTTACTGTTATTATAAAATTTCGCTTTTTTGAACCAAACAGCGCTAAATGCGAATTAGTTTTGTCCCATTTAAAACCAGAATTTGAAGACCTCTCTGATAGTGACAATAAATCTTTCAAAAACTTGTTTTTAATGGTCAAATGAAAAAATAATTTTAAATTTGGAAATTGGTGTGCCAAAACGGCACTTTCCGTGAGTCGATTGAATTCAAACTTTGTTCAGCTCTTCGACGTGTAATACAATCCCCATGTGCAAAATTTCAGCCAAATCGGTTCAGGGGCTTGGGCTGTACCGCGATTCTAAAGTCCAATAAAAATCAATTTTATTTTTATTTTTGGTCAAAAGGGCACTAAGAATGAATACACTTTTAGAAGCAGAATTTGAAGGTCTTCCTTATGGTGAAGTGAAAAATGGGGGTTTGCATTTAAAATTTAAAAGTTGATGTGCCCAAATGGCATTTCCGGTTGCACGATTGGCTCCAAAAGCTTTTCAGATCTAAGTTAGGTTACGAGATGCCTATGTTCCAAATTTCAACTAAATCGGTCTAGTAGTTTTGGCTGTGGCGTGATTACAAACGAACGTACAAACGTACGTACGAACGTACGTACGTACGTACATACACACAGACACATTTTAAAAACCCCTTTTTTGGGTTCCTGAGACCTCAAAACGTGAAGATCTGGTGCTATCTCAAATTCGAAAATTTTAGTGATTGCAGTAACCTCCCATTTTTTTTAAATTGTGATGGGGTTGGGGAGGTTAAAATTCATTTCAATTTAAGTAGATACTTACCTACCTAAGAACCTACGTACATACCTACTTACCTTAAGGATGGTAGGTATCTCTTATAATTAACTTTTACAAGCGAATATTTTTGAAAAAAAACATCGAACGCATTCTTACTTTTTTTTGTTTCGGTTTAAACGGAAACTGATAAATTCTTGGTACGTTATTTGTTTTAATAATATACTTATATAGCATAAACCTCTGAAATTTTCTGAATTACAATTAATTCTTGCTTAGATACAATTACAATTACGGCTTTCTTAAATGTACCTAATTCATAATCTGAAATACATCTTCCTTCTGCATTCTCAAATACAAATGACCGATTCTGAATTACGAATGATGCTTCCCGAAATAAGATTTGTTATTCTGAATTCCAATTATTTCTTTCTTGAATATAATTGATTAATCTGAATTACATCTATTACATTCTCAATTTACAAATGGCAAATATCAAATACAAATTTCACTTTCTCAAATACAATTGGAAAAGGTGTATTAGTCAACAAATAGGTAACAAATAAAAGGGACTAGAGTAGTAGAGTAGTCTAATTGTTTTCTATTTGTAATTGTGAATATTGGGCAAAATATTTAATTTAATAATAATATTTCATTTTAATATTTAAGATTGTTGAACGAACCGACAGCGGCCGCAATTGCTTACGTCTTCAACGAAGACATGAAGGCCAAAAAAACAGTAGCTGTTTATGATTTTGGAGGAGGCACTTTCGACGTCTCTGCTATAGAGGTCGACGGCAAGAAGATAACAGTTAAGGCAATCGGCGGCCATTCTAGCTTGGGTGGAAAAGATTTCGACGACAGACTCATATCGAAATGCTTGGAAGAGATTGAAAGAGATTACGGAATTGGAGTTGATGCTTTAAACCGCAGAGCTTTGAGACGCATCAGAAAAGCCTGCGAAGAAACTAAGAAATGTCTTTCCACTCACGTCAAAGGCAAAATAGTTTTGGAATGCGTCGTTCCGGATAGGGAAGCCGTCTCGATCCAGGTTGACCGAAGCGAATTTGAAGAAACTAATTCCGATTTAATACAAAACAGTGTCGATATATTGAAAGCTTGTCTAAGAGACGCTGGATTTGACCGAACGAAAATCGACGAAGTAGTCCTAGTCGGCGGTTCTTCGAGAATCCCGAAGATACAGTCGCTGCTTAAAGATTACTTCGGCGAGAAAATTAGCAAAAAGATTAATATGGAAGAAGCTGTTGCTTCTGGTGCTGCAATTCAAGCGTCTCTCCTCAAGGAGAATCCTCACAAAGCAATTGAAGATATTTCTTTGACTGAAATTCTATCCCTGTCTTTAGGGACAGACACAGATGGAGATGAGATGAATTTCATCCTGAAGAAGCGAGAGGCCCTTCCAGCTGAAAACACGAAACGATACAAGACGATTGTAGATGGCCAGACTTTCATGGAAATTAATATTTTGGAAGGGGAGGATCCTGTTGCTAGCAAAAACAATAATTTGGGAAAAATTGTTGTCGACGGTTTGACGCCGAGGCCCAAAGGAGAAGTTAAGGTCGAGGTGACTTTCACCGTGAATCTTAGTGGAATTTTGCGAGTGACTGCGAGGGAAACCGCGGCTGGAATAACGAAGCAAGTGACGATCAGTTTGGACAAAAAATAATCTAAATCTATTTCTTCTGAAATAAAGTACCCTGAAACTTGCGACAGCTCGGTCATCGCCTGCTTAAAATCTCCTGGAAAACAGATTTCCTCCTTTCTTCTTCATCAAAGATTTTTATCGTAATAAAATGTATTGAAAATCAAAGTTATTTCATTAAGATATGTATTATAAAGAAACCAAGAGAAAAAATTACTAGATATTTATTTTTACGGCAACTACTTATTGGGGCATATACTTCAAGATTGCAGCATGTTCAGAGAATATATTTAAGGATTTTAACGGAATATTTAAGTGTGTATAATGCTTCATCTTTACGGCATACTTGCCCAACCCTAATTATAATTCTCTCCAAACTCACCCCTGTAAATCATAAGGGGGTGAAATAATGAGGGGTTGAAAACATGAATCTAAAATCACCGGAATTTTTCCCCGAATTGGATTATGGCGGTAAAATCGAAAACACAACTTTCTTTAGAGCATGTCGGAGTGGTGAAACGAGGGGTTGGAATTTTGGAATTGAAACGTTTATGTAATTTGACTCAGAGAAAAAAGGCAGCAGAGAAGCGGCTGGAACCTCCCCATCGCGTGAATCTTTGTATTTTTAATCTTATTACAAAATTTTGGTTTTTTGACCCAAAGAGCACTAGATGCGAATGAATTTTGTCTTATTTAAAACCAGAATTTGAAGACCTTTCTGATGGTGACAATAAATCTTTCAAAAACTTGTTTTGGAGAATAATTGAATTGATTGAATCCAAAAATTTATTCAGCTCTTCGACGTGTAATACATACAATCCCCATGTGCAAAATTTCAGCCAAATCGGTTCAGGGGCTTGGTCTGTACCGTGATTTTAATGTCCGATAAAAATCTTTTTTTTTTTTAATTTTTGGTCAAAAGGGCAGTAAGAGTGAATACATCTTTAGAAGCAGAATTTGAAGGCCTTTCTTATGGTGACGTCAAAAATAGTGGTCTGTATTTAAAATTTAAAAGTTGATGTGCCAAAATGGCACTTTCGGTTGCACGATTTCCTCCAAAAGCTTTTCAGATCTAAGTTAGGCTATGCGATGCCTATGTACCAAATTTCATCCAAATCGATCCAGCAGTTTGGGCTGTAGAGCGTTTACAAACGTACGTACATACATACCATACAGACAGATTTTAGATACCTCTTTTTTGGCTTCCTGGGACCTCAAAACGTATCTCAAATTGTCTCAAATTCGAAAATTTTAGTGATTGCTGTAACCTCCCATTTTTTTTTATTTTGATGGGAATTGGGGAGGTTAAAAAGGAGTGAATGTTACGAAAAATTTATCGAAGGGATGAAAGTTAGGGGTGGAAACTCGAAATTTACTGAGAAATGTAGTATTGTTGAAATTGATACCATTCGATAGCTTTTTATTGAAGGTACAATAAAGGTCTCCATCATCATTCGCGAAAAACAACCCATAACATACCGAAAAACAAAAATGCGAGAATATCAGGGCTAAATTTTTTGTGTTAATTTACAGCACCACTGTAGGCGGATGAGCAAATTTCATTAAGATCTGACAAGGGGTATGAAATTTAAGGATCTACAACCTAAAATCAAACCCTAGGCTACACAACCCCTAACGCCTTGTCAATTATTCATTAACAACAGAAGTAATTAAACACACCATAGAAATAAAACCACCCCTGTAAATCATATACCTAGGGGTAAAACCACGAAATGTTGAAAACCTAAACTTCTAAATAGCCGCAATTTTTCAACGAATTGGATTGGGGTGGTGAAATTGAAAACACAATTTTCTTTAGAGTACATAATTATGTGGGAATGGTTGGGGAATTGCACCTTAGGGGTTGAATTGAAACGTTCATGAAACCCTGTAACTTGGCACAGAGAACATTATACAGGGCGTCTTTTTTGAAACTTCCCACCTTGAATATTTTTGGATGTAACAAAGGTATTGAATTGAAATAAACCCTAGTCGTTCCAGCATGGAGAGGGAGACCTGCGCGTATATTGAGGGAACTTTTTCCACTTCCGGTTTAACCGGAAATGACTTTAACTTTATTTTTTCGAATGAAATTATAGTTTTTTCTAGACGGATTCGGAAGCTACTATTTTTTCTGAGTCAGAAACAAGTATCATACTTGACCGGACACGGCCACCCTAGATTTTCAAAAATACCGAAGAAATCAGTTTATCCGCTTTGACGGCTGCGAATTCCTTAATCTTGTCTAGTAGAAGAAGAATAATTTGTTCAGGTCTACTGAAACGTCTTTGTAATAGTTTCAAAACTTCTTCTACACTTTCTGGCATAATTAACAAGGATTGTACAACTCTCCTTGCTTCGCCCTTTAAGCACTTTTGAAGTCCAGTTTGATTTTCTTCATTTGTGAAGCCACAGACTGCGTTTGAGTTATGATGTGTGAAAATGAAATTCTGCCAATCGGGATCACCGTCAAATAATGGTAAATCTAGGGGTACAGACTGTTATCTGATCAAAATCTTGGAGATATCAGGAAGTGTCATTGATGAAGACTCAATTGGTTTGTTCGAAATGGAATGTCTTATCATTTTATCTTCTTTGGCTTTGTCACCTTTTCCTGCTATCTCTTTGTCTGACCTCAGATTCCATATGGGTTGCACCCGTCTACTGTTCTTTGTTTTAGATTAGTTATTGATTTCATTGACTCATGAAGCGATAGATTTTCGTCACTTTCTTGTATCTCCTCAATTCTTAATTCTAGTTGGCAGTCCAAAATCTATTGCTGTTTTTTCAGCAACTCCTGGTCCAGCTGAATTTTCTTTATTCTGTTCAGCTTTCAGCTTTCTTAATTCTTGACTTTGCTGATGTCTCCGGTACGAACGACGAAAAGCTCTCAATTTAATTTGATTTCTTTTTGACAAATTTTATTGACAACCCTATTTTTAACAATTAACATTTACTACTATGATTCAAATTGTTTCGCAACACTACTTCAAGATAAAGGATCTAAGTTCAATAATTCAACTCTTTCTAGGTTTTCTTTCAAATAATCAATTCACAAGTAGGTATTATTCTTATCTCGTCAATCAACCCATTGATTTTAGGCTGCAAGTGTTTATTTCTAAAACCTTTATCAGATAAGACTTCTGCATTTTTCCTTGGCAGACTTCTGAAATCAGTCGTACCCTCACCAATCAAAATGCCTCTAGCCATCGGCATCGATTTAGGCACGACAAATTCTTGCGCCGCCGTTTACAGGGACGGCCAAGTAGAAATCATTGAAACCATCGAGCGAGACAAAGTAACTCCGTCAATCGTCTACTACGGTGAAGAGGGAATCATTGTCGGCAAGGAAGCCCAAACGCAGTCTGCCATTAAACCCCAGAACGGAATTTTCGGTGAGTTTTTTCATCCCCCACTTAAAAAAATTGGCAGTCTCGGAGACGGTAGAAACTTCTACTTTTTCACAGAATTTGTAAATGTAGCAATTAACTTTAAGCAGCTATTATAACAATAATGGCGATAAGGTCAATAATAAAAACCTCTTAGATGTAGATACCATTTTTTCGAAATTTTTAAACTCTGAGGGTTGTTTCAGATGCGAAGCGCATGATAGGCCGAAAATTCAACGACCGCGAGGTGCAGAAGCACTTGGATCGTTGGCCGTTCAAGATCACCGAAGACGAGTCCGGAGAAATTTTGATTGAAATTGAACACGTGGACCGCGTCCGTCCGGAGGAAGTCAGCGCAGAAGTTTTGCGAAAACTTAAAGAAGATATTTGCAGAAAGACAGGAGAGGAGGTCAGAGACGTTGTTATTACGGTTCCAGCTTATTTCTCGAACCCGCAAAGAGAAGCCACTGAAGATGCTGCGAGACTGGCTGGCCTCCACGTTCTGAGTGTGATTAACGAACCTTCTGCAGCAGCTTTGGCGCATTCAGTGGAAATTCAAGACTTGAGGAATTGCACCGTGCTAGTTTACGATTTGGGGGGTGGAACCTTCGATGTTTCTGTCATAAAATTCCACGACAATATCGTGGACGTGCTTTGCGTCGGTGGAGATACCACTTTGGGAGGGAGAGATTTAGACGACAACTTGACGAAATATTGCTTGGAATTCATGAAAGAAAGCTACAGATATGGGATCGCAGAACAAACCCCGGAGAATCAAAGACGCGACAGGAGGAGGCTAAAACTCAATTGCGAAGAAGTCAAAAGAAAGCTTTCGATAGTGTCTGGGGCTACGCTAGAAATGGACGGATTCTACGGAAGGGACATTGTGATCGAAATCACCCGCTCTAAATTCGAGGAAATTAACCGGAAACTTTTCGAGAGAACCATGAAAATCGTGACTGAAACTCTAGCAAGGGCGAATATTTCAAAAGAAGAAATTGATGAGGTGATAGCTGTTGGTGGCTCAACCAGAATCCCCAAAGTTCAACAACTGCTGTTTGAATACTTCAAAAAACCTTTGAATAAATCTTTGAATAAGGAGGAAGCCGTTGCTGCGGGTGCGGCTTACCACGCAGCTTCTTGCATCAGAACTTTCACTGCAATAGAGCTAAAAGACATAACTTCTTTTCCTTTCGGAATTCAGGTAAAAGAGAGGGAAGGAAAAGACATGAAAGTGCTGATAGAGAAAGGTTCCAAGCTTCCTGCTGCTGGTTTCGCCACGTTCCGTACAATTCACGACAATCAAAGCATAATCGATTTGTACATATACGAGGGCGATGGCGATCTTGTTCGTAACAACGCTTATTTGGGTAAACTTACCATTGAGGATATTACACCAAAGAAGAAAGGTAAAGTAGAAGTTAAGTTGATTTTCGTTGCGAACGTCGATGGGGTGTTGAAAGTAACTGCGATAGAAGAGTCGAATATTGTTCCAAGAAACCTGCAAATATGCCGTTTGTTCAACGGAAGATTAACAGAAGAAGAGATAGAGGAGAGGCGAAGAAAGCGTGAAAGTTTGGTGCAGAGGATTTCATCTTCCAAGCAGAACTGAAGACCAAAATCTACCTTATTGCATAATCTTTGGAAAAATAAAATTTCACAGTTGCAGAACTATCTTTTGTACATTTTGAGTTCAGAATTCAGTTTTAACTCAAATGAGAGTTTAGCAGAGCAGCAATTTTGGGAATTGTGGTGTTCGAATTTACAAAGTTTTCAAAATCTTATTGGAAAATAGATTTGTAAAAAGAAAACTTATTTTGCTGGTCTACAACTGTAAACGTTGCCCAATACTTTGAAGTTACAAATGCAACTTCCTTTTATAACTCGCGAACGAGAGTTTAGTAGCCTTTTTTCGTTTTCTAAAAAGCTCCATTCGTCTTTTATGGCTAGGGTTGGGCAATAGTTATTTACGTAATTAGTTATGAAAAGTCCTATATTGTTTGACGAGTCGTAATATTTGCCAAAACGAGCGATAGCGAGTTTTGCAACATTATGCGAGTCAAACAATTTAGGCTTTTCATAACGCATTCAGTACAACATTTTACCTAATTGCGTAAAATCCAACTTTTCAAAACGCAATTAGGTAAAAGCATATTTGCATGTTTTTCCTAAAGGCTCATATTAAACCCACGTTATGTAGGAGGTGATGTTTTCATTTTTTATTTCATAAAAACTTAAATTAATTTTGCATATACAGGGTGTCCCGTCTCAGAGTGCAAAAATTTCAGCCACAGATTCCTTGCATGAAAATAAAAGACCCGTATTTTTTTGTTTCGCTAGATGAGCCCCCATTTCGTCACTAGGGCTCCTCAAAAGTGAGCCCCAAAAATCGAAAATTAATTCCCACGTCGTAACCATTCAACCGATTTTGCTGAAATTTTCCACAAGACCATTACGAACGATGAAGATTTCAATAGTGTGGCTGATGATTTCGTGGTGCCCACCATAGGCGCCCCCGGGGCCGCCCTCGACATTTTCGGTCCAATATCTTTGTTAACGTAATTAAATTTCCTATTTAATTACACACCATCCGACGCTCCATTGAATTTAGAAACTACGCTACCTCTTGCACTTTTTCTGTAAAATGCACCATTTCCAGGTAAAAAAAGGCAACAGAGAAGCGGCTGGAACCTCCCCAACGCGTGGTTCTTTGATTTCCGTGACTTGTGTTTAAGATTTTAAAGTTAATATGCCTAAATGGCACTTCCCGTTAACCAATTGCTCCCAAAAGCCTTTCAGCTCTTCAACGGGTCACCTGACCTCCATGTACCAAATTTCAGACAAATCCTTCCAGTAGTTTGGGCTATAACGTGGTTTCAGTGTTATTTCAAAATTTCGATTTTTCTACCCAAAGGGTAATAAATGCGAATAAATTTTATCTCATTTAAAACCAGAATTCGAAGACCCTTCTGATGGTGGCAATAAATCTTTCAAAAATTTGTTTTGGATGGGTAAATGAGAGAATACTTTAAATTTGGAAATTGGTGTGCCAAAACGGCACTTTCCGTAGGTCGATTGAATCCAACATTTGTTCAGCTCTTCGACGTGTAATACAATCCCCATGTGCAAAATTTTAGCCAAATCGGTTCAGGGGCTTGGGCTGTACCGCGATTTTAAAGTCCGATAAAAATCTCGATATTTTTAGTTTTTGGTCAAAAGGGCACTCACAGTGAATACATCTTTGGAAGCAGAATCTGAAGGCCTTTCTTATTGTGACGTGAAAAATGGGGGTTTACATTTAAAATTTAAAAGTTGATGTGCCAAAACGGCATTTCTGGTTGCACGATTGGCTCCTAAAGCTTTTCAGATCTAAGTTGGGTTATCACATGCACACGTACCAAATTTCAGCCAAATCGGTCGAGTAGTTTGGGCTGTGGCGTGTTTACGAACGAACGAACGAACGTACGTACGAACGTACGTACGAACGAACGTACGTACGTACCTACATACATACAGACACATTTTAAAAACCACTTTTTTGGGTTCCTGAGACCTCAAAACGTACAGATCCGGTCTTATCTCGAATTCGAAAATTTTAGTGATTGCAGTAACCTCCCTTTTTTTTTAAATGGTGAAGTGGAGTGGGGAGGTTAATTAAGAAATGTGGAGCCATACACCATAAATTAAATGTATATCTGTATACTCCGAATTTGCAAAATTGGCTGCAATTATAATATTTACAAAAAAAAGCAAACACAGTGCCACAGTGGTGCAAAACTGACAATAATTTAAAACTTTAGCAAAGTCCTGACATTAATCGCGCTATAGCTATGTTGAAAAGCCTGCCAATAAGCACGTGTATGGCCCCACATTCCTTAATATTACTCGGAAATGGTGCATTTTACAGAAAAAGTGTAAGAGGTAGCGTAGTTTCTAAATTCAATCGACCATCGGACGGTGTGTAATTAATTACGAAATTTAATTACGTTAACAAAGATAATGGGCCGAAAATGTCGAGGGCGGCCCAGGGGACGCCTGTTGTGGGCACCACTACATCATAAGCTACATTATTGAAATCTTCATCGTTCGTAATGGTCTTGTGGAAAATTTCAGCAAAATCGGTTGAATGGTTACGACGTGGGAATTAATTTTCGATTTTTGAGGCTCACTTTTGAGGAGCCCTAGTGACGAAATGGGGGCCCATCTAGCGAAACAAAAAAATACGGGTCTTTTATTTTCTTGCAAGGAATCTGTGGCTGAAATTTTTGTACTCTGAGACGGGACACCCTGTATAGCATTATATCAAAATTTTACGGAATACAGCATACGTTACGGTAATTTGGGACTTGGGTACAACATAAAGCTGCATATTTTCGGCTGTTTAAGGTTGCTCTGCGGAATATTTCTAGAAAATTTAAATTAATAAAAATGATTAAAGATTAAACCTGAAATCCCAAAGCACCAAAACTGTGCAACTTCCTTTTATAACTCCCGCACGAGATTAGTGGAGTCGCTCTTTTTTGGCTTTCTGGAGTTGTCAGAATTCGAGCGTCCGCATTTTCATGTTTACAAGAAATTTTTTGATTTTGAAGCGCTACAACTGCTAATTAAGTTTGTGGCCTAATTTACCGCTCCAAGAAACAAATTCAAAATTTGAACTTTCAAAACTCCCAGAAGAGACCGGAAACTTTGAGGTCCAGGTCCTTGACTTACAAAGTTTCTTTTATTACTCAATCGATTTTTTTGCATTCCTGAATTTTGTACGATGAACTAACAGAAAAATGGAAAATAAGAACTGGTTTTGAAGCCTTGCAGCAATAATTTTTTGTTCAATAACTCAAACAGGTGGTGTTTATTTTTGTTTTTGCCCCGCTCGAAATTGATTCACCGAAGATCTTGTTTAAGGTGAGTCAAAATCTCTTCACTGCTAAATTTTAAATTGAAATATTTTAAGGCACGAAGATGAATTCAAAGAAATCGCAGCAAAACAAAGTTTTCAATTGCATCTGCTGCTCCTTCCGAACCGGACTGCCAAAAAAACTTGAAAAACACATCGTCTCCCATCACAAATCGGCGGCTTTTTCAAGAACTTTCGATTGTCCGTACTGCATCTTCAAAGGAAGCTCAAAGCAGATTTTGAAAAAACACGTTTTTATCGCTCATCAATTGCTGATCCCCCCAGAGCAAACGGAAAACTTCAGATGCAAGATTTGTTCTTACCAAACAAGGAGTTACGAGTTGTTAACAATTCATTTTCGAAATAAGCATTCTGCCAAGAAATCCAAGCAAGGTTTGAAGGAAAGGAAATTTAAATGCTGTCAATGCAATTATCGAGGCATAAACAAGCATTCCCTCAAAAACCACGCTTATGACAAGCATACCCTACCAGAAGAACTCGGGATAGAAGAGCAACTCCAAGGCATTGAATTGTAAGAAATAAATTTTCAAATCAACAAAGTTTTATTTTAGCAATCACATTTAAAGTTTACGCCCGAAAATACGTTGATTTGGCAACTCTGCGTAACACTAAACACAGCCAGGAAATGCGGTGTTGTCAGATTGTGCCTTTCGCAGCCAGGAAACGCGGTGTTGCCGGTTTGATTTTTGATGAAATTTGTCAAGAGGGACGACGTACCCATGTTCATGCCCCAAATGTCGTTTCAGGCTTTGACGGGTCATTTTTTTACCTAACCGTTCACGTTTTAACCGAATTAATGATGTTTCTCAGTGCTGCCAACCTTATTTTAGTTTGTAATAATTGTAATCTTACAAAATTTTGTTCTAACAGGGCGTAAAAGTGAATTTAAATCACGGGGAGCTTGTCCCCCAAGTTCTAGGTTGGTAGTATTGTTTTGTCTTATTATACACAAACATTTACAGGAGAAAAGCAGATTGGCCAACCTAAAAATTGTGTCTTGAAAAACTTTTCATTACATACAGTTCCTCAGTGCTGCCAACCATTAGTTTGTAATACTTAGTTGTAATCTTACAAAATTTTGTTCTAAGAGTGCTGCCAACTTTTAGAAAGAAGTGCACTAACATTTTCCAGCATATATTGTGCTATGTTTCATTTTGTTTATTGCAAATAAAACAAGGTTGGTAGCATTGAAACCTTATTCCCCTAATATCTTTTGACTTAATTTTTGTTAAGATGGTAAATTTGTGAATTTTCGCCTTTATTACAATCCAAGAACAGTTTGGCAAACCATATTGTAGTTCGTTAAAATGCTCAAAAATAAAATTATCAGTGGTACCAAATTAAACATAGACCCCAGAACAGTTTTATTTCTCAGGGCTACGTTCAGAAATGTTGCCATTGCTAAGACTAAATAGATACAGAACATGGTTCCTTTAAAGGTAAAGTTCGCCCGGATGCCGTTTTACAAACGCACCCCAGGACTGCGTTCAGAAAAGTTACCCTAGGATATACGAACGAATAAGTTTACGTATTGAAATCGATATTTTTCGTTATGTACAGTTGGTACCTACCGCAATAGGATGTTTCCAATTTGGTTTCCAAGTAAAAAAAGTATTCGCGGGAAATTTAAACCTAATTTTTTGAAATTTAGTTTAATATTTAGTTTTATTTGTGAATGTACAGTTACGGCAATAGTGTAATTCTCACTTTCTTATAACCAAACTTGCAATTTTAGGTTGGTACAGCAAGAGATTTCAAGTGGCAACACTGTAAATCTAGAATTAACAACGTTAAACGTAACCAAGAAATGCGGTGTTGTCAGATTGTGCCTCTCGTTGTAAGGAAATGCGGTGTTGCCAGTTTGAGCGTTTCGCTGCTAAATACGATGAAGTTTAGTTTTCAATTTTCTTTCGGAATTGCTTCGAGGCGCAGCCGAGCTTAAAAAGAAGTTTTGGCGTCGGCATTTACTGAATTTTCCTTAATCAATGCAACATAACCTAACAAAATGTAGCCCAGCGGTGTTGCCAGATTGAGCTTTCTGGCTTAAAATTCGAATAAGAAATCTCGGTTTGTTCCATGGTTTGGGTAGAGTTTTGAACATCTAATTAAACTGCGATGTGGAAAAACTGTGGGATTTACATGAAAATTATTTGAAACGCCAAATATTAAATTCGAGGCCTAAAAAATTGAGAAAAGATAAAAAAAAGCTTCGAGGGTTATTTCAATTGTGATTTTTAATGTAAACGACGATTTCCAGACCAGGAATTTGCGGGCAACCGATTTGTTTTATTATTCGCGATTCAAATTAATTTTGTGACGTCACATGTAGGCATATTTTGTTGGAAGCGTCCAATCAAATGTCACCAAAAATGTCTGTCAATATATTTCAGCGCTCCTCATTGGCTCTTTTCCCACAGTTCCCTCACTGTGACGTCACACACCAGAGGGCGTCCTCCTTAGCTAGAATCGCGAATAGAGAAACTCCCTAAAGGTAGCCCTGCTTGTCACTAGTGTCAGTTTTGACAGGTCATGGGGCTTTCTAACCTCAAAATCCTTTCGCAAAGCTTTTTCAGCTTTACTTCTAAAAGAACCTTCATGGCATCATCAATTCGTCTTCAAAAGGCTCTTAAAAACCTCGAGAAAAATGAATACTACGACAAATACGCAGAAAAAATAGCGAAACTTCAAAAAACCTCCCCCGAAGAATTCTTGTCGAGGGTTGAAGAATTAACCAAGGAGCCCCCGAAAAAGAACCCCGAGCAAACAGCTGACAGTAAATTCTCCCAACTACTCAAGCCAAAAAAACCGATTGATAATCCTGAAACTGCCGAGGCTTCACTCGATAAAATCATGAAGCTAGAACTGGTCGAGGATAAAAGTGTAGAGGAAATCGGGGAAATTTGGCGACAATATCACCTCGAGCGAGGATTTATCTCTGCGATAATCCCTGCAAAAGACTACGAAGAAATAATTTTGAGGAGCAAAGAATTCCCGATGTTTCTTTTTCCACTACCGAGGAATCAAGGTTACGAGTTTATTATGCTTCAGTTTCAGGGTAATTCAGTGCATTTTACCCCCTTGCTATATTATCAAGTTCATAAAGAGAATGCCCCCGAATGTCTAACGGTCACCCACTTCATGGAGCTGAAAGACAGTAAAAATATTGTTTTAATGTGCGGAGAATATGATAAGAATATTATCGACTTCAAGGAGGCCCAGTGCCTGGCGAATCAGTTGCAATTGTATTACTTGAGGCCTAGTGGCGATAAAGTGGGGCTCATGGGGTTGTTTACGAAAAAGCCTGATGCGTTTAGACATATGGAACTTATTAAACAAATTGAAACATTGTCTTTATAGAAAATTGTTTTAGTAATGTAAATATTTAAAATAAAAGTAGTTATCGTGATGTCTAACATTTATTATTAATGTTTCTAGTTTAGAGGGATATAAAAAATGTGTTTTACTGCATGGCGTATGTGACGCGCGATATCTATAATTTGCATAATTTCAGATAAAGAAAATGCTAATAATTATATGGCAAAAAATATTGCACATTATGTAATCTTTAAAAAAAAACAATAGTCATTTTATTTTTGTGACAACGTGATGAGACAGCCAGGAATGTAAACTTAACCCTCAGTAGGTTTTTATGTCGAGAGGCAATTTTTGCAATTCTGAGTAAGAGGAAAGTTTCATTTTGAGCAGTTGGCAGCCCATACTTTCATTAAACATGGCTTCGTTTTTGCGATTGCTACTGAAATCCTAATAAACTGTCACAATGTCACCAACTTAAAATTTGTAATATTATCACCAAGAGCCAATTTGTGTAGTTTGAACATGTTTTGAATAAGATAGGAAGTTTCATTTTACACAGTTGGCAGCCCATACTTTTAATAAAACAAATACCTAAATAGCTTGATGGTTTTTGCCGTTTTTGCAAAACAAGATACTGGAATCCTACCAACTCTCCCAATGGTACCAACTTAAAATATGTTACCTATTGTTAAAATCACCAAGAGCCAATTTTTGTAGTTTTGAATAAGATAGAATGTTTCATTTTACACAGTTGGTAGCCCATTCTTTTATTAAACAAAGACCTAGCATTTATGGTTTTTGCAACTAGATACTGGAATTCTACCAACTCTCCCAATGGTACCAACTTAAAATATGTACCGATAGTTTAAATCACCAAGAGCCAATTTTTGTAGTTTTGAATAAGATAGGGAGTTTCATTTTTCGCAGTTGGTAGTCCATACTTTCATTAAACAAATACCTAGCTTGATGGTTTTTGCAATTGCAACTAAATACTGAAATCCTACCAACGCTACCAACTTAAAATATACCTATTGTTTAAATCACCAAGAGCCAATTTTTGTAGTTTTGAATAAGATAGGGAGTTTCATTTTTCGCAGTTGGTAGCCCATACTTTTATTAAACAAATACCTAGCTTATTAATGGTTTTTGCAATTGCAACTGGATACTGGGATCCTACCAACTCTCCCAATGGTAGATACCAACTTAAAATATGTTACCTATTGTTAAAATCACCAAGAGCCAATTTTTGTAGTTTTGAATAAGGAAGGAAGTTTAATTTTTCGCAGTTGGTAGCCCATACTTTGATTAAACAAATACCTAGCTTATTAATGGTTTTTGCAATTGCAACTGAATACTGGAATCCTACCAACTCTCTCAACGGTACCAACTTAAAATATACCTATTGTTTAAATCACCAAGAGCCAATTTTTGTAGTTTTGAATAAGATAGGGAGTTTCATTTTCCGCAGTTGGTAGCTCATACTTTCATTAAACAAATACCTAGCTTGATGGTTTTTGCAATTGCAACTAAATACTGGAATCCTACCAACTCTCCCAATGGTACCAACTTAAAATATGTACCCGATAGTTTAATTCACCAAAAGCCAATGTTTGTAGTTTTGAATAAGATATAGGAAGGTTCATTTTTCGCAGTTGGTAACCTACACTTTTATTAAACAAATACCTAGCTTATTAATGGTTTTTGCAATTGCAACTGGATACTGGAATCCTACCAACTCTCTCAACGGTACCAATTTAAAATATACCTATTGTTTAAATCACCAAGAGCCAATTTTTGTAGTTTTGAATAAGATAGGGAGTTTCATTTTCCGCAGTTGGTAGCCCATACTTTCATTAAACAAATACCTAGCTTGATGTTTTTGCAATTGCAACTAAATACTGGAATCCTACCAACTCTCCCAATGGTACCAACTTAAAATATGTACCCGATAGTTTAAATCACCAAGAGCCAATGTTTGTAGTTTTGAATAAGATATAGGAACTTTCATTTTTCACAGTTGGTAGCCCATACTTACCTAGCTTATTAATGGTTTTTGCAATTGCAACTGGATACTGGAATCCTACCAATTCTCTCAACGGTACCAACTTAAAATATACCTTTTGTTTAAATCACCAAGAGCCAATTTTTGTAGTTTTTAATAAGATAGGGAGTTTCATTTTCCGCAGTTGGTAGCCCATAATAAGGGTTTTTAGTATAAGAGGGTCCTTTTCTAATTGTGACGTCAAGCCAATCAAGCGGCAGCGCACTATGCGCAGATGGTATACTGTTTATGGCGGCGCATAGGGGGTCTGACATGGCACATCTTCCATCCTTTTATGCTGAAAACCCTTATTTCATTATACCTAGCTTGATGGTTTTTGCAATTGCAACTAATTACTGGAATCCTACCAACACTCCCAATGGTACCAACTTAAAATATGTACCCGATAGTTTAAATCACCATAAGAGCCAATGTTTGTAGTTTAGAATAAGATAGGAAGTTTCATGTTTCGCAGTTGGTAGCCCATACTTTTATTAAACAAATACCTAGCTTATTAATGGTTTTTGCAATTGCAACTGGACTTACCAACTCTCTCAATGGTACCAACTTAAAATATACCTATAACTATTGTTAAAATCATCTAGAGCCAAATTTTTCTAGTTTAGAATAAGATAGAAAGTTCCATTTTACAATGTATGTTTGTAGTTCTTCAATAAGATAGGAAGTTTCATTTTACACAGTTGGTAGGCCACTTTTATTAAACACAGCTTGATTTTTGCAATTTCTACCAACTAGAGACTGGAATGCTGAATGTCACAATGTCACCAACTTAGAATTTGTATTGTAAAAAGTCACCCAAAGAGTCAATTTTCGCAGTTTTGAATAAAATACGAAACATTAACCCGCAAATCTTATGGATAATTCCTTTGCTTGTCCCACTATGCTGCATCTAGTAAAACTTCAACATTAAAAAACGAAAAAAAAAATTAATGGGTTTCTAATCGTATTTACTTATATCTGATGGTTGAAACCGGAATTCCAGATTAAACAGTAGGTATATGAATTCATATCGTAAATTCCAGATACTTACATGTACCGCATAAGCTACTCTGTAAATCCGCATTATAATAACTATCCGGAAATCGGCACAAACTATCCGGAAATCCATATAAATGATGTGGAATTCCCGATGTATGTCAATGTCTGGATTTATGGGTTTTAATAGGTTCAGTTATGTTTCCTAATTGTTTTTACCGTACAATTTTAAATGCGAAATTCCCGATTAGGAATCCAAATATATTTCATTAACGTTTCCGATTAAAACCTATAATATACTGTTGAATCATATACAACCTGATGAGGCTATGTTTTACGTAATTTTTTGATAGTTGTAAACCCTGCTCCCCGTGTACAAACGGGCACTAGTATTTCCTAGCGCGAGCCCTTCCCGAGAGGCCCGGAATTGGGTACTTTACCTTCAAAGCTTGGCGTTTTGGGCGGATGTGTGGTACCTGTGCGAATTTCGGCGTCCGCTTCGCCCTGATTACTTACTACTTTCTTCGGATAGGCTGCCACCAACCTCCAGGTTGTTTTCGTTGGCCTGGAAGTACACCAACTGACTGCGATCCTGGCGCAGATAATTTGGTACCACACTAAATTTTATCTCGTAATTTTTGGTAGGTTTAACCGAGCGATTTTGGCTCTCAGCCGCTCGCTCTAGCTGATTTCTCTTACGGAGAACTATGGGGAACCAGAACTCAATTGACAGGTAAATTAAAAGCTCGGGACTTCTAATTAATACATATATTGAAAGAAACTAAGACTAACAGCTGACTTTACCGCCACTACTGAGTAGGGAACAATTTAATACCTTATAAAATAGGAACGGAACGTCGCAAATTCTTACGCTCGGGATTTCGTCGACAATTACATCGGCCACATATCAATGATCAAGTTATACATAAGAGGAAAATTCACATACATTTAGTATATAAAGAAATAGTGGTTAATACAATATTTTTGGGGGCGACTCACCCAATAATCATCCCTCAAACAACGGAGCTCTCTACTGGGCCCGCGATAACGGCGACCTCCGTCCTCTTGCTAAATCTACAGGGTCCGGGGGTGATTTACAACTCCAATCTCCAGGAACTAAGGATTTCCACCATATGACTGAATACGGCTACGCGTGCAACTCGCGTGTTTAATTATTTCCACTAGCAAAATATGTTCTCGCGACAAAGACTCTACTCACTTTATCTCAATTCAACAATTAATTATCAACTATTTAAAACAACGGGGCTCTGCTCCGGCCCTCTATTTAAAGAAAAAAACAAAAACCTTCTCTCAAGGCTTTCCTACTCAAAAACTTATTCTCGGACGCCGGCTTGGCGGTCCCGCACTCCGAGTCCCCTGACTCGATTTTTTTCTCGTACTCGACTTGTCACTTACGCGACTCGGACTTGACTTTCGCCCGTCGCGGACTCGACTTGACTGATCCCTTCGTCACCACTCTTGGGGGCGGCGAAGAGTTCATGTGAACTTGCTACTCAGCAAGTTTGCTTATCATTTTTCCAGTAAGCTAACTTTACTTATTCGACGTTATTTTATCTGGACTTTCCTGTGGGCACAACTGTGCTTGAACTCCTGACTATGCAATTATCTTTATAATTTCATCTCGCTCAGGAATGTGCTATATCCTGCCGACTTTTTATGTATCAACTTTCTGATAAATTTCGACGTACTTTGCTAGCGGTTAATTGATTTGAAAAATAATTCAGGTATAATTCCTTCATGCCTATAGCGACTGCTACATCACCCCCTCCTTAAAAAAAAGAAGGAGTGTCCTTACGACAGTCATTCTTTTCTCTTACAACACATAACATTTATAAAAGTAAAATACAATAAGTTCTCAAATTTAACTCATAAAATATCAACGTCTAGTTGATTCCAATAAAACAATTTATCATAACTCACGGTTTAACAAAGTTTTTAACTCTTCGTAAGATGTCTTCGGATCTTCGGGAAGTCCGGATGCAAAAAGGTTCGTTCACAGTTCGCGACACTTACGTTTGTGGGTTCGCGACCGAACTTCACTTTTGTCGGTTCTCATCGGTCCAATGAGTCAAGTTCGGATACAAGTCTACGACACTAACATTGGTTTGCTTGTTAGCGGTACCACGGGGTTGTGTGTCGTGCACTTCTCGCTGATGAGGTACTGGTCTCTCGGTAAGTACCTCGGGTGAAACCTCCCTCGGCTCTGGACAGCAACTTTTCGGTGTGTCTGCCTCTTCATCAGAGGGCTTTCTGTCCTGTTTTCTGAGGTTCTCATGAACTACCCACAAGGCAAGGGTGTTCCACACTCCGGCTAGGACAGAGACTCCACATCCAACAACCTGATATATCTGCCAGCTATTGATAGCTACTCCAAGAATATATTTAATCATTCGAAAAACAACATAAAAGCCCATCACTCCACTGATGACGATTCCAAAATCTGTAAACCAACCCCACATGTGATATAGGGTGGAATGTGCTAACTTCTTCAGTTCAGCACCATCAAACATACTAATTGAGGTCAACCCTTGATTATCGGTTTCCCCTCCAACTAGTTTTCGTATTAGGATTGTTTCGACCGCCTTTCGTTCTTGTCCAAAAATAATTACTTTTTGGCTCTTTGCCACTTCTTCTTGAGTGTATATTCCACCTGAGCCTAATGGTTTGACCGGTTCGAAACTCAATCTGGGCTCTGGGTCCACGCTTAATGTGATTGGTGGGGTCCTTACGATAGGATGTGGGGCCATTCCTACCCACTGGTCATTAATATAGTACATAGGCGGGGAAAGTGAGCTGCAGTCTACCTCTTCTGCGTGGCTCTGGATGATATGGTGTAGTGGTGAGATGAATTTGGTTTCATTATTTACGGCTATCGGTAGCTCGTGATAACACTGATCGGTCCTTCGTAGCGAAACAGGTCGGGGGGTGCACTGCACCAAGTAGATTACTTCTCCCAACACACGACCGACGTATCCACGTTCGTTAGTCAATAGTTCTCCGATTGAGGATGGATTTGCAGCTGCCATCCACAGTCGGTTCTTTAACACTTCGCGGTGAAGTTCACATCTTCTAAACAAAGTATCTACATAAAGTTTTTCTACGGCACGTTTATGCGTCGCCTCTACGTACAGGAATTTACTGTTTATATACGTCACTAAGTTTATTTCGTTCGCGGGCATTGTTTTTGAACCGCGAAACACAGGGGCTTGTCCAACTTCCAACACCAGCAGGCGCGGATGCTCTGTAACCCAAATTACTCGGTCACAGGCCGCACTTTTCTTCACGAGGGTAACGGCGAAGACTTTGTCTTCTTGCTCCACGACTAGGTAGTGCTGACGTGTAGTTGAGTCCATTACCTTCTCGGCGGTACCTTCGTAAAGGATTATAACGTGGGAGCATTCTTCCTTCGGTTCAACATCCCACACGGATTCTCCAGCGAGACTATCCATACAATAACCGCGGAGGTAGCTACACGCTACTCCTCCGGATACTACTATTTCGTTTGTTTCCATTCTTACAACGGCATCATACTCCTTTAAGGAGATTTTAATGGTGGCTTGTACTATTACATTTTCCCAAGTCCTCCCCTTTTCGGTGAAAACGGTACCTTGACAAGCACCGTCAGGGTCTATTTTTCCAAATAGCGTGGCATCTATCGACGTGGTTGCGTTCTTCTCTAGGCGTCCCACGTGGATATTGTAGATGCTGGTTGTTTGTGTGCGATGAGCACTGGTGCAGGCCTCTGCTCCCATCTTGAATATGTACGAGGATAGTCCTCCCGATACTGCTGACACGTGGCTGTGCATGCCACAATAGAACATTTGGCGGTAAACCTCCACCAAGCAGGTTTTCACTGGCTGTCTTCTGACTTCCGGTCTCTGCACCACCTGAACGGACAGGGCCTGGCTGACGAAATTGGACGCATCCCTTTGGCATGGTGCGACCGCCCTCAGGGAGACTGCGGTGACGTTCATCGTCGGGGTTTCGCAGTCGTAGGCGATGAGGGTGTGGCCCATGGGTATCATCAACAGGGTGACCAATAACTCTACCAAGCGCTTCATGGTCGTATGCCTTTCTAGGCTGAAACTTCAGCTGGATTAATATCTGCTCCTACAAAGCTAAACATTATATAATATAAACAATTTTTTATTTTATTGACTTCCCAGTATTTATACATACTATTTTACTCCCTCAACTTCGCCTCAGGAGCGTCCATCTCCTTTTGGAGGGTGAACGCTGCTGGGTATTTTACTTTTTATCATACTTACGTAATTTTTATCTACTGCCCTCTGTGGGACTTGACATCTTCTGCCTTTAGCAGGTAAACAACATAGGCCTATTCTCTGACACAGCCGGGCTTTAGCGGCTATACCTTCTTAACAAACACTCCTCTGCTCCTGGCAGGTAACCACATAGGCCTATTTTTTTTTAATCTAGCCGGGCTTTGGACGGCTATACCTTTTTAACAAACCAACTCCTCTGCCCTTGGCAGGTAAGCACGTAGCGAAACTTTTCTTCTGCACTCGGCAGGCAACCCATAGGCCTATTCTTTGACACAGCCGGGCTTTAGCGGCTATACCTTTTATCCACGAGCTCTTTCTTGGCCCTATTTCCATCCAACAATACATAGGCCTATTCTTTGACGTAGCCGGGCTTTAGCGGCTATATTTTTTTAACAAACGAACTCCTCTGCTCTTGGCAGGTAAACACATAGCAAAACTCCCTTCTGCACTCGGCAGGTAAACACATAGGCCTATTCTTTGCTGTAGCCGGGCTTTAGCGGCTATATATTTTTTAACAAACGAACTCCTCTGCCCTTGGCAGGTAAGCACGTAGCGAAACTTTTCTTCTGCACTCGGCAGGCAACCCATAGGCCTATTCTTTGACACAGCCGGGCTTTAGCGGCTATACCTTTTATCCACGAGCTCTTTCTTGGCCCTATTTCCATCCAACAATACATAGGCCTATCCTTTGACACAGCCGGGCTTTAGCGGCTACACTTTCTTAACAAACATTCCTCTGCTTTTGGCAGGTAAACACGGCCTCGGCACCACGGACCTTACGGTGTCGGTGCCGAACAAACACTCCTCTCTCTGCGCTCGGCAGGTAAACACATAGCAGAACTTCCTTCTGCACTCGGCAGGTAAACACATAGGCCTATTCTTTGACACAGCCGGGCTTTAGCGGCTGCATTCCCTTAACAAACCTTTCTCTGCTCTTGGCAGGTAAGCACATAGCAAACTTTTCCTCTGCACTCGGCAGGTAAACACATAGGCCTATTCTTTGCTGTAGCCGGGCTTTAGCGGCTATACTTTTTTAACAAACGAACTCCTCTGCTCTTGGCAGGTAACCACATAGGCCTATTTTTTTAATCTAGCCGGGCTTTGGACGGCTATACCTTTTTAACAAACAAACTCCTCTGCCCTTGGCAGGTAACCACATATTATCTCCGCCGTGGTCGATGACCTCGACACCACTGATATTACGGTGTCGGTGCCCAACATACAGTCCTCTCTCTCGCCGGCAGGGAACAGTCAACCCAGCCCACTATATAATTTTATAAGATTTTTTTTTTCTATTTGACTCTCCGGTCCCTTATCCCAACTGACTCTTATACGTTTCTTCATTCCCTCGCAGGGCGGTCGTGCTGAGTCTCACCATCAACACGCACCGCCTGCCCATCTATCTCCTTTTAGAGGACTTTTACCTCAGGCAAGGGACGAAGCCTCAGGAGTATTCTTTTGCCGCCCCTGCACAGCTAAAAACGGGTCACCTCTTAGAGGACTTTTACCTCTGGTAAGGGACCAACCCTAGGGGTATTCGCCAACCGCCCCTAAACAGCGAAATGGGTGTCGCCTTTTAGAGGACTCCTACCTCAGGCAAGGGACGGAAACCTCAGGTGTATTCTCACGCCGCCCCTGAACAGCTCAATGGGGGTCACCTTTTAGAGGACTTTTACCTCTGGTAAGGGACCAACCTCAGGAGTATTCTCACGCCGCCCCTAAACAGCTCAAACGATAAGAGAACCTTACAGGTTCAACCTCCGGGGGGGTCGACGCGCACGGTTCGACCGCCTAGGCAACTGCCTGTCCTCTTCTGGCTCGGCCCTGGGCCCTTGAGGCCGTGGAGGGTTAACACATGGTTCCTCCCTTGGTACTGGGGGTCGTCGGTTACCCATTTCAATCAGGAACGGTACTAGGGCCATGGCGACCTGTTGTTCCTCCTCAGCTTCGTCAATGATGGGATCCGGTATCGGCAGCTCCTCTGGATCCGCGTCTTGCTGGTCCTGGTCTGCCGGTTGGTCCCGGATCACAGTTCGATATGTTTTCAATCGGTTTACGTGCACAACCAGTCTTTTCCTATTATTAATGTCCTTAATCTCATACGTTAAGGGTCCCTTCTTGTCAACCACCCGATAGGGTCCATCCCACTTCTTCATCAACTTGTTCGAGAGGCCCTTTTTCAGCGCAGGGTTGTACAGATACACTAGGTCTCCTAAGTCGAAAGTTTTTTCACTTGCTCGTCTGTTGTATCGATCCTCACGGTCGTCTGCAACTTCTTCCATTCGTTTTTGCACTTCGCGCACCGCTCGGTTCATTCTCGTCATCATTTCTGACGCGTAATTTTCCGCCAAATCATAACGTGGTCTAGTTGACTTTATGACGTCATCAAATGGCAAGACCATGTCTCTGCCATATAACAGAAAATGTGGGCTATATCCCGTTGAGCTATGTATGTGCGACCGGTACGCCATCAATACATAGGGAATCCACTCATCCCAGTCCCTTTGGGAGTTGGATACAAAATGAGACAGCGTGTCCTTGAACACTCTGTGACTTCTCTCCAGAACACCATTGGATTGCGGGTGATATCCAGTGGTTTGTATCTTCTGGATTCTGAGGTGGCTGCATACCTCCTGAAACAGTTTTGACAGGAAATTTGAACCTTGGTCGGTAATCAGGGACTTCGGTGTCCCGTGTCTGGCTATTATTTCTTCCACAAACACTTTTGCGACCGTTTCCGCCGTCTGATCTGGTATTGGGTAGGCCTCCGGATACTTACTGAAGTGATCCTGGAACGTCAGTAGATACTTATTTCCCTTATCTGACGTCACAAAAGGTCCTACAAGATCCATAGCCGTCCTTTCGAAAGGCTCCGTTATCTCTGCAAATCGTCCCATTGGCGCTACCTTCATGTGGGGGGAGGTCTTCCTCCGGTTACACGCATCACAGCTTTGGACATATTCCGTAACATCCTTCCTCATGGTAGTCCAATATAACTTCTCCTTTATGTGCTCCAGCGTCTTATCCCGACCTGGATGTCCTGCCATTGGCAGATCATGGTAATCATGCATCACTTTCTGCACCAACTTTTTTGGCACAATTAGCACATCACTGTGGGTCCTAGGGTCTACTCGGTATAGTAACCCGTCCCGATCTAGGTAGTAGGTCTCCTCGAAGTTTTCTTGATTCTTGAGCTTCATTATTTCTTGACAACAGGGGTCCAGTTGCTGAGCTGCTCGTATGACTTGACGATCCCATATTGGCTCTAGCTCGGGTGTTCCCTCTACTGCATACGTTGGCCCTAGCGATTTTCTAGGCAAGTAGATATTCACTTTTATTCCCGTTCGTCCGAAAATGAAAGCTATCATTGGCAGGACGGTATTCCAATCCAGCCCATCTATACCGCATCCAATTTTTGGTATCGCAATTTCGAAATCCTTGTGCAGTAAACACGCATACTTTAAATCCCAGAGACTTTCCCACAAGTGCTCGTAAATAGGCTTTTGCTGACTCTGTTCCTTAGTGACCAAGTAATACACGTTTCGTCCTTGACGATTCAACACAGCCACTTGTCCTACGTCACAGTTTTGATCCTGTAACTCCTTGATTCCTCCAAATCGTCTTTTAAATTCGACAGCTATACCAGCTGCCATTGCAAGGTCTCTTGCCACACAATGTGCCAATGCCATACCCTGTGGGGCATTGAATAAGTCATCGTTTACTATGCTCACATTATTGTTGACTATCTTCTTTTTTTCTAATATCTGTAAAAATTCTTCGAAGGAAATCGTATCATCTTCGTACACTCTGCTGAGGGCGTCCACGTTTCCGTGTCGACGTCCCGCCCTATATACCACTTTAAATTCATATTCCGCCAGGTACAACGCCCATCTGGCTAACCGCGATGCGGGGTCCTTTAAGTTTATTATCCACCGAAGGGGTCGGTGGTCCGTGATTACGAAAAATTTCTTACCATATAAATACGCTCGGAACTGTTTGATCCCCTGGACAACTGCTAAACATTCTAGTTCCGTTACTGAATAATTTCTTTCCGCTTTATTTAACTTCCTACTGTAGAAAGCAATTGGCCTCTCGGCATCATTTCTAATTTGACTCAAAATGGCGCCTAGCCCGGTTCCGCTGGCGTCCGTTGATAAATAAAATGGCTGGTTGAAATCCGGATGGATTAATACACTGTCCGAAGTGAGGGCGTCCTTGAGACTGCCCACTGCTTCCACTACTTCTGGAGTAATCACAAACTTCTTATCCTTCTTCGTAAGTTCTGTCAATGGCTCTGCCAATTGACTGTAGTTCTTAATAAATTTCCGGTACCATCCTGTTAGTCCCAGGAAACTTCGCACTCCCTTCACTGTTGTAGGGATCCTGAATTCCTTTATGGCTTCCACTTTAGAGGGGTCTGGTTTTACCCCTTCTCTACTTATCACGTGACCCAAATAATTTACTTGAGATTGTAAGAATTTACATTTGCTAGGCTTTAGCTTAACATTGACCGAGCGCAGTCGCTCGAATACTGCTGCCAGACGCTGAAGATGCTCTCTAACGTCTCCTGAATTATAAACGATAATATCGTCCAAATATACCAAACAAACCTGCGGCGCTAGCCGTGCTAGCGTGGCATTCATAAACCTTTGAAAAGTCGCCGGGGCGTTCATTAACCCGAACGGCATCCGTAAATATTCATAATGATCATATGGGGTGGAGAAGGCAGTCTTCTCCCTGTCTCTCGGGTCCATTTCTATCTGATTATACGCCGAAGTTATATCACACACACTAAACAAGCATGAATCTTGGAAATACGATAACGTCTCGTCCACGTTGGGAAGGGGGTAAAAATCCCTCTTAGTTATCGCATTCAATTGTCGGTAGTCAATACACATCCTAACCTTGGTTTCCCCATTAGGTAGTTGTTTAGTGATTAGAACGATGGGTGCCGACCATGGTGACTCCGAATGCTTAATCACTTTGGCATCCAATAATCGATCAATTTCTTTTCGTAATGTTTCCCTCTGATGGAAGGGTACCCGGTAGGGTCGCTTCGACATCGGCATCACATCTTCCGTCAGAATCCTATGTTTAATGTTATGTGCCACCGTTAACTCTTCATTATCACCGATAAATAAATCCCGATATTTCAATAAGAATTGGGCAAGTAGCTCGTAAGCTTCTTCACTTAAATGCTCCAGTTCAAACTCATTCAAAAATTCTTGCTCCGATATCCCCGGCATCACCGCCGCCACTGGGTGAGGCTTGCCTCCCCTGTGATTCACTTCCGTTTTCAAAATGTGAAAATTGGTAGTGGCCCTTCCTATCACCACATCCTTTTCGAGGTGAACGGGGTACTCCTGTAAATTGATTGCTCGAACGCGTACTTCCCGATCCGCTTTCACCACCGTTGGTGCTACTATAATTTCGGGGAACTCCTCCGGTTCAATCACTAAATTTGGTTGTCCACAACCTCCTTTGAACTTCCGGTCCAAATATCCAATAAGGTTCACTTCACTTCGAGGGGGTAGGTTCATCCCCTCCTTCAACTTAACTTGATTAAATTCTTCTACCCTTGGTGGGGGTGAGTCATCCTCCCTAAAACTTCCCGAACGCACCCCCTGGTTGGGGCGCATCCGCCTAATTCGCCCTATCAAGGCACCCTCGGCAACCCTTATTACGTAATTATTTTCATTTCGGGCCCCTAAATAAATTTTATTTCCAACTTTCACCGATGTTGGCAGTATTGTTAAATTATTTCCTTCGTTGAATTCCAGGATGTCCTCCTGGGGTCCTGAAAATTCCTTTCCAACCACTTCGCATTCCAATTCGGTGTCACTTCTCGGGGGTATATCCATATCTGTAGTAAGTCGTAACTCCTGTACTCCCGTATCCGGATATGCGATCCTCAATTCGTCGGATTCCCCAATGGGACTCCGCCTTCCCCCTTCCTGAGGTAACTCAACAGTATAGAGGGGTAGTTCATCCTTGATCTCTCCCACTTCCATATTTTTCGGAAAAATTAGGGGCTGGTCCGCCCTATTCTCGATTTTAATCGATACATCCATTCCATATTTTATCGTAGTGGCCGATAGCCATGCTTCATGAAATCCATAAACTTGTATGGCCTTTCCCATTTTTCGCAAAATTCCAGCGAACTCCGCATTAACGTAGCATCGTAATTCCATTTCTTCCCCGGGTCTAACAATCGTATCGTCAACCACCCGAATTTTATCGTCCGGCTGCGGCCGTTCTATTGATTCTTCGACTTCTCGTTTCGAAGCCCTTCTTCGCTTCCCGTTTCTTTGACCCCCTTTTTGGGCATTTTTTTCTTCATATTCCTTACTCTGTACACATCCGTACATGCGATTTATTTCCATATCGGACGACGGCTCCTCGAAATCTTGCGACGTTTCGCAGTATTTTTCATAAGTTGACCTGGAACCATACGACTCTTCCCCTTCGTAGTCCTCGTCGTCCTTTCGTACATATCGATATAGCGCCTGTTTAAGTTTTTCAGCTTCGATAACACTTATCATTTGTAAAATTTCCCCGTGGACTTTAATAGTTCCATTCCCGAAATTTATTTCGGCCTTATGCGATAAAAGAAAATCTCTTCCAAGGACACCACATCCTTCAATAGGTAGGTTTTCGCAAACCAAAAATTCCTGGGTACCCAATATACGTGACCCGTCGTTACTGACTACCGCTGACACGACTCCACTACATTCGAGGTCATGTCCCGAGATGCTTCGCAGCGTATCTCGCTTCGATACGTCAATTTCCATATTAATTATCTCGCACTGTCGTATTAATGACAGAGCGGCACCGCTGTCTACTAACAAAAAATATTTATATCCGTCCAAAAATAACGGAACCATGCACCTATGTGTCATCCAAGCGTCACCTCCGCTTGGTGACGTCACCTCCTCGTCATTACGTGACGTCGACTCCCTTAAAACTACCTTATCCGCTAACAAAACTCCGCCCGACCACCTTACTTCCTTTGAGGAACCAGGGGCCGGGCTTCGGAGTTTAAAGGCTCGGTGCGAACCCTCTCCGAATCATTAACCCTCGGCTCCACGTAATTTTGTGTACCTCTACCGTCGTTTCTTGTAAATACCCTTGATTCTACCTGGTCCTGACCGAATCTGCGGTTCCTATTCGATCTAGTTTGATTTTCCATTCGCGCATCCTGCGATTGGTTCCTAGCGAAATTATTTTGGCGAAAAGTTTGATCTCCGCGTCCGCCGCGGTTAAAGAATTCTGCTGGCTCAGCCGCTCTCGGTGGCGCGCTCGATGACCCTCGGCTATTTCCTGCTGCAGCTTCTTGACCTCTCGCATTTTCCGGGGTTACGCGATTATCGCGCCTATTAAAATTTGAGAAATTCCGTGGTTCACGCCGCTCCCAAGCGTTACGTTGTGGAAAGTCTCGTCGAGGTGAATTCTCCCGTACTTCATAAAGATTTTCCGGACAATTCCTACTATAATGGCCCGGCTTATGACATTTATAACAAATAACTTCCCGTCTAAAATTTCGGACATCTTCCCTGGAGAATGCCTGATTACACGCTTGACGTAGGTGACCTATTTCGCCGCACACGTCACATCTTCTTTCTTGCTCGCGATAACGTCGCGGTTCACTTTGCGTCCCAAATAATGGTCCGGGGGGCCCTGAGCCTCGTCCGGTTCTCTGCTTCATAATTTGTTGATTAAGTTCAACTTTTCTCGCGACTTCCTCGACCTCCTTTAAATCTGCCGCGTTCCTGACCATTAATAAAAAGGGCCCTATGCTTCTTAAAATGTCCTGACGTAGTCCTACTTTTAACTGATTTAGCAATAATTGCTCCATTTTAAATTGTATCCCGGCTAATTCATCCCTACTGGCTAGTTCCCGGTCCTCACTTATTACTTCTCGACTCAAATATTTCAGCCGCGTTATAAAATCCGTCACGGGTTCATCTTGTCGTTGAAAACAGCTTAATAATTTAGCGAGTGCTTCGCCCGGTATTTTTACTGGTGCGAAGTGTTTAATCAACGCTTCCTTAAAGTCCTCATACCCTAAATTATCTAATTCGGGGTCCGACTTAAAAAATTTCTGGGCCGCGCCCGACAATTTATATTTAATTAATCTCAATAACGTCTCTCGCGACCAATTATCGAGTCTAGCTCGCTGCTCTATTTTATCAAAATAAAATTTTACGTTTTCCTTCCCGGAAAATCCTTCCAGGGTGGTTGCTACTAACCCTAGCATTTGCGCTACCGGGGCTGGGTCCAAAATTCCCGCGCCCGCATTATTTACTGGATTTATGGGTGGCGGTATTTCCCGACGCTCATCCACAAATCTTCGTCTCCTTTGATCCTGGCCCTCGCCTACATCTGCGTTGGGGTCCATCTGACCTTCACCCTCGTCGTCAGGGGGAGGTTGCATTCCAAGGCGGCCTCCACCGAGTAAATGTGCTAGTATATTTTGATTTTCCATTTTTCCGGTTTTACAATATTTTTACCTCGATTTTTACGCTTCCGGCCGTAGCCGCTTACCTATTTCCAATCAATCAGTATTTCCGATCGATAATCAACAGATCAATACCCCTCAAAATCAATGCTACACCACGACAATCAATAAAACAACAAAATAACTTCAATATACACTGAGAAGAATAGTTAGTCACAAAATTAGTATTTAATCATGCACAATTCACCTGAAAAAAAAACAAATAACTCTGCCGAGTAATTTTTCCCGGATTTTCCGTTCAATACCCGCTCGATACCGTCTCGCGATACTTTTATCAATTTACTCAATTTAATCCTGGATCAGGACACGAGTTCCTTATTTGTTTTATTATTTATTTTCAATATTTATTTGAATAACCGTCGATTTCCGTGATTTTACCACGATTTCACACCTAATTTTTATCCGTCGGCTCGCGACAATTATTTTTATCTTTCCCGTCGCTAAGCTCCAAGAATAAAACTTGCAACAATTGCGTTTATCTTCTAAATTTCTCGCCCGTTTTTCGACTTCTATTTTTCTACGTTTTACCACTCCCAGCCTCTGGGCACCAATTGTAAAATTCTCGACCACTTCTTTTTATCTTTCAGCCACTTGGGCCACCGCTTATAAAACCTGCTACAATTGCGTTTATTTTTTGAAGTTTTTCCTGTCTTTCGAGTTCTGTTTTTCTAAGTTTTACCAATCCCAGCCGCTTGGCCACCAATTGTAAACCCTGCTCCCCGTGTACAAACGGGCACTAGTATTTCCTAGCGCGAGCCCTTCCCGAGAGGCCCGGAATTGGGTACTTTACCTTCAAAGCTTGGCGTTTTGGGCGGATGTGTGGTACCTGTGCGAATTTCGGCGTCCGCTTCGCCCTGATTACTTACTACTTTCTTCGGATAGGCTGCCACCAACCTCCAGGTTGTTTTCGTTGGCCTGGAAGTACACCAACTGACTGCGATCCTGGCGCAGATAATTTGGTACCACACTAAATTTTATCTCGTAATTTTTGGTAGGTTTAACCGAGCGATTTTGGCTCTCAGCCGCTCGCTCTAGCTGATTTCTCTTACGGAGAACTATGGGGAACCAGAACTCAATTGACAGGTAAATTAAAAGCTCGGGACTTCTAATTAATACATATATTGAAAGAAACTAAGACTAACAGCTGACTTTACCGCCACTACTGAGTAGGGAACAATTTAATACCTTATAAAATAGGAACGGAACGTCGCAAATTCTTACGCTCGGGATTTCGTCGACAATTACATCGGCCACATATCAATGATCAAGTTATACATAAGAGGAAAATTCACATACATTTAGTATATAAAGAAATAGTGGTTAATACAATATTTTTGGGGGCGACTCACCCAATAATCATCCCTCAAACAACGGAGCTCTCTACTGGGCCCGCGATAACGGCGACCTCCGTCCTCTTGCTAAATCTACAGGGTCCGGGGGTGATTTACAACTCCAATCTCCAGGAACTAAGGATTTCCACCATATGACTGAATACGGCTACGCGTGCAACTCGCGTGTTTAATTATTTCCACTAGCAAAATATGTTCTCGCGACAAAGACTCTACTCACTTTATCTCAATTCAACAATTAATTATCAACTATTTAAAACAACGGGGCTCTGCTCCGGCCCTCTATTTAAAGAAAAAAACAAAAACCTTCTCTCAAGGCTTTCCTACTCAAAAACTTATTCTCGGACGCCGGCTTGGCGGTCCCGCACTCCGAGTCCCCTGACTCGATTTTTTTCTCGTACTCGACTTGTCACTTACGCGACTCGGACTTGACTTTCGCCCGTCGCGGACTCGACTTGACTGATCCCTTCGTCACCACTCTTGGGGGCGGCGAAGAGTTCATGTGAACTTGCTACTCAGCAAGTTTGCTTATCATTTTTCCAGTAAGCTAACTTTACTTATTCGACGTTATTTTATCTGGACTTTCCTGTGGGCACAACTGTGCTTGAACTCCTGACTATGCAATTATCTTTATAATTTCATCTCGCTCAGGAATGTGCTATATCCTGCCGACTTTTTATGTATCAACTTTCTGATAAATTTCGACGTACTTTGCTAGCGGTTAATTGATTTGAAAAATAATTCAGGTATAATTCCTTCATGCCTATAGCGACTGCTACATAGTTAAGTATAACCTGGCAATCTCAGAATTTACCTATTTTACTTACTGCACAAGACCTTCAACCATTTTTAGGCCATCACCGAAGAGAAAGTCGCGCAGGAATTCCACTTAACTTAAGCCGCCTTAAGAATCAGTCCTCGTCTGAGCGCGTCCGCTGAATAATTAACAGCTCGCGGCTCGTGCCTTCCCTTCAAAAGTGACATAGTAAAATGTCATCGGAGCTTATTTAAATAAATAATATAACAATCATAGAATCGATATGTAGCGGGGAAGTTAGGAAATCGCCCCGCATGCGCGCGTAAAAGAAACGCGCTTTTACTTAGCAGTCATTTGCTTTGAAGTGTTAAAGAAAATCGGAGTGACCTGAAAATGTGAAGAAAGTCGAAAAAAAAATGCTCAGACAGGATGAATTATTGTTGAAGTGGTTGGTTTTGGTGTTGGGTGTCGTGGGAGGGCGCGCGCATCCCTCTTTGTCCTTCAATTTGCCCGCCGTTGGAAAGTTTAGGCCCTTTGGCCTTGGGCACAGAGATGACATGCAAATCAAGAGCTACAGCGGGAGGAGGGTCAAAAATGATTCCATCAGGATGGTTTATTTTCACGACCAAACGGTGGCGATAGTGGAGCTGATGCCGGACAAGCTTTTGTTGGGGTGTGAACTCATCGAAGTTTAGTAAGTTTAAAAAAAATGGCAGTCTCGGAGAAATCAATCGATTTGCCCCAAAATCCCATCACCTGCAGGATGCTCACTGAACTTGCACGTAAAATTTCATCTCGATGTCTTCAGTAGTTTAGGTTGCATGGTGTCTTTTGCCAAAGGACACTAAGTGTTGATTCATTTTTGGAAGCAGAATTCGAAGAGCATTGATATGGTAACGCGAAAAATGGTGGTTTGTATTTAAATTTTTAAAGTTCATGCGCCAAAAAGGCACTTTCTGTGAACCGATGTGGCCCAAAGTCTAATCAGCACCTACAAGTTGCCCACTGAATATGTGTGCCAAATTTCATCTCGATACGTTCAGTAGTTTAAGCTTCAGCGTGCTTACAGACAGACAGACATTTTTTTGGGTTCCCAGGAGGGCCCTAAAACGTAAAGATTTCACGTAAAATCGATTGGGTCACGGTCTCGTAGGGCAAAAAAAAATGCATTTAATATGCTTTGATGGCAGTTCATTGTAAATCAATGAATTGACCCAGTAACGAACTATTTACCGACATCATTATCATCTTTAATTTCAGGACATGAAGCTGCTAATGATGAGGGCAATAAAAAGTTTAATGTTGTTTCTAGGTGAAGAGGAAATTCTTTAAACACCAAATATTTTGTCGATTTTGTCGTTATTAGATTGGGTTTTATCAAAAATTCAAGTAAATATATAAAATAGGAAATAAAAATAGGAATACAATATTTTTCATTAAATGATTTTAAAAAGTACGTGGCTCCTGGGGGGGATTTCACAGTCGGCAGTGGTGTACAAATTTTCGGCAGTGTTAGTGGGAAATGTTAGGCAGTGGTTGCAAAAATTGGGCAGTGGTTGCAAAAATTGAGCAAATTCGACAGTCGGGGGACTTCACAGTCGGCAGTGGTGTACAAATTTACGGCAGTGTCCTGAAAATTCGGAAGTGGTGTACAAATTTTTGGGGTGTGAAATGCCCCCCAGTGGCTCCTAATAAATCACGCGTTAAATAATCAGGTCGCCGAGTAAAACAAGTGACGGCGAGAAAAAATCAAGTTGGCTGTGGCTCCGTTAAAAATCGTATAAACCCTTAGTACGACGCGTCATTTTTGACTAAAATGAGCTAACTAAGCGAATGGTGGCTTCCAAATTTAAATCGGGGATAATTTTTTGACGAAAAAAAAAATTTTTTCCGGTAGAAATCGCCGCAAAATTGGAAAATACTATTTTTCGTTAAATAATTTTAAAAAGTACGTGGCTCCTAATAAATCATGCGTCAAATAATCAAGTGGCCGAGTAAAACAAGTGACGGTAAGGAAAAATCAAGTTGGCTGTGGTTCCGTTAAAAATCGTATAAACCTTTAAGTGCGACGAGTCATTTTTGACTAAAATGAGCTAACTAACCGAATGGTGGCCTCCAAATTTAAATTGGGGACAATTTTTTGACGAAAAATATTTTTTTCGTGTAGAAATCGGTGCAAAATTGAAAAAAACTATTTCTCATTAAGTAATTTTAAAAAGTACGTGGCTCCTAATAAATCACGCGTCAATTAATCGAGTGCCCGAGTAAACCAAGTGACGGCAAGGAAAAATCAAGTTGGCTGTGGTTCCGCTAAAAATCGCATAAACCCTTAAGTGCGACACGTCATTTTCGACTAAAATGAGCTAACTAAGCGAATGGTGGCCTCCAAAATAAAATTGGGGAGAATTTTTTGACGAGAAATATTTTTTTCCTGTAGAATTTGGTGCAAAATTGGAAAAAACTATTTCTCATTAAATAATTTTAAAAAGTACGTGGCTCCTAATAAATCACGCGTCAAATAATCAAGTGGCCGAGTAAAATAAGTGACGGTAAGGAAAAATCAAGTTGGCTTTGGCTCCTTTAAAAATCGCATAAACCCTTAAGTGCGGCACGTCATTTTTGACTAAAATGAGCTAACTAAGCGAATGACGGCCTCCAAATTTAAATCGGGGAGAAATTTTTGACGAAAAATATTTTTTTTCGGTAGAAATCGGCGCAAAATTGGAAAAAACTATTTTTCCGTAAATAATTTTAAAAAGTACGTGGCTCCTAACAAATCACGGGTTAAATAATCAAGTCGCTGAGTAAAACAAGTGACGGTAAGAAAAAATCAAGTTGGCTGTGGCACCGTTAAAAATCGTATAAACCCTTACTGCGACGCGTCATTTTTGACTAAAATGAGCTAACTAAGCGAATGGTGGCCTCCAAATTTCAATCGGGGAGAATTTTTTGACGAAAAATATTTTTATCCGGTAGAAATCGGTGCAAAATTGGAAAAAACTATTTCTCATTAAATAATTTTAAAAAGTACGTGGCTCCTAATAAATCATCGGTTAAATAATCAAGTCGCCGAATAAAACAAGTGACGGCAAGAAAAAATCAAGTTGGCTGTGGCTCCGTTAAAAATCGTATAAACCCTTAGTGCGACGCGTCATTTTTGACGAAAATGAGCTAACTAAGCGAATGGTGGCCTCCAAATTAAAATTGGGGAGAATTTTTTGACGAAAAATATTTTTTTCCTGTAAAAATCAGCGCAAAATTGGAAAATACTATTTTTTGTTAAATTATTTAAAAAAGTACGTGGCTCCTAATAAATCACGCGTCAAATAATCAAGTGGCCGAGTAAAACAAGTGACGGTAAGGAAAAATCAAGTTGGCTTTGGCTCCTTTAAAAATCGTACAAACCCTTAAGTGCGACACGTCATTTTCGACTAAAATGAGCTAACTAAGCCAATGGTGGCCTCCAAATTAAAATCGGGGAGATTTTTTTGACGAAAAAAATTTGTTTCCTTTAGAAATCGGCGCAATATTTAAAAAACTATTTTTCGTTAAATAATTTTAAAAAGTAGGGTGGCTCCTAATAAATTACGCGTTAAATAATCAAGTCGCCGTTTAAAACAAGTGCTCCGTTAAAAATCGCATAAACCCTTAAGTGCGGCACGTCATTTTTGACTAAAATGAGCTAACTAAGCGAATGACGGCCTCCAAATTTAAATCGGGGAGAAATTTTTGACGAAAAATATTTTTTTTCGGTAGAAATCGGCGCAAAATTGGAAAAAACTATTTTTCCGTAAATAATTTTAAAAAGTACGTGGCTCCTAACAAATCACGGGTTAAATAATCAAGTCGCTGAGTAAAACAAGTAACGACTAAAAAAAATCAAGTTGGCTTTGGCTACGTTAAAAATCGAATAAACCCTTAAGTGCGACACGTCATTTTCGACTAAAATGAGCTAACTAAGCGAATGGTGGCCTCCAAATTTAAATCGGGGAGAATTCTTTGACGAAAAATATTTTTTTCTTGTATAAATCGACTTAAAATTATCGGAAAAAACTGTTTTCCATTAAATATGCATATATTAAGTAGATACCTATGTTATGGGAGATGAGATGTATTATCTTAAAGCTCAAATCAAAAACAGAACAACCTCAAATTATAGAAATAATACATCAATAATAAATTCAATTTAAACTACCTAAAATAATTACACCTACATACTTAATATTATTTGTTCACGAGTTCAACTAAAAAAAAAGACTACTTAAACACGTATTTCAAAATAATGCAGGTTATCTCATCCATATTACTTATGTTTAGCTTGGCATTGGACAAATCAATTTAATTACAAAATTATCAATATACATATTGCAAAACGTCAGCCTTGTCCGTCATAATTATTGTTATTACCGTTTTCTTTAATAATTATATGCTTTGCATTCTACTAGATATTGACTAAAGGAAATACGGTAACACTATTTCGTTTTTTTTAATTATCAATGCGATGTGTATTACCGTAGATCTTTATAGTTGTTGATGCGTCTAAAGATGGTTTGAACCTACATTGTTTTAGTCAAAAGCTATATACAGGGTTGTTACAAATTATTGTACCGTCGTAGATGGCTTTGATGCGAGGAGTTGACCACTATACCTGACGGCGGAAATGTTGGAAATATGAAATGTGGTGTACAAATTTTTGATGACTGGTCACCCCCTCGCTTTGACATTTTATTTCCACAGCAGTAAATGCGTTAAACGTCAATTGTTTTGTTTTTAAAGCCACCTACGATGGTATAATAATGTATACAATAATTTCCCCTGAAGAAGTTTATTACTTATTACGGAAAACAGGTAAAAATTTACTGGGCACGGAAATTAATATATAATCTTACTTCCCAATTAAGTGTCACAATAATTAACTCGTACAGTGGAAAGTCTGAATAAGGTCAACTTGTCCAATTAACTTAACGTGCTTTTCCGTCAAAACTAATTAAACATTTACTAAAAAAAATTTGATTTATTCACAGAATTTTAGGTAGTAACACTAGTTTTATCAAAAAAATATACTTAAGTGACAAAAAGCAACACCTTGAGATTAATTTAAGCTATTATGCTGCAATATTTTCTCCGTTAAAACTAGGCTAATCGTGTGTGCAGTTGCACGCTTAATTATCAACTATTAAGAAAAGAGAAACTGCGATAGGTATACAGGGTGAGTCAACGATGCAATTTTTTTTTATATCTTTCATTATTTAAGCTTTAAATTGTTGGAAAATGATTCTCTCTTTGCCGTAACATTATTTGTTGCAACAGATCGAAAAGCGACCAAAACGTGATGGTTAATGCAATTTTGGGCCACCCTCCCCTTTACGACAAGCATGCCCAAGGTTTAGTTTTAAACTTTTAACAGGTAGATTTCTTCTATTCACAATCCCCTTCGTCTAAATCAACTAAACTCTACACGAGACATAATCAACTCCCGATATGAACCAGTCTTTGCACATCAATATGTTTAGGCGCTACTTCCTCTTGGTTTTTCAGCAAAAATTAAAAGTTTTTTCCACCTTAACCCAGAAAAAATGTTGAAACGAAAAACTGCAATTTTTCAGCGAACCGGAAGACGCCATTAAGACCTTGGGGGAGTCCCTCCAGCACGTGGCTCGTCCCGTAGCCATCTCATTCGCAGAAATGACGAAACTGATGGACCAATGCCAGCAAGTCGAAGCCGGCCAAAAACCGCACTTGGAACTGTCAAAAAACGAAACGTTACATCCCATCGCGGGTCGAGGGATCCTCGCCAACAACCCCTTCGTCCTCCTCAGCGGAATAATTCCAGGTATATTTAGTTAAAAATTACAGTTTTCTATTTTAGCAACGACATTTCTCAGTCGGTACTTCAGGAATCGCATTTACGTTTCAGGAACGAAATGGTGCGGCACCGGGGACATAGCCAAGGACTACTACGATTTAGGGGCGGAGCCCTCCGTGGACAAATGCTGCAGGGCCCACGACTTGTGTCCAGTAAAAGTGCGCGCATTCTCCAAAAGATACAATCTCACCAACGATTCCGTTTACACGAAGAGTCATTGCGTTTGCGACGATCAATTGTTCTCTTGTCTGAAAACCAACGAATCGCCTACGGCCCACATCATGGGCACGATTTACTTTAATTTAGTGCAAATTCCTTGCCTTGAGGACACCAGCAAAGGGAGACAATATCGGAGGCCTAAGCAGAGCTTTTAATAAAATAGTTTTTAAGCAAAAATGGTTTTGAATTTATTTTCCTCGAATGTTTCAAAAGTTAATAAAAACGCAAAAACAGAAGTTGATTTCTTGAGTGAAGGTCGATCCCACGTCTTAACCCACACAATTTAACCTCTCAGACGCATTTTTCTTCCGCATTTTCACAATGTTAAACGTACTGCGTGTATTCAAAACCACTGACGCAAATTTTTACAAAAACCTAAACGTCGACGATGAAAGACTGGTAAAAACTAAAAACTCGTGAAAAATGTCAAATAATAACGAAATTTCAGGATGTTAATATGAGAAAATTCGCGTGCGTTTGTCAAAATAACGTGGAGAAATTGAGGATCCTCTCTCAAGACGGCGATTTTAATATTCGCAGCGATGACAAAAAGACCCTTCTTCACTTTGCAATACAGGAACGATCGTAAGTGATTTATAACTTTAACTCGCTCGGCTCGTGCTAAACTTTTTATGATTATAGTTAGTAGGGTTGGGCAAAAGAATACTTGCATGTTTTTTTTTAAAGGCTCGTTATGTTTTCATTTTTTATTTCATAAATTTCAAAAATTCATTTTGCATATACAGTATACCTACATAAGGTTTTCCGGTATACAGCATACGTTACGGTATATTTGGGCACATATTACAGCATAAAGCTGCATGTTTTCGGTTGTTTAAGGTTGCTCTCGGGAATATTTCTAGAATATTATGTTACCCTCATTAACAAAACAATTTGTAGGAACTACCTCGGGGATTAGACTGACCCCTATTATCGCGTTTTCTTCGAAAAGGATTTACATAAAAACAATTTTTAATTCTAACATGATTGGGCCAATAAATAACAAATTTTGATTGTATATGCAGGTACATAATTTAGTAATAAAATCTATTGAAAATCAATGTTATTTCATTAATGATTCTGATTCGTGATTAGAAAGATTGATTTACACAGTAGTTATTTGCATCCTTTTTCATCTTTTGATGAAACAACGTGATAGAGATACTGGTGTTTACTAATCATGTGCATGTGGGCTGCAGAAATTGGACTTGGAGGGGTACTCAAGGGATGATTCTTACCTCTCTAATATTAGAAATCGATTATATTCGGATTTATAATGTATAATTATATATTTTTATAGTTTTTATAATGGAAATTGATAACAACATAACCTCACATTAAACAGGATCGACGCCTGATTGACAGCTGTTACCTGTCGGCGAAGATGTCGCAGCTATTGCAAAAAATCGCCGATAGTTGTCGCTTTATTCAAAAAAAGAGAAAATTCATTTTTTTTAAATCTTTTTATCTCTTCCGCGCTTAGACGTTTATTAACCACGTGCTGGTGCCGGGCTTTACTCCACTTGGACTTAAAGTCGCATTTTTCGCACCGGTACCATTTTATATCCCTCCTAACAGTATGTTTACCGCGCATGTAGGCACGAAGTTCGCCCTTTATCTTACTTTTGTACTCACATTGTTCACAATTAAACCATTTTACCTCCCTTGCATCTAGATGTTGCACATTCCCGGAGATGACTCTGCTTGCCCTTGTAGTCACATTGTTCACAGTTAAACCACAGTTAAACCATAATCTCCCTGCATTGCATTATGTTTGCTCATCACGTGTTTTTTCAAGTCTCGCTTCCACTTGCATTTTTCACATTCAACCCATTTTCTCTCGCTTGCCTCGATTCAACGAGATGCAATCAATTATACATTCTTCTTTCATTTAATCCTATGTATTTTTACTTTCACACAAATATGCCTTACGAAGACAAATTAACTTCGGAAAAAATTAACAGATGGAAGAGCAGTCATTAAGTTATTTAATGACTATTCAAAATTTGTTATTTTGTTGAAATAAATTAAAGAAAAAAAATTAAGAAATTTCATATCAAAATTTTTTTCTTTAATTTATTTCAGCAAAATGGCAAATTTGGAATAATCAATAAACTATGTAAAGACTGCTCTTCCATTTGTTATTTTTTTCCAAAGTTAATTTGCCTTCGTAAGGCATAGTTGTGTGAAGTTAAAAATACACAGGATTGAATGAAAGAAGAATGTATAATTGGTTGCATTTCGTTGAATCCGTGCGCACCCTTAATAACGTGTCGCTTTAGATCGCCCTTTTGTTTGGATTTTAGGTACTTCCCGCCCCGCCCGGAGTAAATAGTAAATGCTCCGTTTACTGAAAGGGCCGATGCGGCCCTGTCTCTTAAATGACAGCCCTAGGGATTTCCTGGCTTTAAACTGGCAGTCCTGCCTTCTGACAGGTATCAACAATTGTCACCTGTCATCAGAGTACGGTTATGTTGCTGGTCACGTCACAAGATAATTTATTTTACTTATTAAAATAAATCCGTTAATATTAGAAGTTTTTTACATATACGATCAACTCTTCAATTGTTCGCTTTAATGGATTTTCACATTGAAAACGAAATGAAAGAGGTAATTAAGCAAGAACCCGAAGAAGAATGGAGAAATCCAGAGGTGGAGAATGCAAATGGTAACAAAGAAGCCGTGAAGATAAAGGTTGAAGAAGAATTTAAACAAGAAATTGGAAGTGAGTGGCACGAAGTAAATATAAAAGAAAATTATAATTTGATCCAAGAAATAAAACTGGAGCAACTGGAAACATTGAAATCCGAGGAATGTGAAATGCCACTCAAATCGAGGCAAATGGCAAATGAAACCAAAAGAAAAAGACGCACGACTAGTAAACAACTTGCCATAAAATGGTTTCACTGCAAGCAATGCGACTACAAATCTAAACAAAGCGGAGCCCTAAAGAGACACGCAATTAATAGGCATCGAGAAGAAAGCGAAATCAATTGGTTTAGCTGCGAGAAATGTGACTACAAATCCAAGTGGAAATGTCAGCTACAGAACCACTTGATCATGAAACATCTCCCGGAAGAGATCAACTGGATTAAGTGCGAGAAATGCGACTACCGAGCCAAACAAAAGAGTCACTTACAACGTCACATGATTAACAAACACGTAGACGAAGAGGAGATAGAATGGTTTCAGTGCGAGAAATGCGACTACAAATCCAAGTGCAGCAGCAACCTGAAACAGCACATATTTGGGAAGCATCCAAACCTCGACAAGAGCAAATGGTTTTGTTGCCAAAAATGCGACTTCAAAACCAGATTCAAATCAGCCCTTATCCAGCACATGAACAATAAACATCTCGATGCAGGCGAGATTAAGTGGTTTCACTGTGATCAATGTGACTACAAGAGTAAACAAAGGGGGGTCCTGAAAAGGCACACGGTTTATAAGCATCATGAAAGCGGGAATAAATTTCAGTGCGAGAAATGCGGGTTTATGTCTAAGTGGAAGGTATCCTTACAACAGCACATGATCAGTAAACATTTGAATGAAAACGAGATTAAGTGGTTTAAGTGCGAGAAATGCGACCATAAGTCTAAGTCCAAGGGTAACTTGCAAGAACACGTGACTAGTAAACATCTAACTGAAGATGAGATAAAGTGGTTTAAGTGTGATAAGTGTTATTATAAAACTAAGCAAAAGTATTCGCTGAAAAGGCACAACATTAGTAAACATAATGACGAGATTACTATACTACGAAAGTAGTGTGACTTAAATATTGCTTCCTCAAAAGAGGGAAATGTAGGATTTGAAGAAGTAAAGTTCCTTAAAAAAATAAATGCTACAAGTATTTTCTGTTCCTTATGATATTATTATGTATGTATAATTAAGATTGAATGAAGATCTTAGTTGAAAATTATTTTACAGACATTGTTTGCAGGAGATCATTATGACGTGGTGTGAACTGGTGAAACAACTACTCGGAGGGCTAAATAAAAATAATCGACCAAATCCGTGAAACGAGAATTTGAAATATGTATGTATAAGCTATAGAGAAAGCTTTGAAACTTAAAAAAACAACAAAATTCTGGCTATTATGATCGCTACCTTGGAAAAGCTGGAGAGTTTCTTTTTTCAAGAATCAATAAAACAAAGAATGGCCAGTTTTTATTGATAGGTTTAAATTTCCCGCCAGCTGAATCAGCTCACGTCACGTGATCCATGGCAAACAATCGAACAATCAAATCTTTGCCGAATTTTTCGGAAACTTTAAGCAGCCTCAAATTTTCACTTAAAAATGCTACAATTATCAAAACAAATGACACTTAAACACACTCGCCGCCTTGGATCACACTGGAAAAACTTCACGAAAATGGCTTTGTGATGAAGAATTGAAAGTTTTTCACTGATATCACTGTAGTTTTGCTGAAGTTCGCGGAGATCCGCTAGAGGGCGCTGCTGCGAAAATCTTAAATAAAATCGATCCATTTCTTCGGTTTTATTCAATAATTTGATTTAATTATTGAAATCATGGGTCAGAATGTGAATTTTATTGATTTTAAGGAAGAATTTGTTAAGCGAGGTGGGTCGGCAGCCCGCCAAAGGGCGACATGAATGTTGGGTTGCATATTCAACCAAATAAGGCGGAGCCAAAAAACGTTTAGACGCGAAGAAGTCGTCTATTTTTCACGACATTTACATTTACGACATACGTTCCCTTCTATTTTTCATATCTACGACATACGGAGTCGAAATACGTTTAAGTACAGCCGAGTGAAACGAAAAAAGTTGCGCGAGTTTTCGGCTTTTACTCTTCTTTTGTTTCCAAATTACCACAAAAAATGTGTACATTTCTGAAGAAAAAACTATAAGTTTACACAAAAACTGTAAATTTACATAAAAACTGTACATTTACAGAAAACCTGTAAATTTACACTTGCAGCACCCACTCTAGCCCCGTCCCGTCACGTCACGTGCCGACCGTACCCCTAGTCCGTGCCGCGCGATGACCGTTGTTTGGCGGGAATTTAAAAAAAATTAGTGTAAATTGACAGTTTTTGTGTAAATTTACAGTTTTTTCTTCAGAAATTTACACATTTTTTGTGGTAATTTGGAAATAAAAAAAGAGAAAAATGTGGCACTTCTATGTCCTCTTCTTTTTTTATTATCTTTGGCTGCCTCTTTTCTTTTTTTACTACTCCCTTCGTCTGCGCCTCAGGTCGCACTATTTATTTTACTGCTCCCTTCGGCTACGCCTCAACTCGCATAATTTTTAACTTCTACGCTTCGCGGAGCAGTTACTAAAATCGATACTGGACCGATCTGGTCGAAATTAGCCATGCGCAGCTTGCAGCCATTAATATTAATATTATTTTTTTGTTCATAATTACTGTTATAATAACTTTCTATTTCAGGAAGGACGCTTTCAATTTTTTATTGCCACACGTATCCCTCGATCTAAGAGACAACGATGGAAATTCCGCGTTGCTAATAGCAACGGACAGCCATGACAGCTATTTCGCTTTGAAATTAATTGCAAGTGGTGCCAACATCCACGTCAAAAATCACCAAAAAATGACACCTCTCCATGGCGCCACTAGGAAAAACCTGACGGACGTCGTAGTCACTTTACTAGAAAACGGTGCTGACCCTGATGTTGAAAATGAAGACGCCGAAAGTCCCATGCTTCTAGCGCTATCTCTAAAATCTACAGAGATAGGGTTTACACTGTTATTCTATGGTGCTGGAATTACGTCTGACAGCCTAGAAAGGGCTTTACTGGAATCTGAGCAAGAATTTCATGAATCAATTTTGAATTACATAGACGAGATTGAAATAAAATTGACAGTTTTATTGAAGTGCGTTGAAAAAAAATTGCCAGTTTTACCAACACTAGCGGGAAAAATTACAAACCTCTCGTACTCAGATCAAGAATTAAATTCAATTTTAGAAACTATTTTAACGCATGCGGATGCGTTACAGTTTCTACTCGACAATTTCCCTGCAATTATCGAAGAATTGCTGGAAAATTTTTCGTTTTGCTTCCTGAATTTACCGAGAAAATCGACTGAAAACGTTTTGCAGTGCTTGGACACACTTTTATCAACTGACCTGCGCTTTCAAACAATCGAATTTGTGGGTTGTTTGCAGTTTGTTATTGTCAAACTGTCAAACATGAAGGTTAATTATGACACTTTGTCAAAATTCATTTGTTGTCTCCTTAGTCACGGCTTTGACACCTGTCAAACCGAAGCCAACGAGATCTTTTCAAAGTACGGCAACTGCGATTTGTTCAAAATAATGGCCCACACGAACATTAGGAGAAATTTTTGTAAAATCAAAAGCAAAGCTTGTTTGGTCGACGATTTGACGTTTTTGACAGTTTGCTCGGACGTGGTTTCCTGCAAAATGAGATGGGAGAGTGTCAATCACTTGGTGATGCCGCGGTTGATTTGTGACGTCACTTTGACGGTTGACAGTTTTATCAACGAGTTTGACAGACTGTCATGGGATGATTTGGAGGTTATTTTCTGTTATTTCGCCCATCCGCTGCTGAGAGGGCGCTGCTTGGAGCGAAGGTATTTGAGGAGGAAGGTGAAGAAGGTGCCCAGTGTGCCTTCACTGCTGGAAATCTGCAGGAACTTCATTCGATCGTTTATTGTTCGAGTTAATAATTTGAAAAAGTTTGGTGAACTGTGGGTGATTCTATACGCTTTGCCGATTGGTCGAGATAACGTCAAAATTTTGACATATGAGAAGAATTTATATCGTTTTTGAAGTCCTGTCATTTTTGTCAATAAATATCTTTTTGTGGATTGTTTTTTATTTGACATTCAACACTGGCGAATGTTATTGTTCAGAAAATTGCGACGTTGCCATTTTCAAACGACGGATCCCTATTGAAAAAAGAATGAAATAACAAAATCAAAAATAACATTTGGTGGATAATTTCGATTTTGTGTACATCTAATCGATAAATTATTTTATACCTGTCTAAGCTATATATCTTTTCACAGTGATCTTAGATAAATATGTGTACCCAAATTTCGAAAACTAATAGCATTTTAACAACATCATAAAGTGGTCGTAGAGTTCTGCATGATTGATGCTTAATGGCCTTGATCGACACGTGGATATCAAAACCCGGCTCGCTCATTGGTTGGCATGACGTTAGACACGCCCACTTGCCCCATAAAAATACAGCCTCATCCTGACCTGACAATCAATTTGAGCCAAGAGATGGAAGGTGTCAGTCGTCTACCAGGACTCTACCAGTTGGGCAAGAAGAAGCTGAAGACATCGAAGAAAAAGATGAACCTCAGGACCAAAATTTTGATTGTCAACTCCTTGAATAAATGGAAGTCCATCGCGAAGAAACGACCACGGCCACAGAGATCTCACTTGAGCTTCGAAGAAAGGACGAAGTTGCTTACAAGGAGACTGAGCAATTAATGCACTCCAAAAACAAAAAAAAACGGTCCTTTTTAGGGCCAAACATTTTTCAAACGAAGAACTTATGCTGTGTCAAATTGTGTATTTTATACTGAACTTGAACAGCTAAACCTGTCATTGAAGGGTTTGGTTTGGAGAAAATTGACTTTTTCTGTAAAATTGAGGAAAATCTTGCTAAAAGGCCAAATTGAACTAAGATTTCCCCAAAAATTATAGAATTTTGTAATTTAAATCCGTTTTGTACTAAAAATAACGAAAAATAAAATAAATCAAGGTGGCCGGGCCCGGATTAAAAATTGTCGTAGACCCCACGTGTTACCCCTCTTTCAATTCTAAATCGCACTCAAGTAAACGTTTGATGAACGTTTTACCAAAATGCGACCTATACCGACCGAGAAAATTGAACTTTTTTCTGTAAATTTGACGAAATTCTTACTAACAGGCTAAATTGAACTAAAGCTTCCAAAAAAAATATAAAATTTTGTGATTTAAAGGGTTCAGAATGAGGAGAAACCCGTTTTGTTGTAAAAATAACGAAAAATAAAAAAATCAAGGTGGCCGTGCCCGGATTAAATATTGTCGTAGACCCCACGTGTTGCCCCTCTTTTTATACTAAATCGCACTCAACTAAACGTTAGGTGAATGTTTTATCAAAATCCGGGCAATACCGACCGAGAAAATGGCATTTTTTCTGTAGAAACGAAAATCTTACTAAAAAGCTAAATTGAACTAAGATTTCCCCAAAAATCGTAAAATTTTGTAATTTAAAGGGTTCAGAATGAGGAGAAACCAGTTTTGTTGTTAAAATAACGAAAAATAAAAAAATCAAGGTGCCCGTGCCCGGATTAAATATTGTCGTAGACCCCACGTGTTGCCCCTCTTTTTATACTAAATCGCACTTAACTAAACGTTAGGTGAACGTTTTATCAAAATTCGACCAATATCGACCGAGAAAATGGCACTTTTTCTGTAAATTTGACGAAAGACTAAATTGAACTAAGATTTCCCAAAAAATAATATAATTTTGTAATTTAAAGGGTTCAGAATGAGGAGAAACTGGTTTTGTTATAAAAATAACGAAAAATTTAAAAATCAAGGTAGCCGTACCACGATTAAAAATTGTCGTAGACCCCGCATATTACCCGTCTTTTTATACTAAATCGCACAAAACTATACGTTTGGTAAAGGTTTTATTAAAATCCGACCAATACCGACCGCGAAATTGACGAAAATCTTACTAAAAGGCTAAGTTGAACAAAAATTACCCCAAAAACAATAAAATTTTGAAACTTAAAGGGTACAGAATGAGGAGAAACTGGTTTTGTTGTAAAAATAAAGAAAAATAGAAAAATCATACTAAATCGCACAAAACTATACGTTTGGTAAAGGTTTTATCAAAATCCGACCAATACCGACCGCGAAATTGACGAAAATCTTACTAAAAGGCTAAGTTGAACAAAAATTACCCCAAAAACAATAAAATTTTGAAACTTAAAGGGTACAGAATGAGGAGAAACTGGTTCTGTTGTAAAAATAAAGAAAAATAGAAAAATCAAGGTGGCCGTGCCACGATTAAAAATTGTCGTAGACCCCGCATATTACCCCTCTTTTTATACTAAATCGCACAAAACTAAACGTTTGGTAAAGGTTTTATCAAAATCCGACCAATACCGACCGGGAAAATGGAACTTTTTTCTGCAAAATTGACGAAAATCTTACTAAAAGGCTAAGTTGAACCAAAATTACCCCAAAAACAATAAAATTTTGAAACTTAAAGGGTTCAGAATGAGGAGAAACTGGTTTTGTTGTAAAAATAACGAAAAATAGAAAAATCAAGGTGGCAGTGCCACGATTAAAAATTGTCGCAGACCCCGCATATTACCCCTCTTTTTATACTAAATCGCACAAAACTAAACGTTTGGTAAAGGTTTAATCAAAATCCGACCAGTACCGACCGAGAAAATTGAACTTTTTTCTGCAAAATTGACGAAAATCTTACTAAAAGGCTAAGTTGAACCAAAATTACCCCAAAAACAATAAAATTTTGAAACTTAAAGGGTTCAGAATGAGGAGAAACTGGTTTTGTTGTAAAAATAACGAAAAATAGAAAAATCAAAGTGGCCGTGCCACGATTAAAAATTGTCGTATACCCCGCATATTACCCCTCTTTTTATACTAAATCGCACAAAACTAAACGTTTGGTAAAGGTTTTATCAAAATCCGACCAATACCGACCGGGAAAATTGAACTTTTTTCTGCAAAATTGACGAAAATCTTACTAAAAGGCTAAGTTGAACAAAAATTACCCCAAAAACAATAAAATTTTGAAACTTAAAGGGTACAGAATGAGGAGAAACTGGTTCTGTTGTAAAAATAAAGAAAAATAGAAAAATCAAGGTGGCCGTGCCACGATTAAAAATTGTCGTAGACCCCGCATATTACCCCTCTTTTTATACTAAATCGCACAAAACTAAACGTTTGGTAAAGGTTTTATCAAAATCCGACCAATACCGACCGGGAAAATGGAACTTTTTTCTGCAAAATTGACGAAAATCTTACTAAAAGGCTAAGTTGAACCAAAATTACCCCAAAAACAATAAAATTTTGAAACTTAAAGGGTTCAGAATGAGGAGAAACTGGTTTTGTTGTAAAAATAACGAAAAATAGAAAAATCAAGGTGGCAGTGCCACGATTAAAAATTGTCGCAGACCCCGCATATTACCCCTCTTTTTATACTAAATCGCACAAAACTAAACGTTTGGTAAAGGTTTAATCAAAATCCGACCAGTACCGACCGAGAAAATTGAACTTTTTTCTGCAAAATTGACGAAAATCTTACTAAAAGGCTAAGTTGAACCAAAATTACCCCAAAAACAATAAAATTTTGAAACTTAAAGGGTTCAGAATGAGGAGAAACTGGTTTTGTTGTAAAAATAACGAAAAATAGAAAAATCAAAGTGGCCGTGCCACGATTAAAAATTGTCGTATACCCCGCATATTACCCCTCTTTTTATACTAAATCGCACAAAACTAAACGTTTGGTAAAGGTTTTATCAAAATCCGACCAATACCGACCGGGAAAATTGAACTTTTTTCTGCAAAATTGACGAAAATCTTACTAAAAGGCTAAGTTGAACCAAAATTACCCCAAAAACAATAAAATTTTGAAACTTAAAGGGTTCAGAATGAGGAGAAACTGGTTTTGTTGTAAAAATAACGAAAAATAGAAAAATCAAAGTGGCCGTGCCACGATTAAAAATTGTCGTATACCCCGCATATTACCCCTCTTTTTATACTAAATCGCACAAAACTAAACGTTTGGTAAAGGTTTTATCAAAATCCGACCAATACCGACCGGGAAAATTGAACTTTTTTCTGCAAAATTGACGAAAATCTTACTAAAAGGCTAAGTTGAACCAAAATTACCCCAAAAACAATAAAATTTTGAAACTTAAAGGGTTCAGAATGAGGAGAAACTGGTTTAGTTGTAAAAATAAAGAAAAATAGAAAAACCAAGGTGGCCGTGCCACGATTAAAAATTATCGTAGACCCCGCATATTACCCCTCTTTTTATACTAAATCGCACAAAACTACACGTTTGGTAAAGGTTTTATCAAAATCCGACCAATGCCGACCGAGATAATTAAACTTTTTCTGTAAAATTGACGAAAATCTTAGCTCAAACGTTTGAAAAATTTAAAGCATAAACTTTATGAAATTTTTTTTGGGGTTAACACGAATAGCGTCTACAAAAATAAAAAAAATTAGCACATTGCGAATATTTATGGAGTATGCTTTGAAACCGGCCACAGATGACGTCATTTATGGGCAGCTTTTTCTTCTAAATATCTTCAAAACGTTAAAGAATTTCTACACCAGTCGACTCGCGGCCAACTAATAATAATTCGTTGATAATTCTTTCGTTTTATTTTATAAATACAACTTTCAACATAAAAACGTTAAAAAAAACTATACAATCTGAGAGGAAATTTAAAATTTCCCATTCTCTGCATTAAGACAGAAATGGTGGTTTGAAACAAAATGCAGAAACAACAGTAAAATAATGCCACTACTAAAAGAACTGAAAGACTGCACCGCAGCGATGATTCTTAACACATTTGTGGTAATGATAAAAGTCACGATTTCAAACAACCACATTAGGCTATAATATTAATAATATAATTTTAATATACTGTTCGTCAGTTTATATGGGGGGGGGGGAGGATTAGTGCTCCATCTCACTCACTACCAGTTACCTATTGAAAAAGGACGTCAATCACAATGAGAGCGAGTGGAACAACACTATTCCGGGTCGGACGCCATCGCCGCATCCCCATTGGTGCTGATGACTAATGCGTCATCCTCGTTATAGTCGATGCTCAGCACCGAAGATCTCCGAACACGTTTCACACATGATGTCCTCTCCATTTCCGAATCGGAGTCCGTCCTTTCCTCGGCACACACACTACTGTCACCGTTCGATCTCCCATTGGCCAATTTTAAAGTACTGTTCTCCTTTTGGAGCACCTGCGCAGCCTCCTTCGACTTTTTTAGTTCGGTTTGAAGGAACAATATGGTGCTTTGCATCCCCTCCACGTCTTCGTCGAGGTCGGCAAGGAAGGAATCTAACTCGTTCTGGGATTGGCGCACCTCCTCGCTGAACCGCTTCTGGAGGGCGAGGTCGCCCTCCAGCTTCGCTATCCTGCCCGAGCTCGTTATTTTTCCGAGCTCCTCGTTCTCCTGGTATAGTAGGCGGCATTTCGCCATCAGACGTTTGCCGGTGTTCGAGTCGGGAGTGAACTTCCAGGCGGTCAACTCGTTTTGCGTGTCCTCCAGTTTGGATCTAGTGGTCTGGAGTTCGGACTTCAACTGTTGGACGATGCAGTTGACGGCGGGATCTAGCAGGCTGGAGCGCAGGGACACCGAAGACGGCACCTGGTTCGCTTTCAGCTCGTTCAGTTGGCACTGCGGATTACAAAATGTAAAAAAAAGCGCCCCCTACGTGCAATCTTGCACGTCTGACGTCACAACAAAGCCATCTTACTGTTTTAAATACGAGGTGGCGCTGGCAGAGAGACTGTATTGCAGGAATCTTACCGCCAGCGCCATCTACAGGGTGAGTCTAGTTAGACTAATCAGTGGTCGTAGCGTTTAAACTACAGAACTTAGAAACAATCATTGATTTTAATCAATTTATTAATTTTATTATCAAAAATGAGCAAACACAACGGAACAATTAAATGGATATCAATAAAACTATTATTTATCTTTATTAAAAGATTTGAACGAAAATACTACTAACTTTTGAGGCTCTTTTAACTAATAACAGGCCAAAAGAAGAAAACATCTTCCAAAAAACATGATTTTTCTGAAAGGTTCTGATTTTGCGTGCAATGGGCCTTCCCAATGAAAAAAATATCTGAGATTTTTTAGGACATAAATCCATTTCTAGCTGCGAAGTGAGTTGAAACTGAGACAATTCGCGATTTTAGCTAAGGAGGACGCCCTCTGGTGTGTGACGTCACAAATAGGCAAGGGGCCAATGAGAGGCGCTGAAATGTAATGACAGACATTTTTGGTGGCATTTGATTGGACGCTTCCAACAAAATATGCCTACATGTGACGTCACAAAGTTAGTTTGAATCGCGAATAGGATGAAAAACCAAAAGGAAGTAGCGACTAAACATTAGGGTGTATCGAAAAAAAAGAATTTTGGAATTTCGTTTTGTAATAGTCGCCAAAACTTGCCTTTTACTATCCTGAAAAGAAAGTTTATTTAAGGTTTTGCTATAGTTCAACGTTTTCAGCCCTCTACCGCCCCTCAAATATTATGTTATTTTGAAATCTCAAGTTTACAATGAAATTTTTTTTGAAATGCAACATTTATTGTTTTTCTGTCACTAGTAGGCTCGGAGTAGATTTTAAAGATCACTAACAGCCGTTTTTTCATCTCTAGTTAAATTTAGCTACCTACTAGATGGCCATTGCATTACAGTTTCAAAGACAATTAACTCATCAATCAAGTTGCTGGTGCATGCATGACAGAACTTACGTATGACAGTACTGGTTGACGTCTAAAGTTCAAATGTTAAATTTTTGTGCGTTTTTTAGTCTTCGAAGGCCCACCAAATATAGGCCACTCGAGACTATTTCTAGTGTAAATTGCCTTTGAAATATTCTTATTAACTCGAAAGGGAAGCACAGAAATTCGAATAATCAACACACGAAAATATAACGTCTGAACTTTAGACGTCAACCAGTAGTGTCATAAGTTCTGTCATGCATGCACCAGCAACTTGATTAATTAGAGTTAATTGTCGTTGAAACTATATGGCAGTAGGTAGCTAAATTTAACTAGAGATGAAAAAAACGGCCTTTAGTGGTCTTTAAAATCTACTCCCAACCTACTATTGATAGAAAAACAATAAATAATGAATTTAAAAAAATTATTCGTTGTAGACTTGGAATTTCAAAATAACCAATATTTGAGGGGCGGTAGAGGGCTAAAGATGTTGAACTATAGCAAAACCTTAAATAAACTTTCTTCTTAGGATAGTAAAAGGTAAGTGTTAGCGACTATTACAAAACGAAATTCCAAAATTCTTTTTTTTCGATACACCCTACTAGACATATTGATGTGCAAAGACTGGTTCATATCGGGAGTTGATTATGTCTCGTATAGAATTTGGTTGTAGTAGACGAAGGGGATTGTGACAGAAGAAATCTGTCATCTATAGTTACCTGTAAAACTTTAGGCACATTCGATTTGTACATCTCCTGCATTGTAGTTTAGACGCTACGACCACTGATTGGTCTAACCAGACTCACCCTGTACATTTATGGTACCACAACGTCAAATTATAGTCACAACATACAATTTCGATTTGCATTTAAGTCGTAAAAGCAATATTTAGCTCTCGAATCCCAAGTGACTTATCAGGGGTGTAAGAATTTACATTTTACGACTTAGGTGCATATCTTTGGAAAGTCAAGTCAGTGACTTATTAAACCTTGCAAATGATGGCAATCACAATAAAGTGGTGTTTTTGAGAGTGATTTTCATTAAGTTGGTAGCATTGTTGGTCGGGCACAATATTAATTAGCACACGTACCGCTTGCATTGATACAGAAAATTGCGTTGTTGCCATTTTCAAACGACCGAGCCTTATAACGTGAATTTTTCAGAAGATTTAAGACACGGCGGAATTCTCTTCAGATTCTTAGAGCTGGGTTGTATAAAACCTTTAATGCTGGAGTTAGAGCTAAAGCCATTTTTTCTGGTCTTTTCAGCTCAACATAGTGCGAAAACGCGTTTTTGGCGATTTTTAGACACAAATCCTGCTTTTCAGCTCAGAAACGCGTTTTCGACGATTTTTTTAGTGGTTCACTAATTTTTCAGTAGTCCTCGCATTTTTTGTATTACTCGCATTTATTTGTAGTCGTTGGTCTTTTCTGGTCTTTCTATGTATAAAAAACAGAAAAGTCCAGAAAAAAACAGAAAAGCATTAGAAAGACTTGAAAGACCAGAAAAAAACAGAAAAGATCAGAAAAAACCAGAAGACATAAAAAGACCTGGTCTTTTTTGTATTTTTCTGGTCTTTTTATGTCTTTTCTGATCGTTTTAGGCTTCTCTGAAATAAATTTTAACAATCTGTAAAGAGTTCTCCGATACCTTGATTTGTTTCTAATTTATTCAGAAAAAACTGAAAATCGAGTTTTTTGAAAAAAAAATATACAGGGTGGGTAATTTTTCGATGCTCACCATTGGGATTTCCTAAACAGTAAAAGATACGGGGTCGGGTTAAATTACAGAAAAGTTGCGCTATTTGTTGCTGATTAAGAATCTGAAGAGTTCCCCGATATTTTGATTCGTTCCTGAGTTATCACAACAAATCTGAAAATTGCCAATTTAAAGAAAAATTAATATCTTCCAACAATTAATGTTAATTTGCAAAATCAGCCTAAACTTAGATGAAAAACAATTGCAAAAAAGTACGCCGACTTCTTCAATATCTTATAGCATGTGAAAACAATTGAATTCAACAGTAATAAAATACGTCTTGCGATAGTATAACTCGGGCTTTTACATATTTCTTTAAAAACGTCCATGTTGGTTACATTTTTTGAAAAGCTAATTTTTCTGTGTATCCGGCGGTGTTACAATTCAATATGGCGCAAATAAGAAAATTAACTGTCGTTATTCAAAATCTAGAAGGCCTAGAAAATTTCTGTCGGTGCCATTCAATTGACAGCTGTCAAAAATGTAAAAGTTCCAAGTTTCATTTAAATAACATCAATCGCTAGGAAGATATTAATTTTTTTTTAAATTGACAAGTTTCAGATTTTTTGTGATAACTCAGGAACGAATCGTCAAGAAATAGCCCAACTTTTGTGTAATTTAACCGACCCTGTATCTTTTACCGTTTAGGAGATCCCAATGGTGAGCATCGAAACATTACCCATTATCTGGGGGGCATTTCACACCCCAAAAATTTGTACACCACTGCCGAATTTTCAGAGCACTGCCGTAAATTTGTACACCACTGCCGACTGTGAAGTCCCCCGACTGTCGAATTTGCTCAATTTTTGCAACCACTGCCTAACATTTCCCACTAACACTGCCGAAAATTTGTACACCACTGCCGACTGTGAAATCCCCCCCACCATTATCTTACGGTTTGTGTTATTTAAATTTAACTTGGACAGAAATTTTCTAGGCCTTCTAGATTTTGAACAACGACAGTCAACTTTTGTTTTCCTTATGGTCGCCATATTGTATTTTAACACAATTAGATACACAAAAAAATCGGCTTTTCAAAAACCTAGCCAATATGGGCTTTTTTGACAGGGCCTCAAAATTTGAACAGAGTAAACTTATGAAAAATGCACCAACTTTTTAAATTGCTCATGACCATGATTTTGAAAAACGACTGAATTAAACGATAAAAAAGTAGATCTTGAAGTCGTGTGGCTTAAACTTTGAAGTCTATGGCTTGGTGCAAGAAAGGATAATGTGACATTTTCAAAACTAACGTTTTTTTTCAATTATTGGCTTAGGATATTAATCTGTAAACAAAACCACACTTTAATAACAAAATTTAGTATTAAATTAACTTGTATGTATATTGAATAATTTCGTTTACAGAATGATATCCTAAGTAAATAATTAAAAAGAAACGCTAATTTTGAAAATGTCACATTGGCCCTTCTTGCACCAAGCCACAGAAATATTGTCCATACTGGAAACATTTTTGAAAAGCCAATTTTTTTGGTGCTAAAATTCAATATGGCGATCACAAGAAAAAGAAAAGTCGACTGTCGTTGGTCAAAATCGAGAAAGCCTAGAAATTTTCTGTCAACGCCATTCAATTGACAGCTGTCAAAAATATAAAAGTTCCAAGATTCATTTAAATAGCATCAATCGCGAGGAAGATAGCAATTTTTTTCAAATAACGCGATTTACAATTTTTTCCTAACTCATGGTCTCTGAGATCCCAATAGTGGGAAACGAAAAAAGCGCGCCCTGTAGAATTTTTTAAGGATTAACTTTAAGACAGGATTAAATGTTTTATACAACTCGCCCTTAGAGGCTGATTCCAAGTGGATTTATGTCAAATCTGTTTAGGTACCCAAACCAAGAGATGGCGCTAGCAGCACGATTTTTGCAACATTACAATAATTGCATCTTATCCTGAAGCGCAGTGTTCTTGGCAGAGTGTACGGAGACCACTGTTTCACCATGAAAGTGCTCGAGGGGTTAATCACTATGGAAATGTGGTGTACGTGGCTGCTAAAATATATTACTGGAAGATATGAAATGTGTACAAATTTTTGATTACTAGTCAGCCCCTCGGCTTCGCCTCAGTTTTTTACAGTTTCAGTTGACTGCTCGCTTTTGGCTCCGCCAAACGTCCTAAACTTAGGCTTCGCCTCAGTTTCTTACATCTTCAAATAACTACTCGCTTTTGGCTCCGCCAAAGCTCTCAAGACTTCGGCTTCGCCTCAGTTTTTTGCTGCTAAGGTGAAGCCGAAATTTTGCGAGAAGTCAACTGAAATAGTAAAAAACTTCGGTTTCGTCCGAGAGGTTGAGCACTATGCAAATGTCGTGTACATGGCTCCTAAAATGTCGCGGAAATGTTGGATAATATGAAATGTGTACAAATTTTCGATGAATGGTCAGCCCCTAGGCATCGCCTCGCTGTTTTGCAGTTAAAATTTACTACTCGCTTTTGGCTCCGCCAAAGCGCGCAGAACTTCAGCTTCGCCTCAGCTATTGACTACTCGCTTTTGGCTCCGCCAAAGCTCGCAAAACTTCGGCTTCGCCTCAGTTTCTTACATCTTCAAGTGACTACTCGCTTTTGGCTCCGCCAATGTTCTCAATACTGCGGTTTCGTTTCAGGTTTTTACTGCTAAAGCGAAGCCAAAAGTGGGTAGTCAAGTGGCACAGTAACAACTGAGGCGCAGCCGAAAAATGACTACCAGCTTTTGGTTCCGTCAAAGCTTGCAAGATTTCGGCTTGGCCTCAGGTTTTTACTGCTACAGTGAAGCCAAAGTTTTGCGAGCTTTGGCGGAGCCAAAAGCGAGTAGTTAATGGAAGCTGTAAAAAACTGAGGCAAAGCCGAAGCTTTGTGAGCTTTGGCGGAGCCAAAAGCGAGAAGTCAACTGAACTAGTAAAAAACTTCGGTTTCGTCCGAGAGGTTGAGCACTATGGAAATGTCGTGTACATGGCCCCTAAAATGTCGCGGAAATGTTGGATAATATGAAATGCGTACAAATTTTCGATGAATGGTCAGCCCCTCGGCATCGCCTCGCTGTTTTACAGTTAAAATTTACTACTCGCTTTTGGCTCCGCCAAAGCGCGCAGAACTTCAACTTCGCCTCAGCTATTGACTACTCGCTTTTGGCTCCGCCAAAGCTCGCAAAACTTCGGCTTCGCCTCAGTTTCTTACATCTTCAAGTGGCTACTCGCTTTTGGCTCCGCCAAAGTTCTCAATACTGCGGTTTCGTTTCAGATTTTTACTGCTAAAGCGAAGCCAAAATTTTGCGAGCTTGGTGAAGCCAAAAGTGGGTAGTCAAGTGGCACTGTAAAAACTGAAGCGCAGCCGAAAAATGACTACCAGCTTTTGGCTCCGTCAAAGCTTGGCCTCAGGTTTTTACTGCTACAGTGAAGCCAAAGTTTTGCGAGCTTTGCCGGAGCCAAAAGCGAGTAGTTAATGGAAGCTGTAAAAAACTGAGGCAAAGCCGAAGCTTTGTTAGCTTTGGCGGAGCCAAAAGCGAGAAGTCAACTGAAATAGTAAAAAACTTCGGTTGCGTCCGAGAGGTTGACCGCTATAGAAATGTCCTATACATGGCTCCTAAAATGTCGTGGAAATGTTGTCAATATGAAATGTGGTGTACTTTTGATGACTGGCCAGCCTCTCGGTTTTTTACAGATCAAATTGACTACTCGCTGTTGGCTCCGCCAAAGCGCGCAAAACTTTGGCTTCGCCTCAGTTTATTAGTTTCAATTGACTACTCGCTTTTGGCTCCGCCAAAGCAAGACTGGCGACGGAGCCAAAAGCGAGAAATCAATTTAAATAGTAAAAAACTTTCGTCCTTGAAAATGTAGCAGCACTGCTAGCGCCATCTGACGACTTGTGAATCTTCTTTACCGTTTACATGAAAAATTAACCACCTGCATAAGTTCAAACTGTTCAAATTGTCAAGTTGGCAGTAATGATAACCAATAAAAATCCACCATTTCACAAGTAACTCCAACATTACACAAGAGAAGACACAAATTTCAACTTTCTTACGTTGGTACTACCACATCTAAGTTATAATTGAACACTTCAAGTCCTAATCAAAGTTTCCTAAAACTGCACCCAATGATTTCTTGTACAGTTCGTAGTACTCACACCCGATTTTCTCTAGTTCTGTACTTATTAAAATTTTTGCTACCAACTGTAATAAAAAACACTAAAATAAAATGTACTGCGGAATAAAGAAAGTCAAGAGTCAAGAAATTTTCAACAATTCAAAGTCATAAGCAGTGCATTCACTGTCGCGCGAAAAGGGAGCGCACTAGACACACCACGTTACGATTATAGTGATAGAATCAATTGGATTACTGACCACATAGTCCTGGGTCTCCTGCTCTTTGGCAGTCATTCGCCTCATCAACACCCTTTCCCGTTGCTGGGACTCGTTGAGTTGATTTCTCATCTTATCGGTGGTCTGGCGCAGTTCCTCTAGCTCGCCTGCAATCACGACGCATTATCACTTCACTCACAGAACACTACACGGCACCGTTTAATAATATAACAGATTTGCAAAAATTATGTGTGAGGCACTGAAAGACACAAGAACTTAGTAAGTACCTTCCTGCTGGGCCAGGCGCCTCTCCAGGGCGGTTATGTAGCTGTCCTGCTGTCTCCATCGGGTGCCCCACTCGGAGACTGTCAGACTTGAGGATTCTGATTCGGTCAATTGGATTCGGTTCGGGAGCTTGTCAGGGCTGCTCGGAGGCCGGGGCTCCGCCCCATTACCCGCCTCCGACATCCTACGAAGGATGAAACCGATTATTTAAGGATAACGTGCCTCTGGCGGCCATTGCACACCGCAGCATACTTGATTGCGTTACTAAACGAAGAATACTTACTTTGCGGTTATAATTACTGATCGAAGGGCTCAACCCTTTAACGTCCGGTAATTTTCACGGAAACTGAGGGAAAAACAACGCACAGGCATCTGAAAATAAAATTAAACTCCAACAAACGCAAGGACAGCGGAGACGGACGCCATTACGCACTTTGACATTGCGCTTGGTCGGTATTGCAGGAAACTGCGAAATTAAATGGAGTATTTTTTAAAAAAGGCTAGTTTTATACTATTTCCCGACTTTTCCGAGAGTATATTTCCGGAAAATCTTCCAGCATTTATCAGCCAAACGGTTGGGGGATTATTAAACAACTTCTCGATCGATCGGTATTACAGGACTCTGTACGGCTGAATTTACACTACGCAGAGTTGCCAGAGCTGCTTACCATTTACACATTTATCGGAGAAGGCTCACTTAACTCAGCAATTTGATTGGATTGATTTGGATTGGATATTCAAATGAACCAATCAAACTGCCGAGATTCAATGAGCCTCCTCAGATAAATATGTAAAAGAAAAGCGCCTCAGCCTCAGGCAGTGGTCGGAAGTAATGCATTACTGTAATGAAATTACTTTAGCTGGTAATGACTTAATGAGTAATTGTAATGCATTACTTTTTTTAAATAGTAATGGGTAATTGTAACGCATTACATTTTTTTAGTAATTGTAATGGAAAACCATTACTTTTTCCATTACTTTCTTTACCCTTGATAAACGCAAAAGTAAAACTTTTATGAAAAGTGTAATTCTGTGAAATGAAATAACCACCACAGGAAGTATCTAGGTACTACTGGTATATCAGTAGAGTTAACTCTAACCCAGCGGGGTTGTTTACCTATCGCCTCCCAAGCAAACATTGATGCATCTGAAGAGGTTTTCCTGCTATTTTTAGTAGCGATATTCTCTGCAATTACTCCGGATTAAATATTTCTACAGAATTCAAATAATTTCCTAGCTGAAGAAAATAAAACTAACTTTAGCCATATCTCAAGCAGTGGTAAATTTTGAAACGCAATTGTTATTCAAATTAAATTAAAATTAAATAATAAATTTACTGTTTTAAAATAATACACCTACAGTTTTTTTATAACGTGGCATTTTTTAAAATTCCAATTAGAGTTGGCCGTGTCTGGAATGACGTCCTATGTTTCAATTTACTGCAAATCTCAAAATCTGTCAGCTACAATTAGAAATTTAAGAAATGTCACGTTAAAAGTATAATGTATAAAGTAATGCATTACATTTAGTAAATAATTGTAATGACTAATTGTAATGCATCACTTTTTGAAAAAAGTAATGATAGTAATAATTGTAATGCATTACAATTTCGACGAAGTAATGTGTAATGGTAATGAATTACTTTTTCAAAGTAATGTTCCGACCACTGATGGCCTCAGGTATACCAATGAAGGTGTTGACAATAATTTTAATATTTTCAAACTTTATTATAAACCAAACTCAACTTATTGCAGATCAAAAGACGCAGAAAAAAATTATCTGTCAGCAGTCAGACTGAGTAAAAAAAAACTGGGTCTAGGTATGTCCATTTGAAAATGAAAAGTTGAAAGCCTGTACCAAGTTTAAAAGCAAAATCTTAATAAGTATAATAACGGAGACAACTGGCCGTCCCGGGACTTTGTACTAATCCTGTAGGTATATAGCATTGTGAAGTTTTAATCTCGTACCCTGTATCATAGGTACCCATATTAGCTTTTCCGAGGATGTAAGAAGTTTTCATAGATCGCAGAGGGGTCAATCACTTAGCGATCTTGGTGTTTTGTGAAATAATCAGAAACTTTTAGCAATATTTTAGCAATTTTTTAAACCAAATTTAGCAATTTTCAAGCTGCAATTTTAGCGTAAATTTCTCTGGAATTTTTCCGCCAATTTTTATCAACTTTTGAGCGACTTTTGGTAATTTTGCGTTGTGGTTATTCGGAGCGATTTCTCTGGAATTTTGGGAATTTTCTGTCAATTTCTTAGCGATTTTTTTAATAGAATCAGCTCTCTGGAATTTTAGAATATTTCTGTCAAGAGACATGTTTGATTTGGAGTTCTAGCAATTTTCGCGCTTTTTTTTGCTCGAATTGGGCAATAACTTTTTGGCAATTTTTTAACGAAGTTATAGGTTCAAATTTTTACGTAGAGTTTCGTAATTTTTCTACTTTTAGCGACTTAATTATTAGGATTTGAGATTTTGCCGTCATTTTTGGTAATTTTTATCAATTTTCCGTTGTGCTTAATACTCACAGCCATTTTGCTAAACAGTTCTCTGGAATTTTTGGGAGCAATTTTACAGAGTTTTGGAGTGTCTCTATTCTAGCAATTTTTGCGTTTTTTTTTAATCGAATTTTTTGCCGATTTTTCAACGAAGTTAGTCGCAGACTTTAGCGTAAAGTAAAAAAGATCGATTTTGGTAAACAGTTCCCTGAAATTTTGTTAGTTTTATTGCAATTTTAGAGATGTTTTAACGAAGCCGCAAAGTTTAGCGTAAAGTTCTCTAAAATTTCGTAATTTTTCTACTCTTAACGATTTTCTTATTTCGAATTTCGAATTTTTGGGGCAGTTTTTGGCAATTATAGCAGCTTTTGGACGACTTTTGGCAACTTTCAGCGATTTTCAGCATATTTTTACAATTTTGCGTTGTGGTCAGAGCGATTTTGGTAAACAGCTTTCCGTCTGAAATTTTGGGAGTTTTATTGCTAATTTATAGATCTTCGGAGTTTCTAGCAATTTTTGCGTTCTTTTTACTTTTTTTTAAAGCGTAATTGATGCTTTTTATACGATTTACATTGTAAAGGGCAGAATTTTATCTGAAACAATCGCAAACCTACAATTCTCGTTTTATAATAATGTTAATTTTAAAAAATAAGCTGAGATTCAAATTCCGCGCGATTTAATTTAGGAACTTTCATGTTGCGAATTTAGTGACTTGGCTTTTGTTTTATTCTAAGCGTCGTTTGTGAATTATTACTAATTTTCTCTGAAAATAGCGTTTAAATCGAGTTTAAACCTTGATTAATCAGTTATTTACTCGCAAAAACATAGATTGATATCAAAGGACTCGCCGAAATACTAAAAAATGTAAGTGTAAAGGTGTGAGGTTATGTTTCTCATTTTTTTTTCTCTTCAGGGCAAAACCAGGCTCAGGCTCCGAAAAAGAAGAGAAAGACAAGAAGAAGGAAAGAGGAAGGGACAAAAAGAAGCGGAGTGAATCTGGCTCGAGCAGTAGTGACAGCAGTCGAAGGTGAACACCCCCTAAATTATTCAAATTAACGATTTTTCAGTTCTTCAGACAGCAGCTCTTCGAGTTCCAGATCCTCGAGCAGTTCCAGTTCGGGTTCGAGCTCTCGTTCGAGTAGTTCCTCCTCGGACTCATCCTCTTCGAGTAGTGGAAAGGACCGCAGCCGCCCCAAGAGGAAGTCGAGATCTCGCTCGGCTTCAAAACCCGCCAGACGTAGCAAAGAGCGCAAGGAAGTAAAAGAAAAGGAGAAGGAACGCGAGAAGGAGAAGGAAAAAGAAGAGCCAAAGGAAAAGGAGGTGAGGAAATCCCTCCCGAAAGAGGAGAAGAACCACACCAAAGCAAGGTCTAGGTCAAGGTCGCAAAGGAAGCGTCGCAGACGCTCCCCAACCCCTCGCCCCACTAAGATTCACATCGGTAGATTAACAAGAACGGTGAATAGAGAACACATTGTGGAGATTTTTGGGGTTTACGGGTCAATTAAAAACGTGGATTTTCCCAAGGACCACATTCATCCCTATTTAGGGCGTGGGTTTTGCTACGTGGAGTTTTCAAATGCTGACGATGCTGAGAATGCCATGAAACATATGGACGGGGGGCAAATCGACGGGCAGGAAATTACAGCTGCTCCTGTTTTGGTGCCGAAGCCAAGACCCCTTCCTCCGAGGCGTAGCCCACCCCCGATGCACATGAGGAGGCCCCCCATGCATAGAAGGACTCCTCCGAGGTTCAGAAGGCGCTCCCCCATTAGACCCATGCGAAGGAGCCCCCCAAGGCGCAGGCCCCATTCCAGGAGCCCCCCACCCAGAAGGAGGAAGCACAGCCGTTCTAGCTCCAGCAGTTCTCGGTAGATTTATTTAAAGTGTGACAATTCATTGAAGTAAATAAAAATGGCGTTTTAATCGATCCTCAATTGTTTTTGATCACAACCCTGACATCGGCTTTGAAAACAATTGAAGATTATTTAATTAAGTTGACAGCAGTTTATCACCATAGCAACTCTTCAAAACACGAATACAAGCTGTCCCACCACATTCTTGTATACAGAGCGTCTCGGTAAAAATATAATCATTATTCTATTTCGCAGAATTAATATTCAAATTAATGCAAAATAGCCCGTCGCTTCGTAAATAATGAGCGGGATTTCAGGTCGCGTAACCTACGCAAACAACGTCGCATCGGTGGCAGTGGTGGGGGACTATAACCAGTAAGCGCGGGTAAATAAGTTTTCTTTCGTCCACGAGGCGAGCTCACGCTAAGTTGAATCGAAAGTGAATTTAAATTTCTTGGACATGTTTTTGAATTAAAGTTATTTTTATAAAGTGAATTAGAATTTCCAACCAATGGCATCTGCAAAAACGAGAAAATGGTCAGGTGAGTGGTCTCATTTATTTCGAGTTATAAAATTAATTGCGCAAGTTTAATGAATTTATCCTCTTTAGGATAATCGCTTTAATTAAGGCAATCTTGTCAAGGTTGCTTTAGTCTTAATGATTTATTTTTTATGTTTGCGATTAATATTTTCGCTATTGACACATTTGCAAACCGGTTCAATTTAATTTAATTTTTCGCAAGGCACACGCGTTACTTACACAATTGCAAAATTGTTTTTATCTGGCCTAAAGTGTGCTGTTTATGTTGTACAATCGATTGATGTGTTTTGCATATTCTTAACGTCATTAAGATTTGCATAAATTGACATGTTAATGTGTTGTGTCATAACGGTTAAGGGCTAAATTATCTACCTACTTCTTTGCAGGAGGCCAGGAGGATTAGTTAACGAACATTTCATTTTATCTTAATAACATGTTTTATTATCAGTAGAAATTGCTCCTTATATATAATAAATTGTTTGAAAGATTTGTATTTTTTATAGATAGCGTTTGATAAATGGATAAATCAGTCAGGGAGATTAAACGATTCCTTTCATTGCGCACTCCTGTGACGTCACAGTAGGCTTTACGCTCGATAGAATCTTTCTGTTCGCTGATGACTTCATTTCTATTAATGATATTTGAGTATTGGACCTCAAAAATTAAAAAAACCATAAAAGACTCCACCAATTTAACATAAATATCCTTTTAATCATGGTGCTTAGGCGCAATAATAAATTTTCTATCGAAAAGTCCCATATGTTTTGCATTGAAAGACAATTTCTTGACTGCTTGAACTCGAAGGGTAAGCACTAGGATCTCTAGTGTCGAACATTGCACAAATTGGATACCCAACTAAAAATACTAAAGTAATGTAATTTAGAAAAAAATATTTTGTTGCAAAATTAGTGGAAAATCAAAGAATCAAGGCGGCCATGCTCTGATTAAAAATCATCATAGACCCCCAGTGTTACCCCTCTTTTTATACTAAATCGCACCCAACTAAACGATCGGTGCAGTTTTTATCAAAATCCGACCAATACCGACTAAGAAAATTGAAATTTATTCAATAAAATTAAGGAAAACCTTACTTAAAAGTCAACTTAGAATTAAATTTCGGTAAAAATACTAAAATAATGTAATTTAGAAGGTTCGAAATAAGAAACAATTGATTTTCTTGCAAAATTAGTGGAAAATCAAAAAATCAATTCGGCCATGGTCGGATTAAAAATTATCATAGACTGTCGGTGTTACCCCTCTTTTCCTACTAAATCGCTCCCAACTAAACGATTGGTGAAGTTTTTATCAAAATCCGACCAATATCGACTAAGAAAATTAAAATTTATTCAATAAAATTAACGAAAGCCTTGCTTTAAACTTAAATTGGAATTAAATGTCCGTAAAAATAGTAAAATTAAAATTTAGAAGGTTCGAAACTGTCGTGTTACCCCTCTTTTCCTACTAAATCGCATCCAACTAAACGATTGGTGAAGTTTTTATCAAAATCCGACCAATATCGACTAAGAAAATTAAAATTTATTCAATAAAATTAACGAAAGCCTTGCTTTAAACTTAAATTGGAATTAAATGTCCGTAAAAATAGTAAAATTAAAATTTAGAAGGTTCGAAACTGTCGTGTTACCCCTCTTTTCCTACTAAATCGCACCCAAATAACGATTGGTGAAGTTTTTTTCAAAATCCGACCAATGCCGATGGAGAAAATTGTAATTTATTCAACAAAATTAAAGAAAGCCTTGTTTCAAAGCTAAATTAGAATTAAATTTTTGTAAAAATAATCAAAATCATGTAATATAGAAGCTGTGATAGAAGGTTCGAAATGAGAAACAATTGATTTTGTTGCAAAAGTGGAAAATGAAAAAATCAAGGCGGCCATGATCGGATTAAAAATTATCGTAGACCCTCAGTGTTACCCCTTTTTTCCTACTAAATTGCACCCAACTAAACGATCGGTGAAGTTTTTATCAAAATCCGACCAACAGACTGAGAAAATTGAAATTTGTTCAATAAAATTCACAGAAACCTTGATTCAAAGCTAAATTAGAATGAAATTTTCGTAAAACTACTAAAGTTATGCAATTTAGAAGGTTCGAAATGAGAAACATTGATTTTGTTGCAAAATTTGTGGAAAATCAAACAATCAAGGCGGCCATGCCCGGATTTAAAATCATCATAGACCCCCAGTGTTACCCCTCTTTTTATACTAAATCGCACCCAACTAGACGATCGGTGAAGTTTTTATCAAAATCCGACCAACACAGACTGAGAAAATTGAAATTTGTTCAATAAAATTCACAGAAACCTTGATTCAAAGCTAAATTAGAATTAAATTTTCGTAAAACTACTAAAGTTATGTAATTTAGATGGTTCGAAATGAGAAACATTGATTTTGTTGCAAAATTTGTGGAAAATCAAAGAATCAAGGCGGCCATGCCCGGATTTAAAATCATCATAGACCCCCAGTGTTACCCCTCTTTTTATACTAAATCGCACCCAACTAGACGATCGGTGAAGTTTTTATCAAAATCCGACCAACACAGACTGAGAAAATTGAAATTTGTTCAATAAAATTCACAGAAACCTTGATTCAAAGCTAAATTAGAATGAAATTTTCGTAAAACTACTAAAGTTATGTAATTTAGAAGGTTCGAAATGAGAAACATTGATTTTGTTGCAAAATTTGTGGAAAATCAAAGAATCAAGGCGGCCATGCCCGGATTTAAAATCATCATAGACCCCCAGTGTTACCCCTCTTTTTATACTAAATCGCACCCAACTAGACGATCGGTGAAGTTTTTATCAAAATCCGACCTACACAGACTGAGAAAATTGAAATTTATTCAATAAAATTAACGAAAACCTTGCTTAGAAGTTAAATTTGAATTAAATTTCCGTAAAAATATTAAAATTGAAATTTATAAGGTTCGAAATGAGAAACAATTGATTTTGTTGCAAAATTAGTGGAAAATCAAAAAATCAAGGCGACCATGCTCGGATTAAAAATCATCATAGACCCCCAGTGTTACCACTCTTTTTATACTAAATCGCACCCAACTAAACGATCCATGAAGCTTTTATCAAAATCCGACCAATACCGAATGAGAAAATTGAAATTTATTCAATAAAATTAACGAAAATCTTGCTTAGAAGTTAAATTTGAATTAAATTTCCGTAAAAATACTAAAATTATGTAATTTACAAGGTTCGAAATGAGAAGCAATTGATTTTGTTGCAAAATTAGTGGAAGATCTAAAATCAAGGCTCGGATTAAAAATAATCATAGATCCCCAGTGGTACCCCTCTTTTTATACTAAATCGCACCCAACTAAACGATCGGTGCAGTTTTTATCAAAATCCGACCAATACCGACTAAGAAAATTGAAATTTATTCAATAAAATTAAGGAAAACCTTACTTAAAAGTCGACTTAGAATTAAATTTCGGTAAAAATACTAAAATAATGTAATTTAGAAGGTTCGAAATAAGAAACAATTGATTTTCTTGCAAAATTAGTGGAAAATCAAAAAATCAATTCGGCCATGGTCGGATTAAAAATTATCATAGACCGTCGGTGTTACCCCTCTTTTCCTACTAAATCGCACCCAACTAAACGATTGGTGAAGTTTTTATCAAAATTCGACCAATATCGGCTGAGAAAATTAAAATTTATACAATAAAAATTAACGAAAACCTTGCTTAGAAGTTAAATTTGAATTAAAATTCCGTAAAAATATTAAAATTAAAATTTATAAGGTTCGAAATGGGAAATAATTGATTTTGTTGCAAAATTAGTGGAAAATCAAAAAATCAAGGCGGCCATGCTCAGATTAAAAATTATCATAGACTGCCAGTGTTACCCCTCTTTTCCCACTAAATCGTACCCAACTAAACCATCGGTGAAGTTTTTATCAAAATCCGACCAATGCCAACTGAGAAAATTGAAATTTTTGAAAACCTTGGCTTAAAAGATAAATTAGAATTAAAATTTGGAAGGTTGTCTTTCAATGCAAAATATATGGGAACTTTCCGATTTAAATTTAATTATTTCGGCTATAAACTAATAAAGCTGGAGTATTGGCGTAATGAGAAGAATTGTTCAGCTCATCGAGACGCGTATTTTGACTTAAAAAAATTATCTGAGTGTTGTCCTGACTTACATATAAATATTTTACCTAGTTTGTAGAAATAATCTTAAGTATTCGCAGATAACGCACAAATAATAACAATTACATCCATCATTACGGTGTATACGTAAAAAATTACTCAACATTTATCAGCAATAACCCAAATTGCGCAACAATGCCTCTCCAAAGTCTAAAACCGTCCTGGCCTCAACTTTCGTGAACTTTTGGCTTCAAGTCAACATTTTCCATTTTAGACTTCCTAACGTGCACCCAGGTGCTCAACATAATGGTGATTCTGGGCTTCATGTTCAACTACATGTTGCGCGTGAACCTGACCATCGCCGTCGTGGACATGGTCGAAAAAAACACCACCAACTCCACGGGCACGAAATTCTCATGGGACGAGACCCAAAAAAACGACATCTTGGGCAGCTTCTTCTGGGGGTACGTCCTGACGGAGCTTCCTGGGGGCCGTCTGGCAGAGGTGGTGGGGGCCCGTCGCGTCTTCGGGGGCGGCATGCTGCTCGCTAGTATACTGACGATTTTGACTCCGGCGGCCTGTCACGCCGACTACTACGCCGTCTTGATTTTAAGGGCTTTTTTGGGGTTCTTCCTGGGGGCGACTTGGCCGGCCATCTTGCCGATGGCCGCCAAGTGGATACCGCCAATGGAACGGTCCAAGTTCATAGCCAACATGATGGCCAGCAGCTTGGGGGCGGCGTTGACCCTCCCCCTTTGCGGATATCTGATAGCGACGGTGGGGTGGCCCAGCGTTTTCTACGTCACAGGTGGAATTGGGTTAGTACGAAAGCGTGGTATTTTCCGACTTTTTTATTTTGTAATTTACAGAAAAAGTGTAAAATAATTTTTCGCGAAATTTGTGAACGTACAGATCATGAACCAACCATATGATCAGGTTATCGCTAAAGGTAGGTTCTATAGATTGAAGGCGCCAATTTATCGCAACAGAAGGTCAAGAAAGCTTATCGCTATTAAATTAAAAATTTTCAAAAAAATGGTGTCTATCTCGAAGGTTTTCGACCCTATTATAGACCTTATCGCCATTATTACAAAGAAATTAAATCGCTTTAGTTTTTAGTCACTTTTTGCTACGGCTGCAAACGTCCAAAACTTCCTCACGTCTTGCCCTCTCTTTTGGCCTTGAGCCTCAGACTCACTCAGTCAGACCTATTGACTACACAAGACGAGAACAGTGTTTTGTCACGTTTTAAAGTTTAAAGTAGCATGAAATTTACCCGAATTTACTAGCTGGATTTTGACCACAATTAGTCCAGGCAACGAATGCCCAAAATGGGGTTGTAGAGGACATGGAAGGGGGGAGAATTTTTCTCTTCGGGGATGTGTTGGGGGTAGTTAGGAGGTAAACATACTAAAAGTCCCCGTCCACTCAGGGGGGGAGGGGGGTGGAGGGGGGGTTCGCTTATAACTCGAAAATGGTGCGTCGTAGCAAAAAAATCCTTGTATGAAGATGAAAGCCTATCAAATTTTCTACAGCTCTGCTATTATACATTATTAAGGAAAAATGCACCGTTTTCGAGATATCCGCTCTCAAAAGACGGCGATTGTCAAAATTAACTTTTGCTTCTAATTTCTCAGTCTTTGGTTTTGCAGAAAAGTCGTCAATGAGAAAGTTTTAGAGCGTTAAATTTCCTTTAAGGATATACAGGGTGGGTAATTTTTCGATGCTCACCATTGGGATCTCCTAAACGGTTAAATTACAGAAAAGTTGGGCTATTTCTTGGTGATTAAGAATCTGAAGAGAATTCCCCGATATTGTAATTCGTTCCTGAGTTATCACAAAAAAACTGAAAATTGCCAATTTAAAGAAAAATTAATATCTTCTTAACGATTGCTGCTATTTAAATGAAACTTGGAACTTTTACGTTTTTGACAGCTGTCAATTGCATGGCATTAACGGAAATTTTCGAGGCCTTCTAGATTTAGAATACAGACAGTCAACTTTTCTTTTTCTTATGGGCGCCATATTGAATTTTAACACCGTCGGATACACAGAAAAATTAGCTTTTCAAAAATGTAACCAACATGGACCTTTTAAAAAAAATATGTGAAAGCCCGAGTTACACGACCGCAAGACGTATTTTACTACTGTTGAATTCAATTGTTTTCACATGATATAAGAGATTGAAGAAGCCCGCGTACTTTTTTGCAATTGTTTTTCATCTAAGTTTAGACTGATTTTGCAAATTATTCCTACCAATTTTCAAACTATGACATCTGTCAAAAAAGTTCATGTTGGGTATATTTTTGAAAAACCAAATTTTTTGTGCATTTGATGGTGTCAAAATCCAATATGGCGGCCATAAAAGAATGAAAAGTTGACTGTCTTTATTCAAAACCTAGAAGGTTTAGAAAATTTCTGTTGATGCCATTCAATTGACAGCTGTCAAAAATATAAGAGTTCCAAGTTTCATTTAAATAACATTAATCGTTAGGAAGATATTAATTTTTCTTTAAATTGGCAATTTTCAGATTTTTTGCCATAACTCAGGAACGAATCAAAATATCGGTTTCTTAATCAGCAACAAATAGCGCAACTTTTCTGTAATTTAACCGACCCCGTATATTTTACTGTTTAGGAGATCCCAATGGTGAGCATTGAAAAATTACCCAGCCTGTATACAGGGTTAGTACAAAGTCCCGGGACGGTCAATTATCTCAGTTATTTCTTGAGACTTTACTTTGAAACTTGGCACCCAGGCACAATTAAAAACAGGGAATAAGAAACTGTTTTAAAATTTTTTCTTGGACTTCCGGTTAAACCGGAAGTGACCCTAAAAGTCGGTTTTTTAAATGGAATCATACTTTTTTCTCAACGGATTCAGAATCTACGATTTTTTTCAAGCTAAAAGCATGTATCATACTTGACCAGAAGTCAAGTCGCGGCCACCTTGGATTTTCAAAAACATCGAAGAAGGCGGCCAAAAACCAAGATTTTTCAAAACCGCAAGTACACGTCAACCTTATTTTTTGAAAGCAAATTCAATCGGCCAATTACATTTTTAAAAATAGTTTTTTCTATTTTGGCTGATTGTGAGCATTTAATGAATTTCCAAAAAGCAAAAACAAATAAAAGGAAATGTAATTGCGCAGTTGAATTTGTAAAAAAAAATAAGGTTGACGTGTACTTGCGGTTTTGAAAAATCTTGCTTTTTGACCGATTTCTTCGATGTTTTTGAAAATCCAAGGTGGCCGCGACTTGATTTCTGGTAAAGTATGATACATGTTTTTAACTTTAAAAAAATCGTAGATTCCGAATCCGTTGAGAAAAAATTATGATTCTATTTAAAAAACCGACTTTTAGGGTCACTTCCGGTTTAACCGGAAATTCAAGAAAATTTCAAAAAACAGTTTTAAATTCCCTGTATTTAATTGTGCCTGGGTACCAAGTTTCAAGGTAAAATCTCAAGAAATAACGGAGATAACTGACCGTCCCGGGACTTTGTACTAACCCTGTATATACAGGGTGGTTCCTTTTTCACTGCTCACCACTGGCATCTTCTAAACGATAAGAGGCACAAGTCGGTTAAATTAGAGAAATATTGCACTATTTAAATTTCACTTGGTGCTTTTACATTATTGACAGCTGTCAATTGAATGGCATAGTCAGATTTTTTTAGGACTTCTAGATTTTGAGTAACGGTAGTCACTTCTTATTCTCTTATGCTAGCCATATTGTATTTTAACACCATCGGACACACAAAAAATTAGCTTTTCAAAAATGTAATCAAAATGGACTTTTTTGACAGATCGTCAAAATTTGAAAATTGTATGAGTAAGTTGTAAAATGAGCCTAAACTTATGAAAAAAATTTCAAGAGTACACCAACTTTTTTCATCTCTCATGACGTCAAAAACAATTGAATTTTGAACGATAATATAATAAATCTAGAAATCGTGCCAAGCGAACTGTGACCGCCATATAGAATTCGACACCATCGGACACAAAAAAATTAGGTTTTTAAAATGTAACTGGCATGAACTTTTTTGAAAAAACATGTCAAAGTTCGCGTGGCACGATTTCTAGATTTATTATACAGGGTGAGTCTGAACGACACCACATCCTTCATACCACATAATCTACTGTTCCAATGATGAGTTTGGTGCAAAAATTTTAAGTCAATTGTGATTCCTGTTGATGTTATAAGCCGCCAAAGTTCTTCATTAACCTCCCCACAACCAATATAAAAATGGGAGGTTACTGCAATCAGTCCAAAATTCGAAATTGAGATAACACCAGATCTTTACGTTTCAAGGTCTCAGGATCACGAAAAAGTGGTTTTTAAAAAATGTCTGTGTGTATGTACGTACGTACGTATGTACGTACGTACGTACGTATGTGAGCACGATTTCTCGGAAACTACCGAACGGATTTTAGTGAAATTTGGTATGCAGGTTAGTGTTGGCCTTCTGGTGAGCCCAGTTAATTTTGTTGCGAATCCGAAGAAGCCAAGTGCCTTTTAGGCATGTAAACTATGAAATTTGACTGATGAACACTAATTTTTCTTAACAGCGCATGAAAGGTCTTGAAATTCTGTATCTGAAAGTGTACTCACACTTAGCGCCTTTTTGGCATAAAATCGAAAAATTCGAAGTATTGAGGAAACATTAAATAACACGCTACAGCCCAAACTGCTGGATCGATTTGGCTGAAATTTGGTAGGTAGAGATACCGTCACCCGCCGAAGAGCTGATTTAATTCTGGTGGCAATCCGAGGGCGGCAAGTGCCATTTTGGCATATCAACTTTGAAATTTGAATAGTGAACTCCTATTTTCTCTATCAGCACATGAAAAGTCTTCAAATTTAGTTTTCAAAATTGTACTCAACCTTAATGCCCTTTTGGCAAAAGATCGTAAAATTCAGAAAACTCACAGAAAACACATTTGGTTTGGTGGAGTAAAACTTAGGCATAGTAAATAGTAAAATTTAAGTGATAGGATTGGATCATTCACCAAGTGGGGAGGTTCCAGCCGCTTTTTTTAATCGTTTTTATTTAATATCTTCCGAACGGTGTATCGCAGGGTTCTGAAATTTTGTACAGCATTGTTACAGACCAGGAGGCAACTGCTGATGGTACTTTCGACATTATCCAAAAATCGGATCCCAGGATGGTAATAATGTTATTTGTTCTTGAACTTTTTTATGTTTTTAAATGTTGGTAATTTGTCTATGCGGTGTTATTCCTCGATCAATTTTAAACCTTTTTTGGCTCTTAATTTTGTTTGAAAAAAGTAACCATTCACCCGCAAAATTGAAAAAACCGGAGAAATGACAATCGCGATAAGGCCTTAAATTGCAATAAAAATCAAAGATGCGTTGATACGCGTCATATTTCAATTGTTTTTATGCACGGGAGCCGTTTTTCGACAACATGTTAACAACTGAAGAAAGACTTGGGTGGTAATTTCACTTTTTTTAAGTGAAATTTTATTTCAGTTTTGCTGGTGAATTGTGAGTTTTTTCAAAAAAATTTAAGAGCCAAGAAAGCTTTAGAATTGATCGAAGAATAATACCGCATAGACAAATTACCAACATTTAAAAACATAAAAAACTTCAAGGACAAATAACATTAGGACCATCCTGTATAACAGGGATCCGACTTTTGGATAATATAATATATTTCTTCATTTTATATTATAAAGAACCATTAGGAGTTCCCGCTGGATTGGCAACAATACTGTACAAAATTTCAGAATCTTGCGATATACCATTCGGAAGATATTAAATAAAAACGATTAAAATGAAGAACTTTGGCGGCTTATAACCTCACAATTGACCTAAAAATTTTTGCACCAAACCTCATCATTTGAACAGTAGATTATGTGGTATGAAGGATGTGGTGTCGTTCAGACTCACCCTGTATTATCGCTCAAAATCGTCATAAGAGATGAAATTTTTTTTCATAAGTTTAGGCTCATCAATTTTCAAATTTTGACGATCTGTCAAAAAAGTCCATTTTGATAACATTTTTGATAACCTAATTTTTTGGATGTCCGATGGTAAATACTAAATACAATATGGCTACCGTAAGAGAATAAAAAGTTGACTACCGTTGCTCAAAATCTAGAAGTCCTAAAAAATTTCTGACTATACCATTCAATTGACAGCTGTCAATAATATAAAAGCTCCAAGTGAAATTTAAATAGTGCAATATTTCTCTGATTTAACCGACTTCGTATCGTTTAGAAGATGCCAGTGGTGAGCAGTGAAAAAGGAACCACCCTGTATATATATATATTCTTGAAGGAAATTTAACGCTATAAAACTTTCTTCCTGACGACTTTTTTGCAAAATCAAAGACTGACGAATTAGAAGCAAAAGTTTGTTTTGACAATTGAAGCCTTTCAAGAGCGGATATCTCAAAAACGGTGCATTTTTCCTTAATAATGTATAATAGCAGAGTTGTAGAAAATTTTATAGGCTTTCATTTTCATGCAAGGATTTTTTCGCTATGACGCACGATTTTCGAGTTATAAGCGAAAAACTAAAAAAAGGGACCTTTCCAGTTTCCCCCCCCCCCCTGAAGCGGCCGGGGACTTTTAGTATGTTTACCTCCTAACTACCCCTAACACATTCCCGAAGAGAAAAATTCTCCCCCCTTACATGTTCTCTACAACCTCTTCGTTGCCTGGACTAAAAGTCAAATTTAAATAAAAATGGATTCAAAGTCAACCACATTACACTTTTTCTGAAAATTATAAAATAAAAAAGGCAGCAAATATCATCAGCTCTACGCTTTCGTAGGTTAGTATGGTCGGTTTTGTGGTTTCTTTTGGTGTTCGATTCGCCGGCGCAACATCCGAGGATCACGCAAGAAGAAAAGGTGGAAATCGAGACGAAAATAGCCGAGGGAGCGGGAGGGAGAAGGCCCAAACCGAAAAAAGTACCCTGGCTGGAAATTATCACTTCGGGACCAGTTTGGGCTATAATCCTCACCCACGGCTGTTCGGTTTTCTGCTATTTCACGGTGGTGAATCAGCTGCCTTCGTACATGAACAGCGTGCTGCATTTCGACATCAAGAAGAATGGATTATTGTCCAGTCTGCCCTATCTCGGTAAGTCCAAAAGTTCGATTTTAGAGGAAACTTCTTTATTGCGTTAATATCTGTTATTGTTTACGTTTTTATACAATTTCATTAATTATTGCTCGATTGCGCTCATTCTCTGATCTTCAGACTTTTGAACCTGTCGCGATGACGACGAATGTGAAATAATCTCGCCTATCGTTCAAGGCACCGCCGATTTTCGACAAAAATGCTCTTATCTATTTATTATCATCTACCTACGTTTTAATCGAGGAGGCGTGACCCGAAAAAGTTAAGTTAGCAAGCCTTCTCCAGTCGACGATCTGGCAACTGCGCCTTTTGATTCTGACCAATCAGAGCGGCAGAATGAACCTTGGAAGTTTTATATCTTTGAAAGATGTCTATTGAATGGCGTGGACAGAAATTTTCTAGGCCTTCTAGATTTGGAGCAACGACAGTCAACTTTTCTTTTTCTTATGGCCGCCATATTGGATTTTTTCACAGTTAGATACACGAAAAAATTGGCTTAAAAATCTAGCGTGAGGCGAAAGTAAAATAATAGGATGAGAAATCAAACGGAAGTAGCGCCTAAACATATTGATGTGCAAAGACTGGTTCATATCGGGAGTTGATTATGTCTCGTATAGAATTTAGTTGTAGTAGACCAAGGGGGTTGTGAATAGTAGAAATCTGTCATCGATAATTACCTGTTAAAAGTTTTAAACTAAAGTTTAGGCACTTTCGATTTGTACCTTTCCTGCATTGTAAACAAACCGAGTGTAGGTGGTTTTATTTTGTGGCATTCGCTTTCCAATAGAGACCTTTTGCTATAATTATTTCTCAATTAAATTTACCATATTGTTTAATGCTTTTTACACGAGTACTTTAAGTAAAGCTTTTTGATTTTCGATCTTCATATCGATTGGAGAATTTATTGAGGTTATGTTTGCGTTTTCTTTATGTTGTAATATTTAAAGTAAATTTCCCTGCCTTTTCCCAGGATTTAAACTAAAGTTTAGGCACTTTCGATTTGTACCTTTCCTGCATTGTAAACAAACCGAGTGTAGGTGGTTTTATTTTGTGGCATTCGCTTTCCAATAAAGAGACCTTTTGCTATAATTATTTCTCAATTAAATTTACCATATTGTTTAATGCTTTTTACACGAGTACTTTAAGTAAAGCTTTTTGATTTTCGATCTTCATATCGATTGGAGAATTTATTGAGGTTATGTTTGCGTTTTCTTTATGTTGTAATATTTAAAGTAAATTTCCCTGCCTTTTCGCGTATAAGAAATTCTCATCGTTTTCCCTTAATTTTAGGTGTTTTCGATGTTTTTTGAATGACTTTGGTGCCTTTTTGTTCCGTGAAAACTCAAACTATATTAACATAACCTCAACAGGTACCTCTAGTTTGACGTGCCTGTCGGCCGCTCTGATTGGTCAGAATAAAAAGGCGCAGTTGCCAGATCGTCGATTCTAGAAAGAAGAGAAATTATCGCAAAAAATATTTCAGAAAGAGACAACACAAAATCTGCAAATACACAAAAACTGTCAATTTACACAAAAACTATTAACTACGTTGTGTAAAATTTATAGATTTTCTGTATTTCTACGACGGTTTTTTTTTGAGGGGTCACCCACTGCAATTTGATCAAAAGTATTTCGAAAATATTAAGTAAAGATCAAAGCGAAATCTGACAGTGACGTTTTGATGTAATTTCTGCAATCTACGCCCTACGGCTCTCACGTCAAGGACTACTAGATCTGGAAAAGTTTTTGATCACTCTTTAGATCGGAAGAGTTTTTGACTATACTTTGTTTCGGAAACACTGGGCACTAAATTTAAAAGTATTAAATTTTCGAAGATGGCCGCCGGCCTTCCGGCGGACATCTTTGAAACTGATGGTAAAAATGTTTGATATTGTAAAGAGAGTTAATGTCTTTTTATTTAACGTCACTTCCGGTGAAACCGGAAATAACAAAAAGTTTGAACACGTCAAAATTAGCGTTTTTATAGGTGTTGACCATTGGGATCTTCTAAACGGTAAAAGATACAGGGTCGGTTAAATTAAAGAAAAGTTGGTCTATTTCTTCGCGATTAAGAATCTGAAGAGAATTCCCCGATATTTTGATTCGTTCTTGAGTTATCACAAAAAATCTGAAAATTGTCAATTTGAAGAAAAATTAATATCTGCCTAACGATTGCTGTTATTTAAATGAAACTTGGAACTTTCATATTTAGGACAGCTGTCAATTGAATGGCATTGACAGAAATTTTCTAGGCCTTCTAGATTTTGAATAAAGACAGTCAACTTTTCTTTTTCTTATGGGCGCCATATTGAATTTTAACATTGCCGAATACACAGAAAAATTAGCTTCTCAAAAATGTAACCAACATGGACGTTTTTCAAAAAATATGTGAAAGCCCGAGTTACACGATGTATTTTATTACATGTTATAAGAGATTGAAGAAGTCTGCGTACTTTTTTCCAAATGTTTTTCATCTAAGTTTAGGCTAATTTTGCAAATTATTCCTACCAATTTTCAAATTCTAACATCTGTCAAAAAAGTTTATGTTGAGCACATTTTTGAAAAGCCAATTTTTTGTGCATTTGATGGTGTTAAAATTCAATATGGCGGCCATAAAAGAATCAAAAGTTGACTGTCGTTATTCAAAATCTAGAAGGCCTAGAAAATTTCTGTCGATGCCATTCAATTGACAGCTGTCAAAAATATAAAAGTTCCAAGTTTCATTTAAACAACATCAATCGTTAGGAAGATATTAATTTTTCTTTAAATAGGCAATTTTCATATTTTTTGTGATAACTCGAGAACTAATCAAAATATCGGGGAATTCTCTTTAGATTCTTAATCATCAACAAATAGCGCAATTTTTCTGTAATTTAACCGACCCTGTATCTTTTACCGTTTACGAGATCCCAATGGTGAGCATCGAAAAATTACCCACCCTGTATATGAAACTATAAAAATTTCAAGTTGATATCTCAAAAATAAAGAAATCGCCAAGTGTTACATTCATTTCCACCAGTGGGTGAACCCTCGCTCTGTCCTTATTTAGCACTCGCTTATTTCCGGAACTAATCGGAATTTTGTCTTTAAACGAAGAACGACATGAGTCTCAGGGTTGCCAATTTAATAGCTAAAATCACTAAACGGGGTGTTTTTGGTCAATGTTACTCTCAAATCGAGTACAGTTCCAGGTAGTAGTTTTGCCCACAGTACAGACTGGCTCCCATATGATGCACTAAATTTATTGACTATCACTAGAAATAGAAACACAACACTTGATTTTCACTGCTGACGCGTTTCGAACACAATGTGCTCATTATCAAAACCGAAGCTATACAACCCTACCTTCCAGAAAACTGAAATATTTATAAGCCCACCCGTAGTGATAGTGCATTTTTTTGTTTAATTGAAATCGCCATCGACAATATGTAAACAGCCCCGAATAAACCTGATGATGTTTTGGCGAAACGTTCGGCGTGCGGAATAAATAATGTCAAGGAACTATAAAACAAAATCAGATCACTTCAGGTTCCTCAGCTTCACAACCCGTTTACCTTCGGTCGCAAGATCAACGTCCCGTTTAATTAGTGCCATAAACAGCATTTTAATTTTATTTCTCCGACTGGAGGTCGCCAGACTCAATCCTCGTGTGCAAATCGGCAGAAATTACTTTAAATCGACTTCTAATTTTTTTTTGTTTCGTAATTATTACACGACCTCGGTTTTTGCTTCGAAATTCAAATACAAATCTCGAATTTTTCTTTCCAAATTATATTTATCCCGCCCGACCTTGAGTAAGTGCGTCGCGGCCTTGACTTTATTTGAGTAAGTACGTATAGGTGTGAGGTAACAGAGATTAAGAAAAAAACTTCAAGCGGAGGTTCTAATAAATGGACCAATTATTAGATTATCATCGTTTCCGTCTTGCATAATCGTTTGGCTCCGCGCATCCTTAGAATGGAATTTCCGCTCAATTGACAAATTTTTGTGGCGATGTAAAATAGCGTGCGGGTGATTAATATCTTCCTAACGATTGATGCTATTTAAATGAAATTTGTAACTTTTGTGTTTTTGACAGCTGTCAATCGAATGATATCCACAGAAAATTTCTAGGCCTCCTAGATTTTGAGTAATGACAGTCAACTTTGATTCTCTTAGGGCCGCCATATTGAATTTTACCGCCATGGGATACAGAAAAAGATTGACTTTTCAAAAATATAATTAATATGGATTTTTTTGGAAAATCGTCAAAAAAATTGGTATGAACAATTTGTAAAATTAGTGTCAAACTTTTTGAAAAAAAAAGTACGCTAACTTTTTCTTTAGAATAACAATTTTCAGTTTCAGGCATACATTCACAAGTAGAAAGTGATAAAATTTTGAAGGAAGTGCAGACAATTGTAAAATGAAAATGCAAATGAAAATGTTTCCGACGATTTAGTTGTGATTTTCCAATAAAATTCAGTTTTTCTTGGAATATGAAAACTTGATGGGAAAATCGCAATACAATTCAATGGAACTCCATCCAACTAGAAATTCACGTTAAGATCCAATAACACAATCAATATTCTTCACAATTCAGAATGACCAAAAGCAATAGATTCCAACATGATTGAAATTCTCCAATAGAAAACATTTGAAATCAAAAGCAGGATCCAACCGTTTCCAATAAGACCAATATACAGGGTGTTTTGCAACCGTGTGTAAGTTTTTTAACATTAGATTGCCCATCAAAAATGGTGACGATTGGCACAAAATTGTTTAGGTCGAAGTCGTCTCCTAAGGAAGTTAGGGCTTTACCATAGGGAGCAGTTTTTCTTATTTGGATATCTCTAAAACCATTCATTAAATAAAAAAATACCAAGAATAGTAAAAGTTGCAGTTTAAGCTGCTCTTTACAACAGGCACCACAAATTTTTAAATGCGTGACCTTGAAAAATTTTCCTGTTACCTCAGTTACGGATATCTCTAAAACCACGCATTAAATAAAAAAATACCACGTATAGTAAAAGTTGCAGTTTGAATTGCCCTTTCTAACGGACACCACCATTTTTAAAACGCGTGACCTTCAAACATTTTCCTGAAGAAAAATGTCAAAGGTGTCTCCGTTTTCTGGGGATCCCGTGGTCATAATCCAACGAAATTCAACATGTAGATGTATATTCACTATCTACTAGCGTCCACCAAATTTCATTCAAATCCGTTAATTCGTTCCTGAGATAACTAAGAAAAACTGCTCCCGAAGGCTGACTTTAAAGCCCTATAACTTCCTTAGGAGACGACTTCGACCTAAACAATTTTGTGCCAATCGTTACCATTTTCGATGGGCAATCTGAGGTTAAAAAACTTACACGCGGTTGCAAAACACCCTGTAGAACAATAAAATTTTGGTTGGAATGTATCGTTTCCTAACAGACATTTCGTTCGTTTAGAATTGTGCACTTTATGACGTTGCGAAATATAAAGGTTTGTAATTTGTGGGAGCAATATTTCTAAACTGTTACATGTAATAAATAAAAATTTTGGTTAAGATTACTCAGAAAAATTTAATAAGCAATTTGATTACATATTTCTTATCAAAATTTCCGTAATCCGTAGAAAAAACAATTATTTCAGAAACACATACGACTTTGTTACACCAAAATTTAACGCTTAATTTATTTAACGTTGATACAACATTGTAATTCGGACAAATTACTGCAAAATAAATACAACATCGTAACAAATAACATTAAATATTTCAAATCGCTCAAAAACGCATCTAAAGCCTCGCCACTTTCTAAGGAATGCGGGGGTTGTCTGACTCAGGCTTTTTTTCAGTTGGTTTCTAAACGGGATGATTGTCAGTGTCAAAAAGTAAAAACAAAGACAATAATTAACAACAATGACTCCTCGCAACCTCCATATTGCTACTTTTGATTGACACTGGCAAGAATTTTGACGGAACTGAAAACCCGATTATAAACCAAAAGCAAAAAAAGCCTGACTCACACCAACGCCACGTTCGTTAGAAAGTGCCGCGACTTTATTTTTGATCCAAGTTCAACTGTGCAGATACATTTTCCAAAAATGTTGTCATCTGTTTATGGAAATTAGGTTTGAAAAAAGCAAAAACACATAAAGAGAAATGTAATTGCACAGCTCAAAACTTAATATGTTGAAACGCAAGGTGAAATACGAAATGCCTTGATTTTAATTTGTTTTTAATGCAGTTTATAAATACTTACGACTATGTTATCCCAACAAAAATTATTTTGGTGGCATACGATTTTGTAATTTCTCATTTTAATTAAAACATTATTTTTAACAGTTTCAACCATTACACTTTTCTTGCACCTCAGTTCCCAGGGAAGATATTTTAACACTTGGGCAAAAAATTTGAAAAATGCTGCTTACGACGTAATTCTAAACGAACGATTTGTAACAGGGCTATGAATACTTGATTATTAAAGTATGAAATATTCCGTTGGTTCAATTTTTATGATTTTTGGCCGCAAAATGTACCTAATCTCCGAGACTGACAATTTTTGTTATTAATTTTGGGAAATCTTCCTCAGGAAAATACGCGATGGCCGTAATCGCCAGTTACTTGGCCGATCGCCTGAGAAAATCCGGAAAATTATCCACGACGACCACCAGAAAGGCCTTCACGACCTTCGCAGTCCTAACCCCGGGCTTCTTGATGATAATTCAGGCCTTCTTAGGCCAAGACCCCGTCCTCTCCGTGGTAGTATTTACCACCTCCCTCTTCTTTAACGGGGCCGTCACTGCGGGGTACCTCTCCAACGGCCTTGACATAGCCCCCAATTTCTCGGGCACGATTTTCGGGATGGCCAACACCCTCTCCTCCTTCGGGGGTTGGTTATCCACGAAAATCGTGGCCGTTCTCACGAAAGAGGAACAGACTTTCGAGCAGTGGCGGTACGTGTTTTGGATCCTCGTGGGGGCCTACGGGGCGGGGGCCTTGGCGTACTTGATTTTGGGCAGTGGGGAATTGCAGAGCTGGAACAACGCCAAGGAGGAGGAGGTCAACGGGGGGAAGGAGATGCAGCCGTTGAGGAAGGACGAGGAGGAGGAGAAGAAGGAGATTTTAGCTTAAGACTGCCGTCTTTTTTATCTGTACAAAGTTTTGACTTTATTTTTTTTAATAAAATGTTATTTAATTTTAAATTTTTTTTATGAAAAATAGTGAAAAAATCGTCCCCAATTTAAATTTGGAGACCACTACACTCCAAGAGATAGCTACTTCGCACCACAGATTTTGTTGTATTGTGGGTTCCGGGGTTGATGGCGACTTCGCATGATGAAAAAATATGTATCGACCATTCTAGATTCAGTAAGTGTCGCTACTCGCCGCTAGGGCTTTGCGTCAACACCCGACCGCTTCGACTTGCGCTGTTGCCGTTATTTACTTCATACCATTCACTTAACAAGGCAAACAGATGTCTAGCTCGATTCAATATTGAACTGGCTGGCGAGATATGCAATATTACTGAGGCTGACGTATATCGTCAAAAAATTGTCAGCAATTTAAATTTGGAGACCAGTTAACTCATTTTAGTCAAAAATGATCAGAGATATAAAAAAAAAAATGTACTGCTTAAATTACGGAAATTTACCAAATTTTGCTGAAAGCTAGACCGGACCTGACCCGACAAAGACGAACTGCAGTCGATGCGCGTGGAATTTGATGACTGCTCGCTTTCGGCTAAGGCCGAAAACTCGCGTGAAAATTTACCTCGGCTCCACGATTCGAAAAGAAAATTGAAATTTAAACTTGATTGTATTCTCCGCCAAAAAGTTCAAACTGGCAACACCGCATTTCTTGCCTCGGAAATTTCCTGATAGGGTAATTTTTCTAACATTTCATTTTAAATTGTTTTTTTATTTTGTTAAATGTATTATGCAATCGAGTGAGAATAGGTATAATTTAAATTTCACTTTTTTTGTGTTTTACTTGTAACTTATATTTCCGCATCATATAATACGACACACGTCGTCAATTGTCAGAAAAAATGTTTTTTAAATGGTTGTTTTTAAGGTAGCTGTTAAAATAAGACAATGCCAGAAGTCAATAATGCCAATTTTAGGTACCTACATCCGAAGATGTTGGTGTACGGATTTCGCAGTAAAAAAAAAATACCGTAAATTGCACTTCTTTTGGTAAAGGATGGCCATAAATTACCATTACTAGGAGCTACGTACTTTTAAAAATTATTCAATGAAAAATAGTTTTTTTCAAATTTTGCGATTACCACAAGAAAAAAATATTTTTCGTCAAAAAATTGCCCCCAATTTAAATTTGGAAACGAACATTCGCTTAGTTGCCTCATTTTAGTTAAAAATGACGTGTCGCACTTCAGGGTTTATTCGATTTTGAACGGAGCCAAAGCCAACTTGATTTTTTTAGCCGCCACTTGTTTTACTCAGCGACTTGATTGTCTAACCGGTTAGTTATTAGGAGCCACGTACTTTTTAAAATTATTCAGTGAAAAATAGTTTTTTCCAATTTTGCGCCGACTTCTACAGGAAAAAAATATTTTTCGTCAAAAAATTCTCCCCGATTTAAATTTGGAGGCCACCATTCGCTTAGTTAGCTCATTTTAGTCAAAAATGACGTGTCGCACTTAAGGGTTTATTCGATTTTTAACGCAGTCAAAGCCAACTTGATTTTTTTAACTGCCACTTTGTTTTACTCAGCTACTTAATTAGCTAACCGGTTATTTATTAGGAGCCACGCACTTTTTAACATTATTTAATGAAAAATAGTTTTTTTCAATTTTGCGCCGACTTCTACAAAAAAAAAATATTTTTTGTCAAAAAATTCTCCCCGATTTAAATTTGGAAGCCACCATTCGCTTAGTTAGCTCATTTTAGTCAAAAATGACGTGTCACACTTAAGGGTTTATTCGATTTTTAACGCAGTCAAAGCCAACTTGATTTTTTTAACTGCCACTTTGTTTTACTCAGCTACTTAATTAGCTAACCGGTTATTTATTAGGAGCCACGTACTTTTTAAAATTATTCAACGAAAAATAGTTTTTTCCAATTTTGCGCCGATTTCTACAGAAAAAAAATATTTTTCGTCAAAAAATTCTCCTCGATTTAAATTTGGAGGCCACCATTCGCTTAGTCAGCTCATTTTAGTCAAAAATGACGTGTTGCACTTAAGGTTTTATTCGATTTTTAACGCAGCTTAAGCCAACTTGATTCTTTTAACGCCACTTTGTTTTACTCAGCGACTTGATTACCTAAGCGGTTATTTATTAGGAGCCACGTACTTTTTCAAATTATTTAATGAAAAATAGTTTTTTTCAATTAGGCGCCGATTTCTACAGGAAAAAAATATTTTTCGTCAAAAAATTGCCCCCAATTTAAATTTGGAGGCCACCATTCGCTTAGTTAGCTCATTTTAGTCAAAAATGATGCGTCACACTTGACGGTTTATACGATTTTTAACGGAGCCAAAGCCAACTTGATTTTTTCATATATCCACTTGTTTTATGTGCGTACAATTTAATAAAAATCAAATATTTTTTATTTACTCTAAAGTATTTTTGGCGTTTTTATCTCGTCACGTTAGAACGTTTAAACATTTATTGCTCCGTGAGGCAGGACAATATAATTAATCCTCTGATAAAGCATACACGCAGTTTGTCAAAAACATAACCGCACTTTAGTGATGGGTAGTTCGTGAACGAACTAAAAAAATGAACTATTCTCAACTGTGAACTAAATTACCTAGTTCACAAATGTCAAACGAACTAGTTGAATTGAACTACTAATTTTTTTTTGACGCGATACTGCCAGCATCAGAGCGATGTGATTTGTCGTTCGCGAACGAAACGAACCGAACGATTCGAAGGTACGATCGACTTGTTCATTTTGACATATGGGAACGGGAACAGGACTCAGGATGGGGGTGGAGGGAGATGCCGTGAATCATTTGAGTTAGGTACTCGATTGAAATGATGGAATCAGTCAAGTGACCCACTTTACTAACTTTACTAATTAAAGGCGCTTTCTTTTTACACATTTATCTGAGTAGCCTCAGTAAATCTCAGCAATTTGATTGGTTCATTTGAATATTGACCAATCAAACTGCTGAGTCTCAGATAAATGTGTAGATGGAAAGCAGCTTAAGTAGTTTTTGATCGTTCCATTTGTTCGATTCGATTCTCGACGAGAAAAGACAAGCGACAAATGAGTGAATCAATTTCAATTCATTATCGTTCATTTTGAACCTCTCGATCGGTAACGGTAACGGAACGAGAAACGAGAAACGATACAAAACATTAACAATTTTTATTTTTAAGTGAACTATGAACTGTTAATTTAACTAGTTCATTTCAGTGAACTAGTTCGACCGAACTAGTTCCCTAAAATGAACTGTTAAGCCCATCACTACCGCACTTTAAACCCGGCTGACGTCACTTCCGGCGGCAAATTCGATTGAAAACAAACAAGACGCTTGGGTGCGTTCAATTTAGTGAAAGTGGTAATCCAATATTCTGGCGGCTATCGATTTGTGCAACAACCTCTAGCTTTACATCACTTTTATAGACCTGTCGCATGAATAAATAATTTGTTTGTTCGAATATTCACATAAATTACGGGCGAAACGACGTGTATTAAAACCAAGGTCTTAAAAAAAAAATAATCGTGCGGGTTAATGGAGGAATGAACTCGCAGTTGCTACGTCACGAACACGCCTTTCCCGCTGGCCAATCGGAAGAGAGGATCTTGGATTCCTAGACTGTTGTCATGGTAAAATCAACACCGGGTGTATAAAAAGTAAAAAACCAAGAGTATAGAAACACAAATATTATTATTAATGATTTATTTGTACATTTTGAGGTGAAATAGATAAAATAGAAGTGGGGAAAATCCTAAAAATAAAAAAGGCAACAAGCAACGAATTAAATCCTAAGTCGAAGTTTTAATCACAGAGAAAATAAATCCAAGCCCTTCTTGCTAGACCTAAAAATTTATTGACGAGCTTTGATCACATCGGACCGCGTTTCCGCAATTTTAATGAACAGCAGAGGTGGCGCCACCTATCGTCAGCCTCACCGCTCCTGCGGTATCCGAACGCCCCTCAGGATTTTGCTTTGCTGCATTTTGACAGTTACAATTTCTAGTGTTAAGGTTGGTACTACCTGGTATTGTTGCTCGGAGTCGATGGTTCCGACTACGGCCACTACCTGATACTGGCGCGCCTTCATGGCCGCCTCGCTTTTCCTGAGAAGCCTCAAGGCCGTCGCGGAGCTGTTCGTATCCCCGAACTGCGCCATTTGCTGGGGGGAATGGCTCGGGTCGAGGACCAGAAGGAAGAGGCTGCCGTCGCGGTGCACCTCGACGCCCATTATGGTCCGACTGTGGCCTGGAAACGTGAAATTTTCCACAAAAAGGCTCGGAGAATTTCTGCCGAGACTTTTTTATAGAGAATTTATATCACTTTTCGTCCAAAAACATGTTTAGTTCCGTGTTTTTACCATAAAATACACCTACTAGACGAGAAAAGTACAATAAGTAACTTCCTTGTCTTTCGCAATATAATAATGAAGGACAGAAGAGAACGGCAACAAGATAGAAAAGGACAAAAAACAATTTGTGGCTATAGAATTATTTCTGTTGCGAGGTAGAAAGAGACAAAAAAAAAACAGTTCTGCGAATGTCCTGCTATCTCCTGTTTTCCGTAATATGAGAGATACTTAAAAAAGGTAGAAAAGGAGGAAAAAATTACTTGTTTTTGTTTCATCTTTATCTTCCTTTATCTCAATGTAATGAAGAAAAAGACAGCGATGATAGAATTGGAGTAAGACAAAAAAAGGACAAAAACTGTTTCATAAGGGAGAAAAAGCAAAAAAAATATAGCTTGACATAAGTTACAAAAATACAAGATATAAAAGGACAAGAATTACTTGTGCCCGTTGTTTTACCTCCATCTACGGATTTTTAAAAATATTGAGTAAGATAAGATATAAAAGGACGAAAAGTGTTTCATAAGAGAATCAGGTAAGGCATAAACAGCAAAAAAAAAAGAGATAGAGGTCAGAAAAAGACATAAAATTAGTTCCGTGCGTTCTTCTTCAGAGAGAAAGAAAGAGTTATACAAGAAAGGACAAAAACTACCTTTGCTTTATCTCCATCTCTCTCTATAAAAAAGAGCGAAATAGATATTCGTTTTTTTAGTATTGGAGTAACAAAATAGAAAAGGACAATCAGGTAACGCAGAAAAAAAAAGATAGAGACTGTTTTTCTTTCCTTTTCAGTATGAACTTGATATAAATTAGAAAAAGACAAGTAATTCATTCCATGCGTTGTTCTTCAGAGAGAGAGAGAGAAAGAAATACTTTCTATAGTCGCCTTGTTTTATCTCTATCTCTCTCTATCTCAACGTCAGACAGAGAAAGACACAAAGCGAGACAAACATGCCTTTTTTCTAGTATTGGAGTAACATAAGACAGAAAAAGACAAAAACTGTTTCATAAGAGAATCGGGTAAGGCAGAAAAAACAAAAAAAAGATGGAGATACTTCCTTTTCAGTATCGACTTGACATAAGTTAGGAAAAGATAAAAAAAATTAGTTCCGTGCGTTCTTCTTCAGAAAGAGAGAGAAAGAGATACTTTCCATCGTCGCCTCTTTTTCAACATTGGAGTTATACATATGTATAAGATGGAAAAGGACAAAAACTACCTTTGCTTTATCTCCAACTCTCTTTATCTCAACGCAAGCCCAAAAAGTCAGCGAGATAGAAATTCGATTTTTTTAGTATTGGAGTAACATAAGATAGTAAAGGACAAAAACTGTTTCATAAGAGAATCAGGTAAGGGAGAAAAAACAAAAAAGAGATAGAGATACTTCCTCGTCAGTACATCTTGACTAAATTATAAAAAAACAAAAAATTAGTTCCGTGAGTTCAGAAAGAGAAAGAGATACTCTCCATCATCGCCTCTTGGATTGGAGAAAGATAAAAATTATCTGTGCGCCTTCTTTTATTTCCATTTTGCGTTTTTTTTAAAAGTATTTGAGTAAGATAGAAGAAAATAAAAACTGCTTCATAAGAGAATCAGGTAAGGCAGAAAAAGCAAAAAAAGACTTCCTGTTTTCCTTTCATTTTCAGAGTCAGTTTGACATAAGTTAGAAAAAGACAAAAATATTTCGTCCGTGCGTTCTCGTTCAGAAAGAAAGAGAGATAGAGATACTATGTATCGTCACTCAGAAAAGGACCAAATTTATCTGTGCGCGTTGTTTTATCTCTATCATTTTCTATCTCAAAATAAGACAGAGAAAGACAGAAACTGAGATAGACATACCATACAGAAAAAACAAAGAAAAGAGAAAGATACTCCTGTTATCCCTTCTTTTTTAGTATCGGCTTGACAAAAAAAATATTGTCTCCCCCCCTCTATCTCTCTCTCTCTAACTCAATGTAAGGCGGAAAAAGACAGAAAATGAGATAGACAAACCTTAATTTTTCGATTTTTTTAAGTATATGAGTAACATAAGATAGCAAAAGATAAAAAATCGTTTGTGTGTGTTCTTCAATCCTCAACTCTCTTTCGCAAGACAAGATATATTTTTTTCGAGTATTGATGGCAAATGAAAAAAGAACCAAAAATTATTTGCACATTCTTCTATCTCCACCTCTCTCACACAACACAATGGAAGAGCATGCTTAACATTTGGGTGAGATGAAATAGAAAAGGACCACAAATTACCTTTGCACGTTCTTCTCTCTCTAATACACTGAAACCGGTGCGAGACGGTCATTTTCCGTCTCTTTTCATCCGTATGTTTCAATAGTGCCAACTTAACCCTAAAATTGTGACACTCCGTCACAACCTACCTTGATGCTGCAGATAAAGTGGCGGCGTGAACTCTCCCCCCACCCCGTTCTCGAAATACTTCAAAACCCAGTCGAACAGCTCCGGATGAGTGCCGTCGGGTCCTGTCGGCCTGTGAAAATCCACCAGCTGACACCTGACCTTGAGGAATGACAGCAAAGTGACAACCTCCGTCGCCCCGATCCACTTCCGAGTGTTGACGAGCCGACACCCGAGCTGTTCCGATCCCTGCACGTCGAAACCTTGGGACCACGCCTGCTCGATGAGGTTCTGCAGCCGTGAAATGCTCGGTACGGAGCTGCGAGGGGGTCTCTCCTCCTTCCACAATTTGTACAGTCGTTCGTTATAGCCGGTGTGCGTGAGGAGGCTCGATATCAACATTTGCGCATTCCTGTAGCCACAACCCCAACCCCTATCGCCGTACGAGGAGGCGTAATGGTCGACACAAGTACACAGAAGGGTTCTAACGACGTTTTGGGCGTTAGTGCTCATCGCTCGAACCCGAGGAACGACACTTCGGGTGACGGAGCTGCCGTCGTCGATGCCGCAATTCTCGGCGGCCCTCAGGTCCAGGGTGCGTTCGTAATAGTCGGCGACGCTCATCTCCCCAGCGTACACGGCCCTCTGCATGTTCGTCACCGACTGTTCCCTGAAATTACCCTGGTTGTCCATCCCGTATTGGGCCCTCAACATTTCGAACTCCCTCTGTTCCCGCTCCCGGAGGGCGGCGCGATCCGAAGGTTGGGGGGATCCCGCGGGAAAGTGGCCCTCCACGTGCCTCATCGCGGATTCGCTCTGAAAATTTTTTCAAGAATTTAAATGCATGCAATTAATTTAGGTTAGGTGACATTGTTGACGTTTGTAGACATTTGCTAACATTTATTGTCATTGTTGACGTTTGTCGAAATTGTTGACGTTCGTTAACATTTATTGGTCGTGTTCAGCCGACACAACTGTTGTGCAACAGTTGACATAATTCGGCTGAAATTGTGCGCTACATAGCACTGCCAGCCAATGCGCAACTGTTGAAGCGACAACCGTTTTAGATCCGTCGGCTGAATGCAACCATTGACATTGTTGACATGTGTTGAAATTTTTGGCATTGTTAACGCACGTGGTACGGGTGACATAACAATGCAATATGATAAAATTAAAAAAAATTACTGAAAAATGACATCTGATAATTGACAAACCAAAACTGTACGATTTTCACTCTCTTGTTTTCAAAACTGTGCGTAAGGACCAACTTACTGAATTTGTAGATCGTACGTTAGTGGAAAATTAAAAAATCAAGGCGGCCATGCTCGAAGTAAAAATTATCATAGATCCCCAGTGTTACCCCTCTTTTCATACTAAATCGCACCTAACTAAACGATTGGTGCAGTTTTTATCAAAATCCGACCAATACCGACTGAGAAAATTTTAATTTATTCAATAATATTAACGAAAACCTCGCTTTAAAGTTAAATTTGAATTAAATGCCCGTAAAAATACCAAAATCATATAATTTAGAAGATTAGAAATGAGAAACCGTTGATTTTGTTGTAAAATTAGTGGAAAATCCAAAATTAAGGCGGCTATGTTCGGATTAAAAATTATCATAGACCCCCAGTGTGACCCCTCTTTTCATACTAAATCGCCCCTAACTAAATGATTGGTGCAGTTTTTATCAAAATCCGACCAATACCGACTGAGAAAATTTAAATTTATTCAATAATATTAACGAAAACCTCGCTTTAAAGTTAAATTTGAATTAAATGCCCGTAAAAATACCAAAATCATATAATTTAGAAGATTAGAAATGAGAAACAATTGATTTTGTTGTAAAATTAGTGAAAAATTAAAAAATCAAGGCGGACATGCTCGAAGTAAAAATTATCACAGACCCCCAGTGTTACCCCTCTTTTCATACTAAATCGCACCTAACTAAACGATTGGTGCAGTTTTTATCAAAATCCGACCAATACCGACTGAGAAAATTTAAATTTATTCAATAAAATTAACGAAAACCTTGCTTTAAAGTTAAATTGGAATTAAATGCCCGTAAAAATACCAAAATCATATAATTTAGATGATTAGAAATGAGAAACAATTGATTTTGTTGTAAAATTAGTGGAAAATTAAAAAATCAAGGCGGCCAAGCTCGAAGTAAAAATTATCATAGAACCCAAGTGTCACCCCTCTTTCCATACTAAATCGCCCCTAACTAAACGATTGGTGCAGTTTTTATCAAAATCCGACCAATACCGACTCAGAAAATTTAAATTTGTTCAATAAAATTAACGAAAACTTTGCTTAAAAGTTAAATTGAATTAATTGTCCGTAAAAATACCAAAATCATATAATTTAGAAGGTTAGAAATGAGAAACCGTTGATTTTGTTGTAAAATTAGTGGAAAATCCAAAATTAAGGCGGCTATGTTCGGATTAAAAATTATCATAGACCCCCAGTGTGACCCCTCTTTTAATACTAAATCGCCCCTAACTAAATGATTGGTGCAGTTGTTATCAAAATCCGACCAATACCGACTGAGAAAATTTAAATTTATTCAATAATATTAACGAAAACCTCGCTTTAAAGTTAAATTTGAATTAAATGCCCGTAAAAATACCAAAATCATATAATTTAGAAGATTAGAAATGAGAAACAATTGATTTTGTTGTAAAATTAGTGAAAAATTAAAAAATCAAGGCGGACATGCTCGAAGTAAAAATTATCACAGACCCCCGTGTTACCCCTCTTTTCATACTAAATCGCACCTAACTAAACGATTGGTGCAGTTTTTATCAAAATCCGACCAATACCGACTGAGAAAATTTAAATTTATTCAATAAAATTGACGAAAACCTAGCTTTAAAGTTAAATTGGAATTAAATGTCCGTAAAAATACCAAAATCATATAATTTAGAAGGTTAGAAATGAGAAACAGTTGATTTTGTTGTAAAATTAGTGGAAAATCAAAAAATTAAGGCGGCTATGCTCTGATTAAAAATCATCATAGACCCCCAGTGTTACCCCTCTTTCCATACTAAATTCCCCCTAACTAAACGATTGGTGCAGTTTTTATCAAAATCCCACCAATAAATACCGACTGAGAAAATTTTAATTGATTTAATAAAATGAACGAAAACCTTGCTTTAAAGTTAAATTGGAATTAAATGTCCGTAAAAATACCAAAATCATATAATTTAGAAGGTTAGAAATGAGAAACAGTTGATTTTGTTGTAAAATTAGTGGAAAATCAAAAAATTAAGGCGGCTATGCTCGGATTAAAAATTATCATAGACCCCCAGTGTTACCCCTCTTTCCATACTAAATTCCCCCTAACTAAACGATTGGTGCAGTTTTTATCAAAATCCCACCAATAAATACCGACTGAGAAAATTTTAATTGATTTAATAAAATTAACGAAAACCTTGCTTTCAAGTTAAATTGGATTTAAATGTTCGTAAAAATACCAAAATCATATAATTTAGAAGGTTACAAATGAGAAACAATTGATCTTGTTGTAAAATTAGTGGAAAATTAAAAAATCAAGGCGGCCATGCCCGAAGTAAAAATTATTATAGACCCCCAGTGTTACCCCCCTTTTCATACTAAATCGCACCTATCTAAACGATTGGTGCAGTTTTTATCAAAATCCGACCAATACCGACTGAGAAAATTTAAATTTATTCAATAAAATTAACGAAAACCTTGTTTTAAAGTTAAATTGGAAATAAATGTCCGTAAAAATACCAAAATCTTATAATTTAGATGATTAGAAATGAGAAACAATTGATTTTGTTGTAAAATTAGTGGAAAATTAAAAAATCAAGGCGGCCATGCTCGAAGTAAAAATTATCATGACCCCCAGTGTTACCCCTCTTTTCATACTAAATCGCACCTAACTAAACGATTGGTGCAGTTTTTATCAAAATACGACCAATACCGACTGAGAAAATTTAAATTTATTCAATAAAATTAACGAAAACCTTGCTTTAAAGTTAAATTGGAAATAAATGTCCGTAAAAATACCAAAATCTTATAATTTAGATGATTAGAAATGAGAAACAACTGATTTTGTTGTAAAATTAGTGGAAAATTAAAAAATCAAGGCGGCCATGCTCGAAGTAAAAATTATCATAGACCCCCAGTGTTACCCCTCTTTTCATACTAAATCGCACCTAACTAAACGATTGGTGCAGTTTTTATCAAAATCCGACCAATACCGACTGAGAAAATTTAAATTTATTCAATAAAATTAACGAAAACCTTGCTTTAAAGTTAAATTGGAAATAAATGTCCGTAAAAATACCAAAATCTTATAATTTAGATGATTAGAAATGAGAAACAATTGATTTTGTTGTAAAATTAGTGGAAAATTAAAAAATCAAGGCGGCCATGCTCGAAGTAAAAATTATCATAGACCCCTAGTGTTACCCCTCTTTTCATACTAAATCGCACCTAACTAAACGATTGGTGCAGTTTTTATCAAAATCCGACCAATACCGACTGAGAAAATTTAAATTTATTCAATAAAATTAACGAAAACCTTGCTATAAAGTTAAATTGGAATTAAATGTTTGTAAAAATACCAAAATCATACAATTTAGAAGGTTAGAAATGAGAAACAGTTGATTTTGTTGTAAAATTAGTGGAAAATCAAAAAATCAAGGCGGCGATGCTCGGATTAAAAATTATCATAGACCCCCAGTGTTACCCCTCTTTTCATACTAAATCGCACCTAACTAAACGATTGGTGCAGTTTTTATCAAAATCCGACGAATACCGACTGAGAAAATTTAAATTTATTCAATAAAATTAACGAAAACCCTGCTTTAAAGTTAAATTGGAATTAAATGTCTGTAAAAATACCAAAATCATATAATTTAGAAGGTTAGAAATGAGAAACAGTTGATTTTGTTGTAAAATTAGTGGAAAATCAAAAAATCAAGGCGGCGATGCTCGGATTAAAAATTATCATAGACCCCCAGTGTTACCCCTCTTTTCATACTAAATCGCACCTAACTAAACGATTGGTGCAGTTTTTATCAAAATCCGACCAATACCGACTGAGAAAATTTAAATTTATTCAATAAAATTAACGAAAACCTTGCTTTAAAGTTAAATTGGAAATAAATGTCCGTAAAAATACCAAAATCTTATAATTTAGATGATTAGAAATGAGAAACAATTGATTTTGTTGTAAAATTAGTGGAAAATTAAAAAATCAAGGCGGCCATGCTCGAAGTAAAAATTATCACAGACCCCCAGTGTTACCCCTCTTTTCATACTAAATCGCACCTAACTAAACCATTGGTGCAGTTTTTATCAAAATCCGACCAATACCGACTGAGAAAATTTAAATTTATTCAATAAAATTAACGAAAACCTTGCTTTAAAGTTAAATTGGAATTAAATGTCTGTAAAAATACCAAAATCATATAATTTAGAAGGTTAGAAATGAGAAACAATTGATTTTGTTGTAAAATTAGTGGAAAATTAAAAAATCAAGGCGGCCATGCTCGAAGTAAAAATTATCATAGACCCCCAGTGTTACCCCTCTTTTCATACTAAATCGCACCTAACTAAACGATTGGTGCAGTTTTTATCAAAATCCGACCAATACCGACTGAGAAAATTTAAATTTATTCAATAAAATTAACGAAAACCTTGCTTTAAAGTTAAATTGGAATTAAATGTCTGTAAAAATACCAAAATCATATAATTTAGAAGGTTAGAAATGAGAAACAGTTGATTTTGTTGTAAAATTAGTGGAAAATCAAAAAATCAAGGCGGCGATGCTCGGATTAAAAATTATCATAGACCCCCAGTGTTACCCCTCTTTTCATACTAAATCGCACCTAACTAAACGATTGGTGCAGTTTTTATCAAAATCCGACCAATACCGACTGAGAAAATTTAAATTTATTCAATAAAATTAACGAAAACCTTGCTAGAAAGTTAAATTGGAATTAAATGCCCGTAAAAATACCAAAATCATATAATTTAGAAGGTTCGAAATGAAAAACAATTCATTTTGTTGTAAAATTACACCTAACTCATACCACTTTTTGTTTGCGCCCTCTGATGGCCTATTTCTAAACCACCAAGGAAAAACGTCAACCTGCCATTTAAAATAACGAAGTTGATTTTTTTGCTTTGATAAAAAAAATTACGTTATTGTCGTCCAGAACCATCCCGCAAACCGGACAGGAATGAGTGGGGGGGCTCGCTGGCGACAGCACGTCCCTGTGCTCGATGTTCACGTGCAGCTCCAAGTCAGGCGCTGAGTTGAACGACTTGACACAGAGGGGGCACGAGAATATCTCCCCTGGCGTCCCTCCCACCGATGGTGACGTCAGATCGAAGTGCCTCCTGAAAATGACGTCACCTGTCAAACTTTGCACACGTGCGCTGGGACACGCGGTATACCTGTTGACGTGCTCCTCGAGGTCACTAGGACTCGTGCTGGTGTAACTGCACATAGGGCACTGAAGTTTCGGGCTCGCACTCTTCAACTTCAGGGCAAGACTCGACCGCAAGGGGGATCCCTGCCCGTGACTAGAGCTCTTGGGGCTTAGCTCGCCCCCTCCGTTAACTTTCGGAGATAAATTTATGTTATTTACATTGGAATTGTGCTTCGACGAATGACTAGACGGAATGTTCCAATTGCTGCTGCTCTCCCCGTTGAAGCCGTTGAAGTCGCTGAAAATCCTCGGTAGAGTTTTTCACAAATCAACAACAGTACCTAGGGCTTGCGTCGTCGATGAACGTCATCGTGGAGTCAGAATCCGGGGTCAAGTAATCCAAGTGGGCTTGGTTTACGTGTAAAATGAGCTCGGCAGGAGAGACAGCCGACAGCTCACAAAAGGGGCACACTGCATTCCCGTCAACGTGCGCAGTCTTCGTGTGAACTCGGAAATCGTCCTCGGTGAGCCCCTCGAGCCCGCAGATCTCGCAGGAATAAAAGAAATCCGGAATATTGCTCGCCATGACAATCTACAATTTTGAGGTTAGAATCGCGATTTCACGAGATAAATCGATTCATGAAGCTCCTTGGGGGTGAAACGCAACAAAGGGTGCACTTACCAGGTTTCGTCACCTTTTATTAACGATTTCAAAGCCTTTTCAAGCATTTGAGGAAATTCTCTAATGACCTACTTCCCGCAACCCGCATTGCAGCGGCGCATAATGAATTGCCTACAAGATTTCGAGGTTAGAAACACAACTTATAAAAATCGATTAATAACCTTTCTCGGGGTTATGGGTTATATCGCATAAAAGGGGCACTTACCAGGTTTTGTCGCCTTTTTTAACGATTCGAAAGCTTCAGGAAGTTCTCTAACGTCCTACTTCCTGCAACCCGCATTACAGAGCCGCATAATGGATTGCCTGGTTCTGCCCCACTACGAAAATTGATAGGAAAGTGATTTTCTCGACGAGATGACCTTTCTCACCTCTACTACCGAGTTATTGTCAATAACAGCTTGAAATATCACCAAAATACTCATTTGTAAGTGGGTTTGCAGTGCAACAGGAGTCGAACCAAAAATGGCACAGCAAGAGAAAACCATCCCGAAATACATCAAATTCGTGTTTGGAGGAACCTCCGGGTGAGAATTCACGATTTTATTATTTATTTTATTGAAAAAGTTGGGGAAATTGCATAATTTTCGCTTAAATAGGTTGGTAACAAACGGCCCCCATTTTTAATTTGTCGAAAGGGCGGCTGTGGATTGCGATGTTGCCAAGTGCCCCTACATTTTTCCAACTTTTTCATCAAGTCCATTCACGGGAGAAAACTTTGTCCGTCGCTTAGCAACCAATAGCGCGAAATTCAAATCGCGTTGCTTGCAGCATGGGGGCCACCCTCTTCGTGCAGCCCTTGGACCTCGTCAAAAACCGGATGCAACTAAGCGGGGTGGGGGGCAAGGCCAAGGAGTACCCCACGTCCTTCCACGCCTTTCGTGGGATTTTGGCAAAGGAAGGTTTTGTAGCTATGTACACTGGGCTCTCTGCTGGCCTTCTCAGACAAGCCACTTACACGACGACTCGCTTGGGGGTGTACTCCTGGCTTTTTGAGACACTGTCGAAAGACGGAGCCCCCCCGGGATTCCTCGTAAAAGCAGCCATAGGAATGGCGGCGGGGGCCTGTGGAGCCTTCGTAGGTATTGTTACTTACATTTCGTAAAATTTTTAGAACATATTTTTGATTAGTCAAGGATTCATTTTATTGTCTATTTAGATAGCCTGACTCACAATTTTAGTCAAAAATTGACGTTTTCTTTGACTTATTGCGTTTTGAGGCTATGCAAAGCTACTTTTCTCGAAGTGGGTGAGCACTAGAAGTTTGAAATTTACACCAATCGATTCTCCTTCAAATTTGGAGGAAGTAAGATAGGTCACACTTGGGGTCTCCAACCACTTTGAGATCAACCTTTTTTTCGCGTTTTAAGTTTTTCAATAGAAATATTATGGAAAATTGGTTTTCTTAGAGTCTCGGATAATGAAAAATACAATTTTAGTCAAAAACTGACGTTTTCTTTTCATTTGAGGTATTTTGAAGCTATGCATAGCTAATTTTCTCGAAGTGGGTGAGCACTAGAAGTTGGAAATTTACATCAGTCGATTCTCCTTCAAATTTGAAGAAGTAAGATGGGTCACACTTTGGGGGTCTCAAACCACTTTAAAAATCGACTTTTTCATGTTTGCTTATTGGTGAAATTTTCCGTTTTAAGTTTTTCAATAGAAATATTATTGACAATTGGTTTTCTTAAAGTCTCTGATAATGCAAAATAAAGTTTTACTCAAAAATTTAGGTTTTCTTCTGACTTACTGCATTTTGCAGCTTGCATAGCTACTTTTCTCGAAGTGGGTGAGCCCTAGAAGTTTGAAATTTACATCAATCGATTCTCCTTCAAATTTGAGGAAGTAACATGGGTCACACTTTGGGGTCTCCAACTACTTCAAAAATTGACTTTTGCATGTTTGCTTATTGGTGAAATTTCGCGTTTTAAGTTTTTCAACGGGAATATTATTGACAATTGGTTTTCTTGGAGTCTCAGATAATACAGAATACAATTTCAGTCAAAAATTGATATTTTCCTTTGATTTGACCTATGCAAAACTACTTTTCTCGAAGTGGGTGAGCCCTAGAAGTTTGAAATTTACACCAATCGATTCTCCTTCAAATTTGAGGAAGTAAGATGGGTCACACTTTGGGATCTCAAACCACTTTAAAATCGACTTTTTCATGTTTGCTTATTGGTGAAATTTTGCGTTTTAAGTTTTTCAATCGAATTATTCTTGACAATTGGTTTTCTTAAAGTCTCTGATAATGCAAAATATAATTTTAGTCAAAAATTGACGTTTTCTTCTGACTTACTGCATTTTGAAGCTTGCATCGCTACTTTTCTCGAAGTGGGTGAGCCCTAGTAGTTTGAAATTTACATCAATCGATTCTCCTTCAAATTTGAGGAAGTAACATGGGTCACACTTTGGGGTCTCCAACTACTTTAAAAATCGACTTTTGCATGTTTGCTTATTGGCGAAATTTCGCGTTTTAAGTTTTTCAATAGGAATATTATTGACAATTGGTTTTTTTGGAGCCTCAGATAATACAGAATACAATTTCAGTCAAAAATTGATATTTTCCTTTGATTTGAACTATGCAAAACTACTTTTCTCGAAGTGGGTGAGCACTAGAAGTTTGAAATTTACATCAATCGATTCTCCTTCAAATTTGAGGAAGTAACATGGGTCACACTTTGGGGTCTCCAACTACTTTAAAAATCGACTTTTGCATGTTTGCTTATTGCTGAAATTTCGCGTTTTAAGTTTTTCAATAGAAATATTATTGACAATTGGTTTTCTTAAAGTCTCTGATAATGCAAAATAAAATTTTAGTCAAAAATTTACGTTTTCTTCTACCTTACTGCGTTTTGAAGCTTGCACAGCTACCTCTCTCGAAGTGGGTGAGCCCTAGAAAAATTTACATCAATCGATTCTCCTTCAAATTTGAGGAAGTAACATGGGTCACACTTTGGGGTCTCCAACTACTTTAAAAATCGACTTTTGTATGTTTGCTTATTGGTGAAATTTCGCGTTTTAAGTTTTTCAGCAGGAATATTATTGACAATTGGTTTTTTTGGAGCCTCAGATAATACAGAATACAATTTCAGTCAAAAATTGATATTTTCCTTTGATTTGACCTATGCAAAACTACTTTTCTCGAAGTGGGTGAGCCCTAGAAGTTTGAAATTTACACCAATCGATTCTCCTTCAAATTTGAGGAAGTAAGATGGGTCACACTTTGGGATCTCAAACCACTTTAAAATCGACTTTTTCATGTTTGCTTATTGGTGAAATTTTGCGTTTTAAGTTTTTCAATCGAATTATTCTTGACAATTGGTTTTCTTAAAGTCTCTGATAATGCAAAATATAATTTTAGTCAAAAATTGACGTTTTCTTCTGGCTTACTGCATTTTGAAGCTTGCATCGCTACTTTTCTCGAAGTGGGTGAGCCCTAGAAGTTTGAAATTTACATCAATCGATTCTCCTTCAAATTTGAGGAAGTAACATGGGTCACACTTTGGGGTCTCCAACTACTTTAAAAATCGACTTTTGTATGTTTGCTTATTGGTGAAATTTCGCGTTTTAAGTTTTTCAACAGGAATATTATTGACAATTGGTTTTTTTGGAGCCTCAGATAATACAGAATACAATTTCAGTCAAAAATTGATATTTTCCTTTGATTTGACCTATGCAAAACTACTTTTCTCGAAGTGGGTGAGCCCTAGAAGTTTGAAATTTACACCAATCGATTCTCCTTCAAATTTGAGGAAGTAAGATGGGTCACACTTTGGGATCTCAAACCACTTTAAAATCGACTTTTTCATGTTTGCTTATTGGTGAAATTTTGCGTTTTAAGTTTTTCAATCGAATTATTCTTGACAATTGGTTTTCTTAAAGTCTCTGATAATGCAAAATATAATTTTAGTCAAAAATTGACGTTTTCTTCTGACTTACTGCATTTTGAAGCTTGCATCGCTACTTTTCTCGAAGTGGGTGAGCCCTAGAAGTTTGAAATTTACATCAATCGATTCTCCTTCAAATTTGAGGAAGTAACATGGGTCACACTTTGGGGTCTCCAACTACTTTAAAAATCGACTTTTGCATGTTTGCTTATTGGCGAAATTTCGCGTTTTAAGTTTTTCAATAGGAATATTATTGACAATTGGTTTTTTTGGAGCCTCAGATAATACAGAATACAATTTCAGTCAAAAATTGATATTTTCCTTTGATTTGAACTATGCAAAACTACTTTTCTCGAAGTGGGTGAGCACTAGAAGTTTGAAATTTACATCAATCGATTCTCCTTCAAATTTGAGGAAGTAACATGGGTCACACTTTGGGGTCTCCAACTACTTTAAAAATCGACTTTTGCATGTTTGCTTATTGCTGAAATTTCGCGTTTTAAGTTTTTCAATAGAAATATTATTGACAATTGGTTTTCTTAAAGTCTCTGATAATGCAAAATAAAATTTTAGTCAAAAATTTACGTTTTCTTCTACCTTACTGCGTTTTGAAGCTTGCACAGCTACCTCTCTCGAAGTGGGTGAGCCCTAGAAAAATTTACATCAATCGATTCTCCTTCAAATTTGAGGAAGTAACATGGGTCACACTTTGGGGTCTCCAACTACTTTAAAAATCGACTTTTGTATGTTTGCTTATTGGTGAAATTTCGCGTTTTAAGTTTTTCAGCAGGAATATTATTGACAATTGGTTTTTTTGGAGCCTCAGATAATACAGAATACAATTTCAGTCAAAAATTGATATTTTCCTTTGATTTGACCTATGCAAAACTACTTTTCTCGAAGTGGGTGAGCCCTAGAAGTTTGAAATTTACACCAATCGATTCTCCTTCAAATTTGAGGAAGTAAGATGGGTCACACTTTGGGATCTCAAACCACTTTAAAATCGACTTTTTCATGTTTGCTTATTGGTGAAATTTTGCGTTTTAAGTTTTTCAATCGAATTATTCTTGACAATTGGTTTTCTTAAAGTCTCTGATAATGCAAAATATAATTTTAGTCAAAAATTGACGTTTTCTTCTGGCTTACTGCATTTTGAAGCTTGCATCGCTACTTTTCTCGAAGTGGGTGAGCCCTAGAAGTTTGAAATTTACATCAATCGATTCTCCTTCAAATTTGAGGAAGTAACATGGGTCACACTTTGGGGTCTCCAACTACTTTAAAAATCGACTTTTGTATGTTTGCTTATTGGTGAAATTTCGCGTTTTAAGTTTTTCAACAGGAATATTATTGACAATTGGTTTTTTTGGAGCCTCAGATAATACAGAATACAATTTCAGTCAAAAATTGATATTTTCCTTTGATTTGACCTATGCAAAACTACTTTTCTCGAAGTGGGTGAGCCCTAGAAGTTTGAAATTTACACCAATCGATTCTCCTTCAAATTTGAGGAAGTAAGATGGGTCACACTTTGGGATCTCAAACCACTTTAAAATCGACTTTTTCATGTTTGCTTATTGGTGAAATTTTGCGTTTTAAGTTTTTCAATCGAATTATTCTTGACAATTGGTTTTCTTAAAGTCTCTGATAATGCAAAATATAATTTTAGTCAAAAATTGACGTTTTCTTCTGACTTACTGCATTTTGAAGCTTGCATCGCTACTTTTCTCGAAGTGGGTGAGCCCTAGAAGTTTGAAATTTACATCAATCGATTCTCCTTCAAATTTGAGGAAGTAACATGGGTCACACTTTGGGGTCTCCAACTACTTTAAAAATCGACTTTTGCATGTTTGCTTATTGGCGAAATTTCGCGTTTTAAGTTTTTCAATAGGAATATTATTGACAATTGGTTTTTTTGGAGCCTCAGATAATACAGAATACAATTTCAGTCAAAAATTGATATTTTCCTTTGATTTGAACTATGCAAAACTACTTTTCTCGAAGTGGGTGAGCACTAGAAGTTTGAAATTTACATCAATCGATTCTCCTTCAAATTTGAGGAAGTAACATGGGTCACACTTTGGGGTCTCCAACTACTTTAAAAATCGACTTTTGCATGTTTGCTTATTGCTGAAATTTCGCGTTTTAAGTTTTTCAATAGAAATATTATTGACAATTGGTTTTCTTAAAGTCTCTGATAATGCAAAATAAAATTTTAGTCAAAAATTTACGTTTTCTTCTACCTTACTGCGTTTTGAAGCTTGCACAGCTACCTCTCTCGAAGTGGGTGAGCCCTAGAAAAATTTACATCAATCGATTCTCCTTCAAATTTGAGGAAGTAACATGGGTCACACTTTGGGGTCTCCAACTACTTTAAAAATCGACTTTTGTATGTTTGCTTATTGGTGAAATTTCGCGTTTTAAGTTTTTCAGCAGGAATATTATTGACAATTGGTTTTTTTGGAGCCTCAGATAATACAGAATACAATTTCAGTCAAAAATTGATATTTTCCTTTGATTTGACCTATGCAAAACTACTTTTCTCGAAGTGGGTGAGCCCTAGAAGTTTGAAATTTACACCAATCGATTCTCCTTCAAATTTGAGGAAGTAAGATGGGTCACACTTTGGGATCTCAAACCACTTTAAAATCGACTTTTTCATGTTTGCTTATTGGTGAAATTTTGCGTTTTAAGTTTTTCAATCGAATTATTCTTGACAATTGGTTTTCTTAAAGTCTCTGATAATGCAAAATATAATTTTAGTCAAAAATTGACGTTTTCTTCTGGCTTACTGCATTTTGAAGCTTGCATCGCTACTTTTCTCGAAGTGGGTGAGCCCTAGAAGTTTGAAATTTACATCAATCGATTCTCCTTCAAATTTGAGGAAGTAACATGGGTCACACTTTGGGGTCTCCAACTACTTTAAAAATCGACTTTTGTATGTTTGCTTATTGGTGAAATTTCGCGTTTTAAGTTTTTCAACAGGAATATTATTGACAATTGGTTTTTTTGGAGCCTCAGATAATACAGAATACAATTTCAGTCAAAAATTGATATTTTCCTTTGATTTGACCTATGCAAAACTACTTTTCTCGAAGTGGGTGAGCCCTAGAAGTTTGAAATTTACACCAATCGATTCTCCTTCAAATTTGAGGAAGTAAGATGGGTCACACTTTGGGATCTCAAACCACTTTAAAATCGACTTTTTCATGTTTGCTTATTGGTGAAATTTTGCGTTTTAAGTTTTTCAATCGAATTATTCTTGACAATTGGTTTTCTTAAAGTCTCTGATAATGCAAAATAAAATTTTAGTCAAAAATTTACGTTTTCTTCTACCTTACTGCGTTTTGAAGCTTGCACAGCTACTTCTCTCGAAGTGGGTGAGCCCTAGAAGTTTGAAATTTACATCAATCGATTCTCCTTCAAATTTGAGGAAGTAACATGGGTCACACTTTGGGGTCTCCAACTACTTTAAAAATCGACTTTTGTATGTTTGCTTATTGGTGAAATTTCGCGTTTTAAGTTTTTCAACAGGAATATTATTGACAATTGGTTTTTTTGGAGCCTCAGATAATACAGAATACAATTTCAGTCAAAAATTGATATTTTCCTTTGATTTGAGCTATGCAAAGCTACTTTTCTCGAAGTGGGTGACCACTAGAAGTTTGAAATTTACACCAATCGATTCTACTTCAAATTTGAGGAAGTAACATCGGTCACACTTTGGGGTCTCCAAGTACTTTAAAAATCGACTTTTGCATGTTTGCTTATTGGTGAAATTTCGCATTTTAAGGTTTTCAACAGGAATATTATAGACAATTGCTTTTTTTTGGAGTCTCAGAAAATATAGAATATAATTTCAGTCAAAAATTGATATTTTCCTTTAATTTGAGCTATGCAAAGCTACTTTTCTCGAAGTGGGTGAGCATTAGAAGTTTGAAATTTACACCAATCGATTCTACTTCAAATTTGAGGAAGTAACATGGGTCACACTTTGGGGTCTCCAACTACTTTAAAAATTGACTTTTGCATGTTTGCTTATTGGTGAAAGTTCGCGTTTTAAGTTTTTCAACAGAAATATTATTAACAATTGGTTTTCTTGGAGATTCAGATAATACAGAATACAATCTCAGTCAAAAATTGATATTTTTCTTTGATTTGAGCTGTGCAAAGCTACTTTTCTCGAAGTGGGTGAGCACTAGAAGTTTAAAATTTACACCAATCGATTGTACTTCAAATTTGAGGAAGTAACATGGGTCACACTTTGGGCCCTTCAACTACTTTAAAAATCGAGTTTTGCATGTTTGCTTATTGGTGAAATTTCGCGTTTTAAGGTTTTCAACAGGAATATTATAGACAATTGCTTTTTTTGCAGTCTCAGATAACACAGAATACAATTTCAGTCAAAAATTGATATTTTCCTTTGATTTGAGCTATGCAAAGCTACTTTTCTCGAAGTGGGTGAGCACTAGAAGTTTGAAATTTACACCAATCGATTCTCCTTCAAATTTGAGGAAGTAAGATGGGTCACACTTTGGGGTCCCCAACGACTTGAAAAAATCATCCTTTCTAACGTATACTTTTGGTGGATTTTGCGTTTTAAGGTTTTCATTGGAAAAATCATTAACAATTGGTTTCTTTGAAGTCATTGATAATGCAAAATAGAATTTTAGCCAAAAATTGACTTACTGCATCTTGAAGCTATCCAAAGCTACGTTTCTCGAAGTAGGTGAGCCCTAGAAGTTTCAAATTTGCACCAATCGATTCTTCTTCAAATTTGAAGAAGTGACATGGGTAACACTTTGGGGTTTTCAACGACTTTAAAAAACATTTAGTTTCTAATATACGTACTCGTAAATGAGCGTTTTGAGTTTTTCATTAGAAAAACCATTGACAATTAGTTTGTCTAGAGTCCTTTTATACAAAAATCGAATTTTGTGTATCTTAGAATGATCTCACTGCAGTTTTCTAGGGACTCCCGCCGAAGTGGCCTTGATTAGAATGACAGCTGACGGCCGCCTACCCCCAGCAGAACGCAGAAACTACAAGAGCGTTGTGGACGCCCTCTTTAGGATAACATCAGAAGAGGGATTGCTCACTTTATGGAGAGGGGCCATCCCCACCATGGGCCGAGCCATGGTCGTCAACGCGGCACAGTTGGCCACTTATTCCCAAGCAAAACAATTGCTAGTCACCACTGGATACTTCACCGACGGCATTTTCCTGCATTTCTGCGCTTCTATGATTTCAGGTCTAGTCACCACAGCGGCTTCCATGCCCGTCGACATAGCGAAAACTAGGTATTAAGCCCTCGGGAAAAAACTTGAATCAGCTTTGTTTTAGGATACAAAACATGAAAACTGTCGACGGCAAACCCGAGTATAAAGGAGCTGTTGATGTTTTGGCCAAAGTAGTTAAAAACGAAGGACTGTTTGCGTTATGGAAAGGATTCACCCCGTATTACGCCAGATTAGGACCTCACACTGTTCTGACTTTCATATTTTTGGAACAAATGAACGGGGCTTACCACAAATACGTGTTGGGCCAGGTAGGGTCAAGTGGAGGACTTTAGTTTTTAATATAGAACGCACACTTCCAAATAAAAAAAATTATATCAAAATACGCGTCTCAATGGGTCATATTAATAAAATATAGCATATGCTAATACTACCAATTTTATAAGCATATGCTAGTAGATATCGTTGAACCGGCCAATAAGATCTCAGGATTTGGTAGCATTTGCTTACAAACTTGTAGCATCAGCACATGCTAGCGTTTTATTAATACCACCCATTGAGCTGAATCATGAATTTTATATCAAAAATTTCCCGTATATTTTACAGAGATGTTCAGCTCATTGAGACGTGTATTCAGATAAAACATTTTTAATTTGAGTGGTGCGAGAAAACGCGAAGAATTTGAAATTGACTAAAAAACATAGTAAAATGACTGACTTGGGACAAATAAACAATACCACAAATCTCGGTTATGTATTTTTATTACATTGTCAACATTTACATAGCGGCTAAATAAATAAGAATATCACAAGTAGGCAGAATACTGTTATTGAGATCTACTGATAATCGAATTACAGGATTAATCGCTAATTTGATTCACGATATCGCGATACCGTCGGAGGAAAACAACTGCTCCGTGACGTCAATTTGTACAATATATACAGGTTTGGATAAACAATCGAGATTCCAAAGCCAACCGAGCACGATTTACGCACCTCTGCAGGCGTCCTTGAAGTTCGTCACGTTCACACCGACGAAATAATCGTCGTGAATGAAACGCACGATATCCTCGATATTGCACAAACTAACCTCACTTTCCGCGACGGCGAAATCCTTGCAGAAACTCAGCTGCTTGGTGACGTCCTTCCCGTTGCTCAGCAACCGAAAGTACACGCCCTTAACCCCACTTTCGGTCTCCTGGTTGCGGTACACCTCGAAAACGATCCTGGCGCCATATTTTAACAAGAGAGGATCGCCGCGCAGCCCGAGCGCCGTCGCGATCTGCTCGAGGGTGTGGTCGTGGCCGGAGTAGAGCACCAAGTGGTCGCTGGAAACCATGTGCAGCATTTGTTGGACAATATGGCGGATCAAGCCGTAGGATCGCAGGAGGCACAGGCGTTTCCAGGAAACGTCCCGCCATTTTTGGTAGTGCACCCAGTCGGTGTAGGCGAAAACCCCGGCGACGTTTTGACGTCTAAATTTTGACAGTTAGGGGGGAAAATGGCGGTGTTCAGCTTACTTGATGCAGGTTGAGGGGGTGTCGCAAGGGAGGGCGGAGCCGTGACACACGTACGTGAGTAGGGCGTCTCTGACGGCGTGGGGGTCCGAGGCGAAGGCCCCGGGCTCCGCCCCCGCGGAAAACAACGATCGCCCCGTAGATTCGGCTAACAGCGCCACGGCCGGATGAGACTTCAACTGATAGGAAATTGACTTTTGCACCGATCTGATCAAAAAAAAAAACGATCAACTTATAGAGCGTAATTTTGTTACGTACTTCCACAGCTTGTCAACAATCGGACACCCGCAGTCCTTAAAGCAAAAATACATCGACTGACTCTCCAGAACGGTCAATTTGGTTAAAATTTCTTGCGGGATGAATCCGAAGAGGAAGGCAAGCGCCGATTGGAAGGTCCTTCTGTATCTAGTGCTATATACTAGAACATCGTTTGCTTCGAGTTTTTTAAGTTTGGCCCAAGAGCTGCTGTAGGATTCTTTCAGGATTTGGCCCACTTTTAACAACTGGTTGATGCCTTGCATCGTCAGTTGGCCCAGTTGACATTGATATTGGTGAGTTGGTAGCAGTGGGAAGCCGTGGAACGGGCCCGGATTGGTCCACGAAGTCCGACCGGATTCCGTGAGATTGCGCAGGTATGACTGAAACGGCGATAGAGTTTTTACAAAAGCCAACGGAAGATGTATATCAATGCGATGTATATAACTGTAATGTTTATCAAGTTAATGTGTATGTAGGGGCGGCTGGTCTTACTGGTGGAATAGGTTGCAGATTTTATCAATCTGCACCTAGTAGTAGTGCCTCCGCAAACGCACAGATGTGTCAAAAAGGCGAAATGTTAAAAAATTGTTGTTACAAAATTTAAAAATAGAAAATGAACAGGAATGAGTAAATGAAAAGAATTACCGGAATTAAAACAAAATTTGGCGAATTTTGAAAAATTAACACTCGGGGCTGAAAAATTGTGAAATGTCAAGAGGAATGAAAATTAAGTGTGATTAAGTAGAATTACGAAATAAAACACGAAAATAAATAAATTATGCAATTAAAACTTTTGTGGAGGTTGAAATACGCACTTATACCTACCTATTGCGAAGGAAACTGAAAAATTGTAAAAGGTAAACTGAATCCCAAATGCGTTCAATTTTATGACCGACGAAAAACGAAATTATGCGAATTTTGCAAAATTAGCACTTAGGGGGTTGAAAAATCGTAAAGGTGGATGAAAAGTCAAAAGGTGTGAGAATTAACCGTGGCTAAGTAAAATTACGGAAAAATACGGAAAATAACACCAAAATAACTAAATTATGTAGGTAAATTTAGCATTTGAAGAGTTGAAACATTGCGGGAGGAGGATGAAAAAGTGAGAAATTTAATCATCATCCAAATGGGTTCAATTTATTACAGAAGAAAAACTAAAATATCCGAATTTGGCAAAATTAACACCTAGGGGGTTGAAAAATTGTAAAGGGGGTTGAAACGTCAAAGTGGATGAGAATTAATCGTAATTAAGCAGAATTACAGAAAATAACACGAAAGTAAGCCAATTATGCAAATTTAGCTTTTGGGGGTTGAAATGTTGCGAAGGGGGTTGGAAAAGTGAAAAAGATAAATATAATCCAAATGAGTTCAATTTATTACCGAAGGAAAACTAAATTACGTGAATTTTGCAAAATAAACACTTAGAGGGTTGAAAAATTGTAAAGGGGGATGAAAAGTTAAAAGGGATGAGAATTAATCGTAATTAAGTAGAATTACAGAAAATACAAGAAAATAAGCCAATTATGCAAATTTGACTTTTGGGGGTTGAAACATTGCGAAGGGGTAAAAGGGGTAAAATTCGGTAAAATTTATTACCGAAAAAAGGCAAAACTGCGCGAATTTTACAAAATTAACGCTCGGGGGGGGGGGGGGGGGAGAAAAATTGTTAAGGGGGATGAAAATGTACTGTAGTTAAGTAGAACTAGCGAAAATCACACGAAAAAGAAGCGGTCTGGGTAAATTTAGCTCTTGGAGGGTTCACATATCATGAAAGGGGTTGAAAAATTGTGATGGGTTAAAAATTAATGAAAATGACTTTGAATTATTAACAAATCAGAAGAAAGCAAAAAAATAAAATGTATTTATATTCTGCTTGCTAGGGCTTAGGGGTTGTTAGTAGCGTAGGGGTTGGTTTTACGTTGAAGACTCATAAGACTTTTTTCAATGGTTGACCGAAATCTATCGAATCCCATAATTTTATTCCACCACTTACATGAAAAAATTTCCAGTTTCAACCCTTAAATTTCATCCCCCTTGTTAGATATTAATGAAAATTTGCCCATCCGCCTACAGTGGCGCTGTAAATTATCACATCAAATTCAGCCCTGATACGTTGAGCAGTTTTTGAGTTCTCGCATTTTTGTGTTTCGGCATGTTAAGGGGTTGTACCGCCTTTAAGGGTCGTTTTTCGCGAATGATGAATAAGACCTTTTTTGTACCATCAATAGAAAGCTATCGAATCGTATTATTTTCAACTATACATTATTCTTTGAAAATTCGACCTTCCACCCCTAACTTTCATCCCCTTCGATAATTTTCTCCTAAAATTCACTCTTCCCTTCTCGAAGATGCAGTGTGTAAGATGTCACAGTTTCGCAGAAGATATTGCTTCTCTGTCTCAAATTGCAGGGTTTTATGGACGTTTCACCCCTAAACTCCAATCCCCTATTTCACCACCCCCTCATGCCTTAAAGGAAGTTGTGTTTTCAATTTCACCACCCTAACCCAATTCGTTGAAAAATTCCGGTGATTGGTAGATTCATGTTTTCAACCCCTCATGATTTCACCCCTTTATGATTTACAGGGGCGAGTTTATTTTTCCGGTGTTACATAACTCCTTGCGTATTTACTGACTTCAGTTGTTCATAAATAAGTCAATTAGGTTTCAGAAAAAATAAATAAAATATTTTTATCCGCTTGCAAAGAGTTAGTGGTGGTTAATAGCCTAGGGGTTGACTTTAGATTAAAAATTCATAAGACCTTTTTTCAATAGTTGACCGAAATCTATCGAACCCCGTAATTTTATGCTACCATTTACTTGAAGAAATTCCAAGTTTCAACCCTTAAATTTCATCCTCCTCTTGTTAGATTTTAGTGAAAGTTTGTCCATCCAGCTACAATGTCACTGAAAATTAACACACCAAATTATGCCTTGATAGGTTGAGTAGTTTTTGAGTTTTCGCATTTTTGTGTTTCTGCATGTTAGGGGCCTATAAGGGTGGTTTTTCTCAAAATATGAATGACACCTTTTTTGAATCATTAATGGAAAGCTATCGAATGACGCCAATTTCGACCAATACTAAGCGGAATTTCGAGTTGCAACCCCTAATTTCCACCCCATCTGTTCGATTTTGCGAAAAACGCATCCCCCGCAAGATTTCACCGATATATGTGTGTACGTTGAGTTTCCGACAGCTGCGTGCAACCCTTGCGGAGTTATCATATTTTTTGTGGTTTTCATCCCCTAAATTTCATCCCCCGAAATTGCCACCCCCTCACTTTCAACAGACTTGAAGGTCGAACGTGCATACCAAGTTTCAGTACTATACCCCCAGTAGCTCTCGAGTAATTGCAATTAATAATTTTTCGGTTTTTCACCCCTAGCTCCCACCCCCTTTGTCCGATATGGCCCAAAAGCAATCCCCCGCCTTACTTTTCGGGAGACAAAGCCGTATAGCAAGTTTCAGCCCGACATCACAATCCGTTCTCAAGTTATCCAACGGACAGACATGAGGAGCGATCGATACGAGCGAATAAGCTAAACCAAGAGTGCCTCGCATTTTGCTACGGCACTAAAAGCCGACGGAAGACGTATATCAATGCGATGTGTATCCCTGTAGATGTCAAGAATTTCACATCGATATCTGCTTTCGTTCTCAAGTTAGGCGATGGACAGAGTACACGGACGCCGAACGAGCGATCGAATTCTCTCAAACTATAGTGCCTGCCAGAGCTGGGCTACTCAGTATGGAAATGTACTTGAAGTACAATACAGATTACTTTTGGTACTTTAAGTACCGGTACTTAAGTAACTCTAAAAAATGCGGTACTGGTACTGGGTATTTCAATTACTTCTTAAAATTACTTGATACTGGTACTGGAGCCATTTTTTCGAGAGAAATATTCCTTACTAGAAATTTTTATACATATTATGGATAGCCAAGTACTTAAGTATCGAGTACTTAATTACCAAGTACTTGAGTATCAAAGTATCAAAGAACAGCACTGAATCTTTTACTGTACTTAAGTACTATATCAAGTATACTTTACTATACCAAGTGCATAAGTATTTTATTAAGTACTTGAGTACTTTATTAAATACTCAATCCTTTATTCTAGTCAGTACTTTTAAGCATTCGTACTGGTACTGGGTACTAACATTTACATACTAGTAAAGTACTGGACTGCAATTTTCAAGTACTTTCGAACAGTACTTGTACTTGATACTTCAAGTATATTCAAAATAGCAAGTACTTACTAGTACTGGATACTTCAAATAGTTCCTTTTGGGGGCCTGCGCAGATACTTCCACCAAAATACAATATTTTACCCCAAAACACGTTACGCCACTGCTATTACCCATTGCCAACTTAAAGGTATTTGACACGATTACATAATTCCCCTAAAAATATCGCAAACAGTTTAAAAATAGCGAAAACTTTCCGCTTTCATGTATTTTCTCGACTTGTTGATTCAATTCAAAGATTCTGAGATATAAATAGGCGTCGGTATCAAATTAGAAAAGTTGTTTGCGTGCAGTTGGCAACACTCACAGCCTACCTTGTAGGAATTCAGTCTTTCAGTCTCCTCACTGCCACAGTTGATAGCGGATATGTTTCTTACATGTTGCAAGGGCCCCCGGTCTCCATGTCGAATCAGCACCAGGAGCCCCTTGAGCGCCCACTTGCCGCCCCGAACGACCCCTAAAACGAGAGATTAAATCATAGCGAAACCTTGACTCTGGTACCTTCGCCCCCTCGCTCGATTTCATCAGGAAAATTGCAGATTTTGAATATTTTCTTCGTTTTAACATCGAGGGCCAAATTCTGAAGGGGCTCCGAGTTAATGGTTGCTTGATAGAGCTTCTGTTTGGGTTCCAGGAATTTGTAAACTCCAGCCACTAGAAGCAGGATCCATATCGTCATCAAAAGGTAACAAAGTAGGGCTTTGCTTGGCATTCTGTCAAGTGTCATTCATCAACTTAACCTCAAATATTTTACGCAATGAATTCGCTATAAATAAACTCAAACAATCGGTTGTTCACATTCTGTGCAGCTTATTGCGCAAATTCTATTTGATAATTTGTGTTTTGCGGTCATTTTGAGCCCGATTTTGGGAAGAATGACGTCACCAACATTTGACAGATGATTTGCAAATGTCACCAGAAACTGTCACATTTCAGCGCTGCTGGAGCGCGTTTAGAAATGTCACCGGACGACTGTTGGAGCATTTCTTGTCTTCGTTTCACCTTTAGAGAACCCTCTCTTCTATCCTTTTCTAATTTACACTACGGTTAATCAGAGCTACATTTCTGAACGCACCTCTGCTCATGGGCTCGTTTCCAGGGTTGCCAGATCTAAATTTTAGAATGAAGTTTTCCAAACCTGTAGGTCTCTCTCTATTTCGTGACGTAACATGGAGGCAAGTTTTGAAAATGACAGACTTTTGCATACAGAGCTTTGTCAAATTTTGCCTCCATAGTCTATCTCTCTCTCTTTTTTTTGATAATAACTTTTAATTGGAAACCCTAATCTACACAAATTTGTGTAGCTATACTTATACTAAACCGCGACAACTGAAAAAAGTTAATACAGGGCTTTGTCAAATTTTACCTTCATTGTCTATCTCTATTTTTTTTTTAAAAATAACTTTTAATTAGAAACCCTAATCTACACAAATTTTTGTACCTTCACTTATTATACTAAACCGCGAAAATTGAAAAAAGTTAACGAAAATTGTTATAAAATGATGAAAATCGCTGCTTGACAAAAACAGTACAAAATATGCTGAAAATCGCTAAAAGTTGCGAAAAATCGTCCAAAAATTGCCAAAAAATAACGGTAAAGTCCGAAACTCGATTTCGAAAATTGCTAAAATTGGAAAAATTACGAAATTTTAGAGAATTTTACGACAAAAGTTGTCAAAAATTAATGGAAAAAATCCAAATTCGATTTAAAAAATAGCCAAAAATGCTGAAGCTCACTAAAAATAATCAAGATGACAGAAAAACTGAAAATTGAGAAAACTAAGGTAAAATTGCTGCGCTTGAGTTGGTTAAAAAATCACCAAATTCTATAAAAAGAGGCCAAAAATTCGATAGAAAACGATAAAAAAAAATAGAAAAATTACGAAGTTTTAGAATACTTTGCGCTAAAATTTTCATCTAACTTCGTCGAAAAATCAATAAAAAATTGCCTTTCATTAAAAAAACGCGAAAACAGCTAGAAACTCAAAAGATCTATAAAATAACACTAAAGCTCCCAAATATTCAGAGAACTGTTTACCAAAATCGCCTCGAAAATCGCTCTGAGAACACAACGCCAAATTGCTAAAATATATACTGAAAATCTTTAAAAATTGCCAAAAATCGTCCAAAAGCTCTTAAAAATTGCCAGAAATGACGGAAAAGTCCCAAATTCCATTACGAAAATCGCTAAAAACAGAAAAACTACGAAATTTTAGAGAATTTTACACTAAACTTTGCGGCTAACTTCGTTAAAAACAAAGAAAAAGCAAAAATTGCTAGAAACTCCAAAAATCTGTTAAATTGCAATGAAACTCCCAAAAATTCCAGAGAACTGCAAAATCGCTACGAGTTAACCACAAACTACAATGCAAAATTACCAAAAACCCCAAATTCTAATAAGAAGGGCGCTAAAAGTAGAAAAGTAAAAAACTTCGTTAGAAATCGCCAAAAAGTTGCCAAATTCGAGCAAAGAAAGCGCGAAAATTGCTAGAACACCAAACCAAACATCTCTAAAATTGACAGAATAACATATATTCTAAACTTCTGGAGACCTGATTCGATTTAAAAAATCGCTAAAATTGCTAAAAAATTGCCAGAAAATTCCCAAAATTCCTGAGAAATCGCTCCTTGTTAACCACAACACAAAATGACCAAAAATCGTTCAAAAGTTGATAAAAAAAAATTGTCGGAGAAATTCCAGAGAACTTTACTCTAAAATTGCAGCTTGAAAAATGCCAAATTTGGTTTAAAAAATTGTTGAAATATTGCTAAAAATTTCCGGTAAATTCACAAAACTCCAGAGAACTGTAAACGATATCGCTAGTTGATTGACCCCTCTGTGATTGATGAAAATTTCTTACATCCTCGGGAAAGCCAATAAATTCAGGGGGTGCGAGATTAAAACTCCACAACTTCGTTATTTGTGGTCTGATTTTAGGGAACCAAAAACAAAATGAAATTTCTCTCAAAACACTGTCTTGATTTTTGGTAATTCCAACTTGAATGTCAACTTTGGTCTCAAAATGCACACACCTACAGTCGGTTCGCGCGACTTAGCCCCATGAACGAGCGGCTGCAGTTATCAACGCAGTGACCGCCGTCTGTAACAAGCGATGCTTGGTATTTCCACCAAGGCTAGCAAAGCCAGGCGGAAGTGCGCACAAAAATCAACTTTTATTTTTTATCAACTGTAACACCCGAAGTGTGGGCAGCAACAGTTGATAAAGTCCAACAAGAAATACTGAAGTGGTGGGACCGCGAAAATTTTTTAGACCAACAAGAAATTCAACCATTAATAATTACAGATAGTGATGACGACGGCGACACAAGTGACAGTGATGAAGATACGCAAGAGTAGAATTATATTAGAAATATGTGATAATTATTTTGATTTATGTTAGTTAGGTATTTATTAAGTATATTGATTTATGTTAAGGCGTTTTTTCTCGGTTTTACGTATTCAAATACAAACTTGCATTTGGAAGCATAGGAGATAATCTTGTCTTGCATTGAAATACCTTCAAAATAATGATAGATTTGAATCGTTGTTCCGAAAAAAATTTGAAAACTGACAGCAAAAGTGACAGTATTTTAATACAAATTTTAAAAAATATTAAACTGACCAATTACGAGAGCCCATTTGTGTTAATTTGTATTAGAATACATAAAACCGAGAAAAAACGCCATTTGTCATTTATTAATAATTAAAATAATTAAATTGTTTAATAATTGTGTTTAAGTGTTCAGTTTACTTTCTTCCTCAGATAAACGAGTCTGAGTGAGACACAGCGCGCGACATTATTAGGGCGCTACGCTCACACTTTCTAGGTCGTACGTGCAACAATGCGGAGAGAGACGGCTTTTAAAACGTACGTGTTTTATAACCGGGTACGATGGGGCTAAGTCTCGCGAACCGAGTGTATACTCAGTTTTCTTTATTCAGTCTGACAGCTAATTTTTTGTCGTGAATAAAATTCTTAAAATGCATTTGGTGTTAGAAAATAAAATATTTTAATCGTTTTGCGAAGTTTCTACCAAATCCATAGCACATTCGAAAATTTTGAATAAATCTTCAAATTATAAGTTTATAACTTATAAGTTATTATTATTATTATTATTATTTTCAGAACTAATTATAAACCAAACTCTCCTTGCACATCAACAGTTGCAAAAAAATAGCTTTTAGACTGAGTAAAAAACCGAGAAAATCGGACCACAATAAATAACAAAGTTAGCGTTGTGGAATTTTAATCTCGCATCCTGTATGCATATTACTCGAATTTTTCTAGAAATACTAAGTCTAAATTAGAATTATAAACACATTTCATTATAAAAGTTGAGATTAGGATAAATACCATAATTATGGTACACCTGGCAACACTGCTCGTTTCCCACAGTTCCCCACGTGTGACGTCACACGAGGGCTAGAATCGCGAATAGCCAATACCTAATCAATTTGCCAAGTTGTTTTCTGGCACGATTCAGATGAAATTGTTGGCAGCTATTATTGGCGACTGATTGATGAGGTGACTCTACGTTTCTAAGATTTTTATAATTAAAAGTACGAATAACTACTTCTTATTTGTTTATTATTTCAATAGTGGTGAACGAGCCGCCAATGACTTCTGGGGATTTTCGCTTCGTCAACGTGGCAGATAGTCGCGGTGTAAACAACTACCACGTGATGTCGGCATGCTAGAAGTGGAGGGGAGGAAACAGTGGAGCATCAAACGTCAATTTCCAAATAACATTTTGGGGCTACGAGAAGAGTGTCACGTTCGTCGGTATTTCAGTGATTCCTCAGTGCAGCCCCCATTTGGGGCCCAGTTCCTCGCTTTAAGCCCGAACGCGGCATGTGAACTAGTGTTGAAACTCAAATCAAGAGTGCTAGTGCTGAAATGTCTCAAAAAAAGGACTCCGTGATCCATCTAGTCGCCGGGGGGTGAGTGTCTTTTGTCTTCCGGTAAACAGTTTTGTAAACAAATTGTCGGCTGCGCAATTTCGCGAAAACAGATCAATCCGCAATTTATTTTGTTGCGTAATCGTAGTACCGGAATTTTTAGCTTGTTTATCGTTGTAATTTACAGTGGCTTACGAAATTTTCTATTTGAGAGGATTGATTGAAGATGCTGGGACAGGGCCGGGCGCAGGCTCGAGTCAAGGTCGTCCGATATCAGTGATTTAAATATTGTTGATTGTTGTGCGTTGCGATCCGTTTTTAGTCAATATTTGCAGTGATAACGAGTCCCTGGCAAAAATTCTGAAGCCGGGCCCAAATCTGTTTGGATAATAAATTAATCAGCTGAATTAACGGCTCATATCGTCATGTTGGTAGCTCTGAAATTTGTCGATTTGTTTGATCTATTTACCTCCCTATGCGATTTTGTTTCGAAAAGGCGAGAAGTCAGATTTTGAATGACGGCTGGTGACTAGATGGAGTTATTTACGTCACACTTTAGTACAGTCAGGGACAAAAATCATCATTTTCTGGGTTTTTTGAGGGGTTTACCACAAGAGAAATATGTGTAAATACAACTATCTCTTTCATGCTAGAGGCACGTCAGAAAGACAAGCATATGACTATGACTAAACTATACAAATAACGAAAGACCTCATTCTTTTTTTAACTTCTACGCAGCGCAAGCAGTTACTGGAATCGATCGGAAAATTCAAAAAAATCCAATCGCCAAAAACATGAAATCTTTACATTTTAAGGTCCTGGGAACCCAAAAAAGTGGTTTTTGAAAAAATGTGTCTGTGATCACGCTGCAGTTCAAACTACTGAACGTATTGAGATGAAATTTGGCACACATTTTTTTACTGTCAGTGATGCAAACTAGGGTATTCTTGGGTTGGTTTGGTACCATTGGTCTCTTCCTCTTTCTTACCTCGTAAATGGAACTATCTCTTTTTTATTAGAGACACATAAGAAGGACAAAAATAGAACTACAAAGAACGAAACACGCCATTTTTAACAGTATTACCAACAAAAATGTGTTAAAGTTGGTAAATCTAGTAATTTTGCTCTCTCCCTCTCTCTAGTACTTCAAGCATATCACTATTCTCTTTTATGGAAGAAAAAACGTTTTGTCAGTGCCCCTTTTATCAGTAGTACCAACAAGTATGATTTAAAATTGGTAAATCTGGTATTTCGCTATCTTTCTCTCTCACATTTTAAGCATATCACTATTCCTTTTTATACAAGAAAAAGTTTTTTTGCCAGTGATGGAAATTTAAGTATTCTTGGGTTGCTACCACTAGCATTTTTCCTCTCTCTTGCTCTCATCAACAGAACTATCTCTTTTCAGTTTATACTAGAGGCATATAGGAAGGACAAGGATGGAACTACAAAAATTCGTACCGAAACACGCCATTTTTATCATCACTGTCAACAAACATGTTAACTTCGATAATTTTGTCCTCTCCCTCTCTCTCGCACTTTAAGCATATCACTATTCTTGTGTTGGCACCACTGTCACTTTTCCTAAAACTATCTCTTTCCATTCATACTAGAGGCACATAAGAATGACAAGAATAGAACTACAAAAACCGAAAGACGCCATTTTTAACAGTACTACCAACAAACATGTTTTAACGTTGGTAAATCTGATAATCTCGCCCTCTCCCTCTCTCTCGCACTTTAAGCATATCAATATCACTATTCCTTTTTATACAAGAAGAAAGGCGTTTTTGTCAGTGATGCAAATCTAAGTGGTCTTCTGTTGGTACCACTGTCACTTATCCTCTTTCGGGATCCATAAATAGAAAGACGCCATTTTTAACAGTGCACCAACAAACATGTTTTAAAGTTGGTAAATCTGATAATTTTGCTCTCTGCCTCTCTGTCTCGCACTTTAAGCATATCACTACTCTTTTTTATACAGGGTGTCTCAGAACGCTCGCACCAAATTCTAATGGAGTATTCAGGATTAAATTCTGAGTCGATCGGCGTTTTTCAAAAGTTCCAGGGTCCAATAGTTCTCAAGTTATAAGAGATTTAAGAGGACCAATCAGATTTCAGCTTTGAGTTGCTTCATAAGGTAATTTAAAGCTAGATGCACTATTTCCTAGGTAACAAGATACTATCAATGAAAATTTATACTGTTGTATCTTGTTACCTAGGAAATAGTGCAGCTAACATTAAATTACCTTATGAAGCAATTCAGAGCTGAAATCTGATTGGTCCTCTTAAATTTCTTATAACTCGAAAACTATTGGATCCTAGAGATTTTCAAAAACACGAATCGACTCAGAATTTAATCCTGAATTCTCCATTAGAATTTGGTGCGAGCGTTCTGAGACACCCTGTAGGTACAAGAAAAAGCTTTTTTGTCAGCGATGCAAATCTAAGTGTTATTGTGTTGGTACCACTGTCACTTTTCCTCTTTCGTGGTTCCATAAATAGAAAGACGCCATTTTTAACAGTACTACCAACAAACATGTTTCAAAATTGGTAAATCTGGTAATTTTGCCCTCTCCCCCTCCCTCGCATTTTAAACATATCAGTATTTCTTTTTATACAAGAAAAAGCGTTTTTGTCAGTGATGCAAATCTAAGTGTTCTTGGGTTGGTACCACTGTCACTTTTGCTCTTTCGTGCTCTCATAAATAGAACTATCTCTTTCCAGTTTATACTAGATTCATATAGGAAGGACAAGGATAGAACTACAACGACCGAAAGACGCCATTTTTATCAGTACTACCAACAAACTTGTTTTAAAGTTGGTAAATCTGGTAATTTTCTCTCTCCCTCTGTCTCACATTTTAAGCATATCTCTATTGTTTTTTTATACAAGAAAAGGATAGAGCTACAGAAATATTTTTCCATAAAATAAAATAAAGTTGGTAAATCTGACGCTTTCCCTTTAGTAAACACAAAAATGACAAGAATGGATAGAACTACAGAAATATTTTTCTGTAAAATAATATAAAGTTGATAAATCTGACGTTTTCCCTTTAGTAAACACAAAAATGACAAGGATAGATAGAACTACAGAAATATTTTTCCATAAAATCAAATAAAGTTGGTAAACCTGACGTTTTCCTTTTAGTAAACACAGAAATGACTAGATAGACCTACAGAAATATTTTTCCATAAAATTAAATAAAGTTGGTAAATCTGACGTTTTCCCTTTAGTAAACACAAAAATGACAAGGATAGATAGAACTACAGAAATATTTTTCCATAAAATCAAATAAAGTTGATAAATCTGACGTTTTCCCTTTAGTAAACACAAAAATGACTAGATAGACCTACAGAAATATTTTTCCATAAAATAAAATAAAGTTGGTAAATCTGACGTTTTCCCTTTAGTAAACACAAAAATGACAAGGATAGATAGAACTACAGAAATATTTTTCCATAAAATCAAAGAAAGTTGATAAATCTGACGTTTTCCATTTAGTAAACACAAAAATGACAAGGATAGATAGAACTACAGAAATATTTTTCCATAAAATTAAATAAAATTGATAAATCTGACGTTTTCTCTTTAGTAAACACAAAAATGACGATAGATAGAACTACAGAAATATTTTTCTACAAAATAAAATAAAGTTGGTAAACCTGACGTTTTTACTTTAGTAAACACAAAAATGACGATAGATAGAACTACAGAAATATTTTTCTACAAAATAAAATAAAGTTGGTAAACCTGACGTTTTTACTTTAGTAAACACAAAAATGATAAGGGTAGATAGAACTACAGAAATATTTTTCCATAAAATTAAATAAAGTTGGTAAACCTGACGTTTTCCCTTTAGTAAGCACAAAAATGACAAGGATAGATAGAACTACAGAAATATTTTTCCATAAAATCAAATAAAGTTGATAAATCTGACGTTTTCCCTTTAGTAAACACAAAAATGACAAGGATAGATAGAACTACAGAAATATTTTTCCATAAAATCAAAGAAAGTTGATAAATCTGACGTTTTCCATTTAGTAAACACAAAAATGACAAGGATAGATAGAACTACAGAAATATTTTTCCATAAAATTAAATAAAATTGATAAATCTGACGTTTTCTCTTTAGTAAACACAAAAATGACGATAGATAGAACTACAGAAATATTTTTCTACAAAATAAAATAAAGTTGGTAAACCTGACGTTTTTACTTTAGTAAACACAAAAATGACGATAGATAGAACTACAGAAATATTTTTCTACAAAATAAAATAAAGTTGGTAAACCTGACGTTTTTACTTTAGTAAACACAAAAATGATAAGGGTAGATAGAACTACAGAAATATTTTTCCATAAAATTAAATAAAGTTGGTAAACCTGACGTTTTCCCTTTAGTAAGCACAAAAATGACAAGGATAGATAGAACTACAGAAATATTTTTCCATAAAATCAAATAAAGTTGATAAATCTGACGTTTTCCCTCGTTTTCCCTTTAGTAAACACAAAAATGACAAGGATAGATAGAACTACAGAAATATTTTTCCATAAAATTAAATAAAATTGATAAATCTGACGTTTTCTCTTTAGTATACACAAAAATGACAAGGACAGATAGAACTGCAGAAATATTTTTCTACAAAATAAAATAAAGTTGGTAAACCTGACGTTTTTACTTTAGTAAACACAAAAATGACGATAGATAGAACTACAGAAATATTTTTCTACAAAATAAAATAAAGTTGGTAAACCTGACGTTTTTACTTTAGTAAACACAAAAATGATAAGGGTAGATAGAACTACAGAAATATTTTTCCATAAAATTAAATAAAGTTGGTAAACCTGACGTTTTCCCTTTAGTAAGCACAAAAATGACAAGGATAGATAGAACTACAGAAATATTTTTCCATAAAATCAAATAAAGTTGATAAATCTGACGTTTTCCCTTTAGTAAACACAAAAATGACAAGGATAGATAGAACTACAGAAATATTTTTCCATAAAATCAAAGAAAGTTGATAAATCTGACGTTTTCCATTTAGTAAACACAAAAATGACAAGGATAGATAGAACTACAGAAATATTTTTCCATAAAATTAAATAAAATTGATAAATCTGACGTTTTCTCTTTAGTAAACACAAAAATGACGATAGATAGAACTACAGAAATATTTTTCTACAAAATAAAATAAAGTTGGTAAACCTGACGTTTTTACTTTAGTAAACACAAAAATGACGATAGATAGAACTACAGAAATATTTTTCTACAAAATAAAATAAAGTTGGTAAACCTGACGTTTTTACTTTAGTAAACACAAAAATGATAAGGGTAGATAGAACTACAGAAATATTTTTCCATAAAATTAAATAAAGTTGGTAAACCTGACGTTTTCCCTTTAGTAAGCACAAAAATGACAAGGATAGATAGAACTACAGAAATATTTTTCCATAAAATCAAATAAAGTTGATAAATCTGACGTTTTCCCTCGTTTTCCCTTTAGTAAACACAAAAATGACAAGGATAGATAGAACTACAGAAATATTTTTCCATAAAATTAAATAAAATTGATAAATCTGACGTTTTCTCTTTAGTATACACAAAAATGACAAGGACAGATAGAACTGCAGAAATATTTTTCTACAAAATAAAATAAAGTTGGTAAATCTGACGTTTTCCCTTTAGTAAACCCAAAACTGACAAGGATAGATAGAACTGCAGAAATATTTTTGTACAAAATAAAATAAAGTTGGTAAATCTGACGTTTTCCCTTTAGCAATCACAAAAATGACAAGGATAGATAAAGCTACAGAAATATTTTTCTACAAGACAAAATAAAGTTGTTAAATCGGACGTTTTCCCTTTCACAAAAAGACAAAGATAGATAGAACCTTGGTTGAGTATAGACATGGTTAGTCACTTCCGCACATTTTGGTAGTCACTGTATACGTCAAAATGACGTCACGCTGTGCAAAATTACATGGGGCGAGATATCCTTTTTTGACATGTTAGAGGTCTTCAAAATGTTTTGGCACAGGGTTGGTCCCTGGGAATGTCTAACCATGTCTATACTAAACCAAGGATAGAACTACAGAAATATTTTTCCATGAAATAAAAACCACAAATTGTTGCAGGGTGGCGGGCACCGTGGGGGCAATCGTAACCTGCCCCCTCGAGGTCGTGAAGACCCGCCAGCAGTCGTCAAACAGCGGCTTCCACAACGCACTGCCGCAAATCGCCCAGGAGCCCCCCGGGGGCTCCCAAACGACCTGCCGCAGCGTCACGTACCCCTCACAGAGGCGTAGGTTATGGACCACTACTCGGCTCAGCCTTCCTCAAGTTGTGGCTCTTTCAGGTTACGTCTCCCCCTCCTCAGTCAATACATTGAGCATCGTCCAGTGTCTCAGACACATAATCCGCCACGAGGGCCCCAAGGCGCTTTTCAAAGGTACGACCTCGTCCGACCGGGCCCATAACCTCAAAATCGCTTTTGCAGGCTTAGGTCCCAATCTGATCGGGGTGGCGCCTTCCAGGGCCATCTATTTCGCCACTTATTCGCAGACGAAGCTCTTCTGGAACGGCCTACTGCCTGCGGACTCGCCTATCGTGCACGTGTGTTCCGGGTCATGCGCGGGATTCGTCGCCAGCACGCTTACCAACCCCATCTGGTTCGTTAAGACTAGGTTGCAGTTGGACGTCAACAAAAACAGCAGAATGACGGCTTTGGAGTGCGTGCGCAGGATATACACCAAATCGGTAAGTTAGATTTCTGTGGTAATTCCAGCTATGCGATTGTGTTTTGTTCACGAAAACTGGATCAATTTGTTATTGTTCCAAAAAGATCGTTAATACGAGATAAAACTCAATTAATGAAACGATAATAGCTGATCCTTGACATTGACGTATCAACGTTAGTGTTTGTTTTTGTTACACAATGCAATTTGGACTATTTATATCTCGATTTATAACATATCCTCTGCATGCTCTTCGATATGAAGTATTTTTGCGCTTCTTCGAACAGCTTTCACCGAATCTTAGGAACAAAATATTACTTTTCTCGGTCGGTGTTGGTCCTATGTTTAGTTAGACGTGTTTTAGTGTCAAACAATAGGCCACGAGCAGGGTTTAGCATTATTTTGAAAATCAGCTTAGCCTACTATAGAATGTGAGCAAAACCTGTTTTTAAGCAAAATCCAAATTTTTCATCATGCAACATATGCAGATTGGACAATTTAGACAGAAACATGTTTTTTTTGTTATTTATTTGCAATTTTATGAGCAGAAATGTACTTCTCTCTGTTGGTATTGGTCCTAGAGTTATGAAAATGGCTCCGTTCGCTTAGTTAGACGTGTTTTAGTATCAAACGATAGGTCACAAGCACGGTTTACCATTATTTTGAAAAGCGGCTTAGCCCACTGTACAATTTGAACAAAACTTGTTTTTAAGTAAAGTTCAATTTTTTCTTAATAAACCTGGTTCAGGTTAAACAATTTTGATAGAAACATGTTTTCGGTTAATTTTGTTGCAATTTTAAGAGCAAGAATTTACTTTTCTCGGTTGATATTGGTCCTAGGGCAATGAAGATCGCTCCATTCGCTTAGTTAGACATGTTTTAGTATCAAATGATAGGTCACAAGCCGGGTTTAGCATTATTTTGAAAAGCGGCTTAGCCCACTGTACAATTTCAACAAAACTTGTTTTTAAGTAAAATTAAATTTTTTCTTAATAAACCTGGTTCAGATTAAACTATTTTGATAGAAACATGCTTTCGGTTAATTTTGTTGCAATTTTAAGAGCAAGAATTTACTTTTCTCGGTTGATATTGGTCCCAGGACCATGAAGATGGCTCCATTCGCTTAGTTAGACGTGTTTTAGTATCAAACGATAGGTCACAAGCAGGGTTTAGCTTTATTTTGAAAAGCGGCTTAGCCCACTGTACAATTTGAACAAAACTTGTTTTTAAGTAAAATTCAATTTTTCCTTAATAAACCTGGTTCAGTTTAAACAATTTTGATAGAAACATGTTTTCGGTTAGTTTTGTTGCAATTTTAAGAGCAAGAATTTACTTTTCTCGGTTGATATTGGTCCTAGGGCAACGAAAATCGCTTCATTCGCTTAGTTAGACGTGTTTTAGTATCAAATAATAGGTTACAAGCAGGATTTAGCATTATTTTGAAAAGCGGCTTAGCCCACTATACAATTTGAACAAAGCTTGTTTTAAGTAAAATTCAATTTTTTCTTAATAAACCTGATTCAGATTAAACAATTTTGATAGAAATATGTTTTCGGTTAATTTTGTTGCAATTTTAAGAGCAAGCATTTGCTTTTCTCGATTGATATTGGTCCTAGGGCAATGAAGATCGCTCCATTCGCTTAGTTAGACGTGTTTTAGTATCAAATGTTAGGTCACAAGCAGGGTTTAGCATTATTTTGAAAAGCAGCTTAGCCCACTATACAATTTGAACAAAACTTGTTTTAAGTAAAATTCAATTTTTTCTTAATAAAACTGGTTCAGATTAAAAAAATTTGACAGGAACATGTTTTCGGTTAATTTTGTTGCAATTTTAAGAGCAAGAATTTACTTTTCTCCGATGACATTGGTCCTAGGGCCATGAAGGTGGCTCCATTCGCTTAGTTAGACGTGTTTCAGTATCAAACGATAGGTCACAAGCAGGTTTTAGCGTTATTTTGAAAATCAGCTTAATCCACTATACAATTTGAACAAAACCTGTTTTTCAGCAAAATTCAAATTTTTCTTCATGCAACACGTGCAAATTGAGCAATTTTCACAGAGACATGTTTTCTGTTAATTTTGTTGCAATTTTAAGAGCAAAAATCTCGGTTGGTATTACCCCTGGGGTTATGAAAATGGCCCCACTGACCTAGTTAGACGTGTTTTAGTATCAAATAATAGGTCACAAGCAGGGTTTAGCATTATTTTGTAAAGCGGCTTAGCCCACTAAACAATTTGAACAAAACTTGTTTTAAGTAAAATTCTATATTTTTTCTTAATAAACCTGATTCAGATCAAACTATTTTGACAGAAACATGTTTTCGGTAAATTTTGTTGCAATTTAAGGGCAAGAATTTACTTTTCTCTATTGACATTGCTCCCAGGACCATGAAGACGGCTCCATTCGCTTAGTTAGACGTGTTTTAGTATCAAACGATAGGCCACAAGCAGGGTCTAGCGTTATTTTGAAAATCAGCTTACCCCACTATACAATTTGAACAAAACCTGTTTTTCAGCAAAATTCAAATTTTTTTTCATGCAACACGTGCAAGTTGAGCATTTTTGATAGAGACATGTTTTCTGTTAATTTTGTTGCAATTTTAAGCGCAAAAATTTATTTTTTCTCGGTTGGTATTAGTTCTAGGTTTATGAAAATGGCTCCACTCGCTTAGATAGACGTGTTTTAGTATTAAATGATAGGCCACAAGCAGGGTTTAGCATTATTTTGAAAATCGGCTAGCCCACTATACAATTTGTACAAAACTAGTTTTTAAGTAAAATTCAAATTCTTCTTAATAAACCTGGCTCAGATTACACAGTTTTGGCAGAAGCATGTTTTCGGTTAATTTTGTTGCAATTTTAAGAGCAAGAATTTACTTTTCTCGGTTGATATTGGTCCTAGGGCCATGAAAATGGCTCCATTCGCTTAGTTAGTCGTGTTTTAGTTTCAAACGATAGGTCACAAGCAGAGTTAAACGTTATTTTGAAAATCGACTTAGCCCACTACACAATTTGAACAAAACCGGTTTTTGAGCAAAATTCCAAATTTTCTTATTAAACCAGCTTGAAATCAAACACTATTAACGAAAATGTTCTTTTCTTTGATTTTTCGCTACTTTGAGCTTTGTAAAATAGGAAAAATCTAGTTTTTTGACAATTTTAACCGTTTCTAGGGTATCCTGGGCTTCTACAAGGGCATAACGGCCTCGTACATGGGCATATCGGAGACGATCGTCCACTTCGTAATATACGAGGCGATCAAAGCCGAACTCATCTCCCACCACTCCCAATACACGGACGAGAAGAGCTCCCGAGATTTTCTCGAATTCATGATGGCGGGCGCCGTCTCGAAAACGGTGGCGTCGTGCATAGCCTACCCGCACGAGGTCGTCCGAACTCGACTTCGGGAAGAGGGGACGAGGTACACCGGTTTTTTCCAGACCCTCCATCTTGTTTTCAAAGAGGAGGGGGTCAGGGGGGTCTACAGGGGTTTGACCACGCAATTGGTCAGACAGATACCAAACACGGCCATTATGATGGCCACTTACGAGGCTGTGGTTTACGTTTTAACGACGAGGCTGGGGACGGAGTTCTATGAAAAGGAAGCGCACTGAAAACTAGATCTGTATATATAGGTTAGGTTGAATCTTCCTCTCGCCTTCAGTAGCTGCAGTATTTTTAGGTTTTAAACTTTTTTAATGTTCTGGTCAAATTGTTAGGCGTCAGATCTTGTCACGACTGAACGGTTTTTTCGTTTTGTTAATACGTTGTTGCAGATGTGTGATTTATTTAGGTACATATGTATATTATTGGAGGATTTATTAGAAATTTGTTTATTTTGCTGTATATAATTGAAGGAAATATACCTTTATCTACATTATTTAGTTTTCTACCGGTAAGAGCTAGTATCGTCTTGAACGCAGGAGTGCGAGGACAGTCGGTATACAGCATTATTTGATTCGGCCTTTGATTCAACTAGGTTTGTGTATAATTAGTTGCCTATACTCTCCTGTCAGTTAAGTTAACGAAATGTCAAAATTTCTAGGTTAGAATAACGGTATTTTCACCCAATTCTCCATTTCCATCAGTAAATTGGGGTAATGCGGCTGCAGAGTGCCTAATTATGGCCCCCACGATAATTTTTTTCATCACATTATTCGTTTTCATTTGTTTGACTTCAAGCGAGAAGTGTGTAAAAGCTGTCGACAGTTTTGAGCAGCACCTGGGCACCAAGGCCCCTTACAGGACAGTAGCCAACAAGAATGTGTCCCACGTTCAGTTTAAAGGTAATTAAATTTAAAAACCCGTTTAATTGTGGCCAGGTTGCAGAGCCGTGAAATCCTGGGGGCTCGTGCGCCACGGCACCAGGAATCCCAACATTAAACTTATGGATCGAATGAAAACCAGACTCCCGGAAATCCGGGAGCAAATCCTGGAAAATTTACAGGAGGCCACGGAATATATTCATAATTTGGACTTGGATCTGTTTAGGAGGTGGACGACGAAGCTTGACGATAAAGATGAAAAAAAATTGACTCACGAGGGCGAAGACGAAATGCTATATTTAGCTGAGAGGTTGCAAAGCAGGTTTCCTGAACTTTTCAGCCATGTTTACAGCGAATCGGCGTTTAAAGTAAGTAGAGCGACTGTGGGAGTTCTGACACTTTCAAGGTCGCCTGTTTTTTGTAGTTTAAATACACTGCTACCCAAAGGACGAGGAAGAGTGCTCAGTATTTCGGAGCTGGGCTCTTCGGCAAGAACACAGTCAAGGACATCACTTTCCCGGTGCCACTGAAACAAGACCCGATCTTAAGAGTACGTTGACCCCTGCATTCCTCTTATTTTTTGTTTCAGTTTTATAAATTATGTAAGAAATGGCGGAAGGAGGTTAGTAAGAACCCTGATGCCATTATTGAACGAACAAAGTTCGAAAGAAGCCGAGTAATGTCCCAAATGGTCAAAGACGTGAATGTGAGGTTAGGATTTCAAAACGGTGAACTTAATTTAGGTGAGTACAGGGTGTCTCACGACTTTACTTACACACAGCTTGTCCCAATGTTGCAGTTGACGTGCATAGTATGTATATGACGTGCGCCTTTGAAACAGCTTGGAACAAAAGAAAACAGTCTCCGTGGTGCTCCCCGTTCACCATCAACGACCTTCAGGTATTTTTTTTTGTTAAGAACTACTTGATTTTGTTGTGGACGGATATGGGCACAAAGAGGGTTTAGCATTATTTTGAAAATCGGCTTAGCCCACTATACAATTTCAACAAAACTAGTTTTTAAGCAAAATCCAAATTTTTCTTGATCTTTTTTTGCAATTTTAAATGCAGAAAAGTACCTTTCTCGGTTGGTATTGGTCCTAGAGTTATGAAAATGGTTCCATTCGCTTAGTTAGATGTGTTTTAGTATCAAACGATAGGTCACAAACAGGGTTTAGCATTATTTTGAAAAGCGGCTTAGCCCACTGTACAATTTGAACAAAACTCGTTTTTAAGTAAAATTCAATTTTTTCTTCATACAACACGTGCATATTGAACAATTTTGGCAGAAACATGTTTTTTGATATTTTTTTGCAATTTTAAATGCAGAAATGTACCTTTCTCGGTTGGTATTGGTCCTAGAGTTATGAAAATGGCTCCATTCGCTTAGTTAGACGTGTTTTAGTATCAAAGGATAGGTCACAAGCAGCGTTTAGCATTATTTTAAAAATCGGCTTAGCCGCCACTATACCTACAATTTGAGCAAAACTTGTTTTTAAGCAAAATCCAAATTTTCTTTCATACAACACGTGCTGACTGAACAGTTTTGACGGAAACAAGTTTTTTGTTATTTTTTTGCAATTTCAAGAGGAAACATATACTTTTCTCGGTTGGTATTGGTCCTAGAGTTATGAAAATGGTTCCATTCGCTTAGTTAGATGTGTTTTAATATCAAACGATAGGTCACAAGCAGGGTTTAGCATTATTTTGAAAAAAAACTTAGCCCACTATACAATTTGAACAAAATCAGTTTTTCAGCAAACAATTTTTACAGAAACATGTTTTCTGTTAATTTAGTTGCAATTGCTCTCGTTCACCTTAAACGACCTTGAGATATTTTTTTCAAATTAACAACTACTTGATTTTGTTTAGGTACTTGAGTATGCTGAGGATTTGAAGTATTATTGGATGGACAGATATGGGCACAAAGAGGGTTTAGCATTATTTTGAAAATCGGCTTAGCCCACTATACAATTTCAACAAAACTAGTTTTTAAGCAAAATCCAAATTTTTCTTCATACAACACGTGCAGATTGCACAATTTTGGCAGAAACATGTATTTTGATATTTTTTTGCAATTTTAAATGCAGAAATGTACCTTTCTCGGTTGGTATTGCTCCTAGAGTTATGAAAATGGCTCCATTCGCTTAGTTAGATGTGTTTTTGTATCAAACGATAGGTCATAAGCAGGGTTTAGCATTATTTTGAAAAGCGGCTTAGCCCACTGTACAATTTGAACAAAACTTGTTTTTAAGCAAAATCCAAATTTTTCTTCATACAACACGTGCAGATTGAACAATTTTGGCAGAAACATGTATTTTGATATTTTTTTGCAATTTTAAATGCAGAAATGTACCTTTCTCGGTTGGTATTGGTCCTAGAGTTATGAAAATGGCACCATTCGCATAGTAGATGTGTTTTAGTATCAAACGATAGGTCACAAACAGGGTTTAGCATTATTTTGAAAAGTGGCTTAGCCCGCTGTACAATTTGAACAAAAGTTGTTTTTAAGCAAAATCCAAATTTTTCTTCATACAACACGTGCAGATTGAACAATTTTGGCAGAAACATGTTTTTTGATATTTCTTTGCAATTTCAAATGCAGAAATGTACCTTTCTCGGATGGTATTGGTCCTAGAGTTATGAAAATGGCTCCATTCGCTTAGTTAGATGTGTTTTAGTATCAAACGATAGGTCACAAACAGGGTTTAGCATTATTTTGAAAAGCGGCTTAGCCCGCTGTACAATTTGAACAAAACTTGTTTTTAAGCAAAATCCAAATTTTTCTTCATACAACACGTGCAGATTGAACAATTTTGGCAGAAACATGTTTTTTGATATTTTTTTGCAATTTTAAATGCAGAAATGTACCTTTCTCGGTTGGTATTGGTCCTAGAGTTATGAAAATACCTCGGTTCACTTAGTTAGACGTGATTTAGTATCAAACGATAGGTCACAAGCAGCGTTTATCATTATTTTAAAAATCGGCTTAGCCGCCACTATACAATTATTTGAGCAAAACTTGTTTTTAAGCAAAATCCAAATTTTCTTTCATACAACACGTGCAGATTGAACAGTTTTGACGGAAACAAGTTATTTGTTATTTTTTTGCAATTTCAGGAGCAAACATATACTTTTCTCGGTTGGTATTGGTCCTAGAGTTATGAAAATGGTTCCATTCGCTTAGTTAGATGTGTTTTAATATCAAACGATAGGTCACAAGCAGGGTTTAGCATTATTTTGAAAAAAAACTTAGCCCCCCACTATACAGGGTGGTGATAAAGTATGGAATATTCGCAATAACTTTGCAACCAGCAATTTTTCAGAAAAGCTGTTGGGTCACACCAGAGACTTAAAAGTGAAATGAAAAGTTTCGCAAGAATTTAAATCAGTTTGACCTATCCAACAGATTTTCTCAAAAATTGCCGGTTGCACAGTAATTGCGAATATTTCATAATCTATAAGATTTTTTCACGTAATGATTTTGGTAAAATTTTTATGTGGCTGGAAAGACAATTCAATAATGTATCGAAATCAGTCGAGAAAAGTATACGCTGACATTAAAAAAAAACATCAATGGCGTAATATGTTTGACATGGATGACGTCAGAGACTTAAAAATGACGTCAAAATATTCCCAAGAATTTAAATCAATTTGACCTGTCCAACAATTTTTCTCAAAAATTGCTGGTTGCAAAGTTATTGTGAATATTCCATACTTTATCAGCACCCTGTATAATTTGAAGAAAATCAGTTTTTCAGCAAACAATTTTGACAGAAACATGTTTTCTGTTAATTTAGTTGCAATTGCTCTCGTTCACCTTAAACGACCTTGAGATATTTTTTTTAAATTAACAACTACCTGATTTTGTTTAGGTACTTGAATATGCTGAGGATTTGAAGTATTACTGGGTGGACGGATATGGGCACGAACTGACTTACCGACAGGCATGTCCAGCCTTCAATGACTTAATCAAAACATTCCAAAGGTAAACTTCAAATGAGTGACACTAATGACAGGTGTCAAAATTTTCAGCGAAGGAGCCCTTCCCAAGGCCACGGTGTACTTCACTCACTCGGGGACTTTGTTGAAAATGTTGGCCCACCTGCAGTTGTACAAGGATGACAGGCATTTGACGGTTGACGGTTTCCAGAAGAACCGCGACCGGAAGTGGCGCGTCAGCCATATTGATCCGTTCGGCGCCAACTTGTTTTTCTTGTTGTTCAAGTAGGTTTTGTCTTTTTTTGAAAATGAATTGTAAAGTTTTTGCAGTTGTGGGGGGCAGCAGAAAGTGTTGACTTTGCATCACGAGGAGATCGTGCGCTTGCCGAGTTGTCCCGAAGGCGATTTGTGCGATTTGAAAAAGATTCTTCAGTATTATAGCAGCAGTGTTGAGTCGTGCTCCTTCGATGAAATGTGCGAAAATGATCTGTAATTTATACATATTTCTACGTTTGATATTAAACTGTTTTTAACCTTTACTTGTCGTTGTCTACAGATAACTTCCCTTAGACTTAGAATAACTTCAGATAACTTCCCCCCATTACTGGCCACTACATAAAACTTCTCTGAATAGCGGACTTGGGACCACTACAGATAAATTCCCCCCATAATTGGTTGATTTGAGACCACTACAGATAAGTTACCCCATGATGGCTTACTTGGGACCACTACAGATAACTTCCCTCCCAATAATCTACTATACATAACTTCCCCCCATTACTGGCCACTACATATAACTTCCCTGAATGGCGGGACTTGGGACCACTACAGATAACTTCCCTCCATAATTGGTTGATTTGAGACCACTATAGATAACTTCCTTAGGCTGACATGGAAACTCTTCAAATAACTTCCCCCGAGACAACTAGTCTTCCAGCAATAATGGATGACGTTTAGTTTCTTTCAATGTCTAAAAGCTTCGACTCTGTCAAACGTGTCAGAAAATGTGGCGGCGAAGAGACTCCGACATCAAGGTGCCCCCCGTCCTCGGCCACAACTGCGACCTCCCCCGCGAAGACGAAATCATCTTTTTCTACATCGACGACGGCCTCTTCGTGAACTTCCGGCGGAAGTTCCGCCGCTTCCTAATGGTCTCCCCCTCCCACCCCTACAGCAAGCGAGTCCTGAAGTCCTCCAATAAAATCCGCTACGAAGAGATCCGCCATCTGGAGTACTACTACTACTTGATCCACCCCTTCAGCCAATTTTCCCTCTACCGCCAATACGTCAACACCATCGTGTATCTCCTCCTCTTGATCGTCATGCCAATCGAACCAATTTTCCTCGAAATTACAAAGATGGCAGCTTACATTTACCCGCGGTTTCTAATGGACCTCTGGGCCTTAACCGACATTGGCCTGTCCTTCATCACAGGGTACTGCGACATGGATAAACAGCACGTGGTGATGCGTCCTTCCAGGATAATCAATTCCTACATCTTCTCCTACTTTTTAACAGATTTAGCGTCCGCCGTTCCCGTCAATATGATCATTATGTGGAGCCAAAAACGCGGCTTGAACAGACTCAGATATATTTACATCTTCAAGCTGTTTAGACTCAAGCAATTCCTGAAGTCCTTCAAGTTTTTGCTTCTCGTGAGTTTTATTTTTTAAATTTATTTAAAATTCGAGTTGAAGAGGATCGGGGTGGTCACTTACAAAGTCAAAACCTGCCACTTTGTGTTATTGTACATAATCGTGATTTGGTGGGCCACAACCGCCAATCACATCAACACGTTCGTCGAGACCAGCTTCGAGTTCTTCGTCTTCGGGCAACAAAACCACACATTTTCGCTTTTGGAAAGCGGCTACCAAACTGTGAGGGTGTTTCTTTTGGTTGGCGTCAGTGAGAATATTAACGAGAGTTCTTCCTTGGATCTTGGGTTTATGCTGGTCTTCCTGTTGGTGGGAAGCATTTTAAACATGGTTATTTTGGGTAATAATCTTCTCTCGCTAAGTTGCACCAAGTTTTTTCAAAAATTTCAGTTCGAATCTATCAGCTATACAATCAGTCGAGCTTTCACAAAAAATACGACAACTTCATGCTGCCGATGAACGAGTACATGAAGTACAAGGAACTGCCTCTTGAGACGAAAAAACGGATTTTCAGCTACGTCACTTTTAAGTTTCAGAAGAATATTCTGAAAGATAGCGACATTCTTGGTACGCTTTCGCAGAAACTGAGGGACGTAAGTGTTACATAGATGTAGAGCTGACAGAACCTCCCTAGGGTTTAAACATTTAAACCTTAAACTAAGGAGTTCCTGTGAGTGAGATAGATACCAACCACTACCAGGGGAAGTTATCTGTAGTGGTCACAAATCAGTCATTATATTAAGAGGGAAGTTGGGGGAAGTTATTTGTAGTGGCTCCAAGTCAGCCATTATGGGGGAAGTTGTTTGTAGTGGTCTAAACAAGCTAGTTTAGGGTTTAAACCTCCAGCTTTCAGGACGTCCTCCTCAACACCAACAAGAACTTGGTAGAGAAAGTCAAAATCTTCAAGGAAATGCCCACGCACGTCATACTCAGCATCCTAAAAATGCTGCGTTCCGAAATCTACAACGCCAACGACGTCATTTTCCAATCGGGTTCCGCCGGTCGTTCCATGTACTTCCTCCACATCGGCACCATCGTCTGCTACACGAGCAACAACATAGAACTCTGCCATTTGGAAAATGGGGCGTATTTTGGTGAAATATCTTTGCTGTTCAATCAACCGAGGGTCACTACCTGCATGGCGCTGACCATTTGCGAAGTGTTCAGATTGTCGAGGAAGGACTACTACCAGGCTATCCAACCGTTTCCGGATATTAGCAACAAAATCCGGAAACATGCCTTGGCCAAGCTCGATGCCATTACGAAAATTACGCATGAAGGCACTGCAGCGCCAGATGAATTAACCTCGATATTGTTTAGAAGTTGAGTTTTGAATTAAATAGAATCGTTTGGTGAAGGGAAATTTTTCTTTTTTCAACGAAGACAAATGCGTTGATCACATGGTTCGTTTTCCTTGAAACAATTTCTTCATCAGTTGCCCCGAGTCCCTGCCTTCTAGCTTCTTTAGTGCCTCAGCCAGAGCTTATAATAATTTCCTTCAAAGACAGTCCATACAAAAGGAAAGTATCAACAAAGTATCAGAAAAAATTCTCCGTTCGTTTTACCATTACTTATAACTTCCCTCAGCAATGCGTGGCCACTACAAATAACTTCCCTCCATGGCTGCCTTGAGTAGGACCGCTATATATAACTTCCCTTTTAATGATGAGACCACTACAGATAACTTCCTCAATAGCTAAATATGGATTAGGAAGGCGCTCTGTCCCCATTTCACTGACAGGAATTCCATAGTTTAGGGGTTAAACACTACTAGGAGAAGTTATCTGCAGTGGTCTCAAGCCGCCCATTATGGGGGGAAGTTATTTGTAGTGGCTCCAAGTCGGCCATTATGGGGGGAAGTTATTTTAGTGCTCTTGCTAGAGAAACTAGTTTAGGGTTTAAACCTCCAGCTTTCAGGACGTCCTCCTCAACACCAACAAGACCTTGGTGGAAAAAGTCCAAATCTTCAAGGAAATGCCGACGCACGTGATCCTCAGCATTCTGAAGATGCTTCGTTCCGAAGTCTACAACGCCAACGACGTCATTTTCCTCGCCGGTTCTGTCGGCGGTTCTATGTATTTCCTCCACATCGGCACTGTTGTCGCTTACACGAGCAAATAACATAGAGCTCTGCCATCTGGAGAATGGAGACTATTTCGGTGAGATTTCTTTGCTGTTCAATCAACCGAGGATCGCTACCTGCGTGGCCTTGACCATTTGCGAGGTGTTCAAATTGTCGAGGAAGGATTACTACCACGCCATCCAACCTTTTCCGGAAATTAGCAACAAAATCCGGCAACAAGCTTTGGCCAAGCTCAATGTTATTATGAAGGTTACTCACGAGGGGGCTGCAGCTCTCACGCCGGATAATTTATCCTCGTTGTTGTTGAGGAGTTAAGTTTTGAATTAAACGCAATCGTATTTTTTTGTAAAAGAGGGTTTTATTTTTGATTATTTCCATCATCTGTCAAATTTACATAAACAACCAATCAATTGCAAACTCTCAACCAATGAACGAGGTTTATCTCGGATAAATTTTATTGTCCTCTGGGTCGTCATAGCGACGGGACGACACTAATTAAATTTTGACGTTTCTCTTGACACCTTTAGCTTAACATTTGTAAATTACTCGAAATTATGCTCGCTTTTGCATACACCTTACCATCCATTGTGAAAATTGTAAGTTATTCCGTCAACAATAATATCGGTCTCTAATGTAAAACTGAAATTTCAGGGCAAACTATTATTAATGTTGTGTTTGTAACCGTAAAGGTGCTGGCACACTGAGGAGGCGCGGCACGACGCGGCGCGACCCGACACGAAGCGGCATTTTCCTACGTGTACGCACACTTGAGCGTGGCGAAGCGACAAAATTTAAACAAAATTCTCGTTTGATACGTGATACCGCAAATTTCTAAACGCGTGACAACTGGTGACATAGTCTAGCAGTTCCTCCGACGAAGATTTATTCGTTGTTTGTGCTCTAAAAAGCATGGAGGAGGAAGAGGAGGCAAGAAAATCGAAGAAGAGGACTATGTAGGTCCACAATATCAATATGAAAAGGGACCAAAGCAACCTAGACCTGATTAGACGCAATCAGGCGCACCCGAAAGTAATTGAGAAGTCCCGAAGACAGAGTTTTGACGCGCCGCGATGTCGCTTGGATGCTACTCGGAGAACCCGCGCGTTGCCGCTTCGCGCCGCGCCGCGCCGCATCGCTCCCGTTTGCGGCATCCCATTTGATAACATGCAATTTATTCTGGAGGCAAAAAGCCGCGCCGCGCCGCGCCTCCTCAGTGTGCCAGCACCTTTATAGTAATAAAATTCACCAGGATAAAAGTGGGAAATGTATTCGATGTATTTCTCGAAATTAATAACAACGTATGTATCCTTGGATACGTATAGAAGTGGTATCCAGGATGTAACACTCTCCTTCACCAACAGAAGAAATTTGTTTCCAAAGTCTTCCAATTTCTAACTTCTTCCAAGTGCTTCGGAAGAACAACCTGCCTCAGATGCCGTAGATATCGAAGTACCGGGTTGATCAGAAGTAACGGACTCTCCAGGTGGATCGGCAGTAGTCCGTGGGGTCATTGCAAAAGTAGCCTCATTCGAACTTGTATTTTGTAATTTTATAATCTGATTTATGTGACGTTTCCATTCACGTCCATCTTTTAACTTTACCAAATAATGTAATTTTCCTAATCGTTGAATAACTTTACCAAATTGCCACTTTTCCTTCCCCGAAAAATTTCTAACTTGGACTTGATCGTTAATTCTAACAATACGTACTTTCTTGTTTTCGTTAGGATTGAATTTAGTCATTAGTTGGTCTGGATAAATTAAATCTAAACGTGAACGAATTTTTCTTCCAAATAACAATTCAGATGGACTTTTGTTTGCTGTACAATGCGGCGCAATCCTGTAATGTATTAACAGTCTTTGTAAATTGACTTCTAAATCGTTATTTGAAGAATGTAAACTCAAAAGCGAATTCTTTAACGTTTGAACGAAACGTTCAGCTTGACCGTTTGTAGCTGGATTGAATACTGCTGTACGTTTATGTACTATACCATTTTTTGACAAAAATTCTTGAAAATCTTTTGAACAGAACTGTGCAGCATTGTCGGACACAAAAACTTTTGGAATGCCAAATGTAGCAAAAATTTCTCTGCAGATCTTAATAGTTGATGCAGTTGTAGTATTATTTACAATTTTTACAATTGGAAATTTAGAAAAGGCATCAACTAAAATAGCGTAGCTTTTGTTTAAGAATGGCCCTGCAAAATCGAAATGAACTCTTTCAAATGGCATTGTGGCTGCTTCCCAAATGTCATTTTCGACTTTTTCAGGATTATTACGTACGATTTGAAATTGTGTACAATTGTTAATCATGTGTTCAATGTCTTTATCAATTCTCGGCCACCAACAATATCCACGAGCTAAAGACTTTGTCTTCACTATTCCAAAATGGCCGTAGTGTATTTCCTGCAATACACGAGGGCGTAGCGTATTTGGAATGACTACCTTGTGTCCACGAAAAAGAATATCTTGTTGTACACTGTATTCATTAATATTTACATTAAATAATTCTGTATTAGTTAATTTTAATCCTTTTTGTAATTTGTTGAGTAAATTTGATAGTTCTTTATCTTTTGCGGTTTCTGCGGCGATTTCTGATACAAGAACTGGCAAAGTTTCAATGGTCTGAATCTGTTGAACATCAATCACATCTAATTTTTCCTCTCCTGAATTTTGCATTGATAATCTAGATAGACAGTCAGCATTTCCATGTGCTTTTGTATTACGATACCGAATATCATAGTTAAATCCTTGCAAAAATAGGGCGTAATGTTGCATTCGCATTGCACTGTATAAAGGTAAACTTTTGCTTGGAGAGAAAATCTGAACTAAAGGTTGATGATCCGTAATTAATGTAAATTTGTTACCGTACAGGTATTGATGAAATTTCTTAATTGCAAAGATAATAGCGTAAGCTTCCTTATCAATTTGTGAATATTTAATTTGCGTTTTCGACAACGTTTGTGATGCATATTGTAGTACTCTTTCAGTGCCATCTGGATGACGTTGTGAAAGAACTGCTCCAACACCGTAGGAGCTCGAATCTGTAGCAAGAATCAAGGGTAGTTTCGAATCGAAATGTGCTAAAATAATATCATTTTGAAATTCTTTTTTTGCTAATTGAAACGCTTGCTCACTCGCATTATTCCATTGAAATGATCGATTCTTAACTAACAATTGATTGAGCGGGTATAAAATTGTACTGAGGTTCTTGATGAATTTTCCGTAATAATTGATCATTCCTATGAAAGCCCGTAACTCAGTTTGATTTTTAGGTCTAGGCATTTCCTCAATTGCCTCCATCTTTTTCGGCATTTTATGAACTCCGTTCTCATCTACAATGTAACCGCAATATTGAATTTGTTTTTCAAAAAATTCACATTTATTTACGTTAATTTTCATGTTGTGTCTATGTAGTTTTTGAAAAACAAGCTCTAATCGATGAAGATGTGTAGCTTCATCTGGACCTGTAACTCGTATGTCATCTAAAAATACTGAAACTCCAGGGATATCACCTAAAATATTTTCGATTTCGCGTTGCCAGATCGCAGGTGCACTGGCAATACCGAATAATAATCTTGTACATTGGTAAAGTCCCTTATGAGTACTGATTGTAAAAAGATTACGATCTTCTGGTCTCACTTCTAATTGTAAAAAATGCAGCAGAGAAGCGGCTGGAACCTCCCCATCGCGTGGATCTTTGTATTCTGTGTAGATAGTAGTCAATTCAACAGAATTTGTCATCCACTGTCAGCCCGCTCCCTTTCAATGAGAAAGAATTTTTTCTCTATTTTCCACTGAAATGGTAGAAACTGTGAATATATTTTTAGAACCAGAATTTGATCGTCTTTCTAATGGCGACATAAAAAAGGAGGCCTTGCTTTAAAATTTAAAGTTGATATGCTTAAATGGCACTTCCCGTGGACCAATTGCTTCCAAAAGCCTTTCAGGTCTTCAACGGGTCACCCAATCTCCATGTAGCAAATTTCAGCCAAATCGATTCACTAATCTGGGCTATAGTGTATTTTTAGTGGTACTACAAAATTTCGATTTTTTGACCCAAAGAGCACTAAATGCGAACGAATTTTGTCTTATTTAAAACCAGAATTTGAGACCTTTCTGATTGTGACAATAAATCTTTCAAAAACTTGTTTTGGATGGTTAAATGAGTGAATAATTTTAAAGTTGGAAATTGGTGTGCCAAAACGGCACTTTCCGTGGGCCGATTGAATCCAAAATTTGTTCGGCTCTTCGACGTGCAATACAATGCCCATGTGCAAAATTTCAGAAAAATCGGTTCAGGGGCTTGGGCTGTACCGCGATTTAAAAGTCCGATAAAAATCTTTTTTTTTTTAATTTTTGGTCAAAAGGGCACTAAGAATGAATGCATTTTTAGAAGCAGAATTTGAAGGCCTGTCCTATCGTGACGTGAAAAATGGGGGTTTGCATTTAAAATTTAAAAGTTGATGTGCCAAAATGGCATTTCTAGTTGCACGATTGGCTCCAAAAGCTTTTCAGATCTAAGTTGGGTTATGAGATGCCTACGCACCAAATTTCAGACAAATCGGTTTAGTAGTTTTGGCTGTGGCGTGTTTACAAACGTACGTACATACGTACGTACACACACACAGACACATTTTGAAAACCGCTTTTTTGGGTTCCTGAGACCTCAAAACGTGAAGATCTGGTGCTATCTCGAATTCGAAAATTTTAGTGATTGCAGTAACCTCCCATTTTTTTAAAATTTTGTTGGAGTTGGGGAGGTTAATAAGCCTCTTTTAGGTCTATTTTAGAAAAATGTTTACCGCCGGCCATTGTAGAAAATAACTCATCTATTGTAGGTAGAGGGTGATCGTCAATCAATAGTTGAGGATTTACTGTAACTTTGAAATCCCCGCAGATTCTGACCCGATTGTTGCTCTTCAGAATTGGTACAATAGGCGTTGCCCATTCTGAAGTCGATACTTTAACGAAAATTCCTTCCTTTTCTAGTTTCTGAATTTCTGTTTCAACTAAAGTTTTCAATTTGAAAGGAATTGGACGTGCTTTAATGTAAACTGGCCTAGCATTTGGTTTTAAGGTCAACTTAGCTTGAACACCCGTAATTTTTGCAAGATTTGGTTCTGTAATTTCTTTGTACTTTTCTAGTAACTTTTCTATTTTGTCTCCTACAATTTTGCTGCTAGTTTCTACCGAATGTAAAGAGTCGTAATCAAACATTTGTAGTTGCCTTGTTGCCTAATCCATTCCCGTCCCAAAAGTGGCATTTTGGTGGTATTTGTAACGTACACATTTAAATTATGAATTGTATTCTTGTAATTAACAACGACTAATGCTAAACCGAGTATATTCAACTGGGTATTGCAAAATGTTCTAAGTTTTGTATCAGTATAGATTCGATGGACGTGGATGGAAATAGACTTTTAAATTGACTTTCTGACATTACTGTAACTGCACTACCTGTATCAAGTTCGAATTGGACTGACTTACTGTTGACTGTCAACGTAATCACGTATTTGTTTCTGAACTGCTTATGCTCCAGGACGTGAATTTCCTCTGCATCCACCTGGTTAGCCTCCGCTTGTTCTTCACGACGCTTTTTAAAACACACCTTCTGAAGATGGCCCGCAATATTACAAAAGGTACATTTGATGTTGCGTGGTAGTTGGCAAGATGAGGCAAGGTGACTTCCTCCGCATCTGAAACAAGGTTTGGAATTGGAGCTTGTATTTGAAGGTTTTTGGATTCTCCCCTTTTCGGTTGAAGACTGGTGTTTCCCAGCTGCAGCCTTTGTAGAATTCTGTACTGCAGTTGTGGATCGCTTCTTATTTTGGGGTCCAATGTAATTGACAGCTGATGTACCTGACGTTTCACTTGTCGAATTTATCTGCCGGGCGTCCTTCTCCGATAATTCCATGTGAATGGCTGTCTTCACGGCGTTATCGAACGTTAAATTCTCCTTTTCCAGTAGTCTGCACTTAATCCTGCTGCTTCTTAATCCAAAGACGAATTTGTTTCTAAGTGCCGTCTTTAAATAATCACCAAAGTTGCAAGTTACTGAGAGTTTCTGTAGGGCCAAAACATAATCCTGTATGGATTCTCCTTGCTCTTGATTCCTCTGATAAAATCTGTAGTTTTCGGCGATTTCTAAAGGGGGTGGTGCGTAGAAATCTTGAAGAAGTGACTTTAGTTCGGCATAACTCTTGTCGTAGGGGTCGTCAGGCGAACATTTGTCACAGATCATGTTGAATGATTTCATGCCAATGTAATGAAGCAGGTATGAGGAAAATTGGTCGTCTGGTACCTTGAATAACTTGAAGGAACCTTCGAGGCGTTGTACCCATCGCTTCCAGTCGACATCAGGGGCGAAAGCTTCGATATGAAACGTTAATTGTGTAGATGTAGGTGTTGTCATTGCTGTCACTGATGTAGATCTTGGCATTTTTCAGTAACACGTTTTCAAAAGCTTTCTTATATTATCCTGGCCATCCTCGTCGCCATTTCTGTTGTGTTTGTAACCGTAATAGTAATAAAATTCACCAGGATAAAAGTGGGAAATGTATTCGATGTATTTCTCGAAATTAATAACAACGTATGTATCCTTGGATACGTATAGAAGTGGTATCCAGGATGTAACAATTAATGCGTCCTCCTCCAAAACGTCGAAAGGTTCAGACCATCAATAACTATATTTATGTGGATCGGTTTGCAGATTTTGAGTTCAAGCGATGATCTTTCGATATTTACTTCATTTGGCTAAGCGCAGGGAAAACTAAACCCTTAGCAAAATAAATAAACTGCTCAAACAGTTAAAAATTATTAAAGTAGGGAACTATACGATTAGATTATGCATATTGAGCAGATAAATGTAAATGTCAAAATGAACAAGCGGGATTCTGGAAATAATCTTAGCAAATATAACGCGACAATTGATTTTTTATCGGCAAAATTTTCCAAAGTCAGACTGACTCTAAACTTCCGTTTTAGAAAATTTTGCTCGTTGAATTTGGACATTTATATTCGGGGATTAAAGCCCTCAAGCTAATAAGCTCTCGGGCTCTAGTCAGAATATACATGCCCAATTCAATTCGCAAAATCATCGAACGGAAGTTTATCGTCACTTTGGAAAATTGATTCCATAAAAAATCAATGTCTTGTTATATTAATGTTGAAGAGATATCCCTGCCGTTTTTTTTTGTTGAGCTTAGAATTAAAAAATTGCATTATTCCTTCACTTTTCTACTCCTTTGAGTCGTAAAAATAATAGAAACTTCTTCGATTTTTTCCCTCCTGATGTCAGCATTCAAAGTAGAAAACTGCAAAAACTCAGAAATACACACAGAATTTTTTTATTTGAATGATGAGGCCGTGCAACCAGAAATGCCATTTTTGCACATCAATTTTTAAATTTTAAATATAAATCCCCATTTTTCACGTCACCATAGGAAAGGCTTTCAAATTTTGCTTCTAAAAATATATTCACTCTCAGTCCCCATTTGACCAAAAATAAAAACATTTTTGATTTTTATCGGATTTTAAGATCGCGATACAGCCCCTGAACCGATTTGGCTGAAATTTTACACATGGGGATTCTATCGGCTCACGAAAAGTGCCGTTTTGGCACACCAATTTTCAAATTTAAAATTATTCTCTCATTTAACCATCCAAAACAAGTTTTTGAAAGATTTATTGTCACCAACAGAAAGGTCTTCAAATTCTGGTTTTAAATAACACAAAATTCATTCGCATTTAGTGCTCTTTGGGTCAAAAAATTTAAATTTTCTAATAACACTAAAAATACATTATAGCCCAAATTACTGAATCGATTTGGCTGAAATTTGGTACATGGAGATTGGGTTGAAAACCTGAAAGGCTTTTGGAAGTAATTGGTCCACGGGAAGTGTCATTTAAACATATCAACTTAAAATTTTAAATACAAAAGGCCTCTTTTTTTATGTCGCCATTATAGAAAGACGATCAAATTCTGGTTCTAAAAGTGTATTTACAGTTTCTGCCATTTCAGTGGAAGATAGGGAAACATTTTTCTCATTAAGGGGGCGGGCTGACAGTGGATGACATAAAGTGGCAGTTATTGTCAAAAAGGTAGCAAAATATTAACCTTAGGTACAAAAGGAACATATTGATGTCGGTATTTGTCAGAAAATTACGAAATTAGTCACAGACGAAAAGCATAAAAGAATTTCTGTTGAATTGACTACTATCTTAATTCTGCAGATACACGAATGTACCTATGTGATTTTTAATTTCTGGGGGAATTTCATTTTATCACGATTGGTAACACTTTTCAGCCCTTGACTTCCTTTGATTACGAATTTACAAAAAAAAATTGTAATAAAACAGTTATTTGTACAACAAGAGTATATTAATTGAAACGAGCATGTAAAAGATTTTTTTCCACGAGTTGTACACATTATTTTTCCGTGAACTGTTCTGAAATATATTCCTAGTATGTTTTCATTTAGAAAAGTTCAACTTTTCTACATAGCAACACTTTTCCACATAGCAACACTTTTCTAAATAATTCGTTTCATCTGCAGCAAACATTTTCAATGACATTTGTTAATTTTTATTTTGCTGTTTTCCGTTACCATGTAAATTAAATTTCAGAAAGTATTTGACCCTGCACAAATAATTTTTGATTTTAAATGTTAACGCCATTTCAGGATAGTACACGGAAAAATAATGTGTACAACTCGTGTAAAAGATTCTTTTCCATGCTCGTTTCAATTAATACACTCGGCTTCGCCTCGTGCATTAAATACTCCTCGCAAGTAATACTTTTCCTTACTTGTTGTACAAATAACTATTTCCGTGTACTGTTCTGAAATATATTCCAAGTATTTTTTCATTTAGAAAAGTTAAACGTTTCTACATAGCAACACTTTTCCACATAGCAACGCTTTTCTAAATAATTTTTTTCATCGGCGTATTTGTTAATTTTTATTTTGTTGTTTTCCGTTACTATGTAAATGTAATTTTAGAAAATATTTGACCCTGTACATCATTTTTGATTTCTCATTTTTGATCTTAAATGTTAACGCCATTGCGACTTTAAACTAGCAATAGATTAATTCATTGCGACTTTAAACTCGCAATAAATATTTCATTGCGACTTTAAACTCGCAATAGATTAATTCATTGTGACTTTAAACTCGCAATAGATGAATACATTCAATTCATTCAATACTTCTTGAAAATTTAATATATTTCAGAATAGTACACGGACAATAACTATTTTCGTTAAAAAAAGTGCTTTCTTCACGGCTCTTCATTAAAACAAGACGACTTTCATTGAGTACGCTTTTATGACGTCACCGAGAAGAATAAATGGGGTTTCGGGCAATTCATTTTAAATCTTGCCTACCAAATCGAAATTTTAAATCCCCGCGAATTCAGGAGCCTCAAAAAAAACCAAATTTTTTACGAGAAACATTTTCGCCGAAATGCGAAAGACCCTCAACCATCAGAGTTTCCACCCCTTAAAATAATTCGTCAAATCTCCCGCAAATAAAACCCAACTGTTTGAAAACAATCCGCCTGACAAAAACTGCGACAAAAACGTCAACTTTTTTGACGCTCTTATCTCCGCCTCGCTCAATTTTGCATCGATCTCGACCCAATCCGCTTCTAAATGGCTTCTAAAATGGCAAGTTTCGTCATCCGCGAAGATTCCGCCGCCAAAAAGAAGAAAACGAAGATGGTGCAGAAGACAATAACTCCTTCCAGGCCCGCATTGAGGCCCCTGGGCCAAGTAAATCCGGTCCAGGAAAAACAGACTTTGAAGGCGAGCAAGGCAGTTCCGGTAAGCTCTAAAGTTTTTCAATTTTCTTTTAAAATTTAACTCACAGAAGAGCGTGGTGGAAGAGAAGAAGAAGACTCGGCCGGATTGCGAGAACAAGCAGCCGGCGTGGAAGAAAATCTGCGCTTTATTGCCCAAAAAGAACACGGTCGGAATTGATGAAATAAGTCGTAGAGAGGCGAAGGAGTTGACTTCTTTAGTTAGAATAGACGACATCGCGTTAGAATACGAGGATGTAATTACTTAATGTGGTAATTTTTATTTGTAAAAAACCGTTTTTTAGGATATCTGGAATTATTTAAGAAGTAGGGAGGAGAAAATGGATCGCGCTAAACCGAGGCTCATGTCCAAGCAGATCGAGTTAACCTGGGAAATGAGGAGTTTACTAATTGATTGGTTGGTGAGCGTCGCCGATGAGTATCAAATGAGCAATCAGACTATCCACTTGAGCGTGAATTATTTGGACAGATTCCTATCAAACATTTCTGTGGTGAGTTTTTTTTTCGATTCGGAAGTACCGCGTGTTCAACGGAAATCGACAAATTGGCATTTGACAGTTGAATCCCACTTTTTAAGTAGGAAAATTAAAGATTTTATTTTTATTTTGGGGCCTAGCTGCATCACTAGAATCGTGATAATAGATGGCGCCACCGCTATTTGTCCAATATTGCGTCATTCTTATGTCAATCGTCGTTTGTGTCTAATACTAATTTCATTTTATTAGTGTTTTTTACACAAAAGCAAAATAGAAAGAGAATTCCACAGGTGCAAGGACGTAAGAAATGCGCGTCAGCTCGAGTGCACGAATAATCTGTTACTGGGAGAAACCACTTTACTTTTAAAGCTAAAGTCCCACTTTTTAAGTAAATCAAAGATTTAATTTTAATTTTGGAGCCGAGAAGCATCACTAGAATCGTGATATGATAATAGATGGCGCTACCGCTATTTGTCAAATGTTGCGTCATTCATGTCAGTCGTCGTTTGTGTGTAACTTTTCACCGTTTTTCAAGAAAATCCTCTATAAATTGATAATTTTCCTGCAGAAAACGTAAATGAGAAACCTTGCGTCGAATTTTCAAAAGGAAGTTCTAAATTGGCACATCTGATCTCTTTTCACATTCACATTAATTTCATTTTACTACTGTTTTCTCGGCCGGTTCCCGCCAAAATAGTGTTTTTTGCTTCTAATTTAAATTTGAGAGTTACTATCAGCTTACAATTGCTATTCTAGCTGCACGTTTACTCCTGTAACACGCTGGTTAACAAATTTTTGTTAAAACTACACCGGTTTTTCAAATTTGTTGTTTTTTGGCGCGAAATCGGGAAATTATACAAATTTGAAAACCAGTGTAATTTTAACAATAATTTGTTAATCAACGTGTTACAGGAGTAAACGTGCAGGTAAAATAACAATTGTAAGCTGATAGTCCTTCTAAAATTTAAATTAGAAGCAAAAAACACTATATTGGCGGGAACCGGCCGAGGAGCAGCCTTAAAGCTAATAAAGTCCCACTTTTTAGTGTTGTAAAGCTGGAATATTTCATGTGAAATATTTCAAATAAACTTCATTTCATTGAAATATTTCACACCCCTTGAAACATGAAACTTATTTTAAAAAACGCGCGCAAAATGAGTCGTCATGACATGTGAATGACATTCCACCCACCACCGAGGTTCGTATAACTTGAAAAATGGGGAAATCTTCCAGAAAATTTAATAATACGTGCTTCGCAAATGAGCACATACCTACCTACCTAAAGATTTGGTGATCTGCAAAGTTTTTTTTAATTTCTTTTGTTAAAATGCCTAACATTGTTCTAAATTTTGACGAATTTCTTATATAATTAAAAAGTAGTGTTGAAACTTGTGGGTTGTACCTACTTAAATTTGTAACTAGAAAATATTAATTCTTATAAATTTTTAATCGGGACCAAAGTTAGAACATCTTTCATATTTGGTGAAATATTTCAAAAAAATAAGTTTCATGAAATTTTTACAACACTACCACTTTTTAAGTAAATCAAAGATTTTATTTTAATTTTGGAGCCTAGAAGCATCACTAGAATCGTGATAATAGATGGCGCCACCGCTATTTGTCAAACGTTGCGTCATTCTTATGTCAGTCTCCGTTTGTGACAAATAGGTATTAACTTCATTTTATTAGTGTTTTTTACACTAAAACAAAATAGAGAGAGAATTCCACAGGTGCAAGGACGTAAGAAATGCGCGTCAGCTCGAGTGCACGAATGGTCTGTTACTGGCAGAAACCACTTTACTTTTAAAGCTAAAGTCCCACTTTTTAAGTAATAAGGGTTTCTAGTATAAGAAGATCCTTTTCTAATCGTGACGTCGTCTAGCGCACTACGACGTAATTGGTGCTTGAGCTCAGGTGGTACATTTCCTATTGCGTGCTAACTTGCGTGTCTAACAATTTATCTCTCTTTACGCGCCACCCCTGCAAGCGTACTATGGGCAGAAGTCACGCGCACATCTTCCGTCTTTTTATACTAGAAACCCTCATTCAAAGATTTTATTTTTATTTTAGAGCTGAGAAGCATCACTAGAATCGTGATATGATAATAGATGGCGCCACCGCTATTTGCCAAATGTTGCGTCATTCCTGTCAGTCGTCGTTTGTGTGTAATTTTTCACCGTTTTTCAAGAAAATCCTCTATAAATTGATAATTTTCCTGCAGGAAACGTAAATGAGAAACCTCGGGTCGAATTTTCAAAAGGAAGTTCTAAATCGACGCACCAGCTCTCTTTTCACATTCACATTAATTTCATTTTACTACTGATGTTTTTTACACTAAAGCAAAATAGAGATAGAATATTCCACAGGTTCAAGAAGGACGTAAGAAATGCGACCAGCTCGAGTGCACGAATAATCTGTTACTGGGAGAAACCACTTTACTTTTAAAGCTAATGTCCCACTATTTAAGTAAATCAAAGATTTTATTTTAATTTTGGAGCCGAGAAGCATCACTAGAATCGTGATATGATAATAGATGGCGCCACCGCTATTTGTCAAATGTTGCGTCATTCATGTCAGCCGTCGTTTGTGTGTAACTTTTCATCGTTTTTCAAGAAAATCCTCTATAAATTGATAATTTTCCTGCAGGAAACGTAAATGAGAAACCTCGCGTCGAATTTTCAAAAGAAAGTTCTAAATTGGCACATCTGATCTCTTTTCACATTCATATTAATTTCATTTTACTACTGTTTTTTACACTAATAAGCAAAATAGAGAAAGAATTCCACAGGTTCAAGAAGAGCGTAAGAAATGCGCGTCAGCTCGAGTGCACGGATAATCTGTTACTGGGAGAAACCACTTTACTTTTAAGGCGGCCTCTCTGCCGGTTCCCGCCAAAATAGTGTTTTTTGCTTCTAATTTAAATTTGAGAATTACTATCAGCTTACAATCGCTATTCTAGCTGCACGTTTACTCCTGTAACACGCTGGTTAACAAATTATTGTTAAAACTGCACCGGTTTTTCAAATTTGTGTATTAATGTTGTTTTTTGCCGCGAAATCGAAAAATTATACAAATTTGAAAAACCAGTGTAGTCTTAACAATAATTTGTTAACCAACGTGTTACAGGAGTAAACGTGCAGGTAAAATAGTAATTGTAAGCTGATAGTCCTTCTAAAATTTAAATTAGAAGCAAAAACACTATTTTGGCGGGAACCGGCCGAGGAGCAGCCTTAAAGCTAATAAAGTCCCACTTTTTAAGTAAATCAAAGATTTTATTTTAATTTTGGAGCCGAGAAGCATCACTAGAATCGTGACGATAGATGGCGCCACCGCTATTTGTCAAATGTTGCGTACTTTATTTCTGGGGTCTTCGATAAAAATCTTTTCCGCTTGCAGAAAAAAGACAAATTCCAACTAGTGGGCGCAGCCTCCATGCTGATTTCCGGAAAAGTTGAAGAAATCTACCCCCTCGACCCGAAAGAATGGTCCTACCTCACAGCAGACACGTTCTCCCTCCGACAAATCATAAAAATGGAACAACTGATGCTGAAAAATTTAAATTTCGACATTCTCCCGCCGACTGCGTTCGACTTCATCCAGCACTTGTGCGGAAAACACTCGATGGAGAAGAAAGTCATGTTCCTGGCCATGGTGGGTAAAAATTAAATTTCGCGTTTTGATTAATATTTTTCAGTATATAAGCGAGCTGGTTTTGCTAGAAGGAGGGCAGTACCTTAACTTTCTGCCTTCGCGGATAGCAGCGGCAGCGGTGGCCCTCTCTCGTCATACTTTGATGGCCGACAAGCCCTGGCCGAAGAAGTTTGAGGAAAGTTCTGGATATAGTTTCATGCAGATCAGTCCAGTGATAGAAAAACAGCAGCAGACGTTTAGAGGAGCCCCGTTTAAAAAACACCAGTCTATAAGGAATAAATATACCGGCGAAAAGTACCAGAAGGTGGCGCTGTTAATGCCTAAGATTCTCCTGTTCAAGAACGAGGAAGAGTAAATGATTTAATTTGCGATGACGATGATTATGTTAAAATTTGGTGTTGGTGTCTTCATAGTTTATTAAATATGGGATTAAATACAATAATAAGCAGATTGCGTAGTTAGATTTTTGCGCACTAGGGCAGTACTTGCGATTACAGCGACATCTATTGGTGATGGAGTCTGAAATCATTATCATTGATTACTTTTGTTCAAGTTAAATCAGGGTGTGCATCTCTAATTTCCCGATCTCCGCAATTTAATAAAATAGAAATTAATACAAATATCCTTTTACAAAAAAATATTTAATGTTATGTCATCTGTTGGCGCTTCGCGTAACCACCAAACTGTCAATACGCATGTCGGAACGAATTACGATTGTGTTTTGTTTTATGTACTTGTTTCTTAACTTGTCAATTTGTTTATTGTTTTCCATTGTTTTCTGTGCCAAAATTTTCGTTTCAAGCCGTTAAAATAGCTAGAAACCTGATACGGTAAGTTTATAAAATATTTTTCCGTCTTTTTTTGATAAGGCCCCCCATAACATTGGGTGAATGTGCGTAAGTATGTCTGTAAATAACCCCTTGACAACGTTAATAACAATTGAGCTACCCTAGCAACCCATCATTAATATTTTTTGTATCCAAGATAGTTTCTAAATCCTAGTGAGCTAGGGATCTGTCAGTTTTTGTTTCCTGACAGGAATGGGGGTTAGGGTGGATTCTGAGAAATTTTCTGTGGGTGCTCTGGTAGCATTGTTTTCTTCAATTACTACCCTCGGCTACGCCTAGCGTTACATATTGAATTGCTTTTTTTCTACCTTCAGCTGCGCCTCAGGTACATACCATTGGTGGTGCCGTGCCTCAGGTAGGTACAGTCGGGGACTTGGGAAATGCCCACCCCATAGTGCTTTATGTTTGCCGACCTGTCAGTCAAACATATCAATCAAATTGCAGCGATGCAGGCGATTAAGTCAAATGCCGCGATAGGGATGGGCATTTTCAAAGTCCCGGACTGAACCATCGCATTCTACTTTCGGCTCTGTGCCTTTTTTTTTAAGGCTTCCTTCGGCTACGCCTCAGGCCACACTATTTGTCTATGAAAATGTTCAAAAATTGCAATAGAAACGTGAAAATGGAATTTTTGTAAGTCAAAATGTTCTTAAAAGTCCAGCATTAAGAAGAGAAAAAGCTATTTTGTCCGTTGAAACTGCCATTTTGAATAAATCAAGGCTACTGCGGCTTTACTAAAAATAATTGTAGATAACAAGTGTGACACATCAACTAAGGTTCAAATAAACCAACTAAAGAATCTGAACCATTTTCAGTTCTTTACGATTCTTTGTTGCCAAGATAATTATAGTTTTTCTAAGGAAATGTTCAAAAAATTGCAATAAAAACGTGAAAATATAATTTTTGTAAGTCAAAATGTTCGCAAGAGTCCAAATGAAGGATTAAGAGGAGAAAAAGCCATTTTGTACGTTAAAACTGCCATTTTGAAAATTTGAAATTTATACTAAAAATTATTGTAAATATCAAGTGTGACACATCAACTAAGGCTTAAATGAGGCAACTAAGGGATCTGTGCCATTTTCAGGTCTCTACGATTCTTTGTCGCCAAGATAATTGTAGTTTTTCTATGGAAATGCTCAAAAAATTGCAATAAAAACGTGAAAATATAATTTTTGTAAGTCAAAATGTTCGCAAGAGTCCAAATGAAGGATTAAGAGGAGAAAAAGCCATTTTGTACGTTAAAACTGCCATTTTGAAAATTTGAAATTTATACTAAAAATTATTGTAAATATCAAGTGTGACACATCAACTAAGGCTTAAATGAGGCAACTAAGGGATCTGTGCCATTTTCAGGTCTCTACGATTGTTTGTCGCCAAGATAATTGTAGTTTTTCTATGGAAATGTTCAAAAAATTGCAATAAAAACGTGAAAATATAATTTTTGTAAGTCAAAATGTTCGCAAGAGTCCAAATGAAGGATTAAGAGGAGAAAAAGCCATTTTGTACGTTAAAACTGCAATTTGAAAATTTGAAATTTATACTAAAAATTATTGTAAATATCAAGTGTGACACATCAACTAAGGCTTAAATGAGGCAACTAAGGGATCTATGCCATTTTCAGGTCTCTACGATTCTTTGTCGCCAAGATAATTGTAGTTTTTCTATGGAAATGTTCAAAAAATTGCAATAAAAACGTGAAAATATAATTTTTGTAAGTCAAAATGTTCGCAAGAGTCCAAATGAAGGATTAAGAGGAGAAAAAGCCATTTTGTACGTTAAAACTGCCATTTTGAAAATTTGAAATTTATACTAAAAATTATTGTAAATATCAAGTGTGACACATCAACTAAGGCTTAAATGAGGCAACTAGGGATCTGTGCCATTTTCAGGTCTCTACGATTCTTGGTCGCCAAGATAATTGTGTTTTTTTTATGGAAATGTTCAAAAAATTGCAATAAAAACGTGAAAATAAAATTTTTGTAAGTCAAAATGTTCGCAAGAGTCCAAATGAAGGATTAAGAGGAGAAAAAGCCATTTTGTACGTTAAAACTGCCATTTTGAAAATTTGAAATTTATACTAAAAATTATTGTAAATATCAAGTGTGACACATCAACTAAGGCTTAAATGAGGCAACTAAGGGATCTGTGCCATTTTCAGGTCTCTACGATTCTTTGTCGCCAAGATAATTGTAGTTTTTCTATGGAAATGTTCAAAGAATTGCAATAAAAACGTGAAAATATAATTTTTGTAAGTCAAAATGTTCGCAAAAGTCGAAATGAAGGATTAAGAGGAGAAAAAGCCATTTTGTACGTTAAAACTGCCATTTTGAAAATTTGAAATTTATACTAAAAATTATTGTAAATGTCAAGTGTGACACATCAACTAAGGCTTAAATGAGGCAACTAGGGATCTGTGCCATTTTCAGGTCTCTACGATTCTTTGTCGCCAAGATAATTGTAGTTTTTCTATGGAAATGTTCAAAAAATTGCAATAAAAATGTGAAATGTAATTTTTGTCAGTTAAAACGGTTTTAAAAGTCCAGATGAAGAACTGAGAGGCAAAAATGCCATTTTGTCGTTAAAATTGACATTTTGAAAAAAAACAAAGTGGATGATGTGGTTTATGTTAAAAATAATTTCTGATATGTACCAAGTGTGGCACATCAAGTAAAGCTAAAAGGAGGCAACTAAGCGATCTGTACCATTTTCAGGTCTCTACGATTCTTTGTCGCCAAGATAATTGCATTTTTCTATGGAAATGTTCAAAAAATTGCAATAAAAATGTGAAATGTAATTTGTATCAGTCAAAACATTTTTAAAAGTCCAGATGAAGAATTAAGAGGCGAAAAGGCCATTTTATCCTTTAAAATTGCCGTTTTGAAAAAATCAAGACGGCTGCGGCATACTAAAAATTATGTTTCTAGCCTAAAAATTGTCACGAAATTGTTTTTTTTTTAAATAAATCGCATTGTTTCTTTCTTTGCTACCTCGGTTGCGCCCCAGATCGTTTTTTACGGATTCTGTCTAAAGTGTAATCAAATACAGCTGCAACGATAACAATTAGCAGGTACCTTAATATTTTGAAAGTTGGTAACAGTGCAATTCGTGGAATTCAGCTATTTTGTCTCTTTCTAACGTGTGACGCCATGCGCATTATCGGCACAATTTGACAGATGACAGTATTGGCGCGAGCTTTTAACAATGACAGGACAGTCAAATGACGGTTGACAGAACACAAAAACCTGTGATTCTATCAAATGACTGTTAGCTGTCATTCACGTCATTATGACCGTCGTCTGTTAAATTTTTTCAATAAAGCAGAAGCTCTGCGCATATTGCCTATCGCTTTAAATTACATAGAATTAATATTTGTCAGTTGGCATTACTGGGCCCCTTTTCTACAGAAATACGTTAAACCCTAACATTCTCAAAACAGGCAACTCGTCCCATTTGATAAACCTGTTTTAGTGGGCTCTAAGAACTCGGGGGTTGTGTGTCTCAGGCTTTTTTTCTGTTGGTTTGTAAACGGGATATACGTTCTGTCAAAATTCCTGTCATGGACATCAAAGATCCCTTTTCAACCCCCATTGTTTGTGAAATCCCGTTTACAAACCAACAGAAAAAAAAGCCTGAGACACACAACCACCGCGTTCGTTAATATGCGAAGTTACTTTAGGTAACATGTTAGATGATGCTTAAACTTGCATTAATAGAGGATAGAAATACAAGCTGTTGCTTATAGTTCCATATCCTTTTCCATTAGGACTAAATTTTCTGCTCGTTAGTTATGTTTCAAATGCCCGCCATTTTGGCTCCCACCGATATTGGTACGTACTTTCCCACAGCCTACGAGTGAGTTTTAACCCAGGCTAGATTCTTACCATTTCACTTTTTTTTCAGACCATGTCCAATAAATTTCGCACATACTCCTTCGAGCAGAACCCAGTCGTCAGACAAATCATAAGAAAACGCCTGGCAGCCAGCCTCAAGAGAAAACTCGAAGAATTCGCAGTCCGAACAGGAGAAGAAGCTGCAGTCCTATTAATGAACTGCAGGTCTCCCTGTTCCAGACTGCGAATTCTGGGCACGAGGCCCTTCATCTGCAGCCTGTCAGACCTGCGAAAATCCATCGTGCGAAACCTTCGCAAAACCCTCGCGAAAAATCCCTCCACCACAGAAGAAGTCAGCAACGCTCACGACTTTCATCTACCCCCTTTGGTCTTCGACGATACTCCAGTCCCTTTAGAGAGGATGAATCAAAGTCAGCTGCGTTCTTTCATCCCCACGAGGATAAAATGTTCAAGTCAGCGGAGTACTGTGGGTTGGAGGGTGGAAGAGGCCAAGCCTGAATGGTGGCCCGAAGATGTTCCTTGGAGAAACATTCGCACGGATACTAGAAGCCCTGAAGAGAAAAACGAGAAATCTTGGAGCAACGCTTTAAGGGACGTTATTAGAAACTGCTATGAACACCACGGAAGGACGGATTTGCTTTTGAACGAAACTGCGAAGGTAGAGTACCCGGAGGCGGGTTTTCCTCAAGGGACCGCAATTGAAGTGACCAGTTACTACTCGTTGAATGGGGAGAACGAGATTCTTCTGAGCACCGAAGATGGGCTCATCTACCCCCTCCCTATTGAGAAGATCAACGAAAGTGCTGTGATAACCCCGCCCTTTCTTGGCGATGAAGCGAAAGGGGGCCAGCAGATATTACAAGTGGTGTCTTTGAGGGACGTGGAGGTAGTTTCCAAGATCCTACAAAAGGTTAAATAAATAGTTTTAGGTTATGGGCCCAGCCCATTAGTGTAAGAACAAAAGTTTAAGACAAGAAGTGTTAATAAATCGTTCCTTGAATCCACTTTTATCTATAAGAAGAGTATTAGGTTATGGGCCCAGATATTCCAGGAAATTAACTTAATCGAAAATTTTAGAGCTTTATAAATTGGCATCTTTCTGATCGACATCATTTAAAATGTGGGTCAAAAAATAGAAGAGGACGTTTGTCATCTTAAAGCATTACAAATTGAAAATTTCAACTTGATTGCCATTTTCGTTCGGGACATTTCTCGTAGATTAGGATTTTTTTTCTCGAAAACTATCAACCCCAGGTATCAACTACCCTATATCAATGAAATCAGAAAAAAATTCTCTATCGATTCGTGCAAGAAAATACCGTGTGTCCCATTTAAAAAAAAGCAGGTTGCATCCACAGCACTTAAGATCCGATGGTGATCGCTGAGAATAAGATCCAGAACAAAACTTGGGAGTCCGGTCTACTATCCTGTTTTTATTTCATGCGAATATCTCAAGTAATAAAGGAGCTATGACAGTTTAAAGTAGGTACCTAATGGAATGAAAACCCTGTACAATTTGAACAAAACTTGTTTTTAAGCAAAACCCAAATTTTTCTTCATACAACACGTGCAGATTGAACAATTTTGGCAGAAACATGTTTTTTGATATTTTTTTTACGATTTCAAATGCAGAAATGTACCTTTCTCGGTTGGTATTGGTCCTAGAGTTATGAAAATGGCTCCATTCGCTTAGTTAGACGTGTTTTAATATCAAACGATAGGTCACAAGCAGCGTTTAGCATTATTTTAAAAATCGGCTTAGCCGCCACTATACAATTTGAGCAAAACTTGTTTTTAAGCAAAATCCAAATTTTTCTTCATACAACAAGTACAGATTGAACAATTTTGTCAGAAACATGTTTTTTGATATTTTTTTGCAATTTTAAATGCAGAAATGTACTTCTCTTTGTTGGTATTGGTCCTAGAGTTATGAAAATGGCTCCGTTCGCTTAGTTAGACGTGTTTTAGTATCAAACGATAGGTCACAAGCAGGGTTTAGCATTATTTGAAAAATCAGCTCAGCCCACTATACAATTTGAGCAAAACTTGTTTTTAAGCAAAATCCAAATTTTCTGTCATACAACACGTGCAGATTGAACAGTTTTGACGGCAACAAGTTTTTTGTAATTTTTTTGCAATTTCAAGAGCAAACATATACTTTTCTCTGTTAGTATTAGTTCTAGAGTTATGAAAATGGCTCCGTTCGCTTAGTTAGACGTGTTTTAGTATCAAACGATAGGTCACAAGCGGGGTTTAGCATTATTTTGAAAATTAGCTTAGCCCACTATACAATTTGAACAAAACTAGTTTTAAAGCAATATTCAGATTTTTCTTAATAGACCTATTTCAGATTGAACAATTTTGACAGAAACATGTTTTTTGTTAATTTAGTTGCAATTGCTCTCGTTCACCCTCAACGACCTTGAGGTATTTTTTTTTTAATTAACTAGGTACTTTACTTGATTTTGTTTAGGTACTTGAGTATGCTGAGGATTTGAAGTATTATTGGGTGGACGGATATGGGCACGAACTGACTTACCGACAGGCATGTCCAGCCTTCAATGACTTAATCAAAACATTCCGAAGGTAAACGTCAAATGAGTGACACTAGTGACAGGTATCAAAATTTTCAGCGAAGAAGCCCTTCCCAAGGCCACGGTGTACTTCACTCACTCGGGGACTTTGTTGAAAATGTTGGCCCACCTGCAGTTGTACAAGGATGACAGGCATTTGACGGTTGACGGTTTCCAGAAGAACCGCGACCGGAAGTGGCGCGTCAGCCATATCGATCCGTTCGGCGCCAACTTGTTTTTCTTGTTGTTCGAGTAGGTTATTTTGTCTTTTTTCAAAATGAATTGTAAAATTTTTGCAGTTGTGGGGGGCAGCAGAAAGTATTGACTTTGCATCACGAGGAGATCGTGCGTTTGCCGAGTTGTCCCGAAGGCGATCTGTGCGATTTGAAAAAGATTCTTCAGTATTTAAGCAGCAGTGTTGAGTCGTGCTCCTTCGACGAAATGTGCGAAAATGATCTGTAATTTATACATATTTCTACGTTTGATATTAAACTGTTTTTAACCTTTACTTGTCGTTGTCTACAGATAACTTCCCTTAGACTTAGAATAACTACTGATAACTTCCCCCATTACTGGCCGCTACATAAAACTTCTCTGAATGGCGGACTTGGGACCACTACAGATAACTTCCCTCCCAATAATCTACTATAGATAACTTCCACCCATTACTGGCCACTACTTATAACTTCCCTGAATGGCGGGACTTGGGACCACTACAGATAACTTCCCTTCATAATTGGTTGATTTCAGACCACTACAGATAACTTCTCTCCTAACAATCTACTACAGATAACTTCCCTCATAATAGGCTGACCTGGAAACTCTTCAAATAATTTCTCCCGAGACAATTAGTCTTCCCGCAATAATGGATGACGTTTAGTTTCTTTCAATGTCTAAAAGCTCCGACTCTGTCAAACGTGTCAAAAAATGTGGCGGCGAAGAGACTCCGACATCAAGGTGCCCCCCGTCCTCGGCCACGACTGCGACCTCCCCCGTGAAGACGAAATCATCTTCTTCTACATCGACGACGGCCTCTTCGTGAACTTCCGGCGGAAGTTCCGCCGCTTCCTAATGGTCTCCCCCTCCCACCCCTACAGCAAGCGAATCCTGAAGTCCTCCAATAAAATTCGCTACGAAGAAATCCGCCATCTGGAGTACTACTACTACTTGATCCACCCCTTCAGCCAATTTTCCCTCTACCGCCAATACATCAACACCATCGTCTATCTCCTCCTCTTGATCGTCATGCCAATCGAACCAATTTTCCTCGAAATTACAAAGATGGCAGCTTACATTTACCCGCGGTTTCTAATGGACCTCTGGGCCTTAACCGATATTGGCCTGTCCTTCATCACAGGCTACTGCGACATGGATAAACAACACGTGGTGATGCGTCCTTCCAGGATAATCAATTCCTACATCTTCTCCTACTTTTTAACAGATTTAGCGTCCGCCGTTCCCGTCAATATGATCATTATGTGGAGCCAAAAACGCGGTTTGAACAGACTCAGATATATTTACATCTTCAAGCTGTTTAGACTCAAGCAATTCCTGAAGTCCTTCAAGTTTTTGCTTCTCGTGAGTTTTATTTTTTAAATTTATTTAAAATTCGAGTTGAAGAGGATCGGGGTGGTCACTTACAAAGTCAAAACCTGCCACTTTGTGTTATTGTACATAATCGTGATTTGGTGGGCCACAACCGCCAATCACATCAACACGTTCGTCGAGACCAGCTTCGAGTTCTTCGTCTTCGGGCAACAAAACCACACATTTTCGCTTTTGGAAAGCGGCTACCAAACTGTGAGGGTGTTTCTTTTGGTTGGCGTCAGTGAGAATATTAACGAGAGTTCTTCCTTGGATCTTGGGTTTATGCTGGTCTTCCTGTTGGTGGGAAGCATTTTGAACATGGTTATTTTGGGTAATAATCTTCTCTCGCTAAGTTGCACCAAGTTTTTTCAAAAATTTCAGTTCGAATCTATCAGCTATACAATCAGTCGAGCTTTCATAAAAAATACGACAACTTCATGCTGCCGATGAACGAGTACATGAAGTACAAGGAACTGCCTCTTGAGACGAAAAAACGGATTTTCAGCTACGTCACTTTTAAGTTTCAGAAGAATATTCTGAAAGATAGCGACATTCTTGGTACGCTTTCGCAGAAACTGAGGGACGTAAGTGTTACATAGATGTAGAGCTGACAGAACCTCCCTAGGGTTTAAACATTTAAACCTTAAACTAAGGAGTTCCTGTGAGTGAGAAAGATACCAGGGGAAGTTATCTGTAGTGGTCACAAGTCAATCATTATTAAGAGGGAAGTTATCTGTAGTGGTCTGAAGTCGGGGGGAAGTTATTTGTAGTGGCTCCAAGTCAGCAATTATGGGGAAGTTGTTTGTAGTGGTCTAAACAAGCTAGTTTAGGGTTTAAACCTCCAGCTTTCAGGACGTCCTCCTCAACACCAACAAGAACTTGGTAGAGAAAGTCAAAATCTTCAAGGAAATGCCCACGCACGTCATACTCAGCATCCTAAAAATGCTGCGTTCCGAAATCTACAACGCCAACGACGTCATTTTCCATTCGGGTTCCGCCGGTCGTTCCATGTACTTCCTCCACATCGGCACCATCGTCTGCTACACGAGCAACAACATAGAACTCTGTCATTTGGAAAATGGGGCGTACTTTGGTGAAATATCTTTGCTGTTCAATCAGCCGAGGGTCACTACCTGCATAGCGCTGACCATTTGCGAAGTGTTCAGATTGTCGAGGAAGGACTACTACCAGGCTATCCAACCGTTTCCGGATATTAGCAACAAAATCCGGAAACATGCCTTGGCCAAGCTCGATGCCATTACGAAAATTACGCATGAAGGCACTGCAGCGCCAGATCAATTAACCTCGATATTGTTTAGAAGTTGAGTTTTGGATTAAATAGAATCGTTTGGTGAAGGGGAATTTTTCTTTTTTCAACGAAGACAAATGCGTTGATCACATGGTTCGTTTTCCTTGAAGTAATTTCTTCATCAGTTGCCCCGAGTCTCTGCCTTCTTGCTTCTTTAGTGCCTCAGCCAGAACTAGACAAATAATAATTTCTTTCAAAGGCAGTCCTTACAAAAGGAAAGTATCAACAAAGTATCAAAGAAGATTCTCCGTTCGTTTTACCATTACTTATAACTTCCCTCCATGGCTGCCTTGAGTAGGGCCGCTATATATAACTTCCCTTTCAATGATGAGACCACTACAGATAACTTCCTCAATAACTAAATATGGTTTAGGAAAGCTAAACGGCGCTCTGCCCCATTTCACTCACAGGAATTCCATAGTTTAGGGGTTAAACACTACTAGGAGAAGTTACCTGCAGTGGTTTCAAGTCGGCCATTATGGGGGGGAAGTTATTTGTAGTGGCTCCAAGTCGGCGATTATGGGGGGAAGTTATTTGTAATCGTCTTGCTAGAGAAGCTAGTTTAGGGTTTAAACCTCCAGCTTTCAGGACGTGCTCCTCAACACCAACAAGACCTTGGTGGAAAAAGTCCAAATCTTCAAGGAAATGCCGACGCACGTGATCCTCAGCATCCTAAAAATGCTGCGTTCCGAAGTCTACAACGCCAACGACGTCATTTTCCTCGCCGGTTCTGTCGGCGGTTCTATGTATTTCCTCCACATCGGCACTGTTGTCGCTTACACGAGCAATAACATAGAGCTCTGCCATCTGGAGAATGGAGACTATTTCGGTGAGATTTCTTTGCTGTTCAATCAGCCGAGGATCGCTACCTGCGTGGCCTTGACCATTTGCGAGGTGTTCAAATTGTCGAGGAAGGATTACTACCACGCCATCCAACCTTTTCCGGATATTAGCAACAAAATCCGGCAACAAGCTTTGGCCAAGCTCAATGTTATTATGAAGGTTACTCACGAGGGGGTTGCAGCTTCCACGCCGGATAATTTATCCTCGTTGTTGTTGAGGAGTTAAGTTTTGAATTAAACGCAATCGTATTTTTTGTTAGGGTTTTATTTTTGAAGAGATATCCCTGCCGTTCTTTATTGTTGAGCTTAGAATTAAAAAATTGCATTTTTCCTTCACTTTTCTACTCCTTTGAGTCGTAAAAAGAATAGAAACTTCTTCGATTCTTTCACTCCTGTCAGTATTCAAAGTTCGAAAACTGCAAAAACTCAGAAATACACTATCATTTTACAGGAAATTGATTCTTCTTAACGCGAATTTTTTTACCATTTAACTCTGATAATCTAGTTCGTCAGCACAGAATTTTTTACTTGAATGATGAGGCCGTGCAACCAGAAATGCCATTTTGGCACATCAGTTTTTAAATTTTAAATACAAACCCCCATTTTCCACGTCAAATTTTGCTTCTCAAAATGTATTCACTCTCAGTCCCCTTTTGACCAAAAATAAAAACATTTTTGATTTTTATCGGACTTTAAGATCGCGATACAGCCTAAGCGCCTGAACCGATTTGGCTGAAATTTTACACATGGGGATTGTATTCCACGTCGAAGAGCTGAACGTATTTTGGATTCCATCGGCTCACGAAAAGTGTCGTTTTGGCGCACCAATAATTTTCAAATTTAAAATTATTCTCTCATTTAACCATCCAAAACAAGTTTTTGAAAGATTTATTGTCACCAACAGAAAGGTCTTCAAATTCTGGTTTTAAATAACACAAAATTCATTCTCATTTAGTGCTCTTTGGGTCAAAAAATCGAAATTTTCTAATAACACTAAAAATACATTATAGCCGAAATTACTGAATCGATTTGGCTGAAATTTGGTACATGGAGATTGGGTAACCTGTTGAAAACCTGAAAGGCTTTTGGAAGTAAGTAATTGGTCCACGGGAAGTGTCATTTAAGCATATCAACTTAAAATTTTAAATACAAAAGGCCTCCTTTTTTATGTCGCCATTATAGAAAGACGATCAAATTCTGGTTCTAAAAGTGCATTTACAGTTTCTGCCATTTCAGTGGAAAATAGGGAAACATTTTTTCTCATTAAGGGGGCGGGCTGACAGTGGATGACATAAAGTGGCAGTTATTGTCAAAAAGGTAGCAAAATATTAACCTTAGGTATAAAAAGGAACATATTGATGTCGGTATTTGTCAGAAAATTACGAAATTAGTCACAGACGAAAAGCATAAAAGAATTTCTGTTGAATTGACTACTATCTTAATTCTGGAGATACGCGGATATACCTACCCATGTGATTTTTAATTTCTGGGGGAATTTCTTTTTATCACGATTGGTAACACCTTTTAGCCCTTGACATCCTTTGATTACGAATTTACAAAAAAAAATTGTAATAAAACAGTTATTTGTACAACAAGTAAGGAAAGTATTACTTTTCCATGCGAGCGAGTGTTTAATGCACGAGGCGAGGCCGAGTGTACCTATTAATTGAAACGAGCATTTAAAAGAATTTTTTCCACGAATTGTACACATTATTTTTCCGTGAACTGTTCTGAAATATATTTCAAGTATTTTTTCATTTAGAAAAGTTAAACGTTTCTACATAGCAACACTTTTCCACATAGCAACGCTTTTCTAAATAATTTTTTTCATCGGCGTATTTGTTAATTTTTATTTTGTTGTTTTCCGTTACTATGTAAATGTAATTTTAGAAAATATTTGACCCTGTAATCATTTTTGATTTCTCATTTTTGATCTTAAATGTTAACGCCATTTCAGGACAGTACACGGAAAAATAATGTGTATAACTCGTGGAAAAGATACTTTTCCTTACTTGTTGTACATACAAATAACTATTTCCGTGTACTATCCTGAAATGGCGTTAACATTTAAAATCAAAAATTATTTGTGCAGGGTCAAATACTTTCTGAAACTTCATTTACATGAAAAGAATTATTTACAAAAGCGTTGCTAGGTGGAAAAGTGTTGCTATGTAGAAAAGTTAAACTTTTCTAAATGGAAAAATACTTGGAAATTTAATATATTTCAGAGTAGTATACGGAAAATAACTATTTTCGTTAAAAAAAAGTGGTACTTTCTTCCCGGCTCTTCATTAAAACAAGACGACTTTCATTGAGTATACGCTTTTAGGACGACACCGAGAAGAATAAATATGGTTTCGGGCAATTCATTTTAAAGCTTGCCTACCAAATCGAAATTTTAAATCCCCGCGAATTCAGGAGCCTAAAAAAAAACAAAAATTTTTAACGAGAAACATTTTCGCCAAAATGCGAAAAACCCTCAACCATCAGAGTTTCCACCCCTTAAAATAATTCGTCAAATCTCCCGCAAACGAAACCCAACGGTTTGAAAACAATCCGCCTGACAAAAACGTCAACTTTTTTGATACTCTTATCTCCGCCTCGCTCAATTTTGCATCGACCTCGTCCCAATCCGCTTCTAAAATGGCAAGTTTCATCATCCGCGAGGATTCCGCCGCCAAAAAGAAGAAAACGAAGGTGGTGCAGAAGAAAATAGCGCCTTGCAGGCCCGCATTGATTCCGCTGGGCCAAGCAAATCCGGTCCAGAAAAAACAGACTTTGAAGACGAGCAAGGCAGTTCCGGTAAGCTCTAAGTTTTTCATTTTTCTTTTAAAATTTAAATCACAGAAGAGGGTGGTGGAGAAGAAGAAGATTCGGCCGGATTGCGAGAACAAGCAGCCGGCGTCGAAGAAAATCTGCGCTTTATTGCCCAAAAAGAACACGGTCGGAATTGATGAAATAAGTCGTAGAAAGGCGAAGGAGTTGACTTCTTTAGTTAGAATAGACGACATCGAGTTAGAATACGAGGATGTAATTACTTAATTTGGTAATTTTTATTTGTAAGAAACCGTTTTTTAGGATATCTGGAATTACTTAAGAAGTAGGGAGGAGAAAATGGATCGCGCTAAACCGAGGTTCATGTCCAAGCAGATCGAGTTAACCTGGGAAATGAGGAGTTTACTAATTGATTGGTTGGTGAGCGTCGCCGATGAGTATCAAATGAGCAATCAGACTATCCACTTGAGCGTGAATTATTTGGACAGATTCCTATCAATCATTTCTGTGGTGAGTTTTTTTTTTCGATTCGGAATAAGTACCGCGTGTTCAACGGAAATCGACACATTGGCATTTGACAGTTGAATCCCACTTTTTAAGTAGGTGAATCAAAGATTTTATTTTTATTTTGGGGCCTAGCTGCATCACTGGAATCGTGATAATAGATGGCGCCACCGTTATTTGTCAAATGTTGCGTCATTCTTATGTCAATCGTCGTTTGTGTGTAATTTTTCACTGTTTTTCAAGAAAATCCTCTATAAATTGATAATTTTCCTGCAGCAAACGTAAATGAGAAACCTCGCGTCGAATTTTCAAAAGGAAGTTCTAAATTGGCACACCTGATCTCTTTTCACATTCACATTAACTTCATTTTACTACTGTTTTTTACACTAAAGCAAAATAGAGAGAGAATTCCGCAGGTTCAAGAAGAGCGTAAGAAATGCGCGTCAGCGCGAATGCACGGATAATCTGTTACTGGGAGAAACCACTTTACTTTTAAGGCGGCCTCTCGGCCGGTTCCCGCCAAAATAGTGTTTTTTGCTTCTAATTTAAATTTGAGAGTTACTATCAGCTTACAATTGCTATTCTACCTGCACGTTTACTCCTGTAACACGCTGGTTAACAAATTATTGTTAAAACTACACCGGTTTTTCAAATTTGTATAATGTTGTTTTTTGGCGCGAAATCGGAAAATTATACAAATTTGAAAAACCAGTGTAGTTTTAACAATAATTTGTTAACCAACTAAACTGCTCAACAATTCAATTGGTCCACCCGGAAATTTGAGTCGAATTCAAAATGCCGCAACTAATCAAGCAGTTGATCGATTTGAATGAACCTTTTTTCCACGGACAGTCCATTTCATTGGCCACGACACGGGATGTTCCGCGTTTTATGCAGGGGTCCCTTATTTGATATACAGGGTGTCAGAGCCGGGTACTGCAAAATGACGAAAATTTAAACCACCCCCGATTCTGAAAGAAATTTTTCTAATTTTTTTTGCCTGGTTGAGAAGACGTCTCAGGTTCATACCTCCAGACGTTTTTTTGAAATTTGCTCCATCTCCTCTAATTAGGGTGCAGGGCCAAAAAAACTGCTTTTTCATCGGTAGTTAATAGCCTCTTTAACTTCTACTCCATTTTTAATTTCTTGAGGTCATTGTGTCGTAAAAGCTTTACTCTAGGACACCATGGGGTCAAAATTAATCTAAAACAAGGTGACCCAGAAAAGGGGGCCCTTTGAAATTGACCCAATTTTATTCTGCTTTCGAAGTAATCTTTAAGTAAAGACGGACTAAATTTGAAACGATGTTTTCATAGAACCATTTGTCCTGAACATTTTAAGATGTTCTTCATCAGAATCGGATCAGAATCACCGGTGTTCAACCCAACTCTTCAACGGACCGTTTTAGACAAAATACAGCCCCTTAAATTCGTGAAACCAAGGTGACAAAAATGAAAACAAAGAGCCATATTTCGTTGACAAGGTAACGAGCCTTCAGGCTTTGTCAAAATTTTTGTCGCCTTGGTTTCACGAAATGACAGGTGCGAAATGCCTGCTTCTTGTCCGAAATCCTTCAACCAAAGCACTGCTATCAGCACAGCCAAATGTGATCCAATTCAGACGAAGAGCGTCTTAAAATGTTCAGGATGAATGGCTCTATGACGGCATCGTTTCAATTTTGGTCCGTCTTTAATCAAAGATCATTTTAAACGCAGAATAATTTTGGGTTCACTTCAGTGGGCCCCCTTTTCTGTGACATTTTATATCAGGACAATTTTGCATTGATGACAATTTAGAGTGAAGTTCTTGCGTTACAAGGACCCCCAGGAAATTAAAATTTGTGTACAACTAAAGGCGCTATTAACCACCGATGAAAAAACAGTTTTTTCGGCTCTGCACCCTAATTAGAGGAGATGGAGCAAATTTCAAAAAAACGTCTGGAGGTATGAACCTGGGACGTCTTCTCAATCAGCTAAAAAAAATTAGAAAAATTTCTTTCAGAATCGGGGGTAGTTTAAATTTTCGTCCTTTTGCAGTACCCGGCTCTGTCACCCTGTATATCAAAGAATGGATACCTGCATAAAATGCGAAACATGTCATGTCGTAGCCAATGAAATGGGCTATCCGTGGAAAAAAGGTTCATTCAAATTAATCAACTGCTTGAGGAGTTACGGCATTTTGAATTCGACACAAATTACCGGGTGGACCAATTGAATTGTTGAGCAGTTTAGTTATACAGGAGTAAACGTGCAGGTAAAATAGCAATTGTAAGCTGATAGTCCCTCTAAAATTTAAATTAGAAGCAAAAAACACTATATTGGCGGGAACCGGTCGAGGAGCAGCCTTAAAGCTAATAGAGTCCCACTTTTTAAGTAAATCAAAGATTTTATTTTAATTTTGGAGCCGAGAAGCATCACTAGAATCGTGATGATAGATGGCGCCCTGCTATTTGTCAAATGTTGCGTACTTTATTTCAGGGGTGATAACATAAAAACAAGAATTTTGACGTAGACACCAAAACCAAACCGCGTCTTCGATAAAAATCTTTTCCGCTTGCAGATAAGAGACAAATTCCAACTAGTGGGCGCAGCCTCCATGCTGATTTCCGGAAAAGTTGAAGAAATCTACCCCCCTGACCCGAAAGAATGGTCCTACCTCACAGCAGACACGTTCTCCCTCCGACAAATCATAAAAATGGAACAACTGATGCTGAAAATTTTAAATTTCGACATTCTCCCGCCGACTGCGTTCGACTTCATCCAGCACTTGTGCGGAAAACACTCGATGGAGAAGAAAGTCATGTTCCTGGCCATGGTGGGTAAAAATTAAATTTCGCGTTTTGATTAATATTTTTCAGTATATAAGCGAGCTGGTTTTGCTAGAAGGAGGGCAGTACCTTAACTTTCTGCCTTCGCGGATAGCAGCGGCAGCGGTGGCCCTCTCTCGTCATACTTTGATGGCCGACAAGCCCTGGCCGAAGAAGTTTGAGGAAAGTTCTGGATATAGTTTCATGCAGATCAGTCCAGTGATAGAAAAACAGCAGCAGACGTTTAGAGGAGCCCCGTATAAAAAACACCAGTCTATAAGGAATAAATATACCGGCGAAAAGTACCAGAAGGTGGCGCTGTTAAGGCCTAAGATTCTCCTGTTCAAGAACGAGGAAGAGTAAATGATTTAATTTGCGATGACGATGATTATGTTAAAATTTGGTGTTGGTGTCTTCATAGTTTATTAAATATGGGATTAAATACAATAATAAGCAGATTGCGTAGTTAGATTTTTGCGCACTAGGGCAGTACTTGCGATTACAGCGACATCTATTGGTGATGGAGTCTGAAATCATTATCATTGATTACTTTTGTTCAAGTTAAATCAGGGTGTGCATCTCTAATTTCCCGATCTCCGCAATTTAATAAAATAGAAATTAATACAAATATCCTTTTACAAAAAAATATTTAATGTTATGTCATCTGTTGGCGCTTCGCGTAACCACCAAACTGTCAATACGCATGTCGGAACGAATTACGATTGTGTTTTGTTTTATGTACTTGTTTCTTAACTTGTCAATTTGTTTATTGTTTTCCATTGTTTTCTGTGCCAAAATTTTCGTTTCAAGCCGTTAAAATAGCTAGAAACCTGATACGGTAAGTTTATAAAATATTTTTCCGTCTTTTTTTGATAAGGCCCCCCATAACATTGGGTGAATGTGCGTAAGTATGTCTGTAAATAACCCCTTGACAACGTTAATAACAATTGAGCTACCCTAGCAACCCATCATTAATATTTTTTGTATCCAAGATAGTTTCTAAATCCTAGTGAGCTAGGGATCTGTCAGTTTTTGTTTCCTGACAGGAATGGGGGTTAGGGTGGATTCTGAGAATTTTTCTGTGGGTGCTCTGGTAGCATTGTTTTCTTTAATTACTACCCTCGGCTACGCCTCGCGTTACATATTGAATTGCTTTTTTTCTACCTTCAGCTGCGCCTCAGGTACATACCATTGGTGGTGCCCTGCCTCTGGTAGGTACAGTCTGGGACTTTGAAAATGCCCACCCCATAGTGCTTTATGTTTGCCGACCTGTCAGTCAAACATATCAATCAAATTGCAGCGATGCAGGCGATTAAGTCAAATGCCGCGATAGGGATGGGCATTTTCAAAGTCCCGGACTGAACCATCGCATTCTACCTTCGGCTCTGTGCCTCTTTTTTTAAGGCTTCCTTCGGCTACGCCTCAGGCCACACTATTTGTCTATGAAAATGTTCAAAAATTGCAATAGAAACGTGAAAATGGAATTTTTGTAAGTCAAAATGTTCTTAAAAGTCCAGCATTAAGAAGAGAAAAAGCTATTTTGTCCGTTGAAACTGCCATTTTGAATAAATCAAGGCTACTGCGGCTTTACTAAAAATAATTGTAGATAACAAGTGTGACACATCAACTAAGGTTCAAATAAACCAACTAAAGAATCTGAACCATTTTCAGTTCTTTACGATTCTTTGTTGCCAAGATAATTATAGTTTTTCTAAGGAAATGTTCAAAAAATTGCAATAAAAACGTGAAAATATAATTTTTGTAAGTCAAAATGTTCGCAAGAGTCCAAATGAAGGATTAAGAGGAGAAAAAGCCATTTTGTACGTTAAAACTGCCATTTTGAAAATTTGAAATTTATACTAAAAATTATTGTAAATATCAAGTGTGACACATCAACTAAGGCTTAAATGAGGCAACTAAGGGATCTGTGCCATTTTCAGGTCTCTACGATTCTTTGTCGCCAAGATAATTGTAGTTTTTCTATGGAAATGCTCAAAAAATTGCAATAAAAACGTGAAAATATAATTTTTGTAAGTCAAAATGTTCGCAAGAGTCCAAATGAAGGATTAAGAGGAGAAAAAGCCATTTTGTACGTTAAAACTGCCATTTTGAAAATTTGAAATTTATACTAAAAATTATTGTAAATATCAAGTGTGACACATCAACTAAGGCTTAAATGAGGCAACTAAGGGATCTGTGCCATTTTCAGGTCTCTACGATTGTTTGTCGCCAAGATAATTGTAGTTTTTCTATGGAAATGTTCAAAAAATTGCAATAAAAACGTGAAAATATAATTTTTGTAAGTCAAAATGTTCGCAAGAGTCCAAATGAAGGATTAAGAGGAGAAAAAGCCATTTTGTACGTTAAAACTGCCATTTTGAAAATTTGAAATTTATACTAAAAATTATTGTAAATATCAAGTGTGACACATCAACTAAGGCTTAAATGAGGCAACTAAGGGATCTATGCCATTTTCAGGTCTCTACGATTCTTTGTCGCCAAGATAATTGTAGTTTTTCTATGGAAATGTTCAAAAAATTGCAATAAAAACGTGAAAATATAATTTTTGTAAGTCAAAATGTTCGCAAGAGTCCAAATGAAGGATTAAGAGGAGAAAAAGCCATTTTGTACGTTAAAACTGCCATTTTGAAAATTTGAAATTTATACTAAAAATTATTGTAAATATCAAGTGTGACACATCAACTAAGGCTTAAATGAGGCAACTAGGGATCTGTGCCATTTTCAGGTATCTACGATTCTTGGTCGCCAAGATAATTGTGTTTTTTTATGGAAATGTTCAAAAAATTGCAATAAAAACGTGAAAATAAAATTTTTGTAAGTCAAAATGTTCGCAAGAGTCCAAATGAAGGATTAAGAGGAGAAAAAGCCATTTTGTACGTTAAAACTGCCATTTTGAAAATTTGAAATTTATACTAAAAATTATTGTAAATATCAAGTGTGACACATCAACTAAGGCTTAAATGAGGCAACTAAGGGATCTGTGCCATTTTCAGGTCTCTACGATTCTTTGTCGCCAAGATAATTGTAGTTTTTCTATGGAAATGTTCAAAGAATTGCAATAAAAACGTGAAAATATAATTTTTGTAAGTCAAAATGTTCGCAAAAGTCGAAATGAAGGATTAAGAGGAGAAAAAGCCATTTTGTACGTTAAAACTGCCATTTTGAAAATTTGAAATTTATACTAAAAATTATTGTAAATATCAAGTGTGACACATCAACTAAGGCTTAAATGAGGCAACTAGGGATCTGTGCCATTTTCAGGTCTCTACGATTCTTGGTCGCCAAGATAATTGTGTTTTTTTTTATGGAAATGTTCAAAAAATTGCAATAAAAATGTGAAATGTAATTTTTGTCAGTTAAAACGGTTTTAAAAGTCCAGATGAAGAACTGAGAGGCAAAAATGCCATTTTGTCGTTAAAATTGACATTTTGAAAAAAAACAAAGTGGATGATGTGGTTTATGTTAAAAATAATTTCTGATATGTACCAAGTGTGGCACATCAAGCAAAGCTAAAAGGAGGCAACTAAGCGATCTGTACCATTTTCAGGTCTCTACGATTCTTTGTCGCCAAGATAATTGCATTTTTCTATGGAAATGTTCAAAAAATTGCAATAAAAATGTGAAATGTAATTTGTATCAGTCAAAACATTTTTAAAAGTCCAGATGAAGAATTAAGAGGCGAAAAGGCCATTTTATCCTTTAAAATTGCCGTTTTGAAAAAATCAAGACGGCTGCGGCATACTAAAAATTATGTTTCTAGCCTAAAAATTGTCACGAAATTGTTTTTTTTTTTAAATAAATCGCATTGTTTCTTTTCTACTTCGGTTGCGCCCCAGATCGTTTTTTACGGATTCAGTCTAAAGTGTAATCAAATACAGCTGCAACGATAACAATTAGCAGGTACCTTCATATTTTGAAAGTTGGTAACAGTGCAATTCGTGGAATTCAGCTATTTTGTCTCTTTCTAACGTGTGACGCCATGCGCATTATCGGCAAAATTTGACAGATGACAGTATTGGCGCGAGCTTTTAACAATGACAGGACAGTCAAATGACGATTGACAGAACACAAAAACGTTTAAGTGATTTGCGCTGTGATCTATCAAATGACTGTTAGCTGTCATTCACGTCATTATGACCGTCGTCTGTTAAATTTTTTCAATAAAGCAGAAGCTCTGCGCATATTGCCTATCGCTTTAAATTACATAGAATTAATATTTGTCAGTTGGCATTACTGGGCCCCTTTTCTACAGAAATACGTTAAACCCTAACATTCTCAAAACAGGCAACTCGTCCCATTTGATAAACCTGTTTTAGTGGGCTCCAAGATGGCTCCAAGACCTAAAGTCTCGTCGCATATTAACGAACTCGGGGGTTGTGTGTCTCAGGCTTTTTTTCTGTTGGTTTGTAAACGGGATATACGTTCTGTCAAAATTCCTGTCATGGACATCAAAGATCCCTTTTCAACCCCCATTGTTTGTGAAATCCCGTTTACAAACCAACAGAAAAAAAAGCCTGAGACACAAACCCCGCGTTCGTTAATATGCGACGTTACTTTAGGTACATGTTAGATGATGCTTAAACTTGCATTAATAGAGGATAGAAATACAAGTTTTCCTTCCATCAGATAAAGAAAGAACTATAAGCAAAAGCTAATTGTAACAAAGCTGTTGCTTATAGTTCCATATCCTTTTCCATTAGGACTAGATTTTCTGCTCGTTAGTTATGTTTCAAATGCCCGCCATTTTGGCTCCCACCGATATTGGTACGTACTTTCCCACAGCCTACTGCGAGTGAGTTTTAACCCAGGGGTCCAATTCTCGAATCGTACGAACTGTTTCGTATACGGAATCACTAAGGTACGCGCAATCTGATTGGCGGCTGCTTAGCAACATCGCATACGAAACAGATTCGAACGATTCGAGAATTGGGCCCCAGGCTAGATTCTTACCATTTCACTTTTATTTTCAGACCATGTCCAATAAATTCCGCACATACTCCTTCGAGCAGAACCCAGTCGTCAGACAAATCATAAGAAAACGCCTGGCAGCCAGCCTCAAGAGAAAACTCGAGGAATTCGCGATCCGAACAGGGGAAGAAGCTGCAGTCCTATTAATGAACTGCAGGTCTCCCTGTTCCAGACTGCGAATGCTGGGCACGAGGCCCTTCATCTGCAGCCTGTCAGACCTGCGAAAATCCATCGTGCGAAACCTTCGCAAAACCCTTGCGAAAAATCCCTCCACTACAGAAGAAGTCAGCACTGCTCACGACTTTCATCTACCCCCTTTGGTCTTCGACGATACTCCAGTCCCTTTAGAGAGGATGAATCAAAGTCAGCTGCGTTCCTTCATCCCCACGATGATAAAATGTTCAAGTCAGCGGGGCACTGTGGGTTGGAGGGTGGAAGAGGCCAAGCCTGAATGGTGGCCCGAAGATGTTCCTTGGAGAAACATTCGCACGGATACTAGAAGCCCTGAAGAGAAAAACGAGAAATCTTGGAGCAACGCTTTAAGGGATGTTATCAGAAACTGCTATGAACACCACGGAAGGACGGATTTGCTTTTGAACGAAACCCCGAAGGTAGAATACCCGGAGGCGGGCTTTCCTCAAGGGACCGCAATTGAAGTGACAAGTTACTACTCGTTGAATGGGGAGAACGAGATTCTACTGAGCACCGAAGATGGGCTCATCTACCCCCTCCCTATTGAGAAGATCAACGAAAGTGCTGTGATAACCCCGCCCTTTCTTGGCGATGAAGCGAAAGGGGGCCAGCAGATATTACAAGTGGTGTCTTTGAGGGACGTGGAGGTCGTTTCCAAGATCCTGCAAAAGGTTAAATAAATAATTTTAGGTTATGGGCCCAGCCCATTAGTGTAAGAACAAAAGATAAGAAGTGTTAATAAATCGTTCCTTGAATCCACTTTTATCTATAAGAAGAGTATTACGTTATGGGCCCAGATATTCCAGGAAATTAACTTAATCGAAAATTTTAGAGCTTTATAAATTGGCATCTTTCTGATCGACATCATTTAAAATGTGGGTCAAAAAATAGAAGAGGGCGTTTGTCGCGGACTTTTCCTTTCTGGCTAAAAACCGAAAATTCCCGCAAAAAAATACTCCTAAACGTATTTCGACTCTGTATGTCATAGACGTGAAGAATAGAAGAGGACGTATCAGATCTCTCCTTTTCGTATGTTGTAGACGTGAAAAAAAGAAGAGGGCGGATGTTACCAGACTTTTTCTTTTCGGCTAAAGGTCGAAAAACCGCGTAAAAAATTTGCTTTCTCGGCTTCGCCTCGGCTGTACCTAGACGTATTTCGTCTCTGTATATCGTAGACGTGAAAAATAGAAGCGGACGTTTGTCGCAGACCTCTCCGCAACAGAGGCGAAGCCGGCTTTAAGCCGAAAAGGTGAAGTCTGGGATATACGTCCCCTTCTTTTTTTCACGTCTACGACATACGAAGCTGAGTTTTTGGGTTCTGTACGTCATACACGTGCAGACTAGGAGAGGACGTCTGTCTTTGACTTTTCCTTTTCGGTTAAAAGTCGAAAAATCGTGCAATAAGGTTGCCGGTCAACTTTTTTTCGTTTCACTCGGCTTTGCCTCGCCTTATAGACATGAAAAATATAAGAGGTCGTATTTCTTTGACTTCTCCTTTTCGGCTGAAACAAAAGAAGGGGACGTATGTCCCAGACTTCTACTTTTCGGCTTAAAGTCGAAAACTTGCTCAAAAAAGTTGCGCAGCTACTTTTTTGATTTCACTCGGCTTCGCCTTGGCTGTACATTGCAGTTTTTGTCTTTGTATGTCGTAGACGTGAAAAATAGAAGAGGACGTATGTTGCAGACAACCTGATCGAATTGATGAAAATTTTTGATTTTTTTTTAAAGAGATGAGCATACGAAGTTTCAGAAAATGTTAACGTTTTACGTTGTAACTTAAGAACGGTACGTCAGAAATGCGCTTTAAGGTAGGGGAAGGTGGGGCAAAGTCAAACTAGCAATTTTTTCTGGTCAAAGTGTCGGTATCTGTGTTGTGATAGCTGAACTAAGTACCAAATGAAGTTGCTAATTATCCTGTGTTTTGGTTTGAATCATACTTTATTTCAATGGCGACAGTTTAGAAAATCCTGTTTTTGGCTGTGTTGATGTAAAATTTCACCGTAAGTAAATAATGAATTAAATTGTAAATTAAACCAAATTATTCTGTTTAACTTTTATGTGGTGGTAGCTTAGTCCTCTAGCTTTGTCGTGTATGCATTGAAATTTCATTCATAACTCCAGTTTTAATCAGCTGGTTGACTTTTCAAAGGTAGTTGTTGGGCAAAGTAAAATACCATGCTGTGGGGCATAGTGAAGTGATTTCATTTTGCCCCTGTGCTTATTATTTTGTTTCCATGCTTTCCGTGATTAATGACACCTTTTCTTATTTCTAACAGTTTCGGTAATGAGGAGGAATTATAGAAAATTGTAGACAAAATATCCATTATTTATTTGCCAAAGATATGGGAGAGCACAATTTTTGTAAAAACCTAAGTAGCATTACGATTTTTTTGTTCTGTTTTTAGAGTTAAGTAAGATTTTTCTTTAAAGCAACTTATTTTGCCCTTTCATTTTGCTCCGCGCAATATTTCACTTTACCCCACAAGTGGGGCAAAGTGAAAAAAATGCAGGTGGTTAAAACTTTAATTTTTTTGAAAGTGTTTATTTTCCGTTTTTGTTTTCATATTTATTTTTACCAAATAAACATGTTATTCTTTAGTACTAGTACTTTTATTTAAAAAAATACTCATTAAACGTCTCATAGTGAGGCGTTCTGTCTTAAGAATACCACTTTGCCCCACCTTCCCCTACATTACCTGGTAGAATTGATAAAAAATTTTAATTTTTTTGAAGAGATTAGCCACACCTGTCCTCAGGTAACAAAAGGTTTGATGAAAATGACGCCAAAAAGTTTTTGTAGGAGGGCATACTGGAACGTTTATTAAGTGCAAAACTACATGAAACAAAATCCTAACAGAGATTTAATTTTTTATGTTTTATACATCAATAAGTTAACAAATATCTCGGAGAACATTTTATTTACAATCTTTTTTATAATTTTTTTTGCTCTGGAACCATATCTTAAACTGTTTTAATCAAGACCGAAAGTATAAGTTTTGAATTTGCAATGGCTTATTTCAAAGTGGTTGACGTTTATTAGATTTTTCTTTATTTTTAATGCAAATTTACGGAAATATGTCAACCAAATGTGATCATGATGAAAATCGAAGGAAAGTATGTGGACTTTGTGGCAGAAAAATTATTTTGCGAAAATCGAATCTGTTAAAGGTCGTGATTACCGATAAACTTGAAAAATTGTTACAAAAGTTTGTAAACAAAAACTTCAGTGTATTGGACCCAAGATTTCCGTTTTCAATGTGTAATGCTTGTCGGCTTGCACTCAGTGAGAAAGATTAAGGTAAATTAGAGGATTTTTACCAGAAATGCCAAATTTTCAAAACATTAAACTACCGAAATGTACCAGGGGCAGGGGTTTCAAATGTAATTGCTACATATGTTTAAAAGGACGTTCTATAAAACGTACATTTCGGTAGTTTAATGTCTTGAAAATTTGGCATTTCTGGTAAAGATCTTCTAGATTTACCTTTATCTTTCTCAATGAGTGCAAGCCGACAAGTATTACACGTAGACAACGGAAATCTTGGGTCCAGTACACTGAGTTTTTGTTTACAAACTTTTGTAACAATTTTTCAAGTTTATCGGTACTCACGAACTTTAACGGATTCGATTTTCCCAAAATAATTTTTCTGCCACAAAGTCCACATACTTACTTTCCTTCGATTGATCACATTTGGCTGACATATTTTCGTGAATTTGCATTAAAAATAAAGAAAAATCTAATTCTGAATGTAATGCGCGTCGCTAGGTATGTGAAACGTCAACCACTTTGAAATAAGCCATTGCAAATTCAAAGCCTACTTTCCGTCTTGATTAAAACAGTTTAAGATATGGTTCCAGAGCAAAAAAAATTATAAAAAAGATTGTAAATAAAATGTTCTCCGAGATATTTGTCAACTTACTGATGAAAAAGATAAAAAATCAAATCTCTGAAGTTAATGATCTGTTAGGATTTTTTTCATGTAATTTTGCACTTAATAAACGTTCTAGTATGACCTCCTGCAAATACTTTTTGGCGTCATTTTCATCAAACCTTTTGTTACCTGAGGACAGGTGTGCAGCATACGACGTGAAAAATGACTGAAAATAGTTTAAAATGCCGCAAACCGTACTTCTTTAAGACGCTTCATTCGTCTCTTATGGCCAATTGAAATTTCAGAAAATGTTAACGTTTTACGTTGTAACTTAAGAGCGGTACGTCAGAAATGAGCTTTTAAGGTAACCGAGGCGAAGCCGAGTGAAATAAAAAAGTTGCGCAGCTACTTTTTTGCTTAAGCCGAAAAGGGTAAGTATTTTTTTCATGTCTACGACATACGAAGCTAAGGTTTTGGGTTCTGTATGTCGTTGACGTGAGAAATATAAGAGGACGCATGTCTTTGACTTCTCCTTTTCGGCTGAAAGCCGAAAAGTCGCGGAAAAAAGTTGCTGCGCAACTTTTTTTGTTTCACTCGGCTTCGCCTCGGTTGCGGAGAGGTCTGCAACATACGTCCTCTTCTGTTTTACACATCTACGACACACAAAGCTGAGTTTTTGTGCTGGGTATGTCGTAGACGTTAAGAATAGAAAGAGGACATATATGTCTTTGACATTTCCTTTTCGATTAAAATCGTGAAAAAAGGTCGTGCAAAAAAGTAGTTGGTCAACTTTTTTTCGCTTCACTCGGCTTCGCCTCACCTTATAGACATGAAAAACATAAGAGGGCAGATATTACAAGTGGTGTTGACGGACGTGGTTCCAAGAGGCCCAGCTTGAAGTAATATTTTTTATTTATAAGGAGTTAGGTTATGGGCCCAGACGCTCTAGGAAATTAACTTATCAAAAATTTGAGATCCTAGATTAGCGCTTTATAAATTGGGATCTTTGATTGACACTATCAGTTTTAAAATGTGGGTCAAACTGTGCGCGTGCTTTCTCCTAATCGCTTTAGCTCATGAATCTGAGGCCAAAAGGAAATTTGTGCTAGGCCATAGAGTCGGGGGTAATGTTTTAGCCCCGCCTGCAGATCCGAGAAGGCCGAGAGCGGGCGACGAGTGGTTCACGCAATTACTCGATCACTTCGACTACACTAACACGACCACTTGGCAGCAGGTATTGATTCTACTTTAAACTCTTGAGCTTAAGGGGAATTTTAGAGATTCTTCAGCAATGCAGCGAACTATAGAGAAGGAGGGCCCGTGTTTCTCTTTATTGGTGGAGAATCTGAGGCTAATGAAGTCTGGATGAATTATGGAAGCTGGATCGACTATGCCAGGCAGTATAATGCCCTTCTGTTTCAAGTTGAGCACAGGTTTTATGGGGCCAGTCAACCCACTGAGTAAGTTGAGGTTTTCTCAGGATGAAACCACTTTCAATAAGTGAAAGCATGTGATAGATTAGCCTTTTAATCGCAAAAGCTTGAAAAAAAGGAAATTTAGACAATAGGTTTTTTATCAAAAAGTAAGAACTGAAGTGCTAAGCCGATTACAAATATGTCAAGAGAGGATTTAGTGGATCTTGCTTAATCATCTAAAATACTTAACAAATAATAGTCTCGTGCACTTTGTTTCCGTCAAGGATTATTAGTTCAACATTAATATTAAGCATCTTGAGACAACACTGAATTACTGGGTGAGGTATTAAGATACCTAACCGAATTTTAATAACCACTCTCTAATTAAACTATGTGCAATTTCGAACCAAATGCGCAGTCATAGTATTACTTTAAGAAAAAAACTGATAGATTTACACGATTTTAGAGAAAACTTTGGTGAAATATCTTGCAATTATTGGTCAAAAGATTTGGAAGAAAAATACAACGACTTTTATGACAAAGTGATTCGTGTAACATGCAAAAATACATCGTAGATGTTAAATACAAAATTAAACCGTGGATAAACAATTATATAGTAGGGTGTATGAAGGTTAGGGATGAAAAGTATTAAAAGTTCATAATTACCAAAGAAACGAAAGGCTGGCAAGAGTGTAAATATTATAGAAATTTTATTATAAACTTAATTAAAATACGAAAAACACAGTATTATGATGAAGAAGACAATTTAGAGAAAAGTTGCGCTATTTCTTGGCGATTAAGAATCTGAAGAGAATTTCCCGATATTTTGATTCGTTCTTGAATTACCGTAAAGTGGGGTGGCTTTGGCACTCGGTGTGAGATTGACCACTTTTTAGAATTTGTTAGTGGCGCTCTGCACAATTTTGATCGTAGCATATAGGGCAAATCTTCCTCTTACCTCCAGTATAATTGTTTTCGTAATCAATTGCTTGGTTATTGCAAAAAAAAATATTTTTCAGACTACAAAAATTCTACCAAAATTGAAGGTCAAAAATCTTCCCCTGCCCCCACTAGGTAAGTGACTGGAGCGAAAATTCTGCACCGCCCTTGTAATTGTACATCTTTCCCCTTGTAGTACCACCCAAATTTAATGGGGGTAAATCACCCCCCTGGCTCCTAGAGGGTGGCCAAACTTAGACCGACATTTTTACAGGTTGGGAGGGTAAGTGTGGCCGCCTTAGGAGCCAGGGGGGTGATTCACCCCCACTAAATTTGGGTGCTACTACCAGGGGAAAGATGTACAATCACAAGGGCGGTGAAGAATTTCCGCTCCAGTCACTTATTTAGTGAAGTTGAGATAGAAGTTGGGAATGAAATTTTAGAGAAATTTTTTTGTTTTTATATGAATATTGTCTATTTTTATAAATAAAGTATCTTTCTGACGTTCAATAGAATATAATGCATTTATCACACAGAAAATATGCGTTGCAAGGGTTTTATACCCTACAAAATTGTCAAAATGCTAAAAAAAAAAAATTTTTTGTGGCCAATCTTGAACCTAACACGGTTTACGTTGATTTAACAGGCAAAATGAGCACGTGGCCAATTTGACCCCCACTTGCCAGGTAATTTTCACCCTATTTTTTTGGAATATTTTTGTTCAAATTCAATAAATTAAAATATGCATAACACAGTCTGAAATCACGCATACCCGTATACAGGGTGCGAGATTGAAACTCCAAAATGATATAACTTTCTTATTTGTAGTTCGATTTAAGTAAACGAAAAACCAGATGAAATGGCTAATAAAACGCTACAAACTCAGAGTAGTTTTGATTTTTATCAACTTCAACTTGAATGTCAACTGGTTGTCAACTTTTCATTTTCAAATGGACATACCCAGTTTTTTTTGCTCAGCCTGAAAGTTATTTTTTTCTGCATCTTTTGATGTGAAATAAAGCGGGTTTGGTTTACAATTAGTTCTGAAAATAATTGTAATTTTCTGTTAAAATTTGAATATTTTTTACTTAAAATTTTCGAATGTGCTGTGGATCTGTTAGAAACTTAACAAAACATTTAAAATATGTTATATTCTAACATGTAAAATGCATTTCGAAAATTTTTTCGCGGCACACTTGAAAATTTAGCATAAAAAGATTGAAATGTTGACAATAATTTAAATTATTTTCAACTTTTATTATAAACCAAAGTCGATTTATTGCACATCAAAAGACGCAGCTTTCAGACTGAGCAAAAAGAACTGGGTATGTCGCTTTGAAAATGAAAAGTTGACAACCAGTTGACATTCAAGTTGAAGTTGATAAAAATCAAAGCTACTCTCACTTTGTAGCGTTTTATGAGCCATTTCATCTGTTTTTTTGTTTACATAAATTGGACTACAAATAACAAAGTTATAGCATTTTGAAGTTTCAATCTCGCACCCTGTATACACAAAATTTGGAATAAATCGGCCAACTGTGTCAAAAGTTACAGCCTTTTAAGCTTGAAAAGTGGCCAATTCGACCCCACTTTACGCGGTATCGCAAAAATCTGAAAACTGCCAATTTAAAGAAAAATTAATATCTTCCTAACGATTGACGTTATTTAAATAAAACTTGGAGCTTTTATATTTTTGACAGCTGTCAATTGAGTGGCATTGGCAGTAGTTTTCGAGGTCTTCTAGATTTTGAATAAAGGCTCCGCCGAAACTTTACTCAATTTATCGCCTCGGCTGCGCCTTAACTAATTTGCACAATTTTCTAAATAATAAATATATAAATTGAAAAAAATAAAGTTTAATACGGGGGCGATAAGCCGACGCGAGTTTTCGGCTTTTAGCCGAAAACGAGAAGTCTTAGAAGACTGGTCCTTTTCGGCTAACAGCCGAAAACTCGCCTCCATTTTATGCGAATTTCGGCTCCGCCGAAACTTTACTCAATTTACCGCCTCGGCTGCACAATTTTCTAAATAATAAATATGAATTGAAAATAAATAAATTACAATTAAATCGGTAGGTATTATTATTATTAACATTTGGTCCATATTCTGAAAATTTCGCAGAGACGTGAGCGTGGACAGCCTAAAGTACCTCAAGAGCACCCAAGCCCTCGCAGACTTGGCCAAATTCATCGTGGAACAAAACCAAATCTACAACCTCCCCTCAGACGTTAAATGGATAGCCTTTGGAGGGTCTTACTCAGGCTCCCTAGCCGCTTGGCTCAGGGTTAAATATCCTCACCTGGTCCATGGGGCGGTCTCCTCAAGCGGGCCCCTAGAAGCCATCGTTGACTTCACCGGTACCCTTTTTCTCCCCAAAACCTTTACTCAACTCCACTTTTAGATTATTTCAAAGTGGTCGGCGAGTCTTTAGCCACTTACAGCCCCTCCTGCGTCACCACCATCACGGAAGGCTTAAGCCAAATCGAGGAATTAATCAAAACTCCAGTCGGACAAGAAAACCTCAACCAAATCTTCAAAGTTTGCGACCCAATCCAACCCATTTTGGACGACGAAGACGAAGTGGCTTCATTTTACTCTGCTGTGGCTGGAAATTTCGCCGGGGTGGTTCAGTACAACCTCATCAGTGCCGCTTTGCCTAGCATTAACGACGTTTGCAGTGTCCTAACAGATGCTTCTAAAGGTACCGCAGTGGAAAGACTAGGACTCGTCAATGATCTTCTTCTGGACGAAGACGAGCCTTGCCTCGATTATCGCTACCACGCGATGATAGACGAATTTAAAAATACCAGCTGGGCCAGCGAAGATGTTGACAGTGGTATCAGGCAGTGGCTGTACCAAACCTGTACAGAATTTGGTTTTTACCAAACTTCCTCCGACGAGAGTCATGAGTTTGGCAATCAATTCCCCGTGGAGACTTACATAAGGCTCTGCCAAGATCTTTACGACGAAGCTTTTGACGCGGATTTCATCCAGGGGGCTGTGGATAGAACCAACACCTTCTATGGAGCGCTGGATATTGACGTCAGCAATGTCGTGTTCTTCCATGGATCGATTGATCCTTGGCATCCTTTGGGGATCACGAAAACCTTGGACGAGAGGGCGCCCGCTATCTTCGTGGATGGTAAATGAGTTGAGGAAAAATTTTTGACTGAGTTGAGTTGTAGGTGTGGCCCATTGCGCGAGCATGTACCCAGTTGCCCTCAGTGACTCGCAGGGGTTGAGGAACGCCAAGGCGCAAATCGGGGAAATACTTGGAACTTGGTTGGGTTGATGTAATTTTTGAATAAAAATTTCTGGATTTATTTCTTTGGGTTTAGACAGTTTGTTGGTAAAAAACTCTTGCAGCTGTATGAACTAGTTTCTATATTTCATGCAAATAACAGTAAACGCCTTAGAAAATTCTGGAATGCGAGGTAGTCCAGTCATATTAGACAAAAAAAGGGCTTGGCCCGGGACTAAGTCCTAACAGGCTGCAACCACGATAGATAGATCACAAATAGGCTCCAGAATCTGGGAAAACTTTGTACCCGTTTGTACCTCCGGGCATGAAAAGTTATTGGTAATTTTAAGAATGAAGAACTCGTTTTTTTCCGATTTTTCGTAAATATCTCGAAAACTAAGCAAGATAGGCTAATAAAGTATACTCACCTTTTCTGTAGAGCACTAAATTCTCTACAAGACCTGTCTCGACAACTATACCCGCCAAGTCAGTCGTTTAGGTTGTACGCGCCATCAAAGTCTGACATCCGGGACTCGGAAACGTCAAATTGCCTAATTTTACAACGCCTCTTAAAAATGCGTGTACAGCCATTTGTTGTAGCACTAAAATTTTGAAAAAAATCACGTATCATCTGAGGACATTGAAGAATGTTTTTCATGGCGCAATTAATAGCCCAAACGTTTTTAGTTTATTTAGCAGATACCTACGCGAATAGCAAAATTAAAGATTTTTCTTGGGTCAACTTCCATTGCTGTTTAAAGAGTCCTTTTTTGTTGTAAATTTCGTATATAATACGATGCATTTGATTAAAATTGTCTCAAGTGAATTCTAACACCCTTAAACAGCAATGAAAGTTGACCCAAAAAAATGTTTTATTTTGCTATTCGCGTATCTGCAAAATAAACTAAAAACGTTTGGGATATTAATTGCGCCATGGAAAACATTCTTCAATGTCCTCAGATGATATGATTTTTTTCAAAATTTTAGTGCTACAACAAATGGCTGTACACGCATTTTTAAGAGGCGAAGTTTTTTTGTTCAATTCAGTTGTAGGCGGTGCAAGGGTTAAGTTTCCTCAAAGTCAAGTTTTTGTGGTTGGGAGTTGAAGGAGGCGAGTTTCAGGGGTGCAATTTTTTGTGTTCAATTAGTTTCCTCCGGTAATAGGTGGTCCAATAGTTACATTTCCTCTAAGTGAATTTTTTGTTTCAAGGTTGAAGGGGTTGAGTTTTAGAGGTGCAATTTTTTTATCTTCCTGTCGTAGGTGATCTAAGGGTCTAAGGACTAAATACATGCTCAAAACTTTTTCTGGGCCATTGATTAAAAGTTATCGAATTGCTTGAATTTCAAGCAACACTTACGTGAAATTTCGAGTTTCAACCCCTAATTTGCACCCCTTTCTGTTTCATCTTGCAGAAAAAAACCATCCCTTATCAAATAATGTCAAAATATATGTGGTTTCAGACCTCCATATGCAAAATATTTGAGTTTTCGTATTTTTGCGATTTTCAACCCCTAAATTTCATCTCCCAAAATTGACACCCCCTCGGCTTCAACAGACTTGTACGTCAAAAACGCATATCAAGTTTCAGTAAAATATCTCCACTGGTTCTCGAGTTACTACAATTAATAATTTTTCGGTCCCGAAAAAACCTCGCATTCTCGCGCTTTAACTGCGAACGCTGCCTAAACGCTTGAAGATGGATTAAAATCGTATAAGGGAGAAATGTCGGCAACGAATAGACCTACAGAAAAGTCTGCGACGGCATATAAATATCTGTTACGGATAGCCGACAATAAGCCACTGAAGCTATTTTCGTCAAAAATTTAAACACAAAAACGATCTCGGTGGGCTGCCCATCGTAGATAGCTATGTGCCGTCGCGGACTTTTTTGTAGATCTTTTCATTGCCGACAATTCCTCCTTACAAACTTTTGTTCTAGCTTCAAGCGTTGAGGCAGCGTTCGCGATCAAACGTCGAAAATTGTAATTTCTTTCAGTTTTTCACCCCTAACTCCAACCCCCCTGGTGCGATATGGCCCAAAAACAATCCTCGCCGAGATTTTCGGGGTATAGGTACACATGTGTACAAAATTTCAGCTCGATATCTGCTTTCGTTCTCAAGTTATGCGAGCGAGCGAATTCACTAAAACTACAGGGTCTTTAAAATACCTAAACCCAGATTTTAGTGATTTTTGTTTTACAAGTTTGTCAGCACTGTTGGGAATTTATAATTGGTACCGTGATTGTTACCTAATATTTGATTAATCAAACTTACAAATTTAGGTTGGTCACTCTTACTTAATTTGGCAATGATTAAAATTAATGAAATAATTAATTGCAGAGGTTTATGAACTTCTTTTAATGCAAAAAATAAGTCATTTCTTAATAATAATAATAATAATAATAAGATTTATTGATGCAACAACTGAGTAAACAGTAACACATAAGTCAATACATTTTAATAACATCTATATCTGCTTGCACAATTGAGTTAAATCACAGTCAAAATAATCACTAATAGAATATATACAATTGTATATTAGAAAAGACTTGAGTTCTTTGCAAAAAATCCTACAAGGGAGCTTCCGAAATTCTGTCGGAAGAACATTGTAAAACTTTACGCAGAAGTACCTAGTGCCCGTTTGTGTTCGGGTTAGTCTAAGTGGGAGTAAAGAAATATTGTCCCTGTTACGTGTGTCGTGGGTATGGAGCTCAGATGTCAGATTGAATTTACTTAAGTTATTTCTTATGTACTTCAAGCAATGATAAATATACAAAGCTGTTAATGTTAAAATTTTATGTTTAATAAAATACTCTTTGCAATCAGCTCGATAGGGTAGATTAAAGATTGCTCTAATTGCTTTTCGTTGAAGTGAAAAAATTCTGTGCCTACATGACGAATGACCCCAATGGAGGATCCCGTACGTCATCCTTGTCTGAAAAAGAGAATAGTATGCCATCATCAACACATTAAGTGATACACATCCAGATAACTGCCTTAGAATATATACGTTCTTTGTTAGTTTTTTGCTAGTGCTTCGCCCTGGGAATCCCACAATAGTCCCTCATCAATAGTGACGCCTAGGAAGTGTGCAACTTTTTTTTTCGTTTCACTCAGCTTCACCTAAAAGTGTTTGTTCCGTACGTCGTAGATGTGAAAAATAAAACAGGAAGCATGTCTAAAAGCCGAAAATTCGCGGAAAAAAGCAACTTATTTTTTCGTTTCACTCAGTTTCGCCTCGCCTCATAGACGTGACGTAAGTATTTGACTTCTCCTTTTTGGTTAAAAGACGAAAAATCGCGCAAAAAAGTTGTTGAGAGGGTTAATCGGCTTCGCCTCGCCTCATAGACGTGACAAATATAAGAGGACGTAAGTCTTTGACTTCTCCTTTTTGGTTAAGACGAAAAATCGTGCAGAAAAGTTGTTGGATGGTTAATTCGGCTTCGCCTCGCTCTACACCTTTTCCAGCAGTAGTTCAGAAAGCGTCAATTGAATTTCAGAATAGTCAGTTGAATTTCAGAATACGTCAATTGTAATTCAGATTAATCAATTCAAATTCAGAATGCGTCAGTTGTATTTCAGAATAGTCAAATGAATTTCAGAATACGTCAATTGAATTTCAGAAAGCATCAATTGAAATTCAGAATCCGTCAATTACAATTGCATTTGATGCTTTCTGAAATTCAATTGACATATTCTGAAATTCATTTGACTATTCTGAAATACAATTGACACTCTCTGAATTTGAATTGACTAATCTGAACTACAATTGACGGATTCTGAAATTCAAGTGACAATTCTGAAATTCAACTGACGCTTTCTGAAATTCAATTGACGCTTTCTGAACTACTACTGGAAAAGGTGTAGACATGAAAAATATATTCTTCTGATATCTTTGCTAGAGACAAGTAGGGCTAACTTTAGTGAGTTTCCCTCTTAATTAAAAACGCGCCAAATTTAAATTCACAACTAATTTATTACTTCCTAATAACATTATAATAAAACAAATCGGTCGCCTGCAAATTCCTGGTCTCGATTTCGACATTTACCCTAAAAATCACGATTAAATTAACCCTCGCAGTGTTTTTTTTACCTTTTCTTAATTTTTTTGGGCCCCCGAATTTGATTCCACTGCGACACTTTGTGTTTATTGAAAATCATGAGGCCGAGCACCGAGACCCACAAGGCATACACCAGGGTTTCCCCCCCATCCATCCATTTTTCGAGAAAAACCTGCGACAGGCTAAGAATCTCGATTGCATTGCACACGTCACCCAAATCTCCGAAATATTTCAAATAATTTTCATGTAAAAACCACGTGAAGATCCCCGGCTGGGTTGTGAACTCATCGACCAGTTTTTCCACATCGCAGTTTAATTTCCCTCGCTCGTTAAGTTTGGGGTTCAAAACTCTACCCAAACCGTGAAACAAACCGAGGTTTTCATCACGGGACATTAGTGTGACACAGTTGGGGTTGTTTCGTTTTCTTTTGTTGCCTGCTTTTTGGTAGGATTTATTTTCCGAGGGCAACTCGGAACAGCCCGAGAGACTCGCGAAGTAGTACTGGTTCATCGCTGATCGAATGTCTCCCATCGAGGTGGCAACAATGGCGTCGACAGTGTCTCCTGAGGGAATTCTGAATAAATCTTTGTGGTCCTGGATCAAATTATGGGCCCTTTTTAAAGCCGACTTCATTAAAGTTACGGCACAGGAATTAAAACTGCAATAATAGATATTTATTTTATTAGGAGTTTAAGTAAGACATTATGTGACGGAGTATGGAAGTTTAAATTAAATTAAATCCACACGGGTCACATAATGTCGTTTAAACTCCGAATAAAATACAATACTTTATTTTCAAACGAAAATTTTCTACTTAAGTCTGTTGCGCATCATTTTGACATTTTGCAAAATTGCAAATATGTAATAATGAATTTAAACTCCTCCGCTAAAAATTGTGTCATAGAAATGACGGTTATGCCTTCTCAACACAGTCATTTAAATAATTCTTATGTGACGTTTGAAAATAAAGTTAGTCAAACGTGAAAAAGTAAAAAAAAACTTACTTAATCTGTGCAACGTTGAGCTTTTGTTGAATTTCTGCAGGAAACAAAACCTGCGAGATATTACTTCCGTTATCAAATGAATCCGTGCAAATGAACACCACAGCTTGTTTGGTTTTATAATAGCACTCTCTAGGGATGAAATTTTATACAAAAAAAACAATTTTTACTCTTACTCTAAAATGTCCAAGAACTGTTCGGGGTTTTTATTAAAAGCATTCGGAAACTCTTCCACCAAAACAACTTTTTTCTCGCTTTTTGAAAACAACGACTTATACTTGGACTCCGAGAGAAATTCTGCAAATTTGGCAACTGGATTTGTATACTCGCCCCTTTCATAGTCCTGATTAATCGGGTTGATCCATTCTGTCACAGCTATATTCATCGATTTGCAAAGAACTTTAACAGTGCTCGATTTCCCACATCCAGCCGGGCCTGTCATAAGCAAATAACTAGCAGTTTTCTGTAAAAAATTATAAAATCATCCCGAGTTTAGTAAAGCTCACGTTTTGAGGAGAGTTTAAAACGAATCGAAGCCAGGATCCGATTTCTAATTTTCAATTTTCCAAATAATAAATATGAATTGAAAAAAGTAAAGTTTTCGGCCGAAAAGAAGAAGTGTTCGAAAACTGCTCCTTTTCGGCTAAAAGTCGAAAACTGTTCCTTTTCGGCTAAAAGTCGAAAACTGCTCCTTTTCGGCTAAAAGCCGAAAGTTCGCATCGGCTGCGTCTCAACTAATTTGCATAATTTTCTAAGTAATAAATATGAATTGAAAAAAGTAAAGTCTAAATCGGAGGCGAAACCGATGCGAATTTTCGGCTTTTAGCCGAAAAGGAGAAGTATTTGAAAACTGCTCCTTTTCGGCTAAAAGCCGAAAACTCGCATCGGCTTCGCCTCAATTTTATACGAATTTCGGCTCCGCCGAAACTTTACTCGATTTGCTCAATTTTCTAAGTAATAAAAATATTAATTGAAATGGAGCGGGAAGGTTAAAAAGTAAAGTTTAAAACGGAGGCGAAGCCGATTTTCATTCATTTTTATAAATAAATTAATCCTGTTTTTTATTTGTGGATTTGTAGTTGTTGGAAAATGCAGGATTTTAAAAATAGTTAAAAGTTGAAAAAATACCCCAGATTTTCATTGACATTTGCTGAATCAGTATTTAACTTAAATTGTAATTTTGATTTAATGCAATATTTATTATCATTAAATTTAATATACAGGGTGTTATTTTTAAAACTTCCCACCCTGAATATCTTCGGATGTAATAAAAATATTGAATTGAAATAATCGCTGACCAATCCCGCACAGTGGGGGACACTTCTGCGAACATAGAGGGAATTTTTTCCACTTCCGGTTCAACCGGAAATGACCTTAACTTTGTTTTTTCAAATGGAATGACACCTTTTTCTCAACGGATTCGGAATCTACGATTCTTTCTGAGTTAGAAACATGTGTCATACTTGACCGGAAGTGCATTCACGGCCACCCTAGATTTTCAAAAACATCGAAAAAATCGGTCAAAAATTGAGATTTTCGAAAAATGCAAAAACACGTCTACTTTCATTTTTTGATGCAAATTCGTCTACCCGTTAACATTTTCTTTTTATTTACTTTTGAGAGTTTCACAGATTGTGTGGTAAGAGAAAATTTGATAGAAATAAGAGAAATCTGGGGGGGATTTCACAGTCGACAGTGGTGTACAAATTTTCGGCAGTGTTAGTGGGAAATGTTAGGCAGTGTTGCAAAAATTTAGCTAATTCGACAGTGGTCTATGAATTTTTAGGCTGTCGAGGGACTTCACAGTCGGCAGTGGTGTACAAATTTACGGCAGTGCCCTGAAAATTCGGCAGCGGTGTACAAATTTTTGGGGTGTGAAATGCCCCCCAGAGAAATGAAAAAATGAAATTGCTCAGATAAATTTGCATCAAAAAAACTAACTTGACGTGTTTTTGCGTTTTTCGAAAATCTCGATATTTCACCGATTTCTTCGATGTTTTTGAAAATCTAGGGTGGCCGTGACCGCAATTCCGGTCAAGTATGATACATGTTTCTAAGTCAAAATAAATCGTAGATTCCGAATCCGTTGAGAAAAAGGTGTCATTCCATGTGAAAAAACCAAGTTAAGGCCATTTCCGGTTAAACCGGAAGTGGAAAAAATTCCCTCCGTACGGGATTAGCCAGCTTTTACTTCAATTCAATATCTTCATTACATCCAAAGATATTCAAGGTGGGAAGTTTTAAAAATAACACCCTGTATATTTCTAAAACGTCCTCTTCTGAATATTTTTTTAATTTTAAAATCATTTTTCTAACACCAACATTTTATACTGTTTCTATGGTGCATTTGAACTTGCTTCTTATGTTTGCTATAAAACACGCCGTTGACTATAAGACACGTCGTCCATGACAACGTGTTTTATAGCTAATAACTAAATTACATTTCTATAAATATTACAAGTAACATTAATTTATTTATCTTTTACATAAAAATTGAAATTACAATTATTGTAGTAAACAAGTCCTCCAGTAATTCCAGATCTAGAGGATGTGCTGGGTTCTTCGGGGTTTATCGTATTGATGGTCTTGGTTCTAACATCTACCTTCTTAATTTGATCCATTTCATTACAATTCACCATTCCATCGCTAAAAACCTTTCTTGCAATCTTCACTCGCTCTCCGAATGATTCTTCTATATAATACTCGGCTACTTTTGAAGATTCCCACCCGCCATGTCTTTTCAAGGAGGTAATATCTCCACCTGCGTTAACAAGGAGAGTTGCTGAACTGCGACGAAACGAATGACCACTATAACTTTTTGGATTTTCCAGTTTCAGGAAAATCGCAATCTTTTTTGGAATTTGTCCGAAAGAATTAATTCCAACAACTTGTCGAGTGCACTTGCCTTTATGGTATTGAAGAAAAAATCTAGAAGGTGCATTTTTGGGACGTAAAGCAACATAACGTCTGAACAAATCAATAGGGTTAACACCAAAACCTTCACTGACAATACTGAATCTTCTTTCCTTATGTGTTTTACTATCAGGAATAGTAACGTTCAAAACATCTCCACAGTCCTCTATGTCTTCATAATTCATACTGCACAATTCTGCTTTACGACACGCTCCTCCAATTCCGAATAGTAAAGCGATCTTCATTAACAAATAGTCTTCATTTCCAGCTTGCAGTAAAAATGTTTCAATGTCTTTTCGCGACAACACCTTGGACTTTTTACCACGATAACCAACATTCAAATTCTTCAAATAAGGAACAACTGCACCAAATTTTTCAATATCCACGTTCTCTTTACACTTCAGAGTCGCTTTTAACATAGAATATTCTGGCCACAAAGATGCTGGGCACAGCTTTTGTGACCTCATGTCAAGATACGTTAAGATCACGTCTTCAGTCATTTCACCAATACATTTTTCTGTCCTCCATTTTTGAAAACTCACGTAAACCTTTTCATACGCATCTTTAGATTTCGCAGGTAACAATTTTCCACGTAATTCAATACCTTTCTTCAATATTTCGTCCGGAATATTTTCGGACATTTCAACTACAAACTTTTTTCAAAATTTGGCAAAATTTGTTTACATGATAACCATAGCAACCATGGCATTCCTTATTTTTACATACAACCATTCGCACGTATATTTTAAAGAAAAATTAAAATATCCTGCTAATATATGGCATTATATGGTTAGTGTTAGAAAAAATGATGAAGACAACACGTGTTTTATAGTTTAAAAATCTCGGCCTATTATATTTTCGCTCCGCTCAAATATAAACTACGACCTCGATTTTTAAACTGTCTATAAAACACTTGTTGTCTTAATAGCTATTATTTGCGGGTTTATTTGTTTCACTAATTTTGAAATGGAATTAAATTTACTTTTGTCAGCAGTTATAGTTTTTGCTTCTTGTTTATTTTTAAATCGAAAAATAATAATAATAATATCATCTTTATTCCATTAGAAAAGAAATATTTCCAATAGGAAAGTGGCGAAGTTTAGCTGTCGCTATTCTTACACTTAACCACTTAAATGGTGGTGGTTCATATGGTAAAATATTTAAAATCAATTCCATTTTCATTTAGAGGTTTTACGAATTTAAATCAAATTTTGCATACTTTTTTCATATTTTCATTTTCAACATATAAAGACAATTTTTGAGTTACCATCTAAAAATATTGGAGTTTTTAATAATAATGTTCTATTAGAAGTATTTCCTTTTATAACAATTAATTTAGAATCCATTTATAGTAAATCAAGTGTTATTTCAATACGAATTTCAATATTCGAAATCAAAAATGATTAATGGTCCTGTAAAACCCAAAAACTGACTATTTCGATTTAAACCAATCCAAAATCGTGATGATTTTTCAAGTTTTTAGCTATTTTTAAAAAGTGGTCCAGTCCAGCATTTAAAAAAAAACAAAAACATGCAAAAATTTTAAAAAATCAATTAAAATCAGGATATATCTTATACAAAACAACAAAAATTGGTTCTTGGTGATGTTAACAATAGGTACATATTTTAGGTTGGTACCACTGGGAGAGTAGGTAGGGTAGGATTCCAGTATATAGTTGCAATTGCAAAAACCATCAAGCTAGGTATTTTTGTTTAATAAAAGTATGTGCTACCAACTGTGTAAAATTATATCTTTGAAATTTTGAAATTTTTTATTTGTTTTTAACAAGTGGGCCAAATTTTTTCTCTAATTCACAAAACCGTACAGGATTTATCAATCAAATCAATCAAAATCGGAGCATTTTTTATATTTTTAATTATTTTTAAAATCCTGCATGGTGCAACAACTAAAAAACCACAAAGAAAAAACAGGATTAATTTATTTATAAAAATGGGGATATTTTTCAGGTTTTTTACTTGTTTTTAACAAAAATCAAAAATGTGCAGAATTATAAAAGCATCAAAAAACCTGAAAAAGCAACAGATTTTCATTGATTTTCCCAAATTTAAATTAAAAAGCAAAAATAATTAGATACTACTTTAGTAAAACTCACATTTTGAGGAGAGTTTAAAACGAAGCGCTGGAGCCAGGACTCGATTTCTTTTATTTTTTTCGGGTGAACTGCGAGATCTGAAGCCAACTGCGGTTCGAGGCGCTTCCCGAAATTAAAATTGGGTCTCTTGGGGGCTGGAACAGGCTCCTGGGGGCCCTTCTTGCAGGAAGCCCGTTTCGGGGGCGGCTCTTCATTTGAATCGAAATTAAACTGTGTCAATTTCTGAAACAAAGCGAATTACTATGGTTTTACTCGTAAAATAAATACTTTTGACGATTTCATCGTAAAATAGAGGAAAAAAACGGATTGAAGAGGACTAGTTTGAGGTTAGAATCCAAACAAATTCGAAAGTTTGACAAGCAGGGCCACCAACATTTGCTAAGCAAATTCACCAAGCTTTTTTTAAAATCAACCGATTAGCTGTTAATTTACACTAGGCGAACCGTTTTAGTTGATTTTGTTAATTTTTACCCTCACTAACAGTTGTTGTTATCGTAGAACTGGCAGATTTTCGAATAAATCTAAGCAAAAGTCACTAAATTTCAACAGGTCCACCAACCACAACACTTGACAGTTCGCTTGTCAAAAAGTGAGGTTAACGAATTCATTGAAAAGGCAATTTTAAGGCAAATTACTGAAGTAACCCTAGTAAAATGTCGGATAGATTGCAAATGGGCCCCAAAGCTGACGCCTCCTACCCAATTCAAGTCTTGTACTGCGGCGTCTGCAGCATGCCCCTCGAGGTGAGCCCCCTTGCCTTTCCTTTTTAACCCCGAAATTTCAGTATTCAGAGTTCTACCCGGAGTACGAGAAGTGCAAGCAATGGTTAGAGCGTACCTTGCCTGAAGAATTCGAGAAACTTCAAGTGGGCGAGGAAGCCGGTGAAGGAGGAGGTGAGGAGGAGAAGAAGCGACAAAAGCGAGGAGGTAAAGGAATGATAAAAGCTAAAAAGAAGGAAGACGGACCTAAGCAAGTTTGTGTTTCGAGAGCGCCTCGGGGAAAGAAGAAGTCCGTCACGGTGGTGACGGGGTTGAGCAGTTTCGGTACGATTAATTGAACCCCCAAAATAACGCACCCCTTAATTTTAGATATCGATCTTAAAGTTGCCGCTAAGTTTTTCGGAACTAAATTTGCCTGTGGGTCTTCTGTGACTGGCGATGATGAAATAGTCATTCAGGGAGATGTTAAAGATGACCTTTTTGATGTCATTCCGGAAAAGTGGCCCGAGGTAGTTTAAATTTTACTCATAATTTACTAATAATATTGTTTCAAGATTGATGAAGATTTAATCGAAGATTTGGGTGACCAGAAACGATAATTTGTGTATTTACAGATTGTAAATAAAATTTTTTGCTAAGTTTGTTCTTGGACTTCGTTTTCTTCCTTCTGTACGTGAGGAAAATGCTTCGTGATTATTTGCAGAATATTTTCGACCTGTTCTTCACTTAAACGCTCTTCACTATCTTCCACCATCTAAATTCAACATTATTTAAGAAAGCGTTATTAATATTTACCAGTTGGATTTCTAAAGCAGTCGTTGGAGGTAAATTGATTAACATTAGTTTTTCATTTTTGTTGAGATTAAACGGCTCTAGGTCTTTTAAGCACTGTTTTATCCCCTCGTGATTCTGAAGTGAACATGGAGTATTCTCCAAGTACCTTAAAGTCTAAAATCGACATTTATAACGAAAATCCTCGACTAATAAACCTCACCTCGTAAGTTATAGTCGCTAGCTGCCCCTGCTGCTTCTTCCGACTGCTATCCTTCACTTTCTGCAAGTGTTTCATAACCTCGTAATTGCTTAACGTGGCGCTATTAGAATTCACTCTAAAACCCAAAATTGTATTTAGATTTTAAAAATTGACTTACATTTCCATTATATTGGAAAAAAGTGAGGTTAGCCGTCACTGTGACAGCTGTCAGGGTACGTCCATATTGATTCTCGCCTGAACTTGTTGTCTCTGTTGCACCTTTGAAGCAACCGTTTCCTATCTCTTTCCACCGTCTAGAATGCTCTGGAACTGTGCCTTTCCGAACGCGGCTCGACGATGCGTCATCCGTACGTCACAAGTGTCAAACTTGACAGCTTCTGTCACTTTTTCCAGGAGGAGAAAATCGTCGATTTTTCCTCAAATAAAAATCGGCATTTTCCGTGAAACCCGTGGAAAATGTCGTTAAACACGGCGCATTTAAACGGCGGCGTTTTGATTCATTCCGGCGAGTGGTAAGTTTCTAAAATGAAAACGTGAATCATTGCCCCCATTTTTCAGCATTTTGGTATTTTCCGACCATGTCAACGTCGAGTGGTCTACTGGGAACGCGGATCCTGCTTTTCGGGGCACTAAGCACGGCAGGATTTACCTGACAACCCATCGGGTGATCTTCAACAGTAAGGGATCGACGGACCCCATGCAGTCTTTCAGTTTCCCCTTCATTACTTTGAGTGATGTAAGTCGTTTTTAGTTATTTAACTGTTAATAACGGAATGGTTTAGGTGGAAATCGAGCAGCCAGTTTTTGGTGCCAATTACATAAAAGGGAAAGTCAGAGCCCAGCCTAATGGTAATTGGGTAGGGGAGGCTAAGTTCAAGCTGACTTTTAAACATGGTGGGGCCATCGAATTTGGCCAGGCTTTGCTCAAGGCAGCTCATATGGGTGAGTACTTGCATCTTCTCAAATTTTTTCATCACTTTTTTCACATTCGAATCGACAAAATCAGTATAATTGCGTAATAATGCTGCAGCAAAATTTTACAAGTAGGCGATGACGTCATGATTAGACGCGCATAGAGTAGCAAAGATTTTCTTACGTATAGATAGTCATAGCAGCTGAAAGAAATGCAGTGGAAAACTTTTTGTTCGTTTTCCAGCCACTAGGGGATCTTCCTTAATTTTTTCATCACTTTTTTCACATTCAAATCGACAAAATTGGTATTATTGCGTAATAATGATTGCTAAACAAAATTTTATAAGTAGGTCATGACGTCAGCATTAGACGCGCATTAGAGTAGCAAAGATTTTGTTACGTATAGATAGCCATAGCAGTTGAAAGAAATGTAGTGGAAAAGTCTTTTAATTTTCTTCTTCACATTTTTCACATTCAAATCTGCAAAATTGGTATTATCGCGTAATAATGATTGCGGAAGCAAAATTTTACAAATATTATTGCGTAATAATACCCCCTGAGGCAAAATTTTACAAGTAGGCGATGACTTAATCATTAAACACGCATTAGAGTAGCAAAGATTTTCTTACGTGTAGATAGCCATAGCAGTTGAAAGAAATGTAGTGAAAAATTTGTTCGTTTTCCAGCCACAAGGGGGAGAGCGGACGACCCGCCCCCACCTTACGTTCCTCCAAATAGCCAATGGTACGCGGCGCCCCCACCGGCCTACGCCCCCGCAGCAGAAGGATACTACGGTTGGGCCCCCCCAACCAATACTTTTCCAGATAGACCGCCCTCTGACGGCGTTTTCATGACTGACGTGCCGCCCCCCTACCCCGGGATCAATCCCGCCTATCAACCCGGAGGGTACGGCTACGCCCCCCAAGGGGGCTATCCTCCACAACAAGGGGGCTATCCTCCGCAACAAGGGGGCTACCCTCCGCAAGGGGGATATCCACCTCCGGGTTATTCTCAACAGCCAGGTTATAACCCCTCAGCTCCTGGGGCAATGGGGTTCTCATCTCCGGCAGGTACATTTTTGTTAAAACTTATTTAGTTTTTTACTAACTTTTTCTTTTTAAGACGCAAAAGCAGCCGAAGCCGCTCAATCGGCTTACTACGATCCTAACAGACCAAATCAGGCTTACGTACCACCCCCAGCCTACTACGTAAGTTGACCGTTCTAAATACACCCCTGGTGACTTTTGTTTTTCAGGAAAACCCACCAAGCTATAACCAAGCCACCAATAAAAAAGATCAGTGACTCACTAACACAAATATACTGTTTCAAACTTTTATTATAACCGCATGTTAATGGGTGCATAATTTTCACTGTCAACCCAATCATAGTATTGTGAATATATTCTATCATTCCTCTATGTATATTAGTTGTTTTCTAGTGTTAACAGAAATCTATTTTGGATTAATCAAAGATAACTTACTTGCTAGTGCTGGGTGTTTATTTATATTTCCAACATCCTAGTTGGCTTGGGAGTTCCAAAGCCTCCTAATGTTAAAAACATTTATAAAACACCCCTTGTATGAAATATGAAGTATTATTAAGTCGCTTGTTGTAGATCTGTGCATAAATAAACATTAAAAGTAAGTTTTTTGTTGTTTTGTAAGATAAGTTTTTTCCTTGTTTTCATGTGTTAGTGGTTGCAATGTGGATTCCTCCAGGTAAGTGAGTTTTAAAAATCAAATCAAAATTTTGCCTTAATTTAGGATTGACTGTATTGGGCAGTATATGTTTAGCCTTGATGTTGATGGCGATTTTGTTCAGCTGCTTTCGGTAGGTTTAACCTCCTCGCGCTAATTATCTCAATTTGAGTCAGTTTAAGGTATAGAATCTCAAACAAAATTAAGATGCAAACGAAATCTCAACGTCGCAAAGAAGTTCAGCACGAGGAGTTGGGAGAAACTCCGCGTGGAGTTTACAATAAAATGGAGGAGCCGCAGAGTTCTCAAGACTTGGAAAGTTCTGTGTTGGTTCACGAGACTGCTGATAGCCCCGCTTTTAGAGTAAGTAGAGAATTGAAAAAAGATGTCGTTTGTGACGTCACGCGAAAAGCACTCTGGCGACATCTATTGACAACGCGCGAAATTTCGACAAGTGAAAACTGCTAGGCGAAGTCTTCTCATTTCTTTTAATTAAGCTGAATCGGTGTCGTTCAATTAATTTCTCGTTAAAAAAAGTCATTTTTATGTGTAAAGAGGTGGCGACATCTATTGCAACATATGACATCTTGAGAAAACAGAAAAATGTAAGTGGCGCGAAATTTGAACAAAAACTGTTTTAGGCTTATTCCGAGATGGCCACAATTTCCTGTTCAACCATGAGGAGTCCTGTTCTGAATCTGAAGCATTCATTTGAGACATCTGTAGTGTGAGGTGTTATTAATGCACATCGATTATATACATCCAACAAATAATTTATTAAATAATTAATATTCTAACCTGAAAACGTCCCTGGTGACATCTGTTGATAGTTCTGGCAACACTTGACAATCAGTCGATAAAAGAGGAAACCGCGAAGAGAATTTTTCTGTTTACGCTCGAAATTTGAAACTTTCCAGGTAATTCCAAGATATCCAGTCGGGTTTCGTTATGATTTAATGCTCATTTCGATTTATTCTTTTCTTAATACACAGCGATATACATCTAACAAATAATATATTAAATAAATGATATTCTAACACAAAACTGACGAAATTGCTCACAACACAAAACTGGCTTCTAAAACTCAATCTAAACATTTTCTCAGTTAACAATGAATCGCTATTTGTACAATTTGAAATCACAATGTTACTTCCCTAAGGTGTGTAGTAAACGTAAAAATTACTGGGAAAAACTAAAAAATATGGCAAAGTGGTTGATTTAAAAAATAACATAATTCTCGTTGGTGCTTGGAAAGGAATAGACACATCTATACATTAACAAATCAACAACTATCCGTTCTATTCTTCCCCAAGTATGAGCAGGTTCACGTTTCGTTAATGATCTTTATTAAAACCTCGAAGAAAAAATAAAAAAAAATTAAAAGCACGGCCGTGAATCAGGAAATCATTGCACTTATCACTAGATACAGAATCATGAGAATCAAGGGTGCTATATAGAAATACATTTTATCATAAGAAGTGTTCCTTAGCTTATTATACTGTTCTTTTAGAGTCTCCAACTCGTGCTGAAGTTTCAGTTTTTCATCGTTAGTTTGAGCGTAGCGCTCTTTCAACAACACGATTTCCTCTTCGAGGCTAACAAATTGTTCGTAACTTATTACATTGCTAGATATGGCTTTCGCATCGTTTTGGTCCAATTCCTTGACTCTATCTCGTAATTTCTCGTTTTCCTCGCGGTTTTCCTTGAATTTCTGCTGCAAAACGAGAAATTCCTGTCGAAGTTTCTCGTTTTCCTCGCGTTTGTTCTTGCAGCTGTCCTTCTCTTGACTTAAGGCTTTGTCCAGTTGAGACAATTTCAGATTGTTTGACTCCAAAACGGATTCGAGTATTTCGATTTTTTTCTTCAGTTCGTTTTGCGCGGACTGGTATTTGTACTTTAGCGTTTTCGAGTCGACGTCGTCGTCTTTTTCGTCGTCCTCTTCAGATTTCTCTTTTTCGGGAGATTCCGGGCTTTCGGGTAGGTTAAAAAAGACGTGGCTTTCTTCCACGATCGTTTCCGGGTGCGTCAGACTTAGACTGTCGTTTGTTTGTTGTTCTTCCGAGGCGGAAACCGGGGCAACCTGTAAAAAAAATGAATCGATAAACCTCCCACCAACGTTGGGGGAGGCGACGATTTATTGTGGTGGGGGGTGTGTCGGACCGTCGTTCCTCCTCTACTGATAACAGTTGCAGGTTACTCACCGTCAGACTAATGTGATCAGGTTCTGCATCTACATCCCCGTTCGTTTTGTTCATTTCCGTTTCGCTTATTTCGTTTTCCGCCAACATTCCTTCCTTTTTCTTCAAGTCGTCGTTATACATGATATGCCTCTGCAATAATTTTACAAAAAAAATTCTTCAATTGTCAAGAAAAGTCTTACGCCATACAAAAATTGCAATTGGCAACACTGTTTAGTTACAATCTGAAGTTGTCAAATAGCTGTGTAATACAGACTTTCACTTTTTTCGTTGACAGATTTGTAACTAGATCTGGACATGGGTTTGTGTTACACAGCAAAAAATGTTTAAAAGATTTTGGAATATCTCTATTTCACTTTTCATATTATCTCGCCGTAAGTAGGAAAAGGATGCAAAAACTTCCAGCAGTACGTGCATCCTTTTTCCGCTTACAGTGAAAAGTGAGATAGAGATATTAGAATTTGACATGTTTGAAGTGCGCAGCCATTGATTTTATATAGATGAGCAACTTTGTAACGAGTTGTCTCAATATCTGGTAAAAATCATGGCCAACTCCAATTATAAAAGTTTCTAATCCCACGATGCCGTTTTTTTGAAAGCTAAAGTATAAATAGCGCAGAAAGTATCTAAATTTGACAGTTATTTTTTCAGATTTTACCTCGATATCGTGCAAATTTAGAATTAGAGTAGGCAGTGAGTGCCGATGAGGAATTGGCAATACTGTTTAGTTACAATGTGAAGTTGTCAGTCTGGCCAGTCAATTAGCGGTGTAAAACAGACTTTTTTCAATGACAGATTTGCAACTAGATCTAACTAGATCTGAACAAGAGTTCGTGTTACACAGCTATATTTAAATGATTTTCGAGTATCTCTATTTCATTTTTACATCTTCCAACAGTATTTCCATCCTTCTCCCACCCACAGTGAGATAGCTTGAAAAGTGAATCAGAGATACTCTCAAACGAAGAGTAACCATAGACTATGTAGTGCATAGATGAACTACCCTGACGGAACAACCGGTAAAAATCGTGGCCTACTCCGTTTTTTCACTGAAGAGTGTCACAATCTTACAGTTTGTCAACCTCCGGCCACCAGGTGGCGCCACCTACTACGTTTACTTACATCGGTGAGATTGGCATCGAGATTCCCATACAACGACGGAGTGTCCTTGATCGAAACGAAACTCATCAATTTCAACTGCAACTTCTCGACTTTTTCCAGTTCGTCATCCAAACGGCTCTGTTGATTCTCCAGTCTGATCCTTTCCTCTTCCGATTTCGTCTGTTCTTCCGTTAGTCGTTGGGCGAGTTCCTGACAAAGGAAACACAGTGTAACGAACATTCAAACGCTAAAAACAAGTATTTTTTTCTTCTTTGCATTAATTTGAGGTTAGTTTCTGAAAAACAGAGAAACAGATTAATTTGTATCTCTAATAAAACAGTGTGACAAGCATTTAAAAGCTAAAAAGAAGTATTTTCTCTTATTTGCATTACATAATTTGAGGTTAGTTTCTGAAAAACAGAATAAAATTAATTTGCACCTCTAATTCCTGCTGTGCCTGGACTAGTTGTTCCTTGGTGATGATGATTTCCTGCTCGGCGGATATCCTGCAGCGTTCCTGCTCTGTGGCCACAGCAATGGCTTGGAGTCGCTCCCCGTGCAGCTTTTCCAGGGCCTGCTTGGCGGCGATTTGATAGGAGGCGTTGTCCTCGTGCAGTTTGTCTATCTCCTCCCTGAATTTGTCCTCCCCCCAGTTCTTATTGGCCTGCTGCAGTTGCGTCTCAAGAGCGGACACCCTCGACAACAATCGTTCCTCTCCGACGTACGCCTGCCAACTCTCTTCGGCGGACTTTCGGGCATCGTCGACGACGCTCTGGAGGGCCATCAGTTTGCTCTCCAGGCACTGTTCACGTTGCGTGGCCTCCTGGATGATTTGGTGCAATTTGTAGAGCTCGTCTAAAGGCACTGCGAAAAAAAACCGTGAATTTTGACGTATCTGTCACATTGTTTTTTTTAACTGGTCTCCCATTACTAAAACATTCTTTTGGGATCCAAAATGACAAAGAGGTATCAGTTACATAAATAAGCCTAACTACAAAATAAAAATGGGATCCGAAATGGCGAAAAACTTGGATCTATAGCAAATGCTGAAATACATCTCACTTTTATTCACTATGGCCGCTCTGAATCTCATGGACGCCATCTCAATACTGGGCCATTTTGGATCCAAAGTAAACTGATTCCACCATTTTGGAGCCCAAACGCGTTTTGAGAGTTCCGACCAATCAAACATTCAGTGTTTGAACCAAGTGGCATCCAAAATGGCCAAATCGCATTCTATCTGGAAACTGATATAATGCGGACCTAACGAAAGCTCTGAATTAAAAAAAAAGACAATTACCAACTTAAAAACGAAGCTACAAACAGGATAATATACAGAGCGAGCAATAAAAATGCCTTAGTTTTGGTAGTTATCAAAGTAGGCATTTCGTGTTGACCAGTTTAAAAACGAAGCAAAACTAGAGGATTTATTAAAAAATCGCCATTTTGGATCCCACCGGAAAACAATCCAGATCGTCTAATACACGACCAAAGAAAATTGATCCACATACTGCTAATCAGAGTGCAAGAAAACACCAAAGGATTACGTATTACCACCTTAAAAGAGAAACAAAACCTGAACTGTAAATGTTGCCAACTGCAAGAAAATTAATCTTAGAGCGAAACGTCATAAGATTTTAATGAATTTTAAAGAGCTATAATATAAAATGCGGTTAGACCATTCCTTGACTAAGGACTTGTGCACTGATTTTAATTGTGTACAAGCTTAAATGACAGTTTTCGTTTAAAAAGCAATTTAGCCCTCATTCCCTTGCGATTCATTAATGAGGGGTGGTTCACTGAAATTTGCAAGTGACTTACCCCTCGACCACGATTATTCTTTACGAAGGGGTGATTCATCGATCTTAAGTGTAAAATTTTGAGAAGTGACACACGTCCCTGATTGTCAAACAAAACCATATTTTTTAAGTATTACCAACTTAAAAGGCGAAACAAGACCTGACTAAGTGTTGCCAATTGCGACAAAATAAATCTTACACCGAAATGTCATTTTTGTGAGGTTAACTCTTCCTTAATTAGAGGGTTGTTCACCGATTGTAAATGTCAAGAATCTTAAATGATAATTTACGTCTAAACAGTAGTTTACCCCTCGTTAACAAGGGATTCATTCTGATAATGCCAATATGGAAATTTGCGAGTAATTTACCCATCGTCTACGTCTATGAATTACGGAAGGGTAATCCACCGATTTTAAGTGTACAATTTGCAGAAGTGGTGCACCTCTCTGACGTTTATTATTACTGCCAAAAAAATTCTCAGCAAATGAACTTTGAGGCCAACCAGTGTTCAGGAAGTATTACCAACTTAAAAACGAAACAAAACCTCAACTAAGAGTTGCCAATTGCGAAAAAATAAATCTTACACCAAAATGTTACTTTTGTGAGGTCCTTAACTAAGGGACTGTTCACTGATTGTAAATGTGGACAATCTTAAATGACAATTTTCGTTTAAAGAGTAGTTTACCCCTCGTTACCAAGCGATTCATTGGCAAGAGGTGGTAATTTAGTATTACCAACTAAAAAAAGAAAAATAATCTTAGGCCCAAATGTCACTTTAGCGAAGGTATTTGCTGCGGTGTGAGCAATTTTAAAGTGCGATTGACCCAAATAAAAGGTTTGTTCTTGAGGTTATTTTACTTAACTAAACGGTTGTTCACTGATTTTAAACATGGAAAAGTAGTGGGGTGTTTTACCCCTCGCCTCATTTATCGACTACTGAGGGAAATCCACTGATTCTAAGTGTACAATTTGCAGTCTCACGACTTTTATTGGTAACATCCTAATTTCTCAGCAAACAAATAAATAAACTTGACCACCTGAGGCGACATGATGAAACGCAAATAAAAACATGACGTCACCACTTCAAGGAATTGTCTTAAGTAACTTACCGTGAGTGTTGCTCTCGGTGATGCTGGGACTAGCCTTAGCCTCCTTCCCATCGGGTAAGTAAAGCTTAAGGGTGGCGATAATGCACCCGTGGGTGACCTTGCGGTTATTCTCGATGACATCCACCCCAAACTGCACGATGTCCCCCGAGCTGACTTCGTGCCTTTCAGCCTCGGCCATCAACCGAGTATTGTTAACAAAAGTCCCGTTGCTGCTTTTAGTATCCTAAAAACGAGGCTTAAAGTATCAGTTTACACCCCGGTTTGTACCTGGAGGAAAAACTTGCCGTTCTCGTACCACAGCAGGGCATGGTGCCTCGAGAGAACTTTACAGTCGAAAATTGCGTTGGTAGCACTGACTCTGGCCCGGGCCACAGACCTGCCAACCTTAACAGGCTGGTCCAGGACAAGAGTCCGGTCCTGGAAGGGGTGTGAGTTGGGCCTGCAGGTCAGGACTGCTTTCGCGGACATTTTGCTCTCGGGGCTGATTACCATCTCCATGTCAGGGGTTGGGTATGCGAGCACATTCTTCGCCCAATTCCCACTGACTACTACCATTGCCTGCGGCCAATCAAAACAGACAATTGGGTAATGGGAAATCGTGGGAAAACGAAACTCACCTAAAAAGCAGCGAAAAAACAATGCGGAGAGTTTTTCATGGGAAATCAGATGTCAAGTGGGCGTGAAACCAGCAGGAAGGTGAGGGGTCCCCAGGGCGACAACTGCAAGAACATGCATTACACTCGTCATCGGTGATCTTTGACATTTACATTGATTAAGCTTTCAGATAATTTACATATTTACACTGGGACTCATCTGGGAGACACTTTTAAATCCCCTCTTGACATTTACATCACAAAGCACTTTATTTTCTGGGGATTTTCGCTTCTCACTAATTTTGTTGGCGGCGCTGCGTTTTATTGACGTGGATGACCTTGCTGACACGCAAACCATTCCCGATATACTGCTTGTCCCAGCACATTGATTATAACTTGCATATAATTTACATATTTACACTGGGACTTATCTGAGAGATACAATTCCCTCCTGACATTTGCATCACAAAGCACTTTATTTCCTGAGGATTTTCGTTTCTCACTAGTTTTATTATTATTGACGTGGATGACCTTGCGGTCATGCAAACTATTCTCGATATACGGCTTGTCCCAGCACATTGATTATGCTTTCAGATAATTTACATATTTACACTGGGACTTATTGGGGAGACACTTTTAAATCCCCTCTTGACATTTACATCACAAAGCCAGTGCCGGATTAACATCCCTCGGGGCCCCTAGGCACAACTGTTGTCGGGGGCCCTTGCGGCGGGCTGGATGCCGGGGGCTGCGCCCCGCGAAAATTTTTCTGCCCACACCCCCCTGCGAGAATTTGCTTCCTACGATTTTTTTTTGGAATGTGTCTTAGGGAACCTTTCGTGCCGCAAAATTATTCATTAAATGTGAGTACCTACTTACCTACCTAATCTATTTTATCATTTCAGTGTTTTGGTTTTCCCGTTTTTCGGTTTTTTCCCTCAAAAAAGTGACTCTTACCTTCATACAAATCTTGCATAATTCTTAACCAGTGGCGTAGTGTCATCTGCGAGGGCCTGTGTTGCAAATCATCTACGGCCCCCTTGTTGCCAACTTTTAAAAATTAAAAAAAGGTGGAGAAAGAAGAAATCTGAAATGGCGCCGCAGGCAAAATTTTGAAAACTTTCACGCATTTTACAAGCACTTAGAATACTCACCGGGCCCCCAAAGCTGTCCGGGCCCGCGTCTTTGGAACACCCTAAACACCCACACTATACACCACTAAATAAACATGTAATTCATAAGTAGGCCTAGGTAGGATCTAAGTAGGTACTTGTAAAATAAAATTTCAATGTCTTAAATTCAAGAAAGGTAGGTGGTACCAAAAAATCAAAAATCGTTTTTTTGTTGAACATGTAAGTAATCCTGCGATGCGGGCGCGGCCCGTAGCGGGGCCCCAAACTTCGAGGCCCCTAGGCACGTGCCTAGTGTACCTAGTTCTTAATCCGGCACTGCACAAAGCACTTTATTTTCTGGGGATTTTCGCTTCTCACTAATTTTGTTGGCGGCGCTGCGCTTTATTGACGTGGATGACCTTGCGGGCACGCAAACCATTCGCGATATACGGCTTGTCCCAGCACATTGATTGAGCTTTCAGATAGTTTACATATTTACACTGAGACTTATCTGAGAGGTACTATTAAATCCCCTCCTGACATTTGCATCACAAAGCACTTTATTTCCTGGGGATTTTTGTTTTTCGCTAGTTTTATCATTATTGACGTGGATGACCTTGCGGTCACGCAAATTATTCCCGATATACGATTTGTCCCAGCACATTGATTATGTTTTCAGATAATTTACTACACTGGGACTTATTGGGGAGACACTTTTAAATCCCTTCTTAACATTTACATCAAAAAACGCTTTATTTTTTGGGGATTTTCGTTTTTCATTAGCTGTTTTGTTGGCGGCGCGGCGCTTTATTGACGTGAATTAATGACCTTGCCGGCACGAAAATTATTCGGGATATACTGCTTGTTCCAGCACTCAAATCAATCTTGGCAATAACCCTTCAAGTTCATTCTGTAGCCCAACATTCTAACGTATTTTTTATATTCGAACGCATGCGTAAAAGCAAAAGTTTCAAGGCCATTATAAATAGTTGTGAGGTATTAAGACAACCGAATTTTAATAACCACAGTAGATATTAATTTTAAAAAAACTGATAGATTTACACGACTTTAGAGAAAACTGGGGGGGCAAACCGCTGGGAATGTCAGGTGTACAATTTAGGAGGAAGTAATTAATAACAAATTAGAAACTTTCAGTTTCGTAACTGAAGAAATCTATGGGTTTTAATAAGTATTTTCTATGTAAGTAATCTTATCTGAACGAATCAGGATATCCTGCAACACATTTAAATATTGAAACTGATAGAAAATCAGATAAGATTTCTATTAGCTTCAATAATATTTTTTAAATCTGATTCAATCAGAATCTGTAGCAGGGAGGTAGAAGGTAGCCCAAATGACATAAACAGTGATATAATTATGTAAACTAGTACTTAATGATGTTTCGAATAAATTAGTGCATGTACTCAACTGCTCATTAGAAATAGGTGTAGGTAGTGCCCGAAAAGCTAAAACCTTCAATCATAGTTTCTAATAAAGGAAAATACTAAATACAAAAAATCGGAACACTTTAGGCTGTTAAACACAATAACAACCATAGCAAAGTTACTAGAAAGGGTTAGTATACAGGGTGTCCCAATTGTCTGTATTCGGTCGTTAACTCCATTGCTGTTAGAGATAGCGAAAAATTGTTAAATACAAAGTTTCAGAGGGTCAAAAAAGGCACATTTTAAAAATACAATACTGTATACAGGCTGTCCCACTAAGGAGTAAGAACACAAACATAGGTTTTTTTAAATGGAACACCCTGTATTTTAATTTTTTATTGGATTCTACAATGAATTCCAAGTAGCATTCATTAATCATGTTTCCAGCTGAAGCGAATGGTTTAGAGGATATTGGTAATTTTGTGGGAAAAATTACTTTTGCAGTACTTTGTTTTAAAAAATCACATCATAACCAATTTTCAACCTTTGGTTTTGGAAATTTAGCATGTCATTAAGGAAGGTTTGGGCTATACTTAAAGCTCTTGAAAACGGTCTTAGCTTCTCAAGTTCGTCTCCAGTAACATTATGAACCTTCGAAAATGTAGAGGCTAATATTTCGAAATTTTTAAATGGCACCACTATCAAATGTTATAGCCATAGGTTGTAAAATTAAATTAGCTTTCGTTTAATACAAAATGTTCCTATATCCAAATTTAGTATTTTTTGATTTATTCAGTAAAACACAATTTTCATCTTTTTCCTCCTGATGTTTTTAGACGGTTAGCCCTGCCTACATTTCATTGTAGGTGTAAAATGTGTTATCAGTCGAACTACAATTTCCATAGATTTAAGATTTAAAGTTGCGTTTCATAATTTGCCCAATTGCCTTTGGGCTACAAACAGGACCTGCAATAAATTCTGTGGCTGTAAAAACAAAGCGTATAATAGGCGACTTGCACATTTCCTAATTTCGGGATATTTTATTGTAAATGCATCAATAAAGATACAAGGAATCGTCCGCGAACATCAATTTTATTTAAAAAACGTTTGCTTATATTTGTAAATAAATAAATAATTCAGAAACGCCGTTGTACGACTTGTGACGTCATAAATCGTACAGCCGTTGCAATCTGACAACAGTTTATTTGAGGGTGACGTTTAATAATTACTTTGAAAAGTCAACCTTGACAGTTGGGAAAAAGAGGGGTCAAAAGTAACCTCTAACGTTGAAAAAGGCGGTAAGTAGAATGTTATTAGTTGCTTGGGTTGGCATCTTGTACCTTTGTACCCACTGGCAAAGAGTACTTTTGTGGCTACTATAAAATATTTAAGATTTATGAATGAAAGACGTCGGGTCAGGTTAGACAGCGACGTTGTCACATGTAAGAAAATTGAGTTCGAATGGCTGTGGGGGTTTTTTGGCGCGAAGTTTGAAAATGCTACTTTCTCATTTTTTTTTGAGCTCCACGGACCAGATATTGGAACTTAAGGTATCTGGAAGAATTAAATATATCCCGAACTTCAATTTAACGTCAAAAACAAAATTGATGCAAGATGCCTATTATTATAACAATCACCAGAAACGCTAACTATACCGAAAAGGTTTATTTCAACAGCTAACATGTTTCGAACACAAACTGCTCATCATCAAAGCCAAATCATTGGCATTATAATCACTTTATTTTAACAGAATACCTATCTGTTGTTTTTTAAATGAACCAAAAAATTTAAAAAAAGTTAAGTCGGTAAGTAAGTAATTAAAAAAGTACCTACCTATTCTAAAAGTGCAATTTTTATCTATTGATTTCCTTTTGGTAAGTACCTAAGGGCTGAAAATGCTGCAACTTTTTTGAGTAGGTACATTCTTGCATTCCATAAATGAACATTAAAAAAAACATAATTTATGATCAATTAAGGGAGGATTCCGGCTGACAGAATTTGTGACACCTATTGTGACATGTCTCCCAGCAGCCTTTCAAAAACATTATTGTAGGCTAAAAATGGAAATTCCTAAAAATCATAATTAACTGAATAAAACGAAAAATTCAAGACTTGGATATAGGAACATTTTATATCAAACGAAAGCAAATTTAATACTACAGCTTATGGCTATAACATTTGATAGTGGTGCCATTTAAAAATTTCGAAATATTAGCCTCTACATTTTTGAAGGTTCATAATGTTACTGGGGACGAACTTCAGAAGCTAAGACCGTTTTCAAGAGCTTTAAGTATAGCCCAAACCTTCCTTAATGACGTGGTAAATTTCCAAAACCAAAGGTTGAAAATTGGTTGTGGGGTGATTTTTTAAAACAAGTGCTGCAAAAGTAATTTTTCCCACAAAATTACCAATATCCTCTAAACCATTCGCTTCAGATGGAAACATGATTAATGAATGTTACTTGGAATTCATCATAGAATCCAATAAAAAATTAAAATACAGGATGTTCCATTTAAAAAAACCTATGTTTGTGCTCTTACTCCTTAGTGGGACAGCCTGTATACAGTGTTGTATTTTTAAAATGTGCCTTTTTTGACCCTCTGAAACTTTGTATTTAACAATTTTTCGCTATCTCTAACAGCAATGGAGTTATCGAACGAATACAGACAATTGGGACACCCTGTATATGCAACTTTTAGATTTTGTACAAACAGACAATATTTTCACGCAATATCAGTCAGGGTTTTTAGACAAAAATACAACTGCGAAACAGCATTTTCAATTCATACTACAGGAATGGAAAGAATCGGTAGATAATAATGAGCTTAATAATATTATAGTGTTCCTCGACCTAAAGAAAGCGTTCGAAACAGTAGACTAGACAGAACAAGACTTAATGAATTTACAGAGAGCATATATTGGTCTTACCGGTAGTGCACTTAAATGGCCTGAAGGTTATTTACAGGGAAGAAAACAGAGAGTTCAATGCGGTGAATGTGTTTCAAATAAAATTAAAGGAGAGAATGGGTTACTTCAAGGGAGCATTCTGGGACCACTATTATTTTTATTATACCTACATTAATGATATAGGGAGGGTATTCGCAAGCATTGTAAGTTTCACTTATTTGCTGATGATACAGTTACTCCGTATACATGCACACGTTTAGCTCGAGCTAACTAAGCTCGGTACTTTTTAAACAGCGTTTCACGAGATTTTGCGGTGGTGGTAGCCTTTGAAATATAGTTTACCTGTCTGATTTTGAAGCGAAAACTATATTTCAAAGGCTACCACCCCCAAAAAATGCCGTGGAACGCTGTTTAAAAAGTACCGAGCTTAGTTAGCTCGAGCTAAGTGTGTGCATGTATACGGAGTAAGTGATTTATTTAGGCTGTAAGGATAACAATGTTATCAAAAATAAGTTAAATGGTGATTTGGAGGGTTTAGTAAAGTGGATGTATGATAATAAACTAGTTTTAAATGTAAGTAAATGTGAGACAATGGTAATAGCAGGAAAGAGACAAATGGGTACAGGAGTGGATCGCAAATGGATATGAAATCAAAATTGAGGGTGAGATAATAGAGCGGGTTGAAAAATATAAATATTTATATATTTGACGGTTAAACTACAATTTGGAGAACAAATTGACTGCAGGTACATTAAAATTTTATATATACAATTGTTATTGTATAGTATGTAAATTCATAATATTATATCTTTTTATTATTCGCGAAAATCAGCAAAGTGTCTGACATCTGGTGGCAATACTTTAATTACACTGAGAGACAGGATACGGAAATATTTTTAAACGTCCGTCATCATAATTTCGGCTTACGTCAGTTGCGAGGTTAGGTAGTAGTTTTGTTCGGAGGCATCCTCTCGCTGACTCGAAATTTTGGGAATAATTCTGTGGAATTTTACGTTTTGTGTACTTAAGCGGAACGGGAGAGCGCAAAAGCGCCCAAAATATTAAAGTCCAATTAATTGGGACCCAATATATTTCAGCCCAATAAACAAGTGCCCAAAGTATATTTAGCCAAAATAATTTGAGCCAAAATACAAAAGCTCCAAAGTAAATTGACCCACAAAAATTGCGCCCACCGAACAAATGTCCACCGTACAAAAACCCACCGAAGAAGTGGGGGAAAGTTCCTGCGCAGCCAACTGTTTATTGTTTGCTTCGATTACGTCCTAACTTTAGACCCATCGGCATGTTGTATGATGTGTTGCCTATTTTAATATACAATAATATTATGTAGATAATAAATATTACATATTAGGCAATAATGCAGTATTAAAGGTTTATGTATGCATAGATGTAGGTATGTGTCTGCCAAGCGTTATGCGATGTTTTAACTTTTGTCCTTAAGTTTTTCGGCGGATTCGTATAAGCAAAATGCAGCAGAGTAGCGGCTGGAACCTCCCCATCGCGTGGATCTTTGTATTCTGTGTAGATAGTAGTCAATTCAACAGAATTTTTTTAATACTTGACTAATTTCGCAATTTTCTGACAAATACCGACATCACCTCGGACATCACCCATCACATCTGACAATATGTTCCTTTTAAGGTTAATCTTTTGCCACCTTTTTGACAATAACTGCCACTTTATGTCATCCACTGTCAGCCCGCTCCCTTTTAATGAGAAAGGATTTTTTCTCTATTTTCCACTGAAATGGCCGAAACTGTGAACACATTTTTAGAACCAGAATTTGATCGCCTTTCTAATGGCGACATAAAAAAGGAGGTCTTGTATTTAAAATTTTAAGTTGATATGCTTAAATGGGACTTCCCGTGGGCCAATTGCTTTCAAAAGCCTTTCAGGTCTTCAACGGGTCACCCGATCTCCATGTACCAAATTTCAGCCAAATCGATTCAGTAATTTGGGCTATAATCTATTTTTACTGTTATTATAAAATTTCGCTTTTTTGAACCAAACAGCATTAAATGCGAACGAATTTTGTCTTATTTAAAACCAGAATTTGAAGACCTTTCTGATAGTGACAATAAATCTTTCAAAAACTTGTTTTTAATGGTCAAATGAGAAAATAATTTTAAATTTGGAAATTGGTGTGCCAAAACGGCACTTTCCGTGAGTCGATTGAATTCAAAATTTGTTCAGCTCTTCGACGTGTAATACAATCCCCATGTGCAAAATTTCAGCCAAATCGGTTCAGGGGCTTGGGTTGTACCGCGATTTTAAAGTCCGATAAAAATCAATTTTTTTTTTATTTTTGGTCAAAAGGGCACTAAGAATGAATACACTTTTAGAAGCAGAATTTGAAGGTCTTCCTTATGGTGACGTGAAAAATGGGGGTTTGCATTTAAAATTTAAAAGTTGATGTGCCAAAATGGCATTTCCGGATGCACAATTGGCTCCAAAAGCTTTTCAGATCTAAGTTAGCCAAATCGGTCCAATAGTCTTGGCTGTGGCGTGATTACAAACGAACGTACGAACGTACGAACGTACGTACGTACGTACGTACATACACACAGACACATTTTAAAAACCACTTTTTTGAGTTCCTGAGACCTCAAAACGTGAAGATCTGGTGTTATCTCGAATTCGAAAATTTTAGTGATTGCAGTAACCTCCCTTTTTTTTAAGTGGTGAAGTGGAGTGGGGAGGTTAAAATGTGTCCTGTCTACAGCTGCAAATTGCGAGCGTTTTGCCAACCCTTGTCCATAGCCCTAAATAACCAGTCAAAGCAAATGTGGGTTAGCATTTAAATGTTTAAACTTGATGTGCCGCCAAAAAGGCACTTTCCGTGAACCGATGTGGCCCAAGGCCCAATTTTCATCTCGATACGTACACTTTACACTAGTTTGCGTTGCAGCGTGCTCCCAGGACCCAAACGTGATATTTTTGACGATTCGACTTTTCGATCGATTTTTTAACTTATTGTACCGCGAAGCATGTAGAATGTAGATGTTAAAAATTGGCAGTTTCGGAGAAGGTAGAATACGAAGGCGTAGAGGGGCCACATTTTTAACACAGCTCTTTAATCCAAAATTGTGGATTTGCACCCGACAACTGTCGACCGGATGGAAAATTGTCGACTCGCACTCGACAATTGTCGATCGGGACATCAATTGTCGATCGGGTCGACAATATTGTCGAGTGCGAGTCGACAATACGTACCTACTATTAGCGTGACGTAGGTCCGCCATCTTTGTTGGGCTAGGTTGAGATTGTTACCAAGGCAATGAAGCTAAACAAAGTGAAAATTTCATTGGGTATATAGATTCAATTATTTCAGCACAAAGCCCATTAGACATGATGTAACGATTTAATCGATAGCAATTCTTCAAATTATGAATATTAAATGTCTTAATACGCAGCACACTAGCACACTAACTGTAAATAAAGAATTAGGAGAAAAAGTGTAATTTACTTGAATTTGAACATTAAAATCTCGGTTTGTTTGGCTTCAGTAGGAAGCGTTGACTATGACCATCACATATGTACAACAAAGATGGCGGTTTCACAGTTTCACGTCATCGCTAATATCACGTATTGTCGATCCATCAGTAATGCAACAGCTATCGAATATTCGCTAATGTGCCCTTTTCCTATATAAGAATAATTCAAAAACGGGAACTTTTGCACCTAAAATGTCAATTTTCGAAAAAATGCCACCAAGGTTTTTGATCCGTCAATGCTTTCGAATCCAATAGTAAGAAAATGCTTTTTTGCAAAGAAAATTCAAAAAAGGGCCCTTTTGCCACTAAAATTAGCATTTTTCGAAATTTCCATTTTAGAGGCGAAAAGGCGCCTGTTTGAATTTTTCTTAGCAAAACGGCATATTATTATTAACGAATTCGATAGTTGTTGCACTGCCGGAACGAAAACCTTTAGTGAACAAATTCTAAATTCTACCTAATTTTGTTTCAAGATTGCAGCGACAAAGAGCAGGTTTTGCGAACTATATCTTATTTTCTTATACAGGGTATCCCGAAATTAGTGGTCAAAACTTTACCACACCAGTAGATTCTTCTATGAAAAATATGAAAAAAGGTCCCTATGAACATATGTCGAAAAATAAGTCCTAAGGGAGTCTAAATATCTTCAAAACGGTTAAAGATAGCAAGCGTCTCGTACAAGACTAAATACTTATACCTACTCAAACATTTTTGTAAGCAGTTTTTTCTCAAATTTGATTCCAGAATTTGAAAAGTTTAGGTTTTTTAAGTAAAAATGGTACTCTTGTTTGACATCGACAGAATGCCCCCTTTTCGGAAAAAAAAGGCTTCTCATTGGTTCAGGGCTCCAAAATTTGTGAGAGAAGACATCAAAATATCGTAAACAATCAGTTCATGGGATGGTTCCTTACTTCATTTTAGGGCCGGTTTTTCCTGACGAACCTCCTACCTTTTTAATTTTATTTGTTAGGTAGGTAAGGTATAGGTAGGTAGGTAGGTAGGTACTCTTTACAAACGAGAGATCATAAAATTAGCAAATTTAGATTTATTTAAGCGATTTGAGGCACAGAATTAAAACAATGAACCTTCATATTATCCTATATTAATGTCTCCCAACAATGGATTTCATTGATTGGTTTTTCTTAGTATTTATTTTTAAAACAAATCATAATGGTCTTAATTTAATATTGTTTTCAAAAAAAATCGAACAGCCAAAAACATGATATCTAGGGGCCTGGGAACCCAAAAAATTGGTTTTTGAAAAAATGTCTGTGCGTCTGTCTGTGATCACGCACGCTGGAGCTCAAACTACTGAACGTATCGAGATGAAATCTGGCACACATTCAGTGGGCAATTTGTAGGTGCTGATTAGATTTTGGGCCACATCGGTCAACGGAAAGTGCCTTTCTGGTACATAAACTTTAAAAATTTAAATGCAAACCCCCATTTTTCGCGTTACCGTATAAATGCTCTTCGAATTCTGCTTCCAAAAATGTATTCACACTTGTGCCCTTTTGGCCAAAAAATGGTGTCGTGAAAAAAACCTATGCATAACTGCATATTTTTATAACCGGATTTGATAATTGATTTTTTTTTCAAGCCATTTTTTTGAAAAATGTCATTTTAGTTTCGAAAGGGCCCCTATTCAATTTATTTTACAAAAAAGCATATTCTTACTATAGAATTCGACAGCTGTTGTATTGCCGGATCAAAAACCTTAGTACAATTTTTTAGAAAATTTCCATTTTAGGGACAAAAAGGTTCTTTAGACTCTTTTGTAAATTTTTCTTAGCAAACGAGAATATTATCATTATCGAATTCGATAGCTGTTGCAGTGCCGTATCGAAAACCTTTTTCGAAAAATGTCATTTTAGGGGTGAAAAACATTTGTATTTTAGATTTTAGTAAAATGAGCGCCGGGCGCATCAGCCATTGACAACCGCCCGCACGCCCGACCGAGGTTAACTAAAGTTAAATGCTGCATTAACAAAGTTTGTGAAAAAGTAGAAGTTTCTACCGTTTCCGAGACTGCCAACTTTTTTACCTGATGGACAAGACGTTCCGGTTCTCGACATGAACGTTGGAGATCAGCACATCTGTTAAGGGTAATAAATAAAAGAAAACATGGGGGTGTCTTTGACAATCAACATCATGAATAAGATAGGTCAAGGGCTGGGCTTTATTACAAGCAGCAGCCGATCATCATGTTCATCCTTAGCGCATACATTCCGGGTCTTTTATAATTTATTCTAATTTTAGTTCTTTAATCGTTCAACTACAACTACCTACTACCCTTTTAATGAAATTGCGTTTATTTCATTGAAACAAATCCTTCACATTTTCTTTGAACTCTGGTTTTAATTAGGTACTTATTGGGATTTGTGTTGAAATGTTGAAAATGTTTAAGTACGATATTTATATTTCCTTTCTCGTAAATCAGAGCGAGAAACTACACAATAAAATAATGATGATGGTGTTCCACTCGGGCCGATTAATAAAGATTTTATTGTGGGAGGCTTTGGTCATGGTACTGATCTATGCAGGACGTGATCCTGGAGATGTTGACGTAACTGTGAAATCTGTCATGGAACTTCTCCCACTCCTTTAGTGGGTTTTTGTACGGTGGGTCTTTGTACGGTGGGTCTTTGTGCGGTGGGTTTTTGTATGGTGGGCACAAATATTTTGGATTCAAATCTTTTGGCTCATTTTAAAGTGGCTTCAAATTTTTTGGGGTTTCTGTATAGTTTACCATTTTATTTTGGAGCATAATTTTTTGGACTTTAATATTTTGGAGCATTTTACTGGCATCCATTGTAAATCCAGGAAAACTTGGCTTTTAAAAAATCCTCGTATCAATGTCACTGATGTCATCAACTGACACTGTCAGGCACGTCACGCTGGAGTTCTCACATCCGGTTCCCCAGTTTGGTGAGACCGCCATTTTGTGGTTTAGCAATGCCATCTATTAGCAGCTGATTTTCGCGAATAGCTAAATGCAAAATAAAGTTATTATTATTATTATTTTGTTGCTGGTGTCGGGGACAGCCTGTATCGACAGGAATTAGATGTTGATCATATGTTGATTGACATTGATGACCTTGCTACTAATGCTACTTTATTTAAGGTTATATTATTGTTTTTAAAGTATTTTAGCAAATTGTATGATAGAAATCAATAAATAGACGATGGAGCAGTCCAAATCCGACGAGGAAGTGGAAATTGAGAGAAATTCAAAACCAATCGTCATCAGAAACAGCACTGACTTGCAGCGGCTGAAACTCGAGAAATTAATGAAGAATCCCGTAAGCAAAGTGCCTTGTCCAGATAGCTGGAATAAAATTTTTGCAGGAAAAGGAGATCCTGATTCCGGAGAGACCAAAGGAGAGGGGTGTACCACCGGTGCCGGATTTCGTAAGGAATGTTATGGGGAGCAGCGCAGGGGCGGGCTCCGGTGAATTTCATGTGTACAGGCATTTGAGAAGGAAGGAATATGCGAGGCAGAGGTTCATGAAGGAAAAAGGGGAAAGGGTACGATTGATTTTATCGCTTTTTGCTTCCAGAATGTCAGTGAAATTGCAATTTTTTTTTCTACTGTTATACAGGGTATCTCAGAACACTCGCAGTATTTAGAATTAAATTCTGAGTCAATCCATGTTTTTGGAAATTTCCGCGGTCCAGTTATGAGAGATTTAAGAAGACCAATCAGATTTCAGCTGTCAAAAAAAGTTGGTTACATTTTTGAAAATCAATCTTTTTATGTATCTTATGGTGTTAAAATCTAATATGGCGGCCATAAGAAAAAGAAAAGTTGACTGTCGTTACTTAAAATCTAGGAGGCCTAGAAATTTTCTTTTAATGCCATTAAATTGGCAGCTGTCAAAAATATAAAAGTCCCAAATTTCGTTTGCTTAGCATCAACTTTTAGTAGGTTATTAATTTTTCTTTAAAATCGCGATTTTCAATTTTTTCAGGGTAACGGTCCCAATAGTGGGCAATGAAATTGGTATATTGTTCTCTGCGCCATGTTACAAGGTTTCATGCACGTTTCAACCCCTAAACTTCCACCCCCCCCATTTCACCATTCCCACATGCTATAAAGAAACTTGTGTTTTCAATTTCACCATCCCAATCCAATTCGTTGAAAAATTGCGGTTATTTAGAAGTATAGGTTTTCAACTCTTCATGATTTCACACCTGTTATGGACTAATATGTCTCTTTAAATAAATAAAACTTCTACTTTTTCACAAAACTGTTGTTATTTAAAGGAAAGACTTGATAGCGAATACCGCGAAAAACTAGAGGAGAACAAGAAAATCGCCGAGAAGCGAACCGCGAAGAAACGTCAAAAGCGCCTGAAGAAAAAGAAGAACCAGAAAAAGCAAGCGAAGAAACCAAAGACAAGCAGCCAATCCTCTCAAAGCGACGTTACAGAAAGCAGTGAAGAAGAAACCGACGGCGAGGAACCCGTTTCGGAAAATGTCGAGCCACCTTCATGTGAAGAAAGGAAGATTGAAGACAAAGACGACGAGGGACCTGTTTCGGAAGATGTCGAGCCACCTTCATGTGAAGAAAGGAAGATTGAAGACAAAGACGACGAGGGACCTGTTTCGGAAGATGTCGAGCCACCTTCATGTGAAGAAAGGAAAATTGAAGACAAAGACGACGAGGGACCTGTTTCGGAAGATGTCAAGCCACCTTCATGCGAAGAAAAGAAGATCGAAGACAAAGAAGAACCTAGTTGTGAAGAAATTGGTAATGACGTGACCACAAATGAAAAATAAATAATAATTAATAAGTATAAACCGTTCACTTTCATTTTACAAACAAAAAGCCACCGGAAGATATTCATCAATGCGATGTGTATCCCTGTAGATGTTTATCATGTTACAAGCTGTAAGACTATTAAGTTCCGCTGTTACGGTCGACATATTAGATTTAAAATAATTTTGTGTTCCATTTGCAAAAAAATAGAAATTATTCAAAAGCCACCGAAAGGTGTACATCAATGCGATGTGTATCTCTGTAGATTTTTACATTGTTCATGTGAATGTAAGAGCGCACTGAATTTACTGGTGGAATCGGATGCAGATTTTATCAATCTGCACCTAGTAGTAGTGCTTTTGCAGACGCACAGTGGTGTCAAAAAGGCGAAATGTTGAAAATTGGCCGTACAGAATTAAACAGTAGAGCATTAATAAAAAAGCCTAAAAACTTCGAAATATGTAGAATGAGCACTCAGGGGGTTTGAAAAATTATGGAGGCGATGAGAAGTCCAAGGCAATGAAAATTTACTGCAGTTACAAGAAGTAGGTACAAAAAGTAACGTGGAAAATAAGGCAATTTTGTAAAATTATCGCTCAGTGTTAAAAAATAGGGGGGTTAAAAAATTTTAAATTGGGTTTTAGCTTTTGGGAGGTTGAAATTTTACGAATGGGGTGGAAAAAGTGGAAAAGGTAAACATAATGTCGAAGAAAAAGGAAATTAGGCGAATTTAGTAAAATAGGTATAAGTTATCATATTTTTTGTGGTTTTCATCTCCTAAATTTCATCCCCCGAAATTGACACCCCCTCATATTCAACACACTTGAAGGTCGAATGTGCACACCAAAGCCGTTTTCTGGCGGTGGCCATGTTTTCAAATACAAACTTGCATTTGGAAGCATAGGATAAACTCTTGTTTTGAATTAATATACTGTCACTTTGTTGTCAGTTTCAAATTCATTTCGGAAATGTATTCAAAACTGACATTATTTTGACACTGTTTTAATACAAAATAGCCGTTCGCCGTATGTTTTCCGATGCAAGTTTGTTTTCAAAAACATACCGACCGCCAGAAAACGGCTCAAGCTTCAGTAAAATACCCCCACTACTTCCCGACCTTTTGCAATTCGTAGTTTTTCGGTTTTTCACCCCTCAAAACCGTATATCAAGTTTCAGTCCGATATCTCAGTCTGTTCTCAAGTTATGCGACGGACAGACTGAGGAGCGAGCGTGGCATACGGCTACGGCACTAAAAGACGGGAATCTTGTACGACATTAACTACGTCAACGACTGTACACGTTTAGGGAGTTTGCGACTATTACGTTGGCAGCAGACGGGCGCCCTCTACCGGCGCGGCCCTAACCTTTCAGTTACTCATTTGTCTTGTGTTCGTGAAGGTGTTGTAGTGTTTCTCCAGTTTTCTCCTATTGTGCTCGTGAAATTCTAGTGCAAGTCGTGTTTTGGATATCCCTTTTGCGATTCTGTAAGTCTTTTTCTCGAAATTTCTCCAATTATTTGCAAATTCGTCTTGGAAAATGACATACTGTGGCCTGCAAAGAATGACATTGACTTCCTAAAATGGCCGAGGCTGATATTGATTTTATGCTAAAACACGGTAAATCGCATTAAATTCCAACATTTAGAGGCGACTGTTTATTTTACGTAAAGCGGCACGTAATATAGTTGAAAAACTGCCAGTACTAAAGCTGTTTTATTACCGTTTATTACTCAATAAAGGATGTAATTAGTAACTGTCATACACACGTTATTTCTTTAAAATATCATCGAAATTGAATTAATTGAGTTAATTCTTGTTAATTAGTTATAATAGTCGACTGAAGTTGTCATTTTCTGGGTAGAATGCAACCTTTTATTAACGACTATTGGTACACTCGAGAAACAAAATAAGGACCTTTTCTTTTACAAAGTCGTTATGTCAACTTGAGCTACTGGTAAAGTTGTTTTATTAATCTATTCCGTCTTTTTTCCGTTGCGATCATGAAAAAATCATAACTGCATTGTATGCAAAACGTCAATATCCGCTCTAGTCGCAGATAATATTACTAATCCTAGCTGCGTTCAGACTTGGACCAAATTCAAGAGTGCATGGGTCGTCTGCATGTTGGAAATTCCTCAGTTGTTTTGCTTCGTTTTGCTGCAGACGATAAGTTTTATCGTTTTGGGAGTGATCTTTGAACGTAAATTTAAATTTGTCCCATAACGGCCGCTAATTCACGACATTTTTACGTTTCAGGGCCCTACAAAACCAAACACGTTTTAACCTTTTTAAAATCTTTTTCCAAGGTCATAGAGTGTGTAATAATCTATTTACCGCTGATGTTATTTTTATTTGAACAACTCGTTATGCCCCAAAACTTAATTTTCACACTCGTTTTCACACGTCAGAACTAAATAACGGCAAATAGTAAATTCATTGAGAAACGTGTTTTGTAAAGGAGATCGCACACTATGCAAATCGTGGGAGACCACTCAAATTACATATTTTTATGTCAACATACGCGTCTCGATGAGCTGAACATTTCTTATCATTGCGCCAAAGCTTTCTCTTCAATTTTTTCAGATTTTTAATATCAGAGGAGTGGTTCTTAGGGGGCCTTACACTTTTTTTACATTTTCTTCTGTTGTGGGCGAGGGGTTGACCACCAATTTTGGTGTACATGCATGAGAGAAATTGTAGAAATTACTTGGAAACTATTTGAAAAAGCTAAACAGTACGTCGAGGTTTTACTCATACATAGTTACATATAACTGCTAATATTTTAAGCAACGTAGTGTACTCTAATAGTAGTGAGATGAAAATCTGTGGGTGTCTCGACGTGACTTTCAATTTTTACGGCCGACTTAACTGCCAACCTAATTGAAAGTGAAAAGTCACTGCTGCCAATTAAGAAAAACTAACATTTTATCTTCCAGATCTTAAACTGCTTTTCTCTGAGGGGTTGACCACTTAGCGATTTTCGTGCTCTGTTCTCTGGTGTAGTGGCTATGTTATAACGGTTTTAGTGATTTTTATGAGATTTTTAGCAATTTTCAAATATTTTTTTCTGGTTAGCCCCCCCCCCTCTCGTACCGCCATGCCTTTTTATCACATTCCCTAGTCATGAGAGGGAAAATGACACCAAATGCTTTAAACCAAGACATAAGTACATCACTACAACAAAAGAAAATGCTCGAGAAAATGTAAAAAAATGTGTAAGGCCCTCCAAGAACGTACGCCTGTGATTAAAAATCTGAAAAAAGTGAGGAGAAAGCTCTTTATATAGCACCTCGTATAGCACTAACGATTGTTCCAAATTTCAGAATTCTGTTCTTAATATTTTTCGAGAAATTTTAAATAATTTGACTTTGAGTACCGATTTGAAGGGGCGTAACTCCCCTATAAAGCATTTTCGGACATGTAAGGAATAACGTGCCGGAGTTAAGACTATGAAAACGCTTTTCGATATAAAAACTCGTTTTTGATTAAAATTTGTTATTGTGGATAAACTAAGCCGTTTTCTGGCGGTCGCTATGTTTTTGAAAACAAACTTGCATTTGAAAACATACGGCGAACGCCTATTTTGTATTAAAACAGTGTCAAAATAATGTCAGTTTTGAATACATTTCCGAGATGAATTTGAAACTGACAACAAAGTGACAGTATATTAATTCAAAACAAGAGTTTATCCTATGCTTCCAAATGCAAGTTTGTATTTGAAAACATAGACACCGCCAGAAAACGGCTCTAATAAAGCTGCAATATCGGTCGTGGTCCAAATATAAGAATTGTTCAGCTCATCGAGACGCGTATTTAGATTAATTTTAGTGGTCTCCCGATTTACGTTAAAGCATGCGATCTTCTTCGACAACCACAGAGAAATAATGCAAAGATTTCATTAAATTGATGGAAAAGAGTGTCAAATTGTTAGACATTTTGAAACGATAACAATGATCTTCGCCTCGTTTCTCACATTTCACATTCCATCTTAGCTAGAAACAGTTACGGCAAACGAGGTAAGGAATTTTATTATGCAAGCACTCCTCGCCCTACACCTGTAATGGAAATATCACGAAGAGATAGTAATTTGAATTTTATTTTTTTTCAGGTAATGCAATAAGGATCTGTCGAAGTCGTAGCCCCGGAACACTATCATGAAAATGGTCTTATCCCAACGCCAGCGAGAGGAGCTGTAAGTTTTTTTTATTTTGATGAAATAATTGATTTATTGTTCTGGCGTTTCATTCACGAACGATTTATTTTTATATTTTATTGATGAGAATGCTGCGTCGGGAAAATGGGGAAAGGGAGGTTTTCTGGACGTTTTTTCACGTTCTAAATTTAAATCAGACGCGGTTTAAGGGTTTATAAATACTTCGCGTTTTGTCAGAGGTGACATTGGCACAGGTTGAGTTCATGGGGGGTCAAAAATATATTTTTGACGGGGCCAAGTGACGGCCAAGGATTTTCACGTTTTCTTTTCTCGAGTCGGAAAAGTTTTTGCTTAATTATATAAGCTTGTATTTAAGACTATTTTTTGTTTTTGGCGTTGAGATAAGCGGTTTAAAATATTTTTTAATTTTTTTTATTAAATAACTCGCAATTTTTCCATAGTTTAATTTTTTTGTTCATATTTAAAATTTACATGTTGCCTTACATAGCACATATTTCTTGTGTTTTTTTTCTATTTTTGCGTTTTTTCACACCGTTTTTTATTCTTTGGAATGGAGAAATACCGATTATAGTTAAAAGGGCATTTTTCAATCTTATATAGAAGAATTGTTGGCAACAAATAGATCTACATAAAAGTCCGCGACAGCATCTAAGTATCTATTATAGGTAGCCTACAATAATTGTTTTTGTTTCAATTTTTTGTAAAAATCGGTTTGACTGTTTCGGACTTTTTGGTAGATCTTTTCGTAGTCAACAATTCATCTATTTATGATTTTGTTATATCTACAACCGTTTCCTCAGCTTTCAAACTGTTCTCGTCTTGTGTAGTCAAGACAAGAGGCCTGACTGAGTGAGTCTGAGGCTCAAGGCCAAAAGAGACGACAAGACGTGAGGAAGTTTCGGACGTGTGCAGTCGTGGCAAAAAGTGACTAAAAACCAAAGCGATTTAATTTCTTTGTAATAATGGCGATAAGGTCAATAATATAGTCGAAATTTTCAATAAAAGTGGGCGTATCTCGTATCGCCAGACAACGAGAGCTGTAATTTAAGTAATGCCTTTATCGGGATTCCTGGTACCTATTGATGTACACGAACAAAGGGGAGGGACATTCATCCCTGTAAGTGCACGGTTGCATGTCAACGTTCAATAATTTGTTCACCAGATATTTTTATTTATTTTTAATAAATTCAGTTTTCCATAATTTGCGAATGATTTCATTTCCAGCTATGCAAATTATTTATTTACTTTATTAAATCAATCGATGATTGCCCGCAGCTTTCACTTTTTTTTTCAACTCTCCTCTTAAACCACGCACTAATCTCCGCTAATAATTCACTGTCAGTCCTAATTATTGCCTCTTCAAAACGCATATTGCTTTTATCGCATCAATTTTATTTTCTCCTCGTTTAGATTGAAATAATCCCGCTGGATATTTTGGGATTTCCTGCTCGTGTGTCCCATTTATTAATAATTACTACTTAATTAGTACATGACAGCCCATCCGCCCAGAATAGCTGTCGAGAATTTTATTTTATTTTTTTTTTACCACTACCTACCAGAAGTTGGAGCATAAAGAGGAAGTGAGAATCTCGATTGCGCAGTTGATTACACATTATTATAATTCCAGGTCAGAGATGAATAATTCAGTTAAGAAATACGCGGCTGGAGTTAGAGATTAATTTTTTGAGGCTGTTTGATTTCAAAGTACTGGATTATTAAATTAATGGTATCATCGTAGGTGGCTTTGAAACGAAAATATTAGACTGTAGAATCAAAATGTCAAAATAAAGCCATCTGCGATGGTATAATGCTTTCGTGGCAACCCTATAAAACTAGGTGCATGATAGACAGGGTTGATAAAAATTATAGATTTTTTTAGAAGTTTCAAATTTGCATGGATCGATTCTCCTTCAAATTTGATGAAGTAAGGTGGGTCACACTTTGGGGTTTCCATCGACTTTAAAAAATCACCTTTCTGATGTATAGTTTTGGTGAATTTGGCGTTTTAAGTTTTTTATTAGACAAATTATTGACAATTGATTTCTTTAGGGTCTTTGATAGTTCGATTGGTAATTTTACTCAAAAGTTGCCGTTTTCTTTAAATTTGCTGGATTTTGAAGCTATGCAAAGCTATTTTTCTCGGAAGTAAGCGAGTCCAAGAAGTTTCAACTTTGCACCAATCGATTCTCCTTCAGATTTGAGGAAGTAAGATGTTTACACTTTGGGGTCTCCATCAACTTTCAAAATCACCTTTCTAATGCATACTTTTGGTGAATTTGGCGTTTTAGGTTTTTCATTAGACAAATTATTGACAATTGATTTCTTTAGAGTCTCTGATAGTTCGATAGGTAATTTTACTCAAAAGTTGCCGTTTTCTTTAAATTTGCTGGATTTTGAAGCTATGCAAAGCTATTTTTCTCGAAGTGAGCGAGTCCAAGAAGTTTCAACTTTGCACCAATCGATTCTCCTTCAGATTTGAGGAAGTAAGATGGGTCGCACTTTGTGGTCTCCATCAACTTAAAAAATCACCTTTCTAATGTATACTTTTGGTGAATTTGGCGTTCTAAGTTTTTCATTACGCAAATTATTGACAATTGATTTCTTTAGAGTCTTTGATAGTTCGACAGGTAATTTTACTCAAAAGTTGCCGTTTTCTTTAAATTTGCTGGATTTTGAAGCTATGCAAAGCTATTTTTCTCGAAGTGAGCGAGTCCAAGAAGTTTCAACTTTGCACCAATCGATTCTCCTTCAGATATGAGGAAGTAAGATGGGTCGCACTTTGTGGTCTCCATCAACTTAAAAAATCACCTTTCTAATGTATACTTTTGGTGAATTTGGCGTTCTAAGTTTTTCATTACGCAAATTATTGACAATTGATTTCTTTAGAGTCTTTGATAGTTCGACAGGTAATTTTACTCAAAAGTTGCCGTTTTCTTTAAATTTGCTGGATTTTGAAGCTATGCAAAGCTATTTTTCTCGAAGTAAGCGAGTCCAAGAAGTTTCAACTTTGCACCAATCGATTCTCCCTCAGATTTGAGGAAGTAAGATGGGTCACACTTTGGGGTCTCCATCGACTTTAAAAAATCACCTTTCTAATGTATACTTTTGGTGAATTTGGCGTTTTAAGTTTTTCATTACGCAAATTATTGACAATTGATTTCTTTAAAGTCTTTGATAGTTCGACAGGTAATTTTACTCAAAAGTTGCCGTTTTCTTTAAATTTGCTGGATTTTGAAGCTATGCAAAGCTATTTTTCTCGAAGTAAGCGAGTCCAAGAAGTTTCAATTTTGCACCAATCGATTCTCCTTCAGATTTGAGGAAGTAAGATAGGTCACACTTTGGGGTCTCCATCGACTTTAAAAATCGACTTTTAAATGTCTACTTCTGGTGAATTTATTGTTTTTCTTTTAAGTTTTTGAAATTTTATGGTCATGCAAAACTTGGCATTTTAATTTTTTGCTCACATGATTGTACGGAATTGTTGACAATAAAAAAGTCTATAAAAAAGTCCCCGACAGCACACAAATATCTATGATATATAGTCGTCGCAGATCGATTAAATACATTTTAATTTCTCCTGTCAGACGTTATTGGATTTCCTTTCGACTAACGAGCTAATTTCTCATAGGAAGCGGTTTTCAGATCTGCTCGACAGGTTTATTACAGATGGCCTCCTCGATAATGCTGTTATTTCCGCCAAAAACCCGATCGAGATGCCGAGAAGTCTTCGGGGTTCAGCACACTCGGACCCCCCGTGGACCCCTTCGAATGCCCTGACCGTTAACTAACCTGCACGGGAAAAAACGCGAAAATTTTCTAATTGGATACTTTCACTACAAATTCTGAATATAAATTTTTTTTTCATAGACAACGACCTCTCATTTGAATACAATTCGCCGAAAATGATACGTTTGTAGTTAATTAAACGCCAGCTTAAGTGACGAGAGAAATCTTAAACCGTTTTATCTGCTGTGAGAATTGCGGTTTTTCCATTGTTTTTAATTGCGTGGACCGAATTATTTAATTCCTTTAAATTTACTCGCACGGTGTCATTGTTGGAAAGTTGTTGTCGTCGTTCGCGTTTGTTGGACTTTAAATATCACCAGTAGATGGGTTAAGACAGTTCTAGACCCCTCTCGAGAGCCTGAAGGCCACTTGGCCCCACAAGCGTGGGAGTTTTTGTGTTAATTATTTATTTCAATAAAAACGTAACAGGTGAGTTTTACGGGATTTTAGTTTGTGCAACGAAATTTCGTGCCTCTTTAAGAAAACATTTCTTCCACATTCTCAATCACATCCGACTAACTGTTTCATTCGTTCGTAATTGCGCAAATAAATTGCTTATTTATAAAACAAATCGATAATGGACTAGCAGCCTACTTAAAGCGTAATAAAGTTGGCGATTTTCACACAGAAACAGAACGTGTCACGGCCACCAACCCGAAGGTCCGAAATTGATCGTTTCATTATTATTGTGTTTGCATTTAAAATGACGGAGACGTAAATAATTTCTGTCAACAATTCGATATTAGAAGGGAGGGGGCGTGTTTGGAATCGTCTCGGCAACGAAACTCGATCGATACGTCGACGACGCCACGGCGCCGGGTTTCACTGTCAAGGTGACTCCGAAGAAAAAAAAAATACGCCCTACGTCGACGAAATCAGGTTGGTTTTTTTTTATTGTTCTCGTGAAAATTACTAGTAAAATCGTCAAGTTTTCTCACGTGAACGCACTGGATTTACATAGGATTCTTAAGCTTCTTTAAAAGAAGGGTTTTTAATAATCCATCAGCGTCTGTACCTACACCAGATTTCCCCTGCGGTTCACCCCTCTCAAGTAGTTTCCTTTCCGTTCTATTCGCCATGTTGTTGGCTGACACCGAGGCTGACACGTGACAGTTAGCATGGTTCTTATCTTGGCTGCATATTGTATATCCTTAGTCGAGCTGCCCACCCTTGTTGACGCTGCTAGCCGTCACGTGATTGCTCTAGAACCGGCATAGTGCATCTACTTTTGGTTGAACATGTCATATCGGAATTTTATGTTTTGGGAAGGCAAAGTTAGAGTTAAATCAATATAACGGGTGTCCCAAAAAACCGGACTAGATATTTTTTGGAATAACTCTGCCATTTATTAATCAAGCTTTCGAACTGTATACAGGGTGTTGCCAAATTCATTGCCCACTGATTTTTTTGCCTGCCTAGTGGTGTTAAAATCCAATATGGCGGCCATAATAAAAGAAAAGTCAACACCGTTGAATTAACAGATATAAATAATATAAAACTTCCAAGTTTCATTTAAATAGCATCAACTGTTGGGGAGCTATGAATTTTTCTTTAGAATGTCAATTTTCAGTTTTTTCGAAATAACTCAGGAACGAATCAAGGTATCCAAGAATTCTTTACAGATTCTTAATTGCCTTAAAAAAGAGCAACTTTTATCTAATTTAACCGATCTTCTATAACTCTCATGGTTTCCGAGATCCCAATAGTGTGCAATGAAATTGGCGAGAGGTGATCCACCTTAAAAAATTGAGGACACCAATTACCATAATTCCAAAAATTACTAATAATTTACCAGAAGTTACTGTAAATTACCAAAAATTACTAATAATTTACCAGAATTTACTGTAAATTACCAAAAATTACTAACAATTTCAAAAAATATTGAGGATTCAAATCCGTAATTACCGTAAAACCAAAAATTACGAACAATTTCAAAAAATATTGACGATTCAAATTCCTAATTACCGTAAATTCCTAAAAATTACTGTAAATTCTTAAAAATTATTGAAAATTTCTAAAAATTATTGAAAATTTCTAAAAATTACTGAAAATTAACAAAAGTTACCAATATTACAAACAGTCACCAAAAATTAGAAAGGCTGGGACACCAAATCACCAAGGTGATTCACCCCGAAGAGTAATCCACCTTGAAGAATTATAAGGACACCAATTACCATAATTCCAAAAATTACTAATAATTTACCAGAAATTACTAAAAATTACCAAAAATTACTAACAATTTCAAAAAATATTGACCATTTAAATTCCTAAGTACCGTAAAACCAAAAATCACTAACAATTTCAAAAGATATTGACGATTCAAATTCCTAATTGCCGTAAATTCCGAGGTAAATTCCTAAAAATTATTGAAAATTTCTAAAAATTGCTGAAAATTAACAAAAGTTACCAATAATTACAAACAATCACCAAAAATTACAAAGGCTGGGACACCAAATTACCAACTACTAATTTACTAGAAATTACTAAAAATTACCAAAAATTACTAACAATTTCAAAAAATATTAATGATTCAAATTCCTAGTTACCGTAAATTCCTAAAAATTACTGTAAATTTCTAAAAATTGCTGAAAATTTCAAAAGTTACTAATAATTACACACAATTAATAAAAATTACAAAATCTGGGACACCAAATTACCTAGGTGATTTACCCCTCGGAAATTGGAAAATTCCGACATAATGAGTTTCAATTCCAAAGCCCACTGAGGATATGACTTAATAATTGTTAATTTTTGCTTAATAATGTTTTTCTAATGCAAAATGATACAAATTACGTTATTTTAATGGGAATTTAAAGGATCATTTTTATCTCCGATAAAGTACAATTAGATTGTTGCTAGTTTTGAAAGTGAGATTCCATTTATGCTTTATCCATTTTTTTTTAAAGGTTTTACGGCGATTGCATTCTCGACAAACCTGAAATGTAACTGTAAGGTACTTTCGTGCAAGTTTAATGTTTAATGTCGTAGTTGATCAAGGCAACTGTAGATTTATAATCCTCATTAGAATTTAAAGAGGAAGGAAAAAAACTAACCAGTCGACAAATTAAATTCTGTTTCGAGTGTGTGCAGAATCCTTCACTGCGTAATGCCTATTTTTATCAGGGTTTTAAATGACGATTTAAATCAACTAATTGTTTTGAAAAAGTCATTGATTTTAATCAGTTTATTATAAGTTTAATCAGTTTATTATAAAAAAAATGAGCCAAACTAACGAAATAAATAAATGAATATCGATGAAACTATTATTTGTCTTCATTAAAAGATTTGAACAAAAATACTACTTACTTCTGATTTTGCATACAATGGGCCTTTCCAATGGAAAAAAAATACCGCTTTTTTTTGTTACACTTGCAAAGTTTAACCAATAATTATGTTGTTCGTTCAAATAAAGATTTTTTTTATTAAAAAACTACGAAGTTTTGAAACATTTTATTTAGTGAGGAGGTCTTAACGAAGTGAATTCTTTATTTCCAAAAATTAGCTGGAAAGGCCTATTTTATAATTATAGCTTCAATATAAGATTTTTCTGCCAGTAATGACGCCTCTTCACTTTCACTTAATGCGAAAAATGTCTACCGTTGGATCGAATATGTATAGTATAGATAGGTACATTATGTATAGTGCAAGCAGGATACCTACTCAAGACAGTGAAACGACGTTAAAACTTATTATGTTTCTTTTTAAAATATTTTACTGTTTTAGAGTAAAATATGTATTGTTTTGAAAAAAATTAAAAAATCAGACCATTAAAAAAAATTAAAAACTAATAATTTTTATGCACAACTTAGCCCGATCTTTTTTTTGCAGTAATAAAGCCATCGCTGATTATCTGGCCAGCAATGGATACATGAACGCCCTGGAAGCCTTCAAGAAGGAAACTGATTTACCGGGCGAGCCCGAGAGGAAGTTCGGCGGCCTCCTCGAAAAGAAATGGACGTCCGTGATAAGGCTGCAGAAGAAGGTGATGGAGTTGGAGTCGAAGCTGCACGACGCTGAGAAGGAGTACATCGAGGGGGCGCCCACTAGGGGGAAGAGGAGCCCGACGGAGTGGATCCCCCGGCCCCCCGAGAAATTCTGTCTGACAGGTAGGTGCACGAAAATAATTGGGGAAGCCTCAAAATCAAGGGAAGTAATTTTTTAAAAGTTATTGGCGACCCCTGGTGTGACCCATCTTACTTCCTCAAATTTGAAGGAGAATCGATTTGTGCAAATTTCAAACTTCTAGGGCTTACCCACCGCGAAAAAAGTGGCTTTGCTTGGCTTCAAAGTACTGTAAATCAAAAGAAAACGGCAGTTTTGGACTAAAATTGTATTTTGCATTATTAGACACTGTAAAGAAACCCAATTCCAACATTTTTTCTCGTGAAAATTTGAAAACTTCAAATTCACCAAAAGTTTGCCTTAGTAAAGTGGTATTTTAAACTCATTAGGGACCGCAAAGTGTGACCCATCTTACTTCGTCAAATTTGAAGGACAATTGATTGGTGCAAATTTCAAACGTCTAGGGCTCACCCACTTCGAGAAAAGTGGCTTTGCTTGGCTTCAAAGTCCTGTAAATCAAGAGAAAACGTCAATTTTGGACTAAACTTGTATTTTGCATTATTAGACACTGTAAGGAAACCCAATTCCAACATTTTTTCTCGTGAAAATTTGAAAACGTCAAATTCACCAAAAGTGTGCATTAGAAAAGTGGAATTTTAAACTCATTAGGGACCGCAAAGTGTGACCCATCTTACTTCGTCAAATTTGAAGGACAATTGATTGGTGCAAATTTCAAACTTCTAGGGCTCACCCACTTCGAGAAAAGTGGCTTTGCTTGGCTTCAAAATACAGTAAATCACAAGAAAACGGCAACTTTGGACGAAAATTGTATTTTGCATTATTAGAGACTGCAAAGAAACCCAATTCCAACAATTTTTCTCGTGAAAAATTGTAAACTTCAAATTCACCAAAAGTTTGCCTTAGTAAAGTGGTATTTTAAACTCATTAGGGACCGCAAAGTGTGACCCATCTTACTTCGTCAAATTTGAAGGACAATTGATTGGTGCAAATTTCAAACGTCTAGGGCTCACCCACTTCGAGAAAAGTGGCTTTGCTTGGCTTCAAAGTCCTGTAAATCAAGAGAAAACGTCAATTTTGGACTAAACTTGTATTTTGCATTATTAGACACTGTAAGGAAACCCAATTCCAACATTTTTTCTCGTGAAAATTTGAAAACGTCAAATTCACCAAAAGTGTGCATTAGAAAAGTGGAATTTTAAACTCATTAGGGACCGCAAAGTGTGACCCATCTTACTTCGTCAAATTTGAAGGACAATTGATTGGTGCAAATTTCAAACTTCTAGGGCTCACCCACTTCGAGAAAAGTGGCTTTGCTTGGCTTCAAAATACAGTAAATCACAAGAAAACGGCAACTTTGGACGAAAATTGTATTTTGCATTATTAGAGACTGCAAAGAAACCCAATTCCAACAATTTTTCTCGTGAAAAATTGTAAACGTCAAATTCACCAAAAGTGTGCATTAGAAAAACGGCATTTTAAAGTCGTTGGGGACCCCAAAGTGTGACCCATCTTACTTCCTCAAATTTGAAGGAGAATCGATTGGTGCAAATTTCAAACTTCTAGAAGCCACCCACTTCGAGAAAAGTAGCTTTGCTTGGCTTCAAAATCTAGTATATCAAAAGAAAACGGCGACTTTAAACTAAAATTGTATTTTGAATGATTAGAGACTCTAAAGAAACCAAATTCCAATAATTTTTGTCTTAAAAAGTTTAAAACGTCAAATTCACCAAAAGTGTGCATTAGAAATGTGCTATTTTAAACTCGTTGGAGACCCCGAAGTGCGACCCATCTTACTTCCTCAAATTTGAAAGAGAATCAATTGGTGCAAATTTCAAACTTCTAGGACTCACCCACTTAGAGCTTCAAATCTAGTAAATCAAAAGAAAACGACAATTTTCTATTAAAAGAGTATTTTGCATTATTAGAGACTGTAAAGAAATCAAATTCCAACAATTTTTCTCGTGAAAAGTTGCAAACGCCAAATTCACCAAAAGTAACATTAGAAATTAAGTAGTTGGACACCCCAAAGTGTGACCCATCTTACTTCCTCGCATTTGAAGGGGAATCGATTGGTGCAAATTTCAAGCTTGTAGGGCTCACCCACTTCGAGAAAAGTAGCTTTTATAGCTTCAAAATAACTTAAACCAAGGGGTAGCGTCAATTTTTGACTAAAATTGTATTTTCTACGATCAGAAGCTCTAAAAAAATCAACTGTCAATAATTTTTCTCGCGGAAAACTTAAAACGCGAAATTTACTAAAAGTTACATTGGAAATTTGATTTTTTTGAAGTCGTTGGAGGCCCCAATGTGTGACCCATCTTACTTCCTTGAATTTGAGGGAGAATCCGTCGGTGCAGATTTCAAGCTTCTAGGGCTCACCCACTTCGAAACAAGTAGCTTTTATAGCTTCAAAATACCTCAAATCAACGGGAAACGTCAATTTTTGCGTAAGATTGCGTTTTGTACTATCAGAGGCTCTAGAGAAAAATCAACTATCAATATTTTTTCTCGTGAAAAACTTAAAACGCGAAATTCACTAAAAGTTTCATTCGAAATTTGATTTTTTGAAGTCGTTGGAGGCCCCAAAGTGTGACCCATCTTACTTCCTCGAATTTGAGGGAGAATCGATTGGTGCAAAGTTGAGACTTCTTGGACTCGCCCACTTCGAGAAAATAGCTTTTATAGCTTCAAAATACCTTAAATCAAGGGGAAACGTCAATTTTTGACTAAAATTGCATTTTGTACCATCAGAGGCTCGAAGAAAAATCAACTGTCAATAATGTTTTTCGCTATATCTTCGTCATTTTCTCAACTTCAAAGTCGAACGAAACGTGAAATTTTTGTCGCGGCCCGCAGGTCACAGGGCGCCGGTGACAAGGGTGATCTTCCACCCCCTGTTCAGCCTCCTGGTGTCCGCCAGCGAGGATGCCACGATCAAAGTGTGGGACTTCGAGACGGGCGAGTACGAACGCACCCTCAAGGGTCACACCGACTCCATACAGGACGTGGCCTTCGACGCCACCGGCAAGGTGTTGGCCTCCTGCAGTGCGGACATGTCCGTCAAACTGTGGGACTTCCAGCAGACGTACGACTGCGTGCGGACAATGTTGGGACACGACCACAACGTTTCGAGCGTCGCCTTCATGCCCGCGGGGGACTTCGTCGTCTCGTCCAGCAGGGACAAAACGATCAAGATGTGGGAGGTGGCCACCGGGTACTGCGTCAAGACGTTCGTCGGCCACAGGGATTGGGTGAGTTTTTTTTTTTTGAAATTTATCCAATTAGGAGAAGCCGTGGGACTAGCGTAATCCGATTATTTCAAGGTGGCCGACTGCAAAATATGAAAAATCAAATATCAAACTTGTCTAGTAATGTGTAATGTGTATGGCGTCTGCCTTACAATACTTTATTCACAGAGGGGTTGACAACTGAGTAAAAATCTGTACACCAAAATTTCTAGAATTTCCAAAAAATTTCTCATGCTTCTACACCAAAATGTTCAAGTTGTCATTCCCTCGTTCACGACTGAGAGTAAAATAAAACTTATTAACATAATTTTAGTACATAATACAGGGTGTCCGGAAATTAAAGGATAGTTTCTTAAGGGCGTATTCTACGATCAAAAAGACGAAGAAAAGTTTTAATAAATATGGGTCGAAAAATGACACTTTGAAAATGTTTTTTTCTAAATTTCTTCAAAATGGTTAAAGATAACACCGTGGAGTTGGGTAACTTTAGTAAGTCTTTGATGCTGAATTCATTGCCGTGAAGAAAATTTTAAAGTTTCAATCATAAGCGTCCCGTACAGGGGGGGCTTAGGACTAACTTCGTTCAAACATTTTTGTAAATCGTTTTTTCTCAAATCTGACGCCAGAATCTGAACATCTGAAGTTTTTTCCCTAAAAATGATGTTCTTGTTTGAAATCGCTAGGACGCACCGTTTTCGAATAAATTAACCCAAGTGTTTTTTAACCGCGAAAATCTGTCGCAGAAGATTTTAGTTTATTTACCAAATTATAAAAAACGAGTTCAGGGTCTGATTCCTTGCGTGATTTTAGGAAAAAAAGTTCATATGGGCATATGGCGGAAAATGCTTCCTATGGGACCTATGGGGTCCTAGAAAGCTAACGTTCTTCAGTATCCCCTACCTACTTTAGGAAGCGTTTTCCGCCATATGTCCATACGAACTTTTCTTCCTAAAATAACACAAGAAATGAACCCCTGAACTAATTTTTGATAATTTGGTAAATAACTAAATAAAATCTGACAAATTTTCGTGCTCTAAAACCACTAGGGTCAATTTATTTGAAAACGGTGCACCCTAGCGATTTCGAACAAGAGCACCATTTTTGCGTACAAAACTTCAATCATTCAGATTCTGATGCTAAATTTGAGAAAAAACAACTTACAAAAATTATTTGAGCAAATTTAGTCCTAAGCCCCCCTCTACGGGACGCTTATGATCGAAAATTTAAAATTTTTGCCACGCTAGTGAATTCAGCATCAAAACCGTTTTGAAGAAATTTAGAAAAAAACACTTTCAAAGTGACTTTTTACGGGGCCCTAGCCTCATTAGTAGGCATTTTTCGACCCATGTTCATTAAAAATTTTCTTCATATTTTTGATCGTAGAATGCGGCCTTAAGATATTATCCTCTAATTTCCGGACACCCTGTATTGACTATTACAGGCAGGGAGTCATGGATTCAAACTTTCCCTAGGGAGTAAAGTGATTTGACTCTCATAATATCTAGCATACAGCGTCGTTTGAAGGAACACAAAACGCAGATGTATGTTATATTTGTTTATGTATCAAGGGAGTAAAGTATAATTTTAATTCCAACGTGAACATTAATTAACTGACTGTGTTTTTGATCGAACCTCTACGGCAAATGATTTTTAAAACGAGAGAGCTGTATTTCACATATTGTGAAGTTCAACACACATTACTCCCTAGGGAAAGTTTGAATCCGTTTCTCCCTACCGATGACGGCAAGAATAATCAACATTACGTATTAAAAACAGCACACTTTACTCCCTTGGGAAAGTTTTAATCCATTAGTCCCTGCCGGTAATAAATTTTAGTGGCACGTCGAAACTTTACTGATACTCACACAGTTACATCCCACCAACAAAATTTTACGCCTCCCGCCTTATATTCTGCACGGCTTCAACTAGTATTAGTGAGATGTAAATATCAGTGTCAGTAAAGTCTCGACGTGCCATTCGAATTTCGCGGCTCTTTTGATGTCAAATTCCGCTTTTCAAATGGTATAACCTACTAGATCTGACATTTACAACTCAAATATGACACGTGAGAGTGATTTTTAAATATCGATTGTTTTTTCCGGAACATTTGAAATGGTTTGTTAGGACAGCCTGTATACAGAGATTAACAATCGAAGCATTTTGTTGGCTAACCTAAATTTCGACCAATCGGATGAAAATAAATTCTCGACATTTTAGTCCCATTATCCTTATTTTAATTTAACAGACGGCAGAAACTAAAATTTTAGTGAAATAGCAGTTGGTATTCTTAGTGATGGTTCAAATGTTTCAAAGGAAAAGTCTACTAGACAAATCGTATTCTGAGATACACAGGAGCAGTGTAAGTCAGGTTTTGTTCTAGTGTATGCGGGTTTCATCTTCGTGTCAAAATTCCGTTGTCAGCTGTCAACGTAGTTAGGTGTTTATATATCATTTTATGAACCCCATTGTTCCTGTTTTTTGACGTTGACAGCTGTCATCACCGAATTTTCGACGATGATAAAACCTATTTAAGGTGCGTTCGGTTTGGAAGCTCTATACACTCCGTCTCTTTTTGATCTGATGATTTCATATTTCATTGTCGCATTATTCCCTTTTGGCGTTTTTGACACTGTCGTCATGACAACAGGTGCTCCTTCTGCCCCATAACGCCAGTTGGGGTCAATGGACTTCCTGTTGTCATGACGACAGTGTCAAAAATGTGTAAAGCCAAAAGGGAAGAGTGCGATAGTCAAATACGAAATCATCAGATCAGAAAGAGACAGACGAGGAGTGCACGGAACTTCCAAGCCGAACGCACCTTTAGGTACACTAGAAACCAGTTGGAGATATGTCAATGTCTTGTCATTTTACGATGCAAAATGAAAGCCTGTCGTACCTATCTGACGGTTGAGGTCTGGTTTCTACTTGCAATAAGGCCTGCCTCACACTTAACGCTGCCCTTGCACATTTCGGGATACAGGGAGTTTGACGTTTAAAATTTCGATATGGCGCTTATGAGAAAATATGTTTCAGGTTAGAGTGGTGAGACCGTCACCGGATGGCACTTTCCTGGCTAGCTGTTCAAACGATCAAACTGTCAGGATCTGGCACGTGTATTCGAAGGAGTGTCGCGCCGAACTCAGGGCGCACGAACACGTGGTGGAGTGCATCGCCTGGGCCCCCGAATCGGCCGCGAACGCCATCAACGAAGCCGCGGGCGTCGACAACAAGAAGGGGGCCCACATGGGGCCCTTCCTCGCCTCGGGATCTAGGGATAAAACAATACGGTAATAACAAAAATACAAAAAAAAAACGGTTTAGGGGAGCCATTTGAAGCCTCGAATTAATTAACTAACGTAAATACCACAAAATTTGCTCGCGATTTTTCCTTGCCACCTTTCGGCTTTTAGCCGAAAGCGAGCAGTCAACGAATTCCACGCGTATCGACTGCAGTTCAGGTAAACTATATAAACAATACGGTAATAACGGTAACTAAACTTCAAACGAAATTATTCAGTAGTGCATACTCGGCAAAAAAACAGCGGTCTAGGTCAAGAAGTGTGCAGTATCCCTCAGGGGACCCATTTGAAGCCTCGAATTGATTAACAAACGTAAACATCACAAAATTTGCTCGAAATAACATGAAGCTCTCGATTTTCGTTGCGAGCAGCCGAAAGCGAGCAGTCGACAAATTCCACGCGCATCGGCTGCAGTTCAGGTCTTTGTCAAACTGTCGAATGACCTCATCCCTTGGATGACGTCACGTACAGAAAACGGCGTATTTTCGACGTTTAAAGAAAAAATAACATAAATAAATAATAATCGACGATTTTAACCTCAGAATATGGGACGTGGGAGCAGGAGTGGCGCTGTTCGTCCTCTCGGGCCACGACAACTGGGTCCGAGGCGTGGTTTTCCATCCAGGAGGCAAGTTCTTGGTCTCCGCCAGCGACGATAAAACCTTGAGAGTGTGGGACTTGAGGAATAAACGCTCCATGAAAACTTTAGACGCTCACAAACACTTCTGTACATCTTTAGGTAAGTTTTTTTTTGATTTTCCTGTTAGAAGACTGACGTTTTCCTTTTTTAGATTTCCACAAATCACATCCCTACGTGATTTCGGGAAGTGTAGATCAGACGGTAAAAGTGTGGGAATGCCGTTAATTGGAAAAAAAAGAACTTAAGTGAGTCACAATTGGTCAGTGTGCATAGTTTAATATTATTTAAGCCAAAACTTTTATTCAGTTTATAATAAAGGTTTTAAGTGCAAATATTTCTAACGTTTATTTTTTGTGATTCGAGGTTTTCTAATTTGTGCGACTTTCTTGTACTTTCTTGTAGATCTTTGGGAAGTTTCCCCCTTTGTGATATTTTTTGGGAATTACAAGATCGTTATTATACGTTATTTTTTAAAAAGTTTTGGTGACAATTTTAGGTTCAATTGCAGCTTAGATCATCAAGTTGTTAGTGTAGTATCAATCTGGTGTTGATTTTAATTAATATGTAATACTATACTTGTATGTAGAACAATGTATTCCGCACTCTGCTTGGCCCAGAATTAGGTATTATTACTTTGCGCGTTCCAGGTTGATATGAAATACTCAGCCGACGTGTTCGTTTCTCTTTAATGATATATTTTTGTAATTTACAGTTATTAACAGTCGATTTTTAGGATTATATTAATGAATTTACGAGAATTTATGAATGATCACCTGCTTCAAGCGTAAATGCACGTAATATTCCGCGAAATTGTCTTTACAAGTAGAATTTGTGAATATCTACTGTATATATAAATTGTCTCCTTGAATATTGTTGTTTTATTTTTGTAGGTATAGTCATCATTGTCATTTTTTTTTGGATTAAATTAACTTTTTTTTGCAAATTTACCATTGTACCGGATGATTACAGCACTTGCCTTCCGCTCGTGTTTTTTCGTTTTGGCGAATCCTCAATGGTAGTGCGTACTTCAAGGTGGGTGAACGTTGGCCGCACTGCTTAGAACAGTTCCGTTTGACCAACTTAAAATTTTCCTCACAAATCGATTATAAATGTTGCCAACAAAATTTTGGTTAATCGCCTTAGCTTGTAATCGTTATACCTACTCTAAAGTTTTTATTCGAGCCCTGCTGCCAATGTTACAAAACTACACTCAAGCTTTTCATCTTCGCTTTAAGGGTGCGCACGGATTCAACGAAATGCAACCAATTATACACTCTTCTTTCAGGGGAACAGGACTAGAATGGATGAGGGAAGTAGAGAGGCAGAGGGAAATAAGGAGAGGGGAGGGAAGAGAAGACAAAAGTGGAAGATTAAAAAGAGAAGAAGGATCTTAATTTCATTTTAAATATTTTTGTATATATAATTATATTGTAAGGGCAGGGCTCATTACAAGCCGAAAGGCAAAGTAATAAAGTATTCTATCTATTCTATCTACACTCTTCTTTCATTTAATCCTATGTATTTTTACTTTCACACAAATATGCCTTACGAAGACAAATTAACTTCGGAAAAAATTAACAGAATGGAAGAGCAGTCATTAAGTTATTTAATGACTATTCAAAATTTGTTATTTTGTTGAAATAAATTAAAGAAAAAAAATTAAGAAAGGACCTTATACAATAAGGCAACCGCTTGGGCCAATCTTTACCAAATTTTAGATTGTGGTAAGCGAGGGACAGATGAATGTTTTACCGAGAAATGAAAGTTCAGTATCTTCTACTTTCTGAGAAAAAAATTCGTGAAAATTGCATTTTTCATATCAAAATTTCTTAATTTTTTTCTTTAATTTATTTCAGCAAAATGGCAAATTTGGAATAGTCAATAAACAATGTAAAGACTGCTCTTCCATTTGTTATTTTTTTCCTAAGTTATTTTGCCTTCGTAAGGCATAGTTGTGTGAAGTTAACAATACATAGGATTAAATGAAAGAAGAATGTATAATTGGTTGCATTTCGTTCCTAACCTCTCCGAATAATAATCGTACATTCTAGGATAGACTAAAACGAGATAGAAAGAACTTCTTTGAAGATAAAACTAAAGTAGCAAAAAGCAGTTTATCCAACTTAAAATCCCTGTCCTGTAGAAGACTTCATGACATCGATTTTTAGTCCTGCCAAGCATATTTTAATCACGTGATGTTTTTTGTAATCTTATAACAATTTTATTCGAGCAGTGTTGCAAACGTTAAAAAAGAACTACGCTGACATTTCTTAACATTACTTTTATTACTTTGAAGACATCGCAATTTGTCATGTTGGCAAAAGTGTTCCAATGAAATATAAATAATTATGCAAAACGTCATGGAGGGGAAAGGAATGACAGACGTCACATTCAGTCTCAAAAATAGAGTCGGCAGTCTGGTTTAATCAGTAAGACGCCAATGGATGCAATTCTGTAAAAAATATATTGTAAAAATTATTTAGTTCTAGAAAATGTTTGTTGATTTAATTTCTAAAGTCTTTGTTTTTGAGAACAATTAGCCATTTTTTGCACCAGAAGCCCTGGAATTGGATAAAAAGGGGAGTAATACTAGTTCGGCATGTTTGTTGGGACAGCCGGTAAAAAGATTAATAATCTGATTGTGTGACGTAAGTTTGAACCAATCACCTGACAGCAGTTTCAAAATAACGCGCCAAGCCGTAATATTTTAAAATAAAATAGGATGGCAGTGTTTACACCTGTGCATCCGTGGTCTAATTTAGTCGTTGGCGTAAAATCGTCACAATCGGCGAATTATTTCAGAAAATCGCTATTTTTCCAAATTCCAAAAAATTCTTCTTTCGTGACGTCATTCGATGACATTTTAAAAAGTTAAAAATTCGAAAGTTATAACAAAGTTGGTGGTTGTGTGATTAATCCCCGAAATTAATTAAACGAAAATCTCGGAAGAATTATTAATTAATTACTACGGTAATTACAAAAATTTGAGTTTTTTTTAATAATCAAGTAACTGGCTGTCATGTCATTTTGATGATATTTTAGAATTTGAAAGTTGTGGTCGAAAATACTAGTTTGGTGGTTATTTAGTGCGTGATTAATCCCCGTAATTAATTAAACAAAAACCTCGAAGCACAGTTAATTAATTATTACGCTAATTATAAAATTCCAGTTTTTTCCGATAATCGAGTCGGGGGCCGTCATGTAATTTTGATATTTATTTTAGAATTTGAAAGTTGCAGTCGAAAATACAGGTTTAGTAGTTGTTTAGTGCGTGATTAATCCCCGTAATTAATTAAACAATTACCTCGTTAATTAATTATTACGGTGATTAGAAAAATTCGTGTTTTTCCAACAATCAAGTCATCGGCTGTCATGTCGTTTTGACTTGTCATTGGGGTTATTATTTTGACAGGTGTTCCCGGAAAATCCCCGTTTTTCTTGGAAAATGTGCGAAAGCAAGGTGGAACTGTACATTTACGACCTATCCCGTGGGATGGCGGCCACCCTGTCCCCGATGCTAATCGGTGAGCGGCGTTTTAATCGAAAATCCAGTTTTAAGGTTAGGTCCTAATTTTGATTTTCCAGGTAAAAGAATCGAGGGAATTTGGCACACGGCGGTCGTCGCCTACGGAAGAGAGTACTTTTTCGGTTCTCAGGGAGTTGAAAGTTGTACCCCGGTAAGGAAAACTACTTGCCTGTGGCTATATTTAGTTCTCGTACGACACTGTCCAATTATGCTCGTGCATTATGTCCTAGAGTGGAAATGCAGTTATATTTAGCTTTCTTCGGTTACTCTCTCTGATCTATGCAGCCATCGTTTGCTGTTTACTGGTGTTATATTTAGGTTTGTTCTATAAATAGTCAATTATTCCTGTTCTCTCGCCAGTGTGCTTAGTGATAGTGCTGGCTATATTAGTACGTTGATTTTTGGCATCAAAAACTTCTTTTCAGGGCACAACTGCGTTGGGAGCCCCCCTGCAAGTCACCCTCTTGGGAGAGACCCAAGTCCCCTACTTTGTCTTCATCGACTACCTCAACGGGTTAGGCGAATCCACTTGGGCGTAAGCAAATCCCTTCTGTTACTTTCATTATTGTAATTATTTATAGAGGATCGAGTTATAGCCTGTTTAACCACAACTGTAACAATTTCTCGCAAGAAATTGCTCAGTTTTTGTGCGGTGTCAGTATACCGAAGTACATTTTGGATTTACCGAACGAAGTGTTGAACTCTTCCTTAGGCCCTGCAATTCCGCTTCTGATTGCCCAATTGGAGAAGAGTGCTAGGCCCATCGCAGAAGAGCGGAGTCGGAGTAGAGATCACAGTCCTGATTTAGAGCAACTCAATTCCCAGATCGAAGAAGTCAGGTCAGATAAGTGTGAAAAGAAATGAATGGGGCTTGGGGTATTGTAGCGAATTAACTAATAAATTATTTATTGAGCCCTTGGTGTTTGTGTGTTTTGTGTTTTTTGCTTTTGTTTGTTTCTTACTAACATTGTCACGTTTTGACCTTCTCTCGCACTCATCTCTAATTTCAAGAAAGTCGAGAAACTCGTACTGAGCGGTGTTTGTGAGAGCGAGGGAAAAAATTAAGTACTCTTCTCAAATGCCGTTTGGCTTGTATTTTCTTGACTTGAAAGTGAATCACCTCTCGATCAAACATTTATTTTTTTTTACGTTTACTATTAACATGTTGTTTTTTACGCTCACATTATCACGTTTTGAGCTTGTCTCGCACTCATCTCTAATTTCAAGCAATACAAGAAGCTGATACTGGATTTTGTTTGTGAGAGTCCAGTTCTTTACCTCTCGAGAAAATAAGTTTGGCTTGTATTTTCTTGAGTTGAAAGTGAATCACCTCTCGATCAAGCATATTTTTTGTTATTTACGTTCACTGTTAACATTGTCACGTTTTGACCTTCTCTCGCACTCATCTCTAATTTCAAGCAATACAAGAAACTCGTACTGGGCTTTGTGAGAGAGGGAAAAAATTAAGTACTCGTCTCAAATACCGTCTTCAGTGCTTTACCCCTCGAGAAAATAAGTTTGGCCTGTATTTTCTTGACTTGAAAGTGAATCACCTCTCGATCAAACATATTTTTTGTTTTTTATGTTCACTATTAACATTGTCACGTTTTGACCTTCTCTCGCATCCATCTCTAATTTCAAGCAATACAAGAAACTCATACTGGGCGTTGTCTGTGAAAGAGGGGGAAAAATTAAGTACTCGTCTCAAATGCCGTCTTCTGTGGTTTACCTCTCGAGAAAATAACTTTGGCCTGTATTTTCTTGACATGAAAGTGAAACACCTCTCGATCAAACATATTTTTTGTTTTTTATGTTCACTATTAACATTGTCACGTTTTGACCTTCTCTCGCACCCATCTCTAATTTCAAGCAATACAAGAAACTCATACTGTGCGTTGTTTGTGAAAGAGGGGGAAAAAATTAAGCACTCGTCTCAAATGCCGTCTTCTGTGGTTTACCTCTCGAGAAAATAACTTTGGCCTGTATTTTCTTGACATGAAAGTGAATCACCTCTCGATCAAACATATTTTTTGTTTTTTATGTTCACTATTAACATTGTCACGTTTTGACCTTCTCTCGCACGCATCTCTAATTTCAAGCAATACAAGAAACTCATACTGTGCGTTGTTTGTGAAAGAGGGGGAAAAAATTAAGTACTCGTCTCAAATGCTGTGTTCAGTGCTTTACCCCTCGAGAAAATAAGTTTGGCCTGTATTTTCTTGACTTGAAAGTGAATCACCTCTCGATCAAACATATTTTTTGTTTTTTATGTTCACTATTAACATTGTCACGTTTTGACCTTCTCTCGCACCCATCTCTAATTTCAAGCAATACAAGAAACTCATACTGGGCTTTGTGAGAGAGAGGGAAAAAATTAACTACTCGTCTCAAATGCCGTCTTCTGTGCTTTACCTCTCGAGAAAATAAGTTTGGCCTGTATTTTCTTGACTTGAAAGTGAATCACTTCTCTCTTTATGTTCATTATTAACATTGTAACGTTTTGATCTTCTCTCGCACTCATCTCTAATTTCAAGCAATATAAGAAACTCAGACTGGGCTTTGTGAAAGAGGGGGGAAAAAATAAGTACTCGTCTCAAATGCCGTCTTCATCAGTGCTTTACCTCTCGAGAAAATAAGTTTGTCCTGTATTTTCTTCACTTGAAAGTGAATCACCTCTCGATCAAACATTTCTTGTTTTTTACGTTTACTATTAACATTGTCACGTTTTGACCTTCTCTCGCACCCATCTCTAATTTCAAGCAATACAAGAAGCTCATACTGTGCGTTGTTTGTGAAAGAGGGGGAAAAAATTAAGTACTCGTCTCAAATGCCGTCTTCAGTGCTTTACCCCTCGAGAAAATAAGTTTGGCCTGTATTTCCTTGACTTGAAAGTGAATGACCTCTCGATCAAACATATTTTTTGTTTTTTTGTTCACTATTAACATTGTCACGTTTTGACCTTCTCTCGCATCCATCTCTAATTTCAAGCAATACAAGAAACTCATACTGGGCTTTGTGAGAGAGAGGGAAAAAATTAAGTACTCGTCTCAAATGCCGTCTTCAGTGCTTTACCCCTCGAGAAAATAAGTTTGGCCTGTATTTCCTTGACTTGAAAGTGAATGACCTCTCGATCAAACATATTTTTTGTTCTTTTGTTCACTATTAACATTGTCACGTTTTGACCATCTCTCGCACTCATCTCTAACTTCAAGCAATACAAGAAACTCATACTGGACTTTGTGAGAGAGAGGGAAAAAAATTAAGTACTCGTCTCAAATGCAGTCTTCAGTGCTTTACCCCTCGAGAAAATAAGTTGGCCTGTATTTTCTTGACTTGAAAGTGAATCACCTCTCGATCAAACATATTTTTTGTTTTTTATGTTCACTATTAACATTGTCACGTTTTGACCTTCTCTCGCACCCATCTCTAATTTCAAGCAATACAAGAAACTCATACTGGGCTTTGTGAGAGAGAGGGAAAAAATTAAGTACTCGTCTCAAATGCCGTCTTCTGTGCTTTACCTCTCGAGAAAATAAGTTTGGCCTGTATTTTCTTGACTTGAAAGTGAATCACCTCTCGATCACACATTTCTTGTTTTTTACGTTCACTATTAACATTGTCACGTTTTGACCTTCTCTCGCACCCATCTTTAATTTCAAGAAATTCAAGAAGCTCGTACTGAGCGGTGTTTGTGAGAGAGAAGGAAAAAATTAAGTACTCATCTCAAATGCCGTCTTCAGTGCTTTACCCCTCGAGAAAATAAAGTTTGGCCTTTATTTTTATCTTGACTTGAAAGTGAATCACCTCTCGATCAAACATATTTTTTGTTTTTTTTTCACGATCTGTCATTTTCATCGCTTACCGACTATGTTTTCAGGTCGGTATGGTGATACTTGCCGTCCTTTTTGAGGTTCGCTCGCACCCATCTCAAATTTATTGACGCTTTTTCTAAATGAGAAAAAAAATTTAAACGTTTTCAAAAAGTACACCCCTCTTGAGGTTTGGTGCTTGCTTTTTGAGATTAGCTCGCACTCATCTCTAATCCTTTGTATAAAAGAGAAAAAGAGAAAACACTTCTCCATTCTTATTCCTCAAATAGTCAGAAATACCAAATCCAGTGTTTTTGATCATAGTTTCACCCCTCGGTTGTACAGGGCATGCATAAAATGAAAGCGGTTCACCCCTCGATCAAATCCTTCTAAGTTTTTACACAGTGTAATCAACAAAAACTACGCACGTGTCGATTTTTTTCTCATTTGAACGAACTGTATATTTGACGTTTTTTGTTGGTCGCTCCGAATCTAGGAAAACTTACGTTTTTTATTGATCGCATTGCAGGTATAGATCCCACTTGTTGGAAGAACGCCGGAAGACCATCAAAGAGAAATTGGCGAGGAAAGACCGCAAAAAGGAGAAGAAACGCAAGAAGCTACTCCGAGAAGGTGGGCCCATCCCCGTCGACCTTGAGGTGCGTTTGACACAACCGGCCTTGAATCACCGTCAAAATTTCAGGATATGGCGGACACGGAGATGAACGGGGGCGAAGCCCCTGATGCCACTCCCCCCGAAGCCACCCCCCTCGAACCCGTCGACATCGAAGAGGAAGAACGTCTGGAAGAAGAAGAACGGAAGAAATCGCGGGAGCCACCTGTCATTTACCGCGACCTTGTGGATGTCAAAGCTGAATTTGACAGCTTCAGCGGTTTGTTGGCGGGAAAATTAAACGAGGAAGAAAGTAAAAGTTTGGAAGAGTTGCGTCAGTACGTCATCGACGATGAGGGTAGCTGGGCCTTGGGCGACAACTTCCTGAACTTCATCGGTGAGTACTGGGCGATCAATAAAAATCACAACTTTTTTTTTTAGGGCGGCTTTTACACGACAGAGAAATACCTCCGGAAATTCGAGTTAAAACTTTAAATATTCTGTCGGCGGCCGCGTTAAAAGACGATATTATTTTGATCCTTCACCAGGACAGGCGAGATCACGTTCTTATGAATTACGCGTTTGAAATCGACCGTAGAACTCCCGAAGAGCAGGAGTCTTTAGCTTTATTCGTAAGTTATTTTTTGTTGTTTAAAAGAAAAATAATTTTTTTTAGTTTGCAAATATGTTCGAAAATTTGAGTTCCTCAGAATGGCTGATGTATATCTCCGAATGGACTTACAATAACCAGCAGACGAGCAATATAAGGGTGACCACGAAAGTGGCCGTCCATTCTTTGCTCTCAGGCTCGCAGATTTTGCAAGAAAGAGGCACCGCCATTATCCACAACCTCGCCTGCAAGGAGGTAAAATCCGTGGTCTGTATTTTTTTCTATTTATTTTTCTAGAAATTGTTCAAGTTTTTTTGGGCTCGGAAGAAGCTACCCAAAGGCAGTTTGGCGAAGGTAGCTTGACGTGCAAAATCGAAATTCGCAGCTTTTCGTGTTGTGTTCTTTGACTTTTTCCTTTTCTATTTTTGCACGTTCTTGTTCTAAGAGCGCAGAATTTGCAAGAAAGAGCCACCGAGCATCCACCAAATTCCAAGGTCCTTTTAACTTTTTCCTACAAATTGTGTTGTGCTAGTTATTCCGTGTTCTCTAACTTTCCCCATATTTCTTTTTTACGCGATCTTGTTCTTGCAGGTTTTTGATGACGTGGCCGTGGAATTGACGATGGCTTTGCTTCAATTCTTCAGCACGTCGCCTTCAGAAGAGCACCTCTTCAGGTGTTTAAAAGCCTTGGCGAAATTCGTTAAAGTTTCCTCGCAGGAGGTCTCCCAATTGATTCAAATGATTGGCCCCGATCCCAGAAGCTTCAAAGGTGCTAGTGAAAGGGTTGATTCTCTCGTCGACGAGATTAGCATCAAATTGCGTTGAGGCATTTTTATGAACAAGTTCCATTTTTAAGCATTTTCTTTTCTACTGTTAACTATGCGAGGATATACCTGAAATGTATCTGTAGAGGTGGTATTGTTCTCTGTTGTACACCCTTACTGTTAATACTGTACATTTATTTAACATTTTTTGTAAAACTAACTTATTTATCTTTATTATTATTATATAACATAGTGAGCCCACCTGTTCGTCTACTTCATTGATATACTAAACATGTGGCGCCATCTATCAACAAATTGAAATCAAACGTCACATCTTAAATACATTTTATTAAAAGTAATATAATTTCTTATGAGTACGAGATATTTTCCGATATTTACAAGGCAAATCAACGTCGATTTATCGTGTCGTCCTGTTGATGTTCTAAATTCTGCTGAAACGTCGAGTTGTTATTTTGTTCTATCGAAGTTTCTTTCGTGTCTATATCTAAATTACTATCGTCTTCTATATCTTGAAACCTGAAATTCGAAAAATAACAGGAAAATGTTTGATAATTGCGAAAAAATTACGTATAGTGCTTTTCCTCGCCCCTCATCTCGCATATGACGTTCGTTAACGCCATTATGTAATTTTTAGCTAAAGTTAAAGTTTCTATTTTCGAAAGCTTCCGTTCCATCTTTACGTGCGGAATAACTTCTCTGAGTTGCTAAAAAAAAAAAATAAGTGAAAATAATTAAATAAAATTAAATACCTCGAACGCATCGTTAAGAGAATGCATCCTCATCCTTTCCCTTTCGTTGCTTTCCAGTCTTCTTAAATTTCTCTCCCTAGCGCTAATGCAGGATTTTCTCCGCCTTGTTGTGGTACCACTGGACGTGCTACCGCTCGACGTGCTTCCTAAAATTTAAAATGGAAATTGTAGCAAACATTCCTCGGCTTTCATCATTGTTCGCCCTGACATTCTAATAAAAGAAAATGCGGGCTTAATTGCATCATAAGTCAGTTTCAATAACACGAGCAAATATTTTCTAAAAAGAGTAAACAAGTAAAAATTAATCATTTCCTATCTATTAAAGGCCATAAATAAGCGCATTCTTTCGTTGTCGACTCGACAGTGAAAGTGTGAATGCAAAGATAAACTGGATTTTTTAACCGCGGGTTTTTAATTGCCAATTATGGCTGCAGGTTGATTAGCTTCTGTTTCAGCTCGAAAACAAGTCGATTTTGGCCCTTTATTCTCGAAATTTTGTTTTTTTTTCAGTTGGTAATGATTTAATCTTGAAAATAACATTACCAATCGTTTAGTTGGGCCCGATTTAGCATAAAAAGAGGGGTCACATCGGGGGTTTACGACAATTTTTAATCTGCGCATAGCCCTCTTGATTTTTTAATTATCCGCTATTTCTGCTACAAAATAATTTTCTCTTGTCCAAAACGTTTTAATTCACAAAATTTCACTAAATCCAATGAAAAACGCCGTTTTGTTCAATTTTATGCAAAAAACTTTATTTTTCTCAGTTGGTAGTGATCGGATTTTGAAAAAAACACCACCAAATGCTTAGTTGGGCACGATTTAGTATAAAAAGAGGGGCTACATCGGGGGTGTACAACAATTTTTAATGCGTGCATGATCACCTTGATTTTTTAATTATTATCCGCTATTTCTGCTACAAAATCATTTTTTCTTGTCCAAAACATTATAAATGACAAGTTTTCACTCAATTTAATGAAAAACGCCGTTTTTTTAAATTTCATGCAAAAAACTTTGTTTTTCTCAGTTGGTAGTAATCGGATCTTGAAAAAAACACCACCAATCGCTTAGTTGGGCACGATTTAGTATAAAAAGAGGGGTTACATCGGGGGTCTACAACAATTTTTAATTTGTGCATTACCACTTTGATTTTATAATTTTCCGCTATTTTTGCAACAAAATCATTTTTTCTTGTCCGAAAGGTTATAATTCACAAAATTTCACTAAATTCAATGAAAAACGCCTTTTTGTTCAATTTTATGCAAAAAAATTTATTTTTATCAGTTGGTAGTAATCGGATCTTGAAAAAAACACCACCAATCGCTTAGTTGGGCCCGATTTAGCATAAAAAGAGGGGTCACATCGGGGGTTTACGACAATTTTTAATCTGCGCATAGAGCCCTTGATTTTTTAATTATCCGCTATTTCTGCTACAAAATAATTTTCTCTTGTCCAAAACGTTATAATTCACAGAATTTCACTAAATTCAATGCAAAACGCCGTTTTGTTCAATTTTATGCAAAAAACTTTGTTTTTCTCAGTTGGTAGTAATCGGATCTTGAAAAAAACACCACCAATCGCTTAGTTGGGCACGATTTAGTATAAAAAGAGGGGTTACATCGGGGGTCTACAACAATTTTTAATTTGTGCATTACCACTTTGATTTTATAATTTTCCGCTATTTTTGCAACAAAATCATTTTTTCTTGTCCGAAAGGTTATAATTCACAAAATTTCACTAAATTCAATGAAAAACGCCGTTTTGTTCAATTGTATGCAAAAAACTTTATTTTTATCAGTTGGTAGTAATCGGATCTTGAAAAAAACACCACCAATCGCTTAGTTGGGCCCGATTTAGCATAAAAAGAGGGGTCACATCGGGGGTTTACGACAATTTTTAATCTGCGCATAGCCCCCTTGATTTTTTAATTATCCGCTATTTCTACTACAAAATAATTTTCTCTTGTCCAAAACGTTATAATTCACAAAATTTCACTAAATTCAATGTAAAACGCCGTTTTGTTCAATTTTATGCAAAAAACTTTGTTTTTCTCAGTTGGTAGTAATCGGATTTTGAAAAAAACACCACCAATCGCTTAGTTGGGCACGATTTAGTATAAAAAGAGGGGTTACATCGGGGGTCTACAACAATTTTTAATTTGTGCATTACCACTTTGATTTTATAATTTTCCGCTATTTTTGCAACAAAATCATTTTTTCTTGTCCGAAAGGTTATAATTCACTAAATTTCACTAAATTCAATGAAAAACGCCGTTTTGTTCAATTTTATGCAAAAAACTTTATTTTTCTCAGTTGGTAGTGATCGTACTTTGAAAAAAACACCACCAAATGCTTAGTTGGGCACGATTTAGTATAAAAAGAGGGGCTACATCGGGGGTCTACGACAATTTTTAATCCGTGCATGGTCACCTTGATTTTTTAATTATTATCCGCTATTTCTGCTACAAAATAATTTTTTCTTGTCCATAACATTATAAATGACAAGTTTTCACTCAATTTAATGCAAAACGCCGTTTTCTTCAATTTTATGCAAGAAACTTAGTTTTTTTCAGATTGGATCTTGAAAAACCACCACCAACCGCTTAGTTGGGTACGATTTAGTATAAAAAAATACAGCAGAGAAGCGGCTGGAACCTCCCCATCGCGTGGATCTTTGTATTCTCTGTATAGATAGTAGTCAATTCAACAGAATTTTTTTATGCTTATCGACTGTGACTAATTTCGCAATTTTCTGACAAATACCGACATCACCCATCACATTTGACAATATGTTCCTTTTAAGGTTAATAGTTTGCCACCCTTTTGACAATTAATAACTGATACTTTATGTCATCCACTGTCAGCCCGCTCCCTTTTAATGAAAAATATTTTTTTCTCTATTTTCCACTGAAATGGCAGAAACTGTGAATACATTTTTAGAACTAGAATTTGATCGTCTTTCTAATGGCGACATAAGAAAGGAGGCCTTGTATTTAAAATTTAAAGTTGATATGCTTAAATGGCACTTCCCGTGTACCAATTGCTTCCAAAAGCCTTTCAGGTCTTCAACGGGTCACCCAATCTCCATTTACCAAATTTCAGCCAAATCGATTCACTAATTTGGGCTATAATGTATTTTTAGTGTTATTAAAAAATTTCGATTTTTTGACCCAAAGAGCACTAAATGCGAACGAGTTTTGCCTTATTTAAAACCAGAATTTGAAGACCTTTCTGATGGTGACAATAAATCTTTCAAAAACTTCTTTTGGATGGTTAAACGAGAGAATAATTTTATAGTTAGAAATTGGTGTGCCAAAACGGCACTTTCCGTGGGCCGATTGAATCCAAAATTTGTTCAGCTCTTCGACGTGTAATACAATCCCCATGTGCAAAATTTCAGCCAAATCGGTTCAGGGGCTTGGGCTGTACCGAGATTTTAAAGTCCGATAAAAATATTTCTTTTTTTATTTTTGGTCAAAAGGGCACTAAGAATGAATGCATTTTTAGAAGCAGAATTTGAAGGCCTTTCCTATCGTGACATGAAAAATGGGGGTTTGCATTTAAAATTTAAAAGTTGATGTGCCAAAATGGCATTTCTAATTGCACGATTGGCTCCAAAAGCTTTTCAGATCTAAGTTGAGTTATCACATGCACACGAACCAAATTTCAACCAAATCGGTCTAGTAGTTTTGGCTGTGGCGTGTTTACAAACGTACGCACGTACGTACACACATACACACAGACACATTTTTAAAACCACTTTTTTGGGTTCCTGGGACCTCGAAACGTGAAGATCTGGTGCTATCTCAATTTCGAAAATTTTAGTGATTGCAGTAACCTCCCTTTTTTTATAAGTGGTGAAGTGGATTGGGGAGGTTAAAAGAGGGTCTACAACAATTTTTAATCTGTGCATGACCACCTTGATTTTATAATTTTCCGCTATTTTTGCAACAAAATAATTTTTTCTTGTCCGAAAGGTTATAATTCACAAAATTTCACTAAATTCAATGAAAACGCCGTTTTGTTCAATTTTATGCAAAAAAAATTATTTTACTCAGTTGGTACTGATCGGATCTTGACAAAAACACCACCAATAGCTTAGTTGACTCCGATTTAGTGTAAAAAGTGGTGTCACATCGGGGGTCTACAATATTTTTTATTCCGTGCATGGCCACCTTGATTTTTTAATGATCTGCTGTTTCTGCTACAAAATCATTTTCTCTTGTCCAAAACGTTTAATTCACAAAATTTCACTAAAATCAATGGAAAACGCTGTTTTGTTGAATTTTATACAATTTTTTTTCCGTGCACTTGATTTTTTAATTATCCGCTATTTTTGCAAGAAAATAATTTTTTCTTGTCCAAAACGTTATGAATCACAAAATTTCATTTATTTTTATGAAATACATTTTTTTTCAATTTTATTCAAAAAGCTTTATTTTTCTCAGTTGGTAGTGATCGGATCTTGAAAAAAACACCACCAATCGGTTAGTTGGCTACGATTTAGTGAAAAAAGAGGTGTCACATCGGAGGTCTGCAACATTTTTTATTCCGTGCATGGCAAACTTGATTTTTTAATTATCCGCTATTTTTGTAAGAAAATCATTTTTTTTGTCCAAAACGTTATAAATCACAGCATTTTTCTAAATTCAATGAAAAACGCCGTTTTGCACAATTTTATGCAAACATTTTTTATTTTTGTCAGTTGGTGGTGATCGGATCTTGAAAAAAACACCACCAATCGCTTAGTTGGGCACGATTTAGTATAAAAAGAGGGGTTACATCGGGGGTCTACAACAATTTTTAATTTGTGCATTACCACTTTGATTTTATAATTTTCCGCTATTTTTGCAACAAAATCATTTTTTCTTGTCCGAAAGGTTATAATTCACAAAATTTCACTAAATTCAATGAAAAACGCCGTTTTGTTCAATTTTATGCAAAAATTTTTATTTTTATCAGTTGGTAGTAATCGGATATTGAAAAAAACACCACCAATCGCTTAGTTGGGCCCGATTTAGCATAAAAAGAGGGGTCACATCGGGGGTTTACGACAATTTTTAATCTGCGCATAGAGCCCTTGATTTTTTAATTATCCGCTATTTCTGCTACAAAATAATTTTCTCTTGTCCAAAACGTTATAATTCACAAAATTTCACTAAATTCAATGTAAAACGCCGTTTTGTTCAATTTTATGCAAAAAACTTTGTTTTTCTCAGTTGGTAGTAATCGGATCTTGAAAAAAAACACCACCAATCGCTTAGTTGGGCACGATTTAGTATAAAAAGAGGGGTTATTACATCGGGGGTCTACAACAATTTTTAATTTGTGCATTACCACTTTGATTTTATAATTTTCCGCTATTTTTGCAACAAAATCATTTTTTCTTGTCCGAAAGGTTATAATTCACAAAATTTCACTAAATTCAATGAAAAACGCCGTTTTGTTCAATTGTATGCAAAAAACTTTATTTTTATCAGTTGGTGGTAATCGGATCTTGAAAAAAACACCACCAATCGCTTAGTTGGGCCCGATTTAGCATAAAAAGAGGGGTCACATCGGGGGTTTACGACAATTTTTAATCTGCGCATAGCCCCCTTGATTTTTTAATTATCCGCTATTTCTACTACAAAATAATTTTCTCTTGTCCAAAACGTTATAATTCACAAAATTTCACTAAATTCAATGTAAAACGCCGTTTTGTTCAATTTTATGCAAAAAACTTTGTTTTTCTCAGTTGGTAGTAATCGGATCTTGAAAAAAACACCACCAATCGCTTAGTTGGGCACGATTTAGTATAAGAAGAGGGGTTACATCGGGGGTCTACAACAATTTTTAATTTGTGCATTACCACTTTGATTTTATAATTTTCCGCTATTTTTGCAACAAAATCATTTTTTCTTGTCCGAAAGGTTATAATTCACAAAATTTCACTAAATTCAATGAAAAACGCCGTTTTGTTCAATTGTATGCAAAAAACTTTATTTTTATCAGTTGGTAGTAATCGGATCTTGAAAAAAACACCACCATTCGCTTAGTTGGGCCCGATTTAGCATAAAAAGAGGGGTCACATCGGGGGTTTACGACAATTTTTAATCTGCGCATAGCCCCCTTGATTTTTTAATTATCCGCTATTTCTACTACAAAATAATTTTCTCTTGTCCAAAACGTTATAATTCACAAAATTTCACTAAATTCAATGTAAAACGCCGTTTTGTTCAATTTTATGCAAAAAACTTTGTTTTTCTCAGTTGGTAGTAATCGGATCTTGAAAAAAACACCACCAATCGCTTAGTTGGGCACGATTTAGTATAAAAAGAGGGGTTACATCGGGGGTCTACAACAATTTTTAATTTGTGCATTACCACTTTGATTTTATAATTTTCCGCTATCTTTGCAACAAAATCATTTTTTCTTGTCCGAAAGGTTATAATTCACTAAATTTCACTAAATTCAATGAAAAACGCCGTTTTGTTCAATTTTATGCAAAAAACTTTATTTTTCTCAGTTGGTAGTGATCGTATTTTGAAAAAAACACCACCAAATGCTTAGTTGGGCACGATTTAGTATAAAAAGAGGGGCTACATCGGGGGTCTACGACAATTTATAATTTTCCGCTATTTTTGCAACAAAATAATTTTTTCTTGTCCGAAAGGTTATAATTCACAAAATTTCACTAAATTCAATGAAAACGCCGTTTTGTTCAATTTTATGCAAAAAAAATTATTTTACTCAGTTGGTACTGATCGGATCTTGACAAAAACACCACCAATAGCTTAGTTGACTCCGATTTAGTGTAAAAAGTGGTGTCACATCGGGGGTCTACAATATTTTTTATTCCGTGCATGGCCACCTTGATTTTTTAATGATCCGCTGTTTCTGCTACAAAATCATTTTCTCTTGTCCAAAACGTTTAATTCACAAAATTTCACTAAAATCAATGGAAAACGCTGTTTTGTTGAATTTTATACAATTTTTTTTCCGTGCACTTGATTTTTTAATTATCCGCTCCGCTATTTTTGCAAGAAAATAATTTTTTCTTGTCCAAAACGTTATGAATCACAAAATTTCATTTATTTTTATGAAAAACGTTTTTTTTCAATTTTATTCAAAAAGCTTTATTTTTCTCAGTTGGTAGTGATCGGACCTTGAAAAAAACACCACCAATCGGTTAGTTGGCTACGATTTAGTGAAAAAAGAGGTGTCACATCGGGGGTCTACAACATTTTTTATTCCGTGCATGGCAAACTTGATTTTTTAATTATGCGCTATTTTTGTAAGAAAATCATTTTTTCTGTCCAAAACGTTATAAATCACAGCATTTTTCTAAATTCAATGAAAAACGCCGTTTTGCACAATTTTATGCAAACATTTTTTATTTTTGTCAGTTGGTGGTGATCGGATTTTGAAAAAAATACCATCAGTCGCTTAGTTGGGCACGATTTAGTGAAAGAAGAGGTGTCACATCGGGGGTCTGCAACATTTTTTATTCCGTGCATGGCAAACTTGATTTTTTAATTATCCGCTATTTTTGCAAGAAAGTCATTTTTTCTTGTCCAAAACGTTATAAATCGCAACATTTCGCAAAATTTAATGAAAAACGCCGTTGTGCACAATTTTATGCAAACATTTTTTATTTTTCTCAGTTGGTAGTGATCGGATCTTGAAAAAAACACCACCAATCGCTTAGTTGTACACAATTTAATATAAAAAGAGGTGTCACATCGGGGGTCTACAACAAATTTTATTCCGATAATGGCCAACTAGATTTTTTAATTCTCTGTTTTTCCAACAAAATCACTTTTTTTCATCCAAAACTATTCAAATCACAAATTTTCGATTAATTTAAAGCGATCTTTTTAGCGTTTCATGTTTGGGTCTCGGAAAAGTTACAAAATAACGGAAGATTGCGATCTTCATTCGTCAATAATAAAGATTTTACCATTTTTGTCTATGAAAAAATACAACCGGTTGAAATGATTTTTAATGTTTTTTTTAATATTTTTTAATTTTTTTTATTCGACCGAAGCCTTACCCCCCTGCTTACGTCTTTTGCATCCTGTGGCCTCGTCACTGCTCGATTCCGTCAAATCGTCCCTGTTATTCCCGTGTTTACCAATTTCCATATCCTCAACCTCGACATCTTCTTCTTCTTGCCATGGAGTCGACAACTCCAAAGACTTCATTCTTGTCATTTACTGAAAACAGAAATTTTTTACATATTATACCAGTAATTATCGTCCTTATCATTACGGCGATAAGTTTACAAAGAATTCGCGTTTTTTCGGAAAGGCAATTTTAAATAATCGGACAGTAAAATTACTACAAAAAGACTTGATTTTCCCAACAAAGATTAATCATTTTTCATTCGCTCTAATAACTAATAAGTTCTTGTTTTCCTCACCAGAACAAAAAATTCCTGTCCAACTATTTCGAAATCGATCATCGTAAAGTACAACCATCACCCCACAAAAACTCATAAACTAAAGGCAATAACAATAATTATTATAATAATTTTATGTGCTGTGACGTTTTGCGTTATATCGGCAATTTTTATCGTTGACCTTTCCTTTAAAAAGACCATGGCCGTGGTGCAATTTCAATCCACGAAGGCTATTTATTAACGAATTTCCTTCTCGTTCGCACCTTGAATCAGACTCGATTTACTGTTAGTGTGCAGAAAAAGGTCGTTTTTTAGCGCGCATTCCACCGTCGGATGTATAACGGGTCATTATATCGTGATCGTCTCGTTTTTCACGCTACAGCACCCCGATTTTCACTTTTTGTTAATGTGCAGGGCGTCAGAATCAACCCCTGCGTAACCCGATTTATCAAAACGCGGCGGCCTTGAGCCACGTGGCCGTTATGTAAACTGGATAGATTTTCGCAGCGATAATTGCAAACATCCGCTTCGAGACTAATGCAAATTAATTTATTATCGAGCAAGTGGCCTTTAGGGTTTTTTCAGGTCCAAATTTAACAACGCTTTCTAAAGTGAAAGATCTAAGATTGATACTTAATAAGCTTTCTCGAGTTGTAATTTCGGGTGCCATACTAATTAAGTGCTGTTTAAGTAATATTTCAGGTTTTCTGACATTTTATTTAAATGTCAATAACACTGAATTTTGCAGAACTGACCGAGGATTAATCGCATTTGAATATTGCTATTGTCGGGCCTAATTGCATAATAATTGTGTCGGAGTTTGGAAATTATTACGTAACGTATTAGTCGAGACGAGAAGAGAAATATTTTAGAAAAAATTAACACAACAATTGACCGGTTTTAACGTCAGTGCAGCTGTAAAGTGAAAGTAATTAATCTGTTAATGATAATTTTAGTTATTTAACGTACAAATGTGTTTTATTATGTAGTATTTACTATTTTGCATACCTGAACATCCAAAATTTTTCAAAATTCATCCTAAACATAACACAAGAAAGCCAAACATTCATCACCTGGAGAGGATCATCAGTTATAGAAAAATATCCACGAGACAAACTTATTGTTCCTCTGCCAATATACGTTGATAAGATAAGCCATAAAATGAATTAAAGTTATTGCACTCTTCCATTATTTTATTATAAGAGCTCAATAAATCTAATATAATTTTGTCAACTAATAATTAATCTATGGGTTATTATTTTTTAAATGAGCGACAGCAGTAGTAGCTAATTAAAGGGTGATAATTTTTTTTTGTTTTTCTCGTATGATCTTATCACATTTTTGAAACTTTGTAACTTTATAATTATCCTGACTTATACGATAAGTTTATTGATAATTTTCGCTTTTGTAAACAGAACGGAGATATAAGAACCCTCAAAATTGTTAAGTACCTACTCAAATGCTGTAAATAGGCAAATGTCATATTATAAAAAACTGAGCGTTTTACCGCTGTGCATAGTGAAAAAGGATTGTAAATTGTTTTAAATGCCGCAAACCGTTATTTCTTTAAGGCGATCTATTCGTCGCTTTTATGGCCAATTGAAGTTTCAGAAAATTTTGAACTTTATTAACGTTTTACGTTGTAACTTAAAAACGGAACGTCAGAAATAGGCGAGGAAATAGGCTTTTAAGGTAATTTTTGGAAAGAAAATTTAATTTTCTACTAAATAAGATCATTTCTAAAGGCCTGGCGGCTTAAATAAAGTCCTCAGCTTTATGGAATTAGAAAACATAAAAATTGATGAAAATTTTGGATTTTTTTTTAAGAGATGTACATACGACGTGAAAAAGAACTGAAAATTGTTTAAAATGCCGCTTACCGTACTTCTTTAAGACGCTCCATTCGTCTTTTATGGCCAATTGAAGTTTTAGAAAATTTTAAGTTTTAACGTTTTACGTTGTAACTTAAGAACGGAACGTCAGAAATGAGCTTTTAAGGTAGTATTTGGAAAGAAAATTTAATTTTCTACAAAATGAGATAATTTCTAAGTGCCGGACGGCTTAAATAAACTCCTCAGCTTTATGGAATTAGAAAACGTAAGATGGGTACATGGTAGAATTAATGAAAATTTTGGATTTTTTTAAAGAGATGAACATACGACGTGAAAAAGGACTGAAAATTGTTTAAAATGCCGCAAACCGTACTTCTTTAAGACGCGCCATTCGTCTTTTATGGCCAATTGATGTTTTAGAGAATTTTAAATTTTAACGTTTTACGTTGTAACTTAAGAACGGAACGACAGAAATGAGCTTTTAAGGTAGTTTTTGGAAAGAAAATTTAATTTTCTACAAAATGAGATAATTTCTAAGTGCCGGACGGCTTAAATAAACTCTACAGCTTTATGAAATTGGAAAACATAAGAAGGGGGGGGTACATGGTAGAATTAATGAAAATTTTGATTTTTTTTTAAAGAGATGAACATACGACGTGAAAAAGGACTGAAAATTGTTTAAAATGCCGAAAACCGTACTTTTTTAAGATGCTCCATTCGTCTTTTATGGCCAGTTGAAGTTTTAGAAAATTTTAAATTTTCACGTTTTACGTTGTAACTTAAGAACAGAACGTCAGAAATGAGCCTTTAGGGTAGTTTTTGGAAAGAAAATTTAATTTTCTACAAAATGAGATAAGTTCTAAGTGCCGGATGGCTTAAATAAAGTCCTCAGCTTTATGGAATTAGAAAACATAAAAATTGATGAGAATTTTGGATTTTTTTTAAGAGATGTACAGTCGGGGACAATGAAAAAGCCCACCCCACGGCGACGATTCATTTGGTCGGCTGCATCGTTGCGGTTTGATCGACGTTTGCCTGACAGGTTAGCACACATTAGCCGCGTGGCAGCACCAGTCGACCAAGTGATTCGTCGCCGTGAGGTGGGCATTTTCAAAGTCCCCGACTGTACATACGACGTGAAAAAGAACTGAGAATTGTTTAAAATGCCGCAAACCGTACTTCTTTAAGACGCGCCATTCGTCTTTTATGGCCAATTGATGTTTTAGAGAATTTTAAATTTTAACGTTTTACGTTGTAAGTTAAGAACGGAACGTCAGAAATGAGCTTTTAAGGTAGTTTTTGGAAAGAAAATTTAATTTTCTACAAAATGAGATAATTTCTAAGTACCGGACGGCTTAAATAAACTCCTCAGCTTTATGGAATTAGAAAACGTAAGGTGGGGGGGTACATGGTAGAATTAATGAAAATTTTGTATTTTTTTTAAAGAGATGAACATACGACGTGAAAAAGGACTGAAAATTGTTTATAATGCCGCAAACCGTACTTCTTTAAGATGCTCCATTCATCTTTTATGGCCAATATATTGAAGTTTTAGAAAATTTTAAATTTTGACGTTTTACGTTGTAACTTAAGAACGGAACGTCAGAAATGGGCCTTTAGGGTAGTTTTTGGAAAGAAAATTTAATTCTCTACAAAATGAGATAATTTCTAAGTGCCGGACGGCTTAAATAAACTCCTCAGCTTTATGGAATTAGAAAACGTAAGATTGGATTTTTTTTAAAGAGATGAGCATTCGACGTGAAAAACGACTGAAAATTGTTTAAAATGCTGCAAACCGTACTTCTTTAAGGCGCTCCATTCGTCTTTTATGGCCGATAAATTGAAGTTTTAGAAAATTTTAAATTTTAACGTTTTACGCTGTAACTTAAGAACGGAACATCAGAAATGAGTTTTTAAGGTCTTTTTGGAAAGAAAACTTGTTCCTCTACAAAATGAATTGGAATTGACCTATTATAAGTTGGTCAGGTCCCAGTCTAGTCTCACCAAGATTAGTTTCGGGAGATTTTGATAGACCTCTCTGTTGTTTTTGGACGGTTAAATAGTTAACAAAGCATTTCCAGGATATTGGAAATATTTTCGACGCAATTAATTCTCGATAATTATGCAACATATTGTACAGCGTAGATTTTGTAAATATCTTTTTTACCAAAAACATGGATATCTTTGATAGTAATCAACGTAGCTTTGTTAGCAAGTGTAAAAATGTATTATTTGTAGACATCGTGCTTTCATATTCACTATCGAAACATTATTTATTTAATTTTATTATTTTTTTATTCTTTTTATATATGTATCATTAAAATTATGTAATGTGTCCTTCTATGGTATATACGTTGGACAAATAAACATTATTAGGTATTATTATATTCCGCAGACATGTGGGTACGTCCATCCGACCTTTGTTTGTAAACTGATCCGATATCTCTGCGAGAAAATTTATTAATTTACGTTCAAGATTTGATCATTCTGCTCCCATTAACAAATAAGCAGTCGAACCGGTCCCTGACGAAAAATGTCAATTCCACGGCTATCGAATAATCGAATAATGGACATGAAATAAAATAATAACATTTAAATACCGCGTTTTTCTCCACTTTCTAATGTTAAGGAATTGTCATTCAGTCGGGCGATATCGATGCAAATCATAACTGAAAGTCGAGTCTAAGCAATCGAGTTCCTGGTATTTCGTTACGAAAGCAAAAAGTGCAGTAATTATGTTTTCGCACGATTGTTATCGGACTGAATAATAAATTTCGATTGCCACGTCGTGGGGCCTTTGCAAAAACCGCCGATTTTAGAAATAGAAAGTAAAACGCTCTCGAGACATTTAAAATAAAACGTCCGCCTCATACCTGTTTTACCCGTAAATCCCATAAAAGTCAGCGAAATCACAGGTTCGGCCACATCGCGCACTGCTCTTTCCAAATTTGAAAACGCGAGCGAATGCAACGAGATTTAGAGTGAAACTAATTTATTGGAACGAGTTTTAAAGAATTTTGCGTTCTCCCGTTATATGGTGAATGGCAATGTAAAAATCTAGGTCGGTCAGTCGGTTTGGGAGCCGCGTAGACCTCCCCCACTTTCTCGATCGCACGGTGCCCCATTGTTGGATTTTTCGGCGTTTTTTTTTATTTCTACACAGCGCGAAGCAATTACTGGAATCGGTCGAAAAATTCAGAAAAATCGAATCGCCAAAAACATGAAATCTTTACGTTTTAGGGTCACGGGAACCCAAAAAAGTTGCTTTTTAAAAAATGTCTGTCTGTCTGTAAGCACGCTGCAACTCAGACTACTGAACGTATCGAGATGAAATTTGGCATACATACTCAGTGGGCAACCTGTAGTTGTTGGTTAGATTTTGGGCAACATCGGTTCACGGAAAGTGCCTTTTTGGCGGAGCGCCTCCTATAAATCCGGGGAAAAAGTGCGCTTCTTTTACGAACACTGCCTAAACGTTTGGAGATGGAGCAAAATCTTATATAGAAGAATTGTTAACAATCAATAGATCTACAAAAAAGTCCGCGACAACTTTCAAATTACACAGATTTAGGGTTTCTCTGTTTTAGAGGTTGGATTTCTAGAAATTTTGGGGAGTTTCATCCCCCATTCAGCAGACTTGCAGGTCGAACGTACATACCAAGTTTCACCACGATACCTCCACTACTTCTCGAGTTATTGCAGTTAATAATTTTTCGGTTTTTCACCCCGAACTCCCACCCCCTTATGGCCCTAGAGCAATCCCCGCCGAGATTTTCCGGGTATATACCCGTGTACAAAATTTCACCTCGACATCTGCTTTCGTTCTCAAGTTATGCGATGGACAGTGCCTAGCGAGCGAGCGCACAAGCGAATTCTCTAAATTCATTTTCCAAAGAGGTACTTGTCCCCCAATTATTAACAATTAAAATCCCAGCAATAACAAACGTGAGGCTATCACAACAAAGAGTCTATATTTACAAAATGTTGATAATCCGAAGAATGCTGACTTGTCACACTTTGAATCGTATTTACAAAACATAATTGGAAATAATGTTTTAAAATTGCTTTTTAATTTTGATAAACATGTTAAAGGCCTCTTAAAAAACAATAACATTAAGAGGCAAATTTGTTCGAAAATTAAGGCAATAAAGCGACACTTACCGAGCAACATTAATAAATAAATTAAGATGCACAGCAGCTAAACGGATTTATGAACGATACGATCTCCGCTTTGAGAATGTAGAACTTTATTGGGAATACCAGTATAGTGGAATACCATAAAAGAGATTGGCAAATAAAATTCTTATCTCATAATGAGAAAATATACGTTAAGGAGGGGGAACGGGCAATCCCACAGTCGAAATTAAATAGGGGAAAGCCCCTATAATGTTGGTACTATTGCAAAACGATTATTTATTTAGGTACCTGTGACACAGCTTGTGAGAATAGTTTTTGAAAGTTCAAGGACGTTTCTCCACTAGTGGACCAAGAGCGACATCTACAGGGTATCGAAAATAGGTACTAGTTTACTTATTTTAAATGGAACATCTGTATATTGTGATATTTTTGGATTCTACGTTTAATTGTAGGCGAAATTTTACCAATAATTGTTATGCCAAGAATACGAATAAGAATGTCAAGTGCAGGCCTTCCTTCAAAAAGCTGTAACATTCTTACAGTATGAAATGAGAAAACGATATTAATTTGCCATGAAGTCTAATATATGGTAAATCCACCCCTGGACTCAAATTGGGTTAAATACGTACAGGATGTTCTCTGAAAATTTTTAAACATCATCAATTCCATTGGTCAAAAAGTTAATTTTTTCAAATGGAAGTTGGTAATGTTTAAAAAATTTCAGAGAACACCCCGTATGTATTTGACCAAATTTGAGTCCAGGGGCGTACACACCCTACATTTGACTTTATGCCAAATTAATATCGTCTTCTCATTTCATACTGTAAGGATGTTACAGCTTTTTGAAGTTAGGCCTGCGCAATAAGGGAAATTTTTGCTTTTCTCAAAAACGGTTGATTTTTGGCATAGCAATTCTTAGTAAAATTTCACCTAAAATTAAACGTAGAATCCAAAAATATCATCATATACAGGGAGTTTGATTTAAAATAAGGAAACTAGTACCTATTTCCGGTATAACCGGAAGTGCGCCATTGATGAAAATATTTTACGTCGATTCAAAATTAATCGAAACTATTGTGTACAAATTTTCATGACGATGCTAGAAGCAGTGCTCCAGATACGGCTAACTGACGCTCGTCGAGGGACACCCTGTGTTAAGAGTTCTCGTACTATGCAAAAACAGGTCGCTTGAAAATGGCAACTTCGCAATTTTTCCACTGCGAGCATATTCTCAGTCCCCGTGTGTATACAGCCTGTCCCACAACGCTCGCACTTACTTTACTGGAGCATTCAGCATTAAATTCCGAGTCTATTCGTGCTTTTGTCCAATACATAATTCTCGAAGATTTAAAAGCACCAATCAGATTTCAGCTAAGAATTGAAATCTGATTGGCCTTCTTAAATTTCTTGGAGGACTATTATTGGACCCTATTGGACTCCAATAAAAAAAAGTACGAGCATTCTGGGACACCCTGTGTTTGTAATGATGATAAATGAATGTAAACATTGAAAGATTCATTAGAAATAATATAGTGTGTGAAAGTAGGGTTATGTATTACAATTTTACATAAAAACTAATTTTATTGTAAAAATGGCGAATAATTAAAAAATCGAGGTGGACCCCTGATGTAACCCTTCTTTTTATATTAAATCGTGTCCAACTAAGCGATTGGTGATGTTTTTTTCAAGATCCGATCACCACCAACTGACAAAAAATAAAGTTTTTTTTGCATAAAATCGAACAAAACGGCGTTTTTTAATAAATTGAGTGACATTTTGCGATTTATCACGTTCTGGACAAGAAAAAATTATTTTGTTGCAAAAATAGCGGATAATTAAAAAATCCAAGGTGGCCATGCAAGGAATAAAAATTGTTGTAGACCCCCGATGTAACGCCTCTTTTTACACTAAATCGTGCTCAACTAAGCGATTGGTGGTGTTCTTTTCAAGATCCGATCACTACCAACTGACAAAAAATAAAGCGTTTTTTTGCATAAAGTCGAACAAAATGGCGTTTTTCATTAAATTGAGTGAAATTTTGCGATTTATCACGTTCTGGACAAGAAAAAATGATTTTGTTGCAAAAAGAGCGGATAATTAAAAAATCAAGGTGGCCATGCACGGAATAAAAATTGTTGTAGACCCCCGATATAACGCCTCTTTTTACACTAAATCGTGCCCAACTAAGCGATTGGTGGTGTTTTTTTCAAGATCCGATCACTACCAACTGAGAAACAAAGTTTTTTTTTTGCATAAAATCGAACAAAACGGCGTTTTTTATTAAATTGACTGAAAATTTGTGATTTATAACGTTTTGAAAAAGAAAAAATTATTTTGTTCCAAAAATAGCGGATAATGAAAAAATCAAGGTGGCCAAGCAGTGTGCACGGGTTAAAAATTGTCGTACACCCCGATGTAACCCTTCTTTTTATACTAAATCGTGGCCAACTAAGCGATAGGTGGTGTTTTTTTCAAGATCCGATCACTACCAAGTGAGAAAAATAAAGTTTGTTTGCATAAAATCGAAGAAAACGGCGTTTTTCATTAAATTGAGTGATTTATCACGTTCTGGACAAGAAAAAATTATTTTGTTGTAAAAATAGCGGATAACTGAAAAATCAAGGTGGCCATGCCCGACTAAGGTTTTTTTGCGTAAAATTGAACAAAACTGTTTAGAACGAACAAAACATAACACGTAGCCTTATGGAGAATGTCAACATTTTTGCACACCCACTGACAGATATTCACACTGTCCTAGAATTTACACTCGTTTTAGGATATTTGCAAAAAAAAAACAATTTGATAAATTTCTATAAATATAATTTGAACTTTATTATAAAATATACTTAATTCTACCAATTCGGGAGAGAAACCTAAGTCGAGGATCACATTAGCAAATTGCACAATTTCCAAGCATTCAATTGGTCCCAGAATATTGCACGGACTTTCGTCAAAGTTATGAAAAAAGTAGAGAGGGAGACGGCCTAGGTTTCCCTCCTTTTCCATTTGCTATTTTGTACATTTATCTCTAATCAGTCTCAATAAAAAATTTGAGAATCTAAAACCGCAGTCATCTAATGTTTTCCTCCGCTATCCCTAAAGCCTCCAGTTCCCTCAGGACCCGAGTCAAATACGCGGGATCGGGATAACAATGCGGGCCGTTCCCACTCCCGATTTCCGTTTTGTGGGGAATATTCCAGGAGACTACGTCCTCACAGCCCGTAGTATTTGACCTGCTGAGGGTGAAAATCAATCGTCTCTGCCAGGCGACGTTTAAAAGTCTCAAGATTTTCTTCCCTTTGGAATTGTCTGGAAGATATGCAACCCGGGGGAACCCCACCGCGTAGTACTCCTTCCCTGGATTGGGATGGTCCGGTCCTTGAATTCCAGAACGGATACTAAAAGGAGAAGGGATAAAAATGTTTGTACAACGTTAAATTTAACTACTAGTTAACGTAGCCGAGAAATGCGGTGTTGTCAAGTTGTGGCTTTCGTAGCCAAAATGCGGGTTTTGCTATAGATTGAGTTTTTGTTCATGAATTCGATCGAGTTTACTTTCCTATTTTCTTTTTAAACCTGTTTATGTGTGAGCGAAGCGAGCTGTCGAAATAAAACTGTACCGTCCATGGACTGACATTCATATTTTTGTCAGGTCAGGTGTAGTTTTCAATTTTCCTTTTTAACTCTTTCAAGTGCGATGTAAATTTTCGTCATTTACTGTTTCATGTACAGCCAAGGCGAAGCCGAGTTTTACTAGCAGTAACGTAGCCAAGAAATGCGGTGTTGTCAAATGGTGCCTTTCGTGGCCAGGAAATGCGTTAGTTTTGCTACAGACTGAGTTTTTGTTCTTGAATTCGATCGAGTTTAGTTTCCCATTCCCTTTGAATCTTTTTATGTGCGAGCGAAGCGAGCACTCGAAAAGTCTGTACAGGACTACGCCCATCGACTGCAGTTCATTTTTTGCCAGGTCCAAGTATTTTTAAAAATTTTAGTTAAGATTAAGATAATATTTGTATAATGTTTAAACGCAGCATATGCGGTGTTGTCAGATTGTGTGTTTAGTAGCTATTTCGCGAGAATTGCGACACTTACTTGTAAACGATTTGAATGGCCCTGTGGTGGGGGTAGCCGGGCAGCGATTGGTCGACTATCCCCCACTCCATGGTCCCCGGGGGTTGGTTCCCGTGCTTTTCCCCGTACACGCAGCCGCAAACCGCGCATTGCGCGTGCAACGGCGACCCAGATTCCAACAACTCCGTCAGTGATTGGTTGAGACAATCCAAATGAAGGACGTGGTGGCATGGCAACGCGATAACAACAGTGTTGGTTTTCAAAATTTGGCGGCAACTCGAACACGGCTGCCTGGGGGCCCACTCGGAGGGCTGAGACACTCGGACAAAGCGAGAAATTATCGCACTGGCTGGATCCACTCCTAGAAAAAAGTTTTTTCAAGTTGGCTTTGGAGTTTTGCCGCTCCACTATCTACTAAACATTACATCTCACTATCCCCAAGTAACAATTTTAAGAATAACAGATCTTGCCTAAGTTTTATAATGGAATTACAGAAGTCAGCAGTTTTATAAAATTGTGGTAAACAGCATATAAGTAAGTTTTATCTGCATCCCTAAGAATGAAATATAAAACTACAACGAATCCAGAATTATATTTAAGTAGATATACGGAACCAGCAAATTCTAATACAGAATACATTTTAAACAAGATTCATGGATGAAACATTATTTTTTATCAAACTTTTAAAAGAATAATTGTAGATGCAAAAAAGAATATAAGATAAAGTTAAAATCTTAATAAAGATAATAAAGTTTTAAAAATTGCACAGGAATTGCACTCATAAAGTTCTTCTTTTTTGCCTTATAGCCAGTTTTCAATACTCCTTTAACGGAGATTAGCTTTAAAGAAATTCTTGTTAGTAAATTTTATAGCTATCTCATAGACTAAAATAAAACTTAAATTGTTACTTGGGTCGGTAGATTTCTTACCAATAATAAATGGCAAATCATTGCCGAGGTCATCATCGCTGCTATTGCTGCACAGCAGATCGGCAGTAGAGGCAGTCGTCTGACTTTCTCGACTTTCTTGGCTCAAATAAGTCGAGACCGTGTCTAAACTCGGCCGTCTTCCCGATTTCGTGCTGCTGCTGTCTGCGTCCAGTAGCGATTCTTTGTGAGATTTATTTTCGGCATGAACGGAAGTATTATTGTTCGATTTGTGGCCTAAAATAGCGAACGAAATGAGAAAATTGCACCAAAAACGATGAAACCAACTATCAAGTTAATCGACTTGAAATGGTCGAAGCGCCAAAACGGCATTTTTAAGAACGAAAATACGTGAAAAATTGGCCGCGTGTAAAATAATATCGAGTGAACTCACTGAAAATGTTTAAATTGTTTAAAATAGTTCTGGCCAAATTGGCGGTCGTCGTTTCGGTGGAATTCTTTGGTTTTTGGGATTTTTTCTTGTTGCCGTTTCGTTTGCTGTCAGTCAAATTGAGGGCGGCACTGCTACCGATTGTTTTGGAGTGGTGCTGCTGAGGGGGGACCCTCACTGTCCTATGGATCTCGGAACGTCTGCCTAAAAAATTGTTTTTTTGAGTGAAAAATTGTGATTTATAACGTTTTAGTAAAGAAAAAATGATTTTGTAGCAAAAATAGCGGGTAATTAAAAAATCAAGTGGCCCATGCACGGATTAAAAATTGTTGTAGACTCCCAATGTGACACCTCTTTTTATACTAAATCGTGGCCAACTAAGCGATTGGTGGTGTTTTTTTCAAGATTCGATCACTACCAACTGAGAAACATAAATGTTTTTGGCATAAAATTGAACAAATCAAAGTTTTTCATTAAATTGAGTGAAATTTTGTCATTTATCACGTTTTAGTAAAGAAAAAATGATTTTGTTGCAAAAATAGCGGGTAATTAAAAAATCAAGTGGGCCATGCACGGATTAAAAATTGTTGTAGACTCCCGATGTGACACCTCTTTTTATACTAAATCGTGGCCAACTAAGCGATTGATGTTGTTTTTTTCAAGATCCGATCACTACCAACTGAGAAACATAAATGTTTTTTGCATACAATTGAACAAAACAGCGTTTTTCATTACATTGAGTGAAATTTTGTGATTTATCACGTTTTAGACAAGAAAAAATTATTTTGTTGCAAAAATAGCGGATAATTAAGAAATCAAGGTGGCAATGCACGGATTAAAAATAGTTGTAGACCCCCGAAGTAACCTTTCTTTTTATACTAAATCGTGCCCAACTAAGCGACTGGTGGTGTTTTTTTAAAGATCCGATCACTACCAACTGAGAAAAATAAAGTTTTTTGCATAAAATTGAACAAAACGACATTTTTCATAAAATTGAGTAAAAAATTGTGATTTATAATTGAAAGTAAAAAGTAAAAACTGTTAATCTCTTTCAGAGCCAACTAGATATTTAAAGTTAACTATCTGATTAGGTTGTCGAAAATGCAAATTTATATCACGGCAGTTACAGTCAGTCAATGACTTTTTCATTGCTTCAGGTTGGCAATAACTTAGTTTTATGCACGTGTATTCTTAAAAATCCGTCAAGCTGGTTATATTAGGTACCAAGTTGGCATTACTGAACCCTACTACTTTCGGGGCTTTATGTATTTGCCACTTTTAGAGCCAACCTGATAATATTTAATACTAAGTAACGTGCTATTCAGAAAATATGGGATAACGGGTGGCTATGGAAACAAATGAACCGCTACAGTGCGTTCGCGAGACTTAGCCCCATGAGCTAGAGGCTGCAGTTATCAACGATGTGACCGACGTCTGTAATAAGCGATGCTTGGTATTTCCACCAATGTTAGCGAAGCCAGTAAGAGCGCGTACAAAAATCAACCGTCGTCGTACATTGTGTGGTGGAGAGATCAACCGGTCCTCAGTGACGCTTCAACGAACGTCGAACGTTCAGTTTACTTTCTTCCTCAGATAAACGAGTCGGAGTGAGACATAGCGCACGACACGATCAGGGCGTTACGCTCAAACTTTCTCGGTCTACGTGCAACAACGCTGGAGAGAGATGGCTTTCAAAACGTAGGTGTATTATAACAGGGTACGATGGGGCTAAGTCTCGCGAACGCACTGTATCTGTCGAAAGCACGTTTGTCCAAAGTTAGTTTGTACGGGACATGTCATCTGTCATTTTACTTGGGACTTGTTTGGGGACATGACATCTGTCATGTCGACAGATTGCGATTCACTTGTTTCCATAGCCTCCCGTTATCACATATTTTCTGAATAGCACTGTATTATTAGGTTGACGCCACTGCAAAATTAGCCAATGAGAGTTTTCCAAGTTTCATAATCTGAAGAGTTTATCACTGCTTCAAGTTGGCAACACTTCATTGCATACATGTGCGGTACAAGAGTGGTCAAGTTGGCAATATTGGGTTCCAAGCTGGTACTACTGAATCCTACAGCAACTTTTATGGCTTTAGATATGAATTTGACACTTATAGAGCCACCTGATATATTTTATTGCCTGCTCTGACTGGATATCTTTTACGATTTAAATTAAACTTTACTTATTAGGTTGGCATCACTGCTAATTTACAATTCCAGAGGCTACCAGAAATGCACAGCCTGCTTTTTTTTAAATTCGTCAATATGATAATTTTTGGTTATAAGTTGGTATAACTGTTATTTGTTGAATTAAAGTAGCTAAGGAAATCGAAATCGGCGATATTTTCTTAAGTTGGTAGTCGTGCGCTCTTCTTTTAGTTCAATTATGAAATTAAGAGGTCTCGTTTACAAAATTTTATAAGTGATCAATCCCTCGCATCCAGATAATATTTAAGTGGTCAACTCCTTAAAATAGCGTAATTGATTTTGATCTTTTAATGATCTAATCAATAATCAACAAATTTTAAATACACTCTTTGAAAATGTCGCTATGTGGTGGGCATTTTCAAAGTCCCCGACGGTACCATTGATTATAATTTTACGCTTTAAAAAGAGACATAAAAACGATATATACGACGTTTCACAACTTGACATTACTCTTGATTTCAGAGCCAATTTGATATTCTCAGTGGTTGCCCTGACAACGCAATTGTTTATACAAAGTTGGCCTTGTAGCTATCTTCACTCACCAGTCACAGAAGACAGTTCCTCCAGTTTTACCTTGACCAACGGGTACGGGGCCTGTTTCACCCTCCGCACGCTCCGAATATGCCCGTTCCTCAGCCATCTTTGGGTTAAATTGCTAAAATTAATCACGTACGGGAACCCCAAATGGGTCTTGCTCATGTCGATATTCTGGTCCCCCTAAAACTCAGTTAGCCTTGGAATTTTGGCAGAAACAAATTACTCTCGCCCAAGCCTCCTCAATAAGGCACTGAATGTCCATGTCAAACGGGTGCCACTCCCCACTTTCGCTGTCGATACATTCCCATTTGGCCCCCTTTCCAGCCGGAGACGCCGGAGGGTAGCACTTCCGCCTAACCTTGACCACCACATCTGCAACAAACAAATTGAAAAACAATTCCAGGAAATTTTAGGCAAACCGGAATCTTCCTGTCCTTGGGTTAAGGTTCTCAGGTTCACAAAGGAGTTCAAAAGGGTGGGATCCGCATCCGAGAGCAAAACCCTAGTCAGCTGCTTAACGTTTGCCCTTTCGAGGTGCTGGGTCACTGCGGGGCTGTAGGGCTTCCAGTAGCCAGTCCGGATTTCGAACTCCCACACTACTACCGCATGGCCTGACATTTCTAAAGGGGCATCGCCACCTGAGCCCCCCAATTTCCTGCGAAATTGATAAAACAAAGTAGGCATACGTCATATGTCAACGATTCATGTCATCTTCCTTCATCTTTTGTTTGCAAAGCTCACTGGAACTGAACACAAATCACAAATCAACGGTTTTGAAAGCGACAAGGTAATTTTTTACGTAAAAAATGATGCTGGGCTGTTAATTTTGAAATTTACCGACTTTTAGGATTGCAACCTGTCGCTTCCTGTTGCAGCATCCATTTCACATCCATTTCGAAAAAAGAAACAAAACATCAAAACAATCAATTTTTTAGGTAGTCAGGCAACCCATCATGCAGAGTTGTTTATCCGGATGCATACTATGATTTTAATTTCTGGATTTTAGCTTATTTTAGGCTGTTAATTTTATGATTTATTAACTGTTACTTAGATTGCAACCTATCGCTTCGTGTTGCAACATCCGCTTCAAAAAAATAGCGAAACAAATATTTTATAAGGTGATTAGGCAGCCCATCATGCAGGCTTGTTTAGCCGGATGAATACATTGACGGTTTAATTTGAATTTCTAGATTTTAGCCAATTTTAGCTTATTTTAGGCTGCTAATTTAGTGATTTACCAACTATTACTTAGATTGCAACCTGCCGCTTCCTGTTGCAACATCCGCTTCAAAAAGAAAGAAAATAAATATTTTCTATGGTGGTTAGCCAACCCACCATGCACTGTTGTTTCGCTGGATGCATACTTTGACGTTTTAATTTTTTTCTCTAAATTATAGCTTATTTTAGGCTGTTAATTTAGCGATTTACCAACTGCTACTTAAATTGCAACCTGTAGCTTCCTGTTGCAACATTCGCTTCAGAAAAAATTACTGAATAATAATTTTTTTAGGTAGTTAGACAACCTGACATGCACGGTGCTGTTTAGCCGTATGCATACCTTCTGCCTAAGGTCAATTTAAGTTTCTACGATTTTTTCTTCCCGGATTTTCAATTTTCTTCAGAAATCGAATCAAAGTTAATTGAAAATGAATTTTTATCGAGATTCTTCATAAATGTGTGTCGTGTGTTTTATTTGAGAATCCAGCAAGCAGATGTGTGAACTCGATTCACATTTGTTTCCTTTGTTTATTTTTTAACTGTTTGGTAATCTTTTTGGAAGTCCGTGATTGTAGTGCATTTAATTGTGATTTTGCTAACTAAAATCAATTTTCTACGTCGATTTGTTAATATTTTCGTTGTTTTCATGAAACTGCTTCGGATTTTTAACACTCATCGATTCTCATTTGTTTCGTTTGTTTATTTTTTGACAGTTCCGTACCTAATTTTGTTTGGAAGTCCGTGATTGTAGTGCATTTAATTGTGATTTTGCTAACTAACATCAATTTTCTACGTCGATTCGTTAATGTTTTCGTTGTTTTCATGAAACTGCTTCGGATTTTTACATTTTTACACTCGATTCTCATTTGTTTCGTTTGTTTATTTTTTGACAGTTCGGTAATTTTGTTTGGAAGTCCGTGATTGCAGTGCATTTAATTGTGATTTTGCTAACTAAAATCAATTTTCTACGTCGATTCGTTAATGTTTTCGTTGTTTTCATGAAACTGCTTCGGATTTTTACATTTTTACACTCGATTCTCATTTGTTTCGTTTGTTTATTTTTTGACAGTTCGGTAGGTAATTTTGTTTGGAAGTCCGTGATTGTAGTGCATTTAATTGTGATTTTGCTAATTAAAATCAATTTTCTACGTCGATTTGTTAATATTTTCGTTGTTTTCATGAAACTGCTTCGGATTTCTAACACTCGATTTTCATTTGTTTCGTTTGTTTATTTTTTGACAGTTCGGTAATTTTGTTTGGAAGTCCCTGATTGTAATGCATTTAATTGTGATTTTGCTAACTAAAATCAATTTTCTACGTCGATTCGTTAATATTTTGGTTGTTTAGAACATCAAATGGGCCATGCACCCAGCAAACACAGAAGGTCTGGCCGTGTTATGGCAACTGTCCGGCAAGTCCGGCACTGGCAATAGAATTACGGCCGTGTACTGGCCAGACGAGAATCGGCCATACGAAAGCAGCCACAACGTGGCCGTACTATGGGCATACGAACAACGGCCAGACAAAGACAGCTATGGCACGGCCGGCCTCTGGCAGCCCTAACCCGGCCGACTCCTGACAGCCTTAGCCCGGCCGGCCTCTGGCTGCCTCATTCTGGCCGTATTGAAAATGTTTCTGTAGTTAAATAATATGATGATAGTGATTAATTTGATAATGTAACCCTTACTATCATACAATTCGCAAAATTAAAGAGTATTACATATTTTTTAAATAATTGCCGGTTAGTTTATGTACAAGATACAAACAAAGTAAAGTATGAGGTGAAGCGGCCTAGTAGCAAGAAACTCGACTATCGTCCGAAGAATCCGGGTTCGGTTCTCGGTGGTGAAGCGGTTTATCACGTTTTTTTTCGTCCCGAGGTAGTTCCGGCCTGAACGTGGCCATAAGAACGCAGTGATGTGGGCACAACCAGAACCAGACCCGGCCCGTGCCTGGCCAACGTAGATCGGCCGTAACAAAACCAGAGGCACACATGCGGGCCGCGCCAGATAAGGCACTCGCTTCTGGGCCGGTTCCGGCTTGTCCGGGCAGCCTCATTCCGGCCGGCAACCGGCCATAAGATTGAGGTTTGCTGGGCACGGATTAATGGTGGGTTTATGCTCATTTAACACCTAACATTTAACATTTATGATTTACCATTTAAGATTTAATCAAAATCTGCGACGTTTATGTTGAAAATTGAAATGTTAAATGTAACCAATCACATCAAGATCTTTTGACATCACATGACAGCAAGGTTCAACGTACTCTTTATGTTTTTTAAAATTGTATAAGGTTGGGGAGGTTAATAAAAATTGCAAAAAAATGTCCTACCACTCAGAGCTGGGAGTAACTTTAGAAAAAAGTTACTTTCATGTAACTAGTTACAAAAAGTAACTAAGTTACTTAGTAACTAGTTACTTTTTTTCTCCCTGCGAAAAGTAACTATATCTAGTTACTCTACTGAAGTAACTTGTAACTAGTTACTTTTGGTAAGTATCTAAAGACATAAAAAAGTAACTAGTTACTTTTCATGTATCTAGTTACTTTTAATGTATTTAGTTACTTTCCAAAGTAACTAGTTACTTTTTATGCAATTAGATACTTTTCCAATAATATCAACAATTTTCAGAAAAGTTGCAGGTGTAGGCAATATCCGTCAGTTTTAATTATATTTTACGACATTATTCTCCGTATTTCTATAGGCTGAGTAAAACAGAATTTTTTGATGCAAATTCATCTGCCCATTGACATTTTCTTTTTATTTACTTTTGAGATTTTGACAGATTGTGAGGTAAGAGAAAATTTGATAGAAATAAGAGAAATCAAAAAATTAAATTGCTCAGGTAAATTTGCATCAAAACAACTAACTTGTTGTGTTTTTGCGTTTTTCGAAAATCTCAATGTTTCACCGATTTTTTCGATATTTTTGAAAATCTAGGGTGGCCGTGACTGCACTTCCGGTCAAGTATGATACATATGTTTCTAACTCAGAAAAAAATCGTACATCGTACAAAGTTAAGATCATTTCCGGTTGAACCGGAAGTGGAAAAAATTCCCTTAATATACGCGCAAGTGTCCTACTCCGTGCGGGATTGGCCAACTTTTATTTCAATTCAATATCTTTATTACATCCAAAGATATTCAAGATGAGAAGTTTTAAAAATAAACCTTGTATTATGTACATAACCATGATCATCAAGATTTATAATTTTAGTAGACCATGATCTTTATTCTTTATTTAGTAACGCAACGCAATGAAACTGGCTTTCTCTAATTATTATAAATCTAGATGAACCTATTGGTATAAAAGAATTTTAATGGTACAACATATACAAAGCGCAAAATATGAGTAGCTACTAGCTAGCTAGAGATTTTATAAAATTATCCTCCGCCGAAATTGTCGAGGTATTTACTAAAATTTAAACCCAATCCCAACCATTTCTGTAACATTAATGAAAGTAACTAAATTACGCCAAAAGTAACTAAAATACTGTATCTAGTTACTTACAGAAGTATTTAGTTACTTTTTAAAAGTATCTAGATACCAAGAGTAACTAAGTTACTTCAAAAGTAACTAGATACTATATCTAGTTACTTTTCATAAGTAACTTGTAACTAAGTTCTTTTTTCAGTAAAGTATCTAGTTACTTCAGTAACTTAAGTTACTTTTATGAAAAGTAACTTGAAAAGTAACTAGTTACTATTTCAAAGTAACTTTCCCAGCTCTGCACCACTGGGAATTGCCATTATGCAAGAAATGGATTTCCAGGCATTTTGTTTCTATTCTTTGGTTTTGAAGCTAGCCGAATCTTTCCTCCATAATTGTGGGAACTGCCGAACTAACCCAATTAATTGTTCATCATCCCACTCAGTGTCCATTATTATTGTTGTATCGTACACTCACCACTCACGAAAAATGAAAAATAAGAAAAAACAAACAATGGGAAAACAAATTCAAATCAAAAGCCCTTAGAAGTGCAACCAACCATGAAAATTTCCACCAACTACCAACACAGCGTTTCCAAAATCACCAATTTCACGCAAGCGCACATGTCATTACACCTAAAATTTAAGATTTTAGATTTAAGAAAGTTCAAGTTAACGATCTTTCAAGGCCATCCCCTAAATGTTAAATACGGTAAATCTTAAATGTTAAGTCTTAAATCATGCGTAAACTTGCGATGAGTACTTCTATGTAATAACCTCACTTTTAACTACATAAATCTTAAGTGGTAAATGTTGAATGTTAAATGTTAGGTGAGCATAAACCTACCATAAAAATTGTTGTAGACTCCCGATGTAACCCCTCTTTTTATACTAAATCGTGCCCAACTAAGCGATTGGTGGTGTTTTTTTCAAAATCCGATAACTAGCAACTTGAGAGAAAAAAATTTTTTTTTTGCCTAAAATGTAATAAAACGGCGTTTTGTAATTTATAATAGTCCAGTCGGTTCGCGACAATATATGGTCGAATACTGCATTTCATTCTACAAAGATGCCGTTTGGCACAGTTGTACATGGGACCAATACAAGTGATTTCACCCGCAGTGCCCAAAAAAATTTCCCTTAGGAACAAAATGGCGGCGGTTTTTTCGAAATTTCCGCAAAAATTGCTAATATCTTAACTATTATTAACAATTTGAGGAAGCAAGAATTATTTTTCTTGTACATTACAACCAAGAAGAACATTACTTTTCATTTTATTAATATACCGGGTGGTCGTTTTATCTTGAGACCGCAAGACGCAATCGGAAAGAAAGCATTTTAGAAAAAAATGTTTTGCATAAAAGTTTTATGACTTCGAGGGGGAAAATAGATGGCATCATCGCCATTTTGATTCAAGGTCATTTTCAAGGTCAAATGAAGGTAAACTTCATTTTTTCAAATGGAAACGTATTTTTTATTACAGATTCTTATTCCCCGTAAAAGAACAAACTGCTCTCATTTAAACTATTTTTGGATACGATGGATACCTTTCCTTGTGGTCGTTTTAACTTGAGGCTGGCAAGACGCAATCGGAAAGAAAGCATTTTAGAAAAAAATGTTTTGCATAAAGGTTTTACGACTGCGAGGGGGAAAAAAGATGGCATCATGGCCATTTTGATTCAAGGTCATTTTCAATGTCAAATGAAGGTCAACTTCAACTTCATTTTTTTTAAGGAAAAGTATCCATCGGATCCAAAAATAGTTTAAATGAGAGCAGTTTGTTCTTTTACGGGGAATAAGAATCTGTAATAAAAAATATAGGTTTCCATTTAAAAAAATCAAGTTAACCTTCATGTGACCTTGAAAATGACCTTGAATCAAAATGGCGATGATGCCATCTATTTTCCCCCTCGAAGTCATAAAACTTTTATGCAAAACATTTTTTTCTAAAATGCTTTCTTTCCGATTGCGTCTTGCGGTCTCAAGATAAAACGACCACCCGGTATATTACTAAAATGAGAAGTAATGTTCTTCTTGGTTGTAATGTACAAGAAAAATAATTGTTGCTTCCTCAAATTGTTAATAATAGTAAAGATATTAGCAATTTTTGCGAAAATTTCGAAAAAACCGCCGCCATTTTGTTCCTAAGGGAAATTTTTTTGGGCACTGCGGGTGAAATCACTTGTATTGGTCCCATGGACAACTGTGCCAAACGGCACCTTTGTAGAATGAAATGCAGTTTTATTTCTCGAACCGACTGGACTATAACGTTTTGGACAAGAACAAATTATGTTATTCCAAAAAAAGCGGATAATTAAAAAATCAAGTGGGTCATGCACGGATTAAAAATTGTGGTGGTGTCTTTTTCAAGATCCGATCACTATACCTACCAACTGGGAAAAATAAAGTCTTGCCAAAAATTGGACAAAATGACGTTTTTCATTAAATTGAGTGACATTTTTTGTAGACCCCCGATGTGATACCTGTTTTTACACTTTATAGGCTAAGGCTCCTTTACTACTAAAATAGTTTTAAAAAATATTACAGTAACTGCTTCGTTGAAGCGTAGAAGTTTAAGTAACAACAAACTTTCGGTTATGTCACTCAGCGCGCTCCATTAGGTTGGTTTATAAGCAAACTAAATTGGGTTAGGTTGTTTTTAAAACAGGATGGGTGGATTAAAAACCGAACAGTTGCTTTAATACATAATTATTTATCATTTAGTCCTCATAAAACATTTAATATACAATACATTTCACACGAATTATATTTACAATTTATCAAACAAAATCTCTTTCGGAAAAAATCATCCCTATTTATCATTAAAGCAGTAATTGTCAAACCCACGAGCATAGATTACCTTGTTTTTGGAGAAAAAAAAAATATTCGGAACAGTGCATGACTAGATCAGTCGTTTGTGACGGAAACTGAAAATTCTTCTAGCTCGAAGTGACAATTTTGCTCCCCTTAACTTTATAATAGACAATAGCTTTTCAAGGAAGACATTTTTGGCCATATAGCCTGCGAACTGTTCTATCAACAGTCATTTAAGCTATTTACCTATTCTATCGTTAATTTAGTGGCAACAAACTAGCATTTTCAATGTGTACAATTTCAAAATTATAACTTTCTCAAATTTAGCGCCTGAGAACTATCCACAATTACTCCGTATTGACTTTAATGATTGACACTCCTTTTCTATGATTGGTTTTGATTGATCCCTCTCAGTTATAGGTTTTAAAAAAAGTAATTGTGAATACTTGGAAAAAAACAGCAAACAATTAAACATTGAGGAGTCTGCAAGAAAAGATTCTTTTCTTACACACCCGCTACACATATTGATATGTAATAATTATTATTACTTTGCAGAGTTCTCTGCAACCCGAAACACAATTCTGGAATAATCAACATTGAAACGTGCAAGAAACAAAATCGTGATTGTTTTATTAATTGACGATAGAGCGCGCGTTAAGTCGTTTATTCATCAAAATATGTTGTTTAAAAAATACTTTGAAGTACGTCGTGAGCATTGTTGGCAATAACCTACCTGGAAATTAGGCTTAGCAATGAAAAATGTGCAATTTGCAGACACTATTCAACACTTACATTATTATGTACATTTTCTTAAAAATTTTGTAAATAAAACTTAACAACGTATAGAACTTTATACCCTGCTAAAAGCTGTTTTCTGATTAATTCTGATCATAAAATTTTAGCGAAAACAATAATTTTTTTTATAGCAGCACCATTCTATTTAGTAAGAAAATACAATTTTGGACAATGCCGACCAACTGAAAATACCTGCGAGCGTCTTGATGCTTGCAAGTTTTTCGATTTTGCTATTCTGTTTGTTACTAGAGAACCTACGACGTGATTCTTTAATTTCATTGATTTCTGCCAAGGGGTTCTCTGTCAAAACATTTTATAACAGTGTACTGGTAGGTTCTCTGGCGTTTAACATGTACACGTCGTAACAACTAATTAGACTAATATCTTAAAATCTAGATGTAAAAAAATACAAAGAAAAATATGTTGAAGGAGTAAAGATTTAAAAACGTGTGGTAACTACTCGAGGAGACGTTGCTGTGGGAGAAGGGCTCGTCCACGGGGCCTTCCATCTCGACTATTTGGACTACAAGAAGAATTGAAATATTGTTATACAGGGTGTCTCAGATTCAATGAACTGTTTGCACCAGCCGTTTTGATTTTATAAAAATGTTTGGATAATTTAGTGAAATCGAGTAGGCTGGCAAACGTGATTGATTTTTCGCGTTTGATGCAATTGAAGACATCAAAAATATCTCTTCGATGCTCACCGAATGTTAATAACATATAAACACATTCGTTTGATGAAAGCAGTATGACTTTTTGAAAATAATTTTTGACTTGTTAATTGCATTGTCATGGAAGACAATTGATGTCCTAAAGGCATCGGTAACTACTAACTAAATGTTTTAATTGCCTCAAACGCCTCACATCAATCACGTTTGCCAGCCTAAACGATTTAATTAAATTATCAAAAATGTTGTAAAATCAAAAAACGGCTGGTGCAATAAAAATGTGAGTTGCTATCAAAATAACAATTGATGTCGACTTCCGGTAAAACCGGAAGTGAAGTGTATGAGTGTATTGACAAAAAAGTAGCCCGACACATTGAATCTGGGGCAACCTGTATGAAGGAAAGAAAATGAAAAATTTAAAAGAAACAAAACACGCTTTTAGGTCTGCGAGGGTAATACTCACTTATCTCGGAAGTTTTCCGGAGATCCGCATAATTCTCGTTCGGATTGACATATCCGGGATAGGTGGACAAGCAGGTCAGTCGTAGTTGTCCGTCATCGCCTACGTGGAGTTCTGAAACTTCGATCGAAAGCTGTTTTATGGAAGGCGCTCTCTGCTCGAAGAAGCCGTGCCCGTGGACAAAACCGGCCGAGAAGGACTTCGTCAAGGTGTCTACAACCTAAAAAAAATAACCATTGAAAAATTACATGAAATCGTCTCTATTGACGTAATTTGAAGATATATTGTTACGAGAACAGGTGCATTGGCGTGGATGGACTTGGTGAATTATTGGCATTGTGAAAACTAGAGAAGCGCCCACCAAACAAAGGAGAATATACTAATTGAACATGAAACTCACCCCCTTCAACCTTCAAAAGAAAAATTTTGCAAGAGATCGTTTCTATTGATTTAATTTGAAGATTTATTTTAACGAAAACCGGTGCATTAGCCTTCTAGCGTGGATTAGTACAGATCGAGGTACAGATGGACTTGTTGAATTGTTGGCATTGTGAAAACTATAGATGAAGCGCCCACGAAGCAAAGGAGAACAGACTAATTGGAAATGAAACTCACCCCTTCTTCGAAAGAAAAAAAAATGAAATTGTTTCTATTAACTCAATTTGAATAATAATCTTTACCTAATTGCGTTTTAAAAAGTTGGCTTTTACACAATTAGGTAAAATGTTGTACAGAATACGTTATGAAAAGCCTAAATTGTTTGTCTCGCATAATGTTGCAAAACTCGCTATCGCTCGTTTTGGCAAATATTACGACTCGTCAAACAATATAGGACTTTTCATAACTAATTATGTAAATAACTATTACGAGAACCGGTTTATCAGCTTTCTAGCGTGGATTAGTACAGATGGACTTGTTGAATTATTGGCATTGTGAAAACTAGAGAAGCGCCCACCAAGCAAAGGAGAATAGACTAATTGAACATTAAACTCACCCCCTTCAACCTTCAAAAGACAAATTTTGCAAGAAATCGTTTCTATTGACATAATTTGAAGATTTATTTTTACGAAAACCGGTGCATTAGCCTTCCAGCCTGGATTAGTACAGATGGACTTGTTAAATTATTAGCATTGTGAAAACTAGAGAGGGGCCCACTAAGCAAAGGAGAACAGACTAAATGTACCTGAAACTCACCTCTTCAACCTTCAAAAGAAAAAAAACATGAAATCGTTTCGATTGCCTTAATTTGAGGACGAATTTTTACGATAACCGATGCATTAGCCTTCTAGCGTGGATTATTACAGATGGACTTGTTGAGTTATTGGCAATGTGAAAACTAGAGCAGCTCCCACTAAGCAAAGGAGAATAGACTAATTGAACATGAAACTCACCCCCCTTCAACCTTCAAAAGAAAAAAATACATGGAATTGTTTCTATTGACTTAAGTTGAAGATTAATTTTTACGAGAACCGGTGCATTAGCCTTTTAGCGTGGAATATTACAGATGGACTTGTTGAATTATTGGCATTGTGAAAACTGGAGAAGGGCTCACTAAGCTAAGGAAAACAGAAGAAAAAAGAATGAATTGAAACAGAAGCAGTTGGTCTACAGTGGAATATACCAAAGCATGCCATTCCTTACTGCAAATTTTAGGAATCTAATTAATATCCAAGCTACAAATTCCTGCTACTTGTTGGAGGTGTTCTAAAAACCACGAACGCTTTGTTCTGCGCAAACAAATCGATTTGACCCAGGTAATTGCGGCCTGTAGAATTAGTGAGAAAATTCTATACGAAATCCATCAACAAGGCAATGATCCAAAAATTGAGGCGTTTCAGACGTCGCTACCTAATACCGTTTCCGCTTATTTGTCACTGTCACTTGCATGACCCCTTGTTGTTTCTTCCATTTTCATCGATTCCCGTTTGTTTACCAGAAATAAATATCAAGTTCGAAACGAGGTAAATAAAATTTGCATCAGTATTGACAATTATTTTCGCATCGATTGGAAACATAATGAAAACTCATTTACAATTTTTCCATCAACGAATTAGCCGGGAAGAAAGCGCAAAAACCACAAAAATTATTTTTTTTGATGTAAATGTAACGTTAACTCTCAACAGCTGAGATCTCAGGAAGCAAAACGAGCTGCTGAGCCGGATGGATTAAATTTCATGCTCATAAACAAATCCTTTTGTTTTCCTGCGGTAAAAAAAAAGATTTAAAAGAATTCCTTTAAATCCACGATAAAATCTTAAAACACGCAGGATATTTCGGACCGTTGTTATTAATAAGCATGGAATCATTAGTGGTGGTGTAGTCATGCACGAAACTTGAAAAATCGGTGAAAAATCGCTGCGGCAAACCTTTTCCCCGTTGATTAGCCAAGTGATGTGGGGCGGCGGCCTGGCGGGGGCTGTCGTGCAGTTCGCCTCCAGTACTTCCCCTATTTGGTACATCTGCTTGTTGAATGAAATGACGGGATCGTCCTCTTGCGGCTCTGCAAAATTATATGTATAGTATGCTAGTCAAGAGAGGTACGAGAACCGGTGCATTAGCCTGAAGATTAATCTTTACGAGAACCGGTGCATTAGCCTTCTAGTGTGGATTAGTACAGACTTGTTGAATTATTAGCGTTTAGAAGACTACCCGCATTCGACTTAAGCTAAAAGTGTGACTAGACGTGGAACTGACCTGACAAAAACTGGGATTATTGCAGAATTATATGTATAGTATGTTAGTTAAGGCACTGCCTAGGTGGAGACAATTGTGCCAATACAAATCTGAAGATTAATTATTACGAGAACCGGCGCATTAACCTGAAGATTAATCTTTACGAGAACCGGTGCATTAGCCTTCTAGTGTGGATTAGTACAGACTTGTTGAATTGTCGGCGTTCACAAAACTACCCGTTTTCGACTCACGCTAAAAGTTTGACTAGACCCGGAACTGACCTGACAAAAACCGATTTCAACAATAGTTTTTATCAAAATTTTGGTCCACGCAATGTTTGCGCCCCCTCTCGAACTAATCAACCTTAATGGATCCGCAAACACCCGTTAATTTCATCATCCGGATATCGAAATTAATATTCAGGAAGAAGGAAATAAGACCTCCGCGCGAAGTTAAATTAGCGAACTTTAATTGCTTCTGAAATTCGATCAGGAACAGCAAAAGAAGCGTCGTACCTATAATGGTGAGATCCTTGCTCTCCGAGTCCTTGCTGAAGATGGGCGTATCCATGGATACGACACAGGAGTATGATCCTGATGCCCCGAAATCCAATTTAGTGAGTTGTATTTGCTCTTGGCTGCTGTTTGCCGTCTGTAACAATAAAAAAGTGTTGGTCGTACGAAATTGCTGTTGTTTTATTTACTCGCGGAGCTGCGAAGTATGACATTAGCGCTGGGTCGACGGTTGGAAACTTTAAAAAGAGGAAGAAATCCCTGTTTCCGTCATCGAGGATTCTCAAAGTGGATGTAAAACAAATTCGAGTGTACACAGGAGGCGTCCCTTGGGAACTATGGCTACATCTGTTTGATTAGAGAGAGACATCGGTCACCAAACTGTACCTAGGAGGAATTTTGTTTGAGGAATATTAAATGAGATAGATGGTAAAGTGAATTGGATTTAATATTCATGGGAACTAACCGAAATTAACGATACAGATAGAAAATTGAGTCGGGATGTTGGTTGGAGGTTCTCTTTGTGGCCCCGGCTAAACGTGCCGAATTTGCAAGCTGATTTTAGTATTGTGGAAGGCTTCCCATCAGGTCAGGTTACGAGAACCGGTGCATTAGTCTTAATATTGTTTACCTGGACGGGGCCTGACCTGCCAGACGCAAACACCTCCCACCTTTACAAATTGATTTTTTTCAATAATTAAGCTTAAGATACAACGAGAGCCTTGATGGAAAATTTCAAGTCAAGCTTTCATGCTTACACATTCGTTTCCACGTCGTCGGATGTTGGCCGCGCACTACAAAATTCATCCTTTTATGTATCCGGCACGTGATCAATATTTAATTTAATTTAAAAGCTTGGTGACCGCATTCGAGCTTTCAGCGGGCCTTATGTTGCACAAATTTAAACGCGCTGTCTTGATGGAAAATTTACACTCTGAGTCGTTACGTGAGAATATAATGAGGCCCGTTAACAATAATTCTCAAATGGCGCAAATTAGGACTGAGACAAACGTAGCTCTGCAACTTTTGGCTTGAGTGTTGGATGGAAGCAATAATTGTGCCAATACAAATCGTTTCCAAGGACTTAATCTGAAGATGAATTTTTACGAGCACGGTGCATTAGCCTGAAGATTAATTTTTACGAGAACCGGTGCATTAGCCTTCGTACTTTCTTGCTGCTTTTTCCAACTGAAACGTCAAAATCCGTTTACGCAATCAATACACCCAACTAACAATTACATGTTTTATAAAAGTCGAGAAATAGTTCGTAGGAAGAATTATAGAACTATTTGTCATCCTAAGAACAGTTTCAAAACGTTCTTGAAGCTCTTATAAACCTAAAACGGGCACTGTTTTATAAAGCATTTCGGTCTTTTAGTCGTTTTGTAAAAGCTCTTGGAAACTATTACGGGACAGTTTTGTAAACGTTTACATAAATTATATGAAAATATAATTGGTTTATAAAGCAACCGTTTTTTAGAAGTTTTATAGCCGGTCAACGAATACCTAAATGTTACCTAATAATTCTGGAGAATACCATGATAGAAATATTTTGATGCATTCATACAAGATTAAATAGTTCTATAAATGCATCTTCTCTCAACAAATAAACTCAACCATATCATTGTAAACCTAGTCTGACACAAATGATTTTGATGTTCATGTATAACAAAATTTTCACGCGCCGAGCGTTTGATTTTAACAAAAAATATTTTGCAAAAAAATTATGTGTTTCTGTGAATATAAAATAACGTCTAGTGAGAGATGTAACATGCCATGGAGTTTTTATGTTTTAAGTGAAAGGAAAAATGTAATTTGTAAGTTTTGTTTTACATTTTCTAGAGTTGTGATCATTCGCGCGTGCGTGTGGATGATCGTGATGTGTACCATCACATCATTCACATCGTCATCTTAATTTCTATTATAAATACCGAACCTACCGTCTATATTCTACATTATCGAATGGATTCGTCCTAGATCGTTTACCCAATGCTTATAAAACTGTTAAAAAACAGAACACTTCTATTGCTATCGTTTTGGTGATGCTATCAGGCATCAGGGTTGAGCAGATTTAAATCACGATTTAAAACAGGATTTAAATCAACTGATTTTTTTGGAAAAAACATTGATTTTAATCAATTTATTAGTTTTATTATAAAAAAAGGCTGTCTCGGAGACGGCAGGAACTTCTACGCCGCACTGCCGTGGATTAATAACAGCAGCATTTATTAAATTTTTAAATATTTAAAATAAGAAAGTTGCTATGCCAAAAGGGCACTTCGGGTTGACTGATCGGCTTCAAAATCTAATCAGCTCCTCTCCCGCACAGACAATAAAATAAATTGCCACTAAAATGACATTTTTCGAAAAAATGGCACTAAGGTTTTCGGCTTGAAAAAAAATCAGTTATCAAATCCGGTAATAAAAATATACATTTATGCATAGTTTTTTTTTCACGGCACCATTTTTTGGTCAAAAGGGCCCAAGTGTGAATACATTTTTAGAAGCAGAATTTGAAGAGCATTCATATGGTAATGCGAAAAATGGGGGTTTGCATTTAAATTTTTAAAGTTGATGTGCCAAAAAGGCACTTTCCGTTAGCCGGTGTAGCCCAGATTCTAATCAGCACCTACAAATCTCCCACTGAATATGTGTGCCAAAATCAGTTCAGTAGTTTCGGCTGTAGCGTGTCCACAGACATATGGACAGACACACGGACAGACACACAGACACACATTTTTCAAAAATAGGTTTTTTGGGTTCCTGGGACCAAACGTAAAGATTTGATGTCAGTTCAATTTCGAATTTTTGATCGATTTTATATACTGCTCCACCTTGAGCGTAGAAGTTAAAAATGAGCAAAACCAACGAAACAATTAAATGGATGATATCAATAAAACTTATTTATCTTCATTAAGTTTTAAAAAAAATACCGCTTTTTTTGTTACACTTGCAAAGTTTAACCAATATCTATGATGTTTGTTCATTGTGAACGGGAAAGAAATGGCATCTTATCATGGCCAAAACAAGGCTCATTTTTTCGTCTGGTTACGGCCACAGGTTAACAGTCAGATGCATTAAGTCATAACATGGCAGATAATTTTTTTTCTAGGCGTTACGTTTTAGCTACAACTATATGCAATTCGGTTCTATATTGGGGAAATTGTTATAAATTGTTATAACCAAAAATAAATCGTTCGGTTTTTTTTGGGGGCACAATTTATAAAACCATTTTGCTAGTTGGGTAGTTTGCCTGGACGGGACCTGACCTGACAGACCCGAACGCTTCACCTTTACAAATTGAATTGTTTCAATAATTGAACTTAGGATACGATGAGAGCCTTCGGCGCTCATTTCAGTAGATGTTTCGTGTCAAGGCTATCTCAGTGTCCCTTTAATCAATCAGTAAGTAGTAATTGAAGTGAAAAATTATGTTAAGTAATGAAAGTAGGCTATTGGACTAGGTGAACCCGCTCATTACTACCAAAGCCAATCGATTGGCAATGAATCTTTAAATCCTCAATTTTTTTTGAAATTTCTATACTTATTTTACTGGAAAACGTTGACAAACTAGTACCTATGTACCGAAATAAATGTTTCTCATTCCGATCTTGATTCTGTGCCAAAATGGGTTTTAGCAATTTGTCCGGTAGTTTACATGTTTGCTCATTTTGTTCCGACAAAACACCACCGACCTCAAATAAAACTTTTCACCCGAAATATGTGTACATTACCGGTCTAGTTACAATTCCAAAGCGAAACAAATCTCGTTTTTACATCGACCAAATTTATTGTTATTTCCGAGGTTCATCTTTAGTCGCCGACGATCTCTGCAAATGTGATTAACAAAGCCGCCACTCAACTCGAATCCAGTGTTAACCGCAGCACTTAGCGCCCCAAACTTCTCGCCCAACTAAAAATTGCACTCGTATTTTAATCCGAAATTAAGACGGATGTTGTACAAACACTTGAACATAAATTATCAAGTTTGTTGGGAAGTCTGATTTGAACAGAAGAGGCGCTTCGAGCAGGCACACTACATTTAGCAATTTTCGTTTGTATGTTCTCAACAATGTTTGCATGGGTCGGGTTTTTATTTTCTATTAAACTGCTGAATACAATTCTGGTTTGAACGCAAAGCTAATGCAATGTATTTCTCCTTTGCCTGTAGTGCCTTAACTGTGTGTCTGTATGACCTCCCATTTGCAGCGGTTAGGTACGTCGGAAGTTAAGTGAATAATCGTTTCTATCTGATGATTATTTTTTACGAGAACCGGTGCATTAGCATTTTAGCGTAGATGGAATTGCTGAATTTCTGCCATTGTTAACTATTAGCTATATCGCCTTGTAATGATAAGATCCTTGAAAAAATTAAATTCTGGTGTATTTTCTTTGCATGATTTCCGCAACCACATTATGATGATAGACATAATACACTCACGTGAAATTTAGTAAATTTTCAGCAGGAAGCTGTTAATAAGTAATAACGCGAAAAGGGTGGATAAGTAAGTTATTTCATGAATAATTCAACTAGTGAAAATAGCCCGAAGTTGTTGCTGAGAATCTCGCGTGGTTAGACTTGGAGCCTTTCAACGTTTAGCCGGGCATTTCCCCTCATCTTTACTGTTGATGCATTAACCATCAACCCACGGCGAGGCGTTTCTCTTTAAAAGATCTTGTTTATCAACAACATCGCAATTAGTTTTTTTTGGTGGAAAATATAAAATACGAAATACATACTTAACTGGCGCGAGTTGAAATAATGAACCTGCTCACTGAAACGTGGAAAACAAATTAGTTGACAACGCAATCGATATGGCGTTGTGAGAAAGAAGCAGGTGCGGCTTTAATGGACCCCGCACGATAGTCCATATTTTTAATTAAATCAAATCTTCGAGGCGCGAATTAATTGATTAATAATTTCGAGGATGGAATCTAATCATCGCCGGAATTTTACTAAACGCAATTTACCGGGCGGAAATTTATTTACTCCAAGTTTCAGATGAATTATTCATAATTGTATTTTTGTAAGTTTAATACAACCGCGAGGGAAAGTTAAAAATGTAAGTGCTAACGTTATGTGTTGGTTTTTAATCAAAGGTTTTGGCCAGACAGTGTTGTTTTCCCAACAGTCTAACAGAGGTTAGGGCAGGTTAGGTGGAATTTCAAAAAAGCCCCAGATAGCACAAACACATACAATGAATAAACAATGGATATTCATCCATGAATATGTGAACTTAGCCTGTATATACACCCTTTACATTGTGAATGACCCATGAACATTCTGTGTATAACCAAAATGTCGCTTTTTTGGTTCCTGGTAGCATCAAAATACTTCCACTCGAGTTTCATATTAATATCAATTTGATATACCTATGAAGTACATATGGATAATAGATAAATAATTTCCATGCATGACAATACATAGAATATTCATGGGATGTCCATTTTTCACATGAATATACAGGGACATTCATGCACAATCCTGTAATGTTCAGCTGCTTAAGCAATTTGATGCTATGTATATTCCATGAATATACGAGGATATTCATCGCTACCAGAGACAACTACCCACCAACTTGATGGTCATGAGTTATGGTATGTGGTTTCTACAGAAGTCCCTTTTATACCACTCAGAGGTATCATAAGTTGTTAGTTGTATCACACGCGCCATCTATCAACTGAAAATTCAACCTGGATATTATGAATATTCATTGCATATACATTGGATATGCACCGTAATAAGAGCCATGTGGGCTACACTGCACGTTCAGGCGAACTCCATATGTGAATAACACATTTAATTACATGGAAAACGTTAATGTGAAAATATGGCGAACTCCAGGAATATTCACATATTCATATGACATACAGATGTATTTTAGAATATTCCTGGAGATGATCTGAACTTGGCCCTCTGGCGTCGGAATATTCTATGAAAATACAATGAATGTTCGGTATATTGTGGATATGAAATGCACCTTTTCTGAATATTCAGGGAATATTTTGTGCTATCTGGGGCGGAACAAAAACTAAAACGAAAATTAGTTTTTTGCAAGTTGATGGTTTTGCAATTTATCGTCCGCATGGAAATCGCATCGTGTCGCGGATCGTGACAATTTCTGTACGACCGCTACCGTGTGTTATGCTATTAAAATTTACAAGTTACAACTAGAACGTGCCGCAGTGCGTTACTGGATCCACTTTACAGTTTCTTTATTAAAACTATGAAAATTGTACTTTATTGCGTTTGCATGTGCAACGAAATTAGGGCTACAACAAAAATTTTAATTACGTCATTTTAATATTCTCCGATGCGAGTTCACGTACAAAATGTACCAGTTAATAATCAGAAACAAAGCCCTTTCATAATTGAAGCTAATTCTACTTTCTGAAACAAACAAAACACGGGACCTTTATTTCAGCTTGATTATAATGCAAAATTAACAGACCCTGGCAGGTTTTCAACAAGATTTAAACCCGATAATATACGGTTAATTGGGTGCTTCAAGTGCGTCACATCATTGCAAATTTTTTTTTTTTTACTGAATTTTATTTAGTACCTAGTCGTTGTTTCAACCAGTGGTCGGAACATTACTTTTAAGAAGTAATTCATTACCATTACACATTACTTCGTCGAAATTGTAATGCATTACAATTACTAACTACTTTTTTCAAAAAGTAATGCATTACAATTACTAATTACTTAATAAATGTAATGCATTACTTTATACATTACTTTTTAACGTGACATTTCTAATTGTATAGTTGACAGATTTTGAGATCGGCAGTAAATTGAAACATACGTCATTCTAGACACGGCCAACTCGACTTGGAATTTAAAAAAATGCCACGTTATAAAAAAACTGTAGGTGTATTATTTTAAAACAGTATATTTATTATTTAATTTTAATTTAATTTGCATAACAATTGCGTTTCAAAATTTACCACTGCTTGAGATGGCTAAAGTTAGTTTTATTTTCTTCAGCTAGGATTTTATTTCAATTCTATAGAAATATTTAATCCGGAGTAATTGCAGAGAATATCGCTACTTAAAAATAGCAGAAAAACTCTTCAGAATGCATTAATGTTTGCTTGGTAGGCGGTAGGTAAACAGGACCCTGCTGGGTTAGGGTTAACTCTGATACCAATAGTACCTAGCTACTTCCTGTGGTGGTTATTTCATTTCACAGAATTACATTTTTCATAAAAGTTTTATTTTTGCGTTTATCAATTAAGGGTAAAAAAAGTAATGGAAAAAGTAATGGTTTTCCATTACAATTACTAAAAAAATGTAATGCATTACAATTACCCATTACTATTTAAAAAAGTAATGCATTACAATTACTCATTACCAGCTAAAGTAATGTCATTACAGTAATGCATAAAGTAATGTCATTACAGTACTGCATTAGTTCCGACCACTGGTTTCAACTTAATAGGTTTGACTGGACCCGGACCTGACCTGACCTGACAAAAGGATGGAATGGTTTCAACTTAATACAGATTAAGTTGAAACAACGACGATGTTCATGTTTTGTTTTGAATTTCAAAAATATTCGTTATATTAGCAGAATAATATTTTTGAATAATTTCATGTTTTGCCATAAAACAGGTAATGTTTTCAAGCATAAAATATTGTTAATTAACAGTAAAACTCGAATTACATGTTACGCACGCACGACATTTCCTCTCAATTTAAAAATATTCTAATGTACTCGATGTGAATAAAATTCAGTCGTCTAATATCCCGATAAAATATCGAATAGAACTTTGGATAGTAAAAGCGACGTAATCCCGTTCGATCAAATTGGGACTTTCGGGATATATACAAACAGCAATAATTACTCCTTCTAAACCCATCAAATGATTCACGCTGTCTGTTCGCTAATGCTTAATAACCATAATGGAAATTATTCGTACCATAATGGGAATCGTCCAGATTACGCGCTCTCTATACATTTGATTCTAATTAGGAAATTTTACTTGATTAAACAGGCACGGGCGGAAATAATAACGCAGTAATTATCAATCTCCACTCGGGCGAAAACGATGCAAATATGTGTAATAAAATTATTTCAACTCGAGCTGAGACGGATCAAAATAATGGGAGTACGACCGTATACATATTTCATCGTTCTGGAAGGCGAGTGATGAAGGAAAGGTTACTTTGCGAATATTTCTCGGAGGTGTTGTAAAAATTTACGGTTATACCTGCGATGCCGTTTTTAATGCGGCGGCGAGCATTCGAATAATAAAAATGAAAATCACGATTGTTGAAAATTATGCTTACGTTCAGGTCGGCCCCCAGGTTCTTGTTGAAGAATCGAAACGGGGGCTTCCTGCCTTTGATGTACTGGAAGATCTTGTTGCCGCCCTTCTGCCACTCGACTTTGTAGAGTTGCTCTGGGGGCACGCTGTGCTCGCACTTGAGGATCACGTCGCCGCCCCTCACCGCGTACCGGGGCATTATCAGCTCCAGATGGTCTATGTTGCACATGATTCCTGCAAAGGATAATGGTAATTGGTAATGGAATCTGTTTTTAATTAAAATCGCACTTTAGCACCAACAATTGATTGGATTTGATCTATTGACTATTCGATTACACACTGCCTTAGCCAAAGAATTAAGAGACAGATACATATAAAAGACTTCCAACAACAACACTCAGTGCTAGTATAGTAACAATTATAATTGTTAGCAGTCGGAGCCTGCAACCAGTAATGCAGACTTTGTATGTTATGCAACCCGTAATACAGTCCCTACGTAAAACAGTTCCTAGTGCGCATGTCATTGGTTGTTCTCAAGGCCGCTACCAAGTGGTACGGTTACAGTGTGGCAACACCGTCGGCGTAGCGGCCACTCATGGCCGTCTCTAATTCCAGGCCCTGTCCTTAACCATTTGGCAATGCTGGCGGAGCAGATTTAGCGTCAGTTTGACAAATTGTCATTGATGCGAAATATTTGCAAAAGTTACCAAAAATTATTGTATTTTTATCAATTTCGAATGATTAAGGAATAAAAATTCAATGCTTTGAGAAAGCCTGTAAACCCTGTAAGAGTAAGTAAGTTTAATGTGACAAATTCTGCTTCTAGGTCCAAAGAAGTACATTTTTTGCAAAACCCTTTCAAATTTTATCGAGATTACAGCTTGGGTTATCTGTAAGCATCTGGATCTCAAACAACTCCCTTCGAAGCAACTGCGAGTCCTCCACGTTTTAGTGCCGACGCATAATGTAGACACTTTAGTTTTTGACCCAGAAAAAGAAATTTTTTACAAAATCCTTTTCAACACAAGGGAAATTCAATCGAGATTGCAGCTTGCATGATTTCCAAGTCATCTGATGGGCCTTAAACAACTACCTTCGAAGCAACTGAGAGTCGTCCACGTTTTATAATTTAGAGACCACCATTGAAACTTGACATTTACACAAAATTATTTGTTTATTGGGAATATACGTAGTTTGTTTAGAAGCAAAGACAACATAAAACGTTAAATTTTTATTTTTGAACGCTTGGGCGCCTAATTAGAGTCTAGCAAAGTCTTACGGTTCTATTAATGAACAATAAAGTTGTACTGAGGAATACATTTTACAACTGCACTAAATACTAATGATTACAGGTATCAATTTCAATTGACGATCTTCGTTTAGCAGTTTGTGTTCACTTTACACAAAATTCTACAGATGAAAATGGTCTAATTCCTGCCTTTTACCATCGCTGCAATGATGAAATAAAGTCTTGTCTTAAATCTTAAATGTGATTTATCCACCCAGTCAAAGTGGTTTTCAGGTGTCTCTCTAAACTTCCTAGTTATAAAAGCTCAATTCCAGTGAGTGTTTAATTCAAACACGGCGAAATCTTATTTTGCAAAACCCTCTTTGTCCACTGCATAATATTTAAATGGGTTTGTAAACAAGATTTATTACTATTAAACTTACTAAATACCACACATCTCACATACTTTCTTGAAAATATTCATTTCCAGTACGTTAACCATTGGTAAAGATTCAAATATTTTTTGCAAAAATTTCACTTTATTGACAAATCCCTGACAATTTGTCAAATTGACGGAAAATCTCCTCTCGCCATGTTGCCAAATGGTGAGGACATGGCCTGGAACTAGAGACGGCCATGGGCCACTGCCTTGTAGAGTTCAGAAGCTGTTGTACTAACAATGGTTAATAGTTTGTTGTGTAATACGTGCCTTTTGAGCCTCCAATTATTATAATAATAGTGTGAATAAACCTACTTAATTCAGGTTGCCCCTTTAATATATTTAAAATATTCGTCAAATACATATATAAAAGGCATTCCGTTTCAAGAGTCTCGTTAGAGTTGCTTTTAAATTGTCAGAAGGTAATCATTGGTATGGTGCTGGCAAGGCGTTATAAAAGTGGACGCCGAAATAGCCCTTCGCTTGCCTGGAGCGACGAAACCTGAGAAACTTAGGTGCTATGTTTTGTTTATAGAGAATTAAGGGGAAGGAAGGGAAAGGAAGTTAAAGGAAATGAGAGGAAGGGGAAGGAAGGGGAAGAAAGGGGGAGGAAGAGGAAGGAAAATGGAGTTAAAGGAAGGGAAAGGAAGGGGAAAGGGGAAAGATCCTTCCCCTTCGTTCCCATTTCTTCTCCTTCCTTCCCCTTCCTTACTATTCCTGCCTCTTCTGTTCAGGCTCAGATCTTCTTCCCCTTTCTTTCCCTTCCTTTAACATGCTTCCCCTTCTTTAACTTCTTTTCCCTTCCTTTAACTGCCTTCATTCTTTCCCCTTCATTTCCCTTCCTTCCCCTTCTTTTCCGTTCTTTCCCCTTCCTTCCACCATGCTGCCCAATTATAAGACGGTAAAACCAGATAATTTTATCTGGTTTGGGCACCTTAAAATTTCGTCATAATTTAAGGTGCCAAAACCAGATAAAATTGCATGTGAGCAATATTTGTCAGGTCAGGTCCGGTCTAGTGAATCAATTAATCAATTAACCCTTTCTATTAGGGATGAAATCTTGCTCTTGCCACCAGCAATCAAATGAACGATTTAGCGCGATTTGAAGTTCAGTTCGCGCACGCAAAAAACTAATGAACCTTGGGAGCCTAACCACTCCCAAAGCTTTCAAGGCTTACTTAATGTTAAATGCCGCTGCGGTCTATCAGTTTCTTTTTTTTAATATTCCTTCAGCGTAAGGAATTTGTCTTGATTTAAACGATTTAGTGTCCTTTTCCCTCTCATGCGGTAAAAGGAGATAAACTAGGTATATTAAATCGTGTATCACATAATATTTTCGTGATCTTTCTCCAGCAGTCTAAACACCTAAACACCTCTCAAAGATTGATGAAGGGGAAAAGTGAGGAGTTACCCATACCCGTAAGGCAAATTATTGTTCACTAAAAGGCTAATTGTAAAAAAATATCTAATACCCTGGAAACATTATTCCCGGCGTCGTGACGCTGAGCGTTGTTGCATGAAATGTTCTATTTGCACCTTCGCTTCAGGCTACAACATGGCAAGAAAAAGTACGTCCAACCCTTTCCAAGAAATATGGCCTAGGCGTCGAGTTTGGATCGCCCTGTACACCAAAATCGCTAAGTGGTTAACCCCTCGTAGAAAAATAGTTTCAGATTTGAAACATGAAATGTTTTTTTAAATATTTAGTTAGATGGGCAATTAAGTTGGCCGCGAAAGTTGAAAGCAAGGGGTTGACCACCCACGAAAAAGGTGTACTTCGATTTCCAAATAAGTTCCGTTTACAATTTTCTTAATTTCTCATGTATGTATGTACGTACATCACAATTTCTGAATAGTTTCCACAATTTCCAAATCATTTCTCATGCTTGTACACCACAACTTCCAAGAGGTCGTAATTTCCAAATATTTCCAACAATTTCTGAACAATTTCCAGTTTCCAAATAAAATAAGTCCACTCAAACCTGATGCGGTCTGATGCGGTCTCGAGGAAAGCAGATTTAGACATTAGAATACCAGAAAAAAAGACAAATTCAACAGTTATTTTTATTTCCTAGGAACAAATTTAATTCGTATCCCCCCTTTGGGTCTGAGCACAAGATCAAAAAGAAACACGATGTCCTCTGGTCTATCCACAGGTTCTAGAACAAAACTCTTGAGGATCCCATAAAGAGCCGCCTTCAGCTCCAACATTGCAAACTTTTGACCTACGACCAAAAATTTCACGGATTACGAAGTGAACAAAATCTTACCAATGCAATTCCTAGGACCCGCACTAAAAGGGATGTAGGCGAAAGGGTGACGGTTTTGCATATTCTCCGGTAGGAACCGATCAGGATCGAACTTTTCCGGATCCGGAAATACGTTGGGATTGCGGTGGAGATTAAATATGCTCAAGTTTACTGACCAACCTTTGGGAATCGTATATCCAGAGAAAGTTCTGATCTTTTCGTCCGTCATTCTGGAAATCATTGGCACACTAGGGTAGAGCCTTAAACTCTCCTTTATGCACCTTTCCATATATTTTAGTTCTTGCAGTTCGTTGTAGGTTGGTGGCTTGGAAGCGTCAACCACGCAGCTTAACTCTTTGTAAATTTCGTCTTGTTGTTCTTTATGATTCGCCAAAATCATAAGAGTGAAACATAGACAAGTAGCTGTAGTGTCGTGACCTTCAAAAAGAAAGGTATCGACTTCTTCCCGAATCCCTTCGTCGTCTAAATCTGCCCCTTCCATTCTATATTTCAGCAGTAAATCTAACATCGCCAAGTGTTTCCTCGAGGAATAAGAAAAACCTTTTTTCCTGTTCGCAATTATCTTCAACGTAAATTGGTGAATTTTCTTGACCAAGACCTTGTTTAATCGTCCATCAGCTGTGAGATTGTAAAGGAAATCTGAATGTAACCAAGGGCGAGCTATACGAGTTGCAAATAAATGTCCGAGTTTATAAATCGAATTTTTATATTCTTCAACATCGATAGATGCGTCTAGAGTCAACCCCATTGCAGTTTCCGAGATAGATGAAAGCGTGAATTCTGTGACCAGCGGTATGACGTCAACATCCTGACACTTCTTGCTCAAATTCTTGACAAGAGCTTCTGTTTCCTGGTTAAAAATTTGCAGAAACTCTTGCAAGATACTGAAGTGGAAAGTTGGAGTTAGGATTTTCCTCCGATTCTTCCATTTTGCCCCAGAACTAGTCAACAGACCTGTCCCCAGCCAGGCGTGAAGAAAATTGTAAAAATTACTCTTGGTGATATGTTTGGTGGTTGATAAAACTAACTGAAGGGAAATTATTATTACGCCACTTCAGCTCAACCTACCTCAATGTCTTCAGGGCTTAGGATTATGATTCTGGTTGCGTGCAAGACGGATAATCTGAAAATGGGGTAGTAGGCCAACGAGTTTTGCCGAACTACCGCAAAAATTTTCTCTAAAAAAAACAATATTTGAAGAAGAGGTAAGTGATACGTACCGGGTTTGTAAAAAGGAAACTTGTAGAGGCCAACAAGTGGCAATGAAGAAGAAACTAGAGGGATTTCGTTAAGGCATCGCCAGTGTTTGTATTTTTTACGCCATATCACTACAATGAGAACAACGGTGATGATGCCGAAAATTAGAATCATTTTGTAACTGCTTACGCTTACCCGCATTACTTATAAATGCTCGTTAGTCACACGAATGTACTGCAGTCAACCGTGAAAAGAAAACAATGTTAACAAGTGATTTGAGCGATAAATGAACCCTAATAGCTGAGCAGTGTCGCCGGTCAGATAAGATGATTTATTGAACTGGAAAATAATGTCATTGCCGTGCCAAGATTGAGTTGTTAGTTTCTTACGAGATCGCTGGAAATTGACGAGGGGCGTTCGCCAGGGATCCGTTCTTGGACCCATTCTCTTACTTACACTAGTCGGATCTTTTAAGAAACCTCTTTTGAATTAATCTAGTCCAGACTGACGTTAAGGAGAACTGAATGATTCAAGATATGGGTTGTGAACTTCTCGGGATGATTAAAAGTAACCAGAATAAGATTTTTAAGTGAACCACCATCTACACTAATCTATAACAAAAGACAAAGCGTCGACTCAATTAAAGAAATGAAGGACGTTTCCTATTAGGATATCTGAGCTGCGGCCACTAGATTAACCGTAATGCACAATAGTTATTATGAATAATTTTTCACTGCAAGAATTCACCGAACTAAATTTCTCTTTGCGAACGTTTAATTATTGAAAATTGGCTACTACAAAAGACTTCTCGGAATCTAAGAATTTGTTTTGAAGATTCAAAACCTCGAATGTCTATTTTCTGGGAACAAACTTAACTTTTATCCCCGCCCTAGGTCTGAGCACAAGATCAGTAAGAAAGACAATATCTTCCGGTCTATCCACAGGTTCTAGAGCAAAATTCTTAAAGATGCCATAAAGAGCCGCCTTCAGTTCCAACATTGCAAACTTTCGACCTACAACCAAAACTCCTGCGAGTTAAGCGATAAACAAAATCTTACCAATGCAATTCCTATGACCCGCACTAAAGGGGATGTAGGCGAAAGGGTGGCGGTTTTGCATATTTTCCGGTAGGAACCGATCAGGATCGAACTTTTCCGGATCCGGAAATACGTTGGGATTGCGGTGTAGATTAAAAATGCTCATATTTACCGTGCAACCTTTTGGAATTGTATACCCGGAGAAAGTTTTGATCTCTTCGTTTGCTATTCTGGAAATCAGTGGCACAGTAGGGTAGAGCCTTAAACCCTCTTTTATGCACCTTTCCATGTATTTGAGTTCTTGCAGTTCGTTGTAGGTTGGTGGCTTGGAAGCGTCAACCACGCAGCTTAACTCTTTGTAAATTTCGTCTTGTTGTTCTTTATGATTCGCCAAAATCATAAGAGTATAACATAGAGAAATGGCTGTAGTGTCGTGTCCTGCGAAAAGGAAGGTGTTGACTTCTTCTCGAATTCCTTCGTCGTCTAAATCTGCCCCTTCCTTTTTATATTTTAACAATAAATCGAGCATAGCCAAGTGTTTGCTCGAGGAATAAGAAAAATCTTTTTTCCTGGCCGCAATTATCTTCATCGTAAATTCGTGAATCTTCTTAACCAAGACGTTGTTTAATCGTCCATCAGCTGTGAGATTGTAAAGGAAATCTGAATGTAACCAAGGGCGAGCTAAGCGAGTTACAATTAAATGCCCGAGCTTGTAAATGGAAGTTTTATAATCTTTAAAATCAAATCCTGCTTCAAAGGTCGACCCCATTGCAGTTTCTGCAATTTATTACTTGTAAATTAACCCTTAACAATAATCACACCTGAGAAAGACGAAAAGGTAAACTCTGTGATCAGTGGAATGACGTCAACATCCTGACAGCATTTTTCCCTTAAATTCTGGACAAGAACTTCTGTTTCATATGGTTAAAAATTTCGAGAAACTCTTGCAAGATACTGAAGTGAAAAGCTGGAGTCAGGATTTTCCTGCGATTCCTCCATTTTGCGCCAGAACTAGTCAAAAGGCCTGTTCCCAGCCAGGGGTGAAGAAAATTGTAGAAATGACTTTTGGTGTTGTGCTTGGTGGTGGATAAAACTAACTGAAGAGAAATTAGAACAACGTGACATCACAGTAACGCACCTGGATATCTTCGGGACTTAGGAGTGTTACTCTGGTTATGTGCAAGATGGATAGTCTGAAAATCGGATAATGGGCTAAAGAGTTTTGTCGATTGAACCGAAATATTTCTTCTAAAAAAATAAATAAATAACGGTGATGTAAGTGATGCTTACCGGGCGTGTAGAAAGGAAACTTGTAGTGCCCAAGAAATGGAAGCGAATTGGAAGCTGGAGGGATTTCGTTCAAGCATTGCCAGTGTTTGTACTTTCTACATAATATTAATAAAATTAAAAGACCGGCGAGGATGGAGGAAAAAACAATCATTTTGCTATAGAATTACCACGGCTGCAGGGATTACCTATAAATGCTTTAACACGCTCGTTAATCGTATAAATGGACTGCATTCAGCCGTGAGAAGAAAACGATTAAATTATTTTATAGGTAGTAAAAGATTGTCTCAATTCTTTTTTGGATAGCTTGATGTTAGCAAGGGAATGGGTCCAAGAACGGATCTCTGAGGAACGCCCCAAATAACCGCGACAAAAAAATTTTATTTAGCAACACCGCATTTTCTTGGCTATGGTAAATATGAATCTCACTCGAAGAAACTGTCATTGGTTGAGTTATTTGGTAAAATGTAAAGGTACGTTCGCGAAAACTCATAATTCAACTGACACGCAGCCATAATCAAGACTCAGATATATTCCTAGTGTTTTTTTTTCGGAAATTTTTACACGATAATGCTCGTTTCATCCCAAAAGCGATCAATTTGTCACCATCCGCTTCCAAAATCACGTCTTCTCTGTCAGAAACATCCCTCTTTTCAAAAAAGAGCCTTTTTTACCCTAAAATAACCTCGCTTTTTCCGAAATGAGCGTTTTAATTAATAATTAGTAATAAATAGGTACTAACGTCGACAAATGGTATAACGATTATAAAATTGGAAATTAGTTGCATTTTAACGTGATATTCTCGAATTTAATAAATCAATTATCGTCATCGTAATCGTTGAGTGCATCCATTTCTACGGCTAATGGTCATTTGTAAAGCCAGTAAGCTTGAGAATATTGTGAAAAAATTATCCTTCTTTTTACCGTTGTCACAATTTCTTTCACGTTAATGATTCTGCGTAGAAATTATAAACACTGGCGATCTCCAAAATCACGTCTTTTCTCTGTCAAAAACATTAATCCTTTCAAAAAAAAAGCCTTTTTGGGCATAAAACTACCTCGTTTTTTCCGAAATGCGTCAAACCGTCTTAATTAATAGTGAATAATACTTATTAACATCGTCAAATTATCAAATTAGTTGCATTTTACTAGGTACGTGATATTCTCGAATTTAATAAATCCATTACCGTCATCGTTATCGTTGAGTGCATCCATTTCTACGACTAATGGCCATTTGTAAAGCCAGTAAGCTTGAAAATATTGTGGAAAAATGATATTTTTTTTACCGTTGTCCAATTTTTTTCACGTTAGTGATTCTGCGTAGAAATTATAAACACTGGCAATGCCTAAGCGAAATTCCTCCAGCTAATCCTTCATTGCCACTTCTTGGGCACGCTTCCTTTTTAACCGCCCAGGACGTATCGCTTGTTTCCTCTTTCAATCATCGTTTCTTTTTAGGAGAAATATTTGAGGTAATACGAGAAAACTCTTTAGTACTTTGTCTGATTTTCAGATTAATCTCTTCTGCTTGTAAGGTAAAGGAGGGTGAATTTGTTTGATTTTCATTTATTCAACTTTACACGTCCAACGCAGTTCAGGTCTTTGCCAGATCAAGTCCGCTATTTACTAGTCTAGTTTGTGGTAATGAGTGAGGGAAGTTTTGATTGTGTTGTTTCGAGTGCGAACGAAGAAAAGTTGCGAGCTTGCAGCATTAGCCGAAAACGAGCAGTCAGACATCCGTCTAACTTGTGAGTGAATAAAATTTTGACGTTTCCAAAATTCGTTGAGAACAAAAGCTAATAAAATTCAAATCTTCAATATAATCCACCTGCAAGTCCAAATCCAACAGTTATTACTTAAAATGTAACTCTTCAAAGTAAACGAGAAAGTACAAAATCCTGTTAGAACGTACCACCAAATCTAGAACATGGCCAAAAGATTGGATAATCGTGGTTTTTCCATATCGAATCTCCGCACGGCCAAAGTGAGACATTTTAAGAGCAGAACTCAAGAGAATAACAATGGAGTTGTTCAGCTTGGAAGCTCCTTGTTTGTTATGCCATGTGCGACGTATGTTATCTGGAGCTACCCTGAATTTTAAAGTTTAGGATGTTTTGTGCATAGTTATGTCATTTGCCGGCTGTGTCGAACGATATTCTGCAACGGGTGAGCGGATGCCTTTATGCAAATCCGGATGCTAATGATATTGGAATCATTTATTCAAAAGCGCATCCAGATTGCATCAAACCACCCTCGAGCGATAAATTCAGCTCTTCGGTTTGTCCTATCCCTCACTATCCTTCAACTAATTAAGCTAGGAGCTAATATTTCACCTAACAATCCTCTCCCACGCCTGATGGATACATTAACAAACGACTCTGATGTAAGAACAATGCTACGAGATTCCACGACTTCATTCCTCTTTCATCCCGGTTTGGCTAACCCGGGGGATAGAGAACGCATCTGTTCCTGGTGATGGAAATATTCTCACTAACACCTGCCTGAAATAACTAGAAGTCGTTAATTATGTTCCTGTTCCAGAGAGTTCATATTTCCTTATAATTGCGTTCCGTTGTCTGTTAACAAATTAATGGGTGGTTGGGTTTTGAAAAGTCAATTATGATTCGCTCCTGGAGAGAAAATTTAAAGACGATTTCCACATGATCCCGAGTGTCAGTTCTTTAGGCCAGGTTGAGATTAGTAGACTCCGAATTTATTCCCGGCACAGACTCCCTTCAAGAAAATCCAGACAGTTGCGAGGGTTGATCTATTTATGCGGGCCATGTCAGAACACGAATCGTGTTAATTGTCCCTTCAGCATTTAATTAACATGAAGCTTGGACGGTTTTAGGTAATTGCCTTCGAATGTTAATAATCTCATTTTTAAATAATGAGGACGATGGGCTGGATAGCGTGTTGACTCACCGATAGAGGACGCTCGTTCTCTATCTTGCTATATCTACAGGGTGAGTCTAGTTGGACAAATCAGCCGCTCTAGCGTTCAAGATATTGGAATTGGAAATTCTATTTTTGGATAATGTTGTAGCTGAAATGGTCCCCTACGCATGGGACCCATAAAGAATGCTCCAGTTAGAGAATCATTTTCTCTTTATGGAAACATAATTTTTTGCAGATGAAAGTTAATAATACCCGAGTGATAAATTATTTAAATAATAACGATTTTTAATTATTTCCTAAGGAAAACCACGAGTGCCGTGGTTTTAACAACTGAGATGCAGTCTTGCTTATACTGCAGACTGTACCCAGAATGACAATAAGTGTCAGTTGGAAATGTCATTTGGAGTTGTTTGTGGAAAAATAATGCAAAACTGCGAGTTTTTGCCCTTTTCTTTACAGATAATTAGGTAATTTTTAATGCTTGATGGATTTTGTGATAAATTCGTCGAATACAAGTGTCTTGGGTTGTCACCCGATTGATGTTTTTTACATTGCCATTGAAGTCAAATGGCTCGACCAAGAAAAGCTATTCCCATCAGCCAGAAGAGAATTGGCAATAGTTACTAACAGGACGATTTAAAATTTAGTATAAACATTTTATTACATCCCATAAAACAGGCAAAATTTCAAATAAACATTAGGCCTCTCTCGTCACTTTCTAATAAGAATACAAACTTTAACAGAAAAAATATGATCTTAACGAAAAGTGATTTAGATTAAAATGCAGTGGACTACAAGGGAGAGAGGTTTACATAAATGTTGCAACATCAAATAACAATGTGGTGACAATAGTCTCCGTCCAATTTTAACGTTCACTTGAAATAATAGATGATTGTTTAATTCGATGTTAACATGTCAACATCTTCCTGTGCTCTTTTCTTCATGTTGTGATTTCTGGATGTTCGCAAGCAAGCATCTTTGATGACCACCGCTCGAAATAACTCCCTAGCCACAATCAAGCCATTTTGCTTCGACATCTACTTGTTCCTAATCTCGATTCATGTGATGTGACTGCTACATACACCTTCGTTGCATCAATTCATATTTCATCTGATTTCATCCGATGATGATAAATCTTCTTTTCGTAAGTGTGAAAACTTATCGGCTGAAATAGGATTAACTTTTTAATAAGACAACAAAATCACCTTATTTGACAGCAATGTACTCAGTTAGTAAACTGTTAGAAACTATTCCAATTCCCTTCTGGCTGACGAGAATAGCTTTTCTTGGTCGAACCATTCGATTCCAATGGCAATGTAAAAACATCAATCGGGTGACAATCCGAGACACTTGTATTCGGCGAATTTAGTAAAAAATTCATCGAGCAATAAAAATTACCTAATTATCTGTAAAGAAAAGGGCAAAAACTCGCAGTTTTGCATTTCTTTTCCACAAATGACCCCAAATGACATTTCCAAGTGACACTTGTCATTCTGGGTACAGACTGCCTTTCAGTTGTTAAAACCACGGCACTCGTGGTTTTCCTTAGGAAATAATTAAAAACCTTTATTATTTAAATAATTTATCTCTCGGATATTATTAACTTTCTTCTGCAAGAAATTATGTTTCCATAAAGAGAAAATGATTCTCTAACAAAATAACCCTAAAAAATGCAACAATATCGAAAAAAATATTTTTAGGCCTTCGTTTTTATTTACTAATTTCGGTTTGAATAAAACTGGAGCTTTCTTCATGAGTCCCATGCGTAGGGGACCATTTCAGCTACAACATATCCAAAAATAGAATTTCCAATTTCAATATCTTGAACGCTAGAGCGCTGATTTGTCCAACTAGACTCACCCTGTATATATCGTTGAATGCACCGGTTCACGTCCCCTCAGGCCAGCCTTCGTCGATTTAAAAGAGAATTTGGGTTAATTAAGTTTATGTATCTGCATTGAGCTCTTCTTTGCAAGATCGGTTGAAGCTTTTAGCATGAAAACAATTTCCCGGCCACGCAATGAATTTTAGATGCAGACCCCAGGAAATGCCATTAATCACGTTTTTGAAAAGGGTCTTTTCGATTCTTTCGCATTTGAATTTTTAATCGAATTAGGGGTCCGTATGTGGAAATTTGAGTGAAACCCCTCGCTTCGAGTCGAATAAAAAATAAAACCGCAATTTTCCTTTAATTTTCTTCGGGCGAGCAAGACGGGCTTCATTTCCAAAAATAAAAAACGGTCTCGTGATTGCCGCCACTTTACACCTTATCGAGTGTGTTGAAAGTCCGTAAGCACCCATTCAAATTCTTATCACGTTGATTAAGAGGTTGCTTTAAAAATTTTACGCCGCTCACTGCAAGATAAATATTTTACGAGACCAACGTTAATGGGTGCTTTATAGTTTAATTTAAGTGTCGTGCCAGAATTAGGAGTCGCAGGGTGCGCTTTGCGGTTTGAGCGAACGCTGAGCCCTTTGATTAAATTTATCGGTTAATTATTTTATCTCAATTCGGTCGAATTCGCGCCCGGAAAATAAAACAGATCCCCGAAACTTTCTCGGACGCTTCAGATAAGATTGTAGATAAGTTCTTTGTTCGTGTTCGACCGGAACACCGCCTGTTACAATAAATTGACAATGTCTGTAACTTATTTAAGGAGCTATCACACAAACGGATATTTATTTATCTTCGTGATGGCTGTTGACGGTTGTTTCATACTTGCGACAGGCTGGAAGTAGATCACATATGAGCTGCTTGCGACCGTGAAAATTTGATGTGACACTTCGTAAGGATGAAATGAAATGGGTTTTGCCAGTGTTCAATATAAAAAATTAGCAGTCTCGGAGACGGTAGAAAGTTCTACTTTTTCAGAGAATTTGTAAACGTGAACCAACAACATGATCAGCTTTCGCTAAAGGTAGGTTCTATCGATTGAAGGCGCCAATTTATCGCAACAGAATAACCTACAAGGTCAAGGAAGCTTATCGCCATTAAAATAAAAATTTTCGAAAAAATGGTATCTACATCTAAGTTTTTCGACCCTATTATTGACCTTATCGCCATTATTACAAAGAAATTAATTCGCTTTAGTTTTTAGTCACTTTTTACCTCGACTGTATGCGTCCGAAACTTCCTCACGTCTTGCCCTCTCCTTTGGTCTTGAGCCTCAGACTCACTCAGTCAGACCTCTTGACTACACAAGACGAGAACAGGGTTTTGTCACGTTTGTGTTTTAAGTTTAAAGTAGCATGGAATTTACACGAAATTACTAGCTGGATTTTAACCACAATGTTGAATTTAAATAAAAATGGAATAAAAGGCAATTACTGACCCTATTTAAAACGTTTCAGTTATTCGTTGTGTGCAAGTCCGCGAAAAAACCCTGCTTTAACAATTTAAAACGTGAACGCTGAGTAAACGGTTGAAGATATAACAAAATCAGAAATAGAAGAATTGTAGAACAGCAGTAAAAATGTTGTGAATTTTGTTTGACGGCGCGAAGCGGAAAAGTGCAAAAAGTATTTTACCTTAACAAAGCAATCACCCCTTATATTTAAAAGACGTGCTGCGCATAAAATGGGGCATTCAGAGAACAAATAACGCTCCACGATCGACTTACATTACATTCATCATTTCCTACGTCACTCTTTGTAATTCTACTCGACATGACATTCCTCTTTCCATATCACAATTCCCGATCTCGATAAAACTTCACTATTTCCTCAGTCCTATCATAATAATCCATTTTAGAGAATTGAAACATGAAATCTTTTTGTTTCAATTAACGTTCCTAAAGCCCAACGGTTATTGTTTTTGCCTCGGAAGTGGATAGTCCTCATACGTAGAGAATCAGTCGTCCGGAAGATATTGCCTTCCGAATTTCACCCGACAAAATATTGAAAGCCCTTTCGAATTATCTTTAAATTACTCCCGCTCCGTGAGTAATCGCGGACATTAAAACAATATAATGGCCCGACGTTGGGCAACTTTTCAGAGGGAAATCAGAGTGTTTTACGACTTTCGTGAGATATTCTGTTATAATGGAAAATCGATGATGACGTTCGCGTGCGGAGAAATGCGATGTCGGGGATTCGGTTGTTTTCCCGGCTCTAATTCGATACGTATGAGTGGTATTAGTGGAGATTATTTCCAACCGTTTTGCCGTTTTATCGATCAAAAATAATATGTGGCGGTTCTTTGGCTAAAATCAAAACTCCTATGAGAAAATGATCGACTGCACACTAAATTACGGAACGCGGTTTTACTACTTATTTTAAAATTATGCATAATGTTGCATATATTTAATAATTTAATAATTTATTATATTTATATACATCTAATTATTTATAATAATTTTAATAATTTAAAACCGCGTTGAATGCACCGGGTCTCGTCCCCCGGACCAGCAGACGTATGTTGCGCTTCGGCTTCGTGGTATAATCTAACGAATACGACTCGTGGAATCATGATTAATGAGAATCATACACTCAACATGTAGCCAAATAATTCCACTCCTCCTCCGGGGTCGTGGAATTAATGTTTAGCAACGTATTCATTACTTATCGTTTTATACATGAATATCCTACTAGACAAAGTTCATTAACGAAAAAACTTAACAGGGTTAATGCGGTTCACCTTTTTATATTCTCAAGGCAGGGAATGCTGAAACTCCGACCTCAGGTGTTGCATTTTGCTGTGTTTTCCTTCCAACACTAAACCACCTACTTGTGGCTTCGAAAGTAATTTATCAGCGCAGCTGAGCCTCCCGAGAAAACAAAAACACAAACTTTTTATTTGATTTTTTTACACATCAAGAAATAAAATCCCAACCTCTCGCAAGAGAAAGAGACGCTAATTGCAGCGTCCCCTAACGACGCAGGTGTCCGACATTAAATTACCGGCATCCTCCCTGCTTTATGAAGACGGTTTTATGTGCCGAGCAAATATGTTTGAGTTGGTACAAAATTAAGGCGGGATAATGGCATTTCTGTGTAAGCTAACTTCAATTGCTGAAACTTTATTAACGGCTTCGAAGTGGATTTGATGGTTGCTTAAGCCGTGCCATTGCATCACTTCCAGTCACTATCAATTTTCAAACGAGACATCCCGGAACTGTTCAAGCAAATTACTTTCGGTTTTCGGTCGGCAAAGTTTGAAGGTTGCCTGAAAAATGGGATCCTCCGTCTTACTGCGACAACTTAACATTTCATAAATCGTCTGCGAAACAAAAAAATTGAAAAAGTTTCCTTTTATTTCATTCGCGAAATTCTTAACAGATCAAATTCTTTGTACAACGAAAAACGGTTTATTGATTTAGTGTATTAATACCGTCGAGAAGTGCTGCAAGTGATTGATTGACCTCGCTGGATCACTCTATAATTAATTATGTTTCTCAATTAATACGCCATTAGTATAATAGGATGCCATTATCAGTCTGAGTGCCCCGAAGCTGCAAACTTAAAAATGCAGCCAACGAATTGTCTCGTGCATAAAACATGTTCGAAATGCTGTTTTTAGATTAAGTATTTATTAATACGTCCCACTCGAGTCCCTATGGAAACATTTCACCTCCAAGAGGAGCGCAAGATAAACAGCGACCTGCAGTTCCCATGTTTAATTTTAAGTTTGGAAAATAAGAATCAATGATGTATGAATGCGCTGTTCAAATGTATACATTCTACAACACACGCCGATATTTAGTCTGTCACACGTTATAGTTAAAATATATATAACTCTGGAGTTCAAAATTTTACAAAAAAAATCAAAATTTTCAAACTTTCGGGGAAGGACGAGTTTAAAAACGGCTTCAATAGCGAGTTAAATAAGGCAAAATAGCATTCACGCCGTCAGCTTCGAATCAAATTGTCAAAATTTTACAAAAACAAACAACGAAAATTTTTAAAAAGTGCAAATTTTGAACCGGAAGAAACTAAGAAAAAGTGGTAAAATTTGCTCCAACAGCGATTTCATTAAGGCAAAGTGGCATTCACACCGCTTCGCTTCGAACCACATTGTCAAAATATATGAAAAAAGACAAAATTTTAAATTTTTCGAGAAAAGCAACAAGCTTCAGAATGGTGGAATGGATGAAAAGTGCAAAAAAATTTCTCCAGCAGCTGGTTAAATAGAACGAAATAGCATTAACGCCGCTCAACTTCTAGTAAAATAGTCAAAATTTCAGAAAAAAATCAAATCGAAGTTTTTAAGTGCTTTTGAAACGTAACCGATTAAGAAAAATGGTAAAATTTGCTCCAGCAGCGAGTTAACAGGCAGAACGGCATTTATACTGCTATGCTTAGAGCCAAATAGTGAAAATATATAAAAAAAATCAAAATTTTCGAAAAAGGAACAAGTTTCAAAATGGTGAAATAGAAGAAAAAACATAAGAAATTGCTTCACCGGCGAGTTAAATAAGGCAAAATAGCAATCACGCCCCTCAACTTCGAATGAAATTACCAAAATTTTACAAAAAAGTCAAATTTTCGAAAATTTTTAAAAAGTGCAAACTTTGAACCGGAAGAAATTCAGAAAAAGTGGTAAAATTTGCTCCAACAGCGAATTAATTATGGCAAAGTGGCATTCACACCGCTTCGCTTCGAACCACATTATCAAAATGTATGGAAAAAGTCAAAATTTTAAATTTTTTCGGGAGAAGCAACAAGCTTCAAAATGGTGCAATAGATAAAAACTGCAAAAATTTGTTTCAGCAGCTGGTTAAATAGCACAAAATAGCATTAACGCCGCTCAACTTCGAGTAAAATAGTCAAAATTTCACAAAAAATCAAATTGAAGGTTTTTAAGTCCAAATGAAACTTAACAGATAAGAAAAAATGGTAAAATTTACTCCAGCAGCGCGTTAATTAAGGCGGAACGGCATTCCTACTACTATGCTTAGAGCCAAATTGTGAAAATGTATGAAAAAAATCAAAATTTTAAAATTTTCGAAAAAGGTACAAGTTTCAAAATGGCGGAATGATTGAAAAAGTACAAAAACTTGCTACATCAGCGAGCTAAAAAAGACAAAATAGCATTTACGCTGCTCAGCTTGGAGTCAAAATTATCAAAGTTGTACATAAAAGTTTTTAAAAAGTGCAAACTTTGAAAATAGAAGAAATTAAAAACAAATGGTAAAATTAGCTTCAGCGGCGAGTAAATTTAAGCAAATTCAGATTCGCGCCGCAGCAGCGTTCAAATTAAGGCTTTTTTTGCCAAATTTTGAAAATAAGACAAATTTTCTAAAATAAACTAAAATAGAATGAAAAAAAGTGGCGATTACACTAAAGCAAAATGACTTACACTAAGGTAAAATTTTCAAAACTTTGAAATAACGCCAAGTCTTCAAATATTGTGGAAGAATTTTGAAACGGAAGAACCGAAGAAAAAATGACAAAATTTGCCCCAGCAGGGAGCAAACTAAAGCAAAATGACATTCAGCACGCTTTTCTTCAATTGTCAAAACTTGAAGCCAAAATTTTGAAACTTTCGAGTACTGGTCAGGAACGAGAACCGGTGCATCAGCATCAGTGTTACTGATTCGAACCGTTCCATCAGTCTTTCAGTAAGTTGCTGCATTTCTTTGTCAGGTCAGGTCCCGTCTAGTGTAATTTCTATCAAGTTGATATTGATTGTCGAACTGATTTCATTATCATTGCTTGAAAATAAAACCGATATGAAACGCAATAACGGAAGGTTTTATAAAATATTCATACGGTCGACTGCGAAAGGTTCATAAAAATCCTCCGATAATTCACCCGATATCAAACCTGCTCACAAAGGACTGTCAGTTGTCGTCCTGAGGACATAGGTAAGGTGACAGGCAGGGTTCGTTTGTGTTGTCAACAGAGCGAAGCGGTATCAATGGGGGCGGTTGCCGCCGCCCCCGTAATGTATTTATAAGGGACCCCGCGGTGATAAGAGACTACCACTACAACGCGTTTTTGTTATTCACCATATACTATCGAGTTAAAATTGTTTACGTAACGGACTCAAAGGCACAAAGCGAAGTGGACAAATTCACTTTCATTCGTTTGATGAAATTTTTTATTCAATTACTTCGACGCTGTGTTATTAGAATCCTTATAAAATTTGCGTTTTAGCCCCAGATTTTCTACGAAAACGCATTGTTTTTCATGAAACTGGAGAAATATTGCCTCGCACAACCATTACGTCGATTGTTCCATTGTTTTGCAGAAATTTAATCAACAGAAGAACTCTACACACACGGATTATCGCTCCCTCAAACTTCCAACTTCGCAGTATTGAAATGAAATATCTATCGTAGAACAAAGTATTATCCCGAGAAGGGGACGTGAAAAATGCCTCTAAATAAATTTACACTGAATCTTCCAGGTATATTCCCGTCCGACGTTCATATTTATGACATGAAGTTCTGAAATAAAATTGAAATTAAAGCATTGCATATATGCAGCAGGTGTTTCATTATAGTTTTATTGCGCTTCTCACGATTATGTTTATATCTTTAATATGTTTTTGTCGTATCGCCGGCTATTCGTGTTTAACGACGCGACGGATTTTCGTTTCTGGTGCAGACAAAAGCCGACGAAATGTCAGATGCGCCATAAAGACCTAATCTGAATTTTACGGGTCGTCATGCGATTCAAAAGGAACATCTGGAACGAGTTTGTACTTGTTACGACAGCTGCGATTTTTAAAGATAACGGCGGGAGCTTCCTGAACCAGCATCAGTTGATATGTTGTTTGGGTTGCTTCAAATCTCTATAAATAAAACGAACTGAGTAAAATGTCTGGCCATTTTGGATCCCACTCACCCAATTGATTGTATTTGGTCTTTGCTCCAAAATCAAAACGCGTGTGACAAATCAGTAATTCTCTTTTGTTTTTAAAAATGTCGCTCAAGCTTAATATTAGTTAGACTAGACTCGGACTTGACCTGACAAAACTTTTCGTGTTACGTTTCTTACATTTTCTAATGTTGTTTGGGTTGTTTCAAATCTCAATAACAAAAACGAACTGAGCAAAATAAAAAAATTCATATTAGAGGAAGTTAGACAAGAAATGCGGTGTTGCCAGATTTTGAAGATATTCGGTCAAATTTGGTTTATATTTTTTTTCAGGTGCGAGGGGGGCGAGCAGTCAAAAACCACATCAAGGCGCAGCTAAGGTAAGGAAAACATTTTCGGAGCAAATTTTTGTCACGCGAGTTTTCGGCCTAAGCCGAAAATGAGCAGCCCTTAGAGCCTCGCGCATCCAACGCAATTCAAGTCTTTGCCAGGTCAAGTCCCGGTTTACTCAAACTTATGTTAATTCCGAGGGGTTAACAACGGCGAAAATATGGTGCATGAATGCCCGAAAATATGGAAATATATTGGAAATATGAAAATATATTATTGGAGATAGGAAAATATGAAAATATTCTGGAAATATGAAAATAATACTGAAAACATACTAAACATACGCAAATATTCTGAAAATATACGTGAAAATATGAGACATATACTGGAAATATATTTGAAATTTCGAGGGAAATTTATTGGAAAAGTGAAAGAAATATACTGAGAACCGGACGTCGAAATATACTCATGCCAAAATTCAGAATTTAACATCCAGTCAGGGCGGAAATATTGCCCGTCACATTGAATCTGGGCACACTGTGTATTAGTTAGACTAGATAGGGACCTGACCTGATAAAGAGGGGCTGTGCTCCAAAATCAAAACGCGTACGACAAATCAGTATCGCTCTTGCTTGTTAATTGAAAACGAGGTTAAATAAACCTTGATCGTTGCATGCGTGAGTAAATATATGATAATACATCAAACACGAAAAAATTAAATAAATAACGCTTAATTGTAGGTATATGGAAACCCACGTCGTCATTAATTCAATATTTGATTCATGCATGTATTCAGTAATTACAGGGGCGGCTAGAACAAATATGGCGTTATTCCCGTTTCCTGAAGGAAAAATGGGATAATTAGCCGGGATGTAAGCACCTATTCTCTGGATGCCCTAATGAAATTTGTAGTTTGTTAGTGTAGTTCTTTGTTTCCATTCCATCGCGAACCTTTAACAACGCGCCCAATTATAAGGGAATATTTGATTTTAACAAAAGAGCGAGAAGAATACGACTAATGCATTTTATTGTTGGGTGAAGTTTAAGGGAAGTCTGAAAGCTTCCAACTATTTCTAGCTAACTTTCAGCCCATTTACGCGCGTTGAAATGCGCGGTTTCCGCCATGAATTTTAACACGCAATTATCGGGTTGTTTACACTGCAAATAATTGGGATATTTCACTTGATTATTGACAAATCCTCGATTCCAGGTTGCTGGATTTAGCTGACAACGATTATAATGTCGGGCACTCTCCAGTTCTTTCAGGCATTAATAACCCAAGCAACACACTTTCATCGAATAAACATATATTATACATCAAGCATATTCATCTATAGATGGTCACAGGTAGATGATAATTAGATGTCTAAATGTCCGCCGAATAGATGGTATATTAGACGTCTGATTCTTACGACCTTTAGACGTCTAACATGATGCAAATGTGTAGTTTCCTGTATGCGTCAAATAAGAAGTTATTTTAATTACTTTATTTTATTCTTCGAAATACAATAAACAGGGTGTCTCAGAACGCTCGCACCATATTTTAATGGAGTATTCACGATTAAATTTTGAGTTAATTCGTGTTTTTGAAAATTTCCAGGGTCCAATAGTTCTCGAGTTATAACGGATTTGAGAGGACCAATCAGCTTTCGGCTCTGAATTGCTTCAATAGGCAATTTAATGTTAGATGCACTATTTCCTAGGTAACAAGATACTATCAATGAAAATTTAATATTGTTGTATCTTGTTACCTAGGAAACAGTGCATCTAACAATAAGATACCTTATGAAGCAATTCAGAGCTGAAATCTGATTGGTCCTCTCAAATCCGTTATAACTCGAGAACTATTGGACCCTGGAAATTTTCAAAAACACGGATCGACTCAGAATTTAATTCTGACTACTCCATTAAAAGGTGGTGCGAGCGTTCTGAGACACCCTGAATAACGATTACATGAAGAAAGATCCTTTGCGGCTGAAATAGATGTCGGCGTGGCTTTTAATGAAGGTGTCCTGTAGCCGGCATTCGCTAAGCTATTACATGATGAGCGTCATATTCAATTCTAGAAGAAAAGTCATAATTAATACCCACTTGCACTACTTCTGGTTAACTTTAATCAAAGCTGTTAGATTCCGTAGAAACACCATTGTTGCAACTTGCAACAATTGTTCAAAGTTCCACAATTTGTTGTTGTTTTCGCGATTACCTCCCCCCGTTCGATAATGCTGTTTTCCTCGTTGACAGCATCTACAGGGTGTCCCGTAATTAGGCTGCAATATTTTACCAGTGCGTTCTACGATCAAAATTAGGACTAAAAGTTTAATAAACATTTTTCGAAAAATCCTTCCTAAGGGAGCTAGGGCCCCTCAAAGGGAGAAAAAAAAATTGTTATTTCTTCATTTCTGAGGAACAGCTTACGATAGGGTCACGAAATTTTGAATTTTGTCGTAGATTTTTGTGCTGGACAAGACTGATGTAATGGTTTTTGGCTAAAGTTTCAGGGTCGTGCGTAAGTGGAGGGGCCGCTGACAACTATCGAACTTTTTTGTACGACATGAACACAAATTTGAATTCCTTGTACATTTTTACGTAAAAAAGGTGCTCTAGTTGAAATTCGATAGCTCAGACCGTTTTTGAGAAAAATCGATTTGAAGTTCTTTTTCCACGCCGAAAATGTGCAAAATTGATGGGATAGATTCTGGAAAGTCCATTTTCTTGTGATTTTCTTTGGAATTTCAAGCATATGAGATGCAAGTAGGTTAAACTTGTTGGTTTTTTGCTGATCACGTGGCATCTGTTAATTTTAGGTATTTTGAGTGCGACAGTTACCCACTTTTATACCACGAAATTGAACTTTCAAATCCATTTTTCCCGAAAACGGCTTGAGCTATCGAGTTTCAACTAGAGCACCTTTTTTACGTAAAAATATACGGAGAATTTAAATTTGTGCTCAGAATTGGCCCAAGGTGTCGTACAAAAAACTTCGATACAAAAATGTCCGCGACCCCTCCACTCACGCACGTCCCTGAAGCTTTTGCCAAAAACCATTACATTAGTCTTGTTCAGCACAAGAATTTACGACAAAGTTCAGAATTTCGTGACCCTATCGTAAGGCGTTCCTCAGAAATTGAAGAAATAACTATTTTTTTTACCCCCTTTGAGGGGCCCTAGCTCCCTTAGGATGGATTTTTCGAAAAATGTTTACTAAACTTTTAGTCCTAATTTTGATTGTAGAACGCACTGGTAAAATATTGCAGCTTAATTACGGGACACCCTGTATAGATGCGCTAGAGCCGTCAGCCTGGGCTCTGGGAGTTCTCGAAAATATGAGAAACTAAACATACGTCACACGAATATGTATGTTTGGTTGCATGAGGACTGTTTTAAAGTATACTTTGAGAAATGTTTCAAATCAAAAACAAACTTGACCTGCCCTCGTTTTTCGTACTGGAAGAACTCATTGTACAGTTTGCACATATTTTGACATTATTTATACGACTACTCGCTTTCGTATCGCATTACGTATATTATCATTGTAATGCAGGTATATCTAGTAGTACTAATGCTGGTTGTTCCGCAACCAAACATACATCACACGAACGTGTATGTTTGGTTGCACAGTTTGTTGTTGTTTTCGCGAAACCACCCCCCCCCCGCTCGATAATGCTTAGGTTGCGCTAGAGCCGGCAGCCTGGGCCCCTGCTGGGCTCTGGGAGTCCTCGAAAATCCGAGAAACTCCGGTTAATTAGTTGATAACAATTCGAAAATTGTTATTTTTACTTTTGTTGTGTGAACTGAACCTACTCATGGTGGGCTTTAAGTCGCCCTAAATCGTCCGCTTAATCGCTGAGGACAAATAGGAAGCCTTCATCCCCTAACTAGATCAGGTAAAGGGTTAATCAAACCCTGTGGGATTAATTAAAGTTTCGTTGAGGTGAGGAATGCAAAGATTTTTCTGTATCTGTGAGGTTTACCGGAAAACGACTCATTTGATGTTATTGTGTAGAAACAGCTTTTATCAAATACTTAAAACTGATCTTGCAAACTTAAACTGGCAACACCGCATTTTCCGGCTGCGAAAAGGCACAATCCGGCAACACCGCATTTCCCGCATACGTATAATTTCAATTGAATAATGGCCAAAAGAGGGAATAAGTTTGAAGCAGAGCTATTTTTGCATTTTGTGGCGGATATGTCGTAAATGTGAATCATCGGACTGGAAAAGGAGGCTGTCAAAGGTGTCCCTCCCTCAGGTTCCGAGCTTCAAACCCAGAACATGTACACCTGCATTTCCAGAGAGGATTAAATGAAATCTTCATTCGTGTGTGGTCAGGTGAAATTGTGTGCATAAGAAAATCTCCAGGGGAGATAAAAATAAACAAGGCTCGGTGCTCGAAACTCAAACAAGATAATCTGGCCGGTTTCCCGTTACAATGTTTGCCCGTCGGGGGTTCGTTAATTTCAAGTTTAATATCCAGAAGACGTACATATCGTTTTAAGTACATGCACTTACTCGTGTCAAGATGGCGGGCCGTAAAGGACGACGTACGTCACTCCGGACACGACAATATTCCAAATTCCATCACGTCACCTGTGGTCTAAGTGCTTTTTGATTATACCGTCGAATCCGCAATCATTGCATATAGGGTGGTCGCAAAGGTTTTAAATAATATGACAATATAACAAGGAACAAAGCAATAACATCCTTTGTTATTAAATTCCTGTACACACAAATTTTCTTGTAAAGACAGAGTAGATGCCTCGCCTTAAAAACGTCTATTTACCTTGAGGGTGGCAAGGAAAAAACAAAACAACGGGCAGACGCTCTCTTTGTCGTGGATGTTTGCCGAACAAAGATCAATTAAATGAAATTCGTCTTAATAAATAATGGAATGAAATTTGTTATCGCCGAGGAGACGCGCATCATATGGAACGCCGTTTTACTTTTTAATGTAACAGCACGCTGTGGTAGCCAAAGAAATGAGATAATTAAAATTCAAGTACTGATAATTAAAATTCAAATACTGTTAAGAGAAAATAAACCTATTTTTATTATCTGAAATGCAATTTCTATTATCACTCCCAGAATTTCTCTTAACACTAATTCAATTTCTGTTAACAGTAATACAATTTCTCTTAAGAATAATTTATTTTTACTTAACAGTAATTCGGAGAGATAATGAAAATACGTTATTGGACTGTCTTACTTCTCTCTCGGACTAATTGAAATTACATCTTCTGTTGCACTCGAGCATGCGTGGTCGTGATAATAGAAATAGAATTTCCCTTAACAGTAATTCCGAGAGATAATGAAAATACGCCATTGGCCCATTGGGTTGTCATCTTTCTCTTTCGTACCACTTGAAAATACATTATCTGTCGCACTCGCAGTTCATACATGCGCGGTCGTGATAATAGAAATTGAATTTCACTTAACAGTAATTCGGAGAGATAATGAAAATACGCCATTGGCCCATTGGGTTGTCATCTTTCTCTTTCGTACCACTTGAAAATACATTATCTGTCGCACTCGCAGTTCATACATGCGCGGTCGTGATAATAGAAATTGAATTTCACTTAACAGTAATTCGGAGAGATAATGAAAATACGCCATTGGCCCATTGGGTTGTCATCTTTCTCTTTCGTACCACTTAAAAACACGATATCTATCTCGTACGGCACGCCGTTTTACTTTTTAATGCAACAGCACGCTGTGGTAGCCAAAGAAATGTACGGAACGCCGTTTTACTTTTTAATGCAACAGCACGCTGTGGTAGCCAAAGAAATGCAATCCCAGGCATCGTGTTAATAGAAATTCAATTTCACTTAACAGAAATTCATTTACTGTTAACAATAATTCATTTTCACTTAAGAGAAATTCATTTACTGTTAACATTAATTCATTTTCTCTTAAGAGAAATTCAATTTAACTTAACAGAAATAGAATTTTTATTATCTCGCTTTAGAGAAAATTGAAATACAATTTCACTTAACAAAAATTCGTGCAGTGATAATCGAAATAAATTTGGTGATTTACACTGATCTTACGAGCCGTTTTAATTTTTATTGTATATATTTAAAATGTTTGAATTTTTTTGAAATGCATAGGGTATGGGTTGCATTAAAAAGTAAAACGGCTCCTAAAACTACGGTTTTATTTCAATTTATCTCTAAATGAATTTTTGTTAAGTGAAATTGTTTTTCTATTTTCTCTAAGCAGTGATAATTGAAATAGAATTTCTCTTAAGTGAAAATGAATTAATGTTAACAGTAAATGAATTTCTGTTAAGTGAAATTCAATTTCCATTATCACGACTGCGCTTGCGCGAATGAGACAGAAGATATAATTTCAACTGGTGCGAGAGAGAAGGAAGACGTATTTCCATTATCTCTCTGAATTACTGTTAACAGAAATTGAATTAGTGTTAAGAGAAATTCTGGGAGTGATAATAGAAATTGTATTTCAGATAATAAGAATAGACTTATTTTCTCTTAACAGTATTTGAATTTGAATTATCTTATTTCTTTGGCTATCACAGCGTGTATGTTCCATTAAAAAGTAAAACGGCATTCCATAGCATCATCTTTAATCAACGAGCCTATGTTTAATTTGGAGGCGAAACTTTGACTATTAAACTTGAAAGTTGCCAACATGATAAGGTTGCTATACCAATTTCTAGTCTAATTCGTGCGGGTAAGATGATTATGGAACCTGATCTGACGCGTTTGAACACCAAACCGTTCTATTAGGTACGCACGATCTTTGCCGTACGCTTTAATCAATATGTTTTCAATCGGATTTGCACTGTGCGCTAAATTAACTCATCGGTTGAATTTCACACCGAACCTGATTGTAATGGAATTCTGTAAATTATTGGAGGGTAAGTCTGGGCGGTCACCCCTCGGAAAGACACACATTGTCCTGCACCACTTTTAAGGTCTGGAGCGAGAACCGGTGCATCAGTTTTTCAATCAGTTTTTTTGTAAGTAGCTGTGACCATTTTCATTTAATGGTGTCATAAAAAAGTTTTCAAGATATTAATTTCTCTCCCACCGAGCACGGTTACCTAAAGCCATAGATATATTGTTCTACTCGCAGTTTCCACATAACTCACACCACATTTTCGGTTGGTATGCGTGCTTCCCATCTATTAGGCCGGAAATGAACGACCCCTTCACTTCCGATCTCAAAGCCGCTCAATTTTTTCAACAGTCTCGTTACCGTAAATGAATTAGGAATTAACATAGTTACCGTATCTATGGCAACGGAATAAACAACGGAATGTCGAGATAACAATCATTCCATGTGACAATGTCTGTTTATTGTAGGTAATACTACAAATAATGCAGAATTTATTATTGTTACGCGTTCTGGATCATTTAATGGAAAATTCTGGTCGTTTATGCAACTTCAATTTTGAAACCCCAAAACTATTTATCATTACCGTTTTAACCTCCCCACTCCACTTCATAATTTAAAAAAAAGGGAGGTTACTGCAATCACTAAAATTTTCGAATTCGAGATAAGACCGGATCTGTACGTTTTGAGGTCTCAGGAACTCAAAAAAGCGGTTTTCAAAATGTGTCTGTATGTATGTACGTACGTACGTACGTTCGTTCGTTCGTTCGTTCGTTCGTAAACACGCCACAGCCCCAACTACTCGACCGATTTGGCTGAAATTTGGTACGTGTGCATGTGATAACCCAACTTAGATCTGAAAAGCTTTTGGAGCCAATCGTGCAACTAGAAATGCCATTTTGGCACATCAACTTTTGAATTTTGAATGCAAACCCCCATTTTTCACGTCACGATAGGAAAGGCCTTCAAATTCTGCTTCTAAAAATGCATTCATTCTTAGTGCCCTTTTGACCAAAAATTAAAAAAAAAATGATTTTTATCGAACTTTAAAATCTCGGTACAGCCCAAGCCCCTGAACCGATTTGGCTGAAATTTTGCACATGGGGATTGTATTACACGTCGAAGAGCTGAACAAATTTTGGATTCAATCGGCCCACGGAAAGTGCCGTTTTGGCACACCAATTTCTAACTATAAAATTATTCACTCATTTAACCATCCAAAACAAGATTTTGAAAGATTTATTGTCACCATCAGAAAGGTCTTCAAATTCTGGTTTTAAATAAGGCAAAATTCGTTCGCATTTAGTGCTCTTTGGGTCAAAAAATCGAAATTTTTTAATAACACTAAAAATACATTATAGCCCAAATTAGTGAATCGATTTGGCTGAAATTTGGTACATGGAGATTGGGTGACCCGTTTAAGGCCTGAAAGGCTTTTGAAAGCAATTGGTCCACGGGAAGTGCCATTTAGGCATATCAACTTTGAATTTTAAATACAAAGGTCTCCTTTTTTATGTCGCCATTAGAAAGACGATCAAATTCTCGTTCTAAAAATGTATTCACAGTTTCTGCCATTTCCGTGGAAAATAGAGAAAAAATTCTTTCTCATTAAAAGGGAGCGAGCTGACAGTGGATGACATAAAGTGGCAGTTGTTGTCAAAAAGGTAGCAAAAGATTAACCTTAAAAGGAACATATTGTCAAATGTGATGGGTGATGTCTGAGGTGGTGTCGGTATTTGTCAGAAAATTGCAAAATTAGTCACAGTCGATAAGGGTAAAAAAATTCTGTTGAATTGACCACTATCAACACAGAATACAAAGATCCACGCGATGGGGAGGTTCCAGCCGCTTCTCTGTACGTTCGTACGTACATACATACAGACACATTTTGAAAACCACTTTTTTGAGTTCCTGAGACCTCAAAACGTACAGATCCGGTCTTATCTCGAATTCGAAAATTTTAGTGATTGCAGTAACCTCCCTTTTTTTTAAATTATGAAGTGGAGTGGGGAGGTTAAAACTTACACGCGGTTGCAAAACACCCTGTATAAAAAGATATATTATGAATATACGTATAACAATTACTCGACGTCCAGGCCATTTTTATTGGATTATTTTTTCATGATACCTATTCATAATTTATTCACATCAAACGTTAATACAAATTATTAATAAACCATTGTTTCCGGTAGTCCGTATTTAGTTTATTCTTTGATAGAGAAGTCTGAGATGGCATTCTTTTTTTCTTAGAAAATAAAATGAAAACTGTTCAAATTATGAAATTTTGGCATTTTTTGTGTCACATTAATCTTCTGCTTTGTTTTGTTCGGATGATTATGAATTTTTACCCATAACGGCCAGCTCGACCTGTAGGTACTTCACATTCAAATTCTTTTTGCATTATTTGATAAGATTCCAAAAATGTTGGTATTTTATCAAAACGTCATTCGTGTTTTTTGCTATTTCTTTTCTTCATTTTACACCGATAAGGGTTTTTAGCCGGTAATAGTCTGACATTATCCGGGGTAAATGCCCTATTTCCCATATTTTTTAAATATTAATTTCCAACTGATAAGTCAAAGGAATATGCAAACTTCGCGAGCGAAGTTTGGCACGCTGGCGGCGAAGCCGGAAGCAGAAAAAATTGCGTCAATTGAATGACAATTATTGAAATTCAACTTAGATCAATCTCATCTTCAAAACACAACTTCAACGAATTTGTCAAATGGACTTCAGGTAAACGTTAATATCGTTTGTAAGAATATAAAAATGGTGAATTTGACAAGTTGAAATTTCGATAATTGTCATTCACATAATGACGGCAGAAGGTGTTTTGTGGACGGCTTACTCAAATTTCAGAATCCCGCAGCATTTTCACCATTTCAACGATAGAAAAAAAGTGATAGGTGTGCCATTTCTAGGTTGCTAAAATGGATTTACAATTTATCCCATAACAGTTGAGGGAAAATCAAAGCGGAAACAGCAGAGACAAATGTAAAAACTCACCAGGAGTCCCAATTAAAATTCCGACAAAAGAGTACTCCATTTCATAGTCTAAACTTTACCAATTTTGAGGACTGGTGACTCAATCCCCTCTGGATACGCCACTGACCACTCGTGTTTGATCTTCGCCTACAGGGCTTACGACTAATGAATTGAGCGTCAAAATCGAGTCATTTTTTTCGAAGTTATTGAGCTTTGAATTTCATCAGAAAATCGGCGCGATCCACTTCGAGTTTTGAGCAGTTTACATTACATAACATTACTTTAATACCCACATAGAATCTTTTCTATTGTGTTTGTGTTATATCCATTTTCTATCACAATTTGTTTCATTTTATTAAGTTCTTTTTTTTTCATTTTTAAATAGTTAGCTTTGTTCAATGGTGCATGCTCTAATTAATCTATCTATGTCCTAACATATGAAACAATGAAACTTGCCATTTTATGTGCAGCACAATGATTTGAATAATTTTAAATGACATGACTTGTATGGGTGGGCTTATGAAAAATTGCGTAATCTATGGAATCTCCACTTTTTATTAAAGTTAAATCTAAAAAGTTAAGTTCATTATCAATTTCTGTTTTCAAAGTAAATTTAATATTTGAATGTGGACTGAAATACTGAATATTTATAAATGTGCGCAACTCAGACATATCACCAAAATATCATCAACGTATACCTCTTGCAAAAGATTATGTTCTTTATCTGATCACTATTACTACCAAAAACTGTCTCTTGTATCTTATTCATCAATATGTCTGCTAAAATTGGCGATAAAGGGTTTCCCATACTTAATCCATCTTTTTGTTCTATAATTTCATTGTATTACGAGTTTTAGTTTTCGTAAAATGCGTTTACTTTTAACCCACGTATTTTCGCCCGATCGTTTTTACTCCGAATTTGCATGTGGATATTTAAGCAAATAGAATTGTCAAAGCCCCCGCACGCAATCCTTACGCGGCTCATAAATATTCGATTTTATTTTTGTCTCTAACTGTTGCTGCCTTATCGCGAGGCTCCGATTGAATTAGCGGCTCGCATGACCATCTCCAACGCAATCAAAAACTCCAAGTCGAATTTGCAAAACTTAATTCCGCCGGCATACGAAACTTCCTAATGTAGTTTTAAGTGTCGTCAAAGTTTTCACGGAAGCCGTAATTATTAATTCATCCATCTCGCGCCTGCCGTCCGCAAGGGCTGCGGGAAATTTATGTGGCCGGGATATTAAAAAAATTGCGAGCGCTCATAATTAGCATACTTGATGTTGCGGGTTGTGGATGACAAATAAGTGATGTGCTGACGTCGGTCAGCCCTTAAGCGACGCGAGAGCATTATTAAAGTGAACAATGTATTGTTGCATGTAGGGCGAGCGAGTTACACGTGAAGATTTATCGGCGAGCCGCCATTGTGGAGTGTAGATGCTTCCACGCTTTGGAAATCGTCTATTGGGCGAAATAAATTAGTTTTGCACGAAGATTGAATATAGACGGAACGCGGCTTTGATTGAAATTTAACTTTAATTGAAGCACCTCAGAATAAAATATTTTATTCACAATCAATCTGAATGTCTGGCTGACTTTCGCCAATACGATTTAAACGATTACTTCCGGAAACGCTCCACCACAGCGCCAGGCTTATCGCTAACATTTGTGTTTGAGAGTGTAGTGAGTTCAAATTAATTCGCATCATGTTAACAAATTGAACTTGGGAGTATATCTGCTTTAAAATATTTTATTCACAATCAGTCTGAAATATCTGGCTGACTTCGTCAATATGATTTAAACGATCACTTCCGGAAACGCTCCATCACAACGTCAAGCTTTTCGCTAAATTTTTGTTTGAGTGTAGCTGCAGCTATAAAATAGGAACAAATTATTAGAGGAGTCAAAATTAATTCGCATCATGTTAACAAATTGAACTTGGGAGTATATCTGATTACATCATAACTGCAGCCTCCGGATTTGCATAATGTTGCCTCAACACACACAATTAAAACTTATATTAGTTTATGCATTATCCGAAAATGCCTTCAGCGTCGTCAGTATTAGCGATAAGAAAATTTAAATTTATCGACTATTCAGGCCCTTATTTCTCTCAAATTAATTTGGAAGATTGCCGGAAAAATTAATGAGTCCGCCAGGAGTGGCCCTTTTCAAACCGTCATTTGCGTGTATCGGACAGGACAGTGCATTGGACATAATTAATGACCGCACACACATCGATTATTGCTCCGACATCACATGTACGTCGGTCTTTCCTGTCAGTGTACACTTATGTCCGTGATGAATGTCGGGCGGGTAATGGACACGCGCCCCATTGATCCGGAAATTATTTATTTTCAATTAAAATCCAACGACTTTGGAGAGCTGAAGGGCCGGCCGATAAATTTTTCGGATGGCGGAATCGCACATACACAAGTTTTATTTACGATTTCCAACAGTCATAACTCAGCTAGATAAAAGGGCCTCGTTTCCAACATCCATTGAAGTGTTTATTTATCGGTTTTTGTTTTATTTCACGTCTTCAAGAGAAAAACTCGAGTTTGGGTTAAATGTCGCCGAGTATACACAAAACAAACTTCGCGATAACTGGGAGTTGCCAACATGTACTTCGTGAATAGGAAGCAACTTTGTGGATACGAACTTAAGACGCCCTGAGGTCACCATTCGCCAATAAGTTTATCGATTGTTGGAGTTTCTAAGAGACTCTAAGCCAGTGTTAATTATCACAAATTTAAAATTGGATTATTTCCTACCAAAATACTTCGACTATACGGGACCTGACCTGACAAAACTAAGTCTAAAAGTTTCTAAATTTCAAATGGCAGTCGATTGCTCGGCGAATGAAATTCCTCGACTTTGGAGAAATTGTGATTCAGTGAAGACAATAATTTTGTTCTCAGGTGAAATATTGTGCTGGCTCTAAGCCAATTTCAGTTATTGCTAACAGTGCGGCCGGTGCTCTAGATTCGATCTCATCTCGGTGTTAACTGAAATTCATTGTTGTCTTTTGAAATGGCAACTGGAAAGGAAAAGTCAAACTTGGTTTACAGCATTAACATGTTGACTAGACCCGGACTTGACCTGACAAAGATTTTGAGTGAAATGTGGACCTGACCTGGCAGACATCTGCAGTAATTTTCTCATGGATCATGCGTTGTATGCGGATAGTAAGGCTTTTCGGGTGGATCACTATAAACGGACGTACGGCGCTGACTACTCCTTTTCGGGTAAAAAAAAAAGTTGCTCGCTTTTCGGCAAAACCGAAAGCTGGCACGCAACTTTTTTCACTTTATTACCGAAATTAATTGATGAGCTCGGCTGCGCCTCCAGGTGAAATTCACTATTCTTTTGAGTTGACACCCGAAAAAGTAAAACTTAGTTTAAGAAATTAATACAGTTTGACTAGACGGAGGCCTGACCTGACAAAGAAGTAGACGGACCTGTTAATTTTTTTTTTGTGATTTCTTAATTGGAATCACTTCATGCGTCCGCTTACTCTTTGAAGGCTGAAAACCATTACAAGTCTTGCTTGGAAATTATCGTCGAATCATCCTGTAAAATAAAAGCAAAACTCTAACAGCTTTCCCGTGCCCTGATCGTTCAAAAAAGACAAGCTCGGTTCCACTTTAACCGTTAATTCAATCCCGCGCTATTATCAAGCTTAAAAATTTCATCAAGAATTTCAGCCATTCGGGGAGGAAAAAGATGTTTGTGTGTTGTTGGCAAAGTTTAATCCCTTCCTTTCCAGGTCAGTTGGTGTGATTCTCTTTTCTACTTCACGTGTTCCGGTTAATGTAGGACTAAGGATAATGCGCAAGAGGGATTACATCTGCTCTTTCCACTTTTGCGAAATAAAAAGAACTCGGAGCATCTGGCCCCGACAATTCACTCTCGAGGAAATTCTTAATTTATCACATTAGCAATTATGTTGCCAGACAATTTGTTCTCTAATAGTATCGGGTTGAAAAACAACGGCGGAGACATTAAAACGCCCTGAAATTGACTCGAAAATAAATTCATCAATCACCCGCTGACGCAAATAAAGCGGTCGTTTTTTTCTTGCAAAAATCATTTAAGAGTGGAAAATTCGCTGCCTTTGACCGGTAATCGAATCGGGCACGTCCCTGTGAATCCGTTATTGGTATAATTGGAGCTCCCACTAAATGGATGACTTTCTATCAAACCGTTTTGTGGAAAATCTCGAAAGGTTATCTAACGTAATGGGTCCTCGAGATGTTGACTCTAGTAGAGCGTCTATAAAAGTCAAAGGATTCACTTTGATATGTGCATCCGTCATAAAGATCAGGCCATCGTTTGAGCTTTTGAAGCAATTTCTTTCAGAACTAAAAAATCATTTACAGTGACTAAGCAACGATCTGAACCCTGAATTTTATTCTAAACGACAGTCATTTCAGTAATGTAATTATAAATAACTACAGTAATTATGCAAATTGCCGTGCTCTGTTGTAGGTAAAGGTCGTAAATTCTGTTCCATATTTTAAATTTTATCACATTGCTATAATGCACTGGAAACGTTTTTAAAGCCAAACAAAGCTTTTTACAGTCATTTGGGGGCTAGAGATTGCCCCCCAACCTCATGCTCAATTAAAAGTCGAAACTATAAAAAAAATTATTTGATGGTATCCGCGTGTTAAATCCAAGACTAAAACTCGCCGACAAACTAACACATTACTACCAAAGGCAGGTAAAATCCTAATAATTCGCTCATTGAAATTTTACGCAAATGAACCGAGAAACAACCCGGTTTGCGATGATTCGATCTTTAAAGCCGTGATGGTTTTTCGATTAAATTCCGGCCTTCGGTTCGCGTATCGATTTTGCGGAGTTTTTGTTGACATTGTGTCTGAAATTGCACTTTGCGTGGAATCTCAATACGGATCTGGCATGCGATTTACTTACGGGGATGCGTTGTAAATTCTCGCTATCTTGAAGGCTTACGAGTTAATTTGTTTTTCAGGGGCCACGAGGATGTTTTAGTGATAACAGTGTGATCGACTTTGAACAATATGGAGCGCTGGGGAGCCGTTTATCAATTCGCTCGACGTTCCGGCCAGTTTCCTTCTTCCAGACTAGTCCATTACATAAGCAGGAAGCAAAGAGGCGAAACTGATCGGAAGTCCATGCAAAAAATTCTGATCGAATGGGCTTGGAAGGAGTGAAGGCCGTAGCCCTAGAGCGTAAAAGATTGAGTAACAAAGTTTAAACTAGCAGTTAACAGCAAAGAATTAGACCCATCGCATTTGGGGTTCTAGGTGGAATTTGAAAAATGCGGAACAAAAGCTTTAATCAAACGCCAATGTAAGCAGATTAAATGCTAGACTGACTTCAGGGGCTAGAGTAGTACTTTTCTGCTGGGAGTGCAAAAATATACGTTTCGATATTTATTATTGACATAATGCCAGGTCAGACCTATAAGTTCCCCAATTCGTAATAAATTCTCAAGAAGTAAACAACTTTGGCTGCAACGGGAGTGAATTTTAAATTTAAATGTCTCCGATCGGTTATTCCATTCGAATACTAAACTTATTTGTTTTCGTGTAAATTGGCGAGTCGCAGGCTTTGCTCTCACGATTTTATCGTCGCGACTTGCTGATTTTATGAATTATTATATTGCCGGAACGCCATTCTGCAGTGAGTTCATGTGTGCATGCAGCTTAAACTTTACTCGGAAAATATCCTCCAATTTATGACTGTCGTGGAATATTACCGGCCGATAATCTTTTAATATTCACGATATAACGTAGCAACTTTTCTCGGAAAGTTTTGCTTTTGAGATGTACCTACTGAAACGTAAAAGCTCTTTCGCATTATTTTTTTAGGTCGTTTCAAAAGACAAACATTAGGCGAGGCAATCTCCTTGTCTGGGGAAATCAGTTAACGGGCACGATGTTGGAAGTATTATTACGGAATCATCAGGAGGTTGGAATTATAACTGCAATGAAAAAAATTGCAGTTCTTGGTCCCGTTTGTTGAAAAGTCCAGCGAGAAAGTGTGGGATATTTTTGTGCCGGAAAGAGAAATCGATTTATGTGGCAGTCACTGCCGTTCTTTGTCAGGTCAGGTCCTCTTAGCTTTGTGGTAAAATTACTTGTTGCAACAAAAAAGCGATCAAATTGCTGACAATAATTATTTAAATAACGGGTAATTATAATTCATCAAAAGCAAAACAATGTGATCTTGTGCGAACTGAGGTTATGTTGAGGCCGTTATTCAAAAAATATAAGGAACAGTTTTTCTCGCGAGAAGTTAGCGACATAGGACGTATGTCGAGACGAAGCCGAGCGAAACGAAAAAGTAAATTTTTGATGCGAGTTTTCGCCGTTTAGCCAAAAAGGAGAAATCAGCGACATAGTCAAATTCAAACAAAAATACGACCTTTTTTTAAGTAATATCTATTCCCGCTTTCTGCGTGAGTAAGCGTGCATAGTGAATAGTGATGAATTGGTGCAGTGCGTGAGTGGGCGTGGAGCTGTATAGCGCAAGCTCAACATTTTTCGCAGAATAATAAATCTGTTTCAGGGTTAATTATGATTTCATTACGCAAAAAAACAAACACGCATTCCTCGGAGTACCCGTAAAACTCTATAGTTTGCATTAAAGGCATGAATAAAAAGTTACTGTTGTTTTAATGTTTTCGCATTTCCGCCTGTGGCCTCCGCGTTTTGACCCTTTTCACATTCATTATTCAAATCAAATTGAAATTATTTAATATACTATATTAAGTTACTAACCTCTTAATGTTATTTAACCCCTTTAATGGCGATGGAAATTTTATTAGGAATAACCAATTAAATCACAAAGTTAAGCTCAGCCTTGCCAGTATCGTAAAAAAAATAAATGGAAAATTCTGGGTGTCAAAAGCTCCGATTGCAGATTCCGCCATAATGGCCCATTTTAGACTAGACCAATACCTGACCTGACAAAGACCTCAACTGCAGTCGACGTGCGTGAATCATTAAACTTTAATTTTTCGGATTATTTAACAATATAAGGACAATGACAACAATTAAGGACAATCTGCCAACACCGCATTTCTTGGCTACGTTTTGATCCCTTGCACATTCTCAAATCAAACTAAAATTATTTAAGGTGCCACGCATAACCGATTAAATCACGAAGTTAGGCCCGGGTCTCCAATATCGTAAAAACAATAAATGGAAACATCGTGTTTTGTTTCTGAGCGTCCCAAAAGCTCCGACTGAAGGGGTGGGGAATCTTTTCCGGAGCTGAAAGCATAAAAGCGACGTTTCTAGGACACGCGTCTGGATGACGGCTTTCGTATTATAACGGAGAGCGTTTTTCACGACAGAGATCATGCATGAAAATACATTATTAATAATTTGTATTTGGGTGTCGTTACACAAAACCACCACAAGTAAATGCATTATTAATAACCTGCGTGTAACATGAATGGGAGAAATATAAGAAAAATCTGCGGAATTTACATTTTATGTAGAATTAATTTATTAAGGTTCAAGACGTCAAGAGTGTTAAAACCTTTCAAAAACGGAATTTGGATAACCCAAATTTAACTCGTCGTTGCAATTAGGAGGATCGGTTCTGGAAATGGTCACATCAATGTGACATGGTCCATTGAGATTTCCGATGCGGTGAATTTGGAAAGACGTGCTCGTAAATGTGAATGATGGAAAGCTGACTTTACACATTTAAGATATTGGTACGAAATTGGATTGCTAACCGATCCCCGCAAGGACATCCAGGAACGGATTTATGTTTTATGTATGTATGACGGCACGCACGACTGATGCACTGCGAATAGACGGGCGGGGTTTGGGTCTCGATTTTTAACAGAGTTTCAGCTGCGTCAGGTATCTGCCTACATCCATTTCGAAAAATAATTTCGACACCGTCTCGTGTTTACGTGACGTCAAATTCGATTCTTCCTGAAGGTTTATGGGCGATGCCACCGACACCCCCGCGATGTAAACCGAGCCGATCGATAGTGTTACATTGTTGCAGTGTGTTAATTGCATTGTTGAATCAAATCTTGAGCTCAGTGTGTACATTTTGGAAAGCTTCCGACGTTAATATTAGTGAGACTTGAACCGACCTGATCCGACATCAAAACTATTTCGTTTTTTTTACAGTTACCCAAGTATGGTACACGGTAAAAAAAAATGAGTCAATTTTAACTCAGATTTGGCGTTAATCGAGGTCCACTAATTATTGTGTTAATATTTAACACTTCTTTTCGGTGTACACCCGAGACTTATTGAGTTAAATAATTTACGCATTTTTGAGTACTTTTAACGAACATTTTTGAGTCACATCAACATATTCACTGAGTTAAAATTAATCATTTATGATTATAAATTTACTCCCCATCGTGAGAATTTTAACTCAAATAAGTGTTTTAGTGAGTGAAAATTGGCGGGTATTTTGAATTTCCATTGTCAGGATTGGTTGGGTTGTAGGTAGGTGACGCCTACCCCTAGCCCTAGGATACATAGGTGCTTCTTTAGAAATGAAACATTTTATTAGTTAATGACGGCACAAAAATATATCTAAATAATTCTACAACAAAAATCGTATTTAGGGGTAGTAGTAATCGCTGCCCACGTATTGTTGGTGAAGTTCAAATCGGCAAATTTGAATCTTCGATTCCCCAAGTTCGGTAAACTTCTTCAAAGCTGCAAATAGAATAGAAAATAATTAATAACAACTCCCTGCAGTTTATTTAATTAAATAGAAATTTCCTTTTCCAGATTTAGCGAAAGAAGGGTAGTGAACGTTCGTGTATATTCCCGGAAACAATAAACTGATTTTATAGCTGTTTGAGTCAAAGTAACGCAATTATGTTTAAAATTACTCAAGTTTGAGTAAAATTTACTCCCAAAAAGATTTAAATTTTAATTCCTTATACGCCATTTTCTAACCTTTGATGCTTTGTCTTGATTCTTGAGCTTTGACTGTTGAATTATAAAATGTTATTTTGCAGAATCGATGATATAAAAACAAAACAAAACACAAAACACTTTCTCGTATTGAGCAGCAAAATATTTCCTGAAGTTAGGTAGTTAGGTATCATGACATGATTTATAAGAATTTACCTCCAAAATTATACAATATCACATTAATAATACAGATAGGTAGGTACTTACCGGCTTGTTTTAAATCCTCCTCCATGATGGGGGCATCAAGCTCAGCAACCCACATTTTTACACCACACAAAACATAATAGGTATTTAGGTATCGAGCTAATCGATGGGTACAATAATAATTATTCACTTAATATCAAGAAACACACCACTGATGCACACTATCAGAGATGTAACACAAAGAACGGCAGCTGCTTGCTAGGTGCTAGTCTCAACCAGACTGATGGTAACAATAACAGATGACACTATGACAGAGTAAAAACTTTTTCTATTCACGCAGTTTTGAGTTAATTGAATCACTGGAATCCATCTTGCAATCAAACTTTTCGTTTTTCTAACACATCTTGTGTTAAATTTTACTCAACGTGTTAAAACAGCATAAATTGATATAATTTTAACACAATGATTCACTCAAAAATTTTTACACTATACAAAATTATGATTTACACCATATGATTTTTTACCGTGTATTGGTATGGTTGCTTAAACGTTTATAAAACTTTTCTTGTAACTGTATATTTATACTTTAGAGTGTTATATGGGTGTCATAAACCCAGATACAACCCTTTTATATGCAAAGTGGGGAATCTATAGATGCTACTTTGCGACGTTGTATTAGCCCTTTAAAACAGTTTTAGAGTGTAAAATAACATCGTTACTATAACGTTTCTACAACTATTATTATCACCCATTAAACACTCACCTAAACGTTAACTTATTCACTTCACAATAACTTTTATACAACCTTAACAAAGAAGTTGTATTAACTACTTAAGAATTGTAATACCTATTTTCGTTATTTAAACAACCTGAAGACTTAATTATATGTAAGAGGGTTTTAAAATCTTTAAAAGTATAATTACACTGTAATAAATAAATCAATTGAGGCGGTGGGTATATAGTGCGAGTAATATAGCAGTTATTCATATTATAGAGGTTCAACTTAGTCCTAAAAAATACATCCTTGCCTTATTAGTGGATAATTAGTGGAAATATAACATCCTCCTGGGGTTCCAATTACTTGCCATTCCGTTTTTACTGTAAATATGATAGTTCTACCCTCAAAATAATTTGTGCGCCCTTAAAATACTGAATTATACAAGAAAATAATATATTTTTTTAAATCTTGGTTATAAAATAACTCTGACATTGTTATTGTAAAATCGATAAATAAGTTGAGGAAACCTATTTCCGTGTCAATCTTACAATATTAGGACCAAATTATGCCCGAGATATCATTTTTGCATACTCTGAATATGTGGCCTACAATATGGCGTTCTATCCCTCGTAGTCTTCGTACAAAATCTTTCTTAAATAATGGCTGTTGTCCTTTATCCGTTTATACGTTGTAATAACCACACACAGACTGTAAATTAACTCATTAAGCAACCAACTCAAAGACAGTTTTAAAAATGTCTCAGAAACAAATATAGGTATAACATTTCCACGACTCAAATAAATCATGATGTATTTACGTTAATTAACAGTTATAAGTCGTTTTACAAACTACATTTTGTTTTTTGGCGCTAATATCGTCACGTGACGCAAGCCCAGCGGCACGTACACCGGGACCTTAGTTCCTTCAAAAACTTAACTTCTTTGTCCCACTCTGTAAAATTATTATAATCTTCGCCGTAATCATCAGCGTCACTCATCATTATGCTGTCCGTTTCTTCATTTTTGGGCTCTTGCATCGGAAAACTACCTCGGTATACGTTTTGATGTAAAAGTTTCGAAGTTGACGCTTGTTGGATAGTTTGAATAGCTTCTTGGTTGATGATTTCATTAGATTCTTTTGCTTGATTATTATTGTTTGTTATTGGCAATTCGTTTAAATTATTTTGCAGTTGTGACTGATGCTGCTGCTTAATGCAGTTCTTCAGTTTTCTATGGTAGCTACCTGAATATTTATAACTTTTCGTCTTAACTGGGGCCATAATAAATCACTTTTCACTAAAATAATTCTTAACAATAATAACTAATAAGAGCAAAATCGCACTATTCGCGACTACAGATTATAACGACTAACTTTTAACCGACAAAAAATTTGAATTCGATATATGCCATGTATATACATATACAACTCTAATATAACTAATGCAAAAAAGGTATTTTTAAAAACGTCGCAAAAACTGAAAGTTTAAGCCACATAGCAACTTTAGTTAAAAAAATATATAGCGACGTCAACAAAACCTAAAATGAAAACAGCAATATAACTTACATAAAACAAGTTTTGTAAAGGTCGAAATAACTAAAATTAAAACCATTTAATGATTATTTAAGAGGGCGTTGTAATAACGTTGTTAAATAGGAAGATAAAACTAAGATATGACTTACACAAAAAACACTTATTTAAAACGTTTACTCAACTGAAAATTAAGACCACATACCAACTTCCTTATAAGACGTCATATAGCGGTTTATATAACTTACAGATTTAAGAGTTTTAATTGCATCTTAAATAACGTTGTAACGCAGTCAATGGAACTCAAAACAGTTTTAGAAGAGTTATTAACTTTATGGTTGATGGATTGAAAGATAATATGTGTTATAAAGACGTTTTAAAAAGTTTTCGTAACTGTCTTATAACTTTGTGCTGCTTGGGTACATTGTTGCAGTGTGTTAACTGAGTTATTGAGTCAAATCTTGAGCTCAGTATGTACATTTTGGAAAGCTACTAACATTAATATTAGTGAAACTGTAATGGGACCTGACCTGACAAAACTATTTCGCCTTTTTTTACACCGTTACATTGTTGCAGTGTGTTAATTGCGTTATTGAATCAAATCTTGAGCTCAGTATGTACATTTTGGAAAGCTTCTAACATTAATATTAGTGAAACTGCAATGGGACCTGACCTGACAAAACTATTTCGCCTTTTTTTACTCCGTTACATTGTTGCAGTGTGTTAATTGCGTTATTGAATCAAATCTTGAGCTCAGTATGTACATTTTGGAAAGCTTCTAACATTAATATTAGTGAAACTGCAATGGGACCTGACCTGACAAAACTATTTCGCCTTTTTTACACTGTTATATTGTTGCAATGTGTTAATCGCATTATTGAATTAAATCTTGAGCTCAGTATGTATATTTTGCGAAACTTCTAACATTAATATTAGTGAGACTGGATCCGGACCTTACCTGACAAAACTATTTCGCTTTTTTTACCGAATCCGGTTATGGGGGATGATTACACTGCACTGCATTCTTAAAGTGAAATCTCCAATATCGGCAATCCATTGATTACTCAAACCTGTCGAGAACACGTTCGCCCCGAATAAATCAAGTTTCCTCGCAAACTCCCCAATTTTTCAGCGTCCAGATTAGTCGAAGTAGGTAACAATTACATACACCGGAGCGCAATAAAGTGGATTGCCGTTTTTATGCAAAGCTTCACGAGTCCCCGAATAAAGTCACTTTATTTTTATTAGGGAAAACATGATGCTCGTGGAAGCCGTAAAAGGGATGGGTAAACACTAACCGAAAAAGGGCCGAGGACAGGTGTAACATTAATCATTGGAATATCTCGCACTATATCTCCACATTCAGTCAAAGTTATGAGGCACCGTTTGCGAAAGAATACGCCGTATTTTACCCGAAAGGACACGCAAGAAAGTCGGTAAAGTAAATAAATGACCGCAAACAATAACTTCGCTGCATAGTTTTATGCGACGGGGACTAAATTACCGTCGTTTAGTATTCGTGTCCAACAACAAGCTCACTTGAGCAATAAAAAGTTTCAGCTCGGAAATTGTGATGCTGGCGACAATTTGGCTGGCGCCGAAATTAAAACTCCCGAATTATTTTACGTGTGGAGGAATAAGGTTAGAAGTGCCGAGGCGGGACGTGGCGGCTTCATAAAACCATTACGGGGTCTTGATGCGTGAGTAGGAGCGATTCTATTTGCGGTAGCGGCTACATTGTTCATTTGGTCTGTCAGTAAAAGGCTTAGAGTGGCAGACCTCTAGACTCCCGACATTAACCCCATCATCCTCTCGAATTCGTCGCTCATAAATCATTTAGAGCCGGGCGACCGCTCCTTGGCTCAACTGCCACGTACGAGACCATTGTTTGCAAGGAACCGTTCGAAACAATTGTGGCCAGATATATTGCCTTATTTATTCTGCGGAGACTTTAAAGTGTCTGTTGACTATTTAAAATTCGCATTTTCTCGTAAATGTGAAGTGAAGCGATCTTTGCTCCAAAATCAGTAATACTTATTTGTTTTCAAAAATGACGCATAATATTAGTTAGACTAGGCAAGGACCTGGCCTGACAACGAGCTTTTTCGTGTGGCGTTACTTTTTTTGATTGCTTCTTCTCTGAAAATGTTATAACGTTGCCAGCATAGATAATAGATGTTGTTTATACATCAATACTTTACGTTATACAATACCAAATCCGCAAGCAAAGTGTCTGTCATTACCGCCAAATCACTAAAATTAACTGAAAGTTGTGGAGTGAATTACGTCGAAGCCGAGACTGCCTAATGGCTCAAAAACAACTGTTAAACCCAAGCACCCTGAGCCATTATATCGCACCAACAGGATTTGTAAATTCGAACCATTAATTAGCTCCTCAATTTAATGCCTTCCCCGGCGCGCAACATTTATTTCCGTTCACGTCAGACCGGCTGCACCAACTTTACAAACTGATTTTAAGTAGCAAGAGAAAGGGCGTAACTCGTTTAGGTGTGGTGTATGTGTGTCGAATGCCGGCTATAAAGGGAGGACGGACGCTTTGTCCTTCTGTTGGGATTCTCTTCCTAGCTCGTTAGGTCTAAAACAATTGCGGAAATTCCAAATGGAAGGCTTAATTCTGGACGAGATTCATGGATCGGGGCTAGAAAGGAAATATCGATTCAGATTCAGTCGATTTAGTACAAAGCGATTATTCAAACACGTCACCGATGTTGACCCTAACTGACGCGCATCGGGGTTTAATTAATATCCCGTAATGAGGCGAAATCAACATCACCATCCTATGTTGCCTTGAATCATATTTCAGACAATATTAAATATTAAAATAGTGTTGTAACGGGCCGTGGTGACTCAGGTTCGAATCCTGGTCATGGCACCAACATAGCCAAGGTTGCAGCGTTACAATATTTATTCCTGTAAATTGCAATATTAAAAAGGCATATTAATTATACCCCCAAAAAAATTAGAAAAAACCCTACCCGGGTAATGAGGCGAAATCAACATCACCATCCAATATTGCATTGAATCATATTTCAGACAATATTAAACGTTAAAATAATGTTGTACCGTTAGGATCCTGGTCACGGCACCAACTTAACCAAAGTTGCAGCGTTACAATATTTATTCCTGTAAAATACAATGCAAATGTCGAAACGAAACGGCGAATGGTAATAATAAATCTCACTTGTCCCACTCTTATGAAAAGTTCAAGACGAAACTAGATAAAAAAATCGCCCCGGGGTCCCGAACTTTGAAAGTGTACCTCGTAATTTACGACCTATCCCTTCTACACTCAATTATTATAAAATTTTTCCATGCCCAGTCCTCCGAGGGTGGAATTTAAGCTTAATTCCCGGAGTAAGTTCCGAGATAAGCCTGTAAAACATTCAAACTCATCTGTAGTCGAGTCATCAGTGCGGCGTTCGCACGCCGGCGGAATTCCAGAAATATGTATTTTCCTCTTTTTGTGTCTTAAAACACGTAAAAGCTTATTGGTACGATATATCCTCGAACGTGCGTGCCCGCCGATATTTTACAGTCAATCAAAAATTCATTTTCGAATTTGCGTGAGGAATGTTAAGATTCAATCGAGCAGGGTCCTTCGATTTTTTGTTGGCAATTCGGGCTTTTGAATGGATGATAAACCACTTGTTGAGAGGGGTAATCAATATTGGAATTCTATTGTAACATCCATAACAATAAATTCCATTACAAAGTGATTATTTATTTAGGGAAACCTGTCAGGGGCGCGCATACACGGCCGTAATTATTATTGTTCAGATTTCACAAGTAAAAAATGAATGCAAACTCATCCAGTGGTCGGTTTTGATTAACAAAAGGGTCAGTGTGGGGCAGCAAAAAAGTATTTAGGAATAGCTTTAACCCCGTTTGAAATATCACAATTTTTTCACAACAAATATCGTGTTGGGCGCTAGAATAAAAAAAAATTTTGCGGTGACCTGACCTGACAAATGATAGTGTAATTCTCACATCTCGTGCTAAGAAATACTGTAAGATTAGCATTAAAAGGGCAAGTGTGGTACAATTTAAAAAAAAATTAATATTAATTTGACTAAACGGGGACCTGACCTGACAAATCGCAGTCAAATTCTCACGTCATGCTAAAGAAGTTTCCAATTAAAAGTATTGCCTTGTTTTAATTCTCAGAAGAGCTTAATCCCGCTAGTAGTCGGTCAATCCGGGATAGCAAGAAAATCGTTTAACCAATGTTGCTTTTACTATCAATAAATTTTGAGAACCAACTCGGATCGTGTGGCGGTTTATTGAATACGGAGTCTCGGAGGACAGCGACTCTCACACTCTTTTAACACAACTTTTTGTCATTTGCCCGATACAATAATGGAAGAGGCGAAGTTTTATTTACTTTTTCCAGAGGTTATCAAATCAATGCGCACACCTAGTTTTATGTTGCAGAATAAACGAAAATTTCGGGTTATTTTACTTCAACTTACGTGCTCAACGTGCCACGCCCTCTCCATTACATCAGCGACGAATATTTCATATTAAAGCCCTTGAATTTCTCTTGAAATTTTAATGAAATGCCTGCCTGTATATTAAACGTAGATGGCATCAGCCCACCAGTTGCAACTTTTAACTAAAATTCTAACGCAAACGCTCTTCCGCGCCATTTAATTAATGCATTTTGCATACTTGTGCGCTCGACTAGGCGAATTCGCTTTATAATAAATTCGAATGAATGCACTCGGAATCGTCTTGTTTACGTGCTCCACAGTGGAATGGTATACACTCGCTCCTTTGGGAGAAACAACGTGTAGATCAAAACAGTAAAAGCTCTTTTACATGATGTTATTTGCTTGAGCGAGTAATTTGCAGTGTTTTACGGCAAAGAACTTTAAATCAAGAATCTCGTCTACATGGAGATTATTTCACGTCTTGCGTGCAGGCTCGATTTCCTTCATGATACACCGCCTCGTTTTTCCTCGTTATCTAAAGAAGCGAAACGGAGATGGTGAGGTTGTTACGCAGAATATTCTATCGGGATCGGTCGTTAGGCGTCTTGTAGGAAAAGGAGCTTGGGAACTTTAAACTTCTCGCCTTGGATGCACGCGGTCATTATTTCTTTTGGAAACTTTTGGCTGAGGTGGTGGTGCCTTGATTGGTTATTATCCAAAATATTTCTAGAAATGTTGATTTGACGAGCGGTTACTATCAAACCCTTGCCCTTTAAATCACGACGGTGCAATTAGCGGCTCTCAAAGCACTACCGAGTTTTTGCTTTATTAAATTAGCGAACTCCACCAGCTACCAATTAATACAAACGTTTTTAATGTAAAGCTCACTACAGCACTGCAGAAAACGGATGCATTAAAATTTTTCTCCAACTCGAAGAACCATGTGGAACAATCTTTTGTTAATTGAAACAATGCACTACTATGCCCTTGGGCGCTAAGGCGTATATCTCGTTCCGTGCAGATAGTATCCAACTTGGGGAATAAAATTAGCTGTCGAAAGTGTCAGGGGAAGTCTATCTCGCAAGTTTGAGCTCCTGCCATTATTATCTGAGTCGGACTAACTAGGCGTGGCCGGGTGTCTTCATATTTTACGCGTCCCTAATTAACTTCCACCTGATTAAAACGTGTGAATTTACGGGGCACGTCATTGTTTTACAGGGCGATAAAGTCGCGTTTATTGCACAGCTCGTCATTTGTCAAGCGATGAAGATGTGACGTGTGCATTTTTCGCGAATCGCGTCGTCCGTCTCAAATTGTGCAATGTAACAATTTAATACGGGGACATTCAGCCGTGGTCACGAATCCACATTGGCCTCGCCTTTATTTGTAAATAAATTAGATATATTTTATAAAATATTCTATAAGTGTCTTAATGATGTTTCGCCCATGAAACAAGTTAAACTCAGAGACAATAAGGAGTGGTTTGATAAAGGAATTCAGCTGCAGATAAATACTAGAGATAACTATTTCCAAAAATGGACTACTAACAAAAATGAATCTGATTGGTCAGAAGATAAAAAAATGAGATTTAACTGTTAATTTAATTAGAAAAAAAGTCTGAATTTTAATATTGATGATAATTAGAGTTGGGCAAAATCATATATGTATAGCATATATCAAGGTTTTACGGTATACAACATATAGTTTACGGTATATTTGGGTACATTACAGCATAAAGCTGCATATTTTCGGCAATTTAAGGTTGCTCTCCGGAATATTTCTAAAAAATTTAAACTAAAAAAAATTGTTAAAGATAACAATAAATTGTTAGCGAAATTAAATCTAAAGGTAGTCCCGATGAAATAATATTGACTTGACAGGAAACTGTTTTGATTCAATTTGTATGCCTATTGTAAATATTGTGAATACATTACTTCTAGCGGGCGTGATACCGAACAAACTAAAAATTTTCACTATTGTCCCCATTCAGAAAGTAAAAAATACCACTAAGTGCGAGGAATTTCGTCCAATAAATTTATTACCTACCATTGAAAAACTATTAATTTCTTGAAATGTAAATAATATGTACTCTAATTTCTGAACAATCCGGTATTCGACAAAACCATATCTGTGAAACTGCTTTGCAGTTTGTGTTGTCTGGCTGGAAACATTCTATAAGATAAGGGTGAAAAAATAATTGCGGTTTTTCTAGACTTATGTCGAGCGTTTGAAACAGTTGATAGAAAGAGGTTATTTTCCGTAGTCGATGTGCCGCAGGAAAGTGTACTAGGACCGTTGCTGTTTGTCATATATACATATATCAATGATATTATTAAGCCTCTAAATTTCTGTAAAACTAAATTATTTGCTAAGGATACACTTATCTAATTCTGAGTTAGAAGGAATTGCTGAATAGTTAAATTGTAACAAGGAAACTTCTTCCTTAAAATACCTTGAAGTAAAAATTTATTGACAAAAAAGATCTCACAAAAAATAGGTATATTGAAAAGAGCTAGTAATTTCGCGTCGAGTTTAACTGTAAATACAATTTTTCCGCATTTTACCTACTGTGCTTCCATTCTATTTTAATTTTGTCAGGACGATATAAACAGATTGCAGAAGCTTCAAAATTGTGCCATGAGCGTGATACGAAAATGTAATGTATACACTCATATAAATGAAATGCTAGCCACTCCAAATTGTATGAACGTTAAACAACCTATTACAGTTAATGCCATGATTCTAATTTTCAAAATTAATAATAATATGACACCGAAATACCTTAAGATCCAGCTTCAACATATAACTTCCATTCATAACTATTTATTAGATACTCCAAATAAACAGCTTACGAAAAACTCCTTATTTTACAATGGAATTCCGGTGCTATTAAAAATTCAAAATCTAGACATTTTTAAGCGAAGACTGAAACCACATATCATGTCTAGGGTTGGGCAAAAGCATGTTTGCATGTTTTTCCTAAAGGCTCATATTAAGCCCACAGTTTTGCATCATGTGATGTTTTCCATATATAGCATATTTATCAAGGTTTCACGGCATGCAGCATACATTCCGGTATACCGGGTGATTCAGTTTGGTATTCGCCCCCCTGTAACTTTTTTATTTCAACAGAAAAATTTATAAAACCATATATATTTGTTAATCGCATGACAAACTCTATTAAATGACGTAATTAAATCTTCAATATGATGACATATGTCAAAATGACGATAGTCAATTTTTTTTCTCCAAATGACATGCTGTATATTTCTTAGCGGATTCTTGTAGACATTTGTTTTCTACATTCAATTATGTAAAAAAAGTCTACACTTTTACTAGAAAAATTCCGAAAAAAAAATTGATTTGATTAGGCATAATTTGAAAGTATCTTGTCAATAAAAGTAGTTAGCCATGGAAAAAATTGAATTATAGTGTAGTCTAAGTCACTCACATCGCAAGGACCGTAGTTTCTCAAAGAATTATTATTACTTACCCTTTTAATAACAATAATACCCCATTTACCTTATAACTAGTGAATAACAATAACATTATTACTATTAACGATCTAACAGGTAAATCAATTATAATTTTTGAAAAACAGGACCCTTCGTGTGAGGGCGACATTAGGCAACACCATAATTCAATTTTTTCCACGGCTCACTACGTTTATTGACAAGAAACTTTCAAATTATGCCTAATAAAATAAATTTTTTCTCGGAATTTTTCTAGTGAAACTGTGAACTTTTTTTACATAATTAAATGTAGAAAAGAAACGTCTACAAGAATCCGTTAAGAAATATACAGCATGTCATTTGAAGAAAAAAAGTTGACAATCGTCATTTTGACATAATGTCATCATATTGACGATTTATTGACGTCACTTCATGGAGTTTGTCATGCAATTTACAAATATATATGGTTTTATATATTTTCCTGTTGCAATAAAATAGTTACAGGGGGGCGAATACCAAATTGAATCACCCGGTATTTGGGTACATTACAGCATACAGCTGCATGTTTTCTGATGTTTAAGGTTGCTCTCCGAAATATTTTAGAAAATTTTAATTACCAATTGAATATTGCAATATTGAAACCGGAAACTATTTCGGTTACCCTCGCTAAGAAACAATTTGTATGGACTACCTCGAGGATTATAGACTGACCGGTATTTACGATTTTATGAGCTTTCTTCGAAAAGGATTGGCCAACAATTCTTAATTCTAACATCAATGAGCAGCTAATTTTTTCATCCCCTTCCACTTGCCTTTTCTATATGTATTTGTGTTCTGGAGCTTTTTAAGAGCAACGAATGATTAGTACTTCAATTAAAGTATATTAAAGCGCATTTTTCTGACATCGCTGATATTATTGAAAAACTGGAAAAACAGAATTTGCTTCTCACGGACTCTGTCACAATCGAAAATTTTCATTCTAAATTAAATATGAATAAAAGTCGAATATGCAGCAAAATAAGCAAGAAACTTAGTGATTTGATTATGAAAAAATGCAGCAGAGAAGCGGCTGGAACCTCCCCATCGCGTGGATCTTTGTATTCTGTGTAGATAGTAGTTAATTCAACAGAATTTTTTTAATCCTTGACTAATTTCGCAATTTTCTGACAAATACCGACATCACCTCGGACATCACCCATCACGTTTGACAATATGTTTCTTTTAAGGTTAATCTTTTGCCACCTTTTTGACAATAACTGCCATTTTATGTCATCCACTGTCAGCCCGCACCCTTTTAATGAGAGAATTTTTTCTGTATTTTCCACTGAAATGGCAGAAACTATGAACACATTTTTAGAACCAGAATTTGATCGCCTTTCTAATGGCGACATAAAAAAGGAGGTCTTGTATTTAGAATTTTAAGTTGATATGCTTAAATGGGACTTCCCGTTGGCCAATTGCTTTCAAAAGCCTTTCAGGTCTTCAACGGGTCACCCAATCTCCATGTACCATATTTCAGCCAAATCGATTCAGAAATTTGGGCTATAATGTATTTTTAGTGTTATTATAAAATTTCGATTTTTTGAACCAAACAGCGCTAAATGCGAATTAATTTTGCCCTATTTAAAACCAGAATTTGAAGACATTTCTGATGGTGACAATAAATCTTTCAAAAACTTGTTTTTAATGGTCAAATGAGAGAATAATTTTAAATTTGGAAATTGGTGTGCCAAAACGGCACTTTCCGTGAGTCGATTGAATTCAAAATTTGTTCAGCTCTTCGACGTGTAATACAATCCCTATGTGCAAAATTTCAGCCAAATCGGTTCAGGGGCTTGGGCTGTACCGCGATTTTAAAGTCCGATAAAAATCAATTTTTTTTTTATTTTTGGTCAAAAGGGCAGTAAGAATGAATACACTTTTAGAAGCAGAATTCGAAGGTCTTCCTTATAGTGACGTAAAAAATGGGGGTTTGCATTTAAAATTTAAAAGTTGATGTGCCAAAATGGCATTTCCGGTTGCACGATTGGCTCCAAAAGCTTTTCAGATCTAAGTTAGGTTACGAGATGCCTATGTTCCAAATTTCAGCCAAATCGGTCCAGTAGTTTTGGCTGTGGCGTGATTACAAACGTACGAACGTACGTACGAACGTACGTACGAACGTACGTACGTACGTACGTACATACACACAGACACATTTTAAAAACCCCTTTTCTGGGTTCCTGAGACCTCAAAACGTGAAGATCTGGTGCTATCTCAAATTCGAAAATTTTAGTGATTGCAGTAACCTCCCATTTTTTTTAAATTGTGATGGGGTTGGGGAGGTTAAAATTGTGTGTTGACTACTTAATAAAAAATTAACAATATTTTAAATAGTCAATATTCAGATAATGATGTTTTTGAGAAAACTACTTATGTAATTGGGAAAGCCGATCTCTTTAAATAGTGTCCGGTAACGTCTTATGATGTTGAAAGAAGTTCTTCTCGATACAAAGATATTTTGCAGGACAACCGGCAAAACTTCTTGGTAGAAAATATTGAGCAATACATGATTATTTATTACAATAAATTTTAAATCAAACTGAAATGTGCATTGTGTATTTTTTCCTGTTTTTCTAGGCTTCTAATGTATTAAGTATTTTGTACCTATTGATATTTTTGCATGTAGCTATGTATGATAATTTAGTAATAAAATAATATAAAAAAAATTTCTAGTTTTACTCTTTTTACGGCATATACAGGGTGAGTCTGAAAGACTCCACATCCTTTATACCACAGAATCTACTGTTCAAATGATGAAGCTTGGTGCAAAAATTATTCGTCAATTGTGATTCCTCTTGATGTTAAAAGCCGCCAAAAATCTTCATTTTTAAATATTCTTTTTAAATATCTTTCGAAAGGTGTATCGTAGGATTTTGAATTTTTGCACAGCATTGTTACAGACCAAGATGCAACTGCTTATGGTACTTAAGATATTATCCAAAAAGCGGATCTCTGTAATACAGGGTGGCCCCGATGTTATTTGCCCTTGAACTTTTTTATGTTTGAAAATATTGCTAATTTGCCTATGCGGCCGTATTCCCCGTTCAATTCTTAAACTTTTTTGGCTCTTAAAATTTTTCGAAAAAACTAACCAGTCACGAGAAAAATTGAAAAAACCGAAAACATGATGCAGGTAATCACCTTAAAACCAATGATGAGTCTACCTCTTAAAAAGGTGAAATTACCATCAATGTTTTTTCTTCAGTTGTGATGAGCAATGGTTCTGGGCACAGATGTAGGACAACACCTTCAATGCAAAAAAACAGTTGAAATTTGATGCGTGTCAACGTACACTTTGATTTTTATTGAAATTGTAGGTTTATCACGATGATCATGTATTCGGTTCTTTCAACTTTCCTCGTGAGTGGTTAGTTTTTTCGCAAAATTCTAAGAGCCAAAAAAGTTTAAGAATTGAACGGGAAATACGGCCGCATAGGCAAATTAACAATTTGGTCAAACATAAAAAAGTTCAAGGGCAAATAACATCGGGGTCACCTTGAATAACAGGGATCCGCTTTTTGGATAATGTCTTAAGTACCATCAGTAGTTGCATCTTGGTCTGTAACAATGCTGTGCAAAAATTCAAAATCCTACAATACACCTTTCGAAAGATATTTATATAAAGAACGTTTAAAAATGAAGATTTTTGGCGGCTTATAACATCAAGAGGAATCACAATTGACCAATAATTTTTGCACCGAGCTTCATCATTTGAACAGTAGATTCTGTGGTATAAAGGATGTGGAGTCTTTCAGACTCACCCTGTATAACTTCCATTCCTAACTATTTATTAAATACTCCGAATAAACAGCTTACGAAAAACTCTTTATTTTATTATTTTACAATGGAATTCGAGTGCTATTAAAAATTCAAAATTTTTACACATTTTAAAGCGAAGAATGAAACCACATATCGTGTCTAGGGTTGGGCAAAAGCATGTTTGCATCTTTTTCCTAAAGGCTCATATTAAGCCCACAGTTTTGCATCATGTGATGTTTTAATTTTTTATTTCATAAAAACTTAAATTAAATTTCCATATATAGCATATTTATCAAGGTTTCACGCATGCAGCATACGTTCCGGTATATTTGGGTACATTACAGCATACAGCTGTATGTTTTCGGCTGTTTAAGGTTGCTCTCTGAAATATTTCTAGAAAATTTTAATTACCAATTGAATATTGCACTGGAACCCACCCCTCTGTTAAGCTGGAAACTATTTCGGTTACCCTCACTAAGAAACATTTGTGTGGACTACCTCGAGTATTCTAGACTGACCGCTATTTACGATTTTATGCGCTTTCTTCGAAAAGGATTGGCCAACAATTCTAACATGGTTGGGCCAATGAGTAGCTAATTTTTTCATGTTTTTCAATGTTTAGTACTTCAATTAAACTATATTAAAGCGCGTTTTTCTGACATCCCTGACATTATTGAAAAACTGAAAAACAGAATTTGCTTCTCACAGACTCTGTCACAATCGAAAATTTTCATTCTGAATTAAATATGTATAAAAGTCCAAAAAATAAGCAAGAAACTTAGTGATTTGATTATAAAAAATTGTGGGTTGACTACTTAATAAAAAATTAACAATATTTTAAATAGTCAATATTCAGATACCTAATGATGTTTTTGAGAAAACTACTTATGTAATTGGGAAAGTCCATCTCTTTAAATAGTTGCAGGACAACCGGCAAAACTTCTTGGTTGAAAATATTGAGCAATTCATGATTATTTATTGCAATTTTTAAATCAAACTGAAATGTGCATTGTGTATTTTTTCCTGTTTTTCTAGGCTTCTAATGTATTAAGTATTTTGTACCTATTGATACTTTTGCATGTAGCTATGTATAATTTAGTAATAAAAGGTATTGAAAATCAATGTTATTTCGTTAACATATAAAAAAACTCCCAACAGAAAAAATTACTACTTTTACTTTTTTTACGGCACATATTAACTAGAGCATATGTTTGCATATATTTGAGGATTTTTACGGAATATTTAAGTGTATATAAGCTACATCTTTACTGCATACTTGCCCAACCCTAATCATGTCTATGTACGTATTAACTAGTATATAACCTGTTATCTTTTTTAAATCAGCTTTTGTTACCAGAAGTTATTACCTATTGCATAAAAAAATGTAGCATATCCTGCCAATAAATTTCTTATACAATCTATTTTATCTCACAATTAACGTCGTTCGAGATCCAACCTCAATTAAGCTCACGTTAAAATATTAACTCGGCCTAAACTGTTGCTCCCCAATGATTTTATTACTGTTCCAATAAAATTCTTATTGAGCCGTTCGTATCAAGCTCCGACAAATTATTGAAAGCTATCGATAGCCGCGGGTCGTGAGCCTCGTCTTCAAGGTCACTTTATTAATATAATTGAAAACGCGGCTATAGTTAACCTGGACGGCGACGACAGGACATCAATATCGAGGAGATAGGAAAATCCAGCCGAGTAAAGTAAGCCGTGTAACCTTTGCACGTCAGTGTGCAAGCAGATCAATACGGAGACCTCGAGAGCAGACCAACAGGTAGCGTGACAGCCCCCCTCCAGGCTTCAACCCTAACGAACCGTTACTGTTTCACAACAACGAAAAACTTTGCATCATCAGATTTAATTCTTACATTTTAAAACTCGTTCGGGTTGTACGAATAATTGTATCGGGGAGTTGCAAATGCGAAATGACTGGTCGGGATCAAAGGCTAAAACACTTGTTAGCTTCTAGATCAATGCAGGAGTGAAAACGTTTGAAGTCGGATCCTGTCAGGGTAAATGTGCATCCGTTTCGAAGGCGTTTAATCCTGTTTACCGATTTTCGAGGAAATTGATGTTACAAGCATTATTATGGCGATGAATGCAATAATAGACTTGCGTGCACAGGTACAAGTGGTTACACTGTATCACGGCGCGGTTTGGGCAAAAGTGAAATTTGGATTTGATGAGCGGTAGAGCGGTTACTATCAAATGCTCATTTTTTCTCAAACAAACCTGAATTTTTGATAGAAGTGCTGATTTCACTTTCTCACCGCATTTTTCAAGGCAAACGTCAAAATTTGCCTGTGACGTTAATATTTTACTAGCCCGGGACCTGACCTGACAATATTTTATCGGAGTTATTAAAATAAACTGTGATTTATTGGTAGAGAATTTTAGATTTTGAAATTTTAGATTACGACCGACTTGTTTCGCCTTATGAGGGCATCATCGGGGTAAACAGTTCATATCTTCAACAAGGTCACAAATATATTGAGAACTAATCAGATGACTTACCTTCATATGAAAAACATTTAAATTGATACTTAACTATTTATATTAAAAATTAAAACAAACTATTGTCACATGTCTACACAGCCATTTTGTCAAGAATGTCTTGTCATGTTTGACGTAAGTCACATGATCCTACAATTGCTCTGCCGATGGGGTGTTCGGAGATTGATGCAACAATAGATGATGTTTTTAATAGGAAACAATTTTTGAAAATAAAGGGTGGCCCATAAAAAACCGGATTTTTTTGTTTTTAAATATCTTCGTAAGTTTTCGTACGATATTTTTCAATCTTATACACAACGTAGCTGAAGGTTGAAATTGTTGATGCCATTCATCAGATTTGAATTTGCACCATCAGTGTCCTCCTTAAGAACGTGTAACTTAACACCATTATTTAGGCCAATGGGGTGGGGTTCCAATTTGACGCATGACAGAGGCGTTCATACATGATCCAAGCCTGTCTTTTCCTCTTTCCAAATTAACTTTCAGAAATAAAATTGATTAATCCCTCAAGTTTTTATGAATTTTTTTGTAAAATGTTAATTTTCGTAATTATCACAAATTGTGAAAGAGAACGGAGGACATTTTTTATTATTCAGGATGTAACCAAAGGGTGAGCCTTTCGATTTCTCTCTTTGGGTTACAGATAGCACTATCATTGTTTTTCTTAAGAAGGTCTAACTAGCATTATTTAGAACAATGGGGTGCGACTATCATTTGACGTATGACAGAGACGTTCGCACATGATTAAAGCGCATCTTTTCCTATTTGCAAAATAAGATTTCATTTATTTTATTGTTTTATTAACTTCCTTAATTTGTCACCATATTTATTTAATTAATGGCACATATGCAATAACACTTTTTAGAGTACTTAATTAAATTATAAAACAAAAAATTAAACATTTAAGTAAGACATGATTTGACCACCGTCCAATCGTATGCAACATAACCATAGCAACAAATAATCGACCTACTCGATTTACCTTTTAAAACACAATTTGTTATAAAAAGACTGTTGCAAGAAAATTGACGTAATTTTAGTTTTGACATCCATATTAGACAAAGAAAGCGGGCTTTAATCATGCGTGAACGCCACTGTCATATGTCAATGAGAAAGGCCATCCCTATTAGTCTAAATGATTTAGACCAATAGGAATGGGCTTTTTGTTAAGTTAGACGTTCCTAAGTAGGACAATGATGGTGTTATCTGTAGCTCAAAGAGAAAAATCGAAAGGTCCACCCTTTGGTTACATCCTGAATAAATCTCAAATGTATTGGATAGAAAGTAACGAAGATACAAAAAAAAGAGTCCTCCGTTCCCTTTCACAATTTGTGATAATTACGAAAATTAACGGTTTTCAAAAAAATTCATAAAAAATTGGGCGATTGATCTATTTTATTTCTGAAAGTTAATTTGGAAAGAGGAAAAAACAGGTTTTGATCATGTGTGAACGCCTCTGTCATGCATCAAATTGTAACCCCACCCCATTGGCCTAAATAATGGTGTTAAGTTACACGTTCTTAAGGAAGACAATGATGGTGCAAATTAAAATCTGATGAATGGCATCGACAATTTCAATCCTCAGCTACGTCGAGCACAAGATTGAAAAATATCGTACAAAAACTAACGAAGATATTCAAAAACAAAAAAATCCGGTTTTTTATGGGCCACCCTTTAGGATAAAAATTTAAAGTGTTGTTAGTTTTAAAATAATGTCAGGTCAGGTCCCGGGCTAGTCCAACTAATATTGTCACAGGCGAATTTTGACGTTTAGCTTGGAAAATATCAGACGTCAAAATTTGCCGGTACGTTAATTTTAGTAGGACTAGCCCCGGAGTTGACCTGACAATATTTTATCCGAAATCAGAAATTCGGAGTTTAATAAAAGGGTAATAAATCACAGCACAGTTATAGAAGATATCGACCTCTCGTTACCTCCCCGCGATATGCAAATACGATTATAGCCGTAGTTTTTTATTTCCAAACTATTTCGGGCCACATCGAAATACATGTTAAAATAGCAGGTGGTCCAACGTGAGCGCAGATTTGCGTGTCTAAACTAATAACACCCCCTATCTAAGTCAGATTATTAGATACGACAGTTGGAATCGTTTCACCCTGATTAAGCCCAGTCCGTGTAATTTGCATTCTTGGTTGCATCGTTCATAGAATTTTGACGCAATTAAAACACGCGAGGGATTTCGAAAGAAATATTAAAATAGCTTATTTCTACACGCAACTGCAATGTTTTGATGCGAAACGGATTGGCAGCTTTTCTTTTAAATTACGCTTTAAGTATTTAAGTGGCCGGTGGATTCGATTATTTCGTTCCTCGGTTCGTTACGCTTACCTAAAAGCCATTTTGGACCCTTCGGAAATAAATCTTCATTAGGTTACCGCGAACGTTCTGAAAGATTCCTCACTCAACCAATCGAACAATGACAAACGACCTTGTTCCAGGTTGGGTAAAAAATTCAAATACAAAAATGAGCAAAGGCAAGTAATTTGGATTTATTGAAACGAATGTCACGGACGATTTAAGTAATTTGCTGGAATTATTCGATAAATTGCTGTATTTTTGAAATTATCGTCGTATAGAGGTATTTATGTACGGCAACAGATAGACGAGAACCAGTGCATTCAACTTGGTACGGCCGTTGAGGAAATTATCGTTGTTTCACTAACATCTTGGACAAAATTTAATTTGACGGAAGCATAAAAAATATTTCTGTACCGTGACGGACGGACGAGAACCGGTGCATTCAACGTCGCACAGATGCCTTCCGTTATTCATATCGATAACGCAAAGCAATATAAATGAGTTCGCTTTGCTAGTAAATACCATTAAGCATTATTGGAAAACATGCACTTCAATCGCTTCCATAATATAAATGGACTTATTATTTAACTTCTAGTAATCGTAGAGTAGTGGAATGGTAGAATAGACGTCCATCAAACATTTATCCCTACAAGCCCAATGGATTAATATTCTAGCTGCAATCAATATCCGTGATATTTAAGTCATTTATAAAGAAAAATGTTACAATCAAATTGTAGCAGCGAACGTGCTTCGATATTTTCTGCCCTCGGGCGATAAACTAGCAATTCGTTCGCGTTAATAATCCCCACAATCGCGTTTCCTAATTTCATTTCATTCGCCCTTTTCTGTTGCCACTTCGGATTAGTATAATTGAAACGACGAGAACGTCATGTAGAGCCGTGGAGATTATTGAAATTTAATTGCGTTATTTGATTTCAATTTCTTGATTCTCGCGCTGCATCTTCGAATTTGCATAAAACACCCTCCAATTTGGGTTTTTATTTCGACGAATAATTGGACGGCGGAATGTACAAGTCCGAGGAAGCTCAAGTGAGCTCGCTTTGAGGAGTCCCAAGGGACAATTAAGGCCGATAGTCTAGAGTGAAATTATACAAACGCTTATCTAGGCTTTGGCGAAATTGCAGCATTTAATTATTATTGGGAACATCAATTATTATTCTCTGCCAGTTATTGTGCCAGTTCTAATCCGTTTGTTCTTGGTCATAAAATATTAAATACAAATACAAGTATAAAATATAATTGAATTAATTGTAAATTAAACAGACAGCAGTATATCAATGCTGGTAATTTAAAAAAAAGGTAATTTGAAATAGATTACTATCGATAAATTCATAAACCCAATTGTATTATTATAAGCCGGGAAAGACAGATAATCGATATGATAATAATATGCGGCAACAATAATTATACCTGACAGCCGCATGCTTTAAAAATCGCTTTCAAACGGAGAGCTTAATAAATATGAGGCGCACAATATAATCACGGCATATAGCAACAAAATTGCTCTATTCTGATTATATTGCGGTGACGTAGTGCAAATTACAGCTTGTTTTATTTTCGAGCAATATTCCATATTGTAAAGTTACAACGATCAGGGGTGCTAACGTTTCGTGCACGGCTTACAAATTTCCGTTATTTGTCCACAAAGCTTTACTTCAAGTCCTACTGAAAGATTTTCAAGATACTTCACAAAATCTTCACTAGGTACAATATATTTTGACTGGACCCGGACGTTACCTGACAAAAAATTAACCAAACTCAAACTTTTTATTGATATTTGTGGAAGGTTGGGACTAATTCCAGGTATACATTTCACGTTTTTGTCAGGTCAGGTCCCGTCTAGTCTAACTAGTAAATTCACTCTCAGTAATTAACCTGACACCAAATGAAAGTGACCCTGCCCACTTTCCACGTTTTTTATCCGCCGTGGGTGAAAAATACATTTCCCGAGGATTATCCGAGCTGGAGCCATAAATATTACTCTAAGAGACACACTCGCATGTTTATAATTAGACAGAAGGGGGCGTCTCATTTCGAGGGCCGCTGTTAATAATTGCTTTAATACCCACGTTAACGTCTCCAATGTTATTTTAAATCAACCCCCTTTTATTTGTTCCTCGTTTTAATTCGCTCCGTGTGCAAACCAAAGCCGCATTAAACGCGCCAAATTGAGTTTTCTTTCGTTTATTACCCGATCCCGTTTAAATAAAATTCAGAAAGGTTTAAAAGAGTCGCTGGACGATGTAAAACGGTGAACCAATTGAATGGGGAATTGCTGAAAGGGCACCTACTGCGAGAAATTTCGTGGGCTTTATACGGTCCGGAGGGTCGTGGATATGCAAATTTCTGTGCATGGACATTAACATAAGTCCATTGTGGTTGTGGGGGGTCTGTAATTGTCCCGGCCGCATTTAAATGCTATATAAACATATCACAAAGGACGTTTGGCCTCCGAATGTTTGATTAATTTACAGCCGTCATTAAAGTTCGTTTTAAGTAGGAGCAACATCTGCAACTTTTCAAATAAGTTGTGAAATTTTAATGCGGCAATATTCGTCTTTCAGTTTGTTTAGTAATATTACAAAATGATAAACCAGTAGTTTTGTGGGTAATCTACGCACAAAAAATTACTGTTGACACAATACTTGTCACGAAACATTTGAGTAAACAAAACTACCTCTTTTATTCGGTGAAAATGCCACAAGGACGCTCAAAATACACTGCAGGCAATTTCAAACTTGTTTTTTTGATTTTGAGTGCGGCTACTAGCAAATCATTATTAGCGCAAGGTATGACCTGCAAGTGAAGGAATAGTCGAGAATTACATATGTTGGGCGCCAAAAAATGACGTTGAAGCAAATGTATATTTTTATTGTACAATCCAATTTCAATCCAGTGAGGATTAGCCCCATTCCTGTGTAATATTCCGACGAGATCCCATAATACACATTTTATATGTGCATAACTTGTCCAAGGCAAGATTAAAGTACAAATATGTTAAAACGGCTTTCCACGTGGAAAATTTTTCATAAATTTTAACAACCATCAGCCTTGGATTGTTAATCAATGCCTGTTAAAATAAGAAACGAGCACTTTGATCAATACGTTTTATTAATAATTAAAACAATATCTGGCCGGGTTAAATTTACGAAAGTGGATCCCTGCAATGAAGTTCAAGACAGAATTGTAAATTTTACATCCCCGAATAGAAAATTCCTCGGATAATTAGTTCAGCATTGATTTTTCATCACGAGTGGGGAAATTTCCGGCGGCTGTTAGTCTTTTACGACCCCGCAGCTTTCAAAGTATCGTTTTACCGTATTAAGTCCCAGTAATATACTAGTAGAGGCCTGCGGTGAATTAGGTTTCAACTTTTTCGAGGGCTTATCTTGCATGGACCCTTTTTTACCGTACGAAACAACTCAACGGAATTTAGTTCCCAATAAAAAGGCGTCCTCTAAGCAAACTGCAAATAAAGGCCGTAAATATGTTATTAAACCAATACAAATAAATACCGTGTATACAGAGAGGAAAGAACGCTACAGGAACGTAAATAAACAAGAGGAATAGGATGGCTTGTTTGCGGAAAATGTAAAGGGAAAATATGTGCGGCTTCTCCGAGTCGCCCAGGAGAATAAAACGGAGATTCGACTCGCCCACACTTTTATTCTTGTCGCTGGTGCAAATTTAAAAACCGACACAAATGACGTTACAAATTAAATTGTCGCTTCGGTGTTTAAATGTGCTTAATTTGATGAAATTGTGCGGGATTAAATCGGCCGTTTGACAGCTTTTTAATTTATCGAATTCGCGGAAAACAACACTTCAAGTTCACGTGGAAAACTGTTACATATGTTTTGTTTTATTGTTGTCCTTGTTGTTGTTATTGTTGTTCTATATGTGTTTAACTGACGAATTCAATGCGATATTACGTTTCTTCAGTATTTAAGCTGTGTGAATGTGATTCAGTTTAAATTTAAAAAGTTATATATGTTTTGTTTTATTGTTGTTGGTGTTGTTGTTGTTGTATCTGTGTTATACTGACGAATTCAATACTTTCATGTAAGATCCTATATGATGAAAATATACATTATATTACATTACATTACAAGTATTTCACACGAAAGCGATTAGAATCTTTAATTGTCGTTTTGTCAAACGAGTTTTGATTTTAGGTACCGAAAGAACCACCCCATCCCATACTGTCTAAATCACGTTGCACTGCATTAAGAATTGGTACGTTAAATTTGTTATTTATTTTGTAAGAATTTCTCATGAGAGCCAATATAGGTACATTAAATTTTGGACCCATATGTAACTGCGAGCCTCAGTAACTTACAATAGGAAAAGCCGTGCAATATTCTGTCGCCCGGGGAAAAGTCTCCTTTTATTCAGAATAACGCCGATGTATGACTGCCTGACATGAAATGAACATTGAAAATGGAAATCAATATAATGGAGCACAATAAAGATTTCAACTTCAGATATTGACTTTCATTTATTGTAATGACTCGCAGAGACAACCAGTAACACGCTGAGTATTCCTGCTACATTTGAATAATTAATGCTCCTGAAATAAAACTGTTCTGCCTATTAATAAAATTTTAAATCCATTTTTATTATGTAAAACAATAATGGAGTCCTGAACAACGTGCTTCATTAAATTTCAGCGTCAATATAACGATTGTGTGGAAAGATAGCGTTGCCACGTACAAACGTCCTTTGTGTCTCGCTTGATGCAAACTGAATGACAAAATTAATATAGAGGCCTTCATTTACATACTAATAATGAAACAACTTCGATGAGATACAATCGCAAAAAAGATTTATACCGTGTTTACCTAACGTAATAGATTTATAACCCGTAAAAATTAGAATTCAACGACATTTTTCTTAATCTTGAAAATGTGTAAAACCCTCGGCAGTGTTTAACCGGAATAAATAGCTCTATTATAAATTTTTATCTGTCCGGGCATGAAAATTTACGCCCCATTAATTTTATCACCGCGAAATTGCGTTTTTACAGTAAATTGTTCTCTGGGAATTTTCAATTGGAAAACTGGACAAGGGACGCGTCATTTCTGATTAAAAACGGAACGGAAAACTTAATTTTGCGCCACTTGATGCGAAAACTGGGGCTTTTAAAAATAACGCGAAATTAACGGTTCATGCTTTCGTTGTTTTTTAATCCACGTGTCGTGGTTAGTTCAAACAAGTTTTCGCGTGGATTACTCTTTTTTCAGCTTGCAATATGATCGAATTATCTTTAATTAGAGAATACTTTGACCGAAGTTTAATTTGAAATATTTCTTGCGAGCTCCATTGTCTTCCTTGAATACATTACGGAATGACTGAAATTATGCCGGGCCTGGAGACGGCTAATTGAATTTTTCTTTCTCCTCTTTTCTAATTAATCCCAAGATTCACCACTCGACATTGATCCTCTTTGAATAATTTGACAAAAACCCGAAGCTAAATCGAATGCACTACAGAGAATTAATTTATGAAAGCTTTCAAATTAAAAGCTTACCGGGGAAGCCTGGAAACTTCATCGATCCATATTTACAAAAAAAAACAACTTACCTGACAGATGAAAGAGCATCAGAATGATAAAATCCGAGTTTCCAACCAGTCGCATTTTGCGTTCTGCAAAACGAAAAAAAAGTTGAAAAATATGTATTATATTATTAAATTTATCCACAAAGGCAATTAATAATGTACGAGAAAGTTTCTTGGAGGAAAGCAATTACTCCACTTAAAATGAATTATTGCGAGCTTGATAAAGAATCTGAAGGGTATAAAGATAAGGGGAGAATAAAGGAATTTCGATTGTAAAACCACGCGAAAGGAACTGCAAACTTGCCAAAGAGATTTTCTACGTAACTTTACGCGGAGATAAGCAGTCTGTTGCAGGACAGGAGTTTTGATCTTCTAGAAAATTAAGCGATAATTGAAGCACTACTATCTCGAATAGTTTTCAACGCGTGTAAAACATTTCTATTCGTTCTATCAGTTTCAAGTGCATCTATACTAAGCGAAAAGGCTTGCGATCCGAAAGTTCGGAGCTTTGTCAGGTCAGGTCCCGACCTAGACAAAGCAACTAATAAGTCAAAAATTATTTACAAAAAGCCATCCTACTTTCATAAAACGATTGTGTTATTAATATTCGGTGAGTGTCGAAGAGATATTTCTGGCACAATGGGTGAGTAAAAACGATGGACCCCGTCGACTAAAAATGAATATTTATCAAAAAAATGAGTACGCAAATTTTTTCACACAAGTTTTCGGCCTAAGCCGAAAACGAGCATTTCGCAGAACCACGCGCATCCAACGCAATTCAGGTCTTTGCCAGGTCAGCTCCCGGTTTAGTCAAACTTATGTTAATTGCGAGGGGTTAACAAACAGCGAAAATATAGTGTACCAAGGCCCGAAAATATGGAAATATATTGGAAATAAGAAAATATTCTGGAAATATGAAAATACTGAAAATATGAAAATACTGAAAATATGAAAATACTGAGAATATGAAAATATACTGATAATATGCAAATATTTTGAAAATATACGCGAAAATATGAGAAATATGGGAAATTCCGAGGGAAATTTATTGGAAATATGAAAGAAATACACTGGAAATTTGCTAATTTTCGGAAGCAACCTTACAAAAATTATTATGAATCTGTTCTAATTCTTACCTAGGGATGATAATTAGAATTAGGCCTGCGACTTTCAATTGATATATCGATATATCGATTATCGATATATCGATATATCGATAAGTTATCGATAATATATCGATATATCGGTATATCGATATATCGGTATATCGATATATCGGTATATCGATATATCGGTATATCGATATATCGATATATCGATATATTGATATATCGATATACCGATATATCGATAAGTTATTGATATATCGATATATCGATATATCGATATACCGGTATATCAATAACCGGTGTCCCGTATATCGATACCTATAATGACACTTCTGAAGTTCTGACTTCTTTTAAATGTAGGAGTAGGTATTCGGCCTGATTCAGTCATTTGTTGACAACTGGCTAACATTGAAATGAATCGACAAAATTGAGGAATCTTTGCGTTGGAGATATCAATATTTTCGTGCAGTGTATAAACAATTAGTATATAAACAATTTAAACAAGTGATGGTAGGAATTATTATACTTATTTAAACGACTTGTAGAAAATTGGACATCGCAACTGATGTTTTTCAAAGCACCCTTGGGTCCATAATCGTTTATTTCGAATCCTACGTTATTTTCCAGGGCACAACGTAAACAATAATGTTTGAGCGCTCCAATCCAATCGATTCAATCAATAATTGATTTCAATATTATTAACTAACTAACATCGAGAAACTACAGAAAAAGGACTATTACCTATTCATACCTATCTAGCTCTTAAAACTAAGATGTTACTCGATTACAGATATAATACCACAGTAACGATGTCGATACAATTGTATAAGTACCGATAAGGCGATATATCGATAAGTCGGTATATTTAGTTATCGGTATAACGATATATCGATAAATCGGTGTATCGGTATATCGATATATCGATATATCGATAAATCGGTATATCGATACATCGGTATATCGATATATCGGTATATCGATATATCGATATATCGGTATATCGATTAAATTTTAAATATCGATATTCGATATTCAAATTCCGATATCGCACAGCCCTAATTAGAATACGTATCGATTTTTTTACAAATAGAAAATTTCCATAGTGATCTAAGTTTTCGTAGAACTATTTGTTGCAAACAATTCTTCCGTATAAAATTTTGTCTCCAAACGTTTAGGCAGCCATTCACAAAAGAAACGCATTTTTTCTCCGGATTTATTGGCGGCCCTCCATGAAAACGTATGTAAAATTTCATCACGATATCTTTAGTAGTTTTCGGCTGTAGCGTATCTGATAATTTCTTGACAAAGGGCACTGAGTGTTAATACATTTTTGGAAGCAGAATTGAAGAGATATCCTATTTTGAGGGTTTGCATTTTAAATTTTGAAGTTGATATGCCAAAATGGCAGTTTCCGTGGGTAGATATGACCCAAAATCTAACCAGTTCTTCCTACAATCATACAATGGGCACATACAAAATTTCGGCCAGATCGGTCCAGTAGTTTGGGATGCAGCAGACATTTTTCAAAAACTACTTATTTGGTTTCTCAGCACCCTAAAACGTAAATATTTGATCTTTTTGGTGATTAGCTTTCTCAATCTATTCCAGTAACTGCTCCGCGATGCGTATAAATTAACATATAAAGAATTGTAAAAAGTTTTTACCCACGAGTGTTGCAGAATGGACTCATTATACATTGGGTAAGAGATTTTTTCGCTTTAAAACCCGTTAATAAAGCATAGTATTCTATTTGTGTGTAATGATTATCGCAATTTATTACACACTCATTGAATAATATACTATGGTTGGTTAGTGGTCAGATTTCTTTGTTTTGTTTAAAAAGAATAATAACAAACTTACAGCGTACTTTATCTATCCCTTATTACTTATTATATGTATTGTATCGCTTCCTATCTAGTCATGTATGTAAGTATGTACCTAAACGCGATTAAGAAATACGGTGGAAATATGGAATTAAAATTAAAATATGGAAATATAATGGAAATATGAAAATAACGAAAAATATGAAAATATGTTTAAAATATGGAGATATAGAAATAGTGTACACAATTTTTTCCCGTTGTCAATCCCTTCGTTAATTCTGTAAGCCACTATTTTAAATCTGTCTCTTCTACTTATTATTCTTTTTATTCTAAAATGCTCCAGCGCTTCAAGTCTCCCATTTCTCATTTCCATATGCCGCCTTCTTTAATAATTTTTGAAATTCGTGAAATGAAGGTGACTCGCAGTCGGAGTGCTCTTACAAAAATGATAAACCGGTGGATAATCCCTCCACATCAAGGCCGAGAGAGAGAATATCGATTATGTCCCGCTACAAACATGCAGGTTGCATAGCGTTTCCTACCCTTATCATTCGTTAAAAGTACAAAAAAATTATCTCGACAGGCATCAAGCCGAGTCAGTAACTTCCCGACCTTCAAACCTTCAGAAGCTCAAAGTGGATCTCGATTAATTGCGGCCCTAATATTTCCGTCAAAAAAATGTACAAGGAGCATTATTCACGCCGTTATTTATGAAACCGGATTAAAAAAGATAATGTAGGCGCGTTCAGGCCCGGAATGATATTGACAAATGAGGAAATGGAAAACCTGTTGAGGCCCCGGCAAAATATTACATGTCGTTCGTTACGGGAATGTCACGATAAAAAACGGAGCTTTCAGCGGGTGCATTAGCCGGGAATTAATTTTCACATTAAAGATTTTCAAGACATGGTTTTCTCGTTAACGGAAAATTTCTGCGAGCATGTAAGGGTCGACCTTGGCCTACGATCGGGAAAAAATTTAAAGCGCCTGCATGGGTCTTGGTTTTGCGAGTTTTCACTGTTAAATTACGTAAAAATGGGGTTTTTGGGATATCGTCAAACGAAACAACAACAACAACAACAACAACATCGATGACGACGAGGACGTTCAAAAGTCTGATGTGAAAAATAGGTAAATTCTTTCTTTTTAATTTTGAACCGTGTATAAATGCCGTAAATGCGCCCCCGGGTCGGCAGCGGCCACACCACGCTGAATGCACCGGTTCTCGTCCGATCATTGAAGTTGCACGTTAAAGCTTTGTTAAAATGCATTTATCACGAATACATTGTCAGAAATGCCAACCAAAATTGTAATTTTCTTTTTTATATTGGCAACGTTGAATATACCGGGTGACAACGAGACCATGTACGCTCCAATAACTTTTTTAATTTACATATGATAAAAATCACAGTGATAATATCTACCAAACGTCATCTTTTGACATACATTATAACTTTCTATCACTTCCGGTTACGTCTGAAATGGCTTTAGTTTAAAATTTTTAAATGGGACACCGGGTACATTTTTTGTGCGCAAAAATGTCGAGTTGGTAGTATCATTGCACGCAGAAAAAAATATCTGTTTTCATGGACAACGTATACCTGCATGGTATCAGTTGAAAAATTTGGTTATCCGCCAAAAACATTTTTCCATATTTTGAAGCCATCCGAATAATGCTTAAATGAGCCGAAACGAAATATATTATTAATTTTATGAGAATACTGACGTCCATAAAAGACAAAAAAAGTGTATCGCAGCCCTCTAGATCCTAAAAAAATTTCGTCAAAAATACTCAGGATGATCCCTATATTCCAAAAATATAAAAATATACCTTTGTGTCCCATTTAAAAATTCAAAATTAAAGTGTTTCAAACTTTAGAACCTCCCACGTTTAAGTTTTAACAAGAAAAATAAGTAAATTTTTTCTTTTTAATTTTGAACCATGTATAAATACCGTAAATACGCCCCGGGTCGGCAACGGCCACACCACGTTGAATGCACCGGTTCTCGTCCGATCATCGAAGTTGCACACGCCAGCAGTTCTACCAACTTGAATAAAAATAAATCACGAGTACAATTAATTGACGGCGTTAGAGCTTCGTTATCACAAATATGTTGTCAGAAATGCCAACCAAAGTTGTAATTTTCTTTTTTATACAGGGTGATTCACGTAGACCGTTCGTTAGAAATTTTTCCACTTCCCAGTGGAATAGAAATTTGAAATTTGGTACTCGGCCATTATCGACAATTCTGAATTCACCTAAAATATTGGCAAGATTCCGTCACTTCCGGTTTAGCCGGAAATGATACCAACTTTGTTATTTTAAATGGAACCCTATAATTTTCATTACATATTTAAGATCGTCTTTTCAAACTGAGTATTTCTTATCTGGGTTGTCTTCATCTACCTGTCATAGTTTTTGACTTATGCCAATTTTTTCTTTCAAAATGTCACATGCAAGAGTTGCTTTAAAAAATCACAGTTCCTAAACGCTTTGCAATAATGAAATGAGATTTTTTACAATCGATAGCGAAGGAATCAGAGAATTTTTTGAGTGGTCAGCAATCTACGAACATAGCTTTAAACGTTCACAATTACTATTCAAAGTTGACGATGACAAAATGTGGAAAAGTCGATTTTTTCAAATGGAACGTGCTATTTTTGACAACGGCAATCGATAGAGCGCTAAATTTTAGGGGCAGTTTCATCAACATGTCCTATACCCTCTACTTATCAATTCTGAGTTATTTACGAAAAAATATATTCTGAAAAAATTATGAGTTATCGGAAATTGAGTAGGCTTTGGAAAATTTGTTACATGTCAAAAAGTGACATTTTCATTGTTAGTATTAATAATTGTTCGCTTAATGCTGGTCTTACAACAATAAATTGTGGGCTACACGAATGAAGTTGTTTTTGATTTATTTGTGACTTATGGTCAAAATGACCGAATTGTAGGCAGAACAAGTTATAAAATGAAAGAAGTTGTCTTGAGAGTATTTTTTGTTAAAAAATCGTTCTTATTTTGCTGTAATTTTGACCATAAATCACACATAAATCAAAAACAACTTCATTCGTGTAATCCGCCGTTGTTGTAAGGCCAAAATTAAGCCAACAATTATTAATACCAACAATGAAAATGTCACTTTTTGCCGTGCCAAATTTTCCAAAGCCTACTCAATTTCCGATAACTCATATTTTTTTCAGAATATCTTTTTTCGTAAATAACTCAGAATTGATAAGTAGAGGGTATAGGACCTGTTGATGAAACTGCCTCTAAAATTTAGCGCTCTATCGATTGCCGTTGCAAAAAATAGTACGTTCCATTTGAAAAAATCGACTTTTCCACATTTTGTCATCGTCAACTTTGAATGGTAATTGTGAACGTTTGAAGCTATGTTCGTAGATTGCTGACCACTCAAAAGATTCTCTGATTCCTTCACTATCGATTGTAAAAAAACTCGTTTCATCATTGCAAAGCGTTTCGGAGCTGCGATTTTTTAAAGCAACTCTTGCATGTGACATTTTGAACGAAAAAATTGACATAAGTCAAAAACTATGACAGGTAGATGAAGATAACCCCGATAAAAAATAGTCAGTCTGAAAAGACGATCTTAAATATGCAATCAAAATTATAGGGTTCTATTTAAAATAATAAAGTTGGTATCATTTCCGGCGAAACCGGAAGTGACGGAATCTTGCCAATATTTTAGGTGAATGATAATGGCCGCGTACCAAATTTCAAATTTCTATTCCATTGGGAAGTGGAAAAACTTCTAACGAACGGTCTACGTGAATCACCCTGTATTGGCAACGTTGAAGATAAATAAAATAATAATTGTGTTTAAGACTGTCGAACCTCTCAAGATCGAACTCCGTAATCTGACAGCTGTCACGTCGCCATACTTAAAAATGGCGGTTTACTGATTTTTATTCTCGATGGCGGTACAAAGAGCTTCAGAAAGTTAACATGTATTATTAAAATGAGAAAATAGAGCTTCGGCGTTTTATTTTTATATTCCCTTAACGATTTTCAACCCTCTCCAAAAATAAAACCCTTCCGCCACCCCCATTAATAATTCTGAAAGCAGGGGCGAGCCTTTCCTTTCACGTATTTTTTCCGCAATTGTTTGCTCCGAAAACACGGATGAAAATGAAAATTACAATGAAACGCCTCGCTTGCAACTTGTTGATCGCAAAGTGGAATTAATTAAATCTAATTAATTAGTTAACCAATTTCTTACGTTGCAAATTCACCGCCACTCAAGCACTCATAATCAGGGTAAAAATTATTTTCGTTCGCGAAAAACTCCTACATTTAAAGCTGCGGTTATTCCCACGCAACGTCCGCAAACAAACTAAACTTGTCGGAGCTTTCAGGGGGTGCAACGCGTGCGTCCTTGTCCCTCTTGCGCGAACTCCTCGCTCCGTCCTCTTCCAGAGGGAAATTCATGCGCCTAGCCGGGCGTTCATTGACGAAAACACCCACCTATTCCTCTTTCACGGCGTATTTAAATAAAATTAATTTTTTATGGGGTTGATGCCGTGGCGTAAAGGATGTGTTTGCGCCCGGACCTGTTGAAGTTTGCGGCCGCATAATGCGGCCATTTTTATTCATTAGAGCTGCAGTTTGCTCCGGACGTGCTCCTCCGGGTGTGTGTAAAAATTATTTTAAATTACGTCGCTCGCCTTAATGGCCGGAAAATTATGAAAATTTCGCCTCGAAGGATAATTAGGGGAGGTTTGTCAGAGAGAACTGTTTTATTCTCGCGGGTTGCAATATAAAATTTCTAGTTAATTGTTGGAACAAATTCTGAATTTTGGCATGAGTATATTTCGACGTTCGGCGCATCTTTTCAGACAATCCAGTTATATATTTCACTTCCGGTTTTGCCGGAAGTCGTCATCAATTTTGTTATTTTAAATGGCAACTAACATTTCTTTTGACGGATTCGATTCAAGTTTGTCAAATGTAGTCTAAAAAACCGAACATGTCAGCTGTAGTTCTTATGCCTTTTATGATATTTAAGTGTCTTCCATGACAATACAACTAACAAGTCAAAAAATATTTTTAAAAAGCCATACTATACTTTCATCAAGCGAATGTGTTTATATACATATGTCTAAATATGTAGTTCTTAGTGTAACTGTGATGTATTAGTGGGTATTATCATGTTATTTTATATTGACGAAGGCGATATCACGGTTGTGATCAAGGTTGTAATAATAAATTATTGTTATTTGTATTAGGCATCTTGAGACGTTCTTAATTATTTTGCATATTTTCTCCGAATGCAGAATTATCATTTGCCGGCAGCTATTTAACTTAACGAAACGTTATTTTCGTACGCTGTAACGGTGCACCGTTATTGATTCGCGCCATTTTGGTAGCCGTACATAATTAAAAGGAACGTAGAAGCGGGACAGATTCAAATTAACTTGACAATAAGTTTCTGCCGTAATCCGGCGAGGCCGTAATAAAGAAGCAGTTTGAAATTGTAATTTTTAAAATTCACGGAAAAGTAATAAATCTTATTTACTTCGCGGGAGCGACATTCGAGCTGTATCCAGGATTTACGGTGGAATTATGAATGTTATTCCTGCAAAACTATACCGGAGCTTCGAGACAATCGATTGAGTATACGAAAAACGCTAATAAATAAAAAATTTAAAAAAATTTCCACTATTTACACGGCGAGCTGCTTGTTAGGATAATGAGTCGTCCTTTGAGTTTCCGGTGGCCTATTTCCGGTGCAGCTTCCTGCGAATCCCCCAAGAAATATTTGCGAGTGTTCTTTCCATCTACTTGAAAGGATACGGCTTTAGTTTGTATTATTTTTAAACTTCAATTTTCTTAGTGGAATTGAGTTTATTTTGCGGAAATGCGGAATAAATTCAAGGAGTGGATTGGAAACGTCCGACGAGTTTGTTAAGATTTTTAGCACGACACGGTTTTGAGGTGTGTTGACAAGTAGTTTGAGTGGCCTCAACTTTCGAAAGTTTGGAAGTTTCTTTGTTGGAAAATATCGGCTGGATTTCTGCCTTTTAAACACTATTGAATGTCAATAAAGTATTGCAATCAAAACATGATTTTGAACCGTAGTGAAATTACGATAAAAAGTAGGTAGGTAGTTCATTGTTATTATTAAATTACTAGTAAATATTAGACTAGACCCGGACCTGACCTTACAAAGACCTGAACTGCTGTCGATGCGCGTGGATTTTGCTGACTGCTCGCTTTCGGATAACTCGCAAGAAAAAATTGCGAAGTAACGTTTTGAAGCAACTTTTCGGGTCTACGACACACGTCTGCTTCTGACACGTATGTCCGTTATACTAATCCACAATTTTTTTTTATTCTCTCAAGAACGAAGTGAGCAATAGAAATATGTCGAGGCGAGCCGAGCAGTCAAGAAAAAGTTGCGAAGCAACTTTTAGAAGCGAGTTTTCGGCCCTTTTCGGCCTAGGCCGAAAAGGAGATGTCTACGACATACGTCCGCTTCTGACACGTACGTCCGCTATACTAATCCACACGAATTTGCTGACTGCTCGCTTTCGGTTAAAAGCCGCAAACTCGCAAGGAAAAATTGCGAAACAACTTTTTGAAGCGAGAAGTCTACGACGTACGTCCGCTTCTGACACGTATGTCCGTTATAATAGTGGCGAAACGTCTTACTTTCCGCTCGATGCAGTTCAGGTCTTTGTCAGGTCAGGTCCGCTATTTATTATGTAAAATTTACCTTACCCCAGATTCCCATATTAGTTACTAGAGGAAAGTGACTCAATTGACCGACCAATTTCGTTTTTATTTACTCAACAATTTGTTCCGACTCTTAACTTGGTTTTCGTTTAAAGTCAATTTTCCCTGCCTTCCCCTACGAAAGTAGGTGTTTTATGAATATTTGAATTTATAGACCACTTTATTCCACCTTCCCATGTAACTACCTGACTGTAAAATTTACCTTGCCCCGGATTCCCCTACCAGTTAGTAGAGGAAACTGGCACAAGTTGAAATTGTCCAACCTGTTTCGTTTTTATTCACTCAACGATTTGTCCTGCACTCTTAACCCATTTAAACCCAGTGGGTCGTTAACGACCCACCCAAGTTTTTGTTAATTTTCAAAGTTATTAATAATTATTTCACATTTTTTTTGTTCCTATGTGTTCCTGAGACGTTACAAATGTGGCAGGGTAGAATAAAACTGATATAACTTGAGACATTTTTGAGTAAAAAATGTTTGTTTCCGTGCATTTTATGGACGACGCGCACTTACAATTTTATCATTTTTTACTAACCAGCACCTTTATTTTATCAAATCTACTTTTAGTCTACAATATTCTATACATCACAGAGATCATGTCAATACAGGGTGTCTCAGAACGCTCGCACCAAATTCTAATGGAGTATTCAGGAGTAAATTTTGAGTCGATCCGTGTTTTTGAAAATTTCCAGGGACCAATAGTTCTCGAGTCAAAAGAAATTTAAGAGGACCAATCAGATTTCAGCTTTGAATTGCTCCATAAGGTACTTTAACCTTAGATGCACTATTTCCTAGGTAACAAGATACTATCAATGAAAATTTATATTTTTGTATCTTGTTACCTAGGAAATAGTGCATCTAACATTAAATTACCATATGAAGCAATTAAGAGCTGAAATCTGATTGGTCCTCTTAAATCTCTTATAACTCGGGAACTACTGTGCCCTGCAAATTTTCAAAAACACGGATCGACTCAGAAATTAGTCCTGAATATTCCATTAGAATTTAGTGCGATCGTTCTGAGACACCCTGTATAAATGTGAAATATTTTTATTGCTTATAAACCAACATATGTTTCAACAAATTTGTATGGGTCATTAACGACCCGCTGAGCAGGGGTAGTCCGTAATACCTGTACCTATGCCCGTTCGCCAATCCATCTTGATATCGTAACAATGCATACCCCTACTAATTATTTGGACTACTTGTGGGTTATTTTAGATATAAACAGACAAATTTCCAAACACTTCTATTTGCAAGTTGGTTTTCTTGTGTATACGAATACCAAACGTGAAATTATTTTGAGATAAGAGCTTCATTTGCTATTGCTGACTATCACCTCATCCGAGAAGTGATGGATAACGCAAAGAAGGATAAGCATTATTTAGGTTTTTTCAATGAAATAATGGTTTCAATTTACTTTCATTTGATATGAAGGAAAACCTTCCAGTCGTTTGGTTCCGACTTCTGCAGTAAAAATTCCAGTAGCCGACAGGAATTCTGCACAGCATAGAATTTTGACATAATTGTGACAAAACAGCCCAGAAAAAGATGTATAATCTGCAAAAACAAAATCTTGCGCCAAGTGCAATGTGGCATTGCACGATAAATGTTTTTTGGAGTATCACTCGCAAAATATCAGAGGATTGTAAACTTTTTGTTGACATATTTTTGGTATTGTTTAAACAATTAATTATTATACCTTGATTATAACCTACTTTAAATATGTATATCACATAATTTCTAAAGTGGTGTCGACGGTACGAAATCGTACCTGAATAGAGATATAAGAGGTTGTGCCCAGTGGGTCGTTAACGACCCAACTTTTTTCTGAAAAAGTACAAGAAAAAAATTTTTTTAACTTTTTTTCCCAAAGGTCTTAGTCGTATATGAAGCGATATACAACAAAAAAATTACAAGTTTTTGTAAAAAATATAGTGTTTACAAATGGGTTAACACGGTTTAAAGTAAATCTTCCCTACTTTCCCTTATAAAAGAAGGTATTTTGTTGATATCTTGTTGCTGCTCCTTAAATTTAAAGTGCATTCTTTTTTAGAAACGGTAATTATAGACCACTTTTTCCCACCTTCCCATGCAACTTCTTGACTCGAAAATTTCCCCTGCCCCGGATTCCCCTACTAGTCAGTAGAGGAAACTGGCACAAGTTGAAATTGTCTAACCTGTTTCGCTTTTATTCACTCAATGATTTGTTCTGCACTCTTAACACGATTTAAAGTAATTTTTCCCTACTTTCCCCTATAAAAGAAGGTATTTTGGCTACAAAAACTAAATTACTATACCGGATGATTCAGTTAAATATTCGCCCCCCTATAACTTTTTTATTTGAAGAGAAAAATATATAAAATCATAATTTGTAATTCGCATGACAAACCTTATTAAATGACGTCAAATTTGTAAAGAAGTTAATACTTTCGTTATGAAAATTCCGAGAAAGAAAAATTATAAGTTGGCAATTTTGTTGTCAATAAACGTAGTTAGCCATGGAAAAGAAATGAATTACTCATTGTAAGGACCATAGTTTCTCAAAAAAATAAACTTATTTACACTTTATGCGTTAATAACAATACCTTTTTTGCCTATTTGTATTACCGCCTTAATAAGAATAAGGAGTATTACTATTAACGAGAGAAAAGTTAAATGAACTGTAATTTAGAAAAAAACATTAGACGTTTATTGATAAGAAAAATTTATTGTCGAACTGCTTTACGGAAATAATTTTTTTTCTCGGAATTTTTATAATGGGAGTATGAATTTTCTTTGCATACTTGAACGTAGAAAAAAAGTCTACAAGAATCCGCCAAGAAATACAGCACGCTATTTGAAGAAAAAAAGTTGCCAATCGTAATTGTGACGTATGTCATCATATGGACGATTTAATGACGTCATTTAATAGAGTTCGTCATAAAGTTATTCTTAGTCTTTAGGCCAGTATTGAATTGAAATTATACACGACTAAAAATGCGGTGTTATAAAATCGTGCCTTCCGTAGCTGGAAAATGCGGTTTTGTCAGTTCGAGTTTGCTATAGTTAAGTTTCAAATTTTCTTTTTGGAATTCTCAAGTACGAACGAAGCGAGTAATAGAAATACCTCGAGGCGAAGCCGAGTAGTTAAGAAAAAGTTGCGAAGCAACTTTTTGAAGCGAGTTTTCGGCCAAAGGCCGAAACGGAGAAGTCTACGTCATACGTCATACGTCACACGTACTTTCCGCTCAACGCAGTTCAGGTCTTTATTGTCAGGTCAAGTTCCTTATTTACTAGTTTTTTTTTTAAATAAGCAGTACTTAGGTGGTAGATACATCTATTCAATGTTTTTAATGGGCCTATACAGTTTTGTGTAAATTCAAGAATCCGTTATGTTCAGGCCATTACTAAAAATTATTCTTAATTGTCATGGCAAAACTGCAACCCTAACGTAAACCCTGACTTTAAAAAATTCATTCAAAGTTCTGCGCAATTCATTTTGCATTCAAACGGAACCAACTTGCCTGGCTATTGACCTCATTTTCTATTGGTTCGGCACCGAGAGTGAAGCGCGTGACGTATACTATTCAACAATCAGAATTGGCAAAGCAATCACGCTTACAAGGTGATTGGATCTTACTACTTTACGTCACTATCCCCGCCTACTCGCCTGCGTTTGATCAGGCTCAGATTTCTTCAAACTTTCAACATTTTTTTAGAGGTCTACTAATGGGAATATTCCAAAATAAAAAAATATGGGGTATTTTTATTTTTAATGTAGATTGATATTCACCAATAAAAAAAAATCGCTGTATAGGCCCATTTATGAGCGGCAAACTATTGCCTTTGAACTGCTGCTTACATAAATAAACACTTCTACCAACGAACGTTACAATAACATTGCAGATCCCCTATAATAATTAATTTGTAGTAGTGCAAATGTAAATATTTTCTAAACATCAACTTTATACTTAATGGAATAGTGCTAATTAATGCTGTTGATAGACTGAAAAGAGCAGAAGCGCCTCAATCATATCGATTTTAAGATTCCGTTCTAATTGGACGGAAAACAACGGAAGCAACAACAACAAAAAATTGTTCCATCAACAACAATCCATTTGTTGGTGTTCCAAACTTGTAACATTCACCCCCACGGGAAGCGAAGCACTGAGGTGGAATACTGGAATACTGCTCAAATTTGACCGCAGACCCGTGTTTGCATCTTAACATTATTTGCGGAAGGAAATTAATTCTGTTTCGGGAAAATTGCCAAAAATCATAATCCAAACAGAGGCGTTTTATTGCAAAGTCGTAGAACATAGAACAGAGGCTTTTCGTTATCAGATAATTAGAATTACTAACGAGTTCAACTTATGGGTTGGTATTTATGGGCACGACAGGTGACATTAATGCGAGTTGGAGGATTTTCGATAGTTTTATTGTGAGCAAAATGTCTGCAGAATCCTCCAGAGATTGCGACACGCTCGACGTGCTGTAATTTGCTACTTTTGTTAAAAGTTCATTCCTTCAAATTGTTTCGTCGATATTTGCCGAATCGAATTTTAATGGGAAATTCTGGGTCTGTCTGTATAAGCAGCACAAACTACTGAACATATCGAGATGAAATTTGGCACACATACTCAGTGGGAAAGTGCCTTTTTGGCAAATGAACTTTAAATATTTAAATGCAAACCCCCATTTTTCGCGTTACCATACGAATGCTCTTCGAATTCTGCTTCCAAAACTGTAGCAACACTTAGTGCCCTTTGGCAAAAAAATCACCAGACACGCTGCAGCCGAAACTACTGAAGACAGCGAGATGAAATTTTACACATACTTTCAGTGAGCACCTGTAAATGATGGTGCGATTTTTGGACAAATTGGTTGATTACATTATATCCAGGTTTATACGTCTATACGGTGCCTCGCTTACGTCTACATAGGGAGCGCCTACAAATATCCCGGGAAAAAGTGCGCTTCTGTTGCGAACGCTGCCTAAACGTTTCGAGATGGAAGAAAATCTTATACAGGGTCCTGCAACAGTGCGTCGGGCTTCCATAGCGCCTAAACCATCCAAGTTAGGAATTTCGTTCAGGTACATACTTAAAAGTCGTCTTTTTTTAAATGGAATGGCCGGTATACAACCCCCTTAGGAGCCTTTATTCATCCGTAAAATATTACGGCTTGTGAACCTCTGGTTTGGGAGTAAAAAAATATTTTCAAAAAAATGTGAGTACATAATTCTGCTTAAAATTTCCCCATTTACGCAGGTACAGTTTTTATAAGAAGATAAGATGAAGACCTTATTACAGAGGCTGGAAAACAGCTCTGACTCAATTTTAGTGGTTACGCTATGTACAATGTGTCCAAAATTAATTTTCAAAATTTGAGAATTTTGAAGTTGTTTTTCTCAACTGTTTCAAATAGAACACCCTGTATATTTTTAGTTACGGTAATGTAGAATTTATAAGCGAGTATTTTTTGTAATATAAACATGTTGGTTATTTTCATCGGTTTTCGAGTTATTCGGAAAAATTACAAGCTTTCTTTTATGCAGACAATTTTAACTTCTAAGATTGCAACATAAGCACTCAGACCAATACTGTATAGTACTATGAACAATTTAATTTGTTCATGAAGACATTTCCACTACCCTTCCTTAACAACTTCATTTGAAATTTTGGTATTTTTGTTTGTAGGAGTAGGCAAAATTATTTTTATACTAAATGTTAAAGGTAATAGAAATGTCTTTTCAAGAACCAATTAAATGGTTCATGAACCAAAATAGAGAACATTTTGAACATTTTTTTTTTTTTAAGTACTTAACAGTTGGCTGCAAGCAAGAAAATTTGTAATATTTGCGAATAACTCTAAAACGGATGAAAATAACCAATATGTTTGGACAAAAAACGTTCCTTGATGAATTCTACATTACGCTAGCTAAAAATATACAGGAGGTTCCATTTGCAAAAGTTGAGAAAAACAACTTCAAAATTCTCAAATTTTGAAAATTAATTTTGAACATCCTGTACATAGGGTGACAACTAAAATTGAATCAGAGCTGTTTTTAAGCCTCTGCAATAAGGTCTTCAACTTATTTTCTTATAAAAACTGTACCTGCGTAAATGGGGAATTTTTAAGCAGAATGATGTAAACTCCTATGTTTTTTGAAAATATTTTTTTAATCCCAAACCAAGAGAGGTTCCAAAGCAGTAATATTTTAGGGATGAATAAAGGCTCCTAAGGGGGTGGCAAATATAGTAAAATATACCGGACATTCCGTTTAAAAAAAGACGACTTTTCTTCCTCAACCCTGTATAATTAAAAATATTTTTCTGAAATGCGCCTTCATTAATAGTTTAAGTATACCTAATGGAAATGAAACTTTTGTCCTACGTCACAACTAAAATAATTGCTACCGCTAATACAATTAATACCAGCTGTTACCAGTAAAGGCTATACGAAAGGTAATTTTTCAAACTATTTTTGTAGGTATTCACATTGAACTCAAAATTCAAAATACGACAACGGGGGAATTTTTTCATCTGTGCGTAAGACAAAAGTTTCATTTCCATTAGGTATATGTACCTGAACGAAATTCCTAACTCGGATGGTTTAGGTACGATGCATCAGCAAATTGTCACTTTCAAGTGATAATTGTCACTTGTAACTGACAATAATTGTCACTTGTAACTGACAATAATTGTCACTTGTAACTGACAATTATCACTTGTAACCGACAATTGTCACTTGTAACTAGTGTTGTAAAGCTGAAATATTTAATTTCATTGAAATATTTCACACCCCTTGAAATATTTCATGAAACTTATTTTAAAAAACGCGCGCAAAATGAGTCGACATGACATGCGAATGACATTCCACCCACCACCAAGGTTCGTATAACTTCAAAAATGGGGAAATTTTCCAGAAAATTTAATAATACTGTGCTTTCGCAGATGAGCACATACCTAAAGATCTGGAGATCTGCAAAGTTTTATTTTTATTTCTTTTGTTAAAAAAATGCCTAACATTGTTCTAAATTTTGACGAATTTCTTATATAATTAAAAAGTAGTGTTGAAACTTGTGGGTTGTAAGTTAGTAACCTACTTAAATTATTGGAACTAAAAAATATTAATTCTTATAAATTTTTAAACTGAACCAAAGTTAGAATATCTTTCATATTTAATGAAATATTTCGTGAAACATTTCAAGAAATGTTTCAAAAAAATAAGTTTCATGAAATTTTTACGACACTACTTGTAACTGGCATCAATTGTCACTCGTAACTGGCAGGCGCTTCGAACTGCTTCAGTGACGTGCGCAGAAATTTGTCATGAAAAGTGGGGGTGTCAAAAGAATAAGATGTGCAAAAACTACTAAAATAGGCATAAATCCTTACATTTTCGTTATTTTCCAGAAACTGAAAAAAAAACAAAAATTTCTGGAATCACACGAGTTGTAACCCTCCTAACCCCCTCCGGCGTACTTACGCCATTGGTCTGTTCCAATTAACGAATTATCACCCAGTTTCAAGTGACATATAGTGCATAGTTTTATATATATTGGCGCTAAACTGCTAAACAAATATTACAAATTGATTCATGAATCCTCATCATTGCATAGTTTAAGGAACGCACTGAAATTGATCTGTTTTGAAAAGCAGAAAAGTTGTGATTATTGTTGGTTTCAACTTTTAAGCATTTTCGTATTCTTGTTACATGTTCTTTTAGGGCAGGAATGAAAAACAGTTTATACTCATTTCCCACCCTTTTTGTACCTTTAATGGTCAAATAAATCTCTATTATTATTATTATTAATATTAATTGTCAGTTGCAAGTGACAATTGTCAGTTACAAGGGACAATTGTCACTTGCAAGTGATAATTTGCTATTGCAACAAGGTTTTTTTTTCTGAAAATTTTAAAAACTTTGTTGTGGCCCCTCTACGCCTTCGTATTTAGGCGCTATGGAAGCCCGGACGCACTGTTATATACAGGACTCTGTATAGAAGAATTGTTGGCAACAAATAGAATATAATAGAATAGAATAGAATAGAATATATTTGGTCAGCGTAAGTGACAAGTCAATAATAAATATATATATAAACATAACATAGAGCACTCAGCGTGCAGTAATAGACACTAGACAATAACAATAAATTACATTCACTTGGTTGTACCGTCTGTGAGGCACCTACTCATTTGTACTGTAATATGTCTTATTGATTAAGAAATTAGAGAGACGTGTTTTGAATAATTTAAAATTAGAAATGTCTTTTAGGTCCTTACTAAGGTTAGATCTATTTTTTGTAAAAATCGGTTTGACTGTTTGTTGTGGGCTATTCTTCTTAGATACCTAAGTATACGCTGTCGCGGACTTTTTGGTAGATCTTTTCTTAGCCAACAATTCTTCTATTTACGATTTTGTTATATCTTCAACCGTGTACTCAGCGTTCACGTTTTAAATTGTTAAAGCGGGGTTTTTTCGAGGACTTGGACGCAACGAATAACTGAAACGTTTTAAATAGGGTCAGTGGTTGAGTTTTATTCTATTTTTATTTAAATTTAACATTGTGGTTAAAATCCATTTAGCAAATTCGGGTAAATTCCGTACTACTTTAAACTTTAAAACACAAACGTGACAAAACACTGTTCTCGTCTTGTGTAGTCAAGAGGTCTGACCGAGTGAGTCTGAGGCTCAAGGCCAAAAGAGAGGGCAAGACGTGAGGAAGTTTCGGACGTATACAGTCGTGGCAAAAAGTGACTAAAAACCAAAGCGATTTAATTTCTTTGTAATAATGGCGATAAGGTCAATAATAGCTTAGGGTCGAAAGCCTTTGATGTAGATACCATTTTTTCGAAAAATGTCAACTTTCAGTTTTGATTATTTTGATTTATGAAGTTGCTCAAAATGTGTAAAACCAGTCCCAAATCCGCTCGGGTCGAGTAACTTGCGGCTCACAAAGCACCGGAAGGCCGGCTTTTCGTGCTTTACAGCCTTCGGTTTAGTCACCGAAAACGGGCAGCGTGTCTAATTTGGACGCCGAAGGATGTTTATAGCGACGCCTTTGCTGTTTTCGGTTCGATCGATATCAATCAGCCGATAAAAGCTGCCACTCTGAAGCTGAAACAGAGTCGGACGGGCATAAAGGCCGCCGAAATACATATTTATACTTCGGCCGCGCGTTAAATTAAGGGCGCAAATTGAAAAGTCGATAGAGTGGCAGCGCGGACGTATTTTTTCCGCAACATCCACTTTAAATGCGATACGAAGGACCGATACGGCCGCTTTGTGTGTAAACTGCAGGATATTCCGATAGCGGGCCCGGGCCGTAAAGATGAACGACGCACTTGCAGCCGCGTCATTAATTTAAAAAGTTTGTGATGGATGGCGCCTCAAAAAGAGGTTCATGCAAAAATGCGCTTTCATTAAAAAATGATTAGGTCTTAACTTATAATTTTTCAAGTTTTAGTTCTACTTTTAATGAAAATTAAAACTTGCTTCCGATTAGTTGAAAATCACCTTTAAAGTCGACTTTAACTTTTAAATTTTATTTTATTGTTTCATGTCTTTTTCTTTTTTTTATTTTCGCCATTTTGTTCTTGTTACTCGTTTTCGTTTTACCTTCTTCATTGAGTCCTTCTTATAACTTCCTCTTCTTATTCTCGACCTACCCGTTAAAGTGCAGAGTTGTTACTAATGTTGTGTTATCGTAGGTGGCTTTGAAAACAAAAATATTGACGTTTAACGTATTTACGACTCCAGAAACGAAATGTCAGAACAAAGCCACCTGCGATTTAGTAACAACTAAAACTCGTTTTACATTTATTTTACTAGATTTTGAAGCTGTAAAGTCAACTTTCCTGAAAGCTTGAAATTTACACCAACCGATTCTCCATGAAATTTGAGCAAGTAAGATAGGTCACACTTTGGGGTTTCCATCGACATTAAAAAATTACTTTTCTGATGTATACTTTAGGAGAATTTGACGTTTAAAATTTTTCATTGGAAAAAATATTAACAATTGGTGTAATTTTAATCAAAAGTTGTCGTTTTCTTTCAATTTGCTAGACTTTGAATCTATGCAAAGCTACTTTTCTCGAAGTGGGCGAGTCCTAGAAGTTTAAAATTTGCACCAATCGATTCTCCTTCAAATTTGAGGAAGTAAGATGGGTCACACTTTGTGGTTTCCATCTACTTTAAAAAATCACCTTTCTGGTGTATACTTTTGGTGAATTAGGCGTTTTGAATTTTTCTTTGGAAAAATTATTAACAATTGGCTTCTCTAGAGTCTCTGATGGTCCATTATGTAAATTTAGTTAAAAGTTGTTGTTTTCTATCAATTTGTTGGATTTTGAAGCTATGCAAATCTACTTTTCTTCAAGAGGGCGAGTTCTAGAAGTTTGAAATTTGCACCAATCGATTATCCTTGAAATGTGAGGAAGTAAGATAGGTCGCACTTTAGGGTTTCCATCGACTTTAAACAATCACCTTTCTGATGTATATTTTTGGTGAATTTGACCTTTTGAATTTTTCATTAGAAAAATTATTAACAATTGGTTTTTCTCGTCTCTGACAGTCCATTATGTAATGTTTCCATAAACCCCAGTCTGATTTTCTCTGCTCTTCATTTTCTTCCCTTATGACCTCATTTTCTTTTTTCCTTATGGTTTTATTTTCTTCTCACTTCCTTTAATGCTTAAGTATATGTTGTTTCCAAGAATTTGTAATACTTCAACTGAAATGTCGAATAAAATTCCAGTTACTTATATTTTTGCCGGTAGGGTGCGCATAACGGCGCGGAATTTAAACTCTCCGTGTGCCGCCATGCACAAAAAAGTGTAATAAATTAATAAATTATAGTTTCAGTCGTTCTTTAAACATCAAACAGGTAACAAATACCATGAGATCGTTTTTGGTTTTTCTGTTCGCAACTTCCGTGCTTCCATCGACATTTCGTCTGGAAATTCCCTGCATCTGTCCTCGAATTTTCGCCCCTCTTTGTGCGTCTAACGGAAAATCTTATGGAAATAGGTGCGAATTTTTGTGTCATCGCAAATCAAGAGCCGTAGCATATCGGAATTTGACTATTGTGCAGTTCGAGGCCTGCGAGGAACCCCCCGTCATACACGAATTATTGTAAAAAACATGAATAAATTTACTAGGAAGGTAATCCATCAATCTTTGTTTAAATAATTCATCTGAAATTTCCGACGATGAATTAGCGAGCTAGATATGAATTATTCAAATGATTATTTAAATAATTGTTTTGGTACAAAGTTATTTGTATTCCTACTTCAATCACTATCTGATTAAGTGAATTTGAGTTTTGGCGTGATATACAGGATGTTCCGACGGTGCGACAAAGTCCATTTATGTCCACGTCATTAATGATATCGAAAATCTGTGTACGCCAACCGTTAGTGACTGAAAATGTGCATAATCTAAAATTACAAATTACAAACTACAAAATATCAATGCATTTTTGGCTTCTACGTGTCATTCTGTGCAGTTTTTGTCAGGTGTGCCCCATACTTAAATTCAATCGTTTTTGAGTTATTTAATAAAATGTGTAGAACTTGGCGAAAACTTAACTTCAGTTAAAAATTAATATTTTCGAAGCCTTGAAGTTTTTCTCTTCCGAACTGATGTCACATCCTAAAGAAAGGTCAGGACTAACCTAATGACACACTTGTGTGTCAAATTTCATGCACAGAGTGTCCCCGGTAAAATTTCAAATTACCAGAAACTGAAAAGACAAAATCTCAAAAATTTCAAATGGAATGACCTTGAAATTTTTCCGCTTTCTGATAGAAAATTAAATTCTAGGTCAACTTTTTTAACAAATCCCTATACCTAAATGGCATCCTGTCCAAGTTACTTAAAATTTTTAGGTTTATAGCTTAATCCGTCTGGAGTTAATAACCATACCTTTGTTAATTGACTTTGGGATATTAAAATCATTTTTGTTGGCTTTAGAAATATTGCCAAATTAATCACTGTTGTTCCCTATTGCAAATTGCTTCACCCGGTTTTTGTTAAAAATATTTTGCAAACATCCGTTAACCGTATTATTTCGAATTATACGTTGTTATGTACTCATTTGTACCACAGAAGGCAAATACATATTATTATATGTACACCGTAGTTATAGTTTTAAAGACATTCGTTCTGTTACTCTTATCAGTAACTCGGAAACCACACGACCACAGACCTAAAACTGGTGATAATTTGAAAAACATTCTATTTAGGTTTAGGTATTTGTTAATAAAGTCGAATTTACATATCTAATAATAATAATAATAATAATAATAATAATGTTTATTATTACCCAACAGACAGGCTGTCCATATCTGTTAGTGGGAGAGAAAAATTAAAGGTCATTCTATTTGAAATTTTAGAAATTTTGTCTTTTCAAGTTCTGTTAATTTGAAATTTTACCAGGGACACGATGTGCATGAAATTCGACATTAAAGTATATGTCATCAGGTAACCCTGACCTTTCCTTAGGATGCGTCATAAATTCGGAAGAGAAAAACTTCAAGGTTTCGAAAATATTAATTTTTAACTGAAGTCTTGTTTTTGCCAAATTCTACACATTTTGTTAAATAACTCAAAAACGATTGAATTTAAGTATAGGACACACCCGACAAAAATTGCACAGAATGACACGTAGTCACGCGCAGAAACCAAAAATGCATTGATATAAGGGCAGAGCTGGGAGTAACTTTAGAAAAAAGTTACTTTCATGTAACTAGTTACAAAAAGTAACTAGTTACTAAGTAACTAAGTTACTTAGTAACTAGGTTACTTAGTAACTAGGTTACTTAGTAACTAGTTACTTTTTTTCTCCCTGCGAAAAGTAACTATATCTAGTTACTGTACTGAAGTAACTTGTAACTAGTTACTTTTGGTAAGTACCTATCTAAAGACATAAAAAAGTAACTAGTTACTTTTCATGTATTTAGTTACTTTCCAACGTAACTAGTTACTTTTTATGGAACTAGATAGGTACTTTTCCAATACTTATCAACAATTTTCAGAAAAGTTGCAGGTGTAGGCAATATCCGTCAGTTTTAATTATATTTTACGACATTATTCTCAGTATTGAGTAAAACAGAAGTTTTTGATGCAAATTCATCTGCTCGTTGACATTTTCTTTTTATTTACTTTTGAGATTTTGACAGATTGTGAGGTAGGTAAGAGAAAATTTGATAGAAATAAGAGAAATCAAAAAATGAAATTGCTCAGATAAATTTGCATCAACACAACTAACTTGTGGTGTTTTTGTGTTTTTCGAAAATCTCAATATTTCACCGATTTCTTCGATATTTTTGAAAATCTAGGGTGGCCGTGACTGCACTTCCGGTCAAGAATGATACATGTTTCTAACCCAGAAAAAAATCGTACATTCCGAATCCGTTGAGAAAAAGGTGTCATTCCATTTGAAAAAACAAAGTTAAGATCATTTCCGGTTGAACCGGAACTGGAAAAAATTCCCTTAATATACGCGCAAGTGTTCCCCTCCGTGCGGGATTGGCCAGCTTTTATTTCAATTCAATATCTTTATTACATCCAAAGATATTCAAGGTGGGAAGTTTTAAAAATAACACCCTGTATGCTGTATGTACATACCATGATCATCAAGAGTTATAATTTTAGTGGACCATGATCTTTATTCTTTGGTTAGTATAACGCAACGCAATGAAACTGGCTTGCTCTAATTATTATAAATCTAGATGAACCTATTGGTTTTAAAGAATTTTAATGGTACAACATACAAAGCGCAAAATATGAGCAGCTACTAGAGATTTTAAAAAATTATCCTCCGCCGAAATTGTCGAGGTATTTACTAAAATTTAAACCCAATCCCAAAAATTTCTATAACATTAATGAAAGTAACTAAATTACGCCAAAAGTTTAGTTACTTTTTAAAAGTATCTAGATACCAAAAGTAACTAAGTTACTTCAAAAGTAACTAAGATACTATATCTAGTTACTTTTCGATCATCATAAGTATCTTGTAACTAAGTTCTCTTTTCAGTAAAGTATCTATTTACTTCAGTAACTCAAGTTACTTTTATGAAAAGTAACTTGAAAAGTACCTATGTAGTTACTATTTCAAAGTATAACTTTCCCAGCTCTGTATAAGGGGTGTTCCATTTAACAAAATGTAATTTTGTGCTGCCACCCCTATACGAGCCGCCCATGTGAGTTCATATAGTAATTTAGATTATGCACATTTTCAGTCACTAACGGTTGGCGTACACAGATTTTCGATATTATTAAAGACGACGTGGACATAAATAGACTTTTTTGCACCGTTGGGACACCTGTACGTCTGCTTAGTGCGGCGACAACCCCAAAGCGGCATAAGCAGATTATGAAAAGACAATACCTGAATAAAAATTAATCATGCCCCAATTTAATAATTGATCAAGCTAAACCGATATTCTGATAATTATGAAAAATTTTAAAAGTTGAGGCGAGTATCTCACGCTCACGCGATCACCGCAGACAGAGCCGATTTTAATTTTTAATTGATGGGAAATTAATAGAGCTTTCGTTATTGGGGGTCGAATCGTTAGGTCATTAGGTGATGATATTATTTATTTATGATAGAAATGATTACGTTACGTGGGGTGAATGCAGGGCCGTGTTAAGGAAATATTTTAGGTGAGGCGAGGATGAAATTTGGCGCCCCAATCATAATATTACTAAGAATAATAATAATTTTACACCCCCCCTCGTTTGCACCTTTTCAGTATTTTCAGTCCAAATCCGAACCAAACAATAATTTCGTTCTTCTTTTTCTTCTTTCGTTCAATCTTTACACAATACCTAACCTGTAACGTAACTACATTTGCCCCCCCCCCCCCCCCCCGAAAGATCTAATTGGGCCCTTCACTTTTAATATTATTACTATTAGGTAATAAAATAATGGTTTTTTAGCTGAAAAATGAAGTGCACCGCAGGCGAAAATTTTTGAAAATTTCAAGGTCACGCATTTTCTAAGCATTTCAGAGTGTCAGTGAGGATGAAATAATGCGAAAAACTTAACTCCTATAAAATAGATTTTTATCAAATTCGCACTTACTACAAAAGATCTTTGAAGCATAAAAAATGAAGTTTATCCACATTACTTCCACAAACTTTTGAATTACCTATATGTATAGCAATATACCTGATACCACGAAGAAAAACAAAGAAGTTGCATTTTTATCTATATCTTTGTATCTAAATATATCTAATAAATAAGTCCTCCAGCAGACTAAAGCAAAAATGAGTGTTGAAAATCATGAAAATATTCCCCGAATACCTGATAATAAATTATTATTTGACGTTCTGGAAGCGCACAATACCGCCATTCTTGGGAAATCGGTTCCCAAAACTGGGTATACTTAAGCAATTTTACTTCATGCATTGTTGTGTTTTGTAAGTGAATAATATAAATTAGAACTCTCTGGGTGCCGCATCGCCGCCGTTCGTCTTTGCTGGAAAGAAATACCTAATGGACGCTTATTAAAATAATTTTAACGATCTGAAATTTTGCGCCCCAAGATTTTTGCGCCCTAGGCGGTCGCCTCACCTTAACACGGCCCTGGGTGAATGATGCGAGGGAGGATTTGTCGGCCAATTGTAATGAAATTAGTCGGTTGCGTGATGTGTTAATTGCATTTTTTTTTTATCTCCCCAACACCACAATTAAAAAAAAATTTGGTCGAAAATTTCGTTTTAATTGATAATTAAGGCCGCTTTTTTAAGAATAATAATTGTAATTTTCTCATTTTGCAATAGTCGGAATTTGATAAAAGCGTTGTATGCAACCAGTAATACAAGAATCTGGGGAGACAGCTGTTCAGATCGTTGGCGACACTGGTCAGTGAAACGTCAACGTTTCGTTTACGTACTTGACGTAATAAATGAGACTATTTTGTATTTTTTTCTTCATTTTTGAAATAGATTAATTGAATGCAATAAAAGTAGTTGTCTTAACTTTAATTATCTGAAACTCAAGACCTTTTAGCAACAGTTCTTTAGAATAATGAAATTAAACTGAAATACGCAACTTCAGAACGTAAATCACGTAACTATAAACTTTCGTAAAAGTTACGTTCTGCAATTCGTCAGTGACCAGTGTCGCCAACAACCTGAATAGCTATCTCGCCATGATTGTGTTTGTGGCAGCACTGAATTTTGACGTCTATTTGACAACTCATGTTTATTATGAAAAAAATCGTAAACAGAAGAGTTTTATGATGTAATTTCAAGCAATTTATCGAAAATGCGTATTTATCTTCCATTCCAAGTCGGTTTAAGTGATTATAAATAGAATAATTTCACACCTAACCTCAAAAATGGAGGATAGATCAAAGAAGCCCCCCCAAGACCCCAAATTGGCCACAGCCAACTTTCTCAAACGGGGAACAACCACAGAACTGGACGCCATACATCCAAGATTCCTACCACGAGAAGACTCCCGAGAAACATTCGAGTACGAAGCCCAAAACCACTACTTCTGCGAATTCTGCAAACAATTCTTCTCCCCAAGTTACGACGCCCTCGCTGTTCATTTCGGCAAGCAAATAGTGGAACACCCTGTATATGCCACCTGCCTATACTGCCACGGAAGCGTTTACGAGTACAAATTCAACAACCACCAGCAGATTTACCACAACTGCAAAGACAGCCTCAAGTTCAACAACAACAACCCATAAGTTACCTCTCTGTACCTGCTGTGTAAATAACCCAGTGTAAATAAATTAAGTAACAATGTAATTTTAGAGCTTATTGAATACAAAAATATGAAAAATACTATAATAACACAAAGAAAAAATTAATCACTGCCAGTAGGTTAATTAGGTTTCCATTCTTTCGGGATCTTCCAGCCTGTAAGGAGATGTTTTTAACTAAAAAATATTTCAAAAATTGATGGTTACCTTAGAATATTTACGTTTTTCTTAACAAACGAAATATCTTGCGGGGTTAAAAATACAAACTGCAGCTCTTTGTGGGCCTCCGCGTGGTGGATTAGGATCTCCACGACTTTACTTCTGTTCAGTTTATCCTAATAAAAAGAGTTCTACGATAAAATCTATGAAAAACCAGCATTTTAGTTGCATTTGATTGTCGGTAAAAAGGGAAACTGTAAACGTCAGGATAGTTAAGAGTGCAAGATAAATAATTGTCAGGGGAATCCAGATACGTTTAGAATCAAGGTGTGGCAAAGTGATCTGTAAATATTTCTAGCTTTTGTAGGGGAACGTAGAGAAAATTGCCTTGTCAGGACAAATTGTTTCTAAAAAATAATGCACTTTTCGCGATTCAAGCTAACTTTGTGACGTCACATGTAGGCATATTTTGTTGGAAGCGTCCAATCAAATGCCACCAAAAATGTCTGTCAATGTCTGTCATTACATTTCAGCGCCTCTCATTGGCCCCTTGCCTATTTGTGACGTCACACACCAGAGGGCGTCCTCCTTAGCTAGAATCGCGATTAAATAAGTTTTCTTTTATAGGGGAAAGTAGGGAAAATTGACCTTAAACCAAGTTAAGAGAGCAAAACAAATCGAAATGAGTGAATAAAGACGAAACAGGCTGGACAATCTCAACTTGTGCCAGTTTCCTCTACTAACCAGTAGGGGAATCCTGGGCAAGGTAAATTTCAAAGTCAGGAAGTTGCATGGGAAGGTGGGACAAAGTGGTCTATAAATACCGTTTCAAAAAAGCAATGCACTTTAAATGAGCAGTAACGAAATTTCAACAAAATACTTTCTTTCATAGGGGAAAGCAGAAAATTTACTTTAAACCAAGTTGCAAGGAAAGGTGGGACAAAGTGGTCTATAAATACCGTTTCTAAAAAAGAATGAACTTTAAATTTAATGAGCAGCAACGAAATATCAACAAAATACCTTTTCTTATAGGGGAAAGTAGGGAAAATTTACTTTGAACCGAGTTAAGAGTGCAGAACAAATCGTTGAGTGAATAAAAACGAAACAGGTTGGACAATTTCAACTTGTGCCGGTTTCCTCTACTAACTAGTAGGGGAATCCGGGGCGAAGGGCAAGGTAAATTTTTGAGTCAAGGTGCATGGGAAGGTGGGACAAAGTGGTCTATAAGTAACGTTTCATAGGGGAAACGGGAAACTTGTTTTTAAACCAAGTTAAGAGTGGAGAACAAATCGTGGAGTGAATAAAGTTTTAGTCAAGAAGTTGCATAGGAAGGTCAAAGTGATCTACAAATACAATTTCCAAAAAATAATACACTTTAAATGAGCAGCAACGAAATATCAACAAAATAGCTACTTTTATAGGGGAAAGTGGAAAATTTACTTTAAACCAAGTTGCAAGGAAAGGTGGGACAAAGTGGTCTATAAATACCGTTTCTCAAAAAGAATGAACTTTAAATTTAATGAGCAGCAACGAAATATCAACAAAATACCTTTTCTTATAGGGGAAAGTAGGGAAAATTTACTTTAAAACGGGTTAAGAGTGCAGAACAAATCGTTGAGTGAATAAAAACGAAACAGATTGGACAACTTCAACTTGTGCCGGTTTCCTCTAGTAACTAGTAGGGGAATCCGGGTCAAGGTAAATTTTAGAATAAGGAAATTGCATGGGAAGGTGGGACAAAGTGGTCTATAAGTAACGTTTCTAAAAAAGAATGCACTTTAAATGAGCAGAAACGAAATATCAACAAAATAGCTACTTTTATAGGGGAAAGTGGACTTTAAACCAAGTTAAGATTTCAGAACAAATTGTTATGACTGAATTTCTACTTGTGCCAGTTTCCTCTACTAACTAGTAGGGGAATCCGAAGCAAGTCATGAATTTGCATGGGAAGGTGGAACAAACTAGTCTATGGTAAAAGCCAGTTTTCCCATATAACTTCACGCAACTAAATCGACATTTCTGACCTTCCCCCAGCTTCTTTTAACACAATCTTACCATGAAAACATCAAATTCATCCAGAAAATAAAACGGAAACTCCATGCACTGCCAGAGGGAGTACAAAAAGAAACTCCATGCACTGCCAGAGGGAGTACAAAAACCCCACGGTGGAAAAAGACCTCTCCCCCCCGGACAAATTAGACGTAGTGGTCAACCCCTGGGAGCCCCTCTGCGGAATAACATGCAAGTCCAGCTTCTTTTCGATGCAATTAATATCGATGGAGCCCTAAAAACGTAAATTTTCATCTAAAATTCCACCCCTAAGACGACGAACTTCAAACTGTCGAACTTCCATGAACTTCTTGAAGGCGAGCTTCATGAAACTCACGAAATAATTTTCGGTCAGTTGGTAGATCCCACCTCGGGCGTTCAAAACGATCGTCAGCTGATTGATGCTGGATCTTAGTGCATCCATAACATCGGAGATCCTCTGATGCTTTTCCAGGATGGTCTCATAGTGGAGGTACAACTCCTCGGGGTTCTCCATTTGGCTTTGGGCCCTCCGCACTGCCCTCTCCGCCGACTCGATCTCGGCGACTAGATCGTGGACTGCCCTGCAAATGTGATTGGTTGAAAATTTGACGTTTCTCCGAGGTGGCAATTGTTTTTGTTACTTTCGAGATGCCACCCTCTGTCCGGTGGAGGAGGCGCGATTGGTTTCTTCCTGGAGGGCACTTTGTTTGAGGAATAGGGCCGCCCTTTTGTCGTTCAGCTTGGCGGTGATTTCTTGGAGTCTGCGCTTGTCGAAGTCGTCGCCGAGGGAGACCTCCTTCTGTCGGATGACCTCCTCGGCTAGCTGGGACTGGAAACACAGGGCGATCGATAAAGTAGAACGAATCTGACAGATATTTGGCTATGAAAAACAAACGTGGAGTCTTTGATTGGTTCATACCACATTTGAGATCAAGAGGGCTTTGAAATTTTAACTGCACGTCGAAACTTCTTTACAGCTCACCAGTACTAACGGGTGTCCTAAAAAAACCGAACGAAATATTTTTGGTAATAACTCGTGCATTTTTCATCCGATTTGGATGACCCTGGCCTTAAATTGAAGCCAAGGAATCAGGCTTTCGAACTGTCTAAGAAATTACGACAGATGGTGCTGCAATAGTTCTCTTAGTGATACTTGTCTCAAAGGTTTATTTCAGGGGCGTGGGGATTGGTCAATTATCAACCAGTCGTTATGAGACTCACATGACTTTGAAGGACGTTCATTTTTCTTTAATAATCTTTTTTCAGAAGTTAATTTGGTTCACGCATTGACTTTCTGTGATTATTTAAAAAATATGTGTTTTTACATTTTTTCATGCAGAATGACCATGAAGCAGCAAGAGCTTAATTGTCAGTAATAACCTTTAAATTTCCTCCAATTCGCATCCGCTTGTGTTTTTCATTCAATTAGATCCTCTATTACTGAAAATTAACCTGAAAATGCATCACTCTACTTCAGTTATGACCATTAGGCGTGAAAATAAGGGAAAACATGATTTTTAAAAAATCACAGAAAATTCATTCGTGAATCATAACGAACTTCTGAAAGAAGCTTTTTGAAGAAAAGTAAACGTGCTTCAAGGTTATTTTTGTCTCATAACCATTGGTTGTTAACTGACCAATCCCCATGTACCTAAAGTAAGCCTTTAAAACAAGCATGGCTAAGGCTACTACGGCAGCGTCATCTGTCGTGGTCTCTTGAATGAATCGATAGCCTAATTCTTTAGCATTAATTTAAGTCCACGTTCATCCAAATCGGTTAAAAAATGGATGAGTTGTTCCCAAAAATAGTTCGTTCGGTTTTTCTTAGGACACCCGTTAGTTGCAACGGTGTAGAATATAAAGAAAATCGCGTAAAATTTTGTCAGTGAGATGTAACAATGCGACGTGCCATCAAAATATCAAAATCCCAGGGTCCTCTTGATCACTGGAAACAGGGCGATCGATAAAATACGAATTTGACAGATATGAAAAACAAACGTAGAGTCTTTGATTAGATCATACAACTGGCGAGACTCGTTTTAACTCGAAACGTCTCATATAGGTTACAACAAAAAAAATTGAGATCAAGGCCGTGAAATAACGACACGTAGTTGCACAGTTACATCTCACTAGTACTAGTGAAAGAAGTAAAGAATATAACGCTGGTCGCGTTAAATTTTGTTAGTGAGATGTAACTACGTGAGTATCAGTATAGTTTCGACGTGCCATCAAAATTTTTCAGGTGTGATCAATAAAATACAACTAATCTCACAATTTGCGAAACATTTCGTTGATGTTACCGTTTTTTTTGTTTCGCTTAAGCAATAATTATAATCATCAGGTGTGGGTATGGAAAGCAAACGTAGATTCTTTGATTAGTTCGTAAAATTTGCAAATCTTAATTTCAGACGCCTGTAATGACTATAATTTGACTATACAGTGAAATCAAAAACTTTAAAAATTAGAGTAGGCATCACTTTTACTACGGTGCGATCAATAAAATACAACTAATCTGACCATTTGCAAAACATTCTCGCTGAAGTTACCGTTTCTCTTGTTTCGCTTAAACAATAATTATAATCATCAGGTGTGGCTATGAATAACAAACGTAGAGTCTTGGATTAGTTCGTAAAAGTTTCAAATCTCGTTCATTTTAGACGCCTGAAATAACGACGATTAGATTATACCGTAAAATTACAGTAAGCCATGACTTTTACTACAGTGTGATCAATAAAATACAACTAATCTTAAGTTTGCAGAATATTCTCGCTGAAGTTACAATTTTTATTTCGATGAAAAGCAAACGTAACTCTTTGATTAGTTCGTAAGTTTCAAATATCGTTAATTTTAGACGCCTGAGACGACGATAATTAAATTATACCGTAAAATTAGTCTTTACTACAGTGCGATCAATAAAATGCAACTAATCTGACCATTTGCAAAACATTCTCGCTGAAGTTACCGTTTTTCTTGTTTCGCTTAAGCAATAACTATAATCATCAGGTGTGGCTATGAAAAGCAAACGTAGTCTATGAAAAGCAAACGTAGAGTCTATGATTAATTCGTAAAAGTTTTTAATCTCGTTCATTTTAGACGCCTGAAATAACGACGATTAGATTATACCGTAAAATTACAGTAAGGCATGACTTTTACTACAGTGTGATCAATAAAATACAACTAATCTTAAGTTTGCAGAATGTTCTCGCTGAAGTTACAATTTTTATTTCGATGAAAAGCAAACGTAACTCTTTGATTAGTTCGTAAGTTTCAAATATCGTTAATTTTAGACGCCTGAGACGACGATAATTAAATTATACCGTAAAATTAGTCTTTACTACAGTGCGATCAATAAAATACAACTAATCTGACCATTTGCAAAACATTCTCGCTGAAGTTACCGTTTTTCTTGTTTCGCTTAAGCAATAACTATAATCATCAGGTGTGGCTATGAAAAGCAAACGTAGTCTATGAAAAGCAAACGTAGAGTCTATGATTAATTCGTAAAAGTTTTTAATCTCGTTCATTTTAGACGCCTGAAATAACGACGATTAGATTATACCGTAAAATTACAGTAAGGCATGACTTTTACTACAGTGTGATCAATAAAATACAACTAATCTTAAGTTTGCAGAATGTTCTCGCTGAAGTTACAATTTTTATTTCGATGAAAAGCAAACGTAACTCTTTGATTAGTTCGTAAGTTTCAAATATCGTTAATTTTAGACGCCTGAGATGACGATAATTAAATTATACCGTAAAATTAGTCTTTACTACAATGCGATCAATAAAATACAACTAATCTGACAAGTATGCAAAACATTCGCACTGAAAGTACCGTTTTTCTTGTTTCGCTTAAGCAATAATTATAATCATCAGGTATGGCTATGAAAAGCAAACGTAACTCTTTGATTAGTTCGTAAGTTTCAAATATCGTTAATTTTAGACGCCTGAGATAACGACGATTAGATTATACTGTAAAATTACAGTACCCCATCACTTTTACTACAGTGTGATCAATAAAATACAACTAACTACAACTACAACTAACTACAAGTTTACAGAATATTCTCGCTGAAGTTACCATTTTTCTTATTTCGCTTAAGCAACAATTATAAACATCAGGTGGGGCTACGAAAAGCTAACGTAGAGTCTTAGTTCGTAAAACTTTCAAATCTCTTCAATTTCAGACGCCGGTGATGACGATATTTTGTTTATACCCTGAGATCAAAAACTTAAAATTAGAGTAGGCTATTACTTTTTCTACAGTGCGATCAATAAAATACAACTCTCATCTGACAATATGCAAAACATTCTCGCTGAAGTTGCCGTTTTTCTCGCTTCGCGTAAGCAACAATTATAATCAAGTGTGGCTATGAAAAGCAAACGTAGAATCTTTGATTAGTTCGTAAATTTTTCAAATCCATTTAATTTCGGACGCCAGTCATGAGTCATGACTATAAATTCTGATTATACCGCGAGATCAAAAACTTTTAAAATTCGAACTGTAATCAAACAATAGGAGGCTTCGAAAGACAAGCGTCAGAGAGTAATTTAACTGTCAATGATGTTTTCCAGCGCCTCCTTTAATTTGATTACTTTCGGATTTATGTACAAGGACATCAGAATTACTCGCATTCTCTCTCTCTCACTCCCTCACACAACGATAAACAGAGATAGAAACACGAGAGCCTACCTCCAGTTCCCTCAGCCTCTCGATAAACCCGGAATTGGACTCCTGCAATTGCGTCATTTTCAGCTCGTTTTCCGTCACGGCCGCCTTGATCTCCTTAATTTCAGCCGTGACGCGAACCAACTCCGCCTCCTTTTCCTGCAGCACGTTCTTGATGGTCGCCAATTCCGTTTCCTGCACATTTCGACCAATGACGATCCGTCTCTCTCTCCGAATTTCTCGGAAAACCTTCGGCTACGCCGTACTGATAAGGCCTCAAACCGGGTTTTCCGAGGAATTCAGCAGAGGTGGGGGGGGGGGGGGGGAGAATCTCACCAACAGATCAACGTTGGCCACTTCCGGTTCCGCCGCGGACTTCAACTCGTCGATCTGCCTCCTGATCTGAGTCCTGGCCGCGATGACTTTTCTGATTTTCTCGTCGAGTTGATTTTTTTTGGCCTCCTGTTCGCCGGTGTCTCTCGCTACGGTCTCGTATTCTCTCTGCACGTTGGCCTTCTTGTTCATCAGCTCCTTGATGTGCTCTTCCAGTTGTCTGGAATCAAAACGAGATTCTCGGTTTTTCTATGGGGTGGAACAAGTTTTTTTCTTTTTTTCTTTTTCGAAACGAAAAACTTCACATAGAGCTTAGTTCGTGCGCCTTGGCGCATATTTACTAAAAAAAAAAACCTTACGCGATTCTATCTTTGCTGTCGACTTGCAAATATCTGGCACGGTGGTAGCGCGACGAGTAAGTTCTGTAGTTCGGGTCGGGGTAGAACTTATCCCCTCCAATAGTGATGCCCTGACGACAGTTGCGAGGTACGTCCGCGCGATTTGACAGCAGCTGAATCGCTCTCTCATTGGTGGGAATCAGCAGCACCTCCTCGACTTGCGCCTGATCCACTACGCAGTTCGAGACGATCGGATCCTCGATCTCCAGCAAATCATAGAGGCTGATGCAGTCCGCGGGAGCTTGGACTAGGTTCCTGCTGACGTCATGTTTCTGAAATTTCGGAAGTTATGCAGCAGATTGACATTGACGAAAATTTTGAAATTTTTTTTCAACGCTTAGATCAAGATGGCCGTGAAATTTTAGTAGCTGCGTGTCAAAACTTTAGTGATAACCCACATATGTATAGTTACATCTCATTTCATCTCAACTCAAAAAATCGCAGTCTGCGCACTAAAATACGCGGCACCAGTCAGTATATCAAATAAAAATGGATTACAATATACAAGGTCGGCAATGTCGGCCCACTTGTCATGACGTCACGCGCAAGTAGATACCGTCTCTTTCATATTTCTTGAAGCTACTTCATACATTCTTAATAATTATTATTCCAGGATCATCAATTTGGCGGCTTTTACTTTCAGAGATTTGCGATTTAGTGTACACGAATCTGTCTTGTAGTTAGCCCCTCCGAATCACACCTCGTGTTTTGTAAGGTAAATTATTAGTGTTAAATACAGGGAGATCAATAAAAAACTTACTAAATGTGCGTTCATCTAACAATTACAAATGTCAGTTACAAAGGAAAATGACGTTTTGTTAACCTGAACTAATCAAAGACAGGTCTTTTTGTTTTCATCACCTACTTAGGGAGAACTATGTGAGTATCAGTACAGTTTTGACGTGCCATGAAAATTTTTCAGGTGCGATCAATAAAATACAGCTAATCTGACAATTTGCAAAACATTTCGTTGAGATTACCGTTTTTTTTGTTTCGCTTAAGCAATAATTATAATCATCTCATCAGGTGTGGCTATGGAAAGCAAACGTCGAGTCTTTCATTAGTTCGAATAATTTTCAAATCTCCTTAATTTCAGACGCCTGTGATGACTATAATTTGATCAAAAACTTTTAAACTTACGAGTAGGCTATCACTTTTACAGTGCGATCAATAAAATATGATTAATCTGACAAGTTTGCAGAAAATTTTAGCTGAACTTACTGAAAAGGAAACGTAGAGTCTTTGATTAGTTCGTAAAAGTTTCAAATCTCGTCAATTTTAGACGCCTGAGATGACGATAATTAGAATATACCGTAAAATTACAGTAGGCAGTCACTTTTATCACAGTGCGATCAATAAAATATGACTAATCTGACAATTTTGCAAAGAATTTTAGCTGAACTTACCGTTTTTCTTGTTTCACTTAAGCAATAATTATAATCATCAGGTGTGGCTATGAAAAGCAAACGTAGAGTCTTTGATTAGTTCGTAAAAGTTTCAAATCTCGTCAATTTTAGATGCCTGAGATGACGATAATTAGATTATACCGTAAAATTACAGTAGACAGTCACTTTTACCACAGTGCGATCAATAAAATGTGACTAATCTGACAAGCTTGCAGAAAATTTTAGCTGAACTTACCGTTTTTCTTGTTTCACTTAAGCAATAATTATAATCATCAGGTGTGGCTATGAAAAGCAAACGTAAAGTCTATGATTACTTCGTAAAAGTTTCAAATCTCGTTAATTTTTGATGCCTGAGATAACGACAATTAGATTATACCGTCAAATTACAGTAGGCTATCACATACAACTAATCTCCGAATCACACCTCGTGTTTTGCACGAGAAATTAGTAATGTTAAATACAGGGCGATCAATTAAAAACGACGCGAAATTATGGTTTTGCATTCACTTCGAGTAGGGCATGAAAGTTGAACGGCACGTCGAGATTTGAAGCTTAACGTAATCTTACTAAATGTGCGTTCGTCCAGCAATTACAAATGTCAGTCACAAAGGAAAATGACGGTTTGCTAACCTGAACTAATCAAAGACAGGTATTTTTGTTTTCATCGCCTACTTAGGGAGAAATTTACAGCTTAGCTTTATAAAAATTGAACTGTTTTCAAAGCAATATTTAACTTTTTCGTTTTCATAGGCCACTTGATACGAAATTTAAATTATCACGTCGCACGTCATACATAGTGATTGTTGGTATTTGACGTTTTGAAAATCCAACTGTTTTCACGGATAACTTGAATTGAAGAGAATGTTGCCAAAAAAAAAACACTTATCTTGGTGTACAAATTATCCAAAAGTTGTCAACCCCTCGCGTTTGGCTTTCACAACCGCGACGTGAAACGTAAATGTCCCAATGGTATTTCCGAGCAATTTTCCCGTTTGACATTTTAAAGATTCGCAGCCTACTTGATGTGAAATTTCAATACATACTTTGATGGTACTTGAGACAAATTTTGGCATTTATGCCACAAACGACGTTGTTAAATCATCTCACGGTACCTTGAATTTACTAATTACAGCCCTGTTAATAGTAGTCGCTTTGAGTCGTAAGCAACTGGTGTCCTTACCCTATGTAGAAGCGAGAAAATAAGGTGAATGCACCAAAAATGCTGTCAAGTCACAACTGGTGTCTTTACTCTATGTACGGGCAAGGAAATACGGTGAGCACACCAAATGTGACCATAATTTAGTAACCAACTATCTTCAACTGCTAAAAAAATGTAAATTTGTTAATGTTAGTGTCAAGTTGGCAGCTCCTGTTTCAAATTTAACACTGTCGGTTGGTAACAAAAGGAACTTTCTTGAAACTTCACGATATCAATCAATCAATCTGACAATTGTCAAATTTTAGCCAGTGCAGGGTTACCAACATATTTCAGTTGGGGGGGGGGCAACAACCGGGGCCGGGCATGACGTCACTAACCTTGAAGAAAAACTTTGAGGTTATGATGGTGGGCCTGCTACCTTCACGCCAAACGTTGTTGAATATTTCAAACAGTACTTGACTGTCTTCCCTGTTGTCAACTGTAAAAGCGCTCAGTATGCCCCCAAGGTGACCTTCGGCGGCCACAGCCCACTTCTTATCTTTCAGTTTAATGTACGATCCCAGGGGACCCTTGGGAGGATGAGTGAACCTCTTCCTGTGCTGTTCGATGGCCCTCAAAACATTCGGGACGTCTCGACCGTAGACCACTAGATTGTCTCCGGATTGGTTCCTGAAGTTGGCAAGGCCCTGCTTTTCCCCATCTGCAAAAACACGTTTAGGGGCTAATTCTAAGTCGACTTATGTCATGACGTAATGATATAAGTCCGATTTTGCTCAATTTCGTGCGACGGCCATTTTATACAACCACAATTTCAACTGTCATTTGTCACCTGTCACTTGTCATATGTCACGTCGCCTGCCTTACCGTTTTATCAAGGTAATAATTAGAGATGGGTCGGCGGAAATTTTCCATTTTGGAAAGCTTCCAAAATGGGAATATTTCCGGGAAGAAATAAACGAGGTTCAGGCAATCTTTCCCAGGAAATATTGCCGGAAACTTCCCAGGAAATTTTCCGGGAACTTTCTTATAAATCTGCTACGGTTTTTGAATTTGGCTCGACATTTAGCGGTTTTTTAACCTAAAAGAGCCCTGCCGTAAGTAATCAAAATCAGAAAAACCTTGTTAATTCTTGTTGTGAGCAGCAGCAACAGTGTTAATGGCTGTTATCAAAATATTCTATCCAAATTTTTCAGATTCTTATTGTATTTAATTTAATTTATTTACACATTTTTGTCCAAAGAAATGTGATGTATTTGGTATTTTTGAGAAGGTAACGCCGCCAAGAATTCATTTAAAGCAAAATCGAAAAATTGCGGAAACTTTCCGGAAACTTTCGGAAATTTTCAATGGAAACTTTCCGGGAAATTTCAATAAATGGGAATTTACCCATCTCTAGTAATAATGTAGAACTCTGTAAAACCGGTCTTCTGAGTTATGCACTTATAATCAGACTTGCGTCATTACGTCATGACATACACCAACTTAGAATAAGCCAGAGAAAATTTCAGAGGGGGGGTCGTACTTATTTTATATTCAATTTCTTGGATTTCTCTTCTCAAATTCTGCTTCTGCTCCGATCGATGAGACACGTCGTTGTTGATTTGGTAAAAATCGTTGCGCATCGTCTGCAGGTGATCCTCCATTCCTTTTATTTTGTCCGTCATAACTGTCAAATCGTGTAATCGTTTGGCTTTCGCCTGTTCGACGGCGCTCATTCTCTCGTTCACCGTCGACATTTCCGTTTCCAGCACGACCTTGTCCTTGCCCTTCATTTGGATCGTGTTGCCGACCAGCTGTCTGCGCTCCTTCTTCAAATAGTACTGTCCCTTGAGGTCGTCGAGGACCCTCTTCAGGTCCTCTTGCGGCTTCATTTGGATCTTCAGGGCTTCGCTGACTTCGCTCACTTCCTGTTTGAGTGATCTGGCGAGAAAAGTGATGGGTTGAGTGTGGGCCGGTCTCCCCTACTACTACGTTCTAAAGGAGTGACAATTATTGGACGGTCTCCCATACCTAGGTGCAGGGGAAGCTGGGGCAAAGTGGTCTATAAACGTTAGTGAGCAAAAACAGGGTGTCCCAGAACGGGCCTTTTAAAGGCAAATTTATGTGTTTTTGAAAATTTACAACAGTTCTTGAGTTATAAGAAATGTAAGAGGACCAATCAGATTTCAGCTCTGAATTTCTTTATACGATAAATTAACGTTAGATGGCCCTATTTCCGGGTGTCCCGAAAAAAAACGGACAAAATATTTTTGGGAATAAGTCTGCAATTTCTTAACCGATTTGGATGAACGTGGTCTTAAATTAAGGCCAAAGAATCAGGCTTTCGACTGTATGAGAAACTACGGCAGATGGCGCTGCCGTAGTAGTCCTGTTGATACTTGCTTTAGAGGTTTATTTTAGCTGCATGGGGATTGGTCAGTCAACGACCAATCGGTATGACACTCGAATAGCCTTGTTCAAAAATCCTTTTTCAGAAGTCGATTTGGCTTAAACATTAATTTTCTGTAATGTTTTTAAAAAATGTGTTTTTGAGTATTTTCACGCATTAATGGCCATGACCAAAGAACAGTAATGCATATAAATCTTAATTTTCAGTCATAAATGAACAAATATGGTGAAAACAGTGGCGCAGATGCCAGTGGGGGGCAACTGAACAGTTATCATTGAAAATTAAGCCCTATGTGCATCAATAGTCATGGTTATGGAAGCATGAAAATACGCAAAAACACTTTTTTTTAGAAAAATCACAGAAAATTAGTGCTTACGCCAAATGGACTTCTAAAAGAATATTTTTGAAAAAAAAGAAAGCTCTTCAAGGCTATTTGGGTCTCATAACCATTGGTTGTTGCCCGACCAATCCCCACGCACCTAAAATAAGCCTTAAAGACAAGTATCTATAAGGCTACTACAGCAGCGACATCTGTCGACGTTTCTTACAAAGTTCGAAAGCCTGATTCTTTAGCTTTAATTTAAGACCAAGTCTATCCAAATCGGTTAAGAAATGGCTGACTTATTTCAAAGGCTATTTTGTCCGGTTTTTTTGGGACACCCGATATAAGGAAATAGTGCAGTTACCTTCTGAAGAAAACTGAAATCTGGTTGGTCCTTCTAAATCTCTTATTTATAACTCGCGAACTGTTGAACCCTGGAAATTTTCAAAAACGCGGACAATCTGTATAGGGAAATTTGGGGAAAAGTACGTAATTCTTGAAGGTATCCGTTTTCACAACAAAAAGTGAAAAACTTTGATACTACTTGTTTGTTATTGGTATTATTGAGGTTGGATTGAATAGTAATGTTAAAAAGTAAACAGAAACATGAAATTGATGGGTGAATCCTAGTTTGCTTCATTTTGTTTTTATAATTAAAGAAAAAACTAGTCAGATGCATCAAAATGCGAAAGTGGTCGAACCGTTGCTATTTGTACTGCTCTCCCTTAGAAAATCAGAAATCGGTGAGAAATAGAGTTTCCAATTAAAAGAGACAGACGATATGGAGGCAAAATTTGACAAAGCCCGGTATGCCAAATCATTGTCAAATTTTGCCTCCACATTACGTCACGAAATAGAGAGTAACCTACAAGTTTGGAAACCTTCATTGAAGAGCAAAAAACAGGTTCATTCTGAGGCAGTGTCCCATACTAAGTGGCATGGGAAGGTGGGACAAAGTGAATTCCCTTTTCTAAAAAGCAATGAAATAGAATGCATTCTAAATGAACAATAACGAAATACTGATAAAATAGATACTTTTATAGGGGAAGGCAGGGAAAACTTACTTTAAACCAAGTTCAGAGTGCAGAACAAATTGTTGAATAAATAAAAACGAAACTGATCTGTTAATTTCTACTTAGGCCAGTTTTCTCTAGAAACTATTTAGTAGGGGAATCCGGGGTAAGGTAAATGCGCAGCTACGAAATATCAACAAAATACCTCCTTTTATAGGGGAAAAAACTGAAAATTTACTTAAACCGGGTTAAGACTGCAGAACAAACTATTGAATAAATAAAAACGAAACTGATCGGTTAATTTCTACTTAGGCCAATTTCCTCTAGTAACTTGTAGGGGAATCCTGGGCGAGGTAAATTTTGGAGTCAGGAAGTTGCAAGAGAAGGTGGAACAAAGTGGTTTATAAATACCGATTCAAAAAAAGAATGCAGTTTAAATGAGCATTAACGAAATTTCAGCAAAATACTTTCTTTTATAGGAAAAGTAGAGAAAATTGACTTTAAACCAAGTTGCACGGGAAAGCGGGAAAAAAGTGGTCTATAAATACCGTTTCTAAAAAAGAATGCACTTTAAATTTAATGAGCAGCAACGAAATATCAACAAAATACCTTTTTCTATTTCGGTTTCCTAATGAACACTTTATAGCACCCAAACGCGTTTTCTAATGTGTTCTATTAGAGCACGGCTTTTGTTTACATCGTAACCTAGACAACGATTGTGTCCAACAATCGCCAACTGTCAAGCGAACATTGACCTGTCTTTGAAAATGGAAAACCAATTTTTTTTCTAACAATTTGGGTATCCGAAATAGAAAAAATTGTATAAAAAACGTGTTTCATAAGGCTCTTATCGCACTCGGATTTTGTAAAACTCGGGCTTTTCGCCCTCGTTGTCCAAACATCCTCGTGCGATAATAATTGGCTTTATGAAACGTGTTTTTTAATATACTATCTTTTATAGGGGAAAGTAGGGAAAAATTACTTTAAATCGTGTTAAGAGTGCAGAACAAATCGTTGAGTGAATAAAAGCGAAACAGGTCAGACAATTTCAACTTGTGCCAGTTTCCTCTACTAACTAGTAGGGGAATCCGGAACAGGGGAAATTTTCGAGTCAAGAAGTTGCATGGGAAGGTGGGAAAAAGTGGTCTATAATTACCGCTTCTAAAAAAGAATGCACTTTAAATTTAATGAGCAGCAACAAGATATTAACAAAATACCTTCTTTTATAGGGGAAAGTAGGAAAAATTAACTTTAAACCGTGTTAAGAGTGCAGGACAAATCGTTGAGTGAATAAAAACGAAACAGGTTGGACAATTTCAACTTGTGCCAGTTTCCTCTACTAACTGGTAGGGGAATCCGGGGCAAGGTAAATTTTACAGTCAGGTAGTTACATGGAATGGTGGAATAAAGTGGTCTATAAATGGCCTTTTCCAAAGAGCAATGAAATAGAAAGCATTTTAAATGAACAACCACGAAATATTCATAAAACATCTACTTTCATAGGGGAAGACAGGGAAAATTGACTTTAAACCAAAACCAAGTTAAGAGTCAGAACAAATTGTTGAGTAAATAAAAACGAAATTGGTCGGTCAATTGAGTCACTTTCCTCTAGTAACTAATATGGGAATCTGAGGTAAGGTAAATTTTACAGTCAGGTAGTTGCATGGGAAGGTGGGATAAACTGGTCTATAAATTGCCCTTTCCAAAAAGCAATGAAATAGAAACAAATTTAAATGATCAACCACGAAATATTCATAAAACACCTACTTTCGTAGGGGAAGGCAGGGAAAATTTACTTCAAAACAAGTTAAGAGTCAGAACAACATGTTGAGTAAATAAAGACGAAATTGGTTGGTCAATTGAGCCACTTTCCCCTAGTAACTAGTAGGGGAATCCGAGGTAAATTTTAGAGTCAGGTAGTTGCATGGGAAGATGGGATAAAGTGGTCAGGGTTGGCCCGATTTAAATCAAATGATTTAAATCACGATTTAAATCACTTGATTTTTTTAAATATAAATCAATGATTTAAATCACCATGCATAAACTAAATCAAATTTGTTGAATAGTTTGTTTTTATTGATTAAACAACTCAAGAATTTTAAACCAATAAAACGTCAGAGTTTATAGACAGTCGACCAATCACCATGGTTTTTAACTGAAAAACACTACGAGTGAAAAGCAGGACGGTTTTCCAGCGAAAAAATTTCTGTCAAACGAAATGTCATGACAACGAGCATGGCAACCTTATTGTTTCCATTGAAATTTCTTTTGTTGTTTAGTCATTCGAATATAATTCGTGTTCTGATTTTTTCTGCAAAATTTGCTTACAAATACATTCGTAGCTTTTGCTTTTGAAAAATCGCCACTCGCGCTAAAGCGCTCGTGACGATTTTCGTTGCAAAAGCTACTCATTTACTTGTTTTGCAAATTTTGTCGGAAAAAATCAGTACCACTCGTTATATTATATACGAAGAAAATTTGTATAACTCATATCGACGTAACGTCATATAACAAAATTAGGTAAGTAGTATATAAGTGTATAAACTTATTAAGAATTTTTATATTTATTTTCAATTTTCAATTTAAAAAATTTATAGAGGAACACTAATTTTCCGGCTTTTTCGATGCCTAATTTATTCCGTAATTTTGAGTGCACCAATCCAAAAGAGGAGAAGACTCGCTCTACAGACGCCGACGAACTGACCGCACATAAAAATTGTTTGACTTTAACTAATAGGTTCTTGACTTCGCAGACATCCTTTTGTGAAACCCACCACTGTAGGAGGTGTTACTTTGGATAAAATTTCCTCTGAAAACATAATATAGTCTGCTAACGGTTTTAAAAGCAATAAATAAATAAAAATCAAAAAAATCGCGATTTTTTCCAACCCTGAAAGTGGTCCACAAATTTCTTTTCCAAAAATCAATGAAATAGAAAAAAGCATTTTAAATGATCAACTGCGAAATATTCATAAAACACCTACTTTCTTAGGGGAAGGGAAGGCAGGGAAAATTGACTAAGTTAAGAATACAGAACAAATTGTTGAGTAAATGCTCAAAATCTAGAAGGCCTAGAAAATTGCTGCCAGTGCTAACAAACATGATTTTTTCTTTAAAATTGCAACTATACCTAAAGGAAATGAAACTTTCGTCTTACGCAGGGAAGAAAAAATTCCCCCGTTGTCGTATTTTGAATTTTGAGTTCAATGTGAATAGCTACAAAAATAGTTTGAAAAATTACCTTTCGGGTAGCCTTTACTGGTAACAGCTGGTATTAATCGTATTAGCGGTAGCAATTATTTTAGTTGTGATGTAGGACGAAAGTTTCATTTCCTTTACGTATATTACTTTTTTCGGGATAACTCAGGAACGAATCAAGATAAATGAGAATTCTTTACAGATTCTTAATCGCCTTGAAAAACAGTTGCTTTTTTCTAATTTAAGCTACCCTCCATCTCTTACGGTTTACGAATGGACGCGAACGAAAAATTCACCATCCTATACTGAGTGAGTCTGAAAGACTCCACATCCTTTATACCACAGAATCTACTGTTCAAATGATGAAGCTTGGTGCAAAAATTATTGGTCAATTGTGATTCCTCTTGATGTTATAAGCCGCCAAAAATCTTCATTTTTAAGTATCTTTCGAAAGGTGTATCGTAGGATTTTGAATTTTTGCACAGCATTGTTACAGACCAAGAAGCAACTGCTGATGGTACTTAAGACATTATCCAAAAAGCGGATCCCTGTTATACAGGGTGGCCCCGTTGTTATTTGCCCTTGAACTTTTTTATGTTTGAAAACATTGCTAATTTGCCTATGCGGCCGTATTCTCCGTTCAATTCTAAAACTTTTTTGACTCTCAAAATTTTTCGAAAAAACTAACCACTCACGAGGAAAATTGAAAAAACCGAAGACATGATCATCGTGATAAACCTACAATTTCAATAAAAATCAAAGTGTACGTTGACACGCATCACATCTCAACTGTTCTTTTGCATTGAAGGTGTTGTCCTACATCTGTGCCCAGAACCATTGCTCACAACTGAAGAAAAAACATTGATTGTAATTTCACTTTTTTACGAGGTAGACTCATCATCGGTTTTAAGGTGATTACCTGCATCATGTTTTAGGTTTTTTCAATTTTTCTCGTGAGTGGTGTTTTTTCGAAAAATTTTAAGAGCCAAAAAAGTTTTAGAATTGAACGGGAAATACCCCCGCATAGGCAAATTAGCAATATTTTCAAACATAAAAAAGTTCAAGGGCAAATAACAGCGGGGCCAGCCTGTATAACAAGGATCCGCTTTTTGGATAATGTCTTAAGTATCATCAGCAGTTGCTTCTTGGTCTGTAACAATGCTGTGCAAAAATTCAAAATCCTACGATACACATTTGGAAAGATATTTTTAAAAAACGTTTAAAAATGAAGATTTTTGGCGGTTTATAACATCAAGAGGAATCACAATTGACCAATAATTTTTGCACCAAGCTTCATCATTTGAACAGTAGATTCTGTGGTATAAAGGATGTGGAGTCTTTCAGACTCACCCTGTATATGGGAGAATGGAACAAGTGGTCAACAAGTATCCATTATGTATCGCAAGGTGGAAAAGAATGGACCCATTAAATTAATTACGCAAATTGTTAATCGAGTTTGTGCCGGTTCCCACTAAAACTCTGAAAATGGCAGAACGGCATACATACAAAATTATACAGGGTGTCCGGAAACAACGATGAAACATTTCGGGGGGTGATTGAAGCTCAAAATATGAAAAAAAGTTCCTATAATCATGAGCCCGGAAATCGCTCCTAAGGGGGAGCTCAAAATTCGATTTTGATTTTGTCAATTATTAAGTTTTTGCATACTATCTGACATCGATAAGCAACATTAGATTACTTTAGATACTAATTTTTAAAATCCGTTCAGTTTTGTAATTTAATAAAAATCGTTTGATAAGCCTAGGAAAATGCAAAAGGATCTTTAAATCTAATTTTTTCGAAAACGGTAGATCCTACGCTGACAAGAGAGGCTTTTTTATGTAATTTTAGTCAGGAAACCATATTCCGGTGAGAAATTGTCTAAAAAATAATAAGTAAAAAAATTTGGGTGGGGAAAGCTGAAGCCCCCCCCTATTTTCCACGCCCCTGGGTGAATCTGCTTTTGGTAGATACCATAATCTGATGGCGCTTACTGATGTTAGATAATGTGCAAAAAGTTGTCACTGTATATTAAGCGGTTCCTGATTTATTCAATAAAAACCGAATTTGAGGCGCCCCCTTAGGAACGATTTCCGGATACATGTTTATAGGAACTTTTTTGCATATTTTGAGCTGCAGAATCACCCCCCGAAATATTTCATCGTTATTTCCGGACACCCTGTATAGAAATCTGGAACGAAGTCCTAGGAAATATTCTAGTTACAAGCTACACCACTTTTCACATAGGGGCCAATGAAAATGGGTTCACAAGTTTCAAACCGGTTGCTCCCCTCTGTGCCAGTCTCCCCTACTATAAACTTATATGGGAGACCAGAGAAAAACAAACACTTGAACGCCTAATTTCAGCCAACCCACAAGCAATAAATAAAAAATAAAACTCTCACCCGATTTTCTCCTTAATGGCAGTGACTCTATCGGACTTGGATGAACAGTCGGCCTGGATCTTCTCCAGCTCCCCCTCCAACTTCCTCACCCCCTCCTCCTCCGTCGCCAAAGCCCTCTCGCAGTCCCTCACTTTCGCCCAAAGCAGTTCCAACTTAAGAGCCCCCGCCTTACCCGTAAGGTTAACAATCGACTTATGACTATTGATTTTTCTTTGTAACATCTGCACCTCCTCCTGAATCTGGGCAAGCGCCACCTCCTTCTCCCCAAACACCTTCATGTACTCCATCTTGTTCCTCTTCATGTTCTTATACTCGGCCTCGAGAGTCTCCAATCGGGTGGCCTTCATGAACAACGTGAACTTGAGCTTCGGGTTGCTGCTGCTCAAAAAATTCCGAGAAGTGTCCTGATTCAGGATGCAAACGGGGTTGTCAATCTGAATATTCAGCGAAGTGGTGATATTGAGCACCTCTTTCATTTGTTTTGTTATGATCTCGCCGAGCTCGGATTTAATTTGATAGCTGCCACCCCCCGAGGCTTGAACCGTACGAACAACTATGATTTTGCCCCCGTAAACCGTGGGGCGATAGGCCATGGCCCCCTGGTTGTAAATGTGGATCTCAATGGAGCCCGAATTCTTGCCAACTTTCACCAAGTTCTTCACGTTCGTTCCTCGATTGGTCAGACATGCTCTGCCCCCGAGGCCGATGATAAGCGCCGTTAATATGGCGCTCTTGCCGCTACCGTTCTGCCCCGTAATCATGTTAATGCTCGACAGGTCCACCTCCAGGTGCGAGTGGCACATGAAATTTTTTAAAATCATTTTCTCGATAGTCCCAGCCCTTCTGGAGTTGTCGTCTTGACGGCCCTTTTTCGCCACGGAACACTCGTCATCTTCAGAGGGCGCGGGGGAGGAAAGAGGCTTCCTGTTTTTTTGACTCATCCTGACTGAAACGAAAGTAAGGTTATGTCAATCTCGAAAAATCGATTTTCGTTAAAATAAACGACGAAAATCTTTGAATTGTTTAAAATAGAGGAAGAAATGGTGAGGAAAACGTGGAAATAATACTTACAGAATGTTTTAAACGGGTTTGAACCTGTCAGGGTTGATTTGAAAAAAACAGAAAGAATCACAAAAAATAATGAATGATTTATGGAAATTCAAGTGGGGTAATTAAGCAGCGAGTTTTCTTAAGATATTTCAAAGTAAATTTGTTTTTTTTAACACTTTTTAAGCTTTTGCGAGGGAAATTGATTAAACACCATCTTTAAACAAGAGAACATGAACCGCTAAATTGTTTTTGGATGCACATGCGCGGCGGGAAATTCAAGGACACCGCCATTGTCTTCCCGCGTATTCTATTTTTAGACTTTTTAGTGAAATTTTACCTCCATTTTAAGGATTTTAGCGTGTTTTAGCGCCAGTTCCTTTCGAAGATGAATGATGAAGCTGGTAAACTTAAAAAATTTTATTTATAGAATTTATTGAGTTAACACCGGATATGGCGGCAGCCAGATATACAGCCCAATTTATTGGGTTGCCTACTACACATTTGCCGATTTCGTGCTGCACCACTCGGCTTAGTTTTAAAAGATATTACTTCGTTGTTGTTCATATAGGGTGTCCCGGAAAGACAAAAAAAAAAGAAGTAGAAATCACAATCCCTGACCTTCATAATAAAAGTTAAAGGTCCTTTAAAGTTTTAAGTGAGAATTGGACCAATCAGGATAGTAGCCGTTTGGAACTGTTGCTAGGCAAATATTTATCGGCCCTTAAGGGACGATTTCATAATAAAACTTAGAGATCCGTTAAAATTAATGTCGACTCTAAAGGGAATTTCGAAATGTTGCTAAGCAAATATTTAAAGGACACTTTATTGAACTTTAAGAAACTAAAGGGTGTCCCAAAAAAAACCGAACGATAGATTTTTGGTTATAACTTTATTATTGTGGGACCAATTTTCCTCAATTTTATACGGGACGTAGTCAAAAGATGAGGCTTTTAGAATCTGTAACCATTTTGCAGATGGCGCCACTAATAAATTTTTTGTGGCAGTTTTTTACAGGAACACTTTTTGATTGGCTGGAGTTGAACCATCTGTAAACCGATCAAAATGAAATTAGTATAGGATGAAAGCGAATGCTTTTCTTTTCTAAAGCAACTTTGCAAAATTTTATTCTGACCGTTCTTGATTCATTTATAATTTTTTTTGTGATGCTTTGAAACAAGGATTTTTAAAGATTTATTTTTTATTTGGTCACCAATCTTGACAAAATTTGCAGAATCCTAAGTAACACCATCAATATTTCACAAAATGATGTCACTTTGCAGATGGCGCCACCCTAGCAAATTTTTATGAACACATTTGATTAAAAAATTAAGGAGAGAATATTATCAATGTGTAATTAGTAATAAATGTTAGCACTAAAAGCGGCTACAGACAACAGGCTGGAATTGAATAAACAACAATTCTGGATTTTAAAATAAACCAAATATGTGCTTTATAACAGTAATAAGCTGAAGAACAACTTGTCGAGTTCACAAACAAGTCAATGTTACACCATTTTTTTGGGGTTCATTTATTTTAACATTTTGTATAACGATATATAGTACCTAAGTGAAATTCCTGCACAAAGTACCTAACGTTATTTTACGAAAGATTTATGGTGTTACTAAGGATTCTGAAAATTTTGTCAAGATCGGTATCGAATTAATATCAAATAAATCTTAAAAAATCTGTTTTAGAGCATCGCAGAAAAATATGTAAATTAATCAAGAACGTTCAGAATAAAATTTTGTAAAGTTGCTTTGGAAGAGAAAAGCATCAGCTTTAAGCTTACACTGTTTTCATTTTGATCGCTTCACAGATGGTTCAACTCCAGCCAATCAAAAAGTGGCTTTGTAGAAAACTGCCATACAAAATTTATTAGTGGCGCCATCTGGAAAATGATTGTCGATTCTAAAAGCCTCATCTTTTGACTACGTCTCGTGCAAGATTGGGGAAAATTGCTCCAATAATAATAAAGTTATAACCAAAAATAAATCGTTCGGTTTTTTTGGGACACCCTTTATATTGGATCACTATTGAATAGTAGCGGCAAATTACTTTTATAGAAAAAATAAGACCAATCTTCTGCATCGGTATGCAATTACATATACAAGGTGTCCAAGCATGTTCATGTGCCTTTCAGTTTTGAAGAAAACTTTTCCTGTTTCTTGGATTTGGACACCTGGTATTATACGCAAATTTTTGGACTAACTAGAAAGCTCAATTTTTAGTGCGTGCAGCGTGTCCTGGAAAGACGAATGAAAATGAGTTGCGTTACTTTTAAAACATTTTGCTAGTCCTGGGACATCCGGTGTCCAATTTTATTTGAAATTCACGAAAAAACAAGGCGATTGCAAACTTTTGGTTTTTCTTGATTAGTAATAGCAAACTTTTGCTCAGTTTTACAAGATGATTCTTTCTATGTTTGCATACAGGCTGCTCCGGAAAGATGATAGAAAATAAACGAGAAAAATTGACGTGAAAAAAAAACATTGAGCAAACGATTGCCATTTTGTCAAAAAACTAATGAGATGCGTTACGTTAGTTAGCTAGTACTGGGACACCCGTTGTGTAATCTTATTATAAATTCACAAAAAACAAACTTTTCGTTTTTCTTGCACACCCGGCGGTATGTGGACACCATTATTTGAACTCAGGAGATTATTACAGAGTCCACCATTAAATATAGCGGCAATGTACTTTTATAGCAGCTAGTCAGTATTGGGACACCTGATATGCAAATTTTAATCTAATTTCACGAAGAAACAAGACCAGACAATCTTCCTACCGATTGCTGCTATTTAATTGAAACATATGGAACTTTTATAATTTTGACATCTGTCGATTGAATGACATCGACACAAATTTTTTAAGCCTTCTAAATCTTCAGCAAAGATAGTCAACTTTTCTTTTTCTTATGTGCCGCCATATTGAATTTTAACACAGTCGGAAGCACACAAATAGTAGGTAGCTTTTCAAAAATGGAATCAACATGGACTTTTTTGAAAAAAACACGTCAAAGTTCGAGTCACATGTCCAAAAGACGTTACTTTATTACCGTTTAATTCAATTGTTTTTCAAATGTCATAGACTAGTAAAAAGTTGGTGTACCTTTTTGTAGTTATTTTCACAAATTTTCGCTAATTTTACAGGTCTAGAAAATTTCATTTAATTAACATCAATCCTTAGGAAGATATTTAGATTTTTTCGACATAACTCAGAAGAGTCAAGACGTCGGAGAATTCTTTAACATTACGACGGAGCAGCAGGAAGAAATTTAACCAATTGACCCTTACCTTGACACAGACTTATCGAAAATTAAACGTTAACCGACAAATTTTTTTTGTTTTAATGTAGAATTGAATGCAGTATCGCCGGGCATGACGGCAACCAGATATACGCCTCGATTTATTTGGCTGCCTACGTGTACAGCAAAGGATTTATTTATTTCGCTGATTAATAACATAAATCGTTTCAAAAGGAGATAACACAATAATTAACAACAATTAAATTGATAAACGGTTATTTATTTATATTATCCCGAAAATTAGAAGATTGCGCCGGAAGTGCAGGCAACCAGGTATACACAAAGCCGTTTATTTGGCTGCAGCTGAACTTATGCCGTTTTCGAGCCGACGGACGGGCTGCGACAGTACTACCGAAATACATCTATCTCATGTTACAAGAGAAGAATGATACGAAGGCCGAAGATACTTTTTTAATTAAATCTACATGACTTCGACTTACGGCCTAGCCAATAAAATTGTTTTCCTTAATTAAATTTGCTCTTGTGACCCATTATACGCTCTTAACGAACAACAATTCAGTCTGGCAGGTATCCAAAAACAATCGGAAAAAAACACGTATCTATTCAGATCACTGCCCCCATTCCTAAACGTAACATTTACCCTTAATTACAACGAAATTCGAAGAATCCAAGAATACAATTTCGAGGAATTTTCGCGCGTTTAAAAATAGACTTCCGGGCATAGAATTTCTGGGGTAAAAAATTTTTTTCGTATTTTTTTTGCCGCGAAAACGGCCGGAATGCACTTTAATTGCGACCGTTGAGAATACACCTGAAAATGCGCAATGTCAAGGAGATGAAGAGAGGACCTACGTAGTAGCGAGTCGGCACGTCGTCGGTTAGTCATCGTTGCACCTCCACCTCCGAACAACGCAAAAGAGTTTCAGTCGGTTTTTCAGTGCCTGAGGTCAAAATGTGGTCCGCATTCACCGGTAAGTTTCTTCAGCTTCGGCAATCCCAAATAAAACGTTCGAGATATCGATTTCCACGTCGCGTTGACCCAGGTCTAAAAAATCGATTTTAAGCCCCATTTTCGAGCGGAATAAAACTGCGGCGCACGTATTTATTTTTAATTTTATCGCAATGACCACATCCGAACCGAGTCAATTAACGGCGCCTTTGCGAACACGGTGAAGCAATTATTTCATTGTGGACTCAAAAACGCGAAAAAAATATTTTCGAAAATCCTTGCGTGACGTCATCGGTGTGGGCAGGGGTCCACTTCAAGGAAATTTCACATATTAACGCCGCTCGCGACCTTGGAACGAATCTAATAATTAAATATGACACAATCCTTTAGATATTCTGATGGGAAGCAGCGATTGTAACGGATTTAACTGCAATTTCTTTTGGACGAAATATTTCGCCTTCAGAGGTTAAATAAAAGACGAACGACAACAAACGTTTGCTAATTTTCTGTATTTTGCAACCGCTAACACTGTTTTATTGTTATTACGGCAGAGTTTATTTGCGAAGATTGTTATTGCGTCTATTTTTGGAAATTCTTCATTGGACGGAGATGGAAATAGAGGAAAAGTTGGTTTGTTGTTGTTTATAGTTCCCAGCTGATCGGTAATATTACAATTTTCTGCAATGATCTCATGATTTGGTCAATTAGCACCACGATGTAAAAAATAAATAAAAAGTGACTGATTGTGAGAATTTTCTAGCGCCCCTTATTGTTCCTTGTCGATTTGGCCGCACTGAAATCTCCGTGGGCGAAAAACTGTTGCCGTGATAAAAAAGTAAAGTAGGCGCTGGATTTGATTCGGTTAAGGTCAATTCAGCGCAAAAAATCAATTTTTCGTGAGAGCAACTGCCAGTGGGCTCCAAAATGGCTAGATGCTGAAGAAACTCGAATAAATATAGGGAATGATTTATTAACGGTCGGTTTACGGTACTATTAGGATGAGCTTCTTGTGTTAGTTGAATTTTGGATCCAAAATGGCTAACAATTTTCGGCTATGATCTCATGATTTGATGGTTTGCTTGTCAATTAGCACCACAATGTAAAAAATAAATAAAAAGTGACTAATTGTGAGAATTTTCCAGCGCCCCTTATTGTTCCTTGTCGATTTGGCCGCACTGAAATGTCCGTGGGCGAAAAATTGTTACTCTTGATAAAAAAAAGTAAAAGTAGGCGCTGGATTAGATTCGGTTAAGGACAATTCTGCGCGAGTCTGTGCTTAAGTCAAAACTCAAACCAGATTATTTCTTTAAAAAATCCATTTTTCGTCAGAGCAACTGTCAGTCAGTGGGCTCCAAAATGGCTAGATACTGAAAAAACTCGAATAACAATATAGGGAATGATTTATTAACGGTCGGTTTACGGTACTATTAAGATGAGCTTCTTGTATTAGTTGAATTTTGGATCCAAAATGGCTAACAATTTTTTGCAATGATCTCATGATTTGATGGTTTGCTTGTCAATTAGCACCATCACAATGTAAAAAATAAATAAAAACTGACTAGTCGTGGGAATTTTACAGCGCCCCTTATTGTTCCTTGTCGATTTGGCCGCACTGAAATGTCCGTGGGCGAAAAATTGTTGCTGTGAAGTAAAGTAGACGCTGGATTAGATTCGGCTAAGATAATTCAGTGCGAGTCTGTGCTTAAGTCAAACCTCGAGACACCAATTCTTTAAAAAATCCATTTTTCGTGAGTGGGCTCCAAAATGACTAGGTACTGAAGAAACTTTAATAAATACAGGGAATTATTTATTAACGGTCGGTTTACGGTACTGAGGATGAGCTTCTTGCATTAGCTGAATTTTGGATCCAAAATGGCTGATAATTTTAGAACATAACCTTACTTTCATACATTTTCAACACGACAAACTACAAATAATGTACACATACTTACATAGAACTGGGGTTATTTTTCTGTTAACTCTCCGTTAATTGGTAATCGCACTGAAATGTCCGTGGAAGAAAAACAGTATTTAGTAGCAGATCCTGCAATTGGCTGACATTTGACACCAGCTTTTTCCGTTGCTTTCACAGCCAACTAAATGTCGAGTCTCTTAGTGGGAAGTTTCGAAAAATTTACTTACTGCACAATTTTGAAATTTTGCGAATATTTTGTTCTTGTTAACCTCTTTCCTTAAGCAAAAAAATACAGTCCCGACCCTTTATAACGAACACGGGGGTTGTGTGAGTCAGGCTTCTTTTCGTTGGTTTATAAACGGGTTTTCATTTCCGTCAAAATTCCTGTCAGTGTCAAAAAGTAGAAACAATGGACAAAATGAACAACAATGATCCCTCCCAATCTCCATATTGTTCAGTGGCAGGCATTTAGACGGAACTAAAAGCCCGTTTACAAACCAGCAGAAAAAAGCCTGACTCACACAACCCCCGCAGTCATCATAAAGTGTCGTGACTTTACTTATCTCTGCGAACTTGGATCCAAAATGTCTGATATATGTAAATGTATCTATTTTTTTAAGTAGGACAATGTACGATATGGATATTGTTAATTCATAATCCATTTGTCATCTTTCATTGATTCAACTTGTTGAAAATAGGGTCAATGACGTCATTGATATTCTTTTTGTTCCGAGGACAAATCGATGCGAGAGGCAATTCGCCGTGAAGAACATAAAATAGCTTATTTTTAACTTAATTTTGAGGAAAGGAATCCTTGTTGAAATCGTCATAGCGATAAAAAAATACTTTTCCTTTTAAAAGTAGAACAATTAATGTTATCAGCGGAACGGTTTCTCACAGTTAAAAGGAATATGTATTCAAAACAATACTATAGTAATCATAGTCAATGACTCATCAATAATCCTTATTAAATGAAAACATAATTAATTGTTACTGTTTTTTTTTCTAGAATCTATACGCAATTTATTCAGAAGAAAGAAGAATGAGGTCGCCACAAACGTGGACGAGCATGGAAGCAAAGTCGAGGATTTGGCCAATGACCAGGCTGCAAAAACCAGTCAGTTCTACCGCCAAACCGAAGAAGACGTCAAAGATGTAGCCCAAGACGCAGGTAAACCCAATCTATCGAAATATTGAAAAAATAACCTAAAAATTTCCAGCGAAAACCATAGGAGACGACTTGAATAGAGCTGGCAAGGCCATCGATAAAACTGCAGACGATGCAGCCAAGGCTGCCGAAGCCAAAAAACGCGAAGTGCAGCAGGGAATTAACGAAGCCGGCAAGGCTGTCGAATGCAAACTCAAGGAGACGCAGGAGTCCATAGATAGGAAGGCTAGGGAGGCTTCGGACGCAGCCGAAGCCAAACGACGTCAGATTGCCGAAGCCGAAAAGGCCGCTGAAAATAAACTGAAAGAGACTAAAGAAGCCGCTGAAAATAAACTGAAAGAGACTAGGGAAGCCGCTGCAAATAAACTGAAGGAGACTCAGGAAGCCCTTGACCGGAAAGCCAAAGAGGGCGCCGAATATGCGGAAGCCAAACGTCGTCAAATCGCCGAAGCCGAAAAAGCCGCTGAAAATAAACTGAAAGAGACTAAGGAAGCCGCTGAAAATAAACTGAAAGAGACTAGGGAAGCCGCTGCAAATAAACTGAAGGAGACTCAGGAAGCCGTTGACAGGAAAGCCAAAGAGGGCGCCGAGTATGCGGAAGCCAAACGTCGTCAACTCGCCGAAGCCGAAAAAGCCGCTGAAAATAAACTGAAAGAGACTAAGGAAGCCGCTACAAATAAACTGAAGGAGACTCAGGAAGCCATTGACAGGAAAGCTAAAGAGGGCGCTGGCTATGCTGAAGCCAAACGGCGAGAAATCGTTGAAGGAGTCTCCAACGCTGAAAAGGCAGCTGAAAATAAACTGAAAGAGACTCAGGAAGCCATTGATAGGAAAGCCAGAGAGGGCGCTGGCTACGCTGAAACGAAACGGCGGGAAATCGTGGAAGGAGTCTCCAACGCTGAGAAAGCCGCTGAAAATAAACTGAAAGAGACTCAGGAAGCCATTGACAGGAAAGCCAGAGAGGGCGCCGAGTATGCTGAAGCCAAACGACGCCAACTAGCTGAAGGGGTGTCAAAAACTGCTGAAAACAAAAGACAGGAACTGGCTGAAGGCTTCCAAAACGCTGAAAAAGCCTTTGGTGAAGCCGTCAGCCAAACAGCACACAACGTCAACGACTACTCCAGCAATAAAAAACAACAAATTGCAACGGGCTTTCATAATTTCGAAAACAATGCTGACAACAAACTGAGAGAAGCCGGAGGGGCGGTTGATAATAAATTACACGAATGGGGCTCCTTCCTAGATAACACCAGGGATCAAGCCCGGGCAGATTTGGATGAAACCAACAAAAGGGCACATGCTGGACTCGACGATGCCACAGGCCTACTCAGTAAAGGGCTGATCCCCCACAAATAAGCTTTTCGCGCCCATTTACTTTGTGCCTTTATGTATCCCCCCTTCGAGGGGGCCTTAAACATTGAAAGCAGATTTTGCTACTTTACTTTGCACTCGATGTCTTATTTTAAGTGTAATTGTGTAAAAATTTTGTATGTATTTATGCTTGAATAAAAAATTACAGTTAACACACCTATCGTTGACTTGTATCCCTCGGTTTGTAGACGATGCCTCGGCTTTTCATCTCGCGGATAATTCCCGGGGGCAAACGCCCCGAGACTGAAATCGCGTAGATTCCTTTACAGAAACGGTCTGCAATTAAACAATTAGACGAGTCAGCAGAGGGGGACCTACTTATTCGCTGCCATTTGCAGACCCAACTGTCGTCGGGGCTCATCGCCGATATCATACTAAAAAACATTTTACAGCCCCTTGTGGGTTTTTATGGGCTTACCCGTCAAAATTCGAGCTTGTGCAGTCGTAAACGTTGTCTCTGTTGCCTTTCATGCCCAAAAATTCGCAATTATCACATCCATCGTACTCGAATTGGTCGAAAGACTGAAATTTTTTTTTCTTCAATTATAGAAACGACTTTAGTGCTTACCTTAATTAGTGAACAGACTAAGCAGGCCCTTAAGCCTCTTAAATCTTTGGGAATTGACTCCAAAGTCATTATTTTTCGATGATTTCACATAAACAAGCCCAAAAAATGACAGGTGACGTAAAACTGACGATTGACAGTTAACAGTTAGAGCAAAGCTAACTGGATTTAAAAAACGCCTTTATTGTTTCTGATTCGCGTGTTTTGCTTAAAAACGACTTTTATGGCCCTTTCAGTGTTTTATTCAAAAATTGAAGTTATCTTTGTTTTACGCGATTAAATTCAGCCTTTTAAGTTCTCGTTACCTCAGCGCCATCTCTCCACTAATAGCAACATCCCTCTTGGAAGCCAAATTGACAGCTCACGACAATTGACGTTCGTGTGACAGCTTAGCTTTGACGTTTGCCGTTTGCCAGGGATCGCCGTTTGCTAACTTCACAGCACGTTTCTTCACAGTGGTGCCCCCATTTTCTGTCTAGCGTCCCCCAAAATGACGAAAAAACGCAAATTCGGCTCACATTTGGGCCCCATTAAGGTGGAGGTGAAGGAGGAGAACGTCCTCGGCAACGACTACTTGATGGCCAAGGGGCGCCTCAAAGGAGTCTTGAAGCAGCTTACTGAAAAGAGCGAATCTGACAGCGACTCCTCCGACGAACGCCACAAGCAGTAACCACCCCCCGAGCCTCTTTTTATTTTTATTTTTTGCTGAATTTCAGCCACAAGAGAAAGGGGGAGCGTATGCCCACACCCTACCGCCACACCTACGTGATGAAATTATTCGACCGAAGCGTAGATCTTGCCAGATTTGAGGAGGACACACCCTTATACCCTATCTGTAGGGCTTGGATGCAAAACCAACCGAGAAATCCGCAATTGATCGTCAAGTAAGTCTTCTGACAGAGGCTACTATTTACCTTAATACCCAATTTTAGACGACGGTTGTCATCACCCGAGCCAAACAACGCTTCGTGGAATAGCACCACGGTTTCCGATATTCACCGGTTTCCTCCTCCTGTCGGGGCTCCGGTATCCAGAATTCCATCGCCACTTCCGGAACAGGCCCAGGATAAAGACAGGATTGAGCTGAACTATGTAAGGCGTGTGGATTAAACCGTGACCTTTAATTTTTTTGCAGGATGAGCATCCCGCAGTTCCGAAAGATATTTTGATTCGTAATCATCTTCAGAGGTGGGTGAAAGTGAAGAAGAAGTGGATTGAGACTGCGCAAAATAATGAAGAAAGATACAGGATGAGTATGCAAATTCTTCAAACCGTTTATAACAAGTAAGCTTTGACTCAAAATTAAATGACAGTTAAATTTTATTCGAAAATTTTAGGGCTCAAGAGGCTATGGAGTAGGATCTTTATATATTAAAGGTAAATTATATACATAATAAAGTAGTTCTTGTTTTATTCAGTCCTCCGTGAACAAGAAAAGGATCAAATGATCAAATACTTTCATCCCCAGATTTCTTTATAATATTTGCATCCTTTTCCTAGCCATACTGAGAGAGTGAAATAGAGATACGCTGGACACGAGAAAGGTTAGGTGATCATTTGTTGAACTTACTCTAGTGTATACTTGGTTGCCTGCCCTTTATTTACAATACATAACCTATAATTAATTATACACTTTTATTACAACAAAAGTCTTCAGTTTACGGTATATTATTTATCTCTATTAATGCATCTTAACCAAAAGTTCTTTGTAGCTAAAAGACAATGGAAATTGCACAATATTTTCTCCATGACTTCAACAGCATCCCCCGAACTACAGTAAGTGAAACAAAACGAGCCCTAAACGCCCTTTTCGCGCGTTACTCCGCCCTCAAAGACAACGAAGCGGCTCTGAAAGCAATCACATCACAATTCTCTTCCCGGAATGAATTCCACGTCGAATTCTTCATTCGATTCAAAAGGTTCAACGACCTCTTTGAAGAGTTCGTTAAAGCAGGCCCATTCACCAAAAGGATCTCCCGGGAAAAATGGTTTTTCGAGAAACTCTTCCACGATTTCAACGCAGATCTAGGGAGTTTCAGCTACAGAATTCGCCTGAAAATCCTAAACCAACTACCAAACTACAAAAGCGAACAGCAATGTGATTTGTTGTTTGATCAAATTATGAAAATTTACGGAATCTGGACTGCGAAATTGATTCTTCACGGGTGTTCCACCCAGAAGATTAGATCAGTTATGGAGGAATACAGCGTTAGGTTTAATTCGGATCAACTGGTAAAAGTTTTCGACAAAAATCATGAAATCCTGCTTCAGTGCGAGAGAAAAGAAGATTTTTCGTCCCCAGCTGTCAGGTATATCGCCCGTAAAAGCCCGGAAATCTTCTGCAAATTGCAGGAAAAATTCAGTTTCGACATAAAACTTAACAAGAGAATCACCACTGGATTGATTGTGGCAAATAAAGAAGAAATTTTGAAGCAACCGGAACAGTTTGTTAAAATCCTACACCCAGCCGCGGTTGTGCACAATCTGCCCGAGATTTTCGTCAAGACTCTCCCGCAAGAAAACAACCCTTCAGTGATCGCGAAAATCTTGAAAAATTTCCCCAAAAAGTATCGCTACGATTTGTTCAAGCTCGCCCGTTTGGACGAGAAAATTCAGGATCACGGCATAGTTTTGGACTTAATATCAAACCCTGACGAACGCCAGAACTACGCCAAAAGTACTTATGACAAAACTCAGGAGGATCGCCTGCTGAAATATTACAAGCCCGACAATTGCTTTGACTTTATCACGAAGGAGAAATTGAAGTTTACCAGGTATGGCTACCAGAGAGCGGCACTAGTGTCAATCCTGTTTGACAATTGCGTCATCAACGATGACTACTCCTCCATGCTGAAAGTGCTCGACCTTGTGGCTGTCAGATTGAAAAACGACGATACCTACTCGACCATCCAGATTTTCCAGAGCTTGATCTGGTCCAAACTGGATTTCAAGCGTTTTACCTCCCGGCACTGGAAATATATAATCGAGATTTGGTCAAAGCCTTCTTTGCAGGAGAACAACGACCATGTTTGCAAAGAACTGTGGTTTAAATACTTGGAATTCCTGATTCGCAACAATTTAAACGTTAAAAACGAAACCATCCAGTTTTTCAAGCAAAGAGATTGCGCGCTTTTCCTTCAACATTCGGGGGATCCCAAAACTGTTGCAGTTTTTTACCAAAACCTCTTGGAAATTGGTCCGGAATTGGTCGAAACGGATTTGGATGTCTTTTACTGTGAATTGGCTAAAAACATGCGAGGAAGTAGAAGAGTCGAGGTTGATCCTCGCGTTGTTGGAGCGATTCGTCGAGCTTTCCTTGATGAAGTTCGTATTAATAACGAAACGTTTGAAAGTCTCGCACGATTATCTGCTGCCACCAATAATAAAGAACTTGCGATTTTGTACGCAAGCAACGCAAGAGCTAAACCTGATGTTAGGTTAAGCGAATGGTTTTTAAAGAACGTCGACATTTCTGAAAGTTACGCAAATTTTTTCGAGCGAATACTAGCCTCGCGAAATTTAAAACTGGTCAGTTTAGTAAAACTGACCAATTTAGCGAAAACATTTTCTGATTATTGCATTTCTAAAATGCAGCAATCTGAAGATAAAGGCTTTTTGGGCGAAGCGCTCGGATTTATGCAATCTTCTGAAGATTATCTAGCACATCCAGCAGAAGACTTAAGTTTAAAATATTTACCTCCTGAAGTATCTTTGCCGCACATTTTGCAGCTTTGCAAAAACGAGGCGAAAATTAAACCAAACCTTGGGGTAATCTTCAGTGCTTTCTACAGACTCCCCCAAAGAAAATCCAAGATTTTCCTGAACGAGCTCTGCGAAAGACCAGAGTTGAGAAAATTCGGGTTTTATTTAATTTGCGAAATTTGCGATAAAACCACCATTGTTGCTAGCCTAAAAGCGTGCAGTTTAAAAGAATCCTCCAGGATTACTTTCAAATATTTCGCCAAGAACCCTTCCGAGGAAAACTGGCGATTATTCCTGGAAAAACTGAAAAATCACGAGGGAAGCTTGAACGTTTTCATTAAAACCGCAGTACCAGTACAGTACCGCCAGAAAATTTTCGAAGAAATCCTCGACGTTTGCACCAACAAACAGAAGAATTCACTGCTGGAAAAAATCGATCCAAAACTAATGAGTTTGGAGTTTTTCCAGAAAATCTTGAGAGATATTTTCGTGGTGGAAAACGTGACTTCCGCAACTTCCAGCTTCCTGATTCACGGCAAATACGAGAAAAGGTTCGATGACGTAATCGGTAAACTTCGGGAGTTGAAGGAGAGCTTTTGCAGGGATTCCAGGAGGAAGTTGTCGAAGTTTGTGCAAAACTTCTGCGAGACTTACTTGAAGTCGGAAGTTGTCGACGAGAGTTTGATAGAGAAGTTGCTGGCTAAGTTTCAGTTTGTTTTTGAACCTGCTGAAGCGATCGAGGAGGTTCTCCTACTGACGATTGTGAAGTTCAAAAACCAAAACGTTGAAAATTTTTCGAGGAGTATTTTGGAAGTTTTAAGGAATTTTAGCGGAGTTTATGGCGAATACGCGGTTGAGATTTTCGCGGAAGTTCTGAGAAAACTTCTTGGTTTGATGTGTGATAATCAGTGGAAGTTTTATGCCTCACTGGTGAAGTTCAGGAAATCTGTGGAGGATGTTTTGCTGGTTGTTAAGTTAATTCCGCCAGAAAAGGAGCCTGAAGATGAAAATTTGGAGGTCTATAAGGATACTTTGAGGGAGATTCAGAGTTTTGACAGCGATCCTGTGAAGTTGCATTTGAATTTATTGCTTTGTAAATTGACAAATATAGTTTTTTGAAGTTGAAAATGAAATTCTTCGGGAATCGTGATTTCCACATTTAGTTTTTATTGTCGACGATCACGAAGTGTAAAACTATTCTCAAAATGGGCTTTATTGGACATAGCTCATCTTTCATATATCTCCTTGATGCGAAGCCGATGAGCCAACAGATGATTCATCGACCTTGAACCACCGCCTCCTAACGTGACGTCCTAACCTAAAAAACTTGACTTTTATAATTTTTCCTTTCACGTTCAAAGCAAGGCCCTGGCCCACTATTTTCTATTATTGTTGTTGACATGGCAACCAGTAATTGACCGTTTTTTCTGGTAAAATCAGATATGTAATATCAATTTTTTTCTTTTTTTTTACTAAAATGACCCCCGCAGACAGTATGGAAGACCCCATTAACAGATTCACAAATGAATTCCACAACATCCAAGGCGTGAAACTCTCCGACCGAAAACGGAACCTCTTCAAACTCTTCAACGAAAACAAAACACTGCACCGAGCCACCCTCGATGACATCTCCAGACAGCTGCAACCCTCCACGCACCTGGAACAGATCTATTTCACAGACTTCTTGATCCACTTTCGAATCTTTCCAAAGCTGTCTGAGTTATTTCTCCAAGGTCACGACATCACCGTGAGTAAACTATCAAGAGAGCGGTGGTTTTTCCAGGAATTGTTCAAAACGGTCCGAGGGGATTTCGTGGGAAGATTTCCGGAGTTCAGTTACAGCCTTCGGATGAAAATTTTGCACAAGCTATCCGGGAATGTTACCCAAATTCAGGCCGATGAAATTTTCGATGCTGTTTTGACTCGGTATGGAATCTCCTCGGCTGTGATTTTACTAACAGCCTGTGGAAGTGATAAAATCGAAGCTGTATTAAAACAATTTCCAGTTAAGTTAAAATACAAGCAGCTTGTTGAAGTTTACGAGAAAAAGCCTCGACTGATTTATTTATACCTCGAGGAAAGAGTAAAAAACGCCGATTTGGATAATCAAAACATCGTGGAGTACGGAAACAGTTTTATGCGTTTTCTCGCGCGGAAGGATTTGGAAATGTACAGCGACTTGATCCAGAAATATCCGCGGTTTCAGTGGCGCTCTCTGGGGAAGAGAAACACGAAGCGGTTTGTTCGCGCCAAGAAAGATTCCGTCATTACCGACCCGGAAGCCTACGTCGACCATTTGCACAGCCACAAACTAGTCAGAAACCTGGGCAAGGATTTTAAACAGGTTTTCGTGAAAATCTTCCCAAGGGATTTGCACAAAATCCATTCTTCTTTTAAGCTAATCCACTGCTACGCCAAGAACGGGAGATTTAACCTTTACAAAACCACTTTTGACTCGATTTTTCACCAAAAATTCCAAGATTTTTTCCCGAAAATGGACTATGTCGGCAGTTTTTTTGATATTTTTGGACCAGAACAATTGACAGGACTGATTTTGGACAGATATGAAAAGCGAGGAACTGTCAATGATTTGATATTCTGCAATCCTAAATTCGTGCTTGAAAAGCTGTCGAAGAAGATTCAAAACAGCGAAAGTGTAAGAATAATGACAGAAAGTTGCGTTAAGTATAAAGATTACGATTCTTATGTTAATCTTTGCAAATTATTGCTGGATGTGAAGAACAATCGAGGAGAAATTTACCAGAACTTCTTAAACGGCATTAGTGGGTACAACAGCCCCAAATTTTTTGACGGAAACGTCAGAGATGACGTTTGGAATTTGACAATGGAGATAGTCTCTCGGCCATTGGTTGAATCTACGGGATATTTGTATGACGTCTTCATGGTGAAGTACATGCAATTCATGGTTGAAAACAACAAACCTGTCAAGGAAGAGATGTTGAAATATTTGAAAGGCAGCGAAATTTCAAGAATTTTCAGTTATAGTATGGTTAATGTTAAGGCAAGTGTTAAAAAACGATTGTTGGAAATAGCACTAGAGATAGTGCCAGACCTTGCCTCACCCCAAAAAACAACCGAAACTATTTATTGCGAATTATTTACCGTTTTCCTCCAGTATTATCCGAAAGAATGGCATTTTCAACGACCAGTAAAGTTTGAGGACTTCCCACAATTGGTGAGTTCGCTAAAAAACGCTCTATGTGACGTCACTGTTGATGCCGCTAGTTTATCTTCTGCAATAGGATTTGTTATTTGCACTAGAAATAGAACCGAAGCTGTTAAAGAGTTGACTAAACTTTACTTTGAAAGCAGTAAAGTTTCTCCTAGAAAAACAGTTGTGATGTGGTTCTTGCGTAATAGACCTCAAGATATAAAAAATGTTATTCCTCGTGGAGATTTGTTCAAATATTATTGGTCAATTCACATTTGTCCTGAAAAAAAATTCTGGCAAGCAGTTAAATGCTATAGTCACTTAAGTCTAGATAAAAAAGTAATCGAAAGTATTGATTTAAGCCTGAAGAACTTCGAGGATTTAAGCCCATTGTCATATCTGACGTCACCGGAAGAGTACAGCAAAATATGTGAAACCTACCTACCAATAGAAGGAAAATTCGACTTTACTCAAGACGGCGCGAACGATTTGTACAATTTCCAGAGGAATTATCTTTTTCATTTGAAAAACCTGAAGTCGCCGCAAGTGATTTTCCAGGTTTTATTAAAATTTTTCAGGGATGACTACGTATCTAGTTGCTTGAGAGCACTCTACAGTACTGCGTGTAAAACTCCGGAAAATCAAGTCGACCTCGTTTTAAAACAACTGAGAGACCGCAAAGCCGTCTCGGTGCAAAAACACGGGTATCACGTGGCCTCCTTGGTTTTAGATTCGAAAACAGTTGAAGGCCTGCTGGACAACTTCAACTTGCCCCAATCGATCGCAGTGACTTTCAACTATTTTCGAAAAAATCCCACGCCGACTAGTTGGAAAATCCTAAACGATAAATTGGAGAAGTTGAGCAGGGAAGATGAAGTTGCATCAAGATTGCTGGTAAACAACCCCGTTGCCAAGGGTTTCAAGGCGGTATTCGCCGAAAACCTGTTCACGAAGATGCACGAGCAAAACAACAAATACAAAAACGTCGTTTTGGACAAAATGAAAGCGGATACCGCCACCCAACTGAACGTTAAGTTTTTCGAAAATGTCGATTTTTTCGATTCCCCGAAATTCGACGTGATTTTCTTCAATTATTTGACGACTGGAAAGGGGTTTGACTGTCTTTCCCGCTTTTTGAGAGATTTCAAGGAACAAAACAAAGATCGCAGAAAATTACTTGCTGTCGTGAAAAAATTTCAAATAACTTACATGGAAGGGTATGCAACCGATGTTGCACTAGTGGGAAACCTGTTGATGATTTTTGAGGAGCAGTTTTCACCAGTAGACATTTTCGAGGTAGTTCTAATCCTGGAATTGATGAAGCTTAAGAATTTAAACACTGAAGATTGGTGTAGAAACGTTTTGAGGATTAATGGAGAGATTGTTGGGAAGTACGGAAAATTGACTGTGAGGATTCTGGCGGAACGTTTGAAAATTGCAATGAAAGGTCGCGAGGATTTATTTGAAATTTTGGTTTTGCTTTGCCGGTTAAAGGAAAGCGTTGATGATTTGGTTTTGATCGTTTATTTGCTGCCCACAACCGAGCCGGTTTTGGAAAATGACGTAGGAAAATACCAGGAACTGATAAAGAATTTGTGGGATGTCGACGTTCCAGTTGTTCGTTTGCATTTGAATTTATACTTAAAGAACTTGGAGCAAGTTGAAAATATCTATTAGGTTAAGTTTTTGAAGAAATAAATTTGTTTTCTTGTCTGGACAGCCTGTGTACATATCACTATCGGTTATTTGAGAAAATAAGACATTGGGAGTTCCTCAATCCACGCGCTATTGAAAGAAAATCTGATTTCCATTAGAAACTGATTCGCAATTTGGGATTTTCCATTACATAACATTACATCAATTGCTTGGTAGTGGATGTTTCCAATAGACACTTTACATTGATAAAAACTTAAGTGGTCTTTCCCATTACAAATTTTGAACATGAGATTATGGTTCGAATGATAATTTACTAGAAGCGGCGAACGATTCTTATTCTATCAAGTACTTTTAAAGTGCAGTTTGATTGGCGATCCCTTATTTCTAGCAAGCGGCAACAAATAAAGTAAATTTATGTGGACATGCGGTATACAAGGTGCATACAAAGTGTCCAGTAAACAGCTGATATCCTTGCCTCATAAGGTACATTTTTTACATTTGCTACACGTGAATACAAGGTGTCCTAGAAAACCTTGACTTTTTAAACACAAATTGGTGCAAGAGATTATGATTTAACTATAATTAGTATAATTAATTAAATAATTAAGTTCAGTTTGTCGATCTCTTCCTAACAAGCGGCAACAAATAAAGTTGTAGACATTTCAGTTTCTCATTTCTAACAATCGGCAACAAATAAACTGGACGCCCGGTATGCAAAAACTATTTTAAATTTATGTGGTATTCGATTCATTACAAATTTGTACAACGAAACTCAACAGACATGCGCATTAAGGTTTTTTAACTCATAGGTGACATTTGATTGGCCGTAGAAGTGCTGTAGTAGGTAGTTGCTACCAAGCGAATACCACATTAGTAAGAAAAAACGAATAGAGCTTTATAAAAATGTCCGCGATTAACAGTTTCTACTTGTGTGTACATACAGGGTGTCCTGGAAAACCTCAGCCTAGCTTCACTTTTAAACTTAAGTAGAGATTAGGGTTCGAACTATTTGCTAGAAGAGGCAAATACACCCTTCCAAAATACAGTTTGTTGATATTTTGATCCCCGATTTCTAACAAGCGGCAACAAATAAACTAGACACCTGGTATGCAAAAACTTTTAAATTAGCAAAAAAAAAACGATGGAGCTTTATAAAAAGTTTCACTTTTGACATTTTCTACTTGCGTGTACAAGCTGTCCTAGAAAACCTCTGCTTTTAAACACAAGTAGATTATGGTTCGAACTTGCTAGAAGAGGCAAATATATTACCATTTCAATCCCTCATTTCAAACAAGCGGCAACAAAGTGTTCCAATTTTGACGCTTCCTATACTTATTGCACAGGTGTCCTAGTAAACCACGGTCATTGCGGAAGAAACATTTTATTAAAGATCACTATTTACATTCAAATAACAAAAAAAAGAACCTAACCACATAAAATAAGCACCTGTAGATTAAACTTTCAACAAATAAATAATCCGTAGGAACTATAGAATAAATATACAAAAATAAACAAGAAAACTTGTTCCCAAACTCCAAGCAATCTGCAGAGTGAAAAATTTTCGAATTTGGCGCGGAATTGAACTGACCACTCTGTACAACTGAAAAGTCACTACTATTCGCTATTATTTAATGTAGAATGACAGTATTGTGAGGTATTAAAAATGTATCACCATTTTCTCGAGAAATATCGTTATTTTTCAGTCAGTGAGAGTTGTAGGATTTCCTGCAGCAGCTTTTCTTCTTTTTCTATCTCCTCCTGCTGCTTTCGAGATTCCTGCTGAGATAGGATGAGCGCCATGTGTAAATCGGAGTCCAATTCCGGGACGACGGCGCCATCTGTCGGGACCTCCTGGTAAAGCTCTAAGCTTGCTTGGATAGCTCTACAATAAAACAAACCTAGCATTACGAGGCTCAAAGCGTTACTTTTTCGTTTTCCTATGACTTTAACTTAAGTCACACGCAAAATAACACTTAAGTACCTTTGCAGTTGACGTTCATCCTCGCCTAGTAAATTAGGAGTCTCGGGCCTCGAGGGTTTTTGGGCTTTTAACGCCTCCCAAATGTCAACTTCTTCTTTTTCAGTTCCGGCATCGATGAGGCTTTGCTGAATGGCGAATTGTAATAAATCGTCTTCCTCCTCTGTGCTGAACTGTCTTCTGCTATCCGAAGCGGCTGTAAAGTTAAATCGTGAATTTTCGTCTAAAATTAAAGAGAAAACAATCAAAGCGAAGCAAAAACGAAAAAAAAAAATAAAAATGGGCGTGCATTACCATTACCAATGTAGCTGTAACCTTCGGGACATTGAAAAACGCAGTCGTTCACGACGCAGGTGAGACGCTCCTCTTCTTGCAGACGCGCGACGTGCGCCACCTCGTGGTCAATAGCGAAAATATTCCCGAACGTTATCCGGGCGTTCAACACGTGAAAAAGCGGAATCTCTGCAAGAACTGAGTCAAACATGGCGACGATGACGTCACGCACCTATTTTGACGGGAAAGCCGGAGGGCAGCTGCATCTGTATGAAATCCTTCAGCTTGGCAAAGTGGGAGCTGGAAATCGCCATCAAATCGACGATCGGGAGGATCTGTTCCTGTAGGGATAAGGGATAATCCTCGCACAGCCACAAATTCGCCCTGAATTTTTGAACTTTAACGTTGACTTCCTTGGGCCTTCCTATGTCCCTTCCCGTTAAGTCCACGTCGGGATCGAAGTATTCCTGTGGGGTGATGTTGCAGGGATTCCCGGAACTGGCGTACTCGTTCCTGGAGGACGCGGCCGTCTGATTGTCCTCGACCTCGGCTATGCCTAGGAAATTCTGGAGGGGGGTTTTGATGTTTTTACTTCGGGCCTTGTCGGTTTCCGTCAAATGTTCCGTTCGGGTTTTGGTGACGAGTTCGACGTTCGTCGCGCTGAACACTTTGCAGTAGTAGGTGTTTATCGATTCGCTTTTGTCCGAGCGCCAGCCCCACACGCCCGCTTTGTTCCTGTTTAAATTAATAGAAAATATAGTATAGTTGTATTGGACGTTTTGGAACGGCCTGTATCTTCAATATACAATAAAGCGAGTTTTGGGACACGCTGTATATAAAAATGTTAACGTTAAATTTTACCAGGGTCCACAGGGTGGCGCTTTTTTAGATTCATTAATAATCCATAGAGAAATCTCCGTATAAACTATTGCTGCTTTTCTAAGCGTGTGTTTTGGGGCACGCTGTACATAAAAAATATTTCAAAGCACTAAATTTTAAAGCGATATCTTGATTCGTTTGTGAAAGATCTGAAAACTGCAAGAGAAACCAGCCTGAATACACTATACAGTCCTCTTGTTGCTTTGCGAAACTATAAGTGGGTTATGGGACAAGCTGTATATGAAATATATTAAAATTAATTTGTTTTGTCACCCTCTATACATATGTCTTACACATACAAATCGAAATTTTTTTTTTGTCGCCTGGTATTAAGTATCGACTTGTAAACATATCAAGCGATCTAAAAAAAACCGCTTCGGTGGGCTTGGGAACCGAAAGCATTGTCATGTCAAAAAAAAACTAAATTATCAAAGATAATTTTCAATTCCAAAGCCCACTTGGGATGTAACTGTCAAAACACATTCTGGCATATTACGTACCTATTGAACCTCAATTATACAGGATGTCTCAGAACGCTCGCAGCACCTTTTAATGGAGCATTCAGCATTCAGGATTTAATTCTGAGTCGTTTCGTATTTTTGAAAATTTTCAGGGTCCAGAGATTTAAGAGGACCAATCAGATTTCAGGTCCAGCTTAAATGCTAAATTAAACTAAAATTTTCGCAAAAATAATAAAACTTTATAATTTAAGGGGTTCAGATCGAGGAGAACCTAGTTTTGTTATAAAAATTACGAAAAATTAAAAAATCAAGGTGGCCATGCACGAAATAAAAATTGTCGTAGACCTCGCCGTGTTACCCCTCTTTTTATACTAAATCGTGACCAAGTAAGCGATTGGTGGTGTTTTTTTACAAGATCTAATCACTACCAACTGAGGAAAATAGTTTTTTGACATAAAAATGAAAAAAACGGCGTTCTTCATAAAATTGAGTGAACATTTGTGATTTATCACGTTTTGAACAAGAAAAAATGATTTTGTTGCAAAAATAGAGGATAATTAAAAAATGTAGTTGGCCATGCACGGATTAAAAATTGTCGTAGACCCTGCGTGTTACCCCTCTTTTTATACTAAATCTCACCCAACTAAATGTTTGGTGAACTTTCTATAAAAATCCGACCAATACCGAAAGAGAAAATGGAACTTTTTTCTATAAAACTGACGAAAATCTTACTAAAATGCTAAATTGAACTAACACTTTCCCAAAAATAATAAAATTTTGTCATTTAAAGGGTTCAGAACGAGGAGAAGTTGGTTTTGTTGCACAAATAACGAAAAATTAAAAAATGAAGGTGGCCATGCACGGAATAAAAATTGTCGTAGACCCCGCGTGTTACCCCTCCTTTTATACTAAACCGTACCTAGGTAATGGTTTGGTGAACTTTTTTCTCACAATCCGACCGAAACCGACTGAGAAAATATTTTTTTTTTCCTTAAAATCGATGAAAATATTGCCAAAATACTAAATTAAACTAAAATCACAGAATTATGCAATATAAAGGGGGCAGAATGAGGGGAAACTGGTTTTGTTTCAAAAGTAACGAAAAATTAAAAAATCAAGTTGCCCATGTCTGGATTAAAAATTGTCGTAGACCCCACGTGTTACCTCTCTTTTTATATGAAATCGCACTTAACTAAGCGTTTGGTGAACTTTTTGTCAAAATCCGATCAAAACCAACCGAGAAAATAATTTTTTTCCCTCTTAAAATTTATGAAAATATTGCTAAAGTGCTAAATTAAACTAAAATTTCCGCAAAAATAGCAAAATTATGTATTTCGATTATATCTATTTTGATAATGCGCACTTCTTTGATAAAAGCCTGTGTACCGGGGTTTCGGGACACACCGTATAAAAATTATCTTTCAAAATAAATTTTGTCACCTGTTAAAAAAATTAAATTACCAAAGATTTGTAAGTAGTATACACTATACAGTTCCAGTAACTAATATGACACAAGTTCTGCTAAACGACTATGTAACGGCATTTTAAGACATTCTGCACAGAAAAATATTTCTCAAAACAAATTTTGTCAGCGTCCACGTTGTTTTTTGTAACCCTGTACAAAAAAAAGTTATACTCAAGCGGCCTTGGAATCGATCTCTCAAAAAGCTATTTTTGTAAAAAAACAAGTCGTCAAAAAAAATTAAGTTATCAAAGACTTCTATTATATCTCCAAGTAGTATACAGTTCCAGTATAAACGAATGCAACGGCGTTTTGGGACACACTGTCTAGAATCTTTCAAAACGAATTTTGCTCAGCGGGCCTTGGGATTGTCTTTGATCTTTCAAAAAGTTATTGTTGTAGAAAAGTGTGGTCATGTCAAAAAAATTAGGTTTCCAAATATGTCCACTATATCTCCAAGTAATACACAGTTCCGGTACATATTGCTTTGATAAACACCTGTGCATTCGGGACACGCTGTATAGGAAATATCTAAAAAAAAAATTTTGCTCAGTGGGCGTTGGAATTATCCTTGATCTTGCAAAAACTTATTGTTGTAGAAAATGATCGTGAAAAAAATTTAAATTATCAAAGATTTCAGTATATCTGTAAGTAGTAGAGTTCCATTATAAACGAATATAAGGGCGTTTTGGGACACACTGTATGGAAAAATATCTTTCAAAACGAATTTTGCACAGTGGGCTTTGGAATTCTTTGATTTTGCAAAAAGTTATTGTTGCAGGAAATTATTGTCACATGTCAAAAAGAGAGAACTTATAAATTCAAAAAATACCTTTCGAAATTAATTTTGTCGGTGTCCACGTAAGTCGTAACTATCGGTGTTGTAAGTCGATTGGAAACTGCTTCTTCTGTCGGAATTAGAATGCCTATTGCCTCATCGGGGCTCTTCATATGCTCGCGATATATCTGGTGGAGGTCGTGATCTATCTCCATCATTGTCGCTCCGTCACCTAGGAAATGAAACAATTAGTCATTTGTTTCACTTCAAAGAGTCAAGTTAGCTCATGTCAACCGTCAATTCAAGCCTACTAGAATATTTACCGTTTAAAGTAAAAACAAAACTTCGATCCCCTCTTATCGCACGGCAAATTTGCAAAACTTAAGAAAAATTACCACCCCAGTTCCAAGGTCAACTCACTTTGTCCTTGAAAAACGTAGCTTCGACTGCCCCTCTGCCAGCTCGTGTGGTCGAACCCCAGCAAGGTGGTGTCGATGCGCACGTTAGAGCCTTGTTTGTAAACCTTGTAAGTATCGCTGGGGCACATCCTCGAAACCAGGGGCACTAAAATTAATTTGAAACAATGTAGGGATTTTTTTTCTCACCCCAACTGGTGAATTCCCACTTCATTTCCACGTAGAAGTCGGGGGCCTCCTTCAATCTTTGCAGGAGTTGGGGGATGCCCGCCATCCGGTGGGAGTACCTCTGGAAGTCTCGTCTTTCCAGTACCATGTGCAGGAGCTCTGGATCCCCCGTAGCCACGGCTTCTTGAACCACTAAAAACCAATTAAATCCAATTAATACTAATCCAATTACCCGTCCAGCCGTCCGAGTTTTCACAGTTTACATTGGCTTCGGAATTCAATAATATTCGGACTGATTCCAGGTGCCCCAAAGTCACGGCTAGCATCAGCGGAGTTCTTCTTCTGTTATCGAATTTCTCCTTGTCGTGCTGGAAAGGGGCGGTTAAAAGGTGTCTTTGGGGAAGTAAAACGGGGTACCTCTCGTGATTTTAATTCTATTGCCAGCTGTTGGTAGTTGTTTTCCCATACCAGCCAATGGAGAGGGTATTCCTTTTTGATGAATTCTATTTCGACCATTTTCACGGTGGGGTGGGGCTTGCCTCTAAGTTTCGACGTGCATGATAATTTCTTACTTTTTTAAATCGAAAACGGTGAATTTCACGAATTTCTGATGAATGTGACAGATGTGCTATCTATGAGCCGCCATGTTTGACATAACAAACGTCAAGCGAGAAACGTCAAAAACTGGGGGAACCAAACAAATCCCTAGAATCTGATCTTCGTTATTGCAGATCTTGACTCAAACGATCATTTCTAATAAATAATTCGCGAAAATCAGCTGCTAATAGATGGCATTGCTAAACCACAAAATGGCGGTCTCACCAAACTGGGGAACCGGATGTGAGAACTCCAGCGTGACGTGCCTGACAGTGTCAGTTGGTGACATCCAGTGACATTGATACGAGGATTTTTTAAAAGCCAAGTTTTCCTGGATTTACAATGTTCCGCTTAAGTACACAAAACGTAAAATTCCACAGAATTATTCCCAAAATTTCGAGTCAGCGAGAGGATGCCTCCGAACAAAACTACTACATAACCTCGCAACTGACAACTGACTGACGTAAGCCGAAATTATGATGACGGACGTTTAAAAGTATTTCCGTATCCTGTCTCTCAGTGTAATTAAAGTATTGCCACCAGATGTCAGACACTTTGCTGATTTTCGCGAATATTCATTTAAACAACGTGAAATGAAAAAAATCGGTTATAAATATGAAAACCCCGTTCTTTGGTACAACAACTGAATTATGATAACTTCTTACTTTATTAAATAGAAAACGGTGAATTTCGCCAACTTCTGGGGAATTTGACAGACATGCTATCTACGACTACGAGCCGCCATGTTTGACATAACAAACGTCAAAAAACTATGGTAACCAACTACGCCATGTCCTAACCATTTGGCAACATGGCGAGAGGAGATTTACCGTCAATTTGACAAATTGTCTCTGATTGTCATTAAAGTGAAACTTTTGCGAAAAAAGACCAAAAATATTGGAATCTTTACCAATTTCAAATGATTAACGTACTGAAAATGAATATTTTGAAGAAAGTATGCAAGATATGTGGTATTTAGTAAATTTATGTAGTGATAAATTTTGATTACAGACCCATTTTAAATACTGTGGACAAGAGGGTTTTGTGAAATTGATTTCACCGTATTTTAATTAAACATTCACTGGAATTGAGCTTGTATCATTAGGAAGTTTAAATAAATAGCACAAAACCATTTGGACTTGATGGATAAATCACATTTCAAGACAAGATTTATTTCATCGTTCCAGCGATGAAACGGTGAATTTCACGAATTTCTGGTGAATTTGACAGATGTGCCCCGCCGTGCACTCCTTATCTACGTCTATAACGTCTTTTGTCCGCTAAACAGAGATCGGTTAACTCACTCTAAGCGCCTGACACAGAATTTAGAAAAAGATGGTGATACTGCAGGGTGTTCATGGGTTGAGAGTGACAGCAATATAATTATACTTGTCTGAGAATCTGAGATATCTTAGAGCCAAGCCTAACTTGAACCAGCCCCATCCATAGTTATATTAGATCTATGTGTGCTATCTACGAGCCGGCATGTTTGACATAACAAACGTCAAAAAACTAGGGGAACAACACAAATTCCTAGAATCTGATCCTCTTTATTGTAGATCTTGACTCAAACGATCATTTCTAATAAATATTTATTTAAACAACATGAAATGATAAAAAATCGGTTATAAATATGAAAAACCGCGATCTTTAATACAACAACTAAATTTTCTAAACATCAATAATACTGTCGTGTTTCTTGTTATCGTGAGCGTTCACTTTGAGTTTTTCTTGCATTTGGTTCAGCATTTCCTGCATTCGTCTTATCTGAAAAAATAATCGAGGAATAACAACAATAACGTGCTATTCAGAAAATATGTGACAACGTTTGTCCAAAGTTGGTTCGTGGATGACATCTGTCATTTTGTACGAACCAATCTTAGACAAGCGTCTAAAAATGTACCTCCTCGTCTTTTTGGAGCAGCAATCGGTCGGTGTCGGAACAATCCGGCTCGTAAGGGGCGGAGTCTCGCTTCAGCTTCCCCCTCTCTCTAGCGTGCTGTGAGATTTGCGAGATGCACTGCGCACGGAAGTTCTCGTAATGGACGTCCTCGGTGACGTCCTTGAGATCCTGCATGTGCGTGGAGATCAGCATCGTGCGCAGTTTTATGAAGTCGCTGTGTTTGGGGTCTTCAACTGGAATGTACAGAGCGATCGATAAATTTCAAGCGAAAAATCGTTTACCGTCAACCACCCCCCATGGATACTGGCGCCCTCTTATTTTGCGCCCGGAAACGTCCAAAGTTGCATTGCTGCCAACCACGGCGAAGGGGACGCTGGCTTTCATCTCTTTGTCTTGCTGCTTGAATTCGTCGTCTTCGTCGCTGTCGCACTCGGGAAATTCGTACATCTGTTACCAACGTGATAAAACAAATTACCAACCTATCAGTTAAATTATAGCAATAAGAGAAAATTGCGACGTTGCCATTCTCAGGTTGTCTTGTCAAAATCGAATTATTTCTGTTAAAAAGAGAAAGAGACAGACTTTGTTTTTAACGATGTGAACTGCGTATTACAGTTTCCTTTTTTGACAAGATTACATATTGCGAAAACCGTCACTAGATGTCGCCAGACTTACTACACACCACTGGAGAAAAAACTTTCACGACCTGCCTAATTGTTGCCAATTTTTCTCGCTAGTGTCTTTCGTTTTGCAACCAATTGACGTTACTTTGACAGAGGACAGCACGCGCATGCGTTGCAGTGCACAACCCTCCATTACCAACCCACCAGCAACAAAATTCCCCAAAATTCAACTTTACCTGAATCCCATTTTCCCGAATGTCGTTCAAAATGTTCTCCTTCAACTTGGCGACCTCCCCCGCCGTCAGACAGTCGGCCTTGGCGATCACAACCACAATATTGACCTTCCTGTGCAGTCTTTTCATCAGTTCCAGATCCATCTGTCTGAGGCTGTGCCCCCAAGGGGGCACAAAATACAAACAACAGTGCACCCGATTATCCTGAATATTTCTTCGGTTAAGTCCGCTCTCGTCCGAGAAATATTGTCTAAATTGATCGTCGATGTAGTTCGTGCAGACCTTCCAGCTGTCCTCGCAGTTAACCGCATCCCCAAAACCGGGGGTGTCTATAACCGTTAACCGAAGTTTGACCCCCCTCTCCTCGATTTCCATCGTTTTTTTCTCGATCGAGGTCGTTTTTTGGATGCGTTCGCTCACGTCGGACGTTTTTCGGTTCTTGTAGAGGTCGTCGAGGAAAAGGCTGTTGATGAGGGTGGACTTCCCGAGCCCGGACTCCCCTACCACCATCAGGGTGAAGTCGAAGCCGCGTTTCACCGATTTACGGTGCACTTGGTCGGGGAGGGTGGCGAAGCCGATGTAGTCGCGGTCGCCTTTGTCTAAAAAAAAGTTTTGTTTGAGGAGAAAGGGCCGCCGAGTCGACTGGCGTTGAAAAAATTGAAAAATTCACTACCGTTTTGGAGATATTTTGAAGAAACAGTGGCCATAAGTGACGTCATCTATGGCGGTTCCAAAGAAGGCGTAATTTTTAACTTTTGATCATTTAAACAGAATTGACAAGAAAATCGATTTCTTGAGTTGAATCCTCGTTTAAAGGAAGACGTACGGGAACAAGAAACGCGATATTTATTATTTTATTTGTTATTGTAAGTAATAGCAGACTAAATACAGCTTGAATTACTCGACGTAATGAAAATATAGCCGGCTTTGCCTTGGGAACGATCCACATTACTCTTCTGCGGAAATAGGGAATTTCTTTTTCCTCCGATTTTTACGCTGTTAAAGTTTATAACTATTAAAAAACAATTCAGGTCTCCAATTTAAAAACACAGAACATGCGGAATGATTCTGCACGTTTGGATAAGAAAACTGTCAAATATCCGGCAGCCGTCACTTTACTGTCAAAAAAAAAAACACCAAATAGAAAGAGTCCTTTTCGGCGAAAAGCTGAAAACTCGCGACAAAAGAGTTCAATAAAATAGCGGACGTATACCTTTGACTTCTCCTTTTCGGCTAAAAGCCGAAAAGTTGCGAAAAAAAAGTTGCTCGCAACATTGCAACTTCTTTCGTTCACTCGGCTGCGCCTAGACGTATTTCGGCTTTCTAATGTTTATTCAATAAAACTGAGGACGTATGTCTTTGACTTCGGCTAAAAGCCGAAAAGACGCGTGAAATAAGTTTTTCGCAACTTCTTTCGTTTCACTCGGCTGCGCCTAGACGTATTTCGGCTTTCTATGTATGTTTATTCAATAAAACTACGGACGTATGTCTTTGACTTCGGCTAAAAGCCGAAAAGACGCGTGAAATAAGTTTTTCGCAACTTTTTTCGGTTCACTCGGCTACGCCTTAACGTATTTCGGCTTTCTAATGTTTATTCAATAAAACTGCGGACGTATGTCTTTGACTTCGGCTAAGAGCCGAAAAGACGCGTGAAAAAAGTTGCTCGCAACTTTTTTCGGTTCACTCGGCCACGCCTTAACCTATTTCGGCGTTCTAATGTTTATTCAATAAAATTGCGGACAAAATTGCACTTTTAATAAAAAACGCCGCTTTGAACAATTTTGTTTAAAAAAACTTTATTTTTGCTCAGTTGGACCGGATCTCGAAAAAAACACCACCGATCGCTTAGTAGGCCACGATTTAGTATAAAATGAAGGGTTACATCGAGGGTCTACAACAATTTTTAATCCGTGCATGGCCACCTTGATTTTTTAATTATCCGTTATTTTAGCAACAAAATAATTTTCTCTTGTCCAAAATGTAATATATCACAAAATTTTACTCAATTTAATGAAAAACGCCGTTTTGTTCAACTTTTTTCGTTACACTCGGGTACGCCTTAACGTATTTCGGCGTTCTAATGTTCATTCTATAAAATTGCGGACGTATGTCTTTGACTTCTCCTTTTCGGCTAGAAGCAGAAAAGTCGCGTCAGAAAAGTTGCTCGCAAGTTCACAACTTTTTTCGTTTCACTCGGCTGCGCCTAACGTATTTCGGCTTTCTAACGTTTATTCAATAAAATTGCGGACGTATGCCCCAAAGTGGTGGGGTATAAATTATGCGATTTGGCTCCAACATGGCCGCCAGCGATCAAATATTGCTGCTCTATGCGTTTTTCGAGCTTGTCTTGCGACACATTGCATTTCATTTGGATTTTTTATCATTAAGAAAAATTCTGGTTCTAAAAATCGGTAAATAATGAAAAGCCGCGGACTGACAGTGGATGACGTAAAGTTATATTTGGTGACAGTAAATGTGGCCATATTACCTAACCTTATTAAAATGTAAATGTTCTCAAATAGATTTTTATTGAATAAATATTAGGCTAACGCCATCTTGAGTTATTCACATTCAAAAGCCGAGATACGTTAAGGCGCAGCCGAGCGTTTTTTGACGCGAGTTTTCGGCGTTCAGCCGAAAAGGAGAAGTCAAAGACATACGTCCGCAATTTTATTGAATAAACATCAGAAAGCCGAAACAAGTCTAGGCGCAGCCGAGTGAAACGGAAAAAGATGCGAGCTTGCGAGTCAAAGACATACGTCCGCTTAAATGAAACGTGTAACATTTATATTTTTGAACAACTGTCAATTAAATGGCGTCGAGAGAAATTTTCTAAGCCTTCTAGATTTTCAGCAATGACGATCAATTTTTGATTTTCTTATAGCCGCCATGTTGAATTTTGGCACCATCCGACATACAAAAAAAAAGTTTTTCAACAATGTATAACTATGGTCTGTCCGGGATCCACACGACCGAGATTCACCCGATTTCCATGGCGATTCATTGTTGACAACAATGATTCACCATGGAAATAGGGTGAATCCCGGTCGTGTGGATCCCGGACAGATTATAGGACGAACTTTTTTCAAAAAAACATGAGTTAAAAACTTCAAGATATGTTTTATTGAATTTAGGGCGACAAGTTTTTGAGCAACCCTGTACAGAGGATGTCCCAAAATTTCAGACTTGCTCCAAACTTTTTAATCTTATTCTTGACATAAATTTTATTGAGATGGCACTTTTGCCATTCGAATATGCAACGTTGCCAAATTATTCAATTTCTGGATACTCCCTCCCGACTATCCTTTGATGTACGCAAAATCTCAATTCACTATACAGGCTGGCCAAAGCAAATTCATTTTCCACCTCAAAAAAAGTAGATTTTCGATTTGAAAAGAGCGAACTTTCATTGATTTTAATGCTTTTTACATGGAAATATTCATGTCGATATTACATACAATCAATCGTGCTTTCATGACGTTCATTGGGATTTAAAACTTTATTCATTTTTGATAATGGTCAATAATAAAAAAATATTATCTGAACTATGACAATTTGAGCTCGGTATGAGTAATAAATGTAATAATTCAAATTTCAGCCAGTGATACTGCAACAGAGGCGAATACGAGGGCATTTTCAAATCTTTATTTTGCTGAATTTTTAACTTTTTCGAAAATGCCCTGGAATTCCAATGTTTTAGATATCGCAGCGAGGGTATTGATCGCATAAGTTTTTAAAATTAATAATCGAAGATTAAAACATCGCTGATTCAGATTCGACTCATTATTCATCATCGCTGATAAATCCAGCATCCCCGTCACTTCACTTCCCCCGATTAAACTGAATTCCACCCCTAATGAGGGTCGTGCATTATTTCCCCACTCAGTAACAAAAGCAGCAGATTTATTATCCAACAATTTGTCACGAAAAAAAATCATTTAAATCTACATCGTATGGGCAATGTCAATGGTTAAAAATAGCGCTATTAAAATTATCGTCCACTTAAACTATGGAATGCATAAATAGGAAGAGTTTTTAGCGCTAAAATTCATTATGCAAACACATTACAAGATTTATCTAAGTAACACATACAGAAGATTATTTATTGTTTACTGGCGGGCCCTTTTCAATTCTATTTCCTCCCACTTAATATTCCGTGGTGTTACTTAAGTAACATTAAATTGATTACCTACTTAAGTAATAAAAATATTTTTAACTTCCTACCTGACATGGCTGTGCCTAAACCCGAACAGAGGGAACAACTGACAGTCACTCACTCATAAAGCGGTGATTGACAAAACAAAGATTTTTTCTGTCAGGCAACACTGAGCCCGGTGGGTGTACCGCCCAACAGTCGCGGATCAATAACGGAACGCACCCCGCGCTCTTTTTGAATTTCACACTCTCGGTTTTGCGCACGCGAGTGGTGGGGGCCGGTGGAGGGGGGGCCAATCCGCGACACAGGTGTCTTTTGTTTTGTAAATAACGGCGCTTTCACTCGCTTTCATTGGTCCGAATGGTAAACAAGTGCACGACGATGAGTGTTGTGATTTTAGAGGCACGTAGAAAACACGCTTCCGGGACTTATCTCTTTGAAATCAATGTTGATCTGAATTTTGTTTCAAGAAATTGACGTTTAACTTATTATAATATTTCATAACTGCCAGATTTTTATAAATAAAAAATGAGGGCAAAATTGAGTAACCAATTTAATGATATAAAAAGTGTTCCGGGTTTACGAACCGTGTATAATTCGAGGTGATAAAAGATAATTATTGCGTTTTGAGTATTAACTGGAAAACTTGTGTGTGGACAGGATGCTCATCATAGCGAGAAATTAGTTTTTTCAGTAAATGCATATCCGCTAGTTTAATGAAAAACCCCGTTTTGTTGAATTTTATGCGAAAAATTTATTTTTCTCAGTTGGTAGTGATCGTATCTTTAAAAAAGCAGCACCAATCGCTTAGTTGGGTACGATTTAGTATAAAAAGAGGGGTCACATCGGGGGTCTAGCACAATTTTTAATCCGAGCATAGCCCTCCTGATTTCTTAATTATCCGCCATTTTTGAAACGAAATAATTTTTTCTTGTCCAAAACCTAATAAATCACAAGATTCCACTCATATTGATTAAAAACGCTGTTTCGTTCAATTTTATGCAAAGAATTTCATTTTTCTCAGTTGGTAGTGATCGGATCTTGAAAAAAACACCACCAATCGCTTAGTTTGGCACGATTTAGTATAAAAAGAGGTGTCACATCAGGGGTCTACAACAATTTTTAATCCGTGCATGGCCACCTAGATTTTTCAATTATCCGTCATTTTCGCAACAAAATAATTTTTTCTTCTGGAAAACGTAATAAATCACAAAATTTCACTCAATTTAATGAAAAACGCTGCTTCGTTCAATTTTATGCAAAAAACTTTATTTTCGCACAATCGTATGTTATAACTCTCTTACCGACGTAGTTAAAGTAAGGTGTAAGTTCAACTTACCAAGCGCGGTTTGGTTTCCCAGGCAACGAAAAATAACAGTGCTGTTATGAATTCATAACAGCACGCATATCTGACACAGGCATGGTAAGTGAAACAATTGAACTGCCAAAGGTATCGAGAGCATTTCGAAAATTCGGCGATATGTCAAACAGGATTTTTTTAATGGCTGACGAAAAATGTTCAATAAGCTAATTTCGATTGTGCGAAAAATCATATACGATACACGGTTGTTAAGTACATCTAACAGAATCTTGGAAATTGCAAAAACTCGTCTTCGACTCGTTTTTGCAAACCTTTCCTCGATTCTGTTATACTGTACTTACCAACCTAATATCGTAATATACTATTTTCTCAGTTGGTAGTGATCGGATCTTGAAAAAAACACCACCAATGGTTGGGTACGATTTAGTATAAAAAGAGGGGTCACATCGGGGGCTAGCACAATTTTTAATCCGTGCATAGCTCTCCTGATTTTTTAATTATCCGCCATTTTTGCAACAAAATAATTTTTTCTTGTGCAAAACCTGATCAATCACAATATTTCACTCAATTTGATTAAAAACGCTGTTTTGTTCAATTTTATGCAAAGAATTTCATTTTTCTCAGTTGGTAGTGATCGGATCTTGAAAAAAACACCACCAATCGCTTAGTTGGCCACGATTTAGTATAAAAAGAGGTGTCACATCGGGAGTCTACAACAATTTTTAATCCGTGCATGGCCACCTAGATTTTTCAACCATCCGTCATTTTCACAACAAAATAATTTTTTCTTCTCCAAAACGTAATAAATCACAAAATTTCACTCAATTTGATTAAAAACGCTGTTTCGTTCAATTTTATGCAAAGAATTTCATTTTTCTCAGTTGGTAGTGATCGGATTTTGAAAAAAACACCACCAATCGCTTAGTTGGCCACGATTTAGTATAAAAAGAGGTGTCACATCGGGAGTCTACAACAATTTTTAATCCGTGTATGGCCCACTTGATTTGGTAATTACCCGCTATTTTTGCACTAAAATCATTTTTTCTTTACTAAAACGTTATAAATCACAATTTTTACTCAATTTTATGAAAAGCGTCGTTTTGTTAAATTTTATGCAAAAAACTTTATTTTTCTCAGTTGGTAGTGATCGAATCTTGAAAAAAACACCACCAGTCACTTAGTTGGTCACGATTTAGTATAAAAAGAGAGGTTACTTCGGGGGTCTACAACGATTTTTAATCCGTGCATGGCCACCTTGATTTTTTAATTATCCGCTATTCTTGCAACAAAATAATTTTTTCTTGTCTAAAACGTGATAAATGACAAAATTTCACTCAATTTAATGGAAAACGCTGTTTTGTTCAATTGTATGCAAACAACATTTATGTTTCTCAGTTGGTAGTGACCGGATCTTGAAAAAAAACACCACCAATCGCTTAGCTGGCCACGATTTAGTATAAAAAGAGGTGTCACATCGGGAGTCTACAACGATTTTTAATCCGTGCATGGCCCACTTGATTTTTTAATTACCCGCTATTTTTGCAACAAATTCATTTTTTCTTTACTAAAACGTTATAAATCACAGTTTTTCACTCAGTTTTATGAAAAACGTCGTTTTGTTAAATTTTATGCAAAAAACTTTATTTTTCTCAGTTCGTAGTGATCGAATCTTGAAAAAAACACCACCAGTCACTTAGTTGGTCACGATTTAGTATAAAAAGAGAGGTTACTTCGGGGGTCTACAACAATTTTTAATCCGTGCATGGCCACCTTGATTTTTTAATTATCCGCTATTCTTGCAACAAAATAATTTTTTCTTGTCTAAAACGTGATAAATGACAAAATTTCACTCAATTTAATGGAAAACGCTGTTTTGTTCAATTGTATGCAAACAACATTTATGTTTCTCAGTTGGTAGTGACCGGATCTTGAAAAAAACACCACCAATCGCTTAGTTGGCCACGATTTAGTATAAAAAGAGGTGTCACATCGGGAGTCTACAACGATTTTTAATCCGTGCATGGCCACCTTGATTTTTTAATTATCCGCTATTCTTGCAACAAAATAATTTTTTCTTGTCTAAAATGTGATAAATCGCAAAATTTCACTCAATTTAATAAAAAACGCTGTTTTGTTCAATTGTATGCAAACAACATTTATGTTTCTAAGTTGGTAGTGACCGGATCTTGAAAAAAACACCACCAGTCGCTTAGTTTGGCACGATTTAGTATAAATGTGGGGAGGTTAAAAGAGGTGTCACATCGGGAGTCTACAACGATTTTTAATCCGTGCATGGCCCACTTGATTTTTTAATTACCCGCTATTTTTGCAACAAATTCATTTTTTCTTTACTAAAACGTTATAAATCACAGTTTTTCACACAGTTTTATGAAAAACGTCGTTTTGTTAAATTTTATGCAAAAAACTTTATTTTTCTCAGTTGGTAGTGATCGAATCTTGAAAAAAACAGCACCAATCGCTTAGTTGGGCACGATTTAGTATAAAAAGAGAGGTTACTTCGGGGGTCTACAACAATTGTTAATATCCGTGCATGGCCACCTTGATTTTTTAATTATCCGCTATTCTTGCAACAAAATAATTTTTTCTTGTCTAAAACGTGATAAATCGCAAAATTTCACTCAATTTAATGAAAAACGCTGTTTCGTTCAATTTTATGCAAGAAACTTAATTTTTCTCAGTTGGTAGTGATCGGATCTTGAAAAAAACACCACCAATGGCTTAGTTTGGCACGATCTAGTACAAAAAGACGTTTCACATAGGGGGTCTACAACAATTTTTAATCCGTGCAGGGCCAACTTGATTTTTGAATTATCCGCTATTTCTGCTACAAAATAATTGTTTCTTGTCCAAAACGTAATAAATCACAAATTTTCACTCAATTTAAAGAAAAACTCTGTTTTGTTCAATTTTATGCAAAAAACTATGTTTTGCTAAATTTTATCCAAAAAACTGTTTTTCTCAGTTGGTAGAGAACGAATCTTGAAAAAAATACCACCAATCGCTTAGTTGGGGTTGCATCGGGGGGTCTACGACAATTTCGAATGCGTGCATGGCCCACTTGATTTGTTAATTATCCGCTATTTTTGCAACAAAATCATTTTTTTCTTTAGTTCTTAATGTAACAAGTTAGAACAATACAAATTTGACAATAGACAACAGACAATATTAAAAGTAAGTCATCTGATTGGTCCACTTAAATCTGTATATGTATAACTTGACGATTACTGTAAAAACGTTTTGTCTCAGAATTTGATGTCGAATATGTATATCTATTACATTAACATTAAGTACTGCCGTACTGAAACACCCTATATGTAGATCCTTCATGTAATGGAGGTTTATGCAACCAGTTATACCTCGCGTATGCGGAGAAACAGTATGTACTTAATTTAATTTTAATTTAGTGACACTTGAACTGCAATAATTTTAAATGACTGCTCGCTTTCGGCTTTGCCGAAAACTCCTTTTTCTTCATTTATGCAGATTATGACCAACATAAACGTGATTTTGTGCAATATTCTCTCTAATTCAAGTTATCTGTGAGAACAATTGAATTTTCGAGCGAGCGAGCGAGCTTGTGAGCAAAATGACCTTGAGATTGTGACCTTGGTCGATTGCTTTATAGTATTTCGCCTTAGATTGATTTAAGTTTCGCATGAAGCAGGCTATGACAACCAAAAAGCTATATTTTCCAAAATAGATGAAACCTTACAGTTTAGGTCAATATTTGTCAATATTCTCTCCAAATCAAGTTAGCTGTGAAAACAGTTGAGTTGAAAACGAGAGGCCGACTACTGACCAGAAATCTGAACAGTAAAATTACTAAGAAAATCCAAATCTTCTGAAAATACAATAATTTTTCTCACCTTTCCGCAGTTTAAGTTGCAACCAAGCAATATTTTCTCCAAATCAAGTTAGCTGCGAAACAGTTGAATTTTCAAAACGTCAAATGACGTACGACGTGATAATTCAAATTTCGCATCGAGTAGCCTATGGAAATTTCCAAAGAGCCCAACTTTTCAGTGCCGCCTGATCATTTAGATTTCTCATTAAGGCGATGAAAACAAAAAGACGCGTCTTTGATTAGTTCAGTCTGTCATTTTCAAATATGCAATAGGTACTTGGATGAGATTACGTTGTTTTAAGTCTCGACGTACCGTTCAACTTTCATGCCATACTTGAAGTAAATTTGCGTTGTTTTTGCCGTACAAAACACGAGGTGCGACCTGGAGGGGTTAACTACAATGCAAATTCGTGTACTTATACTAATTACAAATTTAAAAATGTCCAAATTCTCTAAAAAACCGTTAAAACTGTCAGAAAATTTTCAAAACTTCAGCGATAGCTGCTTGCAGAATTCTGACTAGTGGATTCCCCCTCGATGCACAATTTGAATATCCCAATTAATGACTTGGTCATGAAAGGACTTTGTCGCACAGTTGGGACACCCTGTATTGTAGTTACGTGGACGATTTTGAGATAGTTTCGAGAGCAATAAAATGACAGATGACATGTCCTGGGAAAAACTTCCTTTCGGCAGATTGCGGTTCACTTGTTTCCATAGCCCCCCGCTTGTCGCAGTCAGTTTGGACTCTAGCTGGTGTTACTGACTATGACGTCACAGGGGAAACGAGCCAATAAGAAGCGCCAAAATGACAATACGTCGTTTTTGGTGACATTTCCAACGAAACATTCCCCCACGTGACGTCATAGAAACTATTATCTTACTTTTTTCTGCTTTTATCCCTATTTTCTTATTATCATCATTTAGAAAACTATACGTCCTCGCCGCCACTGGTGTAACGCAGCGCACTTTACCGTTACGAATTCCAAATCCATTTAACAGCTACAAGAGAAAGAGGCGACAGAAACGCTCGGCGATCCAATTATCGCCCCTTTTTACGGCTTCCCCCGTCTCCGAGATAAAAAAAAAATCGCAGGAGAAATTATTACAACTCGACGAAAACTCAATAATGGGAATAAATTACAGCCCCACGTGCTGCAGGAAATGAAAAAAACGGGTGCCCTAGAAAATCTGAGATGCGCACTCCGCAGAGAGGGGACCGCGATCGGGCCTCAGGTGTGGTAAGGTAAATGCTGAATGCTTATTCGTGTTGGGAGTTCCGTGGTCTGTGAATGCTGCCAGTAAGGAAATCAAAATCGATTCGACGCTGATGACACTGTGAGTAAAGTTTATGCAATCCTTTTTGGGGGGGCAAGGTCAAGTTTTGCATAAGGATTTTTTGTTCCGATAACGGAAATTTTAATAAAACCTCGTACCGTTAGTATAAAACGCGAATTTTACTGCTGTGGTGCACGAATTTATCAATTTTTGTTGGGTTCTTATTGGGACAAGCGGTATACTGCTTTTTAATTTTCCTAGAAAATAGATGAGCATTTTTGATTTGAAGACTTCACTTGCTTCGCTTGTCTGGCAGATGAAAATGCAATTGGGATCCAAGATGGCTGCCATTGAAAAAAACGGCATCAATCGGTTCGTTGGGCACGATTTAGTATAAAAAGAGGGGTCACTTCGGGGGTCTGCAACAATTTTTAATCCGTGTATGGCCACCTTGATTTCTCAATTATCTGCCATTTTTGCAACAAAATCATTTTTTCTTGTCCAAAACGTAATAAAACACAAAATTTCACTCAATTTAATGAAAAACACAGTTTTGTTCAGTTTTAGGCAAAATACGTCTATTTTTCTCAGTTGGTAGTGATCGGATTTTGAAAAAAACACCAGCAATCGCTTAGTTGATCATGATTTAACATAAAAAGAGGGGTTACATCGGGGGTCTACAACAATTTTTAATCCGTGCATGGCCACCTTGATTTTTCAATTATCCGCTGTTTTTGCAACAAAATCATTTTTTCTTGTCCAGAACGTAATAAATCACAAAATTTGACTCAATTTAATAAAAAAATCCGTTTTATTCAATTTTAAGCAAAAAAACTTTATTTTTCATAGTTGAAAAAAACACCACCAATCGCTTAGTTTGTCACTACTTAGTATAAAAAGAGGGGTTACATCGGGGGTCTACAGCAATTTTTGACAAGGTCAAGTTTTGCATAAGGATTTTTTATTCCGATAACGGAAATTTAAAAAAAATCTTGTACCATTAGTATCAAACGCGAATTTTACGTTATGGTCCTCTTTGGGACAAGCGGTATACTGTGTTTCAACTTTCCTGATGACCATTTTTTGATTTGAAGACTACTCGCTTGTCAAAAATGTCAATGCTAAATTCTTTGACATACCTAACCTAAGTTAGAAATTAAAAAACTATTGTGAAATAAGATGCGGAATCCAAATCGGCGCCATCTTGGAGCCCCTTAAAGAAAACATTCGGTAGTACCTACCTAGGTACTCAATAGGTGCCATATTTGTATCTGATAATTGTAGGCTCGACTATTGATGGACGCCATTTTGGATCCAAACTGATTTTACCTTTAACGACGACGGAAACATTATTACTTTGCGTTTAGAAAGCATGCCGTTTAACACCTTTTGCAAGCTGCAGCCATTTTGGAGGACATTTTGATCGGAACTGATCGCGATTTTTCGTGTTCACTATTCCAGAATACGCGGTTTATGGCAAATAAAATACTTTTTCGCCTAGTTGTTTGCCGGGACAGCTTGTATACATACAGAGAAAAATCGCGACTATCATATAGGGTGGTTCGCTGGGACAGCCTATATACAGAAAGTAATCGCGACATTCCGATATACTTTTAGAGTGCAAAGCACAATCATATTCTAAACTACACAGGGGCAGTGTTAATCAAGCTTTTTCTGTTCTAGTGTAAACGTGCTTCCATCTCAAGATAGAATCCCGTTTACATTAGGACATTAAAAGCCTTTAGAATGTGAGTGCACTTTATAGGCTTTTGCCAAGTAAATTATAGCAGTCAATTGAAACTGAAATTAACTGAGGCGAAGCCGAGGGGTTGACCAGTCATCAAAAATCTGTACACCACATTTCGTATTTCCCAACATTTCCGCGACATGTCAGCACCACATTTATATAGTGGTGAACCCCTCGGACAAAACAAAAGTTTTTTACTATTTCAATTGGCTTCTCGCTTTTGGCCTCGCTTCGCTTCAGATTTTTAAAAAATTTTGACGTTTTAAAATTCAACATGGCGTCTGCCATACAATAGGTACTTTATTGACACAGGGGTTGACAACTGGATACAAATCTTTACACCAAAATTTTCAAGTAGTCAACCTCTTGTTTTTATTCACGAACGAGAATAAAATAAAACTTATTAACATCATGTTGATCATTATTACACGCGGGGACTAATCGATTTAAACTCCCTAGGGAGTAAAGTGGTTTGACCTTCATTTATATAATATACAGGGTGAGTCTGAAAGACTTCACATCCTTTATACTACAGAATCTACTGTTCAAATGATGAAGCTTGGTACAAAAATTATTGGTCAATTGTGATTCCTCTTGATGTTATAAGCCGCCAAAAATCTTCATTTTTAAACGTTCTTTTTAAATATCTTTCGAAAGGTGTATCGTAGGATTTTGAATTTTTGCACAGCATTGTTACAGACCAAGATGCAACTAGTAATGGTACTTAAGACATTATCCAAAAAGCGGATCCCTGTTATACAGGGTGGCCACGATGTTATTTGCCCTTGAACTTTTTTATGTTTGAAAATATTACTAATTTGCCCATGCCGCCGTATTCCCCGTTCGATTCTAAAACTTTTTTCGCTCTTAAAATTTGTCGAAAAAACTAACCACTCACGAGGAAAATTGAAATAACCGAAAACATCATCATCGTAATAAACCTACAATTTCAATAAAAATCAAAGTGTACGTTGACACGCATCACATTTCAACTGTTTTTTTGCATTGAAGGTGTCCTACATCTGTGCCCAGAGTCATTGCTCACAACTGAAGAAAAAACATTGATGGTGATTTCACTTTTTTATGAGGTAGACTCATCATCATTGGTTTTAAGGTGATTACCTGCATCATGCTTTCGGTTTTTTCAATTTTTCTCGTGAATGGTTAGTTTTTTCCAAAAATTTTTAGATCCAAAAAAGTTTCAGAATTGAACGGGGAATACGGCCACAACGGCAAATTAGCAATATTTTCAAACATAAAAAAGTTCAAGGGCAAATAACATCGGGGCCAGCCTGTATAACAGATATCCGCTTTTTGGATAATGTCTTAAGTACCATCAGCAGTTGCTTCTTGGTCTGTAACAATGCTGTGCAAAAATTCAAAATCCTACGATACACCTTTCGAAAAATATTTGAAAAGAACGTTTAAAAATGAAGATCTTTGGCGGCTTATAACATCAAGAGGAATCACAATTGACCAATAATTTTTGCACCAAGCTTCATCATTTGAACAGTAGATTCTGTGGTATAAAGGATGTGGAGTCTTTCAGACTCACCCTATATAGCGTCACAGCCGTAGCGTCGTTTGAACGAACACAAAACGCAGATGTATTTAATTAGAGTGTATAGTATGTATCAAATTATATGTTTTTGTATTGTCGTAAATAATAGTTATTTATGGTTCAAGGGAGTGAAGTATAATTTTTTTTTAAATTGTGACTAAATGTGACTTTAATTTAAAGTGGTAGAAATCCCAACCAACTTGACTAAAACGTTTCGGCCCTCTAGCAGCCATATTTGAACCTCATATTAAAATGTCTTTAGAATCACGATAAAAACGGTTACATTGCTTCCGGTTTGAAGGCAAAATTTGACATTAACGTAGGCTTTTGACAGTAAATCTACGGCTGACCGACATTTGCGCAGAATCACGGCGCAGGCTATCCATAACTCTAATCGTGTGACGTCATGCGCAACATTTCAGCACAATTTTAGGCAAAATTTGACAGATGACAGTAGTAACGTAGGTCTTTGACAGTGAAGTGACGGACTGACGGACATCTGACAAAGTGCGCCAAGTTAAGAGGCTTCATAATACTATCGTCTTTCTCTCTCCAATATTCCAATCCAGGTATGTCTTGAGAGAAAAGAGTACACATTATGCTCAAATCTGAATGCGTTAAAAAAGGATGACAATATGATTCGCGTGCAATTGGAGGCGATCGACAGAGACCGATATTCCTTTCTTTAATGGGCGGGAGAGGGAGAACTATATTTTGAGCCTACAAATGGTCGTCGCGTGACGTCACCCAAGAAATAGGTCCATTCCAATCTTCCGCCAAAATACCTATGGGGGTACGTTCAGAAATGGTGTGCCGGCTAGGGTAAACTAGAAGGAGACGGAAGGTGTAAAGAAAATAAAAAATAACCTAAATATGTTATCGCGCGACATTTATGAATGCTTTTAGTGCCGAAATTTTTCTAAAATACATGCCTTGAAAAAAAATAGAGCGACTAATTTAAACCACCCCATTTTAAGCGACACTTAAAGCTAATAATCGTCCAGCATTGAAGACACGTGAAACTACTTTAGACGTACAGGTTTTCCCTCTTAAGAAATGCAAAGTAATCTTTACCAAACTGGATTTACCATTTAAACGAAAAATTCCACCATTTATCCAGTTTTATCTAAAAGTGGGAATTTCCGATTTCTTCACGTCCGCGCAAACAAGTCCATCTGTGACTTTCCACGCGGCCGTTGAAGAAAGCGGAAAAACAATGAAACAAAGCAACGCGGTGAAACGGCGCGAAAAAACCGATTCAAGGTCGGCGGTTGAGTTTTCCCCGGTCGATTTGCGATCGGGGTCGCGCGCGGAAAATTCGTCCGTGATAGGTCGAGTGGTGAAATTTCTGACGATAACGGTAAAGGGGGCGCTGAACAGCTGATTGAAGGGCCTTGACCTTAGGGGACATGGAATCGTGACACGCATCGGTAGCCTAGTTTTCCGGGATCGCCCCAGTGGCGTGCCTATGATTAAGGCTCCAGATTTTTTTTTTAATTGAAAATAATTTTTTCGAATCGTTTTTCTGTAATTGATATGGCAGCACCGCAGATGTTTTTTTTTCTTTGTGTTGGTAATGGGCGGTATATCGACGTTTATTTTAATATGCGGGAAGGCTAGGGAAACATAGTTGCATCGCAATCCGTCGAAAAGCCAGATGTCATATCCCTTTAAAATGACAGATGCCATGTCCTGCACGAACAGAGGGTTACCAGGAATACCATAATTACCATAAATTCGAATACTATTATCATTCATTAATAATCATTGACTTTTTTCGACGACGTAAGAAGTTTTCATCAATCACAGAGGGGTTAAACACTTGCCGATCTTGATGTATCGGGTGTCCCAAAAAAACCGGACAAAATAGTCTTTGAAATAAGTCAGCCGTTTCTTAACCGATTTGGATAGGCTTGGTCTTAAATTAAAGCTAAAGAATCAGGCTTTCGAACTTTGCAAGAAACGTCGACAGATGGTGCTGCTGTAGTAGCCTTATTGATGCTCCTCTTTAAGGCTTATTTTAGGTGCGTGAGGATTGGTCGGGCAACAACCAATGGTTATGAGACCCAAATAGCCTTGAAGATCTTACTTTTTTCTTCAAAAATCTTTTTTCAGAAGTCCATTTGGCGTAAGCACTAATTTTCTGTGATTTTTCTAATTTGTGTATTTTCATGCTTTCATAACCATGACTAAAGTAACATTGTAGGGCTTAATTTTCAATGATAACTGTTCAGTTGCACCCCACTGCTATCTGCGTCACTGTTTTCACCATATTCGTTTATTTTTGACTAAAAATTAAGATTTATTTGCATTAATGTTCTTTGGTCAGGGCCATTAATGCGTGAAAATACTCAAAAACACATTTTTTTTTAAATTACAGAAAATTAATGCTTAAACCAAATCGACTTCTGAAAAAGGGTTTTTGAACAAGAAAGATCTTCAAGGCTATTCGAGTGTCATACCGATTGGTCGTTGACTGACCAATCCCCATGCAGCTAAGATAAACCTTTAAAGCAAGTATCAATAGGACTACTACGGCAGCGCCATCTGCCGTAGTTTCTTCTACGGTCGAAAGCCTGATTCTTTGGCTTTAATTAAGACCACGTTCATCCAAATCGGTTAAGAAATGGCAGACTTATTCCCAAAAATATTTTGTCCGGTTTTTTTGGGACACCCGATACCTAACTTTTTTGGAATTTTGTGAATGTTCTCTCAACTTGGCAATTTTTTTAAATCGAACTTAACAATTTTTAGCGTAGTTTTTCTGGAATTTTAAAATTTGAAATTTTTCCCTCAATTTTTATACAATTTTTGGTAATTTTTAGCGATTTCCAGCATATTTTTATCAATTTTTGTAGTTTAGTGTACGCAAATTTGCGTTGTGGTCAGTTTTGTGTGCAATTTTCTGACATTTTGGGAAGTTTATGTCAATTTTGGCGATTTTTGGTAATTCTGGTGAACGAATTTGAAAATTCTTTGGCGATTAAGAAGTTAGAAGCAAATTTAACGAAGCTTTCTAGAATTTCGTAATTTTTCTATTTTTTGCGATTTTCGTAATCAAATTTGGAATTTTTCCGTAATTTTTGGCAGTTTTTGGCGATTTTCAGCATATTTTTAACAATTTTGCGCTGTGGTTAAACGCTCTGAGGCGATTTCGGTAAACAGTTCTTTGGAATTTTAGAAGTTTTATTGCAATTTTAGATATTTTTGGAGTTTCTAGCAATTTTCGCGTTTTTTAATTGAATTTGGCAATTTTTTGACGATTTTTTAACCAAGTCAAGCGCAGCAAGTTTAGTTAGCGTAAATTTTTAATAATTTTTAACGAGTTTTCGAATTTTTGAGAGCTTTCTAAAATTTTGGTGATTTTTTTAAATCGAATTTGGCAATTGTTTGGCCATTTTTTAATTAAGTCAACTTATTGCATTCTGAGACCCTATATATTGTACGAGGATTAATCGAACTGTTGTTAATACAGGGTGGGATCAACAATTTTTTCAACATATTTCCAGGGCCCGCTAGCGTAAGATGAAAATTACAATATGTCTCCTTTCTGTCGTCACCTGGGCATCATCACAAGGCGAGTTACCAACCCAAGAAAATAAACAACAAGAGGCCCAATTAACGTCGAGCATGACCGTGGGGGCCTCCGCCCCCGAGCAAAGAAACTACCAAACCGGTTCATCCCCCTACAACTTGGACGTTCAAAATGAACCCTACAATATCGCCTTTGAATATCACAATTTCGACTCGATGACGAAATTTCTGAGGGCCACAACCTCGCGCTACCCCTCGCTGACGGCCCTGTACTCGATCGGCAAGTCAGTGCAAGGTAGCGAAAGTGACAATTTAAAAATCAATATTTATACTACTTTCACTCGTTTTTTGTGAAATGTGAAACTTTCAGGAAGAGATCTCTGGGTGATGGTGGTCTCGGCTTCACCTTACGAGCATATGATTGGCAAGCCTGACGTCAAATACGTGGCGAACATGCACGGAAACGAAGCTGTCAGCAGGGAATTAATGCTGCACTTGATTCATGTGAGTGAATGGGAACCTATTGGAAATTACGTATACAACTGTCAATTTTGACGTTACACAACACAACTGTCAATTTTGACGTTAAACAACTGTCAATTTTGACGATATACAACTGCCAATTTTGACGTACGTCAACTGTCAAATACTTTCCAGTACTTGGTTACCAGCTACCACACGGACCCCTACATCCGCTGGTTGCTGGACAACACCCGCATCCACATAATGCCGTCCATGAATCCAGACGGCTATGAAGTGTCAAAAGAGGGCACCTGCGATGGCGGTCAAGGTCGCTACAACGCGCGAGGCTTTGACTTGAATCGCAACTTCCCCGACTACTTCAAGCAAAACAACAAACGATCGCAACCGGAAACGGAAGCTGTCAAAGAATGGATTTCGAAAATTCAGTTCGTGTTGTCGGGCAATCTGCACGGTGGCGCCCTCGTCGCCAGCTATCCCTTCGACAACACGCCGAATTCACGTGAGTAGGCTGTGGTATTCGGAAAATGTGTGATGACAGAGCAGGCTGTGGAAACAAGCGAATTAGTTCAGATAAAATGGCAGATGGCACGTCCTGTACGAATTAAAGTGACGGTAAGGTAACGGTCCGTGATTGGTCGACTTTTGAAAATGATCGAAAATTTTTAAAAGTTGACCAATCACGGATCGTTCCGCAAATCCGCGATGAAAACTTACCTTAACTTTCGACAGATTGCGTTTAGTGTCCATAGCCACCCGTTATAACATTTTCTGAATAGCCCTGTACCATCTAAACATCACATATTTTCTGAATAGCCCTATACCATATAAACATTTAAATTTCCCATCCCATCAAGTAGGCTACGAAGTGGAAACAATTGATTTTTCAAAACGTCAAAAATGCGAAAAGGGCGCTGAAGTAACGTGCTGTTCAGAAAATATACAGGATAGGTAATTTTTCGATGCTCACCATTGGAATCTCCCTAAACGGTAAAAGATACAGGTTCGGTTAAATTACAGAAAAGTTGGGCTATTTCTTGGCGATTAAGAATCTGAAGAGAATTCCGCGATATTGTAATTCGTTCCTGAGTTATCACAAAAAATCTGAAAATTACCAATTTAATGGAAAATTAATATCTTCCTAACGATTGATGCTATTTAAATAAAACTTGGAATTTTTACATTTTTGACAACTGTCAGTTGAATGGCATTAACAGAAATTTTCTAGGCCTTCTAGATTTAGAATAAAGACAGTCAACTTTTCTTTTTCTTATGGGCGCCATATTGAATTTTAACACCGTCGGATACACAGAAAAATTAGCTTTTCAAAAATGTAACCAACATGGACTTTTTAAAAAAAATATGTGAAAGCCCGAGTTACACGACCGCAAGACGTATTTTACTACTGTTGAATTCAATTGTTTTCACATGTTATAAGAGATTGAAGAAGTCCGCGTACTTTTTTGCAATTGTTTTTCATCTAAGTTTAGACTAATTTTGCAAATTATTCCTACTAATTTTCAAATTCTGACATCTGCCAAAAAAATTCATGTTGAATATATTTTTGAAAATATAATTTTTTGTGCATTTGACGGTGTAAAAATTTAATATAATGGCGTCCATAAAAGAATCAAAAGTTGACTGTCGTTATTCAAAATCTGGAAGGCTTAGAAAATTTGTCGATGCCATTCAATTGACAGCTGTCAAAAATATAAAAGTTCCAAGTTTCATTAATCGTTAGGAAGATATTAATTTTTCTTTAAATTGGCAGTTTTCAGATTTTTTGTTATAACTCAGGAACGAATCAAAACCGACCCCGTATCTTTTACTGTTTAGGAGATCCCAATTGTGAGCATCGAAAAATTACCCACCCTGTATGATAAGGGGTGGCTATGGAAACAAATGAATGCCAATCTGCCGAAAGGACGTTTGTCCAAAATTTGTTAGCACAGGACATGACATCTGTCAATTTACCGGCGACTTGTTTGGGGACATGACGTGTCATTTTATCTGGGGACCGTGTGAACTAAGTTTAGACAAGCGTGCTTTCGACAGATTGCAATTCACTTGTTTCCAGAGCCTCCCTTTATCACATATTTTCTGAATAGCACTGTACCATCCGAACATTTAAATTTCGCGTCAAGTAGGCTATGAAGTGGAAACAATTGATTTTTAAACGTCAAAAATGCGCTGAAATACTACCCAACATTTAAATTTCCCATCAAGTGGGCTACGAAGTGGAAACAGTTGATTTTCCAAAATGTCAAACTTCAAAAATGCAAAAATTTAGCTAAAATACTATCTGAACATTTAAATTTCCCGTCAAGTAGGCTATGAAGTGGAAACAATTGATTTTTCAAAAATGTTAAACGTCAAAAATGCGCTCAAATACTATCCGAACATTCAAATTGCTATCAAGTGGGCTGCGAAGTGGAAACAATTGATTTTTCTAAATATCAAAGATCAAAAATGCGAAAACTGCGCTGAAGTACCATTTGAACATTTAAATTTCCCTTCAAGTAGGCCATGAAGTGGAAACAATTGATTTTCCAAAACGTTAAACGTAAAAAATGCGAAAATTGCGCTAAAGTACCATCTGAGCATTTAAATTTCAAAGTACTACCTGATCATTTAAATTTCTCATTACGTAGGCGATGAATACATGAGGTATGATTCGGAGGGGTCAACTACAAGACAAATTTTCAAAGCAGTTTCAAGAGCAGTAAAATGCCATATGACAGGTACGAACTAGCTTCGGACAAACGTCTTTTCGACAGACTGCGATTCATTTGTTTCAATAGCCACCCGTTATCACACATTTCCTGAGTATCACTGTATTACACGACCTGTCTATGCTGCAAGGACTGTGCAGGTCTTCCGCTTTGTGCTCTCGTAAGTGATGGACCGTCAAACCGCCTTGACGTCCTCAATAAACGTGACCTTCAGTGTTTCAGAGCTACTCCTCGGCGCCATCTTTGACGCCCGACGATGACGTTTTCAAACACTTGGCCTTGACTTACTCGACCAATCACGCGAAGATGAGTAGGGGCGTGGACTGCAGAACCAATCAAAAGGGTTTCAGAAGGGTAAACCACGTGTCATCTGTCAAAACTGGTTTAACCTAGAAATTTTAGGGTATTACCAACGGGGCGGAGTGGTACCCCCTAACAGGGGGCATGCAAGACTTCAACTACGTCTGGTATGGGTGCATGGAAGTGACCTTGGAATTATCCTGCTGCAAATTCCCTCCAGCTCAAGAACTGCCGAAATACTGGGAGGACAATAGAATGGTGAGTTTATGCACGAGGGAGCGGAGCGAGCAATTTTTTTTCAGGCTTTGATAAAATTCCTGGCCGAGGCCCACAGGGGAATCCACGGATTCGTGATGGACGAACACGGCAATCCGGTCGAGAAGGCGTCGATTAAAGTAAAAACAAGAGACGTGGGCTTCCAGAGCACGAAATACGGCGAATTTTGGAGGATTTTGCTGCCGGGGGTGTATAAACTGGAAGTTTACGCCGACGGTTTTGTCCCTAGAGAAATCGACTTTATGGTGGTCGAGGAACATCCCACGTTACTGAACGTGACGTTACATGGAGCTAAAGTAAGTCACTTTTCGGTTTGACATTAAGTACACGTGTACATATTTTTGGTGGTTGGCAGCACTTTGTACATATTTCAGCCTGGGCAAAGCTTTAAGAGACCCGTGACGTCACCGCCAATCACAATGCTGCAACCGGAAGTGCCAGCTTCGGAAGTAGATTTCACATTTCCACAAAACTAACAATAGACTAACGCACTAATTGTGTTCATCCGATTGGTTGCAGCGTAAAGATGGCAATTTTTATCGTCCACAGCACTCTGCGGTTTACCAACGGCCGTCGTTTAAACCCCCCCCTCCCCAGCCGCAGACCGGACTTTTGTCTTCCATCACCAGTGGGTTCAACAATTTCGTTAACATGTTCGGATAACTCTAATTTAAGTATTTATTTATTTAGTCTCAGGTTATTTAATAAGATTTAGCACGATTCTCAATTGATGGGAGATCCCATAATAAACACCATATTGACTTTTAAATTGTTTTATTACAAAGATTCTGGGGGATTCAAGTCTCTAACGTTTTGGAAAGCTGAAATGAGTGCTGTCAGTTGTATATTTTCGTTAGTTCCAGTAACCAAGCGAAATTCAATCTCAGCCAATTCATCCAGCAAGGAAATCATGGAATCTGATGGAAATTCAACTGGAAAAACACATTAAAAGCTTTACATCACCGAATTACGTACTTCTATGAACATATTTATGTATTTCCGTTATGATATCGTTCAATGCCAGACCCTTGATAACCTTGAGTTCCTTGATATCTGAAAATTTTGATTAAAAAACACATAAACAATAATTTCGATACTTTTATAGCATTTCTGAAAATTTTCACTCAACAGCCATTTCACGATATTTTCTACGTCTTTTTTCAAAGGATGTCCCACGCAAGTGTAAACATTATCTTCAGTGACGTTTTTGTACGCCAGCCAAGTGCTCTGCAGCACATTCAGCACTTTTCTCATATCGCCATTGGCCAGTGTAATAAGTGCTTTTTTCCCATCCTCCGATACTTCCACCCTGTAGTACAAAATGAAATTTTTTTAAACTCCCAGTATACGTACTTTTCCTCATCGATGACGTAGTTGAGTCGGGGCAGGATTTGCTCGGCAGACAGTGGCCCAAACCGGAAACGAGTGCACCGCGATTGCAGGGCAGGAGTGATTTTTCCCAAATAGTTGCAAATTATGCAGAACCTCACGTTTTCCGTGTATTTCTCTATTACTAAAATAATAAAAAAAACTAATTTTTGACGCAGGACAGCCAACGTAATAAAACACGGTGGGTTTGTCAATTTTATTTAAACTGGAAGTCATTGAATACAACACACGGAGGTATTAGATGGCGCCACTGCTCGTTCGAGCTCGGCTGTCGCCGGAACCAGTTCGGCTTTCACCACGGACTCTTGATGCTCCCTTTCGATTCTAGTTAAAGGGATTCCCAGATGACGTGCAATGAAATCTATCAAACAGGCGTTGACCTAAAAAGTGAGGTTATTTAACGTCATGGGGTTGAAGATGACTGACGGATTCTCCGGTTTTGGCCGAAACTAGGAAGTTTTGGAGGTTGTAGTCTTGGACGAAGTGTTGGGTTTTGTCCAATCTTACGGCTCTTTGATGTTCTAGATCGCCTGGAAACGGTAGTTTTATTATGGACGTTTATTGGTGCTTGGGGTGTACATTTGTTTCCTATGACGGCGCAGGTGGGGGGGTTGTGCAGGATTCTTTTGATGGTGTCAATCCACATTGATAAAGAATCGAAACTGATCGAACTTGTGATGTCGTACACCAACACAATAAGCTGAAAAAAAGGGCAACCTAACCTCAAATAATCGTATCTGTTGTGCAACCTAACCTCAAATAAATGTTTTTGTTGTTTTTATTGATTGCTTTAGGTTGGTACTGCAAATACCTTACTTACATTGGAGTTAAAGAGATAATTGGCCAACATGTGCCCCCTGAGTTCTTGACCCCCGATATCAGTAATCTTAACGGTGACTTCTTGCCTCCCCGGCATCAACAGCCTCCGAATATGAAAATCAGCCCCCACAGTTTGTGTGTATTGTCTGGTAAAATCATCGTAACAGAACCTCCTGATCAAGCTAGTCTGAAATAATTAGTAAAAAAAAAATTTACACAACTGCCTGAAATAAAAAAACCATGTACGCACCTTTCCAACGCTGGTCTCACCCACAAAAACAACTTTCAATTGCTTTCCTATGTTATCCTCCTCCGAATCGGACATTATTATAAACCATTCAGGAGTAAAAATCTAAATACGAAACACACATCTGGAAAAGGAATAATTACCATAACAATGTGGCGATCCTTTGAGTGCTTCTTAACATTCACGGGGTGCAAAACTCACACGGAAACAAAATATATATAAACCGAGCCCGATCGGGGAGCCCTCACTGCAACCTCGGCCATGTCCAAAGCAACTAGTTCAATAATCCTCATTGTGATCTTCGCAGAAATAGTTTTCGGATGTCTCATCACCAACTGCCCCCGGGGGGGCAAGAGGAGCAGATTTGGCCTATCCGACCCTTCAGTTAAGCCAGTGAGTTTTTTTTTATTATGCAGAATTCTATATTTTGCGCTGTACTACTCCACATCACCTTATAAAGTCAAATTAATAAGTTGATGCAACTGGTTTTGATGCAAAAGTAATGAAAAATAAAAAATTGAGTTGGCCATGCCCGGATGAAAAATTGTCGAGACCCCCTGTGTTACCCCTCTTTTTATACTAAATCGCAGCGAACTAAGCGTTTGGTGAACTTTTTATCAAAATTCGACCAATACCGACCGAGAAAGTACATTTTTTTCCTTTAAAATTGACGAAAACATTGCTAAAATGCTGAACTTAACAAAAATGTTGGCAAAAAATAACAAAATTGTGTAATTTAAAGGGTGCAGAAGGAAGAGAAACTTATGGAACGCCGTTTTACTTTTTAATGTAACAGCACGCTGTGGTAGCCAAAGAAATGAGATAATTAAAATTCAAGTACTGATAATTAAAATTCAAATACTGTTAAGAGAAAATAAACCTATTTTTATTATCTGAAATGCAATTTCTATTATCACTCCCAGAATTTCTCTTAACACTAATTCAATTTCTGTTAACAGTAATACAATTTCTCTTAAGAATAATTTATTTTTACTTAACAGTAATTCGGAGAGATAATGAAAATACGTTATTGGACTGTCTTACTTCTCTCTCGGACTAATTGAAATTACATCTTCTGTTGCACTCGAGCATGCGTGGTCGTGATAATAGAAATAGAATTTCACTTAACAGTAATTCGGAGAGATAATGAAAATACGCCATTGGCCCATTGGGTTGTCATCTTTCTCTTTCGTACCACTTGAAAATACATTATCTGTCGCACTCGCAGTTCATACATGCGCGGTCGTGATAATAGAAATTGAATTTCACTTAACAGTAATTCGGAGAGATAATGAAAATACGCCATTGGCCCATTGGGTTCTCATCTTTCTCTTTCGTACCACTTGAAAATACATTATCTGTCGCACTCGCAGTTCATACATGCGCGGTCGTGATAATAGAAATTGAATTTCACTTAACAGTAATTCGGAGAGATAATGAAAATACGCCATTGGCCCATTGGGTTGTCATCTTTCTCTTTCGTACCACTTGAAAATACATTATCTGTCGCACTCGCAGTTCATACATGCGCGGTCGTGATAATAGAAATTGAATTTCACTTAACAGTAATTCGGAGAGATAATGAAAATACGCCATTGGCCCATTGGGTTCTCATCTTTCTCTTTCGTACCACTTGAAAATACATTATCTATCGCACTCGCAGTTCATACATGCGCGGTCGTGATAATAGAAATTGAATTTCACTTAACAGTAATTCGGAGAGATAATGAAAATACGCCATTGGCCCATTGGGTTGTCATCTTTCTCTTTCGTACCACTTAAAAACACGATATCTATCTCGTACGGAACGCCGTTTTACTTTTTAATGCAACAGCACGCTGTGGTAGTCAAAGAAATGTACGGAACGCCGTTTTACTTTTTAATGCAACAGCACGCTGTGGTAGCCAAAGAAATGCAATCCCAGGCATCGTGTTAATAGAAATTCAATTTCACTTAACAGAAATTCATTTACTGTTAACAATAATTCATTTTCACTTAAGAGAAATTCATTTACTGTTAACATTAATTCATTTTCTCTTAAGAGAAATTCAATTTAACTTAACAGAAATAGAATTTTTATTATCTCGCTTTAGAGAAAATTGAAATACAATTTCACTTAACAAAAATTCGTGCAGTGATAATCGAAATAAATTTGGTGATTTACACTGATCTTACGAGCCGTTTTAATTTTTATTGTATATATTTAAAATGTTTGAATTTTTTTGAAATGCATAGGGTATGGGTTGCATTAAAAAGTAAAACGGCTCCTAAAACTACGGTTTTATTTCAATTTATCTCTAAATGAATTTTTGTTAAGTGAAATTGTTTTTCTATTTTCTCTAAGCAGTGATAATTGAAATAGAATTTCTCTTAAGTGAAAATGAATTAATGTTAACAGTAAATGAATTTCTGTTAAGTGAAATTCAATTTCCATTATCACGACTGCGCTTGCGCGAATGAGACAGAAGATATAATTTCAACTGGTGCGAGAGAGAAGGAAGACGTATTTCCATTATCTCTCTGAATTACTGTTAACAGAAATTGAATTAGTGTTAAGAGAAATTCTGGGAGTGATAATAGAAATTGTATTTCAGATAATAAGAATAGACTTATTTTCTCTTAACAGTATTTGAATTTGAATTATCTTATTTCTTTGGCTATCACAGCGTGTATGTTCCATTAAAAAGTAAAACGGCATTCCATAGAAACTGGTTCTGTTGTAAAAGTAACGAAAAATAAAAAAAACAAGTCGGCCATGCCTAGATTAAAAATTGTCGTAGAGCGCGTGTGTTACCCCTCTTTTTATACTAAATCGCACCCAACTAAGCGTTTCGTGAACTTTTTATCAAAATCCGACGAATACCGACCGAGAAAATACATTTTTTTCTTTAAAATTGACGAAAATATAGCTAAAATGCTAAATTAAACTGAAATTTCCGCAAGAATAACAGAATTATGTAATTTGAAAGGTGCATAAATAAGAAAAACTGGTTTTGTTGCAAAAATAATGAAAAATAAAAAAATCACTTAAAATCGACGAAAATATTGCTAAAATGCTGAATTTAACTAAAATTTGTGCAAAAATCAACAAAAACGTGTAATTTAAAGGGTGCAGAAGGAGGAGGTAATGGTTCTGTTGCAAAAGTAAAGAAAAGTAAAAAAACAACTTGGCTAGGTCGGAACTAAAAATTGTCGTAGAATCCCTGTGTTAACCCTCTTTTTATAGTAAATCGCACCCAATTAGGCATTTGGTGAACCTTTTATCAAAATCCGACCAATGCCGGCCGGAGAAAATACATTTTTTTCCTTTAAAATTGACGAAAATATTGCTAAAATGCTGAATTTAACTAAAATTTAATCAAAAAATAACAAAATTGTGTAATTTAAAGAGTGCAAAACGAGGAGAAACTGGTTCTGCTGTAAAAACAATGAAAAATTAAAAATCAAGTTGGCCATGCCCTGATTAAAAATTGTCGTAGACCCCATGTGTTACCCATCTTTTTATACTAAATCGCACCCAACTAAGCGTTTGGTGAACTTTTTATCAAAATCCGACGAATACCGACCGAGAAAATACATTTTTTTCCTTTAAAATTGACGAAAATATTGCTAAAATGCTGAATTTAACTAAAATTGAATCAAAAAACAACAAAATTTTGTAATTTAAAGAGTGCAAAACGAGGAGAAACTGGTTCTGCCGTAAAAACAATGAAAAATTAAAAATCAAGTTGGCCATGCCCTGATTAAAAATTGTCGTAGACCCCATGTGTTACCCATCTTTTTATACTAAATCGCACCCAACTAAGCGTTTGGTGAATTTTTTATCAAAATCCGGCGAATAAAAATACATTTTTTTCCTTAAAATTGACGAAAATATTACTAAAATGTTAAATGAAACTGAAATTTCGGCAAAAAATAGCAAAATTATGTAATTGGAACAGTGCAGAATGAGGACAAATTGGTTCTGTTGCAAAAGCAGCGAAAAATAAAAAAATCAAGTTGACCATGCCCGGATTAAAAATTGTCGTAGACTCCCTGTGTTAGCCCTCTTTTTATACTAAAAAATCGCACCCAATTAGGCGTTTGGTGAACCTTTTCTCAAAATCCGACCAATAGGGTCCGGAGAAAGTACATTTTTTTCCTTTAATATTGACAAAAATATTGCTGAATTGCTGAATTTAACTAAAATTTAATCAAAAAACAACAAAATTGTGTAATTTAAAGAGTGCAAAACGAGGAGAAACTGGTTCTGCTGTATAAACAATGAAAAATTAAAAATCAAGTTGGCCATGCCCTGATTAAAAATTGTCGTAGACTCCCTGTGTTACCGCTCTTTTTATACTAAATCGCACCCAATTCATAAGTTAGTTAGGTTAAGGAGGGTTAATTGAAAATTTTCCAGCTAAAACCTAAAACCGATTTACCACAACAAATCCAAAAAATACCGTTGAGGATCTGGTTCCGACTGTACTTTATTTTATAAGGTGAAGTAGGGTATTGGAGTTTTACACATCATAAAACTTCTAATCTTACATCATTTGACGAATAACGCAAAATAAGGTAAAGTGGGGTGAACAAGCTTGAGAAAACATTGAACAAACGACACACAGTAGACAAATCAATGGGAAAAATAGTGTGAAATGGGGGGTTGGTAGGACTGATTTTTTGTAATAGATCAAAATATCTTAATACGATACGGTAATATAGGGTTATCAGGAAATATCTATGCAGAGCTATAAAACTTTTCAGCTTTGTAACACAGACTTTCACTCAGACAATGCCAAACAAAAAAACTATGCTTGGTTTCGACTGTACCTTTTATTTTATAAGATGAAGTAGGGTATTGGAGGTTTACACTTCTACTTTACATCATTGGACAAATACCGCAAGATAAGGTAAAGTGGGGTGAACAAGCTTGGGAAAACGTGGACAAACGACACACGTAGACAAATCAATCGCAAAAATAGTTTAAAATGGGGGGTTGGTGGGACTGTTTTTTTGTAATGTCAAAATATTTTAATTAACTGTCAAATTTAGTGCATAAGCTGCGGCCCTGGCCAAACCGGGCAATGCTTCGGGCCCAACACCTGCTGCGGGGCCTTCGGCTGCTTAATGGGCACCCCCGAAACGATTCGATGCCAACGAGAGGGGCTCTTCCACGAAAGGGAGCCCTGCATCGCGGGCAGCGCCCCCTGCAGGAAAAACACAGGACGGTGTGCATTCGATGGGATTTGCTGCACGCAAGGTAGGTACACAATAAACCGATAAACTCAAGTGGGCCTCTGTCAAAATACTGACACATGTCAGCAGAGATTCCAAAGCACACTGAGTTTATTTTGACACAAGGAAAACTAACGATTTTCGTCGAAACTTCCAGAATCGTGCCACTCAGATAAGTCTTGTGAGGACAAGCAAAAGGCCTTCCCCGAAGACTTGTACAACTTAATCAACTATCAGGCTGAGCTTGGCGACAAATAAATCGAAAAATTGTAAATTGTGAAATAAACTGTAAAAATCTCACCTGAGTGTTGTAATTAAGGGAGGGATGGCAACTACAATACAAACAAGACGTGACCTTGAAACTTACTTCTTCTGAGGGCGTTCTGGGCGTCCATAGTCATGGCGTCGGCCTCATCCAGGATGATCAGCTTGAATCCGGACCTGAAGATCGTCCTCGTGCTGGCAAATGTCAGGATTTGCCCCCTCACGATGCCTATACCTCGATCGTCGGATGCATTTAACTCCAACACCTTAAAATATAAAAATTTATGAATTTACTTTAAATTCTGTCTGTTACCATTGATGAGAATTGCGAGGGGGTGTAGAGCTGACTTGCGCAAGCTAGAATCGTGCTGGTTTTACCCGTGCCTGGGGGGCCATAAAACAGCAAGTGGGGCACCTGCTCCTCTTTTATGAATTTACTAACTAAAACAAAAATGTAGAATTTGCAAGAATTTCCAGCATTATACTTGTCTTAATGATTTCTTCGTGGCTCACCAGGTCATCGAGGGTACTCGGGCGGTATTTTTCAACCCTAAAATTTGTGAAAATGGAAGATGATGAAAAGGGCGGGGGCTTACCATGGCAGGTTTATTTTCGTATCACTTTTAACCATTTTTATAGCACGAACTTGAAAATAAAACAGGTCGAGGGGTGATCTAACCCCACTTTCTAATTTCGACGAATAATCGTAGTAGGCGAGTATAAATCAGTTTATATTATTTTCCTGATTATTACTGCCGAAAAATACTTAAAAGAGGCGGTAAGGCGAGGATTGAACCAAAAAAAAACGAAAAATAAGATATCCACAATAAAAACGCGCGAAAATCAACAAAACAAATGTCAATTTGTCAATTATCAACTGTCAATACTGTCATTTGTCTGTCATGACAGATTTGGAACTTTGGGAGAATATTCATTTCACTCTTTATATTAGGCGCTTTCCTTTTACACATTCATTCAAATGAACCAATCAAATTGCTGAGATTAACTGAGGCTCCTCAGATAAATGTGTAAAAGGAAAGCACCTATTCCCTCGATGAGAAGTAAAAGGATGGAGATACTTTAAAAGTACATAGAATAGAATAGGTATTTGCATCTTTTTCTCGATCACGGCGGGGTAATCTAAAAAGTGAAATAGAGATATTCTTAGAGCTATGTCAGAATACCGCCCGAGAATAGTTATTTTTTTCCTTAGAATTGACGAGAATATTACTAAAATACTAAAGGGGCTTTCCATTTACACATTTATCTGACGAGCCTCAATTAATTTCATCAGTTTGATTGGTCAATATTCCAAAGAACCAATCAAATTGCTGAGATTCACTGAGGCTCCTCAGATAAATGTGTATGTAAATATGTAGAAAATGCCTTAAATTAAACCAATAAACTAACTGTTGCAAAAGTATCAAAAAAAAAATGCAGCAGAGAAGCGGCTGGAACCTCCCCATCGCGTGGATCTATATGGTGTAGATAGTATAGTCAATTCAACAGAATTTTTTTATGCTTATCGTCTGTGACTAATTTCGCAGTTTTCTGACAAATACCGACATCACCCATCACAATTGACAATATTATGTTCCTTTTAAGGTTAATAGTTTGCCACCCTTTTGACAATAATAATTGATACTTGATGTCATCCACTGTCAGCCCGCTCCCTTTTAATGAAAAAAATTTTTTTCTCTATTAACCTCCCCAACTCCAACAAAATTTTAAAAAAATGGGAGGTTACTGCAATCACTAAAATTTTCGAATTCGAGATAGCACCAGATCTTCACGTTTTGAGGTCTCAGGAACCCAAAAAAGCGGTTTTCAAAATGTGTCTGTGTGTGTGTACGTACGTACGTACGTACGTTTGTAAACACGCCACAGCCAAAACTATAACGTACGTACTTACATACAGACACATTTTAAAAAACACTTTTTTGGGTTCCTGAGACCTCAAAACGTATAGATCCGGTCTTATCTCGAATTCGAAAATTTTAGTGCTTGCATCAGTAACCTCCCTTTTTTTTAAATGGTGAAGTGGAGTGGGGAGGTTAATAAAGTCACGTTAACCATGCCTGGATTAAAAATTGTGGTAGACCCCCTGTTACCCCTCTTTTTATACTAAATCGGACCCAACTAAAGCGTTTGGTGAAGTTTTTCTCAAAATCCGACCAATACCCATCAGCGAGCAAATACATTTTTCCCTGAAAATATCGCTAAAATGCCGAATTTAAATAAAATTTCCACAAAAAATGACAACATCATGTAATTTAAATGGTGGGGAACGAGAAAAAACTGGTTTTGGTGTAAAAGTAACTAAAAATAAAAAAAATCAAGTTGGTCAAGCCCGGATTAAAAATACTCGTAGAATAGAATAGAATAGAATAGAATAGAATAGCAGTCCTACCACTTCAACAATAGAATAGAATATATTTTGGTCAACGTAAGTGACAAGTCAATAATAAGTATATATACAGGGTGAGTCAACAAGGCGACGGCGGTGCATAACTTCTGAACCCTTTCAGATAGGAAATCAATTCAAACGCCATTATGTACAACACCGCCAATTCTACATCCTAAAAATACTTTCAACTATACAGGCTGTCCCAAAACACTTGCAACGCATGAGAACTTGATTTTTTTAAATGGAACACCACCATTTTGATGCCATATTCTGGATCACCTATAACATAGCTTTACATCGACATAAGACATTTGATGTTTTAAGGCTCTGTTCTAAAGTAATTAATTCTTTTTGAAAAATTTGGATCACTGCGGGTGCTTCTTAAAAAAATTCCTGAGAACTCAATTTTGTATCTAGAGAGCTGAGATTCGGTACGAATGTGAAGGAAGGTCTATTCTATCTATCTAACATGATAACTATCATTATCACTATACAGGGTGTTAAAAAATCTGTGTCAAGTTTGGAAAATTTCAATTATGCAAAACTTCATTTTTTCAAATGGCACCCCTTGTTATTATTGTGCCATGGGGTTCGGGTGTTGAATTACTTTATTTTTTATTAAGTATGTCCTATACCTAAAGTCAATACTTCAAAAGATATTCTGTGTTTTATTTATTTTATTGAAGATTATTACGATCTCAATTAAAGAATGCCATGGACTGTATGACAGTTATAATTAACATTGTTTATTTACATGGTTACCATACAGTTTGTCACATTTATTGACATACACAATGAATTTCAACCATAAGCAGTAAACCATGTCAATAAATTGTTTCTGGTTGTGTATGTCAATAAATGTGACAAACTGTCTGGTAACCATGTAAATAAACAATGTTAATCATAACTGTCATACAGTCCATGGCATTCTTTAATTGAGATCGTAATAATCTTCAATAAAATAAATAAAACACAGAATATCTTTTGAAGTATTGACTTTAGGTATAGGACATACTTAATAAAAAATAAAGTAATTCAACAGCCGAACCCCATGGCACAATAACAACAGGGGGTGCCATTTGAAAAATTTTCCAAAATTGACACAGAATTTTTAACACCCTGTATAGTGATAATGATAGTTATCATGTTAGATAGATAGAATAGACCTTCCTTCATATTCGTACCGAATCTCAGCTCTCTAGATACAAAATTGAGTTCTCAGGAATTTTTTTAAGAAGCACCCGCAATGGTCGAAATTTTTCAAAACGAATTAATTACTTTAGAACAGAGCCTTAAAACATCAACTGTCTTATGTCGATGTAAAGCTATGTTATAGGTGATCCAGAATATGGCATCAAAATAGTGGTGTTCCATTTTAAAAAATCAAGTTGTCATGCGTTGCAAGTGTTTTGGGACACTCTGTATAGTTGAAAGTATTTTTAAGATGTAGAATTGGCGGTGTTGTACATAATGGCGTTTGAATTGATTTCCTATCTGGAAGGGTTCAAAAGTTATGGACCGCCGTCGCCTTGTTGACTCACCCTGTATATAAACATATAAACACATATATAAACATATAACATAGAGCACTCAGCGTGCAGTAATAGACACTAGACAATAACAATAAATTATTGTTATTCCTCGTGCTGTGATGATGTATGTCCTTTCTTTTCTCAAAGCCATTTTCTCTTCCTTTCACAAACAATATTACATGATATATGTAGAGCGACGGTAGGGTCAAGATACCAGAATCGCGGAAAAGTGGTCTGCAGTGCGTACCTATACAGGGACCCCAAACATGCATCTGAGGACGCGCTTCTGAACACAGAATGCAACATCAATGTGGGCAGAGGCACCCCAGAAGATTATTCCATAAGCTAATGTGGATTGACACAGGCCAAAATAAAGAAGTCTTAAGACATCCATTGTTACTGATGGCTAGACCCCGTGTTACCCCTTTTTTTTATACTAAATCGCACGCAACACGCAACTAAGCGTTTGGTGAACTTTTTCTCAAGATCCGACCAATACCGAGCGAGAAGCCACATTCTTATCCTCAAAATTAACGAAAATATCGCTAAAATGCCGAATTTTACTAAAATTTCCGCAAAAAATTACAAAATCATGTAATTTAAAGGGTGGACAACGAGGAGAAACTGGCTTGGTGTAAAAGTAACGAAAAACTTAAAAAATCAAGTTAGCCATGCCCGGATTAAAAATAGTCGTAGACCCCCTGTGTTACCCCTCTTTTTATACTAAATCGTACCCAAAAGCGTTTGGTTTTTCTCAAAATCGGACCAATACCCAGCGAGCAAATACATTTTTCCCTTAAAATTGAAGAAAATATCGCCAAAATGCCGAATTTAAATAAAATTTCCACAAAAAATGACAACATCATGTGATTTAAATGATGGGTAACGAGAAAAAACTGGTTTTGGTGTAAATGTAATGAAAAATAAAAAAAATCAAGTTGATCAAGCCCGGATTAAAATTACTCGTAGACCCCGTGTTACCCCTCTTTTTATACTAAATCGCACGCAACACGCAACTAAGCGTTTGGTGAACTTTTTCTCAAAATCCGACCAATACCGAGCGAGAAGCCACATTCTTTTATCCTCAAAATTGACGAAAATATCGCTAAAATATGCAGAATTTTACTAAAATTTCCGCAAAAAATGACAAAATCACGTAATTTAAAGGGTGGAGAACGAGGAGAAACTGGTTTTGGTGTAAAAGTAACGAAAAATATTAGCAAAAAATTACAAGATCATGTATATAATTTAAAGGGTGGAGAGCAAGGAGCAACTGGCTTGGTGTAAAAGTAACGAAAGATTTTAAAAATCAAGTTGCCCATGAAAGATTTAAGAATAGTCGTAGACTATTATTACCCCTCTTTTTATACTAAATCGAAGAAGACAAGCAAAAGCAACTTTCTCCAGTTGATAGAAAAAATATATTTCAGAATAAAATTATTTACATATTTAGGAAATTAATGTTTTTCGTGAGATTGACATCCACATTTTTGGTAAAAATTAACATTAAAATACAGTACATATCACAATACTATTTTGCGTAAACAACAAAGGAGTTGAGGCATCTTCGATTTTCCTTATTTAAAGTCAATTTCCTAGGCATCAACCAGCACGGCTAGGCAAGGCCCTAGTCAGTTGATGCTGCTCAGTCTTTGTGATCTGGACCACGATTGCTCGCGGGCACTGGCAAAAGCCACATAGAACAAGTTGGCCCCGATATTTATCCCAGCGGCGAGGTAGAACACTATCCTCCATTGCCCCAAAGTTTCCTTATTTTTATTTTATTTTATAAGTTGTTACAGCTGTAGGTACTTACTTTTCCTTGGATAATGACTCCCACGATAGAGGGGGCTAAAAAGCCGCACATGTTGGCCGCAGCATTTGTTATTCCATACATGGTGCCAGCGTACTTGGGGCTCAGGGCTATGTGGTTCATCTGGTTGCCGGCATAAACAGCTCCGGCTAGGGCCCCCGGAATAGCAAGGAGGAGCTGGACTGACAATCTGTCGCAACCCACATACGCTACTCCTAGGATTCCCAGAGAAGGAATAACCGAGGCTTAAATGTCAAAAACGAAATTAACCTCAAATTTTTTTAGTTTCCATGGCAACACAAGCGAAATTCACATGAGTAGGCCATAAATGAGTGACACAAGTTTTCATAGCCTTCCTGACTTAAATAAACTGTCAAATGTAAATTAAAATAACCAACACATGTGAAAAAACTCACCTAAGGAATTGAAGACTTTGTATGAAGTTTCGAGGGACAAATACCCTCGACTCAACAACCAATCGGCAAAAATACTAGTTAAAATCCCGCACCACCAACTAGTCAAGTACGGAATTGCCGATAAGAGAGCATCCGATTGGATGTCAAAATGGAGAATTTGACTCATGTAAGTTGGTAGTTCTGTTAGTTGGGTGTAGAAGGCCCACGACTGCCCGCACTGCGTGATCAGAATAGCCCACAGAGGGACACACGTCAACATTTTCAACCACGGAATCGGAGCCTTGTCATCCTCATCCCGGGGGCCCATACTCGCCAAAATAAACGCCTTCTCCTGGGGGCAGATCCTCGGATGTGCCTGGGGCGAATCATAAACCAAAAACCACCAGAATCCGAACCACACGATCCCCAAAGCCCCGAAGATGTAAAAGCAGTAGGGCCAACCGTCTTTCAGAGAGCAGAGCCACCCCGACAAAGGCAGGGATATTATAGTTCCAAAATTGGCACCTGCGTATACGTACGCAGCAAACTTGCTTCTCTCGAGCGGAGGAATCCACCGAGCCAACATTGCGTGCATCGCCGGAAAAGTGACCCCCTTAAATTCACCGTTAATTAATGTCTGCTTGGAAATTTAAATTACCTCTCCCATGCCTTCTAGAACTCGAACAGCAATAAACAAATAAAAATTAACTGTCGCAGTATAAGGGCTCAGTAGAGTAAAAAGGGCGGTCATTAGCACTCCCACTCCGTAAATTAACTTCCCTCCAAATAATTCAGCGAATCGTCCTCCCGGGATCTGCGTTAACACGTACCCATAGAAAAACGAGCCCAAGACAATCCCTTGGTCTCGCGGGTTCCAATCAAAGCTTCCTGGAACCTAAAAAAAAATTAACTCGATTTAAATGAAACTTACTTACTTCGGGCGATGAAGAATTGGACGTATTGGGAAGGGGGCAATAATCAAATGTTTGGTTCGAAATAATGGGGACGGAGCTATTTGCTTTAGCCATAGCTACAATAGCTACCGATAGATTGACACGCATGGCATACACATTAGCGAACCCCAAAAACCCCATAATTCCTAGAATGTGCCTCGATTTCAGGCAACTCCCAGTGTCTTCGACTGAAAATGAGGCTTGGATTTTATTAACTCGTAAATTGTCATTACCTTCGGGGGCTATAATACGGGTCAACTCGTCCTCATCGCCGTAATCACTAGCCGAATCGCTTTCAATATCATCATTTTGAATGGAAAACATCACTAGTTGTCGCTAACAAAGGGTTTGAGGTAGTGATTCACGCGTACTTTGGATCCAGTGATATGGGGGTTTCTTCACATAAAAACGTAGAACTGGGACGAGGGCTTGCGTTTTGATTAGTTTTATGCGATAACAACGTTTTTTAAATTAATTATTAATAAATAAAGACGTTGATGTTTTGACGTTTCACTTTGACAGTTGACTGACGTAACGTGCGTTAGCTGTCAAAGTGACAGATGTGTGATCGTCAAATTGACTTCTACCTCAGCCACGCAAAAAAGTTTAGTCGTGGCTGAGGTAACTATGATTTTCAAGAGAACTGTCTATCAACCGTTCGAGGGTTTTGCACGCTTGCCTATAGTCGATTCACAACCTCGCTCAATCTATACGGAGAGTAAATAAGTCGTTTAGCGGAAACCCGTTAGATGGAATGGAAGTTGAAATTCGTGCGATATTTGTTTACGTGTGATTACTGTGATTTGCAACAGGGAATCACCGTAGAGATTTTAAAGTCCCCAAAGCGTTCAATTAATTTGATACAGATAGTTTCAGAACGAGAAAATAATGCATTTTAATTTAAAGTGTTTTTCTGATTCGGGGAACTGTTGAACAAATTCCTTTTTAACGGCGTCTGCCCCCAAAACGCCCCCCTCTTTTAAAGATAGCTACTTACTAAATGATTTAAAGCTAATTATTTTTCGGAACTTTCAATACAAATTTTAGATTGGCAGAAAGTCATTATCAAAGCAGCTTATCTTATTTTTACCTACTTGTTTAGGCGTCTGCTGACGAAACGCCCCTGTCTGCTTAATTTTCGTTTAAGGAAAATTTGAAGTATTTATTTTTAGCAAAATTTTGGTATATGATTCAAAGTGGTAGAGCGTCATTATATATATGGCCGCTTAAACGGCCATTTTTGAATGCGTCTGTTCTGAAGACGCCGCCATCTGCTAGTTTTTGGAAGGCACCGAGATGTTTCCCAATACAAACAATAATATCTCCCCAATTTTAAGCCTGGTATTAAATCATTTCATTTTAACCAAAAATTGAGAATTTCCAAAGCCGCCCCCGAAGTAACGCCCCCAGTCTGGACCGGCAGTAAAAACATCACACCTTTGGTGAAAAACCATTATGCATTTTTGCTGCCAGCTCTCGGACTATTAACAGTTTTTGGGACAAGACAAAATATTAAATAACATTTGTCCACTGAGCGGAGAGAAGTTAGAAACACAGAACAATACTGAAAAATACTTATGTATCCTGGTAAAGTTAAAAAGAAAGAATTGTACAAACGTTCCAAACATTATGTTCTAGACAATTAAATAAAATCGACACATTCACATTTTCTTCTTTGGGGGAGAAACGTACGTCGCAACTCTGGAACTGTCCACGCCTAGCGCCGACGATAATAGTCTCACAACACTTTTCGTATCAACATTGTCAGTTTCTGAAAAAAAGAAACAAAATTAGTTACCAGCAAAAATATGTTTCTAGTGTAGCATTTAGATTAGTGAATAGTGACACAGGGCAATTACGAAAAAAAATCATAAAAACGCTATCTAGATTATAGCTTACCGTCAGCTGTGATCTGCCTCTCCAACTTCAACTTCTCCTTATTCATTTGCAACATAGCCTCTTCTATAGTGCCCTGAGATATAAATCTATAAACGGTGACAGGCTTCATCTGTCCCATTCTATGACATCTATCCTCCGCCTGCTTATCATTGTACGGGTTAAAGTCGATATCGTGAATAATGACAGTATCGGCAGCTGTCAAATTAATACCAAGTCCGCCGGCTCTCGTCGACAACAGAAAAATAAAAATACTGGAATCTTCCGTGAACTCGTCTATAAGTTGTTGTCGTTCACTGACGGGAGTGCTGCCATCTAGCCGCAAAAATTTATGCCTCCGCAGCTTTAAATACACCTGCACGATGTTCAACATAATCACATATTGGCTAAATATCAGTACTCTGTGTCCGCTCTCCTTGAGTTCTCGTAAAAGCTTGTCCAAGTGTATAAATTTTCCAGATGTCAAAATGAGATTGTCTGGCAGCATAAAGTTTTCCAAACACTAGAAATATATTCTAAAATGTTGACATCTTCGTCAAAATTCGGTGGTTTTGCTGCCACTACCGAATTTTCATAAAGAATACTTTTTCTTACCCTGTGGAATTGACACATAGTATGGATTTCAAAATCCGACATAAAAAGTAAATCCTGGACTATATATTCTACAACTGTGTCTTTGTAAGAGGGGTCTCTGGCCAATAACTTGGCCATTTCCCTTATCTGTTCCTCGTCGTAATGGTGCCTCATTAGCAGTGGATGATTACTTAGTTTACGTAAATCCGTCATTATACTCATGCCATTATAAGCGCGTTCTTCATCGACCTAAATTACATTTTTCATTGATCACTCTGTACCGCCACCGATCTTACCGAAGCATTCTTGTAGGAATAAACTAAATTTTCGTACTGCTCCTTTTGCGTGGGTACCATTGGAACGTTGACAACGTGATCGAATTTCTTGGGAAGATCCTGAAGTACGTCACATTTCAATCTTCGCAGTACAAAAGGTTGCATGATTTTCTTAGCCTGCTCGATTTGTTCGCGTTCGAAAGCCGGTAAAGTGTCATCGTTTTGTTTTGATTTCTAAAAAAACGACAATCGTTGCCACATCCCAGCAACGAAGCTTTACATACCGCGGTTTTTTGAAACAAACTCTTCAAATCGTCAGTTTTTTCCGCAAACATCTTCGGCATCACGAAAATCAACAGGGACATCAACTCGAGAAGATTATTCTGCAGGGGAGTGCCCGTCAGCAAAATCCTGTGTTTCGCCTAAAACCAATATACATATTTGAAAAAAAAAATAAAAAATACGCACGTTTATTCGTATTAAATTCTCGTATCTTTGCGTGTTCATGTTTTTGAGCATGTGCGCCTCGTCAAAAATAACATAGTGCATACGAGTAATGCGAAACATCTTTCTCTCTTCAGCGCTGTTGCCCACTAAAGTGTACCTAAAATTTATCGTTAAAATTTCGAAAATAAGTTTTTCAAGGTTACGTGGTTAGGATGACGTCGAAATCCGCGAGAATTCCCTTGGAGAAATCGACGCGAAACGCTCGTCTCTCTTCGGCACTGCCGTAGTACATGAAAACTCTCAATTGAGGGCACCACCGTTGAAATTCGGACCTCCAGTTGTCTAAAGTCGATGCAGGCACGACCACTAGATGAGTGTTTTGCGATTGGCCGGTTTCCTTGAGATAAGCTAAGAAGGCGATGACTTGGACGGTTTTTCCTAAACCCATCTCGTCGGCTAGGATACCGTTTACACGCTGCGCGTGCAAAACAGCCAACCAGTTCAGGCCTATCATCTGATAGTTCGTTAAATGCATCCTACAATAGATATTTTGTCATTTATTTGAAACTAAATTGAATTAAAATTTCATTAAAATTATCAAAAATGTGCAATTTAGAGGGTTTAGAATGAGAAAAACTCTATTTTGTTGCAAAATTATGGGAAAATCAAAAATCAAAGTGGCCATGACCAGAGTAAAATTTATCCTAGACCCCACGTGTTACCCCTGCTTCCTCACTAAATCGCAACCAACTAAGCGATTGGTGAAGGTTTTATCAAAATCCAACCAATACCGACTAAGAAAATTGAAATTTTTGCTGTAAAATTGAGGAAAATCTTGCTTAAAAACTAAAATACTCTTGAATTTCATTAAAATTACCAAAAAGGTGCAACTTAGAGGGTTCAGAATGAGAAACAACTGATTCTATCGCAAAATTATAGGAAGCTCAAAAATGAAGGTAGCCATGACCGAAGTAAAATTTATCGTAGACCCCACGTGTCACCCCTCTTTCCTCACTAAATCGCACCCAACTAAGCGATTGGTGAAGGTTTTATAAAAATCCAACCAATACCGACTGAGAAAATTTAAATTTTTCCTGTAAAATTGAGGAAAATCTTGCTTAAAAACTAAAATATTCTTAAATTTCATTAAAATTATCAAAAATTTGCAACTTAGAGGGTTCAGAATGAGAAACAACTGATTCTATCGCAAAATTATAGGAAGCTCAAAAATGAAGGTAGCCATGACCGAAGTAAAATTTATCGTAGACCCCACGTGTCACCCCTCTTTCCTCACTAAATCGCACCCAACTAAGCGATTGGTGAAGGTTTTATCAAAATCCAACCAATACCGACTGAGAAAATTGAAATTTTTGCTGTAAAATTGAGGAAAATCTTGCTTAAAAGCTAAAATACTCTTGAATTTCATTAAAATTATCAAAAATGTGCAACTTAGAGGGTTCAGAATGAGAAACAACCGATTCTGTCGCAAAATTATGAGAAACTCAAAAATTAAGGTAGCCATGACATGACCGAAGTAAAATTTATCGTAAACCCCACGTGTCACCCCTCTTTCCTCACTAAATCGCACCCAACCAAGCGAGTGGTGAAAGTTTTATCAGAATCCAACCAATACCGACTGAGAAAATTTTAATTTTTCCTGTAAAATTGAGGAAAATCTTGCTTAAAAACTAAAATACTCTTGAATTTCATTAAAATTATCAAAAATTTGCAACTTAGAGGGTTCAGAATGAGAAACAACCGATTCTGTCGCAAAATTATGAGAAACTCAAAAATTAAGGTAGCCATGACCGAAGTAAAATTTATCGTAGACCCCACGTGTCACCCCTCTTTCCTCACTAAATCGCACCCGACTAAGCGATTGGTGAAAGTTTTATCAAAATCCAACCAATACCGACTGAGAAAATTTAAATTTTTCCTGTAAAATTGAGGAAAATCTTGCTTAAAAACTAAAATACTCTTAAATTTCATTAAAATTATCAAAAATGTGCAACTTAGAGGGTTAAGAATGAGAAACAACTGATTCTGTCGCAAAATTATGAGAAACTCAAAAATTAAGGTAGCCATGACCGAAGTAAAATTTATCGTAGACCCCACGTCACCCCTCTTTCCTCACTAAATCGCACCCAACTAAGCGATTGGTGAAGGTTTTATCAAAATCCAACCAATACCGACTGAAGAAATTGAAATTTTTCCTTGAAAATTGAGGAAAATCTTGCTTAAAAACTAAAATACTCTTAGTCGGGGAGGCAGCGACAGAAATATTCGACCGATTTCATTAACATCCTTTTCCACATTATTCGTTAATTTACGTGTCATAAATACAGAAATTGGCGGTCTGCCAGGGTACCTGCGGGACAGGGCCCCGCAATGGGGCTTCAAGTATGGTAAAAAAAAGTGAAATTATTAACGCTGAAATCCTTTATATGAATTACAGATACCCCGAAGTGTCCAAAAAAACCGGTCTGCCTCTTCGTCATCGTCTGCGGGACAAAATGTGTCTGGCAGCCACATTTTCCAGATATTTGATTAATAAAATTGTCAAGCCACTCCGAGCTTCAAATTATCTACTGTAGGAGGTGTAGAATAGACAGATTGTTGCCTAACGACACTATTATGCCACCTGTTTTACACCTGCTACGGGTAGATAATTTAAATTTGACAGTTTAATTTGACAATTTTATTAATCAAATTTCTAAGAAATGTGGTTGGCAGACACATTTTGTCCCGCAGGCGAAGAGGCAGGCCATTATTTTTGGACACTTCGAGGTGTCCGTAATTCATATAAAGGATTTCAGCGTTAATAATTTCCATCAATGAGACTAGTTTTTTTGGCATACTTGAGCCGCCCCCATGGAGCGTTGTCCCGCTACTTGCATGGCAGACTCGACTTTTTCGAATCACGACATGCGTAATAGGAAAAATGACTTTAGAAAGTTAATGAAATGAGTCAAGCCAATCTGTCGCTGCCTCCCGGACTATTAAATTTCATTAAAATTATCAAAAATGTGCAACTTAGAGGGTTCAGAATGAGAAACAACCGATTCTGTCGCAAAATTATGCGAAACTCAAAAATTAAGGTAGCCATGACCGAAGTAAAATTTATCGTAGACCCCACGTGTCACCCCTCTTTCCTCACTAAATCGCACCCAACTAAGCGATTGGTGAAGGTTTTATAAAAATCCAACAAATACCGACAGAAAATTTAAATCTTTCCTATAAAATTGGAGAAAATCTTCAACAGATGCTTGCTGTTACAGTTTGTATACAGAGATTAAATTAACGCATGGTTTAATTTATGTCAACTTGCGCCATCTATGAAGTTACAATACTTCTACAGTTTTCACATATTGCAACAACTGTCAATAGATGTCGTTAGGGTCTTGATGACTTCAATAATTTCAGTGCAAGAAGGGATTCAGTCTACGCAGTAGGTAAAACAGTTCGGCTGTATTATCGGGTTTTCCCGTTTTGAGATTGCTGTGACACAATGACAAATAATGACTAACAAATAAATAATTTGTCACAAAATGTCTAGTGCATTAAGCACCAAAATTGGCAACCCTTAGACTGACGTCCGTTATTTTCACTTAATTACGTTGATTCGAGTAAGTATTCATAGATGTCCTTTTATTAAAATCATCAATTCAGAAAATAAGGGATAATGCGAGGCTATAGAAACAAGTGAATCGCAATCTGTTTGGTAAAATAACAACGACATATTATACGAACTGACTTTGGACAAACGGCAGACTGCGATTCAGTCACATTTATTTTCTGAATATCACTGTACAATCTGGGCGTTCAACTTTCACATCAAGTAGGCTACGATAATAAATTGGTCTTGAGTAGCTCATAAAAATATCCAGTTGGTTTGAAAACGCTTTTAAGAAGTATTTTATTGATCAGACTGTGTTAATACCTAGAATGTTTGATCGAGGGGTCAATCACTTTCATTTCGTAAAGGCTTTAACATTAAGCCTTGTATGAGATAATGTAATAATTATTGTAGAAATTTTGATGGTTGACAACAGGAAGACCGAGGGCGTAAAACACAACGGTAGGTTTCTCTGCCAACCTGCGGTATTAGGATGGAAAATTATTCTCTTCCTCTTAAAGGCCACATTTCATCATTGAAACCAGATTTAAAGAGTATTTTATTGATCCCACTGTGTTGATACTTAGAATGTTTGATCGAGGGGTGAACCATTGTCATTTCGTCGAGATTGTAATATCGCACTGGTACATTTTTCGGACAACTTGAGTAATAAGGATGGAATTTAAGGCCACAATGTGCATTTTGTCGTTTAAACCGGATTTAATTGATCAGAATGTTTGATTTGAGGGGTGAACTACTTTCATTTTGTCAAGATTTTAACGTTGCATTTTATCTTTGAAACTGCATTTAAAGGTAATAAAATGACAGATGAGATGATTTTGGACGTTTCTTTGACAGATTGCACTTGTTTCCATAGCCCCCATTTTCACATATTTTCAAAATAGCCCTGTACTCACGAGACTGATAGACTCCTCGGCTGATTTTTGACCCCAGCACCTGCAGCAATAGCCCTCTCCAACTGCTGGGCCAAATTCGCACACTTCTTCATCAAATGTCGGATATTATTCCTTGTCGCAAGTACCTGCTGTGCCGAATTCAGTAAATCCGTGCTTAAATTTTTATTCTCGCTCAACTTTTGAACCAAGTCGACCCAACCAGCAAAAGGCCTCGACTCAATAATAGCATCGGATTTCTTCTTCGAACAGAAAGGCATCAACTGAAGTTCACTTTCAGTGGCAGTTTGCAGAAACTCGAAAACCCTCTTTTTATCACCAGTCAACTCGTTACTAATCTCGACGTCGGAATCCTCGTCACTGTCGAACACCCGCCTGTCTTTGAAATTGTTACCTCCCCCCCGGCTGTCATCCGTGTCATACTCCTCGGAGTTTCTTCGTTTCACCTTCTTCTTTTTGTAAGTGGCCGTAGGGGCGTCTTCCGCAGGTCTCTTCTCGGAGTTTTTACTGTGTTCAAGCTCGGCTGGGTTTTCCAACTTTTTCTCGACTTTGCAGTTTTCCTCCAGCCACTTCGCGTAACCCGGCATTTGAAAATCGACCAAGTGATCGTAACACTGAGAGAGGTATTCCCCTGCTTTGTCGGCATTGAAATTATGTCGAGACAAAACATCGTGAACGATCATAGCGTCAAGTTGGGGGAACGAGGACATCAAATACTTCATCTGGCGCTCCTTCTCCAACACCGAGGGAGTCTTCATCGTTCTGGAATGGTTGCTGGGGGGCCTTATGATTTTATTACCACTATCACAGTCCGAGTCGGAATCAGATATCACAATTATTCTGCGCCTAACTGTACCGTTCGATGCTGAAAAACCAAACACAAATTAGCTAAAATTCACAATCGGGGGCTTACAAGAACTTTGTTGGGACTTTTCTTCATTCTTGTGGGAAAGCATGGCTTTCTTTTGAATACGATAATCGCGTAAATTTAACAAACTGGGACTGGTTTTACCTGACATTATTTAAAATTAAATAAATATAAAAGTTGTAAAAAGGCAAAGCACAACCGCACTTCAGCTCCCCTTGTTTTCTAACAGGGATTTTTGTTTTGTTATGTTAGTCCACTAGATTGATTTGTGGCGGTACTTTTAATCTTATTCCGCCATTTAGCTAACGATAAATGAAAAAATTGCAAAAAGAATTGTTTTTTTGAAATTTATAGGTTACGCCAACAGATGATTATTTTTGAAGCGATTTCGACAAATTTACGCGATTTTATTCGCAAAAAATTGAATTTGCTCACCTTAAATAGTTGTTTCTCTGAAATAACTGCGGAAAGCCTCGGAAAATGTAAAATCTGGAGCACAATTTGACGAAAATTATTATTTACAAGAAACAATCGATTTTTGTTAATAATCCAAGGCAAACTAGGACGCTTTATCGTGAGGATGAAGGCCGGCGCCCAGGGGTGGAATTAAAGCTTTTTCACGCAAAACAAAGACAGAATTTGCACACCAATTAATAAAAAATAAGATTGCTGATTTGAGATCAATAATTGAAATTTTAAAAGCTAGTTTTATTGTTAAAATGTCAAATGAAGATCTAATGGCGGGAACAGGTTTAAATCTGACTTCAGTTGTAGGTGGCGCTGGTGTCGTTTTGATAAATTTGATAAGTCTTAAGCGATTTTTCGCGTTGGCCAGAAATACTGGTCACGTTATCAATTGGTTATTTTTGAGGGATCTATGATTGTTATGACCGACATATACGGTATAAAGCGGAATTATACACACGAATTGTACAAACAATAGGAATAAATAACTGCGTTTTTCTGGGTTTGATCAACAAAGTTTATTGCCTACAAAATGACATATAACTAGTTAAAAATTGAAATATTAATGAAAACGTGGTAACGCTCCGACGACGTGGTCACGGGTTGACTTGGATTTGGTGGAACGACTACTGAATTTGATATCGATAATGAGTTTAAAGAAAAGGATGATTAACTTACAGTTTGGGGTGGGATGACAAAGAAAACGTGGTGAGATTTGCGAAGATGCGGTCCACGGCGATTTCCTGGCAAGGGGCCCCTCGATACCGCTTCTAATCGATGACGAAGAAGGTGAGACGTTGATTTTCGGTTGAAGATGGATGCAGTTTTGAACGATACAACAGATGTTTGTAGATTTTTATTCTACCGCATGATTTATTCGCACATCTGACATTGACTCTACGACTGTTCGTGCGATACTGATCCTTCAGCGTCTCGCTTCGGCGCATTGAATCTCTCAGTTGTCGACGGGAAAGAATTGGTGGTTGCATAGGTAAGAGGGAGTCAAGGGGACGGAACATAACCGCCCACCAAAATTCAACCCGGGAATTTTCAAACACCATCAGAAAATGAATAAGAGTTGAAACAACGAAACTAAATTAAGTAATGAGACAAGTAAAACTATATACAAAATATCGCGTTCGCGGAATTAAAGTTTACTGGTTGGGTAGAGCGCACAGTTTCACCAAAGGCCGTTTCAAATCCCCCCGGGTAGTATGAACAGTCGCGACTCGTGCGACACCATCAATGCCCGGGTGGAGAGATTTTATGCGACCAACACGCCACTTTAAAGGTGGAGACAGCTCGTCCTTTATCAAGACTAAGGTACCCACATCCGCCTGATCTAGCCGTTTTGACGTCACCCATTTGCTCTTTTGGTGCAAGTTATGTAGGTATTCTTTATGCCACCGTTTCCAAAAATCGCGTTGTATTCGTTGCACTAACTGCCACCGTGACAATGCCGATTCTCTCAAATGGGACAAATCAGAATCTGGGACTGAAGTCAGTGGTTCCATCGTTAGAAAATGTCCTGGTGTTAATGGACTAAGGTCATTTGGATCGGTACTCGGTGACCAGAGAGGACGAGAGTTCAACATGCCCTCTATTTGTATAAAAATGGTATTTAGTTCCTCATAACTCAAAATCTGATCACCCACGACACGACGCAAATGACCCTTTACCGATTTGACACCTCCTTCCCACAAGCCCCCGAAATGTGGGGCGGAAGGGGGATTGAACGACCAAACAATTCCTTCAGTTTCAGCGGCTTGTAACATGTATTTATTTAACTCGCGGTGTGCCCCTACGAAATTTGTTCCGCAATCACTGAATATCTGAGAACATCTGCCCCGCCGAGCAACAAATCTCCGCAGAGCTGCGAGAAAGTGATCTGTAGACAATGATGACACCAACTCAAGGTGCAGGGCTTTGGTCGTGAAGCAGATAAACAGGCACAAATAGGCCTTAAGGGTGACTGCACCCCGAGCTCGACTCATGGTGATGTTAAATGGCCCGGCGTAGTCACAGCCCACACAGCTGAACGGCTTCGCTTGGGTCACTCTCTGCACTGGGAGATTTCCCATAGCTGGTTGAATCGACTGAGGCTGGGTTCTAAAGCAAGGGTTACATTTTGAAAGGCACTGCCGTATACTGCGTCGTCCTGATAAAATCCAAAAATTTTGTTGTGACAAATATAAAGTAGTGGTTATGCCACAATGAAAATTTTCAAGATGAATTTGATATATTAAAAGTTCAGTCAGGCGATGCGAAGAGGGAAGTAGAGCTGGATGTTTAGCGTCATAAGAAATGGTAGCGTTAAGAAGTCGACCACCCACACGGAGAATTTGATCGTGGTCTAAAAACAACGAAAGCTTAGCTAACCCTTTTGACAACGGAATGCCGTCCTGAACCTTGTGAATGATATCACCGAATTCTTCATGTTGAACCACTTTAGTTATAAATAATAGTGAATGATGACGTTCCTCTCGCGAAAGATGCCCAGAGAAAATCGGAGGGCGTTTTAATTTCATAGAAATGAAACGACGAACGTACGACAAAATTCCACACGCTTTCCGGAGAGATGAATGATTTTTAAGAAGACATATGACAATTGGAGGGTTATTATGAGCAACGAGAGTCACGCGTCGCATTTCGGGATCAACATCACAAGAATCATTGGAAATTTCCGGTTGCATTGGCCAAGAGTGTGAAGAACAAGCAAGAAATTTCGGCCCCGCCCACCATTGGGAACAAGTTAGTATTTCACGAGGGAAACATCCACGAGAGGCCACATCAGCTGCATTTTCAGTGGTTGGAACGTATCGCCAATGTATCGGGGGAATTCGTTTCTGAATGCTTTCAACTCTATTAGCCACAAACGTTTTCCAGCGGTAAGACTCTGATCGAATCCATGTTAACGCAACCACAGAGTCTGTCCATGCAAAAATTGCGTCAAATTTCAGACGATCGCAAAAGGTGGTTTTAACAAAGTCCACTAGTTTCGAAAGCAGCAGGGCTGCGCACAATTCTAAACGGGGAATTGTGAGTTTCGCCAACGGAGCGACCTTGGATTTCGCTATTACAAAACGGGTGAAAACTGAACCATCTGCGTCAAGAAATCGAAAATATACTACAGCTGCATAGCCTGCCTCCGAGGCGTCACAAAATCCATGTAGTTCACAAGACCTAAAGTTCGAGGGTATCAAAAGCCGAGGTAAAGAGAAGTCTGACAAGGAGGTAAGTTCGGACTTAAACCGTTTCCAATGATTAGAAATTTGCTGGGAAGGTAAGGAGTCCCAATCTGCACCTTCAGACCACAAAAGTTGAATAAGACGTTTAGCGAAAAAACTGAGAGGACACAAAAAACCCAGCGGGTCGTAAATTCGTGCGATATCCGACAAGATCGTCCTTTTGGAAATGGGCAAATCTCTACAAGTTATTGCAAAGGTAAAACAATCTGACAAGGCCTGCCACTGCAATCCCAGAATTTTAAGTGTGGATTCGGAGTCGCTATCAAAAGACAAAGTTTGTTGTTGCCGATGCTCTGGAGGTAATGGCTCTAAAACTTCAACCTGATTGGAAGACCATTTTCGGAGTTCTAGACAACCCAGTCGAAATAACTCCAACAGTTGCCTTTGCAATTCTAGGGCTTCATCAACAGAGGTCACACTACAGATAAGATCATCAACGTACAAGCACGTTCGGATCGCACGAGAAGCCAGAGGAAAATCATTCTCACCAATTCTTGCCAACTCCACTAGCGTACGAATGGCCAAATAAGGGGAAGAGGACACACCGTAAGTAATAGTATTAAGCTGATAGGTTTGAATAGGACTCTCGACGTCGAAACGAAATCTAATCAATTGATATTTACGGTGTTCCGGAATAATTAGGATTTGACGATACATCTGCTTGACATCGCAAGTCATGACTACTGGATCGGATCGAAAACGTAAGAGAAGAGCGACGATATCGTTTTGTAATTTAGGACCAACTAATTGGGTATCATTGAGACAAAGCTGTTGAGCGTCTTTGGCGCTCGCGTCAAATACTACTCGAATTTTCTGTTTGTCGTTTTCTTCCTTTAACACGTGGTGGTGTGGAATAAAATACCCATCGTTTGGGGTCTCACTAGGCATCAACACGGACATGTGACCAGAGTCCAAATAATCTAGCATAAACTCCTTATACAAGGATTGCACGTCAGGTAGTTTAGCAAGGCGTCGCTCTTGGGCCATAAGTCTACGATCAGCGATGGCCATTGAATCGACAAATGAAGGTGGTTCATGCTTGAAGGGGAGAGCAACACCGAAACGTCCATGAGCGGTACGATACAACGATTCATTAAACAGTTTTTCAGCTTGAACCTGATCAGGAGGGAGCGAAGGTTTATCAGGGACTTCCTCGGTTTCCCAAAAGGCTTGAACTATTCTTTCTAAAGGCAAAGATATAGAAGTCAACAACGATTCAACTGGGACCATATGAGTTTCCTTGATTGGTCCCATGACAACAAGTCCAAAAATGGTGTTTAACACCTTAGGATGCGTAGTTACGCTATCTAACGGAGGCAACATGATATAAGGAAAGATATCTGCACCGAGTAAAACATCTATTGGACCCGGCACATTCCAATCTGGGTCCGCAAGGTCTGAGGGTTCGATATCACCAATGAGGGTAGAATCGATTCGAATACTGGGCGCATTACCACATATTTGGTTTAGGATGATAAATTCAAGGTTGAACTTATTGGCCGGAGATTTAGTAGAAGTGACTTGGGTCGTAACACTAAACGAAGATGAGACGCTCGTCTGACCGATCCCAGTAATGGGCAAGCTTCCCTTGCGCTTAGGAAGGCCCAAGCGCTGAGCACATTTAGACGTCATATACGAAATTTGACTGGCCGAGTCAAGAATACCTCTAGCGGGCACAGAACTACCAAATTTATCCCGAATGTAGATACGAACAGTGGATAATAAGACATAAGCAGAAACTAACGTAAGTTTAGGATTGCAAGCGACAGCTGAGATTACCGGGTTTTCAGTGCTAGAGGGGGGAGGTTGAGAAGCCTCCGTCGGTTGTGACGCAGCTTGAGGCGTGGTAGATGCCCGAAAATGAAGCAAAGTGTGATGTTTCGCATTGCAATCTTTACAAGTTCGCGATGAAAGACACTGAGAGGCCATGTGATTTGGCTTCAAACAATTTATACACAAATTATTTTGTTTCACAAAATCAAAGCGCTCCTTGGGCGATTTTGCATTGAATTGTGGACAAGCAAACATACCATGTGCTGCTTTGCAGAATGCACAGGAAGGCGAATGGGACGTTGCAACCAAAGACTGCTTTGTTCTATTCCCCCATGATTGACTATGAGAAGGTTTGTTTTTAAAACGACTATCATGAGTTTTAACGTTAGAATCTGCCATAGTTTCTAACGCTCGACATTGATCAACAAGGAAAAGTTTCAAATCATCGAAGGTGGGAACAACATCCTGTGACTTTTGCAATTCAAATCGTTTTCGAGTATTTGTATCCAGCTTTTCACTGAGCCAATTGAATAACGTGAAATCCCACAAGTTTATTTCTTTGTGTTGCTCTAAAGCAGTTAAGTTTTCTGTAAACACGCTAATTAAATTTCGAAGTGACTCGACGTTATCTTGAATTGACTTAGGTGCCTCAGCTAATGAATGCCAGTACATAGATACAAGAATTCTATCATTCTGATATCTACTAATCAATTGTGCAAATGCTACTTTATAATTATCTGCAGTGAGAGGAAGATTTTTGATCATTGACAGTGGTTCATTCTTCAAAGTGCTAATAAGGTATTGAAACTTCTCCGTGTTTGACAGGTTCTCATTTTTATCAATCAATGTGGTGAATAGATCAAACCAACTTGGCCACTGTTTTAAAGTACCATCAAAAATAGGCAAATTAATTTTAGGTAGTTTAACACGTGAGCTAGAATGAGTACCGATGTTTGCAGACACATCACTATGATGACTGATATGAGTACGTTGGCTATGATGTGATTTCTCACTACGTGGCGATCCTGATCGATGTGAGTTTGAACGACTCGAACCAGGAGGGGAAGGAGGAAATAACTGTTCGAATTTGGTTACAATATCAAAATAAAACATGTCAGCTTGTTTCCTCAATTCCTTTTGACCAGGCAAATCCTCCTCAACGATATGAGGCAATATTTGCTTATGCAATTCATTAAACTCCAAATGTAAGGACTCCGCCATTCTATATTGAACGTTGAACAACGGTCTTTGAATTTCATGCTCACATGCTTGTAATGCTAAATCATGCAATTCTTCCAAGCGTTCCATGGCCAACTGGCGCGAAGTCAAGTGTTCCTTTTTTGCAGGCATGATCAACGAATACAGCGAAATAGGAAAAATGTCAACGAAAAATGAGATATTCAAAGCAAATGTGTCAATTTATATCAACACCGCGAGATAAGTGGACTGTATGTATGTAAAATCTGACGAATGTGACTTATATGCGAAAAAGCGATGTTCTAAACCAAACAATGGATAAGAAATGGGCTTAGTACATCCCAGTCTTATACAAACGCAAATGTATTTCTTTGGCGACAAGCAAACCAACTGAAGTCAAAGGAGTTCCGAACAAAACCGAAACACCCTTACGAGAACTCTGGAATTCCAAGATATGGCTACAAAGATTATCAAACTCGTGTTTAAAGAATAAAGATCACTGTGAACTAATGCAACAACAATATATGTATTCAAAATTCCGAATTTGTGTAACAAGGAGGGCTGAGTACGTCCCTGCCTTCAAATGTAATGACCAGTCTCAGGACCCCGCTCCTAAATGAGGCTGGTATAACCTTTGACCCAAATTGCCAAAGGTTATCGAAGCGAAAATGTAATTACCTATAATCCAAATGACTAAAGGCAGCAACAATCTTTTGCCGAAGTGAATCGAAATGAGAATAATGCAGTAACTACTACTAAAGTTACTAAACAACGACGAAATGTTGTCACAGTGATCACGAATACAACCGAAAATCGCTATTACAGAAGCAACTTGCAATAAACGAGCAAATGTGTGTAAATGCGCAAAAAATCCCCCCAAGATATGAATTAGGTACACTAATATTGTCGCACAGTGTATAAAACCCACCGATCTAACAATTACGGAACTGTTAACTCGTCCCAACCAAACCAAAAAAACGCAATTATTTATGGACAACCCCACTATAAGCAACTGGATTAATCCGAGCTCGAATGGACCATTATGTTATGACCGACATATACGGTATAAAGCGGAATTATACACACGAATTGTACAAACAATAGGAATAAATAACTGCGTTTTTCTGGGTTTGATCAACAAAGTTTATTGCCTACAAAATGACATATAACTAGTTAAAAATTGAAATATTAATGAAAACGTGGTAACGCTCCGACGACGTGGTCACGGGTTGACTTGGATTTGGTGGAACGACTACTGAATTTGATATCGATAATGAGTTTAAAGAAAAGGATGATTAACTTACAGTTTGGGGTGGGATGACAAAGAAAACGTGGTGAGATTTGCGAAGATGCGGTCCACGGCGATTTCCTGGCAAGGGGCCCCTCGATACCGCTTCTAATCGATGACGAAGAAGGTGAGACGTTGATTTTCGGTTGAAGATGGATGCAGTTTTGAACGATACAACAGATGTTTGTAGATTTTTATTCTACCGCATGATTTATTCGCACATCTGACATTGACTCTACGACTGTTCGTGCGATACTGATCCTTCAGCGTCTCGCTTCGGCGCATTGAATCTCTCAGTTGTCGACGGGAAAGAATTGGTGGTTGCATAGGTAAGAGGGAGTCAAGGGGACGGAACAATGATTATTTACTTGATTTACTTTTGATTAGGCGTTTCTCATTTACATAAGCTGCTTTCCAATTACACATTTATCTGGGAAGGCTCATTTAACTCAGCAGTTTGATTGGTCAATATTCAAATGAACCAATCAAATTGCTTAGATTAACTGAGGCTACTCAGATAAATGTGTAAAAAAAAAGCGCCTATATTTAGATGAGGAGTCTCACTTAATTTCAGCAATTTGATTGGTTAATAATTAATAATCAAATATATAGCGTATTTACGTATAGTTAAGGTCACTAGATACGCACCGCTTCGCTTCTAAGGTAGCGTCATCCCATTCCGAAAAAAATAGTGCCAGAACTGTAAGAGAGGTCTAGACAAAGACCACAAATCTGGGGATTTCTACCGCTTATGGTTGCCGGTGTCTGTCAATTTGACACCTAATCTGTTTGACACTGTCAGGATCACATAACCCTGTCACCTGAAATTTTTTTTGCTTAATTTTTAATTTAATAGAGGCATAAATAACACTGAAATTGTGTGACGGTGCCCCTTTCTTGTGTTTTGGTCACCGGTCACTTAAGTAGAGGACAGCCTCCACCCTGCAAGGTCAATCGGTTGCCTCGATTGATGCTCCAAGTCCAGGTGCGATTTTCCCACCCCCTTTATTTCCTCAAATAATAAGAAGTTATGTTTTGTGCTGCAGCTTATTACTGGGACGCACCGACTGTCCGTCCGCTTGTTAACATTGGCACGAGTCGATTAAATTTTCTTGCCGACTCCTGCTAATGTAATCTCATACCCGGAGACCCATGAAGCTATGGTTGTGAAAAATATAAGACAGTGACTGACCCCTGGAAATGAGAATATGGCATAGACTATTGAATTGCAACTTGTCGAGTAAGTATAAATAGAAATATTTATTTGCTTATGTTTCGTACATTTAAATACCACAAAACATTCATAATTTTCTCCATATATCTAGAGGTGTGGTAATACCGATACTTCCAGGTGCAGATCCTTGTTGATGCTGTGTTTGTAACCAACAAAGAAGTCACCCTGGCAAAAATGCAGCTACAGAGAAGATGTTTAAGTGGCATGAACATAATCTCATTTTAACATTGTTTACATCACATAAATAAATTCTTCTTTGATCACCGTCAGTTAATTTCAGAATTTTATTTCACTGCTCCTGCTTGTTATTATTGGAAATACCTAAAACAGGATACATTTGAGCCATATAAAAAGTACGTATGTAACCTTACTCTGAGGGGCTTCGAAAAAATTTACGCCTCTTTTTCTGGCCTTTTCGTCGGTCAGTGCAGGACTTTACAGCACATGCGAAACTCATCGTCGAAGAAAACGGAATATTGATGAATAAATTGTAGGTTAAACAAACCAAACAAGTAACTGCTTGACACTTCGCAGATAAAATCGACAACTGTCAATAAATCACTATCCCAAAGGTTTTTCCGTCACGTCACCGTGGGTTACGTCAAACACTACTCATCTCTTTATTTCCATATGTCCATCGCTTACATTGCTGGACCATGGCGCTACCTTAGAACCGAAGCGGTTCGTATCTAGTGACCTTACGTATAGTATCGTCAGCGCGCCATCTGTTGGCACACTGAGAAAAAATTTACGTAAATTCTAATAGCAGTTATTAGAAAGTTATATTAAAATACGGGAGCATTCACGAGCTCTGCCATCATTAAAAATTTACTCATAACAACATTACAATTCTAATAGTTCCTCAAAAAAATTTATTTTACTGCGGTAGATATTTCGTCATACGCCATTTAATTATTAAAACTAAATTTCTTTTTGCCACAAACATACAAATCTTAGTATGACATTCTAATTGCTTGATTTTTCTCAGTGTACCTACAACGTCTATTCGTATTCCGATTTGGCTGAATTTTGGTACAGGGGTATCTCATAGCTTAATTAGATCTAAAAAGCTTTTGATGCCAATTGTGCAACCGGAAATGCCATTTTGGCACATCAACTTCGAAATTTTAACTATAGTGTTTATTCTTTGGTTAAACTTTAGGAAAAGAAAACATTGATTTGATTGGTTTAGTGATTCTATGTATCATTTTATTCACGATAATTTTATTGGTCCATTTCAGTTATTGTAGGTGGCGCTGGTGTCGTCTTGATAAGTCAGAATTTCGGAACATTTTTTATAAAAATACTAAAAATGTCTCGTTTTTCGAGAAATATTTCTCCCCTTGTGCGACAGGCCAGTTTCCTGAGATATTTTTCGTCAAAACCGCTGTGCGTTGCCGCAAATAAATTAAAAAATCACGAACAACTTTTGGTCAGAAAAACACAGTTTTCATCCCCAAATCAGGTAATTATAATGAAAATTGGTCAATTTATCGCCGGTTGTGGTTAAATCCGCTGTTTTTGTGGCTTTGGGGGCGGTTTTGTGGCGTTACATAACTCATAACCTCAAAATCCAGGTTCGGCTTTACTCCCCCGAGATTGCCCGCACGAAGCCCACTTTAGAAGAAGTGAAACAGAGGGTGCTGAAAGTGTGCTCCTCTTACGACAAAGTCACTGCCGACAAGGTATAATCTGTCTTATTTTCAGAGGCTGGTGCCATTTGATCGAAGTTACAGTTCCAAGCCCCCGTTATCTCTCAAACTGATATCAGAAAGAGTGCTCTTGGTCCTCAAATTGTACGATAAAGTTAACCCCGATCAGGTAATTGGCACAGCCTCTGAAAGCCGTCTCCAAAGTCTAACCGAAATCGTTTCAGCTGTCTTTGGACTCTCATTTTATCAACGATCTCGGGCTGGACTCCCTCGATCATGTCGAAGTCATAATGGCGATGGAGGACGAGTTCGGGTTCGAGATCCCCGATGGAGATGCGGAGAAGTTGCTAAAACCTGCGGATATAGTTCGGTACGTGGCTGACAGAGAGGACATCTACGAATAATCGTCTCGACGAGTAGACTAAGATTAATTTCCTGTATTTCATTAAACTGTTACGATAAAAAAATCAATTTATTAAAAACTAGTGTGAAGTTGATGGTTCTTGGCCCCCATCACTGTCGGAGTCATCGCTGCTTAGGAAATGCAGGAAGAAGTTGACTCGGTGCTCCTCTGCGTCTCGGTCGGTCCAGCGGATTGGTAGGAACAGTTTTCGGCGTTTGGGTAATTGGCTAGTGGGGTGCTTGTCGAGTTCGGCTTTTCGTTTCGAGTCTTCTGTCTCTGGAAATGGGGCTTCTTAAGTTTTCCTCTTCGGTAGAGGCAGCGATACAGTGCTATTCAGAAAATATGCGATAACGGGTGGCTATGGAAACAAATGAATAGTAAACTGTCGAAAAGGCACGTCATCCGTCATTTTATTGTCACTTGATTTGGAGAGTGCAGCTAGAAAAAATTGGCGTACAGATCTTCAGTCACTCTCGCTTTTTGGTTTTCATAGCCTACTTAGGTAATAGGAAATTTAAATAATTGGATTGAGTACCTACCGAATTAGCATTTAACGTTCGACGTTATTTCAAAATTCAACTGTGTTTACAGATAACTTGAATGGAAGAGAATATTGACAAAAAAGCTTTTATTTCGATGTACAAATTTTGAGCAAGTTGCCAACCCCTCGGTTTTTGGTTTTCATAGCCTACTTGACGTGAAGCGTTCCCAAATGTATTTCAGAGAAAGGAGTGTATGGATTAGCACTTGGATATGGGCCACCCAGTTCTCAAAATACCGCACATGCTATTTTGGCATATGATACTCTAGAACACATAAGGAAACTATGCACAAAAAATCACGTGTGCGGTATTTTGAAAACACTGTTGTTGGAAATAAGACAAAATTGAACATTTATTCTTAATTGAACTTTAGTTTCAACTTCATGCAAGTGCAGTAACCCTAAACTTCAATACCCTCTATGGGTTTTCTTCTTCATTGTAGCCTCTTTTCATTCTTTTTTTTTGTTAATATGACTTTGCCGGTGTAAAAGAGATAATATTTCATTTAACCTGATATTTGGCCCAAAATAGTGGCTTATCCCATACTCCTTTCGTATTTTTGGCGTTAGACATTTTGAAAATTCAACTGTATCGGTACCTAGCTCACTTGATTTGTAGCCCAAAATAGTGGCTTATCCCATACACTCCTTTCGTATTTTTGGCGTTAGACATTTTGAAAATTCAACTGTATCCGTAGCTCACTTGATTTGTAGAGTATAATTAGAAAAAATTGGCGTACAGATCTTCAGTCAATCTCACTTTTTGGTTTTCATAGATTACTTAGGTAATGCGAAATTTACAACTGTTTTTACAGATAACTTGAATTGAAGAGAATATTGACAAAAAAAGCTTTTATTTCGATGTACAGGGTGATCCAACCGTTTTGTCCCACTTTTAAATTGGAATATTTCCGTTGTCTTATAAGTTAGCAGGTTTAATCAAAAAGTGGATCATAGAGTAGACCTTCAAGTTTTGTTTGGTATACAGGGTGTTCCTATATTCATAGTCCTAACTCCGGGACGTTATTCCTTGCATCATTCTAGGAAGAAAAGTTCCTATGGACATATGTCCGGAAATGCTTTATAAGGGAGCTGCGCCCCTTTAGAGGGGTACTCAAAAAATTAGTTTTCTGAAAATTTCGCGAAAAATATGAACAATAGCATTTTGAAATTCAGAGCATTGGTTAGTGCTATACACTATTACCCCTTATAAAGCATTTCCGGACTTATGTCCATAGGAACTTTTTTTCTAGAATGATGTAAGGAATAACATCCCGGAGTTAGGACTATGAATATAGGAACACCCTGTATAAATACAAATTTTTCAAGGTCAAACTTCGTCTCTGCGGAAAATAGCTACATTTTTTAAAATGGAACACCCGGTAGATTTTGCATGTTTTGGTTAGATCTGATCATTCTAAACAAGTTTTGTATAGCATACTATAGCTCTAATTCTAACCGTTCGGCGGAAATTTTGAAATTTGTAGCGCGAACGTTGGCATTTTGAAAATCTCGAGAAAAAAAATAAAACTAAAAAAATTTAAAAATTGATGCCCTGTTAATGAAGAGTATATTAGATAATTTATGTGGTAAATTTCATTTTGAAATCTTAAGTGGTTAGCCCGGTACAGTTCTTCAAAGTGCCAACGTTCGCGCTACAAATGTCAAAATTCCCGCCAAACAGTTAGAAGTAAAGCTATTGTATGCTATACAAAACTTGTTTAGAATGATCAGATCTAGCCAAAAAATGCAAAATATACCGGGCGTTCCATTTAAAAAAATGTAACTTTTTTCCGCACACGAAGTATGATCTTGAAAAATTTGTTTCTATATACCAAACAAAACTTGAAGGTCTACTCTATAATCCACTTTTTCATTCAACCATCTATCTTGTAAGACAACGGAGATATTCCAATTTAAAAGTGGGACAAAACGGTTGGATCACCCTGTACAAATTTTGAGCAAGTTGCCAACCTCTCGGTTTTTGGTTTTCATAGCCTACTTGACGTGAAGCGTTCCCAACTTTCGGAATTTATCACAGACCTACATAGTCTTACTTGACGTCAAAGGTTCCCAAAGGTATTTCCAAGCAATTTTCGACGTTTGACATTTTCAAAATTCAACTGTTTTCACAGTTGACTTGAATTGAAGCGAATAAACCAATAAAAGTTATTATTTTTATGTACAAATTTTCAGCAAGTTGCCAATCCTTCGCATTTTGGTTTTCATAGCCTATTCGACGTAAAACGCAAACGTCCCAAGGTATTTCAGAGCAATTTTTTCGCATTTTTGACGTTTGACATTTTGAAAGTTCAACTGTTTCCACAGCTCACTTGATTTGGAGTGTAATTAAGAGGAAATTGCCATACAAATCTTCAATACCCCGCTGTCATTTTCACAGCCTACTTAGGTAATGCGAAAAGTACTTTTACTTGGTGTACAAATTTTCAGCAAGTTACCAACCCCTCGATTTTTGGTTTACATAACCTTCTTGACGTGAAACGTAAACGTTCCAAGGAATTTTAGAGTTACTTTCGCAGTTTTGACATTTGACATAGTTTCCACCTCGCTGTCACAGCCTACTTGATGTGAAATTTCACTGTTTTGATTAGGTACCTACATTTTCGACGTTTTGAAAAATCAACTGTTTTTTTCTAGGACTGTGCGAACTAACATTAGACAAACGTCCTCCCGTTATCGCAAATTTTCTGAACAGCTCTGTACATTTTTTTACCAAATGCCTTTGAGTGATCAACCCCTCAGAACATTCAGCTTACCTCCCAGCTTACCTTCTTTGGGCAGCAACCAAAAATACGTCTTCTCATATATCCTCGCCAGCCCTGGAATGCTTTTAAATTTGTCGTAGAGCAGCGAATTTTTAACGATGCACTGCATACAGGCCAACTGCAGCGAGGGCTGCACCGAGGTGGCACAAGTCATTTTCATAGAAGACTGCGCGGCCGTTGAGCAAATCATCGGGTATAATTCTTCGTTTTTTAGCCCCTCGAAAGCAATCCCAAGAGGCTTCCGATTTAAATAGTACTCCAAAGTCCCTGAGCACATGTCCAAATGCACCCCTATTAGGCTGCCGATTCCAAACTTGGACCCATAACATTGCGTGATATTGTTGTGTTGAACAGTTCCATTGTACGAGTACCCCCACGAGTGGCTGTCCCAGCCGAGGAGGCTGAAGAAGCGAAATCGCCAGTCAGCGATGATGATCTTCGAGGTGCCGACACCCACCATCTGAAAAGCCTTATCAGAGCATGTCAAAGGTTGAGGTCACTTACAACGTCCGTGCCGTACAAATTTGATAACATTTTCATTTCCCAAAAATGGTGGGCGTTTTTCTTGAAGGGTTCACTGCCCCTTAGGGCAGCTGTGCCCGAGCTGTACACAGGGTGAAAAATGACCTCTCTGTTGGTCACCACGACGCTGGAGTCGCTCTGTTTTTCCCAAGTCCAGTCGTAAAGGCCTGAATCCCCGCAATCGCACTGCAGCTTGCCATCGATGAGATTGTTGATACATTTTTCAGTGCAATAAGAATTCAGGTATCGGAACATTTTCTTCTTCTGCAGGTTCCTGGGTTTTATATCGATGCACATCATGGTGCAATCAATGCTGAATTATTGAGCATTTAGTACTTGAAATGCTTTTCATGTTTTGGTTGACAACTGAAAAACAATACGTCATAACTGTCAAAACGCAGGTTAGCCAACCGCGGGGTTGCCAGGTATACCACCATATTCCTCGCCGCTGTCATTCACTTTCTAGGTTATGTTTACATTTTCCGGTTAATTTATAATTTGAAGCCCTAAAAAGTGTTTTTTCCGGACGCAGGCCTAGGATTAGTCAACAATTTCAGCTAATTTACAAAAGTTAGGTTATGCAACTAAAATGAAGCTGGTAAGCCCTTTATTAACGTAATCTCCTCCATTTTGGATCCATTCCAGTACTGCCTGAGCAACGACCCCAACAAGCCATGCCACATCCTCACCTTCAAGGAAATCACCATGATGCTCGACTGCGGATTGTCCATGCAATCCGTCTTGAACTTCCTCCCCCTGTCTTTCGTGCCCTCGAGCCGATTGCTGAATTTACCAAACTGGATGCCAAGCGACGTCTCCGACCCAGATTTAGAAGGGGTAAGCCTTCGCCCCCCAAAATAATTACGACCTCCTTTTGTAGGAATTGAAAGAAAATAGCGACAGAGTTTTCATAGACTCGCCCCCGGAGTTCTCTCCGCCCCTCAACAAATTGATAGATTTCGCCCAAGTTGACGTTATATTGATCTCGAATTACTTGTGCATGATGGCTCTGCCCTTTATCACCGAGGGAACGGGGTTTAAAGGACGAGTTTACGCCACCGAGCCCACCCTCCACATTGGACGGTTATTATTGGAGGAGTTGGTTAGCTACGTCGAGCAATGTCCAAAGGCCAACTTTGCCACGCAATGGAAAAACTTTATCCATAAACTCCCGTATCCGCTGAGTGACTCGTTTAAGCCCAAGTCGTGGAAGCAGCTTTACAATGTGAATAATGTCAATGCAAGCCTTTCGAGGATACAAATGGTCGGATATAATGAAAAAATTGTAAGTTTATTTTTGAACAAAAGTTTTTTGATCGAGGGTCGAGTCGCCCTCCAGAGAATTTTTGTGATTTTGGGAATTTTCTGATCGGATCAAGCGGCTAATGGTTCTTTTACAATTATTTTTGATCAAATGTAATGATATTTGGCAATTTTCGCCCCCCCCTTGCCTCAATCTGTACGGTTTTTGTATGTCTCTAATGGAATTACCCCTCTTCCTTGTAAATTATCTCAAATTTTTAAGTGTTTCTAGTGGGAAAACCCGAAATTTTGTAGTTACATTTGTTGTACGTTTAATAATGAGTCTTAATGCTCCTCCTTGCCTCGATCTGTATTATAGTTTTGGTATGTTTCTAATGGATTTATCCCTCTTTGTTGCAAATTATCTCAAATTTTTAATGGTTTCTGGTGGAAAAACCCAAACTATTGCAGTTACATTTGGTGTATGTTTAATAGTGGGGCCTAATGCTCCTCCTCGCCTCAATCTGTATAATTTTTGTATGTTTCTATTGGATTTATCCCTCTTTGTTGCAAATTATCTCAAATTTTTAATGGTTTCTGGTGGAAAAACCCAAAATATTGCAGTTACATTTGGTGTACGTTTAATAGTGGGGCCTAATGCTCCTCCTCGCCCCAATCTGTATAGTTTTTGTATGTTTCTAATGGATTTATCCCTCTTCGTTGCAAATTATCTCAAATTGTTAATGGTTTCTGGTGGAAAAACCCAAAATATTGCAGTTACATTTGGTGTGTGTTTAATAGTGGGGCCTAATGCTCCTCCTCGCCTCAATCTGTATAGTTTTTGTATGTTTCTAATGGATTTATCCCTCTTCGTTGCAAATTATCTCCAATTTTTAATGGTTTCTGGTGGAAAAACCCAAAATATTGCAGTTACATTTGGTGTACGTTTAATAGTGGGGCCTAATGCTCCTCCTCGCCCCAATCTGTATAGTTTTTGTATGTTTCTAATGGATTTATCCCTCTTCGTTGCAAATTATCTCAAATTGTTAATGGTTTCTGGTGGAAAAACCCAAAATATTGTAGTTACATTTGGTGTGTGTTTAATAGTGGGGCCTAATGCTCCTCCTCGCCTCAATCTGCATAGTTTTTGTATGTTTCTAATGGATTTATCCCTCTTCGTTGCAAATTATCTCAAATTTTTAATGGTTTCTAGTGGAAAAACCCAAAATATTGCAGTTACATTTGGTGTACGTTTAATAGTGGGGCCTAATGCTCCTCCTCGCCCCAATCTGTATAGTTTTTGTATGTTTCTAATGGATTTATCCCTCTTCGTTGCAAATTATCTCAAATTTTTAATGGTTTCTGGTGAAAAACCCAAAATATTGCAGTTAAATTTGGTGTACGTTTAATAGTCAGGCCTAACGCTCCTCCTCGCCTCAATCTGTATAGTTTTTGTATGTTTCTAATGGATTTATCCCTCTTCGTTGCAAATTATCTCAAATTTTTAATGGTTTCTGGTGGAAAAACCCAAAACATTGCAGTTACATTTGGTGTATGTTTAATAGTGGGGCCTAATGCTCCTCCTAGCCTCAATCTGTATAGTTTTTGAATGTTTCTAATGGATTTATCCCTCTTCGTTGCAGATTGTATCAAATTTTTAATGGTTTCTGGTGGAAAAACCCAAAATATTGCAGTTACATTTGGTGTACGTTTAATAGTGGAGCCTGATGCTCCTCCTCGCCTTAATCTGTATAGTTTTTGTATGTTTCTAATGGATTTATCCCTCTTCGTTGCAAATTATCTCAAATTTTTAATGGTTTCTGTTGGAAAAACCCAAAATATTGCAGTTACATTTGGTGTAGGTTTAATAGTGGGGCCTAATGCTCCTCCTCGCCCCAGTCTGTATAGTTTTTGTATGTTTCTAATGGATTTATCCCTCTTCGTTGCAAATTATCTCAAATTTTTAATGGTTTCTGGTGGAAAAACCCAAAACATTGCAGTTACATTTGGTGTATGTTTAATAATGGGGCCTAATGCTCCTCCTCACCTCAATCTGTACAGTTTTTGTATGTTTCTAATGGATTTATCCCTCTTCGTTGCAAATTATCTCAAATTTTTAATGGTTTCTGGTGGAAAAACCCAAAATATTGCAGTTACATTTGGTGTACGTTTAATAGTGGGGCCTAATGCTCCTCCTCGCCCCAATCTGTATAGTTTTTGTATGTTTTTAATGGATTTATCCCTCTTCGTTGCAAATTATCTCAAATTTTTAATGGTTTCTGGTGGAAAAACCCAAAACATTGCAGTTACATTTGGTGTATGTTTAATAGTGGGGCCTAATGCTCCTCCTCACCTCAATCTGTACAGTTTTTGTATGTTTCTAATGGATTTATCCCTCTTCGTTGCAAATTATGTCAAATTTTTAATGGTTTCTGGTGGAAAAACCCAAAATATTGCAGTTACACTTGGTGTACGTTTAATAGTGGGGCCTAATGGAGCATTAGGCCCCACTATTAAACTATACAGATTGAGGCGAGGAGGAGCTCCTCACCTCAATCTGTATAGTTTTTGTATGTTTCTAATGGATTTATCCCTCTTCGTTGCAAGTTATCTCAAATTTTTAATGGTTTCTATTGGAAAAACCAAAAATATTGCAGTTACATTTGGTGTACGTTTAATAGTGGGGCCTAATGCTCCTCCTCGCCTCAATCTGTATAGTTTTTGTATGTTTCTAATGGATTTATCCCTCTTCGTTGCAAATTATCTCAAATTTTTAATGGTTTCTGTTGGAAAAACCCAAAATATTGCAGTTACATTTGGTGTATGTTTAATAGTGGGGCCTAATGCTCCTCCTCGCCCCAATCTGTATAGTTTTTGTATGTTTCTAATGGATTTATCCCTCTTCGTTGCAAATTATCTCAAATTTTTAATGGTTTCTGGTGGAAAAACCGAAAATATTGCAGTTACATTTGGTGTATGTTTAATAGTGGGGCCTAATGCTCCTCCTCACCTCAATCTGTATAGTTTTTGTATGTTTCTAATGGATTTATTCCTCTTCGTTGCAAATTATCTCAAATTTTTAATGGTTTCTGGTGGAAAAACCCAAAATATTGCAGTTACATTTGGTGTACGTTTAATAGTGGGGCCTAATGCTCCTCCTCGTCTCAATCTGTGTAGTTTTTGTATGTTTCTAATGGATTATCCCTCTTCGTTGCAAATTATCTCAAATTTTTAATGGTTTCTGGTGAAAAAACCCAAAATATTGGATCACATTTGGTGTACGTTTAATAGTGGGACCTAATGCTCCTCCTCGCCTCAATCTGTGTAGTTTTTGTATGTTTCTAATGGATTATCCCTCTTCGTTGCAAATTATCTCACATTTTAATGGTTTCTGGTGGAAAACCCCAAAATATCGCAGTTACATTTGGTGTACGTTTAATAGTGGGGCCTAATGCTCCTCCTCGCCTCAATCTGTGTAGTTTTTGTATGTTTTTAATGGATTTATCCTCTCCCTTGTAAATTACCTCAATTTTGAACTAATTGGATAATTAATTATTAACTTTGTCTTTTTAGGACGTGTATGGAGCCCTTCAAGTAGTGCCTGGGAGTTCAGGATTTTGCCTCGGTTCATCGAATTGGGTTATAACCTCGGATCACGAAAAAATAGTGTACTTAAGTGGCTCGAGCACCCTAACCACACACCCTCGCCCCATGGATCAGCATGCCTTGAAAAACGCAGATGTCTTGATTATGACAGATCTCACGCAGACCCCCATTAGCAACCCCGATTCAATGTTGGGTATTCTCTGTGTCGTTGTTAGTTTGACCCTGCGAGGGGGTGGCAACGTTTTAATCCCCTGCTACCCCACGGGGGTTGTCTATGATCTTTTCGAGTGTTTATCTGTCAAAATGCAGGATTTAGGGGTGGCCAATTGCCCCATGTTTTTCATTTCACCAGTGGCCGACACTTCCTTGGCTTACTCGAACATTTTGGCGGAATGGCTGTCTTCGATGAAGCAGAACAAGGTTTACGTACCCGAGGAGCCCTTCCCCCATGGCTCACTCGTGAAAAGCAACAAATTGAAGCACTTTAAGCACATTTATTCCGAGGGGTTCAGCACTGATTTCCAGGAGGTTCGATAATTTTTGAAATTAATCGAAGTGAAGTTAATTTTTCAGCCCTGTGTGGTCTTTTGTGGTCATCCGTGTCTTCGGTTCGGGGATGTGGTTCAGTTCATTGAACTGTGGGGCAACAACCCTCGGAATTGCATCGTTTTCACAGGTGAGTGAAAAACATTTGAAAGTGAACGTCTTAGTTTGTGAAGTTTGTGAAAATATCCAGCGACATCTGGTGACAGTTCTTGCAATATGGGGCCGATTGTCAAAAAGCTTGAAAAGGAAACTAAAATGCAAATTAAGTACAGTAGCGACATCTATTGCGAGTTATAGTATGCAAAAAAGATCGAAAGGTCACTGTAACATTTCTTCAACTCTTCAATGCTCACAAAACAATTGTCAAGCACTGATGTAGCAAGCATTTTACCAAGATGCAAACAGTGACGACATCTCTTGAGAGTTGTAATAGGTGCAAAATGTCAATTTCCAACCAATCATTTGTTTCCAGGGCTTTCTAAATCTTCATGAACATTTTTTTCCTGCACAGAGCCGGACTTCGACTACATTGAAGCCCTGGCCCCCTACCAGCCCCTACAAATGAAAGTGGCCCACTGCGCCATCGACACCTCCCTCAACTTCACGCAAGCCAACAAATTAATCAGAGACCTCAAACCCACCACTCTTGTAGTACCCGAATGCTACACTCAGCCCCCCGTTTCGGCCCCCAATTTGACAGATTACGTCATAGAGGCCAGCCCCGATCGAAATCTGATCCCCTACAAATGGGGGGAGGTCATAAACCTACCCCTGAAGAGAAAACAAGGGCAGGTCTTCATCGAGCCCGGGGTGGCCCAAAAAATCGTCCCAGTTGAGGTGAAACCTGGGGTCAGCCTCTCAACGGTAACGGGCACCTTAAGCGTTAAGGATAATATTCGCAATATTGAAGACTTGGCCACGAGCAGTAATAAAACTCCGAAATATATCAAATACGAGTGGGGGACGTTGAATGTTACGGATTTTCTGCAAAAATTGGTACAGGAGGGGCTCAGTGAGCCCAAGGTCGAGTCTCTCGGGAATTGTGTCGTTATCCATCTGGTAAGTTTTAATTTTTGAAAATATTGAAATTTTTTCGCTTATTATTTAGGCCTATTCAAAAAATATGTGATAACGGGAGGTTATGGAAACAAGTGAACCACCATCTGTGGAAAGAACGCTTGTCTGAAGTTGATAAAGACAGATGACGTCTCCTGGACAGACGTCATTTCGTCAGGTTGCGATTCATTTGTTTCCATGGCCACCCATTATCACATATTTTCTAAACATCACGTTATATTTCAAAATAAATGCAGATCTAGGCCTGCTTTGTAAAACAAACGTTTGACACTAGTATAACTGTCAGTGTCAAAAGTTGACGTTTTACAACAAAGCTGCATAGATCTGATTTATTCTTAAATCTCAAAGTATAAAAAGTATTTCTAACGGACAGAGGGGCGGTGTGAATCAGACTTTGTGATTTTGTTAAATAGTTTTCGATTTACGTTAAAAAATTCCTGTCAGTGTCGACTGTGAACACGCTGTGTTACTATTTTTTGATGTTTGGTACAAATTTGAACTAAAATGACAGCCCGTTTGACACCGCAACAGAAAAAATGCTTTTTTACTAGCCTGACTCACACTGCCCCTGTGTCCTAAGCAGCTTACCTAAATAAAAATAACTTTTCTGCAGCCAGTTGAGGATGCTCTAATTCAATTGGAGGATAACAGCACGCACGTTGTTTGTAGTGGAGATGACGAGTTGAGGACTAAATTGAGAAGTATTGTAATGCAATGTCTGAAAATATTTTAAGTTTTTACGTTTAAGTTTAAATAAAAAAGATTAAAGACAAGCAATATACTCTCTAGTCTACTGGAATATGTGATACGTGCTATTCAGAAAATATGTGATAACGGGAAGCTATGGAAACAAATGAATCGCAATCTGTCGAAAGCACGCATGTCTAGACTTAGTTCGCAGAGTCCCCAGATAAGATGACAGAAGTCCATGTCCCTCGCCGGTAAATTGTCAGATGACATGTCCTGTACGAACTGTGACAAGCGTCTTTCGACAGATTGCGATTCATTTGTTTCCATTTCCATTTTTTCTGAACAGCACGTTATATTGCTAATTGATAAATATGTCAAAACACTTGTTTTCCAACTCTATCAGTGATTGAAAACATAGTGGTGGCAACACTGCGCAAATTTCGATGGTTGGTACAGCTGCATGCAGGATGTTGAAATAAAAAAAAAGTTGCTGATTATACGATTTACTGATGAATTGAGACAAAACACGAAAACAAGTGCAAAAAATAAATTAGCCTAACACAAAAGATCTTTACAATTACTGAATCACCCTGTATATTCAATCGAACAAAAGCATTAAGCGTCGAGTGCCTATTGGTGCGCATTAGATCAAGTTGGTTATGAAAACGAATGTCAACCAATCTGACACTGATGAGTTTTTGGTTCAATGACATAACGATAAATTCCATTTGAGATCACGAGAGCCCTGAAATTTTAATGGCACGTTAGTTACATCTCACTGGCAAAACTTTACGCGACATGCTTTGTATTCTTCACCGCATCCACTAGTAATAGTGAGATGTAGCTATGTATCAGTAAAGTCTCCACGTGACATTCAAATTTCACGGCTCTCGACTGGTGGTATCCGAATTAATCAAAGACAGAACTTTTGTTCCTCATAGCCGCTGTAGATTTAACAATTTTTCACTTTTATTTTAAGCGCCAGTAGTACCAAAATGATGAAACAAAAAAATTTGTGCCACGGCAGTTGCTAGTACATAATATTCTGGTTTGGCCTTTGTTTGACAAAAACTTAACCTCAAATTGAAAATGTAATAGGGATTTTTGGTTGTATCACAATGTTACTAGTATTCCATGGTATGCTAGTGTTTAAAAATGAACGGATTATAAGCAAGTTGACTGGCTGTAACCTAGCAACAATAGACACGCGCCTGGTTTGGTAAATGTATCAACATTTAAAAGCCTTTAAACAGTCTTATGTTAAATGCATGTTACATTAAATAATACTTATTTTATATCGACATCACGGTTTAAATCAAGTTGGTTATGAAAACAACTGAAGCAACTGTCAAATGACAATCAATCTGACACTGATGAGTTTTTGGTTCAATGATATAACGATAAGTACCATTTGAGATCAAGAGAACCGTGAAATTTCCATGGCACGTTAGTTACATCTCACTGGCAAAACTTTACGCGACATGCTTTATATTCTTCACCGCATCCACTAGTATTAGTGAGATGTAACTATGTATCAGTAAAGTCTCAACATTAAAATTTTAGGACTCTCGACTGGTGGTATCCGAATTAATCAAAGACAGTACCCATACCAGTAGTACCATATAATGATGAAACAAAAAATTTTGTGTCACGGCAGTTGCAAGTACATAATATTCTAGCTTGACCTTCGTTTGACGAAAACTTAACCTCAAATTTAAACTGATGAAAATCTGATAGGGATTTTTGGGTGTATCACAATGTTACTAGTATTCCATGGACTACTAGTGTTTAAAAATGAACGGATTATAAGCAACTTGATTGGCTGTAACCTAGCAACAATAGACACGCGCCGGGAATGGTAACTGTATCAACATTTAAAAGCCTTTAAACAGTCTTATGTTAAATGCATGTTACATTAAATAAAATATATTTTATGTCGACATCTTCACGGTTATAGCGCCTACAATTTCCTAGGCTTTCATATGGCCAAAATTGTCATTAAAATCGGACATTTAGAATCAATAAATTAGTTATACTCGCTGGATCTCGAAGAGCTTGACGTCGGTGTCGTACCAAACCGGAGGATCAACATTTCTGGAAAGTTTTCAATGTTCACAAAATTCAACAACAATAGTCAGTCGTTTGAAAACACCGGTCATAAGATTTGAAAGGTACAATTCACATTGTCAAATGTCTAAACACTAAAAATTGTAAAACGATCAAAATATTAACACGGAGTCTTATGGTCTTTGCGACGTTGCCATTTTCAATCGGCCGACCTGTATTGTGACTTACCTTAAGTAAATCACGCCCCACATATAAGTCCTGAACCACGTGGTTGTACCAGAATTGGCCTGGTACTTTCTGATTAATATGGGGTGAGGTACGGGCAGTAATCCCACTAGAGTTCCATGTTGGAGGAATTTCAAGATCTCACTCTCATCAGTCAACCCCCTGAACAAAAAATTTTAACGAACACGCGTTACATAACTTTTTTAACGATCACCCGTTACTTACTTGTCGATGCATATCTTTTCGACTTGCGGTACTAAAACTTGCAGAAGCCTCATGATCGTTTGCAGGGGCAGTTTTGATTTCCACGAGTGTACCCAATCCCCTGTCGGCGTCCATTGGTTGGGGTTTTTGTCCCCAGCGGAAGTCACCCTTAAACTTCCCCGCTAGGGGAATGTCAATTCTCGCAGTTGGCATTAAGATATTTACCGTATTGACGGACTGGCGGGAAAAATTCGAGCCCTCCTCCGATTCCTCGGTTTTGATTGGCGCGTTTAAATTAATCCTGGCGATTCCATTGGTCAGTTCGGTCGGCTGGGGGACGGGATGGCCCGATTCCCTCTCCGTCATCTGTCCGATGCCGGGGGTGTCGGGAAGCGTCACTTTGAGGGTGCCCGGCTCGGCCGGTAATGCAGGGTGCGATCCCTCCATGACCACCTCTGATACGTTCTCGTGACTGGTCGAGCTCGTCAGTCGGGTTTTCGTTTTTTTGTTTAGGGATTTTGAGATGGTGCCGTAATCGCAGGGCAGGTTGGCCAGACTGTGGAACACTTGACGTTTTCTTATTATCGTGTAAACGAGGTTGGAATTGCCGTCGAACTGGTACTGAATTATGTTGTTGAAGATCTCCAAGAGAAAAAAAACCAGGTGGTGGTTCGTAGGGGATGAAAAGAGGAACCAGGGGGTGCTGAATGCTTCGAGTAAATGCAAAAGTTTGGTGCTCGCCACCATTGATAGCGTCTTCAGGTAGGGGGACACTAAAAATTTGAAGAAAAAAGGGAAAAATCGCATTACAAGTTGGCTAAACTGGCTCAATAATCAAAATCAAGAGTGTGCCAAAAAGTGACAGTTTGAAATTATCTCTACTGTCGCATGAACGTCACTCTAGACCATTCCATGGCCAACTCTGTACTTAGTGTTGCAAAAATAAATAAAAATCATGTTGGGGATACTAAAAATTTTAAGAGAAAAGAAAAAATCCATTACTCCATGGAACAATCAGTAAAGTTGGCTAAACTGGTTCAATAATCAAAATCAAGAGTGTGGCTTCATTGTCAAAAAGTGACAGCTCGAAATTATTTCTACTGTCACATGAACGTCACTCTAGACCATTCCATGGCCAACTCTAATTCGTTTTTAGAGGGACACTAAAAATTTGAAGAAAAAAGTGAAGAATCGCATTACAAGTTGGCTAAACTGGCTAAATAATCAAAATCAAGAGTGTGTCAAAAAGTGACAGTTCGAAATTATCTCTCCTGTCGCATGAACGTCACTCTAGAGTCTAGACCATTCCATGGCCAACTCTGTACTTAGTGTTGCAAAAATAAATAAAAATCATGTTGGGGATACTAAAAATTTTAAGAGAAAAATGAAAAATCGCATTACTCCATGGAACAATCAGTAAAGTTGGCTAAACTGGTTCAATAATCAAAATCAAGAGTGTGGCTTCATTGTCAAAAAGTGACAGCTCGAAATTATTTCTACTGTCACATGAACGTCACTCTAGACCATTCCATGGCCAACTCTAATTCGTTTTTAGAGGGACACTAAAAATTTGAAGAAAAAAGTGAAAAATCGCATTACAAGTTGGCTAAACTGGCTAAATAATCAAAATCAAGAGTGTGTCAAAAAGTGACAGTTCGAAATTATCTCTCCTGTCGCATGAACGTCACTCTAGAGTCTAGACCATTCCATGGCCAACTCTGTACTTAGTGTTGCAAAAATAAATAAAAATCATGTTGGGGATACTAAAAATTTTAAGAGAAAAATGAAAAATCGCATTACTCCATGGAACAATCAGTAAAGTTGGCTAAACTGGTTCAATAATCAAAATCAAGAGTGTGGCTTCATTGTCAAAAAGTGACAGCTCGAAATTATTTCTACTGTCACATGAACGTCACTCTAGACCATTCCATGGCCAACTCTAATTCGTTTTTAGAGGGACACTAAAAATTTGAAGAAAAAAGTGAAAAATCGCATTACAAGTTGGCTAAACTGGCTAAATAATCAAAATCAAGAATGTGTCAAAAAGTGACAGTTCGAAATTATCTCTCCTGTCGCATGAACGTCACTCTAGAGTCTAGACCATTCCATGGCCAACACTGTACTTAGTGTTGCAAAAATAAATAAAAATCATGTTGGGGATACTAAAAATTTTAAAATAAATAAAAATCATGTTGGGGATACTAAAAATTTTAAGAGAAAAATGAAAAATCGCATTACTCCATGGAACAATCAGTAAAGTTGGCTAAACTGGTTCAATAATCAAAATCAAGAGCGTGGCTTCATTGTCAAAAAGTGACAGCTCGAAATTATTTCTACTGTCACATGAACGTCACTCTAGACCATTTCATGGCCAACTCTAATTCGTTTTTAGGGGGACACTAAAAATTTGAAGAAAAAAGTGAAAAATCGCATTACAAGTTGGCTAAACTGGCTCAATAATCAAAGTCAAGAGTGTGTCAAAAAGTGACAGTTCGAAATTATCTCTACTGTCGCATGAACGTCACTCTAGACCCATGGCCAACTCTGTACTTAGTGTTGCAAAAATAAATAAAAATCATGTTGGGGAATACTAAAGATTTTAAGAGAAAAGTAAAAAATCCATTACTCCATGGAACAATCAGTAAAGTTGGCTAAACTGGTTCAATAATCAAAATCAAGAGTGTGGCTTCATTGTCAAAAAGTGACAGCTCGAAATTATTTCTGCTGTCACATGAACGTCACTCTAGACCATTCCATCATGGCCGACTCTAATTCGTTTTATTGTATCTCTGTATTTTAGTGTTGCAAGAATAAATAAATAAATAAAAATTATGTAGATAATAAGCGCTTTCCTTTTAGGTGTTTGTTGCTCTAGAGCTACAAGCACTGAAGCAACTCCGAGCTGCCCTAAAAGGAACACGTATTTCAGGGGATTATTCACCGCGTGAGTGACACTTGCGTTGTTTGACAGATAACCTAACCGCATCAAAAGTCAATAGTAAGATAATCCATGGGATAATCGCCCATTTCGCAAGCTGATGCGGAGTAGAGATGAAGGCGATGCAAAAAAATCCAAAAGACACAGGTAAAACGTTGGAGAAAACAACGGAAAACCACTCAGCTCATATTGACAATTACAAACTACGCACTGCGCATGCGGGGGCTTGTTGCACCAGCTCCAGCGTTGGTGCTTGAGGGGAAGGGGGAAGGCAGATCGAGTAACTCTGGGGCAAAATGCAAAACTAAAAGGAACACGGGGCGAATTATTCTTGAACAGTTCAGAGTTGCACCTTGTGCTAAAAGGAAAGCAACTAATGTCTTCAAGTAGGAGAACACTAAAAATTTGAATAGAAAAATGAAAAATATGTGAAAAATCGCATTACTCCATGGAACAATCAGTAAAGTTGGCTAAACTGGTTCAATAATCAAAATCCATTCCATGGCCAACTCTAATTCGTTTTTCATTGGATCTCGCTGTATTTAGTGTTGCATAAATAAATAAAAATTACGTACCATTGACTAGAATTGTGAGGAGGCAATCGAAGAGAGGCTGCAGTCTTTGGTGGCCGGTGGTTATGATTTTGTGAAAAACTATAATTAAGAGATCGACGTGGGTCCCCGTGAATACTGGAATGTCCATTGGAACTGTAGCGGTGTAGGGTTTGTTAAGACGTACTCCAAAGTTGCGCTCGCCACTCAACAGGAGCAGAATGAACACTCCTATGTGCATCAATCCTACTCTGGCTGCAAAAGAAACGTTTACTAAACTAGGGCGAAAAAAGCGCTTTTGTCGGACTCCCAGCGCCAACATTCAAATCTCAAAAGTTACTAAATTTAAACTGAGTGATTACTAAACACAAATAATTCACAAACGTTTATAACAAATTTCGCATCCTTACGTCAATTGGTTGAAAATTTATGTGCAATTTAGTGTTTTTACAGAGGGTATGATTTTGAGAAAATCAGTGAAAAATTCACCTCTCTGCACCAATCAGTTCTCGAGTTATATGGATTGTACAACTTTGAAATGTATTTTTGCTGTACATGTTTTTTTATAATGAAGGCAAATAACTTATACGCTCTGGGGTGTTAAGAGAATGTAATTCAATTAATTTAAAAAAAAATCACGTTCTTAGGTTAATTCGTTCAAAAGTTATATGTATTTTAGTGTTTTCGCCATACGCGCCATATCATATGTTGCATAATGCCTATATAAATAAACCGGATCAGTCTTAAAGCGGGCACAATTATGAGAAAATCAGTTTAAAATTCATCACTTTAGAGCAATCTGTTCTCGAGTTGTGTGCATTTTAGTGTTTTGCAATGTACTTTTCCTATACAGGGTGGGTAATTCTTCGATGCTCACCATTGGGATCTCGTAAACGGTAAAAGATACGGGGTCGGTTAAATTACAGAAAAGTTGCGCTATTTCTTGGCGATTAAGAATCTGAAGAGAATTCTCCGATATTGTGATTCGTTCCTGAGTTATCACAAAAAATCTGAAAATTGCCATTTTAAAGAAAAATTAATATCTTCCTAACGATTGATGTTATCTAAATGAAACTTGGAACTTTTATATTTTTGACAGCTATCAATTGAATGGCATTGACAGAAATTTTCTAGGCCTTCTAAATTTTGAATAAAGACAGTCAACTTTTCTTTTTCTTATGGGCGCCATATTGAATTTTAACACCGCCGGATACACAGAAAAATTAGCTTCTCAAAAATGTAACCAACATGGACGTTTTTCAAAAAATATGTGAAAGCCAGAGTCACACGACCGCAAGACGTATTTTATTACTGTTGAATTCAATTGTTTTCACATGTTATAAGAGATTGAAGAAGTCAGCGTACTTTTTTGCAATTGTATTTCATCTAAGTTTAGGCTGATTTTGCAAATTATTCCTATCAATTTTCAAATTCTGCCATCTGTCAAAAAAGTTCATAATGAGTACATTTTTGAAAAGCCAATGTTTTTGTGCATTTGATGGTGTCAAAATTCAATATGGCGGTCATAAAAGAATCAAAAGTTGACTGTCGCCATTTAAAATCTAGAGGTCCTAGAAAATTTCTGTCGAGGCTATTCAATTGACAGCTGTCAAAAATATAAAAGTTCCAAGTTTCATTTAAACAACATCAATCGTTAGGAAGATATTAATTTTTCTTTAAATTAGCAATTTTCAGATTTTTTGTAATAACTTGGAAACGAATCAAAATATCGAGGAATTCTCTTCAGATTCTTAATCACCAATAAATAGCGCAACTTTTCTGTAATTTAACCAACTCCGTATCTTTTACCGTTTAGGAGATCCCAATGGTGAGCATCGAAAAATTACCCGCCCTGTATACCAAGCGTTTTTTCAAAAAAGGAAAATAACTTATTGACTTTAGGGGGGCTTAACGAGGCTGTAATTCTCGAACATTTATAACAAATTTCATATACTTAAGTCAATTCGTTCAAAAGTTATGTGCATTTTAGTGCTTTTCGCGATACCCGCACATCATATGCTTATGTAAATAAGCCCAATAGCTTAAATGTGATGACTTAACTTTACAGAGGATGCAATTCTGACAAAATCAGTGAATAATTCATCTCTCTACACCAATCGGTTCTCAAGTTATACGTATTTTGGATTTTTTTATCTCATACTTTTCCAAAACGGGCAAATAACTTATTTCCATCAGCGGGAGCTTAATGAAAGACAAACTCTCGTTAATTTGACGCAAAATGCACTTCTCTAACTCTGCAATTTTTCGACTTTGACTTAATCTATTAAACCGCATTCTTCAATTACTACGTTATAAGCTTATTAAAGTCGGCGGTGGAAGTAACTGAAAATTTAAAACGTCAAAGGTGAAGTAATATCCCAGAAATCGTCTTTTTTGTGGATCAAAAACCGTTTTTCGTTGAACGCTCTGTATATGTCTCTTATTTTTGCTGCCGACTGTACTTGCCCACAGATCAGCCGTTTAACATTACTTGTGTCTCTGGCTGTACATGATACAGTTTCATCACTTAAATTTCAGATCATAAACGTTTAACGGCACGTCGGGGTTGCACTTAGAATAACAGCAACCTTAGGCGTGCCTAACATGAAATTTAAATGTTCAAACAATACTAAAAACCTAAAAACCTTTTTTTTTAAATGACGTAATTTGACAGTTGAAACGCGATATTAGCGATGACGTGGAACCGCCATCTTTATTGTGTATGGTTATAGTCACTGAAGCCAAACAAAGCAAGATTTCAATGTGCAAATTCCAGAAAATTGCATTTTTCGTCTAATTCTTTATTAACAGTGTTGCGTTTTAAGACCTTAATATTGACAAATTGAACAATTGCTATCGATTAAATCATTACATTATGTCCACAATGCGCTTTGCGCTGAAATAATTGAATCTCCACAAGGAAATTCTCGCTTTGTTTAGCTTCATTGCCATGGTAACAACCTTAACCTAGCCCAACAAAGATGGCGGACCTACGTCACGCTAATAGCCCGTATTGCAGCAGCAGCTGGAAACAACTGAAAAGCGTAACTTGACGTGGTGCCATTTAAATCTCTACTTGTCAAAAACAGTCGCACCAACCTTTAACTAACAAAGCCCCAATTTTCCGGAATTAAAAAAAAACTGTGTACTTACACTGATCAGCCCTGGAATCGTTCAAATGGTAAAGAATGGGCACGAGCACCTCCAACACATCGCTGCTCTTCAGCACGAAGTACAAAAATTTCTTATTATAGTCGCACATTTTCCAAAAAAAAACCAAAAGCTCCTGATGGAAGTGCACTTTTTTCGTGGAATTAGGCAGGTACGTCTGGATCAAGGGATTGTTCAACAATCTGGTCACCCCATTTAAGATGAACAAAAAATCTTCATCTCTATGTATCCTCGACAAGTAGTTTATGAACAAATTATCGGCCGCCGGTCCCTAAAAATTGGTTTGAGGGGCAATTGTGATGAGGTGCATTACCTCTTCTCCTTCGGAAGGCGTCGAGAGGCTGGTGTCATGATCCAAGGTCACGATCAAGATCTGTAAGGCCGCTTCGACCAGAGGCTCGAGGGAATCATTGAAAATCAAGTGGTTGTATGGCACCCCCAATCCCACGGGGTCGTAAGCACACAATGTGTTCAACAAAGAGGTGAACATGGGTAACGCATGTCGATTCTCAGATGAAGTCAAGTGGCTGAAATTTAAACAAAGGAGAAATGTAGGCAACCAAACATACGTCATTTCAAGCAGCGTAATTATTAGATAAGTCAATTATTATAATTATTATAGTGAGATGTAACTCTTGATCATTTAGTGGTTTTATGTTAAGAATACCTACGCTATCCATCTATTGGGGCTCTGGGATATATCAGCAGGGGGCTGATACATAGTCTCGCTGAAGCAAGTCAAAAGCAATTTCAACAGTTCCGTGCGGTTTGAATCAAAAATGGGGTTACGTGGGGGCGAGTGGGCGAAGCCCACCCCCGCCTCCCAAATGTATTCACAACTATCAATAGACGACAACTCTTCCGCTTTATCCTAAAACAGATTTTAGAAGAATTCTGTTTAAGTTTAACTTACAGGGCCACTTTTCCTGCCAGCAAGAACTGTAAAATCAGGGCAAAACAATAAATCCTAAAACTTTACAAATTAATGGATTTTTGAAATCAACGCCTACTTACACAAACTGCATTTAGTAGAGACTGTGCCAGAGGTATAGATTCATCCTCATCCTCGCCTTGACTGGGCAAAGACGACCAGAAAAAGCCCCTCCACTCTGAATCCTCAAAAATATATGGCAAGATTCTCGTCAGCAACCGGACACAGTTCAGCACTGAAAAAGAAGGTGAAATCTTGTAAAATTAGCGAAAATACCTGTTTGTTGTTCGTGCTGCGTGCGGCAGCTGCTGTCAACAGCTTTGACTAGTTTCTCGACGGCTTTGTAGCACAGCGTGGCCAAGTTGGAGGGTGCCTCCTCCCTCAAAGCGCGGATTTCCGTGGCGGGCACGAGGGTGAATATATCCTGGACGTTGGTGACGTTCTCGGACCAAAACTGCTCCCAGAAGGAGTCATCGTTGGAGTCGATGGGCTGAGGGAAAAAAATTGTTGACATTTGCTGGAAAGCGGATTGTACCTCGGATTTTGATGTTAATTGCACTACGGCCTTTCGAAAATTTAGTTTAGTGTCGACGTTGCCCATTATTTTGAATTTTTTGGTCGGCTACGCTTTGACAGGAAACGTCACTGTGACGTTTACGTCAAACGTCAAACCAAACGTCCACGGCCCCATTTGATCGAATTGTCGTTACGTATAAGATTTTCGGGAGATTCTGTACAAAGCCACCGGATGATGTACAGGTCTTCTTTTATTATTGTCCCACTTTTAAATGGAAATATCTCCTTTGTTACTTGAGATATTTGCCTGAACTAAAAACTGGATAGTAGACCGTACTACCAAGTTTTGTTCTGGACCTTATTCTTAGAGATCACCGTCGGATCTTAAGCTCTGTGGATGCAACTTGCTTTTTTTTAAATGGAACACCCGGTATATTTTTTCATGAATCGACAGAGAATTTTTTTCTGATTTTATTGATATAGGGTAGGGTTGATACTCCGAATGAAAATGGCAATCATGTTGAAATCTTTAATTTGTAATGCTTTAAGGTGAATAAGTAAGTTGCTTTCTTTGTTACTATTGATAGTTTTAACTTACTTATTCACCTTAAAACACGAGGGGCGGGTCACTGCTCGAAGTAGGTGTACACTTCAGTTCGAAGTACTCGAAGTACTTGTCGAAGTACCTCGAAATACCTGCTCGAAGTACGTGTCGAAGTACTCGAAGTACTTGTCGAAGTACTCGAAGTATTCGAAGTACTCGAAGTACTCGAAGTACTTACTTAACGCAGCATTCGAAGTACTCGAAGTAGGTGTACACATTTTAGTGAGTGAACTGCCCCTCGTTAAAACATTACAAATTAAAAATTTCAACATGATTACCATTTTCATTCAGATATTTTTCGTAGTTCAGGATTTTTTTTTCTCGAAAACTATCAACTACCTACCCTATATCAATGAAATCAGAAAAAAATTCAATTCGTGCAAAAACATACCGGGTGTTCCATTTAAGAAAAAGCAAGTTGCATCCACGCAGCGCTTAAGATCCGGCGGTGATCGCGAAAAACAAGGTCCAGAACAAAACTTGTGAGTACGGTCTGCTATCCAGTTTTTAGTTCAGGCGAATATCTCAAGTAATAAAGAAGATATTCCAATTTAAAGTGGGACAATAATAAAAAAAGACCCCTGTACATCAGTGCGATGTGTATCCCTGGAGATGTTTATCAGTTTATCAATAGGTATGTACTTATGTAGGGGCCGCTTGAATTTACTAGTGGAATCGGGTACAAATTTTTTGAATCTGCACCTAGTGGTGGTGCCTTCGCAGACGCTAAGATGTGTCAAATTAAAAGTTAAAAAAGTGTGTATTGGAAAGAAAAACCTGAAATTGTACTTTGCAGTGTTTGTAGTAGAAAATGAGCAAAAAACAACACGAAAATTATGCAAAGTCTGTAGGTTTAGCCCGTTTAGCACTATACAGGTAAGAAAATATTTACTGCTGTAGTTAAGTAGAAATACCAAAAGCTCGACCAAAAGTAACACGGAAAATGAGACAATTTTGCAACTTAAGTATATGTTTTGTAGGGAATGAAATATTGGGAAGAGGGTGGAAAAGTTGTAATAAGTGAAGATATAATCCAAATGATAGTAAAATGATGGGTAGTTTTTCGGCGGATTTTGTAAAATGGCGGTCAGCGGGTTGAAAAATAGCGAAGGGGATGGAAAGTCAACAGGGGTAAAGATTAACTGTGGAATTAGTACCTATAGACTTTTTGGAAAATCGTCAAAAACTTTTACATAATTTGAATTTGAAAGGTGATGTGGGGTAATGTACTGCAAATTATGGAATTCTACCCCGGAATACCTTATTGTCTGATTGTGAAAAAACTTTAGTCAAAACCCCGCAGGTTATACAGTTTGCCCCAAAGCGTCGTTACATAGGCGCGTTTATCAAAGCAGTGTACACACACACATTACACGTGTAATGTAAATTTTAATGTAATTTTGTAAAACTGGTGAAAATGGCTATCCGATTTTGGTAATCAGTATTTTTAGGTAAAATTTTACAAATCCCGGTATGCAAAAGCAAAAAGTCTGCCATTGTCAAAAATGACGTCAGGAAATCAAACGTTATGCAACCAAACATGCGACAGAATTCTCCCTACCCTAGAGTTCAAAAACAAAAGAAAATTCAAAATGTCCAATCAAATCATATCGCAGCCAACTGATATCGTATTTTCTCATTGATTTTATTAAATTGCAGAAAAAACCGATTACGTTTGATAACGGTAATTGCGCGTTAAATACGGCAACGAAAACGACGCCGACGCCGTCCAAATAGTGCCATTATGCGACAGTCAGCGTCGTCTCCCAGCAGTCCCCAAAATCAGGGTTTCCCCCCAGATTTTCCGAGCGAATTTCCCCAGAATTGAGAACCGCTGCTTTAAAGATGTACACAAACCGCATTTCCACTTCATTCCGTAAAATTTCGCAAAAATCAAGCCCAAGACCCCACCAGTGACCAGGTATTTAATTTTCGACGAAATTTGCTACAATTTTCTCACAATTGCAGACTTTCAAATATTGATTGGAGTTTCTCACGATGTCATTCTGTAAAACTGGTGAAATCTCAGTGAAATGGCCATTCGGTTGTGGTAATTAGTTTCTCGAAGAGCACACATGCATTTTTGGATCGACAAACGCAGCCAAGGATGTGGGTTTAGTGGAAGACGCCTGGTGCCTCCGTCGCTCTCTGGTATTCAAATTTTTGACAGCTGATGTCAGAATTTTCGGATGATGGGTTAATTTCAGGGTACGGCTGTAACCGAAGATTTCTCTGTGGCGGTTTTCATCCAAAACCGATGGTCACTCCTGTACATCGCTTCCAGTCGATCGAGAGTGTGGCCAATAATGGTTTGAGACATGCGAGATCTCCAGGTTATCATTCCAGGGTGCCCCTGCACTGTCAGCCTGCCGTGCATTTCAAGTAAAGTTGTTTATCAGGCTGGGCTGTGGAAACAATTGCTTGAACTAGCTCCAATTTTAAGCATTGTCTTCAGAGCACCCTTGATGTTGGTTTTGCTGTTCCCTATAAATTTTAATCAACTAGACTCTGGAAACAAACAGTAACTAAAACTGTCAAATGCCAATCAGAACTAACTTGATGTTCATTCTTCCTTCTCTCAATTTCACAAAAACTTGTGCACCTACAGGGTGTCCCACTAGCATATTTCTATAAAGTTTGCAATTTATATGAATCAACTAGGCTGTCAAAGTTGTCTTGATGATGCTGTTTGCTTCTTCACAAAAATTTACATACAGAGAGATTTGCCAAAATATTTGTTTCAAATTTTGCAATTCTCTGTAAAAAGTAGCCACAGCCACACCATGAATTTAAAGTAAAAATATAAGTTAACGATAATTAAAACTGTTAAATGCCAACTAATGAAAAATCAAAATGTGTCGCGGTTCCTCATTCACGGAAACCTTGCATACAGTGTGTCCGTCTAAGGTAGTTCTGTCAAATTTTGCAGAGAAAGCATTTCCAAACTTGCAGGAGTGTCCCACTGTACGAAGATGCAGAACGGACATGGCAAATACAGGGTGTCCCAATTGTCTGTATTCGGTCGATAACTCCATTGCTGTTAGAGATAGCGAAAAATTGTTAAATACAAAGTTGCAGAGGATCAAACAAGGCACATTTGAAAAATACAATCCTGTATACAGGCTGTCCCACTAAGGAATAAGAACACAAACATAGGTTTTTTAAATGGAACATCCTGTATTTTAATTTTTTATTGGATTCTATGATGAATTCCGAGTAGCACTAATTAATCATGTTTACATTTAAAATTTAAAAGTTGATTTGCCAAAACGGCATTTCTGGTTGCACGATTTACTCAAAAAACTTTTCAGACCTAAGTTGGGTTATCACATGCACACTTACCAAATTTCAGCCAAATCGGTCTAGTAGTTTGGGCTATGGCGCGTTTACGAACGGACGAACGAACGTACGTACATACATACAGACACATTTTAAAAACCACTTTTTTGGGTTCCTGAGACCTCAAAACGTACAGATTCAGTCTTATCTCGAATTCGAAAATTTTAGTGATTGCAGTAACCTCCCTTTTTTTTTAAATGGTGAAGTGGAGTGGGGAGGTTAAAAAAGATGAAAATTGTGTTTTACTGAATAAATCGAAAAATACAAAACTTGGATATAGGAACATTTTATATTAAACGAAAGCAAAATTAATTTTATAACCTATGGCTATAACATTTGATAGTGGTGCCATTTAAAAATTTCGAAATATTAACCTCTACATTGTTGAAAGTTCATAATATTACTGGGGACGAACTTGAGAAGCTAAGACCGGTTTCAAAAGCTTTAAGGATAGCCTAAACCTGCCTTAATGACATGCTAAATTTTTAAAACCAAAGGCTGAAAATTCGTTGTGGGGTGATTTTTCAAAATAAGAACTGCAAAAGTAATTTTTCCCGCAAAATTACCAATATCTTCTAAACCATTCGCATCAGATGAAAACATGATTAATGAATGTTACTGGGAATTTATCATAGAATCCAATAAAAAATTAAAATACAGGGTGTTCCATTTTAAAAAAACTGTTCCTTAGTGGGACAGCCTATATACAGGATTGTATTTTTAAAGTGTGCCTTGTTTGACCCTTTGCAACTTTGTATTTAACAATTTTTCTCTATCTCTAATAGTAATGGAGATATCGACCGAATACAGACAATTGGGACACCCTGTATAAAAAAATATTTTTCTCTTCCGACTTTTTTCATGATTTTCTTCAAAGCCGTCTTGAAATTGGTTCTTCATTTACTAGAACTTACATACAGAGTGTCCCAATAAGATAATTTGTATAAAATTTTACACTTCTTTATACAGTGGATCTACACTATACATTTTTTTATCTTAGTATTGGTTCCTCCTTCACAAAAAAATTACACACAGAGTGTCCCAGTAAGATATGTGTATAAAATTTTCCAGTTATTAAGGAGTCTCACCATGTAAAAACTATGAATCAGCAAGGCTCTGGAAACAAACGAAACAATAATAAGAGTCTAGAGACAAGCGAAATGCGATAACTGTCAAATACCAACCAATCAACGTTGGTTTTTGATGCTGGTCCTACTTCACAAAAGCTTGCATACAGAGTGTCCCGCCAAGTTATTTGTTTAATTTTGCAGTTTCTGCATTTAAAGTAAAAATGGTAATCAACTAATGCCATCAAATGCTTGCATACAGAGTGTCCCACTAAGATGTTTGAATAGAATTTTGCAATTCAATTATTCAACTTCATTCAAACAGTTTATGCCTCAGCGTCTTGCTTTGGTAGCCCTGTTGATTAATTTTAAATATTGACTAATCGAAATATAACATTTTATTTATATATATATTTTGATTCGTTCCTGAGTTAACAGAAAATCTGAAAATTGCCAATTTAAAGAAAAATTAATGTCTTTCTAACGTTTGATCTTATTTAAATGAAACTTGGAACTTTTATATTTTTGACAGCTGTCAATTGAATGGCATTGAGAGAAATTTTCTAGGCCTTCTAGTTTTTGAATAGTGACAAGTCAACTTTTGATTCTTTTATGGCTGCCATATTGAATTTTGACACCATCAAATCCACAAAAAAATTGGCTTTTCAAAAATGTTTGACAGATGTCAGTATTTGAAAATCGGTAGGAATAATTAGTAAAATCAGCTTAAAATTAAATGAAAAACAATTGCAAAAAAGTACGCCGACTTCTTCAATCTCTCATAACATATGTGAAAACAATTGACTTCAACAGTAGTAAATTACGTCTTGCGGTCGTGTGACTCAGGTTTTCACACATTTTTTCAAAAACGTCAATGTTGGTTACATTTTTGAGAAGCTAATTTTTCTGTGTATCCGGCGGTGTTAAAATTCAATATGGCGCCCATAAGAAAAAGAAAAGTTGTTTGTCTTCATTCAAAATCTAGAAGGCCTAGAAAATTTCTGTCAATGCCATTCAATTGACAGCTGTCAAAAATATAAAAGTTACAAGTTTCATTTAAACAACATCAATCGTTAGGAAGATATTAATTTTTCTTTAAATTGTCAATTTTCAAATTTTTTGTCATAACTCAGAAACGAATCAAAATATCGGGGAGTTCTCTTCAGATTCTTAATCGTCAAGAAATAGCGCAACTTTTCTCTAATTTAACCGACCCCGTATCTTTTACGGGTTAGGAAATCCCAATGGTGAGCATCGAAAATTCGAAAAATTATTATAACCTCAAAATTTGACTGATCGGTACATAGAATTCATCTTCCCGAAGTGACACATGTCATGTGAGATAAAGACGAACGGATGGGCTGAGAAATGAGATAAAGTGAACTAGTGCTTGACAATTGACGTTTACAGGCAGAGGATCTTCTATCTCATCACTCTTCTCTCTCGTTTGATTGGAGTAGTCTATTTGACAAAAACTTCAGAGTGTCCCACTAAGCCGTTTTTCCTTTCAGCAGTGGAGCCACCAGCAGCATCAGAAACAACCAAATGGGCCGCTCCACAGAAATGATCCAGGCGGGCCAAACCCACATTCCACATCCCCAGAGGGGCGGCACCCCCACCGCCAAATTAAAATGCGGAGTGTGGGTTTTTTTCGCAATCGTGACGTTTTTTCTCGCCGGTGCCAAATACTATTTCCACGGAGTGAACATAGGAATGGAGGCTTTCGCATTCTGCTCCCTCCTGGTGATAATTTTAATAATAGGAGGCTTGGTCTCCCTCTACGAGGCCATAACAGCCACGGCAAACGGCACGAATCAAGCCGGCGTCGCTTCTGAGCCTTTGCAGGTTATTGGTAAAAAAAATTCTCGGATTCACCTTTTTGATAATAGGTGGAGCCACACGACGAGGAATCTCAAGTGCCAACTTCAGTGATGCCGCCCGGCGTAGAGATGCCGCCACCGCCCTACCACATCGCCATCTTGCTGCCTGCGCAGGAGACAACGGCGCAGGTCATAAGGGATTCACCACCGCCCTCTTACGAGAAAGCCGTTACTTAAACTCGACAGGCAGGGTCATTTTTACTCAAATTGTGATTCTATTGTAAATATTCCCGTTTATTTGACATTCCATTTTTTATGTGTCTTGTATCATCTATTGTGTGTCGGATTTTTGTTAAAGACAATCAGACATTTTCTTCAACTTCCTGTTACACTCTTTCTATATAAACTGTATTTACACTTTTTGTATTTTGCGGTCATGCAACTACTATTGTTAATCGCATATGCAATTATTTCCATATTTGTATACTTCTACATGTGAAATACAAGGTTGAATGTGTTTTAGCTTTCGTCCACGTTGCCTGGGTATGGGTTCTATACACTACAAAATCACTGCTGATCTCGAAAAAAATTGAAATATATTCTTGACTTTTTGACAGAGTTAGAGGGCTTAACGACTTAGCGATCTTGGTATACCGAACTCTGGAATTTTCTGGCAACTTTGGCGATTTTTCGTAAATTTTTCTAGAATTTTGAGATACTTATGGCAATTTTTAATTTTAGCGATTTTTTAATTTGAATTTGGAATACTTTTAGCAATTTTTGGTAGTTTTTAGCCATTTTCAGCATTTTCTTAAGCAATTTTCGCAGTTCAAATAAAGCAGTAATGTATGGAGAAAGTATTCTTGTGAGAGACTGACCATTTTGACCTTTTTTCAAATGTGAATTGTGCACATTAATAAAGCGGAGAGGTTAACCACTTAAACGATTTCCGTGTACAGTTATGTCGAATTTTATAGCTCGGATTATTTTTGTCATTTTTGGCAATTTTTTGAATCGAATTTTTGGCAACTTTTAGCGATTTTCTTTTTATAGTAGAGTTTTGGCACTCCGTCAATTTTCTCCGTTTGGTGACACAAATTTTTTTACGTCAACCACTAAGCGATTTTGGTGTTTTTTTTTGATTTTGTGAATTTCGTAATTTTTCTATTTTTCGGGATTTTTAAAATTTATTTATGATTTTGCCGTAATTCCGTAACGAAAATTGCTACAAACGTGCTGAAAATCACTAGTTGACAAAAGAATCCGAAAGTTGTTAAGAATCGACGGAAAAATTCCAAATTCGATTTAATGAGCACATTGTGTTCGAAACGCGTCAGCAGTGAAAATCAAGTTTCGGTGTAGTGGGGTGTTTCTAGTGATAGCGAAATTCTAATTAAAAAATCGCCAAAAATTTCTAGAAATATGTAATCAAAATTGATAGAAAAATTCGGTAAAAACTGCAAAAATTCCTAAAATCTGAAATTGGCATACATACCTAAATGTTCCAAAATTTCAGTTACTTGACAAAAAAACTCCAAAAGATGTTAAAATTGACAAAAGAATTCCTAAAATTCGATTAAAAAATTGCCCCAAAAAGGCTAAAGCTCGTTATAAATGATCAAAATGGCAGAAAAACTTGTAAAATTTCAGAAAACTTACAATAAATTGTTGCTTGACTTGGTTTAAAAAATTGACAAAAATACCTAAAAATAATCGGAACTGACAGAGAAATTGTAAAATTCGAAATATTTTACCTTAAAATTGCCGCGTGACTTCGTTTAAAAATTGCCAAATTAAACAAAGCGCAAAAATAGCTAAAAACTGCAAAGATCTCTAAAATTCCAGAGAGCTGTACCACAGTCGTTAAGTGGTTAACCTCTCCGTTTTATTAATGTGCGTAATGAAGGTTTCTAAACTTGTAGGTATCTCTATATTTCGTGACGTAATATGACGTAAAATTTGACAATGACAGACTTTTGCATACCGGGCTTTGTCAAATTTTGCCTCCGTATTGTCTATGTCTTTTAATTGGAAACCTTTAATAAGGGTTTTCAGCATAAAAGGATGGAAGATGTGCCATGTCAGACCCCCTATGCGCCGCCATAAACAGTATACCATCTGCGCATAGTGCGCTGCCGCTTGATTGGCTTGACGTTACAATTAGAAAAGGACCCTCTTATACTAAAAACCCTTATTCTCATTGGAAGACACAAAAAAATTGAGCGTATAACGTTAAATCAAAATTGTCACTTCCAAAGTGTATTATTGCTATAATTCTAAAAATAATGAAATTTAATTGAGATCCATCGTTTTTAAATTCTACGCAGCGCGAAGCAGTTACTGGAATCGATCGGAAAATTCAAAAAAATCTAATCGCCAAAAACATGAAATCTTTACGTTTATTTTAGGGACAAAAATGCTGTTTTTTGAGTTTTTCTTAGCAAAAGGGCATATTATCATTATCGATTTCGATAGCTCTGTGCATTGCCGGATCGAAAACCTTAGTCCTTAGTGCCATTTTTCCGAAAAATGTAATTCTAGGGGTGAAAAACCGCCCGCACGCTCGACCTTGGTTAAATAAAGTTAAATGCTACATTTACAATTGCACAATCCCCATGTGCAAAAATTTAGCCAAATCGGTTCAGGGGCTTGGGCTGTACCGCGATTTTAAAGTCCGATAAAAATCTCGATATTTTTAGTTTTTGGTCAAAAGGGCACTGACAGTGAATACATCTTTGGAAGCAGAATCTGAGGGCTGTGGCGCGTTTACGAACGTACGTACGTACGTACATACATACAGACACATTTTAAGAACCACTTTTTTGGGTTCCGGAGACCTCAAAACGTACAGATCCGGTCTTATCTCGAATTCGAAAATTTTAGTGATTGCAGTAACTTCCCTTTTTTTTAAATGGTGAAGTGGAGTGGGGAGGTTAAAAAAATTGATGACGTATGTACTGACGATCTCACCTTTGTATACAATTTCTTGGTGTAAGAACACAGATGACAAATAACGGGTGGTTACAAAATATATCATATAACAGCTGCTTACCATTTACACATTTATCTGAAAAGGCTCACTTAACTCAGCAATTTGATTGGTCAATATTCAAATGAACCAATCAAAATGCTGAGATTAACTGAGGCTCCTCAGATAAATGTGTAAAATGAAAGCGTCTAACATCGTAGGTGGCTGTGAGCTGTGATGCGCTGTTTTTACATTGATCATCATAATTATGGTAAACCCTGATTTGATGTAATAAAATTTATATCAAATGGGAACCGTCGATAATATACAGTGTCCTGAATATTTCAATAGCATGGGAGTCAGTCCATGGCCGTGTCAGTCTATACAGCAGGCAAAACAGTTCGGCCATATTATCGGCATACAATATCGATTTCTCCAATTTCAGAAAATAATTTCTACCCGTTTTTATGTAATAAAGTTTTAGTCAAATGGGATTTGTTAATAACAGATAATCAATAATTTAGGGAATTTCTCTCTGCCTCTAGGTCAGACCGCGCCATCTCTTTTCAACGCTCGAAATAGTATAAATCCATCTCTGTCATTTTACAAGTTTGCCTTATTTCAGTTACATCACTGGCATTTGCATCTAACTTCATGGGTATTTACAGCCAAGATGTGAAATTTTCGTGAATTTTAAAAAATGTGATTTTAATTAAATAACCGACCGCTTTTACTTTTAAATGTTTTAAAAACGCAATGAATTCGAGCACAAACTCCCAGGACTCCAGCGATGACCAGCACCCAAGAAACCTCTCCGACTTCACAGGCTCCAAGTCCAGATTCAAGTTCCCCCCGAAGCCCCGTTTATCCAAAAGCGTGAACAACTCCTACGCCTCCTCCGCTTCGGACAGCTCCAAGGGCTTCCGCCCCAAAAGAAGAAGCAAAAAGTTGCCCCCTTTGGGCATCTTCTGGGACATCGAGAACTGCCAGGTCCCCAAAAACAAAAGCGCCTCGGCTGTAGTGCAGAGAATCCGCGAGTTTTTCCTCAGGAATTACCGGGAGGCCGAGTTCCTGGTCGTCTGCGATGTGAAAAAGGAACGGCCACAGATCGTGCAAGAGCTGCACGACTCGCAAGTGAATCTTATTCATGTCTCGAGCACGAGCAAGAATGCTGCCGATGAAAAGCTGAGGCAGAGCTTGAGGCGCTTCGCTGAGGTGCACCCGGCCCCCTCGTGTATCGTTTTAATTTCAGGTGATATTAATTTTGCTGCGGATTTATCCGACCTTCGGTATCGTAAGAAAATACGGGTGATATTAGTTCATAATTCTAATGTGGCAGACGCTTTGATTTTATGCTCCAACGAGCATCATTGCTATGCGACTATTACTGAGGGACTGCCAGGCGAAAAAGTAAAAAGTTCCGTCGATTCAGCTTTTCTATTGGTCTCAAACCTGCCGAGAAACCTAACCGTAGTTACAATCAAAAACCGACTGAATTTTTTAAGCAATAATTGTGGGGGGAAAGTGGTTGAGGTTATCCCCGAAGACGGATTGGCTTTTATGAGATTCTCCAATCAGGACGTTGCAAACAGGTTGGTAATGGAAAAATCACCAAATTTCTTGTTTGAAAAAAATCTGCAAAAAAGTTCGCAAAAAATTTATTCCAACATATCTCCTTGATTTTGCTAGAAATTGCTGTTGAAATTTTAACAAAAGGGGTAGAATGGCGCATTTTTCACCATACGACAAAAACCACAGGTAGATATTTTCAGTTTTCTGTAAAAATTGTGAAAGTTTGGCTGAAAAATTGGTTTTGATCGTAAAACGTGGTTTCAGGGCGCAGAAGAGAATCCAGGGGGAAGATGTCTTCGGGAATAAGGTGAAGGTGACTCCATCGCTCCGGAATTACTCTGGGCGCAGGGTTAAAGCGGATGGGTCTTTCCACGGGTACCTGCTGAAGGACAAAAAACATTATGTAAGTAGAAAACTACTCTGAAAAGGAAAGATTTTAGATTTAAATTATAAAATGTTTCTCTATTCTGCATTCCGTTAGTAAAAATTTTAATTCGATAAAGTTAACAAAAGCCAAGATCAAGGGGGCCATCAAATTTAGTTCGTAGTTTCTCGTTACATCTCACTAGGAGCAAATTACGCTACTTACCTTATACAGGGTGTCTCTTTTAAAGTGTCAGTTAGCGATATTTGGAGAATCGTTTTGAGCAGCTGAACAAAAATTCACACACGGGGGTTTCAATTCATTGTTCATCGAGTGAAAATATTTTCAGCTCTGACGCACTTCTGGTCTGACATGTGTTAAAATATGTGTAAAAACATTGATTTTTAACTGGCAACAGAAAAATTTGTATCTTGTAGACGGTTGAAGATTAAGAAACCAAACTTGGAGGGTTGAAAGTACAAGGTTTGACCTTTCTTTTGATGTCTCAATTGATCATGTTGATTAAACAATATGGCGGAAAATAATTTTTTTAAGTGACGTAACGAAATTGTAGACAACTCACATTTTTCAAATGCCAGTATCATAATTTTATGTACTCAAAACATGCAAAACTAAATTCTCTTTAGGCTGGTATTAGTATTCCCTATACCTATTTTCAATATTTTTGAAAATAAAGGGTGTCCCAAAAAAAACCGAACGATTTATTTTTGGTTATAACTTTATTATTATTGGAGCGATTTTCCCCAATCTTGTACGAGACGTAGTCAAAAGATGAGGCTTTTAGAATCGACAACCAGTTTCCAGATGGCGCCACTAATAAATTTTTTATGGCAGTTTTCTACAAGGCCACTTTTTGATTGGCTGGAGTTGAGCCATCTGTGAAGCGATCAAAATGAAAATAGTGTAAGATTAACTTACTTCCAAAGCAACTTTACAAAATTTTATTCTGAACGTTCTTAATTAATTTACAAATTTTTCTGCGATGCTCTAAAACAGATTTCCTAAGATTTATTTGATATTAATTCGCTACCGATCTTGACAAAATTTTCAGAATCCTTAGTAACACCATAAATCTTTCGTAAAATAACATTAGGTACTTTGTGCAGGAATTTAACTTAGGTACTATATCGTTACACAAAATGTTAAAATAAATGAAACCCAAAAAAAATGGTCTAACATCGACTTGTTTGTGAACTCGACAAGTTGTTCTTCAGCTTATGACTGTTATAAAGCACATATTTGGTTTATTTTAAAATCCAGAATTGTTGTTTATTCAATTCCAGCCTGTTGTCTGCAGCCGCTTTTAGTGCTAACATTTATTACTAATTACACATTCATAATATTCTCGTTCATTTTTTAATCAAAGGTGTTCATAAAAATTTGCTAGGGTGGCGCCATCTGCAAAGTGACATCATTTTGTGAAATATTGATGGTGTTACTTAGGATTCTGCAAATTTTGTCAAGATCGGTGACCAAATAAACAATAAATCTTCAAAAATCCTTGTTTTAAAGCACCACAAAAAAAATTATAAATGAATCAAGAACGGTCAGAATAAAATTTTGTAAAGTTGCTTTACACTAATTTCATTTTGATCGGTTCACAGATGGTTCAACTCCAGCCAATCAAAAAGTGTTCTTGTAAAAAACTGCCACAAAAAATTTATTAGTCTCGCCATCTGCAAAATGGTTGCTGATTCTAAAAGCCTCATCTTTTGGCTACGGCCCGTATAAAATTGAGGAAGATCGGTCCCACAATAATAAAGTTATAACCAAAAATAAATCGTTCGGTTTTTTTTGGAACACCCTTTATTTGAAATAAATCTGTGTGCAAGTTAAACAATTGATCCTAGCAAGCTTTAAGTCAAATTTTTGAAGAAGTAGAATGGACTCTCACTAATTCTTGATCCAAAGCTTGCTGTGATCAGTTTTTTAATTCGCACAATACATTTAATTCAAATATTTTCAAAAATATTGAAAATAGGTATAGGAAATGTTAATATTAGCCTACAGGGAATTTAATTTTGCCTCTTATGCATACACAAAATTATGGTACTCGCATTTGAAAAAATCGAGTTGTGGGCAATTTCGTTACGCCATTTTTAAAAATTAATTTCCGCCATACTGTTATGTCAACAAGAACGAGTGATCCATCAACCGAAAGCTCAAACCTTGTACTTTCAACCCCCAAAGTTAGAATTCTTTATCTTCAACTGTTTGGGAGATACAAATTTTTCTATTGCCGGATGAAAATAATTTTTTTTGCACAAATTCTGACGTATGTCAAAAACTATGACAACTGGATAGGCAAAGTGGTGGTGCAATAAACTGACAATTAAGAGGCCAATCCGAATCTACAGTCAAAACATAGACTTCCCATTTAAAATAACAAAGATGGCGGCCACTTTTTGTATAACCGGAAGTACGTCAGAGCTGAAAATATTTTCATTCGATGGGCAGTAAATTGAAACCCCCGTGTGGGAATTTTCGTTTAGCTGCTCAAAATGATTCTCTAAATATCGCTAACTGACACTTCAAAAGAGACACCCTGTATGCTTCGCCACGTAATCTATTGTTACTCAGATGTAATTTTCCTAACAATTTATTGCATTTCGTGATTATTTCAAGGTCAAGGTTCAAAGTGTTGGTAAAAATTCTAATTCAATAAAGTTAACAAACCCCGAGTACAGTCAGGGACTTTGAAAATGTACACTCCACCTCGACAATTCACTTGGTTGACTGTATCGCCACAAATCGATCGTCAGGTTCTCGTTAATGTTGGTAGACCTGCTTCGGTTCATGAACATCTTAATAATCTTAAAGCAAGTTAGAGGTTTATTATTTTGTTGTTGGCAGCAGTGCAAATTATCTCCTTTGTAATATACCTACTCCTAGTTTTATAGTTTGTTAAAGTTCAACGATTGACAACCCTGATTTACTTTTTTAATAATGAAGTCGTTGCAAACTATTTACGTTACGCCAGATTAATTTTTTGCAACGTTGGTAGACCCGCTTCAGTTAATAAAAACCTTAATTCTTAAAACAAGTTTAGAAGTTTGTTAATTTCTTGTTGGCAACAGTGCAAATTATCCCTTTTGAACAGTCGGGGACATTAACAATGCCCAACAAATCTATTGATCGTCAAACATTAAACACGCTCCAGCTATACAGTCGACCAAGGAAATCGTTGCAGTAGGGCGGACTTTTTCAAAGGCCCCGACTGTACAAGAGGGTCATAAAAATTTAGTGGTACTCATCGACACTCATAGTTACATCTCACTACTTACCTTATATTCTTCACCACTTAAACTAATGTTAGTGAGATGTACTTTTATGTGTGTCGAGGAAGTAAGATAAGTTTTTCTTTGGAAGAATTTGTAGCAATGAAATTCTCTAGATCCGCTGATAAATTTAAATACGCTTTTAACATTCCTTTTTGTGTTGATTTTACTGAACTTTTGAAGTCGTGCAAATTGACTTTCCTCGAATTGGGTGAGTCCTAACAGTTTGAAATTGGCACCAATCGATTGTCCTTCAGTTTTGAGGAAGTAAGATAGGTCATACTTTGGCCCGCAAACCACTCAAAAAAAACACTTTTTTCGTGTATACTTGCTAGTAATTTGCGCGTTTTAAGCCTTTTTTTGGAAACATTTGTAGCAATTAGATTCCCTAGTACCACCGATAAATTTAAACACAATTTTAACTAAAACATGCCGTTTTCTGTTTATTTCATTGAATTTTTGAAGTTTCAAATCGTGCAAATTGACTTTCCTCGTATTGGGTGAGTCCTAACAGTTTGAAATTGGCACCAGTCGATTCTCCTTCGAATTTGAGGAAGTAAGATAGGTCACACTTTGAGCCGCAAACATCTTTAAAAAAAACACTTTTCGTGTATACTTGCTAGTAATTTGTGCGTTTTAAGCTTTTTTTTGGGAAAAATTTGTAGCAATTAGATTCCCTAGTATCACTGATAAAGATAAACACAATTTTAGCTAAAACTTGCCGTTTTTTATTGATTTCATTGATTTTTAGCTAAAACTTATCGTTTTCCATAGGTTTTATTGAATTTTCAAAGTTCAAGTCTTACAAATTGATTTTTCTCGAATTGGGTGAGTCCTAACAGTTTGAAATTGAACCAATCGACTCTCCTTCGAATTTGAGGAAGCAAGATAGGTCACACTTTGGGCCGCAAACAACTTAATAAAACACTTTTTCCGTGTATATACTAAAAGGAAATGAAACTTTCGTCTTTCCTCACAAATAAAATCATTGCTACTGGCCACACAACTATTTCGAATTGCTGCCAGTAAAGGCTATCCGCGAGCTAATTTTTCAAACTATTTTTGTAGGTATTCAGATTAAACTCAAAATTCGCAATAAAGCAATGCTGGAATTTTTCAATCTTTGCGTAAGACGAAAGTTTCGTTTCTCAATACTATACTTGCTAGTAAAATCTTAATAATCTTAAAACAAGTTAGAGGTTTGTTATTTTGTTGTTGGCAACAGTGCAAATTACCTCCTTTGTAATATACCTACTCCTAGTTTTATAGTTTTGAGGTTGGCACAATTGTTAAAGTTCAACATTGACAACCCTGATTTACTTCTTTAATAATGAAGTCGTTGCAAACTATTTACGTTACGTCAGATTTATTTTTTGTTAACGTTGGTAGACCTGCTTCAGTTAATAAAAATCTCAATTCTTAAAACAAGTTTAGAAGTTTGTTAATTCCTTGTTGGCAACAGTTTGAACAGTCGGGGACATTAACAATGCCCAACAACTCTATTGATCGGCAAACATTAAACACGCTCCAGCTATACAGTCGACCAAGGGAATCGTTGCAGTAGAGCGGGCTTTTTCAAAGGCCCCGACTGTACGAGAGGGCCATAAAAATTTAGTGGCACTTCATCGACACTCGTAGTTACATCTCACTACTTACCTTATATTCTTCATCACTTAAACTATTGTTAGTGAGATGTAATTCTATGCATGTGTCTTCACAGCCTTCTTGATCTCAATCCCCGAGACCCTATTTGCATGATAATTTATTGCATTTCGTGATGAAACTAAGGCCGAGTTTGAAGGTGTTGAGCCCCGAGTTCCACCTTATGGTAAAAACCGTTGAAGCGTTACTGACTATTCCCCTTTAAATTTCGATCAAAAAAAACTGGGAGGCTCGTGGTTAATTCTTTCAAACTAGGATTTGGGTCCATCACCAATGATGGAATACGAGCGCCGTCTGAGGACGCCCCAGGACCCCCTTTCCAGTCGAGTCCACACGACCAGCGGCAGTTCCGAGTTCAGCGACGATTTTAAAATGGATTTGAAAGGGAATCAACCCGTTGATTTGATAATTTCCAACCTCGATGCCAGCATCACGATCAAGGAGTTGAGTCGAATGCTCACGGTCATGCTCAAGGACTGCGCCATGGTGATTTTTGGTTTTTGGAAATGGTGATTTTTAGGGATTTTTTCGCAGATCTTGCACCTGAGTGTCACACTGCAGCCGGACGGCGCTCCCGTTGCCAACTTGAGAGTGAACAGCCAGCAGGCCGCTAAGTTTATTATTTCGCAGTTGCATCGGCAGAAAGTGGGACACAAGAAGATTCTCGTCTCGTATGCGCACAGTAATTCGCAGGATCTCGACCAGCTCAAGGTCATGGTCATCAGTATTTTACAGGTGAGGCAACTTTGTTATTCGAAAATCACCGGGAGCTCTGAGTATCAGGTGGAAAACAACGAATGACGTGCTGCCACATTAAAAGTTTGGGCTGGATGATAATTAAATAGCGTCAACTCTGTGAATATCTCTATTTCATTTTTTAGATTAACTCGCCGTGTACGGGAAAAGGATGCGAATACTGCACTCTTAGAGTAGTTGCATCCTTTTTTCGCTTGTGGCGAGGCAATGTGAAAAGTGAAATAGAGATACTCTTAGAGGAAAACGCGGGAGTTGAAAGAGTCCACCAGTTCTGCCAACCGTTTTCTTTTGGAGGTTTCGCAGTAAAATGAAACCTAATCTGATAAGCAACATCTTCAATGCTGCCAACCTGATTTCTACTAGTTTTTACTTCGAAATTGGTCTTATGTTGGCAGCACTAATTAGAACTGCCGACGGGGGTGGGGGGCAACCCTTGAACAAAACTGAACCGAATATCAAAATTTTTGGTAATTAGTGATCCTGTTAAGTCGAGCGATACTATCTAATTTGAGGGTGGGTATTCTTGATATTCCAGGGAAAAAGCAGATTACCCAACCTAAAAAGATTTTCATTACATCGATTCTTAGTATCATATTTTAGTTTGTTAAAATGTCCCTGGCAAGGTGGTGATAGTTGTAATCTTACAAAATTTTATTAGAGCAGTGCTGCCAACGTTCAAAGATATCTTTTGGCTTCATTTCTGTTAGTTAGTTAGTTAGTAATGTTGTGAGACCCGGCATAATACCGTATTAATTATTTGGAAGTCTGCGAAGTTTTAGGTTGGTAGTACTGTTGTGTGTCGTCATTAAACGTAAAGCTTTTAGAAAACAAATGAAAGCTGCATAGTGCCGCCTTACTAATTTGAGAGTATTTGGCCAACCTCAAATTTGTGCCTCTTAACTTTTCATCACAGTGCTGCTAACCATATTTTAGTTTGTTTAAATATCTCCAACGTTAAAAATACTACACTGTTAGTAATTTTCCATTTAGTTTATTACACAGAAATCTGATCAGTCTCGCCAACTTAATTTCTGGATAAGAGTTAGTGCACAGTCAGGATATGAGTTGACTACATTTCAATTTTGCAGTTTTTAGTTCAGAAATCAGTGCTACCAGCCGCCCTTTGGTTTAAAGATAAACTTGCAGTGTTGCCAATCACGATTTTATGGAGATTCGAGAATTCACTTGCGACTTGTTTGTGTTTGCCAGTACTGCATTTAAACTTTCAAAAATTAAAACCTCCATCAATTTTTAAGTTGGTAATACTGCTGTCAAAGTTGATGTCAACTTACAACTTTTGTATATGATTTTAAAAACGAATTAAAGTTCGTCTAGTTGGCAAAACTGAAAATGTGTATTAAGACGCTTCATTCGTCTTTTATGACCAATTGAAGTTTTAGAAAATTTTAAAGTTTTACGTTGTAACTTAAGAACGGAACGTCAGAAATGGGCTTTCAAAGTAATTTTTTTAAAGAAAATTTGATTTTCTACAAAATGAAATAATTTCTAAATGCCGGACGGCTTAAATAAAATCCTCAGTTTCATGGAATTAGAAAACATAAGAAGGGGGGGGGGGGGGTACCTGGTAGAATTTATGAAAAATTTGGATTTTTTTTGAAGAGATGTGAAAAAGGACTGAAATTTGTTTGAAATGCTGTAAACCGTCCTTCTTTAAGAGCTTGGTTTTGTATTGAACGTTCAATTTTGTCAAGTTGGTAATCGTAAATCTGACTAGTTTTAGTTTTCTTGCGGTTGGTGGTATCTCTATTTCACTCTTTACATTCCCGCAGCATGAGTAGAAAAAGGATGCAGATACTTTACTTTACTTTAATAAATGAAATAGAGATGTGTACCCTCAGAGTTATTTGTGTAAGGCTGCGTTCAGAAATGTTCCCCTTGCTATTACAAATGAAATACAATTTTTTATTATACAGGGTGGTCGTTTTATCTTGAGACTGGCAAATATCTCGCAAAGGAAGCATCTTAGAAAAAAATGTTTTGTATAAAAGTTTTATGACTTCGAGGGGGAAAATAGACGGCAACATCGCCATTTTGATTCAAGGTCGTTTTCAAGACCAAATGAAGGGTCAACTTGATTTTTTTTTAATGGAAAGCTATATTTTTTATTACAGATTCTTATTCTCCGCAAAAAAAACAAACAACTCTCATCTAAACTATTTTTGGATCCGATGAATGTAAATTTTAATCTTTTTCGAAATCCCTAGTAATTCTCTAGTAACAGCGGCACGGCAAAACAAATGAACAACCGTTGTATTTTAGCAACGATGAATTCTAGATAAATAAACCACAAAAATTGTTGTCAATTTTGTTTTTGTCATGCCGCTGTTGCTACGGAAGGCAATGGATTTCGAAGAAGATTAAAATTGTTATTTAAATATCAGACAAACTATCCATTGGATCCAAAAATAGTTTAGATAAAAGTTGTTTGTTCTCTTAAATAAAAAATGCAGGTTTTCATTAAAAGAAATGAAGTTGACCTTGAAAATGACCTTGAATCAAAATTGCGTTGGTGCCATCTATTTTCCCCCTCGAAGTCATAAAACTTTTATACAAAACATTTTTTTCTAAAATTCTTCCCTTCCGAGATTTGCCAGTCTCAAGATAAAACGACCACCCTGTATTTTACAAACAGCATTAAAGATGTATTAGTAAAATCAACAAAGTGAAACAAGAAATAATGCAAGGTTCATCTGGTGACAGTTTTCGAACGCACCCCAGGACCTGACAAGCACCAGGGCTGCGTTCAGAAACGCCACCCTACAGTACACTAAAAAAAACGGAGTCATAGAAAAATTTGCTTGATTCCGGCCGATCAATAAAAAACGACGATCCTCCCTTTCCAGGAAGTCCCGGACAACCGAATGCCACTTTTTAAATTCATGGAACTGTTGGAGTCCCGCTACCACTGCACATTCTCAGTATCTGACGTCAACAAATTAAAAGACATTTGCAAGATCAGCGAGCATTTGGGCTCTAGGATAATTTCGTTCAGTCGAGAAATCAAGTCGTCACCGCCGCCCAACTTGAGCAAGGTCAGTCACTTGAAAGTACAGGGAGATCGTTAAAAAAAAATTTCAGATTTTAGTGCCGTACTGCACCGTCCACTGCGCAGACGGCCTACCCAACCTCGGCTGGTGCGAGGTCAACACGATCCAACTCCCCTACGTAATGATGGCCTTGAAACTGTTCGCCCTGCACTTGAACCTCCTGTTAGATACGCACTTGGGATGTATCCCGCTTCTGAGTTTCCAGGCCTGCTACGAGCAGGAATTCCACGAACCCCTGTCGACCGATTACAACGGAATACCCTTGGAACATCTGATTGGTTGCGTCAAGGACGTGGGGATTAAACTGACAGGGCCCAGCAAGAACATAAAAGTCATCAAAAGGGAAAGCAGGGGGGCCGAAATGGACGAGGATTTTATAATGAAGAATTTTCCACCCTCTCTTGCCTCGAACATCAGTTTGTTTTCGAGGGAGTTGGTGGATTTGCTGAAGACCGCAGAGAAATGTCAGTTGCTTTTGAATAAATTCGTCCCTGCGTATCACCGCCATTTTGGAAGACAGCTGCACGTCGCCGATTATGGATACACGAAGCTCATTGATCTGTTGGAGGCAGTTTCACACGTCGTTCAAATAATAGGTAAAATAATAATAATGCGTTAGACGTTTTTTGTAGAGAATTTTACGTTTTGCCGCGGAATTTGCAGATGGAAACGATATTTTCTCGGGGCCATTTTTATAGAGAATTTACGTTTCGCCGCAATTAAAAAAATATATGGCAATTTTAGCTAAAACTTATCGTTTTCCATAGGTTTTATTGAATTTTCAAAGTTCAAGTCTTACAAATTGACTTTTCTCGAACTGGGGGAGTCCTAACAGTTTGAAATTGGTACCAATCGATTGTCGTTCAAATTTGAGGAAGTAAGATAGGTCACACTTTCGGCCGCCAGCAACTTAAAAAAACACTTTTTTCGTGTATACTTGCTAGTAAATTCCGCGTTTTAAGTTTTATTTTGGAAGAATTTGTAGCAATTAGATTTCGTAGAGCCACTTTTTAACATGTACACAATTTTAGCTAAAACTTGCCGTTTTGTATTTCATTTATTGAATTTTTGAAGTTTTAAGCCATGCAAATTGACTTTCCTCGAACTGGACGAGTCCTAACAGTTTGAAATCGGCGCCAATCGATTCTCCTTCAAATTTGAGGAAGTAAGATAGGTCACACTTTGGGCCGCAAACAACTTTAAAAAACTCTTTTTTCGTGTATACTTGCTAGTAAATTGCGCGTTTTAAGTTTTTCTTTTGAAGAATTTGTAGCAATGAGATTCTGTTGATTTTACTGAATTTTTGAAGCTTCAAGTCGTGCAAATTGACTTTCCTCGAATTGAGTGAGTCCTAACAGTTTCAAATTGACACCAATCGATTATCCTTCAGTTTTGAGGAAGTAAGATAAGTCACACTTTGGGCCGAAGTTTTTTTATGGAAACATTTGTAGCAATTGGATTTTCTAATATCACTGATAAATATAAACACAATTTTAGCTAAAACATGCCGTTTTCTGTTTATTTCATTGAATTTTTGAAGTTTCAAATCGTGCAAATTGACTTTCCTCGTATTGGGTGAGTCCTAACAGTTTGAAATTGGCACCAGTCGATTCTCCTTCAAATTTGAGGAAGTAAGATAGGTCACACTTTGGGCTGCAAACATCTTTAAAAAAAACGCTTTTCGTGTATACTTGCTAGTAATTTGTGCGTTTTAAGCTTTTTTTTTGGAAAAATTTGTAGCAATTAGATTCCCTAGTATCACTGATAAAGATAAACACAATTTTAGCTAAAACTTGCCGTTTTTTATTGATTTCATTGAGTTTTTGAAATATTGAGTCGTGCAAATAGATTTTCCTGAATTGGGTGAGTCCTAACAGTTTGAAATTGACACCAATCGATTCTCCTTCGAATTTGAGGAAGCAAGATAGGTCACACTTTGGGTCGCAAGCAACTTTTAAAAAACACTTTTTTCATGTATACTTGCTAGTAATTTGCACGTTTTAAGCTTTTTTTTGGAAAAATTTGTAGCAATTAGATTTCCTAGTATCACTGATAAATATAAACACAATTTTAGCTAAAACTTGCCTCTTTTTATCAGTTTCGTTGAGTTTTTGAAGTTTTAAGCCATGCAAAAATTGACTTTCCTCGAACTGGGCGAGTGCTAACAGTTTGAAATCGGCGCCAATCGATTCTCCTTCAAATTTGAGGAAGTAAGATAGGCCGCAAACAATTTAAAAAAACACTTTTTTCGTGTATACTTGCTAGTAAATTGTGCGTTTTAAGTTTTTTTATGGAAACATTTGTAGCAATTAGATTCCCTAGTACCACCGATAAATTTTAACACAATTTTAACTAAAACATGCCGTTTTCTGTTTATTTCATTGAATTTTTGAAGTTTCAAATCGTGCAAATTGACTTTTCTCGTATTAGGCGAGTCCTAACAGTTTGAAATTGGCACCAGTCGATTCTCCTTCAAATTTGAGGAAGTAAGATAGGTTACACTTTGGGCCGCAAACATCTTAAAAAAAAAACACTTTTCGTGTATACTTGCTAGTAATTTGTGCGTTTTAAGCTTTTTTTGGGAAAAATTTGTAGCAATTAGATTCCCTAGTATCACTGATAAAGATAAACACAATTTTAGCTAAAACTTGCCGTTTTTTAATTGGTTTCTTTGAGTTTTTGAAGTATTAAGTCGTGCAAATTGATTTTCCTCGAATTGGGTGAGTCCTAACAGTTTGAAATTGACACCAATCGACTCTCCTTCGAATTTGAGGAAGCAAGATAGGTCACACTTTGGGTCGCAAACAACTTTTAAAAAACACTTTTTTCATGTATACTTGCTAGTAATTTGCACGTTTTAAGCTTTTTTTTTTGGAAAAATTTGTAGCAATTAGATTTCCTAGTATCACTGATAAATATAAACACAATTTTAGCTAAAACTTACCCTTTTCTATTGATTTCATTGAATTTTTGATTATCGATTTTGTTGAGTTTTTGAAGTTTTAAGCCATGCAAAAATTGACTTTCCTCGAACTGGGCGAGTGCTAACAGCTTGAAATTGGCACCAATCGATTCTCCTTCAAATTTGAGGTAGTAATATAGGTCACACTTTCTGCCGCTAACAACTCAAAAAAAAACCACTTTGTTTCTGTGAACTTGGTAGTAAATCTGGCGTTTAAGTTTATTAAAGAATTTTCCACCTATTCTACGAATTATATTTTACATATTCGACAATTTTCTCGTGAGCCTTTTTTGTAGAGAATTTCACGTTTTGCTCAATTTCCAGACGATGGCACCATAAAGATCATAACCCTCTCCCACCAGGCGCAGGTGCGTCGTTTCACGTCCGATCTGCTGCGAGTCCTGAAAGTACAACCGGCCAAGCAAATTTTTTTAGCGGAATTTCCAAACGCCTACGAGAAAGTGTTTAATAAAACTTTCAGTTCCGTGGATTACGGATTGTGCTTCCTCCAAGATCTGATCGAGGAAGTCCCCGAAAATATAGTAGTCATCACTCAAACCGAAGACAATGTAGTGATAGCCGTACCTAAGAGAGAACAGACTGCCAAGGAGATAATGCGAACAAAACAGTTTGCCATGGAAGTTATCGACATTTTGAAACATTCCCCCCACTGTACGATGCTGTTCAACAAGTTCGTACCTGCCTACCACCACCATTTCGGGCATCAGTGCAGAGTGTCCGACTACGGATTTACGAAGCTCATCGATCTTTTCGAGGCCATTCCCGATGTGGTTAAGGTGGGTTAGGTTCAGGTTATTGTGGGGTTAAGGGCGTGAAAAAAAAGTTGGTTTTACTTACAGACCATGCGTGCTGTTAAGATAGAAGAGGGGATCGGAAAGTCAAAAGGGCTTAATATATACTTTATGGCCTTCTTTTGACAGGTTCAAGAACTGGCGGATGGTGGGTTTAGATTATTGTGGGGTTAAGGGCGTGAAACAAGTTTGTTTTACTTACAGTCCATGCGTGCTGTTAAGATAAAAGAGGAGATCGGAATATCAAAAAGTCTTAAAATATACTTTACGGCCTCGTTTTGACAGGTTCAAGAACTGGCGGATGGTAGGTTCATGTTATTGTGGGGTTAAGGGCGTAAAACAGGTTTGTTTTACTTAGAGTCCCTGCGTGCTGTTAAGATAAAAGAGGGGATGGGAAAATCAAAAAGGCTTAAAATATGCTTTACGGTCTCATTTTGACAGGTTCAAGAACTGGCGAATGGTGAGCGCACCGTGACCTTGACGCTGTCCCAATCCCTGAAAATACTGGGATCTCAATTGAAAGCTTTGCTGAGGGGTTCACCGACCGGAAGTATACTGTTCGGGGATCTGGCCAAGTTCTATTTCAAGGAATACGGGTATCCCCTCAAACCGCAGGTGTACGAGAGTGAGACGATTTCGGAACTAGTTCGGAAACTGTCGGATTACGTTCAGGTAGGGTGGAAAACAGTTTGCCGCCTTCTCGAGATGATGCGCCGGTCAGTTTGTCGTTTAGGACGTTGTGGAGTTTTGGTCGTGATCGATGAGAGGCGGCAAATTGTTACTGTTCGCATTTAACTGACTCTTACGTCACGCTTGAAATTGGCACCAATCGATCCTCCTTCAAATTTGAGGAAGTAAGATAGGCCACATTTTGTGGCGCAAACAACTTAAAAAAATCACTTCTTTCATGTATACTTGCTAGCAAATTGTGCATTTTGAGTTTTTCTTTTTAAGAATTTGTAGCAATTAGATTCCCTAGAACCACCGATTAATATAAAGACAATTCTAGGTAAAACTTATCGTTTTCTATTGATTTTATTGAATTTTTGAAGTTTTAAGTCATGCAAATTGACTTTCCTCGAACTGGCGAGTCCTAACAGCTTAAAATTGGCACCAATCGATTCTCCTTCAAATTTGAGGAAGTAAGATAGGTCACACTTTGGGCCGCAATTAGCTTAAAAAAGTAGCATTTTTCCTGTATACTTGCTAGTAAATTTCGCTTCTTAAGTTTTTTTTTGGAAGTATTTGTCGCAATTAGATTCCCTAGAACCTCTGATTACTATAAACACCATTTTAGCTAAAACTTACCCTTTTCTATTGATTTCATTGAATTTTTGAAGTTTTAAATCATGCAAATTGATTTTCCTCGAACTGGGCGTGTCCTAACAGTTTAAAATTGGCACCAATCGATTTTCCTTCAATTTTGAGGAAGTAAGATAGGTCACACTTTGGGCCGCAATCAGCTTAAAAAAGTAACATTCTTCCTGTATACTTGCTAGTAAATTTCGCTTTTTAAGTTTTTTTTTGGAAGAATTTGTCGCAATTAGATTCCCTAGAACCCCTGATTACTATAAACACCATTTTAGCTAAAACTTACCCTTTTCTATTGATTTCTTTGAATTTTTGAAGTTTTAAATCATGCAAATTGACTTTCCTCGAACTGGGCGTGTCCTAACAGTTTAAAATTGGCACCAATCGATTCTCCTTCAATTTTGAGGAAGTAATATAGGTCGCACTTTGGACCGCAAATAACTTTAAAAAACCAGTTTTTTCATGTATACTTGCTAGAAAATTGGGCATTTTAAGTTTCCTTTGGACGATTTTGTATCAATTAGATTCCATAGAGCAACTTGTTAACGTGTACACAATTTTAGCTAAAACTTGTCGTTTCCTATTGATTTTATTGAATTTTTGAAGTTTTAAGTCAAGCAAATTGACTTTACTCGAACTGGGCGAGTCCTAATAGTTTGAAATTGGCACCAATCGATTCTCCTTCAAATTTGAGGAAGTAAGATAAGTCACACTTTGGGCCGCAAACAACTTTTAAAAAATCCCGTTCTTCATGTATACTTCCTAATAAATTTCGCTTTTTAAGTTTTTTTTGGAAGAATTTGTCGCAATTAGATTCCCTAGAACCCCTGATTAATATAAACACCATTTTAGCTAAAACTTACCCTTTTCTATTGATTTCATTGAATTTTTGAAGTTTTAAGTCATGCAAATTGGCTTTCCTCGAACTGGACTAGTCCTAACAGTTTAAAATTGGCACCAATCCTTCAATTTTGAGGAAGTAAGATAGGTCACATTTTGGGCCGGAAACAATTTCTTAAAAACACGTTTTTAATGTACTTATAGGTACTTGTGAAAAACAATTTGCCGCCTTCACAGGATGATGCGCGAGGGTTAATGAAATGACACTAATGGCTGTCAGATTGACGTTTAAGACGTTATGCAGTTTTGGTCGTAATCGATGAGAGGCGGCAAATTCTTGCTGTTTGCATTTGACTGACTCTTAGGTCACACTTCCTTAGATATAACTTCCTTATTGTATCGGGACGAAAAGGAAAGAGTTGGAAATACTGTTCACAGTATTGCCGCCTGCATCAAATTTTGTTTGTTGTTATCGCGAAACAAAAAGGAGAGAGATGGAAATACTTTGAACAGGATACACTAAGAGACAGTCTATGTCCATCTTTCTCTTGCTCGCACAAAGTTAATACGAGAAAATAGGTAATTGCCAATGAAGTTTGCGTATTTGTTAAGGATCTTTTTGATGCCGCATCCATTAAATAATAGGCGGTGAATAATGAAATGACAGTTCGTTTGACGTTTAAGGCGTGATGTAGTTTTGGTCATAATCGTTGAGAAGCGGCATTTTCATTTCTTTGACTACGTAAGCCTCTTACGACGTAGATCTTTTTCTCTTATTAACAAAAAAACCAAGAGGAATGAGATGGAAATACTCTCAGTAGGATATAATCTATCTCCATCTTTCTCTATCTCAGCTCACACAAAGTTAGTACGAGATAAGAGGTAACTGTCAATAAAGTTTGGATCTTTTGTTGCCGCCTCCATCAAATGGCGGGCGGTAAATTCTTAATAATATTCTCATTTCATTATGTTATAGGATTATCCTTAATGAGTCTTACGTCACATTTTTGCCTAGAGCGCCTAGCTCCATCTCTCGATCTTATTATCTCGAAACGAGAAAGAAGGAAATACTTTCAGTACAATAGGAAACAATCCATCTCCATCTTTCTTTAGCTGACACAAAGTTAAAACTTGATCGGTCATTATCATTAGGAAGCGGCAAATTCTTGCTAACGATCTTGTATTGCCAACTTCAGGTCGTGCAAGATGGCAGCGCCGGTCCGCAGGTAATCTCAGTCGACGCGGAAAAAGCCACAACGACAAAGATCCGAGTCTGGGCCCTCCTGATCAAGCCCCCTTACTGCAAAGAGGCCAGCCTCTTCACATACGAATACCAGTCCAGATACAACGACGTCATATTCGTAAACAACTTAAAGCAGTTACGCAACGTAGTTTCGTTATCGTTCATCAACGATACGAACTACGTAGCCTTAACTGATCTTTACGTGTTGGCCGCACAGCTCTACAACGTACTGTACAACAACGGGGGCAGCGTTTCTTTCAGCAGCCTCGAAAGGCTCTACCAGCAAAGTTACGGCAAGGATTTGGGACTCGGAGACTTCAGCATAACCTCACTTACCGAGCTCTACACCAAATTTGACTTTTTATTTTTCACCTCTGGTTATAAAAAGAACGTTTTAGCTTTGAACCGCAGTCTTGCAGGTACTTTTTTTTGCAACCGAAAGACAATTAATGGATTATTTTCAGAATATCAAATTTCATTGCCAATTCAAATTTTCAACTCTAGTCATGCGTTAAAGAATTGGCCTCAACCTCTGGTGCACAAAGTTACGAAAATTTCACCCCCTAAGCCGGACACTCCTCCTACGCCGGTTGCATCTTGGATGCAAAACTCCATGGATATCCCTAATTTGGTAAGGTGGTTTGTGATTGGTCGATTTCTTATGTGGCTAACTTCAGAACCTACAACTGCCAATAATAACTAACCCGCAACTACTCGGGGATCCCTACGATTTGATATCACCTGCAAAGCATTTATTCCCATGGGGCAAAGCCCCAGAGCCCCACAAATTACCAATGCCCGATAAATTAATGTTCCGAGATGAATCGAACGACAGTGGAGTCAATTCTAGATTAGAACATTCCGATGATGGTGCAAAATCCCTGGTAAGGAGTTATCTGAGTTTCGATAACTAGTAAGTGTAATTAATCCCCGTGATGTTTTTAGTTATAATTGATTGTTAGGTTGGTGACATTGTCTGAATTACCAATTGTTTTGTAATTTTAGTGGTAATATGATGGTGTTACCAACTGTATTCCCTTGTGCTTTTTTGTTATTGTTTTAAAGTCGTAAGTACAAAATATTTTTATAATGTTTGTGACTTTTGTTGTATCCGGCTGAATCTTGAAATAAAAATCACTTTGTACTTTTTCAAGAATTTAGTTTTCTACTTTATTTTACAAAATTTACTACAAGGCTAGGTGGCAGTTATTCCGCTTCCTGTTGTTTCATGCCTGAACCGACTGGACCGTGGCGCCGTTCCCAAATCATACGGTGCTTTTGCTTCATGTAGGCTGTTCGCACATTGTGGTAGCCACCTAGATCGCCATCTACAAATGAAAATATACACGTGGCTATAGAAACAAATGAATCGCAATCTGTCAAAACGATGCTTGTCTAATGTTATCTGGAGACCGCATTCTTTCAATTGTTTCCATTCGCGATAAAAAATAAACTTTGTGACGTCACACATAGGAATATTTTGTTGAAAGCGTCCAATCAAATGTCACCAAAAATGACTGTCATTATATTTCAGCGCGCTTCATTGGTTGGATTCCCACAATTCCCTATGTGTGACGTCACACCAGAGGGCGTTCTCCTTAGCTAGAATCGCGGTTAAATCACGGTTAAATCCTCATACCTTTTGACTTTTCATCCACCTTTACGATTTTTCAACTCCCTAAGTGCTAATTTTACAAAATTCGCATAATTTCCTTTTTTGTCGGTAATAAAATTGAACTCATTTCGCATTCAGTTTACCTCTTACAATTTTCCAGTTTCGTTCTCTAGGTAGGTATAAGTACCTATATGTATTTCAACCCCCACAAAAGTTTTAATTACATAATTTGGTTATTTTCGTTTTCGTGTTATATTTTTCGTAATTCTACTTAATCAATAATCACACTTAATTTTCAATCATCTTGATTTTTCATCCCGAGGGTTAATTTTTGAAAATTCGCCAAATTTTGTTTTAATTCCGGCAGTCCTTTTATTGTGATTTTATTTACTCGTTTGGTTTACATTGTCATTATTTTAACTTTTCAAACCTCAAAATTTTTGTGTTCTTTCTGTTCATTTTCTACTTTTTAGTTCTGTAACAATTTTTAACATTTCGCCTTTTTGACACATCTGTGCACCAGTAAATCCAGCCGGCCGGCCCCTACATACACTATACACTTTAACCTGATAAACATCTACATTGATACACATCGGATTGATGTACATCTTCCGGGCTCTTTTTTGTTGAATTCTTGTTAAATAATTAGATATTAAAAAAATTCTACAGCCCTAGATAAATATAAATAGATCCATAAAACTCTAAGCTGCTGAAAAGCACGTAATATTTGTTATTTAACGCCACCAAAAATATGCAGAGTTCCATTTGAAAATCTCGAGAAAAATAAAACTTCGCATACTGCTTTGGCCCTATACAGGGTCGATGCTCAATATTGGGATCTATTTACTAAACGGTAAAAGATACGGGGTCGGTTAAACTAGAGAAAAGTTGCGCTATTTCTTGGCGATTAAGAATCTGAAGAGAATTCCCCTATATTTTGATTCGTTCCTGAGTTATCACAAAAAATCTGGAAATCGGCAATTTAAAGAAAAATTTATATCTTTCTATATCAATTGATGTTATTTAAATGAAACCTGGAACTTTTATATTTTTGACAGCTGTCAATTGACGTTTTTGGAAAAATATGTGAAAGACTGAGTCACACGACCGCAAGACGTAATTTACTACTTCAATTGTTTTCTCAGGTTATAAGATATTGAAGAAGTCGGCGTACTTTTTTGCAATTGTTTTTCATCTAAGGTTAGATTTTACAAATTATTACCTATTTTCAAATTCTGACATCTGTCAAAAAACTTCATGTTGACTACATTTTTGAAAAGCTAAATTTTTTGTGTATTTGATGGTGCCAAAATATGGCGGCCATAAAAAAATCAAAAGCTGACTGCCGTTATTCAAAATCTAGAAGGCCTAGAAAATTTCTGTTAATGCCATTCAATTGACAGCTGTTAAAAATATAAAAGTTCCAAGTTTCATTTAAATAACATCAAACGTTAGGTAGGAAGATATTAATTTTCCTTTAAATTGGCTATTTTCAGATTTTTTGTGATAACTCAGGAACGAATCAAAATATCGGAAAATTCTCTTCAGAATCTTAATCACCAAGAAATAGCGCAACATTTCACCATTTATTATGGTTTCCGAGAGACTAATGGTGAGCATCGAAAAATTACCCACCCCTGTATACCTATTATTTATCAGAGCTATAGTATATGCTATACAAAACTTGTTTAGAATGATCAGATCCATAATCACAAATTTTCTGAATGTCACTGTATACTCCCTAGTGAACCAATTAGCGCAGCTTCTTCATACTGCTGTACGAGAGGCTTGTACAGGTGGCTATAGAGACAAATGAATTGCAATCTGTCAAAAGGATGCTTGTCCAACGTTATCTGGCTACTGTGCGTCCTTTCACTTGTTTCGATATCCACCCATAATCACAAATTTTCTGAATGTCACTGTATATTCACTAGTGAACCAATTACCGCAGCTTAGATTATTGTGGGGTTAAGGGCGTGAAACAAGTTTGTTTTACTTACAGTCCATGCGTGCTGTTAAGATAAAAGAGGAGATCGGAATATCAAAAAGTCTTAAAATATACTTTACGGCCTCGTTTTGACAGGTTCAAGAACTGGCGGATGGTAGGTTCATGTTATTGTGGGGTTAAGGGCGTAAAACAGGTTTGTTTTACTTAGAGTCCATGCGTGCTGTTAAGATAAAAGAGGGGATGGGAAAATCAAAAAGGCTTAAAATATGCTTTACGGTCTCGTTTTGACAGGTTCAAGAACTGGCGAATGGTGAGCGCAGCGTGACCTTGACGCTGTCCCAATCCCTGAAAATACTGGGATCTCAATTGAAAGCTTTGCTGAGGGGTTCACCGACCGGAAGTATACTGTTCGGGGATCTGGCCAAGTTCTATTTCAAGGAATACGGGTATCCCCTCAAACCGCAGGTGTACGAGAGTGAGGCGATTTCGGAACTAGTTCGGAAACTGTCGGATTACGTTCAGGTAGGGTGGAAAACAGTTTGCCGCCTTCTCGAGATGATGCGCCGGTCAGTTTGTCGTTTAGGACGTTGTGGAGTTTTGGTCGTGATCGATGAGAGGCGGCAAATTGTTACTGTTCGCATTTACTATAAACACCATTTTAGCTAAAACTTACCCTTTTCTATTGATTTCATTGAATTTTTGAAGTTTTAAATCATGCAAATTGATTTTCCTCGAACTGGGTGAGTGCTAACAGTTTAAAATTGGCACCAATCGATTCTCCTTCAATTTTGAGGAAGTAAGATAGGTCGCACTTTGGACCGCAAATAACTTTAAAAAACCAGTTTTTTCATGTATACTTGCTAGAAAATTGGGCATTTTAAGTTTCCTTTGGACGATTTTGTATCAATTAGATTCCATAGAGCAACTTGTTAACGTGTACACAATTTTAGCTAAAACTTGTCGTTTCCTATTGAATTTTTGAAGTTTTAAGTCATGCAAATTGACTTTACTCGAACTGGGCGAGTCCTAATAGTTTGAAATTGGCACCAATCGATTCTCCTTCAAATTTGAGGAAGTAAGATAAGTCACACTTTGGACCGCAAACAACTTTTAAAAAATCCCGTTCTTCATGTATACTTACTTCCTAATAAATTTCGCTTTTTAAGTTTTTTTTCGAAGAATTTGTCGCAATTAGATTCCCTAGAACCCCTGATTAATATAAACACCATTTTAGCTAAAACTTACCCTTTTCTATTGATTTCATTGAATTTTTGAAGTTTTAAGTCATGCAAATTGGCTTTCCTCGAACTGGGCTAGTCCTAACAGTTTAAAATTGGCACCAATCCTTCAATTTTGAGGAAGTAAGATAGGTCACATTTTGGGCCGGAAACAATTTCTTAAAAACACGTTTCTAATGTACCGTTCGTTTCATTCCAGGCGCCGTATAGGGAAATAACACGGGAAAAGTGTTTTTATTTTTTGTTTGCTCCTGAAACTGGTTCCGGCCAAATCTGAGTAATACGGTCAATGGGCCTCAGTGTCCTCTACGCATGAAAAAAAAATGGATCTGAAATGCCCCTTTCTTAAAACGGGAGGACCGGTTGAAAATTGGAATTTTAAATTTCGCGGGCGTACACTAAGAGACAGTCTATGTCCATCTTTCTCTAGCTCGCACAAAGTTAATACGAGAAAATAGGTAATTGCCAATGAAGTTTGCGTATTTGTTAAGGATCTTTTTGATGCCGCGTCCATTAAATAATAGGCGGTGAATAATGAAATGACAGTTCGTTTGACGTTTAAGGCGTGATGTAGTTTTGGTCATAATCGTTGAGAAGCGGCATTTTCATTTCTTTGACTACGTAAGCCTCTTACGACGTAGATCTTTTTCTCTTATTAACAAAAAAAACCAAGAGGAATGAGATGGAAATACTCTCAGTAGGATATAATCTATCTCCATCTTTCTCTATCTCAGCTCACACAAAGTTAGTTCGAGATAAGAGGTAACTGTCAATAAAGTTTGGATCTTTTGTTGCCGCCTCCATCAAATGGCGGGCGGTAAATTCTTAATAATATTCTCATTTCATTATGTTATAGGATTATCCTTAATGAGTCTTACGTCACATTTTTGCCTAGAGCGCCTAGCTCCATCTCTCGATCTTATTATCTCGAAACGAGAAAGAAGGAAATACTTTCAGTACAATAGGAAACAATCCATCTCCATCTTTCTTTAGCTGACACAAAGTTAAAACTTGATCGGTCATTATCATTAGGAAGCGGCAAATTCTTGCTAATGATCTTGTATTGCCAACTTCAGGTCGTGCAAGATGGCAGCGCCGGTCCGCAGCTAATCTCAGTCGACGCGGAAAAAGCCACAACGACAAAGATCCGAGTCTGGGCCCTCCTGATCAAGCCCCCTTACTGCAAAGAGGCCAGCCTCTTCACATACGAATACCAGTCCAGATACAACGACGTCATATCCGTAAACAACTTAAAGCAGTTACGCAACGTAGTTTCGTTATCGTTCATCAACGATACGAACTACATAGCCTTAACTGATCTTTACGTGTTGGCCGCACAGCTCTACAACGTACTGTACAACAACGGGGGCAGCGTTTCTGTCAGCAGCCTCGAAAGGCTCTACCAGCAAAGTTACGGCAAGGATTTGCGACTCGGAGACTTCAACATAACCTCACTTACCGAGCTCTACACCAAATTTGACTTTTTATTTTTCACCTCTGGTTATAAAAATAACGTTTTAGCTTTGAACCGCAGCCTTGCAGGTACTTTTTTTTTGCGACGGAAACACAATTAATGGATTATTTTCAGAACATCAGATTTCATTGCCAATTCAAATTTTCAACTCTAGTCATGCGTTAAAGAATTGGCCTCAACCTCTGGTGCACAAAGTTACGAAAATTTCACCCCCTAAGCCGGACACTCCTCCTACGCCGGTTGCATCTTGGATGCAAAACTCCATGGATATCTCTGATTTGGTAAGGTGGTTTGTGATTGGTCGATTTCTTATGTGGCTAACTTCAGAACCTACAACTGCCAATAATAACTAACCCGCAACTACTCGGGGATCCCTACGATTTGATATCACCTGCAAAGCATTTATTCCCATGGGGCAAAGCCCCAGAGCCCCACAAATTACCAATGCCCGATAAATTAATGTTCCGAGATGAATCGAACGACAGTGGAGTCAATTCTAGATTAGAACATTCCGATGATGGTGCAAAATCCATGGTAAGGAGTTATCTGAGTTTCGATAACTAGTAAGTGTAATTATTCCTCGTGATTTTTTTAGTAATAATTGATTGTTAGGTTGGTAACATCGTCTGAATTACCAATTGTTTTGTAATCTTAGTGGTAATATGATGGTGTTACCAACTGTATTCCCTTGTGCTTTTTTGTTATTGTTTTAAAGTCGTAAGTACAAAATATTTTTATAATGTTTGTGACTTTTGTTGTATCCGGCTGAATCTTGAAATAAAAATCACTTTGTACTTTTTCAAGAATTTAGTTTTCTACTTTATTTTACAAAATGTACTACAAGGCTAGGTGGCAGTTATTCCGCTTCCTGTTGCTTCATGCCTGAACCGACTGGACCGTGGCGCCGTTCCCAAATCATACGGTGCTTTTGCTTCATGTAGGCTGTTCGCACATTGTGGTAGCCACCTAGATCGCCATCTACAAATGAGAATATACAGGTGGGTATAGAAACAAATGAATCGCAATCTGTCAAAAGGATGCTTGTCTAATGTTATCTAAGGACTGCATTCTTTTAATTGTTTCCATAGCTGTCCATAATCACAAATTTTCTGAATGTCACTGTATACTCCCTAGTGAACCAATAAGCGCAGCTTCTTCATATTGCTGTACGAGAGGCTTGTACACGTGGCTATAGAGACAAATGAATTGCAATCTGTCCAAAGTCATCTGGCTACTGTGCGTCCTTTCACTTGTTTCCATATCCACCCATAATCACAAATTTTCTGAATGTCACTGTATATTCACTAGTGAACCAATTACCGCAGCTTCATCATATTGCTGTACGAGAGGCTTGCACCGCTATTGAGAAAATATGCGTACAGGTGGCTATAAAAACAAATGAAGTGAATCATAATCTGTGGGGGCTGTGCATCCTTTCACTTGTTTCCATAGTCACCCATAATCACAAATTTTCTGAATGTCACTGTACACTCACTAGTGAACCAATTAGCGCAGCTTCTTCACATAGCTGTAGGAGAGGCTTGCACCGCTACTGAGAAAATATGAGTACAGGTGGCTATAGAAACAAATGAATCGCAATCTGCCAAAAGGATGCTTTTTCAAAGTTATCTGGGTAATGTGCATCCTGTCGCTTGTTTACATAGCCACTCATAATCACAAATTTTCTGAATGACACTGTATACTCACTAGCGAACCAATTAGCGCGCGCAGCTTCTTCGTATTGCGGCGAGAGGCTTGCACCGCTATTGCGAAAATTTGCGTACAGGTGTCTATAGAAACAAATTAATCGCAATCTGTCAAAAGGATGCTTGTCCAAAGTCATCTGGGGACTGTGCATCCTTTTACTTGTTTCCATAGGCACCCATATACACAAATTTTCTGAATATCATTGTATACTCACATTTAGTGAACCAATTAGCGGCAGCTTCTTCATATTGCTGTATGAGAGGCTTGCACCGTTCCAGATGATCCGGAGCCTCATACAGAGTGCAATCCTCGAACCTCGTACGTAATATTTGCAAAATATTATTATCGACTAACCTGTTACATAACGCGTTAAAACAAAATTCGCGCTAAATTTTCAAACCTATCTCTTTTGTACTGAGAATTGGCTTCGTGGAAGCAAATGGGGTCGTCTGTGTAGCACTCATCGATCGTGGGGACCCTCCGAAACTTTTGATGGTACCAAGGATAACTTTGCTGGTTGGATTTAACGACGGTTTCTGCAAAAATAAGTTGATAATTCCATAAAATCGTCTATTTAATCGATCCCGTGGTTAGATAATGAAAATGGAAAATTTTTAGGTTATGCCGTTTTACCTCTGAACCAAACGACGGGGGTATCCAAAACGTTTCCGACACTTCTGAAAAACTTTTCAATCACGTTTCGCGGCTCGCTTTCAGGCATTTCCGATAATTTTTCGAAAAAATGCCCTCGACTACTTGACAGATCAGTCCCAGTCAACTGTCAACGTGATACCGTAAGATCAAAAATTTTAGAAATAAAGTTGAGTAGGCTATGAATCATGATTCATGCTTTAAAAAAAACTTAGTAAACGTGGGGGTTGAATCAGGCTTTTTTCTGTTGAAAAAATGTTTTAATTTGGTGCCAATTTAATTATTATTTTATTATTTTTGAGGAAACTATAACCGCGTTCCTTTTACACCGATTCTCAGATAATCTCCTCAGTTGCACTTTCTTCAGTTCGCGACGCATTCCTTTTAGGGGAGGCGGGGGTAATTGTGGACCAACCGGGCAATAGTGGACAGCAGAATGTTAGAAAGAAAAAAATGTTTGTTTATAAAAAACATCCTTCTGATATATGTTCCGTTACGTACCCAAGTGTTATACTAATTTTTCTAAATTTAACAAATGAATAGCTAAACCGGGAGCTAAACGATAAAAAAATGTCATATTTTTGCAACATCGCTTGTCCATTATTACCCCCAGGGGGTAATTATGGACGCCGCGCTTTACTCCCATAGAGTGCTGTTTTCAGTGATGCGGGTTATAGGGGACAATTGGCAAAGTCAAACCAAAGAAATTGGTGCAAAAATCTTTTTATTCTGATCAAAATTAAGAAAAATATGATGCTTAAACTAATGGAAACGTAAAATTCATTCTTAAATTAACAATAATCTCTAAAGAAACTCAACATTTTCGGCTTTTGCCACTGTCCCTGTCCCCTTCAGTCAAAATTTGAACGTGTGGAGACATCTTCTCATTTTTGGCAGCTTGAGAACAGCAATAATCTGCTTTTCAGTAACTGTGCATTCATCAGGCACTTCGGGAAAAATGAAAGTAATTTCGCTACCCTTATAATTCCTCATACAACTATAATATTGTACTTTTTATCACGGTTTGTTTCTAAAACTTTTCCGGTGTTCCTGTGTCATAACACGCGCGTTTATGATCTGTAACAAAAATGTGTTCAGTTATGTACGTCCATTATTTCCCCAGGCACATGTCCACTATTTCCCCCCTTCGATACTAAATTGGGATAATAGTGGACTGGCTCCAGTATGACAGGGGTTAAGATATTTGAAATATAGCGGCTTTCCAACATAACCTCACATTCGTACTTTGACATATAACCATTGTTTTATTTATGAAACCAACTCCTGCCTCAATACATATATCGTTTTGTTTAAGCAAAGCTACGAACTTGATGGTCAAGTTTATAAGCAGAGGTTATTTCAACGGTGGTTATTTTTATTAAAAACTGAGCTTACCGACAGCTGCAACTTGGCACGTTGGAAATCACATAACGAAAACGAAGTGTAGTTAACTACCAGAAACAATATTTTAGCGTGAAATTTAAAAGAAATGTAATGCTCGTCCACTGTTACCCCAGTCTACTATTACCCTCGCCTCCCCTACATGAACTGAGGTGAGAATTTTACCTCTTCTCTTGCCCCTGAAACAAATTCCCGAATTGAAATGGTCGCACGATACTACCTGCGAATGTCAAATCAAAAAATAAAATAAATCAGTTGAAATAGAGATATTTTAATAATTGTTGGTTGATGTTTAGTGCGTGCGATAAGAATTTCGTCGTTATTAACCGAATTGTCGTAGTTTAAGTGGGGAAATACATTTTTTTGACAAAATTATGAGACAAAATGAAGTTAGGCGCTTCGCCAATCTCGAACCTACGTTGTTGGATGCCGCGCGTGTGAAAACAGCGCGCGCGCCCAACCTTGCGTCTTTGATTGAATTGATTGTGCAAATCTAGTCCCATCCAAGTCCAGTGTCTGTTGTGTGTCATCAGAAGTACATAATGAAAAGGGGAGTCGCAAACTCCCGTTTTAATCGCTTTTCGACAAATCTGTGATAACAAGAAAATTCTAAACAACCAAACCCGTGTAACCACCCAAAATAGGAAACGAAACGAATTTCTAAGCCTTCTAGTTACGTCAAATTTCCTATCGTAGTTGGCTAATGTAACATGGCCGCCTGAATAACGACAGCATTGTCTTTTGTTGCTGGAAATCGGTTTTCTTCTGAGGAATGGAGCTAAGAGTGGGCAACAAATACAGATTGGGCCGTAAAATAGGTTCGGGATCGTTTGGTGATATTTATTTAGGTGAGTTTTTCGAATTTTTCGCTCAGTAAACAAAGACGAACAAATCGCGAAAATATCTAAAATTCTCATCTATTTGCAGGCACTAACATTTCAACGGGTGAAGAAGTCGCGATTAAGTTAGAATGCATCAAAACAAGGCATCCGCAGCTGCATATCGAGTCGAAATTCTACAAAATGATGCAGGGTGGAGGTGATTCTTTTGTTTATTTATTAATTTCACGGCCTTCTTATTAATGTCATTTAAATGTCAAAATTCCATAGCACGCTCCAATGTTAATTGTTTTAGTTGGAATCCCGCAAATAAAATGGTGCGGTTCGGAAGGTGACTACAATGTAATGGTGATGGAATTGCTGGGCCCCTCGTTAGAAGATCTCTTTAATTTTTGTTCCCGACGGTTCTCCCTAAAAACCGTTCTATTACTAGCCGACCAATTAATCTCCCGCACAGACTTCATTCATTCGAGGAACTTTATTCATAGAGATATCAAACCGGATAATTTCCTAATGGGATTGGGTAAAAAGGGTAATTTAGTTTATATCATCGACTTTGGACTGGCAAAAAAATATAGGGATGGACGAACACATCAGCACATACCCTACCGAGAAAACAAAAACTTAACAGGTGAGTAGTCATTGACATTGAGTGTGAGAGAGAGAGGTGACTGCAACTGTAGTTTTGCATAATAACGCGGAAAAGAAAGGTCAAATATAATTAATATTTTTTGCAGGTACGGCTAGGTATGCGAGTATAAACACACATCTAGGAATTGAACAGTCGAGAAGAGACGATTTAGAATCTTTAGGTTATGTTTTAATGTATTTCAATAAAGGCTCGTTGCCTTGGCAGGGGCTTAAAGCGGCTACAAAGAGGCAAAAGTACGAACGGATCTCTGAGAAGAAAATGTCCACCCCGATTGAGGAGCTGTGTAAAGGTTTTCCTATGGAATTTCCCACATATTTAAATTACTGTCGGCAATTGAGGTTTGAGGAACGGCCTGATTACAGTTATTTGAGGCAACTCTTCCGCTCGCTCTTCCACCGGCAGGGGTTCACCTATGATTACGTATTTGACTGGAACATGCTCAAATTCGGTAAAAAAAATGTTTATTTTTGTAAAATTAATTCAAGGTTTAGGAGGTTCGAGAGGGAGCCATTGTGAGGAGAATACTGGTCGTTCGGGGAATAGGTACGGTAGTCATGCTGCTACTCCTGGGGATTCTACTCCGACTGCTCCTCAAGCGAGGACTAGGAGGCCCCACGATAGGATGGACATCGTTCCGGCCAATCCGGGGGCACCTGTTCCCCTTGAAGATGTGATAAGTAGCAGTATGTTGATTTGGGGCAATATTTGTTTTGTTTTGTTTTTCAATTGGGCAAACTTGAAACTCAAACATTTGCTTTGGTTTGTAAACAGAAGTCATCAGTTTTACAATAATATGCAGTAAGTTTTGGTATTGTGACGTCACGTTGTCAAAATCAATCATTAAAAAGCGACATCTGCAATTTGACAGAGGTAAACTACAGAGATTGCTGTTGTTTTTAGGACATCTTTATTCCTAATTCTACAAAAATATCCTAGTTGGCTTTGGAATTCACGTCACTGAGGATTAATGTTAATATAATGTATTGTGAATAATATGAACATTAACTATCACCTTCCACGTTTCGTATTCTTTTGAGATAAAAGCCAAATTATTTTTGCTGTAATTTTTATTATTTACAATTCGTGTGTAAAACTTTTTAAAATATCTTTTGTGTAGCTGATTTATTATTCGTCGTTAAAAAGACCAAATTGTACAGTTTTATAATTTCATTTACACCTCGGGTAATCTGTGGAAATAAAAAAGCATGTCTTTAATTACTTAATAATACAGGTAAACTTCAACTAAAGATTGGTTACGTCCTTCCACGTTTCGTATAAATGTTTTATTTGATGGTAAAAATGAAAATTATTTCAACTTTTATATTAAAATTACTAGTTTTACGTTAACATTTACAATTCGAGTGTAAAATTACTGCCTATTGGAATCGAATTTAACGGTTTCAATGTAAAACTTGACCAAATTTTTGACTGATACATTATTCGCCTTTAAAAGAACCAAATTGTACAGTTTGATGGTTTAATTTTCACCTCAGGTAGGCTATGTAAACAAAAAAGCACGTCTTTAATTAGTTCAGTTAAAATTTCTTGCAAGTACAATGTATACAGGGCGAGTCTGAAAGACTCCACATCCTTTATACCACAGAATCTACTATTCAAATGATGAAGCTCGGGGCAAAAATTATTGGTCAATTGTGATTCCTCTTGATGTAATAAGCCGCCAAAGATCTTCATTTTTAAATATTCTTTTTAAATATCTTTCGAAAGGTGTATCGTAAGATTTTGAATCTTTGCACAGCATTGTTACAGACCAAGAAGCAACTGCTGATGGTACTTAAGACATTATCCACAAAGCGGATCTCTGTTATACAGGGTGGCAACGATGTTTTTTGCCTTTGAACTTTTTTATGTTTGAAAATATTGGTAATTTGCCTATGCGGCCGGATTCCCCGTTCAATTCTTAAACTTTTTTGGCTCTTAAATTTTTTCGAATAAACTAACCACTCACGAGAAAAATTAAAAAACCGAAAACATGATGCAGGTAATCACCTTAAAACCAATGATGAGGCTACCTCATAAAAAGTGAAATTACCATCAATGTTTTTTCTTCAGTTGTGAGCAATGGTTCTGGGCACAGATGTAGGACAACACCTTCAACGCAAAAAAACAGTTGAAATGTGATGCGTGTTAACGTACACTTTGATTTTTATTGAAATTGTAGGTTTATCACGATGATCATGTTTTCGGTTTTTTCAATTTTCCTCGTGAGTGGTTAGTTTTTTCGAAAAATTTTAAGAGCCAAAAAAGTTTTATAATTGAACGGGGAATACGGCCGCATAGGCAAATTAGCAATATTTTCAAACATAAAAAAGTTCAAGGGCAAATAACATCGGGGCCAATATGTATAACAAGGATCCGTTTTTTGGATAATGTCTTAAGTACCATCAGTAGTTGCATCTTGGTCTGTAACAATTGTGTGCAAAAATTCAAAATCCTACGATACACCTTTCGAAAGATATTTAAAAAGAACGTTTAAAAATGAAGATCTTTGGCGGCTTATAACATCAAGAGGAATCACAATTGACCAATAATTTTTGCACCAAGCTTCATCATTTGAACAGTAGATTCTGTGGTATAAAGGATGTGGAGTCTTTCAGACTCACCCTGTATTAACAATTTCAACTTAAAATTGACTACGTCCTTCCACGTTTCGTACAAATGATTTATTTTAAGGTAAAAATTAAAATTATTTCAACTTTTATAATCAAATTACAATTCGAGTGTATAATTACTACCATTGGAATCGAATTTAACTGTTTCAATGTACAGGGTCTTTTTTTATTATTGTCCCACTTTTAAATTGTCATATCTCCTTTATTAGTTGAGATATTCGCCTGAAATAAAAACAGGATGGTAGACCGTACTCCCAAGTTTTGTTCTGGACCTTACTCCCAGCGATCACCGGCGGATCTTAAGCGCTGTGGATGCAACCTGCTTTTTTTTAAACGGGACACCCGGTATATTCTTACACGGATCGGTAGAGAATTTTCTTCTGATGTCATTTATATAGGGAAGTCGATATCTGGGGTTGATAGTTTTCGAGAAAAAAAATCGTGAAATAAATTGTTTTTATAACTTATGGCTATGTAGTGAAGGCCTGAGTATTCTAAGAAAATCGTAACCTTCTTTAGTATCATAGTAACAAAGTAGGTAACTGATTTATTCACCTTAAAACATTACAAATTAAGAATTTCAAAATTATTGCCATTTTCATTTAGACATTCTCGTAGATTCTATAATGATCCGATTTTTTCAAATTTAATTTTTTTTCTCGAAAACTATCAACCCCATATATCAACTACCCTATATCAATGAAATCAGAAGAAAATTCTCTATCGATCCGTGCAGGGATATACCGGGTGTCCCATTTAAAAAAAAGCAAGTTGCATCCACAGCGCTTAAGATCCAACGGTGATCGCTGAGAGTAAGCTCCAGAACAAAACTTGCGGGTACGGTCTACCAACCTGTTTTCATTTCAGGCAAATAGCTCAAGTAATAAAGGAGATATTCCAATTTAAAAGTGGGACAATAATAAAAAAAGACCCTGTACAACTTTTTGCCACGAACAAATTCGCATTGTATAGTTTGATGGTTTAATTTTCAACTCAGATAGGCTATGGAAACAAAAAAGCACGTCTTTAATTAGTTCAGGTAAAATTTCTTGCAAGTACAATGTATATTAACAATTTCAACTTAAAATTGACTACGTCCATCCTCGTTTTGTACAAATGTTTTATTTAAAAGTAAAAATGAAGATTATTTCAACTTTTATATTAAAATTGCAAGTTTTACGTTAAAATTTACAATTTGAGTGTAAAATTACTACTTATTGGAATCGAATTTTAAGACTGATTTATTGTTTGTCTTTAACGGCACCAAATTTTTAGAAACACAAATGTATGTCTTTAATTAGTTTATGTAAAGTACAAGTACAATGCATGTTAACAATTTCAACTTAAAATTAATAACGTCCTTCCACGGTTCGTGATGTTTTATGCATTATTCGCCTTTGAAAGGACCAAATTGTACCGTTTTTGCTTTGGTTTGTAAACAGAAAACAGAATTAGCTGTCATGTCAGGGTAGCTATTTTACAATAATATGCAGTAAATTTTGACATTCGTTACCTCACGCTCAAAACTACGTAATTTCCAAATTCCACAAAAATATCTTGGATAGCTTTGGCATATCTTTGACATATGACATTCATTATGATGTATTTTCAATTCCGTCTCATTCTCGGTGGGCTTTGGAATTGAAAAGACATCATAATGAATGTGGCAATGAATGGTCGTGTTCAGCCGACACAACTGTTGCGCAACTGTTGGCAGAATTCGGCTGAAATCGTGAGCTACTTTTGGAACAGTTGTGGAGCGGTCGCCATTTTTTCGATCGAAAATAAACTACCCTCGATTCACAACGGTTACCGATATCACCGTTATTTGTGTCAAATTCGCACTTCTCACATCAAACGTCAATTTGCAGAATTTGTGTGATTTTTGGTTTGAAACAATTATTAAATGCAAAAGGGCCGGAGAAGAGTGTAAATGCTAATTAATGAAGGTATGGATGACATCGTATTGTAATATTTCAGATATAGATAATCCATCCCTTACAAATGCTAAAACTTAAAGGTGTCGTGAACTCGTTGGGCAACTTTTTATCAAAAAATTCTGTAAAAAATTACGATTCTTACGCTGCAAGTAGAATTTAAATACGATTAGTAATAAATGAGTTATAAGCCTCTGAATGTGGAAAAATACGATCTGTGACGTCATTGGTGCAAGCCACTGCAAGCGCTGCGTAAGAATTGCACTGTCTTGATCACAATAAATCGATGGAAATGCCCCAGTGCTGTGATTACGGTGGCAGTAATAACGAAAAATCCAGGTAATATAGTTTTTTTTGCTTTTCCCGATAAGAACAAGCATCGGAAAGTTTCCAAACAGTGGTTGGATAAAATTAAAAAATCAAATTTCGTTTCCGCGCAAAGAACACTCGAAAATGCTCGGCTCACAGAGTGCAGAGACAACGATTTCGAGAAAACTTCATTGTCGAAACAAGAATTAGGTACCTACTTGGTGGTAAAACGTAACTATTTTTAAAGAAAGATGTTGTTCCTTCGATACAATATTAAATGGAATTGATAACGACAAAGACAAGAAGTAGCATATAATAATTTACGCGAGAAGGCAGACTGAAGGAGTTAATTGATAGTATGTTCAATCGATTCGACAAGTAAACAGGTGAATATTATCAAATTTTAAAAAAATAAGTGCAAAATAATTTTTTTCCTACACGAGTAAATTGGCGAGTACCTAAATCGGTTTAAATACTAGGGCGTGTTAATGTTCTAATAGATATTTACGTAATTAGTTATGAAAAGTCCTATATTGTTTGACGAGTCGTAATATTAACATTTAACAATTTAGGCTTTTCATAACGTATTCCGTACAACATTTTACCTAATTGTGTAAAATCCAACTTTTCAAAACGCAAGTAAGGTAAAAAATGTTTATAGTTTAAAAGTGCCTAAAATAATTACTTGTTATTTATATTGTATATTTTAATATTAAATTAGAACGATCTGTTCAAATCGAACCGTAACAAACCCCAACAATATTGTTAAAAACCTCAGGTTGCGCTACTCTACGCTTCGATGCTTGCACCAATGACGTCACCGCGAGCCGCCAGCAACGAGTTCACGACACCTTTAAATAATCAAATAAGTAATCGATCGGTTACTTGCCTAATTTACTTTTCAAAGTTTCAAAATGATTTCTCGATTCGAATCACGAAGTTGACTTAACACTTGACACAACAGAATCAGATGTCTAGTTTCTAGTTATAAAACTTGGGATTTTTCTGCCAAGTTGGCAGTTCTGAAAAAGCACTGCCACCCGACTCGCAGCTGTTGGAGCGACAACAGTTTCAGATCCGTCGGCTGAATGCAACCGCTGTCATATCTCAAAGAGTTTGACATGTGACATCTTTGAGATATGAGATTCATTATGATGTATTTTCTATTCCAAAGCCCTCTGAGGATGAGTCTAAGTTTTACGCCTCAGCACAAGAAGATTCTTTTCATAGGCCACTCGAATATTATGAAAAATTGGAGTTTCTTTTACTGTTTTTTTATACAGGGTGGTTCCTAAGTACACCGACAAACTTCAGACGAAAACTCTCCTTGGACATAATTCCAAAAATTAAATGTTTCTTGCTAACATTTCAAAAATTTTAAGATATTTTGATGAAATTCGATATACGTTGCAAAGTGTACTGAAAATTTTGTACCAAGTCCAGGGGCGTAGGTGTGGGTAACGGTTTTTTTTTTGCAAATTAATATGAGTCGTATTTAATATTAAATGGTTAAAAGTTAAAACTACACAAAATCGTCCTCTTTCGTTTTTCCTCTTATTATGAGCCGTATTAACAATTTCAACGTTAAACCGTTTTCTTTTACGTTTCATACAGATGTTTTGTTGTTTTAATCTAAAAATGAAAACTACTTGGATTTATGTTAAATTTTAAAATTTACAATTATTACATATCTGAAATGTATATTAACAGTTTCAAATATAAGATAATCGTTACTTTTTGTTAAGAAGCAATTTTTTGTGCAGATTCTCCAAGGTTATACGACGTCCACGAGAGAAGAGTGTCGATGAGACTGCGCGCCGGCCAGGGGGCCCCCAACGCCTCCACCTCGGACCTGAGCAACCCTAAGCAAGCAAAGTGAGTTACTTGACAAATCGAAAATCGATCGCCATTTTTTTGTTCCATTATTGATTTCGTTTCTTTTCTTTTCTTTCTTCACCATTGTCATCCATCCATCCATTCGTGCTCATCCTTGATCAACGGGAAACCTATGTGTGATGTTTATTTGTTTTGGAAGCGCCTCCGGAGTAGCAATGGCGCCACCGAACCAGACGGCGGGGCAAACGGGCCCGCCTAGACGGGGGAGTGCTTCGAAAGATCCACCGAGCAGATTGAAAAAATAAGTGAATGTGATCTTGTTAAGTTTCCGGACCTGCGTTTCTGTGCAATTAATATTGTCCTTGTTTGTGATAGATTGTAAGTTTCTATTTAAAACAGTTGAGGAATTGATGTTCCATTACTTAGAGTGAATATTGACTTGGATTTGTTTACCCCCCTCTCCCCCTTCCCAAACTGGTGTACATATCTAGACTGATCAACTGTTGTGTATTTTGTTGTATATTAGCATATAAGTGTTTAGTTTTTGTGAAACTTTTATATGAAAGTATATAATGATGGTACTTGTAAATCCAACGTTTTATAACAAGTGTGCAAAAAATGTCAATTCTGATATTGTGCTAGTCGCGCAATATTATCTCGAAACTGACTATTTTGTAAGAACTGCATTTCGGGTTTCGTTCCTACAAAAATTCGATTCTTATTTAATTTTTATACGATTTTTTTGTAATTACAGGTTTGATTATGTGTATAAGTACGCAGAATATTCTTAGTGTTGTGTATATAAGATGAAAAAAATAACCTCAGAATAGTGCATTATTTTGTAAGGTTTCAATTTTGCCGAGGTCAGGTACTTGTGTACTTAGCGCTATTGGAATTATTCTCAAACGAAATCAACCACAGTTTCTATTTTCAGCGTTGTTCACTGCAGGATGTATGAGTTGTTGGTGTCATTGTCCAAACAGTTGCGATATTTTACTTTTATTTTGCACTATGTATGTTAATTATGAATATAAATAACTTGAAAGTTATCCTATTGGGTCATTCTAAACTAGCCAATCAGATAGTAGGTGTGCGAAGATGTATATTTCACTTTACTACATAACTTAATTCAAATTCGGTATTCAGTTACAAAAATTGAATCACTAGATTTCAGACTCACTTTAAATTTTGTTATTCGAGAGAACTGTGGCCAAAAGTGTTTCAGTTAAATAAAGTTAAGACAAAGCTACTTTAGACCAGCTTGTCAATTTCCAACATTTTCATCTGGAATTAATAGACCTTATTCTAAATTAAAGAGCCATCTATCGGATGTTGTACGAACTTCAGATGGTGTTTCAAGCTACAAAAATTCAAATGCGCCGCCAAAAATTAACGTATATCTGTCAATAATTAGCGTGGCTTGTTGTTATGAATTTTATGATAATGGATCCTACCGTGGTAGTGGCATTGACTAATGGCCTAGAAACAAACTTTGGCAGTAACTTTTCGTCTTTTAACGCACCAAATAAATTATTTACGATGATTCTCCAAGTGAGGCTGTCACTAATGTCACTTGTCATCCTTGTCAATTTCTGTTCCCACTCGGTTCACCATGGTTTAGTTCTGAATTAAACTGCTACTATCTTAATATTGTTTTATAATTATTGCATTAAGAAAATTAGCACTTTGAGGTATTAGTTGCAATACTAAAGGTTCATTGTCTTCATACTACTAGTTTACACGAAGGTAGGTGCTACAGTTTTCAAATGATTTCATATTTTACGAGCACTGTAATGTAAGCGTTTCTTATGGACGCCAATTTCGTGAAACACCAGAGCCCTTCGCGCGCTGCTACGCACATGCGCATTATAATTTTGAATATCGTCTATAAGGGTTTTCAGCATAAAAGGATGGAAGATGTGCCATGTCAGACCCCCTATGCGCCGCCATAAACAATATACCATCTGCGCATAGTGCGCTGCCGCTTGATTGGCTTGACGTCACAATTAGAAAAGGACCCTCTTATACTAAAAACCCTTATTGTATATTTGACAATTTTTTACCAAGTTGTGAAAGTGACAGAACGTCAATATTTGAATTTTATGTTGGTATGAGGAAATTTTGCAAGGAATTTTACTAACAGGTGTGTTAATAGAAGCGTTTCAATGCGATACGTCAAAAAACATGAGAAATGTAAAAATTTTGCAATTGCTTTGAATTTGCCCAAAACGGCCTTTGTGTGCATGCAGTTTTGAGTAAAATGCAAAGAAAAATATTCACGAAAAAGCCTCAGGTATGTTTATCTGTGACACTGCTTCTAACAATAAAAACAAAACCTAGAAGATTTGGGTTATGCAATATGTTTTTGTTTTTCCGCAAAATTTCTATCAAATTGTCAAAAGTACAAATTAGGGTTGTACAGTTCCAGAAAAATTTTAGATTTTAAATAGAAAATGAATAGGTATAGTTTTAAATTTTTATTTTTGAATTCTTTCAAGTGCGTGCGAATCGGCTAAGGGCCGAAACGAAGAAGATTTACGACATACGTTCGCTTATATTCATCAATATGTCAAGGCGAAACCAAGTTGGATTAAAAAAGACCAAAACGGATAAATTTTCGTATCTTTTTAGTGCGAGTTTTCGGCCGTTGGCCGAAAAGTGCAGAAGTCTGCGAAATATGTCCGCTTATACTTATCAATGTGGACAATAATAGAAAAAGGCCCTGTGCAATTTCAATTTGAATAATGGCCAGACCAAATTGGATTAAAATAGACCAAAATAGATAAATTATAAGATGAGCAGATAAGTTGCGAAGTTCAAATCTAGTTCTAAAAATTATATCCCTGGATTTCAAGCTGTCAGTGCAATTCTAACCTAAATTTCACGCTTAACACGAGTTAATTGCCGTCGTCAACTTGCTATTATAATAAGTCTCAGAATGTTAAGAAGACCCCCGACGAGCATTGAACTGAAGCTGGAAGATGTAAAAGAATATGAAGCAGTTCGACAGCAGAAAGCGAAGGAGCAAGATAGAAAAAGCTTCGAAGGTCCCCCGGCCTGGCAAATGGGCCCCAAAAGCAAAGAGGAGATTCAGGCAAGAATCGGATATGTCCCCGACAAGCCAGCTGTGTATCGCCCAAACTTACTGTAATTGAAATTTTAAATAAAATTCAGATTGTTGTAATAGTTATAATAATGTATACTCACAATACACAGTATTTTTTATATGTACAAAATTTACAGTAATATATAGACATCACAATGTTCCCTATATTATCATTTTTGTAACGCTGGCTAACTTATACTTACAGCCTAAAGTACACTGTACAGAACATCTTAACAATAACTGAAAAAAAGCTTAAAGTAACAAATTAAACTATATTCACATATATGTTACAATGTAATAAAATGATTGATTCTCATATATATGCTACATATTTATATATTATGTCTATATACTTCATTATTTATATTAGCCATTTTCAAACTACAAACGGGTAACGTTTAATTTGAATTTACAGCTTAAGCTGTAACAAAACAACTTTGAGATTGCGTTGCGAAAACATTTTCATACTCCCTACAACCGAGGATAAATAAAAAAACAATAAAAAATTCGGTAGAAAGTATAAAAACTAAACAATCTTCTAAAAATAAAAATTAAACCCAGCAACAAAGTCCCAAAGTTAGCGGCCTTCGCGACTGACTCGTAAAAGTGAGTCGTGAAGGCGCGAATATAAAAATAAAGATCTAACAAGAAAATTTTACAACTAAGTTCAATATGAGATCCTCTTATAGGTAGTAAGTTATTTTAGCTTTTAATATTTAAATTTTAATAATAGAATAACGCTTGTCAAGAAATCACAGTGAAACTTTTATATAATTTTTTAAGTAATTCTTATTCAAACTCCACATTTCGAGATTTAAACGGTGAGAGTAAGACACGTATTGTGTTTTAGTCGAATCCAGTTAAAAGTGTAAGAACAGTGACATCGATGAAAATTATTCTATCACACTGTAGTTATTACAATTAGTAAATGGGCAATGTCCGCCACTCGTTCCAGCAAACTCGGAGCTATCCTTCGCAGGTTTTCGTTTACGAAGTCGCATGAGGGGAAGATGTGCACCACATAAGCAGGCTGTGAAAATTACGTCAATAAACAAGGTGGCTTGATAAAAAAATATGACATTACTGTCAATTTTTGTTCATGCTAGCTGGCGGAGGTCATTGGACCTTTATACTTACAGGTTGGGTGGTTCCAGGCGCAGCTACATTAACAATTCCCGCTGCCTGTTTTTGCTGCAAGTAGGTGATGAAGCCACCCGTCAAATTAGTCGATTGTTTAAGTACGTCCATGTGATCGTGTCCGCAGGGCAAAGCCAACAGCATGCAATGTTCATTCTCCATCTTGCAAAAAAAAACGTTAATTGTGTTCTTAAACAAAAACGAATCGACTTACCTGCATTTTTCTGGCAACCCCCTCGACTTGTGGAGGTTCTAACCTCATTCGCTGGAATATCCTAAGCGGAGGGGTGGACCCATCGGTATTCTTTGGTAAACTACATTTAGCCACTTGGTCGTTTCCGGAAACAAAATACATCTGCACGGCTGCTTGATCGTTCTTCAGGGCGAGTAGGCCTTGCCACATGCAGGGGTATTGCTGAAATTTGACAGTTTGACGTTTGACGTTTCTTTCCATGGCCTACCTTTAGAAGCATGAAGAGGCTCTCGGCTTGCGGGGGAACTTGACTAGCGTGTGGTGGCGTGGCCGCTTGGAGCCCCCTTTGAGTCGTGGGGGCGTCCACCCCCACGTGTCTCGCGACGGCCCCCATGAGGTTCCCGGCAGCCCCCAAACCCGCTCCTACACCCAAGCCGTGGTTCGATAATGGCCTTTCCGGGTTGTGAGTGGATAGTGGGCCACTCATGTGAGCGGCTAATGCAGAATGGCTGCTAAGGGGGCGATCTGGTTGCAGGTGACCACCCATGGGTCGTTCGGGTGCCCCCAAGGACGCCATATGGGACATGGTTCTATCAGCTCCGAGGCCTGTTAAAGACCCGTGGCTGGTCAATGGTCGATGGGCTGGAGGTGGCTCTGCAGTTTGTTCGTAGAACCTTCCGGTGGAATGGTAGTGCTGCATTCTGGCACTATGCATGTTGTACACTTGCCCCATTTGGGGGGAATCTGCAATAGCATCCTTTATTGACACTAATACAATAATAATAATAATAACTTTATTTAGCATTTAACTATATAAAAAGATATATTACACAGGGTGATTCAGGTATGCAGTCATTAATTTTCAGGGGTGATTCTACATCGAAAAATATGAAGAAAAGTTCTTATAAACATGTGTCCGGAAATCGCTCCGAAGGGTGCTACGGTCCTCGGAAGGGGGCACCCAAACTTCGGTTATTATTGAATAAATCAGGAACCGGTTGGGCTAAAGCGATGAGTTTTTGCACACTCTCTGATATAAATAAGCTTCATCAGATTATGTTATCAGCAAAAAGCGGATTTTACCAGAGGCGTTCGAAACAGGGGGGGCCTGTGGATTTTTTCCCCACCGGAATATGGTTGTCTGACTAAAACTACATAAAAAAGCTCCTCTTATTGTTACTCCGTAGGACTAACCGTTTTCGAGAAAAGTGGAATCATAAATTTATCTGCATTGACCGGGCTGATCAAGAAAGGACAATTTATTTTTATTAAATTACAAAACTGAACGGATTCTAAAAATTAGTAACTAAAGTAATCTGGTGATGCTTAATAATGTCAGATAGTATGCAAAAACTTAATGCGTGACTAAACATAAATCGAATTTTAGACGCCCCCGGGCCGTAGCACCCTTAGGAGCGATTTTCGGACACTTGTTTATAGGAACTTTTCTTCATATTTTTCGATGTAGAATCACCCCTGAAAATTAATGACTGCATACCTGAAACACCCTGTATATTCAATCTTATTTCCCACGCCAGTAGGCCATGAAACTTTTTTCCTGTAGTGGCAGCATTATTTGTCAAAGTGACTGAACGAGAATTTTGAAATCGTCATGTCAGTTGCAAATTGCTGTGTTGGCGGAAGGTAATTAAGGTATTTAAAATGCCAAAAGTAATAACTAAAGAAGAAAAACTAAAAATAAAAAGGTGCTTACCAGTAAAGGCTATCCGAAAGGTAATTTTCCAAACTATTTTTGTAGATGTTCACATTGAACTCAAAATTCAAAATACGACAGCGGGGGAATTTTTTCATCTGCGCGTAACACGAAAGTTTCATTTCCATTAGGTATACAACCACTTACAAAGATTAAACAAAAATAATCAATCAAGAAAACAGATTGTTTGTATGTCGGTAGATATTTTTAAGGTAGGTAAAATGCATTCTATCACCTCTAGAACCAACTTTGTAGATTTCTGAAAACTAAACCCTATTTAATCGACCAGTCCTGGTGATTTGAAAACTTCTTTCTGTGGAAAACGCGGCAAATCGGAATTTTGGACTAACATTTGATTTTATTTAGCAATAGTTCTCTCATGGTTTCCCCTTTTCAAGAGAAAAATAACTCAACTGGCAACAATGGCCTTCATTTTGACAAAAAACTTAACCTGAAATTTACGTCAATCAAAGTGCAATAGGGATATTTTGGTGTAACTATCTTGTTGCCACCGTATCACCAGATTTCCATGGCCTACTGGCGTGCGAAATAAGATTGAATATTATACAGGCTGTCCCAATTGTCTGTATTCGGTCGATATTTGAATTACCATTAGAGACAGCGGAAAATTGTTAGATCCAAAGTTGTAGAGGATCAAACAAGGCACATATTTAAAATATATTAATGTATACAGGGTGTTTCCCTAAGGAATAACGACACAAACATAGGTTTTTTTAAATGGCACACCCTGTATGTATATATTTGTTTGGATTCTACTATGAATTTTAAGTGACATTTACCAATCATATTTTCCTCTGAAGTGAATAGTTTGAAAGACATTGGCAATTTTATAGGAAAAATTACTTTTGCGGTACTTGTTTTAAAAAATCACCCAACAAGCAATTTTCAACCTTTACTTTTGGAAATTCTGCAAGTTATTAAGGAAGGTTTGGTCTACCCTTCATGCTCTTGCAAACAGTCCTAGCTTGCTAAGCGAGTATCCAGTAACATTATGAACTTCTGAATGTTTAGACGTTAAAATCTTGATATTTTCAAATGACACCACTATTAAATGTTATAACCATCAGTTGTAAAATTAAATTTGCTTTCATCTGATATAACATATCCCTATATTCAAGCCTCGTATTTTTCGTCTTATTCGTTAAAATACAATTTTCATAATTTTTTACTGTCTTCGTGATATTTTTAGACGGTGGCTATGACCACATACGTCTGACAGAACTTCGGGCACCTACTATGGCGTGTCCAAGCCACCTTTTAAAAAACATTAAGTAAATAATACACTAAAAATCATATTTTATTGAATAAGACGAAAAATACAAAACGTCAATATAGGGATATGATATATCAGATGAAAGCTAATTTAATTTTACAACTGATGGCTATAACATTTGACGGTAGTGTCATTTGAAAATTTTCAGATTTTGGGGTCTGAATATTCCAAAGTTCATAATATTGCAGCAAACAAACTTAGCAAGCTAGGGTCGTTTTTAAAAGCTTGAATAGTAGGCCAAACCTCCCTTAAGGTCATGCAGAATTTCCAAAATTAAAGGTTGAAAATTGGTTGTAGGGCGATTTTTTAAAACAAGTACTGCAAAAGTAATTTTTCCCACGAAATTGCCAATATCTCCCAAACTATTCACTTCAGATGAAAACATGATTAGTAAATGTCACTTGGAAAACCTATGTTTCTGTCGTTACTCCTTAGGCAAACACCCTGTATACATAAATGTATTTTAAAAATGTGCTTTGTTTGATTCTCTACAACTTTGGATTTAACAATTTTTCGCTCTCTATAATGATAAAGGAGATATCGACCGAATACAGACAATTGGGACACCCTGTATAATATTATGAATCTACACATAAAACAATTATCCATAAAAATTTTTAACATACATAGCTGCTTTCCATTTACACATTTATCTGAGAAGGCTCCCACTTAACTCAGCAATTGGATTGGTCAATAATCAAATGAACCAATCAAATTGCTGAGATTAACTGAGGCTCCTCAGTTAAATGGGTAAAAGGAAAGCGCCTTATGGGCGTTTTTTCGCGCGAAAATCCTTACCTGTGGTTCTGTCATGCGGCGAATGGAGGCTGTGCGGAACCTGCGGAACCACAGCCGTCCTCCCTGTCAAGGCCAATCCAACCGAGCCGGGTCTTCGAAGCTCCAACGGGGGCGAAGTGACAGGTGCCTCCTCGCCCTCCTGCCCGTCCCCCGATTTCTCAATTCCGCCAGACACCATCGGTGATCTGAAAATCGATTAAACATTTCGAAAAACTTAACAAAAAAAAATTAAAAAATTACCTCGGTAGATGGTAAGACTGCCTCAAAAATTGATATTGCATCATGTGCGAGGGATGCATGTAGTGTGCTGGTGGTAAGTCGTGAGGGGGGCGCAGGGGCACGGCTCCTGGAGGGAAGTGCGCTATTGCTTCACCCTAAAATTAAAAAAATGACAGGTAAGAATTGACAGATAGCCTCCATCTCTCTTTCCCTCGTCTTCCATCTCACAGACTTACTAACAGGAGGTTTCTTACATTTTTAATTGCAGCAGGCTGTGTTAGCAAAATGGGGGGGGGGGGGAACCATCAGTTATTAGGCCTTTCATTGTTACTAATTATGGAAAAAAAAACACAGGAGGCAAAATTTGACAGACGACAGTATTAACGTGGGCGTTTGAAAGCGACGTCAGTAAAATGACGGCTGGCGGACATTTGACAATGACAGAGTCTCCTACTTGGCGGAATTACGTCATAAGGCAAATTTTCGCGATTTTGGAGTTTGAACCACAAATGCTTAGCTCTGATTGGTGTTTTAACTCATTATGCCTGTTTGACTATTTTATCAAACAAGTTTGTAGGAAATTTGGTAAATGAACCAATAGCCGCTAAGCGCTTGTGGTTTAAACCACAAAATCGGGAAAATTTTCCACTTCCTCCATTGCTCCAATTAGAAAAATAACAAACCTCTTGTACAGAGTTGCTACAAATGATCGTAACATGGTGGCTTTATTCAACGCAATCGTTTACAATTACTGAAATAGGGATTTTGCTCAAGTACAGTTTGCACACATGAGAAAAGTGACAGTTGACACGATACACGTGGTTTTGAATGAATGCTAAAGCCCGTTTTAACCTAAAACGGCTAGGTAGGTATTTCTGATGTTCAGTCCTTACGTTACAACGTTAAACATTAAAATTTACAGCTTTCTAAAAACTTCAATAAGCTTCATAACCTAAAATAAGCCTTTACCACAGCGCCATTTCGCGTAGTTTCTTGTGCAGGTTGAAAGTCTTACTCTTTGGCTTTAATTTAAATCCAAATCGGTTTAGAAATGGCAGATTTATCCCAAAAAGTATTCTTGTTGTTTTGATATATTTGAAACTCGCGGGAATTTATTTTTTTAGTCTCGCCAACTTCAAAACGTAAATTCCCCATCACTTCCATTAATTGTGACAAGTTTTCAATTTTTTCACAAATTTAATCAGTCCGTATCATTTTTCACGAGTTTTACATAAATATTTTACTGAATCGCAATTAATGATTGTACTTTCCAACTAACATAAAATCACTTTTGAAATTAAATGTCGTTTTACACGAGTTGTACATAAATATTCTACTGAATCGTAAGTAATGATTGTCGACGCAAATTATTTCTGTTAACAATTTCAGATATTTTGTTCTTAAAACTTTCCAATTAACCTAACCTCACCTTTGAAATTAAATCTCGTTTTACACGAATTTTACATTAATATTCTACTGAGTAATGATTGTCAACGCTAATTATTTCTATTAACAATTTTAGATGTACTGTGGTTGAAACTTTCCAACTAACATAACCTCACCTTTGATATTAAATGTCGTTTTACATAAATATTCTACTGAATCGTAAGTAATGATTGTCAACGCTACTTATTTCCATTACTAATTTCAGATGTATTGTTTTTAAAACTTTCCAATTAACATAACCCCACTTTTGAAATTAAATGTTTGTTTTTAAAGCCTAAAGTCACTGGATTTAAACACGTAATTTTGTTCCAAAACTTGAGAGAGAAAGATCTACGTTCTATGCCGTCCCTTATTAAAGCCACCTACGATGTTACAAACATGTAACAACCCAGCATATGCAAAAAAGAGATAGACATACTAGGTGCGTGAATCGGCAACGCAGCATTTCAGTGGCCTTCTAGCGGTTCAACACCTGTGGTTGGTTGCCATGACAACGATCAACACTCAACCCAACCACGACCTGTGCCGAACCCCTGACAATATTGCAAAACACATAGTAACAAAAAAAATCACCTGAGGTGATGGTGAATTTTGGTGAGCCGGTGGCGGACTCCGGCTCCGGTTATAAAGACTCCTCTCCCCATGCTGCGCGTTAGTAAAAAGCCAATGTTAGTCGAAATCGGAAAAAATTCAAAAATCGAACTTACCAAACTGGCCTCGTAGGCGGGCACCACGTGCCTCGGCTGTCCTTGAGGCGAGAGGTTGGAACGCGGTCCCAGGATGACGTTCGACAGGGAAACGTCGATTTTCGGAGGCTCCATAACCCCCTTGGGGGGACCTTGAATGACTCTGCCCTGATTGGCGGCGGGAATTAAAACCTTGGGAGTCAAAACCTGTTGGTGGGCTTTGGCTTTACTGATGACGGCTTGCTTGACGTTTTGAGGTTGGGGTTTGACGTGGGCAACTTGAGTGTTAACAATTTGAGGTTGCGTTGTTACCGGGACGGGTTTCTGAATAACCGGTTTTTGTGAGGTTAAGTTAACCATTTGTACTGGAGAAATCTGAGGGGGTTTCCCAACGGTTTTACTCAAAACGTTCGACCTTGGAGACAAATGAGCGTTAGGGTAGTTGCCCGATACGTTAACGTTCAAACTTAACGGAACCGTAGTCTTAGCTATAATCGTCGGTTGTTGTATAGAAGTAGGTTGCGATTGAATAATCGTCTTTTTGATTTGCGGTTGTGAAACGACTTTAACCGCTTGCGCGGCTTGACTCTGTAGCACATGCGCTTTAAAACTCTGCGGTTTTTGAGGCAAAGGAGTAGTAATAACAGACTTTTGTTCACTTGTTTTCGGCAGAGGGATATACCTCCCTTCTTCGCACTCCCTCATCGGTGTCAATAACCCAGTGACTGGATCTATCAAAGTCATCGGTTCTTTCACTAAATCCCCTTTGATTCTTCTGAGCATCACAACTTTCAACGCTTCGTGAGGTACATCTTTCTTAACTTCAATCTTCTCCTCTTTCTCTTCTTTGTTCTTGAGTTCAGTCAAATCACTTTCTGATTTTGTTTCTTCCTTTGTTTTTTCTTCGGTAGAATCTTCAGAAGGGTCAGAAGCTCTTCTATCCTTCTTCTTGGCACCTCTTGGTGATTTTCTTGGTGTCTCCGGCAGGATCTTAACAGACTGTCGTGGTGATCTCCTCGCGTTCTGATTGGACGCTGATCTCGTCACCATTGGTTTATTCCTAATCACGTCTTCTATAGTGTCGTCAACTGTACTCCTCACGTCTTTTTCTTGCAGCCTTCTAGACTTTCTAGTATTAACCGGCGATAGAAACTCTTCTTTTGTTTCAACAGGACTGGCGGGTTTCGGCGAAGGCTCTTTGGCAGCTGGCGACTTGATCGTCAAAATCAACCTCGGTCTCTCCTTGTTAGCCTCGTCGGAGTCATCTCTGAACTCGTAAACGTCAGCTGAAGTTTCTGACTCTGACTTGGAATTCTTCCTTTCTTCTTTAACTCTACCTCCACCTCTGCCTCCACGTTTACCGACACCGACTTTGCCTCGTCTCGTTTGAACCCCACTCCTGTCAATGCCACGAGATTTTCTGCCGCGCCCCCTCCCCCCGCGCCTCCCACCACGAACACCAGCCTCCTTCTCATCAGTTTCATCATCTTCTTTCTTTGAATCGTCTTTATCATCTTTCAAATCATCCCACTCATCCTTGCCTTCACTGTTATGATCCGACAGTTCATCCGCAGAACACAAAGTTTTAATAACAGAATCGATGTTGACCTCCTTCGCCGACCAATAATCACTGTCCTCTTTGCTGTCAAGGTTATCATCTTTCGAGGTTAAAATCTCAGCGCTAGACCGTTCTTTGGAAGATTCAGAAACGGTACTTTCAGTCTCCGCTTTTTCCTCCTCGACTTCCGGCTTAACTTCTTCAGACGCTTCAGGCTCCTCGGGTTTCTTAAGGGACAGATTAAGTTCGTCCGTTACTTTCTCAATCGCCAGAGGCGCAGGTTCCTCTTTAGCCGGAGGTTCTATTTTAACTTCGATTTCTTTAGGAGCTTGCACGATGACGGGGCTAGCTTCAACAGTTTCAGTTTCTTTAGGCGATTGAATAACGGGAGCAGGTTGAGGTGCTTTGACTTCAGGTAAAGAGACTAGTTTCGGAGGTGCTTCCTTAATAACTGGCATGAATTGAGTGCTAACTATAGTGCTTGGTGGAGTTGGTTTAGCAACGACTTCTGGTTTAACTGGAGGCAAATAATTGAAAGGTGTTGGAGGTACTACTAGTAACCCCTGCCTATTGTTAGTTTGTACCACCATTCTTGGCGGATTCTGTGCGAAGGGAAACTGAGGGGTGATGTTTGACGTTTGAAACACTACTCTGGATCTGTCTGGTCGAGGATCAGAGGTCGACACTAGAACTGGCGGTTCTAAACTGTGAGCGATTTTAGCTTGCGGCAGTACTATAGTAGTTGCTTGCAAGGGTTTAGACACCATTATTGGAGTAATAGGTAATCTGCTGATTGATAAATTCGTGCTACTCGAAGGCGCCTTTACAGATGGAGACTCCGCGCTTGTAGTTGTTGATGTTTTTGGTGGTGCCGGCGGTAGATTATGCACAGCTTTAGTTTGCTGATAAGTAGCTACTGTTTTTACAGGTTCAGAAGAAATGAGCGGCAGTTCTTTAGTCAATGCGCTCAATGGAGGATAGTTAGGCTCTGTTTTAATCACGGAGGGGCTAGCAACTTGACTTGCAAAACTCCTCGCAGGAGTACTAGTAGTGACTTGCGGAGAAGTCACTTTAACGGGTTCTGATTTAGCTTCCCAAGTCTGCGAGATCACCGAACGAGGCTGTTCGGGTAAAATAGGAAGACTGAGAGAGGGCGCTTTAACTTCCTTCACTTCAGGGATTGGCTGTTTGATCGGAGTCAACGATGGAGGACTGCCTATCCCCGTCGTTTTAATAACAACTTTCTCCTCGGCTTTGAAGTAGCTTGGGATTTCCGGAGTTTTAGGTAAAGCCTCGGCAACTTCTGGCGTTTTTGGTGGTTGATCGAAACGTAAACCTTCCTCTGGTGGTTCTTCAGTATCCGTATCTATTTGAAGTTCGTGTTCGCTTTGCGGCGTCTCCGGTTTAGCATCAATATCACCGCCGCTAAGGCTCTGAACGGCCTTTCTCATTTCTTCGTCATCTTGCACAATATTATCGTCGGTGAGATTTGAGGATTGATCAGTGGTCGTATTGATTTCTTCGCTGTAATTGCCGAAACTTTCGCCTAGAAGAGCGGCAACGGCATCTTCCGTTTCCTCTTGAGAAATCACAACTCGAGGTTTCTCTTCCGCGTCTTCTGAGACAGTTTCGGGTTTTGGTTCTTCGGTTGCTTTTGGAGGCTCTTTCGCCGGTTCAAACTCTGAAATCGACTTAATGGCACTCTCGTGAACCTTCTCGTCAATTTCAGTGCCAAAGCCAGGAATAAACTTGTCTCTCTTCTTCTCCTTCGATGTTGTAGGAGTCTTGGGAATTGGGCTCAAAAGGGTCTCTCTAGGCACCGGCGATATTGAGTAATCCAGGCTTGAGGTTGATTTATTCTGCGGCGGACTGGGAATATCAAGCAAATTTGGGAGACTCTGACTTTGAGTTTTAGGATCTTCCTCGGTTTTACTCTCGTCCGATTCTTCTTTCTTCCCCTCCGCTTTGGTTTTATTCTTGTCGTGATGATGATGGTGGTGGTGTTTCTGCTTCTCCTCTTTGCTCTTCTTCCTCTTTTTCTTTTTCTCTCTAGGCTCTTTTTGCTTATCCTCCTTTTTGTGAAGATCTTCGTCGAAGCGAAAAGACTCCTCGCCATCTTCATCGTTTTCTTTGTGCTCCTCGGTACTGTCGTCTTTTATATTAGCCTCGAGTTGCTTCCCCATGTCGGCAAAATCCATACTGTTTTCATTCATTTGGTCGGCTTCTTGCATTCGCCTCTCCTTTTCTCTTCGCTTTCTTTCCTTACGTCTGCGATGTTCCTCTTTCGATTCCCTTTCTTTTTCTTCACTCTTAAATGATCTCTCCGGCTCAGAATCACTGTGGAACACAGAATTTTGATCCCCGAAACGATCCAGGAACGAATTTGACTTATCATGTTCTGACTCTTTCAGTCCACTTTCGGAATCTTCCGACAACGATCCGAAGATATTCTCGATCTTGCCGTCACGTTTCAGGTCTGACTTCAACTCGGATTTGCTCTTTTTCGATTTCTTGGATTTGTCGTCTTTCGACTTATCTCTCTTCTTATCTTTCTTGCTGTGTTGCTTCTTTTTATCGTGGTGTTTCTTATCGTCGATTATTCCATCAATCACGGATTCCAGTTTGCTCGATTCCTCGCTGGTCATTGAATGTTTTTGTTTCTTCTGTTTCTTTTTGTGTTTTTTCCTTAAGCTGACTTCCTTCTTCTCCACATTCTCGTCACCCGAAGAATTTTCAAACGAATGTACGTTGTTGAATCTTTCAGGTTTGACGTCCGCCAGCACCGGGGAATTGGAATCGCCGAATATCTGTGCCGCCATATCCACTATCGCTTCTTGGTGTTTCTTCTCCTTTTTCACGATTCTGTTTATCTCGTCTTTGACTTTAACAAAAAGTTTGTCCTCGGAATCGGCGAATCCTTGATCGACCTCGTTGTCGGAGTAAATTTCAGTTTTGATTTGAATCTTTTTCATTTCGTCTTCAGAAGTGTCGCTCGTGATTCTCGACTTGGAGCTTTTGCCTTGGAATTTGTTTCTGATCCGATCGTCCTCGCTCGTCTCCACGTGCTCGGTTTTAATCGGGCGCCTTTCGGAGTCAGAATCCGAGTAAATCTCTCTTTTCTTGTTGGTCTTACGAGTGGGTTCATCCTCGTCCGAGCTCATTATAAGCATTTTGTTGGCTCTTTTTGCTTTCACGTCTTTATCTCGGTCAGAGTCGGAGTCTTCATCCCAAGAAGTCGATCGTTTCTTCTCCTCTCGTTTAGCCCTACTCTGCTTTAGTTGACTGAATTTAGCTTTAATCTTCTCCTGTCTCTTTTCTTCCTCTTGTTTCTGCATGTTCTTACAACTCCTCGCTTTTACTTTATCATACATGGAGATGTAAGCAGGCTCGTCATCGACTATGTCAAATATCGAATGTTTCTTTGGTTCATCCGAATCTGAATTGTCGGAACTATTTTGGGTCAACTTTCGTGTCTTCTCTTTCTTCTTTTCGATTATCCTCGACTCTTCTCGACTTTTGCTTTTGTCACTCACATGCTTGCTATCTTTCTTCTCGCACTTTTTACTGTCTTCATGTTCTTCTTTTTTCTTATCTTTTCTCTGTTTCTGCTTTTCGATATCTTCATTTGAGCATAGATTCAACCTGGCGAGAAAATCTTTATCGCTGAGTTCCTTTGCCGGGCTCTTGGGTGCTGTTGGTGATTCCCTGCACTCCTTCTCTCGACTTTTACTCTTGGCTTTATGTTTTTCTAACTTCTGCTTATTCTTATGACGTTCCTCCCGTTCTTTCCGTTTCTCCTCCTCTTTATGTTTGTCGTAGATTTTAACATTGTTTTTATGTTTACTTTTGGATTTGTCGTCCGAACGAGTGCTATCTTTGGAATCTCGTCTTTCGGATAACTTCTTGTCCTGTCCAAGTTTCAACTTTTTAGCTTCTTCGCTTTCAAGTGATTCGTGCGAGCTAATTCTCCTCTTAATGCCGACGATAGCTGGTAAACTGTTGTTGCGTTCTTTACGTTTGCTCGGATCAACCTTACCCTCGTAGTTTTTATTTCTCTCGAACTCTATCGACATGTGTCTACTTTCGATTCGTTCTTTCTCGGGAAAAATCTTCTGTTTTTCGTGGATATTGTTATCGCGGTTTTCTTTAATGCTGTCTTTCCTCCTGTCGGAGTCTCTGTCGATGCCACGGTTCTTCTCCACGTGAACTTCTTTCGTTTTGCTTTCGTGCAGGTGATTGTTATCTCGGTGATGTTTTTCTTCTTTTCTTTTCTCGTGATTGTCTTTGTGTTTCTTTTCTTCCTCGCGCTTCCGCTCCTGCTCCATTCTTTCTTCCTCTTCCCGTTTTTCTTTTTCGTCGCGTTCGCGACGCTCCTGCTCTTCACGTTCGCGTTTTTCCTTCTCCAGTCGTTCCTTCTCCTCGCACTCTTTCCTCAATCTCTCTTTTTCCAACTCGCTCTCCCGCTCTAACCTCTCCCGTTCAAGTTTCTCCTTCTCTAACCGTTCCTTTTCCAATTTTTCTTTCTCGAGACGTTCTTGTTCTAGCTTGGCCCTCTGCTGTTCTTTTTCGTCGACTTCGTCTTCTACTCTACTGTTTCGCCTGATTTTAACAACGTCGCCGCGCGGGGAACTCCCGGTGGAATCTCGCCGACACGACACTTTCTCACTAGATTTATCACCCGCTTTAGCAGTTTTCGCACTAGAGTCACTAGGAGGAATGATGGTTTTTTCACTAGTTTTTGCTACACCACTTCTATTTACATTCACTTTGCTACATGTTCGATTATCACTGGGGGCACTCGCGCACGGTTTCAGTCTTGTATCACCATGGTTGGGGCCCCTGGTTATTGTACTTGTTGTTGATGCTGGTGGCAGAGTTGTTGCTGGCGTGGTTGTGGGGGTGCCTTGGGGAGGTGTCACGGGCGGGTGGCTCGGAAACGGGTATTGAAGACCTTTCGCCGGTGTCACGTTGGTACCTGAAAAAGCAAAAATTCCAACAATTTTTCCTAAAACTAAAAACGAACGTACCAGCTGATCTCGGAGAAAGCATGGTGGGAGTTTTGGGCAACGGAGCGACAGGTGGTACTTTCAGTACAGGTGGCGCCGATAGCGGTGCGGTCAGTAAAGTAGTGGCTACTTTAGGAAACGACGTGAACTCTTTGGGTTCATACTTCTCCCCCACGTTTTCCAGCCTCTTCAGGTCTTCGTCGAACACCGATCTTTTGGCTAGCACACTCTTGACGATCTCCGACGGTTGAACTTCTTTCAAATCCAGATCCAAGAGTTTGTGTCTCAGCCTGAACTTTTCCCTCGTCGCGTCTAATTTGGCCAGGGCTTCACCCCCTGCCGCACTTAACGCCCTCGAACCCGACCACTTTTCGTATTTCTCGTCGAGGGACTTTATCCGTTCGTCTAGTGATGGACTAGGCGGTGTAATGTCACTATCACTTGAGTTGGAACTTAAACTCGGCGGTCTTGGCGGGGGCGAGGCGGGTGGGGGAACGTGCACAGGACTAGGCGGTTTAGGGTTGGAAATTCTCGGACTTGTAACCGCCGCCGGCGGACTAGACAGTACGTTGTTCTCTTTCTGTCCCTTGATCCCCGCCACGGAGACACTTCCACGATTCATCACTTGCGCGGCAAACCTCGGAAGGGGCAGCGTGAGGGGGCCCTCGCGTTCGCGGGGAATCCTTCGCGGTTCACTGGGCGCGAAATGCTCCGGCCGTTCGTCGACTAAGGGCGTGCCCGGCCGAGAACCACCGACACTTTCCGAACCCGAATGATCGTAGTGATGAGTCCTCGTACCACTGTCACTAGTTTTCCGCCGCTTGCACACGGCGTGCGGCAGATACGCGTTCCTCTCGTGCACGTGTTTACCATCCACAGACGGTCGTCTGTGATGTTTCAAGTTGGGATCCGACAACCTCCTCACTTCCATCACTTTCCTGTGGTCGCGGTTGGCTTCTATTATCACATCGCCGGGGAGCGTATTCTCCAAGTCCAGCTTGAGCCTCTTCTTGGGGCTGATGAGCTCGTCCCCGGAGCTCGGACATTCTTCCAGTTGTTCGAGGAGGTGAACCCGCTCCTTCTGCAGATTCCTGATGTCGGGTTGCGCGAACGGTACCGCCGGATGGTCACTGACGACGGGTAAGGGACGCGTTTCCGGTTCCACGAGCGACGGACTAGTGTACGTGGAGAACTCGTGGTCGTACGTCTCCTCGTGGGAGGCGGCCGAGCCCTGACTGTACTCGTCGTAGCTGCGGAAATGCTTCTCGGGACCGAATTCGGTGCCCGGTTCGAAGAATTCCGGGAAGCGGGACAGCCGGGAGCGCGTTCCCGTCCCTCGGGGCGTTACCGAACCGGGAGTCCCGGGGGAAGGGATTGCTGAAGTGACTTGACTGGCCGTCGCCGACGATCTGCTGCTGTAGGACGACGCGCGGGGCCGTGTCGGCGTGTCGTATCTGCGGGGAAAATCAATTAGAATCGATTTATTACATTTGCAAAGGAGGGACTGGTCATGGGAGGTATCTGTTCGGGGACTTACGAGGGAAATTCAGGGAGATCCGCGTATTTTTAAGCCCCTTAATAACCCAGGTTTCTAGATTTGTTACTTTAACGAATGATCGCCTAGCTATCTACTATTTTGGACCCATTGTTTAAGACTACGTTGTGTTTCTAATTAAATACCCTTTAAATTAATACCACCCCTTTATTAACTAGGTATCCCAGATTAGTTCAGAAGGAACGCCAAGAAAGAAACAAATAAAAGAGTTACTGGTGTATCCCAGAGATCGATCCAAACAACATAAGCCATCAAAATCTGTATCGTGCCTCTGAGTTAGTCAAAATGCACAGCTATGCTGGTTTTTCAAAACTGAACTTTGATCTTGACTCCAATTGACCTATGCAGTTTTACCTTGGACAGGTGCGTACCTGGTTCTCTCTGATTCACTCAATTTCTGGAACTTGTATGATGGAAGGCAAAATCTCACGTGGGGCGAAAACCTCACGAAAACCCCGCTTTCTGACGTGAACGACAAGACACAAATAAATGCCAAAATAAAATTAACACATCGCGAATTTTAAAAATGACAGAACCAATTTTTAAAATGACAGAACCAGAAGCATTGTGTCTCTTGTTAACTAAAAGCAGTCGGCATAAGTATATCCTTGTCGCACAAACTGCATAGGTCTATTCCAGATCTACACATCACGATCTAAACTCTGTTCATTTATTAAAGAACCACCGCTAGAGGGGCTAGGTTGGCCAAGTAAGAAAAGCCACTAACTATATTTTCGAGTCTTCATGTTACCCATACTGCATACTTCAAAATTTAAAATGTGCTTTCAAAATTTGCAAAATCAAATTGACAAGTCCTTGCAACGAATGTCAACGAATGCTGTTTCTCCCTTATTATGGACAGAAAGGAGTGAAATTTATTAACAGCAGAGATAAAAATGTCTGTGGTAGGGCAAAATTGTATTAGGCATTGCCAGGAACTGATCAGAGGTGACTGGGCCAAAGCAATGGGTAGTTGCAGTGTGCAAGACATTTCGGCAATAATAATAAACCTGACAGTCAGATTCGCCTGATGATGATATATGTTCCAATTTGGGTATCATCAGTGAAGAGGAATTTGCTGAACCGGAGTACGTAGGATGTTTAAAAAGATTATTGTTCTCTGATGGTTTTGTGTTTTTTGAATTTTATGTTAAAATTGCTTTTATAACAAACACACTTTTGAAGAGTCATGATTGCAGGTACTTACATAGAATGCAACTGTGATAATTCAGCAATAATATGAACAGCAAGGTATAAATCTTCCTAGAGTTGATTTCCCCGCGCGAACTTGTCAAATTTGGGCGATATAACCTTAAATTACATTGTACGTCAAGGTATGTCCCTAAAGTTACTAAAGCGGCGTTGTCGGTTGTATTTACCACTAATGTTGCCATATCGGTGGTTCTTTGATTTGCAAATGAAGTGTACATTTTCTGTGATAGCCTTGTGTAATAAACATGTCGAACCTTGTAATTACCAGAAACCACTTGATTTTCTCACAGTAAAATAGAGAATATAGTGTTTATTTCTCTTTTAGCGTTCCTTCTCCACTAATCTGGGATACCTAATTAATAAAGGGGGATATTAATTTAAAGGGTATTTAATTAGAAACAACGTATTTTTAAACAACTGGTCCAAAATAGTACAGCTAGGCGATCACAAACTTACGTCGTTAAAAACCATGTCCGAGTTATGGAAACTCGGGGTTTGTTGCTATACCACAACCAATGAGCACGTCATTGTCGTGACAATTAACTCCGAGTTTTCATAACTCAGACATGGTAAAAATGGCCCTTAGCGGTAAAGTATTTGTTAGAGTAACAAATCTTTAGTAAGAAGATTCAAAATATAATGTTGGAAATAGTGCCCTGATCAGGATAGTTAGGTTTTACAAATCCCGGAGCTGTGTGAGAGTAGCGTTGAAGCAGAAATACCTCTTCTGATGTGAGGTAATTTATTGTCGACTGAAGTTTTGTTTTCATTAGAGATGTGAGCTTGAAAAGTTTCAGTTGAAAAGTTTCAAAAACTTTTCATTTCATTGAAAAGTTTCAGCCTATGTTGAAGCTTTTCATTTTTTCTTGAAAAGTTGTTGAAAGTATCAATGCGGTAATAATAAACTTCCACCGACAGCGCCGCCAATTCTAGTCGTTCTAAGTAGAATCAGAACCTATTGAGCACTGGAAACAGTGAAATGAAGTGAAATACTACTTAAAAGATGGAAACAACGATGAATTTTAATGTTTAATGCTTTTATTTGTACTTATTAACTTGTTTACCTATACACTTACTATTTTTGTCATTTAATATTATATTATGTTCCCTATTCAGCTTGTAGATTTATTTAATTCTCCAGAATACTTTATACTACTGTAGGACAACTTTTCATTTTTTTTTGAAACTTTTCAAAATTTCATGAAAAGTTTCATGAAAAGTTTCAACAAATGTACTTTTCATGAAAACTCACATCTCTAGTTTTCATTGAGAGTAGCTTATCTTACATCGTTTTATTTATTACATTAAAAAAAGCCGACAGGTCCAGATGGAGTCGAACTTCTTTTGGTTTCTAATCCTAGAATCAATATTTTTTGGTGGGAAACGATCTTGTCATTGTTTCTCTTTTCCCTTTTCCGAAAGGCTGACGCTGTCCGTCGGGAAAGGTAACGAAAAGGAGAGCTTCTGTAACGATACGTTTCTTTTTGGGTGGTTTATCAAAGAGAGTAAAGTCATGACCCTGCTTTTTGAAGGGTAATTTTAGATTAGTATTGTTGAGAAAAATCCAGGAATTGGTGATGAGGAAAAAAAGGGAGATTGCTGGGGCAACGCGGATAACAAGAAAAAAAAGTTGGAAAACAAAAGTGAGGAGTTTGGTGAAAAGGGAGATTAACAAGCGATTGGAAAAAGAAAACAACGACCAAAGGACCTAAGAAAAGTTTTGTACGAGACCTCGAGGAGGTTCCGAAATTCATAGCGACTCAAAAAGCGAGCAAAAACTAGAATGCAAGGACCGGGATACTCCGCCAGGTATTCCTTGGACGACAAGGTTTCATGTCTATTGTTGGGAAGAATCATTGAAGTTTGTTAGATCGCGAATTAGTTTTAGAGTTTCCAACAATTAAATGTTAAGATAGGAATCTGCCAGTCTTAATCCTGTTGTTTTTCGGTGATTCCACTATTAACAGATCATTTGTGCTCCACAAATGTATCGTTAGGGATTTTTTTTTGTTCAGAAGGACTTGGGAGGTCTGGGGGGATACAGAGGACATACGAGGAGATCTTTACAAAATCCACCGTCTAAATAAGCCGTTAATTTTCGAGGAAGACTTCAATCAGCAGTGGAAGTTTCCAACATTCCTCACAGGGGGGGCGGGGGCAAAGGGTAGACACGTGCGCACGTGGAAAGTACAATTTATAGTCTGCTTTGATAGCATTTAGACTTCATAGTGCGTACGGTGCGTTAAGACTGAGGGAACAATTATCGGTCTGGATCCAGATCGGTTCCTGCGGTAGCTGTGCAGGTTCGCACACCGAGCAACTGAAAGGAACGTTGTAGGACATACCTCGAAAACCTTGCGGCGGCCGGGTCAAAGGTCCTAGTGACGGAATCCCTGCGCTCCTCGAACGTAGACCGGTCGAGGACAGTGCCCTGCTTCTCAAGATGCTCGAAGAAGGATTCCTGACACTCCCTGCTCGCAAAGTCGACCTGAATCTTGCCGCCCTTGACGGAGAAGCCGCGCATCTTGTTGACGGCCAATTGGGCGCCGACGACCTGCTCGTAGAAGACGAGCGCCTGCCCCTTGTCCCTGTCGACGTGAACTTTGCCGATCGAACCGAACTGTTCGAACTGCATCCTCAGGTACTTTTCGTTGACGTTATCACCGATGCCGTCGACCCACACACAGTTGGTCGGCATCGACTTGCCGAAACCTAACTTAATTCGATTATTACCTAAATGTTCACCGTCCATCGTGCGAATCGCCTTCACTACACTCACTATGTCCGAGTACTGACAGAACGCGTACGAACCCACAGCCCCTTGTTTCTTGATGTCGATTTCGATGATTTCGCCGAATTGATCGAAATGTTTCCTGAGATCAGAAGCGGTAATGTCCTTTTCCAGGTTACCGATGAACAGCGTCCGAGTGGCCTTGGGGTGGAACTCGTCGATTTCGGCTTCGTACGGCCGCAGGTCGTTGTCCTCCACGTCGTAGCCCTGGTAGGGCTCCACCTCGATCTTGCACCCGAAGAAGAGCTTGTCGTAGCTGACCTCCAGGGCCTTCTCCACGTCCTCGGGCTTCTTGAAGCAAACGATGGCATAGCGCTCCGCACCCTGCCCCACCACTTTAACCCACGTCACTTTCCCGTGCTTCTTGTACTCGTGGAACAGTCCGTCTTTCAAGGACGTGTCCGACGAGCGCGGCGGCAGGTTCTTCACGCAGATCGCCAAGGGACGTCTTTCGCTGCTCGAGCTCGTGTCTCTCGACGTCGACGAGCTCGACGACCCGCTACTACTTCTGGATCTCGACCTGCAAGCATCGCTGTCGTCCTTCGCGGGCGGCTGTGACGTCAGATACCTGGATGGCGATCTGCTGGACGCGCTGCCCGAAGGCGAGGGCGATCTACTGCCCGATCTCGACATGGTCTTTTTCTTTGTACTTTGCTCGGACGGCCGCCTCTCGTTACTGTCCGAAGGTGTCGACACATACCCTGTTTCATTTTGACTACTATTGTACCTTGTCGATTCAAACGGCCACGTGCTGTTTACGCTTCGATGAGATCTGTCCATGATCGCGTTATAAGGACCATTTCTAAAGTTTCGGTCACGGTTGCGGCCCCTGCAGTTCTCATGGTAGTTCGTTCGGCGGATGTACTCGCCTTCGGGCACCCTAGTGTTGGGTCTTTCGTAGAAGCGGTCGCCGAAGGTGGCGTGTTCCTCCGTCGATCTGCAACCAAAAAAAAATTTTAGGTCTAAATCTTAAGTCTAAAGCAAGCCAATTCTTTTAAAATACAACCCACCAAATGCGTTCCGGCACACTGTCATCGAGACTAAACTAAAACCACCGGCGATGTTCGTTTCGGATAACAGATGATAAGATAGCGCTCACCTTCCTTGGCGGAAAACCAAATCAAAGTCCTGCCATCGTTACGTGATATCCAACGTAAACACGACTAATGATCTAACCAAAATAACCTATTTGTACGTCGCAGCTGAGTCAAAATAAATCGAAGGACGAGTTTAAAGTTTATTAGAATATTCTCCGGACAATTTTTGCCGCCAATTACTGGATGTTTATTCGAGGATGAAGGCACTTACTAATCTTGCCCGGCGTAAATATTCGCCGATAAGATATTTTGTGGGAGTGAGAATTTCTGCTGGGAATCGCGAGTCATCAACACGTGGCACAAGTACACTCTTACGAGATTTTATCTTTTTTTAATCTCAGATTTGCCAACGGAATGCTCGATCGCCATGCGATGAATTCGGTTACATCGATTACTAAGTCAGGTCAGTGACGGCAACTGCTGGAAAATTTTTCACCTGTTTTGCTAGTATTTTGAGTTCGTGTAGACTGGACGGGACCTGACCTGACAAAATCTGAAGCGTCCTATTGGCGCGAGTGTCCGCTTCTAGTCTGCTTTAATAGTATTTTGACTTTAGTGAGACTAGACGGGACCTGACCTGACAAGAATCTGAAGTGCCTTATTGGCGTGGGTGGACCGGCGCACGCGTACAGGTGAACGTAGTGATGGCAGTCAGTTAGGATCTGTCAAAGTAATCTGCTTCTAATATGTGTAAGAAATAGTATTAAAAGTATTTTGGCTTCATGAATTAACCTGGACTAAACGGGACCTGACCTGAGAAAAATCTAAAGCGCCCTATTGGCGCACGCGCGTGAAAAGTAGTGATGTGGAAAGTAGTGATGGCAGTCAGTTAGTCTCGTGTCAAAATAATCCGCTTCTAATCTGTAATACTTGATACCGGGATATCAAAAATTATATTGGTCGTGGGCGGTCATGGAATTGAAAACATCTGTCTTAGCTTACACCTTCCACTTGCTTTATTAAGATTTCAGGTTAGATTGAGTAAAGCTGTTATTTTTGAACGAAATGATGATTTAAAGATTGAAATGAACGACGAATTAGATTTTTATCACGCCTTTTCATGCCCTCAAAAGAGTTTTGCAGCATTTGTGGCGTTATTGCACCACATGCTTCACCAATTCTCTGTTCCAACTCTTGCAAATTATTTACAGGGGTTTTGAAAACTGTGTTTTTTAAATGAGGGAACACAAAATAGTCCATAATGGTCAAACCAGGCGACCTCGGAGGAAATTCAACTTGTGTACGCAAACTTATTAGTATGTCATCAAAAAATTCACGAATAAAAGCAATATTTTCAGCTGTCGCACCATCCTGTTGAAAGTAACCATGTTGAATTTCATCATCGTGAAGTGGTCCAACGAATTCATTCAAAAAATGTGTTCGGTACCTTGCTGAATTTACAGTGAAATTAAAGAAAATTGGCCCAATTATTCTTCTTCGTGATACTGCCATCCAAACACCAACTTTTTAGGGATGTAGCGGAGATTCCACAAAAATATGGGGATTGTCTGTGCTGCACATTCGCATATTTTGGGAATTGACGTATCCCGAAAGATGGAACCAGGCTTCGTCAGAAAAAAATGTTAAATCCAGCAGGTCATTGTGTTCCATCAAATTGTTAACAAACCACTGGCAGTAAGTAAGGCGTCTCGGATGGTCCTCTGGCAAAAGTGCGTGATATGATTGCATCTTGTATGGATGCATATTCATCCAAATTTTTCTTAACAATCGTTTGGCAGGTTCCATAAGAGTCCAATTTCTTGAGACAGGCGCTTTAATGGTTTTGTAGGCTGTTGTTCCATACGTTCACGGACATCATTAATGACTTCTTCTGTGCGGACAGTTGGCCTGCCAGCACCTTTCTTATGAGTCACGGACCCAGTTTCGCGAAAAACAGCAACGCAGTTTTTCAGGCAAGCAACAAAATTCTTCGGAATTACTACCAAATTTGGAAACTGCTCCTGGAAACTACCCAAACATAAACGCTCATTGTACTCCCAGGTTCCGTTAATTAACACCCCAGTTCGGAAGTAGGCTTCAATCATGAAAGCTTTGTGGGCTGTGGTGAAGACCATGGTTCAAAAACTGCCTGACAGCAACTGACAAGTGACAAATCACAGATATTTTTGACAAGAATTTCTAGCGTAGCATTGATGATACGACAGATGTTTTCAATTCCATGACCGCCCACGACAAATATAATTTTTGATATCTCAGTAGTATTTTCACGGTATGTACAACTCTAGTTGGACTAAACGGGACCTGACCTGACAAAAATCCGAAGCGCAGTATTAACGCGCGGAAAGTATATCAACCTCGACGTACGTATCATTATTCCTTTCGATATAAATCATGCGGCTATCGGCCTTCCAGGAACGGACGTAAATTAAACGACATTATCCATATTAGTAATCCCCTCCTGCTCGGCGCTAATTGCCTAGGAGCGGTTTCCATACATATTTTAATTATTTTCCGACTAACCACTGATTACGTGGACATGAAATGACAGCTGTCGGAGCAGAGCTTTCTCGTTTTTATTTCGCCTTGCGAATGCAAATAAAGAGAAACAGTCCGCACCTCGGACACACCCTATACACCCCGGCCATTGTTGCCCTGCCCTTCTTTCTTCCGCGTGCATCTTGCACGCCTGATTGATCAAGTCGGCGGCGTTATCTCTCGAACAAGTGGATTTCTGACGCGAACAGCCCAAGGAAGTGTGTTTCGATTTGAATAATTGATTCCAGCAGCACCTACTGGCAGATAGTGACCTCGGCAATAAATCCGCCGTGTTTTATTTTTAAGTGTACAACGGTTAAGGCGAACCGTTAACCGGCCGGAGAAACGCTAACGTGATATGCTAATTGCAGTTTGCCATTTTGAGACCGTCACCCACTCACGTTGGAGCGATGTCGCCCTTTCGCGTCGTGAACGGTTGCCCTTTAGCCCGCAAGGTTACGTAAAGAAACGTATCGAAACTTTACAAGATTTATGATTGAAGATCGAGAACGGATACTGCACTTTCACGTCTTGAAAGCCGAATAAAGTTAAATGGGCAGCTACGGAAGAGGCTTTTTGCCAAAAGGGTGTAACAGATGTTTTATAAAAGAGTTATGAATAAGTTTTACAACACAGAAAAAAATTAAATTAATCCAATGTTACACAACATTTCCATGCACAAATTTCTTATAATAAGAAACATAAATGCAACGAAATGGCACGGTAACATTTTTGTAACATTATTTTGTTAAGATTAACACAACATGTATATTAATTTTAAATTTGGCGCGATAGAAGTTAGTGACTTTAACTGGAATTTAGTAATTTTTGGTTGGTATGTTACAGATTCTGCGCGTCGCGTAGTTTACTTACGCCAACTCATGTGGGATAAGTATGAGTAGTGCGGGGTGTGTGTTTATCTTTGAATTGAATCTCCAGTTACCTACCAGGGCCTACCACCACAATCATATTTTGAAATAGACAATAGACAATATTTTGGCCAAAACAAAACAATTTTTATTTATTTTTTGTCCTATTTATGCCTACATTTTTTCTGTATTAGATTTTAGATAGAATTGGTATGGCAGACATGGATTCGTTTTGAAAAACCGCACGAAAACACGTTTCCTGTTGGGAAGGTAATCCAGTGTCAATAAATGTACCTTTGTATAACGAGTAATTAATAAATGTTATTGTAATGTTATTTCATTGCTATGTAACGAATAAGTAACGTATAATGAAACTGTTAAATAACCTGTATGTATAGATAATTTACATTTGTTAGGTATATTCGTTATGTACTGAAGGCGGAAATCCTACAAAGATGCAATATAACATTTATATAGATACTAATGTAACGTGCTACAAAACAAGTATGCTAGTTATGTAACGGGGATATATAATTTATGTACCTGTTACTGATAAAACAATTGGCGGTCACATGTCGTTGGCCTCCGATTGCCACCATTATCAATTCAATTTTTCTGCTTCTTATATCTAAATTTTTCATTCTATTGCCAAAAGGGCCCTAAATTTTAATAAATTTTTGGAAACAAAATTTGAAGACTTTTCATATGTCGATAAAGAAAATGGTAGTTTATTGCTCAAATTTCCAAGTTGAAATGCCAAAATGGCACTTGCGGTTCGCCAAATGCCAGCAAAATTAAGTTAGCCCTTCGTCGGGCTAGATATTTCCACCTACCAAATTTCAGCCAAATCGATCCAGTAGTTTGGCATGTAGACTGTTATTTAATGTTCCTAAGAAATTTTCGATTTCTTTGATTTTATGCCAAAAAGGCACTAAGGCCTTTCATGTGCTGATAAGAAAAATTGGTATTCATCAGTCAAATTTCATAGTTGACCTACCAAAAACGCACTTGCCGTTTGCAGATTGGCCACAAAATATTCGAATTTATACGAATTTATACTAAAGTTATGCTAAGTTAAAGTGCAATTCCGGACGAAGAAATTTTACAAAAATTGCATTCAGCAACAAATTAAAAAATTCGGGTAAAAAAAACATTGCAATTCCAGATTTGTTAATACCATTGGAAAATAAATACAAACATTTAAGCATCATATTCCAAAAAAAATTAGATTTTTTTTTGCTTTTTTGTAATAACTTTTGTCTCGACTGCAAGAAAATGTTGGAAATTGTCAATCGTATAGAGCACGCATGTGCAACTTTTTTTCTACACGGGCAAGAACTACAATTCAGAAAACAATGAAAACAATCCTGGGCCGCACGTCAAGATAATAATAGGAAATAGGAATAGGAAGAATTTTGTGCGCTGCAGGCGAAAATTTTGGGGAATTTCAAGTTCACGCCTTTTACGAATACTTCACCTATCGAAAAAAGTTGCTTTATGTTCATGAACTTACAAAAAATCACTAATTGATTTCAGAAGTTACATGTCCATTTGTCCACTTCGAAGGCCTAAATGCGCCAGAATGTTACTTATGCGGTTGGCAGTATCTGCATCCTTTTCCTACGGAAGCACCCAGGTATCACTATGCTGCCCAATTGTAAGATGATAAAACCAGATAATTTTATCTAGTTGCGGCACCTTAAATTTATGTCGTCATCTGGTTTCGTCATCATAATTTTATGTTGTCATAGTTAAGTCAACAATTAGGGTTGGTGGCTAATAGAACAGCTGTAACGTAAGTACGGAGGAAAAGGAAGGGGAAGGAAGTTAAGGGAAGGGAAATGAAGTTAAAGGAAGCGGAAGGAAGTTAAAGGAAGGGGAAGGAAAGGTTGCCATTTCTTCTCCTTCCCTCTCCTTCCTTCCCCTTCACTTCAGGCCCGGATCTCCTTCCCCTTCCTTTAACATCCTCCATTTCTTTCCCTTCCTTTAACTTCCTTCCCTTCTTTTCAATACCCCTTCTTCTTCCTTTCTTCTAGGGGAAGGAACGGAAAGAAAAGGAAGAGGGTAAGAAAACATATACGGAAGCGTCCAGGTTATCACCATGCTAACCATATAATTTTATCTGTCGTAAAAGATTTCTGTCGTCATAAAATTACGATATTATGTTTCAAGGTGAACATTTTGAGGTATCACTCGTTTGGTTCTACCCGAATATTGCGTCTTTTCGGGAAAATCCGCGAGACTAAATGGGTGGACCGTACAGGGCCGGGCGTTCTGGTCACTTTATACTCGGTTTTGAAATTCGGGTTTACGCCCTTGGGATATTCGGACTCACCCGTGACCATTGGGGAATCTGGTGCTACCCGGAGAGGTAGAGTACGAGGAGGGCGTATTCTGCGGCGAGGCAGCGGACGGAATGGCAGCGGGTTCGTAGTACTCCGTGGTCAGAGTCCTATCGTCAATCTTATGTTCGGCGTTGTGGGCCTTGGACGCACTTTTGATATCCATGAACGCCACCGTACACGCCATCGTGCTCTCGACCGCCTCCTCCTTGGCGCCCCTCGGCAACAACTTGATACTCTGCACGCGGCCATACCTGCAACAAACCGACACTTTGTACTCTAGTCCCACGGGGCGAGGGCGCAAATGTTATTTTCCACTTCCAGCCGAAATTCTCTTACCTATATCGTAAAATTGCAATAAGATCTTTGGGGGAGCAATAAAACGGCTAATACGGTCGACGTCAAGCTGCATATAATGAGGAAAAAGAAAACGGGGAAATTCACGTCCCGTTGACTCACTAATTAACTTCCTTTTCCTCCTATCGTTATCGCTAGACGATTGGGGTGGTTTTAACGGACCGGACGTTATACAAGAAGCCGACTCATCAATAGGTGAAATCACAGCAGAGGGCGGTAAAATAAATTCAAAGCTTATGCTTGTTGATCCAGGCAAGGAAATCTTCACACTAAGTGAAACTTTTTCCGTACTTAACGCCGTCACTTATATGTATAACATTTTAGTACAATTTATTACACCAAGAGGTTTTAAACGAGGCCTGCGGCTACTTTGAAAAAAAAATCTTTTAGAAAATTGCGAGGCCAGATCGTTTTATTTCGGTAAGATCGAGTTGAAACTTGTACCGATCGGCTTAGAATCGAAAAATAAAATCTCGTGTCCGTAAGCACCGAAAACCAGAACAACGGAAGCTCCCAGGTTATCACCATGCTGCCCAATTTTAGGACGGTAAAACCAGTCGTCATAAATTAATGTCGTCACAGCGCGTCTCAGTTGCACATTTTAATTTTCATGTCGATCCGTCAATCAGTTAAGCGAAGAAAGTAGAATAAATTAGTGTTGGTGGCTAATAGTAAAGTACGTACGAAGGCAAAGGAAGGGAAGGAAGAGCAAAGGGGGAAGGAAGGAGAAGGCAGTGGAAGGAAGTGAAAGGAAGTGGAAGGAAGTGGAAGAAAGTGAAAGGAAGGGGAAGGAAAGGAACGGAAAAGAAGTTAAGGAAAGGGAAATAAAGTTAAAGGAAGGGGAAGGAAGTTAAAGGAAGGGAAAGGATCCTTCCCCTTCCTTCCCATTTCTCCTACTTCCTTCCCCTTCTTTACCCTTCCTTCCTATTCCTTCTCCTTCAGTTCAGGCCCAGACCTCCTTCTCCTTCCTTTAACATCCCTCATTCCTTTCCCTTCCTTCCCATTCCTCCCTTTAAGTTCCTTTCCCTTCCTGTAACTTCCTTCCCTTCTTTTCCCTTCCTTCCCCTGCTTCTCTCTTCCTCACCCTTGGTTTCCTTCTAGGGGAAGGAAGGGGAAGGAAGAGGAAGGGGAAGGAAGGGGAAGGAAGGGAAAAGAAACGAAGAGGACAGAAGTTAAAGGAAGAGGGAATAAAGGGAGGGATAAAGGAGAGGGAATTTTAAGACGGTAAAACCAGATAATTTTATCTATGTCGTAAAGAGCTTTTCATGACGACATAAAATTATGACAACATAAAATTATGACGACAAAAATGTATGAGGATATAAAGGAGCCTATACTCTACCCTATACTCTACCAAATTTTAAATTTTGGTAAACGAGGGATAGGTGAATGCGAGTGAATGTTTGGTAGAAAAATGAAAGTGTGGTACCTTCCAGTTTCCGAGAAAAAAAATTCGTGAAAATGCCATTTTCGGGGCCCCAATTGGTTTAGAGCCACATAAACATACGAATGCCTGGGAAAATTTCTATATTTTTGTATTCAATGTTGTAAGAACACTTTATTATACCTCCACAGCAAAAATCAAATTTTGGAATGGTCTAGATTTGATTCCTGGTATTTCACTTTGGTAGACATGCGAAATACGTATGGATATAAGATAAATAACTTTTTGCAAGTAAACAGGGTAGGGTGTCTCAGAACGCTCGCACCAAATTCTAATGGAATATTCAGGATTAAATTCTGAGTTGATTCGTGTTTTTGAAAATTTCCAGGGTACCTACAATAGTTCTCGAGTTAGAGATTTAAGAGGACCAATCAGATTTCAGCTCTGAATTGCTTCATAAGGTAATTTAATGTTAGCTGCACTGTTTCCTAGGTAACAAGATACAACAGTATAAATTTTCATTGATAGTATCTTGTTACCTAGGAAATGGTGCATCTAGCATTAAATTACCTTATGAAGTAACTCAAAGCTGAAATCTGATTGGTCCTCTTAAATCTCTTATAACTTGAGAACTATTGGACCCTGGAAATTCTCAAAAACGCCTATCGACTCAGAATATAATTTTGAATACTCCATTAGAATTTGGTGCGAGCGTTCTGAGACAGAATACAGAAAATATTCATGGAGATGTCCATTTTTCACATAAATATACAGGAATAAGCACGAAACATTCCTAGAAAATTCAGTTAGCTATTTTATGTATATTGCCCGAACATACAAGAATATTCATGGCAAAATTGGCATTTGGCATACACCACGTGAAATGAATACAGCGTGGCCTCAGGCCTGTGTTATGGGTTATGATGACGTGGTTAGATTGCTGCAGTCAGTCAGATCTTGCAGTAAGCTTTATGAACAATTGCGAGGTTTTAAGCGCAGCTATTTCGTTCATGCCTCCAACCATCAACGATACACTTCAACCTCGACATGAGTCGCATATTTGGACTATATTTTGGATATTCGCTGTAACGAGTTTCATATATGTATGCCGCATGTTCAGGAGGAATATTCAGATAGTCATTTGACGTACAGATGCATTTCAGAATATGCATGGAGATGGTATGGAGATAAAATTAAATACATATAATAATCAGAGGTGTTCCCATAGGGTATACTCCATATACGCCGTATACTCCAAGGGATATTCTGCACATACAGCGTATACTCTCAATAAATTTATTAAAACTTAGACATTTACTCCATATACATGCACACACTTAGCTCGAGCTAACTAAGCTCGGTACTTTTTAAACAGCGTTCCACGAGATTTTGCAGCGGTGGTAATCTTTGAAATATAGTTTTCCCCTCGAAATCAGATAGGCAAGGTATATTTCAAAGGTTACCACCGCCGCAAAATCTCGTGGAACGCTGTTTAAAAAGTACCGAGCTTAGTTAGCTCGAGCTAAGTGTGTGCATGTATATGGAGTAATTCTCTGTAAGTTTCTCGTGGCATTTCGTAAAACTTGCTGAATGTGTTTTTTTCATACAAAATGTAACGTCAAGCCGAGTACTATGCTGCCGTGTTAATTTGAAAGAGCGTATCTGAAAAATTGTAGATTTATGACAAATGACCCTATAAATGACATTCTTATGAATTTATATGTACAGATTTCCCACGAAGGTCTCAAATAATCACCAAAGTCTTAAGTAATATTTTACAAATTGAACTTAGATTGAATTAAACAAGCAGGCAGCGTATTAAAGCTGAAAAATACTGTCAAAAAAACACAGCAGATACGCCCTTTCAAATTAACACGGCAGTATGCACGACTTGGACACTAAGTTCGAATTCCAATAAACGCGACACACTTCTTAGTTTCTTCTGCACGTAATTCTCAAAAATTTCAAGCTCTTTTGTTGTCATTAGCCCCCCCCCCCCCACCCTTCTTCAGATTCTAGGAAAGGTCAGCCACACAATGGCTTACCGGTGGGTGGTACACCATCAAAAAATTGATGGGAACATCACTGATAATAATATTCGGTATATTCTGGACATAAAATGGACCTTTTCTGAATATTTAGGGAATATATCTTGTGCTGTCTGAGAGGCTCGTTGTCAATAGTTAACATTTGGAAATAAATACTTTGTATAAAAACTAACAGGACCTCAAAGATAAGTATGCAAAGATGCAAATTGTGGCGGCCATTATTATTTGAAAGCAATCCAGAAAAACGGGCCTGGATTCGGCTCGAAGTACCAAAAATCGAACCCGGCTGCGTAAAAACCACGCAAATCCCTATTACCGTAATTCATATTCCGCATCTCATTATTCCCATCCAGTGAATCGATAGAACGCAAGTTCCTCCTGAGCGACAGAGACGGAGAGTGTTTTTTAGTCCGCCGCAAATAAAACAACTGCCCTGCCATGATGCTGAGTTGGCTGCGTAGGCCGCGGCTTGCGCAAGCGCGCACATTCCATTAAAACCCCTGCAAGTAGGCTGCGGGCGGCCATTTTCATTCCAGCTCCGCACCTTGGATAAGCGTCCCGGAATTTTATTTTTTCTTACAGGATTACAGTGAAGTGAATTTTGTGTTTATCTTTTTTTGAGATGCTGAACTCTGAACCCCCAGAATGACGATGTAAAATGACATTTTTCCAGGGCGGGGCCCCCCGCACGTTCTACGTGAGAATGCGCAAAACCTATTTAGTTTTCACAAAAAACGAATCCCCTTGGTGTTTTCCCTAAAATACTGATGTGAGTGTAATCTAGAAAACGTGACAAGCAAGGAATATGAGAGTTTTTGGAAAAAACGCGTCGCGGCTCGATCGATTTTCCATAGGTCGGCCGTGTACAGCGACAATAACGCTTCCAGAGCCCCAGATTCCCCGCGCGTCTCGCCCCGCCGAGCGGCGTTGCCACGTTTGCGCGCACTCCAGCTTTCCATTGGTATCATTGTATCAACGCAGTCGGCCAGCTAGTTACTCCACGCTGAAAACATCAACTCAAGATGATGGCGCGGCTGCGCCACTGGACGGTATTATAGGACAGTCAGACAGAAAAGGTGTTGGTTTCTTTTTCTGGACGGATCCGTTTTGGTCGTTTTATTCTCGGATTAATGTCGAAAAAGGGCAAATCAGAACGCGTGACGAATTTGGAACAGGCTCAAGTAATACCAAAATAACTTTTTGTTTGTTTAACGTTGTCCGACGTGGAACCAGTGCATAAGGTGAAGTGAGGGTTATAATGAAACTATCAAAACTGTTTTCTAGAATAAAACTGGACTCATATTACTACATCTTATAACTGGGTATGCCACTTTAGACAGGCCAAACAATCGCCCGGCTGTAGAGTGCCGTGAAGAAGAGGCAGACAACTCGATTGTCCTCATGGCCAACTGTGCGATGTTGCCCAAGTCGCAATGACGTCACAGCACTCTTGTTGATTTATAATGAGAAACAACTAAACCTGCTGCGGCGGAGATGTGCGAGTTATTGGAGAAAACCGTAACGCCAGAATTTAGTGAGGAAAATATTGCGATATGGTTCGATCGGGGCCAAAGTCCGCCAGTATTGATTTGTTGTAGTTTCGACTTTACTTTTCGTACTACGCAAAACTAGCGACCTTCTCGTCAGACACGAGTCATTGTTACTAGTTATCGATTAGTTGATAACACACGATTTATCAACAATGCCAAGGCCTTAGCAATTCGGTAACTCGCCTAAATCGTGGGTGCTGTTCCACCCGAATATCCCAAGCCTACGTGACTTAGGTGAATGGACACTTGTTTTTGCATCTAGCTGCTGATTCATCGGTATTATCCGAGATGAAAACGTGGCAACCTGAAAAACTGACAATACCTGCAGAAAAGAAACCGCCTACAACACGATCCGTGCACTTGTCTGCGTTTCTACGCAGTATCGTTATCAGTCAATATGGCAACCTCGCAAGATTTGCAAGGAAGCTCACTAGTTTTTGGGGTTGGCCCCGATAATTAACTTCGGGGGTGTTGGTAACATTGCGTACCAGGCGGAACCAGACGGATGATACAGGAAGTCGACTACAATGAGCAGATGTGTTCAATCGTTTGGAAAAACAATACCATTTGACAGTTCCAGGACTTGTCGACGTTATTACCTAACGCACAATAAAAATAAACCATTAACAATAGGACGAGCTTCTCACCTGCAGATAGTGACTCACCATGCAAATTGACGCAAACGTCGAAATAATCGCAATCAACGCCCACTGTGTTAAAGTTTCCAATTGTTCCCAACAGTAAAACGAAATAGTCTCGGGTGGCGCATAAATATTGATATTCAGTTACGTTGTAGTACGTTGAACGGGAACTAGTTGACCTTTTGCTCCGAATTGTGCTGCAAAGATTTTGGGAGGACGCTTGGCTGGGTTTTTGCAGGTGGAAAGCCACCTGACCATAAAACCCTTTCAGGAATATTCAACGTCTCATGGCCAGGTAGCAATTCGCAATGTCATCTGGGCACATTTTTTGGACTAGGAGGGACTTTGGGTTTCTCGCGTGGTTTGTGCATATAATTGTCTAAACGTACGACAATACATGCGTCCGCATTTCAACATCTAAGCTGCCATTATTATTAGATCCATCACAAATTCTTGGGATCAGTCGGAGTCATCACACTTAATATTATACATATTTGCACTGCAGTGCATTATACTTGATTAAACCATAATTATGTTGCCGCGGCAGCTAAACATCCATCAGGATGATTGGCAATGTCCTATAGCAATTAAAATAATGGAGATCTAAACCTGTTCGTATAAGTAATCTAGTGGCAGGTATTCTGTTAGTATCATTGGCTGTTTTTATGACTTGAAGAGGTGAAAATGTCGAGGGGTTGACAACTTGGAAATTTTGGTGCACGAGCATGAGAAATTTTGAAACTTTCTAAGAACTTTAACAGACTACGCATAAAAGCACCTGTTGGAAACAGGTAATCTTCACTACCCGTGAGCTCCGTTTCAACAAATAACAGGTACATTTTGAATTTCTAAACCAGATTTCACGTTAGATAATAATCTTGCTCCTATGGCACAAGCAAGTAATTCTAGACGTGGAACTGAAGTTTTTTTTATCGGAACTACTCTTGATTTCGCTTGAACAAGTCGAACTTCTACTGTATGTTCCATTCCAGTTCTCAAAAATACGACTGCTGCATAAGCACTCTCGCTGGCATCACAGAACATATGCAGCTGGGGAAATTCCATTTCATTAGCTAGACATCTTGGAATCCAAATTTTGTTCAAATAACTCAATTGTTTACGCCAAACCACGAACGCTTCTTTTAATTTCTCTGGAGCTTCTTCGTTCCAACCAATTTTACGAAATTTTGGAATTAATTGGATCAAACTATTGGAGACATGTACCTGGACATAAAAATCCAGCAGATTTACCTTCCCGTGGATGCAGCGCAAAGGAGTTATTAGTGTCAAAATGGTGGGAGGGACCGGATTGGCTACTAAAATCAGAAGACCAATGGCCTTCGGTACCAATAAAAGTGGATGAAGAAGCGGTAAATCTGGAGAGAAAAGGAACTAGAGTTCAAACAATGATGAATGGGGAAAGACCAGACTTCGATTTCATCCAATTCTCTAGCTTTGCTAAGAATGTTCGGGTATTGGCTTGGATCAACAGATTTCTTGCAAAATGTTTGAAGAGGAGAAGTCCAACAGGAATGTTATTGATGGAAGAGGTCCAAGGTTCTGAATTGAAGATGTGGAAATTTGTTCAGAATTCTGAGATTCTGAAGGTGAGGGATATTGGTACGATGTGTGAAGATGGACTTATTCGTGTGAAAACCAAACTTACAAATCGGAAAGATAAACTTGATTTTAAGTTTCCAATACTGCTGCCGAATAAGCACCCATCAGTGGACCAGCTTATAAGATACTATCATGAGACGTATGGACATGCAGGGACACAATTTTTGTTGAGTAAACTGCGTGAAAAGTATTGGATTCTTCAAGGTCGCAGAGCTGTCAGAAAAATTGTGAATTCCTGTGTAATTTGTAGAAGATTTAGCTCAAAACAACCGTAACACCAGTACAGCACCCCTCGTAGTGCATTTAGAAAAAGTTAAAAACGTAGTATTTCTGCGATCATAGACGAATAAAGTTTTGTTAAGAAAAGGATTGAAATCGTTTGTTCTTCAACTATTTGTACTTACGTCCAAATATTACAAAGGAATAGAAAAATTAATAAATCGATAATTATTATCATTGTTTGTCACGTGTGGACTGCAGAAACTTATACTTTTCACGGAAATTGTAAGCACGTGCAAGGTAGGTAGCTTTTTGAAAATAATAAGTTTTTGGCAGGTCATTTCATCAGGAAACTTGGCTTAGCAATTTATTTTCATGGAGGAAATTACAAAAACGGAAGTCTGTCATAAATCTTGTGGGACAGGGGCTAATAGCAGACATTTTAATTTGTCGAAACTTGACATTTTACAAACGGTTCAAAAATTTCTAGAAATTTTGGAAATATTAGAAATCAGAAATTCTGGTGTAGATTTTTCCTGCTTGAGCTTCCTCGAAACTAGTTTTTCCTTAACAAAAAGACTTCTAATGACTCCAGCAAACTTTCATATCTACCAACTGCTACCAACTTTGCAAAACGAAAGCTGTAGAGGCTTTCTGCATTGCTGCCAACAGTTTACCCAACCTGACAAGTGACCAATATACAATTATTAGACTGATATAACACTGCCGTACGATAACAGTTGTGTTGCCAGTATTACCAACCTCGGTTCTACGGCGCTACCAACTTCATAAATTCCCGATGCTAATCCGATCCCATTCTCGCGCAGACAAAAAGGCTTCCCGTGAAATTAAACGAAAACAATACCACCCATCAAACAATAATAAGCCCATAATTCCCTGAAGCAGGTGCGTTCATTGTACTTCCCGAGAAATCCTCGCAATAAACCGCCACGTTTCCAATTTTAATGTGCGGTTTCCAAACTCCCTAATAACAGTTCCTGTCGCCACCAGATTAAACATGCAAATATTATGCAAGTGATAATGACAATAATTCCTACTAACAGCACCACAAGCGTACGAAAAAAAAAGAAAACAATTCGCATACATTAATTCGGGGTAAGGAGCATCGCCCTCCGGTACGTCCAGAAACGAGGTAGCCCAGTTTTCTTGACGACCACGATCCGACGATGCATTTTACATTGTTGGGGAAATCAATTTTTGGGTCACCTTCAGGCCGTTAAATAAACGACCGGCGATCAATAATCAGTGCGCGGCATATCTGGGAGGCTCAATTATTTATAAGCAATTATTAGATATTGTTTTAAATTAATTGGGTTTTGTATAACGACGCAAATCAGCTTGTTTTCGTTTGAGGTTTCAACGTTGAGTTGAAATTTTTAGCGATAAAAAGTTGAAGAAACATTTTTTTTTAAATTATACGAAACACTATTCCAAAGTTAAGGCGTTCCACTCCACAAAACCACCGAGTCTGCTTGAATGTATATGAAAGGGAATTTACCGGCTAGATATAGCCAGCCGTCACCGGTCGTTTAGCCAGTATGTGTTGATATTGGCATAAAAATGGAATAAAAGACGGTTTAATATAAAAAGAGAGGTAACACTATACGACAATATTTTTAATCCGGGCATGGCAAATTTGGTTTTATTATTTTTCCTTACTTTTGCAACAAAACCAGTTTGTCGTCATTCTGCACTATTTAAATTACATAATTCTGTTATTTTAGCGAAAATTTTAGTATAATTTAGCATTTTAGCAATATTTTGTCAATCTTGAGGAAAAAAATTTATTTTCTCGATCGGTATTGGTCGGATTTTGACAAAAAGTTCACCAAACGCTTAGTTAGGTGTGATTTAGTATAAAAAGAGGGGTAACACACGGGGTCTACGAAAATTTTTAATCCGGGCATGGCAACCTTGATTTTTTTTATTTTTAGTTTTTTTTGCAACAAAACCATTTTCTCATCATTCTGCACTATTTAAATTACATAGTTCCGTTATCTTAGGGTAAATTTTAGTTTAATTTAGCATTTTAACAATCTACGTATACGACAATTTTTAATCCATGCACGGCCACCTTGATTTTTTTAATTTTTGCAAAAAAACCAGTTTCTCGTCATTCTGCACTCCTTAAATTAGATAATTCTGTTATTTTAGCGGAAATTTTAGTTTAATTTAGCATTTTAGCGATATTTTCGTCAATTTTGAGGAAAAAAAATTATTGTCTCGATCGGTATTGGTCGGATTTTGATAAAAAGTTCACCAAACGCTTAGTTGGGTGCGATTTAGTATAAAAAGAGGGGTAACACACGGGGTCTACGACAATTTTTAATCCATGCATGGCCACCTTGATTTTTTTAATTTTTGCAAAAAAACCAGTTTCTCGTCATTCTGCACTCCTTAAATTAGATAATTCTGTTATTTTAGCGGAAATTTTAGTTTAATTTAGCATTTTAGCGATATTTTCGTCAATTTTGAGGAAAAAAAATTATTGTCTCGATCGGTATTGGTCGGATTTTGATAAAAAGTTCACCAAACGCTTAGTTGGGTGCGATTTAGTATAAAAAGAGGGGTAACACACGGGGTCTACGACAATTTTTAATCCATGCATGGCCACCTTGATTTTTTTAATTTTTGCAAAAAAACCAGTTTCTCGTCATTCTGCACTCCTTAAATTATATAATTCTGTTATTTTAGCGGAAATTTTAGTTTAATTTAGCATTTTAGCGATACTTTCGTCAATTTTGAGGAGAAAAAATTATTGTCTCGATCGGTATTGGTCGGATTTTGATAAAAAGTTCACCAAACGCTTAGCTGGGTGCGATTTAGTATAAAAGAGGGGTAACACACGGGGCTACGACAATTTTTAATCCGGGCATGGCCACCTTGGTTTTTTTAATTCTTCGTTACTTTTGCAACAAAACCAGTTTCTCGTCATTCTGCACTCTTTAAATTACATAATTTTGTTATTTTAGCGTTAGTTTCACTCAGCATTTTAGCAATATTTTGTCAATCTTGAGGGGAAAAATGTATTTTCTCGATCGGTATTGGTCGGATTTTGATAAAAAGTTCACCAAATGCTTAGTTAGGTGCGATTTAGTATAAAAAGAGGGGTAACACACGGAGTCTACGACAATTTTTAATCCGGGCATGGCCACATTGATTTTTTTAATTTTTGCAATTTTCGCGATTTTTTAACTTTTGCAAGAAAACCAGTTTCTCGTCATTCTGCGCTCCTTAAATTACATAATTCTGTTATTCTAGCGCAAATTTTATTTCAATTCAGCATTTTAGCAATATATTCAGCATTTTAGCAATATATTCGTCAATTTTGAGGGAAAAAAATGTATTTTCTCGATTGATATTGGATGGATTTTGATAAAAAGTTCACCAAACGCTTAGTTGGGTGTGATTTTGTGTAAAACAGAGGTAACACTCACTCGCCCATCTAGACCGTCTCATGTTAAAGGCACGTGCAAATCGGATAAAAAACGTTTTCTTGTTTTAAAACGTTGCCTAAATGGTTAAAAATATAACTAAAAAAAGATCTACCAAAAAGTCCACGAGATCATATACGATTATACGTATCTATGAAGGATAGATGTGTAGCTCACAATAAACACTCAAACCGTAGACCTTTCTACCGACTTTTTTGCCAATGGGTATTAAGTGTAAATACATTTTTTTGAGTGTATATTTAAGACATTTTCCGTGGACCGGTTTGGCCCAAAGTCTAGTCATGCACAGCTACAAAGTGTCCACTGGATATTTGTGCCAAATTTCATCTCGATACGTTTAGTAAAATCACAGCTTCAGACATTTAAAAAAACACTTTTAGGCCCTTGCGAGAAGGCTTCTAATAATATAAGGTTAAGATTTATGTCAAAAAGTGATTTGACTATTGGTTGGGTTGGGCAGCCAATCATAAAAATAGTCTATCAAAGTGTCACGTCATCACAAAACCAACTTTTTGAATGAAAGCTCGCCTTATTTTTTTTTCTCAAAACAGTGTTTTAAGAAGAACCAAACTAAAATGTGCGAGCGAAGCGAGTCACAGTGGTATACTTTCCACGCGAATCCACTCCACTTCAGCTTTTTGCCAGGTCAGGTTCCGCTCTAAATAGCTGTGCACGATTTTTTGATAAAACCAAAACGGGTCTGTTTGGCTTTGAACAAAAAATATCTTTTTTTTAAGAACTCCATTTTTTAAATTTGTTGACAGATTATCAGGCTGATATGTGATTTTAACCTTATGACTGCAGTATGTTAGCCAAGTAAATCGCTAGCAGCCCCCTTTTAACGGATAATAACAAAGATTTGCAAAGTAGATGGAAATTCCTCGAATTTCATTACAGAAAAGGCCAATTTCTGTTCTATTTTTTATTCAAAATGTAGATCAATAAATAGATAAAACATCAAAGTAGTTTAATTTATACCCGCAATTGCATAAAGATGAATAATGGATCCATCGGTAAAATACGGGTCAACGCGTGCAAAGGGGCTTAAGAAAAACAATTAGCCCACCATGAACCGCCATCCGGGAAGTTTCTGAGCAACAAGAAAAACGAAGACGGAGATAGTCGTGCGACTCCGCCTGACGAATGATGAATTTCCCCTTCCACCCATAAAATGCGGGTGGCTGATCGATATACGCTGCGTTGCCAGGTCGAACCGGCAACTTTTGTTCGGGCCACGTTGCCAAACGAGAATTCCACACGGAGCTCCTTGCTGGGAGCGGCAAATCTTGGGAGACTAAATGGTTTCGGGATTATCAAATCGATTCGCTCTCTAAATTACAATGCGATTGTATATTAACGTTACAATGGACCCACGTTATGTGAATGTGTAACGGTTTCATTGTCAGACCTTCAGACTCCTTTTTTATGCGAGCACTCTGGGAGTGTCGCAATACAAACGCAAATGTAAGTGTTACGATTTTCGATGCCTTAAAAATAGATGCTGCATCAAGTTTTTTTTTGTTAATAAAATATTTACTTATAAGGATATTAGATAAGTATACATAATACGTATCACAGAAAAGCTTTGATATTATAAGGCCTACAAAAGACGAGCCAATTGTCCACAGGGTCAAACTACCAACTTGTTTCCTGTTAAAACCCGTACAAATTCTGCACGTACGTGTACATTAATGATATATTATTTCAAAGCAGAAATATGTACCCGACGATTGTTTAGAGTTCGTCCTGCGCATATTTTTAGAAACCCAAGGCCGAAGCCATACCTTGATCCCCATTCTCAGTTCCTCAAATCACGCAAACTTTTATAATTGTTGAAAAATGTCGTGCAATACCTATCACCCACAAATTAATTCAGTGCACGACAAAACGGCTCACGTTTCCTCCACTTATCATATTTTTAAATTTGTTTGTATGTTACGGCCTTGGGTGTTGCTGTAACCGGCGATTTATTTAAACATTTCACAATACAAACATAAACAGTCATCAAAGGACCGTGAATTAATTATGACACGGTAATGTTACGTTTCCTTATGGGTCTAGTATGGAAAACAGAAAAAATGGTTTCGCTTCGTGTCGGAGCTTAAAGGTTATTTTACGGCCACAAGGTGCGTTGAATCAACATAAAACAAATGATTATGGCTTGTTTATGCTCGCCACGGATTTGCTTACAAATTAATTTCGTTAAAGTGTAGCGTATAGCGTGGACTGTAAAATTGGTGTTTACGTCGTTGCGGAGGACGTAAAATCGGAACCTGTATGACGAAATTGATGAGATCATTTTTTTAAATGCAACATAGAAAAGGTGTAATTGAAATTCTAGTTTTTTCAAGCTAAATTAAGAAAAACAAACAAATAGTAAAGCAATTACCGAACAATTTAACAGAACAAGTGATCTCCATGAGGAACTAATTAATCAGTGGCATCCCTGCAGAGTTAATTCTGCTTTCAAAAGATCCTCGAGCTGGAGCTATGGGGGTCCCGATAACAAAATTTATACCGGAATAGTTATCAGCAAAGCCTCTCTCTTTTATTAAACTTACTGGAAATAGAATTGGAGTAATAATAGACATATGGGAATCTGTTTGAAGCTGATGTACGTGGCACGAGCTAAGCTACAACTAGAATAGCGTCAACATTACCAAATTTATATTGACGGTTCGGTTTTCTAGATTTTACCACTGTCCATTCGAAAATTAGGCGGAATTATGACAAAACATTTCAATGAAAAGGTTTTAAACCAAGTTTTAATAAATAATAATTGACGGTTTATGATAGAATGAACTAGAAAATGTATAAAATTCTGTATAAAAGAAGTGGGTCCTCGAGTTGGTCAAACTGAGCCGACTTGGCCCACAATCTATAAAAGTGTCCACTGAATGAGTGTGCCAAATTTCATCGCAATACAAAGACATTTTTCAAAAACCACTAAAACGTAGTGATTTGATGTTTTTGGCGATTTCTCGCGATCGATTTTAGTAACTGCTCCACGAGCGTAGAAGATAAAAATAACGATCAGGAAAACTCAAAAGTTTTGGCTTATTAATACTAAGAAAAGTAAAGTGAAAAATTCTCGTTTAAAACAATGCCGGCCGGCCAAGAATTCTTCAAATCCGCGAATACACATCAACCTTATTTTTGATACCAATTCAACAATTATGAAAAATTAAGTTGAAAAAAAAGCAAAAAATAAATTAAATAAGGTTGACCAGTATTTGCGATTTTGAAAAATCTTAGCGTTAAGAAACAATCTCAAAGTGAAATATTAAGAAATAACTAAAAAAATGGATCTATCCGAGATTTTGTACTACTAACTCTGTATATCAAAAGCGATCAAAAGTCAAAAGCTGATGTTTATACAGGGTGGGTAATTTTTCGATGCTCACCATTGGGATCTCCCGAGGGATCTCCTAAACGGTGAAAGATACGGGGTCGGTTAAATTAGAGAAAAGTTGCACTATTTCTTGACGATTAAGAATCTAAAGAGAATTCGCCGATATTGTGATTCGTTCCTGAGTTATCACAAAAAATCTGAAAATTGCCAATTTAAAGGAAAATTAATATCTTCGTAACGATTGATGTTATTTAAATGAAACTTGGAACTGTTATATTTTTGACAGCTGTTAATTGAATGGCTCGTTGAATGGTATTGACAGAAATTTTCTAAGCCTTCTAGATTTTGAATAAAGACAGCCAACTTTTCTTTTTCTTATGGGCGCCATATAGAATTTTAACATCGCTGGATACACAGAAAAATTAGTTTCTCAAAAATGTAACTAACATGGACGTTTTTCAAAAAATGTGAAAGCCCGAGTCACATGACCGCAAGACGTATTTTATTACTGTTGAATTCAATAGTTTTCACATGTTATAAGAGACTGAATAAGTCGGCGTACTTTTTTGCAATTGTTTTTCATCTAATTTTAGGCTGATTTTGCAAATTATTCCTACCAATTTTCAAATTTTGACATCTGTCAAAAAAGTTCATGTTGAATACATTTTTAAAAAGCCAATTTTTTTGTGCATCTGATGGTGTCAAAATTCAATATGGCGGTCATAAAAAAATCAAAGTTGACTGTCGTTATTCAAAATCTAGAGGACCTAGAAAATTTCTGTCGATGCTATTTAATTGACAGCTGTCAAAAATATGAAAGTTCCAAGTTTCATTTAAACAACATCAATCGTTAGGAAGATATTAATTTTTCTTTAAATTGGCAATTTTAAAATTTTTTGTGATAACTCAGTAACGAATCAAGATATCGGGGAATTCTCTTCAGATTCTTATTCATCAATAAATAGCGCAACCTTTCTGTAATTTAACCGACCCCCTATCTTTTACCGTTTAGGAGATCCCAATGGTGAGCATCGAAAAATTACCCACCCTGTATATGAATTTTTCTGCCGTTCAGCTCAGTCCCAAAATCTGTAAAAAAATACCCAAAATTTTCCGAACGGGTTTTGGGACAGAATCCACGGCAGTGCTGCCAACCTTTCAGCTACAAAAATCCCGAATTTTTCAAAATTTACAAATTTTCCAAAGATATAGAAAAAATTGTGATTCTCGAAGACCGTTCATTAGAAACTTTTGGGGAACCAACAATGCTAAATTCAAAAAATAAGTACCCTGACCAAAACTTTTCCATTTATTTTGTGACCAGACAAGAAATAGCTAAATTTTTAATTACAAAAATTCTGGAAAAAAGCTTCATTCCCCATTTTCGAAAACCACAAACACAAACGGCTGTTGTCTAACATTTCCGACAAGTTTTTAAAATGCTTTAGGATTCGAAAAATATTCAAAACTTAAAAAAATGTACGTTTTTCAGTTTGTTCGTAATTTTTGCTGCACATACGCTCTACATCAGGAAGATCCGTTTTCCATTCAAGAGCCCCGTTCTCGGCCCCGTTTCGTCTCACCAAATTGCTTAAAAGCGATGAAACGAGAGAAAGCGACAAGCGTTTTGTAATTTAATTGACACAAGCGCGTCCTTTTATGAAATACGGCCGTGAGAAGCAGTTTCTTGGGGAATTTAGGGGCGAATTGGCTAAGGGGCGCTGGGAGGTTGCCCAAATGCGATTACCTACATCCAATTTTCCGATGAAAGCAACACTTCAAAACCGAAATTTTAATTTTTAATTTTTATTATTTATTTTTTCTTATACCAACATCTTACTGTTTCTATGATGCATTTGAATTAGCTTCTTACGTTTGCTATACAACGTTTTAAGGCTAACAAATCAAAAAATTGGCAGCTACGGAAGCGGCTGGAACCTCCCCACTTGGTAAATGAGCTAATCCTATCACCAATATCAAGTAAATTTTACTATTTACTATACCTAAGTTTTACTCCACCAAACTTAAGATGTTTTCTAAATTTTACGATCTTTTGCCAAAAGGGCACTAAGCTTGAATACAATTTTGAAAACAAAATTTGAAGACTTTTCGTGTGCTGATAGAGAAAATGGGAGTTCATTATTCAAGTTTCAAAGTTTATGTGTCAAAATGGCACTTGCCGTTTGCCGATTGCCACCAAAATTAAATCAGCTTTTCGGCGGGTAGCGGTATCTCTACCTACCAAATTTCAGCCAAATCGATCCAGCAGTTTAGGCTGTAGAGTGTTATTTAATGTTTCCTCTTTTCGATTTTTTAGATTTTATGCCAAAAAGGCGCTAAGTGGGAATACAGTTTCAGATACAGAATTTCAAGGCCTTTCATGTGCTGATAAGAAAAATTAGTGTTCATCTGTCAAATTTCATAGTTTACATGCCAAAAAGGCACTTAGCGCCTGTGGATTCGCAAGATAATTAACTGGGCTCACCGGAAGGCCAACCCTAACATACATACCAAATTTCATTAAAATCCGTTCGGTAGTTTCCGAGAAATCGTGCTCACATACGTACATACGTACGTACGTACATACACACAGACATTTTTTAAAAACCACTTTTTCGTGATCCTGGGACCTTGAAACGTAAAGATCTGGTGTTATCTCAATTTCGAATTTTGGAGTGATTGCAGTAACCTCCCATTTTTATATGGTTGTGGGGAGGTTAAAAAATTTGACATTTATCACTTGAATTGACAAGAAAATTTAAAAAAAGGTCGTGCTAACATGGTTAGTATTAGAAAAAATCATGAAGACAACACGTGTTTTATAGTTTAAAAATCTCAGCCTTATATTTTCGCTCCTAACGTCGCTCAAATATAAACTACGACCTCGATTTTTAAAGTGCTTATAAAACACTTGTCTTAATAGCTATAAAATTGAAACAGAATATGGAGGATCGTGGAGGATGAGATATTTTTATGAAAGAAAAACTGAAAAAAAATTGCAAATGTTAGTACAATTAAAAAAAAAGGCGGTCTCGGAGACGGCAGGAACTTCTACGCCGCACTGCATTGGATTAATAACAGCAGCATTTATTAAATTTTTAAATATTTAAAATAAGAAAGTTGCTATGCCAAAAGGGCACTTCGGGTTGACTGATCGGCTTCAAAATCTAATCAGCTCCTCTCCCGCACAGACAATAAAATAAATTGCCACTAAAATGACATTTTTCGAAAAAATGGCACTAAGGTTTTCGGCTTGAAAAAAAATCAGTTATCAAATCCGGTAATAAAAATATACATTTATGCATAGTTTTTTTTCACGGCACCATTTTTTGGTCAAAAGGGCCCAAGTGTGAATACATTTTTAGAAGCAGAATTTGAAGAACATTCATATGGTAATGCGAAAAATGGGGGTTTGCATTTAAATTTTTAAAGTTGATGTGCCAAAAAGGCACTTTCCGTGAGCCGGTGTAGCCTAGATTCTAATCAGCACCTACAAATCTCCCACTGAATATGTGTGCCAAATTTCATCAAAATCAGTTCAGTAGTTTCGGCTGTAGCGTGTCCACAGACACACGGACAGACACACGGACAGACACACACACAGACACACAGACACACATTTTTCAAAAATAGGTTTTTTCTACAACTGTCAAAAAAAGGTCAGATTTACGCGTTGCTAACGGTTCGCGAAGTTTACCTTTTTTTAACATGACAAAAAAAATTTTTTTTTTCACACGTGAAAAAATAACGTAACTTTTTGTTTCGTATCTATGGTAAATAGGAAAACACAAAAAAAACAAGTAGGCAAAAATATGAGTGCGTATTTTATTTAAATCTTGACTGAATTATTGCAACCTCCATCACTACTTATTATTGAAATAAAAATTAATGGTACATTTGGAACAATTATTCCCTACATTAATTCCCGAAGACATTGCAGATAGTTGGCCTTTAAAAGTTTTCTCCACCACTTCGTTCATCTCCTCAGAGAGGCTACGCTGGCACTGGTAAGAAATCCCGTTTAGCACGTTCTCTTTGGAAGTGGATGGTTGACAGTTTAAAATTTTATTCGAAATGTCAATTTTGTTGTTCAAACTGTCTTCTAAGTAACCCTCCGCTACTGTGGTGGATTTCCACCCTCCATGGCGTTTAATCGAAGTCATATTTCCTCCTGCGTTGGCCAAGAGAGTGGCAGAGCTTCTTCTGAAACAATGACCAGTGTATTTCTGAAACTCTTCCTTTCCAAGCCATTTTGCAATTAAGCTGGGGATCTCTCCTATTTTATTTATTCCGACATGCTGATTAACACACTTGCCATTGTCGTATTTAAAGAATAATCGACAACTTGAGGCATGGGGCGGCCGCAGGTCTCTGTATTTTCGGTATATCTCAATATAGTCTGGACGCGAAACAGTAAAAGTTCGTTCGGAATGAGTTTTCGAGTCCGGTACTTTCACAATCAAAACAGAGCCTACATCTTCGACGTCATCAATCGTCATTTTTACCAATTCTTCACCACGACAGGCCCCACTTAAGCCCAAAATCAGCACAGTCTGCAACAAAATTATCGTAAGCTATCGCAAATTAAGAATAAAATTATGTACCTTTTTCAGTAAATTCCTTTCATTGTCGGCCTCGTTGATAAATTTAGTAATATCTTCTCTTGTTAATACCTTTGATTTCTTCCCTCGATTCCCAACTGATTTGCTCTTGAGGTAAGGTACCAATTTTGGAAATCTTCGCACGTCAATGTTTTCCTTTACATTCAAGGTGGCTTTCAGCATAGAGAATGTACTCCATAAAGTAGGTGGTTTTAATTTTCTCGATTTTTCTTCCAAATATGCTAGAAGCACGGTTTCCGAGACTTTTCCAACATTCTTCATCGCACGCCATTCACAAAATTGGGTATAAGCCTTTTCATACTGCCCTTTTGATTTGACGGGCAATATATTTGAAATCGCAGTGTCTGCGGTCTCCATCACCTCGCGTGGAATATCACTATCACTGGTTTCGCCACAATCCATCGTTAAATTAATAGAAAATGTAGGAAAACTGCATGCAAATTACAAATTCCGAAACACGAATTTTTTTGTTTACCGAATAAACAACTGCACTTTACGTTAGTTACGTGACACATCATCAGATAACTCTGTTTTTTGTAAATTTTCCATTTTCTTTCTAAATGTTTAAAAGTTGTAGAAAAAACGTTGTTTCTATTTCGTGGGCGAAATCAGTGTTTATTTGGCGCATTCGAATGACTTTTTTGCCTCGACCTAACGGTCTCGGCTAAAAGTAGCATTCTCATGCGCTACAAAAAAACACTCATTTCGCGCACTTAATAGAAAAATAACTATTTTGGGTTCCTGGGACCCCGAAACGTAAAGATTTGATGTCAGTTCAATTTCGAATTTTTGATCGATTTTATATACTGCTCCGCCTTGAGCGTAGAAGTTAAAATTGGCAATTAATAGTTCATCGTTTACGAGGGGTTGACCACCTGGATTTTTCGTGTACACCAATTTACCATTTACCACATTTACTCGACATTTACCACATTTGCTCGACATTTACCACATTTACTCGACATTTACCACATTTACTCGACAATTACCACATTTGCTAAACATTTACCACATTTACTCGACATTTACCACATTTACTCGACATTTACCACATTTACTCAACATTTACCACATTTACTGCCACATTTACTTGACATTTACCACATTTACTCGACTTTTTATCACATTCAGACAAATTGGACAGGTCAAACGAAAAGTAGGGCCAATTTTCCAAATTGCTGATTTCAAAATTGACCGATATAACTAAAGCGAGTACTGCGGCGAAAATTGAAATTCCTTCTGAAATTCGCGATTCATTTGCTGTTGCAATACTTTTATTGTGTTTTTAAATAAGAAACGAAATCGAGTTTTTCACTATAAAGGGTGGCCCATAAAAAACCGGATTTTTTTGTTTTTAAATATCTTCGTAAGTTTTCGTACGATATTTTTCAATCTTATACACAACGTAGCTGAAGGTTGAGATTGTCGATGCCATTCAACAGATTTGAATTTGCACCATCAGAACGTGTAACTTAACACCACTATTTAGGCCAATGGGGCAATGGGGTGGGGTTACAATTTGACGCATGACAGAGGCGTTCACACATGATCCAAGCCTGTCTTTTCCTCTTTCCATATTAACTTTCAGAAATAAAATTGATCAATCCCTCAATCTTTTATGATTTTTTTTGTAAAATGTTAATTTTCGTAATTATCACAAATTGTGAAAGGGAACGGAGGACAATTTTTTTTGTATCTTTGTTACTTTATGTCCAATACTTTTGAGTTTTATTCAGGATGTAACCAAAGGGTGAGCCTTTCGATTTCGCTCTTTGGGTTACAGATAGCACTATCATTGTTTTTCTTAAGAAGGTCTAACTTAACAGCATTATTTAGACCAATGGGGTGCGACTATCATTTGACGTATGACAGAGACGTTCGCACATGATTAAAGCGCGTCTTTGCCTATTTGCAAAATAAGATTTCATTTGTTGTATTGTTTTATTAACTTCCTTAATTTGTCACCATATTTATTTCCTTAATGGCTCATATGCAATAACACTTTTTAGAGTACTTAATTAAATTATAAAATAAAAAATTAAACATTTAAGTAAGGCATGATTTGACCACCATCCAATCGTATGCAACATAACCATAGCAACAAATAATCAGCCTACTCGATTTACCTTTTAAAACACAATTTGTTATAAAAAGACTGTTGCAAGAAAATTGACGTAATTTTAGTTTTAACATCCATATTAGACAAAAAAAAAGCGGGCTTTAATTATGCGTTAACGCCACTGTCATATATCAATGAGAAAGGCCATCCCTATTAGTCTAAATAATTTAGACCAATAGGAATGGGCTTTCTGTTAAGTTAGACGTTCCTAAGTAGGATAATGATGGTGCTATCTGTAGCCCAAAGAGAGAAATCGAAAGGTCCACCCTTTGGTTACATCCTGAATAAATCTCAAATGTATTGGATAGAAACTAACGAAGATACAAAAAAAAGACTCCTCCGTTCCCTTTCACAATTTGTGATAATTACGAAAATTAACGTTTTCCAAAAAAAATCATAAAAAATTGACGGATTGATCAATTTTATTTCTGAAAGTTAATTTGGAAAGAGGAAAAAACAGTTTTTGATCATGTGTGAACGTCTCTGTCATGCGTCAAATTGTAACCCCACCCCATTGGCCATAATAATGGTGTTAAGTTACACGTTCTTAAGGAAGACACTGATGGTGCAAATTAAAATCTGATGAATGGCATCGACAATTTCAACCCTCAGCTACGTCGAGCATAAGATTGAAAAATATCGTACAAAAAGTAACGAAGCTATTCAAAAACAAAAAAATCCGGTTTTTTATGGGCCACCCTTTATATTTCAAAAAGAGAACAAGTAAGTAATATAATATTGCTAGCGAAAAGATACCGGGAAGTACGTATTTTAGTGCCGGAGCAAAATGCGAGGCACTCTTGTTTTAGCTTATTCGCTCGCTCGCTCGCTCGCTCGCTCCTCAGTCTGTCCGTCGGATAACTTGAGAACGGATTGAGATATCGAACTGAAACTTGGTAGGCAGCTTCGTCTCCCGAAAAGTAAGGCGGGGATTGCTTTTGGGCCATATCAGACCAAGGGGGTGGGAGTTAGGGGTGAAAAACCGAAAAATTATTAATTGCAATAACTCGAGAACTAGTGGACGTATCTTTCTGAAACTTGGTATGTATGTTCGACCCTCAAGTCTGTTGAAGGAGAAGGGGTGCTAATTTTGGGGGATGAAAACCAAAAAAAATATGATAACTCCGCAAGGGTTGCACGCAGCTGTCGGAAACTCGACGTACACACATATATCGGTGAAATCTTGCCGGGGATGCGTTTTTTGCCAAATCGAACAGATGGGGTGGAAATTAGGGGTTGCAACTGGAAATTCCGTTTAATAAGTATTGGTCGAAATTGGCGTCATTCGATAGCTTTCCATTAATGATTCAAAAAAGGTGTTATTCATATTTTGAGAAAAACCACCTTTATAGGCGCTACAACCCCTAACATGCAGAAACACAAAAATACGAGAACTCAAAAACTACTCAACGTATCAAAGCAGAATTTGGTGTGTTAATTTTCAGTGACATTGTAGGTGGATGGACAAATTTTCAATAAGATCTAACAAGGGGGATGAAATTTAAGGGTTGAAACTTGAGATTTCTTCAAGTAAATGGTAGCATAAAATTACGGGTTTCGATAGATTTCGGTCAACTATTGAAAAAAGGTCTTATAAGCTTTCAACTTTAAACCAACCCCTAGGCTATTAACCACCCCTAACTCTTTGCAAGCGGATAAATATATTTTATTTATTTTTTCTGAAACCCTATTGATTTATTTATGAACAACTGAAGTCAGTCAATACGCAAGGAGTTATGGAACAAAGGAAAAATAAACTCGCCCCTGTAAATCATAAAAGGGTAAAATCATGAGGGGTTGAAAACATGAATTTACAAATCACCTTAATTTTTCAACGAATTGAGTCAGGATGGTGAAATTGAAAACACAACTTCTCTTAGGGCATGTGGGGGTGGTGAAATAAGGGGTTGGAGTTTAGGGGTTGAAACGTCCATAAAGCCCTGTAATTTGACACAAAGAAGCAATATCTTCTGCGAAACTGTGATATCTAAGATATCTTATACATTGCATCTTCGAGAAGGGAAGGGTGAATTTTAGGAGAAATTTATCGAAGGGGATGAAAGTTAGGGGTGCAAACTCGAATTTTTACTGAATAATGTAGGGTTGAAATTAATACCATTCGATATCTTTCTATTGATGGTACAAAAAAGATCTTATTAATAATTCTCGAAAAACGACCCTTAAAGGCGGTACAACCCCCTAATATGCCGAAAGACAAAAATGCAAGAACTCAAAAACTACTCAACGTATCAGGGCTGGATTTGGTGTGGTAATTTACAGCGACACTGTAGGTGGATGGAAAATGGTTCATTATGATTTAACATGGGGGATGAAATTTAAGGGTTGAAACTGGAAATTTTTTCATGTAAGTCGTGGAATAAAATTAGGGGGTTCGATAGATCTCGGTTAATTATTGAAAAAATGTCTTATGAGTCTTCAACCTAAAACCAACCCCTACGCTACTAACAACCCCCAAGCCCTAGCAAGCGGAGTAAATACAGCGTAATTTGCATAATTGGCTTATTTTCGTGTTATTTTCTGTAATTCTGTTTAATTACGATTAATTTTCATCCCCATTGACTTTTCATCCCTCTTTACAATTTTTCAACCCCCTAAGTGCTAATTTTGCAAAATTCGCAGAATTTCGTTTTTCGTCGGTCATAAAATTGAACGCATTTGGGATTCAGTTTACCTTTTACAATTTTCCAGTTTCCTTCGCAATAGATAGGTATAAGTGCGTATTTCAACCCCCACAAAAGTTTTAATTGCATCATAATTTGGTTATTTTCGTGTTTTATTTCGTAATTCTACTTAATCACACTTAATTTTCATTCCTCTTGATTTTTCATCCCCTTTCGCAATTTTTCAGCCCCGAGTGTCAATTTTTCAAAATTCGTCAAATTTTGTTTTAATTCCGACAATTGTTTTCATTTACTCATTCCTGTTTTATTTTCAATTTTTAAATTCTGTAACAACATTTTTTTCACATTTCGCCTTTTTGACACATCTGTGCGTTTGCGGAGGCACTACTACTAGGTGCAGATTGATAAAATCTGCACCCGATTCCACCAGTAAGACCAGCCGCCCCTACATGCACATTGACTTGATAAACGTCTACCGAGATATACATCGCATTGATATACATCTTCCGTTGGCTTTTTACTGATAAAGACGTTTTAAGTTTGCAAGAAATTTTAGAATAATTGATCTACAAGAAAAATCTTATATACCTAGACATTTTCACAAATTTCTATAGGTACTATCTTAAAAATATATCTCATAATGCCAATTACAAGTTGTGAAGCAGAGAGAGCATTTTCCAAATTGGCTTTTATTAAAAACAAGCACTAGACAAGACAGACTTGGAAATTTATCAATTCTTTCAATAGAATGCGATATTACAAGAGACATTAGCTACGACAAAGCAATTTAAACGTATGCAACGCCCAAATGTACATAGAAGGCAATATTATATAGTCTATTGGTCTTTTTTCAATATTGTCCTAAATGACTGCTTTAGTGTGCAAAACTCGGTGCAATATAAATTAATTTTATTCAAATTTTATTTACTTTATTCTACATATTAAAAGGGGGGAGGGGCCTCTGAAACGGTATCAGCATCAGGCCTCGAAATATCACGATCCGGCACTGCTCATGGGCAGAATAGCTAAATGATTTTTTAAATTTGTTCAATTGAATTTCGCATTGTCTGATCCTGGATCCTGGAACAGATTAAATAAGAGAGCTTCCCGCGGAGCTTTCGGTTGTAGGTATCTAATAATCGCAGGAAAAATTATTGTAGCCGTAATATCAGATCTCCTATGTTTGTCACAATTCTGAGAGAAAATGTAAGCAGCACATGCTAAATATTCGTTAAATTATTTCCGCAAGTAGTACCTATGTGCTAAAATTCGACTGAACATTTCATCACATTTGGAAAACTTCGAGGAAAACTTGCTTTATCTGCAGGAGGTAGTTTCCGCAAGTACTCGACATTTACCATATTTACTGGATATTTACAACATTTACCACATTTACTCGACATTTACCACATTTACTCGACATTTGCCACATTTACTCGACATTTACCACATTTACTCGACATTTACCACATTTACTCGACATTTACCACATTTACTCGACATTTACCACATTTACTCGACATTTACCAAATTTACTGGACATTTACTGTTGAGTGTACACTCATTTACCAAGGTGGTCAACCCCTCGATCGTTTATCAATAACTTATTTCAATAATGATTTTTGACTTTTTCTTTTTCAAACCACGATTGTTTCATTATACATACAATATCATGCATCACTACAATTTTCATGAGGGTTACACAACATAAGAGACGCGATTTGCATCGCAATTATTAAAATTTATGCTGTCAGACCCTCAAAGGGTATAATTTTCGGGTCGACGAAATTTCAAATGCTGATTTTTCCATTCCCGTTATCGTCCACGTAACAGTACAAATTCTCAATAATCCATCTGTGAAGAGTTCAACAAGCAATAATTTCCACCTTTCGGTTAAATTTTTTCGGTCATCTCTGCATCGACATCGGTTTCCGTTACCGACAAAACCCAAGGGAGACCATATGACGGAGGCAATCGATAAACAGTCGACGGAAATTCAAGTTTGGTCGTTAACATTTTACGCCACCGTAAAAAATAACACGGGCTGCCTTCACTAGTCGAAAAGTAAATTCCTGGATGTGAAGATAAAGGGAGGTCAGACGATCTTACCAGAATTGAGATACTGTTAGGTTGGGTCAATGAGCAGATAAAATTAGCTTATCTATAAAAATTTTCATTAAATGACGAGTTAATGATTGAATACTAAAAAAAACAAATTAGATGAGGGCTTTAAAGCTCACAATGGAAAAAAGTAAATAAATATAAATTACGTGAAAAAATGCCAGGAAAGTTCTACTTTTGTGATTGTAGCAATCAACTTTAAATTATAAACAAAAAATGAATGACTCGCATAAATTTGAAAAAGGGCCTCAAAATGACACTTTGAAGAATTATAGCAGGTTGAACGGTTCGGAGAATGATAATGGAATTATGATAACACGTGCAGTGTGCAGTGCGTAAAACATCCCCGAGTCGATCGACCGACAAGCAAACTGCACAAATGCAAACTGAGGACGCGACAACAACATTTTCACCCCTAAAATGACAATTTTCGAAAACTGACACTAAGACTTTTGATCCGCCAATGCAATAGCTATCGAATGCGATAGTAAGAATATGGTCTTTTCGGGTCTTTTGCTATTATAAATTCAAAAAAGGGCCTTTCTGTCACTAAATTGACATTCTTCGAAAAAATGGCACTAAGGTTTTCACTAAGGTTTTCGTCGAGGTAAAATATCAGCTATCAAATTCGGCAATAAAAATATACAAGTTACGACATAGGTTCTTTTCACGGCAACGATTTTTGGCCAAAAGGGCACCAAGTGTGAAAGTATTTTTAGAAGCAGAATCAGGCCTCCCACGGCAACTTTTCATAATTTTTCTAGGAATTTGGGAAACTTCAAGGCAAAATTTTAGGAGTTTATTATCCTAGGTGATTTAGATTGTTATTCTCCCCTTTAACATTTTTATTTTAACAGAAAAATATGTAGAATCAAATATATTTGTAAATCTCATAACAAACTCTATATAATGACATATGTCAAAAGTACGACAGTCAACATTTTCCTCGACTTTATCTTTACACATTCATTAGAAAAATTTCGAGAAAATTAATATATTGATAAAATAATTCGGTAATTTTGTCGTCAATAAATGTAGTTAGCCATGGAAAAAATGACTTATGGTTTTTGAACTAACGTCACTGTAATTGCAACACCATACAAATAAAATCAATGCAAAATCACGTTTTAATCTGAACCGCATTATTAAAGACTTCATTAAAAGCAATTACAACTAATCTTTCTAAAAAACATGAAAAGTAGAAAATATATATTTTTAAAAGTTGTTGAAAACTCTAAAGGTGAGACCTCTTACATTCCTCAAATTTGAATGAGAATCAGGAGGTGCAAATTTAAAACTTCTAGGGCTCACCCACTTCCGAGAAAACCTTAAAACTTCAAAATATAATAAAACGAACACAAAATGACAAGTTCTAAGTTTTGTATCATCAAAGGCCCCATAAAAACCAAGTTCAATAATATTTTCCAAAAAAAAAAAGAAAACTGAAAAATTACATTTTTTAAGTTGTTGGAAACCGTATGGTGCGAGGTATGGTGTAACCCATCTTACTGCCTCAAATTTGAAGAAGAACGTTTTGGTACAAATTTCAAACTTATAGGGCTCACCCACTTCGAGAAAAGTATCTTCGAAAAACTTTAAAAGCTTCAAAATCTAATAAAATTAACACAAAATGACAAGTTTTAAGTGGAAGCGTATTTTGTATCATCAAAGGCCCTATAAAGACTAAATTCAACAAATTTTTCCAAAAAAAAATGCAGCAGAGAACCGGCTGGAACCTCCCCATCGCGTGGATCTTTGTATTCTGTGTAGATGGTAGTCAATTCAACAGAATTTTTTTTGTGCTTATCATCTTGTGACTAATTTCGCAATTTTCTGACAAATACCGACATCACTTCGGACATCACCCATCACATTTGACAATATGTTCCCTTTAAGGTTAACAGTTTTGCCACCCTTTTGACAATAACTGATACTTTATGTCATCCACTGTCAGCCTGCTCAATTTTAATGAAAAAGATTTTTTTCTCTATTTTCCACTGAAATGGCAGAAACTGTGAATACATTTTTAGAACCAGAATTTGATCGCCTTTCTAATGGCGACATAAAAAAGGAAGCCTTGTATTTAAAATTTAAAGTTGATATGCTTAAATGGCACTTCCTGTGGACCAATTGCTTCCAAAACCCTTCCAGGTCTTCAACGGGTCACCCAATCTCCATGTAACAAATTTGAGCCAAATCGATTCACTAATTTGGGCTATAATGTATTTTTAGTGTTATTACAAAATTTCGATTTTTTGACCCAAAGAGCACTAAATGCGAACCAATTTTGTCTTATTTAAAACCAGAATTTGAAGACCTTTCTGATGGTGACAATAAATCTTTCAAAAACTTGTATTGGATGGTTAAATGAGTGAATAATTTTAAATTTGGAAATTGGTGTGCCAAAACGGCACTTTCCGTGGGCCGATTGAATCCAAAATTTGTTCAGCTCTTCGACGTGCAATACAATCACCATGTGCAAAATTTCAGCCAAATCGGTTCAGGGGCTTGGGCTGTACCGCGATTTTAAAGTCCGATAAAACTCAATTTTTTATTTATTTTTGGTCAAAAGGGCACTAAGAATGAATACACTTTTAGAAGCAGAATTTGAAGGTCTTCCTTATGGTGACGTGAAAAATGGGGGTTTGCATTTAAAATTTAAAAGTTGATGTGCCAAAATGGCATTTCTAGTTGCACGATTGGCTCCAAAAGCTTTTCAGATCTAAGTTGGGTTATGAGATGAATACGCACCAAATTTCAGGCAAATCGGTCCAGTAGTTTTGGCTGTGGGGTGTTTACAAACGTACGCACGTACGTACGTACGTACGCACATACACACAGACACATTTTTAAAACCACTTGTTTGGGTTCCTGAGACCTCGAAACGTGAAGATCTGGTGCTATCTCAAATTCGAAAATTTTAGTGATTGCAGTAACCTCCCTTTTTTATAAGTGGTGAAGTGGATTGGGGAGGTTAAAAAGACGAGAACTGAAAAAATATATGTTTTTAAAGTTGTTGGAAGCCCCATGGTGCAACCCATCTTACTGCTTCAAATTTAAAGCACAATCTTTTGGTGCAAATTTCAAACTTACAGGGCTCACCCACTTCGAGAAAAGTAGCTTGGAAAAACTTTATAGCCTAAAAATCTAACAAAATTTTTACAAGACATTTTTCAAAAACCACTTTTTTGGGTTCCCAGTGCCCTGAAACGTAAAGATTTTATGTATTTGGCGATTCGTTTTTCGATCGATTTTAGTAACTGCTCCCCGAAAGCGGGAATTTAAAAACAAATTAGATGAGCAAGGCTCACAATGCAAAAAAGTAGATAAATATAAGCTACGCGAAAAAAGCAGCAAACTTTAATTAACTTTCTCATTTATTTTCTTTGATGGAGTACATATTGACTTAATAACGAGGGAAAACAAAAAGCGAATTGCGCCGGAAAGTGACTAGAAAAAATTTCAACTGCTAATGGAGAGCAAATTAGCTCACGCTGCAAATGTGTTCATATTTACAAATTTTCCAGAAGAAATGGAAATTGATGAAACTAAAAAATTATACAAAAGTGCAAACGTATGTGATTCAGGGTAATTATTAAACGGCGTTATGAAGACAAAAGCGAACGATAATAAACGACGATAAGTTTATCAGCTACAAATAACGCACATAGGGTATTGACTGTGCAAAATGCATATTATGATCGTTTGTTTTATGAACAGACAGAACTAAAATAACCATTGAATTGTTTTCCAGAAGAAAATACTAAATATATTTAGGTTAAGTTATTTTTTGATTTGTTTAATTTTTTAATAAATATATGGATAGAATAGTTTAGTGATTTTGTCGGCAATTAATGCAGTTTTTTTTGATTTTTTTTTCATTTTTTTTTCTGTTTTCTACATTTACCAAGGATTTTGCAATTTAACAAATTTTTGCACAAATTAGGGTGTTGAAGACCTGCCAACAATAGCCAAATTACCTGCCACGTAACCGCAACGTAAACAACAGACAGACAACTTGATAGCATTCCCATTATCGATTTCCATTACAGGTGCAGAAGTTATTTTCATCTGCCTCCCTCCACCCCTTCAGAAAAAAATAATTATGCAATAAGTTGGCTTGGAAAAAACACGCCGAGAGTTTGGCACCAGGTCTAGTAGGTACGCCTGGTGACGTCACTCGACCTGGCACAGCTGCTTACATAACTGCGTTGCCACGTTGCCGGTTCAGGTGAAAAATAACGTTGGAACAAAACGGATGTACTTATTTATTGTTTTAATGGCGGTCGATAAGTTTATCGGGAAGGACGTACCTCTACAGATAAAAGGTTCAAAGTTTTTTCGATAAAAACCTATAACTTCTGCTAATTTAATGACTCAGGAACGGTAGTTTTTATTGTACATAACGCTACTGTGGTTGCAACACAGTCGAGTTATTAAATAATGAAGTCGTTTCGTAATGCAAAACTACTTTATTGATGGAGCTTCGCAGTCCTTGCGCTCGTTTTTTCTTTAAATCCGATAGTTTTTGGGCGGAAAGGAGACCGCACGCTTTAAATGTAAATCGGGAGACCACCCAAATTAATTTTGTTTTACTCAAAATACGCGTCTCGATGAGCTGAACAATTCTTATCATTGCGCCAATACTGCAGTTTTATTAGTTTAGTCGTAATAATAAATTTTATATCGAAAAGTTACCATATACAGGGGATGTCCCAATTGTCTGAATTAGATCGATATCTCCATTGCTGTTAGAGATAGCGAAAAATTGTTAAATACACAGTTACAGAGGGTCAAACAAGGCACATTTTAAAACTACAATTCTGTACACAGGCTGTCGCACCAAAGAGTAATAACACAAACACAGGTTTTTTAAATGGATCACAGTATTTTAATCTTTTATTGGATTCTATGATGAATGAAAAATACTTTTGCAGTACTTATTTTGATTTGAGATAAAATTTCCCTATATCCAAGTTTCGTATTTTTGGCTTTATTCAGTAAAATATGAATTTTAGGAATTTCCGAGGGAATTTCCATTTTAACCTCCCCATAACCATAAAAATGGGAGGTTACTGCAATCACTCAAAAACTCGAAATTGGGATAACACCTGATCTTTACGTTTCAAGGGTCCAGGATCACAAAAAACTGTTTTTAAAAAATGTCTGTGTACGTATGTGAGCAAGATTCCTCGAAAGCTACCGAACAGATTTTCATGAAATTTGGTATGGAGGTTAGTGTTGGCTTTCTGGTGAGCTAAGTTAATTTTGTTGCCAATCCGCAAACGCCAAGTGCCTTTTTGGCGAATCAACTATGAAATTTGACTGATGAACATTGATTTTTCTTACGAGCACATAAAATGTCTTCAAACTCTGTTTCCAAAAATGTATTCATACTTAAAGCTCTTTTGACACAAAATCCAAAAATTCGAGATTTAGAAGGAACATTAATTAACGCACTACAACCCAAACTACTGGGCTGACTTGGCTGAAATTTGGTAGGCACAGATTCCATAACCCTTCAAAGAGCTGACTTGATTTTGGTGGCAATCGGCGAATGGAAAGTGTCTTTTTGGCATATCAACTTTGATATTTGAATGACAAACTCCCGTTTTCTTTATCAGGTCTTCAAGTTGTTTCCAAAAATGTATTCAAACTTAGTGCCTTTTTGGCAAAATACCTCGCAAAATACCGTAATTTTTGAAAAAACGAAATACATTTTAAAGCCTGACGGAGAAAAATTTATAAAAAGTACCTAGGATACAAAGTTCTTCAATGAGAGTCCATACTTTTCTCGACTGATTTTGATATAAAAATTACGTACTTTATTATTAACCTAAATGTAAAAAAAAAAACGATGACGTAGTATGTTTGAAATGGGTGACGTCAGACACTCCAAAATTCGAAATTGAGATAACACCAGATCTTTATAATTCAAGGTCCCAGGATCACAAAAAAGTGGTTTTTAAAAAATTTCTGTATGTACGTACGAATGTGAGCAAGATTCCTCGAAAACTACCGAACAGATTTTCATGAAATTTGGTATGGAGGTTAGTGTTGGCCTTCTGGTGAGCCCAATTCATTTTGTTGCCGATCTGCAAACGCCAAGTGCCTTCTTGGCGAATCAACTATGAAATTTGGGTGCTGAACACCAATTTTTCTTATCAGCATATGAATAAAGGTCTTCCAATGGTGTCAAAAAATGTATTCTCACTTAGGTTTTCTGGTATTCAAACTCTGTTTCCAGAAATACAATCAAACTTAGTGCCCTTTTGGCAATAAAAAACAGACTGGATTGAAATTTATAGGTGATTGGGGATTGGATCGTTCACCAAGTGGGGAGGTTCCTGCCGCTTCCTTAGCTGACCATTTTTTAGCTTAGAATGATGTTTTTGAAAGGCGGCTCGGACACATAGGTGTCACAAATTCTGTCAGCCTGCGTAAATACTCAAAAAAAGTTGCAGCATTTTCAGCACTAGGTATTTACCAAAATCTTTGGGAACTTTTCGATATAAAATTCATTACTGCGGCTAAACTAATGAAGCTGCAGTATTGACGCAATGATGAGAACTGTTCAGCTCATCGAGACGCGTATGTTGATATAAAAAAAATTTAATTTGATGCATCTCCGATTTACATTTTTCAAGGCTGAATTGTAGGGTTTTAAATATTGTTTAAAGAAATTGTGGTGAACGATTCATTAACGGTACTTCAAGGGAATGTCGCCTTTTACCGTGGCCTCCAGAACTATAAAAATTAAGAATACCGTAATTATCGGATGACAAGAGGAATGTCAAATCTGTACTTGACAACTTGCATCACGATTCCAATTTTTCAAATTAATATGCAAGCAACTGTAATTTTCAAACTTAACAAAAAAAAAAAAGCAATCAAGAATGAATTTTAATTCTTTATAGAAAAATCTTATTGCAGAGCAAATTTTTCGGACAAAAGACTACCAGCAGATAAAAAAGCCTCCACGTCCATTACGGCGGCCAGTCATGCATGGAAACAAACTGGAGTAAGGTTACCTCGTCGCAGTGTTGCCAACACGTCCAGCCTCCGTGATTTTTTCCACTACAATTCCCGACTAATAAATTAATCACTTCTAATAACACACAACCCACGTATATTATTGTTTATTAAACCGTACTATAATATGTGCTAGTTGCGCAAATGCTTCCTAGTTTGCTCAACCACAATACTTGGAAACAATATATTTTTCCGGCATTTTCTCCGTGCGAACTTGAAACTTTGACAGTTTATACATTTGCGGGGCATAATTAGAACATAATGGAGAACTTTCCCTGCAATTTATTATGCATTAGACGGAAACACCTCGCAGCTCCTCATTTAGGCTGCCGCCAGTCACTGAAAATAAATTCGTGCACGATACAAAATCGCATGTCCTACGACGATTTCGGCATTGTGGCTGCCAGTTTTTGAGATTAATTCGCCCACGGGGCAGAAAGATAATCGCTTTTTGATTTCGATTTGATTTGCACGCGTGGTGGTAATTTCGTTTCGATTTTAATGGTTTGGGCGGCGAAGGAGTGGGTTGGCGACACTTATTGAAAATAAATTAATGTCCATGACTTGATTATTTAAATAAAGCAACAGAAGTTGGCCACACTGGAAACAATATATTACCCTAAACTCGTATGACGGAACACAAAATGCGATTTCAAAGAAATCTTTTGGTTCGCATTTTGGTAAAGTTGATAGTTGTGTATCTAACTGGATACTTTTTTGAAAAATTTTTAAGTTCGCCATACTGTAAAAAAAATTAAAATAGGTTAGTTAAACCCCAGAATACATTTCAGGAAAATATTTTTTATTGTACAGGGTGGTTAAAAAAAAATTGACATGCCAAAGTTGACTTTTCTAATGGAATGCCCGGTATATTTTAGCATATTTACGTCCCTAAAATATTACGGCTCTTACATTTTTGGTTTGAGAGCAAAAAATTATTATTAAAAAAAATGGACTCTTTTTTAGTTGTAGATTTTAGTTGTTTCCGAGGGGTCAAACAGTGGTCAAAATTGACAAATTGTCAGGTATTGTCTTGCATTGCAAAGTATTGACATGTATTGACACGCATTGACAATGTATTGACACTGTATTGGCAAGTATTGTCAGTACTGCCGTATTGACCACATTCTTGTACACGTATTGCCAGCAGTGAATGACTCCTCGGTTATTTCCCTACACCGGGTGGCCCATTTAAGACGATCCAGTCGAAATAACTTTTGAACGGAATAAGATATCGACTTGCGGTTTTCGACAGATTCCTTGGCATTGAGGGGGACATGTTTCGCCATAGCTTTGACCTTGTACAATTTGCGCATTTCACCCCCACCCCAATCAACGTCAAAATTTTAAATGGCAACATACCTCGAGTCATACATCAAATGAAAGCTCTTGAAAAATGCTATTCACTGTTTCAAGTAGTTTGAGAATTTATCGAACCGTTTTCATATTAGAGACAAAAATGTAATATATTATAATTTAGAAAATTAGAATTCTGTGGAAAGTTTTGAAAAACTCGATGAAAAATTTGTTGATATGTGGACTAAAAATGTGACTGAGCAGATGTCTAGCGAGTTTAATCGTTATTAGCTTTGTTTGGATAGGTCACTATTGGTTCTCTTGTTGGTCCGTGTGGGGCAGCTAAAATTAAAGCTCCAAAAAAGCAAATAACAAATAAAACTCACTAGACATCTAGTCAGTCACATTTTTAGTCCACATATCAACAATTTTTCATCGAGTTTTTCAAAACTTTCCACGGATTTCTAATTCTCAAACTTCTTCAAAATTCTCAAACTGCTTAGATTACTGAATAGCATTTTTCAAGAGCTTTCATTTGATATACGACACGTGGTATGTTGACATTTAAAATCTTGACGTTGGTTGGGGTGGGGGTGAAATGCGCAAAGTGTACAAGGTCAAAACTATGGCGAAACATGTCCGCCTCAATGCCAAGGAATCTGTCGAAAACCGCAAGTCGATATCTTATTCCGTTCAAAAGTTATTACGGTTGGATCGTCTTGAATGGGCCACCCGGTATACAGGTGTTAAATATTAATTTACACAATTTAAGAACTTTAAAGCACTTTTTCTCAATTTTTTCAAAAGTAACACTGTGTATTTGCAGTGGATAATGCAAGGTCAATGTAGAATTTATAAGCAAATATTTTTTTAATACAAATAATATGTTGATTATTTTCATCCATTTTCGAGTTATTCGCAAACATAGCAAATATTTTTTATAATACAAATAATATGTTCATTATTTTCATCCATTTTCGAGTTATTCGCAAACATCTCTCAATTTTTTTTGGTTTGCAGCAAGTTTACAGGCAGTTTTTACTAATAAAATTGCAAAATAAGCATACCCAAACTAGTTACGAAGAATTTAATTTGTTCTTGAAAAGACATTTAAATTATAAAATATTATAAAAGTATGTATTTACCGAGGTAGTTACTCACAAAAATACTCATTAATCAAGGTCAGGACTAATAATTGTATACGACGGTACAGTAAATATTCAAAGGGTCCTCCACTTTAGTTGGATGTTCTTTTGCCAAGAAGAAAATTTCTGTTACTTGCGAATAACTCCAAATCCAAAACGGACGTAAATGGCCAATATGTTTGTATTACAAAAAAATTTCGCTTATAAATTCTACATTAATCTGGCTAAAAATGTACAGGGTTACATTTGAAAAAAATTTGCCTGTTTTAAAATTTTGCTAATCAATTTTGAACATCCTGTACATATGGAAACAACTAAAATCGAATTAGAGTTTCATAAAAGCCTCTACAACAAGGTCTCCATCTTGCTTTCTCATAAAAACTCCGCCCACGCAAATTCCCATTTTTTAAATAGTGATGTGCTAAAATACAGGGGGTGTTCCTTAAGTACACCGCCAAGCTTTAGGGGGTGATTCTTCACATTATTCTAAGACGAAAGCTCGAGGGGTTAACCACATGGTAAATTTGTGTACACAAAATCGCAAATTGTAAGAAAATCGCAAATTGTAAGAAAATCGCCAAAATCGCCAGAATAGTTAAAATTGTATTTGTAAAATTTGTCCAAAATCGGTACAGGGTTTTTGAATCTAAAAAATGAAACATTAAAGTCCACAGAAGGAGCTTAAAAATCGCCGAAATTGCTAGAAAATTTTCAAGTCGCCAAAAAAAATATGCGAAATTCGCTCGAAAATCGCCAAAATTGCTGAAAACTTGCTTGAAAATCGCCAAAATCGCTAAAAAATCGTCAGAATCGCTAGAAAATCGCCAAAATTGCAGGAAAATCTCCAAAATCACTGGAAAATTGCCAAAATCGCTAAAAATCGCCAAAATTGCTAGAAAATTGCCAAAATTCCAGAGAACCGTACACCAAAATTGCTAAGTGGTCAACCCCTCGCGAAAGCTTCCTATGGGCTTATGTCCTAAAGAACATAGTTTCCAAGACACAGGGTGTCATGTAGATAAATTAAAGCATTGTAGTTGATCTTTTTTTTTCGAATTTAACTGCATCCGATTAATCTTTTCCTGTTTTCTCAAAAACGGTTCATCATAATGAAAAATGAAATATGCTGTTTTAACCAGTGGATAATAAATGCAACTCATATTTCTCATATTTCTACGCCCCTGAACTTGGACAAAATTTTCAATATACTATGCTTAAGTGGTATACTATAAACGTATGCCAAGTTTCAACAAAGCACCTCGAAGAGTTTTTGAAATATTAGTACATATGTCTATAGGAAGTTTTAATCTTAGAATAATATGAAGAATCACCCCCTGAAGTTTGGCCTTGTACTTAAGGAACACCCTGTATACAGGCCCTTTGTACAGGGTTGTTACAAATTATTGTATGATCGTAGGCGGCTTAAAAACAAAATAATTGAAGTTTTGTGGAAAAACAAAATAATTGAAGTTTTGTGGAAAAAAAAATGTCCTCGAAAGCCACCTACAATAACTTGTAACAACCCTGTACAAACAAAGGGGGAACAGCAAGATCAGTATTCAGCAGCCCACAATTACACAGCAGCATCGACAATTTTGGAAATTTTCTAGAAATTCTGGATTTTTTGGTGAATTTTCTAGAAATTTTCGATATTTTTGTGAATTTTTTTAGAAACCAAGAAATTTTGGAGTATATATATTTTTTCCAGTAAGTACCGAGCCTCGTACCGAGCACTACGAAGAAGTATGGCAGTATGACCGCGAGTATGACAGTATACGTCTTACTGAAAACCGAGCCGAGAACTTCAATTTACCACATCAACTTTCAAGTTGGCAAAACTGATCGAATTTTCAGTCTTATTGTGGTGGTTGTGTTGGCAATACTGGAAATTATCGAGTTTTATTGAGTTTATATAACTAAGATTGTGATATGTAATTATGGCACCTACTACATCAATACAGCATATTTGATAGTTATTATTTTTAACTGTAATGTACGGCGAGGTGTTGGCAACCCTGAAAAGGCTCTGAAAAGGGAGATGGATGCAGTAAAGATTGAAAATTAGTAAGGCGTCATCGAGGAGTTAACCACAAGGTAAATATGTGTACAACGACGGGCGAGGGGTTGACAACTCGGAGATTTTAGTGCATTTAGAGCGTGCGTTTTTGAAATCTTGTAATTTTTTTGTAGAACGGGTGACCATTGAGGTAGCAATCAGAACTATACAGGCTGATGACTTTTATCAATATTAAATGAATATCTGGATAAATATTAAACACCGTCAACAAGTTTTGTAAGCCATTTAAGGAGAAATAAGATAAAAGGTACAATTTTTGAAATTCTTTTTATTTAGAAGTCAATTTCGGTGTACAGATTTTTGCCCAGTTGTCAAGCCCTCGCCCCCGGCCACCTGGGACCAATAAATTTCGAGATAAATTTATTCCTATTAAAAGATAAAAACACAATTAACATTCATCTCGCCCGTTCTTCCCAAATGTTAAGGTCACGAAATCGTGATTTTCCATATTCCGCGTTATTTTTCGAGCGCCACCCGAATTTCTTGTCAGAAGTCCAAATGGCGTCATCTCTAAATCTAAAAAAGTTTATGTTTGGCCCGGAACATAAACACACACTTTCAAACAAAAGTATAATTTTAGCCGTAGTTTAATTGAATAAATCTTCCACGGTTTTCCTCGGCATCCACACGTGAAAAATTGCAAAACACAAAGTCAATATTTGGCCAATTTTAGAAAGCGATGTTTACAGTCCCGGGACATCTCACTTTACGACCGAACAAATCCACCAAAGACGCCACGTGAATACCGAATTCTGCGGCCGTTTGTCACACAATGTTATTCAAAGGGCATCCATGCATTATTCATCGTGCGTTAGGGATATTGAAAATTGATTTTTTCCCGATCGATGCAGCCTTGGATGCTTTTCGCAAAATTACGAGTCGGAAAGTTAATAAAGCTCGGCCGAAGAAAAATTTCATTTCTTTCGAGTTGATTGATGGATCTGTGCAGCGGGCATATTCACCAAAACGGGGGTTTAGCTTTTCCCGCAGTTTCTAATTTGTTTTCTTCCAGATGACGTCATGCTCGGCAGACTTTCATATCGATTCGGTTTAACGCGATGACCCGAATTATCAACAAATAATCCGATGCTGGAAAACACGATGCAGGAAAAGATTCTTTTGTTTTTATGGAAATTCCAGTTGCATGAGAAACGCAATTTAACGTCAAATGAAATTCATTATTTACATTGTGCTGTTTCATGTGTCATATCTACATTTTATATTGTCTCTATAAAAGTTGTGTTTTATTACTGAAAAAAATATAATAATAAATGGATCTAGTTTTTTGCCGAGATTATGAACAAATTTACTTTTAAACCAATCACGTTAAATCATTTGAGAACGGCTATTGCATTTAATCGTTATTTGCACGAGTTGTTTAATCGTTCCCCGGACGACTTGATGTTCGACACGATTTTTAACTTCTACGCTCGCGGAGCAATTACTAAAATCGATCAAAAAAGCAGTTTTTGCAGCTCAAACCATTTAACGTGTCGAGATGAAATTTGACATACATATTCAGTGGGCACTTAGCTGTGCAGATTAGATTTTGGGCCACATCGGTGCAAGACACATCAACTTTAAAATTTTAAATGCAAACCCCTATTTCTCGCATCACCATAGGAAAATCTCCAAATTCCGCTTCTAAAAATGTATTCACACTCCTTTTGGCAAAAAAACGGTGTCAGTTTTTCAAAAACCGTCATGGTAGGGTATATATTCTTGAAAATAGGTACGTAAACAAAAATATAGGAAATAAAATTCCTCGTAAAATTACAGGTTCAAGATTCACGTATAATGTCTTCCTTCTGCCAACCATATTTTTGGTGTTTTTTGACATAATAAAAACGTCGATTTCTTCTGGATATAACCTAAAAATTAATTACACTTTGTTTTGACGTTTAACGTCAAAAGACAATGAACCTCGCAATGAACTAGAAAAGTTCGTTCACAAACATCCTATTCCGCATTAGGGTATAGGCAACCCCCGGTTTAAAAATCATACAGGGTGTTTCATAATAACGTTCCCATATTTCAGGGGGATTCTACATTTTAAAAAATGGGAAGAAAAGTTCCTATAAACAGCAATTGTTAAGATTTGCATGGATTAGATTAGAATCCGTTCAGTTTTGTAATTTAATAAAAACTAATCCAATATGGCGGCCATAAGAAAAAGAGAAGTTGACTGTAATTAAATTACCGGTAATTACTCAAAATCTAGAAATACTAGAAAATTTTTGTAAATGCCAAAATGTCAAAATATAAAAGTTCTAAGTTTCATTTAAATAGCATTAACTGTTAGGGAGCTATAAATTGTTTTTTAGAATGTCCATTTTCAGTTTTTTCAGAATAACTCAGGAATGAATCAAGATATCGAAGAATTCTTTACAGATTGTTATCACCCTAAAAAAGAGCAACATTTATCTAATTTAATAAACAAAGCAAAATGTCCAATTTGCGAAATAATCTTCCCGCATACCACTCGTGCATCGCTATTGCTAGCCGTTTTTTTTAGAAATAATTATTCAAGCTCCGTCGGAATTTATGACGGCTGACGGCACCCTAGACGCTTTCCGTTTGATCGAATTTGGGTTTGACAAAATAAAGCTAAAATTGAATTATCCCCAAATTCAAAAATTCACGTAGAACACAGCTCCCACATAATCCATTTTTAAACTTATTATTACTTTTTCTCTTATTTTTACGTAAGAAAGCTGTGGTTAACTGTTGTCCTTATCATTCTGAGTCACCCTGTAGATAAAACAATCCAAACTAAATTGCCATTTATTACCAAAGATTATTTTCAAATCTCCTTTTAAACCAATCAATTAGACTCATTTTTAAATTTCCATCCAATCAAGTTCATTTAAGGGTGATTAATGCATTTTATCGGAGTCTGCACGAGTCATTTAATCGTTTCCGATGACCACTTGATTTTAAACAATTTGTTCACTGCTGAAAATCACCACTTAAACAAAATTATAAAACATAAAGGTCCACAAATACGACCACTCAACACAAGTCTTTCCACAAACCATATTTTAGGTGTTTTTGGACATAAAGAACGTTGATTTCTTCTGGATATATCCTAAAAATTCAATAACATTTTGTTTGCACGTTTCCTAACCTCAAACGTCATTAACGTCAATGAGCTATAAAGGCTCGTTCGCAACATCATATTGGGCTTTTGAGTATAGGCAATCCCGGCTAAAAAAAATCATAATTTTATCAAAACAAAGAGTTTAATTTGTAAAATAATCTTACCGAATACCACTCGTGCATCGCTATTTCAATCGGTTAAATTTTAGAAATAATTACTCAAGCTTTGTTGCCGTATAGGTAAAACAATTCGAACTAAATTGCCATTTATTACCAAAGATTAAAGCCCTCGAGCTAAAGCTCTCGGGCTTTAATCAGATAATAAATGACAATTTAGTTCTCATTATTTTACCAACGGCAACAAGCTTTCGTAATTATTTTCAAAATTTAACCGATTAAATAGCATGCACTTGTGGTATTATAAGCGATTAAAGCCCTATCAGATAATAAAATGACAAATTTGTTCTCATTATTTTACCACCGGGAACAAGCTTCCGTAATAATTTTCAAAATTCAACCGATTAAATAGTATGCACTTGTAGTATTATAAGCGAGATTATAAGCCTTGTTATAAGCGATGCATTTTTTCCAAGATATTTTCCAAATTATAGAATAAATTCGTAAAAAAAATAATAAAACGTAGTTTTTTAGATATTAGTTTCATTTTCATAAATTATGATGGGTTAACGGCTTCTTATCAATTTTGGTGTACAATTCCATCATGAATTTTTGCAACAAGTACTGTAAAAAAGGTACAAGAAAAGAAACGATAAACAAAATCGAGAAATAAATCAACAGAAGCCACAGGAAATGCAAAGCACCTGATCCACCAGATGGTCGTTTTCAATAGAAATGCTCTTCAGATTTCCTCAAACACTGCCATTTTGCAACAAGTCCATTAAAAATAGAGAATGTGAACATTCAATGAAACAAAATTAAAAATTTTGCAATTAACAAGAAATTTCACCCGTGCGCCAGATGCAGCCAGCAAGTAGGTGTGGTACAAATTAAAGTGCGATCAGTTCTTGTAATCCAAGTTAAACGACCTGAAGACTTCGATGAAGTTGTCAACAGGAGCTATTTCCGAGGCTATATTTCAATAGTTTTACTCGGTTTTACCTGTTTGCGAACGATATGAGCGAGGGGTGAATCACCTTCGTAATTGGGTGTCCCAGCCCTTGTAATTTTTAACTTCTACGCAGCGCGAAGCAGTTACTGGAATCGATCGGAAAATTCCGAAAAGTCGAATCGCCAAAAACAAGAAATCTTTACGTCTTTCGGTCCAAAAAAGTAGTTTCTGAAAAAATGTCTGTATGTGTGTAGTAATTGGTGAATCACACTGGCGATTTGGTCCCAGAACCGAGGTCCCAGCCCTTGTGATTTTTTGTAATTGTTTATAATTATTGGTAACTTGTAATTTGCAGCAATTTTTAGTAATTTTCAGCAATTTTAGGAAATATTTTTTGTAATTGTTAGTAATTTTTGGTAATTTCTAGTAAATATAGAGAATTATTTGTAATTTTTGTAATAATGGTAATTGGTGTCCTCAATGTTTCAAAGTAGATCACCCCTCGGATACTAACCTCGATGTCGTCTCTCGTTGTTAAAAAAAAATGCACAAATAAAAAATCGCTTTGCCGAGCACTAAAAATGCTGGCCGATTTTATGAAAGGTGAACGCTCTGCACAGGTTTTGCAATAACAATTTCTATTTAAAAATACACGAGCGTTTCAACATATTATAGTAATTTCAGTCAACGAATATGGCTGTGCCGGAGGCTATTGGGTGTAAGGTGAATTTTCGTAATTTCAGGGTAGGTCCAGTTGTTTATGGCTAATGAAGGTAAATATGCAGCTTCTCTGCCAACTGCAAGCACAAGTCGAGCTTCTAAATCGACTGCGGGTTAACCTTTGACGGGTGAAAGTTTACATGAACTTTATTTTATTTGATCTTTGCAAGGTGTTTGGATGGTTTTTCACGTAAAACGGTGCTGGAGCCATAAATGTCAAAGAGCTGAAGACTGCATCAGTCACGAAATGGCGGTGAACTTGCATGATCCTGAGCCGCGGGAAAAAAAATGCCAATTTCTGCTATTGGTCCATTTGAAGCACCAGATCGTCTCAAATCCTGATAATTATTCTAAAACGTTTAGTCCGAGGTTTAAACCTCATTCACAACCACTTTACGTACGTGACATAACAAAGTTTAACAATCGTCAACAATAGCTAGAAAAGTCAAAAGCTGTCATGAATAATTGTTGACCATTGTTAAAGTTTGTTACGTTACGTACGTAAAGTGGTTGTGAATAAGCTCTTAGTCTCTCCCGCTTGTTGGTAAGAGCCGTAGGCGAGTGCCATAAATCAGCCGAGGGAGCAATAATCATTACCCACGAATAGAATAGTATGCTTTATCCAAGGGTTTTAAACGAGGTTTTAAAGCGAAAAAATCTCTCATCTATTGTATAATGAGTCCATTCTGCAACACCCGTGGATAAAAACTTTTTACGATTCTTTATATTTTAACTTCTACGCTTCGCGGAGCAGCTACTGGAATCGATCGATCGAAAAAGATAAATCTTTACGTTTAGAGTCCTGGGAAACCAAAAAAGTAGTTTTTGATAATTTTGGCACATCAACTTCATAATTTTAAATGCAAACCCTGATTTTTCATATCAGAATAGGATACTCGATAGGATAGCTCTTCAAATTCTGCTTCCAAAAATCCTCCAAATTTTCAGCATTTATTTCATATTTCCCTCAATATTTCCACTAAATTTCTCATTATTTCGCCTATATTTTCAGCATATTTTCGGCACCATTTTCATATTTTCAGTATTATTTTCATATGTCCAAAACATTTTCATATTTTCACGAAATTTTCATATCTTCAATATATTTCCATATTTTCGGACCAGTCAACAAAAATTTGTCCACCACATTTCATATTTCCAACATTTCCGAGACATTTCAGCAGCCATGTACACCACATTTCCCGAGACATTTCCATAGTGTAGTGGTGAACCCCTCGACGATTTCACAACTTCTTGCAAAGCACCTCGCGAGGCACCTCGTAAATATTATGTCCTGTCCGGGAATTATTCTTCTCTAATTATCGAGGGGTAAATTACTCTTAAAAAGTGTGTACACCTGATTTCAGGATTTCAGAATGGTTTCGAGTGATTTCAAGCGTCATGAATCGTTAAGTTTGTAGACTTCACTATTTAAAAAAAAAATGAAAAATTACATTACTTCTACCAATTATACTGTAGTCTATTGTTATTTGTACCTAAATGGAACCATTTGGGGAACATAGAAGAGAATTCATGGAAATTTGTCCAAAAATTGGCACAAAAAGCAGGTATCGGCTCTTAAGTGGACAAAGAGACCTTTTTCGAGAAAAATTGACGATCTGTTCCAATTTATACGAAGTTTTCGAAAAAAAATAATTGAAGTAGGTTCTGAAAGATTCCATGTTCTTAACGCATTTCTACTGCCGCCATTTTAAATACAGTGGCCATTTTATGAAAAAGCTTGGTATATTCGTGTACTTGTGTCCACAACGTCTTCAGTGCCCTCGCCAACAAGACTGTTTAAAACGGCGCCATGTTGGAAAATGGCCGCTTCTGGGCGAAGTTTCGGTGATTTTGATTCGATTTCATCTTAGTTTTGATATGATTTCACGTGATTTCAGATGATTTCAGCTCCCGTATACACCTGATTTCAAAAGTGAATCACCCCTCGCTAATTATTGTTACCATTTGCAAATAATTTCTCTCGTAATTTCTCTTCTTAGACGGAAAGCTTAATTCCGTAGACATCGTGAAACTAAGATAAGCTTATCACTGCCACTTAAATTACCTGGAAATCACATATCGCTTCTACCTGCTCTTGCTCATTGTCACACAATTCCAGGAATATGTACAAACACATTCCACGGTGAATACTACCCTACCGCTGTGCAAAAATAATAACTTTTCCGCGGTTTGGGGTTTCTATCAAATTAATATGCCATCTACTTGCGTGTACTTCTCAACCCACAACTTCCTGATATTCAATCCCGGAGAACATTTTTTTTTGATAAAAACTTGAAATAAAGTACCATAACGGTTATACCGAATAAAAGAAAATATACCGCTAGGAACAGCAAGGAGACCGCGAAAGACTTATCGGGAGGCAGCTATTTATTTGGATCATTGGATCCTCGGACGAGAAAAACATTATGATTGTTCTGCAAAAATATTTAAAAAGTGTTTCGCATCCGCGAAATATTTTGACAGATTCGACAAAGCGCTGTCAACATTGACATTTCAACTCAACTTTGCCTTGTTTAAAAAGGTTCTTGGTTTTGTAATTTTTAAGGTGATGTATTCTTTGTTTAAATGATGAAGATTTATTTAAAGTTGGTGCCTTTTGAAAGCTGTAAAACGGACAGTACGGTCCTACAACTCCCTTCATTTTAGCCTCGTTGATTTTAGCCGAGTGAAAATATTTCGTATAAATTGATAAGGAAAAGCATATGAAGGATTATCCCTCTCTTTTGTATAATAAAATCGAGAATAAAATTTTAGTTTTGTTTTCATAAAAATAATCGAAATGATGGAAAGTTCAATGACAGAGGTGACATAATAATTGTCAGTCAGAAAAGTAAAAGTTAAAAAGTCAAAAGAATATGCTCTTTTTGCCACTAAAATAACATTTTTCAAAAAAATGGCACTAAGGTTTTCGACGAGGTAAAATATCAGCTATCAAATTCGATAATAGAAATATACATAGGCTTTTTTCACGGACCCGTGTTTGCCAAAAGGGCACAAAGTGTGAGTTTGCATTGAAATTTATAAAGTTGATGTGCCAAAATGGCACTTTCCGTGGACCGATTTGGATCAAAATCTAATTAGTTCTTCGTTTTCTCATGCAAGCTGCGTAAACCAAATTTTAACCAGATCGGTCCTGTAGCTTGGGATGCAGCGTGTTTACAGACACACAGACATTTTTCAAAAACCACTTTTTTGGGTTTTCAGGACCCTGAAACGTAAAGATTCGATGTATTTGGCGATTAGATTTTTCGATTGAGTTTAGTAAATGCTCCGCGAACCGTAGAAGTTAAAATAGTTTTTTGGTGTTGTCCCAAGAAAAACGGAACGAAATATTCGAGGTACTTTATTGTTCTTAGACCGATTTTGCATCGGATTTTGTCCAATTTTGTATCGGGCGTAGCCAAAAGATCTCGCAAAAGATACAGCTTTTAGAGTCGATCACCATTTTCCAGATTACGCCAAAAACAAATTTTTCGTGGATATTTATTTCAAGGCCATTTCTGATCGGCTGGAGTTGAAACATCTGTGAACCGATTAACATGAAAATAGTGTGGGCCGAGGTGTAGGCTTAAGGCCGAGTTTAAAGCTGATGTCTCTCTTGCAAAGTAAATTTTCAAAATTTGTGAGTCAGATTCGAGGTCAAATTTCATTCCGATACGTTCAGTACGAGGTTCAGTAGTTAGACTTGCAGCGTAATTACAGACAAACGGGCACACATACAGACATTTTTCAGAGATTTTTCAAAAACCGCTTTTTCGGATTTCCAGGACCCTGAAACGTAAAGATTGGATGTTTTTGGCGATTCGATTTTTCGATCGATTTTATTAACTTGTTCCGCGAAACGTAGAAGTTAAAAATTAATGTTAAAAAATCCGGGTTTAACAGTACTACAAAAAAAAATGGCGAATAGAGCCATTTTCTCGGCCATTTTTCAATATTTTGCTTCATCAAAATATCGAAAAAAAATCATAAGAATCCACTTCTGAAGTTTAACTCAAAATTTGCATTTTGAATAGGTACTATTCTAAAAAAAATCCGAGAAAAAATCTTTTGAGCTCGATTTTGTCCGATTGCGCTGAAGATAGGAATTGAAAAAATTCGAGAAAAAATTATTAAGAAAAAGTCGAGAAAAAAGTTTTTCAGAGGTGGGGGGGATTTCGCAGTCGGCAGTGGTGTACAAATTTTCGGCAGTGTTAGTGGGAAGTGTTAGGCAGTGGTTGCAAAAATTGGGCAGTGGTTGCAAAAATTGAGCAAATTCGACAGTCGGGGGACTTCACAGTGCCCTGAAAATTCGGCAGTGGTGTACAAATTTTTGGGGTGTGAAATGTCCCCCATCAGAGGTTAATTTTGACCGAGATTTTGACCCTATGTAAAAGCTTTAACCTCGGCTTTAACACAAAATTCCGAGCAAAATTCGCATTTTATATTTTTTGAAAATCAAGATTTTCCCATATTTTGCGAAAATTAAAGGTCAGAATTTTGAATTGAAACTTGGCATATGGGGCAAAACAAGACTGCGAACAATTTATTCTCATAAATTTTTCTGGAATTTTGATCGCCAAGCAAAATATTAAAAAACGGACAAATTCTTGCGATCACAGGAGGCCGAACAGTAGGCACAGCAGGAATTTTCATATTTTTCAGATGTCAACTCAAAATGGCATTGACAGAATTCTTCTAGGCCTTCTAGATTTTGAGCGACGGCGGTCAACTTTCCTTTTTCTTATATGGCCGCCTTACTTGATTTTACTCGGGATTTTAACACTGCCGGATCCACAAAAAAATTAGCATTTCAAAAATGTAGCCAGCTTGGACTTTCTTTACAGACCGTCAGAATTTGAAATTTGGTATGAATAATTTTTGTGCAATCAAGACTTGGATGAAAGACCGTGAAAAGCATTTGCAAAACCCTACACCGACCTTTTCAATCTCCTGTCATCTGAAAACAAGTCAATTCACCAGTAATAATAAGTCTTGGTATCGTGTGACTCAAGTTTTGATATTTTTTTTTCCAAAAAAAGTCTCTTTTGATTATATTTTTTGTGTATCCGCCGGTGTTAAAATCCTATATGGCGGCCATAAGAAAAAGAAAAGTTGGCTGTCGTTGCTCCAAATCCGGAAGGCCTAGAAAATTTCTGTCTATATGCTACTGGATTGACAGCCGTCAAAAATATGAAATTCCAGTTTCTTTAAAATCGCTATTTTCAGTTTTTTTGAAATAACTCAATAACGAATCAAGATAAAGGGAAATTATCTACACATTCTTAATTGTATAGTGTTTCAGTTTCTTTCAGTGGAACGAGGAGTGGAAACACCCAAATATTTCGGTTAATATTAACCAAATCAATACGTTCTTTTTTTCTGCACGTAGAACTCGAAAAGCTGCATTTGTGTGATATTTCACTTTTTTGATAGGCCGAAATGTTCTACATGCAGAAAAAAAGAACCGAAATATTTGGATGTTTCCACTCGAACTTAAACACACTGTATTAAAAAGGCCCAATTTTTCCTCGAATTTTTCTCTAATTTAACCAACTCTCACCTCAATCATCAAATGGACATCAAAAATGTAGGAAATATACGGCTCTAGAGCAGAAAAGTAATAAGAAAATAGAAAAACCAACAATTTCAAAAAAAATTAGGGAAATCTGTCCCATTTCTAAAAAACGAGGGGGTTTTTCTCAAACCTATTTCATATACTGACGTTTTGCCGAATACGAGGACGAATATAAATGTTTCAAGTTTCAGGTAGTTCTCCAGTGAACCAATCAAACATTATCCAATTCTGAATTGTTTGATAAGAATTTGTTAGACGCATTTATTTCCTAGGTAACAAGGTATCAGTGAGAATTTGTTGTGTCTTGTTACGTAGGAATGAAAATCCGAATGCACCCTTACTCAAATTGCTAATAAATGGAGAATTACGAGGGGTTGACAATTTTTTTCAGGAATTTAGGAAATTTTTGAAATTTTAGATATTTTTACATGATTTTGCACATTTTCTGGAAATTTTTTAGAAATCATGGAAATTTTGGTGTACAGATTTTACCCAGTTGTCAACCTCTCGGAGAATTATGAATGGGACTCTGAAAGTTCTGTAGGAAAACACGTATCGACTCATAATTTGATACTGAATACTAGAATACTACATTACTAAAGCTTCTATGTTTTTAGTATTTGCAGCTGGATTTGTAGGTATTTGACATTTAACAACTAAATGCATGAAATGTCAATTCTTCTATTTTCAGAACCGCTTAGGATATATCACGAGATATATCATTTGTACTTACATTTGTTACAAATTACAACCCGGTTTTGCCCATTCTGATGTTGGTTAACAAAAAGAATAAACATTTTGTTGATTATTTGATTTGCGCGACATTACTGGTGTCACGAAATAAAAAAATGGCAAAAGAATAATTCCATTTCTGATAAGTTAACGACTTCCTACTTTCTCAGCGACAAAATAAAGCGATTTTGGAGGCAATTTTATATATTCAAGAGGTTTTATTTTGGTTTTATGACGGTCGGGGATTCTCTACCTGCAAATTCTACCTGCCGAAGACGCTAGAAAAAACGAAAATACGGAAGTAAAGTGACCTTCACTTAAAATCGTGCGGCTCGTCTCAATAAGGGTTGCATTACGTATTTGGCCCCCTGCAGCCGAGGGGTGGTGCCAATCCCAAACCGCGGCTTACTAGCTCATGTGAAAACATTCGCCAAATAAAAAACGTGCTCGAAAACCAAAGTGGGCCTAGTTTTTTGTTTACGGCAGCCATCTTAAAAATATTTACCGTTTAAAATGTTCTCGTATGCGGTCTTCTCGTATGTTATCGGGCAAATTTCCTACCCACAAATGTCTAGTCTCTCTGACCATTTTGCCCTGGACACCACATTGAGGAATTTTTGTCTTTTTGGCGCACAGACACTATTTCACAAAAAAACAACACAGCCGTTTCAGCTTCATGGTTGCCGCACTAGGGGGGTAAAACTGCACCTCACTTCACACCATCACTGCACTTTTCACGCCGTTTCTTCCATTTGTTTCACTTGTTTTTTACACTTTTACACTGTGCGAGCGGCTTCACCTCATATTTTCGCTCTACACAACATACTGGGCCGGAGACCGCGAGCTCGAATGCTGACTCGCTCCGCCTCTCTAGCTACGACTCACCTGCCCGAAAATTACCATTCTCCCTGCGTTAGAAGGAGAAAACCAGGGGCGTAGCGCCTAGCTTCCCCGCACGATTTCGTGTAAAACTACAGCTTTCCTTTATACTTCATCTCTGTTTACTGGACTTTTCGGTCGCCCGTGACGAACTACTACCCGAATCACAAAATTCAACGCATTTTCACACAATTTCTGCCCAAAAACGCAGTTTTTATTAATTTTCAGGACGCCATAACGACGCGTCACTAAGCCAACTTCACCCCGCCACCCTACGCCCACTCGATTTTTCCCCGATCGACAACTTAACAAATCAATTTTCCCCAAAATCGACCCCATTAAATAATCGTCTTTTTTTCAAACAAACGAAAAATGTAAATTTTCCTGTTTATTTAAAGAGGTAAAGGCGGAATCTCCAAAAATAACGCGTTGGCCTGGCATCATTCGGAACCTTTTCAGAACGCGTAGTAGGCTGTTTTAATTGAAGCCCGGTCGAGTCTACTTTGAAAGGGGGGGACGGTACGCTTAAACGGTACACACATCGAATTCACTGCATTTTATTCAAAGCCGCCTATTCTTTGGATGTTTCCATCCATTTCTATTGGCTCGATTTTGACGGAACAAGTGCACGATGTTCCATTGTTCGCGGGTTCAATTGTTTTCGCACAGTCGAGGGGGCTGTGATTACGGAGCGTCTGTAATTTTGTTTTTTACAAGTTTTTATCATGGCTGCCACAAAAGGACAAATGGCTACCAATCGTTTCCGTTTCCATTCCAGATTCTGAAATTGTATTTATTTATTTCCAAGGAGTGAAGAAATGCTTGTTTTTAATTATTTTATTGTTTTCATTCATTTTGCTGACGTGAAAATTAGTGTAATTACAGATTGCTTTGTTGCTGCAGTACGGGGTCCGGCGAGTAGATGGCGCCACCTGCTTCAAACCATTGTTTTCAAACGTTTACTGCAGATAACTTTAAAAATCACCAGAGACTACATTAGATATAGAGAGATTGCGGATGGACGGAACGGTCCGTGATTGGTCAACTTATCGAATGTAAAATAACAGTTAAAATGAACCAAATAGTGATTTTACTGTTCAAATCTAGTGATACAGAGATGTAGTGATGACAATGCAAACACAGGGAAATATGCCTATCATCTTTTGATTAGTTGAAATTTACACACAAAAATTTAATTTAAGTGAAATATATGTCACCCTATATTTTACCCAGCAGATACATAGGTAAATTCACCATGAAATAGTTGTACTTATTTTAAAATATGCACGCAAAATGACCGAATAATGTTAGTTCTTTTGAAAAATGACAACGTCGCATTCCCCTTACCAAGACAAAAGCACTGACTGAGCTGTTGTCGCGTTCCTTGTTATGATAACACAGAGACCAAAACACAAACACATTAACGTCAACACGAAAAAACATCTAGGGAGATATTAATTTTAATTTAATTTTCCGATATTTCGGAATAACTCGGGAACGAATCAAGATGTCGGGCAGTTCTCTTAATCACCAAAAATAGCGCAACTTTTCTCTAATTTAACGGACTTCGTAACTCTTACCATTTAAGAGATGACAAAGATGAGCAGCGAAAAAGGAACCACCCTATATAGAGTTTACCACCTATTTTATTTTGGAGCATATTTCGACTTATTAAAAATTTAAAAAGTCCTGTTTTTATGATTTACCTTTACTTTCATTTTTATAGTCAGAACATTTATCCTTACTTTTTTTACAAGGTGTCACATAAATTTAATGGTAATAACAATAAAGGTAGCAGGTATTTCCACTAATTTCCACTTATTGAAAATTTGAATTTGTTAGATTTTGGAGCATTAAGCATTGAGCAAATCAAAGAAAATCGTGATAACTGAGGCGAAGCCGAAGTTTCGCGAGCTTTGGCGGAGCCAAAAGCGAGAAGTCAACTGAACGTTAAGGGTGCGCACGGATTCAACGAAATGCAACCAATTATACATTCTTCTTTCATTTAATCCTATGTATTTTTAACTTCACACAACTATGCCTTACGAAGGCAAATTAACTTAGGAAAAAAATAACAAATGAAAAAGCAGTCTTTACATTGTTTATTGACTATTCCAAATTTGTCATTTTGTTGAAATAAATTAAAGAAAAAAATTAAGAAATTTTTCTTTAATTTATTTCAACAAAATAATAAATTTTGAATAGTCATTAAATAATTTAATGACTGCTCTTCCATCTGTTAATTTTTTCCGAAGTTAATTTGTCTTCGTAAGGAATATTTGTGTGAAAGTAAAAATACGACCGTAGGATTAAATGAAAGAAGAATGTATAATTGGTTGCATTTCGTTGAATCCGTGCGCACCCTTAAATGACTGAGGAGAAGCCGAGAGAAGGGTTGGCCGTTACATGGCAACATCGCAATTGTCTGTAGGTTGCCGACCAGCCGTGTTGCCATAAGGCTGCGTGTTTGTAATAGCCATTACGTCTAAGGTTTCTATTGGTTATTCAACAAATAGGGGTCAATATTGTTTGAAAATGGCAACATCGCAAATTTTCGCCACTGAGGCAAGCTGTTGGATATTTTGATCGTTTTTTTTATTCATTAATTCACGATATCAAGTGTCTTGCTGACCCCTGGTTTTGACAGCCGAAACTGAATTTGAGGGGTTTAGACGTCACTGCGCAAGTCAGAATGCGTGTGATAATCGTAGCGTAAAGGAGATGTGCCGTCTTTTTTTAACGCACGGTAAACAAGGAAGACGACGAGAAGTGTAGAGTGCGTGATTCTTACAGCTATTACATGTGACATTTACCGTGTTTAGCCGGGCCCATGTTGATTAATCAGCTCAACCCACTTATTCCGCAGAGTGATATTAACCTCCCCACAACCATATAAAAATGGGAGGTTACTGCAATCACTCCAAAATTCGAAATTGAGATAACACTAGATCTTTACGTTTCAAGGTCCCAAGATCACAAAAAAGTGGTTTTTAAAAAATGTCTGTGTGTATGTACGTACGTACGTACGTACGTACGTACGTACGTATGTGAGCAAGATTCCTCGAAAACTACCGATCAGATTTTCATGAAATTTGGTATGGAGGTTAGTGTTGGCCTTCTGGTGAGCCCAGTTAATTTTGTTGCCAATCCGCAAACACCAAAAGCCTTTTTGGCACATCAATTATGAAATTTGACTGATGAACATCGATTTTTCTTACCAGCACATAAAATGTTATCAAACTCTGTTTCCAAAAATGTATTCATACTTAATGCCCTTTTGACACAAGATCCAAAAATTCGAAATTTAGAAGGAACATTAATTAACGCGCTACAACCCAAACTACTGGGCCGATTTGGCTGAAATTTGGTAGGTGTAGATTCCATAACCCTTCAAAAAGCTGACTTGATTTTGGTGGCAATCGGCGAATGGAAAGTGCCTTTTTGGCATATCAAGTTTGATATTTGAATAACAAACTCCCGTTTTCTTTATCAGCACATGCAAAATCTTTAAGTTGTGTTTCCAAAAATGTATTCAAACTTAGTGCCTTTTTGGCAAAACACCGTAAAATTTTGAAAAAACAGATTTTTTTTTTGAAGCAAGCCTGATGGAGAAAAATTTATAAAAAGTGCTTGGGATACCAAATTCTTAAATGAGAGTCTATACTTTTCTCCACTGATTTTGTTACATGGTTGAATTCTCTTTTCGGCCATATAAAAATTAGGTACAAATTATTAACCTAAATGTAAAAAAACCGATGACGTAATATGTTTGAAATGGGTGACGTCAGAGACTTAAAAATGACGTCAAAGGCTCCGCAGAAATGTAAAATAGTTTGACCTGTTAAACAGATTTTCTCAAAAATTGCTTGTTGCAAAGTTATTGCGAATACCCATTCCTTTTTTTAAGTTCTGTTTTACGTTATGATTTATGGTAAAATTTTTATATGGCTGAAAAATCAGTCGAAGAAAGTATTGACGTTTATTTAAAAAAGAAAACACCGATGACGTAATATGTTTGATATGAGTAACGTCATCAGAGACATAAAAGTTCCGCAAGAATTTAAATCAATTTGACCTGTCCTACAGATTTTTTCTAGAAATACTGGTTGCAAACTGCAGAGTTATTGGGAATATCCCATACTTTGACCACCACCCTGTATATAAAATCTCCATTTGTTTATCAATACAAGAAAGGTGTTCAAGTTAAGTTTCTAATAATGTACCTATTTATAATTTACATTTTGTGGTTTGTTGGCACAATATCGAGAAAATCAATTTATTATAAAACGCTTGAAATATTATTAAATAGGCGTTTTTGAGAAGAAAGATTATGCGTGCTCGGGATTTTCACGAAGAATTTTTATTATATCAACATAGCGGGGGTGTGTTTATAGGTTTTCCGTGCACTTTTGCGAATAATGCAATGAGGGCTCATTTGATTTCTTATTATGATGAATTAACGGGCAAAAGTGTTGCAGAGCCGATCGCCGAGCAGCGACGCGCTGTTTACAAAGTGTTTTTTGCTTGACGGCGATAAGAGTTTTAATTTCGTTTGAGGTTTTAACATTGCGTTAGTGAACAGTGAACAGTGCGAATATTGCTGTGATTTGTGAGCATTGACGGTGTTTATTGTGAAGGAAATCTTCCATTTAATTGCTTCATTATTTATTTTTATAAATACTAATACATATTTTTTTAGAGAACCATTTAAGGTTTGTTTTTTAGAATATTTCAGAGGTTACGTTTATATTAATTAAGGCACAATGAAACGTAAAGGTCAATCTTATAAAAATCGAAAAGTTGCCAACAAAAATTCTATGAAGAAATTGCGCACTAACCAAGAATATTCTCAGAAGGAACTAAGCCAAAATATAGTACGTATTAGGAAACTAAGATTTGATTCTAGATTTAATGAAAAGGAAACCGTCCAAACTTTGAAGCGTGTGCAGCGTATGAGACGTAATCCTGATTACTATGAGAAGGAAGCTGCCGTAACTTTGGAACGTGTGCAACGTTTAAGAAGCGATCCTGAATACCAGGAGAAGGAAGCTGCCATAACTTTGGAACGTGTGCAACGTTTAAGAAGCGATCCTGAATACCAGGAGAAGGAAGCTGCCATAACTTTGGAACGTGTGCAACGTTTAAGAAGCGATCCTGAATACCAGGAGAAGGAAGCTGCCATAACTTTGGAACGTGTGCAACGTTTAAGAAGCGATCCTGAATACCAGGAGAAGGAAGCTGTCATAACTTTGGAACGTGTGCAACGTTTAAGAAGCGATCCTGAATACCAGGAGAAGGAAGGTGCCATAACTTTGGAACGTGTGCAACTTTTAAGAAGGGATCCTGAATACCAGGAGAAGGAAGCTGCCGTAACTTTGGAACGTGTACGCAAAATAAGGAAAAACCCAGAATATCTTCAAAATGAAAGAAATCAGAATTTGCAGCGACTGCAAGAGACACGCAAAGAACGAGTTTTTCGAGAAAAGGAATCGGTCAAGAACAAGACTCGAATGAGCACGAAAAGAAAATCTGACACAGAAAGACAAAAAGAGAGGGATGCGGAAAAGAAGCGGAGACAGTTGGAAAGATCAAATAATATTTGCCGATTTCGAAATCAAGTTATGCAACGCTTAAGCAACACCGAAGATGACGTGTCCAAGGCAAAGAAAAAGTTCATTAAGGCTAGCAAAGAAGTGCCCGAATATGTTTGTTGCTGCTGTGAGGGGTTGTTCTTTAAAAGGTCTGTAAAGGAATTTGATGTGGATCGAAATTTCGAGACATTTAATAAAAAACAAAAAGGTAATCCTTACAGTTTACCAGAATTTAAAGAGGTAATAGTGAGTCTTTCTTCTGATTATATATGCACGACTTGTAAGCATTCAATTGGTATCGGTAGAATACCAGTGATAGCCATTAGTAATGGATTAAAATTTTCAGATGTTCCAGATTTTGTAGCTGATTTATCCGATCTAGAAGAAAGGATGGTGTCTCCATATTTATATTTTTTGCAGATTAGGGATTTAAAACCTCATTCTTTAAATCCACAACTGGGAGTTAAAGGTAGTGTCGTTAATGTTCCCGTGGAAATTGAAAACATGGTTAATATATTACCTCGGCAGTTTGACAATCTAAGCACGATTCAAGTCAAACTCAAAAGGCATTTGGAACATAAATCTAATTACATGTATGAAACTATTAGACCTGCTGCAGTTATGCAAGCTTTGAAATATTTGGTTGATCAGGAATTATATGTTCAAAACAATATTATTATTTCTAATGCACAAACTTTGTCCAATTTTCAGAGCGACAATAATGACGGGGTTGTAGACTTCATAGTAGATGCTGAAGATCGTCCTAGAGATAATGCACCAATAAATTTTCAGATTGCTAATAAAGGGGTCGAAACTGGAAATTTTGTCATCGACGAAAGCACTGAAACAGATGGAGTTTTTACAGGAGAATTTAGCCAAGAAGTAGCTTTGTTTAATAGAGCTATTAATAACGAAAATGTTAACAATATCAAAATTATTGCTCCAGGTCAGGGGAAAAGGCCCATTTCCTTTTTTGAAGTTTCCAACATCGATGAGCTTCTCTTCCCCACAATTTATGGTGGTAAAAAGTTACCATTGAGCCCCGGAGTGACGTACACTAAGCGTATAAAATCCGAACTCAGAAGATATGATAGAAGATGCTGCAAGAAACCTAGGGTAATTCTTTTTAAGGCTTTGCAGAAGTTGTATCGAGATGTTGTCAGTTCAATCCAAACAGCTTTAAGGAAAGTGCAAAAAACGGATAATCTTACAGCTGCACAGGCACTGGATTCTAATTTTATGAGTAATTCTGTTTTTCAGTCTGATGCGGGATATCAGTTTTTAAATCATATTAGATGTTCTCCTGCTTATTGGAAACAAAAAAAGAGTGAATTGTTGGCTATGATGAGGCAGTTAGGTAAACCGACATTTTTTTTCACATTAACCCCTGGTGAGTACTGTTGGCCTGAACTGCTAATATGTTTACATAGGTTGCAAAAAAATGAGACCTTGTCGATCAAAGAAGCTCTCGAATTAAGTGAATTCGACAAATCTGAACTTGTTCGCAATGATCCAGTTACCTGCGTGCGATATTTCAATAATAAAGTGTCTGAATTTATGCAATATTTACAGAGTCCTGGTGGTCCGTTTCGAGAATATACGGTGGGGGATTTTTTCTTACGCTGGGAGTTTCAGATGAGAGGATCACCCCACGTACATGGGTTTTTATGGTTACACGATGCTCCACAATTTACGGAGGGCCAATATGGACAAAATCTTCTCGATTTCATAGATAGATTTATCACTTGTCACTATGAAGATAATAATCCTTTTATGGCAGCTCATGTACACAGGCACACCCACACCTGCTATAAGCGATGTCGAAGTTCCGAGAAAATTTGCCGTTTTAATTTTCCTCAGTTCGTAATGGAAAATACGGAAATATTAACACCGCTGCCGTCTGATCAAATCACGGCTAAAGACAAGGAAAATTTAGGTAAAATAAAATCATTGATGGAAAGTTATTTCAGGTCACTGGATTCAGTTGAAGAGAGTTACCAGACGATTTTAGAGAAATTAAAAATAACTCACGAAGAATATGTAAGGGCAATCAGGAGTTCACTTAAACAACCAAAAATATTTTTGCGTCGCAACAGCAAAGAAGTCAAAATTAATTCCTACAACAAAGACTTTATGGTATGGGAAGCTAACACTGACCTGCAGTTTGTTGTAGATGAGTATGCAGCCGTCACATACATGTGCGACTATGTATTAAAGGACGAGGTCGGGATGGTTCGCATTTTAGAAGATGCCAGAAAAGACCACGCGTTTGAGGGCTTAAAGGTGAAAGACAGACTTAAGAAAATAGCTTCCAAGTTTCTAAATGCATCAGTAATGGGAAGTCAAGAAGCCGTTTATCATTGTTTGAGTCTTCCTCTGTCTGAAAAATCTCGAACAGTTGTCAACATTCCAACTTGGCCCATAGCGGACAGGGTAAAAATTCTAAAGAGAAAGGATGAACTTCGACAATTGCAAACGGATTCAACAAATATTATTGCAGAGGGCTTAATGAACAAATATGCGAAACGGCCCGCAGAACATGAAAATCTCTGCTTGGCCGATTTTGTTGCAGGGTTCAACCAAAAAAAGGAAAGGTTAGAAAATTTGGATGACGATGCGGGTGATGGCACAACTGTTTCTTTGGTAGCACGACAAAAACCCAAAGTTATACGCTACAGGAGGTATAATGTTGATGTAGATCCTGTAAATTTCTATAGAGAAAAGTTGGTGTTATTTCTACCCTGGAGAAATGAGGAGAATGAGGTTGAAAAAGTTAATTGTCAGGAAGTTTTCTTACAAAACTTACATGTCATCAAACAAAATGCCGATAAATATTCTCTAATTTCAGATGAAACTCTTGAAAGATACATGGAAAGGGCAGCTGAAGAACTGGCAGACCAACAACAAGAAGTGGAAAATAATGGTATTGTGGAAAGCGACCAAGAAGTCGAGGTGGAACTTCCTGGAGATATATCCAAAAAAATCAGCAGAAAAGCGGACAAAACTGAAGATAAATCAAGATTTTGTATTTCTGGTCCACCAAGAGTTAATGACCCCGACCTGGAACTTTTAATGCAAAAGCTCAATGACAAACAACGAGAAATAGCGATGCATATATTGCATTGCTTCAAGACTGGCAGGAATTCAGAAAAAAATCTGATTTTAGGTGCAGCAGGAACCGGAAAAAGTTTATGTATCAGTGCCATTTATCAGCTGATTACAAATTATTTTGATCGTCAACCGGGAGCCCAAAATGACTGCATCAGAGTACTTCTTACAGCATATTGTGGCAAAGCTGCTTTTTTGATAGGCGGTGTCACCCTGCACACAGCTTTCGCCTTACCTGTTAATCAGTACGGCGGTAGTTTTGCAGAACTTTCCGCAGATGTTGCAGCCAAGCTTAGAAAAAACTTAATTCACGTGAAGCTCCTGATTGTGGACGAGATTAGTATGGTAGGTGTTAAAACGTTTCAGTATATAGATCGCAGGTTGAGACAAATCTTTGGTCGTCCAATGGAAAGCTTTGGTGGAATCACTGTTATTCTTGTGGGTGATCTGTTTCAGTTAAGTCCTGTATTTGATAGATACATTTTCGAACCCCTTCCAGATCAATTACTAGGAGAAGTGTTTGGAAATGTCTTATGGAATGAGTTTCAGTTTTTCGAAATAACACAAATCATGAGACAAAAAGACAAGAATTTTGCGATTGCTTTGAACAATTTGGCAGTTGGTCAGATGAGCGACGACGATGTGAAATTAATTAATTCCAGAGTCGTTACAAGTTCCAAAGATGTCCCCGAAGAAGCAATAAGGTTGTATTACCAAAACAAACACGTGGATGAATACAACAATGAAAGGATCAACAGACAATTTGGTACCGAATATTCTGCTCAGGCAGTCGATCACATTGTTGGAAAGCTGACGGATGAAAAAAAAGCAGAAATACTGGAAAAATTCAAAAACAAAAAAGCTTCAGAAGTAAGTGGCGTATCATATTTAATACGTTTCAAATTAGGAATTAAGTACATGTTGACGCTTAATTGTGATATCCAAGATGGGTTAGTTAATGGTGCATGTGGTGTTTTAAAACACATTACTTTTATTGAGAATACTAACACTCCTAAGGTTATTTGGCTGGATTTTGGATCTGACAAAATTGGTCAGAAAGCTAGGTCGAAATATGTTTCGTACATTAATGTAAATCCTGTGTGTGCCGAATTGGTACCCATTGATAAAGTCGCAGTTGAATTAAATACAGATAAGAATTTGACCCACCGTTTAACAAGAACAAATTTTCCTCTTGTTCCTGCTGAAGCTATTACAATTCATAAAGCTCAGGGTCAAACATATAAAAGTGTTTGCGTCGATTTTTTTAAATCGAAAAATATGAATCGAATGTTGAAGTATGTCGCTTTATCCAGAGCTGATTTTGATGGACTTTATATTATTGGCCAATTTAGAAAGCCAAATTCTCTAAAACGCGACATTGTCAACAATGAAATTCAAAGACTAAGAAAAGACAAATATTTAGTGTGCTCTTATGACAATTTAGAAAAAAAGGAAGGCTTTGTTATATGTTACTTAAACATTAGGTCTTTCATTAAAAATAAGAAAAACGTCGAATTAGACAATTGGTACAAAAAATGTGATTTATTAATTTTTGCTGAAACGAATACTCAACTTAGTGATGATATCACATTAGTAGGGTTTCAACAGGTTTTTAGAACAGATTTAGATAAACGATTTAGTTGTAAAGGAGTACTAGGTTACGCAAAAGACCCCCTTATTGTCAAGAAAGTCGTGGTGACGAAACTAGAAGGCCCATCGTTCCATGTGCACTTGATTAAATTTGAAGTAGACGATGTAAGAATTGTTACCGGGTATAAGTCTCCAAAAACGCTTCTCTCTCTTTTCAAACAGCAATTTAAAGATATTGTCGAGGATAATGGTAGTAATGGCGAACGAATTGTTGTGATGGGAGATTTTAACTTTAATGTTTTACTGGCTGACAATTCACTTACTCCTTTTTTGAAAGAATATAATTTAAAGAGTTGTTTGAGCAATACCACTTTTACGACAGATGGCAACACACAAATTGATGTTGTTTTTTCTAATATAGATGAACTACATGCAGGTACCTACGAAACGTACTTTTCCGATCACAAACCCGTTTTTTGTGAACTTGTAAAATCTGATCTTAGACAGAATTTAATCAAAAGAGGACACCCTGATGTAGCTACTTCTGCTGTCGTAGATAGAGCTGCATCTCCGTGTAAAATTCAAAAAATTCAAAGTAATGATACTAATGATCAAGTTGCAAGTGAAACTTGCTACTACCAACCACCCGAAAGCTCGCCAATTATTGGCAATTATCCCAGGGACTGTCTCTATAAAATTAGTGGTTTACAAAATTTAGATTCAGTTACTTGCTATGCAAATGCAAGTGTACAATGCCTTTTATCAATTTCTGAATTCCGAGACTATATTAACAACAACGAAAATCATTCTCGAGTCAAACAGTTTTTTAGAGACGTTTTGAGCAAAAAGGTAAAAAGTGCATCTGCTTTGAGATGTTTGATAGGAGGAATTTTTAGTGAAAGGCAACAGCAAGATGCCCAGGAATTTATGATAAATTTATTAAACCTATTTGATGAAGAATTTCTTCGATTTCTGCAATGTGATATTTATGATCCTTTAACATTTTGCGATAATTGTAATGCGATATTTCCTGGCAATAATCTTTTGGAAAGCAGATTTTTGTTAATTAGTTTTGATTTGCAAAACATTGATGAAAATGATTTCTCATCAGTTTTTAAGCCTAAATTGTCTGAAAGGCAATGCAACCATTGCCAAACAAACAACTCTGTTAGGGAACAATTAAAGGTTGTTTCCATCAACAAATACGTAATACTGAATTTCAAAAGGTTCTCTATCGACGAAAATGGTGACGTAGTTAAACTAAACACATTATTTTCAAATTTCAACAATGAACATTTAATTATAGAAGATATGCAATTTGAAGCTGTAGCTGCTATTTTGCATTTAGGTAATTCAATAAACAGCGGTCATTACATTTCTTTAGTTAAATGTAATGGATTGTGGTTTAAGTGTAATGATCATCAAATAGAAAGAGTTCATTCATTTGATAACACTTTGAAGGATGTTTATATGTTAATTTTGAAAAAAAAAGATAATGGAGTTTCTCTAGTATGAGTGAGATGTAAGTACATACATAAAAGTTTCATGTAGAGTTGCATCAGGAGAGGCTAATAAATGACAGTATGCTTGCTGTTTTTATTTCTTAGTAGCTCCTTGGCTGGTCACATTCTAAGCGACAGCCCAGGGTTCAAAAATTCAGATTTTTCATATAATGGTTCCTGTTATATCTGACTGTTATGTAAATTCTATTTTTATTAACAATAGGCATTTACATTATCGTCAGTTATAATATGTCCCATTTCAATGAAACTTTTGGCTTTCTTGGGCGACCTCATGCTCTCCCTCCCTCCTGTTAACCTTATCCTGTCTAACAAGTAATAGTCTGCAACAACGATTAAGTAACTACCTATTTTAAGTATTTTATGATTTTTTGCAAATTTTCAGAAACTGACGACCGTTGTGGTATATTGTTCAAGGATTGCCCTGTTAATGCTTCAGTCTAAAATATGTTTCTTTACACATTCTTGAGAAATGCCTAATTATCCGATGGTCAATTACAACGAATCCTAAACGTAGGTATAGGTAGGAGCAATATAAAGAAGAGTAAACAAAGCAGAGGTAAGAAAGCCCTTATTTACATTACTATCTGTTATACCCGTTTTAGTGACATTTTTGGATTTCTTGAAGTAACGATTAGATAACTATCTACGTCTTTTATGATTTTCCTTCAAATTTCCACTCAACGATTTTCTTTCATGCTTCAAGGATTTTGTATTGGGTACCTACTCGAACAATCTCTTTTTATTAACAATAGGCATTTACGTTATAGTCAGTTATAATATGATGTGCCATTTCAATGAAACTTTTGGTTTTCTTGGACGATCGCATGCCCTCGTGCTGACCTGTGTTACAAGCAGTACCTAGACTGCAACATCGATTAAGTAACCATCCACTTTAAGTATTTTATAATTTTTTGCAAATTTTCAGAAATTTGCAACCGTTGTCGTATACCTACTGTCCCAATTGCTTTGTTAATGCTTGAACATAAAATATGTTTCTTTACACCTTCTTGAAAAATACCTAATAAACAGATGGATAATGAGAACGAATCCTAAACGTATAGGTAGGAGCACAGGCAAGAAAACCCTTATTTACATTTCTATCTGTTATCTGTTTTAGTGACATTTTTGGATTTTTTGAAGTAACGATTAGATAACTACGTCTTTATGATTTTTCTTCAAATTCTCTTCAGATATTCTCAACGATTCTCCTATATACTTCAAGGATTCTGTGAATAGGTACCTACTTGAACAATGTGTAACAATCTATATTAACAATAGGCGTTTTCATTATAGTCGGATACACTTAATATGTCCCATTTCAATGAAACTTTTGGTTTTCTTGGACGACCGCATGCCCTCGTGCTGACCTGTTACAAGCAGTACCTAGAGTGCAACATCGATTAAGTAGCCATTCATTTTAAGTATTTTATGATTTTTTGCAAATTTAAAATTTTCAGAAATTGACAACTTGCCTTCTTAATGCTTGAACATAAAATATGTTTCTTTACACCTTATCTTTCCTAAGACAGATGCCTAATTTTCAGACGGTCAAGGAGAATGAATCCTAAATACGTAGGTGTAATATAAAGAAGAGTAACCAAGCACAGGTAAGACAACCCTTATTTATATTTCAATCTGTTATACCCGTTTTAGTGACATTTTTTGATTTCTTGAAGTAATGATTACATAACTAAGTACGTCTTCTATGATTTTTCGTCAAATTTTCAGTGGGATCTTTGGACTTCTAGAAGTAACAATTGCATAGCTATGTCTTTTATGATTTTTCTTTAAATTTTCAGATATACTCAGCGATTTTATTTTATGATTGAACTTTACTAATAGGTGCCTACCTACTTGAACAATCTCCTTAAAAGTTTTAGCATAAATGTAAGTACATGCGCAACATATGCCTACCTATGGTGTTATACTGCAGCTCAGAAGAGCAAAAAACAGCAGAGGGAAAACCAATAATAGCTTTGCTTGTTTTCCTGAGAGAAGTGGTTAATTATGAATGGGTCATGAAAGGAACAAATACTGAACATGGGTGAAATGAAAGAATTTTAGAACTTTAAGATGAAGATAGATTATGGTTCAAACTATTTGCTAGAAGAGGCAAATACACACTTCCAAAATACAGTTTGTATTGACATTTCAATCCCTCATTTCTAGCAATAAGCTGCAAAAACAATTTTTTTTAGCGAGAAAAAACGAGATGGAGCTTTTTATTGGCATTTGCTACCTGTCGTAGAAAATCTCAGCCTTTTTTTTTAAACTCAATTATGGTTCAAACTATTTGATGGAAGAACAATGTCATACGTTGGTTACCTACTTTCAGGAGTAGGGATATAAATGTCGACGATACTTCAAGGATAAATTTTTTACTGTTTCTATAATATAATTTTGCAGCACGAATTAGGTCAAACACTTTTAAAGGAACTGTTTATAGAGGACAACAGCAGCAGCTGCACTTCCTTTTTATGGATCCCTAAAGGATGTACATGGTAGAGCAGGTATTGAAAGAAATACATCACATCTGGTTGTATGTAATGGAAAGAAATAGCCATGTCCGAACAGCACCGAAATCCCTACAAAAGTTATTCATTATTGATTTCCTGAAAAATATCTTTAGACTCTCACGTAGGTGAAATTGCGGGCCAAATATTTCTGCAGCCAAACGTCGTGCGTGTAGTTCTTCGGTATCATCAGATATTTAAGAGAAATCGGCATGAAAAGCAGCCTACCAGTGGAGTCTAGAACCCCTTCTGCCTTCACATCCACAGATTGCATACATTTGCCCATTTTTATGTCTTCATTTCCTTTCACGGCAGAACACACGGTATTATACTTAGAAGCACCAAGCGCAAACCTTCTTAGAGATTCCTTGCTCAAGATATAACCAGCACCTCCACTCATATACCCCTGCTTGACATGCCTTTTAAATTTACACCCGAAATAAACGGGTTCTTCTTTTTTGCGAAGACTCAGAAGATACCTCAAATTGTCCATCACAAAATATCTGAGAAAGAACTTATTCAAAAAGTCTGCTGATTGCACTTACGTATCGTCATCTGCTTTGAGAAACCAGTCAGCATCGTTCTGGTGGTTCTTGTAAACGTACTTGAAGGCTTCCTTGGTTTTGTTCCAAAGGAATTTCCTTTCGTTGCCGTCCATTTCTATTACGACTACTGGAAGGTCTTTGCTTTTCTTGGAGGAGAAGAAGAGGATTTTGGTGCAGAGGGATCCCCACGTGTCTTTTACGGCTTTGGCTCGAGTTTCGTGGTTTTTTGGCGATGTTAGAATCGCGCAAAAGACTCGAACTTGGTTGGAGAGGGCATTAGCATATGTTGAATCCCTTTTTATTTTGCAGAGGGGATCTGGTGGGGGCGGGTGGGGTTGGGGCAGGAACTTGTAATAAGTCAGAATCGTTAATACGAAAGATATGCTGTAGCCGAGGATGAAGCCGGAAAGGATGACGATTATGGAGCGAATGTTGAAGTGCGTCATTGTGCCAAAAACTGACGTTGACTTCAAAAAGTAAACAAATCAAAGTACTGTTCTGTTAACAAATATTCCTAAAGGTTGTATGTGGTAGGGCAAGTTTTAGATTTTCTTTTCTGAACTATTTCAGGTGCGAGCGAAGCGAGCAATCGAAATATGTCTAGGCGAAGCCGAGCAATAATGACGTGTCTTTTCGACCCAAGGCCAAAAAGGAGAAGTGTACGACATACGTCCGCTAATACATACATATATCCACGCGAAAATTGATCTGTTTTGGTCTTTTTTAATCTACTTTGGTCTGGCCATTATTCAATTGAACTTGTATAAGGTCTTTTTTTATTATTGCCCACATTGATGAGTATTTATGAGTATAAGCTGACGTATGTCATATAGACTTCTCCTTTTCCGCCCTCGGCCTAATTTTGTCGTCTTTTTTTGTTGATCTCTTATACTTTTGCCGTTTTTTGATGGTACTTCAGGGTCTTTCTTGATCTATTTTATTCTAGTTTGGTCTGGTCATTATTCAATTGAAATTGTAGCCTAAACATGTAGGTAGTTTCGCTAAACTTCTCCTTTTCAGCCCTCGGCTCAATTTTGTCGCCTTTTTTGTTAATGTCTTACTTTTGCCTTTTTTTGATGGTACTTTAGGGTCTTCTTTGATGGCCATTATTCAATTGAAATCGTAGCCTAAAAATGTAGTTTTGCTAGTTCCAGTTTGCAAGTTTGCAACTTTTTGATGCGAGTTTTCGGCCAAGGGCCGAAAAGGAGAAGTCTAAATTTATCTATTTTGATCTTTTTTTTGGTGTGGCCATTTTTCTTTTTCTCCTTTCTTGTTTATTCTTTCTATTATTTTGTATTATTATTATTATTTTTTTTATATTTTATCATTGTCCACATTGATGAGTATTGATGGGTATGAGCTAACGTATGTCGTAGACTTCTTTTCAGCCCTTGGACGAAAACTCGCGTCCAAATGTTGCCTCGCAACGACATATTTCGTTTGCCCGCTCCGCTCGCACTTCAAAATAGAAAATTTTAAACTAAACTCGAACTGGCAACACCGCATTTTCCGGCTACGAAAAGACACGATCTGACAAAGCCGCATTTTAAAATTTTGTACAGGGTCTTTTAATTATCCTCCACATTTTAAATTGTGATAACACTTTTATTACTTGAGATATTCGCCTGAACTAAAAACAGAATGGTAGACCGTACTCCCAAGTTTTATTGTGGACCTTACTCTCAACAATCACCGTCTGATCTTAAACGCTGTAGATGGTAGATGCAACTTTTTTAAATGGGACATCCGGTACATTCTTATTATACAGAGCTGTTCCGTAATTAGGCTGCAATATTTTACCAGTGCGTTCTACGATCAAAATTAGGACTAAAAGTTAAGTAAACATTTTTCGAAAAATCCATCTTAAGGGAGCTAGGAGCTAGGGCCTCTCAAAGGGGGTAAAAAAATAGTTATTTCTTCAATTTCTGAGGAACGGCTTACGATAGGGTCACGAAATTTTGAGCTTTGTCGTAGATTTTTGCGCTGAACAAGATTAATGTAATGGTTTTTGGCAAAAGCTTCAGGGACGTGCGTGAGTAGAGGGGTCGCGGACATTTTTGTGTCGAACTTTTTTGTACGACACCTTGGGTCAACTGTGAGCACAAATTTGAATTCCCCGTACATTTTTACGTAAAAAAGGTGCTCTAGTTGAAACTCGATAGCTCAAGCCGTTTTCGGGGAAAATGGATTTGAAAGTTCAATTTCGTGGTATAAAAGTGGGTAACTGTGGCACTCAAAATACCTAAAATTTTAGCCTACTTGCATCTCATATGCTTGAAATTCCAAAGAAAATCACAAGAAAATGGATTTTCCATACTCTATCCCATCAATTTTGCACATTTTCGGGGTGGAAACAGAACTTCAAATCGATTTTCCTCAAAAACGGCCTGAGCTATCGAGTTTCAACTGCAGCTCCTATTTTACGTAAAAATGTACAAGGAATTCAAATTTGTGTTCATAATTGTCCCAAGATGTCGTACAAAAAAGTTCGATAAAAAAATGTCCGCGGCCCCTCCACTCACGCACGTCCCTGAAACTTTAAAAAAAAACCATTATATCAGTCTTGTTCAGTACAAAAATCCACGACAAAATTCAAAATTTCGTAACTCTATCGTAAGCCGTTCCTCAGAAATTGAAGAAATAACTATTTTCTTTACTCCCTTTGAGGGGCCCTAGCTCCCTTAGGATGGATTTTTCGAAAAATGTTTACTGAACTTTTAGTCCTAATTTTGATCGTTGACTGGTAAAATATTGCAGCCTAATTACGGGACACCCAGTTTGTGCATTGATAGAAATTGTTTTCGTAATTTCTTGTCTTTTTTGTTGATGTCTTATTTTTGTCTTTCTTGATGGTACTTTATGGTTTTTCTTGATGTATGTTGGTCTATTTTAATCTAGTTTGGTCTGGCCATTATTCAATTAAAATTTTACAGCGTCTTTTTTTATTATTGTCCACATTCTCCATTCTACACTTCCAGTGGCGCACCCAGAAAAAATCTTTGGGGGGGGCCGACAGTGGTGTGTATTGGAAAGATGGTGGCAACGACGCGCGGCGGGGGGTCCGGGGGGCGGTAAGCGCCGCAGGCGAAAATTTTTTTCATAATAATAATAATAATAATAATAATACCTATAAGATGTTTATGGGGTATTAACAAAATAAAATGAATAATATTGACTTTAAGTACCTAAGTACCTAACTTTTTGTTAATGGATTTTCCTAATGTCGACATTTTTGAAAGTATATGAATTAAAAAAAAATGTGAAGAAGGCCAGGGCCAAATTTATTTTGAACTTAAAAAAAACAATAAAAATGAAAATAAACATTGAAGGACTTTAAAACTAAAGCTTAATGTTAAGCCTCCTTGATTTTTGACTCAAATAGTCCAAAACTTCTTCAGGGGATACTTCCACATTTCTGTGTATATACAATGATGCTAAACCGCGACAAAAAAAATATCTCGACGCTTTTAACTTTTTAACTTTCTGTTAATGGATTTTCCTAATGTCGACATTATGCATTTAAAAAAAAATGTGAAGAAGGCCTGGGGGGGGGCCAGGGCCCCCGGGCCCCCCCCCTGGGTGCGCCACTGTACACTTCTCCTTTTCGGCCCTGGGCCGAAAACTCGCATCAAAATGCGGACGTATGTCGTAGACATCTCCTTTTCGGCCTTAAGCGGAAAACTCGCGTCAAGCTGCTCACGGCTTCGCTCGCACTTGAAAGAATTCAAAAAAGAAAATTGAAAACCATAAACTCGAACTGGCAACACCGCATTTTCCGGCTTATAGTCATTCACGCTTAACGCTTTGTCATTTTTAGTATATTTCTTTTCTTTAGTTTTTTTGTCTTTTTTGAGGCGCCTTTTCTTTTACACTGTTATCTGAAATCTATAAAATAATGTGTAAAATTGAAGCGCCTTTGAACTTTATTTGTCTTCTTTGGTTTTTCTTTTACAGTGTGTCCCGCTCAAGATGAAGAATAACGTCATACTTTGGTTACTTTTAGGAGTAGGGATATAAATTTCAATGACACTTCAAGGATCAACTTTTTAATGCTTTTCTATAATATAATTTTGCAGCACGAATTATAGGTCAAACGCTTCTAAAGGTTGTATTTCTAAAGGACGGTAGCTGGGCCCCATTTCTATAGATTCCTAAAGGATGCACGTGGTAGAGCAAATACTGGATAAAATACATCATGTCTGGCCTTATGTAGTGGAACGAAATTGCTATGTCAGAACAGCATTGGAATCCCTTTAAAATAAATGACCTTAAACTACACCAAAGTTATACCCATGTCATGTACCTACCATAGTAACTTTCTTGGGGAGGTATTTGAACAACCAAAAATCAGGAGGAACCCTTCCCGGAATGAGGAGGTGTTCAAAACTAATTGGCAAAAACAAGACTCTTCCTGCTGAATCTAGAAAACCTTCTGCTTTCACCCTCACAGATTGCATACATTTGCCCATTTTTGTGTCTTCATTTCCTTTCACGGCGGAACACGCGGTATTATTCCTAGAAGCGCCAAGGGCAAACCTTCTTAGAGATTCCTTGCTCAAGATATAACCAGCACCTCCACTCATATACCCCTGCTTCACGTACCTTTTAAATTTACACCCGAAATAAACGGGTTCTTCTTTTTTGCGAAGACTCAGAAGATACCTCAAATTGTCCATCACAAAATATCTGAGAAAAAACATATTCAAGAAGTCTGCTGATTGCACTTACGTATCGTCATCTGCTTTTAAAAACCAGTCAGCATCCTTCTGGTGGTTCTTGTAAACATACTTGAAGGCTTCCTTGGTTTTGTTCCAAAGGAATTTCCTCTCGTTGCTGTCCATTTCTATTACGACTACTGGAAGGTCTTTGCTTTTCTTGGAGGAGAAGAAGAGGATTTTGGTGCAAAGGGATCCCCACGTGTCTTTCACGGCTTTGGCTCGAGTTTCGTGGTTTTTTGGTGCTGTTAGAATTGCGCAAAAGACTCGAACTTGCCTGGAAAGAGATTGGGAAACTGTTGAGTTTCTTTGGATAGAGCACAGAAGGTCTGGCTTGGGGTGTGACCCTCTAGGAGAAAAATTGTAGAAAATAATGAATGTTAATGTGAAAGTTATGGTGTAGCCGATGAGGAAACCCAAAAGAACAATAATAAGGGAATAGCGGAAGTTGAGGAACATTGTGCCGCTTTATTGTACACAAATAACCTACTGACGAAATATCACTTTGACAGAAATAAACTATATTGTTTTGTTCGCATGGATATCTACGCAAATGTTGCGAGTTGTGAATTTCTGATTAAATCGTATGGGTCCGTATCGTGAATTCCAAATACTGGTGCACAACGCATTTTCCGGAAATCCGCATAAGCATATAAACAGTCCGGAAATTCTAATTAAAAAAGATAGACAACATGCGCGACATTCCTGCACATTAGGAGAGAATATAGCGACTGTCATCGCGGACCCTGTCAAATGTCCGTCAGCCGTCATTTTACTGTCAGAAACCTATTCTAATACTGTCATCTGTCAAATTTTGAATATCATCTTGCAGATTTTTCGAGATAACTCAGGAACGAATCAAGATATAAGGAAATTTCGTTCAGATTCATGATCACCGAGAAATAGCGCAACTCTTCATTAGATAATTTAACCGACACCGTAGGTATCTTTTCACCGTTGATGAGATTATGCCAATAATGAGCAGTAGAAAGGAACCATGCTCTGCCGATGTTTCTCAAATCTTTGTCACGTGACTCTATAGTGTCTTATCTGAATTTCAAGATAAGCAACGTGTTTTTAAATGCGGAATGGTCGATTAATCCAAACGTATTTCATTTTACACTTTACTTTTACAACTCTCCCCTTAACAGATTAATAAGGTTAGCAAACGCGCTTAACAATGACGTTAATTTCTTAGGTATACCTCTAAATTCTTTTAAAGTTAAATTAAAACAACTGATGATGTCATAATATTTTTATTTGTATGTTCGTTTTGTGAATAAGTGTAAAATGCTCTTTGGCGTAAATATATATATTATTATTATTATTATTATTATCGCTCCTATAAAACCGATCAAACCGATAAAAACCTATTAAAATAAATACGCTTTCAAATCGATTTTAATATATGGTAATACCTACAATTTACCCAATAAAAGTTTGTAACGCCTCTTTGAGAAGAAAAAATCAGTAATTTACTACTATACTTAATAATAATAAATGTTTGGTACCTACTTACTTACTTGTATATCCTTAGGCCTTTTGCAGAATTTTAAAAGTGTAAAAACTTTAAAAATACGCAGATTAATTGATTTTTCTAAAATTTAACTTTAATAAAGATCCTGCACGGTTTGAGGATTTGGTAAAAAATTTGGACCACTTGTTAAAAATAGGTAAATAACTTTAAAAATATCTCGATTTTAATAGATTTTTTAGTATTGTGTAATATGCCTCGTAACACATTTGCAAGATTTTAAAAGTATAAAAATTTGAAACAATACGCAGATTTTAATTGATTTTTCTCTGATTTAACTTAAAAGAAAAAAAGAGTTGCACGGTTTGGGAATTTGGTAACAAATTTGAACCACTTGTTAAAAGTGGGTAATAGTTATTTACGTAATTAGTTATGAAAAGTCCTATATTGTTTGACGAGTCGTAATATTTGCCAAAACGAGCGATAGCGAGTTTTGCAACATTATGCGAGTCAAACAATTTAGGTTTTTCATAACGTATTCAGTATACAACATTTTACCTAATTGCGTAAAATCCAACTTTTCAAAACGCAATTAGGTAAAAACTTTAAAAATATCTCGATTTTAATAGATTTTTTACTAGTATGTAATCTTATGCCCTCCTAAACCATTTGCAGTGTTTTAAAAGTATAAAAATTAGAACAAATACGCAGATTTTAATTGATTTTTCTCAGATTTAACTTAAAAGAAGACAAATCTTACACGGTTAGGGGATTTGCTAAAAAATTTGGACAACTTAAAAATATGCAAAAACTTTAATTTCTTAATGTATTTTTAGTAGTATATGTACTATGCCGTTCCTAGACCATGCAGGATTTAAAAAGCGTCAAAACTTAAAAAAATACACAAATTTTAATCGATTTTTTTCAAGTTTAAATTTAAAGAAAAAACTACTGATGCACGGTCTTGGATTTGGTAAAAAAATTGTACCATTTGTTAAATATAGGTACCCGTGCGGTTGGGTGCCCATCGGGCGCGTCCCCGGGTGGTGGATAGGGGAATGGCCAGTCCGCTGGTTAGTTACGGCCATACGTGCAGACCTGGGGCTTAAAACCCTCACGTGTCTGTACCAAAGCCGCTACCGCGACGCGAACCAACCCCTCTGAGACACCGGGCGCCCTCTCAGAGTAATAGCCTTACCCTCATGCGCCGGGCTCCATGAGGGCGGACCGAATTCCCGGGGTTAACTGGGAATTTCAGACCAGATTTAGGAGGATACTGGAGGCCTCAATGCGGCAAATGGGGTCGAAAGACACCCATAGCTGCTCTGAGACTTCAGGACCTAGCAGTCTGAACAGAGGGACTGGAAGACTGATACTTCTGTTGTCTGTACGGAGAGAAAAAAAAATACCTCGCGGTTGCGATAGGGACAGATAGATAACTGGACCTATCAGACTCTTGTGACTAGGGACTAATTGTGACTGATGGGACTGAAAAAGACACCGCAGTTGCACAGGTACCGTGACACTGGCAGACCCTCAGGGACTGTGGCACCAACAACCAGTTGTGGCTGATGGGGCTGTCCACCAGGAACCATCGGCCACACGGGGGGAAGATGTCTGTAGTCTGTACGGAAGGGTAGTTATAGTGCTGCGCAGGACGCTAGGGACTAGTTGTGACTGACGGGACTGAAAAAGATATACCACAGTTGCACAGGTACCGTGACACTGGCAGACCCTCAGGGACTGTGGCACCAACAACCAGTTGTGGCTGATTGATTTTTCTCAGATTTAACTTTAAAAAAAATTCTGCACCGTTTGGGGATTTGACTCGCGATTTGATAAAAATCACTTGTTATAAAAATAAGTAAAAAACTTTAAAAATACCTGGCCCACTTGTTAAAATACGTAAAAAGCTTACCTATATCTTGCACGTTGTTTTTTTTTTGTGGATCAATTATTGCAGATTTAAGTCAATTATCGACCCGTTATTTTTTTTTTATTTTATACATTTTTTTTCTAATAAATGGACGATATAAATTTACAATATTTAGTGACTCAATTCATTTCTTCATTTTCAAAGGTTTAGAATATTATATATACATTTAAGGCGGCCTCTCGGCCGGTTCCCGCCAAAATAGTGTTTTTTGCTTCTAATTTAAATTTGAGAATTACTATCAGCTTACAATTGCTATTCTACCTGCACGTTTACTCCTGTAATACGCTGGTTAACAAATTATTGTTAAAACTACACCGGTTTTTCAAATTTGTACAATAATGTTTTTTGGCGCGAAATCGGAAAATTATACAAATTTGAAAAACCAGTGTAGTTTTAACACTAATTTGTTAACCAACGTGTTACAGGAGTAAACGTGCAGGTAAAATAGCAATTGTAAGCTGATATAGTCCTTCTAAAATTTAAATTAGAAGCAAAAAACAGTATTTTGGCGGGAACAGGCCGAGGGGCAGCCTTAAATAATATTTTGTGGCAGATTGTAATAAATTTGAAATAATATTTGATTATATATCCCTTAAATGACGATAGATTATACTAATTTTTTTATTTTATTAAGGGATATGTATACACTTTTGAGCTTAATTCTAGCAATTCGTGACGGTTAAGTGTACTCAAATACATCATAGAGTATGCAGTCATAAAGTCCGCCCCCCCTGTATCTCGGCAACCGTGGGCATGAATGAGTAAATGAGACCGATTGCCGTTTACATAATGCGTCGTGACCTTGAAACGTCAAGGATATTACATACAAGTCAAAAATTTTAAATGGCAGGGGGGTCGAGTGACCCCTCATTCAAATGCTCATTTCATACTGTATACACTAATAATTATGTTAAAAAAATTATTGCCTCTGTAGAATGACAAAAATTTGAAAAAATGTGCTTTTGAACGATAAATTATTAACAATTCCAACGTGTTCTGTGTAAATGTGTGTTGCCTGTGCTTACTTATGTTGATATTTTGCAAATTAAGCCGCTGAAGGGCAAATTCCTTTTAAAATCTATTTCCATCAAGACAAATTTTAATTTAGCTTTTTTTATACTTCAATCTTCTCCAAGCTTTCGCGCTGGTACAGAGAATCAAATTAGCTTTCAAATGAGGGGTCACGTGACCATCAGATATTTAAAATTTAGTGATTTGCAACACACGACGTGCGTGTTTTCTAAGTTCAGTTAATCTGTGCGACAGGCGGAAGACAGATATGACAGCTGTCATATCCGGTCTTTGACCCCGCAAACCGCCCTTGATTTATCTAGATTTATCGAATTATAATTTCATTCGGCATTTGGTAAATTAAAGCACATTCATGACGGTTCTTTCTTTCCTAAAATCTGAGGTTATTTTATTACTTTACGAAGACACGCACGTTTTATCTTCTTTTGCCTTCCCCAAATGAAAATTTGTGCGAAAGCCCTTGACATTTAGCTTGTCAGTAGACGTAGCGTAGAACTGAGATTCCCCGGAAATTATATTTTGATTCCCCCGCTATTTTATTGATCTCGCGGTATGACAAAGACATCCCTAAGATTTGAGAATTCAGGGATTTTGTTCCCCAACTTGACAGTCAGGGTTGCAGTTTTTGACGTTTGACAAATGTCAACCAAGAAATATGGCTTCCAAGCAACAAGAGGTAGAAGTATTAGAAAGTTGGGAAGAAATTGATGAGACTGATGTAATAACCGCCTCAAATAATTCAATTTTAGGCTAATTTTCACGCCCCACAAAATCCTCGAAGTGTTATTACAACAATGTGACAGCACTTCGAATTGAGGTTATCCCCACTAAGTTGTGTCTCTTTTCAGGTTTTAGAGAAAAAGTTTAAGTCAATTTTAAAACCCAGTAACCCGCTGGAGACCAAAAGGTAAACCCGCATGATTTGAGTCATTAACAGTGAGAATGTTGCAGCAACGGCATCAGTAACGTGCCATTCAAAATCCTCGACGATGCCTTACGATCTCAGTACGTGCCTGCTGAACCCACAGTGAAAATACTTAAACGCCCCACACAAGAATCACAGAACACCAATGACGCTAAAATGTTTCAGCCGAAGAAAACACTGCAGCAAAGAGAACAAGAGTACGCCGAGGCTAGACTTAGGATTTTAGGCGAGAAGGAACACAAAGAAGAGAAGTACAATTACGTTATTGCTGTCCCTGTTTTATCCTCTGTTTCTTTCAGAATTAGTATAGTGAACAAGCCTCGATCGGACTTAGACAATGTGATACGGTTGCCGAAAGGCCCTGACGGAACGAAAGGTTTCAGTTCACGTAGATAGTACATTTTATAATTTTACATTTACCTGACATTTGCCTCACAATTCCAAGGGATTGTTGCATTATTTAATTTTAAGACTCTTATTTAGGCTTTTATACTGAGTGAAATCGTCTCAAAGTTGTTTGTTAAAATTGACAAAATTGCATTTTGTAAATATAAGTAAGGTTAATTGTACTTCATGTTATTTCTTGATTTGTAGTGTTATTTTGCTCAGTGTATATTCTAATTTAAGTTGTATTTATTGTGGTTGTGCAATTCTTAAATATATATGTAATATTTTCTTCTCAGTTGTTTCAACACGCCAATTTTACTTTTGAATCTACAATTTTGGAGCTAATTTTGAAACGTCGCTTTGGTTATACAACCAACAATACAATGAGCAGGGAATTTCAGTTTAAGCCGTCGCAACGACCTTGTAAGGTCACGTCGAAATTCTACTCCTAAATCAGTTAAATTGCAACAAAATGATGCACCATAACGTTTAGTTAATTAGAAATGCTTCATTGCGATAATTTATTAATAAAATTCAATATTAATCCTAAATCTAGTGACTCGCCTTCACGTTGTTCATCCTGCCTGTCACAATGACAGCTGTCATTGCAGCGTCCTTTTGTTGTCCTCCGGTTTTTCCTTTAAAAGCCCGATTTTAGCGTTAATTTAAATTAGATAAGTGCTAAATAACGCTCAAGAACTTTTTGTACGTTTTAAGAATGTGTTTTGTGTTAAAAATGTTGACATAGCCCTAATCATGGTTTACCTTCGTGTCTACAAATGGTAAGTTATTATTTGTTTATTTTCGATTAATTATTAATTAATTCGCTTCCAAACTTATCTTTTGCAATTAATAAACAATTAAAATGCATCTCGCTTTGGGTTTTTCACGGTCAAATGACGTATCAATTCGTTGCGATGCTAATTTAATTAAATGATATTGTGCACCAGACTTGAAATTTAATTATTTCACCACGTGTTGATTATAGCTATTAAGATTAAAAGTAATGTTTTATAGGCAGTTTAAAAATCGAGGCTGTATTATTCTTTGGCTGTAGTTTATATTTGAGCGACGTTAGGAGCGAAAATATAATAGGCGTAGATTTTTAAATACAAACACCCCAGTTGTCTTCATGATTCTTATTTCTAATACTAATAACACCACCTTTTAAAGTTTCTTTTGAATTTTCTTGACAATTCAAGTAATAAATGTGTGAAAAATTTTGATTTATTAGCCTTAAAAACACGTTATTAGAAAAAATATTTTATTATGAATTGTGTAACCTAATCGCATTTTCCCGTGTTTGAGCGGAAGTTGATTTCCAAAACGAGATATAATTTTTATTTATTCCGTGTCGTTCAACTTGAAGTGCATCGTTATTTTGTTGGCATAATAAGTAATTGACCCATAAAACCGTTTTTAGGTAAAGAGTTTTATCTAGGAATTTAAAATTATAATTTATGTCAATAAGGTACCTGCTGATAATGCAATTTCCCACCTTGCTTAGTGTTTTTCAATGGTTTAGTTAATAATATTGTTATGAGAAGGTAAGTCTGTCAGTTGATTGGGGTTTTAAATGATCGCCTGTTATATTCCTCTCGTTTTTGATTGTCAAATTTTCATTAGAGTGCTGTGGCACAGTATTGTGGAGTTGAAAAGCCAACGGAAGATGTATATCAATGCGACGTGTATCCCTGTAGATGTTTATTAATCGTGAAAGATTCATATATTGAGGTGTGGGCTTGGTGGTATCTGCACCTAGTAGTAGTGCCGAAATATTGCGGGGTTGAAAAGAGCGAAAAAAATCCAAGTGAGTTTAATTTATTACCGATGAAAAACGAAATTATGCGAATTTAGCAATAAAATTGGAAAGGGGGACGAAAAGTCAAAGGGGTGAAAATTAACCGTGGTTAAAGTGTAGCAAATGACTCAAAAATAAGCCAATTATGCAAATTTAGCTTTCGGAGGGTTGAAATATTGCGAAGGGGGTTGAAAAAGTGAAAAAGGTTAACATAATTCATACCAGTAAAATTTATTACCGAAGAAAGGCAAAATTGCGCGATTTAAGCCAAATTAACGCTCGGGGGTCTAAAAAATTGTGAAGGGGGTGAAAATTAACTGTAAGTAGAATTAGCATAAATAACAAGAATAATGAGGGAACTGCGAAATTTAGCTTTTTGAGCGTGTCTCATATCGCGAAAGGGGTTGAAAAGTTTAGAGGGACGAAAAACAATGAAAATTAAATTTTTTGAATTTCTACATTGTCGTTATAAATTACCATCTAAATTCTATCATAACATATTAAATAATGATTTGCCATCGAATGGTATTAATTTCAACCCTATTTTATTCAGAAAAATTGTTGTTTTCATCACTAAATTTCATCCCTCTCGATTTTCTGTTAAAATTCACTACCCCTTTCTCGAAGATATAATTCGAGGGGTGAGTCTTAGGGGAAAAATTTGTACACTAGATTTCTTGTTGGAAAGATTTCCCCTGATTTCCCAAGCTTTCCTCAGATTTCCCCAAGATTTTCTCAGATTTCCCAAGATTTCCTCTGATCTCCCGAAATTTTTTTTCGCAAGAATTCCTCAGATTTCCTAAGATTTTCCAAGATTTCCCCGAGATTACCTCAGATTTCCCCCTAGATTTTCTCAGATTTCCTAGCACCTGTACACCAGATTTTCCCTGCGGCTCACCCCTCGATATAATGTATACGACCTCACAGTTTCACAGCATATATTGTTCTCTGTGCCAAGTTACAGGGTTTCATGAACGTTTCAACCCCTAAACTCCAACCCCCCATTTCACCACTACTCTAAAGAAAATTGTCTTTTCAATTTCACCACCCCAATCCAATTCGTTGAAAGATTGCGGCTACTTAGAAGTTTGGGTTTTTAACCCTTTGCGGAGTTATCATATTTTTTGTGGTTTTCATCCCCTAAATTTCATCCCTCGAAATCGGTACCCCGCACCTTCAGCAGACTCACCCCTCGGTCCGATATGGCCCAAAAGCAATTCCCGCCGAGATTTTCCAGTTATACACCCGTGTACAAAATTTCACCTTGATATCTGCTTCGCGGGGGCAACCATCGCGTTAGTCCGCGATACACCCTTGGATTTAGTCCGCTTTTAATCCATTAGTCCGATTCAGTCCCATTTAGTCAAGAGCTTAGTGAATTTAGTCCAGTTTAGAACCATCTCTGAAATTTGGACGCGGTCGAGTACACATTTTGGACGCCGCATGAAGCAATTTACTCCAATTTAGTCTATTTAAGTTCATTTTAGTCCAATTTAGTCTATTTAAGTTCAATTTAGTCCATTTAGACCTGCTAGTCCTTCAATAGTCCCGCCTAGTCCTAGTCCGTCGTACATTTTTTTTGTGAGTGGTTGCCCCCTTTCTCTGCTTTCGTTCTCAAGTTATGCGATGGACAGAGCAGCATTGGGGTGCGTTCGAGCAATCGATAAAAAACGATTTTTGGCGCTTGCAGGCCGACTTTAAATAAACAGTTCCTGTTGGCCCTGGGCGCCGGCGCCGTGGTCGGCTTCCTGGTGGCCTACGTGGTGCTCACCCCCGAGAGCTTCTTCATAAACCTGGGGGACCCCCACACGAGCCGCGAGATGGAAATGGCGGTGGGCCCCTCGGTCGATCCCGGCTATCATCGCCACGACGAGGAGTTCCACCAAATGGAGAACGCGACGGTGGCCGATTTGCTCTACCAAAAGGTGAGGGTGCTCTGTTGGATCATGACGGGGCCCAACAATCACGAGAAGAGGGCCAAGCACGTCAAGGCCACCTGGGGGCGACGTTGCAACAAACTGATATTCATGAGCTCTCAAACAGGTAAGGAGTCGTGAAATACTAGTGCGAGCCGACCTGTCTATTTCATTCCTTGTTTCGTCAACGTCAAAACAAGCGGAGGGGTTGACAACTAGAAAAAATCTAGTATACGTTTGCCGCGATAGGTTCTCGATACGGATGCAATAAATATTTTTGCTTTATAAGGTTTGAAAACACTTTTTAACCTCCCCACAACCAATTTAAAAATGGGAGGTTACTGCAATTACTCCAAAATTCGAAATTGAGATAACAAAAGATGTTTACGTTTCGAGGTTCCAGGATCACGAAAAAGTGGTTTTTAGAAAAGCAAGATTTCTCGAAAACTGCCGAACGGATTTTGATGAAATTTGGAATGGGGGTTAGTGTTGGCCTTCTAGTGTGACCTAGCAAAGCTATGTACCTAGCAAGCTCAATATATTTATTATTATTATTATTATCAAAGACGACTCTCTGCCGGCGGTGGCGCTGCCCGTCAACGAGGGTCGCAACAACCTCTGGGGTAAGACCAAGGAGGCCTTCAAGTACATCTACGCCAATCACTTGCACGACGCCGATTGGTTCCTGAAGGCGGACGACGACACGTAACAGGCGATTTTTCGCGACAAGTCGATGTTGTTTTTTTGTTTCTTCCAGATACGTAATTCTGGAGAATTTGCGGTTCATGCTGTTGCCGCACAGTCCGAACGAGTCCGTTTATTTCGGATGCAAGTTCAAACCTTACGTCAAACAGGGGTACATGAGTGGGGGGGCCGGTTACGTCCTCAGCAAGAAGGCCTTGAAGAGGTTCGTGGAGGTGGGCCTGAATGACAGCAGTCGATGCTCGAGGAGCAACAGTGGCGCCGAGGACGTCGAAATCGGAAAGTGTCTGGAAGCGGTGGACGTCAGGGCGGGGGATTCCCGGGATTCGCTCGGTAGAGGGCGCTTCTTCCCTTTTGTTCCCGAACATCACTTGATCCCGGGACACGTCAAGAAGAGCTTCTGGTACTGGCAGTACATCTACTACGAGAGTAAAGAGGTAAGCTTTCGTATTTTTTTAGGTTAATAACAAAATCTGTCATTTACAGGGCATGGATTGCTGCTCGGATAACGCAGTGTCCTTCCACTACGTCACGCCCAATCAGATGTACGTTTTGGAATATTTAATCTACCACCTGCGCCCTTACGGTATCTCCTACCACGTGGAAATACCGCCGGATTTAGTGGAAAAAAATGAAATTACTCCTGCGTGAATGCTCCTTCTAGTCGCTGTTAGCCAAAAATCCTGAGATTATGTAGACCTCGTACTCGTATGCCATATTTTACGGTGAATCTCGTTTATTTCGAATTTATTTTTTAGTTCGACATACAAAACGAAACTAGTCATGTAATTTGTTTATAGAAAATAAACATTTGTGTTAATCTCTTGGTTTTTGTTCGAGGGAACGTCACAAAATGTGACTGCTTTAAGATCGTCGCCGTGGCAACACCGCGTAACTTGTCAAAAACCATGAGAAGTCGTCAAAAATCTTCAATTTTTTTGGGTTTCACCTTCGGGTTTTGCCTCGGTTTTTTCGCATTTGTCGTTTCCAAGAGAGACGGCACTTTTGAAATTCGCAGAGACACTACGGTTTCTGATGTTCTCCAAAAAAACGTGAAAATCCTCTGCTGGATCTTGACAATGCCAAAAAATCATGAAGCTAAGGCAAAATTTGTCAAGGATACCTGGGGGCGACGATGCAGCAAGTTAGTCTTCGTATCAACTCGACCCGACGAATATTTGCAGCCACTTGTCTTGGACATGGAGGAAGGAGAGAAATCGCTCTGGAATAAAACCCAAAAAGCTTTCAAGTACATTTACGAGAACTATTTTGAAGATTTCGACTGGTTCTTAAAAGCCGACGACGATACGTAAGTGAAATGAACAACTAGCAACATCGAGGGGTTGACCGCTATGGAATTGTCGTGTACATGGCTGCTAAAATGTCGCGGAAATGATGGAAATATGGGGTACAAATTGTCGATGGCTGGTCAACCCCTCTTGACTACTCGCTTTTGGCTCCGCCAAAGCTCGCAAAACTTCGGCTTCGCCTCTGTTTCTTACATCTTCAAATGACTACTCGCTTTTGCCTCCGCCAAAGCTCGCAAACCTTCGGCTTCGCCTCAGATTTTTACTGCTAAGGTGACGCCAAAGGTTGCGAGTTTGGTGGAGCCAAAAGTGGGTAGTCAAATGGCACTATAAAAACTGAGGCGCAGCCGAAATTTTGCAAGAAGTCAACTGAAATAGTAAAAAACGTCGGTTTCGTCCGAGGTGTTGACCACTATGGAAATGTCATGTAGGTACACGGCTACTAAAATGTTGGAAATATTAAATGTAGTGTACAAATTTTTGATGACTGATCAGCCCCTCAGCGAATATTCTGTAAATTTTTTCCAGATATGTGGTGGTTGAGAATTTGAGATACTTCCTGAACTCGCAAAATACCAAAGATCCTGTATATTTCGGCTGTAATTACAAGACATTTGTTAGACAGGGGTATATGAGTGGTGGGGGAGGCTATGTCTTAAGCAAAGAAGCTCTAAGAAGATTCGGTAAAGATTTTGAACATAAACAAACTCCTTGTTCCCGAGAAATGAAGGCGTACGACGAAGATATTTCTATGGGTCAATGTATGGAATATCTGGGAGTCAAGGCCGGGGATTCCCGGGATTCACTAGGGAAATTGCGGTTTTTTCCACTTAACGCCGAATATTTCTTAATCCCGACGATAATGCGTCCGGACTTTTGGTTTTGGAACTACACTGCTTTCAATGTGACCTCGGTAGGTAATAATTATTTCCAGTTTGTTCTTTTTTAACGTTTTCTAGGGGATGAACTGCTGTTCTCAAGTTGCGGTGTCTTTTCACTATATTGAGCCGGATGAAATGTACTTTTTCGAGTATTTGCTGTATGGCACCCGTCCTCTGGGACTACTAGTGATTAGAAATAGTAATAAGTAAAGTTATTGATGTTTTGAAGCGTTTTGAAGTTTGTTTGTTTAAACGAAAATCTTACTAAAATGCTTAAACAAAAATTTTCCTAAAACGAATAAAATTTTGTGATTTAAAGGGTTCAGAGTGAGGAGAAACTGGTTTCGTGGTAAAATAGCGAAAAATAAAAAATCAAGGTGGCCGTGTCCAAATTAAAAATTGTCGTAGACCCCACGTGTTACCCCTCTTTGTATAGTGAATCGCACCCAACTAAGCGTTTGGTGAACGTTTTATTCAGATTCGACCAATACCGACCGAGAAAATGCCACTTTTCTCTATAAAATTGACGAAAATTTTACTAAAATGCTAAAATTGAACTAAAATTTCCCCAAAAATAATAAAATCTTGTAGTTTAAAGGACTCAGAGTGAGAAGAAACTGGTTTTGTGGGAAAATAGCGAAAAATAAAAAAATCAAGGTGGCCGTGCCCGGATTAAAAATTGTCGTAGACCCCACGTGTTACCCCTCTTTTTATACTAAATCCGACCCAATTAAGCGTTTGGTGAACGTTTTATTAAAATTCGACCAATGCCGACCGAGAAAGTGCAACTTTTTTCTTTAAAATTGACGAAAATGTTACTAAAATACTTAATTAAACTAAAATTTTCCCAAAAATAATAAAATTTTGTGATTTAAGGGTTCAGAGTGAGGAGAAACTGGTTTTGTGGTAAAATAGCGAAAAATCAAGGTGGCCGTGCCCGGATTAAAAATTGTCGTAGACCCCACGTATTACCCCTCTTTGTATAGAGAATAGCAGCCAACTAAGCGTTTGGTGGACGTTTTATTAAAATTCGACCAATACCGACCGAGAAAATGCCACTTTTCTCTATAAAATTGACGAAAATTTTACTGAAATGCTAAATTGTACTAAAATTTCCCCAAAAATAATAAAATTTTGTAGTTTAAAGGACTCAGAGTGAGAAGAAACTGGTTTTGTGGGAAAATAGCGAAAAATAAAAAAATCAAGGTGGCCGTGCCCGGATTAAAAATTGTCGTAGACCCCACGTGTTACCCCTGTTTTTATACTAAATCCGACCCAATTAAGCGTTTGGTGAACGTTTTATTAAAATTCGACCAATGCCGACCGAGAAAGTGCAACTTTTTTCTTTAAAATTGACGAAAATGTTACTAAAACACTTAATTAAACTAAAATTTTCCCAAAAATAATAACATTTTGTGATTTAAAGGGTTCAGAGTGAGGAGAAACTGGTTTTGTGGTAAAATAGCGAAAAATAAAAAAATCAAGGTGGCCGTGCCCGGATTAAAAATTGTCGTAGACCCCACGTGTTACCCCTCTTTTTATACTAAATCCGACCCAATTAAGCGTTTGGTGAACGTTTTATTAAAATTCGACCAATGCCGACCGAGAAAGTGCAACTTTTTTCTTTAAAATTGACGAAAATGTTACTAAAATACTTAATTAAACTAAAATTTTCCCAAAAATAATAAAATTTTGTGATTTAAGGGTTCAGAGTGAGGAGAAACTGGTTTTGTGGTAAAATAGCGAAAAATCAAGGTGGCCGTGCCCGGATTAAAAATTGTCGTAGACCCCACGTGTTACCCCTCTTTGTATAGAGAATAGCAGCCAACTAAGCGTTTGGTGGACGTTTTATTAAAATTCGACCAATACCGACCGAGAAAATGCCACTTTTCTCTATAAAATTGACGAAAATTTTACTGAAATGCTAAATTGTACTAAAATTTCCCCAAAAATAATAAAATTTTGTAGTTTAAAGGACTCAGAGTGAGAAGAACCTGGTTTTGTGGTAAAATAGCGTAAAATAAAAAAATCAAGGTGGCCGTGTCCGGATTAAAAATTGTCGTAGACCCCACGTGTTACCCCTCTTTGTACAGTGAATCGCACCCAACTAAGCGTTTGGTGGACGTTTTATTAAAATTCGACCAATACCGACCGAGAAAATGCCACTTTTCTCTATAAAATTGACGAAAATTTTACTGAAATGCTAAATTGTACTAAAATTTCCCCAAAAATAATAAAATTTTGTAGTTTAAAGGACTCAGAGTGAGAAGAAACTGGTTTTGTGGGAAAATAGCGAAAAATAAAAAAATCAAGGTGGCCGTGCCCGGATTAAAAATTGTCGTAGACCCCACGTGTTACCCCTCTTTTTATACTAAATCCGACCCAATTAAGCGTTTGGTGAACGTTTTATTAAAATTCGACCAATGCCGACCGAGAAAGTGCAACTTTTTTCTTTAAAATTGACGAAAATATTACTAAAATACTTAATTAAACTAAAATTTTCCCAAAAATAATAACATTTTGTGATTTAAAGGGTTCAGAGTGAGGAGAAACTGGTTTTGTGGTAAAATAGCGAAAAATAAAAAAATCAAGGTGGCCGTGCCCGGATTAAAAATTGTCGTAGACCCCACGTGTTACCCCTCTTTTTATACTAAATCCGACCCAATTAAGCGTTTGGTGAACGTTTTATTAAAATTCGACCAATGCCGACCGAGAAAGTGCAACTTTTTTCTTTAAAATTGACGAAAATGTTACTAAAATACTTAATTAAACTAAAATTTTCCCAAAAATAATAAAATTTTGTGATTTAAGGGTTCAGAGTGAGGAGAAACTGGTTTTGTGGTAAAATAGCGAAAAATCAAGGTGGCACGTGCCCGGATTAAAAATTGTCGAAGACCCCACGTGTTACCCCTCTTTGTATAGAGAATAGCAGCCAACTAAGCGTTTGGTGGACGTTTTATTAAAATTCGACCAATACCGACCGAGAAAATGCCACTTTTCTCTATAAAATTGACGAAAATTTTACTGAAATGCTAAATTGTACTAAAATTTCCCCAAAAATAATAAAATTTTGTAGTTTAAAGGACTCAGAGTGAGAAGAACCTGGTTTTGTGGTAAAATAGCGTAAAATAAAAAAATCAAGGTGGCCGTGTCCGGATTAAAAATTGTCGTAGACCCCACGTGTTACCCCTCTTTGTACAGTGAATCGCACCCAACTAAGCGTTTGGTGGACGTTTTATTAAAATTCGACCAATACCGACCGAGAAAATGCCACTTTTCTCTATAAAATTGACGAAAATTTTACGGAAATGCTAAATTGTACTAAAATTTCCCCAAAAATAATAAAATTTTGTAGTTTAAAGGACTCAGAGTGAGAAGAAACTGGTTTTGTGGGAAAATAGCGAAAAATAAAAAAATCAAGGTGGCCGTGCCCGGATTAAAAATTGTCGTAGACCCCACGTGTTACCCCTCTTTTTATACTAAATCCGACCCAATTAAGCGTTTGGTGAACGTTTTATTAAAATTCGACCAATGCCGACCGAGAAAGTGCAACTTTTTTCTTTAAACTTGACGAAAATGTTACTAAAATACTTAATTAAACTAAAATTTTCCCAAAAATAATAAAATTTTGCGATTTAAAGGGTTCAGAGTGAGGAGAAACTGGTTTTGTGGTAAAATAGCGAAAAATAAAAAAATCAAGGTGGCCGTGCCCGGATTAAAAATTGTCGTAGACCCCACGTGTTACCCCTCTTTGTATAGAGAATAGCAGCCAACTAAGCGTTTGGTGGACGTTTTATTAAAATTCGACCAATACCGACCGAGAAAATGCCACTTTTCTCTATAAAATTGACGAAAATTTCACTGAAATGCTAAATTGTACTAAAATTTCCCCAAAAATAATAAAATTTTGTAGTTTAAAGGACTCAGAGTGAGAAGAACCTGGTTTTGTGGTAAAATAGCGTAAAATAAAAAAATCAAGGTGGCCGTGTCCGGATTAAAAATTGTCGTAGACCCCACGTGTTACCCCTCTTTGTACAGTGAATCGCACCCAACTAAGCGTTTGGTGGACATTTTATTAAAATTCGACCAATACCGACCGAGAAAATGCCACTTTTCTCCATAAAATTGACGAAAATTTTACTGAAATGCTAAATTGAACTAAAATTTCACCAAAAATAATAAAATTTTGTAGTTTAAAGGACTCAGAGTGAGAAACAACTGGTTTTGTGGTAAAATAGCGAAAAATAAAAAAATCAAGGTGGCCGTGCCCATATTAAAAATTGTCGTAGACCACGCGTGTTAGCCCTCTTTTTATTCTAAATCGCACCCAACTGAGCGTTTGGTGAACGTTTTATTAAAATTCGACCAATGCCGACCGAGAAAGTGCAACTTGTGCAAATGTTACATTAAACTAAAATTTTCCCAAAAATAATAATTTTTTGTAATTTCGTGGATTCAGAATGAGAAACTAGTTTTATGGTAAAAATTGCGAAACATAAATAAATCATAAGTGTCCGGATTAAAAATTGCCTTTAATAATAATAATAATAATAATAATAATAATCTTTATTCCATTGATTTCTTTAGAAACATAGGATGCGTCATTATGTTACAAATGTGAGACAAAACAAATAAACAAAAGAAATAGATATTGAATTTGACTTATTTGGACAAACAAATTAAAACAAGTTGAAATACTGGGAGTGATTGTAAAGGGCATTGTCGGTTAAAACGGTTTTTAATTTTGTTTTAAAGATTTTAAAATTTTTAATTTCCTTCAAATAAGGTGGCAAGTGATTGAACGCCCTAGTACCCATGTATAGAGGGCTCTTCTCATACATAGAGGTATTATGTAACTCGATGCTGAAGTCCTTTGCGTACCTAGTAAGCATGCCCTGGTTAAAATGTATGTTCCTTTTCAAATAGTGTGAGTGCTTCTTGATAAAGAGGAGAAGTTTATAGTAATAAAGGGAATAGACAGTCATCACCCTATGTTTTTTAAAAATGGGAGCTGCGTGCTCCAGATAGCCCGCTTCCCCAAGAATACGTAGGAGCCGCTTTTGCAGGAGGAACAGCCTGTCAACACCTGGCGAGGATCCCCAAACAGTGATACCGTATGATAACACACTCATCACACACCCATTAATGTACAAAAGAAGAACTCTGTCACTAACTTGTTTTCTTAAATTTCTGACAACAAAACAGCTCGAGGCTAATTTACCTGCAACAAAGTTAATGTGATCGCTCCAACTCAATGACTCATCCAAAATTACTCCCAAGAACCTAGTGCTAGAGAAATTTTGTATCGATTTTCCTTTTGTTTTTATTAGAACGCTCCTGGGATATTCATCTGTTCTGTGATTATTGCGGAATATGATAGCTGCTGATTTTTTTGGGTTCAACAGAAGGCCGTTGGAAGAGCACCAGTTGCTTACTTCATTAGAAATGTTATTAGTTGCTGAACCCAATGCTTCAAATTCTCTGTTACTAATTATGAAGGACGTATCGTCGGCGAACTGACCAAGATGACTGAATGTATCTAAAGTAACGTTATTACATAAGTCATTGCAAAATATCAAAAATAGTAAGGGCGACAATATTCCACCTTGAGGAACTCCATATTTTCCATATTTTCTATACTAAATTATTCTTAGGGCCGTTGTTTTTACCTCTCGATACAGTGTTATTCAAGAAATATGTGATAACGGGAGCACAGAATACGGCGAATGTTACTGTTTGTCCCAGTAGAGAAAGTGCGACGTTGCCATTCTCAAACAAAACTGAAAATAAAATATTTTAAAATAAATTTACTTCCCAAATAAATTCTCTATAAACCCAAACACATTCCCAGCCTCTTCCTGCCTCCGCCCCCCACCATTTTTCTCCTCCCCCCGACTTTCACTTTCCCCCCTTCTCCCTCCAACCATCGCTCTCTCCCCCTCCTTCTTCAAGCTGACGCGTATCATTTGTTTGTTCAATATCGGAACGACTAAATTAAATTTATCGATTTTCCTATTAATCCCTTCGACTTGGCTTTCGAAAGTGCTTAAAACTTCAATCCAATCTTCTTTGCCCGAAGTCTCCACCAAGAGACTTTCCCTCAATTTTTGCACGTCCTCCCTTATCTCCTTCTGCAAGGTAATCCACTCAGGGGTGAACCCATTGTCGATCAAAACCTCGTTCAGCTTGTGAGTCACGAAATCGACGTAAGGATTGCGACTTTCATGGCTGGGGAGGGGTTTTCCAACCCCCGACAGGTTGCTGAACTCACCTTTGGACATCGCCTCTTGGATCAAGTCCTCGACGAGACGATCGAATCCGTATTTGGTCTTCGTTTTGTGTTTTAAAGGGGTTTTGGGTAAAAGTGAGCCCTCTTCTGCTGAGGCTTTTGAGATTCTGTGGTTGAGAACGTTCTCAGCTGCTTGCATTGCTCGGATTTGTGTGTAGTGCTTTTGACGTTGGAAAGGGGTGCCAACCCCTAAACCATCGAAATTCAAATATTGGCGGTGCTGGGGGGCTGTGTGCTTAATGTCTTCTTCCGTTTCCGGTTCTTCAACATTCCAGCGTTCTTTTGATTTCTTGTCGATTAGGGTTTTGAAGGCTTCGTCAATCTAAAAAAAAAAGATTTTTGGCTATGTCGCACTGATGAGGGCGGAAATTTGCGATTAAGGTACCTCCGAGAACTTCTGGGCGCTTACTTCAGCTGTCCCGCTGTCAGGGTGGTATTTTTTGACCAGATTTAAATAAGCTTTACGGATTTCCTCTTGGTCGCTGTTATCAGGGATTCCCAGAATCGCGTAACAATTCTAAAAAATGATTTTAAAATCAAAATATTTTTTTGGAATTTTACCCTTAATTCGATTTGCTTGGAAAATTTGCTGTAGTTCAGACGGTGTATTAAAGGTTTTTCGATCTTATTTAGGAGAAAATTTGTAGTGGCCATCGTTTAAAACATTCTGAAAATACAAACGGAAAAGACAATAAGACAATAAAAAACGAATTAGAGTTCGCCATGGAATAGTCCGTTACGTTGGCTCAACTGAGTGACGTTGATGTGACAACAGAAATAATTTCGATCTGTCAATTTTTCGATAATGACTAAGATTGCATGGCCCACTCTAATTTCGTTTTTTCTCACGGTACTTCATGGAGTCAGTTTGAAAGCTATTGGCGGGAGATATGACCAATCACAGTTGGGCATTTGTTGTTCTAACCGCAAAATCGCCAAAAAAGGGCTATAGTTGTCACTTGTCATGATAGAGGCGCGCTTTCCATTTAATTACACATTTCAAGGCTACTCGATCTATGTATTAAATGGCGAAAATTTCAGTCGAATATGTTCATCTGTTCCGAAGTTATTCGTTATTTTCAGATTTTCAACTTTTAATTTTCGCTCTTAATCTAGAAAAATCTATATAACTTCCGAACGGGAGGAGATATTGACGTGAGATTTTCACTGTTCGCTTGAGGAAATGAGTCTGTCTCAAACGCGATGAAAAATTTATCTCAGTGTAATCTAGAAAGTTGTAAACTGAAGAGTTTTATTTCAAAAAACCCGTGGGGAAATTTCAGTTGAATATATTGATCTGTTCAGGAGTTATTCGCTATTTTTTGATATTCATCTCCTAATTTTTCCCCTAATCCAGAAAAATCGATATAACACCAGCACGGAACGAGATGTCCACCTGAAACTTTCACTGTTCGCTTGAGGAAACGATCGAGTCTGCATAGAACGCGATGAAAAATTTAACTGTTTAGTCCAAAACGGCGGAAGGTGAATGTAGAAAGTTGTAAATGACAGCACTGAAGAGTTTTACTTCAAAAAACCCGTGGCGAAAATTTCAATCGAGTATGTTTATCTGTTCCGGAGTTATTCGCTATTTTCTGACTTTCAACTTCTAATTTTTGCCCCTAATTTAGAAAACTCGATATAACTCCCGAACGGAAAGAGATATCGACGCGAAATGCTCACTGTTCGCTTGAGGAAATGAGGCTGCATCGAACGCGATGGAAAATCTATTTCAGTTTAATCCAAAATGGCGGAAGATGAACCTAGAAATTTGTAAATGACAGCACTGAAGAGCTTTACCTACTTCAAAAAACCCGTGGCGAAAATTTAAGTCGAATATGTCCATCTGTTCCTAAGTTATTCGCTTTTTTCTAGTTTTCAACTACTAATTTTTGCACCTAATCCAGAAAAATCGATATAACTCCCGAACGGAAGGAAATATCGATGTGAAATTTTCACTATTCGCTTGAGGAAATGAGTCTGCATCGAATGCTATGAAAAGTTTAGCTCAATTTAAACCAAAATGGCGTTAGATGAACCTGGAAGTTTGTAAATGACAGCACTGAAGAGTTTTACTTCAAAAAATCTGTGGCGATCGAGGGTTTCAGTTTCGGAGTTATTCGCTTTTTTCTTATTTTCAACACCTATAATTTTGCACATTAAGCATTTTTTGGCGATTGTGCGGTTGAAACTGCGAATGAAAAGATGTGATTGGTATCTGTATCCACCAAACCCACTTTTCCAGATTGTTTCCTAGGTTACGGCATGCCCTACCTATTATTGGCTTAAAAACTGTCAATCTGACAATTTGTAGGGTAATTGTATTGTATGTATAGCTCTATCCTTTTCATTTACAAAAAAAATTTGTATTTTTGTCCTTTATTTCGTCAAGACCCCAAGAGTCATCGGGCCATATTTATGAACGCACTTCATCATCTTGAATGATGTCACGTGACCGCGCATTCGACACATTTTCAAGATTACACTTTGAACTCGCGACTTTTTGAACCTGTACCATCCTACAATTTTTTTTGATGTTTCGGCACCATTTCAGGGAGAAAAAGCAAAGATATTTTTGGTAGTTTTTGGCTATAAAAATAATTTTCATTGAAACCTTAGTCGATAAAAATAAAAGGTAATGCGTTTTTGAACTTTTGAAAGGAGCAAATAATTTTGTTCACTGAGATTTTTTCGAAGAAAAAACACCCCATTTCTAACGTCACAGGGTCGCATTAAACCAGCGGTTCCAAAAACCACAGACCACAACAAATAAAAGCTTTTAACAATAAAATAACCCAATCAGCGCGTGACCGCATTCAAACTACCGTTGAGCATTGCCCCACAATAAAATTTATATCGCTAAAAATGACGGAACTGTAAAATCGCACGTTTTAGAATCACTGACGTCAACAAAATTAACCGAGTTGTCAGTGTCAAAATGGCGGAGCGGAAGAAAGGAAAGAAGCGCAAAGAGGTAAGAATTCTCGATTTTTGCATAAAATAACCGCAATTTTCGCCTTTAACCAACACCAATAACCTGGGTTAACGTCGTTTCTGGTGATTATTTAACCCTTGTGACGTGTCACGAGTGCAATCGGAAAAATCGAGTTTTCACGTGCAATTAGGTGACGTTGCTCTATTTTTCCAGCTGATCGTCAGTTTGTTTTGATTATAAATTCTAATTTTACGTAAGTTACAATTACTAACCTTAATGACTAGATTGAGGATCGCAGATGAAATCTTGGCAGAAAATAAATAATTTTTGGTTTTGTTGTTGACGTTTTGGGTTTTTGATGACGTAATGTTGGCAATAATTCAAAATGACGTTTGTAGGAGTTCGTGCCGCGGGGACAAGAAATCGTGGAAAAACCGGCCAAAGAGGAATATGCGATAGCGAAATGGATGAGGAAGAACCTCCCGCAGAAGAAAACGAAATTTTTAAACCACAACGTCTGCTATTTCACCGGTATGTAATTTTAGCGAAATCAACAAGTGACCGTCTTTTGTTTAGCGCGAAAAGCCGTCGACGCACTCTTGACCACAAAATGGGCCGAAGGCGATGAGCCCCTTTTCAAGACTCGAGAAGGTGTTGTCAATTACCTTCACTTGATGCTCGAACACAAGTTTTTCCATCGAGCCCGGAAAGTGCCACTTTCCGACCAGGAACTTAAAGGCAAAAAGAAGGAGAAGAAATCGAAGGAGGAACCTGAAAAGGAGGAGCGAAAAACCGATGCCGAGAGCAGTGTTGTCGAGTCCAAGGATAAAGAGACGAAGGTCTGTAACAGTAAATTAGTTTAAACTCAAGTTTTGCGTTTAGGAGAAGGAGAAACGGAGAAGAAAAATAAGGTTAGAAATGCACAACGACCAGGTTTTTGTCGATGGGCTTGACGCTTATGTTTGGATCTATGACCCGATTCCGTTTTATTATTGGATATGGGGCACTCTACTGGTACTCGCTGCTATTGGCGTTTGTCTGTTCCCACTGTGGCCCCCTAGTGTTCGTCTAGGAGTGTACTATTTGAGTGTTGCCGCTGCTGGATTTTTGGTCACCATTATTATTTTAGCTGTGATTCGTCTCATTGTTTTCTGCTTGATTTGGGTGTTTACGCTAGGAAACCACCATTTGTGGATTCTTCCAAATTTGACAGAAGATGTAGGATTTCTTCAGTCTTTCTGGCCTCTTTACCTAGTAAGTACTTTGAACAATTGAAAATTTGACATTGACAGTGATTTGGGTGTTGCTTCAAACATCTCAGTTGGCTTTACCACGTCAATTGACAATTTGACTTTCAAACATCCTAGTTGGCTTTTCCTTTTGACATTAACCACTACAGCCATGGATGAAACCGTACTGTGATGATTAGAATCATTATAAGCACCCTTTGTTTTAATTTTTATCAAAAATAACATTTTGGCGTTGACAGTTACGTCAGAGGCGATTTGATGTTTCCTACCACTTCATACAGGGTGTTTATGATAATGCTTCTAATATCTTAGTTGGCTTTAATCCTTGATTGCCTGAAAACAATCGACAATTTGACTTTCAAACATCTTAGCTAGTTTTTCCTTTTGACATTAACAACTACAGCCATGCCTCAAAGCCTACTATGATGATTAGAATCATTATAAGCACCTTTTGTTTTAATTTTTATCACAATTAATATTTTGACGTCGACAGTAGGGTGTATCGAAAAGAAAAGAATTTTGGAATTTCGTTTTGTAATAGTCACCAAAACTTGCCTTTTACTGTCCTAAGAAGAAAGTTTATTTAAGGTTTTGCTATAGTTCATTATTTACTGTTTTTCTATCACTAGTAGGCTCGGAGTAGATTTTAAAGACCACTAAAGGCCGTTTTTTTTCATCTCTAGTTAAATTTAGCTACCTACTGCCATATAGTTTCAACGACAATTAACTCTAATTAATCAAGTTGCTGGTGCATGCATGACAGAACTTATGACACTACTGGTTGACGTCTAAAGTTCAGACGTTATATTTTCGTGCGTTTTTTATTCGAATTTCTGTGCTTCCCTTTCGAGTTAATAAGAATATTTTAAAGGCAATTTACACTAGAAATAGTCTCGAGTGGCCTATATTTGGTGGGCCTTCGAAGACTAGAAAAGGCACAAAAATTTAACGTTTGAACTTTAGACGTCAACCAGTACTGTCAATCTGTCATACATAAGTTCTGTGATGCATGCACCAGCAACTTGATTGATGAGTTAATTGTCTTTGAAACTATAATGCAATGGCCATCTAGTAGGTAGCTAAATTTAACTAGAGATGAAAAAACGGCTGTTAGTGATCTTTAAAATCTACTCCGAGCCTACTAGTGACAGAAAAACAATAAATGTTGCATTTCAAAAAAAATTTCATTGTAAACTTGAGATTTCAAAATAACATAATATTTGAGGGGCGGTAGAGGGCTGAAAACGTTGAACTATAGCAAAACCTTATATAAACTTTATTTTCAGGATAGTAAAAGGCAAGTTTTGGCGACTATTACAAAACGAAATTCCAAAATTCTTTTTTTTCGATACACCCTAATAAGCACCCTTTGTTTTAATTTTTATCACAATTAATATTTTGACTAAACGGTGTGAAGACGGCTCAACGCCATCTAGAGGTCTTTACCAACACTTACGTTTAATCTTCGCTTTCCGGCTATATAACCGGGTTGGTTTGGTGATCGAGTTGCCTTCCGGGCTTTGCTGTACTGATGAGTTCTAATAAGAACGAAACCGGTCTGCAGCTGTCGGGGGGGCAACTTGATCACCAACCATTGTTTTCATCTTTAATATTTTGACGTTGACAGTTACGTCAGACGCGATTTGATGTTTTGTACCACTTCATACAGGGTGTTTATGATAATGCTTCTAATATCTCAGTTGGCTTTGATCGTTCATGTTGCCTGAAAACAATCAACAATTTGACTTTCAAACATCTTAGTTAGCTTTTCCTTTTGACATTAACCACTACAGAAATGCTTCGAAGCCTACTATAATGATTATTTTATACATTAAGTATTGAACCAATCCAAAACATTTAGTATAGCAGTAACCAATCAAATCCTGATTACAGTGATAATACTACAACGTCAACTTGACACTACTTACTCAATACTTTAATTTATAAAATAATCTGCAAAATACGATTTGTAGTCTCTTAGTTGCCTTGTTGAGTCCTCATGGATGCACTACTTGTCAAATGGTAGATTTTTTTCGGCCAAAGAGGACTCGAGCAAGCTCTCGTCCCCTTTTTAGCTTAAAAAATCTACCATTTTGACTCGTGGTTGACAACCATTCGGACGTCAAAACCCGCGGCAATCAAGAGACTACTCGTCGTATTACTATTGATTAGAATCATTATAAGCACCTTTTGTTTAAATTTTTATAATAATTAACAACTTGACGTTGATAGTCCTGTCAAAAGCGATTTGATATTTTCTACCACTTCATATAGGCTGTTTATGATAATCTTTGTCAGTTGGCTTTGAAACGTCATTTTGACATCTAACGACTACATAATGCTTTGTAATGCCAACCTTCAAACACTAAAATTTCCGTAGTATGAATACAGGGGCGATGGAGCTGCTTTGAAGAAAGACAAAAAGAAGAAGAAGGATAAGGATTCTGACGGCGAGCAGGAACCCGACGAAATCGTAGAGATTCCCTCCATTGAAAGCACAGAAAAGTAACCCTCCCCTAGATTTTCCCTTCTATAATTTATATTTTAAGGGAAACCAAAACGGAGGGCAGCCAAGTCGAGCCCTTGCCTGCATCAGAAACAGAGAGTGATACGAGTCAAAGATCCAGCACAGACAAAGACTTCGAGATCCTGGATCAGGATGAGCTAGAATCTTAACCGCACAATTCTCGATCTGTTAAATTATTCAGAGGTCCAATTTATTTGTGAGTGGGGTGCTCGAGGTTTCTTCCTATAGTTCCATAATTCTTAGTGTGTAGGTTTCTAAGTTGGAAATTGTCGGTTTGTGTTGGCATTTACTTTCACCAAAAAAAAAAAAGAAAACGTGTTTGGTGCTGACAACTCAAGTTGCCTAGTTAATATATTTATTATTATTATTACTTTAATCCTAGCCGCATTTACCATTATAAAAACCATAAGAGATATATTGACAAATAAAAAAAAGAATGGAACAGCTTCGCCTCAAAGATTTTCCATTACTTTCCTTAGCATTTGGTTGCACAAGGCTGCGTAAGGGTTCAGTTCCACCAACTGGAAAACACGTGAATACAGTGAGATCAGCGAAAATCGACTGTACCTGAGTTTTAGCAAATTTGCTTCCGAGGCGAGCTGCAACCTCAAAATCTTCACGAGCCAAATCTAGTTTTCCGTCTTTTCTGTACAAGACGCCTCTTTGAGTGTGCGCGTGGCATAGTGTCTTCTTTTGGGTGTCTGTGGCCAGCTCGATAGCTTTTTGAAGGTCACTCAACGCGTCTGAAGTTACAAAATCGTCATTTAGAAGTCGCAGTTGCTTAAAAACGATGAAATTGTTTTAAAACGGATTTGCATTGGTAGCGCAGCTATAGCGGCGCCATCTGTTGGCCACTAGCTTAACATTATAACAGTGTTCTGTGGTACTTTCAACTACTCGCCAACAGATGGCGCTGGTGTGCATGCGAAAAAGACCAGTTGTAGTTTTGCCGATGTGACGTCATTTTTACCATATTTTTACCTTCGAATCTTCTTTGAAACTGATATACATGCGCCCTATTGTTATATAGGGAGGCTTTGTTTGGCTGCTTCTCGATTGCTTCGTCCAATATATTCAAAGCCCCCAGCAATTCCCCATTTTCTGCCATTTGCACGGCCTTGACCTCCATTTTCTTAACCTCATCCAGTTGTGGGGTCTCATCCTCGAAGTCTAGCCCATCGATGAAAAATAATAATAATTTTGAAATCTCAAAAGTTACTTTTTTAAATTTTTTGATCTAACCTTCAGGCAGTTGAAGCTCTTGGGCACCTTCGTCGCCGAGTGGTAGATTAGGGTTAAAAACACAATTAAGAACGCTTTTATCGCGTTGGCTTAGCTCCATTTTCACAAATAATTGAAATGAAATCGTAGAAAAACAAGTTTTATTTACATATCAAGGTCGGTTACAGGTTCCAGATCAATTTATTGTCCTCGCCGATGCTTACTTTGCCTCTGGCCACCCATTCCAAAGCGCGAGGGAAAGCCACGTGCTCGGCCAACTTGATCCTATCGCACAACGTTTCTTCCGAATCGCCGACTTCCACAGGAACGGCTTCCTGCGTGATAATATGGCCGCCGTCGACGGCTTCCTCCACGAAATGCACCGTACATCCACTGATCCTCACGCCTGCGTCCAGCGCTTGTCTCTGCGCATGCGTGCCTTTAAACAGCGGCAACAGCGCCGGATGGACGTTCAGCAACTTCCCCCTCCATTTTGCGGTGAACTCTCCAGTCAGGATTCTCATAAAACCCGCCAAACAAACGATTTCAACGCCGGCCGAGATTAATTCGTCGTGCAAAACTCGATCGAAGTCGATCCTGTTGGGGAAATTTCTATGGACGATCACTTTGGTTGGTATACCTGCGCGTTCCGCTCTTTTCAAACCCTCGACATTTTCTTTGTTTGAGATTACGACCACGATTTCCGCGCCGATGTTCGACGACTGCGTTACATCGATTAAGGCCTGTAAGTTGGTACCACTGCCTGAAATTAACACGCCAACGCGTTTTTTGCTGTGAATTTGAGAGATTAGCGCGGGGATGTATTGTCGCATTGATGATTCCATCGTTTTCGCGAAGTTTTTGACAGTAACTAGTTCAGTGGATTTTTTCACGACTGTACCAATTACAGCGCCGCCTACGATTGTTTTAATGACATCTTCGTTTGCTTGTGAAACGATTAGGATTCCTCCTATTCCACAGTTGAAAGTTCTCAGCATTTCGTGTTCATTGATGCCACCTGCAAGGCACTGTCAGTGTTGTCACCTCATTTTTATTATTACCTGCGGTTGCCAACCATGGAAAAACGGGCGTAATGTGCCACTTTTCTGCGTCCAATTCAACCCCAACCCCCGGAGGCAAAACCCTCGGGATATTTTCGACAAGTCCACCCCCGGTTATATGCGCAAAAGCCTTAACCTTTCCGGTTTTAACCGCGGGAATAACCGATTTTACGTAAATTTTCGTGGGTGTAAGAAGTTCCTGGCCTTGAAAACAACTGTACCTATCTTCCCGCAAAAGGAAAACTTACCAAAACTAGATCCGTTTTTACTGAACGCAGCCGTGTCCTTGTAAGTAACTCCAGCTAACTTCATTACTTTCCTGACTAAACTGAACCCGTTGCTATGGACACCCGATGACGGTAGACCTATGATGACGTCACCAGGTTGGATGGACTGAAGGCGGGGCATTAATTGGTCGCGTTCCACTGCTCCCACAGCAAAACCAGCTACGTCATACTCTCCTGGAGGATACATATCCGGCATTTCTGCAGTCTCGCCTCCTAGATAAAATCGTGAAGGTCAATATTTTAAAATTTAAACTAACCAATCAGAGAGCATCCCGCCTGAAGACAACCCTCGGCTACGCCTGTTATGACATTTTTCGCGACTTGTACGTCCAAGTTGCCGCAGGCAAAGTAGTCCAAGAAGAATAAGGGTTCAGCTCCATTGGCTAGAACGTCATTCACGCACATGGCTACTAGATCTATCCCTATAGTGTTGTGGACAGCCATTTCTTGGGCAATCTGTCCAAATTAATTTAATTTTTTTTAATTAAAACTTACTTTTAGCTTGGTGCCAACTCCATCCGTTCCAGAAATTAAAATAGGATCTTTGTAACCAGCTGCTTTTGTGTCAAATAAGCCGCCGAATCCTCCAAGCCCTCCAATAACTCCCGAACGAGTTGTCGATTTCGCAGCAGGTTTTATGTGTTCTACTAAACTATTCCCAGCATTAATATCAACCCCACTAGCCTTATACGTCAATTTTCCACCCTGCAGAATAGCTCTTCAAAATCATTATTATTATTATTATTAGCAAGTGTCAAATTTACCTCGAAATTCCCTTCTGTGCAATATCTTTCCTGTATTGTTTACCGTCGAAGCTAATAATTTCGCAAGCTTTAGTAGCCTGGGCCGCCGCCAGCGCCAACTGCGGCGCTAGTGCAACCGCTATCAGAACCCTGCCTCCGTTGGTAACCAAGTTTCCTTCTTTAACGGCCGTGCCGCAGTGAAACACGACGTGATTTCTCCTCTCGTTGATTTCTTCAATCCCGGTAATGATTTGGCCTTTGCTTGAAGTTTCAGGATAGCCCCGGGAGGCCATCACCACACCGACTGCGCCAATATCACTTTTCCACTTTAAGTCGATTTGGTGCAAAGAGCCGTCGCAGCAGGCCGTCATTACTGAGTAAAGGTCTGAGTCGAGGAGGGGGAGGATCACTTCGGTTTCGGGGTCGCCGAAGCGGCAGTTGAATTCGAGGACTTTCGGGCCGGAGGGGGTCAGCATCAGGCCGGCGTATAAAACACCTGCAGTTCGAGTAAATGACATTTACGGCTGTATAAATTAAATGTCAAAACAAAGCATCACAGCCTAAGCAGTTTAATAATCGAGGGGTTGACCACTATGTGGTGTACAAGTTTTTGCTAACTTGTCAGCCTCTTGCAAAACTTCAGGGAAAAGAAAAGTGACGGTTTTTTTTGGCCTACCCGTTAGTATTCAGGTCTATTATACACGCCAGTAGGCCATGAAACTTTTCCTATATTGACAGTACTTATTTGTCAATAACTGACAGTACTTATTTGTCGAACTGACAGCATGACGTGCCGTATGACGTGTTACTGTAATAAAATCCAATTCGGGTAAGTTTGCCTTTGATTTAAGTCGATCTGATGTGTTGTTCTTTCCATTTTTAACAAAAAAAAATCTTGACAACTTTTACCTAAAATTTAAATTAATCAATAGATGCCAGGGATGTTATGCTGCACCTATCTTGTTGCCACCCATATCACCAGATTTTCATGGCCTACTGTACTGGCGTGTAGAATGAGCTTGAATTTATAATAACCGTTGTTTTTAGAACCCACGGTATTAAAATAAAGGTTAGAGTGAAAACCTCGACAAACACGAAAATACATATTTTGACCTTTGATAAGTAAAGATTTGCGTCAATTTGATAGTGGAAAGTTGAAAAACAATTGAAGATCTCACCAAGCTTGAATCATAACGTTACAAATGTCAAAACTAGTGACGTCACGCCACCAGAGGGCGTGGCTACTTACCGACAAACTTGATGTTGTCTTGCTTGAAGCCTTTAACGGCCCTTTCCAGGACGGTCTTTTGAACAATTTCCAGCCCTTCACTGCCCAATAAAGGGCAGGGACAGTAAGCCCCCATGCCCCCCGTATTGGGGCCCTGATCCCCTTCAAAAATTCTCTTGTGGTCCTGAGCTGGCAACATCGCTTTAATGGTATTTCCATCGCAAAATGCAAGAACAGAGACTTCTTCTCCTTCAAGCAACTCTTCGACAACAACAGTTTCCCCGGCAACACCAAACTTTTGTTGCGTCAAAATGGCGTCGATTGCGTCACACGCTTGTTGTTTGTCCCGTGCGACAATTACGCCTTTTCCGGCTGCAAGGCCGCTGGCTTTCACCACTAATGCGGGAAAATCGGCACTGCAACAGGGTTGGGTGACATTTACTACGTCCCAAATGTTAAATCAGTGTTTCAAAGTTAATTAAGTATAAATTAAACTTAAAACCTTTTAGGTTATGTAGCAAAGTTGACAGATGTCAAAAAAACAAACTAACCTATTGATGAAATTCTTGGCGCCAACTGCGTTTTTGAAAGAATCCCACTTGGCCGTGGGAATTCCATGGCGATCCATAAACTGCTTTGACCAATCCTTATCCGATTCAATCCGAGCTGCATTTTTTCGGGGGCCAAAAACTTTAATCTTGTCTTTAAGCAAAAAATCGGCGATTCCCTCAGCGAGGGGGTCCTCCGGCCCTACGATCACTAAAGAAACGTGATTTTCCTTCACGAATTTTGAAATTTCCTAAAATCAAACGGCGCCATCTGTCGATAATTTGACGTACTAACAAGTAAACATAACCTTACCTCGAATTTCTTGGTATTTATAGCCGCATTTTCGGCTTTGGCCACCTGTTGGATGCCGAAACTGCCGGGAGCTGCGTAGATTCTGTCCACGTGCGAGCTTTGAGCGATTTTCCACGTGATCGCATGTTCGCGGCCGCCGCCGCCTATGATCAGCACGTTGTTGGGCATTGTTGAAATAAATGAAGCAGTGGTCGCCGTGGCAACGATTCGTGGTTGTTTTCGAAACTGTGACGTAATTTCGACGGCCGCCAATAGAAATTGGAAATGGGTGATATTTTGGTGATAACCTCGTGTGGAAAAGGACCCCCCGCAAAAATTTTACGATAGTGGAGGTCAAGGTCGAGCGATACTGCTGAAAAACAAGTGACACAATAGGTAAATGAAGTTTCAACACGGTGGCCTTACTTGTTTACAAAAAAAATAAACTTGTGGAAAATAACCTAAAAATTGAAAAACAATCGTGGGAGCTGGGAATGTGGCGACCTCTTTGGGCTTGTAAGTACGTTCGCTTACAGGTGGCTTGAAAATGACAGATAACTAAAATCTTGCACAGACTCATCACAGTCTGCAATATTTAAGGCGCTTTCCTTTTACATATTCTCAGCAATTTGATTGGTTCATTTGAATATTGACCAATCAAATTGCTGAGTTAAGTGAGCCTTCTCAGATAAATGTGCAAATGGAACGCAGCTGTAATGTTTCCATTTTGCACAGTTACCTATCAGCAATTTGATTGGTGAAAATTGAAATGAACCAATCAAATTGCTAAAATTAAGGAAGAATGCAGTGGCGTGCCCAGGGTGGAGCCCTTCAGGTAGTGCCGCCTCAAGCCTCACTTTTTCTATTTTTTTCTTAATATTTTCTTTGGGGCGGTTATTCTTGAAAGTACAGGAATTATTTCGTACTTAGGCAACCAACCATACTGAACTCACAAAGATGTGGACCCAATTCAAAAAAGAAAGTCTAGTGCAGCATACCGTTACGAGAAAGAAATTAGCTTAAGGGCAGCTGCTTGAACAAATAACACGGATATTTTATTCTTTCAAAAGAAATTTTCTTGTTTATATTTGAAGCATAAGCATTTTGCTACATTTGGTTCACTCTTAACTCAACAATGTTCAGGCCCCCCGCCCTAAAGGGCACAGCACAGCATGCCACTGGGGTTATGAGTTTTGTTTAATAAATAAATAAATGAAAATTTCCAAGCTTGTACCGTACTTCTTTAAGATGCACCATTCGTCTTTTATGGCCAATTGAAAGTTTTAGAAAATTTTAACGTTTTACGTAGGTAGTAAATTTGATTTTCTACAAAATGAGATCATTTCTAAATACCGGACGGCTTAAATAAAGTCCTCAGCTTTACGGAATTAGAGAACATAAAAAGGGGAGGGGAGGGGGTACCTGGTAGAATTAACGAAAATAGATTTTTTTAAAGAGAGGAGCATACGACGTGAAAAAGGACTGAAAATTGTTTTAAATGCCGCAAACCTACTTCTTTAGGACGCTCCATTCGTCTTGTATGGTCAATTGCAGTTTTAGAAAATTTCAAATTTTGACGTTTTACGTTGTAACTTAAGAACAGAGCATCAGAAATTATCTTATTTTTTAGAGAAAATTTAATTCTCTACAAAATGAGGTCATTTGCAAAGACCAAAAAAAAGGCTAAATTTGACAACGACAGACTTTTGCATCATAACGGGCCCTGTAACGGGCTTTGTCAGATTTTGCCTCCAATTGTCTATCTCTTTTAATTGGAAACCCTAATTATAACCACTGATTTTGTATTGTATAGATAGCACCACCTAATAAAAAAGTCGTTAATATTGCTCATCGTTTATTTTTTTGTGAAAATTGGCAATACTGCTTGTGGTTATGTTCAATGTATCCTACTTTATTGCTTCTTTCAATTAAATTTAGCAACTCTATGATGTTCTATATTATTCTACCCACTGGTACCCACCTATATACGATTTAATCTTATTTTTTAACTAATCTTAATTTATCTAATATACAAATTTGGTATTATCAGTGATTTTGTATTCACATATATTTTACTTTTAATTCTAATTTAGCTTTGAAAGAATTTTTTGTTAATTTTATTGAATAAATTTCAATTTTCTGAGTCGGTATTGGATAAAAACTGCACTAATCGTTTAGTTAGGTGTCATTTAGTATGGAAAGAGGGGTAACACTGGGGGTCTATGATAATTTTTAATCTGAGCATGACCGTCTTGATTTTTTGATTTTCCACTAAAATCAATTGTTTCTCATTTCCAACCTTTTAAATTACATGAATTTGGTATTTTTACGAACATTTAATTCTAATTTAACTTTGAATTAAGGTTTCCGTAAATTTTATTGAATAAATTTCAATTTGCTCAGTCGGTATTGCTCGGATTTTGTTAAAGGCTGCACCAATCGTTTGGTTAGGTGCGATTTAGTATGGAAAGAGGGGTAACACTGGAGGTCTATGATAATTTTTAATTCGAGCATAGCCGCCTTGACTTCTTGATTTTCCACAAATTTTACAACAAAATCAATTGTTTCTCATTTCCAATCTTTTAAATTACATGAATTTGGAATTTTTACGGACATTTAATTCTAATTTAACTTTGAAGCAAGGTTTCCGTTAATTTTATAGAACAAATTTCAATTTTCTTAGTCGGTATTGGTCGGATTTTGATAAAAGCTGCACCAATCGTTTGGTTTAGGTGCGATTTAGTATGGAAAGAGGGGTAACATTGGAGGTCTATGATAATTTTTAATCCGAGCATAGCCGCTTTGACTTCTTGATTTTCCACTAATTTTACAACAAAATCAATTGTTTCTCATTTCGAATCTTTTAAATGACATGAATTTGGTATATTTACGGACATTTAATTCTAATTTAACTTTGAAGCAAAGTTTATCCGTTAATTTTATTGAATAAATTTCAATTTTCTAAGTCGGTATTGGTCGGATTTTGTTAAAAGCTGCACCAATCGTTTAGTTAGGTGCGATTTAGTATGGAAAGAGGGGTAACACTGGGGGTCTATGATAATTTTTAATCCGAGCATAGCCGCCTTGACTTCTTGATTTTCCACTAATTTTACAACAAAATCAATTGTTTCTCATTTCCAATCTTTTAAATTACTACATGAATTTGGTATATTTACGGACATTTAATTCTAATTTAACTTTGAAGCAAGGTTTTTCGTTAATTTTATTGAAGACATGTCAATTTTCTCTGTCGGTATTGGTCGGATTTTGATAAAAACTGCACCAAGCGTTTGGTTAGGTGCGATTTAGTATGGAAAGAGGGGTAACACAGGAGGTCTATGATAATTTTTAATCCGAGCATGGCCGCCTTGATTTTCCAGTAATTTTACAACTAAACAATTTCGTAACTTACTTTTCATAATTATTTTTGTGTTTTGTCATTTTGTGTCGTTTCTAACAATATGGGAGATGAAATCATCAAAAAAATTGTCAGCGATTTTCAGTTTTTATTAACAATTAAAACAATAACTTAGGCTGGATTGTGTAAAACATTTAATCCTGCCTTAAAGTTAATCCTTCAAAAATTCTATAGCAACAAATTGTTGATAACAATTGTTTCTATGGTATCGTAAGGGGCTTAGCGTTAAGTCCAGGCTTAAATGTTTTATACAACCCACCCTTAAACGTACTTTTTAAATTCACTAAAATGTCGATTTTCCCCTAAGCTCGACCTGAATCTGCTCCAGCGTCTTCCCCTTAGTCTCGGGAACAATGAAAAAAATGAAGAAAAAACACAAAACGGAGCACACGGCGAAAACCAAAAACGGCACGTGAATCCCAAAACTGTCGTCCATGATTTGAAACAGTTTTGCCACCACAGCAACAGTAATCCCAAACGAAACGTCAGCCAAACATAGCGCGAACGCTTTTACACTAGTCGGAAACAGTTCCCCCAACATTAGCACAGGTATCGTCCCCAAGCCCACGCTGAAAATGATGACGTAACATATCAGGACTACCAACGGCAGGATTTGAACGGCACTAGTGTCCACGTCGGTGAATTTATGAAAGTAGAAATAGAGACCCATTAAGGCCAAAGTTACCGCCGTTCCTGCTGTAGAAACGAGCAACAGAGGGCGCCTGCCGAATTTGTCAACTAGTGCGGAAAAGACCACGGACACGCCTAGTTGCACTATGAAGTACAGCACGGCCGCTAGATTCGGGGAGATTTCAGGATACGAGTTGCTGAAAATCATCGTCGTGTAAAAAGTCACCGCTGAAGTTCCTGAAAGTTGCTGAAAAATCCTCAAACCCAAGATAATAAATATCGCTTTTCTGTTACTGGGAATTGTGAAGAGGTCCCAAATTTTTCCAGCGTCTTGCATGTCAGTCTTGACGGCTACACTTAGTCTGTGCAGTTCACTTTGCACGTCGTTTTTTCCGTACAGTTTTTGTAATGTTTTCGTTGCTGTTTTCATTTTATCTTTCATTATTAAGTAATACGGACTTTCAGGCATGAAGTAGAAGGTGATGAAATGCAGAAAAGGAATTGCAGCTGTTACCAGGGCCGTACTTTTGATGCTTAAATAAGCTCCAATGACGTTAATGAGGATCAATCCCAAGGTTACTGATATTTGTATGCTGGAGCCCAGAAAACCCCTGATTCTAGGATGGGCTATCTCCCCTAGGTACATGGGGAATACTGTAAAGGCAATTCCGTCCGAGATTCCTGGTAAAAATCGACTTACTGTCAACACCGGAAGTGACGTTGAAAAAGCTGTCATTATCCAGGATGTCATGTACAGAGGCGACGTGATTAACATGCAAGTTTTTCGCCCGATTCTGTCAACTAAAAATGCCGCAATGACAGCTCCAGCAACAGCACCAATACTAGGAATCACAGCCATCCAGGATCCCTCTGAGCTCGTCAGAGGAAGTGGAGAATCTTTTGAGAGTAGAATAGGGAGAGAAGGTGAAGGCCACCCAAAAACCATTCCGGTACAAATGATACACAGACATCCTAAAAAAGTAAAAAAAAAAACTACTTGGAAATTTTTTAAAGGGCAAACCTGTGACGGTGGCCAAATACTGGAAGAAGAGACTGCTGTCACTCTCGACGCGCATTTTACACTGGCTCAGATTGGATAAAAAATTAATGAGAGTTCAAATGAGTTGATCTCTTGAAAAATGTTAAAGCGAGAGATATCACGAGCAAGATTAAAGAGCGTTTTATGCAAATAATTTAGGCAAACATATTTTGATACGTATCTTGGAATAATAGAACTTAAGCAATTAAGAAGTTGTTTTTGTAGAGCGACTGTTGTGAAAGTATTGCATTGCAAATTTTTTTTTTTTCACATAAACACACCTAATTATATTAATATATACATTTTGTTGTTATTTAAACGATTCAAGAATCGCGCATCAGATAAAAAAAATCAGTTAACCATAAGTGATGGTGGCCCAGTTTTGAGATAAAGAAGCAATTTTTATCAAAGGAGGCAATGTCTGTATAATGATTTATTTTTATTAGGAATTTTTTTTGGCAAGGTCCATAGTTTGTGAAATAGACGGCCAAATCCATATTTTTGAGAACACATTCAATTGACATTTTCTCGAAATTTACATTGTGTAAGAGCATAATTTTTTCACACCGTTCGTTGTAAAGTAAGTGGAAAGAATTGATTTTTTAAAACTTCAAAAATGATTTTTCAAAACATCAAAAAGTGCGAAAAATGCGCTGTAGTAGGTACCATCTGGACATTTAAATAGGTTATAAAGTGGAAACAATTGATTTTTCAAAACGTCAAACCCCAAAAATGCACTGAAGCTGAAATACTACGGAAGTGGAAACAGTTGATTTTCCAAAACGTCAAACTTCTAAAATACAAAACTTTTGCTGAAGTACCATCTGAGCATTTAAATTTCCCATGAACAATTGATTTCTCAAAACGTCAAACGTCAAAAATGCGAAAACTGCGCTGAAGGACCATCTGAAGATTTCATCAAGTCGGCTACGAAATGGAAACAATGGATCTAAAAATTACCTTTCAAATGATACTGCACTTGACAATTGACATATATCTTCTCATTTAAAAAAAATCGATTACGTCATTACTTGGCAATGCCAAAAAAATTGATTAACCCAAAACGTGCGCCAAAGTTTACCATTCAACTCTTATTTGAAGATTTTTTTGATACAGTGAATAGTTTGGAAAATAATCGGATGTTTTCATACTTTTGACTAACCCTCTATGTCTCGCTCTATGTAGGTATAGAAGGTGGTTCCAGTTTGGTTTTTCGATTTTGATACAATAATAAACAAAATTATGCTAGAATTAGAGTAATTAAGTGAATTTTTGTTGTTTTAGTGTAAACGGGCTTGCATCTTCGTCGAAAGTCGATTTGGCAGCTGTCAATCAATGTCATTAAAATTTAAAATCCAAATACTGTTAGTGTCATTCTTACGTCAGATGCGGTTTTAAGGGTGTATGAGAGAGAAAGGTGATTAAACAAAGAATTTTGAGATTAAGAGGGCCTTGAAATTTTAATACATGTAGCAGACTTTACTGATACTTACACAATTACATCTCACTAATACTAGAGGAATCGATAAGATAAGATAAAGCGGATCGTGTAAAATTTTGTTGGTTTGAATATAAACTAGGTCGCGTAAATTATTGTTAGTGAGATGTAACAGAGTCTCGTTTCCTTATGACGTCATATGGGGGAATAGGGAATGTTAAATCAGTAATGCCAGTTTTTATCGTTGCCCGTTGGTCGTGAGGTCATCCCCAATTAGCACCACTCTCTTGATTTTATGAATTTGATTGGTTCATTTGAATCTTGACCAATCAGATTGCAGATGAATTGGCAATAATTTAGAAGGAGGCGGCTATGCTGTAAATTTAAAACACACTAATGTCAAAATAAGTAGGTAATAGTCAAAAAATGACAACGCGGATAGAAAAACCCGTCATACGAAAGAAAGGAAACAATAAATGTAGGGTTAGGGCAGTTAGGGAATAAGCACTGAGAAAATGGTCAAAATTTAAATACAAACGGATTTTGTAAAGAATATTATTTTTTTATTCTATATCAAAATACGCGTCTCGATGAGCTGAACAATTCTTATCATTGCAGCAATACTGCAGCTTTTTTTTATTATTGCGGCTGAACTAATAAAGCTGCAATAATGCGAGGGGCGGTTCACTCACAAAAATGTGTACACCTACTTCGACTTTATTCGAAGTACTTTGATATTTTGATGGGACTTCGAGTACTTCGACCGAGTACTTCGAGTACTTCGAGTACTTCGACAAGTACTTCGAGTACTTCGAATACTTCGACCAAGTACTTCGAGTACTTCGACCAAAACTTCGAGTACTTCCTACTTCGAGTGCTTCGACAAGTACTTCGAATGCTTCGAGTTATCTAAATGAATTTCCCGATATTTTGATTCATTCCTGATGAGTTATCGCGAAAAATCTGAAAATTGACAATTTAAAGAAAAATTACCTAATATCTTTCTAACGTTTTGATGTTATTTAAATGAAATTTAGAACTTCTATATTTTTGACACATGTCAATTGAATGGCACCGACAGAAATTCTCTAGTCCTTCTAGATTTTGAATTCTTTTATTCTTTTATGACCGCCATATTGAATTTTGACACCATCAAATACCTGCACAAAAAAATTTTCTTTTCAAAAATGTAGTCAACATGAACTTTTTTGACAGATGTCAGAATTTGAAAATTGGTATAAATAATTTGTAAAATCAGCCTAAATTTAGATGAAAAACAATTGCAAAAAAGTACGCCGACTTCGTTAATCGCTTATAACATGTGAAAACAATTGAATTCAACATTAATAAATTACGTCTTGCGGTCGTGTGACTCAGGCTTTGACATATTTTTTCAAAAACGTCAACAATGTTGGTTACATTTTTGAGAAGCTAATTGTTCTGTGAATAATCCGGCGGTGTTAAAATTCAATATGGCGCTCATAAGAAAAAGAATAGTTGACCGTCTTTATTCAAAATCTAGAAGGCCTAGAAAATTTCTGTTAATGCGATTCAATTGACAGCTGTCAAAAATAAAAATGTTCCAAGTTTCATTTAATAACATCAAGCGTTAGATATTAGTTTTTCTTTAAATTGTCAATTTTTCGATTTTCTGTGATAACTCAGGAACGAATCAAAATATTTGGAATTTCTCTTCAGATTCTTAGTCACCAAGAAATAGCGCAACTTTTCTCTAATTTAACCAACCCCGTATCTTTTACCGTTTAGGATATCCCAATGGTGAGCATCGAAAAATTACCTATCCTGTATATTTATCAATATTAATAAATGTACAAAACTTAAGGCTAAGGAGTTTTAAATTATCGTCATCCTAGGATAATAGGTAATGGAGCATGATCAGCTGTTTCAGTAACACAAACGGTTGTACGCAGGCGCACATATTCTAACGCATGCGCAGTTGCAAACTTCTTAGCTCCACCCTAAACTACTTCGACATGTACTTCGAGTACTTCGACATGTACTTCGAGTACTTCCAGTACTTCGAGATGTACTTCGACAGGTATTTCGAGTACTTCGAACTGAAGTGTACACCTACTTCGAGTAGTGAACCGCCCCTCGCAATAATGAGAATTGTTCAGCTTATCGAGACGCGTATTTTGATGTAAAAATCTAGCAACTTTTACCGAACGTAAAGGATTATATTATAAAATTGTAGTCCGTTGTACATCTAAATCTAATCAAGTCGCCTCAATCTCAAATCTATATACTGAATTGAAAAAGGTCAGAATGTTAAGTTGCCATGGTATTGCAATTACAAAAAAATCATCAAGTATGAGAGAGATGGAGAAAGAATTATAGTGCCCTTTTACTATTATCGTTGCAGTTGACTGTACATGTGTCTTTGACACAATTTCTGATGACGGAAGCCTACTTTAATCTATTGATAAGACAATTTTTGCATTTATATGTTGCTTATTAAGAGATTCATTGTCATTATCGATCCAACATAAAAAGAAAAAATATTTATTTTCAAGTTTCAACATGATAAAAAGTCAAAAAGTCAGGCGATAGGTAGTACAGTGAAGTACATAAAGGATGGACAAAAACCGTACAATAATTAGTTACCTTACCTTCTGAACAAATTAAAAATATAATAAGTACCTAGGTACCTGCGTCTTTTCCAAAATTATACAAGTTATAAAAGATTTAAGGAGGACGCCCTCTGGTATTTGACGTCACACATGGGAAACGAGCCAATAAGGAGCGCTGGGATTATGACACACATTTTTGGTGACATTTGATTGGACGCTTCCACCAACAAACTATTCGCATGTGTGACGTCACAAAATTAATTTGAATCGCGTATAGGTACCTTAAGAGTTAGTTTAGAACTGAAATCTGATTGGTCCACGTAAATCTCTAATAATCTGAGGTTTTGGGTGCTAAATGCTCCATCAAAATTAAGTACGAGCGGTCTGCGACACCCCTGTATTTGTGAAGAATATAATTTTTCTTCATATTTTATTTTTATTCCTTTAGCATGACTGGAATTTAGAGGGCAAGGTCAAAAACTAGTCCAAGCGCATTTACATCAAATAAGTCACGTGACCTTGATTTCCGCTGGTCAAATAAAAGGTGCTAACTTAACAAAACCTAATTTTATTGTATTTAGCATCAGTGGATTATATTTTGTTCTAGTAAATAAAGTATGTAAAAAAAAATATTTAAATTTTAACTGCAAGTTAAAGGCCCTTTAAAGCTAAAGTCGACTAAAGGGAAATTTGACCAATCAGGAACAGCCGTTTTGAAATGTTGCTAGGCAAATATTTAAATGACACTAATTTTGCAAGTTTATAAAGTGTGAAGTAGGCTTAATTCCTAGGGTAAAGTGCTAATTAAGCCAATTATTGCAAGTTTAAAGTGTCAATCAAGCTAATTGCAAGTTTATGAAGCTTGAATTGCGGCTTAATTGCAAGTTTAAAGTGTCAATTAAGCTAATTGCAAGTTTATAAAGCCTGAATTAAGGCTTCATTGAAAGTTTAAAGTGTCAATTAAGCTAATTGCAAAAAAGCGTAAATTACGACTTAATTAAACTAAAATTTGACCAATCAGGAGCAGTCGTTTGCTATGCAAATATATAAATGACACGAATTTTAATCATGAAATGGGTTAATTGCAAGTTGATAAAGCGTGAATTAAGACTTAATTGCAAGTTTAAAGTGTCAACTCAGGTTTAATTGCAAGTTTAAAGAGTCAATTAAGTTAATTACAAGTTTATAAAGTGTGGATTACGGCTTAATTGTATGTTTAAAGTGTCAATTAAGGCTTAATTGCAAGTTTAAAATGTCAATTAAGCTAATTGTAAGTTTAAAGTGTCAATTAAGGTTTAATTGAAAGTTTAACGTGCCAATTAAGCTAATTGCAATTGCATTTCCAAGAACATATTTCCCGTATGCGCAATATCCGACGTTCGTTGCCCTTAACAACGTACCTAATAATAAATATAAAATTAATTCTCGACGTGTAAATTTTTTGAACTAGGGTGGCTATGGAAAAACAGAAGTACTTGTTGAATGTCAAAGAAACTTCAGCAGGTAGGCTTTGGAATCGCCATGACTTGATTCTGTGACAAAATCAATTGTTTTGCAAAGCCGCCGTCGATTTCAAATTCCGATTCACTCTTTCAGCATGACGTGGGCACTCCAGGTCAAGGTCAGACGCCACGTTGATTTCCTCGCAAATAAAATCCGCGAAAATAACAAAAACAAATTTATTGTAATTAGCATCAGTGGAAATTCAAACAACCCCAAATTTAAACCTACAAACTGATAAAAATTTATTGATAAGAAGCGAATTTAAACGATCCTTGTGTATAAAGATGACCAGCAATTTCAAAGTCGTTAAATATTAGTCACCGAATTACAAAGTATGCGTTAATCAACTACACGATAATTTTTAAATAATCCTATACTTTAATTATAAAAACATATACTAATCAAGTTCGCTTTGCATCATTTGACGCGCAGTCGACGTAGAAGGCTGTGAGGACTCGTCATCGCTGTCGTCCAGCCCCCTCAGGAACGACTCGAAAAAATTGCCGAAGAGCCCCCCTTGCTTCTGCTGGGGGGGCTTCAACCCGAAGAAAATCTGACCTATTTTGTCCAAGTAGCCCACGTAACAGGGGTCTCTTTTGATGGACGGCTCGTACTGCTCACACAATACGGCGAAAGTTTGAAGTTTTTTACTAGAATTAAAGGCTTATTTTTTGTCGCAAGTGAACCCTCACCTTTCGATGGCTTGGAGGAGGAAGAAAATGAAGTTTAACAGAGGCAGCAAGTACGGGGGCCCTGACCTTTTTATCCGAGGGTGCTGCTGGGTGTAGCTCGTGAACGTCTGATTGGCTGTGATTTTATTACTTAAACATAAATACTGAAGCACTGCTTGAGCTATAAATAAATCGGCTTCGCACTTAAAACCTTGAATGCTCTGAAACTCAATCAACAATTTCGCACAGCCGCGACCGTCCTTTGAAAAAATGTAATGGTGTCTTGCTTGACAGTAATTTTTCTCGTCCCAGTAAACTTTGGCTATGCACTAAAAGAAAAACTTTAGTTTTGTCGAGGTTGTAGGATCCTACTTGATGGAGGGTGGAGTGCCCGAATGCCCGATGGTCTGAAGACCACCTCAAAGCCTGGGCTAGGAAAGTCTCCCGTTCCGGGGTAGCCGGGCTAATTTTCGCGAAAATCTTCGTCAACTTAGGTGTCCACCCTTCGTAATCTTTATCCTCGGATTTAACTAGAACATCAACTAACAATATTGCCAAATCTGCACCGCTGATTTGCTGCAACAAAGCAATAAACATAAAATTAATTACAATACTAGTACTTGATCGTGTTCCAAAAATAGAAGTGACCCTTTATACAGCATATCTAGAGTTTCCTTGTATTTTTTTTGGGGGACGTATCTGAAATTTGAGGTTAGGTGTGGAATTTTCCAGAAAATTTCCGTTAGAGTTGTGGTTACCTGGAATATAGGATTCTGTACATTTGGTGGGCCTCGTAGTAGTTGCCATCCTTTAGAGAATTTTCCAGTTTTTCCAAAACTCGGGAAACTCCACGATTATTTGACGCGGCCATGTTTGTTATTTGGAAAAATTAATGTCAAACTGTCAATGTCATCGAGGGATTTTTGCGGGGCATGGCTGGCACTGCTGCGATCATTGAGGTAAAATAAAAGAAGACAAATGCTAGTTCTTGAGGTCGACAACAGACAAAGGGCTTTTAGTTATCTGAATGAGGAATTAGTAGGAGAGCTATTAAGGCGTCGCGCTGCGCTGCGGAGATTTCGGTCGCTGTAAAATTAGACCAATGGCTGTAAACAACTCTAATAGAATACTATGTCTATGGTTGGATGAATATGTTACGTCAGAAGAATGGTGATAAACAGGCGGTCCCAAAACACTTTGATCTACCGGCTGTCTCAAGACGACTAAGGAAGGAGGGATTTAAAAAGACCATGGAGTTACATTAATACAGACACGTCACCAAAGCGAATTTCAATCTTCTTTTAGTCATTTAAGAAAAAAAATTGCAATTTATTATGTGAAAGACTGAAAGATGATCGGTCAACCCTCGCTAAGGTGTGCATAAAATTTAAAACCACCTGAAACGACGTTAAATTGTTTATTTTCGAAGTCATTCCCATGTCTCAGCGCGAACAGAAAAAAATTTACTTTCGTTTGATGTGTGAAGAAATTCAGTAAAACCATCAGTATCGATCTCGCATGGAATACGACCTTTATCGGTCACAAAATTTGGGTTTATTCTTTAGGTAACTTATACCTACATCGTGGTGCTTTTTTCGTTTTCCACTACAGGGTGGTCGTTTTATCTTGAGACTGGCAAATATCTCGGAAAGGAAGCATTGCAGAAAAAAAAATTTATGACTTCGAGGGGGAAAATAGATGGCATCGACGCCATTAATTCAAGGTCAAATGAAGGTCAACTTAATTTTTTTAAATGAAAACCTACATTTTTTATTACAGATTCTTATTCCCTGTAAAAGAACAAACAACTCTCACCTAAACTATTTTTGGACCCGATGGATAGTTTGTCAGATATTTAAATGAAAATTTTAATCTTCTTTGAAATCCATTGCCTTCCTTAGCAACAGCGGCATGACAAAAACAAAATCTACAACCATTTTTGTGGTTTATTTATCTAGAATTCATCGTTGCTAAGTTACAACGGTTGTTCATTTGTTTTGTCTTGCCGCTGTTACTGTAGGGATAATGTCTAGGGATTTCGAAAAAGGTTAAAATTTACATCCATCGGATCCAAAAATAGTTTAGATGAGAGTTGTTTGTTCTTTTATGGGGAATAAGAATCTGTAATAAAAAATATAGGTTATTTCCATTAAAAAAAATCAAGTTGACCTTCATTTGACCTTGAATCAAAATGGCGATGATGTCATCTATTTTCCCCCTCGAAGTCATAAAACTTTTATACAAAACATTTTTCTCTAAAATGCTTCCTTTTCGAGATATTTGCCAGTCTCAAGATAAAACGACCAGCCTGTATATTGGAATCTCGGAAACCATAAGAGTTAGGAAATCGGTTAAATTAGAAAAAACTTGCGTTTTTTCAAGGTGATTATGAATTTACAAAGAATTCTCCGATATCTTAATTCGTTCCTGATTTATTTGTCCCGAAAAAACTGAAAATGGCCATTTTTGAAAAAAAAAAGTATTTTTCTTATGGCCGCCATATTGGATTTTAACACCATTAGACGCACACAAATTGGCTTTTAAAAAATGCAGCTAACGTGGACTTTTTTGACATAGCGTCAACATTTGAAAATTGGTATGAATATAATAATTTGTCGCGTACTTAATTTGTAAAATCAGAATAAGTTCATGGAAAACAATTACAATTTTTTAAGTCTCTTATGACATGTAAAAAACAATGAAATTTTACGATATGTATAAAAGAGGCCTCGATGTCCTCAAAATCTAGAAGGTTTAGAAAATTGTCAACGCCATTCAACTGACAGCTGTCAAAATCATGAAAGTTCCAAATTTCTTTTAAATACCATCAACTGTAAGGACATTTTTTTTCAAAAAAATGCGACTTATTTAAGTTTTTTCAGGATAAGTCAGGTTTCCGAGGTCCCAATAGTGAGAAACAAAAAAAAACACCATCCTGATCTACCACTGAATACTGTAACAAAGCATATGGTTATAGTTTTTCCCAAAGTGGATTAGTAGGAAACAAAAAAAAAATTGGCAGTCTCGGAGACGGTGGAAACTTCTACTTTTTCACAGAATTTGTAAATGTAGCATTTAACTTTATTTAACCAAGGTCGGGCATGCAGAGCGTTTGGATAGCTGATGCACCCGGCGCTCATTTATACTAATATCCTCGCTAATATCTTAAATACAAATGTTTTTCACTCCTAAAATGGAAATTTTCGAAAAAATTGCACTAAGGTTTTTGATCCGGCAATATAACAGCTGTCGAATCCGATAGTAAGAATATTTTTTTTGTAAAGTAAATTGAAACAAGGGCCCTTTTGCCACTAAAATCACATTTGTCGAAAAAATGGCTCTAAGGTTTTCGGCTTGAAAAAAAATCAGCTATCAAATCCGGTAATAAAAATATACAATTATGCATAGGTTTTTTTTCACGGCACCATTTTTTGGCCAAAAGGGCACAAGTGTGAATACATTTTTAGAAGCAGAATTCGAAGAGCATTCATATGGTAACGCGAAAAATGGTGGTTTGCATTTAAATTTTTAAAGTTGATGTGCCAAAAAGGCACTTTCCGTGAACCGATGTGGCCCAGATTCTAATCAGCACCTACAAATCACCCACTGAATATGTGTGCCAAATTTCATCTCGATATGTCCAGTAGTTTGAGCTGCAGCGTGATCACAGACAGACATTTTTTCAAAAACCACTCTTTTGGGTTCCCAGGACCCTGAAACGTAAAGATTTCATGTTTTTGGCGATTCGATTTTTTTGAATTTTCCGATCGATTCCAGTAACTGCTTCGCGAGCGTAGAAGTTAAAACACCATCCTGTATACCTACCATTGAATATTGTAACAAAGCATATGGTTATAATTTTTCCTTATCTTTTACATGAAAAACTTGTATTTTTGTCCTTTATTAATTCAAGCTTAAGCATTTTGTAACACTTTGCGGCTAATGAATAAAGTGTTACAAGATGTTTAAACTTGCATTAATAAAGGACAGAAATACAAGTTCTTCTGGCGTAAGATAAGGCCAACCACCTATTAAAAGTTATGCATGAAATAAGGAAAGTGTGTCCCTACGCAAAATAAAGTGACCTAAACAACAAGTTGAAGTTTTTGAATTTAGGGTAATACTTCAATTCTCGCGGAAACATAACTGAAATAGTATGATGTACATGCTGTCCCAACACATGAAATTAATGAATTTTCTCGATTACAAGTAGTAATCTCTGATGATAGGACTCTTTGTTTTATACAGGGTGTCTACGTGAAATGAAGTAACCAAACATAATAATTGAGCTTGAAGGACGTGGAAACACAACGGGGATACAGGCTGTTCCAACACACTTGAATATACAGGCTGTACCAGTTTTATACAGTAATGGGAATGTAATGGTATTTTCCACTAGAAACTACGAATAAAGAACCTGCCACGGGGTTTAATTAATTTTATTAAATACTTTTGCCCAAAACATAAATTTTGCTATATACACAATGTACACATTTTCGGCATAACTATTCTAGCATTATCATTAACGTGATACAGAATTACATGTAGAGTATTTTTTTAAAACTTCCACGATTTTTAGAAAAAATAAGCGTATAAGACATTTCTTTTTAAAAACGATACTTCCTTCTATAAACAGCTAGGTACTAATGCAACTTGAAAAACCAAATCGTCCATGAAACATTCATCCCTTTATACAAATCTCTCGGTAAAAAGCGACTGCTACTTTGCAACGTCGATAAAATCAAAACACACGATAAAAATTACACGGTCCACGATAAAATGGGCTGGTGAGATTGCAAAATAGCAATCGAAACGGTTAAGTTTAAAAAAGAAAAAATACAAAAGATCACAACTGGTATGTTACAGGGCCCTGTGTTCTGGGCAGTAAGTCTTGTAGGTTTCATTGTCGAGTTGCCAGTTTGTCAATCGTGCGCAGCACACGTGCGCAGATTTCACGCAACCCCTTTTCAGACAGCAAATATTCGCGCCTTGCAAGTGACATTTGTCGCAAGACACGTTACAACTTGTCCAAATCGCCTCTTCCAGCCCCATAATTTTCGGCCCAATCAGGTAAGTCCCTGCTGACCAAACAATGCAATCCTCGTGCGCCCAAATCTCGAACGTCCCCCCCTCAGTCCTCGTCATCCCCAAATAAACGTCCTCCCCCTCGAAAGAATGCTTCCTCTTTTTCTTCCTCCCAGTATCCACCAGAACCCTCGCGATTTTTTTACTCTTAAACTGCTTGTCAAAAGGATCGTCGAGCCTTCGTTCGAACTCGGGCGAGTTCGTCGTGATGTAATAGGGCCCGAAGAGATCCCCGGCGGCCGAAGCGGAAGGACCCGAGAGCTCAGTGGCGTGCGGGCCCCGTTTGCAAAAGGCGCAGATCCAACTCGCGTCCTTGGTTTGAGCGTCGTACTGGTGGCTTAAAGTGCTGCAGTGTAAACCTTTGGAACGGACTTTGTGACGGTACTCGCTGTCGTCGTGGTACTTTTTGGTTTTGTGCGTCCGTCTTTCGCCGTCGTCCTCATTGGTCGGCGTGTTGATCACGTTGACGGACATGGGCGAATCGCGGGAGCCCTTGATTTGGATGAACGGCCCTCGGGATTTACTCGAACTCGCGTTACTACCCGAATCGTACGCGTACACGTCCTTTACTACGTCCAGTTTTTTCTTGCATTGCTTTAGGCTTTTCTTTTTATTGTTTTTCTTTTTCTCCAAGCTCTTGATTTTGCCTTGTTTCTTTTTTACTTTTTTCGGCGATTTTTTCACTTCGGTTGAAGTAGAAGTCACGTCTTGACTTGTGGAGGCTTCAGCAGGGTCCGCTTTACTATCCTCGATCCCTGCAAACATCTCCTCCAACTTATTCTCGACTTCCACAAACTGATTACTGTTTTTTGTTGTACTTACATTGTTGGAACTGTTACTTAAGTCACTCAACGCCTCAAGATTCTCTTTTGTTTTTATAACACTTACTGAGATTGCAGTTTTTTCATTATTGTTTTCTTTAGTTTTTAACCCTTCCTGCACCATTGCAGCTATATTATCGATGGTTTCAGATTCCGACGAAGCTTTCCTTCGGGTTTCATCATCAGAATTCCGCCTTTCACTATTTTCATCAGTTTTACTCTCCAGGGGTTCCTTAGCTACTCGAATTGTTTTACTCGGTTTTCTCTTACGTCGAGACTTATTACTATCCAAACTATCGTCATTGCTGTAAGGGGAAACGACTTCATCTTCACGTATGGGCACATTTAACACACCACTGGAATTACTGTTTTCATCATGAGAACTCGCAGCCACTATAACACTTTTTTCTTCTTTATCCAAGTTTGGGTTAAGTCTCTCCAAAATAGAATCGACACTTTTTTTCTTCTTCTCCAGCCCCGGGCTGAGGGCGGATTTCACTCCCGGACTTAACGGTTTAATACTGTCACTCGGTAGAATATCGAGAGCACTAGGAGGTAAACTGTTGATTTTATTCGTGTCCCTTACACTTAAACTGATGGGGGTGGCAGGAGGAAGTTCTCCGTTTTGGCCCCCGTTCTTAGTCAAGGTCAGATCGACCCCGGGGGCTGGCCTTGTGAATTGCCGGTCCGATAGCATTTGCTCGAGGCTGAAAATGTGGGGGTGGGCTTTCAGGGGTTCTGTAGTGGGCGTGTGCCAAGTAGGCTGGTGCAAGACGGAATGTTCATTCGACATGTGGGCATGCTGGGGTTGCCTCGAGGGGAAAAAGTTGGGCACCTAGAAAATTCGTTACTTTAATAAAACCTCGATAAAACTTACTTGGAGGTGGTTCCAGGCGGCGTTAGCGGGAGGGGCTTGCCTCCCGTGGGGGTGATGGGGAGGGCCCCCTGACATTCTGTCAATTTTCAAAAACTCAACCAGGTGGCATAGCTATTTTGATTATTTCGCGAAAGGTTACCTTGGCAACCTGAAACAAAAATAATGACACTCAACAACTCCAGCCTCCTGAAATTCTCGTAAATGCGAGATTAATAATTTTCCAATTTACTTACAGGGTGGCAAGCAGCTGTCAATTAAATCATAAATCACGACGGGTCTCCAGGTGTGTTCTTTAAGCCCCCCGGTGTACGGCCATAAAGTAATGATTTAAGGGGGCTATAAAGCGATTATTGGCGATTTTCCGGTGCCCAAATCGATGTGAGCAAGAAACACACGGGGGAAAAAACAACGTCCGCGGGTGTAATTGGGGCTCGGGGGGCCTCAATCAGACGCGGCACTCGTTTGAAGGCGTCTCGGGGGGCACCGCTTTTTGGGGGGGATTAAAATTAACGCGATTTTTTGATGATGAGGCCGAAGGCACGGCCATAAAACAGCCGACTGGAACAATGGCGGACCCGGTTTTCTTATTTTTGACAGACTTAGCGCCATCTGTCATAGAGTCACGTAATTACAACGCGATTTGGGCACTAATTGATTTATTTTTGATTTGGGGGCTTTAAGGGCTTCCGCGAAGTTTTTTGCCATCTGGGAGTATTTCACTCTCAAAAAATTTGTACACTACTGCCGATTTTTATTTGGACGTACACTGCCCACATTTTTCAGGTACCTCTATATAGAGGAGGGTGGGCCAGGTTGAGACAAAAACTACCTTTTATTTTATTTTTAACTTCTACGCTCGCGAAGCAGTTACTGGAATCGATCGGAAAATTCAAAAAAATCGAATCGCCAAAAACATGAAATCTTTACGTTTCAGGGTCCTGGGAACCCAAAAAAGTGGTTTTTGAAAAAATGTCTGTCTGTGTGTCTGTGTGTCTGTGATCACGCTGCAGCTCAAACTACTGAACGTATCGAGATGAAATTTGGCACACATATTCAGTGGGAGATTTGTAGGCGCTGATTAGAATTTGGGTCACATCGGTTGACGGAAAGTGCCTTTTTGGCCCATCAACTTTAAAAATTTAAATGCAAACCCCCATTTTTCGCGTTCCCATATGAATGCTCTTCGAATTCTGCTTCTAAAAATGTATTCTCACTTGTGCCCTTTTGGTCAAAAAATGCTGCCGTGAAAAAAAACCTATGCATAACTGTATATTTTTATTACCGCATTTGATAGCTGATTTTTTTTCAAGCCGAAAACCTTACTGCCATTTTTTCGAAAAATGTCATTTTAGTGGCAAAAGGGCACTTGCTTCAATTTACTTTACAAAAAAAAATATTCTTACTATCGGATTCGACAGCTGTTATATTGCCGGATCAAAAACATTAGTGCAATTTTTTCGAAAATTTCCATTTTAGGGACAGAAAGGCCCCTTTTTGAGTTTTTCTTAGCAAAAGGGCATATTATCATTATCGAATTCGATAGCTGTTGCATTGCCGGATCGAAAACCTTAGTGCCATTTTTTCTAAAAAGGTCCATTTTAGAAGTGAAAAACATTTGTATTTTAGATTTTAGTAAATGAGCGTCGGGTGCATCAGCCATCCAACCGCTCCGCACGCCCGACCTTGGTTAAATAAAGTTAAATGTTACATTTACAAATTCTGTGAAAAAGTAGAAGTTTCTACCGTCTCCGAGACTGCCAATTTTTTGTATTGATCTAGAGTGAATATAGTATTAAATGTTGCCCCTATAACACCAATGCATAAGATACAATTTGCATATTTTTTTAAGTGTAAACGAGTGTAAACCCCTATTTTTTTTTAAATAATAAGAAAATTATGAAAATCGTTTCATTGTGGCTACAACAAGACATCCTATTAAACATGGAAAAATGTTTTAATATTAATGTTGAAATGTTAATTAATGGAAATTAATGGGGAAAAAAATCACTCTGCAATTTAAAAATTGAACTTTGTTATTGTAGCCCACCCTCCCCTTGGTTTTGCCCTTTTCCTATGAAAGAAAAATTTATATTTTTATTCTTAATTAATGTTTTCGTGAAAAATCGCACAAGAATCAGCTTTGCGGATCACGTGATTGATTGGATATGCAACCCAACATTCACGTCGCCCTTTGACGGGCTGCCGACCCACCTCGCTTCATGAATTCGTCTTTAAAATCAACAAAAACCACCTTCTGGTCCCCAATTTCAATAATTAACCGATTATAAATCGAATTATTGAATAAAACCGAAGAAATGGATAAATTTTATTTAAAATTTCCGCAGCAGCGCCCCCAAGCGGCTGTCTTCGCACGTCAGCAAAATGGAGCCGTGCGCTTGTTTAAATCGCGATAGAATTCAGTGTTTTTAGTGGAAAACATTAAATTCTTCATCATAAAACGATTTTGTGACGGTTTAGTGCAACTGTTTTTCAATTTTCCGGAAAATTCAGCCTCGGTTTTCGCGAAAAATTGGACCGAAATAAGCTTGGCTTTGTAATTTTTCCAAATATTTTGCGGGTCACCTAATTGGTTGGCTTGAATCACGTGATCTGGGCCGATTCAGCTGGCGGGAAATTGAAACTTTCTCTACTCACTTTACTAATAATAATTATTAATAACAGTCGTTTATGGGTATAGTCGTTGTGGGACCTTACAGTTTAACATTTTTTTGCATATTGCAGCGAGAAAACGTGATTTTACTTAAAACTGGCAATTTTCTTTGTGATTTTAATGGGGGGCATTTCACACCCCAAAAATTTGTACACCACTGCCGAATTTTCAGGGCACTGCCGTAAATTTGTACACCACTGCCGACTGTGAAGTCCCCCGACTGTCGAATTTGCTCAATTTTTGCAACCACTGCCCAATTTTTGCAACCACTGCCTAACATTTCCCACTAACACTGCCGAAAATTTGTACACCACTGCCGACTGTGAAATCCCCCCCAGATTTTAATGATATTTCAAAAAAGAAACAATTTCTACTCTCCAGCTTTACTAAGGTACCCAGCAAACCCCAATCTTATGGCCGGTTGCCGGCCGGAATGAGGCTGCCCGGACAAGCCGGAGCCGGCCCAGAAGCGAGTGCCTTATCTGGCGCGGCCCGCATGTGTGCCTCTGGTTTTGTTACGGCCGATCTACGTTGCCCAGGCACGGGCCGGGTCTGGTTCTGTTTGGGCCCACATTACGGCGTTCTTATGGTCACGTTCAGGCCGGAACTACCTCGGGACGAAAAAAAACGTGATAAACCGCTTCACCACCGAGAACCGAACCCGGATTCTTCGGACGATAGTCGAGTTTCTTGCTACTAGGCCGCTTCACCTCATACTTTACTTTGTTTGTATCTTGTACATAAACTAACCGGCAATTATTTAAAAAATATGTAATACTCTTTAATTTTGCGAATTGTATGATAGTAAGGGTTACATTATCAAATTAATCACTATCATCATATTATTTAACTACAGAAACATTTTCAATACGGCCAGAATGAGGCAGCCAGAGGCCGGCCGGGCTAAGGCTGTCAGGAGTCGGCCGGGTTAGGGCTGCCAGAGGCCGGCCGTGCCATGGCTGTCTTTGTCTGGCCGTTGTTCGTATGCCCATAGTACGGCCACGTTCAGGCTGCTTTCGTATGGCCGATTCTCGTCTGGCCAGTACACGGCCGTAACTCTATTGCCAGTGCCGGACTTGCCGTACAGTTGCCATAACACGGCCAGACCTTCTGTGTTTGCTGGGTAGGTAACGATTATAAACTTAAGTTTCAAGTAGGTACGTTGAATGCTTATTTTAAATGGCACCCTGTATATTTCGTTATTGTATTTATTATCATTTATGTTCTGCTTTACAAGCGTAATAAAATCATACTTTTAAATGGAAATTTAGAGAAAATGTCAATTGAACGTGTGGATTTGAACCTTTATTTTATAAATTATTCGCTTTATCAAAAAATTGTTCCAATAAAAGTTGAGAGGTAAGTTTAGGCCCATCAGTTGATGCGATTAATTCGACGTACTCTTGTAATTAAAAAAATGTGTGTGACGTAATTACTCAGCGAAACGCGGTAACGAAGATGTCAAAAAATTGATCACTTCTAATAGATGCAATAGATGCGCCTAAATTTACCTTTCAAATTTTATTGGAACAATTTTTTGATAAAGTCAACAGTGAAATAAACGGCCAAATTCATACTTTTAAGAACACATTCAAGTAGGTAATAATTTCTCGAAATTTTTATTATGTAAGAGTAGGTATGATTTTATTTTACCGTTGTAAGGAGAATCAAAAATTTCTCCTTAACGTGTTTGAAAGGGGTACTATCGGTAGGTACCTAAAACTTGAGCGCTGAGAATTTCCCTTAAATTAATTATGAAATCAAAATATTTAAAAATTCCAATTAACCATATTTCCCGCAATCTAAACAGGCGGAGAAATCCGTGAAATATTGAAACCTATACCGCGGAATTAATCCGACAAATTAACTCAACAATTCAACGCAATAAATTCAAATGAAATAGTGCATGCCAAACAATGGATCGTTGCAATAATATCCATCAATCAGTTTCTAATCACTTTCCCCGCCTTAAAAGCAACAGAAATTATTCAAAAGTACTTTCAAATGCGAGGTGTGAATTATCATCGGATTTTCCTAATTATAACGAAGAACGATTTGCAATATATAAATAATTTATTAAGTTGCTTAATTGCTAGAATGTACACTGGTTTTGTTTAAAATTACGTCTTAATGTAGAGAGATTTACAGGGTGTCTCTTAAAGTGTCAGTTATTTATTTTCAGCAGCTAAACGAAGATTCACACACGGGGGTTTCAATTCATTGCCCATCGAACGAAAATATTTTCAACTGTGACGCACTTCCGGTACCGGAAGTAGCCGCCATCTTTGCGTTTTTAAATGGAAAGCCTATGTTTTGACTCTAGATCCGGATTGGCCTCTTAATTGTGAGGTTATTGCACCCCCACTTTGCCTAGCTGTCATAGTTTTTGACATATGTCAAAAATTGTGTGAAAAAATAGAATAGAATAGAGAAATTTGTATCTTCCAGACGGTTGAAGATTAAGAAAGCAAACTTGGAGGGTTGAAAGTACAAGATTTGGATTTAGGCTAGTATTAACATTGCCTATATCAATCAATTTTTTTACTCAAAGGACCCTATATGTTAAGGGCGAATTCTCGGCCCAGTCGAAAATGACCAAATTATTTTTTTTTAGTGTAAGTGGGATCAGATGTTTGCTAAAGTAATATTATAAGTCGAGAGTAACAATACAGGGTGCCTCAACACCGATGTGCAACGTATTCATGACCCTTCATTTTGAAGCTATCGTTTTTACAAAAATACAAGCGCGAAGGTATCCTCCTGTACATGCGGAGCTGATCAGCGTTTATTTCATTTCAATATCTTTTTTACGTCCGAAGATATTCAAGAAGCAAAGATTTAAAAAAAAAACCTGTATATCTTGAAAACGAAAAATTACTCTTTATTAATTTTTTTTATGGGCATGAATTATAATCTCCTGAATCGATTAAGACTAAATGCAAAAAAATTGGCCCAAGCAGTCACACTTTAAAATGAACCTGCATTTCAAGATGGCGATGTCAAAATTATGTAATATGAATAGGAATCCAGGATGGGCCTATATTGTTGCTTAAATCAGGTTGTTATGTCGTGTCATATATGAAATAGCATGATGTGAATTATCTGCAAATTCACATTATGGTTATCTGTTCGTACTACACGGCAAGAAATCAGCTTGGTTTTGAAGCAAATTGCATAGGATAATATACTTAAAATTACTGATTTTTGAAAATTTATATTTTCTTAACTAAAAATTACTCTTCTTTTATTTTTTAAGGATTCATTAATTGAGCATTCCTCTTTCCAAAACTACAAAAAAAAAGAAAATTCTCCCAAGCAGTCACTAGGGCCCTTTTGACATATGTCAAAAACTATGACAGATAGATGGGCAAAGGGGGGTGCAATAAGCTCACAATGAAGAGGCCAATCCGAATCTAGAGTCAAAACATAGGCTTAAGGGCTTCCCATTTAAAGTAGTAAAGATGGCGGCCACTTCCGGTAATATCGCTAACTGAGACTTTAAAAGAGACCCTGAAGGGTACAATTAAAAACAATGACTAGCAGATAAAATTTGGTTTTACGACGAATCTTCGTCACAATTCGGTGGTAATTTCGTCCTGAGGCCTAAACCCGAGCTGACAAAAATCATCGTCCAAAAACAGCGAAGTATTCAGGTATTCTTTGCTGTTTTTCCAAAGAGACGGATTAAATTCCGACCCGCTGTTAACTAACGAGTACTCGAATTTCCACTGAGGATTCAAGGTTGGCAGCCCTGAATCGTAGTTATTTTTATGCAGGCTGAGCGTCGACCCGAACACCTGATCGGGTTTGAACGTGGACATCGTGGTGCTCCCCCGAATGTCGGGCTCGTCCGTCAAAACAGGACCCTGTAGAAAATTTATCAACTGAGCCACCTGCGGCTGCGAAACGTCACTCATCCGCTTGTAACGTTTCAGCGCCTTCTCCGCCCAATTAAAGAGGTGCTCCCAGTCTTCAGGTACTGAAATCCCGTCCGCTTTCCGGTTCAAAAGGAGAAGGATCTTAGCCAAGTCGCGAACCACCGGCTTGTACGCAGAGATGGCGCCACTGTCGCCCGCGGCGTGCAGTTCGCGCATCTGCCGCCGGCTGTCGTTCAGCATGTCGAGGTACGTCTGCGCGTAGGGTCGGAGGGTTTCGAGTCGTTTGAGGAAGTCCCTCCGCTCGGGGGAGTCGTCGAGGTCGTCCGAAGTGGTTTCTGCGTTTGGCGGCAAGTTTTTTCGCTTTATTTTGAGGTAAATCACAGTGGAGGCGATGAGGAGGGTGCATAATACTGTTCCAGTGAGGACGCCCGTGAGGACGGTGGCGACATCCGGCGGTAGGCCGAGGAAGCTGCCGTTGTGGATGCACATGCGCCCCATGTAGTCGAAGCGGGTGCTCCATTTGGGCCTGTGGCCGTAGGGGCAGGTGGCGACGCAGCGGCGGGACGGATGTAGGATGAGATCCGGACATTTGATACATCCCTTGGGGCCGCATTTCAGGCAAGAGTCGGGGCATCCTGCAAATAAAAAATCACTATTAAAAGTTTTGTTGTAAAATTAGTGGAAAAACTATTTGTGCAGTGCGAAAATACGCTCGAAAACATGGAAATATGAAAATATATTGGAAATATGAAAATATATTGGAAATATGAAAATAATCTGGAAATATGAAAACATTGAAAATATGAAAATAATCTGGAAATATGAAAATAATACTGAAAATCGCCCTCACTTTTTTATATCAACGGAAATCACCCGGGGTGATTTCCAGGAAATCGCCCTGGGTCGGGGTGATTTCCAGGAAATCGCCCTGGGTCGGGGTGATTTCCAGGAAAAAATCACCCTGGGTCGGGGTGATTTCCAGGAAATCGTCCCAGCATAATTTTCAAGAGACGCGAATAAGCATAATTACGAAAAACTGAATTTACCTATTATTTCATACTGCAATAAATGCATGACTTTTTATTTAATTTATTTACTTCAGGCGATTTTCTGGCTGAATATCCCTTGTGTTTGGGATATTTAAGGAAATCTGCCCTTGCTGTCTGATACACGTGTTTGTTGCCCCAAGAAAACAGACCTCGCGCTACGCGCTCGGTCTGTTTTCGTTGCAACAAGCACTTGTATAACAGCGCGGGCAAATTTCCGGAAATATCCCTCACACGCGGGATATTATATACGAAAATTGCAAATATTCTGAAAATATACCGAAAATATGAGAAATATACTCAAAATATGGAAAATTTATTGGAAATATGAAAGAAATATATTGAAAATTTGTTAATTTTTCGGAAGCAGCCTTACAAAATTATGAATCTGTTCAAATTTTAGAATCCAATGACATGTCGGCATTTCTTAAATTCACAATATTCACCGATTGTCGCCATCTATTGTTAAACATGGTATGTAATAATTGGTTGGAAGCTTTAATGTGCGCAGAATCCGCTTTCTGAGCAAGAGACGCCAAATGTTTCACCTTTTATCTCTTACTAACACATGGAGAGGGATGGAGATAGAGTAACATCGAAGCGACTGTCAGTCTTGTCAGCTGTCAGCTGGGTGCTGTGCAGTGTTTTGACATAGTTTTGACTTTGTTTAGGAAATCACAAGATTCCAGAGGACACAGATTAACAATATTATTGAACTTGACTAATAATAATGCACGTTTATTTGTAATAGAATGAAATAAAATTACAAAAAGGGTGAAAATTCAGTAAAAACTGGTTTTCAATTTCACCCCAAAATAAACAAAAAACTAAATTATTCTTATCTAACAAATTTTTCAAACTAAATAAACATGATATTCACTTTGTTTCTCAAGACAAATGGACATCAATCTATTTCTTAACATATCAGGAGATGAGCAAGTTGTAATAACATCATAATACTTGTTTAGCAATTTAGCAGCAAGAAATGAAAAACTATTTTCAAACTTTACGGTGTTATGAAAAGGTACATCAAATAAGTGGCTAGATCTAACATTTACACCAGTTGTGTGAAAGTCCATACGTCTATGCAAAAGGCTATACAAATAATCCGGACGTCTACAATGTAGAATTTTATAAAGCTGTACAATATATTGAATTAGGAAAACAAATGTCATTTTTAGGATTTTGCTTCTGTTATAGTAGGGAGTAATGTGGGCCGTATATTGTACCTTGAAAGAATATCGGAAGCATGAATTTTGAATTTAAAACGTGATTGCGATTTGTTTTCGAAGACCTAACATTTATTAAAGTGAAATTCTACAGGTAATAGAAATGATAATGAACCACCCCAAATGTGAATAGTGTCACTTTCAAATTGTCACGAAACAAAATCCCTGCTTCAGTAATTTTCGCTTATAATCTCATAAGAGCATTAATTCTTTCCGGAAATTTTTGGAGTGCACTCCAACAACGTATTAATCGGCCCGAGTGGAACACGAGGGCCCGATTACGTTGTTGGGATGCACGACTAAAATTTCCAGGAAATGAATTAATGCTCGAATGCAGATTCGGTAAGAAAATAGCAACGATACAGCCACAGAAATTGAATAGAAATGATTTTTGACATTTAATTTGACATAAAAATTTCCACTTATTAATTTCGTTTAGGTTGGTCTAGGTAGGTATCAAAAATTTCCAGGAAATCCTCGAGTTGCCATGGTAAACACACAGAAATCAATTTTTCTATTGGCTAATGATTAGTATCGTGCGATTTTCATCCAAAAAATTCGACGCGTGCGCAGTAAAGCTCATGAATATCGTGAATTGATGTGCTGCCAAAAATTATTTAAAAAAAATACATCACCCGAGACGCGAGACATCACCTTATTTATACAGTGTGGTGATATAGTATGGAATATTCGCAATAACTTTGCAACCAGCAATTTTTGAGAAAAACTGCTGGACAGGTTAAATTGATTTAAATTCTTACGAAGCTTTTGACGTAATTTTTAAGTCTGACGTCACCCACGGCTCATGTCAAACGTATTAAGTACGTCATGCATGGTAAATTTTGTATATGTTGTATAGGTTGTCTTCTAAAAAAAACACCGATGATATTTGACATGGGTAACGTCAGAGACTTAAAAATGACATCCAATAGATTTTCTCAAAAATTGCCGGTTGCAGAGTAATTGCGGATAGGTATTTCATAATCTATAAGTTTTTTTTAAGTTATGATTTTGGTAAAATTTTTATATGGTTGCAAAGAGAATTCAATAATGTATCGAAATCAGTCGAGAAAAGTATATGCTGCCATTTAAAAAAACATCGATGATGTAATATGTTTGACGTGAGTGACGTCAGAGACTTAAAAATGACGTCAAAACTTCCGCAATAGAATTTAAATCAATTTGACCTGTCCACAGAAATGTAAAGCCATAATTTACAGCGTAAATTACGGTTTTTATTTCCGTAATTTACGAAAAAATTATTTCCAAAATTTCTATTTTTTCTATCATTTCATTTCAAATTGCTTTTTAATTTTGCTCAATGTGTTACGTAATTCGATGGATTGGTGCAGTTTTTATCAAAATCCGAGCGGTTAACAACGGCGAAAATACGGTGTACGAGGGCTCGAAAATATGGAAATATATTGGAAATATGAAAATAATACTGAAAATATGAAAACATGCTGAAAATATGCAAATATTCTGAAAACATACCGAAAATATGAGAATTGGAAATATGAAAGAAATACAGGGTGTCCGGAAATTAGAGGATAATATCTCAAGGACTTATTCTACGATCAAAAAGACGAAGAAAAGTTTTAATAAGCATGGGTCAAAAAATGCCCCCTAAGAGCTAGGGCCCCTTAAAGGGGACACTTTGAAAATGTTTTTTTTCTAAATTTCTTCAAAACGGTTAAAGATAACACCGTGAAATTATATATCTTTAGTAAGTCTTTGATGCTGAATTCATTACCGTGGAGAAAATTCTAAAGTTTTGATCATAAGCGTCCCGTACAGGGGGGGCTTAGGACTGACTTCGCTCAAACATTTTTATAAATACCTTTTTTTTAAATCGAACACCAGAATCTGAACAACTGAAGTTTTTTACGTAAAAATGATTCTCTTGTTCGCTAGGACGCACCGTTTTCGAATAAATTGAGCCTAGTCGTTTTAGAGCGCGAAAATCTATCGCAGAAAATTTTAGTTTATTCACCAAATTATCAAAAACCAGTTCAGGGTCTGATTCCTTGCGCGATTTTAGGAAAAAAAGTTCGTATGGGCATATGGCGGAAAATGCTTCCTACGGACCCTATGGGGTCCTGGAAAGCTGACGTTCTTCAATATACCCCATACCTCCCTTAGGAAGCGTTTTCCGCCATATGTCTATACGAACTTTTCTTACTAAAATAGGACAAGGGATCAACCCCTGAACTCATTTTTGATAATTTGGTGAATAACTAAATAAAATCTGTGACAAATTTTCGTGCTCTAAAACCATTGGGTCAATTTATTCGAAAACGGTGCGCCCTAGCAATTTTGAACAAGAGCACGTACTAAACTGCAATCATTCAGATTCGGATGCTAAATTTGAGAAAAAACAACTTACAAAAATTATTTGAGCAAATTTAGTCCTAAGCCTCCCTGTCCGGGACGCTTATGATAGAAATTTTAAAATTTTTACCACGGTAGTGAATTCAGCATCAAAAACTTACTAAAGATACTCAATTTCACGTTGTTATTTTTAACCGTTTTGAAGAAATTTAGAAAAAACCACTTTCAAAGAGTCCCCTTTAAGGGGCCCTAGCTCCCTTAGAGGGCATTTTTTGACCCATGTTTATTAAAACTTTTCTTCGTCTTTTTGATCGTAGAATTAAGCCCTTAAGATATTATCCTCTAATTTCCGAACACCCTGTTACTGAAAATTTGTTGATTTTCAGGAATCAGCCTTAGAAAAAATTAGTATGTCAAAACAGTGAAAATCGCCAAAAAATCTTTACGTTTTAGTGTCCTGGGAACCCAAAAAAGTGGTTTTTGAAAAAATGTCTGTCTGTGTGACTCTGTCTGTCTTTAAACAGACTACAGCCCAAGCTACTGGACGTATCGAGATGAAATTTGGCACACATACTCAGTGGGCAACCTGTAGATGCTGATTTGGGCCACATCGGTTCACGGAAAGTGCCTTTTTGGCACATCAACTTTAAAAATTTAAATGCAAACCCCCAATTTTCGCGTTACCATATAAATGCTCTTCGAATTCTACTTCCAAAAATATATCAACATTTAGTACCCTTTGGCAAAAAATTCCAAAAGGCACGCTGCAGCTGAAACTACTGAAGACATCGAGATGAAATTTACGCACACGTTCAGTGAGCACCCTGTAGATGATGATGCGATTTTGGGGCAAATTACATTATATATCCAGATTTATACGTCTATATAGCGCCTCGCCTACGTTTACATAGGGAGCGCCTCTGATAAATCAGAGGAAAAAGTGCGATTCTTTTGCGAACGCTGCCTAAACGGTTGGAGATGGAACAAAATCTTCTATAGAAGAATTGTTGGCAACAAATAGATTGTTGTGGGCTATTCTTCATAGATACCTATATGCTGGCGCGGACTTTTTGGTAGATCTTTTCGTAGCCGACAATTCTTCTAGTTATGATTTTGTTATATCTTCAACCGTTTACTCAGCGTTCACGTTTTAAATTGTTAAAGCGGGGTTTTTTCGCGGACTTGCACGCAATAACTGAAACATTTTAAATAGGGTCAATGGTTGACTTTTATTCTATTTTCATTTTTTAACACTGTTTAAACTTTAAAACACAAACGTGACAAAACACTGTTCTCGTCTTGTGTAGTCAAGAGGTCTGACTGACTGAGTCTGAGGCTCAAGGCCAAAAGAGAGGGCAAGACGCGAGGAAGTTTCGGACGTACACAATCGTGGCAAAAAGGTCAATAATAGGGTCGAAAACCTAAGACGTAAATGCCATTTTTTCGAAAAATTTTATTTTAATGGCGATAAGCCTTCAATAGATTCAATAGATTCTGTGAAAAAGTAGAAGTTCCTACCGCCGCCGAGACCGCCAATTTTTTATGGGGTTCAATTTGCATAAAAAATCTCGAAGTTTCAAAGTAAAATAAATTACGAAATTGTTTACAAACAGTAATATGATCGATTCATCGCAATATTTTGAGTCATTGCCCCCATATTTCCCCTGGAAATTCCGACGTGCCCCGTAAAAAGGTTGAAAACCTCTGTAAGAACATCCGAGTCATTCTTACAATTCCGCAAAATCACCCATCCAAGCTCACAGTTACGTATCTCGTTACATAATAGAGGTTACTGGGTGGTCTGGCAGTCATCACCATCACCCATTCCCACACGAAGCCAAGCTGAACTATTTTAACGCCACTATTGTTCCCAGCCAAATATTTAGAAAATCGAAAAAAGTGAGTTTCCCTTGTAATCGCGATTACACGTCTTAACGAGGGAAAGGTTTGCCTTCACACTTGGCTGACGGTTCCTCAAGAAGCCTTTTAGTGATGGACATCGATCCACTTGAATTTTTTTTCGTGTGTTTATAAATTATGTCATTAACGGCTTCAATTAAGAAGGAAACGAAAAGGCCTTCAAAAGGTTTTGATTAAGCTAAAAATAATAGTCTGGAGGATCGTGAGCGGAAGCATGTGTTGATTTGTAACGATAAAGGCGCTTTGAATAGTTTCAAAGAGGCTGTAATGTAATTTTTCGATAAAAAATTAAAAAATAAACTTCGTGGGGCATTTCAAGCAGATGAATTGGTACTACTGTACCTACTTTAAAATCTAATTATCGACATTTTTCTGATGTAATTCTGTTTCCATAATTAGTCTACAGTGCTATTCAGAAAATATGTGTTAAGGGAAGGCTATGGAAACAAGTGAATCGTAATCTGTCACTTGGTCTCAAGTTAGTTCAAATAAAATGACAGATGTCATGTCCCCAAGCAAGTCCCCGGTAAAATGACAGATGACACTGTACGAACTAACGTTAAACAAAGATCCCTTCGGCAGATTGCATTTGTTTCCATAGCCACCCGTTATCACATATTTTCTGAATAGCAACTTCTCAACTGAGACCATAACCTCACATATTTCGTTTGATTTTCACCTACATACACAAAAGGTCGATTAAAAGTTTCCTTTTTTGGAAATCGGAAATAAAACACGCTTTAAGACCACTTTGCATGAACTACTTTCAATTGTTAGAACTGGTGTTGATAAAAAAACCACAAATTCCGTGAGAATTGCGTGGGACGTAAGTAGTTCATGCACGCGACAAGAACAAAATAGGAAAAATTATTCAAGAACAATGCGTGGGTGTCAAGGCACTAACTCTCACTTGCACGGTTGGTCGTTCCTTCCGAGATTTAGATAGCATATCATTTTTTACAATTTGACTCTGCCATTGTATTTATTAGAAAAGTGAAATTTGTAATATAATTAATTTGAGGAATTAAGTGGAATTGTTATGGAGAACGTGAATGTACGACACAGAGACTGAGCACATGTACGAAAATATGAAAAGTAATAAAAAAAAAGCTTGAAATGTAAATTAAAGTGAGGCACCTACATATTTCACTTTTATTATTGCTTTTCTGAGATACAAAGTAATGAATCGATTCAGGTTCACAACATTGTAACGGTGAATGTAAATTTCCGAGTCAGAGGGCGGCGAAACGATAAATCTGAATGACATTTCGCATCTTATGGGGAGTTAACTTTTAAATCACAGCTGTAGCGTTTAAAGTCGTTTGGAATCTCCACGGGGATTGGTAAGCCTTGTAAAGCTTTAAGTTGGTACGCCTGCAGCTCTACCTCTCTTTTTGAAGACAATTTTTGAACTAAACTTATTTACGAAATGGAAAAAACCATTTGCTCAATCCACGTTACGGTTATTTGCATTTTGTGTCATTATAAATTTTGAATATCCCGCCAAAATAAATGGCGCGTGCGCAAGTGAAACATACGAAAAGGTGTATTGAAGCAGCAGTAACACAATGACGTCATTTTCAGTTCACGATATTCAGGAGCTTTACTGCGCACGCGTAGAATTTTTCTGGAACTCCCGAAGTGGACGCGTGCTAGAAGTTTGAAATTTGCACCAATAGATGGGTCACACTCTGGGGTCTCCATCGACATTAAAAAATCACCTTTCTAAGGTATACTTTTGGTGAATTTGGCGTTTTAAATTTTTCTTTAGAAAAATTATTAACGATAGGTTTCTCTAGAGTCTCTGGTAGATCAATACGTAATTTTAGTCAAAAGTTGCCGTTTTCTTACTATTTGCTGGATTTTGAAGCTACGCAAAAATACTTTTCCAGAAGTGCGCGAGTCCTAGAAGTTTTAAATTTGCACTAATCGATTCTCCTTCAAATTTGAGGAAGTAAGATGGGTCACACTTTGGGGTCTCCATCGACATTAAAAAATCACCTTCCTAATGTATACTTTTGGTGAATTTGGCGTTTTCAATTTTTCATTAGGAAAATTATTACCAATTAATTTATCTAGAGTCTCTGATAGTCCAATGCGTAATTTTAGTCAAATGTTGCCGTTTTCTTACAATTTGCTGGATTTTGAAGCTATGTGAAGCTACATTCCTCGAAGTGGACTAGTCCTAGAAGTTTCAAATTTACACCAATCGATTCTCCTTCAAATTTAAGGAAATAAGATGGGTTAGACTTTGGGGTCTCCATCGACTTTAAAAAATCACATTTCTAATGTATACTTTTGGTGAATTTGGCGTTTTAAATTTTTCATTAGAAAAATTATTACCAATTAATTTATCTCGAGTCTCTGATAGTCCAATACGTAATTTTAGTCAAATGTTGTCGTTTTCTTACAATCTGCTGGATTTTGAAGCTATGCGAAGCTACATTTCTCGAAGTTGACTAGTCCTAGAAGTTTCAAATTTGCACCAATCGATTCTCCTTCAAATTTGAGGAAATAAGATCGGTCACACTTTGGGGTCTCCATCGACTTTAAAAAATCACATTTCTAATTATATTTTTGGTAAATTTGGCGTTTTAAATTTTTCATTAGAAAAATTATTACCAATTAATTTATCTAGAGTCTCTGATAGTCCAATACGTAATTTTAGTCGAATGTTGCCGTTTTTTTACAATTTGCTGGATTTTGAAGCTATGCGAAGCTACATTTCTCGAAGTTGACTAGTCTTAGAAGTTTCAAATTTGCACCAATCGATTCTCCTTCAAATTTGAGGAAATAAGATGGGTCACACTTTGGGGTCTCCATCGACTTTAAAAAATCACATTTCTAATTATATTTTTGGTAAATTTGGCGTTTTAAATTTTTCATTAGAAAAATTATTACCAATTAATTTATCTAGAGTCTCTGATAGTCCAATACGTAATTTTAGTCGAATGTTGCCGTTTTCTTACAATTTGCTGGATTTTGAAGCTATGCGAAGCTACATTTCTCGAAGTTGACTAGTCCTAGAAGTTTCAAATTTGCACCAATCGATTCTCCTTCAAATTTGAGGAAATAAGATCGGTCACACTTTGGGGTCTCAATCGACTTTAAAAAATCACATTTCTAATTATATTTTTGGTAAATTTGGCGTTTTAAATTTTTCATTAGGAAAATTATTACCAATAAATTTATCTAGAGTCTCTGATAGTCCAATACGTAATTTTAGTGAAATGTTGCAGTTTTCTTACAATTTGCTGGATTTTGAAGCTATGCGAAGCTACTTTTCTCGCAGTGCGCGAGTCCTAGAAGTTTCAAATTTGCACCAATCGATTCTCCTTAAAATTTGAGGAAATAAGATGGGTCACCCTTTGGGGTCTATATCGACTTTAAAAAATCACCTTTCTAATGTATGCTTTTGATGAATTTGGCGTTTTAAATTTTTCATTAGAAAAATTATTACCAATTAATTTATCTAGAGTCTCTGATAGTCCAATACACAATTTTAGTCAAATGTTGCCGTTTTCTTACAATTTGCAAAAAATTTTGAAGCTATGCGAAGCTACATTTCTCGAAGTGGACTAGTCCTAGAAGTTTCAAATTTGCACCAATCGATTCTCCTTCAAATTTGAGGAAATAAGATGGGTCACACTTTGGGGTCTCCATCGACTTTAAAAATCACCTTTCTAATGCATACTTTTGGTGAATTTAACGTTTTAAATTTTTCATTAGAAAAATTATTACCAATTAATTTATCTAGAGTCTCTGATAGTCCAATACATAATTTTAGTCAAATGTTGCCGTTTTCTTACAATTTGCTGAATTTTGAAGCTATGCGAAGCTACATTTCTCGAAGTTGACTAGTCCTAGAAGTTTCAAATTTGCACCAATCGATTCTCCTTCAAATTTGAGGAAATAAGATGGGTCACACTTTGGGGTCTTCATCGACTTTAAAAAATCGCCTTTCTAATGCATACTTTTGGTGAATTTGGCGTTATAAAATTTTCATTAGAAAAATTACTACCAATTCATTTATCTGATAGTCTGATAGTCCAATACGTAATTTTAGTCAAATGTTGCCGTTTTCTTACAATTTGCTGAATTTTGAAGCTATGCGAAGCTACATTTCTCGAAGTTGACTAGTCCTAGAAGTTTCAAATTTGCACCAATCGATTCTCCTTCAAATTTGAGGAAATAAGATGGGTCACACTTTGGGGTCTCCATCGACTTTAAAAGATCACATTTCTAATTATATTTTTGGTAAATTTGGCGTTTTAAATTTTTCATTAGAAAAATTATTACCAATTAATTTATCTAGAGTCTCTGATAGTCCAATACGTAATTTTAGTCGAATGTTGCCGTTTTCTTACAATTTGCAAAAAATTTTGAAGCTATGCGAAGCTACATTTCTCGAAGTGGACTAGTCCTAGAAGTTTCAAATTTGCACCAATCGATTCTCCTTCAAATTTGAGGAAATAAGATGGGTCACACTTTGGGGTCTCCATCGACTTTAAAAGATCACATTTCTAATTATATTTTTGGTAAATTTGGCGTTTTAAATTTTTCATTAGAAAAATTATTACCAATTAATTTATCTAGAGTCTCTGATAGTCCAATACGTAATTTTAGTCAAATGTTGTCGTTTTCTTACAATCTGCTGGATTTTGAAGCTATGCGAAGCTACATTTCTCGAAGTGGACTAGTCCTAGAAGTTTCAAATTTGCACCAATCGATTCTCCTTCAAATTTGAGGAAATAAGATGTGTCACACTTTGGGGTCTCCATCGACTTTAAAAAATCACATTTCTAATCTATACTTTTGGTGAATTTGGCGTTTTAAATTTTTCATTAGGAAAATTATTGCCAATTAATTTATCTAGAGTCTCTGATAGTCCAATGCGTAATTTTAGTCAAATGTTGCCGTTTTCTTACAATTTGCTGGATTTTGAAGCTATGCGAAGCTACATTTCTCGAAGTTGACTAGTCCTAGAAGTTTAAAATTTGCACCAATCGATTCTCCTTCAAATTTGAGGAAATAAGATGGGTCATACTTTGGGGTCTCCATCGACTTTAAAAAATCACATTTCTAATGTAAATTTTTGGTGAATTTGGCGTTTTCAATTTTTCATTAGGAAAATTATTACCAATAAATTTATCTAGAGTCTCTGATAGTCCAATACGTAATTTTAGTGAAATGTTGCAGTTTTCTTACAATTTGCTGGATTTTGAAGCTATGCGAAGCTACTTTTCTCGCAGTGCGCGAGTCCTAGAAGTTTCAAATTTGCACCAATCGATTCTCCTTAAAATTTGAGGAAATAAGATGGGTCACCCTTTGGGGTCTATATCGACTTTAAAAAATCACCTTTCTAATGTATGCTTTTGATGAATTTGGCGTTTTAAATTTTTCATTAGAAAAATTATTACCAATTAATTTATCTAGAGTCTCTGATAGTCCAATACATAATTTTAGTCGAATGTTGCCGTTTTCTTACAATTTGCTGGATTTTGAAGCTATGCGAAGCTACATTTCTCGAAGTGGACTAGTCCTAGAAGTTTAAAATTTGCACCAATCGATTCTCCTTCCAATTTGAGGAAATAAGATGGGTCACACTTTGGGGTCTCCATCGACTTTAAAAAATCACCTTTCTAATGTATACTTTTGGTGAATTTTAGAGTTTTCAATTTTGCATTAGAAAAATTATTAACAATTGATTTATCTAGAGTCTTTGATAGTCCAATATGTAATTTTAGTAAAAAGTTGCCGTTTTTTTTCGACTTGCTGGATTTTGAAACTATGCAAATAAGCTACTTTTCTATAGAAGTGCGCGAGTCTTAGAAGTGTTAAATTTGCACTAATCGATTCACCTTCAAATTTGAGGAGGTAAGATGGGTCACACTTTAAGGTCTCCATCGACTTTAAAAAATCAACTTTCTAATGTCTACTTTTGGTGAATTTGGAATTTTCAATTTTTCATTAAAAAAATTATTAACAATTGATTTATCTAGAGTCTCTGATAGTCCAATACGCAATTTCAGTCAAAAGTTGCCGTTTTCTTACAATTTGCTGGATTTTGAAGCTATGCGAAGCTACATTTCTCGAAGTTGACTAGTCCTAGAAGTTTCAAATTTGCACCAATCGATTCTCCTTCAAATTTGAGGAAATAAGATGGGTCACACTTTGGGGTCTCCATCGACTTTAAAAATCAACTTTCTAATGTCTACTTTTGGTGAATTTGGAATTTTCAATTTTTCATTAAAAAAATTATTAACAATTGATTTATCTAGAGTCTCTGATAGTCCAATACGCAATTTCAGTCAAAAGTTGCCGTTTTCTTACAATTTGCTGGATTTTGAGGCTAGGTAAAGCTACTTTTGTAATATTATATCAAAATTCTCGTAATTTAATGTAGAATCGGAATATAATATGAAAATAGGGGCATCCCATTTAAAATTATGAAGCTGACGTCGACTTCCGGAAGTGCGGCCATCTTGAAAATATTTTCCAATCCAGAATCATCTCCGGATGAAAATTTTCGCGACTGGAACATGAATAGTTCCCGATATATGTCTAATAATGGACACCCTTCCAGAATGACCCTGTATACAAATATTTCTCCCTCTCTCGCCCATTAAGGAAATGAATATCCGTCTCTGTCGGTTGCGCATCCAAGTGCGCGCGGATCGCATTGACACCCTTTTTTAACCCGTTCAGATTTGAGCATATAATGTGAATTCTTTTCACTCAAGAACAGAAAACTAATACTATGCATTGTTTTAGTGAATTTTATTGTGGAATTCGTCAATAGTTGGTAGAAACGCGATATAATTAACGCAATTTTTTTTTAATTGGCAACGTTGCAATTTGGTTACGTGTTTTGAGGTGTACTAATTAGAGATAGAGAGACTGTTTTGCATAAAATTTGACGTTATTCAGCCTATTTGCAGCATGAAGTGTTGATAATTTGAATAAACCTGAACGTTGAAGGATAATTTTTTTTATCTATTCGACATACAGTTAAGTAAGGTTATGTTCTACAATACTACATAACAAATTCCCATGGCACAATTATGTCCAATTAATTGTAAAATGTTCAAAAACGATGTAAATAGTGAGCGACAGACAAATAATGCTTTAACCTGACCAAAATATTATTCTACGCAAAATATACCTACTGAAATAAATAAGGTTTAAATATTATTCACATTGAGGCCTTTGCTTGTCACAGCAGAGGAAATTGCGGCGTTGCCATTTTCAAACAACCAACCTAAATTGATAGCATCAGGTAAAAATAAAAACAGCAACCTCGCAACGACTTAATTGAAATCGGGGCCATTTAACCTTAGACTAACAAAGGTTAATTAAGGCCTAATTTGTGCAATATTATACTTTCGATTATATTCCCCTAATCAACCAGGAAATGACTTCCGTTGTATACCTCAACTGTCGTCACTTTACCAAAAAAAAAAAAATAATCACATCCGCCCCCTTACGCACGTGTAACTCGAGTATAAATTGTTTTGATTACAATACAAAGAAGGCCAGGATGCAGTCTTTAAACTGTATCAGCGGATTTTTTTTTGATCTTGGGTACCGTACAGGTGCATTCTATGCACGAAACGATATGGCATCATCATTCAAGGCTGACTGACCATAATATGACTCAGCCAAAGAAAAAACTGGAATACAAAACAAACGGTTTAATTATTACAACAGGAAATCTTGACATTTCCGCGTGCGGAAAATGGGGAAAAACATTAATTAGAAAGTTGGGTAATTTTCGAAGAGAGCGTTGATCCTAATGTTTACAATGGGACGAAAAACGCGTTTAAAATACCGTTTTCACTTTTTTCACGTTAACACATGGCGGGAATATTGTAAATATCGACTTGACCCGGTGTGGCAAAGTCTTAACGGTACGTTTGACAAGCTGCCGTGAAATTTTGATTACACGTTGCACGGATTGTGGCAGGTATGCTGTTATTATCGTCTCGTTAAGTGCCAAAATCTTGAGTTGGCAACACTGCGGGGGGTGTCCCGGAATTTGACAGTTCAGTTCGAATTACTTACTGATTTTGTATTGTATATGTAGATAGCAACACTTAATAAAAAAAGTCGGTAATATTGCTCATCGTTTAATTTTTTGTTTAAATTGGCAATACTGATTGTGGTTATGTTCGCTTTTTTCAACTAAATACTCGCCTCACTATACTAGAAATTTTGCGATTATTCAGATCTATAATTTAGCTTTGAAGGAAATTTTTGTTAATTTATTGAATACATTTCAATTTTCTCAGTTGGTATTGGTCCGGTTTTAATAAAAACTTCACCAATCGCTTAGTTGGGTGCGATTTAGTCTAAAAAGAGGGGTAACACTGGGGGTCTACGATAATTTTTAAATCGATCATGGCCGCCTTGATTTCTGGATTTTCCACTAATTTTATAACAAAACCTATCGTTTCTCATTTCGAACCTTTTAAATAATACGATTTTGGTATTTTTACGAACATTTATTTCTAATTTAACTTTGAGGCAAGGTTTTCGTTAATTTTATTGAAAGAATTTTAATTTTCTCAGTCAGTATTGGTCCGGTTTTGATAAAAACTTCACCAATCGCTTAGTTGGGTGCGATTTAGTCTAAAAAGAGGGGTAACACTGGGGGTCTACGATAATTTTTAAATCGATCGTGGCCGCCTTGATTTCTTGATTTTCCACTAATTTTATAACAAAATCTATCGTTTCTCATTTCGAACCTTCTAAATTATATGATTTTGGTATTTTTACGGACATTTAATTCCAATTTAACTTTAAAGCTAGGTTTTCGTCAATTTTATTGAATAAATTTAAATTTTCTCAGTCGGTATTGGTCGGATTTTGATAAAAACTGCACCAATCGTTTAGTTAGGTGCGATTTAGTATGAAAAGAGGGGTAACACTGGGGGTCTATGATAATTTTTAATCCGAGCATGGCCGCCTTGATTTTCCACTAATTTTACAACAAAATCTATCGTTTCTCATTTCGAACCTTTTAAATAATATGATTTTGGTATTTTTACGAACATTTCAGTCTAATTTAACTTTGAAGCAAGGTTTTCGTTAATTTCATTGAAAGAATTTCAATTTTCTCAGTCAGTATTGGTCCGGTTTTGATAAAAACTTCACCAATCGCTTAGTTGGGTGCGATTTAGTCTAAAAAGAGGGGTAACACTGGGGGTCTACGATAATTTTTAAATCGATCATGGCCGCCTTGATTTCTTGATTTTCCACTAATTTTATAACAAAATCTATCGTTTCTCATTTCGAACCTTTTAAATAATACGATTTTGGTGTTTTTACGAACATTTAATTCTAATTTAACTTTGAAGCAAGGTTTTCGTTAATTTTATTGAAAGAATTTCAATTTTCTCAGTCAGTATTGGTCCGGTTTTGATAAAAACTTCACCAATCGCTTAGTTGGGTGCGATTTAGTCTAAAAAGAGGGGTAACACTGGGGGTCTACGATAATTTTTAAATCGATCATGGCCGCCTTGATTTCTGGATTTTCCACTAATTTTATGACAAAACCTATCGTTTCTCATTTCGAACCTTTTAAATAATACGATTTTGGTATTTTTACGAACATTTATTTCTAATTTAACTTTGAAGCAAGGTTTTCGTTAATTTTATTGAAAGAATTTCAATTTTCTCAGTCAGTATTGGTCCGGTTTTGATAAAAACTTCACCAATCGCTTAGTTGGGTGCGATTTAGTCTAAAAAGAGGGGTAACACTGGGGGTCTACGATAATTTTTAAATCGATCATGGCCGCCTTGATTTCTTGATTTTCCACTAATTTTATAACAAAATCTATCGGTTCTCATTTCGAACCTTTTAAATAATACGATTTTGGTGTTTTTACGAACATTTAATTCTAATTTAACTTTGAAGCAAGGTTTTCGTTAATTTTATTGAAATAATTTAAATTCTCTCAGTCAGTATTGGTCGGATTATGATAAAAACTGCACCAATCGTTTGGTTAGGTGCGATTTAGTATGTAAAGAGGGGTAACACCGGGGGTCTATGATAATTTTTAATCCGAGCATGGCCGCCTTGATTTTCCACTAATTTTACAACAAAATCTATCGTTTCTCATTTCGAACCTTTTAAATAATATGATTTTGGTATTTTTACGAACATTTCAGTCTAATTTAACTTTGAAGCAAGGTTTTCGTTAATTTCATTGAAAGAATTTCAATTTTCTCAGTCAGTATTGGTCCGGTTTTGATAAAAACTTCACCAATCGCTTAGTTGGGTGCGATTTAGTCTAAAAAGAGGGGTAACACTGGGGGTCTACGATAATTTTTAAATCGATCATGGCCGCCTTGATTTCTGGATTTTCCACTAATTTTATAACAAAACCTATCGTTTCTCATTTCGAACCTTTTAAATAATACGATTTTGGTATTTTTACGAACATTTATTTCTAATTTAACTTTGAAGCAAGGTTTTCGTTAATTTTATTGAAAGAATTTCAATTTTCTCAGTCAGTATTGGTCCGGTTTTGATAAAAACTTCACCAATCGCTTAGTTGGGTGCGATTTAGTCTAAAAAGAGGGGTAACACTGGGGGTCTACGATAATTTTTAAATCGATCATGGCCGCCTTGATTTCCCACTAATTTTATAACAAAATCTATCGTTTCTCATTTCGAACGTTTTAAATAATACGATTTTGATCTTTTTACGAACATTTAATTCTAATTTAACTTTGAAGCAAGGTTTTCCTTAATTTTATTGAAAGAATTTAAATTTTCTCAGTCAGTATTGGTCGGATTATGATAAAAACTGCACCAATCGTTTGGTTAGGTGCGATTTAGTATGTAAAGAGGGGTAACACCGGGGGTCTATGATAATTTTTAATCCGAGCATGGCCGCCTTGATTTCTTGATTTTCCAGTAACTTTACAACAAAATGAATTGTTTCTCATTTCGGACCTTTTAAGTTACATGAATTTGGTATTTTTACGGACATTTAACTCTAATTTAACTTTGAAGCAAGATTTTCGTCAATTTTATTGAATAAATTTCAATTTTATCTGTCGGCATTGGTCGGATTTTGATACAAACTGCACCAATCTGTAATTTTTTTAATCTGTAATTTTACAGTTTTTGAAATCGTTTAGTTAGGTGCCGTTTGTAGTTATCTGCCAAAATATCTAATAAAAGTATTACAATTACAATGGGGGGCATTTCACACCCCAAACATTTGTACACCACTGCCGAATTTTCAGGGCACTGCCGTAAATTTGTACACCACTGCCGAATGTGAAGTCCCCCGACTGTCGAATTTGCTCAATTTTTGCAACCACTGCCCAATTTTTGCAACCACTGCCTAACATTTCCCACTAACACTGCCGAAAATTTGTACACCACTGCCGACTGTGAAATCCCCCCCAAATTACAATTACAAATATTTATATAAAAAATAATTTAAAAAAATGGCTCTGATTGCCGTAAATTTTCACATCTTTCATCTAACGAATACTGCACTATAATAGTTTTATTAGATATTTTGACAGATAACTACAAACTGAAGAAGAACTATCAAAGAGAAATATGTCAAAGTATATACGTACTGACGAATTCCTTGAAGAAAAATCAACCCAACCGTAAAAAATATACGGGGTGCCCCGTTTAAAAAAATTTAACGATCAGCTATTTTTTGTCCACAGACTGAAAATCTACGGAAAAATTGCTATCGATTTGCATCTTCAATTATTCCTTAATTCTATGAGATAGGAAAATAAATGGGGGCGCATTTGAAATGAAACATCCTGTAAGTAATGTCAAAAAATGGTGCCATAAAAACGAAACATTTTTTGACTGCAATTTTTGTGCGCGAAATCTTTTAAAAATCCACATGTAGCGTTTCGAACGAAATAAATAAAACATTTCTCGATTTGGACAATCATTTTTAACAAAAAATCTGCAACCTATTCATAGTTTTTTGATTTTTGAAAATTTACAAATGATTGTTTTAATTATTTATTTCTAACAACGCTGCATTTTGGGGGCTTCGTAACTATTTTGCCATGAACTTGACCGTGGGATTTTTAGTTTTTACCCAAAAAATTGTCGTCACTAAACACAACTTGATTAGAGACGGTACTTTACTTTCCAGTCTATCAGTTATGCATTTCGCACGGTTCACTTCCAACAATCGATTAAGATAAGCTTCATTTTAATTAAAGAATAAATTAATGAAGCTATTTGGTGTATTAATAAGCATTAAGATTAACAGTGTCTGGTTGTAAGCTGCGATCAGATTATTTACAAATAAGAAAGAAAAAGAGGATTAAATAGTGCGGGAAGTAGGTACTGGCAGTACCCCGTAATTTCATCCTTGCAGATTACAAAGGTATTCGCAGATATGTCTTGGTTTAGATTTCACTATTTCAGAGGCGAAGTCAGGTAGAATTCTGGGAAAGACAGGTAGTACCGATGAAGAAGAATAAGTGTTAAAGTGGGCCGGCCTTCTCGGAATCGGAGGCATAAATAATAATCTACTTTGAAAGCTTAGAAACCTAATTAAAGAACGAAAGAAAAGAAGCATCGAGGCAGAACCAGAAGGAAGCCTAGAAGTTCTACATTTTTCTTTTTTATTATTATTTCAAAATTATCGCAAAAAATATTAGGTTTCCGAAATAAACACTGTAAATTTACAAAAAAAATGTGTAAAATGCAAAAACTATTAATTTACAGAAAACTGTATAAATTGACACAAAAACGGTAAATTAATAGTTTTTGAGTAATTACAGTTCACAATTGACAGAAAACTGTAAATTTACAGAAAAACTGCTACAGATGTTCTGTCAATTTACAGGTTTTTTTTTGTAAATTTACAGTTTCTGAAACTGTCAATTGCAGATTTTCTGGCAATTTACAGTTTTTATTTCTGAAACTTAATATTTTTTATGATTATTTGGAAATAAAAAAGAGAAAAAAGTGGCACTTCTACGCTTCCGTAAAAGTTCTACATTTTTCTCTTTTTTTATTATTTCAAAATTATCGCAAAAAATATTAAGTTTCCGAAATAAAAACTGTAAATTTACAGGAAATCTGTAAAATACCAAAACTATAAATTTACAGAAAACTGTAAATTGACACAAAAACTGTAATAATAGTTTTTGAGTAATTACAGTTTACAATTGATAGAAGACTGTAAATTTACAGAAAAACTGCTACAGAATTTCTGCAAATTTACAATTTTTTGTAAATGTATAGTTTTTCTGTAAATTTGCAGTTGACAATTGACAGAAAAACTGTACATTTATACAGAGAAACTGTTACAGATTTTCTGTAAATTTACCGCTTTTTTGGTAAATTTACAGTTTACAATTGGCAGAAAAACTATACATTTACAGAAAAACTGTCAATTTACAGATGTTCTGTCAATTTACAGTTTTTTTTGTAAATTTACAGTTTCTGAAACTTAATATTTTTCGTGACAATTTGGAAACAAAAAAAGAGAAAAATTAATAGGTTTTGAGTATAATTACAGTTTACAGTTGACAGAAAAGCCAGAAAAACTATAAATTTACAGAAAAACTGTTACAATTTTCTGTAAATTTACAGTTTCTTTTGGTAAATTTACAGTCTACAATTGACAGAAAAACTGTCAATTTGCAGATTTTCTGCCAATTTACATCTTTTTTTTTGTAAATTTACAGTTTTTATTTCTGAAACTTTCCTGTAAATTTACAGGAAATCTGTAAAATACCAAAACTATTAATTTACAGAAAACTGTAAATTGACACAAAAACGGTAAATTAATAGTTTTTGAGTAATTACAGTTTACAATTGACAGAAAACTGTAAATTTACAGAAAAACTGCTACAGAATTTCTGTAAATTTACAGTTTTTTGTAAATGTACAGTTTTTCTGTAAATTTGCGGTTGACAATTGACAGAAAAACTGCATTTACAGAAAAACTGTTACAGATTTTTTTACAGTTTTCTTGGTAAATTTACAGTTTACAATTGACAGGAAAACTATACATTTACAGAAAAACTGTCTGAAACTTAATATTTTTCGTGACAATTTGGAAATAAATAAAAGAGAAAAATGCACTTCTACGCTTCCGTAAAACTTGAAGGAAAGTTGTGAGGCAAACACAGAAAAACTGTAAATTAATAGGTTTTGAGTAATTACAGTTTACAATTGACAGAAAAACTATAAATTTACAGAAAAACTGTTACAATTTTCTGGGGGGATTTCACAGTCGGCAGTGGTGTACAAATTTTCGGCAGTGTTAGTGGGAAATGTTAGGCAGTGGTTGCAAAAATTGAGCAAATTCGACAGTGGTCTATGAATTTTTAGGCTGCCGAGGGACTTCACAGTCGGCAGTGGTGTACAAAACGGCAGTGCCCTGAAAATTCGGCAGTGCCCTGAAAATTCGGCAGTGCCCTGAAAATTCGGCAGTGGTGTACAAATTTTTGGGGTGTGAAATGCCCCCCCACAATTTTCTGTAAATTTACAGTTTCTTTTAGTAAATTTACAGTCTACAATTGACAGAAAAACTATTCATCTAAAGAAAAACTGTCAATTTGCAGATTTTCTGCCAATTTACATTTTTTTTTCTGAAACTTAATATTTTTTGTGATAATTTGGAAATAAATAAGCGTAGAAGTTAAAAAGAGAAAAAAGTGGTACTTCTACGCTTCCGTAAAACCTAAAGGAAAGCCGTGAGGCAAACACAGGTGGTGTTTACCCAAGTTACCCAAGACCTGGTGCTAGGCATAACGGTACCAGTAATTTAATTAGACCCGACTATATGAATGGAGAAGGAAAAAGGAAATAATTAACGTGATATTTTCTCACCTTCTTCGGTGGTATTGCTGTCACCTTCGACGAAGAGGCAGACCAGTACTAGTACCAGCGAGAAGAACCAAAACATTTTGCACCAAACCGCATTATTCACAATGCGTACCACGCATGACGGAACCACCGAAGTCCTCTCCGACCAAAAGTCAACAATAAACTGAAAGAAAACTGAACGAGGCGAGCGGCAAAGCATTCAAAGCACTGCTTACCTCCTCTCCGAGGGGTCACGTGACACAACAAAAGAAGCCGAGAAGAACCTGTTGCATGTTCATCCCAATTTTTTTCCTAATCTCATTACACGATCTGAATTAGATGCAACGAGTGAAGGACTTTCTTAGGCGTGACCTTCCGCGGTTTAAATTTGGACGTGGTGGACTCTGTTTTCGAGAAAAATAATCGGCAGATGGCTTCGAGATTAGTGACGCGGGTCCAACAGATATTCCTTTTTTTTTATCGTAAAAGAAACTCGAGTTTGATGCTTCTAAACAAAGATAAAGATGGTAATGGAGGCGTAGGCTGAATGAGAAAAAGGTCATGGTAATGGGATGAATGGACTCTCTGGATATATTACTCTGACTTCAATTTTCGGGAAGTATGGGGATTTTTTTCCGGGGAAAAGGGTGAAAATCATCGAAAAACTTTTCTTAGCGAAAGATAATTAAAAAATATGGTTCAATTTTAGCGCTTTTCATAATTTTTTTTCAACCACCTGCAGAATCACCATAGACAGGGCCGCATTTGCACATTTATGTATTATACAGGGTGCTTCCTCTTTCACTGCTCACCATTTTGATGGCGCCTCCTAAATGGTAAGAGATGCGAAGTTGAAGTACCTACTTCTTGATGATTAAAGATCTGAAGAGAACTCCCCAAAATCTTGATTGATGATTCGTTCCTGAGTTATCCCGAAAAATCTGAAAATTGTAAATTTCCCGTTTTAAGTTTTTTTTTGGAAGAATTTATAGCAATGAGATTCCCTAGAACCACTGATTAATATAAGCACAATTATTGTACCTAAAACTTGTCGTTTTCTTTGATTTTATCGAATTTTTGAAGTTTTAAGTCATGCAAATTGACTTTTCTCGAACTGTGTGAGTCCTAACAGTTTGAAATTGATACCAATCGATTCTCCTTCAAATTTGAGGAAGTAAGATAGGCCACACTTCAGGCCGCAAAAAACTTTTTAAAAATCCTTTTTTCAAGAATACTTCTTAGTAAAATCCTCGTGTTAAGTTTTTTTTTGGAAGAATTTGTAGCAATGAGACTCACTAAAACCACTGATTAATATAAGCACAATTGTATAGCTAAATCTTGCCGTTTTCTATTGATTTTATTGAATTTTGTTTTAAGTCATGCAAATTGACTTTTCTCGAACTGTGTGAGTCCTAACAGTTTGAAATTGGTACCAATCGATTCTCCTTGAAATTTGAGGAAGTGAGATAGGCCACACTTTAGGCCGTGAAAAACTTTTTTTAAATCCTTTTTTCAAGAATTCTTCTTAGTAAAATCCTCGTGTTTGTAGCAATGAAACTCACTAAAACCACTGATTAATATAAACACAATTTTAGCTAAAAGTTGCCGTTTTCTATCGATTTCATTGAATTTTTGAAGTTTCAAGTCATGCAAATTGACTTTTTTCGAACAGGGCGAGTCTTAGCAGTTTGAAATCAGCATCAATCGATTCTCCTTCAAATTTGAGGAAGTTAGATAGGTCACACTTTGGGCCGCAAACAACTTTTAAAAAATCCTTTCTTATGTATACTTCTTAGTAAATTCTAGAACCACTGATTAATATAAACACAATTTTAGCTAAAACTTGCCGTTTTCTATTGATTTCATTGAATTTTTGAAGTTTTAACTCATGCAAATTGACTTTTTTCGAACTGGGCGAGTCATAACAGTGTGAAATTAGCATCAATCGATTCTCCTTCAAATTTGAGGAAGTAAGATAGGTCACACTTTGGGCCGCAAAGAACTTTTAAAAAATCTTTTTTTCATGTATACTTCTTAGTAAATCTCGCGTTTTAGGTTTTTCTTTGGAAGAATTTGTCGCAATGAGTTTCCTTAGAACCACACTGATTAATATAAACACAATTTCAGCTAAAAGTTGCCGTTTTCTATTGATTTCATTGAATTTTTGAAGTTTTAAGTCATGCAAATTGACTTTTTTCGAACAGGGCGAGTCTTAGCAGTGTGAAATTAGCATCAATCGATTCTCCTTCAAATTTGAGGAAGTAAGATAGGTCACACTTTGGGCCGCAAACAACTTTTAAAAAATCCTTTTTTTCATGTATACTTCTTAGTAAATTTCGCGTTTTAAGTTTTTCTTTGGAAAAATTTGTAGCAATTAGTTTCCTAATAACCACACTGATTAATATAAACACAATTTTAGCTAAAACTTGCCGTTTTCTATTGATTTCATTGAATTTTTGAAGTTTTAACTCATGCAAATTGACTTTTTTCGAACTGGGCGAGTCATAACAGTGTGAAATTAGCATCAATCGATTCTCCTTCAAATTTGAGGAAGTAAGATAGGTCACACTTTGGGCCGCAAAGAACTTTTAAAAAATCTTTTTTTCATGTATACTTCTTAGTAAATCTCGCGTTTTAGGTTTTTCTTTGGAAGAATTTGTAGCAATGAGTTTCCTTAGAACCACACTGATTAATATAAACACAATTTCAGCTAAAAGTTGCCGTTTTCTATTGATTTCATTGAATTTTTGAAGTTTTAAGTCATGCAAATTGACTTTTTTTGAACAGGGCGAGTCTTAGCAGTGTGAAATTAGCATCAATCGATTCTCCTTCAAATTTGAGGAAGTAAGATAGGTCACACTTTGGGCCGCAAACAACTTTTAAAAAATCCTTTTTTTCATGTATACTTCTTAGTAAATTTCGCGTTTTAAGTTTTTCTTTGGAAAAATTTGTAGCAATTAGTTTCCTAATAACCACACTGATTAATATAAACACAATTTTAGCTAAAACTTGCCGTTTTCTATTGATTTCATTGAATTTTTGAAGTTTTAAGTCACGCAAATTGACTTTTTTCGAACTGGGCGAGTCGTAACAGTTTGAAATTAGCATCAATCGATTCTCCTTCAAATTTGAGGAAGTAAGATAGGTCACACTTTGGGCCGTAAACAAGTTTTAAAAAATCCTTTTTTTCATGTATACTTCTTAGTAAATTTCGCGTTTTAAGTTTTTCTTTGGAAAAATTTGTAGCAATTAGTTTCCTAAGAACCACACTGATTAATATAAACACAATTTTAGTTAAAACTTGCCGTTTTCTATTGATTTCATTGAATTTTTGAAGTTTTAAGTCACGCAAATTGACTTTTTTCGAACTGGGCGAGTCGTGACAGTGTGAAATTAGCATCAATCGATTCTCCTTCAAATTTGAGGAAGTAAGATAGGTCACACTTTGGCCCGCAAACAAACTTTTAAAAAATCCTTTTTTCATGTATACTTCTTAGTAAATTTCGCGTTTTAAGTTTTTCTTTGAAAGAATTTGTAGTAATTAGTTTCCTTCGAACCACTGATTAATTATAAACACAATTTTAGCTAAAACTTGCCGTTTTCTATTGATTTTATTGAATTTTTGAAGTTTGAAGCCATTCAAATTTACTGTTTTCGAACTGGGCGAAGAAAATATTGTGAAAATAAAATAAATTTAGCTACAACCTCCATTGTTACTGTTTTTTCACATTGATGCAATGCAATGCAACATAAAAAAGCCTGACTTACGCTGTCCCTGTGCCTGTTAGAATAACTTGAGTCGATTTACAAAGTCAAAGTCAGTCTTTTTGATGTCTTGCCCTATAACTACTCTCATATACAAAAGAAAGAAGCAAGTACCACCCCGGATTTGACTGTTGGGGATTTTTTTTAGTCTCGTTTTAATGAGGGTTAAAGTTTCATCCAGTCCATTTTATAATTTCCACTTGACAGTTGTTGTCAATCGATGTTAAGTAACATTGAATTTTTAAGTTAAGCAACTACTGTTACAACAACAGTAACTCTTTACATTGACAGCTGTCAAAACCGATTTTTCCACTGCAAGCTAAAAGTCTGATTCACACTGCCCTGAAAATTCTAATCATTTCTTCGGTCTACAACCTCAATTTTTAAGCTAGGTTGCTGTTGCTGGTTTTTGACTCTTTGCATTGACAGCTGTCAAAACCAATTTTTCCACTGCAAGCTAAAAGTCTGATTCACACTGCCCTGAACTGTCTAATCAATTCTTAGGTCTACAACCTCAACTTTTAAGCCAACTTTAGCTGCTGTTGCTGTTTTTTAACTCTTTACATTGACGGCTGTCAAAACCGATTTTTCCACTGCAAGCTAAAAGTCTGATTCACACTGCCCTGAAAATTCTAATCATTTCTTCGGTCTACAACCTCAATTTTTAAGCTAGGTTGCTGTTGCTGGTTTTTGACTCTTTGCATTGACAGCTGTCAAAACCAATTTTTCCACTGCAAGCTAAAAGTCTGATTCACACTGCCCTGAACTGTCTAATCAATTCTTAGGTCTACAACCTCAACTTTTAAGCCAACTTTAGCTGCTGTTGCTGTTTTTTAACTCTTTACATTGACGGCTGTCAAAACCGATTTTTCCACTGCAAGCTAAAAAAGCCTGATTCACACCGCCCCCGTGCCTGTTGCACTTAAAAAAACCAAACACTTCCAACAACATCACATTTATTTATAAATATAACAACAATAAATACTATAAAAATATTAAAGCTTAACGTTTCAAATGCAACCAAAATTACAATTTTTTCAGACTTCGTCATTTACCAAACTTAAACACTCCTCCCACTCCTTTTCTAATACTTCTATTTTCCGGTGCCTATAAAAAATGTAAACGATTTATTCTTAAACAACATTTTTGAAATGCTCACGTGTCTTGACCCGAATAACATGCGCGCTTTGTCCTCCTCTTGCGGCGAAGAGCTCTCATCCAAAGTCCCCGTGTTGCGTTTAATTTGCAGTTTTTGTTTGATGGCCTGAAAAAAATATTTAAACTCTTTAAAAAAGCAATAATTTGTGTACTTGTGAGAGTATGACACGTTTCGTATCGTTACGAATCGCCATCAACAAATCCAGCCAAGTCCAAGTCATGTTGTGGTACTCCAAAGTGGGAATTACGAGGGAAACGTCACGCAGGTCCTCTAAATTTTTCTCCTTATTGCCTTTGTAACTGACTTTAACTGGAACTTCCGGGATTTTTATGTAGACAAAAAGCTTGTTTTTCTCTGCACGTTCCTGTAAAGTTAGACAGAGTAAGCTGAAAACGCTATAAGTACCTACCTATCTCTATTTCACTTTTTAGAATACCTCGCTATAAATGAGAAAAGGATGCGAACACTTAGTTTTAAAGTATTTGCATCCTTTTCCCGCTTACGGCGAGATAATCTGAAAACTGAAATAAAGATAACGTTTGACACTAATGACATTTAAACTGTCGCAAGTGTCAAAAGTGAAATAGCCATAACGTTTGACACTGATGACATTTAGACTGTCACAAGTGTCAAACACTCGTTTTATGCGCTTTTCGGCGATTCGGCGGTACCGACCTTCATTTTCTCGACGTCATCGATGTGCACGTAGAAGCTCGAGTCTCGCTTCGCTCGGTTTTTCGATTTCTTCACTTTGGTGTTTTCGCTTTCCCCGTCTTCACTGATGCGGTCGGAATAGTCGATGCTTTCGCTTTCGCGTTCCGGGAAGCAAAATTTCATCATTGTGCCGTAAAATTTTTTCGTTAATCCGATGGTCAGGGGTACCAAATTGATCTCGAAATGTTCCTTCACGGAGATGCCGCCCACCGGTTGCTTCTCTCGGCAGAAAATTCGCAGGACTTTCTGCAAATCGAGGGTGAAAAAAATCATCGAATGGACAATGCGCCGAATCGTTGATTCATCGAGGACACGTCAGATTTCAGTCGTACTAACTGTTACAAGGTGACATGCGGGAGTGCCAAGTGCAAGTTAGAGCAGATTCCAGCAATACTAACTAACATAGGTTTCCAGTTGTGCCAACTTATCTTATATTCAATGTTAATGTTTCTTGCTTTCAGTTCTTTAAATTTGTTTGTTTTACAAAATAAATCACCGAATTAGTAATTCATTGAAGAAACGTCAAATTTCGGTCGTCCACAAGTGAAGCTACTTTTTTTTCAGTAATACCAACCTCATATGCAGTGTAAAGTAAAAATACACCAAACAGTTAGCCCAACATAAGAAACCAAGTTACCAGTACAGTGCTATTCAGAAAATGTGATAACAGGTGGCTACGAAAACAAGTGAATCGCAATCTATCAAAAGCTAGTTCGCATCGCACTGTCCCCAGATAAAATGACAAATGACATGTCCTGTACGAACTAACTTGGGACAGATTGCCATTCATTTGTTTCCATAGCCACCCGTTTCACATATTTAGAGTACTTAGATCTGCAACTGTCAAATTTCAGTACTGCCAACTTTCTTTTTCAAAACTTTTGTGACTGAAAAGCTGATGTTTAACATTACCTATCATCGAAAATAATTCGATTGCTCACGCTGCCATTGCTGCCAACTTACGAATGAAAACGATACGATACGAATTAGGAATTCATTGAGAACACGTCACATTTCAGTCGTACCAACATACAACATACCAACTTTAAAGGCAGTGTAAAAATAAAAACACCCAAAATGATAACAATTGCAAAGTAAACTTAACACTCGTTGCAAATTCTGTTAGAGTAGTATCTAGATCCAAGTGATCCAACTGAATCTATCAAATGGCAGTACTACCAACTTTCTGTAGCATTTTGTTACTGAAAGAGTGATTTTAACATTATGTAATACCGTTTTCCAGTGGTGCCACCATATTTTATAACAAATGAATGAGATACGTCTTCCTCTTTTTCATCGAAATACTTCCCAGCACTCACGGGGTGGTGAGACAGATATTGCTGCCAGCGTAGAAATGAAAACAACAAAGTCCCTAGTAGTGCCAATTTAAAAGTTACCATCCATTTTTTTCAGTGCTATTGCTGCCAACTTGAGAATGAAAACGATTCTATTGTAAAGCAAATCATCGAATGGACGATTCACCAAGGAAAGGTCAGATTTCAGTAGTACCAACTCAACTGTTAACGCCGGACATTATGCAGAAATAACGAGTTTTTCCAGTAGTACCAACGTCAAAGGCACTGAAGAAATAAAAACACGCAAAATGATTACAAAAGAAACCAAGTTTTACCAACCGTTCAAATTATGTTAGTCCACTCTACACTCAACTGCAACTGTCAAATTTCAGTACTACCAACTTTCTTTCTCATACTTCCTGCAGCATATTGAAAGGGTGGATTTTAATTTTTAACATTATCTAAAATCGTTACTATACTCTGTCCGGGATCCACACGACCGAGATTCACCTGATTTCCATGGCGATTCATTGTTGACAACAATGATTCGCCATGGAAATAGGGTGAATCTTGGTCGTGTGGATCCCGGACAGACCATAGTGATGCCAATTTATTTTATAAAAAATAAGATATATCTTTATAGTTTGAACGAACCAATATTTTCATTGTTGCCAACTTGGGAATAAAAAAGATTTGGTCTTCAGTAGTACCAACAAGATAAATGTAAGAGAGATAATAAAAAGCTCATGAAATTGTAGGAATACCGACTGTTAAGGTGGGTTTATACAGACAATTTAGCGTTAGTTTTAGTATTAGGGTTAGCTGCAAAAAAGTTCAATGCGTACATTGTAATGGAGCCGTTTATTTGGATTTAGTATTACGTTTAGTTTTATATGCTAACCTTGAAAGTATTTAAAATTTAATAATTACCACTAAATCAAAGGCTAAAGTTAAATTTTTTACACTTCTCAAACTTGAAAAATCTAAAATCTCCAATTCCCCAGCAAAATTGGCAAAGTGCTAAGATTCCACATTTCCCCCACTCACGTGATCACCACAACAATATACATAACCACAATACATAACCTCAAAAACGTTATTGCTGATTGTTGCTGAGTTTATTGATATGTATTTAAACAACATTCCTCTGTACATCTCTTATGTACCTAAAAAGTGTTTAGAAACAGCGGTCTTTTTAGCATTATGGCAGCTCTGATGGCAGGCAAATTTGATGATGGCCAGCTGGCTGAGTTAGTGAGACAATTTGATTGCTTGTGGGACACCCGTAAAGACTCATATAAAAATAAGATAATGAAGGAAAATGCCTGGAAGACAATTAGTACTATTATGGCTAACACAGGTGATAATTGGGGTTTTATATTGCTTTATTGTAACAGAATCATGAATCTTTACAGTGGAAGTTTGCCAAAGTAGATGGTAGAGTTGGTACCAGTGGTTACCAGAATGGCAGCTGTTCGTGTTCATGGCGCATGCGCAAGTTACAGAAAAGTTTACGTTAAAAACTGTGTATAAACGACCAACTTTAAGTAGCATTAATACTAACCATAAATTAAACCCAAAGTCTAATTCTAAATCTAAATTTTTTGTATAAACCCACCTTTACAGAGGCCTTTTGACATTTTTTTTCAACTCTCAATAGATGTCACTACGTGTTGTTTTAGTAGACTACCAACCTAAACAATTAAACGCAATTATGGCAACACTTGAATGGAAAAGGATGGAAATACTTGACTCCCAGCACCTTTTTACAGTATTTACATCCTTTTCTCGTTCACGGCGTGGCAATTGCAAAAGTGAGATAGAGATACTTCTTTTTTATAAAACTTACCTTGTACTCTATGGGCATCCCATGCTGTATCTCGCTCGGACACAGCACCTCGTTGTAAATCTCATTGGGTAGAAGATTGGTCATCCTCAAATAACCCAACTCTAGCAAATGCTCAACCGAATCGTCGCTCTTCGAGTTTTTCGTGTACAAAAAATTGCTCAAAACCAAGTCGGCGATGCCGATCAACCCGTCGGCTTCCGTCAGCCGCCATTGGGCGTGCTTAAAACAAATCTCATTGGCTCTAACCGTAGCCAATGGCTTATCGTTTCTAGTCGTAGCCAATCGGCTGTTGGCCAACAACTGGCTCTCCTTGTAACAACTGAGCATCATGTCCAATTCTTCGCTTTGCGCATTCAACTGCGTTTTACATTCGAAAACCAGTTTTTCCAATCTTTCCATTTCTTCGGCTAGTTCGAGGTCGTCGGGAGTATCCGCCAGAGTTTTGTTTACCAAGTACGACTCCTTTTCCAACCTCCGCAACTTACTGAGCGTGGTCCTTACTACCGTCTGATGGTTCAAAATCGGCCTCCTTTGATCCTCGACGCTGTACAATTGCAGTTGGAACCTCATTCGAGCCAATTTTTCCAAGGCCAACTTTCTGTGGGGATCCACGTATAGGAGCAGATTGTTGACGACGTCCAATAGCATAGCGTACTGTAGGGAGTTCGTGCACACGTCAAGGTCGTGGTGCATTAAGGTGAAAGCATCGACGGCGTTCTGCCTTCGATCCCAGGGGCTCACCTCTTCTTGAGGGGGGGGTGGCACCTCACCGACGGCCTCAGGATCGACGCTTATGTCACCGTATCCGGCGTAGAAAAATTCGCATTTACATCTGGACACGATCCTTTGCAACTGGATAAAAAAATTCATTATTGTTATTATTAAAACACATAAAAGAGTGTTTTATGCATTGTTTTTTTAATATAACCGGTCATAAAGTATGAAATGATTAAATTTGAAGACGGATGAGCCGACCTGCCTGTTTCATCCTTGGTTTCGTTTCGTCAAGTTCTATCTCCAATCGGGAGCGAGTGTCGAATAGGTCCTTGAAGGCACTGGTGGGGGTTTAATGTGCTTGGCCTCGTATGATACGCATGCGTTGATCTTGTATCATTTGTACGTAATTTGGGACCTTTCACGTTTACCACGTGCTATTTTAGCGTACAATTATGATAAATGACACATAACTGACAGTAGACTAGACATTCAAGTAAATTCTGTCGGTGGTCAAAAAATGACTGCGCATACGGTCATACATGGCGGCATGACGTCACGCTTAAATGACCTTATGCTGTCAATAATCGTTTTTTGGCGATTTTGCACCAATCACATTTTTTCATTTGTGGCTCTCGCCGCAAAATCGCCGAAAAAATGCTTAAAGTGCAAGGTTACTGCCTTCTATCTGACAGATAGTGTCATCTGTGCCACAACTGTGCTTTCACTCCCAAGAAAGATACAGGAAGGTATCAGGTATCACATAAACGGTTTTTGAAAATTAAATTGATTTCTAAAGAAATTTCCTAGAAATTGTCAAATTCTCAGTCTTAAACAATCAGTACCTACGTAATGTAAGCTGTAAAAAGCGGGCTCTAACCATAAAATCGCCAAAAAATGCTTAATGTGCAAGGTTATGTGTTTTGCGTTGATAAATAATCTGCCATCTGTCAGCTGTTTTTACACCAAGAGCGGTATAGGAAGGTGAGATCACCTCATCGTCATTAGCACAGCCATACGTAAACAGTATTTATTTTAAAAATCGATTCAAATTTAATGAGTATTAGCTGCGTTTTCGCGAAAACTCTGAGCCAACCTGTTTGTTTCATCTCTTGTTTCATTTCTGTTAAATCCAGTCTTCCAATCGAGAGTGAGTGTCAGATATTTAAGGCATTTATCTGAGGAATCTCAGTTAATTTCAGCAATTTGATTGGTCAATATTCAAATGCACCAATCAAATTGCAGAGATCAACTGAGGCTGCTCAGATAAATACCGTTTATGCTTTTGCAGCTTTAAACGTATAATCGCCAAAAAATACTTAATGCGCAAAATTTGGGGTTGAAAATGAGAAAAAAGCGAATAACTTCGGAACAAGTGAGCATATTCGACTGAAAAGCTGTCCAGTGCTGTTATTTACAACTTTCTAGATTCACCTCCCACTATTTTGGTTTAAACTGATATAAACTTTTCATCATTTCCTCAAGCGAACAGCGAAAATTTCACGTCGATATCTCTTTCCGTTCGGGAGTTATATCGAATTTTCTGGATGAGGGGTAAAAATTAGGAGCTGAAAATTAGTAAAAAGCGAATAACTCCGGAACATAACAGATGAACATATTCGACTGAAAATTTCGCCGCCGGTATTTTGAAATAAAACATTTCAGTGCTGCCAATTACAACTTTCTAGATTCACCTCCCGCCATTTTGGATAAAACTGATGTAAATTTTTTATCGCGTTCGATGCACTCATTTCCTCAAGCGAATTGTGAAGGTTTCACGTCTCTATCTCCTTCCGTTCGGGAGTTATATTGAATTTTCTGGATTAGGGGTAAAAATTAGGAGCTGAATATTAGAAAAAAGAGAATAACTCCGGAATAGACGAACATATTCGACTGAAATTTTCGCCACGGGTTTTTTGAAGTAAAACACTTCAATGCTGCCAATTACAACTTTCTAGATTCACCTCCCGCCATTTTCGATAAAACTGAGATCAGTTGTTCATCGCGTTCGATGCAGACTCATTTCCTCCAGTGAATAGTGAAAGTTTCACGTCGCTATCTCCTTCCGCTCGGGATTTATATCGAATTTTCTGGATTAGGGGAAAAATTAGGAGCTGAAAATTAGAAAAAAGCGAATAACTCCGGAACAGATGAACATATTCGACTGAAAATTTCGCCAGTGCTGCCAATTACAACTTTCTAGATTCACCTCCCGCCATTTTGGATAAAACTGATGTAAATTTTTCATCGCGTTCGATGCAGACTCATTTCCTCAAGCGAATAGTGAAGGTTTCACGTCTCTATCTCCTTCCGTTCGGGAGTTATATTGAATTTTCTGGATTAGGGGTAAAAATTAGGAGCTGAATATTAGAAAAAAGAGAATAACTCCGGAATAGACGAACATATTCGACTGAAATTTTCGCCACGGGTTTTTTGAAGTAAAACACTTCAATGCTGCCAATTACAACTTTCTAGATTCACCTCCCGCCATTTTCGATAAAACTGAGATCAGTTGTTCATCGCGTTCGATGCAGACTCATTTCCTCCAGTGAATAGTGAAAGTTTCACGTCGCTATCTCCTTCCGCTCGGGATTTATATCGAATTTTCTGGATTAGGGGAAAAATTAGGAGCTGAAAATTAGAAAAAAGCGAATAACTCCGGAACAGATGAACATATTCGACTGAAAATTTCGCCAGTGCTGCCAATTACAACTTTCTAGATTCACCTCCCGCCATTTTGGATAAAACTGATGTAAATTTTTTATCGCGTTCGATGCAGACTCATTTCCTCAAGCGAATTGTGAAGGTTTCACGTCTCTATCTCCTTCCGTTCGGGAGTTATATTGAATTTTCTGGATTAGGGGTAAAAATTAGGAGCTGAATATTAGAAAAAAGAGAATAACTCCGGAATAGACGAACATATTCGACTGAAATTTTCGCCACGGGTTTTTTGAAGTAAAACACTTCAATGCTGCCAATTACAACTTTCTAGATTCACCTCCCGCCATTTTCGATAAAACTGAGATCAGTTGTTCATCGCGTTCGATGCAGACTCATTTCCTCCAGTGAATAGTGAAAGTTTCACGTCGCTATCTCCTTCCGCTCGGGATTTATATCGAATTTTCTGGATTAGGGGAAAAATTAGGAGCTGAAAATTAGAAAAAAGCGAATAACTCCGGAACAGATGAACATATTCGACTGAAAATTTCGCCAGTGCTGCCAATTACAACTTTCTAGATTCACCTCCCGCCATTTTGGATAAAACTGATGTAAATTTTTCATCGCGTTCGATGCAAACTCATTTCCTCAAGCGAATAGTGAAGGTTTCACGTCTCTATCTCCTTCCGTTCGGGAGTTATATCGAATTTTCTGGATTAGGGGAAGAATTAGGAGCTGAAGATTAAAAAAAAGCGAATAACTCCGGAACAGATGAACATATCCGACTGAACTTTTCTGCACGGATTTTTTGAAACAAAACATTTCAGTTCTGCCAATTACGACTTTCTAGATTCACCTTCTGCCATTTTGGATTAAACTGAGATAAATTTTTCTTCGCGTTCGAGGCAGCCTCATTTCTTCAAGCGAACAGTGAAAGTTTCACGTCAATATCTCCTTCCGTTCGGGAGTTACGTCGATTTTTCTGGACTAGGGGTAAAAATTACTAGTTGAAAATCAGAAAATAGCGAATAACTCCGGAACAGACGAACATATTCGTAATCTGTGTTTTTACACCAAGAAACGATACAGAAAGGTGTGATCACTTCAATGTCACTAAAATAAAACAACAATAAAACCAACCTGACTGGAGTTACTTGGGCCGACGGTGTCGCTGACTACAGCGCCTACAGAGACTCCACTTCCCACCATGTTGGGAACCTCGGAAGGCTCCGAAATTTGAGTCGATTCTTTTTCCTGGATATTGTCAACTGTCAGCCACATAATATTTTCGTTGGAGTCGTTTTCTGCGTTGACTGTGGCATAGTACTGCATGCATTCCAAAGTACCCGACCACGTGGTTTTTGACACTAAAGTGCGATCTTTCCAGACGGGGCGATGGATTTTTTGGATTATTTCGGATTTTGCCGCGCTTAGGATCACGTAGCCTTTGGTCTCGCTGCCTTTCAGTAAAACTTGGGCATTTACTAGTGAAACTGGGAAGAAAAATAGTATATTAAGTGACAGGGGACTAAAAAAGCTTGTTATTCCTGAGGGGTGCTTAAAGCCCGAGTCGAAGACGAGGGTTTTAATATCCCTGAGGGAATAAAAAACAGTTTAGTTCTGTTTTCCTTATGCAATTTTTTCCGATAACGACAGACTTACACTAAATTCAATTTTAGCATACGAAATGAAGGTATTGAAACCAAAGGAAAAGGGTCGATATTGGAAAAAACATTTGTTGTTTTTACGTTGTCTTTTTGTTGTTGGTTCATACTTTGCCAATTTCTGTATCGAACATCATCCTCTGAACAGGCCTGCAACCCCTGAAGATGTTGCTGGCGAGTCACCGAAGATAAATCGTCGCTATAAACGACAGCTTTATTATCGGCTTCTGCTATCAACTGCTGCAGCATATTAGCTGCGTGTCCTGACTGCAGTTTAGAACTAGGAGAAGCAGCTTCTGCAGCTGCAGCCTGAAGAGCCTGGAGGGAATTTGGGGGTGTCCCAGGAGCATCAGTATTCCTCCTTTTAAGAGGAGTGGTATTGCTATCCTTCCTAAACCCCTTCAGAGCCTCAGTCGAAAGATTCTTCTTCATTTGCTGGAAGAAAAAACCGATTTCCAACCCTCCACAACCTCATCAGTGCGACTTAGCCACCCCTTACCTTGTTTTTCATGAAAGTATCGAATAAAGCAAAGGCGACGTTTCGATTGCTCTTAGTCCAAGCCCCTCGCAGATCGTGGACGACCAATCTGTGCGTGGGGGTGTCTTTATTTTTCTCGCAGGTACTACTGGGTACTACTGTTTCACGCCCGTAAGAAACTTTGGCCACCGAAAGGCAGTAGCATTTTTCCACGGGCTGCCTCATGGACATTACTTCAATTTCCATCTCGGAGTCTTCTTGTAACGCGCTTTTTAGCCAAATTTCCGAGTCCGTGAGTTCTGAGTTCATGTAAACGATGGACCATTCGGCTTTCGGGCGGTGGGTGAGACCGTCGTCGGTTGGTACCAGCGATAGCATGTGTTCTGTAAGTCTGGGGTTTTTCATTTTACTTGAAATGCAGGTGGCACGCCTTGTATTGGCTAAACATCCATTGGAAGCTTAAATTAAGTTTTCTAAGGGTTCGATTTTTCTTGGTAATTTTTGTTTATTTTGTTGGTGCAACTGAATATTCGGCATGTAACTTTCAGCATTATGCTGTGTCATTTAACACTGTTACACTATTAAATGACAACGTCGCAATTCCGCCAGTAAGGGCATTCGCCATAAGAATGCGTGTTAATATTTTCATCGTTTTAAACATTATTATTGACACGATAACAAAATAATGTCAATGCATGCTGACTTTTCCTCTAGTTTGAACGACTTCAAAGCAATTAGCCGGTCTGTCTACGCAGCAGCTGTCACTTTGACAGTTTGACGGGGATTTTTCAAAAACTTAAAGGCAATTCGACGGTTTGTACGTCACTGCAAAGGTCTAGAGTTAGGCCAAGGAAACTGTAAAAAGGTAAACTCGAACCCTTTGGATGCTTAATATTTTCATCGTTTTAAACATCTTCAGTAGTTGTTTGCTGTTTTGATGCATCTAGTGGATTAGACGTTTTATCTTCTGAATAATATTTAAAATTGGTTATTTCCGTCATTTGTGGCTATCTGTTTTCGTCCGGTTTACGCGTTATTTCTTTGTTTAAACGTTTTACATAGTTTTTGAACACTACATTATGCCATAATGTTAAAAATTATCAAAAAACAGAGAATAACGTCAATTCATATGCTCCTCGCATCGTTGTCGGCACAAATTTGACAACAAAAACCGATTTTTCAGACTTTTTCCTGCACCAGTTTGAACGACTTCAAAGCAATTAGACAGGCCGTCTTTGCCATTAGTAGACACTTAACGTCTGTCAGTTTGACAGTGAGTAATGCCAACTTGTTTTTCACTAAAAATTTGCAGAAAGCTTGACGAGAAAGTAGATTGCAGGAATTTATTCGCAAAAATGGAATTTTTCATTTTTCTCAATTACTTAAACGCAAGTCGACGGTCTGTCCGTCACTGAGAGGTAAAGCTCTCAGCTGTCACGGCTGTCACCTTTGAACAGTCGGGCCAAGGGCACTGGCAAAGAGGTGGGCTCATTCTCTAATGCTTGCTTTTTTCAGTAGTTGTTTGCTGGTTTTGAGGTAGGTACCTACAAGTGGATTTATGAAGACTACAATGCGGTACGGACATAATGCGATTGAGTGTCTACTGTCATTTATGTGTTTCTTGTCATAAATTATGTTTGTAAGCTGAAATCAAGGTTCTGATATTCACTGGTTGCTTGATAACGTGAAATGACAATAAAATAAGACGAAATAGTTTTCTGAGTCAAATGCATTTAGTGGCGCAGTGACAAATAACCTCGTCCCTTAGATGACGTCACTTACCAGGCAGCCTTGAGTTGACAGTTGACAAATATGACATATAAGCGCACCAGAAATGACGCATGAGCATCATATGGACCCAAACTCAATAAACTGTTTATTCCCGGTTAACTTTATTTATTATTTTGTCCTTTAAATAATTTATTGCTAATATTTACACAGATTTTGAACATTTTATAACTAACTGGACGTGTACGCAGTGGTTTTTTTTAGCCATTTACAGTTGTTATGTAGAATCGTAAAACATAACCTTACTTTCACATATGTACTGTGTTTGGACTTATTCAAATTATCAACACACAAATATACACTGAAAATCGGACCAAATCAGACTATAAAACCTTCCAAATCTGACAAGATCCTTACTTTTAACTCTTCCCTCGATTTAGTTGTCAAATCTGTCATTTTACCATGCAAAACGAAAGTTTTTGTTACGCAGCTGAGAATTACTAGATCTGGTTTCAAAAACAGCGAAAACAGGCGGAATAACGTAAAAGTCGATGCAATGTTTAACTACCGAAGAACACAAACACAAAAAAACTTCTTAATGAAATTTAAATATTGTTGCAGGCAATTGCTTTTTCGAATATCACCAGTCACAAAATGTAATATTATATAATTTCGATGACGTATGAGCGTGAGTCGTCTCTGGCGTGAGCCAACCTGTAGAGTATTTCATTGCTGTTTCGTTTCGTCACCGTAACCGTACTTTATTTGTCATCTGTGTTCTTACCCCAAGAAATTGTGCAGAAAGGTGAAATCATATTTTTTTTTAAATTGCGACGTTGTCATTTTCACACAATTTGGTAATTTTTGTTGTCTATTGTTGGTAAGATATAGCAGACCAATAACAAAAGAATGCCAATTTATGCTGACTTTTCCTCTGTTTGAACGACTTCAAAGCAATTAGCCGGTCTAATCCCGCATCAGCTGTCACTTTGACAGTTTGATGGGAGTTTTTCAAAAACTTAAAAGCAATTCGACGGTTTGTACGTCACTGCTAAGGTCGAGAGCTAGGCCAAGCAAACCGTTAAAAGGTAGGCTCGAACCCTTTGGATGTTTTTTACGGCTTCCGTAGTCAGTGCTGAATGTTTTTGTGAAAAACCTGTCAATTTTCAGCCAATACCGAGCCGCCACCGTGTAAAATCAACGAACCAGAACTAGAGGACAGCTTCTCGCCAATCAGCTCGCACCCCCTCTGCATCGCGAAGGACATCCAATAGCAGACCTGGAACTTATGCAACCCCATCAACAAATGCACCTTCTTGTAATGCCGACTGAGCTGGATCTTTTTCGGACGCACGTTATGAAAAATCCTCCCCCTCTTCGTCGGCCTGGTGACCCCCGACAAAATCAGTTTTAAATTCTCGATCCATCTAAGAGTGCTCCCATATAACAGTAACATAGGACAGTCTAGGTTGCTAGGCGACTGATTGGCAACCGGCCTGGTTTCCAGAACGACACTGAGGTGAACATATTGCGACCGAAACGCCCTGAAGGAATCGTGCACCTGATTACTGGAGTACTCCGGAACCTTGTCGGGAGCGCACTGGATCACGCTGTGGTGATCGTTGGGATTCCCCAAACAGTCCCATTTTATGCCCAAAATGAGTTTGAGGTTAGGTAGGTGCAACAGTTGACAGTCGTCGTATTTTGAAGCCGTGCGCACGAAAATGTTCAAGTCGCCTTTGAAAACGAACTTGGCTGAAATTTATCGTGAAAATAGGGGTGCGGGATGGGGATACGAAGGTGTAGAGAGGCCACAACAAAGTTTTTAAAATTTAGGTGGCAATTGTCACTTGTAACTGACAATTGTCACTTGTAACTGAGAGTTGTCACTTGCAACTGACAATTGTCACTTGCAACTGACAATTGTCACTTGCAACTGACAATTGGGTAATTCCATGCAATACCTAAAAATTGCTGCCGCATGAAGTCTCAGATATTAATGAAAAAAATTTGGTATGTTACTTATCCAATGCTAAAGAGATATACGAGGCTTCAAAGGCTATTTTCGCTTTCTGTAGGATTTTGAAGAACATGAAATTTTCTCCTGATCAGCAAAACATGGTATTAAAAAAAATCATATCTTCTAAAATATAACAGATACCGCATTGAGCCAAAGTTTACCTGAAAGTTCAAGGTTTTGTCTATAATCTCTTGCACTAAAATCGTCACAATTGTGAAAATTTGTTTATGAAAAAAATCTGGAAACACTAAGAAAAAATGGAAATTTCCTCATTTTTTCCTGGATGAAAGAAAAAAGCTTAAAGCTAGATTGTTTCACAGTTGTAGACAGTCGACTATGTACTTTATATAAAAATAGTGCCGACTTAATATAGCTCCGGTGTGTCAGATATAAATTGCAGAATATACTAGTTTCAGCTGAAATGGGCAAATTCACTGACTGATTTGCCCATGTGGGGCAACTCCGATTTGCCTGAACTTCCGCACAGTTGGAGACTCCACCTAGTACTTTCATATAGTATAGGAGTTTTTTGTCACTTTTCATTAGTACCCGACTTACGATTTTTTTAATATAGGGTATTCAGGGTGTTGCCAATTTCATTGTCCACTATTGGGATCTCGGAAACCATTAGAGTTAGAAAATCGGTTAAATTAGAAAAAAGTTGCGCTTTTTGAAGGTGATTAAGAATCTGCAAAGAATTTTCCGATATCTTGATTCATTACTGAGTTATCATGAGAAAACCGAAAATCGCTGCCAATTCAATGACATTAATAGAAATTTCGATGCCGTCTAGATTTTAAGCCACGACATCAGTCAACTCGGATTTTATTTTAACACCATTGTGTACACACAAAAATTAGCTTTTCAAAAATGTAACTTTTTTGACAGATCGTCTTATTTTGAAATTTGGTTAATCGGCCTAAACTTAGTGAAAAAACAACTGTAAAAAAGTACACCGACTTTTTTCATTTCTTATGACGTGAAAGAAATTGAATAAAATGAATAAAACTCGTATTGGCATCGGGTGACTTAAGCTTTGAAATTTCTTTTCTCAAAAAACCTGGGTTGGTTACATTTTTGAAAAGCCGACTTTTTTGTGTATTTAATGTGGTTAAAATCTAATATGGCGGCCATAAGGAAAAGAAAAGTTGACTGTCGTTACTCAAAATCTAGAAACCCCAGGAAATTTCTGTAAATGCCATTGAATTGACAGATGTCAAAAATATAAAAGTTCCAAGTTTCATTTAAATAGCAACAACTGTTAGGGAGATATGAATTTTTCTTTAGAAAGTAAATTTTCTGTTTTTTCGGAATAACTCAGGAACGAATCAAGATATCGAAGAATTCTTTACAGATTCTTAATCACCTTAGAAAAGGACAACTTTTATCTAATTTAATCGATCTTCTAACTCTTATAGTTTCAGAGATCCCAATAGTGGGCAATGAAATTGGCAACAGCCCTGTATGTGAAAAATAAAGAAAAAAATTCCAGTCCATAAAACATTTACATTTGGAAAAAATGCAGCAGAGAAGCGGCTGGAACCTCCCCATCACGTGGATCTTTGTATTCTGTGTAGATAGTAGTCAATTCAACAGAATTTTTTTAAATGAGGAGGATATAACTCAATTAATTCTACTTAGCCCACTTTAAGATGGACACCTCCAATTTTTTAGAATTTTTTTAATCCTTGACTAATTTCGCAATTTTCTGACAAATACCGACATCACCTCGGACATCACATTTGACAATATGTTCCTTTTAAGGTTAATCTTTTGTCACCTTTTTGACAATAACTGCCACTTTATGTCATCCACTGTCAGCCCGCTCCCTTTTATTGAGAAAGAATTTTTTCTCTATTTTCTACTGAAATGGCCGAAACTGTGAACACATTTTTAGAACCAGAATTTGATCGCCTTTCTAATGGCGACATAAAAAATGAGGTCTTGTATTTAAAATTTTAAGTTGATATGTTTAAATGGGAATGGGAAGCCTTTCAGGTCTTCCACGGGTCACCCGATCTCCATGTACCAAATTTCAGCCAAATCGATTCAGTAATTTGGGCTATAATGTATTTTTACTGTTATTATAAAATTTCGCTTTTTTGAACCAAACAGCGCTAAATGCGAATTAATTTTGTCCTATTTAAAACCAGAATTTGAAGACCTTTCTGATAGTGACAATAAATCTTTCAAAAACTTTCCGTGAGTCGATTGAATTCAAAATTTGTTCAGCTCTTCGACGTGTAATGCAATCCCCATGTGCAAAATTTCAGCCAAATCGGTTCAGGGGCTTGGGCTGTACCGCGATTTTAAAGTCCGATAAAAATCAATTTTTTTTTTATTTTTGGTCAAAAGGGCACTAAGAATGAATACACTTTTAGAAGCAGAATTTGAAGGTCTTCCTTATGGTGAAGTGAAAAATGGGGGTTTGCATTTAAAATTTAAAAGTTGATGTGCTAAAATGGCATTTCCGGTTGCACGATTGGCTCCAAAAGCTTTTCAGATCTAAGTTAGGTTACGAGATGCCTATGTTCCAAATTTCAACTAAATCGGTCTAGTAGTTTTGGCTGTGGCGTGATTACAAACGAACGTACGACCGTACGTACATACGTACGTACATACACACAGACACATTTTAAAAACCCCTTTTTTGGGTTCCTGAGACCTCAAAACGTGAAGATCTGGTGCTATCTCAAATTCGAAAATTTTAGTGATTGCAGTAACCTCCCATTTTTTTAAAATTGTGATGGGGTTGGGGAGGTTAAAATGTCAAAACGCGTCAATCTATAAATGGACGACCCTTTCAGTCTGGTGTGTTACCAATGCAACATGATGGTTACATTTTTGTGCATATCCAATCGTGTTAAAATCCAAGATGGCGGCCATAAGAAAAAGAAAAGTTGACTGTCGCTCAAAATCTAGAAGGCATAGAAAATTTCTGTTAATGCCATTGAATTGGTTGCGATTTAGTTTTTTCAGGATAACTCAGTAACGAATCAAGATATCGCAGAATTCTTTACACATTCTTAATCACCCTCAAAAAGCGCAACTCTTTTCTAATTTAACAGATTTTCTAACTCTAATGATTTCCGAGATCCCAATAGTGGGCAATGAAATTGGCAGCACCCTGAATACCCTATATAAAAAAAATTGTAAGTCGGGTACTAATGGAAAGTGACAAAAAACTCCTATACTATATAAAAGTACTAGGTGGAGTCTCCAACTGTGCGGAAGGTCAGGCAAATCGAAGTTGCCCCACATGGGCAAATCAGTCAGTGAATTTGCCCATTTCAGCTGAAACTAGTATATTCTGCAATTTATATCTGACACACCGCGAGCTATATTAAGTCGGCACTATTTTTATATAAAGTACATAGTCGACTGTCTATAACTGTGAAACAATGTAGCTTTGAGCTTTTTTCTTTCATCCAGGAAAAAATGTGGAAATTTCCATTTTTTCTTAATGTTTCCAGATTTTCTTCATAAACAAATTTTCCCAATTGTGACGATTCTAGTGCAAGAGATTATAGACAAAACCTTGAACTTTCAGGTAAACTTTGGCTTAGTGCGATATCTGTTATACTTTAGAAGATATCTTTTTTTTAATACCATGTTTTGCTGATCAGGAAAAAATTTCATATTCTTCAAAATCTTACAGAAAGCAAAAATTGCTTTTGAAGCCTCGTATATCTCTTTAGCATTGGATAAGTAACATACCAAATTTCTTTCATTAATATCCGAGACTTCATGCGGCAGCAATTTTTAGGTATTGCATGGAATTACCCAATTGTCACTTGCAACTGACAATTGTTACTTGTAACTGACACTTGTCACTTGTAGCTGGCGATAATTTGTACGCCGGAGGGGGTTAGGGGGGTTACAACTCGTGTGATTCCAGAAATTTTTGTGCATTTTTTCCAGTTTCTAGAAAATAACGAAAATGTAAGGATTTATGCTCTTTTAGTAGTTTTTGCACACCTTATTCTTTTGACACCCCCCTTTTCATGACAAATTTCTGCGCACGTCACTGAAGCAGTTCGCCATTGGTCTGTTCCAATTAACGAATTATAACCAGCTACAAGTGACAATAATTGTCAGTTACAAGTGACAATTGTCAGTTGCAAGTGACAATTGTCGGTTACAAGTGACAATTGTCGGTTGCAAGTGACAATTGTCGGTTACAAGTGACAATTGTCAGTTGCAAGTGACAATTGTCAGTTGCAAGTGACAATTGTCGGTTACAAGTGACAATTGCCACTTACAACTGACAATTGTCACTTGCAAGCAACAATTTGCAATTGCAACAAAGTTTTTTTTTCTGAAAATTTAAAAGCTTTGTTGTGGCCCCTCTACGCCTTCGTATGGGGGGAGAAAGGGGCGGTACCGTTAGTCCAGTCCATGATGACTTGATTCCAAGTCAACTCCATCTCCTCGGTGGTGTTATAGGGATCCAAGGAGGCGTGGAGGAGGACTGTCAGTTGCTGGACGACCATGGTGAGGCGGCCATGGAGGAGGAGTCGCATTTTGTCCCAGAACGAGAGAGGGGGGGAGGGGTCGCGGGAGGGGGCGGAGATTTTCTCGAAACCTGAAAGTTTTGGCTATGCCGTACCGATGAGACTTACTGGTACTTACTTAAGTTGCATTGGGCGATGACTGGCTCCCAGCAAGGCCCGAAAGCGTAACTGAAAGACTCAACTTCGCAGTTGAAGTCGTGGTAGAACTTCAAGGGCAACATACCCCTTTCTACAGAGAAGGGCTCGAAGGGCTCCCCCAAATTAACCAAGACGCTGCGTACGGCTATTAAAAAAAATAATAATAATCAGTGAAGAATCAGTAATTTGCAAAAGAAAATTCCAAGTAAAATACGGTATTTTTCGGTAATTTACAAAATATGTTTTACGTAATTGCGTTTTGAAAAGTTGGATTTTACACAATTAGGTAAAATGTTGTACGGAATACGTTATGAAAAGCCTAAATTGTTTGACTCGCATAATTTTGCAAAACTCGCTGTCGCTCGTTTTGGCAAAAACAATATAGGACTTTTCATAACTAATTACGTAAATAACTACCTATTTCAGTACTTATTAAAAATTGTTAACCAACTCTAAGAAATGAAGATAATTAAGAGTTAAACAATGATTATACCCAAAATCATAAAACGTGATTCGGGGCGCTCCTCTAACCTAACAAATTAAATGACGTTGATGTCAAATTAAAATACTGTCAAAATTTAAAGTCAATTATAATACGGCAATTAATACGATTGAAATACGAGCTATGGCCAAAATAGCTTTAGGGTGTAATTCCAAGTCAGTTTATGTCAGTCACGTGATGACATAAGTCTAGTTAGGTGCACAATATTACATCTCACGGGCAACTATTTTCATCCTATAACCATATATACACGCAGGTTCCTTGACAGATCGTGTGAGCTTATATATATGGTTATAGGATGAAAATAGTTGCCAGTGAGATGTAATATTGTAGAAATCTGTAAGCAACGACCCCTGCTGAGTTGTGCATCTAACTAGACTTATGTCATCACGTGACTGTCATAAACTGACTTGGAATTACACTTTTGGTGAGGTGAAACTCTGTGAGTGTCAGTAAAGTCTGGACGTATCATTCCATTTTGAAATTTCAGGGCTCTCTTGACCTCAATTTTTTTTGTTCAAATGGTATTCTTTGTTGTGCAAAATACGAGGTATTTTACGAAAATAGTAAATTACGCCTGTTTTTTACTAAAAAAAAAGAGTAATTTTACATCACTGATAATAACCTTTATCCACAGGTGTTACAGAATGTACTCATTATACAATGGCTGAGAAATGTTTTCGCTTTAAAACCCGTGGATAAAGCATAGTATTCTATTCGTGTGTAATGATTATTGCTCCTTGGGAGCAATAAAATTCATTACACACCTCTAAAACTATTCAGGGTGCGAGATTGAAACTCCAAAATGCTATAACTTTCTTATTTGTAGTCCTATTTATGTAAAAGAAAAAACCAGATGAAATGGTTCATAAAACGTCACAAACTCAGGGTAGCTTTGATTTTTATCAACTTCAACTTGAATGTCAACTGAATGTCAACTTTTCGTTTTCAAATGGACACACTCAATTTTCTTTACTCAGTCTAATAGCTAATTTTTTTCCGCGTCTTATGATGAAGTTGAATTTGGTTTATAACAAATTTTGAAAATAATTAAAATTATTGTCAAAATTTCAATCTTTGTATGCTACATTTTACATGTTGGAAAATAACATACTTTAAATATTTTGTTAAGTTTCTATCAGATCCACGGCACATTCGAAAACTTTTATTAAAAAATATACTAATTTTGACAAAAATTTATAATTATTTTCAGAACCAATTATAAACCAAACATAGCTTATTATACATCAAAAGACGCAGAGAGAAATTAGCTATTAAACTGAGTAAAAAAAATTGAGTATGTCCATTTGAAAGCGAAAAGTTGACATTCATTTGACATTCAAAAATTTATAATTATTTTCAGAACCAATTATAAACCAAACATAGCTTATTATACATCAAAAGACGCAGAGAGAAATTAGCTATTAAACTGAGTAAAAAAAAATGAGTATGTCCATTTGAAAGCGAAAAGTTGACATTCATTTGACATTCAAGTTGAAGTTGATAAAAATCAAAACTCTGAGTTTGCAGCGTTTTATGAGCCATTTCATCTGGTTTTTCGTTTACTTGTAGTCCACAAATAAGAAAGTTATAGCATTTTGGAGTTTCAATCTCGCACCCTGTATACTATTATAATTATTGTTACTGTTATTGTTATTATAATTATTAAAAAACCATTTCGTTATACATCGCATGATGCTCATAATCAACATATGATTTCCGGCGTGACCAGCAAGGACGAGATTGAATAAAATGTAAAAAAAATGTTTTAGAATAGTTGAGGTTCAAAAGCGAAGAGATGAGGAAATTCGCGTTTGGCTGCATTTTTCTGCTGTTTCTGATTTTCGCGGAGGCTCAGAATAACGGAAGAGTGAGTAGAAATCCTCGGAAAAAATTATTGACGGTAAAATTCTTAGGGCAGGAATAAACAGGTCGGAAATGGGCAAAAATTGTCTTTTACAGATGACATCATGGACATGGTTATTGGGTTCGTGTTGGATTTAATCGATTCTTTGAGTGGAGTTTGGGACATGGTTTCGTCCTTTGTCGGAGGACGAAGAAAGCGTTCCGTCTTTTCTGATTCTCTACTACCGGCAATTTAAAATATGTTAAAAATCATAGAATAACTTTAAAAAACCTAAAAAAAGTGTTGAACGTCATCTTTCAATTTAATACTCAGACGTTAGTAGATACACGATGACAGTTCTGGACTCCCTCAAGGTCTCATCACTTATCCCTCTCCCTCTCATTTGATTTATACACGTACGAAAGCTCTCCTCTCTTTTTAACTCATGAAGATGGCAAATTGTACCAATTGTCAACGTATTAAAAAAAAAAACGATTTAAAAAACTCACCCCTCCTTGGCGCCACTTCTTCAGCCCCCACCAGCTGCCCGCAAATGTAACACTGCGTGATATGTAGCAGTGGCTGTGGAAAATCCCTCAGTTGAAATTTCCATTCGCCGCAACGCAGGGAAACCACCCTACACCAAAGGGTGGAAAATTCGATGTTTTCCTCGGGCCAAGGACTGTCGGGGTCTATCTCTTGCATCACTTTGATGACGTTATCCTTGCCGTGAATTGAGGGATCAGCCAGGACCTTAGATAAAAATATCGATGAATCCTCTCTCAACGGTCAGCTGTGTAATTTTTCAGGGTGGAATGACAGATATTGACAGTTTTGCTAACAAAACACGTCATAATCATAAATACGCTTGTCGTGCCAACCACATTACACAGTCATGAAGAAATAAAGGAATAAAAGAAACAATAATAACAACAGTAACATAGTAGAAAAAAACAAAGAATAATTATGTAAATAACGGGTTTTCTTCTTCGTTTGTGTAATAAGTTGGCCTGATTTTCTATTGTTGCAGTTAGCTTTGGAAAAAATGGATGACGTTTGCTTTTGCTGGCTGTCAAAATGTTAAAATTTTACAATTCGCGCGTGTTTAGTTGTAAGTGCTTTTGGGCTTTAGCTTGAAAATAATTACAATAAAATTTTGCACGCAACCCGCAAAGTTGTCTTTACTTGTTTAACCGTTTTGCAATTCTAGCTAGATGTAGCTAAGAGTCTGAGATACAAAGCTAAAAATGGAAAGATTTTACTCGCGTTTTAAAAAATGTCACGTCATATTATGGCGGAATGGGGAATGTTTTGTTGGAAAAATTTTCCCACAGCCCACTTGATGAACAAACAGTCTAAACCAGATCTTTAAATCTGAGCTGTGTAATACAGACTATCATTTTGCATGGCATGCGTCGGTGTCACAAAGCTAAAAATAAGGATCTTGTCACATTTGAAAGGTTGTATTCGCGATTGTACTTAATTTTCCTTTCTGTGACGTCACGCGATCCATTGTTTATAAATTTCGGGTTATCAAAATACTGCTTCAAGAAGCGTTCTGATTGGCTGTAACCTAGCAACTAAGCGTTTGTTTGGTAAACTCGAGCCACACTGGAAGTTTAATATTTCTAAGGAGCGGCAAATTGTAATCAACAGCTTTCCGACAATTTTTCCACAACCCACTTGATGAACAGATACAGTCGAAACCAGATCTCTAAATCGTCTTAGCGGTGAGCAGTGAGCTGTGTAATACAGACTTTCGCATTTTTCCTAGTAAAATGACAGACATTGACAGATTAGCAACTAGATCTGGCTAAGAGTCAATATTACAAAGCTAAAAATAAGGATCTTGTCACATTTAAAAGGTTTTATTAAGCAATGGAATTAATTTTTCTTTCTGTGACGTGACACGGTCCGGTGTTTATAAATTTCGGTACATCAAATTGGCGATATATCAATGTCCCGGCATTTTACTGGTGAATGCGATTCTCTAGTAAGTTATTATGACAGACATTGACAGATTTCCAACTAGATCTGACCAAAAGTCTGTGTTACAAAGCTAAAAGTTACAATTTATTTTCCTTTTTGTGACGTCACGTGATATAGACTTTATAAATGGCCCTTCATTTTGATGGTCATTTAGAGATGTAGTAGGTTATTGTTTTTAAGAAGCGGAAAATTGTAATCTGTCACTTTCACCGCAACCCACTTGATGCACAAACGGATAGTTGAAACCAGATCTCCAAATCCTCTCAGCAGTGAGCTGTGTAGTACAGGCTTTAACTTTGCTTGGTAAAATGACAGATGCTGACTAGATCTCGTATGTTACAAAGCTAAAAATAAGGATCTTGTAACGTTTTGAAAGGTTTTATTCGAGATTCAAACAAATTTTTTGTCACGTCAGATGGGGGAATGTTTTGTTGTTCCCCATTGTGACGTCTCGTGATTTGTCATTTATGTCATTTGTTATCGAATTCGATTCGCGATTCAAGCTAACTTTGTGACGTCACATGTAGGCATATTTTGTTGGAAGCGTCCAATCAAATGCCACCAAAAATGTCTGTCAATGTTTGTCATTACATTAAGTTTTTCCACTTTCCGTTGGAATAGAAATTTGAAATTTGGTACTCGGCCATTATTGACAATTCTGAATTCACCTAAAATATTGGCAAGATTCCGTCACTTTGTTACTTTAAATGGAACCCTATACTTTTCATTACATGTTTAAGATCGTCTTTTCAAACTGAGTATTTCTTATCTGGGTTATCTTCATCTACCTGTCACAGTTTTTGACTTATGTCAATTTTTTCGTTCAAAATGTCACATGCAAGAGTTGCTTTAAAAAATCGCAGCTCCTAAACGCTTTGCAATGATGAAACGAGGTTTTTTACAATCGATAGCGAAGGAATCAGAGAATCTTTTGAGTGGTCAACAATCTACGAACATAGCTTCAAACGTTCACAATTAGTTTCAAAGTTGACGATGACAAATTGTGGAAAAGTCGATTTTTTCAAATGGAACGTACTATCTTTGGCAACGGCAATCGATAGAGCGCTAAATTTTAGGAGCAGTTTCATCAACATATCCTATACTAGGGCTGTGCGATATCGGAATTTCAATATCGATTATCGATATTTAAAATTGTATCGATATACCGATATATCGATAAACCGATATATCGATATACCGATGTATCGATATATCGATATACCGATGTATCGATATATCGATTTATCGATATACCGATTTATCGATATATCGATATACCGATACACCGATTTATCGATATATCGATATACCGATAACTAAATATACCGATTTATCGGTGCCTATACTATTGTATCGATATCGTTACTGTGGTATTATATCTGTAATCGAGTAACATCTTACTTTTAAGAGCTAGATAGGTATGAATAGGTAATAGACCGTTTTCTGTGGTTTCTTGATGTTAGTTAGTTAATAATATTGAAATCAATTATTGATTGAATCGATTGGATTGGAGCTCCCAAGCATTATTGTTTACGTTGTGCCCTGGAAAATAACGTAGGATTCGAAATAAACGATATTAGGGCCCAAGGGTGCTTGGAAAACAACAGTTATCAGTTGCGATGTCCAATTTTCTACAAGTCGTTTAAATAAGTATAGTAATTCCTACCATCACTTGTTTAAATTGTTTATACATATATACTAATTGTTTATACACTGCACGAAAATATTGATATCTCCGAGGATATCTCCAAGACATATACGCAAAGATTCCTCAATTTTGTCAATTAATTTCAATGTTAGCCAGTTGTCAACAAATGACTGAATCAGGCCGAATACCTACTCCTACATTTAAAAGAAGTCGGAACTTCAGAAATGTCATTATATGTATCGATATACGGGACACCGGTTATCGATATACCGATATTTCGATATATCGATATATAATAACTTATCGATATACCGATATATCGATATACCGATATACCGATATATTACCGATATATCGATAAGTTATCGATATTTCGGTATATCGATAACACACTTTTATCGATATATCGATATATCGATATTCGATATATCGATATATCAAATAAAAGTCGCAGGCCTACCTATACCCTCTACTTATCAATTAGTTATTTACGAAAAAAGATATTCTGAAAAAATTATTATGTTTTTAATTCAATATGTGACCCTTCTTTACACAATTATGTCCTGCAAACGACCAGACTATTTATATAATCTATTTCAGAAGCGCTGTGATTTACACTGCAATAATTTAAGATCGTGTCATTTGTTCGATATACCATTCCATAACACATCAAAGTTCGAGCATAGTTTTACATATATTTTCGCGCAAAACTGCTAAATGAATATTACAAATTGATTCATGAATCCTCATCATTGTATAGTTTAAGGAACGCACTGAAATGGATCTGTTTTGAAAAGCAGAAAAGTTGTGATTATTGTTGGTTTTAACTTCTAAGCATTTTTGTATTCTTGTTACATGTTCTTTTAATGGTGAAATAAATTTCTATTATTATTATTAATATTATTATTATTAGTTATCGGAACTTGAGTAGGCTTTGGAAAATTTGTTACATGTGAAAAAGTGTCATTTTCATTGTTAGTATTAATAATAGTTGGCTTAATGTTGGTCTTACAACAATAAATTGTGGGCTACACGAATGAAGTTGTTTTTGATTTATTTGTGACTTATGATCAAAACGACCGAATTGTAGACAGAACTTGCCGAGCCATTTAACGCAAAGTATCCAGATTTAGCGCAGATGACAGGGTAAATTTGCTCGCATGAAGACGAATTGTATTAATGTAATGAATGACAAAGCTTTGTTAAAGTGTGTTACGTTTGTTTCTTTCAAAATGGTTAATGTTGATAATTGTTAGTTCTATTGTAAGATTTGTATTTGTAAGTTATAAAATGAAAGAAGTTATGTCTTGAGAGTATTTTTTGTTAAACAATCGTTCTTATTTTACTGTGTAATTTTGACCATAAATCACAAATAAATCAAAAACAACTTCATTCGTGTAGTCCACCGTTGTAGTAAGGCCAAAATTAAGCCAACAATTATTAATACTAATAACGAAAATGTCAATTTTTGACGTGACAAATTTTCCAAAGCCTACTCAAGTTCCGATAACTAATAATTTTTTCAGAATATCTTTTTTCGTAAATAACTAATTGATAAGTACAGGGTATAGGACATGTTGATGAAACTGCCCCTAAAATTTAGCGCTCTATCGATTGCCGTTGCCAAAAACAGTACGTTCCATTTGAAAAAATCGACTTTTCCACAATTTGTCATCGTCAACTTTGAAACTAATTGTGAACGTTTGAAGCTATGTTCGTAGATTGTTGACCACTCAAAAGATTCTCTGATTCCTTCGCTATCGATTGTAAAAAACCTCGTTTCATCATTGCAAAGCGTTTAGGAGCTGCGATTTTTTAAAGCAACTCTTGCATGTGACATTTTGAACGAAAAAATTGACATAAGTCAAAAACTGTGACAGGTAGATGAACATAACCCAGATAAGAAATACTCAGTTTGAAAAGACGATCTTAAATATGTAATCAAAATTATAGGGTTCCATTTAAAATAACAAAGTTGGTATCATTTCCGGCGAAACCTGAAGCGACGGAATCTTGCCAATATTTTAGTTGAATTCAGAATTGTCGATAATGGCCGAGTACCAAATTTCAAATTTCTATTCCACTAGAAAGTGGAAAAGCTTCTAACGAACAGTCTACGTGAATCAACAATATTCCAATGTTTTAATTTTTGAGCTGCAATAGGTCTTCTATTTCCCCACGACCCACTTGATGAACAAACATCCACTTACCATTATCTCCACGTCCGTCATATTCCAAGCGAAAAGCCTCGTCCGCGACGGCCCCGCCTTCTGGATCTGCTTCGACCTCTGCACGTAAATCTCCGCGTTCTTCTTCTTCAGATTGGCGTACAACTCCTCGACCTTGCCCGCGGGCAGATGCAGATGCGTCTTGCACAGCTCGCCCACCCTTTCCTTCAGCATCTTTTGTCTCTTCAGACTTTCGTTGTACTCGTCCTGCAGGAGTTCGTAGTTGTCCCTCAGTTTGACCTCGAAGGGATCGTCGCTCATCTCGAAGAGGAACTCCTTGATCGTCAGCAGAAAATCGAAGGGCAGAGGGCCCGGTTCAGTTGTTTTCTTCACGTTGTGCGCCAGTTTGAGCCACTTGAACGTGGAGATGAACTCGTTCTGGACGGCGTCGGCGCAGTCGTGCTCGTAGGGGAAGACGGCCTTGAGGAGGTCGATGGACAGGCCCCAGGTCTTGTTCCACTCCACTTGGAAGTTCTCGTTGTCGAGGCGCTCCTCGCGGATGAGGTTGTTGTCTCGGATGCGGCTCAGGTGGAGGTTTTTGAGGGTGAAGATGTCGGCGCCGTCGATGGAAATGGTGGAGAGGCTGTTGTCCAGGGTCAGGTCGTGGCGTCTTTTTGTTACGTGGAGGTTGTCTGAAATTTGTAAAGGGGTTGTTAAAACATCAGCGACACCTAGTGAGAGTTTTCGCTACGTTGGAATATCTTGTCCACAAAAAGATAAAAAAGAAAACTGCAGAGGAATATTTCTTACAGCGACATCTATTGTAGTATGTGATATCTTACAAAAAAGGGTAAACTGGAAACTTTGACGTTTCTATTATGGGCGTTTTTTGATAAGCTACTGTTTTCTGTCAAAATATTCCAATTTTTAGTGTAGTGGTTCTTGTTTTTTTATTGCACCGCACGAAACGCCCTAGCGCCATCTAGCGCAATAGGAGAGAACTTGCAGAAAAAAGGTAAACAGGAAACTGTAAACTTTGGTATTCCCATGATAGGCTTTCTGGACGCTTATCTTTGAAACGGGGAGATGGTCTCACCGGGGAGATGCAACTTATCTCAGCACAGAGTCTCACCGAACCTATTTTTGAACATAAATGAGATTTTGGCGCATGACAAGAATTGGACGTTGACAATTGAGGCGAAAATCAAAAATAACTATAAAAATAAACCAGAATTTTTGAGGTTTTACTCGTGTGATAGTTTATTCTTTATTTAAAGTTATAATGTTTCCAAAATTATTTAATTTGTCTGTTTTTGATTTAATTTTCTTGTTTGTTTTTTATTATAGTTTGTATATAGGTTTGTCCCATATTTTTAAAGTGCCGAATGTTTCTTGTTAATTTTTTTGCGTCTTTATAAATGGGAATTTTTTATTGGTGCTAAAATTTTAATCAGCTTCGTCTTTGTTTAAAGTTAATAATGTTGCAATAGTTATTTACGTAATTAGTTATGAAAAGTCCTATATTGTTTGACGAGCCGTAATATTTGCCAAAACGAGCGATAGCGAGTTTTGCAACATTATGCGAGTCAAACAATTTAGGCTTTTCTTAACGTATTAAGTACAACATTTTACCTAATTGCGTAAAATTCAACTTTTCAAAACGCAATTAGGTAAAAGTTATTTAATTTGTGGTATTTTTAATTTAACTTTCGTATTTCTTATTCAAAATTTCATGCTTTCATACAATGATCCTAAAAAAATTGTTACTTATTATTCAGTCTTATAATTACCTATGTAGTAATTTACGTACCTACATTACATATTATAAAGACTGAACTTTTTCTATTTAGGTACAACAATATAAATTAACACTTACAAAACTGCATTTTTTTCTTTTTACGCCTTATTTTTCCTATCAAGTGCGAAAAATACAAACATTTCTGCGATTAAAATGAATATCAATAAATTTATTTGCTAATCTTACGCAAAATAATTTTGGATAATATTTTGCCTAAAGGCTCTCCCAGCCAATAAATCTACATTTCCTCTTCCGACATATTGATTTGCAACAGAATCATGCCCTTTTCTTCATTTTCATCGAAATAACCACTGGCATTTTGTTGCAACTTGATGCATACGCATGCGCATTCTAACCTGGGAACTGGGAGATGATCTCGCTTGGTTTGAGCAAGGGAGATTGAATCTCATAGGTTTTCCGTAGCTCTATATGCACCAGAGAGCGGCGTGTTGCCTAAATCTCACCGGTTAGATGATCTCCCGGTTTCAATGATAAGCGTCCTGTTGGTAAGATGACATTTTACGCATGCGCAGACTACTGCTTTCTGTCAAAATTTTCGCTTTGTTCGAATTATTCCATTTTTTCTTGTATTTGGGAAACATCAAAAAATTCTCGATCGAGTTACCTTCTGTCATCTCAAATCAGCGTTTGGGGGACTCAGTTAGAGATGGAAGCGGTTTGACACATTATAGTTGCTTTCCTTTTAGCACAGGGTGTTCCTTTTAGTTGTGTACTTTGCCCCAGAGTTACTCGATCTGCCTTCCCCCTTCCCCTCAAGCACCAACGCTGGAGATGGTGCAACAAGCCCCAGCATGCGCAGTGCGTAGTTTGTCACTGTCAATATGAGCTGAGTGGTTTTCCGTGGTTTTCTCCAACGTTTTACCTGTGTTTTTTGAAAATTTTTGCATCGCCTTCATCTCTACTCCGCCACTATGGCATCAGCTCGCGAAATGGGCGATTATCTTACTACTGACTTTTGATGCGGTTAGGTTATCTGTCAAACAAGGCAAGTGTCACTCACGCGGTGAATAATCTCCTGAAATACGTGTTCCTTTTAGGGCAGCTCGGAGTTGCTTCAGTGCTTGTAGCTCTAGAGCAACAAACACGTAAAAGGAAAGCGCTTTATATGTACGAGGTTCAATGCAAAAAGAGACGGAAAACAATTGAACCAAAAAAATCAAACCGTTTTCACGATTTGTATTTTCACTTGTTCTCAGCGCCAACCGTAGCTCGAATTTCCTTACCTCACTCTGTGAGTAGGTATTGTTGGTTGCATAATTAATTTCCAATCATCGGTACCCCTTTTTTATAACAGAATTTTCCTTATTCAGTTATTCATCATTTCACCAACAAATTGAACTTTTGGTAGTCTTATCAAAATCTTTTGACTTAAAATGTGATAGTGATAGTGTAAGAAAATTATGTTTTATAAAAGTCGAATAGTGGGAAATTGTTGCACAGTGCAGCTGCAACACGAAATAGGCATAAGATAATGTTTGTACATTATTAAAATCAATTACATAACTAAGCGCAGCCAAGAAATGCGTTGTTATCAGATTGTGCCTTATTCGTAGCAAAGGAGTGCGGTGTTGCCAGTTTAAGTTTCAAGTGTAGTTTAGAATTTTCTTCGCGATTCTTTTAAGTGCGAGCGAAGTGAGCAGAGGAAACATGTCAAGGCGCAGCCGAGCAAAACGAAAAAAGTTGCGAGCTTGCGAGCAACTTTTGCGACGCGAGTTTTCGGCTTTTAGCCGAAAAGGAGAAGTCAAAGACATACGTGACGCGAGTTTTAAAGGACAAGTCAAAGACATACGTCCGCTTGCACTGATCCACGCGCATCTACTACTTTCCGCATCCAGTACAGTTCAGGACTTTGACAAAAAAAAGATAAAAACGGAACCTGCAGGAGTTAGTTAGTTTTTAGAACTGTACTACTGTAAAACTGTACTACTTGCGACCTCTTCTGAATTATGCACTAATCAGTCGTTACGTCATGACATAAACCAACTTGGAATTAGCCCCAAAGAAAACTGCAGAGAAATATTTCTTACAGCGATATCTATTGCAGTAAACTGGAAACTTTGACATACTGTTTTCTGTCAAAATATTTGCTAATCCTCAATCTTTTTTCGAATTATTCAAATAGGTAGTGTATTGGTTCTTGTTTTTTTATTGCACCTGGGGTCACTAGATTTCTGCTATTGCATGGGTATGGCAATCGATAAAGATAAATAGAGGTTTTCCTTCTTAAAAGGGGGAGAAATTGACAGTGTATCTCACTTGCACTCATTAAAATTTATTTCCATCCTTTTCAAATTGGGGATACCGTTTCCGGAAGGTATCCTTACCTTTTCTTAATTATTAAATTAAAGTAAATTCTGCATTGATGTGCCATAAAATAGTGTCTGTATGTATTTGACCCAATTTGAGTCCAGAGGCAGATACACCCTACATTAGACTTCATGCGAAATAAATATCGTTTTTTCATTTCATACTGTAAGGATGTTACAGCTTTTTAAATTAGGCCTGCACTCGACATAAAAAAGCGAAATTCTTGATTTTCTCAAAAACGGTTATTTTTGGCACAGCAATCACCTAGAATGAAACGTTGAATCCAAAAATATCATAATATACAGGGTGTCCCATTTAAAATAAGGAAGTTAGTACCCATTTCCGGTAAACCGGAAGAGCGCCATTGCCGAAAATATTTTACGTCGATTCAAAATTAATTGAAACACCTGTGTACAAATTTTCATGACGATGCTAGAAACAGTTCTCCAGATACGGCTAACTTACGCTCGTCGAGGGACACCCTGTATACATCGAGTGGCCTTACCCATGGCCGTCTCTAGTTCCAGGCCCTGTCCTCAACCATTTGGCAACGCTGCCGGAGGAGATTTAGCGTCAGTTTGACAAATTGTCATAGATTCTCATTGAAGTGAAACATTTGCAAAAATTACAAAAATAATTGTATTTTTATCAATTTCGAATGATTAAGGAATTGGAATTCAATACTTTGAGAAAGCCTGTAAATTGTGCCCTGTAAGTAAGTTTAAAATGAGAAATTCTGCTTCTAGGTCCAGAGAAAGACATTTTTTGCAAAACCCTTTTCAAATTTTATCGAGATTGCAGCTTGGGTTATTATTCTAAGCATCTGCGTCTCAAACAACTCCCTTGAACTTTTTTACAAAATCCTTTTCAACACAAGTCAAATTCAATCGAGATTGCAGCTTGCACGATTTCTAAGCATCTGATGGGCCTTAAACAACTATACCTTCGAAGCAACTGCTAGTCCTTCACGTTTTATAATTTAGAGATCATTGAAACTTGACATTTACACAGAATTATTTGTTTATTTAAGAATATACGTAGTTTGCATAGAAATAAAGACAACATAATGTTAAATTTTTATTTTTGAACGCTGGCTGTGGAATATTCCAAATAAAATTTTCTTGGGTCATCTGCTGCTGAAATCCTCGGACCGGTCGATTTAATTTTTTTAATGCGGATCTGATACTTCAGTCGCATTTTGTTTCCGACTTCCGGTTTAACCGGAAATGACCTTAACTTTGTTTTCTCAAATGGAAAGACACTTTTTTCACAACGGATTCGGAATCTATAATTTTTTTTGAGTTAAAATCATGTATCATACTTGACCGGAAGTGCAGTCACAGCCACCCTAGATTTTCAAAAACATCGCAGAAATCGCAAATACACGTCAACCTTATTTTTTGATACAAATTCAACTGCGCAGTTAAATTTTCTTTTATTTGCCTTTGTTTTTAAAATATCTTTCACTTTTCACAATTTGCTAAAAAAGCAAAAATAATTTTTTAAAAATGTAATCGCGCAGTTGAATTTGTATCGAAAAAATAAGGTTGACCTGTATTTGCAATTTTCAAAAATCTTGATTTTTGGCGGATTTCTTCGATGTTTTTGAAAATCTAGGGTGGCCGTGACTGCACTTCCGGTCAAGTATGATACATGATTTGAACTCAAAAAAAATCATAGATTGCGAATCCGTTGACAAAAAGTGTCTTTCCATTTGAGGAAACAAAGTTAAGGTCATTTCCGGTTAAATCGGAAGTGGGAAAAAAAATTCGACCGAAGTATCAGATCTGCATTAAAAAAATAAAATCGACCGAACGACCGGTCCAAGGATTTCAGCAGCAGATGACCCAAGAAAATTTTATTTGGAATATTCCACAGCCAGCGTTCGCACGACTGTATTAATGAGCAACATAAAGTTGGACTGATCGAGGAATAGATTTTACAACTGCACAAAATAAACGTGATTAGGTATTAATTTCAATTGATAATCTTCGTTTAGCAGTTTGATTGCGGCAGAGTACGATATTGTGTCAACTTTACACAAAATTCTACAGATGAAAACGGTCCAAATTCCTGCCTTTTACCATCGCTGCAACGAGTCTTGTCTTAAATCTTAAATGTGGTTTATCCATCCAGTCAAAGTGGTTTTCAGGTCTTTAAACTTCGTAATGATAAAAGCTCAATTTCAGTGAGTGTTTAATTCAAACACGGCGAAATCTTTTTTTACAAAAAAAGGTAAACAGGAAACTGTAAACTTTGGAATTTCCATGACAGGCGTTTTTTGGTAAGATGCATTTTTTTACGCATGCGCTTTCAGTCAAAATACTAGCAAATCCTCAATATTTTTTCGAATTGTTCGATTTTTTTGTGTATTTGGGAAACATCAGAGTAATTCTCAATCGAGTTACCTTCTGTCATCTGAAATCAGCTGATTTCAACACATCGAGTTTGTGGGACTCGGTTAGAGGTGGAAGCAGTTTGGCACATTATACAGGCTGTCCGGAAATAACGTCACAATATTTCGTGTTGTGATTCTACACCTAAAATTAGGAAGAAAAGTTTATATGAAATTATGTCCGAAAGTGCCCCCAGGGGGCGCTACAGACCTCTCAAAAACAGGTATTTAATTTATTTTTTTTTGAAAGTTGGAGCTAGAATAACGAGTTGTAGTCATTAGTGACAGACTAAAGACATTTATGAAGCAAGCCAACTTGTTTTTTACATTTATAAATTTTTACTATGGGCATATGACGTGTTTTAATCACGTTTTTCTTTAAAACGGTTGATCTTATGGCCTAGTATCAAGAGTACCTTTTTTATCCAGAATTGTTTGGAGAATTGTTATCTGAAGTCAAATATTCAAGAAAGCTGGGGAAAAAAAAGTTATGAGGCATCTTTTCCTAGGCCCCCCCTGTTTCGCACGCCTATGGTCGTCAATCACCTGTTTTGTTCCTACCAGATAATTTGTCAACCCAAAATTACCCCAGAACCAAAATTTCGATATTCTATCTCCAACCGTTTCAAAAATAATTAAGAAATATCTGTTTTTGAGAAACACTTTCTAAGGCCTGTAGAGCCCCCAAAAGGCACTTTCGGACAGCTGTTCATATAAACTTTTCTTAATATTTTTAGGTGTAGAATCACCCCCCGAAATATTGTGACATTATTTCCGGACACCCTGTAGGTACGCGAGGTCGGACAAGTCCAATGCAAAAAAGAGACGGAAAGGGGCTGTCTCTATTTCGTAATTAAATGAAAAAGCAACATTAGAGGGCTGTCATGAAAACAATTGAACCAAAAAACAAAACTTCAAATTCTTTGACATTTAACACCAACTTGATGTTGGTTTTTCTTACTTTTCTGTGTGTACACTACAAGCACAAGAAAAAAACCATCTCGCCGGTTCTATACTCGAAACACAAAAACAAGTCGTCTTTGAAACTATCGTAAAACCAAATGGGAAAATCTCGTCACTTACCGATTAACACCTTCCCCGAATACTTCTCGGAAATCTTGACGTGGAAAGCAAAATCTCCCACAACCTCGCAGCTGTACGTCGCATCGTCCACAGCCACCTTGTCGCCCACAGGTAAATTCAACTCCTCCCTCAACTCCGCCAGAAACTCCAGCACGTCCCTGACCAATAGCAGAGTTTTCAGATGCAAATTCGCCGACCAATAAACGGTGATCTCCTCCAGCAGGTTCAACGACCTCCCCTTCTCAACCAACTCCAGCTGGGCCTGCCTCACAAAAACCTTGGAGTTAGAGATGTCCTCACTCCTGATCGTGTAATAATAAGCTCCCGTGTTGTTGACAGGAAACATCTTGAACTCCTTAAACTGGATGTTGGTGGACGTCAAATCTTTCACGACTTTCATCGAATTCAACTGTACCACGAGGTATTCTAAAGAAGAATTTTGAAATGAAGCGCCCTCGGCGGTGTTGCCAGATGGCAGGAGATTACCCCTTTTAGGGAGTTTTGTAAAACAAACGGAGTAAAAGAGTATTATTTGTCCAAGATGGCACTTTTGGGAGTAATTCTGCATTTTTTTTATTTTCTTACTCATTTTAAAATATGTAGTTGGCTTTTTAAGGGTAGTGATTGATGGTGATTTTGACATGACCAGTGACAAGTGGCAGCGTTAAACTGTCAAAGAGATTTATCTTAACTTCAATTTTTCCGAATGTGCGATTCCTCCCTAAATTAAAAACTGACATATGATGTTTGTTGAATCATTCAATAGAAAATCCAATTTTTCGTTTTTTCTTCCATTTTTACATAATTTTAGCCAAAAATGATTTTTTCGACTTTCCGTGGTTTTACCTGAAGAATGACTTGCTTTTTAAGCGCCAAATTCGCTCCAAATCTGCTCATTTCTTAAATTATTTAATACAAAATCTAATTTTTCGTTTTTTTTCAAATATGAGTAAATTTTTCCAGGAAAAAGCTGTTTTTGAAGTGAATTTCGGTCGAATCTAAATTTGAACATTCCCATTCGCTTAGTTGAGTCATTTTACTTAAAAATGATGGGTCGCACCATGGGGTTTCTATAATTTTTACCATGGCCATTGCCAACTTGATTTTTTCGACTTTCCTTGACTTTACCTCAAGACTTGCTTTTTTCGCGCAAGATTCGCTTCAAATCGGCCCATTTCTTCAATTATTTAATAAAAAATCAAATATTTAATTTTTCTTCAATTCTGAGTAATTTTTTTGGGGAAAAAGCTGTTTTTGAAGTGAATTTCGGTCGAATCTAAATTTAAATATCCCCATTCGCTTAATTGAGTCATTTTAGTTAAAGATGATGGGTTTATACAATTTTTACCATGGCCATTGCCAACTTGATTTTTTCGACTTATCTTGGCTTTGCCTGAAGACTTGCTTTTTTCGCGCAAGATTCGCTCCAAATCGGCCCATTTCTTAAATTATTTAATGAAAAATCAAATTTTTCGTTTTTTTTAGAATTTCGAGTACATTTTTCCAGGAAAAAGTTGTTTTTGAAGTGAATTTCGATCGAATCTAAATTTAAACATCTCCATTCGCTTAGTTGGGTCGACCATGTGGTTTATACAATTTTTACCATGGCCATTGCCAACTTGATTTTTTCGACTTTGCTCGACTTTACCTGAAAACTTACTTGCAAGATTCGCTCCAATTGGCCCATTTCTTAAATTATTTAATAAGAAATCAGAATTTTCGCTTTTTTTTTCAATTTTGGGTAAATTTCTCCAGAAAAAAACTGTTTTTGAAGTGAATTTCGGTCGAATCTAAATTTAAACATCCCCATTCGCTTAGTTGGCTCGTAATAGCTAAAAATGATGGGTCGTACCATGGGGTTATACAAATTTTACCCTGGCCATAGCCAACTTGATTTTTTCGACTTTAATTGGCTTTACCTGAAGACTTGTTTTTTCGCGCAAGATTCGCTGCAAATCGGCCCATTTCTTAAATTATTTAATAAAAAATGAAATATTTAGTTTTTTTTTCAAATATATGAGTAAATTTTTTGAGAAAAAAGCGGTTTTTGAAGTGAATTTCGGTCGAATAATTTTAGCTAAAAATGAATTTTTCGGCTTTCCGTGGTTTTACCTGAAGAGTGAAGACTTGCTTTTTAAGCGCCAAATTCGCTCCAAATCGGCTCATTTCTTAAATTATTTAATAAAAAATCAAATTTTTCGTTTTTTTTTCAAATATATTAGTACATTTTTCCAGGAAAAAGCTGTTTTTGAAGTGAATTTCGGTCGAATCTAAATTTGAACATTCCCATTCGCTTAGTTGAGTCATTTTACTTAAAAATGATGGCCATTGCCAACTTGATTTTTTCGACTTTCCTTGATTTTTCCTAAAGACTTGCTTTTTTCGCTTAAGATTCGCTTCAAATCGGCCCATTTCTTAAATTATTTAATAAAAAATGAAATATTTAGTTTTTTTTTCAATTCTGAGTAAATCTTTTGAGAAAAAAGGGGTTTTTGAAGTGAATTTTCAATTGAATCTAAATTTAAACATCTTCATTCGCTTAGTTGGGCCACTTTAGTTAAAAATGATGGGTCGCACCATGGGGTTTCTATAATTTTTACCATGGCCATTGCCAACTTGATTTTTTCGACTTTGCTTGATTTTTCCTAAAGACTTGCTTTTTTCGCTTAAGATTCGGTTCAAATCGGCCCATTTCTTAAATTATTTAATAAAAAATGAAATATTTAGTTTTTTTTTCAATTCTGAGTAAATTTTTTGAGAAAAAAGCGGTTTTTGAAGTGAATTTTCAATTGAATCTAAATTTACACATCTTGATTCGCTTAGTTGGGCCACTTTAGTTAAAAATGATGGGTCGCACCATGGGGTTTCTATAATTTTTACCATGGCCATTGCCAACTTGATTTTTTCGACTTTGCTTGATTTTTCCTAAAGACTTGCTTTTTTCGCTTAAGGTTCAAGTATACAGTAGAAAAAAAAATTCTGAATTCAAACTTCATAAAAAAAATACCAGGCGTTCGTTTCAGTATCAAATTCATTGTGTCGAAATATGAAACAATTCTGGTATACAGTTTTTGAAAAAAAAAATAAAAAGTTGAAAAAAGGGTGCATTTAACGGAATTTATTTTTTTTTCTCGAAAACTATGTACCAGATTTCGTTAAAATTTTTTTCTGAAATTGCTGGAACTGCAAGGCTATCTCCACATTTTTTTAAATTTATTTGAATTTCCAGTTTTTTTAATAAAAAATAATGAAAAATTAAAATGCCAAATTATGTACGATAAATTTATAAAATAGTTAGATCTAACTATTATAATTATTCTAATAGGGCCTGTGTTGCTTTCTGTGAAGAAAAACCGGCGTTTGCTTATAATGTCGCTGAAATATTAACAATTTACCGAACTAGAATTTCAATTTCAATGCGTGCAATTCATTGTCTGCACAGTGCTGCTTCTGCCTACTTTTAGCGAACTAGGGATGCACCGAGGGATGCACTCTCTATCGCCCAATAGCTAAAATTTGGCCACCTCAGGCTCACTACACTACACTGGAAGAAGCCGGTTGCAGCGTTGCCATGTTTGCTTGTCAACGATCAAGTGCACATTCCATTAGTTCCTAATGCAATGCTTATTTATCATTATTTAATAAAGTTGGAATTATTGTTTTACGCGTAATTTTACCGTGATTTCAATGCTCAGTTTTTTGTTGATCAGCTCCTCTTTGGTACTTACCTAACAAATATTCTTGGAAAATTGATTTTTAAATGGAGACTGGAGATTTTTCGGGTACAATCTACACGAGTACTAAACTCAAATTAATTAAAACATTAATATACCCACATATAGAGTACTGCTGTACTGTTTATTACAATTTTCTCTCTCATGACGCGCTCTAAAATTTATTCAATAATATCAAGATATTCGTGGCAGTTGTAACTATAGAAATTGCAAAATAAACAAAATACAACAAAGGTACAGGCTTGTCCATATTACCCTCCACACTCCCTAAAACTTTTGAAGTAAATAAATTCTCAGGAACAGGAAAAAAAATTAAATCTTCTATGTTAGTACAGTTGCCTGTGGCCTGTGGTGATGGTCCGATGAAACAACTGGTATAATTTGTCAAAGACGCAAAAATAAGTACCTAAATAAAGAAGTTAAAAAAAGTGATGTAGGTCTTTATTGTTTTTTTGCGTTTTTCGAAAGCCGCCGAAAGGGCATAAAATTTAAGACAACTTTGTGAGACAATTACAGTGCTGTAGTCCAGCGTATCCGCGGGTACACGCCGTAGGTATGCACAAGGGAATAAAAATCGATATTCATGCCAACATTTTTAGAAAACTTTAAAGATACCTATTTCCTGGTTAACAGACGGTTGGAAAAACCCCAGCTAATGACCTCGACCCAGGTAAATGGCTAAGTTACCTGCCCTATAAACCCACCCTTTGCTACCTGCCTGATGGACCGCTAAAGCGGTCCGAGGATTTTAGCAGCAAATGACCCAAGAATTTTTTATTTGGAATAATCCACAGCCAAAGTTAGCACTTTGACGATTAATCCTTCGGTTATAAAACGGAATAAATCTGATGACAATGGCAGAGTATAACTTTATTTAACCAAGGTCGGGCGTGCGGAGCGGTTGGATGGCTGATGCACATTTACTAAAATCTAAAATACAAATGTTTTTCACTCCTAAAATGGACATTTTTCGAAAAAAGAGCATTGCAACAGCTTTCGAATTCGATAATGATAGTATTCCCTTTTGCTAAGAAAAACTCAAAAAGGGGCTTTTTTGTCCCTAAAATGGAAATTTTCTAAAAAATTGCATCAATGTTTTTGATCCGGTAATATAACAGCTGTCGAATCCGATAGTAACAATATTTTTTTTTGTAAAATAAATTGAAACAGGGGCCCATTTGCCACTAAAATGACATTTTTCTAAAAAATGGCACTAAGGTTTTTGGCTTAAAAAAAAATCAGCTATCAAATCCGGTCATAAAAATATACAGTTATGCATAGGTTTTTTTTCACGGCACCATTTTTTGGTCAAAAGGGCACAAGTGTGAATACATTTTTATAAGCACAATTCGAAGGGCATTCATATGGTAACGCGAAAAATGGGGGTTTGCATTTAAATTTTTAAAGTTGATGTGCCAAGAAGGCACTTTCCGTGGACCGATGTGGCCCAAATTCTAATCAGCACCTACAAATCTCCCACTGAATATGTATGCCAAATTTCATCTCGATACGTTCAATAGTTTGAGCTGTAGCGTGATCACAGACACACAGACAGACAGACACACAGACATTTTTTCAAAAACCGCTTTTTTGGGTTCCCATGAGCCTAAAACGTAAATATTTGATATTTTTGGAAATTCGATTTTTCCGATCGATTCCAGTAACTGCTTCGCGAAGCGTAGAAGTTAATAACTGTGAAAAACGTCTGTGTGTCTGTCTGTGATCACCTGCAATTTTTTAGAAAATTTCCGGTTAGGGACAAAAACACCCCTTTTTGAATTTTTCTTAGCAAAAGGGCATAATATCTTTATCGAATTCGATAGCTGTTGCATTGTCGGATCGAAAACCTTAGGGCCATTTTTTCGAAGAATGTCATTTTAGGGGTGAAAAACATTTGTATTTTAGATTTTAATAAATGAGCGCCGGGCGCAACAGCCACCGACAACCGCCCGCACGCGGACCTTGGTTAAATGCTTCATTTATATTACAAATTCTGTGAAAAAGTAGAAGTTTCTACCGTCTTCGAGACTGCCACTTTTTTATTATAATTTATAGTGTGAACGTATCCCAATTTTTTTGGCGCAGATGTATACATGATCGGTAGGCAAAAATATAATTAATTTGTTATTTACGCAAATATTCGGTAACTATTTTTACAATAAAATAATATAATGTAAAACAAAAAACTAACTTCTGCATAAATACACTACAGCATAAAATTACAAATCTTAATTTGCAATTTTTAATTAAAGAGAATCTTAATTATTTTGGTGGAGTCTCAAAAATAGCCTTGTCTAATTGTCTATTATAGATTAATTCCTGACTGGTTATGTAAAATCTTTACCAAACTCCTATCAGTTATCAGTCATATCACAGCCTTAAATGTAATGCAGTAAATACTATTAACGTCATGGATACACAAATCTGATTCCATGGTCTGATTCTTGAATGTACCTATGTTGTATATTGTCAAAGTAACATAATGGCAACAGGGCAAGTTCAACCTTACGCAGGTGCTCTGCCGGTAACCTTACCCTGCGCAAAGCACCTAGCGGCGAATAGCGACACTTCGGGGATTTGGTATCCTCGATACGTAGGACGGGTTTTTAATGCAACTACGCAATCGGCCCCGCAATCCACAATACAACTAATTCTGTGAGTGTGGAGCCATCTCCTGAGTCAGAATCACATTAAATATGCTCTATACTTAAACCTTAAGATTCGCTTCAAATCGGCCCATTTCTTAAATTATTTAATAAAAAATGAAATATTTAGTTTTTTTTCAATTCTGAGTAAATTTTTTGAGAAAAAAGCGGTTTTTGAAGTGAATTTTCAATTGAATCTAAATTTACACATCTTGATTCGCTTAATTGGGCCATTTTACTTAAAAATGATGGGTCGCACCATGTGGTTCATACAATTCTTACCATGGGCCATTGCCAACTTATTGATTTTTTCGACTTTCCTTGACTTTATCTGAAAACTTACTTGCAAGATTCGCTCCAATTGGCCCATTTCTAAAATTATTTAATAAAAAACCAAGTTTTTCGTTTTTTTTTCCATTTTTAGTAAATTTTTCCAGAAAGAAGCTGTTTTTGAAGTGAATTTCGGTCGAATCTAAATTTAAACATCCCCATTCGCTTAGTTGGGTCGTTTTAGCTAAAAACGATGGGTCGCAACATGGGGTTATACAAATTTTACCCTGGCCATAGCCAACTTGATTTTTTCGACTTTAATTGGCTTTACCTGAAGACTTGTTTTTTTCGTGCAAGATTCGCTGCAAATCGGCCATTTTCTGAAATTGTTTAATAAAAAATCTAATTTTTCGGTTTTATTCGATTTTGAGCAAATTTTTCGAGAAAAAAGCTGTTCTTGAAGTGAATTTCGGTTGAATCTAAATTTAAACATCCCCATTCGCTTAGTTGGGTCATTTTAGCTAAACATTATGGGTCGCACTATGGGGTTTATACTATTTTTACCGTGGCCATTGCCAACCTGATTTATTCGACTTTCCTTGACTTTACCTGAAGACTTGCTTTTTTCGCTCCAAATCGGCCCATTTCTTTCTTTTCTGTTTTTTTTTGTGGTGTCAACTGTTCTGTAGTCGACTGTTAAACTGTCAAAAAGATTTATTCGGCCTTGAATTTTTCCGAATGTGGGATTATTCACAAATTTTTTTGCGATATATAGCGATTTCTGGGGTTTTCCACTAAATATTGACAGATTTCATCAAAAAACTCAGTAAAAACCCCAGAAATGGCGATATATCGCGAAAAAGTTGCGATACGATACGACCTTTAATATTGGTAAAAAATTGTGAGCGATTCTACATGCGATCGTCAGCAGATTTTTTCTTGCGAATGTAATTAAAAACTCCCCAAACTGGCAAAGGGGGCATTTTGACACAAAAGTAGTATTTTTTAACGCCAGAGGGAGTAGCTGTCCTGCCACCTGGCAACACTGCCTCTCGCGGCGCATACACACTTACCTGAATTCTGAGACTGTAAGAAACAGTTGAAGTGATCAATAACAATATTCACGAATATCTTCGGCATGACGGCCTCTTTCGAGGCCTTGTACTCAGTCTTGCGTCCAGTCAAATTGTATTGTTTAAAACACCTGAAAAAACTTATATCTTGATTCTTCCCTAAGAGACTAGTTTTTACCTTATGGCTAAAAGCACCCATTCTCCTAATTCTACAGACCACTCCAACTGTACAGTGTCTAAAAGAGAAACTATTTCCATTTCAGAATCCTCACAAGTATTGACTTTAACTAGAATCTTAAGGAAATAGACTGGAGTGTCCCATATGTGCATATTTTTAGATACTAGTGTATCAGGGTTCCACTCTTTGAAGCTCCACCAAAAAGATTCAATTAAAAACTCTGTCTGCCAATGGCGATCATGCAGCAGCAAATTCAGAAAGGAAGAATCATAAGGAGGACCTCTGTACTCCTGAGCTTGCTCCAACATCAACTTCACGTGGTTAAAACCGATCGAAGAATCATGTCCATTCAGTTTAATCACGGCTGAGACTTGAGTGAACTCCCCACAGACGTTCACTACAAATTTTTTCACAAGTTCTTCCAAAAAAATATTTGGATCACGACGAGCTTTCTGCTGTACAACAGAAGAATTTAACTGATTTTTAATGAAATTATTGTACACCCATCTGTGAATCACGTCGTGATTGTACATCACCAGGAGATTGTTCAACTGGAAGTAAATATTGACCACGTAGCTCTTGAGTTTCGCGTCCATGTTCAGCGATTTCAAGTAAATTAGTTTTTCTCTGCTGTTTTTTAACTGCAGTTCTGACATGTAAAAAGTGCAGATTACGTGGGGGGAGGAAGGCTCTTCCGAGACCGATCTGTAGTTCAAAGACAGATTCTTAAGGGAGGAATTATATTCTATTAAACCATTCTCTTTGACTCCTTTTAGTGACGTGTCGTCGATTTGAACAGTGCAATTCTTAAAAAAACATATGAGAATCCTCAAGCGCCATCTAGTAGTAGTTTTCCAATACAACACAAGTACTGGAAACAGCCACTAGATGGCAAATTGTCAAACCTTTGGTATAAGCGGCAAGATTCTCTGAAAAATATCGTCATCCTTGTCAGTTTTAGTTCCATCCCTCCCCTTGTTGCTATAAGCCATATTATAAAAACTATCGTTGATTATTGAGCTCGTTTGCGACATTTTGATATCGAATTTCTGGAATTTCAATATTATTTTGAGAAAAATAAAACGAGATTTACATCAACAGAGAGGGGTCCTTGTGCTACTAGTGTAATTTCCGTTGATATTGCGAATCTAAATTCTGCTAAACAGGTTCCTTTCAGTTGATTATCAGCATGTCTGAGTACTTTAGTAGAAGCGTCTACTAAATTTAAAGTAACTAATAGAAGTCGCGCATTTTTTAAAATGCTACCGTCAAGTTTAAGTTCGCTTGCGGTGGCGTGGGTTAAGCATCCCGGGGTTTCAGAGCGAAGTAGCATAGCGGATATGTTGTGCACGTGAACAGCCATAAACTAAAATTTCAATTAGAAATAGTTCTTCATTCATCAAATTGGCGAAATTTGAGGTCATGTTATTCTGTTTGACAAGTGACGCAATTTCAAAGCCAACTTGATGAATCGGAATTTATAAACACTCAAGCTTACCTGGGCAAAGGTGTTGATAAAAGGAGGAACCTTTTTATCCCGAAAATCAAGGGAATTCTTGCTTTTTGAGAGGAAATCAGGGCTTCGCCCTATGTCCTTATTGATCCTCACGTCCCTAACTACTAGAGTTACCAGTTTTGTAAGCTCGGAGTTAAGAAAACTGCTCTTAATCCCAACCTCATCGATATGCTGACATTAGCAAAAATTACAAGAAATTTGTTAAATTTTCATACTTACAATGCTAAAACCGTTCTTAGAGATTTGAATATCACAGAGTTTTAAGTACGGCAGCTTTATGTAGCCCACTTTTAGCAGGATATTGTACTTTTTTTGGAAGTACCAGGAAATTAAGTTTCGGAGACCCCTACAACAAAAATTACGGAATGTCAGGTTAAGAGGATTGTTAAGTATCTTGTCTACCATGAAATTACGAAAATTAGCACAATAAAAATCACAATAAACATGAGAAAACCGCCCATTTTAGTTAATTTTGCTTCAATCTGTTGTCATTTTTGACGTTTGCTAACGTCAGCTGCCACTTTTGAAAAGCAGGCACGCCAACCACAAAACCACAAAATCTAAATCCCCCGCCTGTTTGCAATTCTGGTGCCATCTATAATTTCGTTACACCAAAATAGATCGTCGTTTTGTGTAAATCTAATGTTAACGGAGACAACCAGTTAATAATAATAATAAGTTACAATAAATAAAATTGTGGAAGGGTAATAAATGGGTAATAATAAAGTTTTTTACGAGGGAGCAACCACTCACAAAAAAATGTACCACGGATCTAGCGGAATTTAGTGTTCTAAAGCTGAAATATTTCAAATAAATTTCATTTCATTGAAATATTTCACACCCCTTGAAATATTTCATGAAACTTATTTTAAAAAACGCGCGCAAAATGAGTAGACATGACATGAGAATGGCATTCCACCCACAACCGAGGTGCGTATAACTTCAAAAATGGGGAAATTTTCAAGAAAATTTAATAATACTGTGCTTCGCAGATGAGCACATACCTAAAGATTTGGAGATCTACAAAATTTTTTTTTATTTCTTTTGTTAAAATGCCTAACATTTGTTCTAAATTTTGACGAATTTCTTATATGATTAAAACGTAGTGTTGAAACTTCCCAGATAACACAAACACATACAGTGAATAAACAATGGATATTCATCCATGAATATGCGAACTTGGTATGTATATTCACACTATACATTGTGAATGACCCATGAACATTCTGTGTATCACCAAAATGTCGTATTTTTGGTACCTGGTAGCATCAAAATACATCCACCCGAGTTTCATAAGAATATCAAATTGATATACCTATGAAGTACATATGGATATTAGATAAATAATTTCCATGCATGAAAATACATAGAATATTCATGGGATATCCATTTTTCACATGAATATACAGGGATAAACACAGTGTATACGATGGACATTCCTAAAATGTTCAGTTACCTATTTTATGTATATTTCCTGAGCATACAGGACTATTCACGACATAATTGGCGTACACCATTTGAAGAAGGCCTGTGGATACCACGTACCATTTGAAGTCCTCAGCACCAAGAACCAATCCGAATCATAAACTGATGTTATGATAGTGTGGTTAGATCTTGCAGTAAGCTTTATACCATTGAGAGGTTTTATGCGCAGCTAATTGTTCCATGCGCGCCATCTATCGGTGACAAACTTCAACCTGGATATGAGTCGCATATTCTGGATTTCATTTGGATATTTGGATATTCATTGTGACATTTGTAAGTAACGAATGTCATGCATGTACACCGCATGTTCAGGTGACTTCGTATGAATATTGCATTTAAATACATGTAACCATACGAAACGTTAATGTGGTGAAAATATGGCAAGGCAACTCCAGGAATATTCAGATGTTCATTTGACATACGGATGCATATCAGAATATTCCTGAAGATGATATGAACTTATTCTTCCCGCATGAAAATGTTCATGGCAAATACATAGGTATAATATTCGGTATATTCTTAATACAAAATGGACGTTTTCTGAATATTCAGGGAATGTCTTGTGCTATCTGGGTTGCGGGTGGTACCTAAATAGGTACTTAAATTTGAAACTAAAAAATATTAATTCTTACAAATTTTTAAACTGGACCAAAGTTAGAATATCTTTCATATTTAATGAAATATTTCAAAAAAATGAAATTTTTACAACACTAAGCGGATTGACGCAGTGGGTGCCCCCTCGGTTTCTTATAAGATTCTAAAACTTGAAATCAAAGGGATTTTCGTTTTTCAGAAGTGACAGCCAGGGCTTTGACAGTTGACATCGATGCTGACAGGTACACATGTCAGATTTCTCCCGGCTTCCGTTTCCGTGTTAAGTTTTTGGAGCTGGAATTTTTGCCTTTCCATATTGAGTTTGTCTTAATATTCTAATGACGATGACCGATGGTCAAGCGGCGAGTGATAGGCCCAAATTTGCGGCCCCCGTGATCCAAGACAACCCTACCGGATGGGGGCCCTGTGAGCTCCCTGACCAGTTCAGGGACATGCCCTATCAGCCTTTCAGCAAGGGGGACCGCCTTGGCAAAATCAGCGATTGGACAGGAGCCGCTTTTCAGGATAAAAAATACGCAAGTAAGTCCAAAATGGAATTTTTTCAACAATTTCTTGGTTTTGAGCAGTTTCGCAATTTCCCTCTCATTTTTGTAAATTTGCGCATTCTATAATGCCTTCTTGAAACTTTGTTGAAGATTTTTCCTTGAATTTTTCTTAAAAATTGGTAATGAAAATTGAAAAATAAGTAAGGTTATGTTCACCTCAAAAATTTATTTTGGCTTTTGAGCAGCTTATCCGTTTTTCTGCAGATTCTAAATCGTCTACTGAACGTTTTGTTGAAAAACATGCAAATTTCCCTGTAAAATTCGCGTTGAAATATAAGTGAGGTTATGTTATTTTTGAAAAATCTATTTTTTAGATAAATACGCGTCGCAGTTTGGTTCTGGCAGCCAGTATGCGTATTACCACGACGAGGATGAAAGCACTTTCCACTTGGTGGACACCACCCGCGTGCAAAAGCCCCCCTACCAAAGGGGGCGTTTCCGAGCCAACCAAAGGAATCTCAGAGGCCGCGGGGGCCGCGGTACCCTTTCCGGAGGAGGCATGCAATCCCTCGGTAAAGGCGTCAAGTCTCGAGACACTTACAAGCGAAGCCAGATCAAAAGATGGGGGCAAGGCCGGGTAAATCAAACCTGTAACTTTTCCAAATTAACCTTAAAATTTTAGCCTCAAATCAAAATCAGGGATGCTTCAGTCACTGTCCGACCTGACTGGGTCACCATCGAGGAAATGGATTTCCCTCGGCTGGGAAAGCTGTCTTTACCCGGGATCAAAGATGGGGAGGATATCCTCTGCTGCGGAGAGCTGGAATACTACGATAAGACTTACGACAGGGTGAATGTGAAAAACGAGAAGCCTTTGCAGAGTGTCAACCGTATTTTCCACACAGTCACCACGACTGATGACCCCATGATCCGTAAGCTAAGCAAAACCGAGGGAAATGTCTATGCGACTGATGCTATCCTCGCCACAATTATGTGCTGCACACGCTCGAACTATTCCTGGGATATTGTCATCGAGAAAATTGGGGATAAACTGTTCTTCGATAAACGAGACAACACCGAGTTTGATTTGCTGACTGTCAATGAGACTTCAGTGGAGCCCCCGCAGGATGATGGGAATTCCCTTAACTCCCCTCGGAATTTGGCTCTCGAGGCCACTTTTATCAATCACAATTTCAGTCAGCAGGTCTTAAAGACCGGGAGTGGGGAGCCCCGTTTTAAGTTCGATGAACCCAACCCCTTTATCTCCGAGGAGGAGGAGGGGGAGATCGCGAGTGTTGCTTATCGATACCGTAAGTGGGATTTGGGGGGTGGAATCATCCTAGTGGCTCGCTGTGAGCACGATGCGGTGGTGCAAAGCCCTAACGGAGAAACCCAGTTTTTATCGGTGAAAGCTCTGAACGAGTGGGATTCGAAGCTGGCTAACGGGGTGGAGTGGAGGCAGAAGCTCGACCAGCAAAGGGGCGCAGTCTTAGCCAACGAGTTGAGGAATAACGCTTGCAAGTTGGCGAAGTGGACTGTGCAGGCTTTGCTCGTCGGTAGTGATCAAATTAAGTTTGGTTATGTGTCTCGAGCTCATGTTCGAGACAACAGTAAGCACGTGATTTTGGGCACGCAGCAGTATAAGCCACACGAGTTTGCCACTCAGATTAATCTGAACATGGATAATGCTTGGGGGATCCTCCGTTGTATTGTCGATATTGTTATGAAGCAGAAGGACGGCAAGTATCTGATTATGAAGGATCCGAACAAGCCTATGATTCGCTTGTATGATATCCCTGATAATACGTTCGAGTCAGATGGGGAGACTGATTCCGAGGATGAGGTGAACCCTGATTCGGTGGCTTTCCAAACACTTTATCCATACACTAGTAATGCGAAACGTTAGTATTTTGGAGGAGTATTGGTGCATGAATAATTAGTGTATTCAAGTTTTAATAAAAAAATACACTTATTGTATATTTGCTTATAGTTCTATCCTTATCTTATGCAAGAAAAACTTGTACTTCTATCCTTTATTAATACAAGTTTGAGCCTTGTTAGGCTTTATAATGGGCTTTATTCATTATTCCATTCCACCATCTAATCTATTACTTTCAAAGAGTGAATTGCTAGTGACTTAATAGTATGCGCGACATCTAGTGACAATTCATGTGAGGCGATATTGTCAAAAAAAGGAAACTGCAAGATTCAGATATTCGACATGAAATACGAACCATATGGTTCCATATACAGGATGGGATGCTCACCATTAGTATCTCAGAAACCATAATAAATGGAGTGGTTTTTCTAAGCCTTCTAGATTTTGAATCAAGACAGTTAAAAAATACCAAAATCATGTAATTTAAATGGTTCGAAATGAGAAACAATTGATTTTATTGCAAAATTAGTGAAAAATCAAGGTAACCATGCTCGGATTAAAAATTATCATAGACCCCCGGTGTTACCCCCCTTTTTAGACTAAATCGCACCCAACTAAGCGATTGGTGAAGTTTTTATCAAAACCGGACCAATACTGACTGAGTGACTGAGAAAATTTTAATTCTTTCAATAAAATTAACCAAAACCTTGCTTCAAAGTAAAATTAGAATTAAATGTTCGTAAAAATACCAAAATCATATTATTTAAAAGGTTCGAAATGAGAAACGATAGATTTTGTTGAAAAATTAGTGGGAAATCAAGAAATCAAGGCGGCCATACTCGGATTAAAAATTATCATAGACCCCCGGTGTTACCCCTCTTTTTAGACTAAATCGCACCCAACTAAGCGATTGGTGAAGTTTTTATCAAAACCGGACCAGTACTGACTGAGAAAATTTAAAATCTTTCAATAAAATTAACGAAAACCTTGCTTCAAAGTAAAATTAGAATGAAATGTTCGTAAAAATACCTAAATCATATTATTTAAAAGGTTCGAAATGAGAAACGATAGATTTTGTTGTAAAATTAGTGGAAAATCAAGAAATCAAGGCGGCCATGCTCAGATTAAAAATTATCATAGACCCCCGGTGTTACCCCTCTTTACATACTAAATCGCACCTAACCAAACGATTGGTGCAGTTTTTATCAAAATCCGATCAATACTGCCTGAGAAAATTTAAATTCTTTCAATGAAATTAACGAAAACGTTCCTTCAAAGTTAAATTAGAACTAAATGTTCATAAGAATACCAAAATCATATTATTTAAAAGGTTCGAAATGAGAAACGACAGATTTTGTTGTAAAATTAGTGGAAAATCAAGAAATCAAGGCGGCCATGCTCAGATTAAAAATTATCATAGACCCCCGGTGTTACCCCTCTTTACATACTAAATCGCACCTAACCAAACGATTGGTGCAGTTTTTATCAAAATCCGATCAATACTGCCTGAGAAAATTTAAATTCTTTCAATGAAATTAACGAAAACGTTGCTTCAAAGTTAAATTAGAATTAAATGTTCATAAAAATACCAAAATCATATTATTTAAAAGGTTCGAAATGAGAAACGACAGATTTTGTTGTAAAATTAGTAAAAAATCAAGAAACCAAGGCGGCCATGCTCAGATTAAAAATTATCATAGACCCCCGGTGTTACCCCTCTTTACATACTAAATCGCACCTAACTTAACGATTGGTGCAGTTTTTATCAAAATCCGACCAATACTGACTGAGAAAATTTAAATTCTTTCAATAAAATTAACGAAAACCTTGCTTCAAAGTTAAATTAGAATTAAATGTTCGTAAAAATACCAAAATCATATTATTTAAAAGGTTCGAAATGAGAAACGACAGATCTTGTTGTAAAATTAGTGGAAAATCAAGAAATCAAGGCGGCCATGCTCAGATTAAAAATTATCATAGACCCCCGGTGTTACCCCTCTTTACATACTAAATCGCACCTAACCAAACGATTGGTGCAGTTTCTATCACAATCCGACCAATACTGACTGAGAAAATTTAAATTCCTTCAATAAAATTAACGAAAACCTTGCTTCAAAGTTAAATTAGAATTAAATGTTCGTAAAAATACCAAAATCGTATTATTTAAAAGGTTCGAAATAAGAAACGATAGATTTTGTTATAAAATTAGTGGAAAATCAAGAAATCAAGGCGGCCATGATCGATTTAAAAATTATCGTAGACCCCCATTCTTACCCCTCTTTTGATTTTTTTATGGCAGCCACATTTTGACTTTAATTTTGACACCACGGTGGCGACATGTATTGGAAGCTTTTGTAATACAGTCGGTATTCTAATAATGCGCGACGGGTCGCGTTCAGAAATTCACTTCCGGATGATGTTGGTTGCATACCCTCAACGAAATTTCCAAAATGAACTCCTTTATTCGATAAAACAACACAACTTAAGTATTAAACGGCCAACTTGGTTCCTGAATATGTCCCTTATACTTATCCTTATACTTTAATCCAGTCACCAGGGTCGAGCTCCGGTTAAAAGCGGTCTGACCCTCAAACTTAGTGTCACTTTCTGAAAAACATACTAAAAATCTCCTATAATTTAAAAAAAATCCCACCTGGATGAAATCTGTGGTACTCAAACTGTACGTGCAGATTTTCCGGCAGTTCCATACTGCGCATTTTATCCAAAGGCGTGACAGTGTCCACGGGAGTTTCATAAAACTTTTTAAGGTCCTCAAAAGTTTCTATAGTGTGTAGTAGGGAATTCGGGACGGAATGGTCGAACTCTTTGGAGCAGGCTGTGAAGAGATTGAATTTTTCCGAGCCGGTTTGGAACGTAGTCTTGTCGCCGCCAACTATTTTTTCATAGATCGAGGACAGTTTGGCGGTGACGTCACTGGGGGGCGTGTAGGATTTTTGCGGTCTCAAGAACCTAAAAATACACCACCGTTTTTATGTAAATTTAAAAAAAAACTCATCCTTAGTGGGCTTTGGAGTTTAAATTCATGTCATCGACTGTTTTTTTGGCACCTTAATACGAGAGACAATTCACTCACTCAAATTAGTACACCTGAAATATTAAGTTAGGTCTTTGGCAAAAATGGCAACGTCGCATTTCCTTTAGCAAAGCAAAGAATACCATTTCTCCTTTAAGTTATATTGAAAAAAATCTACAACTAAAATAGCAAGCTCTAGACCCATAAAAGGCTAACGCCACCAAAATACACAGGTGTTCCATTTGAAAATCTCGAGAAAAATAAAACTTCGCAGAACGGTTTGACCCCTGTATCTTATTTATCTGAATTTAAAAAATTGATAATGCGCTGTTAAAGAAGAAGATTTTAGATAAAAAATGCAGCAGAGAAGCGGCTGGAACCTCCCCATCGCGTGGATCTTTATATTCTGTGTAGATAGTAGTCAGTTCTATAGAAAATTTGTTATGCTTTTCGACAAATACCGTCATCACCCATCACATTTGACAACATATTCCCTTTAAGGTTAATATTTTGCCACCTTTGTGACAATAACTACCACTTTATACCATCCACTGTCAGCCCGCTACCTTTTAAAGAGAAAGATTTTTTTCTCTATATTCCACTGAAATGGCAAAAACTGTGAATACTTTTTTAGAACCAGAATTTCATCGTCTTTCTAATAGCGACATAAAAAAGGAGGCCTTGTATTTAAATTTTAAGCTGATATGCTTAAATGGCACTTCTCGTTTACCAATTGCTTCCAAAAGCCTTTCAGGTCTTCAACGGATCACCCAATCTCCATGTACCAAATTTCAGTCATATCGATCCAGTAGTTTGGGCTATAATGTGTTTTTAGTGTTTTTACAAACATTTAATTTCTTTTTACCCAAAATGCGAATGAATTTTGTATTATTTAGAACTAGTATTTGAAGACCTTCCTGATGCTGACAATAAATTTTTAAAAAAGTAGTTTAGGATGGTAAAATGAGAGTATATTTAAAATTGAAAATTGATGTGCCAAAACGGCACTTTCCGTATGTCGATTGCCTCCAAACATTATTCAGCTCTTCGACGTATAATACAGTCCCCAAGTACAAAATTTCAGATAAATCGGTCCAGAGGTTTCGGCTGTATCGTGTTTTTAAAGTACGTTAACAATCCCGAATATTTCAATTTTTGTCAAAAAGGCACTAAGAGTGAATACATTTTTAGAAGCAGAATTTGAAGGTCTTTCTTATGGTGACGTGAAAAATGGGGGTTTGCATTTAAAATTTAAAAGTTGATGTGCCAAAATGGCATTTCCGGTTGCACGATTGGCTCCAAAAGCTTTTCAGATCTAGGTTGGGTTATGAGATGCCTACGTATAGTTTGTCAAGAAATAATTGAATAGCCATAAAAACAAACCTTTTAACTTAAGCCGACCGCCCGTTGAGGTTGACAATGCAGGGGAATTCCCTCCATAAATCTTTCGACATAGCCAAGTGTTCAGCTACGAGAGCGCAGTACAAGATTTTATGAGGGAATTCCCCTGCATTGTCAACCTCAACGGGCGGTCGACTTCAGTTAAAAGGTTTGTCTTTATGGCTGTTCAATTATTTCTTGACAAACTATACCAAATTTCAGCCAAATCGGTCTAGCAGTTTTGGCTGTGGCGTGTTTACAAACGTACGTACGTGCGAACATACACACAGACACATTTTAAAAACCACTTTTTTGGGTTCCTGAGACCTCAAAACGCATAGATCCGGTCTTATCTCGAATTCGAAAATTTTAGTGATTGCAGTAACCTCCCATTTTTTTTAAATTGTGATGGGGTTGGGGAGGTTAAAATTTATGGCGCTTCCAAGCAGCAACGTTAGCGTTACAAATTTCAAAATTCCCGCCAAACGGTTAGAACTAGAGCTATAGAGGTGCGTTCAGAAACGTAGCTCTGGTTAACCGTAGTGTAAATTAGAAAAACATGTCCTTTCTAAAGGTAAAACGAAGGCAAGAAATGCTCCAACAGTCGTCATGTCATGGTTACTACGCATGCGTTGATCTTATGTCATTTCTAATGCATTTATACGGCATTTATCACTACTGACAACAGAATCTGGGACTTTTCACATCTACCATTTGCTATTTTAACCTACAATAGTGACAAATGACAGTAGGCACTCAATTATATTGTCGGCGGTCAAAAAATGACTGCGCATACGGCTGTACCATAGATCTAATATAACTATGGATGGGGCTGGTTCAAGTTAGGCTTGGCTCTAAGATATCTCAGACAAGTATATATTGCTGTCACTCTCAACTCATAAACAGCCTGCAGTATCACCATCCTTTTCTAAGCTGTGTGTCATGCGCTAGTGAAAACAAGAACCGGCGAAATCTGTACAAATTCGCGCATGACACAGCTTAGAGTGAGTTAACCGATCTCTCTTTAGCGGACAAAAGCCGTAGATAAAGAATGCACGGCAGGGCCCATCCATAGTTATATTAGATCTATGGACTGTACATGCATGACGTCACGCTTAAAGGACCTATTTAGTGCATGCGAACTTGAGATCAAGAGTGACGTGAAATTTTAATGAAACGTCGAGACTTTATTCATACTCACATATTTACATCTCACTAATACTAGTTGAGCCGTGTAGAATACATATAGAGTAGGACCAGAAAAATCCGTTTTTGAACCTCCCCATACAACCATATAAAAATAGGAGGTTAAGTAGGTACTGCAATCACTCCAGAATTCGAAATTGAGATAATACTAGATCTTTACGTTTCAAGGTCCCAGGATCACAAAAAAATGGTTTTTAAAAAATGTCTGTATGGACGTATGTACGTGAGCAAGATTCCTCGAAAACTACAGAACATATTTTCATGAAATTTGGTATGGTGGTTAGTGTTGGCCTTCTGGTGAGCCCAGTTAAGTTTGTTGCCAATCCGCAGACGCCAAGTGCCTTTTTGGCATATCAACTATGAAACCTCACTGATGAACACCAATTCTTCTTATCAGCACATGACAGGTCTTGAAATTCTGTATCTAGAAATGTGTTCACACTTAGCGCCTTTTTGGCATAACATCGAAAAATTCGAAGTTACGGAGAAACATTAAATAACACGCTACAGTCCAAACTACTTGATCGATTTGGCTCAAATTTGGTAAATAGAAATATCATTACCCGCTGAAGAGCTGATTTAATTTTGGTGGCAATCGGCGAACGGTAAGTGCCATTTTGACATGTCAACTTTGAAATCTGAATAATAGACTCCCATATTTTCTCTATCAGCACATAAAAAGTCTTCAAATTTTGTTTGGGGAGGTTCCAGCCGCGTTCGTAGCTGCCCCTTTTTTCCAAGGTGGTTTTTTCCATAATCCTACGTTTCTATTGCGCGTGCGCGATGGTTGGACACGTGATAATTCCAAAGACAACTCACGTAAGCAATTTGTGTAAGTTATTCGGCATTTTATTGATGTCACGGTATGCGAGCGGTTAGAATTTACTTTTAAATGTTGAATGTTGCCCATAACAAAGCCATAAAAACAAGTGCAGCAAAGCCACTTTCCGCTCAATGGAAAACAGGAAAAGTCATTTTTCCGCACAGCATGGCGAGACTTTACTGCTAAGCGGGGGTTGTGTGTCTCAGGCTTTTTTTCTGTTGGTTTGTAAACGGGATTTCAGTTCTGTCAGAATTCCTGTCATGGACAATAATTGACAACAAAGACCCCTTTCAATCTCCATTGTTACTGTTTATTGACACTGACAGTGAAGGCTGGATTATAAAGCCGCTGCAGTTCTCGTACCGTTGCAGCAACGTTTGCAATAAGAAGTTCAGATACGAAGATAGCCCGTTTCTATTTATAAATTGACGTTCCGCAAGTCCGTGCAGTTGCAGTAAGCCAAAAGTTGGCCAACATTCAACTTCTTACGTTGCTGCAGCCGAATTTGTTACTGACAGCCAATGAGAAGGCAGGATTTATTGAGTAAAAGACACGCTGTTTTATCGACATGACCAAGTGTCATCAAATGTTTGTTAAATGTAACCTGTGTCACCTGTGATCATCCTGTGATCTATGAAAATGTCGAAAGGTAGGTATTATTATGTTTAGTTTCTAATTAAATTTCAACCATATAAATTGTAGTCGATTTAGTTAGGTTAATGATGTCAGTTTTATGTCAATTGACGCCGCAATCTGTCAGAAAACACTCTTCTGCGCATGTGTACCTCTGAACGTTGCGGATTTATAAAATACCTACGAAATTTGGACTACTACTGCAACGGTCCTCCTACTGCAGTGATAACTGCAGCGGCTTTATAATCCAGCCTTTAGTGACGGGAGTTTTGACGGATGTGAAATCCCGTTTACAAACCAACAGAAAAAAAGCCTGAGACACACAACCCCCGCTTTCGTTAATATGCGACGGGACTTTACTTACATATTTACACCTCACTAATACTAGTTGACTATAAGTTGGGGCAAGAAAAACCCCCTTTTTCCAAAGTGGTTTTTTCAATAACCCAACCCTACGTGTCTAATGCGCGTGCGCAATGGTTGAACACGTGTTCATTCCAACCCACGTCACAATTTGTGTAATTCCACGGTAATCCTAACTCTAATAATTTTCAAGTAATTAATAGATTTGTGTAGTAAATTGCCTCCCACCCACACCGATCTCTAACCAACGTCGTCGTTTCGTTTTTTTGAACGGCTTTGCGTTTTTGACGCCACGGTACACGAGCGGTTAAGATGTACTTTTAAATGCTGAACGTTGCCCCTAGCAACGCCGTGAAACAAGTGCAGCAAAGCCGCTTTCCGCTCAAAACGATCGAAACGACGAAATAAAGTCAATTTTCCGCGCAGCATCCAACTTATCGACCGGACAGTGGCGCCCCCTGGCGTCAAAAAAAGCGACCGAGGAGGGAAAGCAAGGATGGCCCCCCTCGTCGGCCGCAGTTCAACGTGAACGTAGTGAAGGTACACACCCTTTCGCGGCGATAGATTCAGCCGAGGAGTCGATTTTCGGTGGTAGTTTTCGGTCCATTCCCTTCTTCTTCTCGGCTTTCGTGGCGAAGGTCACCACCAACTGGAAAAAAATAAAATCGGTTAAGTGTAATTTCGGGGTGAAAGTGCAGTGCGGGGGAGGATCTCGGGAGATGTGATATTTACGCTTGTATTTACGTTTGTTGTTGATTTGATTTGGGCAGTTTTAAACGCGCCATGCCTCATCAATGCCGCCATCGCAGTCGACTAGATAAGCGCGAGCGTGCGGGGTAGGACGCGCGAGAGTGCGGCCGGACTCGTCGCTGCACGGGGTCCGGCAAGGACGTGCGTCTCAGCTTGTACCGGCGGTGAAACTGTGAAATGTCTCGAGTCTTGCTTTCCTCCGATTGGAAGCACTGAATTAGTGTGGCTTGTTGTTTCCTATCCGCCATTTTGCTAGTACGTTCGAAGGTGAAAATCTCGGTAAATGTTGGCTTTTCGAGTGCGGTTTTGAGTTGTGTAGAACGTGTTGTGGCAGGTTTCAGTGTCGTGTTAGCGAAATCCCCTAAAATGGATCAGGCATGACGCACCCAAATTTTCAAACCAACGGAGCCAGTTTAGAAGATTGCCACACTAACTTCTTTGCTCTGGTGAGTCGATTCAATTCGCACTTTCCCCAGAAACCCGAGGGGTGATCCGCAGACTAAAAAACGTACACTGATTCCGGGAATACCCAAGTATTCCCAGTATTCCGATGTATTCCGAAGTATTCCGGTGTATTCCGAAGCTATTCCGGTGTATTCCGAAGGTATTCCGAAACTTGACTTAAAGCTATTCCGGTATTCCGATGTAGATAATCGGCAATATTCTCCATCAATATTCCGGAGTATTCCGGTGTATTCCTAGTATTCCCATGTATTCCGATGTATTCCCGTGTATTCCGGTGTATTCCCATGTATTCCGGTGTATTCCCAAGTCGAGTCCTAAGTATTCCGAGATTTCCTAAACTTAACAGGCGCAGGCGCATCAGGCGCTTCCGAAGCTACCCTGCGTTATTCTGATGTATTCAGGATAATTCTACCTATTCCTACAAATTATTCCCCGATTGTTTTGATTTATTTTAAAGTACACGCATCCAATCAATAAATTTTAATATATCACTGGGAAATTTTCAATTATTCCCAACTATTCCGGAGTATTCCGGGTATTCCCATCTATTCCGATGTATTCCCATGTATTCCGACGTATTCCGATCTATTCCCGCTGTATTCCCGAAAAATGTACACTGATTCCGGCCTGCGGATCACCCCTCGCAGAAACCGCATTCCTGTCTCTTTGTTTACGTTTTTCCGTCGACCCAATCACGTCCTCGCAAATGACATAATTATCGCTAACAATCCCCGCCTCCCCCGATGGAGAATTTCCAAAACAGTCGCCGGTTTTGACAGCTGACGTTTCGACAGCCCCACTGTTTACCTTCCAGTTTTTGCCAAAATGCGGGTCCAAAACGTTTTACGTTGCGGGTGTTCCGAGATCTCGTGTGAACGAACGCGATATTTGCGACGTTGCCGCTTCTAAAGGTAACCGTTACATTTTCTAGATCATCCGTTTTTCCGCAAGTAGGCTGCGTACAACCCTTCTCAAGGTCTTTCAAAGCCAACCCCCTGCGGTCCGGCCGAGCTGAAGTACCCACGTTCCGCATGCCTTCTTAGCTATTTGACATTGACGTATGTGGGGTAATATTTGGCAACGTCGCCTCTTGGCGGCTAGTGACGGGCGTACAGTCTATGGAACAAATGCAGTTTGATTACGAGGCCAGCCTACTTTTATTTAATAACAACAAATTCTCCTCCGCCCGTCAAAAATCAAAGACGAAAAAAATGACAAGAGGTTAAACACATGACCTTCAACTTATCAAAAGATGGGCGTTTGTTTGCAAAATCTGTCCATTACATCATTTTTTTTTTCATTATCTTTTAATAAGGGATTTGCATCCTTACGTTTGTTTATTTGTTTTCCCTTATCTGTGTCTTTACGGGACGGTTTCAGTTTTCAAACGCTGGCTTGATTTCCATTCACACTTTGCTATAAACTGTGGCGGCGGTGTTGCCAAATGTCGATTTAAAAGAATTTAATTAAAAATAAGAGCATGTAATAATAATGGTCACGTACTCATTCGCACGTCTTTAATTAGGCATCCCCAGATTCGGCAATTCAACTTTCCCAATTAATTAATATCGCAATTAAGTATAAGTATGTTTCCTAATTCTGACGTTGGCAAGGGTTCGATAAGGCGTTATAATTATTACGATAACGATCATATTTATAGCAAGATTTACGAAAATCGTGGACCAGCTTTTATTATCATATCGCTGAATTCATTGATAAGAGGTATTTGTAGAATCTGAGAACCTACAACAGGTGGTTCATTATTTTCTCGATTATTTTCAAACGGTTTCTTAATATTCCCACTTTTTCATGATGTGGTGATTATTGTTGAATGAAAAATAATATCTTTTTTAAATAATTTCCTTTTCAAAGCTACAACAATCAAGACAGGAGGTATTAATAATTGTAGAGCTCATATAGAGAAAAACTCGGAGAAAAAGGATTGACAAATCTAACGAGTGTTTATTAGTCTCGTTATTAGTTCATTCATAATTGCAATTACGATTTAGCTGTGAACTGCATTGATATTTGTACTTTCATTTTGTACGCTAATATTGCAATTATTATTCGTCTCCCTAAATATAATACCTCGGATAATACCTAATACCGCGAGGCTAATGCGGATTAACATAAGGGCAGTGTGAATCAGCCTTTTTTAACCAATATAAAAACAGTAGGTTATACTAAAATCAGTCCAAAATTTGAAATTGAGATAATACCAGGGGGAGAATTCTTGACCCTTGCTTATTAGTGTCGAGCTCGCAGCTGTTGCTGACACAACCAATGGCAGAACTGGTACCATAGCAACTACGGGGTGAAGAATTTAGGCCCTGATGTTTCGTCCCAGGGCAGGGTCACGAAAACGTGGTTTAAAAAAATGCCTGTTCCAGTTACTAATGTATGTATACCTACCTCGATACCTACACTACACCGAAAGGATTTTCGTAAAATTTGGTATGGGGGAATGACCTCCAAATGAGCCCAGTTAATTTTAGTGGCAATCAGCAAACGACATAAGTGCCTTCTTGGCTTATGAACTTTGAAATCTGAAAGATAACACGCATTTTTTTAATCGTCACATGAATTTTATGCCCTTTTATACAGGGTGGTCGTTTTATCTCGGAAAGCAAGCATTTTAGAAAAAAATGTTTTGTATAAAAGTTTTATAACCTAGAGGGGGAAAATAGATGGCATCGACGCCATTTTGATTCAAGGTCAAATGAAGGTCTACTTCATTTTTTTAAATGAAAACCTACATTTTTTATTACAGATTCTTATTCCCCGTAAAAGACCAAACAACTCTCATCTAAACTATTTTTGGATCCGATTGATAGTTTGTCAGATATTTAAATGAAAATCTTCTTCGAAATCCATTGTTTTTGTGGTTTATTTATCTAGAATTCACCGTTGCTAAGTTACAACGGTTGTTCCGAGGGTTGTTCATTTGTTTTGTCTTGCCGCTGTTACTAGGGCATGTCTAGGGATTTCGAAAAAGGTTAAAATTTACATCCATCGGATCCAAAAATAGTTTAGATGAGTTGTTTGTTCTTTTATGGGGAATAAGAATATGTAATAAAAAATTACCTAAGTTTCCATCCAAAAAAAATTGACAGTTTAGGAGCCGGTAGAAACCGAGGGGTTAACCACATGGTAAATTTCTGTACACAAAATCGCAAATTGTCAGAAAATCGCCAAAATCGCTAGAAAATCGACAAAATCGCTAAAATTGTATTTGTAAAATTTGTCCAAAATCAGTACAGGGCTTTTGAATCTAAAAAATTAAACATTAGAGACCACAGAAGGAGCTTAAAAATCGCAGAAATTGCTATAAAATTTTCAAGTCGCCAAAAAAATATGCGAAATTCGCTCTAAAATCGCCAAAATTGCTACAAAATCGCTGGAAACTTGCCAAAATTCCAGAGAACCGTACACCAAAATCGCTAAGTGGTTAACCCCTCGGTAGAAACTTCTACTTTTTCTGGAGGGGATTTCACAGTCGGCAGTGGTGTACAAATTTTCGGCAGTGTTAGTGGGAAATGTTAGGCAGTGGTTGCAAAAATTGAGCAAATTCGACAGTGGTCTATGAATTTTTAGGCTGTCGGGGGACTTCACAGTCGGCAGTGGTGTACAAATTTACGGCAGTGCCCTTAAAATTCGGCAGTGGTGTACAAATTTTTAGGGTGTGAAATGCCCCCCAACTTTTTCACAGAATTTGTAAATTGAAACAAGGGCCCTTTAGCAACTAAAATGACATTTTTCGAAAAAATGGCACTAAGGTTTTCGGCTTGAAAAAAAAACAGCTATCAAATGCGGTAATAAAAATATACAGTTATGCATAGGTTTTTTTTCACGGGACTATTTTTTGGCCAAAAGGGCACAAGTGTGAATACATTTTTAGAAACAGACTTCGAAGAGCATTCATATGCTGCCGTGCTAAGCCCAAAAGGCGTATCTACAGTTTTGGCGAAAAATGAGTTAACACCGGAATCTTGTTTAGAATGTCTTAAACTACCATGACAAGAATTTTTGTTGACATCCAATCACTATTTTAGTCAAAATTCGCGAATGAATTGAGGCAATATGCATTGGGTCTTATGTGTTTTAAAATATAAAATCGTCAAAATCTCGTTTCCATCGAAACTGTAGATACGCTTTTTGGGCTTAGCACGGCAGTATGGTAATGCGAACAATGGGGGTTTGCATTTAAATTTTGAAAGTTGATATGCCAAAAAGGTACTTTCCGTGAACCGATGTGGCCCAAATTCTAATCAGAACCTTTTCCCACTGAATATGTGTGCCAAATTTCATCTCGATGCGTTCAATAGTTTAAGCTGTAGCGTGATCATAGACAGACACACAGACAGACATTTTTCAAAAACCACTTTTTCGGACTCCCAGGACCCAGAAACGTAAAGATTTCATGTTTTTGGCGATTCGATTTTTCAATCGATTTTATCTCGGATTTTATTAACTTGCTTCGCTAAGCGTGGAAGTTAAAAATGAAGTTGACTTCATTTGACCTTGAAAATGACCTTGAATCGAAATGGCGATGATGCCAACTAATTTCCCCCTCGAAGGCATAAAACTTTTATACAGAACATTTTTTTCTAAAATGCTTCCTTTCCGACATATTTGCCAGTCTCAAGATAAAACGATCACCCGGTATAGTGAATTGAATCCCAGAATTTGATGTTGACAATTATAGTTTGTCAAGAAATAATTGAACAGCCATAAAGACAAACCTTTTAACTTAAGCCGACCGCCCGTTGAGGTTGACAATGCAGGGGAATTCCCTCCATAAATCTTTCTACACAGCCCAAGTGTTTAACTACGAGAGCGCCGTACAAGATTTTATGAGGGAATTCCCCTGCATTGTCAACCTCAACGGGCGGTCGACTTAAGTTAAAAGGTTTGTCTTTATGGCTGTTCAATTATTTCTTGGCAAAGTATAAGTGCGAGCGTTCTGGGACACCCTGTAAGTTTTGTCTCGATTAGTACATACAGAGGTCTGATCACGCGTATTGCGCTGGTACATCGGCTGGTATCTAAGCGAGGGGTTAACCCAAGGCCAATTTGTGTGTGGTATCTGAAAAAAATCGCCGAAAAATGCTGAAAACCGCGGTTATAGGGTGAATAAGTTATCAAAAAAGTTCTACAGAATTCTCGACAGAATTGTAAGTACTGGATTAACGAGGCCTGTAACAGTTGAGGAGCCACTGAAACTTTCTCTTCTACGAATGCACCAAATTCTAGGACAAGAACAAAATAATATTCCGTAATTATTTAGTTTTCGATTTACCAGCCTCTACATAAAATTTCTTACCGTTATTACGTAATACACCCGTATGTCCTCGCGTATGTCATTAATTCAGTAGTAAATTTATATACTACTTGTAAGTAGTAATACGTAATAGATAATAATCGTGTTCTCAGTTTTTGCTGTTCTGTTATTATTAAACTCGTGCGGTTGCGAGCGTTACAGCGCGATTATGACAATTATTATTATGAAAATCCACGAAAGTCACGACGGATGTTGAAGTAGGTCAGTTTCTGGAAAACCTCCAGAAGCAGCGGCACTTCCGGAAGCGTGCCGCTGTCCGAGCGAGAAATCTTCGACATCCGCGCTTTCGGAATGCGCGCGCGATCTAACCAAAGCCTCCTTGATAATCGTAAATTATTGCACTTGGCACATATTCGTCATTTTGTGGAGAGGACCGATCTATGCGTCCACCGTGACACACTTTTCAGGTCAAGGAGTGTGCGTATACGTTATTGATCACACTATACCTGCAGAATGATGCGTATTCCTAGTCGATAACGGGAGGGCAGCTTGTGATTTGCCAAAAAAAATTCACTAAACATATTCAGCATCAGAATTTCCACCACACCGCTCCGTCAATCAATAACAACCGGGTATCGCGCAAGGATGTCTCGGGTCTCGCACCCCCTCGACCGCATAGAACGTCCCCGGTGTGATCCTTGAGAAATCAAAATCAAAATATTTGCGGTCAACCATCAACAACCGCTACACGAGTCCGTTATATTCGTTCGCTTTCACTATCACCTCGGTAGGTAGCGATTTTACAACGCCGCAATAAAATTAACGCAATCACGCGCTAATCGTTTTACGGCCGGCTGAAAATTCCGACGGGAAAAACTTGAAGCCTCGGAAATTATTTCAGATAAAGAATGCAGCAGCATGTGGCTGGATAAACAATCTTGCGCGTATAGAATAAATAAACCGAATCTGGAGGGCTTTTGCTTATCGGGATCGGGGACAGAGTTGCCATTAGTTCGGAGATAAGCAAGAATGTCACTTTAACGGATAGTTGATGTCAATACTGCTTCCTGTTTTACCCACGAAATGGGGATTGATCCCTGCCGGTCAGATTTCAATTCTGATTAGGGAGTTTCTGTGTTTGCTGATGGATTGATGTGTGGTCGAGGGGTTGCAAGTATTCGAGCTGTTATTGAGCCGTCAAAGTCAAAGGCGGAAAAAGTTTTATTATACGTTCAAAGGTGTAACTAAATAGTTTTTGTTTTACAAGGCAAAAAAATTGCAGATTTACTGCCGCGGCTGAAGTTTTATAGCCGAGTCTAGGAATCCAGCCAAGGCAGTAAATCTGTTTTTTGCCGTGTTGAACACATAATTTTTTCGACGATTCTCATTAAAAAAGTGCATTTTTACTGCCGCCGGCAGATATTTCAAATAAAACTAATTGTGTACACAGGGATTTCCTAAACTGTAAATCTCGAGGTAAATCTGAAAATTGCAATTTAAAAACAAATTCGTTATCTTTATGATTACTGCTATTTGGATGAAATTTCGTACTTTTCTATTTTGACAGCTGTCAATCGAATGACATGGACAGAAATTTTTAAGCAACGACAGTCAACTTTTCTTCTTTTTCTTCGAATGTCTTAAGAGATTAAAGAAGTCGGCGTACTTTTTTGCTTGATTGTCGTTATTCAAAATCTAGGAGGCTCGGAAAATTTCTGTCAGTGCCATTTAATTGACAGCTGTCAAGAATATTAAAGTTCCAGGTTTCATTTAAATAACGTCAATCGTTAGGGAGACATTAACTTTTTTTTTAAATGTCAACTTTCGGATTTTTCGGGATAACTCGGGAACGAAGCAAAATATCCGGGAATAGCGCAACTTTTCTTCAATTTATACAGGGTGTCCGGAAATAACATGAAATATTTCGGGGGGTGATTCTGCAGCTCAAAATATGCAAAAAAGTTCCTATAAACATGTATCCGGAAATCCTTCCTAAGGGGGCTACGGCCTTCTGAAGGGGGCGCCTCAAATTCGGTTTTTATTGAATAACTTAGGAACCGCTTAAGATACAGTGACGACTTTTTGCACATTATCTAACACCAGTAAGCCCTATCAGATTATGGTATCTACCAAAAGCAGATTCAACCAGGGGCGTGGAAAATAGGGGGGGGCTTCAGCTTTCCCCACCCAAATTTTTTTACGTGTTATTTTTTAGACAATTTCTCACCGGAATATGGTTTCCTGACTAAAATTACATAAAAAAGCCCCCCTTGTTATAACACCGTAGGATCAACCGTTTTCGAAAAAATTTGATTTAAAGATCCATTTGCATAGGCTTATCCTCGGGCTTATCAAACGATTTTTATTAAATTACAAAACTGAACGGATTTTAAAAATTAGTATCTAAAGCAATCTAATATTGCTTGTCGATGTCAGATAGTATGCAAAAATTTAATAATTGGCAAAATCAAAATCGAATTTTGAGCGCCCCCTTAGGAGCGATTTCCGAGCCCATGTTTATAGGAACTTTTTTTCATATTTTGAGCTGCAGAATCACCCCCCGAAATATTTCATCGTTGTTTCCGGACACCCTGTACTATACTCTCATCTTTTATAGTTTCCGACTCGGTTTCCGTTTCCGAGATCTCAATGGTGTGCATTGAAGTAGTTCCCACCCTGTATATGAAAAGTTGTTTTTTTATTATGTAGGTTAATTTATTCTCATCGTTTTTCCCACCGAAAACTAGCAATAAGCAAACAAGAAAATTGTTTACATCATTTTTTTGCGATTTAAATCATTTCTAAGTACGCATTTAAATATGCTCGACAGCAGATTTAAAATCAAAGATACTTTTCAAAAAATTTAAATCATAAATCGAAAATCTTTATCCTTAAAAATTTAAATAAAAAAAGATTTAAATCTCCCCAGAAAGCTCTTTTAATGTTTCGTGACATCTATAACCTTAAAATTTGACGGATTGACGCATAGCATTCATCTTGTCGAAGCGACTCGCTAGCGATGTAAGACAAAGACAAATTTATACCCTCAGAAAAGAGTTGAAGCGAATTAGATGGCGATCAAGGAGCTTGTTTTTCTTTAAATCCCCGATTTATGTTAAGACAATCAGTAATATCAAATATTTTTTTTATATCAAAATACGTGTCTTGAGGAGCTGAACAATACTTATCATTACGCCAATACTGCAGCCGCAATAACGTGTAATTTTAAAATATATGGAAACGTTTCGATATAAAATTTGTTATTGCGGCGAAACTAAAAATTGTTCAGCTCATCGAGACGTGTATGTTGATGTAAAAAAGAATTAATTTGAGTGGTCTCCCGATTTACCTTTAAAGTGCGCGATCGCCTTTAGAACAATTGTTTCTATCGGTTTCTATAGAGATCGAAGAAGCGACCCTTAATCTTCCGAATTAATTTGAGAAACTTCGAGATTTTTTTTGTAGAACTTTGTCATTTGGTGAGAAGGTTTTTTTGTCCCTCGAATTATAGGAGAAGCCGAAATAAAATATGAATATAGAAAAATAAATAAATATCTGACGGAGGGAGTTACAGATACGCGCGTAAAATCGTTTTCAGAAATAAAAATAAGAAATGGTTTAAAGAACAAGAAATGAAGTCAAAAACAACAAGAGCCTGAAGTCCCTATGAGATCAGAGGATTTGGAAAGAAGAGAACGAGAGGGCGTTCGTCAATTATTTGTTAGTCCCCATTTTAACCGCTGTATCTTTATATGTCCAAATTATTTGTCATTGTTACAATGTGTCACAATGTGTTTTTGTCAATTTTCTTTGCAGCTCGATTCGGTTTCGAGTCAAATGATTGACAGCTTGCATGAGACCGTTCTGTAATTCAACTGTTTCACGTTTTTGGGACAGCTGTCCGTTGCACAAAACCAAATCTGCTTATTGAAACGTATCCTAGAGATGTCAATAAATCGAACTGAAGCAGCTAATCTGACGAAACGCCCATGCAGCCGACAAGCCTTATTCAAAATATTTCTCAAGCCATATAATTTATATCTTTATTCTTTGCTTCTGACAAGGATGGACTTTTTTCTAGTACGCTGTTCTGCATGAATCACTTCGATTGTAGACCATTGTAGTGGAGTTTCAAACACGTAATCAGTTGTTGCTAATACATCAGTGTATAGTATTTTAACTTGGAAAAATCGATTGTTGTCTCTTTGTTACTGTTCTTTCAACAATTTTGCTTTGTGAGACTCGATTTCCCAGTCGAAGGTCGACGTTACAAATATCGGCAGGCAAGCACGAGTGAATTTCTTCGGTTAAGTCAAGAGTAGTCGATAGAAGAAATGCGTGGCAACTGCGCCTCGTAGGCCGGGTCGCGCCAACGAGCAACAGGTTGGACGGTTTTCCAGCAACGTTGTCTGCCTCTCCCCTTGTTAACAACCCGTTTATGGGTCTAATCCACACAGCTGATCGTCGTTACGGCCACCCGCTAGCACGCCACCGAAACGCTTTGTCTGTTGTTCCATCAGCGATAAGCATCCACTTGAACACAAAAATTTAAACAAACAAACAAGGAAGGAGAGGCTTTCGTTGCCTAGTTTGCGGCGATCACTTCCGGATGTCGTTGACCCGTTCACGCTACTTATGAACGCCTCGATTGTGTACAGATTCCACCGTTTGATTCGAAAAGTTTTAAAGCGATTAGTTCGGGCGTCCGCCCTGGGCCCATAACCTCAAAACTATGACTAGGATCCTCATTTTTGTTATTGATCGTCGTTATTCAAATAAAAGTAACGTCTTTCCTATCCTATCTCGCTGTTTCTACCTTCCCTGGGCCCATAACCTCGAAACTGTGACTAGGACCGTTATTATTGCTATTGATTAGTTCAGGTGTCGTTGTTTCTATCTCATTGGGCCCATAACCTCTAAACCGTGACAAGGATCCTTATTATTGTTATTGTCGTTATTCAAATAAAAGTAACGTCTTTCCCGAGGAACTATCCGCTCGCTGAAATTTTGTACACCATTACCGATTTCGGCAATTATTAGTATATAATTGCCCCATTGCCGTCGCATTTCCGAACAATTTGCCCACCATTCCTCAATTTCGCCAGGCATTCCCGCATTGCCGCATTTCTTTGTCAGTTTTAGATATTTTAGGTTAACTATTTATACAATTACCTACCCTTCTACTTCGCCTTCTATCCATTGTACCTATATTATTAGGGTACCCAGTTACGATTATTTAACTGCAAGACAGGAACGAAAAATTGAAATAGTTGTCCTCTAATTTTCTTTAATTCCTTATTTTTCTGAATTGGACCTTTCCATGTTTTTCCGGAGCGTTCCTATTTTCAGATATTTCCAAAGCATTCCTAAAATTGCCGGTCATTTCCGAAATTATCGTACATTTCCGTAACAGTTCTAAAATTTCCGAGCATTCCCAAAATTGCCGGTGGTTTCCGAACCACCCCCAAAATTGCAAATTTCATTCTTTCTACAACATTTCCGCACATTTCCTTGAAGTATGTACACCTAAAAGTAACGTCTTTCCCGAGGTCTTTCCTATCCTATCCCGCTGTTTATATCTGCCTTGGGCCCATAACCTCAAAACTATGATTAGGATCCTTATTATTGTTATTGTCGTTATTCAAATAAAAATAACGTTTTTCCTATCCCGCTGTTTCTACCTGTCCTGGGCCCATAATCTCAAAACTATATTACTAGGACCCTTATTATTGCTATTGATTAGTTCAGGTGTCGCTGTTTCTATCTACCTTGGGCCCATAACCTCTAAACTATGACTAGGACCTTCTTATTGTGATTGTTGCCATTCAAATAAAAGTAACGTCTTTTCTATCCTATCCGTCTGTTTCTATCTGCCCTGGGTCCATAACCTCAAAACTATGACTAGGATCCTTATTATTGTCATTCAAATAAAAGTAGCGCCTTTCCCGAGGTCTTTCCTATCCTATCCCGCTGTTTCTATCTATCCTGGGCCCATAACCTCAAAACTATGACCAGGATCCGTATTATCGCTATTGTCGTTATTCAAATAAAAGTAACGTCTTTCCTATCTTATCCCGCTGTTTCTATCTGCCCTTCCGAGTAACAATTTAAGGTTTATTTTAATCTACGAGATGCAATAAAACTTACTAACAAGAGTTTCTTTAAAGCTACTCTCCTTTAAAGGAGTATTGCAGACTGTAATAAATCAGGTAAAAAAGGTAAAAAAGGAGAACTTTACGAGGTTCTTTCAGTGCAATTTTTAAAACTTCTTCAAAACGTTTCCATCTTAATTCAACAGTGTTGATAACATTGTTAAGTCATCCACGTTTAAAACTTCAATAAAACCTTTGATCCTCAAATTGAATACTACTTTATATTTAGCAATCGTTGTTGGCGCATGCCCTGGTTTTTTGAAGCGCGATTTTTGAAACGGTCGTACAGTGACTTTCTTAGTACCTTTTTTTCTGGTGAAGTTTAGGTATTTCTTTGTTGTCAGGTTAGGTTACCGACAACGTCCTGCTCTTAGCGTGCCTGCGTAACCCAAAGAGTCAAAGTAAGCAAAAATCCCTATATCACCAACTGAAATCTGCCCTAAAACCCAGGACTTTGCGATTTTATTTTTCATAATATTGACGCAATAAGCAAAAACCGTTCACTCTGAATTTCTAACATTTCATTTTAGTTAAAATACTAAATAAATGGAGCATAAGCATACATAACCTCACAATTTACGACAAATTCCAAAATGGCTTAAGAAAGTTTAAAGTTTTAAAAACTTTTAAAAAATTCAATTTAAAACCTCAGTTTTATGGTGCACCATTGAATAGAGTGAATGACCTGTAGATCTGTTACATTTAAAAAACAGTTCTTAAAGCATTAATAAAACTCTCTAATAAAGCAGACATAAAGTAAAGCTCTTATTTATTAATTTAATAAGTCTATTTTGACTTCCAAGAGTTTTTAAAGATGAATTACATTTGATAAGGTATATTATTAGGTACCAACAATAAAACAACATTAAGAGCTGTATGCGTTGAGAGGATGTAGTTTTATATTTAATTCTTGGGGATGCAGATAAAACTTACTTATAAAACAGTTCTGTCTTTCACGTCTTTCAGTATTAATGCTATTTACCACAACTTTTATAAAACTGCAGACTTGTAATTCCATTATAAACCAGTTATAAAACTTAGACAAGGCATTTTATGCACTATCACTAGAAACACCCCACTATACCGAAACACTTGATTTTCACTGCTGGCGCGTTTCGAACACAATGTGCTCATTATCAAAGCCGAAGCTAAATCAAGTGTTTCGGTGTATTGGGGAGTTTCTGGTGATAGTGCATTTTTCCACCGAAGTTGTCCAGTGTTTCCATAGTGAAGACCTGTTATTCTAAAAATTGTTGCTTGAGCTGGGCCCATAACCTCAAAACTATGACTAGGGTCCTTATTATATTGTTATTGTCGTTATTCAAATAAAAGTAACGTCTTTTCTACCCTATCCCGCTGTTTCTACCAGTCCTGGGCCCATAACCTCAAAACTATGACTAGGATCCGTATTATTGTCATTATCGTAATTCAAATATCCCATCCCGCAGCTTTAATTCCCCAAACCCCCACCTGTAACCCAGATTGCGGCTCGAAATCAATAAATTGCGAAGTGTACGCAGGGCCTAAACAGCGATCGTGTTTTTTTTTCCAGACGGAGCTCTCTGGCATAAAATGGCGTAAGCTGGTGTACAACGAGGCCGGGGGCGGCGGGGCCGGGCCGGGGCATTGCGGGGGCGGCGAACCGCTCGACGATCCGGTCCTCCGCAGCTACGCCCGCTGCCTCGACGCGGACATCCTGTGTGTGTGGCGGCGCGTCCCCACCCCCCGCCCCCCCGCCGACATGTACGAACCGTCGCCGCCGCCTCCGCTGCCCCTCAGCCTTTCCACCTCCAAGGAATTGTGGATCTTCTGGTACGGAGAGGAGCCCGACCTCAACACCTACATCGCGTCGGAGCTGAACACGCCAGGTAAAAAAAAAAAAAAAAAATTTGCTCGGCGCCGTGTTTTGTTTGTACATTCTTCGACGCCGCCTGGATAGGCAAACCAACCGCCTCCAGTGATCAATACACGCGCGGACCTCGACCGAATCGGGTGTACAGATGTTTTATTGTCGCGCGAAGATGCAAAACACGCCCCCCGAACGAAGGGGTCGGTTTTTGTTTCATGATACGCGTTAAAAAAAAATGAAAACGGAGGATTTCAGGCACGATGTTATACGGTTTTCGTTCTGGTATTTGAGAGGCGTCGTCGTCGTTGCCATGGAGACGGCATCTGGCGCACGCCAGGTTTCGTCACAAAGACGGTATCGATGGCCGCGTTCTTCGAACGTACGAGAACCGGTGCAGTGGCGTTGCATTAGCTGTTCGATAATAATTTTCGAGAGCTTTCGAGATGTTTCCCGGTATTCGAGTGTAGGTTTCCGAGTAATCCGATGGGATGCTCGGAATTGCCCTTGTTAGTCCAAGAAACGCTCGATACCACTCGGTTTTGTTGAAAAATTATTGTTACATCGTAATTCTTTTCTTTTTTTGGGCTTAAAACTATTACACGACCGATAATGCTGCCTTTTTTATTCAAGTTAAGATGAATAATCCTCACTTTAGCTAACTCTTAAACGAGGGATGGATCATCTTTCAAACTTGCGTACTAATTCCAAGGAAAATTCCGAAAGTAGTTCGCTAGAAATTCACCGCGTTTCCAAAAGTTGCTTTTTAAAATTAGCTGTCACTACAAAATCCGAGGGGCTAACCAGTCATCAAAAATTTGACATTTCCAACATTTCAGCAGCTATGTACACCCCATTTCCATAGTAGTTAACCCATCGACAAAATCTGCCAATACAGGGTGACACAGTGACTGCTTGGGAGAATTTTCTTTTTTTTTGTAGTTTTGGAAAGAAGAATGCTCAATTAATGAATCCTTGAAAAATAAAAGAAGAGTAATTTTTAGTAAAGAAAATATAAATTTTCAAAAATCAGTAATTTTAAGTATATTATCCTATGCAATTTGGTTTAAAACCAAGCTGATTTGTTGCCGTTTAGTACGAACCATAATGTGAATTTGCAGATAATTCACATCATGCTATTTCATATATGACACATAACAACCTGATTTAAGCAACAATATAGGCCCATCCTGGATTCCTATTCATATTACATAATTTTGACATCGCCATCTTGAAATGCAGGTTCAATTTAAAGTGTGACTGCTTGGGCCAATTTTTTTGCATTTAGTCTTAATCGATTCAGGAGATTATAATTCATGCCCATAAAAAAAATTAATAAAGAGTAATTTTTCGTTTTCAAGATATACAGGTTTTTTTTTTAAATCTTTGCTTCTTGAATATCTTCGGACGTAAAAAAGATATTGAAATGAAATAAACGCTGATCAGCTCCGCATGTACAGGGGGATACCTTCGCGCTTGTATTTTTGTAAAAACGATAGCTTCAAAATCAAGGGTCATGAATACGTTGCACATCGGTGTTGGGGCACCCTGTATTGTTACTCTCGACTTATAATATTACTTTAGCAAACATCTGGTCCCACTTACACTAAAAAAAATAATTTGGTAATTTTCGACTGGGCCGAGAATTCGCCCTTAACGTATAGGGTCCTAGCTCAAACCTTTTTCTAAGTCGCTTTATGAAGTTTTCTACGTAAAAATGGTACTCTTGTGTGACATCGATGCATAATTTTCAAAAAAATGGCTCTTCATTGGTTCAGGGCTTAAAAATTTGTGATAGAAGTCATCAAAATACCGTAAACAAGCTCATGGGAGGGTTCTTTGCTTTATTCTAGAAAGAAAAGTTCGTATGGACCTGGGTCGAAAAACGCTTCCTAAGGGAGCTAATATGGTCTTTCAAATGGGGTCTTGGAAACCATGTTGTTTGAAGGACTCTACCTCCCTTAGGAAGCATTTTTCGACCCATGTCCATAAAAACTTTTCTTTCTAGAATGAAGTAAGGAATCCTCCCATGGACTTGTTTAGGGTATTTTGATGTCTTCCATCACAAATCTTGGAGCCCTGAACCAATGAAGAGCCATTTTTTTGAAAATTATGCATCGATGTCACACAAGAGTACCATTTTTACGTAGAAAACTTCATATTTTCAGATTCTGGTGTCAATTTTGAGAAAAAGCGACTTAGAAAAAGGTTTGAGCAAATTTTGTCGTAAGACCCCCTCGTACGGGAACCTTATGATCAAAACTTTAAAATTTTCTCCACAGCAATAAATTCATCATCAAAGACTTACTAAAGATACCAAATTTCACGTTGCTATCTTTAACTGTTTTGAAGATATTGAGAAAACACCACTTTCAAAGTGGCCCCTTTAAAGGGCCCTACCTCCCTTAGGAGGTATTTTTCAGTATATGTTCATAGGAACTTTTTCCATATTTTTCATAGAAGAATCTACAGGTAAAATTTGGCGACGAGTTTCGTTTACACCCTGTAGAACATTCCATTTTGCCATCAAAAAAAGTTGCGTGTTTTCTAAATTCATCTGCGCTGTTTCTGACAAACAGCTGACAGCTGTCATTTCCGGTAATTGACACGTCGTTGATCGCGCAAAATCTCGTAAAAAATTTGTTATTTTATGAAACTATTCGACTGGTTGCACTTAGGGTTTTCAATCCCGGACCGGGATTGGCCTCACGGGATTTTCGGGATTACAACATTTCAATCCCGGGATTTTCGGGATCCCGGGATTAGATTACAAATTATAAAAATTCAGCCGCAATATACTTTTTTTTAGATTGTTTGGATAAATATCTATTATCTATTTATATTGCATGAAAAAAAGGATGAACAGTATCAGTGATAAACAAAGTAATATTAAAAAAAAGGAAGTAAAGTTATTTTCGTGTTGCCTTCTCCTGGAAAAAAGACCTTAAAAACGTCCAAGCGTCCAAAGTGCCGTCCCCCAGCATAGATCTAATTTTTGTGCACAGACTGATGCCAGCGTTCGAAAAAGCACGTTCCGAATCCATACTGCAAATTTTTCCTCCATTACCTCCATTTTCGCATAGGGTCATTTTCTTTTTGATAATAGACTCTAAACTGAAGGAACTTGGCTTCCGTTAATAAATTAAAAAAAATAAAAATAATGCTGTATTTTATAGGTGCGTGTATTGCAGAAAGGTCGAAATTTGATACTAAATAAACACGCTAAAACCTTGCAACTGGTTTTGTGCTTGTTCATCTAATCCCGAAAATCCCGAAAATCTCGAAAATCCCGGTTCTAAAATGGCGGGATTTTCGGGATCGAAAATCGTCCGGGATCCCGGGATTGAAAACCCTAGTTGCACTGAACAGTGATTTTTGGCTATTCGGTTTTATTCGGCAAATCGTGCGCGTGCACGATGCGCATCAACCAACATAACCTTAAAATATTCTAGTTACAAAGATGGCCCAAAATTTAAAAACCCTCGAATTTGTTTTTCACGTTTCTGTCACAATTCAAAATAAATATGGATTCGTTTCTTAACATTTTAACATAACCTCACTTTCTTGGAAGTAGGATTGAATCGAACAGTGATTTTTAATTATTCTGCCGAATCGAATATGTGGCCGTTGTCATAATATTGCCAGTTGCGCATCAACCGAATACAATTGTTCGAAACACAATTGTTCGAAAGGTAAATTGTTCGAAAATAACATCAAAGATGAGCGCATTCTTTGCAATTACACACACACAGTAAAATTTTGTCCGTTGAATGCAGCCGAAAGCGAGAACTTCTCAAAATATCGGTCTTGCAGTACACACTTAAAAATAATGATTAAATTTTCAATCAATTTCAAATCATTATTTATTAAATCCAGGTCCACGCCAGAATGATTAAGAAATTTACACTATTGGAATGATTAAAGGGCAGGAAAATTGATTAAAAAGTTCCTAATCATTTTAGAGTATATTTTAATCAGTACGTCGATTAAACTGTAATCAATTTTTAGTAATATTTTCATTTTAAATTAATCTTTTTTGATTAAAAAACAATCATTTTTGGGTGTCGGTCATAATTATTGAGACTCAAAGATGTGTTATTTTTTTTATTTTTGAGAAGACAAATACAAATGGAAGTAAACACAACACTCATACATAACTTTAGCCTTTGGCACAAACACATTTCATACGGTTCTTTGTACGACACGGAGTTTCTAACACGTATGACTATCTTCGCCATCTTCTTAATTTTCATTGATTTCATTCACCCAAAGCTGTGGAAATCAGCGTCAAACTTCAAACTGTACCTATACATGTATCACTATTCATTCGCTATACATTATTAAACATTAAACAATCAAAAAAACCAAAACCACTGATGGAAATGGAAAAGTATCTACAACGCCAACATGTCGCTGCAAGTGACGCGGCCGCACATAGTGAACTGTTGAGCTACTACTAGTGCGTTCTGCGCTTGCGCCTAATCAAAATAGTAGAAAATGATTGCTTTATAATCAGAATTTGGCTTATCATAATCAAAATTAATTACGATCATAATAAAATAATCATTATTGTTTCAATTGTAATAAAAGATTTAGTAGTAGGAGGTGATTACAAAAATGATTAAAAGTTTAATCAATTTTTTAATCAAATTAAATAAATCAAAAGCTTATACAACTTTAATCAACAGAATTTTTTACCGTGTACGACAAGCTAGGGCAGTTCAAGGTCTGTGTCAGGTCAGGTTTTTTTATTTTAGATTTTCGAACAATTTACCTTTCGAGCAATTGTCTTTCGAACAATTTACGTTTCGAACTATTGTCTTTCGAACAATAATTTACCATTCGAACAAATGGATTCGAACAATTCCGTAACCCAACCAACATAACCGTAAAGTATTCTAATTGATTCGTTTTCCGTTTCAATTAGTTTTAACTTCTACGCTCGCGAAGCAGTTACTGGAATCGATCGGAAAATTCAAAAAAATCGAATTGCCAAAAAACATGAAATCTTTACGTTTCGGGGTCCTGGGAACCCAAAAAAATGGTTTTTGAAAAAATGTCTGTCTGTCTGTGTGTCTGTCTGTGATCACGCTGCAGCTCAAACTACTGAACGTATCGAGATGAAATTTGGCACACATATTCAGTGGGGGATTTGTAGGTGCTGATTAGAATCTGGGCCACATCGGTTCACGGAAAGTGCCTTTTTGGCACATCAACTTTAAAATTTTAAATGCAAACCACCATTTTTCGCGTTACCATATGAATGCTCTTCGAATTCTGCTTCTAAAAATGTATTCACACTTGTGCCCTTTTGGCCAAAAAATGGTGCCGTAAAAAAAACCTATGCATAACTGTATATTTTTATTACCGGATTTGATGGCAGATTTTTTTTTCAAACCGAAAATCTTAGTGCCATTTTTTCGAAAAATATAATTTTAGTGGCAAAAGGGCCCTTGTTTCAATTTACTGTACAAAAAAAAAATTCTTGCTATCGGATTCGACCGCTGTTATATTGCCGGATCAAAAACCTTAGTGCAATTTTTTCGAAACTTTCCATTTTAGGGACAAAAAGGCCCCCTTTTCAGTTTTTCTTAGCAAAAGAGCATATTATCATTATCGAATTCGATGTCCATTTTAGAAGTGAAAAGCATTTGTATTTTAGATTTAAGTAAATGAGCGCCGGGTGCATCAGCCATCCAACCGCTCCGCACGCCCGACCTTGGTTAAATACAGTTAAATGCTACATTTACAAATTCTGTGAAAAAGTAGAAGTTTCTACCGTCTCCGAGACTGCCAATTTTTTCAATTTATCTTAATTGTTATTAAACCCCGAATGCCCCGTTTCTGGCAGCAGTTATGGGACCGATATTTTTAACTCTTTGTATTGATTTGTATTAAGTTGCTACAATCATTTTTTTTTTGCCAAAAACTGGATGGAATATGGAAGCAAAAGAATACGATCTTTGTTTTTTAAAACGTAGCGAGGGATCATTCACTGCTGGCAATACGTGTACAAGCATATGGTCGATACGCGTCAATACTGTCCATAATTGCCAATACTCGGTCAATACATTGGCAATGCGTGTCAATACATCTCAATACCAGGAAATACTCTTTAAATAATGAGGAATCAATACTTGTCAATACTTGTCAATACGTGTCAATATTTTGCAATTCAAGACAATACCTGACAATTTTAACTACCGGTTGACCCCTCGAAACGTAGTATCTGTTCCAGTTTTAACCTCCCCAACCCCATCACAATTTTAAAAAAATGGGAGGTTACTGCAATCACTAAAATTTTCGAATTCGAGATAAGACCGGATCTATACGTTTTGAGGTCTCAGGAACCCAAAAAAGTGGTTTTTAAAATGTGTCTGTGTGTATGTTCGTACGTACGTTCGTACGTTCGTACGTACGTTTGTAAACACGCCACAGCCAAAAGTGCTAGACCGATTTGGCTGAAATTTGGTACGTAGGCATCTCATAACCCAACTTAGATCTGAAAAGCTTTTGGAGCCAATCGTGCAACCGGAAATGCCATTTTGGCACATCAACTTTTAAATTTTAAATGCAAACCCCCATTTTTCACGTCGCCATAAGAAAGGCCTTCAAATTCTGCTTCTAATAATGTATTCACTCTTAGTGCCTTTTTGACAAAAATTGAAATATTCGGGATTGTTAACGTACTTTAAAAATACGATACAGCCGAAACCTCTGAACCGATTTGGCTGAAATTTTGTACATGGAGACTGTATTATACGCCGAAGAGCTAAAAAATGTTTGGAGGCAATCGACCCACGGAAAGTGCCGTTTTGGCACATCAATTTTCAATTTTAAATATACTCTCAAAACAACTTTTTTAAAAATTTATTGTCAGAATCAGGAAGGTCTTCAAATACTTGTTCTAAATAAGATAAAATTCATTCTCATTTACTGCCCTTTGGGTAAAAAAAAATTGAATTTTGTAATAAGACTAAAAACACATTATAGCCCAAATTACTGGATCGATTTGACTGAAATTTGGTACATGGAGATTGGGTAATCCGTTGAAGACCTGAAAGGCTTTTGGAAGCAATTGGTAAACGGGAAGTGCCATTTAAGCATATCAACTTTAAATTTTAAATACAAGGCCTCCTCTTTTTATGTCGCCATTAGAAAGGCGATAAATTTCTGGTTCTAAAAAAGTATTCACAGTTTCTACCATTTCAGTGGAAAATAGAGAAAAAATTCGTTCTCATTAAAAGGGATATTAACCTTAAAAGAAATTTTTTGTTGAATTTTCTGTTGAACTGACTACTATATCTACACAGAATATAAAGATCCACGCGATGGGGAGGTTCCAGCCGCTTCTCTGCTGCATTTTTTTAACTGAAATTGGGCAAAAATTAATCGAAATTTGCGAGAAGTTTAAAAAAATTTCCTAAAGCCCGCCTTTGAAATCAAACTATCTTATCAGCTGATATGAATCACAGTAAGATATAATAATTAATGAGTGAACGAGGGAATTCCTTGTTGACAATGTCATGTAACCTGGATTCCTCTTAAAATACTTTGCAATATCATATGTTCTTCGTGCTAAAAGCGAGGAGATTTTGTCGTAGTACATCGTATACAATCATATTGACGTATAATCGTTTTGTGACGTGAATGGGTTATTATTGGAGAAATAAAAAGAAACTTGTTGCTCACTTCGGGTCGTTATAGTTCACAAACGACCCATTTCACGAAAGGTCGACCTTTGCTATTATCGTTCATCTTAAAAAGCCCAAGGTTATGGGGAGCTTTTTACGTAAAATTTTGAAGAGAAAAAAAATCGACATTTTTTTAAAAAGTTCTCAAGGAAATGAAGTTGTAGATAACAGTCGGTGCGATTAGATACGGCCATTATCTCGTTGAAGTGTCGATTATCCTGTTATTGCCGTCCATGAAAACGCCACGAGAGTGCAATGTTTAAAAATCCATTGACAAAAATGTGCCTCCACTCGAAAGCGTACGACAAAAAATTATCTCAAGTTGGTGCAACTGTTTGGATGGCCCCGTTCGCGCGTTTCTCCACGTGACGTCACAGTGACGTCACCGCGTGTAGGCACCGTGCCGTTTGATGCTTTGCGCACGCCCCATCTGTCCCCCCGAAACCCGAAAGGTCAATGAATCGCCGGGAAGTTAGCGCCAAAATCATTTTTTACGATTTTTAGCGAACGACAACAGACATTCGTTTTTTAGCGAACGACAAGAAACAACAGTCGCCTAGCAACAAAAATAAATTTTTTACGATTTTTAACAGTCGCCTAGCAACCTGGAAGATTTTCTAATCTGACGTCACACCGCCGCGATCTAGATTGAACGCGCGATAACGACCCGTAAATTAAGGCCGAAGCAGTTTTCGCGTGTTTAAACGGAAAATTAAATTGAATAACGACTCGACAATAAAATTCGAGTGTTTTCTTTTTGGTGGTTGTTTTATTTACATGCCTCGGAATGTCTGGCAGTCTTTCGGGCTCAAGGACACCAGGTGTACAGTCTCTAGTCGCAGATGTTGCGAGGGGGTAGCAACTGTCCGAGGGTTTCCGGAGGGTAGTCGACCAATTAAAAGTCAAGATTTTTCAAGTGAGCCTCCTGCGACGAAACGACGGGAGGTTCGATGAACCTGTTTTGTTATAAACCTCCGCTCTCGCTGAATTAGAAACGTACTCCACTAATCTACCTCAACTTTCCAGTTATGTGGAAATTGCAACGTCGCAATTCTACAGCGCGTCATCAACAATTGCCGTTGCCATGGCGGCGTGGCTGAATTTTTTGGCGAGGGTGCGCAACCCCTCGCGAAAATCGATTCGATTTTGTCGCGTGGGACGCCTCGACGGGCACATGTGCATCGATCAGCGGGCCCACTAACCCACGTGTCCGGACGGTTTGCGACGTTGCCGCGTTTTGCCGCATTGTGGCAGTGGCGTGCCTGATGTTATTGCGAAATTTTCGCGGAAAACTGCGGCTTCTATTGTTTTCACACGATCAATCGTCGGAATAAACATGGATATGTAGGTGAAAAAACAATTTTCTTTGTCTGGCGTATAGTGGAAAACGCAGGTGGTATTATTGTTGCAGTAAAATTTTTATACAAGGTAGTAATTTATTGTTGGGGAATGCATTTGATAAGACAAGCTGCTGTTATCGAAGAATTCAAAGTGATTCGCGATAAAGAAACTTAATTTTGTCGTGTTTATTTTTGCTACCAAACGAGCTGCAGTGAGATAACGTACGGTTTAAATTTAAACAAAAAGTCGTCTTTGATAAGTTCGGTTTTGAAAAGCAATCATCTGACACTTTTATTTGTCATTATTAAGTCACTGTGTAATAGTATTAACCTCCATAAATTCGCCAAAGTCCACTTACATATTTAAAATGTTTGTCCTAAAAATGGCAACGTCGCGATTTTCTGTACCGTAACAAGCAATGAGATTCCCCCTCAGGCTAATAGTTTGCTGTGTTTTGAGTTATCCAACTAGTGGATTAGACATAATTGTGAATTGTAGTCGACGTCGGCACCTAGAAAGTGCTCACTGAATGCAAAATATCATCGCGATATCTTCATTAATTTGAGCAATAACGGTGACCACAAGCAGATATTTTTCAAAAATTGCATCTTGCTCGTAGAATACCGATTTGTATGAAGTGATCCAGAAAAAAAAGCTGATGTTTTTCATCGTTGATATCTGGCGCAATCGACGTATGCATACAAGTCCCCAACGGCTACTTTTCTCGACTGATTTATCGATACATTATTGAATTCTCTTTTCGGCCATATAAAAATTTTACCAAAATCAACGTGAAAAAAATCTTATACAGTGTGTCTCATTTTAACTGGAACCACCCAAATATTTCGGTTAATTTTAACCGAATCAATGCGTTCTTTTTTCCTGCATGTAGAGCTCCAAAATTTGCACCTGCGTGATATTAAACTTTTTTTATAGACCGAAATCCCAGCCTACTGCGATTTAATAAAGAGACCAAAAATGACGAAATCGTATTAGGCATTTTTTTTATCGAAAAATTGTATAAGGATGGCTCCAAATGGCTAAATCCGAAATTTCAGGAAAAAATAAAAATGTTGAATTTCTTGAGGAAGAATCACAAAATAACGAAAAGTTCAATATTTTTGCAACATAATGGGTGCTGTGAAATAAAAAAACAATTGAAATGAATTGATTTGACATTTGCTGTCGGCTATGGATGGATAAAACCTCGGATAAAACTTAACAATCGCAGAAAAAGTTGAAATTATTAAAATAGTGAAAGATTTTGGTTTTTTTTTTGACTATTTCAAGGGACAACCCAACTAATCTGTTGCAATGTGCCACAAACAGCAAACATATGCGCTTCCGTTGTTTTTTTTATTTCACATCACCCGTTATGTTGCAAAAATATTGACGTTTTCGTTATTTTATGATTCTTCCGCAAGAAATTCAACATTTTAATTTTTTCCTGAAACTTCGGATTTAGCCATTTGGAGCGATCCTGAGCAACTTTTCTTTATAAAGTTTTTCGACAAAAAAATGCCTAATACGATTTCGTCATTTTTGGGCTCTTTATTAAATCGCAGTAGGTTGGGGTTTCGGTTTCTGAAAAAAGTTGAGTATTACACAGGTGCAGATTTTGGAGCACTACATGTAGAAAAAAAGAACACATTGATTCGGTTAAAATTAACCGAAATATTTGTGTGGTTACAGTTAAAATGAGACACACTGTAGATTATGAAATATTCGCAATTACTCTGCAACCGGCAATTTTTGAGGAAATCTGACTGTTGGATAGGTCAAATTGATTTAAATTCTTGCGAAACTTTAATTTCATTTTTATGTTTCTGGCTTGACCCATGGCGAACCTATTATGTCATCGGTGTTTTTTTAAAAGGCGGTCTATACTTTTCTCGACTGATTTTGGTACTTGGTTGAATTCCCTATTCTGCTATATCGAAATATTACCAACATTATGTAAAATGTAATGTAAAATTATGTAAAGAAAAAGATTGATAAAGCATGTAATAATACGCAATAATTTTGCAACCAGCAATTTAAAAAAAATCTATTGGACAGGTCAAATTTACTTAAGTTCTCGAGGAACTTTTGAAGTAATTTTTAAGTCTCTGACGTCACCCATGACTCATGTTAAACGTATTACGTGATACACGATAAATTTTGTATATAGCTGAAAAGAGAATTCAAAAAAACACCGATGGCGTAATATGTGTGACATGGGTGACATCAGAGACTTAAAAATGACATAGAATCAATTTGACCTGTCCCATCAGATTTTCTCAAAAATTGCCGGTTGCAAAGTTATTGCGAATATTTCATACTTTATTACCACCCTGTATGTTTCAAGTAGGTTTATAATCAAGTTAAAGAAAGTAAGGTTCTACAATTCTACGAAAAAACTGTCAAACATTGAAAGCCTCACTGCACATACGTATCCAATTGATTTTATAATGATCAAAAATTATGTAAGTCAACCAGTGATCAAAATTGTGTACATGTATAAAATAGTGTACAGAAATGTATTGCAAAGGTTTGACAATTATTGATTCCGCATTATTTGAGAATTATTGCCAGATATTCACATGTATTGACAATGTTTTGACGCGTACTATCACGTATTGACACTATTGACGCATTGACAGTATTGACCCTATGCCTGTCCTGTACACGTATTGAAAGCGGTGGATGACCCCTCGGTGGTAAATACCCAGCTACAGCAACAAACTATTTAAACAAAGAAATAATGCTTAAAATAATAATAAATAAAAAAATAAAAAAAATACGGAAATTATCAGCTTAAAATATTACTTGGAAATAAACGTCTAATCCACTTGTAGCATTTCGGCAAATCGCGCTGTTTGTCCCGGTACAGAAAATTACAACGTTGCCATTTTCAGATGTGCTGTTGAAAACTATACAGTGCAAGTGTAAAATTCCTTAAATTTTTGCCCTTGATTTCTGGCAAAAATCCTCGGACTGGTCAATTTTACTTTTCTAATGCGGATTTCAAGGTGTGGCCAGTTATTTTTTTCTACTTCCGGTTTAACCGGAAATGGCCTTAACTTGGTTTTCTCAAATGAAATGACACTTTTTTATCAACGGATTCGGAATCTACGATTTTTTCTGAGTCAGAAACATGTATCGTACTGGACCGTTAGTACAGTCACGGCCACCCTAGAGTTTCAAAAACATCGAAGAAATCGGTCAAAAACCAAGATTTTTGAAAATCGCAAATACACGTCAACCTTATTCTTTTGATACAAATTCAACTGCGCAATTACATTTCCTTTTATTTGTCTTTGTTTTTTTTTCAATTTTTTCACTTTTCACAATCTGCCAAAATAGCAAAATAGTATATTGTACAACAAGAGTGGATATGATGCCCATATCGCAAGAAGACGATGTTTGGGCACGACGCGCAGCGGAGTGCGCCAAAATTGCCTGAGTGCGATATGGGCAATCCACTCGAGTTGTACATCGTACTTTTTCTACGACTTTCACCATAATTTCGATTAAAATAATTCAAAATCGATATTTATACATTACATAATTTTTCGGGGGTAAAACATAAGAAGTTGACTTTTTATCGTTTAAACTGTTATTTTTTACGAAAATTTGATTGCTTTTATATTTTACCTTTTTGAATTTCTTTGCGTAAACAAACAATGTCAGCCATGTATGTTTTGTTTTGTCAAAGCACTCTTCATCTTATGAGAACCACGACACGGCCCCGCCACCGGTGCTATCCTCATCACATTCGTTTTTATTCGCGTCTTTTTGGCTTAACCAGACCTTTACTCACACTTTGCTCAATTCTAAATAAAACAGTAATTAATTTTTCTCAACCGGCATTGCCTAAAGTCGTGAAATCACAACAATTGATCACAATCGTTATTCGTTTGACAGAATTGCCAGCACTTGTCAGATAGACAGCTGGAAAATTTAAAAATCTCTGATTGGTCGAATTCATATCCATCCTAGGGTGGATATGAAATCATATCCGTTTCGTTGAAGGAAATTGACAACTTTTTAATTTGGTGAGCTGTTTCAGAATAGTATGATTGCTATATTAGGAGTAGAAAAAGATTTTTTAAAAATTGTAATAGCCCAGTTGAATTTGTATCAAAAAAACAAGGTTGACGTGTATTTACGATTTTCAAAAATCTCGGTTTTTGACTGATTTCTTCGATGTTTTTGAAAATCTAAGGTGGCCGTGACTTCACTTCCGGTTAAGGGTCATACATGTTTTTATCTCATAAAAATTCGTATGTTCAGAATCCGTTGAGACAAAAGTGTGATTCCATTTGAGAAAACAAAGTTGAAGCCATTTCCGGTAAAAAATAACTGGCCACACCACCAAATCCACATTAAATAAATAAAATTGACCTGTGCGAGGCTTTTTCCCACAAATCAAGGGCAAAAATTTAAGGAATTTTATTCCAGACTTTACACTCGCACTGTATACAGGGTGGTCCAACGAAAAGTTTCCACCCCTAATATCTCGTGAACGGAACGAAATATAAAAATTTGCTCGGGCAGGTCGATTTTTGTTTCGAGGGGGGCACTTTAATCCGCGGTTGGTGAAATTCCACAACGCAACCCCTAACCCCCGCTAACCCCAACTTCAAAATCTCAAATGGTAACCCCCCACTCGTGATGCATAATTTTAAAGCAAATTTAATTGACAATCCAACGATGTAAAAATTTCTGGGATTTGATCAACTCCAGCGCCCTCTACTGTTAAATTTTAAATTATTTTAGGGCCCTCCGTGATGCATCATTTGAAAGGGTTTGAAATTCTCTGTCAACCGATGCAACAATTTTTGAAATCCATTCACTCGTTCAAAAGTTACATTGAAGAACATGAGCTGGTTTTGGGCCTAGAAATCCTTCAAGTTTACGCCTGTAACTTTTGAACGAGTGGATAGATTTCAAAAAGTGTTGCATCGGTTTAGAAAGAATGTCAAACCCTTTCAATTGATGTATTACGAAGGGCGCTGGAGTTAAATAAAGCTCAAAAATTCTTACAGCGTTGGATTGACAATTAAATTAGCTTTGAAATAATGCATCACAAGTGGGGGGTTGCCATTTGAATTTTTGAAGAGGGGGTTAGTAGGGGTTAGGGGGTGTGAGGAAAAATTTCACCAAGGGCGAATTTAGGTGTCCCCCTCAAAATAAAAATCCACCTGTTCGAGCAAATTGTTATATTTCGCTCCGTTCACGAGATATTCGGGGTGGAAACTTTTCGTTGGACCATCCTGTATATTAAGATTTGCTAAATTGTCTATTTGTTTACACAACCATCGGCCATTTATGTCGGTGTTTTTAAGTGGGCGTGTCCGACCATCATCACGCTTGTTGTATATGTATACTGGGGAGCACGCATAGGCTTGTGACGTCACTATTTTGAATTTCTGATACATGACGAAGGGAAATAATGAAGAAACGCGAAATTAGTAGACAAATAATAATAATTGTAGTATTGGCGCTCCTTTCGCTCAATGCCGGCCGGTTTATAAGACAGGTAAAAGATCGTCATCTTGGGCGTGCAGGTGCTGACAAAAGAACACATCCAACCATTGTGCATCGGTTCCGTCATGAGCTGAACACTCGAAGGCGACCTACTGATCCACAATTCTCACAGTGAAATGCTCGAAGGTCGATTATACGTCCGATAATGCGATCGCAAGGTGATTTGACACAACTTTCAGAGCGCGAAAATGTTTTAATCCTCCCCCACCCCCCGGGAGCTCATAAGTAATAAATGTTTTGTAATTACCTGGTTAATTGATAATTTTCATGTTTTTTGTGGACAGGTGCTCTTGTACTCCTTAATACCACCCCTTCATGTGAAAGCACAGCGATTTTTACCATCAAAACGCAATTATGTACGCTGCTCTCACGTCTCATCTTCAAACCAGTTTAGTAGGAAAGGACCGGGCACCATCCTTATGGGAAAATGGCTTTCCGTCGGATTGGCTGAAATTTTAGTATGTTGTAGATTTTGACCTCCTGATCAAAAGTTATCATTGCCACAAAGCAATCGTACGGACAGTTTTTGCTCCAGAGGGTGCCGAAGATAAAATTTTCCCATAAGAATTACATGCAGCGAAAATTAATTTGCATTTTTGCCATGATAATAGCACATGATAAGTCCAGGGGCACTTTTCTTACGTATATTACGAGGTATATTATTAACATACTTTTGTACAGGAGTCTTATGGGTGTGTTTGCTTATTATGCTGAAAAAAGTATTTTTACGACGGTCCGAAAAATGTGTATGTCCTTACGGGGAAAAGTTTATCTTCGGCAGACTCTATATCAAAAACTGTCCGTACGATTTCTTTGAGGCAATGATAACATTTGATCAGGAGGTCAAAATCTACAACATACTAAAAGAAGGGAATCGAACTTTCAATGAATTTGGGCTATATGTTGCACGCATAAGAGATTTACAAATTCTTGACTCAATGACCCTAAAAGATCAAGCTTTTGATCTGTGTCAGTTTTAAAAATCTCTTATGTGTGCAACTGTACTTTTTTAATTTTTGAATTCGATAGGTATATAACCTAATGAGCTATTTCTTATGGAAAATTGGGATTGATAGATTTTTTTAATTTTTTGAAATGTTGTCCACGCGATGCTGATTAGAACGTCTCATGGACACAACCTTGTGGGGCCAACGGTTTAGGCGCTAGAGCGCCCCAAAATACCGGTCCGGACGTCCCGGATGCAACGCTTTTTTTCAAATATCTACAGGGTGTCCGGAAATAACGATGAAATATTTCGGAGCGTAATTCTACATCTCAATATATGAAAAAAAGTTCCTATAAACATGTGTCCAGAAATCGTTCCTAAGGGGGCTACGGCCCTCTGAAGGGGGCGTCTAAAATTCGGTGTTTATTGAATAAATCAGGAACCGCTTAAGCTACAGCGACGAGTTTTTGCACATTATCTAACATCAGTAAGGGCGATCAAATTATGCTAACCACCAAAAGCAGCGGCGTGGAAAGTAGGGGGCTTCAGCTTTCCCCACCCCAATTTTTCTACGTTATTTTATTGACAATTTCTCACCGGAATTACTGAAATTGCATGAAAAAGCCTCTCTTATTATAACACCGTGGGATCAACCGTTTTCGAAAAAATTAGATTTAAAGGTCCATTTGCATTTTAGGCTTATCAATATTCATTTTTATTAAATTACAAAACTGAATGGAGGTTCAAAAGTTGCTTTCCCCCTTTCGAACTCTATAGTGGAGGGGCACTTCGGAAAAACTCTGGGGCACATAACCTTTATTAATTTCATGCAGTCTGAGGGTGCTGTCAAATACTTTTTTCCACTTCCGGTTTAGCCGGAAATGACCCTAAAATTGGTTTTTTAAATTGAAACCCACATTTTTTTCAACTAATTCGGAATCTACGAATTTTTGTAAATCGAAAACACGTGTCGCACTTGACCGGTAATCAAGTCACGGCCACCCCAGATTTTCAAAAACATCGAAGAAATCGGTGAAAAACGAAGATTTTTGAAAATTGCAAAAACACGTCAACCTTATTTTTTTGATACAAATTCAACTTGACAGTTAAATTTCTTCTTTACTTCGTTTTGAATTTTTCAAATTCTTTGATTTTTTACTATTGGTGATTTTTACAAAAAGAAATTAGAAAAATGTAATCGGGCAATCGAATTCGCATCAAAAAAATAAGGTTGACGTGTTTTTGCAATTTTCAAAAATGTTCGTATTTCACCGATTTGTTCGCTGTTTTTGAAAATGTAGAGTGGCCGTGACTTAATCTCCGATCAAGTGTGGTACGTGTTTTTAACCTAGAAAAATTCGTAGATTCCGAATTAGTTGAGAAAAATGTGGGTTTCAATTAAAAAAAAACTATTTTAGGGTTATTTCCGGCCAAACCGGAAGTGAAAAAAAATATTTGATAGCACCCTCAGACTGCACTAAATAAATACATGTTATGTGCCCCAGAAGTTTCCGAATTGCTCCTCCACGATAAAGTTCGAAAGGGGGGAAACAACTTTTGAACCTCACTGTATAATGTTGCTTATTGATGACAGATAGTCTGCAAAAACTTAATAATTGACAAAATAAAATCGTATTTTGAGCGCCCACTTCAGGGGGCCCTAGTCCCCTTAGGAGCGATTTCCGGACACATGCTTATAGGAACGTTTTTTCATATTTTGAGCTGCAGAATCACCCACCGAAGTATTTTATCGCTATTTCTATACACCCTGTATAATATCTCGGTTATTTTTAACGATAGGGTGTTAATTTAAAAGGTGTTAAATAGATATTTTTCTAAAGTCTTTTCTGGTACATAAGTACATCAAAACAGTTAACGGTCTATCTTTTGAAATATCACTTTCTTTAAAAAAATATATATAAGAAAAATACCTGATTACCCCACGCTCATATTCCAGATTTTATTATTTGGAACGTTTCATAGCCAACGTTCGCACATTACGCATATTGCCGTTTCTTCGGGCAATACTATAGGCGTTAATTTTCGCCAGCACACCTGGGGCAAATAACTGTCGGAACTAATAATTCCTTCTTGTGTTTTTTGATCGCATCTAACCTTGTCTTGTTATTCGAGGATGATTACCTATTTGATTCTTACAATTTATGGGTTTCTCCAAATTCTCGCAAATCTATTGCAGATCTAGGTACCGGGATTATCAATTCTGTTTGCTAAAGGAAAGCTGCTTACACTATCGAAATTAATCATAACACAAGTAGGTAGAGAGATCGCAGGTTGAAAAGGACCTGCCACGTGATCGGCGCGAGTCGACTTGTTGAAAACTGCCGTGGTCGGGAGGTCTCGTGGCGGGGGTTGCTGCGCAGCTAGACCCCGCCCACAGATCCTTTTCAACCTGCGATCTGTCTACAGACAGCTCAATGACGACATTCACTTACATATACCGTGCGTATTAAAAATCTGTCCTATTACCGGATGCGCCTAAATGAGAAATATGTACTTAACCCGGAAAAAACTGGGGAATTTTCTCATTTTATATTTTTCGAAAAATAGTTGCAACTGAACTTGAAATTCTCCTCTTTCTTAGGTAGTAAAAGATCGTGATCGTTTTTGTGTTTTAATTTTTGACGAAAATCGTTTCGGCCGCTGATTGTGGGCTATCCGTAACTGTGCGGACTTTTTTGTAGATCTTTTGGTTGCCGATATTTTTTCCTTATAGGATTTTAATCCATCTGCATCTGCAAGCGTTTAGGCAGCGTTCACAGTAGAAGTACGAGAAGGCGCCTTTTTTCTCAATTACACTATGCCCAAAGCACGTGTTGAGGCGTTCGGCTTTCGGGCCCTTTGTCCAGTTGTGAGGGCCTAACAACGCACCTATTTTCTTTACATAACATCAGCAAGTAACATAGATAAGCGGACACGGCCTACACGCTACACGTTACTCCCGTGTCGGCCGTGATGAGGAGATTTTTCTGTTGGTGTCAAACGGGCTTTCATTTACATCGAAATTCCTGTCAGTGTCAATAAACAGCAAGAATAAAGATTGAATAATGGGATCATGGTTATTCTTTGATTCCTGTTTCTGACATAGATAAATAATTATCGAAGCCCGTTTTTCCAAAGTAAAATAAAATAGTTGAATTTTTGTTATTCAACTTAAACAACCCGAGCAACGCCGGCGGCGAAGGAAGAAACCTTCTGAAGGAAGAGAGAGGCACCTGGTGAAAGAGGATGATTAAAAATCTTCTGTCATTGTCCATTTCATGGTCTACAAGTCCTGGGCTAAGAATCGATGGCGACCTGTCGAAGAAACATGTTGGCGAAAGAAGAAACTGGTAAAGAACTTTCTGATATTGTCAATCTCGAGGGCAGAACACTTTCTTACAAACCTAGGTGACCTAGGTGACCTAGGTGAACCGTCGAAGAAACTTTTTAGGGGAAGAGAGAAGTACCTGGTGAAAGAGGATGGTTAAAGATATTGGTAGTTATTGTCCATTTTTTGGGCAGAACCCTTTATTACAAGTCCTGGACTACGAATCGAGGGTGACCTGTCGAAGAAACTTTCTGGGCTGAGAGAGAAGTACCTGGTGGATTCTGGATTCTGGGGGGGAGGGCGGCCTGCCAAAGCAGACTGCTGCACTCAGGCCACAGTTGGCCCATTGTGCTGCCTCCCAAGCCCGCTAGCGCACTCTAACTCTCGAGCCAGCCGACTTCCTGCAAAAGCTGGAGTAGCGTGCTGAGAGGGGCGCCAGCGAGCATGACCAAACTTGGCCATTCTTCCCCTAGGAGAGAGCCACGTAATTGGGCGAGTACAGGACACTGTGTGAGCACGTGTTCCATAGAGTCGTCTTCTAGTTCGCATCCTCTGCAGATGGGGGGGCTTTGTGCAATGCCCATCCGGTGAAGGTGCTGGTTCAAGCCGCAGTGACCAGTAAGTATACCTATGGCTAGGCGCAGTTTACCTCTGGGTAGGTTGAGAAGATATTTTATGGTTTTCTGTTGGACCACTGGCATTAGCATTTTCGAATGGCGACATCCAGGTGAGTTTATCCGCCTGTCTGCAGCCATCTGGTAGCTTCTGTTCGAAATAAGGGCATATGCGGTACTGAGGGCCAGCGGGACAGCGGGCTCCGGGCCAAGGGGCTCTCGAGACGCCCGCCGCGCCAGCCCATCGGCAACCGCATTGCCTTCTGCATTCTCATGCCCCTTAATCCATGCCAGACTAACCCTATTTAATTGGGCCAGATCCGTCAAGGAATCGAGGGCATCTTGGAGTAGGCTAGAGGTGTTCCTATTACATCTCAGAGCCTGAAGGGTGGCCCTGCTGTCGGTGAGAAACAGCAGGTTCTTATTTGTGGTACCTTTCCTTATAGCTTCTTTTGCTCCAATGGTGACCGCCACAGTTTCTGCTTGGAAGACCGTGGCGTACTTCCCCAGTGGTGCGGTTATATTTAAGTCGAGACTATCGGAGTAGATCCCTGCTCCTGATCCGAACTTTGTTTTTGCTCCGACCGTGTAGATCACAGCATCATAATGAGCTGAGAACGTTTCAGGCGGAGGTGCTGTATCAAGGACGGTGAAGGGTTTGTTAAAACCAAACGTGGGTAGTCGTCGGTCCACTGGCGCCTCCAGAAGCTGAAGGTCCTTTATTACCTCCTGGAGTATGCCAGAGTGACGACTTCCCGTCTTCGCCCGTCCCCACATTTCTCTCTTGTACATGGATGTCAAGAGGTGCCAAGTTCATTGCGGTCTCCAATGCTGAAGTGGGAGTAGTTCGCAAGGCACCTGTAATGGCGAGACAGGCAAGTCTCTGCACATGACTCAGGTCCCTTTTTGCTGTTTCTAGTCGGGTTCTCGGCCACCAGACGATTGCCCCGTAAGTAAGCATGGGCCTTATGACTGCCTGGTAAATCCAAAGAACAATTCCTGGGGAGAGACCCCAGGTTGCTCCAATGGCTGACCTGCATTGCCAAAAGGCTCGACAAGCTTTTTCCGTTTTGGTCTTTAGGTGTTTTTTCCATGTAAGCTTGCTGTCGAGGAAAACACCAAGGTATTTTACCTCGGACGAGAGCTTAAGTGGAACGCCGAAAATTGAAGGTACCTCTAAATCATCGGTTCTTCTTTTTTTGGTGAATAGGACTAGCTCTGTTTTGTGAGGGTTCACAGCCAGGGCGCTATCCTGACACCATATTTCAACTACCCGGAGTGCAGTCTGCATAAGGCCTCCTATCACTCCGTGTGAGGTGCCACTTATTAAGATGACAATGTCATCCGCGTATCCAATGGTTGTGAAACCCTTATCGTTTAGGACGCAGATAAGAGAGTCAGCCACCAGATTCCACAGGAGCGGTGATAAAACGCCCCCTGAGGACAGCCGCGGCCGACCCGCGCCCAACAGGTTCCATTGCCACTGTCGATTTTAATCGATCTCCATTATCGAAGCCCGTTTTTCCAAAGTAAAACAAAATAATTGAATTTTTGTTATTCAACTTAAACAACCCGAGCAACGCCGGCGGCGGGGGAAGAAACCTTCTGAAGGAAGAGAGAGGCACCTGGTGAAAGAGGATGGTTAAAAATCTTCTGTCATTGTCCATTTCATGGTCTACAAGTCCTGGGTTAAGAATCGATGGTGACCTGTCGAAGAAACATGTTGGGCTGAGAGAAGCACCTGGCGAAAGAAGAAACTGGTAAAGAACTTTCTGATATTGTCAATCTCGAGGGCAGAACACTTTGTTACAAACCTAAGGACTAAGAATTCACGGTGAACCGTCAAAGAAACTTTTTAGGGGAAGAGAGAAGTACCTGGTGAAAGAGGATGGTTAAAGATATTGGTACCTATTGTCCATTTTTTGAGCAGAGCCCTTTATTACAAGTCCTGGACTAAGAATCGAGGGTGACCTGTCGAAGAAACTTTCTGGGCTGAGAGAGAAGTACCTGGTGAAAGAGGAAGTAGGTTAAAAACTTTCTGCTGATATTGTCAATCTCGAGGACAGAACACTACTTTCTTATAAACCTATAGGACTAAAAATTCACGGTGAACCGTCGAAGAAACCTTCTGGGGAAAGAGAAGCACCTGGTGAAACAGAAGATTAATACCTTTCTGGAATTGTCGATTTCATGGTAAAAACCGTTCATTACAAGTCCTGAACTAAGAATTGACGGTGAACCTTCGAAGAAATCTTCTGGGGGAAGAGAGAAGCACCTGGTGAAAGAGGAAGTAGGTAGGTTAAAAACCTTGTGGTATTGTCAGTCTCGTGGGCAGAACACTTTCTTACAAACCTAGGATTAAGAATTGATGATGAACCGTCGAAGAAGCCTTCTGGGGGAAGAAAAGCACTCGGTGAAAGAGGATGGTTAAAAACCTTCTGGCTTTGTCCATGTCATGGTCAAAACCCTTTTTCATAAGTCCTGGACTAAAAATCGACGATGACCTGTGGAAGAAAACTTCTGAATGAAGAAGTAAGCACCCGGTGCCAGAAAAAAATCAAAGGATTACTAACATCCTAAAACTCAGTCTATGGCGATCTAGAAACAGGACGGACTGCAACACACATTAAATTGGAACATATTGGTGTTATTATTATTATTATGTAAGCCCAACATTAAAAAAAGAGTAAGAAAGGAACCTGGGGTCAAGGATGACCTTTAATACAACCATTATGGCATAGGTAGGATGCTTAAGTGCCGAAAACTTTAAGAAAAAAAAATTGTTAATGTCATTAGCATCAGTGATGAGAAATTCAACAAATTGTATCGACAGTAAGCCCAAAAAACACCGATGTTCGATAGGGTCCTTTCAGCCAATCCGACAGAAAGCCATTTTCCATAAGGATGGTGCGGGATTCTTTGTAGCCACTGAAGATTACTCGAGAAAAATTACGACCACTGTATTTGTACTACAATTATCAAAAATTACAATGGCTGGAAGTGCTGGGGCACCAAATTACCAAGGTGATCCACCTTGAAAAATTGAAGACACCAATTACTATAATTACCAGAAACTACGAAAAATTATTAATAATTACAAAAAATATGAAGTATCCAAATTCCTAAAAATTACTGAAAAGTACTAAAAATTACTGAAAATCGCTAAAAATTGCTGAAAATTACAAAAATTATCAATAATTGCAAGCAATGATCAAAAATTGCAAGGGCTGGGAGTGCTGGGACACCAAATTACCAAGATGATCCACCTTGAAAAATTGAAGACACCAGTTACCATAATTCTAAAAATTACTAATAATTTACCAGAAATAACGAAAAATTACGAACAATTACAAAAAATATTAAGGATCCAAATTCCAAAAAATTACTGAAATTGGGGTGTATGGATTAGAGCTTGATGGATATGGGCCGCCCAGTTCTCAAAATACCGCACATAGAAGAACACATAAGGAAACTATGCACAAAAAATCACGTGTGCGGTATTTTGAAAACACTGTTGAAAATAAGACAAAATTGAACATTTATGCTTAATTGAACTTTATTTTCAACTTGACGCAAGTGCAGTAACCCTATAAACTTCAATACCCTCTATGGGTTTTCTTCTTCATTGTACCCTATTTTCACCCTTTTTTTTGTTAATATGACTTTACCGGTGTAAAGAGATATAATATTTCATTTAACCTGATATTTGGCCCAAAATAGTGGCTTATCCCATACACTCCTTTCTGAAAATGACAAAAATAACCAATAATTACAAACAATTACCAAAAATTACAAGGGCTGAGACACAAATTACCAAGGTGATTCACCCCTCGCCCGTCAGCGATCACCTCATGAATGGAAACTCCTTCATCTTCCGCTCTTTTTTCGCCATGACATGCAACATATTATCGAAGGCGGCAAGGAAAGACGTTCCCGTGTTCGATTGTTTTGTAAACAGGCAGGCGTGCGCGTGCCGAGTCTCCTTGGTGCCGCGGCTTTCTCCTCGGAGTGTACCCGATTAGTGATACGCACGCGGGAGGAATCGCTGCCAAAGACACGTTTACACGATGCGATCAACCTACTTTTGCGGGAATTTCGCCCGTTTTTTTTTCGTATAACGGAATTCGGGGGATTCGAATGTTCGATGAAATTTGGGATTGGGGCGACGACGCCCGTCCTCCCCGAAGATGCGCCACCACGAAACTCGTTTTCGATTTGACCAAGGCGAACTGGCAACGTGACGTTTTATTTCTGGATCGTAACACACCACTTGATCGAGACACGCTAGACTATCTGCTCTATTAGGCGCAGTCAAGTTACCTCAGGAATTCGATGTTGAACTGTTCGTAAATCGCCTCATTTTTTTGCCGGGGGCTGCTTAATTACTTAATTAAATGATCGTCCCCACATTTGGGATCTAGCAGTAGTATCTATTATGAAAACAAGTGAACTTGTGCAACTTGTCACTTTGTCACATTTTAAAGAGCCTTCTTGATATGACTGATTGATAGCTCTACATTGTTTCTTTTTCTTGGGGGTGTACCGCAGAATATAAACTATAACAAGTAGGCCGTGCGAGTGGAATGGGACGTCGAGACTTTACTCATGTGTCAAAGAACAGAGCTTGCTAATCTCAACACACTTTTTTGTTTTCATAGCCTACCTGATGTGAAATTTAAATGATCAAAAGTTGTTTTAATGTACGCCATATTGGATTAATTTTAGCGAAGAACATAAAATTTTATGAAAATTGAACTGATCAAAGACATTAGTTTTGTGTTCCAAGGCCACTCTATTGAAAACCTTGAAAGTTTAGTGAACTGTCGAGACTTTACACCTACTGAATTACATCTCACTAATACATTTAGTGAGATTTTGTGAGTACCAGTAAAGTCTCGACATACCGCTGAACTTTCACGACCTTCTCGATTATTAATTAAGCTGCTGTTGTTTTAGAATCCTCGTGTTGGACACCCTGTACACAGCCGAGAGGTTAACTATTGGTTGCTCTGTATTCTTTCTTATTTACGTTGGAAGATTACATTTCATTAGGGAAATCTTGGATTTAAATCGATCAGGGAAAACAAAAGCAAATTGCCTAGTTTTATATTTATTAGAGTGGCTGAGTGGGCTGTGATTTTTGACAGCTAAACTGAGAGAAACGTCACGAAGTGCTATGGCTATGGAAACAAGTGAATCGCAATTTGTCGAGAGAACGCTTGTCTGAAGTTAGTTCGTACAGTACACCAAATAATGTAACAGATGTCATGTTTCCAAACAAGTCCCCGGTAAAATGACATATGGCATGTCCCGTACGAACTAACATTGGACAAACGTTCTTTCGACAGATTGCGATTCATTTGTTTCCATAGCCGCCCTTCATCATTATTACTACTAGAGTACTAGTAACTATAAGAACTGAATTAATCAAAGATGTATGTCTTTTGCCCACTATAGATTCAAAATTTGTGTCCATATTTAGATGACACTGTCATATTTTGGTTACCTTTGGGAGTGGGAATGTCATTTTTCCGCTGTTATAGACCCTTACTACTCAACTCAAATGTAAGTTGTAAACCCAGCCTACTGCGACTTTTGCAATGAAGAGATTGATGAAGTTTTTTCAAAAAATTTAAATGGCGAATTTAGCTTTAAAGCGCAGCCTTAACATTTTTCTCGTAATGTTTAACGCAGATTTTTTTTTGGAGATTTTTGAAACCGCATAAAAAGTGAAAATTGAATTCTGAACATTTTATTCTTGATTTTTTTTCGATATTTGGATCGCGAAGCAAAATATCAAAAAATAGCCCTATTCGCGAGCTCGCAATAGGCTTGGTTTACAACTTTCTTTTTAGTTCAGTACTTCAAAAGATGCATCTCATAAAGGTTTACGACAGTGCAAAAATTTATATTCCTACTCGTAAAAGTAACCAAAATATAACACTGTTTTCATTTTAAGTGGGACATCCTATAGAATTTTCCGAAATCGTAGAGCGAAAAGTTGAAAATTATTAACCATTTCGGTATTTTAATGACCAGAGTATGACCGAGGGGTTAACCACCTTAAATTTGACTACAATTCAGTCTGCAATCATTAGGAGATCTTGTAACTTGTTAAAATTTCAAGATCCTGCTTAATATGCGTTTTATTGATCGCTCTGTTTAATTTTTTTTTTGCACTGTAAAGTATAAGAAATTGAATTATTTGGGGTTTATACAGACTTAGATAATTATACTATCCGAACAACAAAACTTGAGACGTGAAATTTTAATGGCATGTCGAGATTTTAGTGATTTTGTTGATACTCGCATATTTACATCTCACTAATACTAAAACCGCCTGGGATGTAAGGTGGGTGGCGGAAAATTTTGCTGGTGAGATGTAATTATGTGAGTTATCAGTAAAGTTTCGACGTGCCATTAAAATTTCACTGCCCTGGTGATCTCAAGTTTTGTTGTTTACTTAGTAGAATACAAGCAGGCTATGAAAGCTGTAGGGCACGTCGAGACTTAGAGCAGGCTGCGAACGTCACATAATGTGTAAAACATCAAGCAACGTTACTAGCAGTAAAAACTGAACTAATCAAAGACACTACTTTTGTTTTCCATGCCCACCCTACATCTAAGAGAGCACTATTTAGATATTTCAGTATAAATAACCATTTGGGCAATATGGACACCCTGTTTACAGACGTTTTTTTTTAAAGTAGTGTCTTTGATTAATTAGTCAATACCGAGGTCAATACCGTGCAATCAAAAACCTCCAATATCAGAGCAGGCTATGAGTATTCATCGATAGCGATGAAAAACTGAACTAATCAATGACGTTACTTTTATTTTCCACGACCACGACCACCCTAGATCTAAATTTTTTTTGAGAACAGTCAATCGATTGCTTAATAGATGTGTTTAATTGATCGCTCTGTGTTGTTTTTGATTCGGTGTCAACGTCATCTTAATACCGTGAGATCAAAAAATGTTATTCGGTTTGCAGTTAAGACAGTAATCATTAATATGTCTTGGAGGTTGAACGTGACTTTTATTGATCGCTCTATATTCTTCCGCGAGGTCTAATAAACGGACTATAGTTGGCTAAGCTGAGAGTGACGTTCATGTGACAGTAAAAATAATTTCGACCTGTCACTTTTCGACGGCACTCTGGATTTTGATTATTGCATCAATTTAGCTTAGCCAACTTAACTGTTTTTTATTAGATCTCACGGTATAGTATTTCTGAGAAACCTCTTGTTGGGCACCTCGTGTGCTGTCGAGGGGTTAACCACCGTACCGATATTTAAAATTTTTTTTTCTGTTTCCAGATTGCGAGCAGGGCTCCCTGGAGAGCGACCTAACCTACGAATGTCGATCCCTGCTCTTCAAGGCCGTGCACAACTTGATCGAACGGTGCCTCCTCTCAAGGGACTTCATCCGTCTGGGAAAATGGTTCGTCCAACCCTACGAAGGTCCGAAAAAGAGCAGCGACTATTCACTGAACCATCTGTCCTTCTCTTTCGCGTTTTTCGTCCACGGGGAGAAGTCGGTGTGCGTCAGCGTGGACGTCAGGCAGCATCCTCCAGTGAGGCGATTGGCCAGGTTTCACCTCCAACAGGCTCAATCTTCAGTGTCGGGACTCAAAGGTGATCTTTTTTCGACGGGACAGCGCGTTTCGGACACCAGAAGTTCATCGTCAAAGCCATAAACTGAAACTGAATGAATTCGGCGTAAATTGTCATTCTTATAATAGTCGAAATAACATAATGAACGAGGGGTGAGCCGCAAGGGAAATCTGGTGTACAGGTGCTAGGAAATCTCGGGGAAATCTTAGCAAATCTGGGGAAATCTGGGGAATAGGGTGTATCGAAAAAAAAGAATTTGGGAAATTCGTTTTGTAATAGTCGCCAAAACTTACCTTTTACTATCCTAAGAAGAAAGTTTATTTAAAGTTTTGCTATAGTTCAACATCTTTAGCCCTCTACCGCCCCTCAAATATTGGTTATTTTGAAATTCCAAGTCTACAACGAATAATTATTTTAAATTCATAATTTATTGTTTTTCTATCACTAGTAGGCTCGAAGTAGATTTTAAAGACCACTAAAGGCCGTTTTTTTTCATCTCTAGTTAAATTTAGCTACCTACTGCCACATAGTTTCAACGACAATTAACTCTAATTAATCAAGTTGCTGGTGCATGCATGACAGAACTTATGACACTACTGGTTGACGTCTAAAGTTCAGACGTTATATTTTCGTGCGTTTTTTATTCGAATTTCTGTGCTTCCTTTTCGAGTTAATAGGAATATTTTAAAGATAATTTACACTAGAAATAGTCTCGAGTGGCCTATATTTGGTGGGCCTTTGAAGACTAAAAAACGCACAAAAATTTTACGTTTGAACTTTAGAACGTCAACCAGTACTGTCATACATAAGTTCTGTCATGCATGCACCAGCAACTTGATTGATGAGTTAATTGTCTTTGAAACTATAATGCAATGGGCATCTAGTAGGTAGCTAAATTTAACTAGAGATGAAAAACGGTTGTTAATGATCTTTAAAATCTAATCCGAGCCTACTAGTGACAGAAAAACAATAACTGTTGCATTTCAAAAAAATTTTCATTGTAAACTTGAGATTTCAAAATAACATAATATTTGAGGGGCGGTAGAGGGCTGAAAACGTTGAGCTATAGCAAAACCTTAAATAAACTTTCTTTTCGGGATAGTAGAAGGCAAGTTTTGGCGACTATTACAAAACGAAATTCCAAAATTCTTTTTTTTCGATACACCCTACTGGGGAAATCTTGCGGAAATCCGAGGAAATCCTGGGAAATCTTAGTTAATCTGGGGAAATCCGAGGAAATCTGAAGAAATCTTGGGAAAATCTGAGGAAATCTTTCCAAAAGGGAATCTAGTGTACAAAATTTTCCCCTGCGGCTCACCCCTCGATAATGAACGTCAACTTGATGACCACTAGTTACATATCATAATGACGTGATATCGTTATAATATTAAGTAGTTTGGTAGTGCGAACAAGTGTACAAGTATAGATATACAGGGTGTCCCAGAGCTCGCGGAAAATCTGTTGATGGCAGACTCCTGAACCTAATCTGAGACGAATTTTTCTTTACGAAAATTGCGAGGGTTCGATAGTTTTTAAATGGGAAGCAATTCAAATCCTCCAATCAGAATGTAACATCCCTTAATTAAAGGGTTATTGTACAATAAGGATGCGAGAGCTGTTGCTGGGGATACAAAAATAGTTGTTGTGCTCCCTTATTGTTTGCGCTTTATTATTTTTTTGTGTATCCCAGCAACATTTACATCCTTTTACTTTACCTTTAACGTCTAATTCAGAGATTAATTCTGATTGGCGGACTACAATTGCTTCCCATTTAAAAACTATTGAGCCCTCGCAATTTCCGCAAAGGAAAATTCGTCTCAGATTAGGTTCAGGAGTCTGCCCTTAACAGATTTTCCGCGAGTTCTGGAACAGCCTGTATACAGGGTGTTCCTAAATTCACAGACTTAACTCCCGGACGTTATTCCTTACATTATTAGGATGAAACGTTCTTATGAATATGTCCGTAAATGCTTTATAATGGAATTAGGCCCCTTCCTAGGGGTAATCAAAATGTCAAAATTTTATAAAATTTCTCGAAAAATATTAAGGATAGAATTTTGAAATTTGGAACAATTGTTAGTGTTTAAAGAGCTTTCTCCTAATTTTTTTTCAGATTTTTAATGACATCACAGGCGTGCGTTCTTGGAGGGCCCTACATATTTTTTTACATTTTCTTTTGTTGTAGTCATTTTTCTCACCAAATAATAATAAAATCTTAATCGGTGGTCGATTCTACCCAGAAAAGAGGCTCTTGTTGAATGTCGCTAAAACGCACCCTTTTCGATTAAAGTGACTTTGATTGGTTTAGAGCGCGAAAATTTCCGTTGTAAGATTTATTTTACCTACCTAATTAGTGAAAATAAACTCAGAATATGATTTCTTACATCATTTTAGAAAGAAAAGTTCATATGGACATGTGGCGGTAAATAATTCCTAAGGGGGCTATGGTCCTAAGAATAATATATTTTCCGAGACTCCATTCGAAGGACCATAGCTCTTTTAGGAAACATTTTCTGCCGTATCTTAATATGAGGTTTTCTTCCTAAAATGATGTAACGAATCATCCTATCATCTGTATTTTCACTAATTAGGTAGATAAACCAAAGTGCTAGCCGAAATTTTCGCCCCCTAAACCAACTATGGAATCATTTTATTCGAAAATCGTGCGCCCTAGCTACATTCAACAAGAGCACCTTTTTTATGTGAAATAGACCAGAAATTACGATTTTATTGTTATTTGGCAAAAAAAGGCCCACAACAGAAGAAAATGTAAAAACATGTGTAAGGCCCCCCAAGAACGCACTCGTCTGATGTTATTAAAAATCTGAAAAAAATTGAAGAGAAAGCTCTTTATAGCACTAATCATTGCTCCGAATTTCAAAATCCTATTCTTCATATTTTTCGAAAAATTTACCCCTTTGAAGAGGCGCAGCTCCCTTAAAAAGCATTTTCAGACTATGTCCATAGGAACATTTCTTCTTAGAATGACGTAAGGAATAACGTCCCGAAGTTAGGACTATGAATATAGGAACAACCTGTACTTGCTGGGCCTATTCCCTTTTCGCCTTTGTTCGCGTTATTATGGCAGCTTGCGGGTGGAAGCCTCGCTTGTGTACCTCTAAATACCACCCCTAGGTTATACAGGTATACTTTGGCTTTGATAATGAACGCTTTGTGTCCGAAACGTGTCCTGGAAAAAGATCGACAGTCGGTTAAAACTCAAATTTCAGTGATTTTGGCCCCCTTCGGCCTCGCAGGGACCCTCACCGGACAAACATTTAGATCACCGGATGTAACAACTCGTTTTCTGGAAGACTGGAGCTATTTCTACCCCCTCGACAAGAGCAGCAGTTTAAACGACAGCAGCGTGGTGGAGGTTGTAGTGGGGGGTGTGAAAATGAAGTACCCCTCCTGCTACGTCTTCGTGACGGATTTGGACGACAATGAAAATTCTTCGATTCTGACCGGGGCTTCCGGGGCCAACACCAAAACCGAGAGCAGTAATAATGGAAAGTTTTCGAAAGTGAAAATTGAAATTTTGTTGTAGATTCGCCTGTTATTCAGACGCCTCCACCTTCTCCGGTGCAAATTAATAGCAGGGTCCCCCAGCCGGGGCCCAATACCGTCTCGATGGAGCATCCGGCTTCGATGTCGAGGGAGGAAAATGTCGCCACTGTCCTGCCCGAAAGGGTTTGGCAGGAGTGCGTTTTGGGGGGGCCCCCGCAAGCTTCCAATCCCCCCCACGAATTCACCGGCCAATGGGAATTCGTGGATCCTGTTAAGCGCGCCAATTGTACCTGTTCTAAGTGAGTTCCAGGCCTGCTTGGATGTTTTTTTTTTGTTTGTGGCTTTCGTTTGGTTTTGGGGTCGGGTTTTCGTTTTTTTTTTGCTCATAGTTTGTGCTGTGTGAAATGTTCTTTACAAAGGTCGAATTTTCCCGATACTTTTGGTGTAGATTGTACCGTAGTGATTTAAAATTAATCAGATCAAGAAAGCTTTGTGCGGTCATTAGTGTCAAACACGTGTTTTACAAAGTTACCTTGATCATCAAGGAGTCAATTTTTTCATCAAATCACGAATTAAGAAGCCTTGCTAGGCACCACCTTGTGGATATGTTATAATCTATTCACTTTTATTTTAAGCGTATGTGTAGTAACAAGAGGTAGTTCCGTCGTGATCAGCGACGTGACTTTAGACACAAGCATTTTCCAAAGTTTTACTTGAAAATGTTGTGTCTAAAGTCAGTACAGTCATGTGACTTCCGACACGCGTTTTTCCAATTTAAAATGTTAGAAAACGCTTGTGTCTACTCTAAACTAAAGTAATTGAATGATTTTTTTTTGTATAAATTAGCGTCGAACAAAAATTATTAACCTCGAAAAGCTAAACGGGGATTTTTGATTTTTCGCTGTTAACTACTTTGTTACCACTAAATTTTCATAGCCTACTGGGCGCTTAAAATAAAAGTGATTAGATTACAGATCATTTGAGAATTATAGGGCACAGCATCCTTTGATCAAAATATGTATTATCGTGGAAAACGTGGTGTTCAGGAAATATGTGACAACGGGTGGCTATGGAAACAAATGAATCGCAATCTGTTGAAAGTTAGTTAGACTTGACATCTGTCATTTTATCTGCGGACTGTGCGAAGTAAGTTTAGACAAGCTTCCCTTTATTACACGTTTTCCGAATAGCACTGCCCAAAAATGAAATATTAAAATTTTGCATTATGTTCGTTTTTTAAAGCTATAATTTAGGATGTTTCATAAAGATATTTTTGCATGCCGCGCCATCTTTGAGACGCTTTATAAACTAATCATAGAAGCCCCGATTTGAATGTCGACCAATCACAGTAGGCCAGTAGGGTATATTTTGTTTCTTCCAAAAGTCGCATTATTTTAGATATGATTTACAGAGCGATCAATTGACATTGAAAATTCAAGATGACACATTGCTAACCTAACTTAACAAACACTTTTTGTTGTCATGAGCTGATACAGCAATATCACTGAATATTCATAGCCTACCGGGTGCTTAAAATAAAAGTGAATGGCTTATAGGTACTGCGAGATCGAGAGAAAAGTACATCAAGGTAGCTCTGTTTATTATCATTTGACGTTTGTAGGCAAGTTTGCAACTTTTACGGAACAAAGTTCCTAGACTTCTTTCTTGGGGCCAGATAAGAATATTTTTCGTAACTTTTACTTAAAACAACTAAACAGTGCACACTGAATGTAATAGAGGTAATTTGCTTAGTTTTTAGGATATGTTATAAAAACTAATCATAGACCAATCAAGTCGATTTTCATCGTTTGTTTTTCTGATCGACTATTGGCTTATATTCCCGGCCAATAGGAATAATTTTAATAAACATCCGTTGTCAAAAGTTTCTTACAGGTGAAGCACGTTGCAAAATTTTCATAGAAGTCCCAATTTGCAATGTCAATCAATCAGGTTGAGATTTACATCATTGTTTATTATCAGATGTTTCTTCCAGAGGTCACTTGATTTAAGAAATCATTTGATATATGTTTTTTTTGTTTTCATGAGCTGTCTGATGCAACAACATTACTAGCTTTTCATTGCCTGTTGGGCCCTTAAAATAAAAGCGAATGGATTATCAATGTGGCTCTGAAAACAATTATTGTCATTGGACTTTTGTTGTCAAGTTTGCAACTTTTACATAATAACATTCCCAGGCTTCAGTGGATAGCATTCTTTTGACGTTAAAAGCTTTTGAGGTTACTTTTCAAGAAAACAAAGTGGAGTTCTTTTTTTATTGGTAGAAGTTTAGAGATTTGCTCATCTTTTGTTGGCAACATTGTAAATTGTCTTCTTTGTAATATACTTACACCTCGATTTACTCATAGTTTTGGAAGTTTTGAGGTTGGCAGAAATGATTTGATTTCCATTTTTTGTTGGCAAAACTGCAAATCATCTTTCTTGTACTATACTTACTCGTAATATTAAAGTTTTGAGGTTTGGCGGAATTGTTAAAGTCCAATGATTTAAGGTTGACAGCCCTGATTTAGTTCTTTAATAAAGAAGTCTGCGGTTCAAGTTATCGCGATTATCCATTTCTTTTTGATAAAAATCTTTTTGTTCTTAAAACAAGTTTCGTTGGCAATCGTGCAGATTATCTGCATTGTACAGTTGGAGACTTTGAAAATGCCCACCCCACCGCGACGATGCACTTGAACGACTAACAAGTGGCAGGTCGACAGAGCACGTTTCCAATGAGTGTTTTAGACGAGAAAAAATTATTTTTTTGGAAATAAGTGAATGTTTAAAAAATCAAGGCAATGCACAGATTAAAAATTGTCATAGATTCTGGATGTAACCCCTCTTTTTATGTTAAATCGGGGCCTAACTAAGCGATTGGTGATGTTTTTTTCAAGATCCGATCACTAGCAGCCGAGAAAATAAAGTTTTCTGCTTGAAATTGAACGAAACGGCGTTATTTTGGTAAATTGGACTACAGCTTTCTTTAATTGATTGAAAAATTGCGATTTGAAATGCTTTGGACGAGAAAAAAATGAATTTGTTAAAAAATTGCGAAAAATTAAAGAATCAAGTAGGCCGTGCATGGTTTAAAAATTTTTGTAGGCTGCCGATGTGACCCCTCTTTTTATGCTAAATCGAGCCCAACTAAGCGATTGGTGGTGTTTTTTTTCAAGATCCGATCACTACCAACTGAGAAAAATATAATTTCCTGCGTAAAATTGAATAAAACGGTGTTTTTTTGGTAAATTGGTCTAGAGTTTTCTTTGCATTGATTGATAATTAGTGATTTGGAATGTTTTGGACGAGAAGAAATGATTTTGTTGGAAAAATAGCGAAACAAAAAGTTTGCAACTTTTACAGAATAAGTTTTCTAGGCTTCAGTGCGCAAGCAATAATAAAATTTCTCATAACCGAATAGAAATGGATAGCGTTTTTTTGGCATTAAAAGCTTTTGAGGTTAGTTTTCAAGAAGACTGGAGTTCTTTGTGTTGTTGGTAGAACTGCTTCAGTTGATGAAAATATTAATTTTTAAAACAAGTTTAGAGATGTGCTCATCTTTGGACTGTACTTGCTCGTAATTTTAAGTTTTAACAGTGCAGATTATCTTCTTTGTACAGTTGGGGACTTTGAAAATGCCCACCCCACCACGTTGCAGCCCTACAGTCGACCAAGTGAAAAGTCGCAGAGAGGTGGGCTTTTTCAAAGTCCCCGACTGTACCTAAGATTTCAAGTTTTACATCTGCCCCGTTTTTTTGGGGTACTTGATACAACTCACTAATCATAGAAACCGCAATTTGCAGTAAAAATATCTGAATATTTCTTTGACTGTTTGTGTGCATGTTACGTGTAGCTAGAAGTCCGCATTCAGAGCAGTCCAGAGCAGCCGCTTGTCCCCTAGCACCTAGTTCCTAAAAATTTAGTGTTTGTTAAGTTGTTGCTAGTGCACGATGCGACATTACAGGTGTAGAAAGTACGTGGGCAGCATGGCTGGCAATAAATGGAGCAGCGGTACCAACCCAAAGACGACCAACACCCCACGCTCTTCGAAGGCAGTGCGGGGACGGGTACCTTTCCACAGGCGCTCCCCCGTACCTGCAGATTCCGACAGGTTGGTCACTCGCTTCATGGGTGACGGGCTTACACTGCCGGTGTCATTATTACCAACCGTAGCCGATTGGAACAACCCCGAGGGCCTGATTCCAATTGATATCGCAAATCTTATGTTTATATATATACTTTCCTAGTGAAAACTCTCGGTAGTGAGATGTAATGTTAAAGGAGGATTCAACGCAGTTATCAGAACTAAAATAGTTTATTAAAAAACACTTTTCACAAGACAAATTATTGTCGCAGGAGGATGTTTGGACAACGAGGGCGAAAAGCCCGAGTTTTACAAAATCCGAGTGCGATAAAAGCCTTACGAAATACGTTTTTTATTATTTTTATTGAAATAATTGAATTGTGGGCAATTTCGTTATGCCATTTAAAAAAAATATGTTTTCCGCCATATTGTCATGTCGATAAGAACGAGTGAGCTATCAGCCGAAAACCCAAACTTTGCACTTTCAAAACTCCAAGTTTGCTTCCTTAATCTTCAACCGTTTGGAAGATACGAATTTTTCTATTGCCGGATAAAAATCCATTTTTTAACACAAATTTGACATACAGGCTGCCCAAGCGGTGCAACAAAGTCCATTTATGTCCACGTACAACTCAAACTCAACCAAAAACGCATTGATTTGTGGGGTGTCCATTTAACAAAATGTAATTTTGTGCTGCCCCCCTACGCGAGCCGCCCATGTGAGTTCATAGTAAATTTAGATTATGCACATTTTCAGTCACTAACAGTTGGCGTACACAGATTTTCAATTTTATTAATGACGTGGACATAAATGGACTTTGTCACACCGTTGGGACACCCTGTATATCAAAAACTATGACAGATAGGGAAAGTGACGGTGCAATAAACTCACTATTAGGAGGCTAATCCGAATCTAGAGTCAAAACATAGGCTTTCCATTTAAAATAACAAAGATGGCGGGCACTTCCGGTATAACCGGAAGTGCATCAGAGGTGAAAGTATTTTCATTCCATGGGCAATGAATTGAGTTTTCGTTCAGCTGCTCAATGCGATTTAAAAACGACACCCTGTATAGTAAAACCTTGAATAAACTTTCTTCTTAGGATAGTAAAAGGCGAGGAGTCATTCACTGCTGGTAGTACGTGTACAAGCATTGAGTCAATACTGTCAATACGGCAATATTGACAACACTTGCCAAGACGCGTCAATACATTGTCAATGCGTGTCATTACACTGTCAATACGTGACAATGCTCCTCAAATAATGCGGAGTCAATACTTATCAATACTTGGTCAAGACATGTACACAATTTTGACCACTGGTTGACCCCTCGCTAAAATCAATATGTGCACAATTTTGGCCACTGGTTGACCCCTCGGTAGAAGGTAAATTTTCGTGACTACTATTCCAAAACGCCTTTCGTTGATTATCGGAACAACCTATAAAAATGATTTTGATAGAAATGCAAACATTTTATAGAAATTTTCTTAAAAAAATCGATTTCTCGAGTTGAATCCTCCTGCCAGGACGTGACGTAAAATTTGCGTCATCAATTAGAATTACGGTTCAGACGGCCCCCCCCCCTTAACAGTTACTAATTCAACCCACATTTCAGGGTATATGGAACATTAATAAAATAATAAAAATTAATCTCCAATGAGGTTGAGGTCCATTTCATCAGGGGTTGAAATTGCAGGTGTGCCGGATCGTACACTCCGCACGGTGGGCCCCCCTCGTACCCCCGGACGCAGGAGTCGGTGGCCATACCGTCGGTGGGGAGTCCCCCCTCCGTCGCTCCCTCACCTCTGCCCAATCCCCACTCTCAGCCGGCCTCGGTACCCCCGGGAGACCCCACCATGCCTCTGTTGTCCCCCCACCCCGCCACGGTGCTGCCCTCTCCCGTCGAGAAGACGCACACACCCGACCAACCGCCGAAGAGCAGCGAAAGTGGAGGGGATAGTACACCGGGTCCCGTCGACTCCAAGGTCGACCAGCAGAGCAGCGTTGCCAGTGTTGCGATATTTCAGAGGCCGATACTGAGCGTGAAGGAGTACGAGGCGACGTTGGGGGAGGACGAACAATCCTTGGATATGCTCTACGACTACACCACGCTGGATGCCTGGTAAGCAAATTCTGGGATTTATTGGAATTTATGGGGATTTATTGGGATTTACGAGGATTTATTGGAATTTACGAAGATTTATGGGAATTTATTGGGATTTACGAGGTTTTATGGGGATTTAAGAGGGTTTATTGCGGCTTTTTGTGGATTTACAAAATTATATTAGGATTCACGATGATGGACGGATTTATTGACCAAAAAGGATTTATGGTTGTACACCATAACTTGTAAGTTTTGATTGGTTGTTTTCCCCTTCAGGCTTTATAGTGATTTATGAGGGTCTATGGGTATTTATGAGGATTTATAAGATTATATTCGGATATATAAGATTATATTGGGATTTATAAGATTATATGTATTGGGATTTATGTGTTGACCCCTGACTGTGAGAGTTCTGGGCCACCTTCAAGGTCGCCTCTTCATATCGTTTGCATTTCCAGGCTCAACCACCCAGTGAAAAAGTTCAAACCCGACTGCAAGGACAACAAAAACAACAACAGGATAGGAAAAACGGACATTTACTCATTGTACAACAACGTCACCCTCAACAACAACGAGATACCAAACAAAATTCCATTTATAAAGCAGGAAATCAAACAGGAAGCGGAAACGGAATGCCAAATGCCACCCCAGAACCACCAACCTCACGGCATCAAAAGACCCGGTGATCCCTACGAGTTCGACGAGGAGGGGGGCGGTGCCACCATCGATGGCTTCAAAAGAGGGGGGCAGCCCTGCGTCAAGGAGGAGCCGAAGGACCTTAAGAAAATCAACACGGGCAACCTTTTCACGAGCGAAGGGCTGCAACCTTCATACAAAGACCTCGATCAGATATTCGACAACTCCGATGATACGAGCAGCGATGAAGCGGTGGGTGGATTCGCCTTTCGGCTCGCGCCTAAACTTTTTTCCATTGTAGATGCAGGTGCAGACGCCGCCCGGTTCGACGACCTTGAACCATTCCGAGGATGGCAAAAGGATGTCGGGGCATGGGGGACCCACGATGGGCATTTTGAGGCCGGAGGAGTTGAGTAAAATGTTTCCGACGCCTCCTAGTTTGGAGCATAATCCCATCGCGTCGCCTTGCGGCCAACTAGATCTGCCTTTACCTGACTATACGGATTTTGGGAATGTGCGAATTAAGCAGGAGATCTATCCCAATATGGGAAGTCCCCAAGAGGAGAATATAGGTAATTTTTAAAAATAATATCAAAAAAAACGTTTACATTCGTTAGTTCATTGCTAATGGGTATGCAGTGACGTTTCAAAATGCCAAAGCGTCTTGATGTTGCGAACTGATAATTCGTTTCGTTACTAATAGCTGCGAGTGTGCAGTGATTTCACAGGATATGTACAATATACAGGCTGGGTCATTAGTAATGCCATAATTTCTTGATAGCCGTGTCATTACGTTGAGAGTGCAGTGATTTTTCACGATATGTACAGCCTCAGTTATTAGTAATAGTAATGCCACCATTTTTTGATAACAATTAAACCGTTGCAATGTGCATCTAAATTGAGGAAGGTCGTGCTTTTTTGGTAAACTGTTTGATTAAACCGATATTCTCGTTGAATTTATCTTGTTTGGAATAGTCTGAACGTTAAACAATTGACTTTGCTCCAAGAATAATAGTGATTTGAAGAAATCAAGTTGGCCATATAGGGATAAAAAATTGTTGTAGACCCCCGATGTTACTCTTCATTTTACACTAAATCGCGCCTAACTAAGCCATTGGTAGTGTTCTTTTTCAAGATTTGTGCATTACCGACTGAAAATCTAAATTTTTGGTACACATTCGAATAAAATCGTTCCGTTACAATAGAAAATCGAACTAAACTTTTCGTTAATTTATTCAAATGTGATCTAGAACAGTCTGAACGGTGAATAATTCGTTTTGCTGCAAGAATAATAGAGATTTGAAAAAATCAAGTTAACCACGCGGGGATAAAAAATTGTTGTAAAGCCCCGATGTCATTTTATAGTAAATCGCACCTTACTAAGCCATTGGTAGTGTTTTTTTTTCAAGATTTGTGCATTACCGACTGAGAAAATCAAAATTTTTGGTACATATTCGATTAAAATCGTTCTGTTATAATAGAAAATCGAACTAAACTTTTCGTTAATTTATTCAAATGTGATTTAGAACAGTCCGAACGGTGAATAATTCGTTTTGTTGCAAGAATAATAGAAATTTGAAAAAATCAGGTTGGCCGTGCACGGATGAAAAATCATTCTAGACCCCCGGGCCCCGATGTTACCTCTCATTTCATACTAAGTCGCCCGTAACTAAGCCATTGGCATTTCTTTTTTCAAGATTTCAGCACTACCAACTGAGAAAAACTAAATTTTTGGAACAAAATTTAATAAAACCGTCTTATACAAAATGGGACTAAAATATTCGTTGATTTATAAAAAAGTGATTTAGAATAGTTTCGACTTTAAACTATTGATTTAGCTGATTTGAAAAAAATCAAGTTGGCCGTGCACGAATAGACCGGGATGTTACCTCTCAAGTTGTGCTGAATCGCACCTAACTAACCCATTAGTAGTGTTTTTTTTTTCAAGTTTTGAGTACTACGAACTGAGAAAAACCATTTTTTAAATGTAAGTTTGAACGAAATCGCGCTGTAATAGTAGATTGGACTAAAATTTTTGCTCCGTTTATTAAATATTGTGATTTAAAACCTTCTGTACGATAGACAATTGATTTTGCTGCAAGAATCGTTGGGATTTCAAAAAATCAAGTTGGCCATGCATGGAGTAAAAATTGTCGTAGACCCCCGATGTAACCCCTCTTTTTATACTAAATCGTGCCCAACTAAGCGATTGGTAATATTTTTTTCTATATCCGATCACTAACAACTAAGAACAATAAAGTTTCCTTCGTAAAATTGAACAAAACAGCGGTTTTTTGGTAAATAGGGCTTCTTCAATTGTTTGAAAGGTGTAATTTGCAATGATTCGGACGAGAAAAAAAGGGTTTTGTTGGAAAAATATCGAAGAAGTAGAAAATCAAGTTAGCCATGCACGGATTAAAAATTGTTGTAGACCCCCGATGTAACCCCTCTTTTTATGCTAAATCGAGTCCAACTAAGCGATTGGTGGTGTTTTTTTCACGATCCGATCACTACTAACTGAGAAAATTAAATTTTTTTTGCGTGATATTGAACAAAGTGACCCTCTTTTGGTAAGTTGGATCAGAATCTTCTTTAATTTATTGAGAATTTGTGATCTGGAATGTTTTGGACGAGAAAAAATGATTTTGTTGAAAAACTAACAAGTTGGCCACGCATGGAGTAAAAATTGTCGTAGACCCAACGATTGATAGTGTTTTTTTCAAAATCCGATCGCCATCAACTGAGAAAAATAAACTTTTTTGAATAAAATTGAACAAAACGGCGTTTTTCATTAAATTGAGTGAAATTTTGCGGTTGGGATCAGAAAACATGATTTTGTTGTAAAAATAGCAGGTGGCCATGCACGGATTAAAAATTGTTGTAGACTCCCGATGTGACCCCTCTTTTTATGCTAAATCGAACCCAACTAAGCGATTGGTGGTGTTTTTCTCACGATCCGATCACTACTAGGTACTAACTAACTACTAACTAAAGTTTTTCGCGTAAAATTGAACAAAGTGGCGTTCTTTTGGTAAATTTGGTTAGAATCTTCTTTAATTGATTGAAAATTTGCGATTTGGAATGTTTTGGACGAAAAAAAAATGATTTTGTTGAAAAAATACGAAGTTGGCCATGCGCGGAGTGAAGATTGTCGTAGACCCCCGATCGGACCCCTCTTTTTACACTAAATCGTGCCCAACTAAGCGATTGATAGTGTTTTTTTTACGATCCGATCACTACTAACGGAGAAAATTAAAATTTCTTGCGTAAAATTGAACAAAGTGGCGTTCTTTTGGTTTTGGTTAGAATCTTCTTTAATTGATTGAAAATTTGCGATTTGGAATGTTTTAGACGAGAAAAAATGATACGGAGTTGGTCATGCACGGAGTAAAAATTGTTGTAGACCCCCGATGTGACCACTCTTTTTATACTAAATCGAGCTCAACTAAGCAATTGGTGGTGTTTTTTTCACGATCCGATCACTACTAACGGAGAAAATTAAAATTTTTTTCGTAAAATTGAACAAAGTGGCGTTGTTTTGGTAAATTTGGTTAGAATCTTCTTTAATTCGTTGAAAATTTGCGATTTGGAATATTTTGGACGAAAAAAAATGATTTTGTTGAAGAAATAACAAGTTGGCCATGCACGGAGTGAAAATTGTCGTAGACCCCCGATGTGACCCCTCTTTTTATACTAAATCGAGCCCAACTAAGCGATTGGTGGTGTTTTTTTCACGATCCGATCACTACTGACTCAGAAAATTAAAGTTTTTCGCGTAAAATTGAACAAAGCGGCGTTCTTTTGGTAAATTGGGTTAGAATCTTCTTTAATTGATTGAAAATTTGCGATTTGGAATGTTTTAGACTAGAAAAAATTATACGGAGTTGGCCATGCACGGAGTAAAAATTGTTGTAGACCCCCGATGTGACCACTCTTTTTATACTAAATCGAGCCTAACTAAGCTATTGGTGGTGTTTTTTTCACGATCCGATCACTACTAACTAATTAGATGGGAGGTTGATGAGGTTATCATCAACCTCCCATCTAATTTGCAAAATGGCGGACGTGACCAATTTAAATACTACTAACTAAAGTTTTTCGCGTAAAATTGAACAAAGTGGCGTTCTTTTGGTAAATTTGGTTAGAATCTTCTTTAATTGATTGAAAATTTGCGATTTGGAATGTTTTGGACGAAAAAAAATGATTTTGTTGAAAAAATACGAAGTTGGCCATGCACGGAGTGAAAATTGTCGTAGACCCCCGATGTGACCCCTCTTTTTACACTAAATCGGGCCCAACTAAGCCATTGACAGTATTTTTTTTGAGAACCCATCACTACCAACTGAGAAACTAAATAAAAATCGTGATTTTCAGAGGACTGGAGCTACGTGTTCAAACCGCCGATAGTCTACAAGATGGTGGGTTCGAGCAAGTACGCCCCCTTGACGAACTTGCCCAGCCAGGGCCTGCCCCCAGTCACCCTCCCGCCCCACTGCGTCTACAAGCCGTCGTGGGTGCACCACCACCACGCGGACAAACCCATCCAGGCACCTCAGTCGGCGCAGTCGGTACTACAGAACAGCGGTGGCGTCCTCCACCACCAGAACCCCTTCCCCCCGAGTCCGTTGCACGGCGGCGGCTTCCGCCAACCGCCGCCCCCCTACGAACTGCCCAGTCCCGCGACGTCCACCGCCAGCTCCTACCTGAACAAGAACCTCAATTCGGTGGAGGCGGCGCCGACGCCCACCGTCCAGAGGACGACGCCCGAAGCCAGTTCTTTGGCGTTGAACGTCCTGCTGACGGACACGGCGTCGAACATCTTCAGGGACCACAATTTCAACAGTTGCACGTTGTGCGTGTGCAACGAGGGCGTCGGCGTCGTGGGGAACATTAAGGGCGCCGACGCCGGCGTCTATCTAATCAATTCGTCCTGTGATAAAAGTAGTTACGGTGGTGTTCAGCAGCCGAACAGCCCGTTCACTGGTGCTTCCTGCGGTTTGGGACAGCCGCCGCCCCCGCCGCCCCCCTACGGGGGCATGCTGTCCCCCACTCATCATCCGCATCAAATGCTCGGCGGCGGCGACGAGGATAACATCAAATGTCAATGTGGATTCTCGGCGGTCGTCAATAGGAGGCTGGCGCACGGCAGTGGGCTTTTCTACGAGGACGAGATGGAAATTACCGGTAAGAATCACGTCGTATTTATACGTGTTCATCCGCGTGGAACCGCTTCTCGACTTGTGATTGGTCCAACCGTCACAGGCGAGGGGCGGAGCTATGCTGACCGACCATAAATATGACAGTTTCTCCGAACGTTGTGTTCTTTAGCTTTGAGAATGAGCACATTGTGTTCGAAACGCGTTACCAGTGTGTACAAGTTTTTTTTTCATTTTATTTGAAAAATTTTACGACGTCCGAGATTTTAATACTTGCAAACGTTTATGTTTGGGAATAATTGCAAATACTTATGAATAACGACAAAACTCGACGTCAAGACTCACGTAATTACATCTCACTAACAAAATTTTACCCAACCCGCTTCAACTATTACGTGAGTGGCGTGCTGTTCAGAAAATACTTGATAATGGGAGGCTGTGGAAATAAATCAATCGCGAACTGTCGAAATGACGCTTGCCTAAAGTTAGTTCAGATAAAATGACAGATGTCATGTCCCCGATAAAATGACATATGACATGTTCTGTACGAACTAACTTTGGACAGACGTCACTCATGTTCTCTGTTTCGACGTGCCATTAAAATTTCACAGCTCACTTGGTCTCAAATTTTGCTGTTCATTTGTTTCACATTGTTGTATAGTTCTGAAAGTTTTGCATAGATGGCGCGTGCGAGTGATGACTTTTGTCTTTATTGACGTTTAAGGTGTAGACTTTCATTTGTTTGTGCACTTTCGGGGTGAGACGCAAACACTGTCATTTTAATAATAATGTGTACACCTAATCGCGAATTCTCAAAAAAAAAGATCAAGTCGTGGCTTGTTGATTTTTTCAAAGAAAAGTACAGAGTTCACTTTAAAGCGGCTAACTTTTTTTAAAAACAGCCAAACAAATTTTAAGGTCGTTGCACTATCTTGTTTATATTTTGGACCCAACGAAAAAATTGTTTGGATTAAGTGAAAGTGAAACTGATGAGGCTTTATCAGTGGTAAAAGAAGCTTGTCCTGACAAAAACTAATAACATTAAAATTGATGACGAATGTGCTAGTTTCAATCACAAATAACTTTCCCATTTTGGTAAAAATTTCACTTACTTTTTTGCATATTGGCATTGAAGGCCTTTTTTAACGGAAACATCGCTTTCTTAACCGCTTTACTAACATTTTTCGCAAATAAAAACTAAAAATTAATAACGTATGTGCTATTGGTCTGACCTTCCTGTACCATGCCTTGGTGTAAAAATGTTTAAGTCAATAATATCCTGCACAATAAGCATTTTTTTGGCGATTTTGTAATTCCAATCACAAATGAAGAAATGTGATGGTGTCTCTAGCTACTTTTTTTGCTTGCCTAGGGTTAATGAAAGTTATCTTTTTTAATGAAAATATCACTTTTTTACAACATTACTATTTTTTGTAAAGAAAGACCAAAAAACAATCAAAATTGATAACGTATGTGAATGTAATCTCACCTTCCTGTATTATGTCTTGGCGTAAAAATGTGGATAGCAATAACCTGCACAATAGGCGTTTTTTGGCGATTTTGTAGTTTCAGTCACAAGTGAAGAAATGTTATGGTGTCTCTCTACTTTTTTTTGCATACAGGTAATGAATGTTGTCTTTTTTAATGAAAATATCGCTTTTTAACTACATTATTACCATTTTTTGTAAAGTGATCTCACCCTGTACCTACTGTCGTGGCGTAAACATGCGCATAGCAATAACCTGCACAATAACCGTTTTTTGGCGATTTTGTAGTTTCAGTCACAATTGAAGAAAAGTGATGGTGTCTCTAGCTACTTTTTTTTGCATATTAGCAATGAAAGTCGTTTTTTTTAATGAACTACATTATTACCGTTTTTTGTAAAGAAAGATTAAAAAAGCATCTAAATTGATCTCACCTTCCTGTACTATGTCTTGGCGTAAAATGCGGATAGCAATAACTTGCACATTTTGGAGATTTTGTAGTTTCAGTCACAAATGAAGAAAAGTGATTGTGTCTCTAGCTACTTTTTTTGTATATTGGCCATGAAAGCCGTCTTTTTTTAACGAAAATATCGAGGAAAATATCGCTTTTTAACTACATTATCATCTTTTGTAAACAGACTAAAGAACATCAAAATTGATCACGTATGTGAAAGTGGTCTCACCTTCATGTATTATATCTTGGCGTAAAAATGTGAATCGGATAGTAATAACTTGCACATTAAGCGTTTTTGGCCATTTTGAAGTTTCAGTAACAAATGAGAAAATGTGACAGCTACTTTTTTTTTGGATATTGGCAATGAAAGACGTCTTTTTTAATGGAAATATTGCTTCAGTAACATTTTTTGTAAACAAAAAGAAAAACCTTCCAAATTTATGACGAATGGGCTAGTGGTCTCACCTTTTATTACCAAGCCTTAAAATATTGTAAACGTGAAGCTTTGAACCAACCAAGAGGCACCGAAAAAGCAATCATCAAAATTTATGTCGTTTGTGCTAGTCATCTCACCTTTCATTCCCATGCCTTGATGTAAACTGTAAAGCGACATTAGGCAAAGGGTGCGATCTGTGCATTTTTTAAATGATGATTATTGTCAATAGCAATCACGTATAAATGAATGAAATGAAAATTGCAGTGAAATTATAAAGAAGCACTGAAAAAATGACATTTGTCGAGGGGTGATGCACCTTGAAAAATTGAGGACACCAATTACCATAATTCCGAAAATTACTAACAATTACAAAAAATATTAAGGATTCAAATCCCTAAATATTACTAAAAATTGCTGAAAATTATAAAAGTTATCAATAATTACAATTACCAAAAGTTTGAAAAAATTACAAGGGCTGGAATACCAAATTACCAAGGTGATTCGCCCTGAAGGATGATCCACCTTGAAAAATTGAGGTCACCAATTACCGTAATTCCAAAATTTACTAATAATTTACCAGAAATTACTAGGAATTACCAAAAATTACTAACAATTATAAAAAATATTTAAAAATTACTGAAATTTGCTAAAAATAGCTGAAAATTACAAGTTACCAATAATTACAAAGGCTGGGAAACCGAATTACCAAGGTGATTCGCCCCTCGACATTTGTTAGAGAAAACGATCTTAAGAAAAATCTACTACTTTAATAAGAGAAAAGGTAAAACACAACCTCACTTTTCCTCCGATTGTGATATAATTTTTTTGCACACATTGGGCCTATTGAATAAATGGTAACAGAGTTTTTCCTTTATAGTTCCATACGTTAATGCAAGTTTATTCGTTCCTCCCAATATATGATATGAATCTTTCGTTAAATAAATAAACGCATGTTTTGAGCTAAGAATTGGATTCAATCATAAAAGTTACGTTATTGAAATTCGACCTTAATTTTTCAAGCGTGACTTAATTATTTGATATGTTGAAGGCATGGCGGAGGACCCCGCCGAAAAGAAGAAATCCTCTCTAGCCTCCTACCTGACGTCCACAAGCACCGTGAAGTTCGACCCCAACATCGACCGCGACCAGATCGACGTCCTCCCCCCCGGCCTTCTCGAACTCGTCCGCGAGCAGTGCGTCGTCATACCGAGCACGGCGAGCGCCCTCTGTCGGGCGGCGCGCCACCTCCGCGCCAAACCCCCCACCTTCAACAATTCCATCCACGTGCTCGAATACTCCGACTGCAACGACATCACATCGATAGCCCTCGAACAAAGCAGACACTCGTACGAAACGGCAACACTGTGCGGCAACAAGTACGAGGAGCAAAACCAAAAACACGGCAAGAACAACGCGTTCGCGGTGCATCGGTGGCCCTTCCTGAGGGCGGGCGGACCGCAGTGCAATCAGGACGTCATAAGGGTGATGAAATCCCTTCAACCCTTACTGCAAGAGGCTATCCAGAAAAAGTGTCAAACCAGGTTGTGGGAGGCTCCGTTCGCGGTTAAGGGTCCACTCACGTGGCGACAGTTTCACCAACTCGCCGGTAGGGGGACCGACTATCGCTGCGAGCCGCAGCCAATCCCCGCCGTGGTCGTCGGCCACGACAAGGATTGGCTGTCTCTCTCGCCTTACGCCATCCAACACTGGGAGAGTTTACTCCTGGAACCGTACTCTTTCCCGCGAGATGTCGCTTATATAGTGGTGGCGCCCGATAACGACGCCATCTTGCCGCGTGTCAGGACGTTTTTTAAAGAACTGTCGACGGCGTACGAAATGTGCAAATTGGGTAGGCACAGCCCCATCACGAAAGTGTTGAGGGACGGTATTTTGAGGGTTGGCAAGACTGCAAAGATGAAGATAGGCAACGAACCGGTGGAGGAGTGGTTCACTTTGTTGGGGGAGGGGGAGACGACGGACATGTTGAAGTTGTACGCGCAGGTGTGTAAGCATCATTTGGCGCCGCACTTGCAGCAGGTGCCCATGGACAGGACGCTGTTGGATCCGCCGGAAACGAACGACAAGCCGGCGCCCAGTCCGATGCCGCCGCCGAGCACGCCCGACGGCGGGTCGCAGGGTATGGGAGGGGAGAAGGCGCCCAATACACCAAAAAGCGAACAAGGTGAGTCACCGGCGTAATTTGAAAGAAATTAACTGGGTTTTAACAAGTGTTTGCCTTTGAAACGCTGAAACGTCGGAATTTATGACGTGTGCGCTAGTGATCTCACCTTCCCGTACTATGCCTTGATTGCCTTGATGTAAAAAAAGCAAGCTACGTGTTATAGCTCTTTCATAATGGACATAAACATAAGATGCACGTAAACATAATTCAACCATAAAACGTAAGAGTGTACACAATGAACAAAACGTAAGAAATACGTGCGGATGACGCGCTCTTTACTATCTGACACATCCTTCAAAAGCTTCGAAATTTCAAAATTCTGACATCAATTGCTTAGAAAATGTTTACAGTAGTGACTCTTTTGACTATGTTATACTTAAAGCGAAAAAAAAGGATGTGTACTACAAACCGCAAGTCCCATTCGACGAAGAAAAAACGGTGGTGGGTTAGACATGCAAATATAATATAATATCACAGCGCCCGCAAACAAGTGGATCGCTATATTACAATTATAAGGATTTCTTCAGCATTGTGCTCTTGGGTGTTGGCTTTTGGCGTAGATGTCAACGCGACAGAAGTCACTAGATTCCAAACGTAATAATCGCGTAAACTAAACGTAAAGTTGAAATAATCCAACTTTATGTTCAAGTACGTTGCCAGACGCCCCGATTTCGAAGGGTTTGTCCCGAGTCTCGGTAAAATTATATAACATACCTTGACAGTATACTTTGCTGGATTTTAGGTAGCTAATCATGATTTTTAACATAAAAAATTTTCGAATTTGAGATGACTTCAGCCCAAATCCCTTGACCGATTTGGCTGAAATTTGACACGAGAAGATTGTTTTACCCGTAGAAGAGCCGAAGAATGTTTGGAAGGAATATGCCCACAACAGGGGCCATTTTAGCTATGCAATTTTGAAAATTTGAAAACAAATTCCTGACTTCGCTCTTGGCACTGTAATGCGATAATGCGATACTGTGATACTACCACACACAAATCAAATATCCAACGGTGGGGAGGTTTTAGCCGCTTTTCTGTTGCCCATTTTTTTAACCTCCGCAACCCCACAATCCAAAAAAATGGGAAGTTACTGCAATCACTAATATTTTCGAATTCGAGATAACACCACGTCTATGCGTTTAGAAGTCTCAGGAATTCAAAAAAGTGGTTTTTAAAATGTGTATGTGCGTACGTTTGTAAACACGTCACAGCCCAAAGTGCTGGATCGATTTCTAACGCTAAAAATTTCTTGAAAATTGTAATCTTTTATCTGTTGATGAAAAAATATTATATAAGTGATAGTAAATACTATTCCTTTAAAAACTATCGCCTCAATTTTTAAACACCTTTATAATTGGTATGTTCAAATTGCGTTGGACCATAACAAATACATAAACCATACGTAAACATAAAAATTACATAAATGCATTGTGTACACTACCATTAGTCGCCATGTAACCAACTTTTTTTTTATGTTTTTATTATGGAATCCTTATGTTTATGTCCATTGTGAATGAGCTATTAATCCTTCATTCGCGTTTTTGTCGTCGAAAGTTAATTTTTTGTGTTATCTAATCGCTAAAATCCAATATGGCGGCTATAAAAAGAAAAATTGGCTGTCGTTGCTCAAAATCCAGAGGGCCTAGAGAATTTCTATCAACGCCATTCAATTGACAGCTCTCAAAAATATAAAATTCCAAGTTCCATTCCATTCCAAAAATGTAAAATTAATCTATTCTAAGATTCTACATGTGACGTCACAAAAATGAGTTGAATATCTGGTTTGATCAAGAGTATCTGGCCAGAAAAACAAAAATTCCTTAGTTTTGGAAATTGTGGTTTGCTTTAATTTCTTCTTCTTTTTTTGATTTGCCGAACGATCATTTTTTCGAAAATAATTTAATTTGATTGGAATTGAACGTGTTTATTTTAGATTTTAACAAGTGTTTGCGTTTAAAACGCTGAAACGTCAAAATTGATGACGTGTGCGCTAGTGATCCCACCTTAACGTACTATGCCTTGATGTAAAAAAAAGCAAGCTACGTGTTAATCCTTCATTCGCGTTTTAGTAGTCAAAAGTAAATTTTGTTGTGTTATCTATAAATGGCGCTAAAATCCAATATGGCGGCCACAACACAAAGGAAAATTGACTGTCGTTACTCAAAATCCAGAAGGCCTAGAGAATTTCTGTCGATACCATTCAATTGACAGCTGTCAAAAATATAACATTTTACAAGTTCCATTTCATTCCAAAAATGAGAAAAATGTAAAATTCAACTATTCTAAGAAAACGTTCCTACATGTAACGTCACAAAAATGAGTTGAATATCTGGTTTGATCAAAAGTATCTGGCCAGAAAAGCAAAAATTACTTAGTTTTGGAAATAGTTTGTGGTTTGCTTTAATTTCTTCTTTTTTTTGATTTTCCTAACGGTAATTGATTGTGTTTATTTTAGATTTTAACAAGTGTTTGCCTTAAAACACTGAAACGTCCGGAATTGATGACGTGTGCGCTAGTGATCTCACCTTCCCGTACCATGCCTTGATGATGCTACATATTAACCCTTTATTCGCGTTTTTGTAGTTATCTAATGGTGCTAAAATACAATATGGCGGTCATAACAAAAAGAGGAATTGACTGCCGGTGCTCAAAATCTAGAAGGCCTAGGGAATTTCTGTCCACACCATTCAATTGTGATGTGTGCGTTAGCGATCTCACCTTCCTGTACCATGCCTTGATGATGTAAAAAAAGCAAGCCACATATTGAGCCTTTCTTCGCGTTTTTGTAGTTATCTAATGGTGCTAAAATACAATAAGGCGGTCATAACAAAAAGAAAAATTGACTGTCGTTGCTCAAAATCTAGAAGGCCTAGGGAATTTCTGTCAACACTATTCAATTGTGACGTGTGTGCTAGTGATCTCACCTTCCTGTACCATGCCTTGATAATGTAAAAAAAGCAAGCCTTTCTTCGCGTTTTTGTAGTTATCTAATGGTGCTAAAATACAATATAGCGGTCATAACAGAAAGAAAAATTGACTGTCGTTGCTTAAAATCTAGAAGGCCTAGGGAATTTCTGTCAACACCATTCAATTGTGACGTGTGCGCTAGTGATCTCACCTTCCTGTACCATGCCTTGATAATGTAAAAAAGCAAGCCACATATTGAGCCTTTCTTCGCGTTTTTGTAGTTATCTAATGGTGCTAAAATACAATATGGCGGTCATAACAAAAAGAAAAATTGAGTGTCGTTGCTCAAAATCTAGAAGGCCTAGGGAATTTCTGTCAACACCATTCAATTGTGACGTGTGCGCTAGTGATCTCACCTTCCTGTACCATGCCTTGATAATGTAAAAAAGCAAGCCACATATTGAGCTTTTCTTCGCGTTTTTGTAGTTATCTGATGGTGCTAAAATACAATATGGCGGTCATAACAAAAAGAAAAATTGACTGTCGTTGCTTAAAATCTAAAAGGCCTAGGGAATTTCTGTCAACACCATTCAATTGTGACGTGTGCGCTAGTGATCTCACCTTCCTGTACCATGCCTTGATGATGTAAAAATAGCAAGCCACATATTGAGCCTTTCTTCGCGTTTTTGTAGTTATCTATTGGTGCTAAAATACAATATGGCGGTCATAACAAAAAGAAAAATTGACTGGCGTTGCTCAAAATCTAGAAGGCCTGGGGAATTTCTGTCAGCACGATTTAATTGACACCTGCCAAGAATAAAAAATTTCCAAATTCCAAGAAAGATAAAACGCGATTTTCAGTTTTTTCGGGATAAATCAGGAACAAATCAAGCAACATACCCTTTGACTCGTGGTAGTCATCTTCAACATTCACAAAAATGAGTTGAAAAAAAAAACAAAAATTCCTTAGTTTATGAAATTGTTTGTAGTTTGCTTTAATTTTTGTTTCATTTATTTTTTGATTTGCTGAGCCATAATTTTTTCGAAAATAATGTAATGTAATACTTTTGTTTAAAATTTCAACAACTGTCGACCCTTAAAAAACAGAAACGTCAAAATTGATTACGATGTGCTGATGATCTCACCTTCCCTTCCATGCCTTGATGGAAAAGCTCGGCCGGCAACAACTTGTACATTAAGCGTTTTTTCGCGATTTCGTAGTTTCAGAAAATGTAACTTTTTTAACAATTTCACTGATTTTCTTACCTTCGTGTTGTCTATCATTGCAACTAGAAATGCTCTCGAATCCTGAAAAATTATTTTTTCATAACCCCGTGCGAACAATGCTATTTTTCTCACTAATTCCAGTTAGAAAATGCATCATATTTCCGCACTAGTCGGAAATGTCATTAACCTAAAGATAGATTTTCGATGTTCAGGATGACTAAACCTTTCATGTAGGCTATGAAAATGCTTCGCCAATTAGGTATACTTTTTGAATGTTTCTATCGGGTTTATGAAAAAATCTGCTATAAAATACTTTAGAAAATGCATAATTTCCTTACTTGTGCGCTTACCCACGTATTCTTCCCACTCATTGCATAAATAAGCTATTTTTTAACTTTTTCACCACAGAAGGAGATAAATATACAGAAAAAATACATGTGCAATGAAGTACGTAATGAAAGTATCCTTTTTCACTCCTTTGATCTCTACAGTAAGTGTTTTATTTTTATCGATTTTGTAGTCTCATAAATAAACGTTTTTTTTGACTGCTTTTTTGACATTTTTTTCTAAACAAAAAGTAAAAACAGCCAAATTGATGACGTCTAGTGATCTCACATTCCTGTACCATATCTTGAAGCAGAAATGCGGATAATCTCCACAATTTGCGTTTTTTACCGATTTTGTATTAAAAACTTTGATGTGATAGTGTCTCTAGCTACTTCTTTTCACGATTATATTTACCCATTTATGTTTTCAGAAAGATAATAATTTGTTCTTTTAGCATATTTTACAAGAATGGAGCAGTAGTTTTTTAAAGATTCTGTAAAATAACGTTTTTATCTTAGATTTATGAGTGGCCATCCAAATTTTAATTCATTATAATTGCCCGGTTTTGATCTATTCTCCAAAAGAAACATTTTTAATTTTTTGACTTAAGTTTCCGCCTACAATTCGGAGACACCTGTATTAGAGAATACAAAAACTCGCCGACTTATTTTTAAAATGCCTCCCAATCCAAAGGCACCGGAATTCCCCGTCACACTTGCGTATTAAACGACTTTAGAAAAAGTTTGGCTCCCAGTATCAAACCTTGAGGAACTCCAAAATTATTTCATTCAACTATTTTCAATCTTTCAGATGGCGACGGTTTAAAAGAGTCCGCCCCACACATGACACCAGTGACGGAAAGCTCTCACGACGACGACGAGAGGGAGGCACCATCGGTCGTCGTCTACCTCGTGGAACCCTTCTCCTTCGGTTCGGACCAGCCCGAACTTCACCGATTGGCGTGTTTGGCCTTGCTGCGGTGTTTTCAATCTGTACTGGCTGCGGTTCCTGAAAATATACGAAACAACATCAGCGTTCAGGTTTGTGAATTCTTTTCTTTGTGTATTTTTGAAATTTTTCCGTTTTTTTAGATTATATCGTTGGAGAGCATAGTGGAGTTGGGTAGGGCGAGGGATAGGTTGAGGCACAGCGATCATATGAGGGCTCTATCTCTGAATATATTCTCGCAGTGCAGAAGGTTGTTGTTGCACTCGAATAATGTTAAGTCGTTGACTGGTTTCGGTACTGCCGCTATGGCAGATCAGTTCCTAAAAAGCAAAGATGTAAGTAAAAATTTCCTCTTTAAATATTTTAAAAAAAATGTAAAATTTACTTTGACAAGGTCAGCGCCATCTGTTGTGTATTGCATTGCGTTTACGTACTTTTTCACATATTTTCTGAATAACATTTTGCCGCCTGATGACGGATAACCTAAAAAGTTAGTAGTAGTCTAAAAAATATGAGTTGTGTTTGTTATGTCTGTGTATAAGTTATGTCTTTGATTAGTTCAGATGTCGCTTCTGTCAGTGTCAAATCAATTTTTTTTGACAGGCGACATGACTTACTTTTGTTTTCCATGGCTACTTCGATCATATGGCTCAATAAATGCTCAACATTGAGAGCCACTTAGTGATTTTGGTAGTTGTAGTCTAAAAAGTATGAGTTTTTTGGTTTGTAGTGACATCGCAATAAATTATGTCTTTGATCAGTTCAGGTGTCGCTTCTGTCAGTGTTAAATCAACATATCCAACTTTTTTTGATAGACGAACTAATCAACGACATGACTTACTTGTTTTCCATGGTTACTCCGATCAAATGGATCATTAAATGCTCAACATTGAGAGCGAGGGGTAAACCACTTAGCGATTTTGGTCTGCAGTTTTCCGTTTTCGGAATTTTGTGAATTTTCTGCCAGTTTGGCGATTTCTCAACAATTTTTGCATAACTCGGGTTTTAGTGTGCGCAGGTCTGCCTTGTGCTTCACCTCTCCATTTTACACTAACAACTTTGCCATCTTTTTTAATTTAATGAGCAATAAAATTTGAGCTCAAGATAAAGAAACTAATACTAGTGGAAGCGGCTCTCTTGATCTTCAAAAGTTTTCTTTTTATGCAAATCTGCAACGTTGAAATAGTTTTGACATTTTTCTGACAGCCACTGAACGTTACCAACCAAAAAAATATATATTTCCGTAATTTTGATATAATTCAGTAAATAGTTAGGTTAAGATGCAACGTTTTTGAATCAAGAAATAAACAAAATTTAAAAAATTGATGACGTATGTGCCAGTGTCATTAAATTGATCTACCTTCCCGTACTGTTTCTTGATGTAAAAGCGTGAATGACAGTAACCGTGACAATAACCTGCATATTAGGCATTTTTTGGCGATTTTACCGTTTGAACCACAGATGAAAAGATGTGATTGATTTTTTAAATGAAAGATTACAATTATCCTGAAAATACTTTTTTTTAACTTTATCGACTATGAAGGAGACGAATATGTAAAACATGTGTAAAAAGTTCTTCATATTTTATTTTTGTTAGTTGGCAGCATTCTTTGGCTGACGGAAGAATGTCAAAACTATTTGAATGTTGCAGATTTATATGCACTTAAAAGTGAATTGAATAAGATGAAAGTAGTTAGTAGCCGTTATCAGTGCAAAATTGAGGGGTTAGCCAGAGGCAAATTTGTGTATACCAAATCGCTAATTGTAAAAAAAATTCGTCGAAATTTGTTAAAAATAGAGGAAGCTAAATAAATATCAAGGAATCGCGCGAAAATGGCAAGAAAATACAATAATTTGAATTGAGATCCACAGTTTTTTAACTGAGAAATAAGCAATTTTTAAAAATTGGTGACGTATGTGCTAGTGCTAGTATCACTAAAGCGATCTCACCTTCCTGTACTATTTCTTGATGTAAAAGCATGGATAACGGTAACCATGACAATAACCTACACATTAGACGTTTTTTGGCGATTTTTAAACATTTTTTTGTAAATGTATGGGAGAGATGAATTATGTAAAAAAAATTATGCAACAGGTAATTTTCTGGCAATTTTGGTGGGTTTTTGTTAATTTTTTTATCGTTTTTTACAATTTTGTTTTCTTATTTCCTTATTGTTGGTATAAATCGAAAAAATAATGCAATTTGGTTAAGATCTAACGTTTTTGAATTAAGACAATCAAATTTAAAAAATTGGTAACGTATGTGCTAGTGTCATTAAAGCAATCTCACTTCCTGTGCCATTTCTTGATGTGTAAACACGCGGATGACAATAACCATAACAATAACCAACACATTAAGCGTTTTTTCGCGATTTTAAATTTTCATCATCAAGGAAGGCAATTGCTCCCTAGTGTTGCCAATCGTTGCAAATGGAAATTCCCCCAGATTCAAATTTCTTTCTTGCTAATGTGGGAGATGAATAATTATGTAATACAAGTATCTTTTTACTCATTTCATTTTATTGCTCATTATTCGAGCGTTTTTGAAATGTACAGTTAATTTTTGCAATTTTTTTTTAGCTGCTTTGGCTATTTTTTGTTTTAAACTTCCTTATTATTGCAATAGCCCAAAAAATAATGAAATTTGGTGGAGATCCAACGTTTTTAAATTAAGAAATGAGCGAATTTTAAAAATTCGTGACGTATGATTCATTAAAGTGATTTCACCTTCCTGGGCCATTTCTTGATGTAAAAACGCGGACGACAGTAACCATGGCAATAACCCGCACATTAGGCGTTTTTTGGCGATTTCAACATCTTTTGTAAACCAGGGCTACCCAGTGTTGCCAATCGTTGCAAATAGAAATTGGCCCAGATCCTGAAAAAATCCTTTTTTTTTAACACTATTTTGTTGAAATTGTAGTATTTTCTAGCTCTCTTTGAAGTTTTTTTTATATTTTTTTAGCGGGTCCAAAAAATAATAAAACTTGGTGGAGATCCAACGTTTTTAAATTAAGAAATGAGTGAATTTTAAAAATTCGTGACGTATGATTCATTAAAGTGATTTCACCTTCCTGGGCCATTTCTTGATGTAAAAACGCAGACGACAGTAACCATGGCAATAACCCGCACATGCGTTTTTTGGCGATTTCAACATCTTTTGTAAACTGCAACAAAATCTCGTCTGCTCTTGGAGTTCATCTTCAAGGAAGACCAGGGCTACCCAGTGTTGCCAATCATTGCAAATAGAAATTGCCCCAGATCCTGAAAAAATCCTTTTTTTAACACTATTTTGTTGAAATTGTAGTATTTTCTAGCTCTCTTTGAAGTTTTTTTTATATTTTTTTAGCGGGTCTAAAAAATAATGAAATTTGGTGGAGATCCAACGTTTTTAAATTAAGAAATGAGCGAATTTTAAAAATTCGTGACGTATGATTCATTAAAGTGATTTCACCTTCCTGGGCCATTTCTTGATGTAAAAACGCAGACGACAGTAACCATGGCAATAACCCGCACATTAGGCGTTTTTTGGCGATTTCAACATCTTTTGTAAACTGCAACAAAATCTCGTCTGCTCTTGGAGTTCATCTTCAAGGAAGACCAGGGCTACCCAGTGTTGCCAATCATTGCAAATAGAAATTGCCCCAGATCCTGAAAAAATCCTTTTTTTAACACTATTTTGTTGAAATTGTAGTATTTTCTAGCTCTCTTTGAAGTTTTTTTTATATTTTTTTAGCGGGTCTAAAAAATAATGAAATTTGGTGGAGATCCAACGTTTTTAAATTAAGAAATGAGCGAATTTTAAAAATTCGTGACGTATGATTCATTAAAGTGATTTCACCTTCCTGGGCCATTTCTTGATGTAAAAACGCGGACGACAGTAACCATGGCAAAATAACCCGCACATTAGGCGTTTTTTGGCGAGTTCAACATCTTTTGTAAACTGCAACAAAATCTCGTCTGCTCTAAGAGTTCATCATCAAGGAAGACCAGGGCTACCCAGTGTTGCCAATCGTTGCAAATCGAAATTGCCCCAGATCCTGAAAAAATCCTTTTTTTATCACTATTTTGTTGAAATTGTATTTTCTAGCGATTTGAAGTTTTTTTATATTTTTTTAGCGGGTGTCAATTTTTTTTTTAAGTGCTGGCGTAATTGAAGTGTTGTTACCTTCCTGTACGATTTCTTGATGTAAAAACGGAGATGACAGTGACGATGACAATAACCTGCACATTAGGCGTTTTTTGGCGATTTTAACATTTTTTTGTTAACGGAAATATTAGACTTCGATAATCAAGGAAAGTAGGTGATAGTCACTGTTGCCAATTATTTCAAATAGAAATTCTCCCAGATCCTAAAAAAATCATTCTTTTACTTTTTCGTGTATGTGTATAGCACGGAATGAAAGTAAGTAGTAATGATAGTTATTAGCAGTTGTTGGTGGTTGTTAGTATAAAAAATGCTGAAAATATCCAAAAAAGAGAACAAAAAACGGGCAAGATGGGCGGAAAATACAAAAATTCTAGAGAACTGTATATCAAAACTGCTACTTGATTAACGTGTCACTGAATTTTGGACGTTTTCCGTCAATTTTTAATAATTCTTTACAAATGCTTCGTGAGTAACCCCTCAAGTATTTTTTTTTTAAATCATTGATGGAATGGAAACACTTGCAACAGAGAGAGAAGGAGACTAGAGCCATGCCAGAAGCAACTTGATTCCTAACCTCAACTCATGATTTCATACATTGTTATTCAGAAAATATGTGATAACGGATGGCTGTGGAAACAAATGAATCGCAATCTGTCAAAAAGTCGTATAAAATTAGTTCGAGGGACATCTGTCATGTACGAAATAACTTTAGACAAACGTCCTTTCCATAGCCTCCCATTAACCAACATTTGAATTGGTAAACTGGCAGTGCTACCAATCTTTTTGAACATTTTCTCAGTTATTACTGTAGTACCAACCTCGAAATAGTTTGGCGCAAATAGTAATGCCAATATTTTGACAGGACAAAAACCGAGCGGCGTACAGACTGTACACGCCGCCGTACATCCTGGCGCCCATGCGCGAGAAGGCCGAAGCCGCCGAGTCCTTCGGCAAGGCCAACCAAGACCAGGCCTCCGTCCTCTACCTCAGCTACTGCCTGTCCGAGGATCAGAGTTGGCTGTTGGCCGTCGCGACGGACGAGCGCGGCGAGATCTTCGAATCGGTCACGATCAACATCGACATCCCCAACAGGAGCCGTCGGAAAAAGGCGTCGGCGCGTCGGATAGGTCTCGAAAAATTGATGAATTTCGTGTTGGGGGTGATGTCGCAGAGCGCACGTCCCTGGCGGCTGGTCGTCGGTCGTCTCGGTCGCATCGGTCACGGCGAGCTCAAGGGATGGAGTTGGCTGCTGAGCAAAAAGAACCTGCTCGAGGCCTCCAAACATCTCAAGGACGTGTGCAACCAGTGCAACATCATGTACCCGAATTCGGTGCCGTGCATACTGAGCGCATGTCTGGTCAGCCTAGAGCCCGACACGGTCTTGAGGTATGTACCTGTTTTTTTTTCTCCTTCAGGAGAATGCACATCGCATTGATAAACATTTTCCGCTAAATTTTTGAGAGTGGTCTCACCTTCCTGTACCATATCTTGATGTAGAAATACGGATAGCAATAACCTCCATAATAAGCGTTTTTTAGCGATTTTGTGTCTACTCAGTCATGAATTAAAAAATGTGATAAGTGTCTCTAGCTACTTTTTTTGCATACGGGCAATGAAACTCGTCTTTTTTAATGAAAACAATCGATCTCGTAACTGCTCCATATCTTGGTGTAAAAATGCGGTAAGCTCCACATTATTTAAGTAAAGTCCGTTCATTTTCTATAGCAGAACTAAAATTTTTCTGAAACTGTACAACCCTAATTTGTGAGCGCCTGCACTTTTGACAATTTCATCGAAATTTAGCGGGAAAGCACAAACATTACATAACCCAAATCTTCTAGGGTTTATTTTTATTGTTAGAAGCAGTGTCACAGATAAACGTACCTGGGGCTTTTACGTGAACATTTCTCTTTGCACTTTACTCAAAACTGCACACACACAAAGGCCATTTTGGGCCAATTCAGAGCAATTGCAAAATTTTGACTTTTGTCATGTTTTCTGACGTATCGCATTGAAATCGCTTCTACCAACTTAACCTGTTAGTAAAATTCCTTGCAGAATTTCCTCATACCAACATAAAATTGAGATTTTGACGTTCTGTCATTTCAATAGAAAATGAATGGAGAGTTTGTCCCGTTTTGTCCCTTCAATTTGGCAGCAAATAATGATCAAACATCGTTGGTGACTCGAAAAACGAAAGAATCGACGTTCAGCTAAATTAAATATCAAAATGATGTGAGCTCACCTTCCTGCGCCATATCTTGGTGTAAAGATGCGGTGACGTATGTGCTAGTATCATTATTAGTGATCTGACCTTCCTGTACTATCTTTTGATGTAAAAGCATGGATAACAGTAACCTACACATTAAGCGTTTTTTTGCGGTTTCTAAACATTTTTTCTGTAAATGGAAACAAAATCTCATCTCCCCTTGAACGGTCATAATCAAGGAAGTCAAGGGCTCGAGGCCTCCAAACAGCTCAAAACGTATGCAACCAGTGCAACATCATGTACCCGAATTCGGTGCCGTGCATACTGAGCGCATGTCTGGTGAGCCTAGAGCCCGACACGGTCTTGAGGTATGTACCTGTTTTTTTTTCTTCCTTCAAGTTGGTAGCAAATCACGATTAAACATCGTGGGTGGCTCGAAAAACAGCAGAATCGACGTTCAAATAAATTGAATGTCAAAATGAATAACTACTGTCACGGTCGTTAGTGGAGAAAAAACAAAAATTAAGTCTCTAATTGGTGGACAGCTCTAAATTGTGTACATGGATGCGGGTGATTATTGAAATTATAACAGGAAAACACATCGCATTGATAAACATTTTCCGCTGGATTTTTGCCAGTGATCTCACCTTCCTGTACCATGTCTTGGTGTAGAAATGCGGATAGCAATAACCTCCACAATAAGCGTTTTTTAGCGATTTTGTATCACCACACACGTTTAAAGTCAAATTGGGGTTTATTCGGTAGCTAAATTTCAAGGAGATTAACAAAACCCCCCTTTAGAAAAGAAGGAAAATGAAACAGGATAGAAATTCCGTTTAAATTTGTTCTTTTCGATCGAAAAATTCATGGCTGAATGCGGGATGACAGTTTGATGACAAAAACTGACACTTGAAAACGAAGCACATGGTGGATGATGCCGGGAATGGATAACGGGTAGTGACGTCACACCAATAGAAAAATGGCAAGGAAAGGCTAAATTTTAAACTTGTTTTCCCGTTTTTTGCCATAATTAGTCGCAATGAATCCTTCTAACAACGTTAGACTATCTACTTTTTATCCCACTTTCCGAAAATTATGGTTTCGAAATTTTTTTTGTTGGACTGCATTACTCTATTTCATATTTCCAGGTTGATGCCGGATCAGTTCACCCCCGACGAACGTTGGGGCCAAGTCAGCGCCAATTCTCAGCTGTCGACCCCCCAGGACGTCAGCTGTACGCACATCCTCGTCTTTCCCACCAGCGCCAAAACGCAATCCTCTCAAAACGCCTTCCAGGAACAGCACATAACCTCCGAACTGGAAGATCGAGATCTGTTTCCCATCAACGACGACGAGGACATGCCCCTCGACGGTCTCAACCTCACCGATCTGTTCACGTGGAACGAGCCGGGGATGATGAGGGGGCAGAGCCCCACGGCGAGCCCCCGGAGGGAGGAGTCTTCGGGGCCGGGCAGTCCCGGTTTCGGGGTCAGCAACGGCAGACACGGCAGCCCCTTCCACTACGGCAGCCTGTCCAACTTGAAGGGGGCGGAGGCCGCGGAGGAGGTGGGCACGTTGCTGCAACAGCCCCTTGCGTTGGGCTATTACGTGTCGACGGCCCCCACGGGAAAGATGCCGAAGTGGTTTTGGGCGTCGTGTCCCCATCTCGAGGGGGTGTGTCCGGCGTTCCTCAAGAATTCGTTGCACCTGCACAATCCTAACATACAGCAGAGCACGGACACGGACGAGGAGCTGCAGCAGCCGACGGCGGCGCAGCAGGCCGTCGTTTCGTCGCATCCGCTCGATTCGCACCTGACCACTGACGTTTTGAGGTAAAAATACGATTGTACAATTACCTTTTGTGGAATTTTCGATCCAAATTGCTTAATTTTGCTTTATCTGGAAATTTTACAGTTAGCTTATGGTAAAAATCCAGAATTCTCAAGTGAAATTATTTAATCTTACCTTATCTGGAAATTTTACAATTAACGCAAGGGAAAATCGAGAATTTTCAATTGAAATTGCTTAATTTTACCTTACCTGTAAATTTTACAATTAACTGAAGGTAATAATCCAGAATTCTCAATCAAAATTGCCTCATTTTGTCTTATTTGAAGATATTAGAGTTTTAAATTGCTTAATTTTATCTTACCTGCAAATTCTACAATTAACTTAAGGTAAAAATCCAGAATTCTCAATCGAAATTGCCTAATTTCATCTTATCTGAAGATTTTACAGTTTTAAATTGCTTAATTTTATCTTACCTGCAAATGTTACGATTAACTGAAGGTGAAAATCCAGAATTCTCAATGGAAATTGCTAAATTTTATCTTATCTGAAGATTTTACAATTTAAAGTTGCTTGATTTTTCCTTTTCTGGAAATTTTACAATTGGCTTGAGGTAAAAATCGAGAATTGACCATTGAAGTTGCTAATTTTTATAATTCGAATGTAAAATGATCTCATCTGCAAATTTTACAATTGACTTGAAGTGAAAATTGAGAATTTTCCATTGAAATTGCTAATTTTATAGCTTAATTTTGCCTTATCTGGAAATTTTACAATTAACTTATGGTAAAAATCCAGAATTCTCAATCGAAATTGCCTAATTTTATCTTATCTGAACATTTTACAGTTTTAAATTGCTTAATTTTATCTTACCACCTGTAAATGTTACGATTAACTGAAGGTAAAAATCCAGAATTCTCAAAGGAAATTGCTTAATTTTATCTCATCTGAAGATTTTATAATTTAAAGTTGCTTGATTTTTCCAATTCTGGAAATTTTACAATTGGCTTGAGGTAAAAATCGAAAATTGACCATTGAAGTTGCTAATTTTTATAATTCGAATGTAAAATGATCTCATCTGCAAATTTTACAATTGACTTGAAGTAAAAATTGAGAATTTTCCATTGAAATTGCTAATTTTATAGCTTAATTTTGCCTTATCTGGAAATTTTACAATTAACTTATGGTAAAAATCAAGAATTTTAAATTGAAATTCTGGAAATTTTACAATTAACTTAATGATGGTAAAAATCGAGAACTGTCAATCAGAATTGCTTAATTTTACCTTATCTGAAAATTTTACAATTAAGGACCCATTTTATAATTAAAACTAAAGTGCCTTTTAAATGTTTGCCTAGCAACATTTCAAAACGGCTGCTCCTTATAGTCAAAATCCCCTGTAAAGTCGACATTAACTTTATGGACCTTTAAGTTTTATTATGAAATCGGCCCTAACTTAAATTGAAAATTTTACAATTGGCTCGAGGTAAAAACCGAAAATTTTCCATTGAAATTGCTAATTTTATAATTCGATTGTAAAAAGATCTCATCTGGAAATTTTACAATTGACTTGACATGAAAATCGAGATTTTACCATTGAAGTTGCTAATTTTTATAATTCGAATGTAAAATGATCTCATCTGCAAATTTTACAATTGACTTGAAGTAAAAATTGAGAATTTTCCATTGAAATTGCTAATATTATAGCTTCATTTTGCCTTATCTGGAAATTTAACAATTAACTTATGGTAAAAATCAAGAATTTTAAATTAAAATTCTGGAAATTTTGCAATTAACTTAATGGTAAAAATCGAGAACTGTCAATCGGAATTGCTTAATTTTACCTTATCTGAAAATTTTACAATTAAGGACCCATTTTATAATTAAAACTAAAGTGCCCTTTAAATGTTTGCCTAGCAACATTTCAAAACGGCTGCTCCTTATAGTCAAAATCCCCTGTAAAGTCGACATTAACTTTATGGACCTTTAAGTTTTATTATGAAATCGGCCCTAACTTATGGTAGAATTGACAATTAAGTTGCTTAATCTTACCTTATCTGGAAATTGTACATTTAACTTAACGTAAAAATCCAGAATTCTTAATCGAAATTGCTTAATTGTACCTTATCTGAAGATTTTACAATTGATTCCAGGTAACAATCAAGAATTTTCAACTAAAATTGCCTAATTAATGTGGCTCCCTTGGCACAATATGCTTCGCATTGTCAATAGCTTCCAAACAATGTAGTCAGATGATTGTCAGGCAACTTTACTTTGCATGCTTTCACTCTGTCTTAAAATATGCAGTGGTGCACTGGGGAAATTCTGCGGAAGTCAATAGAGTTTTTCTCCTTCAAAAAAGAGCAGTCCGTATCTTGGCCAATCTAAGGTATTCAGACTCTTGCAGGGACTCTTTCAGACACCTTGGCATCCTTACACTTGCTAGCTTATATATATGTGAAATTGTGTGTTTTGTGGATCAAAACCGGAATGCATTTAGCACTGTGAGAAACGAATATAATTACAACACAAGACGGAGAGATGAACTGCTACCGGTGAGGCATACATCGTCCTTGTATCAGAAAAGTGTTTATTTTTCAGGCTGTAAGCTTTTTAACAAATTGCCCTACGATGTCAAGAACATTGCCAGTTTCAATGGTTTCAAAGCGGCAGTAAAGAATCTCTTAAGGGAACGTTGCTATACTATTTCTTTTTCCTTTTCTGACTAGATTTCTTAATCATATATTATACTATGTACAGATTTTTGAAATTAATATATATATTAATATTAATTAATAATATTAATTTCACCTTATCTGGACATTTTAGAATTGACTTGATTAACTTATGGTGATAATCGAGAATTGCTAATTGAAATTGCTTAATTTTACCTTATCTTGATTCGCACCTGACCACTGACGTTTTGAGGTAAAAATCCGATTGTACAATTATCTTTTGTGGAAGTTTTACGATTGACTCGAGGTAAAAATCCAGAATTCTCAATTGAGATTGCTTAATTTTACCTTATCTGAAGATTTTACAATTGATTCGAGGTAAACAACAAGAATTGTCTAATTTTACCTGATCTTGATCTAGGATTTACTTGATTGTCGATTAAAATCGCTGAATTTTACCTTATCGGGAAATTTTACAATTAACTTAAGGTAAAAATACAGAATTCTCAATCGAAATTGCTTAATTTTACCATATCTAGAAATTTTACAATTAACTTACGGTAAAAATCGAGAATTGCCAATTGAAATTGCTTAATTTTACCTCATCTTGATTCGCACCTGACCACTGACGTTTTGAGGTAAAAATCCGATTGTACAATTACCTTTTGTGGAAGTTTCACGATTGACTCGAGGTAAAAATCCGGAATTTTCGATCGAAATTGCTTAATTTTGCCTTATCTGGAAAGTTTACAATTAACTTTAGGTAAAACTCCAGAATTCTCAATTGGAATTGCTTAATTTTAGCTTATCTGAAGATTTTACAATTAACTCATGATAAAAATCCGGAATTTTCTATTGAAGTTGCTTAATTTCACCTTATCTGGAAATTTTACAATTAACTTATGGTGAAAATCGAAAATGGCCAATTGATTATCTGGAAATTTTACAATTTTACCATAGTAAAAATCCAGAATTCTCAATCGAAATTGCTTAATTTTACCATATCTGGAAGTTTTACAATTAACTTATGGTAAAAACCGAGAATTGCCAATTGAAATTGCTTAATGTTACCTCATCTTGATTCGCACCTGACCACTGACGTTTTGAGGTAAAAATCCGATTGTACAACTTGAGGTAAAAATCCAGAATTCTCAATTGAGATTGTTTAATTTTACCTTATCTGAAGATTTTACAATCAACTCATGATAAAAATCGAGAATTTTCTATTGAAGTTGCTTAATTGCCAATCGAAATTGCTTAATTTAACCTTATCTGGAAATTTTACAATTTTACCATATTAAAAATCCAGAATTCTCAATCGAAATAGCTTAATTTTACCATATCTGGAAATTTTACAATTAACTTATGGTAAAAATCGAGAATTGCCAATTGAAATTGCTTAATTTTACCTTATCTTGATTCGCACCTGACCACTGACGTTTTGAGGTAAAAATCCGATTGTACAATTACCTTTTGTGGAAGTTTTACGATTGACTCGAGGTAAAAATCCAGAATTCTCAATCGAAATTGCCTAATTTTATCTTATCTGAAGATTTCACAATTTAAAGTTGCTTGATTTTTCCTTTTCTGGAAATTTTGCAATTGGCTTGAGGTAAAAATCGAGAATTTACCATTGAAGTTGCTAATTTTATAATTCGAATGTAAAAGGATCTCATCTGGAAATTTCACAATTGACTTGACGTGAAAATCGAAATTTTACCTTATCTGGAAATTTTACAATTAAAGTAAAAATCGAGAATTGTCGATTAAAATTGCTGAATTTTACTTTATTTAAAAAACGACTTAAGAAAATTCGTAAAAGAAACGGTCTGTTCCGTTCGTTTTCTCATACCTAAATTAGGGGGAGCCTCATTTTCAATCTAATCTGGGAAAAAACGTCTTTTCTTCACTTTTGAACCTTTCGAAATGTTTTTTTTACGAATTTTCTTAATTTTAATCGACAATTCTCGATTTTTACATCAAGTCAATTCTAAAATGTCCAGATAAGGTGAAATTAGGCAATTTTAGCGATTGACAGTTCTCGATTTTTGTCATTAAGTTAATTGTAAAATTTCCAGATATGGTAAAATTAAGTAATTTCGATTGAGAATTCTGGATTTTTACTATGGCAAAATTGTAAAAATTTCCAGATAAGGCTAAATTAAGTTTCAATTGGTAATTCTCGATTTTTACCGTAAGTTAATTGTAAAATTTCCAGATAACGCAAAATTAAGCTATATAATTAGCAATTTCCATGGAAAATTCTCGATTTTTACTTCAAGTCAATTGTAAAATTTAGATAAGGTAAAATTAAGCAATTTCAATTGAAAATCTTCGATCTTTACCTCAAGTCAATTGTAAAATTTCCAGATGAGATCATTTTACATTCGAATTATAAAATTAGCAACTTCAATGGTAAATTCTCGATTTTTACCTCAAGCCAATTGTAAAATTTCCAGAAAAGGAAAAATCAAGCAACTTAATTGTAAAATCTTCAGAGATAAAATTAAGCAATTTCCATTGAGAATTCTGGATTTTTATCTTCAGTTAATCGTAACATTTGCAGGCAAGATAAAATTAAGCAATTTAAAACTGTAAAATCTTCAGATAATATAAAATTAGGCAATTTCGATTGAGAATTCTGGATTTTTACATAAGTTAATTGTAAAATTTGCAGGTAAGGTAAAATTAAGCAATTTCAATTGAAAATTCTCGATTTTTACCTTACGTTAATTGTAAAATTTCCAGATAAGGTAAAATTGAACAATTTCACTTGAGAATTCTGGAATTTTACCATAAGCTAACTGTAAAATTTCTAGATAAAGCGAAATTAAGCAATTTCTATTGAGAATTCTGGATTTTTACTACGGTAAAATTGTAAAATTACCAGATAAAACGAAACTAAGCAATTTCAATTGAGAATTCTGGATTTTTACCATAAGTTAATTGTAAAAATTCCAGATAAGGTAAAATTAAGCAATTTAAATTGAAAATTCTCCATTTTTACTAAAAGTTAATTGTAAAATTTCCAGAAATGGTACAATTAAGCAATTAATTCTCGATTTTTGCGATAAGTTAATTGTAAACTTTCCAGATAAGGTAAAATTAAGCAATTTAAATTGAAAATTCTCCATTTTTATCATAAGTTAATTGTAAAATTTCCAGATATGGTAAAATTAAGCAATTAATTTTCGATTTTTGCCGTAAGTTAATTGTAAAAATTCCAGATAAGGTAAAATTAAGCAATTTAAATTGAAAATTCTCCATTTTTACTAAAAGTTAATTGTAAAATTTCCAGAAATGGTACAATTAAGCAATTAATTCTCGATTTTTGCCATAAGTTAATTGTAAAATTTCCAGATAAGGTAAAATTAAGCAATTTCAATTGAGAATTTTACATTTTACCATAAGTTTATTGTAAAATTTCCAAAAAGATTTGAAGTTAAAAAAAATGAATGTTTTTGTTGCAGATACGTACTTGAAGGCTACAACGCTCTGTCTTGGCTGGCGTTGGACTCGAACACTAACGACCGTCTATCCTGTTTGCCTGCGCACATGCAGGTCTTAGTCCAGTTATACCACACAGCTGCAGCGCTCTTGTAAATCACTGAAATAGTTGGATTTTAATTTTTTTACGACCCGCGACGACCCAATACTCAACCCGACGTAAACACGTTTCGATTTTGCCACGTTTCTGTTCTTTTAAGTGTACAAACAAAAAATTGTGATATTTAGAAGTTAATTTTTAAGATGAAAACGCCGAAAATTTTAATTAACTGCCAGTTACTTCAGTGTTTTGCAAAGTGTTTGTTATTGTTTTTGTTTGTTGTTGATTTTGGTATTTTAAACTTTGTAAATTGTGTACCTACAAGAAATAATTTATTTTTCTGTTGTGTATAAATGTACAAAATTATGAGAAGCAAATGAGATACTTAGACTGAATAGGCAATTGCTATCAAAATTCCGGTGAATTGTGAGCCGTTTGCCAAAGACAGATGGAGACTTTGAGTTCGCGTCTCTGGAAATCTCTAGGAAAATTTGTAAATAAGATCCTATTAATCAAAAATTTTCTTCGTCAATTTGCTACTTACCATAGACTAGCAGATGTTATTAACCGTATATTTCAATGTAATTGTGTAATTACTGGGGCCAATGGTTTAACGTATCTTATAAAATTTGCCTCAGAGGTGTTCTTCGTGAATTTTTGACGGCCTGTGCATGATTTTGTTACCTATTTTAGCATTTACCCTACCAACGTACTTAACTCAAGATCTCACGTATGTTGGTAACTCGATGTCCTTCTGTTACTCTGTGATTCGGTTCTTGAAACAAAAAATTTACGAAAAAAAAAACGTACTAATGACAGTATTTTAATTTGGCGTTTTTCAATCATACTTACCTATTATTTATATATGTATTTAATTTTATTATACATAATATATTTTTATTATGGACGGTATAGGACTGTTAATTGTTCAAATAGAAACGTTCGACATTTGTACTGTACATAATAGCTACTGTTGTATAAGAATATGTCAATTTTAGGGAATTGGGATTTATAGTTAAATAAATTTGTAAATATTTTATTGACATTAGTTGAAATAGTGAATACACATGAAATGTTAATAACTTTATAAATAATTATATACATATAATTAGGTATTATTAATAAATCGCTCCATGAGTATAAACCTTGGGTTTCATTCAAAACGATATTAAGTTCTCATCAGTCTGGGATAGTCTTTGCTCGTGTTTCCAGCAATTAAAGTCGGTTAAAATCGGTCTTCCGTATGCATTGTGAAGTTCTCGAAACGTTATGCTGATCTTTGAACTAGGAACACTTTCTGAGGCTTTGTTTTCTAAAACTGAAATAAAGTACATAATTAATGACTTCATTATTAACTGTAAAGTAATTATTTTGGCAGAAAATTCAAAATTTTTGAAACAATTTATGAAAGTAAGGTTATGTTCTACAATTCCACATAAAAGTAAGGTTATGTTCTACAATTCCACATAAAAGTAAGGTTATGTTCTACGATTCTACAAAAATGTTTTAACCTTTAAAACATTCGCCAAAAAACATCAAATTGATTGTAAAACGCTGAAAAACAATGTAAATAATCGGCAACAAACTGTTTAAACAAAGAAATTTGGGTTTTTCCAACGGCGAAAGAAAATTGCGACGTTGCCATTTTTTCATTTGTACTAAAATCTTGTATTTATCTCACCTGGATTACTGGAACGCATACTATGAGATCTTTGGTGTGGTGTATTGTTGACTTCAGGTTTGTTGAAGGGGTTGTGACGTTGCCTCGGCGGAGGTACGGGGGAGTTCACGGCCTGCGCCAGAGGTAAGGGTGACTCTAAAACAACAAAAAATTTGCTTCTACCGGCCTCGTAGCTGTCAATTTTCGCGAAGCTCATTGTTAACTAAACAGCGATAAGATAACCGGTGATAACCTTTTTGGTTTCAAGTTTAAAGGAACCGAAAAAAAAAATTGATGAATTCGTCAAGAAACTTCAGACGGAACTGCAGAAATCAGCGGTTTTTTACGTGCTACATCGCAAAACAATAATATTATCGTGTAAAGTGAATACCTAGGAATGCAATTATTCACGTTCAACAAAAATATGGACAGAAATTGTTTATTAGAGGGGGGACTTGAAAATGCGGAATCACCTGTTTTTGCGAAAATGCTAACTGAAAGAAAGGAGGAAAAATTCAATAGAAAACGGAAAAATTTAAAGTTTCACTTGCATGAATCGATATAAAGATAATTTTTGGCAGCCCTATTTAGACACAATTTGCGAAAAGTCAATTTACATAACTTAAAATTTCAAAAATTCGATAAAACCAAAAGAAAACGGCAACTTTCGGCTAAAATTGTGTTTATATTTATCGGGGGTTCTAGGGAATCTAATTGCTACAAATTTTTCAAAAGAAAAACATGAGACGCAAAATTTACTAGCAAGTATACAACGTTGAGTAGTTTTTGAGTTCTCGTATTTTTGTGTTTCTGCATGTTAGGGGTTGTAGCGCCTATAAGGGTGGTTTTTCTCAATATGAAAAGTGTTTTTTTTAAAGCTGTTTGCGACAAAAAGTGTGACCCATCTTACTTCCTCAAATTTGAAGGGGAATCGATTGGTGCCAATTTCAAACTGTTGGGACTCACCCAGTTCGAGAAAAGTCAATTTTCACGACTTAAAACTTCTAAAATTCAACAAAATCAATAAAAAACGGCACGACGTGACAAGGGGCTGAAAATTGTTTGAAATGCCGTAAACCGTACTTCTTTAAGACGCTCCATTCGTCTTTTATGGCCAATTGAAGTTTTAGAAAATTTTAAATTTTGACGTTTTACGTTGTAACTGAAGAACGGAACGTCAGAAATGAGCTTTTAGGGTAGTTTTTGGAAAGAAAATTTAATTTTCTACAAAATGGGATAATTTCTAAGTGCCGGACGGCTTCAATAAACTCCTCAGCTTTACGGAATTAGAAAACATAAGAAGGGAGGGGGGTACATGGTTGAAATAATGAAAATTTTGGATTTTTTTAAAGAGATGAGGATACGGCGTGAAAAAGGACTGAAAATTGTTTAAAATGCCGAAAACCGTACTTCTCTAAGATGTTCCATTCGTCTTTTATGGTCAATTGAAGTTTTAGAAAATTTAAAATTTTGACGTTTTACGTTGTAACTTAAGAACGGAACGTCAGAAATGAGCCTTTAGGGTAGTTTTTGGAAAGAAAAATTAATTTTCTACAAAATGAGAATTTCTAAGTGCCGGACGGCTTAAATAAACTCCTCAGCTTTATGGAGTTAGAAAACGTAAGATGGGAGGGTACATGAAAATTGTGATTTTTTTTTTAAAGAGATGAACATACGACGTGAAAAAGGACTGAAAATTGTTTAAAATACCGAAAACCGTACTTCTTTAAGACGCCCCATTCGTCTTTTATGGCCAATTGAGGTTTTAGAAAATTTTGACGTTTTACGTTGTAACGTCAGAAATGAGCTTGTAAGGTAATTTTTGGAAAAAATGAGAACCTAGTCAAATTTGAAGGGGAATCGATTGGTGGCAATTCCAAATTGTTAGGGCTCACCCAGTTCGAGGAAAGTCAACTTCCATAACTGAAAACTTCCAAAATTCAATAAAAATGGCAAGTTTTAGCTAAAACTGTGTTTATATTAATTATGGTCTGTCCGGGATCTACACGACCGAGATTCACCCGATTTCCATGGCGATTCATTGTTGACAACAATGATTCGCAATGGAAATAGGGTGAATCCCGGTCGTGTGGATCCCGGACAGATTATAGTGGTTTTAAGGAATGTAATTGCTACAAATTTTTCCAAAGAAACACTTAAAAAGCGAAATTTACTAGTAAGCAGTTTGCTCCGCTTTCATCCCCCGTTCGGAACGCCCCTGACTGTCACTTAAAATTTTATTTAAAATAAGTTGTTCAAAATAGATTACTTATACTACAGAGACCAGGAAAAAATTTGAAACTGGGCATTACACAGCTGACCGTTGAGAGGATATACAGGCTGGTGAATTTTTCGTTGCCCATCATTGGGTTAAATTAGAGAAAAGTGGCGCTTTTTCAAGGTGAACACCGCGATTTCATTTAAACGAATTATAGCTGTCAATTGAAGGCCCTCTAGATTTTGGGTAGCGACAGTAACCATATCGCATTCTAATACTATCGAATGCACAAAAACATGAACTTTTTTCGAGGCAGAATTTAATTGTCTATCAGTTTAATCTACATTTTTGCCATAAAATAGTTGGGGCATTCCATTTGAAAAAATTGACTTTTTGACCAATGAAGTTGATGTTTAAAAATTTGCAGAGAACAACCTGTATGTATTTGACCCAAGTTGAGTCCATGCCAAATTTGACTTCATGCCAAATTAATAAGTTTTCTCATTTTATACTGTAAGGATGTTACAGCTTTTTGAAGTTAGGCCTGCAGTTGACATAAAAAAGCGAAATTCTTGATTTTCTCAAAAACGGTTGATTTTTGGCATAGCAATTCTTAGTAAAGTTCACCTAGAATTAAACGTAGAATTCAAAAATATCATAATATACAGGGTGTTCCATTTAAAATAAGGAAATTAGTACCTATTTCCGGTATAATCGGAAGTGCGCCAGTGATGAAATTATTTTACGTCGATTCAAAATTAATTGAAATCCCTGTGTACAAATTTTAATGACGATGCTAGAAACTGTTCTCCAGATACGGCTAACTGACGCTCGTCGAGGGATACCCTGTATACTGTATTGTGATAGGATTAAATTTAAAAAAAAAGTTAACCTCATTTCCATTACCGAATTGTTTTTTTTTGCCATAAACGTACGCTATTGTAAAATATTATATTGCTAGATTTCTGTATGTATTGCAGCCCCTGCCTGATGATGATATATGAAAAGTAATCGAAATATATACACAGGGTGCCCCAACGGTGCGACAAAGTCCATTTATGTCCACGTCATTAATAATATATATCGAAAATCTGTGTACGCCAACCGTTAGTGACTGAAAATATGCATAATCTAAAATTACCATGAACTCACATGGGCGAGTCATGTAGGGGGGGGGGCAGCAAAAAATTACATTTTGTTAAATGGTACACCACATATATCAATGTATTTTTGGTTTCTACGTGTCATTCCGTGCAACTTTTGTCAGGTGTGCCCCATACTTAAATTCAATCGTTTTTGAGTTATTTAATAAAGTGTGTAGAATTTGGCAAAAACAAGACTTCAGTTAACAATTAATACTTTCGATGCATTCAAGTTTTTCTCTTCCGAATTTGTGGCACATCCTAAAGAAAGGTCAGGGCTAACCTGACGACAGGATAGACTTTAATGTCAAATTTCATGCACAGCGTGTCACCGGTAAATATAGAAGTAAATTCTAGGTCGACTTTCTTGGCAAATACCTATACCTAAATAGCATGTTTTTCAAATGATCACCAGTTTTAAGTCTGTGTTGTTGTTTTATTGGTGTCCGTATTACTGATAAAAGTAACAGAACGAACGTCTTTAAAACGATAAACTCTACGGTGTATAACAACGTATAATTCAAAATAATACGGTTAACGGATGTTTGCAAAATAAAATAAAAATAAAATAAGTTTTGTTTCCGCCAAGTTCTGCACATTTTATTAAATAACTCAAAAACGACTGAATTTAAGTATGGGGGACACCTGACAAAAGTGGCACAGAATGACACGTAGAAAAGAAAAATGCATTGATATAACAAAATGTAATTTTATGCTGCCCCCCCTACACGAGCCACCCATGTGAGTTCATAGTAATTTTATACCCTGTATATATTATTTAGGAAGGTAAGGACACCTCCCGAAAACGGCGTCCCCAATTTGACAAGGATGGAGATACATTTTTCAAGGAGTGCAAGTGAGATACACCGTCAATTTCTCCGGCTTTTAAAAAGGAATACCTCTATTTATCTTTGTCGATTGCCGTACCCATGCAATAGCAGAAATCTAGTGACCTTAAAAATCATCAATAATAAGGTACGCCGTCCTTGGCAACGAATGATGAAACAAAAAACAGAGGACGTTATCAACAATATTTATGTAAAAATCGAAAAACTGTCATCACACGTTTTTCAAAGAAATTAAAGAAATGAAGTTGTTTTTGTTGCTTCTTGGGTTCGCAGCTGTAGTTCACGTCTGGAGTTTTCCAAGTATTCTACCATTGGCAAATCTAACGGTCCACTCAGTTGAGTCTCTGGTTGAGTTGAAGAATCGAAGAATCAAACGAGATTTTATGATGTGTTACCAGTGCATTGATTGTGGCGACTTCATAGGTCAGGAAGCTTCTTGCCAGAATTTTCTAAATCCCGTTTGCTATTTCATAGTCGTAACGGTAGAACGAAAAGATACTATTGTGAAAACCTGCGATTCCAAAGGGCAGTGTGGAAACTTACCCGGGATCTTGCATTCAGCCAAAACCTGCAAAGAATGTTCGGAAAATCTTTGCAACTCATCTTCGCGATTGGGCAACAATCTCGCGAAAGTCGTCTTCTTCACATGCCTCATGCAGCTGTTGACACACCTCTTGTTCTAGTCAACCCAACAGCAAATAAATTATTTTTTGCTGATGCCTACCCAAGAATTGTGTCATTGTGTCTCCAAATTTATGTAAACATTCAATAATAAAATTTTTCAATTGACCATTGCACTATTTTGTAATAAAAAAATGGCTGCAGAGAAGCGGCTGGAACCTCCCCATCGCGTGGGTCTTTGATTTCCGTGTCTTGTGTTTAAAATTTTAAAGTTGTTATGCCTAAATGGCACTTCCCGTGGTCCAATTGCTTCCAAAAGCCTTCAACGGATCACCTAATCTCCATGTACCAAATTTCAGCCAAATCGATCAAGTAGTTTGGGCTATAACGTGGTTTTAGTGTTATGACAAAATTTCGATTTTTCCACCCTGGGGTTCTAAATGCGAATGAAATTTTTCTTATTTAGAACCAGAATTTGAAGACGTTTTTGATGGTGACAATAAATCTTTCAAAAACTCGTTTTGGATGGTTAAATGAGAAAAATTTTAAAGGACCCCGCACGATTTAAACGGAAAAGTGGTCTCGGTGGATTTGGCTGAATTTTTGATATATTGTAGTCCATTCAATTCTGAACAAAAAATGTTAAGGCCAAACCATATCCTATGACTAGTCTTTCCGTTAGAGGTCGCCAAATCGCGATTTTTCGTTATTTTTCTCCTCGACATTCAGTTACATTTTTTGTTAGCGCTATACCAGCTTGTTTTCGATTCTAAAGAGTAAGTTGAAGATATTTTGATGACCCATGGGTGACTCGTCCGGGAGGGGCGCCGGATTATTTTTTTAAAGATAAGTAGGTACTTACCTAGTATGTTTTCCGGACTGAAAATGTCGCTGGAAACAAGAATCCAGACTTTCACTTATCATCATAATATAGGGTGTTATTTTAAAGAAAAAATTTAATATCAAACCCAAAATTAAAAATGTTATACAGGGTGGGTCTGAAAGACTCCACATCCTTTATACCACAGAATCTACTGTTCAAATGATGAAGCTTGGTGCAAAAATTATTGGTCAATTGTGATTCCTCTTGAAGTTATAAGCCGCCAAAGATCTTCATTTTTAAACGTTATTTTTAAATATCTTTCGAAAGGTGTATCGCGAAATTATTTGAGTCTGTATTAAGCACTGTCATCTACTCTCACGTGTCCAAATATATTGTATCAGATCAACACGGCTTTGTCAAAGGAAAATCGACCAATACTAACTTGTGCGTGTTCACTCAGATGGTGTCGGCTGCTTTAGACGATAGGCTTCAGGTGGACGTTATTTACTCAGATTTGTCCAAGGCTTTTGATAAGGTCGACCATTGCATTTTGCTGCGCAAGTTGGAGCTGTTTGGTTTTTGTAATAGCCTCATATTATTGATTAGATCATTGCTCAAGGACAGACATCAGTATGTAGTGTGCAATGGGTTCTCATCTGCACCTTTTATAGTGAACAGTGGTGTTGTACAGGGCTCCAATCTTGGACCCTTACTTTTTATCATGTTTTTTAATGATGTAGTTAGTTGTTTTTCCAAGTGTATTCCTTATATATATATGCTGATGATCTGAAATTAGCTACTGTAGTTGAATCCTACGATAATTGTCTAATATTGCAAGATAATATTGATGCTTTTGTTTCTTGGTGCAAGGTAAACAAACTTGAACTTAATATAAGTAAGTGTAAAAAAATTTCCTTCACCAGAAGGAATGTTGTAACTAATTTTTATTATAACATAAATGGGGCAGTGTTGGAGGAATGTGACCAGATCAGAGACCTAGGTATAATTGTTGACTCTAAGCTAACCTTTGCTTCTCACATTGAGCTTATATCCAGGGAAGCCACGAGAACTTTGGGTTATGTTATTAGAAATTGTACTGATTTCACGAACATTGAATGTATAAAACTACTATTCTACGCACTGGTTCGGAGTAAACTAGAATACTGTTCGGTTATTTGGGATCCATCACATACAATTCATGTTGAACTTTTAGAGTCCGTGTTGCGCAGGTTTTGTAAATTTATTTACTTTAAAATGTACGGTCACTATCCGACTAGGCACTGTGACCAGAAGGCTCTAACTAGTATTGTTAATCAGTGCTCTTTGAAATCGAGAAGGTGTGTCAACTCCCTTGTGTTTCTTCAGAAAATTCTCCTAGGCGAGATAAATGCTCCTGAATTACTACATGAAATTCGACTTATCGTTCCCAGAGCTAACACAAGAACCGCTGTCACTTTTTATTACGATATTCCTAACACCTTTCATCATTATAATTGTCCGCTCTTAAAATGTTTCAAATTGTACAATTGCCTTCCTAAAGATTTATGCGATATCTTCAACGTTCATTTTTCTCTCAACAGCACTAAACGAACGCTGCTTGAATTTTATAACAAATAAGTTATTTTTCTATTATTTTTAATTTTTCGTTGTTTTTTTTTGTATGAAATTGTATAGATATATAGTATAATTTTTTTTTTGTATTCTGTATCCACTATGGACAGACATTGTCCGTTGGAAATAAAATTTATTATTATTATTATTATTATTATTATTATTATTATTATTATTATTATTATTATTATTATCGTAGGATTTTGAATTTTTGCACAGCATTGTTACAGACCAAGAAGCAACTGCTGATGGTAGTTAAGACATTATCCAAAAAGCGGATCTCTGCTATACAGGGTGGCCCCGATGTTATTTGCCCTTGAACTTTTTTATGTTTGAAAATATTGCTAATTTGCCTATACGGCCGTATTCCCCGTTCAATTCTAAAACTCTTTTGGCTCTTAAAATTTTTCGAAAAAACTAACCACTCACGAGGAAAATTGAAAAAACTGAAAACATGATGCAGTTAATCACCTTAAAACCAATGATGAGTCTACCTCATAAAAAAGTAAAATTATCATCAATGTTTTTTCTTCAGTTGTGAGCAATGGTTCTGGGCACAGATGTAGGACAACACCTTCAATGCAAAAAAACAGTTGAAATGTGATGCGTGTCAACGTACACCTTGAGTTTTATTGAAATTGTAGGTTTATCACGATGATCATGTTTTCGGTTTTTTCAATTTTCCTCGTGAGTGGTTAGTTTTTTCGAAAAATTTTAAGAGCCAAAAAAGTTTTAGAATTGAACGGGGAATACGGCCGCATAGGCAAATTAGCAATATTTTCAAACATAAAAAAGTTCAAGCGAAAATAACTTCGGGGCCAGCCTGTATAATGGGATCCGCTTTTTGGATAATGTCTTAAATACCATCAGTAGTTGCATCTTGGTCTGTAACAATGCTGTGCAAAAATTCAAAATCCTACGATACACCTTTCGAAAGATATTTAAAAGGAACGTTTAAAAATGAAAATCTTTGGCGGCTTATAACGTCAAGAGGAATCAGAATGGACCAATAATTTTTGCACCAAGCTTCATCATTTGAACAGTAGATTCTGTGGTATATAGGAGGTGGTGTCTTTCAGACTCACCCTGTATGTACTTACAACCGGAAGATACTAATTGAACGCAAAAGAAATTCATCGATTGATCCACAATCACGAATTGTTTATCATGAGCATATGCTTCGGCACTACTACTAGGTGCAGATTACATCTGCACCCAAAACCATGAAGTCCAACTCGATATAGGAATCATTCACGGTTAATAAACATCTACTGGGGTACACATCGCATTGATATTATACATTTTCCGTTGGCTTTTAAAATTTTTAAAGTTCATGTGCCAAAAAGGCACTTCCCCACTGAGTATGAGTGCCAAATTTCATCTCGATACGTTCAGTAGTTTGAGCAGCGTGCCTACAGACAAACAGACAATTCTGCTTCCAAAAATGTATTCAATCTTCGTGCCCTTTTGACAAAAAATTAAAAGAATTCGGACTTTAAAATCGCGGTACGGTCCAAACCCCTGAACCGACTTGGCTGAAATTTTGCACATGGTTATTATGGTCGAAGAGATGAACAATTTTTCGATTCAATCGACCCACGGAAAGTGCCGTTTTGGCACACCAATTCCCAAATTTAAAATTATTCTCTCATTTAACCATCCGAAACAAGTTTTTGAAAGATTTATTGTCACCATCAGAAAAGTCTTCAAATTCTTGTTTTAAATAGGACAAAATTAATTCGCAGTTAGTAGTCTTTGGGTGGAAATTTTGTAATAACACTAAGACCACGTTATAGCCCAAACTACTGGATCGGTTTGGCTGATGAAAGGCTGTTGGGAGCTATTGGTTCACGGAAAGTGCCAGGCATATCGACTTTAAAGTTTTAAACACAAAAACACGGAAATCAAAGACCCACACGATGTGCCTTTTTTTTTAAACGATTTAAAGCACTTCTTGGGTAGAATTCGACTATTATTGAAATAATCCACTTTTCCAGGAACGACTCTCGAACAATCAGGGAGGTAGGTACAATATAATTTAAATTTTGTCCGTTACCATTGACAACACAACATTTTTGTTAAAATCTGTCAAGACTTTCTGAAATAAAATGAACGCGTTTTTCCTAATTATTCTCGGGTTGGTGGCTGTTCCATCAGTTTCGAGTTATCCGAATCCATTATTATTGCCGACGCATCAAGCAGCTTCGGTGAAAAACGCAAGAATCAAACGAAATGATTTAAAGTGTTACACTTGTTTGTGATGACTCCTCAAGCGAGCAGCAGTACAGAGTCTGTGATAGCTCCACGGTGGGCGGAGCCGCATTTGCTTGCGTTATGATAATTCAGACCGTTAATGGCAAAGATGTGACTGTTAGAGGTTGTTCTATAAAAGGTGTATGTCAATCTAGTGAGGGAAAGGAGAAAGCTAAAACTTGCGTGGAATGTTTGGAAGATAATTGCAACTCCCCGTCCAAATTGAGCTCAGAATCGAGATCGGGAAAGGATTCAAGCAAAAGCTCAGAATCGAGATCGGGAAAGGATTCAAGCAAAAGCTCAGAATCGAGATCGGGAAAGGATTCAAGCAAAAGCTCAGCATCCGGAGTGGGCAACAACCTCCCGAAAATCGTCTTCATCACTTGTCTCGTGCAGCTGATAACACACCTCTTCTTCTAGCCTACCCATCAGCAAATGGAGCAATTGTCGATGCCTACCCAAAAATTTATTGTATCTCTAAATTATTCATGTAAACATTCAATAATAAAAATTTTCAGTCGACTCTTGCATTATTTTGTTAGGAAACAGTGACAAACGTTTTTTGCGTTTTTAGCGCCGTAGCAGTATGCGAGGCACTCTTGTTTTAGCTTATTCGCTCGCTCCTCAGTCTGTCCGTCGCATAACTTTAGAACGGATTGAGATATTGGGCTGAAACTTGGTATATGGTTTTGTCTCCCGAAAGTAAGGCGGGGATTGCTTTTGGGCCTTATCGGACCAAGGGGGTGCGAGCTAGGGGTGAAAAACCGAATTGCAATAAATCGAGAACTACTGGAGGTATCTTACTGAAAGTTGGTATGCACGTTCGACCTTCAAGTCTGTTGAAAGTGAGGGGGATGAAATTTGGAGGATGAAAACCACAAAAAATATAACTTCGCAAGGGTTGCACGCAGCTATTTCAAACTCAACATACACACATATTTCGATGAAATCTTACGGTGGATGCATTTTCAATAAAATCGGACAGATTGGGTGGAAAGTAGGGGTTGTAACTTAAAATTCCGCTTAATAAGTATTGGTCGAAAATAGCGCCATTCGATAGCTTTCAGTTAATGATTCAAAAAAGTTTTACTCATATTTTATGAAAAACTACCCTTAAAGATGCTACCCCAAACATGCAAAATCACAAAAACACGAGAACTCAAAAACTACTAACTTAGCGTATCAAGGCAGAATTTGGTAAGGTAATTTCACTATTTTTCACTAAGATCTAACAAGGGGGATGAAATTTAAGGCTTGAAAATGGAAATTGCTTCAAGTAAATGGTGGTATAAAATTACGGGGTTCGATAGATTTCGTCGGTCAACCATTGAAAAAAGCCTTATGAGTTTTCAACTAAGAACCAAGCCGTAGGCTACTAACAACCCCTAAATACATTTTATTTATTTCTTCTAAAATCCTGTTGGTTTATTAATGAACAACCGGAGTAAGTAAATACGCAAGAAGTTATGTAACACCGGAAAAATAAACCCACCCTTGTAAATCATAAATGAAATTAGTAGGGGTTGAAAACATGAATTTATAAATGATTGCAACGAAAAGATTAGGGCAGTGAAATTGAAAACACAACTTTCTTTAGAGCATGGTGAAATAAGGGGTTGGAGTTTAGGTGTAGAAACAATCATGAAGCTCTGTAATTTGAAGCAGAGAAGTAATATCTTCCGTGAAACTGTAGATGTTTATCGGGTTTATCGGGTGCAGATTTTATGAATCTGCACCTAGTAGTAGAAAATAACATGAAAATAAGCCAATTATGCAGGACCCCGCACTTTTCTTATGGAAATTGGGTTTGGGTCAGATTTTTTTCAAAAAAATATATGTTGTAGAGCACAACTCCCTGAGTAATTGTTGCCATTGCGCCAACTTTGTGGACCTCACACCGTTTCTTAGATATGGAGGGTTGAAAATGAGAGGGTGGTAATGCATAGAGTTAAAACAAATGTGAAGGCCGCTGTGTTCGCCATGGTCAACGCTACATATTGTCCTACCATTAAGCAGGGCATCATTTCTAACCGAGGGGTTAATCCTTCGTAAAAATGGCGTACGAAAGAATTCCCATGCTATGGAATACCTGGGATTTCCTAAAGAATTCCTGAGAATTCCCAAAGAATTCCTGAGAATTCCCAAAGAATTCCTGGAGAATTCCCCCAAGGGTGTACGAAAGAATTCCCAATAGATTAACCCCTCGTTTCTAACTCATTGAAGATGACCATTGTTGGTATTTCTTCAGTATATTCAATGCTATTTTAACACCTTCTGGATAGTCGTTAATTTGGGTCAGATTTCTTTTATTTTTTAATATATCATGCCTGTATACATCTAGTTTTTCGAGAATTTTTCAAAAGTTTTGTCGTCCTTACCTCTTCAAGTAATTAGGGCGTAGAGTGAAGGTATGACCATTGTTTAAATATATCTAGTTAGTCAACGCGGGGTTAGTTCGGGGTCGGAAAGTGGTAGATGGCGCCATGGCGCCCTATGCCAATGCATGGTGGCACCTGGGCGCCGCCTACGGATTCCTACCCCGAACTAACCCGCGTTGACTAACTAGATATACTTAAACAATGGTATGACCTACATACATTTTGGTGGTACGCGAATTGAAATTAAGAGAGGAAATATATTTGAAATTGCTATCATAATATATTATGTCTTATTAAACCATGCCCGAGCATAGATGTGTCTGAAATCGGTTGAAACTTTGCTTAGTTGAATATTTTATCCAGGTACAACAAATGTAGAACCCCGTAATTTTATACCACCATTTACTTGAAGAAATTTCCATTTTCAACCCTTAAATTTCATCCCCCTTGTTAGATCTTATTCTGTCGTGATACACTAAGTAGTTTTTGAGTTTTCGTGTTTTTGTGATTCTGCATGTTAAGGGTTGTAGCGCCTTTAAGGATAGTTTTTCGCAAAATATGAATAACACTTTTTTGAACCATTGACGGAAAGGTATCGAATGACGCTATTTTCGAGCAATCTGAAGTGGAATTTTAAGTTGCAACCCCTAATTTTCACCCCATCTGTCGAATTTCATCGAAATATGTGTGTATGTTGAGTTTGAAATAGCTACGCTCAACCCTTTCGCAGTTATCATATTTTTTGTGGTTTTCATCCCCTAAATTTCATTCCCCGATAAGATACCTCTAGTAGTTCTCGAGTTAGGTATTATGAAAAAGAAAGAGTACACAATTTTTTACAAATACGTTTTCCTCGTACATTGAATTGTGGATAAAAAGTTAGTTGGTTTGAATGTGGTGGACAATACAATTTTTTCAACACCGTTTTTCCGCACCTCAAATTTTCAATCATCAATCGTCAATTTAATATTCACCTGAAGAGTGAAGACGGCTGCTTTTCGATTCGAAACGTCGTAAAGACCAAATATCAAGAAAGCTAAATATCTAATGTAACTACCTTCTATATCGTCAAGTTGCCTTTGCAATTCAGCCACCATGAGTTTCATGTAATCATACCCAGCGCACGCCAGGGCTTTCATCCACTGCTCCATACACTCCTGGGACTCCGCCCCCAAAACATAGCTCCGATTGTTTGATCCATGAAATTCGATTTTAAAACAAAACTGCTCTTCATCTTCCGCTAGTTCTGCGAATGAAACAGTTGAAGATAATTTGAAAAACATGTTAAAATATTTACCAACAGTGCAACCCTCTAGAATAACCACCCCGATGGGTTCCTTCTCCCCTTTTTTCTCAAAGTAGAACAACAAGTTACCCTTTAGAACAAAATACCGGCGCTGAAAGTTTTTATTAACCTCGCCCCTTTTACTCAAATAACCCTCTTTGTCGACGGGGGTGGCGGACACGGCGAAAGCACATAAATTTTTCTCGTTTATCTTCATTTTGTTGACAAATTTCCGCAATGACAACTGACAAGTGACAACTGTCAATTTGACGTTTATTAACCAGAACCACCAACCGTAGGATTGAAATTCCCAGTTGTCCTGGCAACCAGGATGCTCTTTTTAAACAGTATAGGCGTTTTTTCTCGATTTTATGTTTTTCAATACAAAATAATTTAAATGGGCTCTCGTAATAGACATCTTGCACATTTCCTAATTTCGGGCTATTTTAATGTAAATGCTTCAATGAAGATACAAGGAATCGTCCGCGAACATCAATTTTATTTAAATAACGTTTGCTTAGGTATTTGTAAATAAACAAATAATTCAGAAACGCCGTTGTGCGACTTGTGACGTCATAAATCGTACAGCCGATGTCAACAGTTTATTTGATAATTAATTTGATTATTTTATTCATTAAGTATTGAACCAATCCAAAGGAGCATTTAGCATACCAGTAATCCTGATTACAGTGATAAGACTACAACGTCAACTTGACACTACTTACTGAATACTTAAATTCATAAAATAATCTGCAAAATACGATTCGTAGTCTCTTGGTTGCCTTGTTGAGTCCTCATGGATGCACTACTTGTCAAATGGTAGATTTTGACTCGTAGTTGACAGCCATTCGGACGTCAAAACCCGCGGCAATCAAGAGACTACCTACTCGTCGTATTACTATTGATTATCGCAGGATACTTACTAATCATTAGCCAATATAAAAATTGAATTCTGTGTTTACCATGGCAACTCGAGGATTTCCTGGAAATTTTTGATACCTACCTCTACCTAGACCAACCTAAACGAAATTAATAAGTGGAAATTTTTATGTCAAAAATCATTTCTATTCAATTTCTGTGGCTGTATTATTGCTATTTTCCTACCGAATCTGCATTCGAGCATTAATTAATTTCCTGGAAATTATAGTCGTGCATCCCAACAACGTAATCGGGCCCTCGTGTTCCACTCGGGCCGATTAATACGTTGTTATTGTCTTATGAGACTTATGAGATTATTATGAAACACTGAGATTATAAATGAAAAGTCAACCTTGACAGTTGACAATAAGAGGAGTCAAAAGTAACCTCTAACGTTGAAAAGGCGGTAAATAGAATGTTATTATTAGTTGCTTTGCTTGGATTGGCATTTTGTTCCTTTGTACCTGCAAAGAGTACTGGTGACTAGTATAAAATATTTAAGATTTATGAATGAAAGACGTCGGGTCGGTTAGACAGCGACGTTGTCACATGTAAGAAAATTGAGTTCGAATGGCTAGGGGTGTTTCTTGGCGCGAAGTTTGAAAATGCTACTTTCTCATTTTTTTTTAGCTCCACGGACAAGATATTGGAACTTAAGGTATCTGGAAGGATTAAATATAACCCGAACTTCAATTTAACGTCAAAAACAAAATTGATGCAAGATGCCTATTGGTCAGCTCACTGTTTTTTAAAATTTATGTTGAAATTGACCAAATTAAAAACAGAGGCGGCCTCTCGTGGGCATTCCGTAGTAAGGACAGCCATCTTGGAAGTGGCGTTTATTTTGGCGCGAATGAAGGTTACGGGAGATGGCGGATTTTTATTTTGAAATTTTGTTGTTAATGGTTGATTTGTAAAGTGCAGTTCGTGTTTGATGATATTAGCTTTGTTATTAGTTTACTTTTTTGAACTGGCTGCTATGGTTTGGGCTTTTTCTTATTTATTCAAATTGATATCGGGTATCACTTATGCAACCAGTAGCACGATTTTATTTAGGTGTGTTTAGTGTAAAGCCACAATGGCGAACGTCGATTGTTCTCACAAATATAATCATCGCATCGATAAATAAGGCCGGTTCAGCAAAATACCTTCACGAGTTCTCGAGTTATTGCACTTAATAATTTTTCGGCTTTTCACCCCTAACTCTCACCCTCTTGGTCCGATATGGCCCAAAAGCAATCTCGCCCTAGATTTTCGGTTATACACCCGTGTACAAGATTTCACCTCGACATCTGCTTTCGTTCTCAAGTTATGCGATGGAGGAGTAGACGGACGCCGAGCGAGCGAGCCAATTCTCTAAAACTCTAGTGCCTGCGCATATGCTCAAGCACTAAAATCAAGAAGGCATAATTATAATTTAGTCTGTTATCGGTAACCAACATTTTTGCGAACATCTCTGTCAAGAACTTCAAAAAAATTTATGAGATAAATGCAAATGAAGCTGTTTGTGTTAATTCTTGGGTTCGTAGCTGTTCCATCAGTTTTGAGTTCTACCATATCCTGGATACAGAATGAAATCAAAAACGAGTGTTACTCTTGTAGCGGATGCGACAACTCCAACTTAGACAATAAAACTTACTGTGACTTCCCAGATTGGGTTTGCTATTCAATGAGCAGCAAAACAACCAGAGGAAATATTGTCATTACGAGAGACTGTATTTTAAAAGGGATCTGTCAAGAGCCATCTTCAGAGGTAATTTCTTGCGAGGAATGTACGAAAGATCTTTGCAATTCATCACCACCATCATCTGAGTTAAGAAACTCAGCATCAGGACCTGAATCAAAGAAAAGCTCAGCATCAGGACCTGAATCAAAGAAAAGCTCAGCATCAGGACCTGAATCAAAGAAAAGCTCATCAGCAGCGGGATTGAGCAACATCCTGCCGAAAATTGTATTCATCACCTGCCTCTTGCAACTGTTAACATATCTTGCAATCTAATCATTTTGGCAGCATCGGCAAGTGGAAGAAAATGTTTCAAATTTTTTAGCACCTATCCAAGACGCCTCTAAATTCTTGTAAAAATGCAATAATAGAATTTTTCAAATGACGCCTGCCTATTGATGATTTTTAAGGTGACTAGCACAAGTCACTAGATACGCACCGCTTCGCCATCGTGCGCCATCGAGCAGAATTGTAAGCGATGGACATTATAATCGTCATTATATAATTTTACTTCGGAAAAATTATCAGAGGGCTGAACTATTGTACACACGTTCCTTTGATAGTCCTAAATGAAATGCTAAAAGTCCTCTAGAATCCGAGTTCGGCTTCCGAATGATATGCCACCAAAAGAAGTGTTAAAAATGCTTTTCACCAAATATCTCCTAAAATATTGGCTTTTGGACAAAAGAGATGGTATACAAAATTGAAGCCCGTCTCATGCTCTACAAAAAAGTTGCTAATCACTTTTTTGGTAGAGTCGACGGTGTGGCCGTAACGCGAAACAAAATGAATGCGCGACGCAAGATTTTCATATTTCATTAATATGCAACTAAGTACGTGGAATGGTGTAGGTACACTTTTTCAATTTGTCATTGTAGCTTTTAGTGCCGTAGCAGAATGCGGAGTTAATTACGTTAACAAAGATATTGGGCCGAAAATGTCGAGAGCGGCCCCGGGGGCGCCTATGGTGGGCACCACGAAATCATCAGCTACATCATTGAAATCTTCATCGTTCGTAATGGTCTTGTGGAAAATTTCAGCAAAATCGGTTGAATGGTTACGACGTGGGAATTAATTTTCGATTTTTGGGGCTCACTTTTGAGGAGCCCTAGTGATGAAATGGGGGCCCATCTAGCGAAACAAAAGAATACGGTTCTTTTATTTTCATGCAAGGAATCTGTGGCAGAAATTTTTCCACTCTGGAACGGGACACCCTGTATACTACAATAAGAGAGCTGAAATTAAGTGAGCACAAACAAAAGAATATATACTTAGGTACATGTAAATATGTCTGTATAGGTTACTGCATGGATTGCTGGTCTTTTAACAAGGTGTCCTTAAAAGTTAATATAAATTGCCTTAAATCAGTTGCACAGAAACAGTTTTCATATTTATTTAAAAGTGATACCGCAGAGTAACTAAAACTAGATTTAAATTTTTCTGAGTTGTGCTACATGAAAACTTTCGACATTTCTTAGATCTCTATAGTAGGACAAGCACATCGTTTGATCAAATAATTTTTAACCTCCCCAACCCCATCACAATTTCTAAAAAAATGGGAGGTTACTGCAATCACTAAAATTTTCGAATTCGAGATAAGACCGGATCTATGCGTTTTGAGGTCTCAGGAACCCAAAAAAGTGGTTTTTAAAATGTGTCTGTGTGTATGTTCGTACGTACGTTCGTACGTTTGTAAACACGCCACAGCCAAAACTACCAGACCGATTTGGCTGAAATTTGGTACGTAGGCATCTCATAACTCAACTTAGATCTGAAAAGCTTTTGGAGCCAATCGTGCAACCGGAAATGCCATTTTGGCAGATCAACTTCTAAATTTTAAATGCAAACCCCCACTTTTCACGTCACTATAAGAAAGGCCTTCAAATTCTGCTTCTAAAAATGTATTCACTCTTAGTGCCTTTTTGACAAAAATTGAAATATTCGGGATTGTTAACGTACTTTAAAAACACGATTCAGCCGAAACCTCTGGACCGATTTGGCTGAAATTTTGTACATGGAGACTGTATTATAACGTCGAAGAGCTGAAAGAAGTTTGGAGGCAATCGACCCACGGAAAGTGCCGTTTTGGCACATCAATTTTTAATTTTAAATATACTCTCATTTTACCATCCTAAACAACTATTTTAAAAATTTATTGCCAGCATCAGGAAGGCCTTCAAATACTTGTTCTAAGTAAGACAAAATTCATTCGCATTTACTGCCCTTTAGGTAGAAAAAATTGAAATTTTGTAATAACACTAAAAACACATTATGGCCCAAACTACTGGATCGATTTGACTGAAATTTGGTACATGGAGATTGCGTCACCCGTTGAAGACCTGCAAGGCTTTTGGAAGCAATTGGTAAACGGGAAGTGCCATTGAAACTGAACTTAAAATTTTAAATACAAGGCCTCGTTTTATATGTCGCCATTAGAAAGATGATCAAATTCTGGTTCTAAAAATGTATTCACAGTTTGTGCCATTTCAGTGGAAAATAAAGAAAAAATTCTTTCTCATTAAAAGGGAGCGGGCTCACAGTGGATGACAAAGTGGTAGTTATTGTCAAAAATGTGGCAAAACGTTAACCTTAAAAGGAACATATTGTCAAATGTGATGGGTGATGTTCGAGGTGATGTTGGTATTTGTCAGAAAATTGACAAATTATAGCCACAGACAAAAAGCTTAAAAAAAATGCAGCAGAGAAGCGGCTGGAACCTCCCCATCGCGTAGATCTTTGTATTCTGTGTAGATGGTAGTCAATTCAACAGAATTTTTTTTGTGCTTATCATCTGTGACTAATTTCGCAATTTTCTGACAAATACCGACATCACTTCGGACATCACCCATCACATTTGACAATAATGTTCCTTTTAAGGTTAACAGTTTGCCACCCTTTTGACAATAACTGATACTTTATGTCATCCACTGTCAGCCTGCTCCCTTTTAATGAAAAAGATTTTTTTCTCTATTTTCCACTGAAATGGCGGAAACTGTGAATACATTTTTGGAACCAGAATTTGATCGTCTTTCTAATAGCGACATAAAAAAGGAGGCCTTGTATTTAAAATTTAAAGTTGATATGCTTAAATGGCACTTCCTGTGGACCAATTGCTTCCAAAAGCCTTTCAGGTCTTCAACGGGTCACCCAATCTCTATGTAGCAAATTTCAGCCAAATCGATTCACTAATTTGGGCTGTAATGTATTTTTAGTGTTATTACACAATTTCGATTTTTTGACCCAAAGAGCACTAAATGCGAACGAATTTTGTCTTATTTAAAACCAGAATTTGATGACCTTTCTGATGGTGACAATAAATCTTTCAAAAACTTGTTTTGGATGGTTAAATGAATGAATAATTTTAAATTTGGAAATTGGTGTGCCAAAACGGCACTTTCCGTGGGCCGATTGAATCCAAAATTTGTTCAGGTCTTCGACGTGCAATACAATCCACATTTGCAAAATTTCAGCCAAGTCGGTTCAGGGGCTTGAGCTGTACCGCGATTTGAAAGTCCGATAAAAATCAATTTTTTTTTAATTTTTGGTCAAAAGGGCACTGACCGTACGTACGTACGTACGCACATACACACAGACACATTTTTAAAACCACTTTTTTGGGTTCCTGAGACCTCGAAACGTGAAGATCTGGTGCTATCTCAAATTCGAAAATTTTAGTGATTGCAGTAACCTCCCTTTTTTTATAAGTGGTGAAGTGGATTGGGGAGGTTAAAAATTTGTTGAATTGACTACTATCTACACAGAATACACGCGATGGGGAGGTTCCAGCCGCTTCTCTGCTGCATTTTTTAAATATGGTGGCGATTCCGATGATACAATTTTATATAACAATTTCCCAAAAGAAAGCAACTGCCTTTTATTGAATTTTAAAATGTTTAAAGAATTATAATAAGGAGTAACATGATCTGAGTAGGAAACACTGTATGCAAACCGTAAACAAGAATTCATTACAATTTGTATTTTATTTTTGTAAGGGTGGTTTTTCTCAAAATATGAATGACACCTTTTTTGAATCATTAATGGAAAGCTATCGAATGACGCCAATTTCGACCAACACTTATTAAGCGGAATTTCGAGTTACAACCCCTAATTTCCACCCCATTTGTTCGATTTTGCGGAAAACGCATCCCCCGCAAGATTTCACCGATATATGTGTGTACGTTGAGTTTCCGACAGCTGCGTGCAACCCTTGCGGAGTTATCATATTTTATGTGGTTTTCATCCCCTAAATTTCATCACCCGAAATTGGCACCCCCTCACTTTCAACAGACTTGAAGGTCGAACGTGCATAGCAAGTTTTAGAAGGATACCTCCACTAGTTCTCGAGTTACTGCAATTCATAGTTTTTCGGTTTTTCACCCCTAGCTCCCACCCCCTTGGGCCGATATGGCCCAAAAGCAATCCCCGCCTTACGTTTCGGGAGACAAAGCCGTATTCCAAGTTTCAGCCCGATATCTCAATTCGTTCTCAAGTTATCGCTCGGACAGAGTGAGGAGCGATACGACGAGCGAGCGGACGGCGAATAAGCTAAACCAAGAGTGCCTCGCATTTTGCTCCGGCACTCTAAAACCACCCTTATAGGCGCTACGCTACAACCCCTAACATGCAGAAACACAAAAATACGAGAACTCAAAAACTATTCAACGTATCAAGGCAAAATTTGGTGCATGAATTTCCAGTGACATTATAGCCGGATGGACAAATTTTTAATAAGATCTAATAAGGGATATGAAATTTATGGGTTGAAACTTGAAATTTCTTCAAGTAAAATGGTAGCCTAAAATTACGGGCTTCCATAGATTTCGGTCAACTATTGAAAAAAAGTCTTATGAGTTTTCAACCTAAAACCAACCCCTAGGCTATTAACCACCCCTAACTCTTTGCTAGCGGATAAATATATATTTTTTTTTTTCTGAAAACCAATTGATTTATTTATGAACAACTGAAGTCAGTAAGGAGTTATGTAACACCGGAAAAATAAACTCACCCCTGTAAATCATAAAGGGGTGAAACCATGATGGGTTGAAAACATGAATGTATACCTTAATTTTTCAACGAATTGGGTTAGACTGGTGAAATTGAAAACACCACTTCCTTTAGGGCATGTGGGGGTGGTGAAATAGGGGGTTGGAGTTTAGGTTTTGAAAGGTCCATAAAGCCCTGTAATTTGACACAGAGAAGCAATATTTTGTGCAAAACTGTGACATCTTACACACTCCATCTTCGAGAAGGGAAGAGTGAATTTTAGGAGAAAATTATCGAAGGGGATGAAAGTTAGGGGTGGAAACTCGATTTTTCAATGAATAACGTATAATTGAAAATAATACCATTCGATAGCTTTCTATTGATGGTACAAAAAAGGTCTTATTCATCATTCGCGAGATACGACCCTTAAAGGCGGTACAACCCCTTAACATGCCGAAACACAAAAATGCGAGAACTCAAAAACTGCTCAACGTATCAGGGCTGAATTTGATGTGGTAATTTACAGCGCCACTGTAGGCTGATGGGCAAATTATTTCATTAATATCTAACAAGGGGGATGAAATTTAAGGGTAGAAACTGGAAATTTTTTCATGTAAGTGGTGGAATAAAATTAGGGGGTTCGATAGATTTCGGTCAACCATTGAAAAAAGTCTTATGAGTCTTCAACCTAAAACCAACCCCTACGCTACTAACAACCCCTAAGCCCTAGCAAGCGGAGTAAATACATTTTATTTATTTTTTTTGCTTTCTTCTGTGATTTGTTTCGTTCGCAATAGGTAGGTATTTGCGTATTTCAACCCCCACAAAAGTTTTAATTGCATAATTTGGTTATTTTCGTGTTTTATTTCGTAATTCTACTTAATCACACTTAATTTCCATTCCTCTTGACTTTTCATCCCCTTTCACAATTTTTCAATTCCGAGTGTTAATTTTTCAAAATTCGCCAAATTTTGTTTTAATTCCGGTATTTTTTTTTCATTTACTCATTCCTGTCCATTTTCTATTTTTAAATTTTGTAACAACAATTTTTTAACAATTCGCCTTTTTGACACATCTGTGCGTTTTTGCGGAGGCACTACTACTAGGTGCAGATTGATAAGATCTGCACCCGATTCCACCAGTAAGACCAGCCGCCCCTACATACACATTATGGAAATTTTCATCAAATTCGCTTCTAAGCCAGTTAACGGTACTAAACACTTCACATTTGTTGAGGATAAAACAGTAACTCTGTCCTTGTTATCGAGGAACACCGAATTCCGGGAAGAACACCTGCATTCTTGCTTGGTTTTACGTTTGATGTCTTCTAGGATTCTAGGAATCATATTATTTGGAGTTAACATTTTTCTGTTTGTTAAATGTTAAGTCAGTCTTTTGCAATCGTTTGTATGGAGCGCATCTTGCATCCTTATTATTAATTTATTAATTAATCTACGCTGGTGTTCTAACGAAAACATTAACAACATTTTTATCTTAAACAGTGAGCAACGTATTTTTGAGTATATCCCGTGCATAAATATATCTGGAAAGTGGAGGAGTTCGTCTATAATGCCCTAAGCAGGTTTCTGCGCTGGACCGCTCGGACACTATTCCAGTAATTTTAGCATTTTTTAGGAAAACTCCCAGGGGCTGAAATTTTGCACACAGGTTTCTATTATAGTTCTAAATGAAATACTAAAAGTTCTCTAAAATCCCAGTGCCACTTCCGATGATATGCCATCAAGAAAGTGTTAAAAACAGCATTTCAACAAATATCTCTTAAAACATTGAATAATCAACAAAAGAGGTGATATACAATATAGCTTACTTCATTCTCTATCAAGATTTCTTGACGATCCATAAAATATAGTCAAGAGGTCTGATTGAGTGAGTCTGAGGCTCAAGGCCAAAAGAGGGGGCCAGACGTGCGAGGAAGTTTCGGACGTATACAGTCGTGGCAAAAAGTGACTAAAAACTAAAGCGGTTTAATTTCTTTGTAATAAAGGCGATTCTCTCCGAGACTGCCAATTTTTTTTTAAATGATTAAACTGTTTCGTTTTTATTTCACAACACTGTGTGAGCTCAAAAAGGATTGTATTCTAGGTTGGAATGACAATTCATTATAAACCGAGTTTTTATTTTGAACAAATTATTTGCATAAATGTTTTCACTGAACATTGTGTTTAAAACTCAGCTCTTGCACAGTTGTGCCTTGTGATTGGGTCTTCTCGGTTACCCAGGGCTGCTTGGCAGTGGTACATTTCAGAGGCTTTGTAAAATAGTTATCTTCGTTATCGGCGAGTCCTGTTCTTGCTGCTACTTTCGGGGCTTCGTACACATCGTCGAATCTTTCGTAATATTGGTCAAGATTTTCGGAGCACATCGTAGAGTCGCCTTCATAGTACTGTCCTCTCCCAACAAGGAGGAGGCTAACGTAATCGGCCATTTCCATATATTCTTGCTCCTTAGCCGGATTAAGGCCTTTCACAATTTGCAACTTCCAGGAAGCATACGGACTTAAAACAAAGTCCCCTCGGCTAATTTTATTATAAACGGAATTAGTTATTAACGGCTCATCTGTTCCATTTTTCATTGCCATCGTGAAAATAAATTTTTGAGCAAGCGTGGTAATTGCATACACCCTCCCGTCGCAACTATACTTGGAATCACCTAAGTGGGTCAGCGATACGGTCCAGTTCAATGTCTCTTCTTCAAAATTCATGTAGCCTTTTTTGATAGCTAGTCCAATCCTATTGAATTTAACAGCATTTAATGTTAAATCAGTTTGGTGTATATCCGCTAGTAAGATAATTTCCCTTCCCCTTAAAAAGTTTTTAACTGCGCGGGGATCGTTAAATGTGAAGAATGGAGTGTCGCTGTTAAAAATTACAGGCGATCGTTTGAACTCTTCGTACTTCATGGTATGGCCTGAATGTTGAAGGGCCCATTTAAACTGTTTAATTCTTTGGGCGATACCAATGCTCGAAGTCTTCACGTCCAGTTCTGTTGGAATGTCGAAGTGGGTGAAGTAGAGGTGGAATAGAGGGAAGGAAAATTGCTTGACTGCGTTAATCAGTCGATTGTATTCCAATACTACGAGGTGCGATTTGGAGAATTTTTCGACGCTTGTTAACGTTTCCGATAGTTGTGAAGCAGTTTGTTTCCTTGCTTTTTTCGCAGTAGTTTCTCTATTTTTCAACTCCTCGAAGTTTTCCGTTTGTGTTTGTGCTTCTTTGAGTGTTTTAACCAATGTTTGAAGTTTAAATATTTCCGTGTCGAACATAAATTTTCCATGATTGAAGATTTCTCTGTTCACGACTTTGTTGAGGTCAGTGGCTGCATTTTCGGTACTGTTTTTTTTATCAGACATGAGGTGCTTGAGCTGATATGTTTCGACTAAAAGAGGAAGTTTATCTATCTCTGCGATAAGGTTTGCAATAAGTGATAAATATACATATTCTAACTCCATAAATTCAGGGTTCAGAAATTTAGTAGCCATGAAACCATCGTTGATCAATGGAAACAATTTAGCAAAAGAATTTTCAACTTCTGAATAAAATTTTGATAGTAGCTCTGAAATGTTTTCAGCAGAAGATTTTAAATAACTAATTTGGATGAAACTTGCAGGAAGTTCATCTATGCTCACAAAATTAGCAATACCCCCAGGCTCAAACGTTAGAAACAATTTTTTGCTAGAAATAAGAGATTCCAAAGAATCCCATGAGTTAGACAGGCGCAGAAGTTCAGAAAACTCATGAACGTATGGAGACATATCAGAGTGAGAACCAGAGTTTAGATTTACATTTTCAACGATGGCTCCGAGAAGTAAAAGTGTTTTATTCATTCGGTTAATAAATTGGCCACATTCCTTCAGTTTTTTTTTCAATTGAGGTACCTCCCACTTAAACTTCAATCCATCAATCCTTGGTATTAATTCACTTTCATTTACACTCGACCCAACCTTCCTCTTTTGAAGGACTTCAATAGTAACATTCCGTATTTGCAATTTACTGATTTCATTATTTAACTTTTTCACTTGCTCCTCAAGACTTGTGATTATTTTCTGAGTTTCCTCATTCTTTCGATTATTCTCCGTTGTCATATTTATCTCATTAACATTAAAACATTCAACTTCTTCCAAAACTGCCAGTCCACCAGCAATACCCGCATCGTATTTCATATTCTTGAGCTTATCAACATGTTCCTCTAACTTCAATTCCGTTTCATACCTTCCAACTGCGTCTACGATTTCCGAACAAGTCGCAAGCGCGAATTTTAAGCGACGAACGACTTCACTAAATTCGCCCGATCTCCCGTAATATTTCGAAACGAAATCTCCCACCCTGTCCTGGAATACTTTAGCTTCTCCAAAGAGATTCTTGAAATTCCCATAACTGGTGGCAGGCGTCTCGACGACGTGGCTCCCGAAATGAAGCATCTGGGGGTACATGACGTCACACAAGTCAGACATCTCTTTGCTCTGCCAAATCAGAAGATTCTCCGTAGCGTTGACCTGAAGATGAGAATAATTAACAGAGTGATAAGCTGAGTTGTTCAGTTTCGGGTTATCCTCGGTTTAGCCTAACCTTGGCTTAGTTGCTAAGCCAATCGGAACGCTTAACTTTCGCACTTAAACCAGGTTTAAAGATAACCTCGGCTTGAACAACCGGCCCTAGTGAAACACCTACAGATAGACAATGCTTATTCTCTCATTTAACAAATCGATCTTAAAAGTTACAGAATCACCCCCTAAATCTCCTACCCGAGGCACACTGTTAAATCTTGAATCTTGTATTATATACTTAGCAGGTGTTTATAAGTGACGGTGAGATGTAACTCTCAAATACTGCTGGTGAAGCCAGGCGGCATTTCAAGGTGATATACCGAGTGTCAAGGAAACCAGGCTCGAACCCCATTTTTTCCGCATTTATTAAAATATTTCAGCGGAAATGGACCCAACATTGAATTTTTAAATGGGACATCCTGTATATCATAATATTTTCGAGTTCTGCATTAAATTCTAAGTAGACAGTTTCTGATTTCAGGTTTTTAAAAAACTTGATTTTTAACTCTTCATCAAAAACTAATCTAGAGCCATCAAACAAGTCGTCAAAATTTATTTTAAGCTTGTGTTTCTACCTGTCACATCCTGATTCGTTTAAAAGGAAGGAAAGCAGTTTTTTACAAATTACTAATTTTTTAAAAATGGATCAAGGGTGGTTCATATGGTTTTTTGAAAAGTAGATGTTCTTAGGAATAAAATGGTACAAAGTTCGAATGGTCGAAATGAAACATGAAGTTCTTGTTTTTTTAAATATTTACCATTAAACATAAATCGTAGTAGGTCATTGTAAAATAATCTAAGCTAATCTAATTTGATTCTGTTTTAACCCACAGGTCCTTGATCCATTCGAAAAAATTAGTAATTTGGAAAATGAGATTAATTTGAGAGGTCATAGCACTCTAGATGAAGAAATAGAAATCAAGTTAAAAGGGACTACAAAAGTTAGCACCTATACTATTTTCACTCTTTTTCAAAAAAGTTTTACACTAATTTTACAAATTATTCCTCGAATTATTCATACCAATTTTGGAATTTTGACAACTTGAGAACGGATTGCGATATCGAGCTGAAACTTGGCAGGTGGCTCCGTCTCCCGAAAAGTTAAGACGGGGGAAATATCAGACCAAGAGGGTGGGAGTTAGGTGTAAAAAACCGAAAAACTATTAATTGCAATAACTCAAGAACTAGTGAAACTTGGTATGAACGTTTCGGGGGATGAAATTTAGGGGGTTAAAACCACAAAAAATATGATAACTCCGCAAGGGTTGCACGCAGCTGTTGGAAACTCAACGTACTCACATATACCGGTGAAATCTTGCGGGTTGTGCGTTTTTTGTTAAATCGAACAGATGGGGTGGAAATTAGGGGTTGCAACTCGAAATCCCGCTTAATAAGTATTGGTCAAAATTGGCGTCATTCGATAACTTTCCATTAATGATTCTAAAAAGGTGTCATTCATATTTTGAAAAAAAACACCCTAACAAAAACCCCTAACATTCAGAAGCACAAAAATTCGAGAACTCAAAAACTACTCAACGAATCAAGGCAGAATTTGGTGTGTCAATTTTCAGTAACATTGTAGGTGGATGGACATATTTTCACTAAGATCTAACAAGGGGGATGAAGTTTAAGGGTTAAAACTTAAAATATCTTCAAGTAAATGGTAGCATAAAATTACGGGGTTCGATAGATTTCGGTCAACTATTGAAAAAAGGTCTTAGGAGTTTTCAACCTAAAACCAACCCCTAGACTATTAACCACCCCGAACTCTTTGCAAGAGGATAAATATGTATATTTTATTTAGTTTTTGTGAAACCCTACTGATTTATTTATGAACAACTGAAGTCAGTAAATACGCTAGGAGTTATGTAACTCACCCCTGTAAATCATAAAGGGGTGAAATCATGAGGGGTTGAAAACATGAATCTACAAATCAGTTAGTTTTTCTAGAACCACTGATAAATGCGAACACGATTTTAGCTTAAACTTACCGTCTTTTATTGATTCTATTGAATTTTTGTGTTTCTGTAGGTTAGGGGTTGTAGCGCCTTTAAGGGTGGTTTTACGCCAGTGATGATCCAGACCTTTTTTGTACTATCAATAGTTCAGTGAAAATTCGAGTTTCCACCCTTAAATTTAATCCCCTTCGATAAATTTCTCTTAAAATTCACTCTTTCTTTCGCGAAAATGCAATGTGTAAGACCTCACAGTTTCACGGAAGATATTGCTTTTCTGCGTCAAATTACAGGGTTTCATGAACCTTTGAACCCCTAAACTACAACTCCACATTCCACCACCCCCACATGTTCTAAAGAAAGTTGTGTTTTAAATTTCACCGCTCTAATTCAATTCGTTGAAAAATTGCGACGATTTATTAGATTCACGTTTTCAACCCCTACTAATTTCACCCCTTTATGATTTACAGGGGTGAGTTTATTTCTATGGTGTTATATAACTTCCTGCGTATTTACTTACTTCGGTTGTTCATGAATAAACCAACAGGATTTTAGAAGAAATAAATAAAATGTATTTATTCGATTGCATAGCTTTAGGAGTTCTCAGTAGCCTAGGGGTTGGTTTTTGGTTGAAAACTCATAAGGTTTTTTCCTGTGGTTGACCGAAATCTATCGAACCCCGTAATTTGATACCACCATTTATTTGAAGAAATTTTCAGTTTCAACTCTTAAATTTCATCCCCCTTGTTAGATTTAGTGAAAATTTGTTCATTCGCCTACAGTGTCACTGGAAATTACCTTACCAAATTCTGCCTTGATACGCTAAGTAGTTTTTTTCTATTTCGGTTTTCTAATGAACACTTTATGGCACTCAAACGCGTTCTCTAATGTGCTCTATTAGAGCACGGCTTTTGTTTACATCGTAACCTAGACAACGATTGTGTCCAACAATCGCCAACTGTCAAGCAAACATTGACCTCTGTCTTTGAAAATGAAAAACCAATTTTTTTCTAACAAGTTGGGTATCCGAAATAGAAAAAATTTTATAAAAAACGTGTTTCATAAGGCTCTTATCGCACTCGGATTTTGTAAAACTCGGGCTTTTCGCCCTCGTTGTCCAAACATCCTCGTGCGATAATAATTGGCCTTTCGCAAAATATGAATAACACTTTTCTTGAATCATTACTGGAAAGCTGTCGAATGACCCATATTTATTAAGCGGAATTTTGAGTTACAACCCCTAATTCTCACCCTATCTGTCCGATTTTATTAAAAATGCATACCGGGTAAGATTTCGTCAAAAAACGTGTGTACGTTGAGTTTGAAATAGCTGCGTGAAACCTTTGCGGAGTTGATCATATTTTTTGTGGTTTTCATCCCCCGAAATTGGCACCCTCATTTTCAACAGACTTGAAGGTCGAACGTGCACACCAAGTTTCAGAAAGATACCTCCACTAGTTCTCGTGTTTTTCAACCCTAGCTCCCACCCCTTTGGTCCGATATGGTCCAAAACTAATCCCCACCTTACTTTTCGGGAGACCTGGTGCAAAAAACCCCACTATCTGCTTTCATTCTCAAGTTACACGCTGGCGAGCGAGCGAGAAAAAAAAGTTCAACTCACCAGTCCCGTATGGATCTCCTCTTCTTCTTTCTTGATCCTGTTGGTCAGTTCTTGACAATATCCGGGAACGTTCCTGACCAGTTTTCCCGCATCTCCAAATCCTTCCGACCCTTTTACCGCCACATTCTGCACAGCCAAAGGGATCGTCGTCATAATCGTGGCCACATCTCCCACGACCTCAATGAAAACCCTTTGCCACACGTAACGCTCGTAGTCAGGCAAATCGTCCACGGATTTATTCTCCTTCGCCGCCTGCTTCGCCACCTTTATCTGCCCCAACCGTGCCTCGCGAAGTCTTCCAGTCGCATCCTCGACCTCGGTAATTATTCCTCGAAGAACGGCCAAGTTTCCATCAACGACGTCCGTCAAATACTTCTCCAACTGTTTCCTTTGATGCTTGATGATGGCCACTTCGGTCGCCCTTACCGCGTGCTCCTGGTCCTCGTTTTTCATCCTCTGCGCCAGAGTTCCAGAATACCCCCTTTCGATGTGCTCCAAATTGTTCACGTGGTAATCCAGCAGCTCCTTAAAATCGACCACGAGGCCTCGGAATTTGTTGTCTCCCGCGACGGAGATTTGCGAGAACAAAGCGGTGAAGATGAGTTTCTTCAATTTAGGGTCGGAAACAACGCTGCTGTCCGTCAGTTGAGAAGGCATTTCTATCGAGAGATACTTCAGGTTTTTGGAAAAGACGAAAGTGTCCTGGAAGAACGTCCCCTCGTTGATTTGGCTCTCGGGTTTGGTGTAAGGATGAGCGGACACCTTGGTCATGAAAGGTGCGATCCTCTCCCGAAGAATTTTGTTGTTGCTGGTTTCCACCATGAAATAATTGAAATTCTTCACCGTCTTCACGAAGTTATCCGCGGCGTGCGTTGCCCTCTCCATTTTCAAGCTTTTATCGCTGATTTCGTAGAAAACCAACCCGTCTTTGTCGTAAGGGGAGAAAGAGCCGTAGGTGCTGGTCGAAATCTTCAGCTCGCTCGCGTTCAGATAGCTCTCGTAGATGCCCAAAAAGTTTCCCTTCGACAAATTAATTGTTACGGATTTCCTACCGACGACCCACTGGGGGGCCACGATGCTCATTTGGAAATCCTGCTCGTGGTTAACGAAGTCCTGGTCGAAGTAAAAAGTGTCGGTCGCGAAAACTTCTGTTCGATTGACATTGGGGCAGGACTGAATGTTCACGTCGGACATCCTGACGAAAGTTCCAGTAACTCTCAGAGTGCGGTCCTCGGGACAAGTGCGAATCGGGGGTTGCTTCAGAGTGATGTCCAGGAGGCTGTTGAGGGCCGTCCTTCGCGAATCGCTGAGAGAGCGGTTTTCGCTTAGGCAAAGGTTGTACTCTGTCAATGCGTCGAAGAAGGCTTCTTGGTTGTCTTTGGTGATGAAGATGCCCGGCTCGCCTCCCTTGCCCCAGTCGTTCAAGTTCTTGACGTTGAATTTGGCGAGGTCGTGTTGAAAGTAATAGGAGGAGAACATGCAATAAATTCCGTTTAGGTAGAGCGGCCAGGATCTCTGCTGGGTGCATTGCTGCTGACCTGAAACCAGATTTGTCGATTTTGAGACTGTGGTGAGATATTTAGATTTAGTTGTAACGTTAGCGGCAGTGTCTTTTCACGTTTTGTAAATAGACGCCATACAACTCACGTCAAGCCTCAAGGTAAATTAGGTACGCTATTGTAAATTATTTCAACAAATTAAGCATTCCGATTTCCATTCAAAGTTTCTGCCCTGTTATAAGACTGAACCACAAGGATGTCACCCTCGGAGTAGCTACAGAATGCTGTGCTGCACCCACCAATTATTATTACTTGCTATACAACCCCCGCGACAATCCTGACTTCCACGTTGGCAACACCTATAATTTTTTAACCTATAATATAGCTGGTGGAAACAATATTTGGGAGACCCTAAAAGCCGCCTAATTACGAGGGTTGTAACTGTGACAATGACGCCCCGCTGCGTGCACAAACCCAGACGTTCCGCTTACCTGAAGCTCATCGATATTTCAAAATTCCCAAGATTTGCGAATTTTCATTATCTAACAAGCACAAATCGATCGATTATACAGGGTTAGTATGTATACAAAGTCCCGGGACGGTCAGTTATCTCCGTTATTTCTTTCTTTCTTTCTTTCTGGTTTCATCCACCTGTCTAGCTGATGGAAACAATATTTGGGAGGACCTAAAAGCCGCCTTATTACGAGGGTTATAACTGTGACAATGATGCCCCGCTGCGTGGACAAACACAGGTGTCTGGTGTATCTACTAACTATTGGGTATTTTAAATTTATTCCCTCGGGCCGTACTCGACGTCCATTTGGATCTCCACATTCTGATTTTAGTAGTATTTCATTATACAGGGTTAGTACAAAGTCCCGGGACGGTCAGTGATCTCCGTTATTTCTTAAGATTTTACTTTGAAACTTGGTACTCAGGCACAATTAAATACGGGGGATTCAAAACTGTTTTTAAAAATTTTCTTGGACTTCCGGTTTAACCGGAAGTGAAACCGGAAGTGATCCTAAAAATCGTTTTTTTAAATGGAATCATACTTTTTTCTCAACGGATTCGGAATCTACGAATTTTTCTAAGTAAAAAACATGTATCATACTTGACCAGAAGTCAAGTCGCAGCCACCCTGGATTTTCAAAAACATCGAAGATATCGGTCAAAAAGCAAGATTTTTCAAAACCGCAAGTACACGTCAACCTTATTTTTTTAAAACAAATTCAACCGCCCAATTACATTTTTTAAAATTCTTTTTTCTATTTTAGCTGATTGTGAACATTTAATAAATTTCAAAAAAGCAAAAACAAATAAAAGGAAATGTAATTGCGCAGTTGAATTTGTATTTAAAAAATAAGGTTGACGTGTACTTGCGGTTTTGAAAAATCTTGCTTTTTGACCGTTTTCTTCGATGTTTTTGAAAATCCAGGGTGGCCGTGACTTGAGTTCTGGTCAAGTATGATACATGTCTTTTACCTAAAAAAGTCCAAGAAAATTTTTGAAAACAGTTTTGAATTCCCCGTATTTAATTGTGTCTGAGTACCAAGTTTCAAAGTAAAATCTTAAGAAATAACGGAGATCACTGACCGTCCCGGGACTTTGTACTAATCCTGTATAATGAAATACTACTAAAATCAGAATGTGGAGATCCAAATGGACGTCGAGTACGGCCCGAGGGAATAAATTTAAAATACCCAATAGTTAGTAGATACACCAAACACCTGTGTTTGTCCACGCAGCGGGGCATCATTGTCACAGTTATAACCCTCGTAATAAGGCGGCTTTTAGGTCCTCCTAAATATTGTTTCCATCAGCTAGACAGGTGGATGAAACCAGGCCCCATTAATTATTTATAACAATTCCAACATTGCTATTAGTTTTTAACCTCCCCAATCCAACCACAATTTTTTAAAAATGGGAGGTTACTGCAATCAGTAAAATTTTCGAATTGGAGATAAGAAGATACGTTTTGAGGTCTCAGGAATCCAAAAAAGTGGTTTTTAAAATGTGTCTGTGTGTACGTCGTTTGTAAACACGCCACAGCCAAAACTACTAGACCGATTTGGCTGAACTTTGGCACGTAGACGTCTAGTAACCTAACTTAGATCTGAAAAGCTTTTGGTGCCAATCGTGCAACCGGAAATGCCATTTTGGCACATCAACTTTTAAATTTTAAATGCAAACCCCCATTTTTCACTTCAGCATCAGCAAGGCCTTCAAATTCTGCTTCCAAAGATGTATTCACTCTTAGTGCCCTTTTGACCAAAAACAAAAAAAATCGAGATTTTTATCGGTCTTTAAAATCGCGGTACAGCCCAAGCCCCTGAACCGATTTGGCTGAAATTTTGCACATGGGAATTGTATTACATGTCGAGGTGCTGAAATTTTTTTGGATTCAATCGACCCACGGAAAGTGCCGTTTTGGCACACCAATTTCCAAATTTAAAATTATTCTCTCATTTAACCATCCAAAATAAGTTTTTCAAAGATTTATTGTCACCATCAGAAAGGTCTTCAAATTCTGGTTCTAAATAAGAAAAAATTCATTCGCATTTAGTCAAGTTGAATTAATTAAGGTTTCAGTATTGTGATCCTCAGGGCAGTAGCTATGGCTTTCGTTGCATTTAGAAGTGCTTTTGGCTGCCTTATTGCTAGATTAAGAAAGGCTTATGACTTTAATTAAGTAAATAACTGTAAGGATATCTGGGTTGCAACCACTAGATTAACAGTACTGCGCAATAATTATTACTAAACCTTTTCACAGAAAAAGAATGTTTTAAAATCGGCCTCTTCGGATCGGAGCTGGTTGCTTTTGGCTTTCTTGCCCCGTTTTTCTTTATCTGGAACGGTGAAACACCCCTAAGACCGTGTATCCTGAGACCGTGTAACCTTGAATTCGCAGAACAAAATTTCTCTTTTCGAATGATCCACTGGGGCAAAATTTGAGGGTTACGGAAAATTGCTCGAATGCATTTCATCGAAAACGAATTGTTCGAAATTGTAAAATCGAAAAAAAAGCTTGCCCTGACATAGACCTGAACTGTCTAGTTTCTCGCACTGCAAGACCGATATTTTGACGAGTTCTCGCTTTCGGCTCTGCCGAAAGCTCGCTCTAAAGTTTCAACGAGGAGAATTTGAAATACGACGTGAAAAAGGACTGAAAATTGTTTAAAGTGCCGAAAACTGTACTTCTTTAAGACGCTTCATTCGTCTTTTATGGCCAATTGAAATTTTAGAAAATTTTAAATTTTGACGTTTTACGTTGTAACTTAAAAACGGAACGTCAGAAATGAGCTTTTAAGGTAATTTTGACGGCTTAAATAAAGTCCTCAGCTTTACGGAATTAGAAAACATAACCTGGTAGAATTGATTAAAATTTTTGATTTTAACCTCCCCACTCCACTTCACCATTTAAAAAAAGGGAGGTTACTGCAATCACTAAAATTTTCGAATTTGAGATAAGACCGGATCGTTTTGAGGTCTCAGGAACCCAAAAAAGTGGTTTTTAAAATGTGTCTGTATGTATGTACGTACGTTCGTAAACACGCCACAGCCCAAACTACTCGACCGATTTGGCTGAAATTTGGTACGTGTGCATGTGATAACCCAGCTTAGATCTGAAAAGCTTTTGGAGCCAATCGTGCAACCAGAAGTGCCATTTTGGCACATCAACTTTTAAATTTTAAATGTAAACCCCCATTTTTCACGTCACCATAAGAAAGACCTTCAAATTCTGCGTCTAAAAATGTATTCATTCTTAGTGCCCTTTTGACCAAAAATTTAAAAAAAATTGATTGTTATCGGACTTTAAAATCGCGGTACAGCCCAAGCCCCTTAACCGATTGGTCTGAAATTTTGCCCATGGGGATTGTATTACACGTCGAAGAGTTGAACAAATTTTGGATTCAATCGGCCCACGGAAAGTGCCGTTTTGGCACACCAATTTCGAAACTTAAAATTATTCTCTCATTCACCCATCAAAAACAACTTTTTGAAAGGTTTATTGTTATCATCACAAAGGTCTTCAAATTCTGGCTTTAAATGAGATAAAATTTATTCGCATTTAGTACCCTTAGGGTAGAAAAATCGAAATTTTGTAATAACACTGAAACCACGTTATAGTCCAAACTACTGGATCGATTTGTCCGAAATTCGGTACATGGAGGTTAGCTAACCCATTGAAGAGCTGAAAGGCTTTTGGGAGGAATTGGTCCACGCGAAGTGCCATTTAGGCATGTCAACTTTAAAATCTTAAACACAAGTCACGGAAATCAAAGACCCATGCGTTGGGGAGGTTCCAGCCGCTTCTCTGCTGCCTTTTTTTTTAAATGAGCATACGACATGAAAAAGGACTGAAAATTGTTTAAAATGCCGCAAGCCCTACTTCTTTAAGACGCTCCATTCGTCTTTTGCGGCCAATTGAACTTTTAGAAAATTTTAAATTTTAACGCTTTACGTTGTAACTTAAGAACGGAACGTCAGAAATGAGCTTTTAAGGTAATTTTTGGGAAGAAAATTAAATAAGGTCCTCAGATTTATGGAATTAGAAAATTAGTAGAAAGACTGAAAATTGTTTAAAATGTCCGAAACCGCACTTCTTTAAGACGCTCCATTCGTCTTTTATGGTCAATTGAAAAAATAAACTTGCCCTGACATAGACCTGAACTGCTCTAGCTTTTCGCACTGCAAGACTGATACTTTGACGGGTTTAATCATATTTTCGAACAATAATTGTCTTTCGCACAATTAACCATTCGAAAAATTTCATTCCGGATACGGAAATTTGGTGTTTCAATCCCAAGCAGGAAGAGAAAACCGAAGAAACACCATCGAAAAGGGCGACATTCCAGCCTTTGAGAAGAACCGCTTTAAATCCTCGAGTGAACGAAACGAATTTATAATTAATAATTATCAGGAATTGCGGTTAATCTAGTGGTTGCAGCCCAGATATCCTAACAGGTAGTAGACATCCTAGATTTTTATGAACAATTTTATTCTGTGTAAGAACATTTTTCAATCCAATTTAATTGAACCGCCGGCGCCGCGCCGCTATGACCGACGCTTTGTCTTTGTTAAAAAATATTACAGAAACATTGTGAAAAATTGAATATCATTTGCAAAAAAAGTTTCGATAAATAATTCAAAAAAAAATTCCAGCAAATTATTGTAGTCCTGAAAAAGTAAACACTCACCTTTACAGAGGACAAAGGCAGCAACAAAGAAAGACAGCCTTGCTAGCTGTCCCATTGTTTTCTGAAATAAATATAAAAATTGCTTATCTTTGCCAAAATATTGAATATGCTCACCTTTGTTGAAGTTTCCGAATTGAAAAACGCAAGTTCAATGATCTGGAATTGCAAAAAGCATAAATTAAAATGAAAATAAAGCAGTTAAAAATGAAAATATTTAATTTGAAAATTAAGAATTTATTTTGAAAAAAAAAATTAAGTACCACTTTTTCAGATATTTGGGTAGACTTAACACCTCACTAGGATCAACTGCACTTAATGAATTTTTAGTAAAGTGATCCCGCTTTTATAAGCACAAAAGTTCTGGAACAATGGTATGGTCGTTTTATCGACCCAATTTTGAGTGCTCATAAAAATTTTATATTCCATTATTATTTTTTTTAACCACGTATGTCTGATTCGCAGTTATTAGGATTTAATTTTAGTGCCGAAGCAAGTGCGCAGGCACTGTAGTTTTAGTGAATTCGCTCGTTCGCTCGCTCGCTCGCTCGCTCGACCGGCCGTCCGTCTACACTGTCCATCGCATAACTTGAGAACGAAAGCAGATATCGAGCTGAAATTTTGTACACGGGTGTCTACCCCGAAAATCTTGGCGGGGATTGTTTTTGGGCCATATCGGACCAGGGGGTGGGAGTTAGGGGTGAAAAACCGAAAAGCTATTAATTGCAATAACTCGACAACTAGTGGACGTATCTTTCTGAAACTTGGTGTGTACGTTCGACTCTCAAGTTTGTTGAAGGTGAAGGGGTGCTAATGTCGGGCGATGAAATTTAGGGGATGAAAACCACAAAAAATATGATAACTCCGCAAGGGTTGCACGCAGCTGTCGCAAACTCAACGTACACACATTGTATATCGGTGAAATCTTGCGGGGGATGCGTTTTATAAGTAAGCTTAATAAGTATTGGTCGAAATTGGAGTCATTCGATAGCTTTCCATTAATGATTCAAAAAAGGTGTCATTCATATTTTGAGAAAAACCACCCTTATAGGCGCTACAACTCCTAAAATGCAGAAACGCAAAAATACGAGACCTCAAAAACTACTGAACGTATCAAGCCAGAATTTGGTGTGCTTATTTTCAGTGACAATGTAGGTGGATAGATTCGATAGATTTCAGTCAACTATTGAAAAAAGGTCTTATGAATTTTCAACCTAAAACCAACCTCTAGGCTATTAACCACCCCGAACTCTTTGCAAATATAGTTATTTACGTAAAGAGTATGGAAAGTGATCTTTCCTGAACGGGTAGGCAGATTTCAGGCTGACGCCGTAGGCGGAAGCCTGAAAGCCTGCGAGTCCAGGAAAGACACTTTCCATGTGAGTTACGTATTAAATTTTTTACGCGCTCGACCGGAAAATTAACCTTTCCGGTCAATTTTAGGACCGGAAAGTAGCCTTTCCCGGACTAGTCCGGGAAAGTGAAATATTAATTTTTCCGGTCAATTTTAGGACCGGAAAATCAACTTTCCCGGAGTAGTCCGGAAAAGTCGAAGTCCGGGAAAGTGAAAGGACCCCGCACGTTTTATATGGAAAAGTGGCTTTCGGTGAAATTGTCTGATTTTTTGATATGTTGTAGTTTTCATGATTCTGAGCAAAAGTTATCATTGCGCCAACCTCCTGACATGCACAGTTTTTGCTACAAAAATTCCCGAAGATAGAATTTGCCATAAGGTTTATACACATTTTTGGGCCCGCCGTTTCCTACTCTTCCCGACATAATATTCAAAACGCCCAAAAAGCTTCCATTTAGACGTATATTAGTAATATGTGTAAGAAAGGTGCCCCTGGACTTATCATGCGTAATTATGATGGCAAAACGGGCGATTCCATTTTCGCTACATGTAGTTCTTATGGGAAAAGTTCTATCTTCGGGATTTTTTGTAGCAAAAACTGTCCATATCAGGAAGTTGGCGCAATGATAACTTTTGTTCAGAATCATGAAAACTACAACATATCAAAAATTCAGACACTTTCACCGAAAGCCACTTTCCATAAGAATCGTGCGGGGTCCTTTCACCGGAATAATTCTGGAAAGTGAAATTTCACCGGAATATTATGGATATTGTTATCGTATTAATTTTGATTAGGCTCCTCACATTTTTCAGTTTACATAATTTGAATTAATAGTTATTTACGTAAAGAGTATGGAAAGTGATCTTTCATGGACGAATAGGCAGATTTCAGGCTGACGCCGTAGGCGGAAGCCTGAAAGCCTGCGAGTCCAGGAAAGACACTTTACATGTGAGTTACGTAATAAATTTTTTAGGTGCTCGCAACATATTTTCTGTGTGAAATTAAATATTTTAATTCAAATTATCTACACTGAAAAATGTGAGGAGCCTAGTAAAAATTAACACGATAACAAAATCCATAATATTCCGGTGAAATTTCACTTTCTCGAATATTTCGGTGAAATTTCACTTTCCCAGACTAGTCCGGGAAAGTTGATTTCCCGGTCCCAAAATTGACCGGGAAAATTATTTTTTCACTTTCCCGGACTAGTCCGGGAAAAGCCACTTTCCGGTCCTAAAATTGGCCGGAAAGGTTAACTTTCCGATCAAGCGCCTAAAAAATATTTAATTTCAAACAGAAAATATGTTGCGAGCACCTAAAAAATATATTTTATTTATTTTTTCTGAAACCCTATTGATTTATTTATCAACAACTGAAGTCAGTAAATACGCAAGGAGTTATGTAACACCGGAGGAATAAACTCACCCCTGTAAATGATAAAGGGGTGAAATCACAGGAAATTTTCAACGAAGCTAAATTTGCATAATTGGCTTATTTTCGTGTTATTTTCTGTAATTGTGTTTAATTACGATTAATTCTCATCCCCTTTGACTTTTCATCCCCCTTTACGATTTGTCAACCCCCTAAGTGTTAATTTTGCAAAATTCGCTTAATTTCGTTTTTCGTCGGTAATAAAATTGAACGCAGTTGTGATTCAGTTTACCTTTTACAATTTTACAGTTTCCTTCGCAACCCCCACAAAAGTTTTAATTGCAAATTTGGTTATTTAAAAAAAAAAAAATTTTAATTAAATTTTCGTTCCAAAAATTACCTTAAAAGCTCATTTCTGACGTTCCGTTGTTAAGTTACAACGTAAAATGTAAAAATTTCCTAAAACTTTAATTGGTCTTAAAAGACGAATGGAGCGTGTTAAAGAAGTACGGTTTACGGCATTTCAAACAATTTTTAGTCCTTTGTCACGTCGTGCCGTTTTCTATTGATTTTGTTGAATTTTGGAAGTTTTAAGTGGTGCAAATTGACTTTTCTTGAACTGGGTGAGTCCTAACAGTTTGAAATTGGCACCAAATCGATTCCCGATAGGTCACACTTTGGATCGCAAACAGCTTTTAAAAAAACACCTTTTCCATGTATACTTGCTAGTAAATTTTGCGTCTCAAGTTTTCCTTTGGAAACATTTGTAGCATTTAGATTCCCTCGAAACCCCGATAAATATAAACGCAATTTTAGCCTAAAATTGCAGTTCTCTATTGGTTTTATTGAAATTTTAAGTTATGTAAATTGACTTTTCCTCAAATTGTGTCTTAAATAGGGCTGCCAAAAATTATCGATATATCGACTCATGCAAGTGAAGCTTTAAATTTTGCCGTTTTCTATTGAATTTTGAAATTTTATATCTCCCCCTTTTTTTTCAGTTAGCATTTTCGCAAAAAACAGGTGATTCCGCATTTTCAAGTCCCTCCTCTAATGAACATTTTCTGCCCATATTTTTGTTGAACATGAATAATTGCATTCCTAGGTATTCACTTTACACGATAATATTATTGTTTTGCGATGTAGCACGTAAAAAACCGCTGATTTCTGCAGTTCCGCCTGAAGTTTCTTGACGAATTCATCAATTTTTTTTTTAGTTTTTAGTTTTAGTTCCGACAATTGTTTTCCTTTACTCATTCCTGTTTATTTTCAATTTTTAAATTCTGTAGCAACAATTTTTTAACATTTCGCCTTTTTGACACATCTGTGCATTTGCGTGATAAACGTGTACAGGGATACACATCGCACTGATATACATCTTCCGGTGGCTTTCTGATTAGAATAATTTATAATGGCGTTGGAAATCGGCGTGATAATAATTTATAATGGCGTTGGAAATCGGCGTGATAATAATTTTTAATAATGGCGTTGGAAATCGGCGTGATATTAATTGTTAATTAATAGGGCCTACGTGCATGCATTTTTTCGAAATATTTTTTTGCGTTCCAGAAAAAGAGGACCAAATGGTTTAGGCCAATCATGTTAGACATATTGCAATTAATAGTTTTAAGTTTAAGATTTCATCGAGAAACGTGTGTACGTTGAGTTTGAAATAGCTGCGTGCAACCCTTGCGGAGTTGATCATATTTTTTGTGGTTTTCATCCCCCGAAATTGGCACCCTCATTTTCAACAGACTTGAAGGTCGAACGTGCACACCAAATTTCAGAAAGATACCTCCACTAGTTCTCGAGTTTTTCACCCCTAGCTCCCACTCCCTTGGTCCGATATGGCCCAAAACAAATCCCCGCCTTACTTTTCGGGAGACAAAGCCGTATACCAAGTTTCATCCTGATATCTCAATCCGTTCTCAAGTTATGCGACGGACAGACTGAGGAGCGATCGATACAACGAGCGAGCGAATAAGCTACAACAAGAGTGCCTCGCATACTGCTACCGCACTAAAAACTTATTATAATACTAGCCAATTGAAATATTCTATTTTCCTTGGATACTACAAATTACTACAAATGCTACAAATTTCTGTAACTAAGCGTGTTTTCAAAGCGCTTTTTGTTAAAAATATTTTGCAATATTTTGTTTAGCGTAGACTTTGGTTTTAAAGATATTCATTTGTTCTGTTACTATTATCAGTAACTCGGAAACGATTAAAACCACAACACGGACCTAAAACTGGTGCTAATTTGAAAACATGCTATTTAGGTACAGGTATTTGTTAAGAAAGTCGACCCAGAATTTAATTGAAATTTTAGAAATTTTGTCTTTTCAATCTCTGTTAATTTGAAAATTTACCGGGGACACGCTGCGCATGAAATTCGACATTAAAGTGTGTCATCAGGTAGCCCCGACCTTTCTTTAGGATGTGCCATAAATTCGGAAGAGAAAAACTTCAAGGCTTCGAAAATATTAATTTTTAACTGAAGTCTTGTTTTTGCCAAACTCTACACATTTTTTTGAATAACTCATTAATTTAAGATGGGGCACACCTGACAAAAGTTGATTACTTTATATCCAGATTTATCGTCTATATGGCGCATCGCCTACGTTTACATAGGGAGCGCCTCCGTCAAATCCGGGGAAAAAGGGCGCTTCTTTTGCGAACGCTGCCTAAACGTTTGGAGATGGAACAAAATCTTATACAGGGTGTCTCAGAACGCTCGCACCAATTGAGTATTCAAGATTAAATTCTGAGTCGATAGGCGTTTTTGAGAATTTCCAGAGTCCAATAGTTCTCAAGTTATAAGAGATTTAAGAGGACCAATCAGATTTTAGCTTTGAGTTGCTTCATAAGGTAATTTAATGCTAAATGCACCATTTCCTAGGTAACAGGATACTATCAATGAAAATTTATACTGTTGTATCTTGTTACCTAGGAAACAGTGCATCTAACATTAAATTACCTTATGAAGCAATTCATAGCTGAAATCTGATTGGTCCTCTTAAATCTCTTATAACTTGAGAACTATTGCACCCTGAAAATTTTCAAAAACAACGATCGACTCAGAATTTAATCCTGAATGCTCCATTAGAATTTGGTGCGAGCGCTCTGAGACACCCTGTATACAGGGTGAGTCTGAAAGACTCTACATCCTTTATACCACAGAATCTACTGTTCAAATGACGAAGCTTGGTGCAAAAATTATTGGTCAATTGTCATTCCTCTTGATGTTATAAGCCGCCAAATATCTTCATTTTTAAATATTATTTTTAAATATCTTTCGAAAGGTGTATCGTAGGATTTTGAATTTTTGCACAGCATTGTTACAGACCAAGGAGCAACTGCTGATGGTATTTAAGACATTATCCAAAAAGCGAATCTCTGTTATACAGGGTGGCCCCGATGTTATTTGCCCTTGAACTTTTTTATGTTTGAAAATATTGCTAATTTGCCTATGTGGCCGTATTCCCCGTTCAATTCTAAAACTTTTTTGGCTCCTAAAATTTTTCGAGGAAACTAACCACTCACGAGGAAAATTGAAAAAACCGAAAACATGATGCAGGTAATCACCTTAAAACCAATGATGGATGAGTCTACCTCATAAAAAAGTGAAATTACCATCAATGTTTTTTCTTCAGTTGTGAGCAATGGTTCTGGGCAAAGATGTAGGTAGGACACCTTCAATGCAAAAAAACAGCCGAAATGTGATGCGTGTCAACGCACACTTTGATTTTTATTGAAATTGTAGGTTTATCACGATGATCATGTTTTCGGTTTTTTCAATTTTCCTCGTGAGCGGTTAGTTTTTTCGAAAAATTTTAAGAGCCAAAAAAATTTTAGAATTGAATGGGGAATACGGCCGCACAGGCAAATTAGCAATATTTTCAAACATAAAAAAGTTTAAGGGCAAATAACATCGGGGCCACCCTGTATAACTGGGATCCGGTTTTTGGATAATGTCTTAAGTACCATCAGTAGTTGCATCTTGGTCTGTAATAATGCTGTGCAAAAATTCAAAATCCTACGATACATCTTTCGAAAGACATTTAAAAAGAACGTAGCCTACAATAATTGTTTTTGTGTTTTAATTTTCTGTAAATATGCAGTCGGGAACTTTTTGGTAGATATTTTCCCCGATATTTTCGTATCCAACAATTCTTCACCGCGTTTACTCAGCGTTCACGTTTTAAATTGTTAAAACGAGGTTTTTTCGCGGACTTGCACGCAACGAATAACTGAAAATTTTTAAATGTTGTGAGCGGTTGACTTTTATTCTATTTTTATTTAAACTTAACCTTGTGGTCAAAATTCAGCTAGTCAATTCGGGTAAATTCCATGCTACTTTAAACTTTAAAACACAAACGTGACAAAACACTGTTCACGTCCTGTGTAGTCAAGAGGTCTGATTGAGTGAGTCTGAGGCTCAAGGCCTGACAAAAAGTGACTAAAAACTAAAGCGACTTAATTGCTTTGTAATAATGGCGATAAGGTCAATAATAGGTTCGAAAACTTTAGATGTAAGTAGATGCCTTTTTTTCGAAAAATGTTATTTTAATGGCGATAAGCTTCCTTGACCCTGTAGATTGCGATAAATTGGCGCTTTCAATCAATAGAACCTACCTTTAGCGACAACCTGATCATATATGGTTGTTTCACGATCTGTACGTTTACAAATTCTGTGAAAAAGTAGTTTCTACCGTCCCTGAAACTGCCACTTTTTTATTTGGAGATTCACTGAAAAGACGACAACTATCCGAAACCACTCGCCAGTCGTCATTCTGACCCGAGTAATCAGGACAGCATGAAACACGTCGGATTTAAGCGAAATATTGGCAATCCCGATGTGCGGCACAAAACTCGCCCTAGCGACCTACTAACTCAGGAGGACATAATCTCCAGAAGGTCTTTGGTGGCTAAAGAATCGCGGCAGCGAGCAAGTGTGTATGTGTTCGCAGGCAAACTTGGGCCACCCTGTATCAGGACAGCAGCAATATCAAAAAGTTAACTCGATCGAATAATTTTGTTACCTTATTGATATTGACAGTTGACACTTAAATTTTCATTTCATTTTGATCGGAAGAAATTTCTTTCTTATAAAATTTTGACTTTCCCAATCTATTTTACTGTACAAAATATGAACTTAATAATAAAGGAGTCAAAAAAATAGAAATTTTAAGCAGATAGAGGCAAATGAGCGGGATGTGGAACAACATAACGTCGTATCTCCACATCCTGCTACCGGGATCGCATAAGCCCGAGGAGGTACGTGTCCATATTACATCAAACGAGCGTTGATGAAGAGTGATGGGACTCGTACTCGCAATCGTGAATTCAAATATTAGGAGTGCATAAACGCAAAGAGGATTTTTTTAAACTTTACGAAAAATTCAAAAAAATCGAATCGCCAAAAACATGAAATCTTTACGTTTTAGGATAGGTACTGGGAATCCGAAAATGTGGTTTTTGAAAAAATGTCTCTGTAAGCACGCTGCAGCTCAAACTACTGATCGTATCGAGATGAAATTTGGCACACGTACTCAGTGGGCAACTTGTAGGTGCTGATTAGACTTTGGGCCAGATCGGTTTACGGAAAGTGCCTTTTTGGCACATGAACTTTAAAAATTTAAATGCAAAGCCCCATTTTTCGCGTTACCATATGAATGCTCTTCGAATTCTGCTACCAAAAGTGTATCAACACTTAGGGTCCTTTAAAACACAAACGTGACAAAACCCCGTTCTCGTCTTGTGTAGTTAAGAGGTCTGACTGAGTGAGTCTGAGGCAAAACCTTGTAGGTTATTCTGTTGCGACAAATTGGCGTCTTAGAACCTACCTTTAGCGATAACCTGATCATATGGTTGGTTCACGATCTGTACGTTTACAAATTCGGTGAAAAAGTAGAAGTTTCTACCGTCTCCGAGACCGCTAATTTTTCGTGATAGTTTTAAGTTTGATCTGTAGTTCAATGCACGACGCCGTAGATCGAGTCAGCGAATGAAGAAAAGATACTTACACGTCACGTAGTTTCTTTCACATTCATCTCCCATCTCCCTCATTCGCGAAAAAGTGAAAATGGGAATTTTTCAAAATAAAAACATTAAAAGAATTTCATCCCGATTCGTTCAATAGTTTGCTCAAACCCTAAAACGTAAAGATTTCACGTTTTTGGCGATTCGATTTTTCGATCGATTCGAGTAACTGGTCCGCGAGTGAAAAAGTTGTTGCTTTATCATTTTTGATTAAAAAAATTCGACTTTCATGCATATGCAAAATATTGAATTTCTTTATACAAAAATATCAGTTATGTTTATTGACAATGTATAGAGGATCATACTTTGCTTTTAGTACTGTATTTGTTTAGTCTTAGGAATGCACATCAGTTTATAAACATGTAGAGGGACCAAGATGCTACTCACAGTTTTGTGGATCAATAATAAATCCCTTACGCAGACTTGTATGAAGACGCTCGAATAAAACAGTTCGGTTATTCACTTGCGTTTTATTAATTAATAACCTGGATTTCCATGCTCTGCCAATACAAAATACCACAGAAAATAGTAAGAAATAGGATTATTGAGCAGTATATAGAGGCGAAATGAGCGGGATGTGGAACACAAAATCGTATCTCCACGTCCGCCTACCAGGATCACATAATCCCGAAGAAGTGTTCAATGTTCATATTACAATTTTCAATAACCAAACATGTGAGGATGAAAAGAGTGATGATACTTGAACCCACAATCGTGAATTCAAATATTAGGAGCACATAAACGCAAGGAGGAAATTTTCTGATTTTCTACTAAAATTTAAGTTTATTCCCGGATTAACAGTAAATAAAACTAGGATTTCAGTAACACTTTGAAGAAACGATCTAGTCCACCGCCCACCAAAAAGAAGGTGCAACTGTGCATTTTTGAGCTTAAAATCGTGAAAATGAGAAAGTGTGCCTTTTTGAGCTTAAAATTTATTTAAGAAACCCTCCAATGAGATGTGGAAACACAAAATCGTATCTCCACGTCCGGCCACCAGGATCACATAATATCGAAGAGGTGTTCATAGTGTTAAGGCTGATGAGACTGATGGTACTCGTACTCACGATCGTGATTTCAAATATTAGGAGATCATAAACGCAAGGAGAAATTTACAAGAAAAATAAACTTTTCTCATTTTTGGATCTTTTGTCGAAAAAATTTAATTTACCCTAAAACAATGCTTTCTCCATGTAATTCTGTTTTGAAAACAAAACTGCTCTTCGTCTTCTGCAGCAATTGGTAATAATTTAAAACTTTCTTCTAGAATACCCATCCCGATGAATTGCTTGCCCCCTTGCTCTCGAAGTACTTAGAACAAACATTTTAGCACGAAATTAACCTCGCCCATCTTACTTAAACAGCCCCCTTTGTCGACGGGGCTCGTGGAATCGGCGAAATCACATAATTTTTCCTCACTTATCTTCATTTTCTTGAAAATTTCCTCGATGACAGCTGTCAACTTGACGTTTTGTCACCAACCGAATGGTTGTGAAATCCCCAGTTGCCATGACAACGCTTGTCATTACACTACCCTCGATGACATCTGTCAGTTTGGCTACCAACCCAGCTGCCAAAATCACCAGGATATTTGCCTGTCGCCATGGCAACGTTTGTTTTGGTCTGAAAGGTGATGCCCTTGTTTGGAAGTAAATTCTCCCCCAAGAGGGCCCCCGCCAGAAAAAATTCCAGTAATGTAAATCCGGAGGATTTGGAAGACCTAGTTGTTGGTAGTCGTGGAGTTCGGTTGAAGCTCGGAGATCAGGAATTAATTTTCGACAATGGAGAATGGGTGCCAGGCAAGTATTATCGAAGTTTGACTCAGTTAAAGTTTTTGCTCAGAATCGGGAGATAACGGTAGTGCACATCGGACAAACCAGAAGCTTCGTAAGAAAATCCAGGAATTACAGGAAGAAAACAATATGTTAAGACTTAAGTACGCAGTAATCTTAAACATGGTAAGTTTAAGAAAAAACTGAAATTTTATTATATTTTTGGTTTTAGCTCACTCAAACTACGGCAGAAAGTCACTTGCAAGACCGGGAATTAGAGAAATTAAGAAAGAGGAAATAAAATTTTTACAATTAGCAATGTTATCACATTTCTCGCACTCAAACCATCTTATGTTTCTGAATTAGGTGTCTTTGCAGATTCGTCCTCTTCTTAGCTTTGTAGTCGCATGTTTCACATTTAAACCACTTGATCTTACTTGCATCGAGATGTTTATTCCTCATGTGTGCTCGTAAGTCCTGCCTTCGTTTACTTTTGTGATCGCATTTCTTGCAACTAAACCACAATATCTCGTCTACGGGTAGGTGTTTATCAATTATGTGCTGTTGTAAGTGGTGCCTGTATTTACTTTGAAATTCGCATTTTTCGCACTTAAACCATTTAATCTCACTTGCATCGAGATGTTTACTGATTGTATGTTGCTGCAAGTGGTGCTTCTGTTTAGTTTTATAGCCGCATTTCTCGCATAGAAACCATTTAATCTCGTTCTCGTTTAGATGTTTACAGATCTCGTGCAGTTGCAGGCTCTGCTTCTGCTTCGCTTTGTAGTCGCATTTCTCACACTTAAACCATCTGACTTCCTCTGCGTCGAGGTGCCTTTGATTCAAGTGTCTTTGCAGGTTCGTCTTCTTTTTAGCTTTGTACTCGCATTTCTCGCACTTAAACCACGTGATCTCATCCGAGTCGAGATGTTTATTAATGGTGTGCTGTTGTAAGTGACTCTTCGTTTTAGTTTTGTACTCACATTTCTCGCATTTGAGCCATTTGATATCGTCTGCTTTGAGATGTTTACTGATAATGTGTCTTTGCAAGTTTTGTTTCTCTTTAGTTTTGTAGTCACATTTCTTGCACTGAAACAGTTTTTCACTCTTATGATCTGCCACATGCTCAGATTTAAACATTTCCACGGGATTTTCTTGATTGAACTCATTGTAATCGACTTCCATTTCTTTCTTGATTTCTTCCTTCACTTGTACTTCTAGGTCTTCTTCGTTGTTCGCGTCTGTGTCGCTACATTCTTCTTCGGGTTCTTGTTTCATAATTTCACTGAAGTTGGACAGGAATGTTGCCATTATGACTGGAGGGCAAATAATTAAAAAATTGGTCCGATATTAACCAAATAATTACCTATATTTTGAAAATTTTTCTTTAATCAAGAACATAACCTCACTTAAAACAGAATGACAGTTGACTTATCCAATTGACATCTGTCAACCGTTCTTAAAGGGCAAGCCATTTTTTAGCGTTGGAACATATTTCTTGTTTTGTCATTATGACGTCATTAATACTTAAATTATTATGAATTCGTACATTTTTGCGCTAAATGTAGGTATTGGTATTATGAAGAACGATTATTCGAGGGTTTTTGTTAATTAACTTTGCCTATTTGAAATAAATAATAAATATTTTATGAAAAATTACAAAAAGTGAGGTTCTGTTTTACAATGGTCCACCAGGGTGCTGGGTTGCATACATTTACTACGTACAATAATAATTGTTTTTTTCTAGTTTCTAAGGGCTCTTGCTCTCACTCAAACTACTGCAGAATATTTAAAAGATTATTGGGGCTTATGTTTCTGACTTAAGTGTCTTTTTAGGTTGGTCTTCTTCTTAGCTTTGTAGTCGCATTTCTCACACTTAAACCATTTGATCTCACTTGCATCCAGATGTTTATACTTCATGTGCGCACGCAAGTCCTGCTTTCGTTTAGTTTTGTGGTCGCATTTCTCGCAGCTAAACCACGCGGTTTTGTCTACATTGGGATGTTTATCAACAGTTACGTGTTGTCGCAAGTGGCGAGGCAAGTGGTGCCTATATTTACATTGGTAGTCACATTTGTCACACTTAAACCATTTTATCTCGCCTGCACTGAGATGTCTATTGACTGTATGGTACTGCAAGTGGTGCTTCAGTTTAGTTTTATAGTCGCATTTCTCGCACCGAAACCATTTAATCTCCTTTTCATTCGGATGTTTCAAAATCTCGTGTCGTTTCAGGCTGTGCTTTTGTTTAGCTCTGTACTCGCATTTCTCGCACTTAAACCAGTTGACTTTCTCTGCATCGAGGTGTCTTTGAATGAAGTGCTCTTTCAGGCTCGCATTTATATTAGTTTTGTACTCACATTCTCGGCAATGAAACGATTTAATCTCCTCTTCATTCTGATGTTTGCATATGTCGTGTCGTTGCAGGCTCTGCTTTTGTTTAGCTTTGTACTCGCATTTCTCGCACTTAAACCATCTGATCTCTTCTGCATCGAGGTGTTTTTGAATTAAGTGTCTTTGCAGGTTCGTCCTTCGCTTAGCTTTGTACTCGCATTTCTCGCACTTAAACCACGCGATCTTCTCTGTGTCGAGATGTTTATAAATGATGTGCTGTTGTAAGTGGCACTTCCGTGTAGTTTTATACTCGCATTGCTCGCATTTGATCTCGCTTGCTTGGAGATGTTTACGAATGTGTCTTTGAAAGTTTCGTTTCTTTTTAGCTCTGTAGTCGCACTTCTTACAGTGCAACAATTTATCCTCGTTATGATCTGCCGCATTAATTAATTGGTTAACGTCACATTGCTCGAATTTAATAATTTCCACGGGTTTTTCTTCCAAGTTGAACTCATTGTCATTGAAATTGATTTCCATTTCCCTTTTGATTTCTTCCTTCACTCGTTCTCCCACGTCTTCTTCGTTGTTCACATCTGTGTCGTTCCATTCATCTTTGGGTTCTTGTTTAATAATTTCCTCTTTAATTTCATTGCAGAAATCGGGTAGGAATGCTTCCATTATGATTGGAGGCAAGTAATTCAAAAGTTGATCCTATATACATCTGATATTAATCAATTAATTAATTAGGGCACGGGCATCACTTATGCAACCCCGCAACACAATCAGCTGCTTGGAGAACAAACATTACATTTGAGTGCATGGAGTATAATGCGTTTTTCTCCAATTTTTCGTAGTTTTATGGTGTAAAGTGTGTTTAAACAATGGTTTGTCTTTTTAGAATGCGATTTTGTACATATTTAATTAATCAGAACGACTGTGCAGTATAAATAAACTTAGTGAAATCTGTTTGTTGTTAGTGAAGTGTGGTGGACAATGGAAAAAAACACAATTCAATGAACATTTTGGCGCTTGGAATGAAAATACGAGATCCCGATATTTAGATAAACAATCTGTAATAAATTTCGGGCACCCCTATGTAAAAAAAGACGATGGATTCTCCATCGATGCAACAAAATTTCCAAAAGTGACATATAGACATTGTAAACTACTTGGTTTTAAAGAAAGTGTTTATTCAATGGACAAATTTAAAGCTACAAAAGGCTTGAAAGTAATAATCCGATATTATGCAGCTGGGTCAAGAAAATTGGTTGTGTAATGTGTAAAAATAAATAAATTTGTCGTTATTGGTCAGGTACCTAATTTTTTCTTATAACCACATTTTGTCACAGCTTTCTTAATGGCCTTTGTCCATTCCTCTAACTTTTTACTAGACAAGGGACATATTTCTATTATGTTAATCTACTTTGATGGTATTCGATACATGATGGCGTAACCCTGTCCATGTGTGCCATAATTACCTAATAGCCGGGTAAAATGTTGATATGTTTGCTAAAACTTCTTGAAAATTACAGTAAAAGATATATAAAAACTCAGCATTTATAAAAAGGAAAGGCAATTAATTTTCAATGAAAGCAGTCTCGATGGGTAAGTACCCAATCCCAATTATTAAAAACCAAGAAAACAATTCGAAGAAAACGCTACTAAAACATCAACTCGTCTCACAGTTTCTGTAATTAAGGAAAATAGAGCACTTTATAGTCAGAAAACTTAAAAAAGGCGTAAAAACCTACTTAACTCCATGCATTCAAATGTGATGTTTGTTCTCCAAGCAGCTGATTGTGTTGCGGGGTTGCATAAGTGATGCCCGCGCCCTATTCGATTCGACACTTGACAGTCAAGTGACATCTGTCAACAGGCAATCTTGCAACATGAGAACCGATATGACCCTGTTTCTTTAAAAAGTCTAAAATAAAAGATTTTTAAAATTTTCTAAAATAAAGTCCCGTCGCATATTAGCGAACGCGGAGGTTGTGTGTCTCAGGCTTTTTTTCTGTTGGTTTGTATTTTTAACTTCACACAACTATGCCTTGCGAAGACAAATTAACTTCGGAAAAAAATAAGAAATGGAAGAGCAGTCTTCACATTGTTTATTGACTATACCAAATTTGCCATTTTGTTGAAATAAATGAAAGCAAAAAATTAAGAAATCGTGACATGAATTTTCCTAATTTTTTTTCTTTAATTTATTTCAACAAAATAACTGAATAGTCATTAAATAACTTAATGACTGCTCTTCCATCTGTTAATTTTTTCCGAAGTTAATTTGTCTTCGTAAGGCATATTTGTGTGAAAGTAAAAATACATAGGATTAAATGAAAAAAGAATGTATAATTGGTTGCATTTCGTTGAATCCGTGCGCACCCTTCATAGATCTAATATAACTATGGATGGGGCTGGTTTAAGTTAGGCTTGGCTCTAAGATATCTCAGACAAGTATATATTGCTGTCACTCTCAACTCATAAACACCCTGCAGTACCACCATCCTTTTCTAAGCTATGTGTCATGCGCTAGTGAAAAGAAGCAGCGAAAGCTGTACAAATTTGCGCATCACACAGCTTAGAGTGAGTTAACCGATCTCTGTTTAGCGGACAAAAGACGTAGATAAAGAATGCACGGCAGGGCCCATCCATAGTTATATTAGATCTATGGCACCCTTAAATCAGAATGACAGTTGACTTATCCATTACTTAGCCGTTTTTTAGCGTTGGGGCGAATTGTCGATGACGTCATCGCAAATTAGTTATGGTAGTAATTATTTGATAATTTTGAAGTTTTTGTTAATTAACTTCGCATATTTGAACTAACGAACATTTATTTTATGAAAAATTACAAAAAGTGAGGTTTTGTTTTAAGTTGGTCAATCAGAGTGCTGGGTTGCATACATTTCAAGTGCAATGCTACGCTCAGTAAAAATAGAAAAGATTTTTTCCGTTTTCCAAAACAGTTTACTATACATACCTACGTACAATATGTTAGAATTAATAACAATAATTGTTTTTTTTTTGGTTTCTTAGGGCTCTCACTCAAACTACTGCACAATATTTAAAAGATTATTGAGGCTTATGTTTCTGACTGAAGTGTCTTTTTAGGTTGGTCTTCTTCTTAGCTTTGTAGTCGCATTTCTCACACTTAAACCATTTGATCTCACTTGCATCGAGATGTTTATACTTCATGTGCGCACGCAAGCTATGCTTTAATTTAGTTTTGTGGTCGCATTTCTCGCAGCTAAACCACGCGGTTTTGTCTACATTGGGATGTTTATCAACAATTACGTGTTGTCGCGAGTGGCGAGACAAGTGTTGCCTATATTTACTTTGGTAGTCACATTTGTTGCACTTAAACCATTTCATTTTGCCTGCATTGAGATGTTTGTTAACTGTATGGTACTGCAGGTGGTGCTTCATTTTACTTTTATAGTCGCATTTCTCGCACCGAAACCATTCATTCAGATGCTTGTAAATCTCGTGTCGTTTCAAGCTGAGCTTTTGTTTAGCTTTGTACTCGCATTTCTCGCATTTAAACCATCTGACTTCTTCTGCATCGAGGTGTCTTTGAGTTAAGTGCTCTTTCAGGCTCGTCCCTCTTTTGGTTTTGTATTCGCATTTTTCGCAACAAAACCATTTAATCTCCTCTTCATTCAGGTGTTTGCTAATCTCGTGTCGTTGCAAGGTGTGCTTTTGTTTAGCTTTGTACTCGCATTTCTCGCACTTAAACCACGCGATCTCCTCTATGTCGAGATGTTTATTAATGATGTGTTGCTGCAAGTTGTACTTCCGTCTGGTTTTATACTCGCATTTCTCACATTTGATCTCGCTTGCTTTGAGATGATTGCGGATGTGTCTTTGCAGGTTTCGTTTCTCTTTAGTTCTGTAGTCACACTTCTCACAGTGAAACAATTTATCCTCGTTATGATCTGCCGCATGAATTAATTTGTTCATGTCACATTGCTCGAATTTAATAATTTCTACGGGATTTTCTTCCAAGTTGAAGTCGTCATTGTAATTGATTTCTATTTCTTCCTTCACTCGTTCCTCCACGTCTTCTTCGTTGTTCACATCTGTGTTGTTCCATTCTTCTTTTGCTTCTTGTTTAACAATTTCCTCCTTAATTTTACTGCAGAAATCGGGTAGAAATGCTTCCATTATGATTGGAGGCAAGTAATTCAAAAGTTGATCCTATACAGATCTGATATTAATCAACTAATTACAATAGCACTGAAACGTACTTATTATATTTGTTGTTCTATTAAAAATTTACGTTTTTCTTTAATCAACAAATACGTTATATTACTATACTGTTAGCGAGGGGATAGAGAGTGAAGCAAACATAAGGACAGAAAATGTCTCATGTGTTTAATGCTTTCATTTGCGCATGTCAACATGATGCACACTCCTGATTGGTGTTTTCGATTTGATTTTAGGGATTTCTTGGTTCTGGTGCTTTTCATTTGACATTTACCATGTGTTTGTCATAATCTCAAACCCGAAGGAACTCCTAAAGTGGTGTTTTGTATGTTCTCGCTGTGTTTTTCCAATAAACGTGTATTGAAAATTGACAATAAAAGGCGTACAAGGCGCATTTACGGTCAAAAATCTATAAAATTAGACAAATCCTCCAGTTCGAGGCCTTCCTCGGAGCAGGCGCAAATCATGCAATAACGCTTTGAGCGAGAGGTATGATAGGGTATCTTTTTCCCACTCATTGCTGTGTTTGCTTCAACCACGACTCATAGGAAAGATAGGCTGCTGTATGTATAGTTAATATAACGTATTTGTTAATCAATCACAACATAACCTCACTTAAATCAGCTGTCAGCTGTTGACAATTCGATTCGAATTGACACTTGACAATTGAAGTGACATCTGCTTGTCAACAGGCAATCTTGCAACATGAGAATCGAGATTACCCTAGCTTCCTTTAAAAGATTTCTAAATAAAAGTAGAAACGATTTTTTACGTTTTCTAAAATAGTTTACTACTTAAAACGGTACACTTAGGTACAATTTCGGGAGCGCTATGCAAAAGTCCATTGCAGGAAACACATCCAAAACGCAAATGTCCATCGCTCAAATGTCCACAAGGTCAATCGCGTCATCAGTAAATGAACTTAAGATTAGGGACTATATTTAACCCAGTAATGGAGAGAGACGTGAGAGATCCATAAACTAGGGAATTTCTTTTTTTCACTTAGGTTGTCAATATTCAAATAAACCAATCAAATTGCTGAGATTAACTGAGGCAGCTAAGATAAATGTGTAATGTGTAAAAGAAAAGGCAAGCGCCTTTTATCCATTATTGACTGATATGGTTTATTGATTAACTAATCTACAATATCTATTAGAATTATTACGCATCTAAAATTAGGTTATGCTCAGACAGAGAGACAGCCTGACCTCGAGCCTAACAGAGACAAAGGTAGGTATATGTACAGTACGTGATCCTCCTTCTGTCATAGTGCGGACGTCATTGACCTTGTGGACATTTGCGCGATGGACGTTTGCGTTTTGGATGTTTTTCCGTGTGGACATTTCTGCATTGGACCTTTTCCTGCGGGCCCACAATTTCGCATCTCTATTCTGCCCAGCAAACACAGAAGGTCTGGCCGTGTTATGGCAACTGTCCGGCAAGTCCGGCACTGGCAATAGAATTACGGCCGTGTACTGGCCAGACGAGAATCGGCCATACGAAAGCAGCCTCAACGTGGCCGTACTATGGGCATACGAACAACGGCCAGACAACGACAGCCATAGCACGGCCGGCCTCTGGCAGCCCTAACCCGGCCGACTCCTGACAGCCTTAGCCCGGCCGGCCTCTGGCTGCCTCATTCTGGCCGTATTGAAAATGTTTCTGTAGTTAAATAATATGATGATAGTGATTAATTTGATAACGTAAACCCTTACTATCATACAATTCGCAAAATTAAAGAGTATTACATATTTTTTAAATAACTGCCAGTTAGTTTATGAACAAGATACGAACAAAGCAAAGTATGAAGTGAAGCGGCCTAGTAGCAAGAAACTCGACTGTCGTCCAAAGAATCCGGGTTCGGTTCCCGGTGGTGAAGCGTTTTATCACGTTTTTTTGGTCCCGAGGTAGTTCCGGCCTGAACGTGGCCATAAGAACGCCGTAATGTGGGCTCAAACAGAACCAGACCCGGCCCGTGCCTGGGCAACGTAGATCGGCCGTAACAAAACCAGAGGCACACATGCGGACGGCGCCAGATCTGGCACTCGCTTCTGGGCCGGTTCCGGCTTGTCCGGGCAGCCTCATTCCGGCCGGCAACCGGCCATAAGATTGAGGTTTGCTGGGTGCGAAACATTTTTTAGCGATTTTCTTTAATTTTTAAAATAAAGCCCCTTTCACACTGCACCATTCAAGAACTAAACACTTTCAGATTTACATGCAATTAAGCACTGAATTCATCAGCAACTAATGAAACTCCAATACAACGACAATAGGGGTCAATCATTTGACAATGGGAGATTTCACATTTGCCTTAAGGCTACGTGTTAATATTTTGATTGCCTTAAATATTTTCATTAATTGTTTGCTGTTTTGAGGTGTCTGCAAGTGGATTAGACACTAAAAGTCGTTGCATTATTACTGCAAAGCCGTTTACTTTTGATTTGAAGGACCGACTCAGTGTTCTGCAAGACTTCAAGAACATCGCGGAATTTGAAAGGTAGGAAGTGATTTTATGCTTGCGAGGGCTATTAAATGGGGGGCAGTCGACGATAATAATCATCGGAATATCAATTGTGATGAGTTTTAGCTTCGTTGTAGACTTTCAGTTAATTATTTTTCAGAAATTTTAGCGATTTCTCTAAATTCGGAAAGCCGTTGTAACTAACTTAATTTTTGCTTACTGCTTTTATTTGTGACTTTCTCTCGTAGTATTGCTAAGGGATTTCTTCATAATGACTTGGGTGTTGCGTATGCTAATATTCAGGGGTGGATTCAGGGAATTTTGTACTTGGGGGAATTTTGCTTGTACTTAGAAACTTTAGTAATTTTCAGGGTGCTTGTTAGAAATATTACGCAAATTGTACATTTACTAATCCAGATGTCGTTCTCTTAACCTGTCAAAGTTGTAGCTTACTTTCCCGAAAAGAAAGTCAGCCAAATTGTCAGGACAGCTATCGTTAGGGAAATGCTGTTGTCAGAAGTTGTGATAGGATTGTTTTGTGGATTTTTAGGAGGTATCTACAAGAGAACTGATTCCTTATATTTAAATTATGTCATTTATGATTATTATTTTTATATCGCTTCGTAGATTTGGATTTAGCTTTCAGATGCAGAGGGTTCGACCGTAACAAGAATGTGTTACTTATACATATTTCTGTCTAGGACTCACAAATCGAGACCTACAATGAAAGGGGACCGGGATACCTCGCCAGGTATTCTTGGTAGTATACAATCTCAAATTCCTTGAAGACAGAGTTTCAAATCCATTGGTCTGAAGAATCAATGAAAATTTGTTAGATCGCGAGTTAGTTTTTCATGAAATGTTCAGATAGTAATCTGTGAGTCTTAATCCGGTTGTTTTTCGGTGATTCCACCATTCATTCAAAATTTTCATCTGTCTCAGGATAAACAGATTATTTATGCTACACCCATCAATTCGTACTTTTACCATAAACAACAAACTAAAAAGATCAGTGTTTAAGTTTCGATAAAGTAATTCTTAGACATTTAAATCCAAAGTCAAAGTATGAGTGTTATATTGAATACAGGTTTGAAAATGTTTCGCGGTCTGTGCCGAGACGAGTTTCTGATATTTTCTGTAAGGAATGTTAACACTTGGTGTGAAAGAGTTGGGGAATCAGAGGGTTGGAATGTGGTGTCTGCACCTTGCTCGCAGGGCTCTCATGGGAACAGGAAAAGTGTGCTACCCACTATAAATCAAAAAACGAACTTGACAGGGTTAAAGTCCCAAAAGATCGACAAGGGTACGTCCTGGGGTAAAGGGTTCTTGGGGATGGGGAATGTGAGGACCCAATTATTTTGTCTTGAATCTTAACTTTTGACTTTTGGTCTTTGAGTTGAGTTTCTGGTCAAGATGAGGAGTACAGAAGGTGACTGCTAGTGATTGAGAGACATCGAGAATCAGGGGGTTGGTTGAAAGTAGAGGTTTATGAAAGCGGGTGTGAACGAAGTAGAGTCAAAACATCACTGTGAATTATTTTATAACACCTCCAGATAACATTGCACCAACACTGTAATAGCAGAGTTTCAGCTATTTAAAATTCTGGCTTTCATAAATAAGAGTATGTGCACTTTGGGTTGATATAATTTTAACCTAGTTATAAGTTAGATCTTAGTTTTAAGATAGGGCCATCAAGTCAAATTGCACAATTGTCAAAAAGAAAACCCAAACACTGCCATTTGTTTGTTTACATCACCTAGTGACTTTGAATTGGTTTATCCTTTACTCTAAGGGCCGATTGTAAAAAAAATAATCCCAGTATTAAATTTAATAACGGGGTTAGTCGCTAGGCAACGAGTCTTCTGATTGGCTCAGACCACGCTCAGACATAGAAACCGTTGTATAAAACGCGATTATCCCCAGGATTATTTTTTATACAACCGGCCCTAAGACTGATCTCACAAAACAACCAACGACATTCATCTTGTCTAACTCAGAGTTCTCAAAGTTCTACAAAAGAACCTAAAATTCATTCTAAACTCAAGCCGATTATTTTGACCTAATGACGGAAATCGATCCATCATGTCATCTCATCCCAACAACCAATAATCTAATTCGAGGCTGGTGAAACAGTTCTCCAAAAAGAAGGACCAAGGTCCCACCAAAAAGAAGGAAACTGATAAACAGTTCTCCCAACCATAGGACTAAAAGTCCCATCAACAAAACCAAACAAAAGATAGTTACTGATGATGTATTCCAGAACTCAAACCAAACAAAGCAAATCATCGCATAACCCATCAAAATCTGTATCGTGCTTCTGAGTTGGTCAAAATACACAGCTGAGCTGTCTTCACAAAAGAGAACTTTGATCTTGACTCCAACAAAAATCCAATTACAAATCTGCATTGACACATTTGTTACGATTTGTATTTTCTGAGACAGCCTTGTCTAATAAACATTTTGACAAAAGTCAAACCTGGCAATTACCAGAAACCACTTGATTTTCTCACAGTACAACGTACTAGGAAATCCAAATACAACAAAGATTGTAAAATAATCTGACAGACTGATCTGAATACAATGTTCCATTCTGAAGTGTTCTTTTGTTCTTTTGAGTTATATTATGCAAATAAATCAAAGATCCAAAGAATGTAGTGTTTATTTCTCTTTTGGTGTTACTTCTCCACTAATCAGGGATACCTAGTAAATAAAAGGGGGGTATTAATTTAAAGGTTAATTAATTAGAAACACAACGTAGTCCTAAACAAGGGGTCCTAAATGATAGATAACTAGACGATCACGAACTTAAAGGGGGGGTCTTCGTTAACGTAACAAATCTAGAAACCTGGGTTAGTAAGGGGGTTGAAAAATATAACGTTACAATACAGAGTTCAGTGACACCAACACTCTTTAACGTTTCAGCATCCAATTAATTTAACAAGACTTTCAATCTATACCTACCCAATGTAACCAAGTTAATTGTTAAAAATCGACCAAATTTAATAAATACTGCGACTCTCTATGAGGGCCAAAGCGGACAAAATGTAATTGGCAAATATATGGGAAAAAAGTCCTTTTTATAATGTTTGTCTCACTGAATATAATGTTTAATTGAAAATATTCGCGAAAATCAGCAAAGTATCTGACATCTGGTGGCAATACTTTAACTACACTGAGAGACAGGATACGGAAATACTTTTAAACGTCCGTCATCATAATTTCGGCTTACGTCAGTCAGTTGTCAGTTGCGAGGTTAGGTAGTAGTTTTGTTAGGAGACATCCTCTCGCTGACTCGAAATTTTGGGAATAATTCTGTGGAATTTTACGTTTTGTGTACTTAGTGGAACATTGTAAATCCAGGAAAACTGGGCATTTAAAAAATTCACGTATTGATGTCACTGATGTCACCAACTGACACTGTCAGGCATGTCACGCTAGAATTCTCACTTCCGGCTCCCCAATGGGGTGAGACCGCCATTTTGTGGTTTAGCAATGCCATCTATTAGCAGCTGATTTTCGCGAATAAGTTTTTGGCATTGACAAACGTCAATATGAAATGAGTTTTTGCGTTAATTACCAACAGTTTATACAATTTGTAAAAAAAAAAATGCAGCAGAGAAGCCTCCCCATCGCGTGGATCTTTGTATTCTGTGTAGATGGTAGTCAATTCAACAAAATTTTTTTGTGCTTATCATCTGTGACTAATTTCGCAATTTTCTGATAAATACCGACATCACCTCGGACATCACCCATCACATTTGACAATATGTTCCTTTTAAGGTTAACAGTTTGCCACCCTTTTGACAATAACTGATACTTTATGTCATCCACTGTCAGCCCGCTCCCTTTTAATTAAAAAGAATTTTTTCTCTATTTTCCACTGAAATGGCAGAAACTGTGAATACATTTTTAGAACCAGAATTTGATCGTCTTTCTAATGGCGACATAAAAAAGGAGGCCTTATTGTATTTAAAATTTAAAGTTGATACGCTTAAATGGCACTTCCCGTGGATCAATTGCTTCCAAAAGCCTTTCAGGTCTTCAACGGGTCACCCAATCTCCATGTAACAAATTTCAGCCAAATCGACTCACTAATTTGGGCTATAATGTATTTTTAGTGTTATTACAAAATTTTGATTTTTTGACCCAAAGAGCGCTAAATGCGAACGAATTTTGTCTTATTTAAAACCAGAATTTGAATACCTTTTTGATGGTGACAATGAATCTTTCAAAAACTTGTTTCTAATGGTTAAATGAGGAAATAATTTTAAATTTGGAAATTCGTGTGCCAAAACGGCACTTTCCGTGAGTCGATTGAATTCAAAATTTGTTCAGCTCTTTGAAGTGTAATACAATCCCCATGTGCAAAATTTCAGCCAAATCGGTTCAGGGGTTTGGGCTGTACAGCGATTTTAAAGTCCGATAAAAATCAATTTTTTTTAAATTTTTGCTCAAAAGGGCACTAAGAATGAATACATTTTTGGAAGCAGAATTTGAAGGTCTTCCTTATGGTGGCGTGAAAAATGGGGGTTTGCATTTAAAATTTAAAAGTTGATGTGCCAAAATGGCATTTCCGGTTGCACGATTAGCTCCAAAAGCTTTTCAGATCTAAGTTAGGTTACGAGATGCTTATGTTCCAAATTTCAGCCAAATCGGTCCAGTAGTCTTGGCTGTGGCGTGATTACAAACGAACGTACGAACGTACGAACGTACGTACATACACACAGACACATTTTAAAAACCACTTTTTTGAGTTCCTGAGACCTCAAAACGTGAAGATCTGGTTTTATCTCGAATTCGAAAATTTTAGTGATTGCAGTAACCTCCCTTTTTTTTAAGTGGTGAAGTGGAGTGGGGAGGTTAAAATATATAAGTAACTTTATATCGCAGAGAGTTTATATTATTTTCACCCTAGCAAGTGTTCAACACTCCAATAGAGGGCTGCCTCATCGACACTCGTCCGGACTGGTTGAATTTACGCTTTTAGTCAAGAGATGGCAGCCCTATGATTGTCATAACCAGGCAACACACCAAACTTCACGGTGTTTGGTGTGTTGCCTAGTTCTGACAAAAATTGGACCCTGAAAATTTTCAAAAACATGAATCGACTCAGAGTTTAATGCCGAATACCAATACCGACTCCTTTAAATGGTGGTGCGAGCGTTCTAGGTCACCTTGTACCTATATTCAGTGGGCACTTTGTAATTGCTCAATAAATTTTGAGCCAAATTTTCGTTTTAAGGACAAAAAGGCGATTTCTACAATTTAAGTTTAGTTAGAGGAGGGTACCTATCCATGCATATTTATTTACAACTTGTGGAAAATTTTTATCGTATCCGAGATTGGCAATTATTGTTTAAATTAAACAACAGACACGTGTTGCGCGAGACTTGTCGACGCGGGCGCCATCTATCTGATAGTAGAATTTAAAACAGGAGGCCGTGGATGACAGGTTTCTGCACTAATCCAAGACTCAAACCAAGATGATTGAATAATATAAAGTTTTGTGGAAATATAAAGTTAAAAGGGACAATAATTTAAAATAAGAATATTTCAGAATAAGTTGATTTGTTTTCTTAAGCCTTCATAGTAAATACTATAAACCTTGTCAGAAGTAACATATTTATCTCAAATTTTAACATATTCCTTCAAAATTCTATCAAATCGCAAAAAATTATATATCTACATTTTGTCCGTGTTGGCCCCTCATAACCCTCGCTTAAAACATTTTAAAATAATGTATGCAGGATAATAAAAAACCGTAGGTAAATTACGCAATTATATTCGTCGACAAATACAAAAATCCTTGAAAAAATATATACAATGCATCTTACCATAACATTTAGCGCTATATTTACAACAATGAATAATAAGTCCACCTAGCACGAATTGAGATCAGTCTCGCGTCTTGAAATTTGTACAAAGCTAAGTCATACCTAAGTACTGGCTGCATACAACACTGACTAGTAACAATTTTTACAAAAAATCAACAAAATCATTCAAAATACGTCGTAGTCTCTCGCACGATCACGTACCGTTAAACCATCGTCACATTCCGTCGTTTTTTATCACCGCTGTTCACCGAAGACATGGATCCTTGAAGGCTCGGGTTGAAAGGTACCAAAGTCTCGTTTCTTTGCATCGACTGGTAAATCGGACCCGGGTGCACTCCGTAAATATTATAATTCGGGGGATAACCGTTGTTGAACGTTGGAAGGGGTGGTACCGGGGGTGGGACATGCTGGTTGGGGTAATTTAAACTCATGTGATCCAATTGGGGGTTGATTAAAAGCTCCTGGTGGCCGTTCATTTGATCATCCTCCATGGGGCTATGTCTTCGCTCGTGCTCGTGAAGCAACTGAGAGGCACTCCAGGAGTTGTACGGACTCAGAGTATGGCCGTTCCTATTGCCGGAAATGACACTCAATCCTGAGTAAGCGTTCTGCTGAGCAAGTTGTTGCTGTTTCAGTTCTTCGATCAACTGTTGTTCCTGCTGGTTCACGATGGAGTATCTTTTTTTCTCTTCCTCGTAATCGTATTGAACTGGAACTCCGACTTGGTGAGGATCAGGTTCAATCACGTAATTGGTTTGGGTTTGGGGGGAGTTTTGGGGGGTGCTGGGGATGATCGTGATCGTCGAGGATAGCTTATCGTTGTTTGGGGATTTCTTGTGGGATTCCCTGTGGTCTCTTCGTTTGACCACGCAGAAATAACAGTAGAGAACTAGTAGAATCACCAGCAGAATAAAACCAATCGCTATTGGAAGAATCAATTCTAAACCAACGGCGACTGATTTCGAAATACTCGGAGCTACGGGGTCAACTCCCACGGAGTTTCCGTTACTTGGCCAGAATCCTTGCTCGTTGGAGGCGTAAGTTGGGGGTGAAGTTGGTGGAGGCGGGGGTGAAGGTACTAGTACCCTCACCCAGTTGGAAACAGGGCTTGAGACATCCGAGGAGAATTTGGGGAAAGCCTTGAGGGCGAAGTACAAAGGCTTGTCGAGGAGATCACGGTTTTGGGAGATGTCCAAAGTGAAGGAAGTCTCAGATCCTGGAGCTAGAGGAAAGGGTTCGGAGTTTTTCCAGGGGGTTGATTTAGTTTCGAAGTTTTCCGTGATGTCGCTGATGTTTTCTGCGAATCGGACTTCGTAGCGAGAGACTGTGTTGCCTCCCATGTCAGGGGAGGTCCAGGAAAGACGCGCTTTCATCTCTTCGGGAAGAACGTGAACTCGGAGATCTCCCACGCGCCCAGCTGGGAATTCAGACGCTGATTTTAAGTCCTCTTCAGTGAGATTCGTGGTGATTTTAGGCAAAACCCGTTGAAAGGGGGAGATTGGAGTCACTCCAGGGGAGGAAATCACCGATCCGCAGCAAGGCTTCCCGTCTTCAAGCCTGGAAGCTTCATTCCAAGTATAAGCAGTGTTCCCGTTATCAGTTACGGTAACTTCAAAACTGTACAATCCTGGATCATCAGCACTGAAGTATCTACTGTAAACTCCGTCTCCTTTCGTCACGTCTGGATCCCCAGCTCCAGTATCAAACAAATCGAGTTTATTTTTGTTAATTACCGAACCATTAACCTCCGGTTTACTAACAGTAACTTCAACTTTCGCCCCCAAAACAGGCATTTCCCCTATTTTGACGTGGACCAACAAAATTAGAGGACCATCACCATTACGATGCGTCCAAAACTTCGCTCTGATCACTGGCGAAGCCGCTGATTTAGGGGTCGCAGTGACTTGAAGAAAGTGCGGTTGGGGGTTTCCCGGGTAAGTCTCCACCGTGTAAGTCCAGGTTCCCGCTTCGGAAATATCGTTACCCCCCAACTGAATCATTTTCACGTCCAGAAACTGATCGTCCAGGTTCGTGTAAATGCGATGGCTTGGACTAGCGAGTCTTATGCTCTTGATCAAGGGCGAATCCGAGTTGTGGGTGAAAAAAGTAAACTTGGAGGGGGGGCCCATGTTGGGATCCAACATGAAGCTTCCGGTAATAGAAGTGCGACCATCGTCGACAATTTCTCTTCTGTGAATCTCTACTGGAAGTTCCGACTCACTTCCAGAGTAGAACTTCCGGATGATATCCCCAAAAACGTTGCTCAGCTCGAAGTAAGTCGTGAGTAGAGTAGTTTGCACGTTTAGTTTTTTCTCGAAAACTATGTAGGAAGCTCCTGAGGTTCGTTCGGTCAAAGAATTCAAAAGACTTGTTCTTGCAATTGTCGGATAGGTGATGGTCGAGATTTTGATGGAGGATTTCTTAACTTTTTCCAGAGTTTTCTCCATTTGCTGGTTGGGATTGAATCCTGGAGCCACTACAACAATCACGTTATTCCCAGGCCCGTTGAGGCTCGTCCTCTCGTTTAACATATCAGCAGCTTCTTTAATCGCGCAAGATATACATCCAGGCTGGGCAGAATCCGAAGGATTGTACGGAATTGACGAGTAAAACAATATCCTGGATCCGTGATTCGTCGCGGTTATATTCAAGACAACCCTCGGCGAGTCCTCGGCTAGAATCATCCCGACTTCAGTGTTAACCGGAAGAACACTTTTTGCGAGATGTCTAAAAGCCAGGCGAAGGTAAGTCCACGATTCCCTTTGCATCATATCCTTAGTGCTCTCCACGATAAAAACGTATCGAGTCAAATTCTGCTTCTTGTAGATTATTTTTGGAGTAGTGTCTACTAAATGACTGCTGCTGACGTTACTTCTGATGGAATTGAGGAAATCCGAGTGGTTTAAAATCACGTTCAAGACGCTTCTTCGTTCGCACATGGAGTTGTGCTTGGTGGGGGCGAAGGGGTCGTGGTTGAAGTCGTCGCAGAACATGGAGATGGAGGGGGATTCCGCCGCGAACATTATGGAGGTTCTGGCTCGTTCGTCCACCATTTTGGAGGTGTTGTAAGGGACGAGCGGGTTCGTCGAGCAGATCCTGCGAAACGAGTGTCAGAGAAAGTGGAGAGAAAAAAGTTATTATTTACCCGTTGTCTTTGATTGGAAGGTCTGAGCAGCCGGTGGCTTTGGCTTGCTTGGATTTGTCGTCGTAGAAGCACATGGGGTAGATGGGGTCGTTGTGGTAGCCTTGCTCCTCGAAGACTCCGTAGCGGTACATTGCGAAGTTTTTGACCAAGGAGCGACCTGCAAGAAATAAGGGATGAAATTTTGTCAAGATTAGGTATAAACTGCAGTTTTACTGCCGGCGACAGCAAAAAACAACTAAAATGCAGGTTTTTCTCTCTCAAGAAAGCAAATAGTACCTTTAAACTATTGTGTTGATCTGCTGACTTCTTTATTAAAGAAGTAAATCAGGTTGTCAATCTTAAATCGTTGAACTTTAACAATTGTGCCAACCTCAAAACTATAAAACTACGAGTAGGTATATTACAAAGGAGATAATTTGCACTGTTGCCAACAAAAAATTAACAAACCTCACTTGTTTTAAGAATCATTAAGATTTTTATGAACTGAAGCAGATCTACCAACATTAAAGAGAACCTGACAATCGATTTGTAGCGATACAGTGAATCGTCGAGGTGGAGTGGGCATTTTCAAAGTCCCCGACTGTCCCTTGGGTTTGTTAACTTTTTATTGAATTAAAATTTTTACCAACAACTTCAAACTTGAAATCATCACGAAATGCAACAAATTGTTATGCAAATAGGTCCTCATAGCCAGAAGTTTTTGAGATCAAGAAGGCCGTGAAGAGAAAGCACACTGACACGCATAGAATTACATCTCACTAACAATAGTTTAAGTGGTGAAGGATATACGGTAAGTAGGGTAACTTACTCCTAGTGAGATGTAACTATGAGTGTCGATGAAGAGTGACACTAAATTTTTATGGCGCTTTTTGTACAGTCGGGGACTTTGAAAAAGTCCACCCCACTGCAACGATTCACTTGGTCGACTGTATCGCTGTTTGCCGATCAACGTTGGGCATTTTCAATGTCCCCGACTGTAGATAATTTGCACTGTTGCCAACAAGAAATTAACAAACTTCTAAGAATTGAGATGTTTATCAACTGAAGCCGGTCTACCAACGTTGCAAAAAATAAATCTGTCGTAACGTGAATAATCGTCTTAACTTGACTGCAACGACTTCATTATTAAAAAAGTAAATCAGGGTTCTCAATATTAAATCGTTGAACTTTAACAATTGTGCCAATCTCAAAACTGTAAAACTACGAGTAGGTATTTTGACGGAACTGAAAGCCTGTTTAACAAACCAACAGAAAAAAGCCCGACTCACACGACCCTTGCATTTGTTAGAAAGTGTTGCTACTGTATTTCACATATAAAAAGGCAACTTCTAAAAATTATAATGACGTGTGTGCTAGCGATCTCACCTTTTTCTACAATTTCTTGGCTCACACGTTATCGGATTGCGGAATTTACTGGGAATTACAGAATTATTTTGGAATTGACGGAATTCAAAGGCAGTCAATGGAATTAATAAAATTAATTGTTGAATAATTATACATTATAGCTATGTATTCAACTGAAACATTTTCAGTCAATTATAATTAATATTGAAACATTTTCAATTTAAAATAATTCCATATGAATTCCAGTGATTCCTGCAAATTCCAAACACTTAATTCCATATTAGTTTCAATAATTCCTGCCAATTCAATATTAATTCCAAGAATATTTCTGATAGTTCCTTTTCAACAGAATCAAATTGGGACTGGATCGAAATTACAGGAATTATGGTGGAATTAAATTTGAATTAATGAAATTGAACTGGAATTTTTGAAATTATTGAAATTATTGATGGAATTTAACTGGAATTAAATTGGAATCAATGGAATTCACTGGAATTAATATATTAATTTCTTTTTGGAATTAATTCTACGCATTTTTTGTAGTTATTAGCCCCCAGAATGTATCTAATACGTCAGGGCCCTCCGGATTGGTTACCTGTATTCCAAAATTCAAAAACACGTCAAAGCTCATACAGTGCTATTCAGAAAATATGCGATGACGGGAAGCTATGGCAACAAGTAAATCTTAATCTGTCAAAAGGACGCTTGTCTAAAGTCAAAATTCATTTGTTTTTATAGCTACTCATCACATTTTCTGAATAGCACTTTTTATAAAGTCTTTTAATATGAATATCCAAAGGTACCGTAATCCTGTCCTTGGCTTTGAAACTGAAAGTCATGTCGTTGATTAAACCAGAATATCATTGGTTCTCAAATTTACTGACAGATGACAATGAATAAGAAATCAATGAACCAACTAAAGAAAAATGTAGATGCAGCAGTACCAACTGTAAATGTGCTTAATTGATACTGAATGACAGTAATTCGACAGTAAAATAACGGCTAACAGAATTAGCCATGACATCATGCGCAAGGACTCTGCACATTTATAGGCAAAATTTGACAGATGCCATCAGTAGTAAGTAGTAACCTAACCTTTTGACAGTAAAGTCACGACTGACGGAGATTTGACAGGGTCTGCCATGACAGTTTTCTCCTAAAAATCTATCCCTATCTCTTTTAATTATTAGAAACCTGAATTTTTTTGCTCGATTTTTATTGAATTTTTTAATTTTCATTTATGTCAACAACATCCACAAAATAATATGTTATTCAATGAGTGTGTAATGAATTTTATTGCTCCCGAGGGTGACGTTTATGATACGAGCCATAGACGAGTGCTATAAATCATCCGAGGGAGCAATAATCATTACACACGAATAGAATACTATGCTTTATCCACGGGTTTTAAAGCCAAAAAATCTCTCACCCATTGTATAATGGGTCTACAACATACGTGGATAAACAAATTTGTAGGAGAAAAAGGGAAATTTCTAATTATGAATCGAGATGACAGTTGTTTAGTAACATTCTTTTACCGATAAAATACAGCGTTGTACGAACAAAATGGACATTCCTGCCTTACGGTTAAGAAAATCATGAGCTTAAGCATAGTTTTTGACGTAATTTTTCCTTAGTACTCCATTAAGAATTTGAAATTTAATTTACAAGAGAATTTGAAAAAAATATTTCAACTTCTGACTTATTAAAAACTATAGCGACATCTAGTGAGAATTTTTGCAATATGTGATATCTTGCGGGGGTTTATTCAATGAAAAAAATATACCGCTTTTTTGTTATACTTGCAAAAGTTAACCAATTTCTATCATGTTTGTACAATTAATTTGCAACATCCGTAAATATTTCTACATTATTTAAAAAAAATAAAAAAGATTGAACTGTAACTCTGTCGTAGCGACAAAGATGAAGCCAATAACATTGAGCACTGAAGAAGCATAAAATTTTTTTTAAGTAAATGCATCTCTTAAGAAACCCACTGCAGCGTTATTTCTATATAATTTAATTACCTAACGTAGCATCTCGTTGCATAAGGCTCTCATGCGTGATAAAAATTTGATCGCCAGGTTGTCCACATCCCAGCGACTGTTGCGTATAGATCCTGCCCCTAACCGGCCCACGTGGCAACACTGTCACGTCAGGGGTTTCACCTGAACCGGAAACAACAGTGGAGGACGCGCAGGTATCCGGCCAAGTAGACGGAAGCAAAACAGTTGCCGATCGCAAGAAAGCCCTACTGTCCAGGGCCGAGAACAGGTACTGCGATGCACTTATAAGGGTTGACTGCAACAAAAAAAAATGAAATTAACAGTTGGCCACCGACAACACAATAACCCACTTTCCGCGCATCTTCGGAAAGGTGAAGGGTCAATCACCTAACGGTGCCGTTTCACTTAAACCGAACCCTCAGGAATTTCGGTTTGCATGTCAAAGGGAATAAGAGACGCCCTCGGGAGTTTCGAAGGAACAAAGGGGATGCAAATTCAAATGAAATCTACCAAGCCGTGAGAACTGAAAGGAGCTTCGTGACTCCTGCAGCTAAAAAATTAAAAGTTAAACTGCAGGAGAACGTATCTAAACTTACGTGCGCATCACCGGCTGTAAATACCATCAACGGGCAATTACTGTATGAAAACCTGCTACGACGTTAACCTTTCGCCTGTTATTAATTTTTTACGCAATTAAAGGCCATCATCCTTTCAAAATTCCTAATCTTCTGCCAAAATAGACGGCAACAAAATGTGGAACAGACCACCACAAAATACGGAAATAACCAGTTTTAAATATTATTTGGTAATTGGTGGTGCCTATTTCATAAGAGTTTGAAGATTGGTTAAGTTCCGTAAAGAATTCTTCGATATCTTGATTCGTACTTGAGTTATCTCGAAAAAACTAAAAATTGATATTTTAAAGAAAAATTCGTAGCTTCTTAGCAGCAACAGCCCAACTAGCTTTATAAACGGAGTATACCGTTTTTTGAGTGATTTATACAATTTTGTTCAAATGAAGGCGCATTTCAGGAAAATATTTTAAAATCTACAGGGGGCTCAAGAATTTTTGATAGGTCAAAGTTAATTTTGTTTTAATGAAATGCCCGGTATATCTTAGCATATTTACAACCCCTTTAGGAGCCTTTGTTCATCCCTAAAATATTGCGGCTTTTGAGTATTTCGTTTGGGAACAAAAAATTATTTTTGAAAAAAATTGTAGTTTCTACTTAAAAATTCTCCATTTACATGGATGCAGTTTTTATAAGAAAATAAGATAGCGACCTTGTTGTACAGGCTTTTAGAAAGCTCTGGTCTTGTTTTAGTTGTTTTCTTATGTACAGGATGTTCAAAATTAATTTATAAACTTTGTGAACTTTAAACCTATTTTTCTCAATTTTTTCAAATACAACACCCTGTATATTTTTACTCAGTGTAAAGTAGAATTTATAAACGAATATTTTTTGTAATGCAAACATGTTGGTTATTCGAGTTATTGGCAAATATTAAATCTAAGTTTCTTGTTTGCAGACAACTTTTAACTTTTAGAATTGAAACATAACCACCCTAAGATGTAAATGTTCAAAATGTCCTCTATTTTGGTTTATGAACAATTTAATTGGTTCTTCAAAAGACATTTCTACTATCTTTAACATTTAGAATAAAAAATATGTGCCTATTCCTACTAACAAAAATACCAAAAATTTCAAAGGAATTGTTAAAGAAGGGGAGTGAAAATGTCTTCGTAAACAAATTAAATTGCTCTTAGTACTACGTAGTACTGATTGCTTATGTTACAATTTTAAAAGTTAAAAGTTGCCTGCAAACAAAAAAATTTATAATATTTGCCAATAACTCGAAAACGGATGAAAATAACCAACATGTTTGTATTACAAAAAATATTTGTTTATAAATTCTACATTACGCTGTCTAAAAATATACGGGGTGTACCATTTGAAAAAATTGAGAAAAATAGTTTTACATTTCAAAAATTTTGGAAATTAATTGTGAACACCCTGTACATAGGAAAATAGCGAAAACAGGACCAGAGCTTCCTAAAAGCCTGTACAAGAAGGCACTCGTCTTATTTTCTTATAAAAACTGCACCCGTGTAATTGAGGAATTTTTAAGTAGCGTGAGAGCGTGACGTAAACTCCAATTTTTTTCACTTATAATCTCATAAGAGCATTAATTCTTTCCGGAAATTTTTGGAGTGCATTCCAACAACGTATTAATCGGCCCGAGTGGAACACGAGGGCCCGATTACGTTGTTGGAATGCACGACTAAAATTTCCAGGAAATGAATTAATGCTCGAATGCAGATTCGGTAAGAAAATAGCAACGATACAGCCACAGAAATTGAATAAAAACGATTTTTGACATTTAATTTGACATAAAAATTTCCACTTATTAATTTCGTTTAGGTTGGTCTAGGTAGGTATCAAAAATTTCCAGGAAATCCTCGAGTTGCCATGGTAAGCACACAGAAATCAAATTTTCCATTGGCTAATGATTAGTATCGTGCGATTTTCAAAAATATTTTTTTGTTCCCTAATAACATACTCAAAAGCCGTAATATTTTAGGGATGAACAAAGGCTCCTAGGGGGGTTGTAAATATGTTAAAATATGCCGGGCATTCCATTTAAAAAAAGTCAACTTCGACCTGTCAAAAATTCTTGGGGCATCCTCTACATTTAAAAATATTTTCCTGAAATGCGCCTTCATTTATAGTTTAAGTATCCACTTGAACGAAATGCAAATCGGTTAAGAAATGTCTGACTTATTCCCAAAAATATGTTGACCGTTTTTTTATGGGAGAGCTTATACAGGGTGTCCGGAAATAACGATGAAATATTTTGGGGGGTGATTCTGCAGCTCAAAATATGAAAAAAAATTCCTATAAACACGTGTCCGGAAATCGATCCTAAGGGGGCTAGGGTCCCCAGAAGGGGGCGCTCAAAGTTTAGTCAATTTTTAAGTTTTTGCATACTATCTGACATCAATAAGCAGCATTAGATTAATTTAGTCATTAATTTTTTAAATCCGCTTAGTTTTGTAATTTAATAAAAATTAATTGATAAACCTAGGAAATGCAAATGGATCTTTAAATCTAATTTTATCGAAAACGGTTGATCCTACGGTGTTATAACAAGAGGGGCTTTTTTATGTAATTTTAGTCAGGAAACCATATTCCGGTGAGAAATTGAGAAAAAAATGCCACCCTGTATAATTGGCGCGTGTTTCTCTTATACAGCTTTTAAATCACTGAAAGGTTTTATAAAACGGTGCCTATTTGCGCTTTATAATCGTTGTGTGCCAGTTATAAAGACGTTATACAGAGTGTTCCAATGAAAAGTAGCCACCCCAAATATTTTGTAAACCAAATAAAATATGAAAATTCGCTCGGACAGGTCGATTTTTATTTGAAGGGGGACACGTAAATCCATGCTTGGCGAAATCTCAAAACTCACCCCCTAACACCTACCCACTTCAAAATTTTAAAGGACAACCCCCCCACTTGTGATACATCATTTGAAAACTAATTTCATATTGCCAATCTAACGCTGTAATAATTTTTGATATTTGTTCTTTGTGATACATCATTTGAAAGGGTTTCAAATTCTCTGTAACCTGATGCAAGAATTTTTTTAATCCATCCATTCGTTCAAAAGTTACAGCCTAAACTTGAAGTGTTTCTCGGCCCAGAACCAGCTCATGTCTTTCAATGTAACTAACGAGTGGGTGGATTTCAAAAATTCTTGCATCAGTTTACCCTTTCAAATGATGTATCACAAAGAGCCCTAATGTAATTTAAAATTTGACCATAGAGGGCGCTAGAGTTGAAAATAAGTGCGTTTAAAAAGTCACAAGCGTCAATCACGACCACCAAAAGGTTGTTTTTCTCATTTCTTGCCGTTAAATTAAAAGGGGTTGTTTTCCATCAACCAGGCGAATCTTTCACAACTGATGAGGTTAGGCTAAATTTGAAAAATGCGCAACAAAGACTTAAAACGCGTTTTTTTGAACATCAAAACCCATCCTTTCAAAACTGCTAATCTTTAGAACAGGAAGCGCGTTTCTGTAAAACAAACGAATGCCAGGGCTCGTCTTTTGTTCGTTGACACGCCGTTAGACAAATGTTTGACGACGCGGTCCTTACGCGGCCGTTTTTTAAGGAAGCGACACACCTACGCGTTACGCAAGAAAAACGCCGCGACTCTTTCAATCGGGTCTTCATCAAGTTGGCCTAGAATGCCGTGCCGTATGATGCTAGAAACAATCGAGGACTTTCACATCGATGATGATGCGATCCCAGTTACCTTTCAATAATCTAGCGGGCTTTCAGCAACCTTCGCCTGCTTGATCTTTTCAGTTTGATTCGAAATTCACAACCATCTCGTGCTTGAATTGATTAATTATGTTATGATTACAAACATTGGAATTTTTCGATCTCCCGGTAGGGGAGAGGGGGACCCATTGGGTACAATTTAAAATTGCCGCGCAATTTCTGGCAACTGCCTCCTTAGAATCAAGATTTAATTTAAATATTAGATTCTGATAGCGCATTTTGTTACCTGGCAATACCTAACCAAAAAGTATAAAGTAACTCGGAAACGATTAAAACCACAACACAGACCTAAAGCTGGTGATAATTTGAAAAACATACTATTTAGGTATAGGTATTTGTTAAGCAAGTCGACCTAGAATTTACTTCTCTATTAGTGGGAGAAAGAATTTCAAGGTCATTCCATTTGAAATTTTAGAAATTTTGTCTTTTTAATTTCTTCTTTAGGATGTGCCCTAAATTTGGAAGAGAAAAACTTAAAGGCTTCGAAAATATTAATTTTTAACTGAAGTCTTGTTTTTGCCAAATTCTACACATTTTATTGAATAACTCAAAAACGATTGAACTTAAGTATGGTGCACACCTGACAAAAGTTGCACATAGTGACACGTAGAAACCAAAAATGCATTGACACACGAGCCGTCCATGTGAGTTCATAGTAATTTTAGATTATGCACATTTTCAGTCACAGTACACAGATTCTCGATATTATTAATGACGTGGGCAAAAATGAACTTTGTCGCCCGTTGGGACACCCATGCAGTATGTTTATTTTATTTCCGTGCCATTTTGATTGGGACACTTTGGGATGAAATTCAATCTTTTGTTTGACGTGTTATAAAGGTGAACCGTTCCAATGAGCCCCCCTCCCCCCTACCTAGTAAAAGTGGGATTGTGCAATCCCCGTCTTAATTTAAAGACAACAATTAAACGTTCTCATTAATTATGAATATATGAAAGAGGATTGTGAAAAGAGAAATTCCTCGAGTCATTGAACCATCACGGTAAAGGGCAGTCACAACCCTCGTTTTTCGAACAAAAAAATTCCATTGTTCCAGCACAGTTGAAAATCACAAACGCGTGAAGGAAGCTTAATGACTCCTCATTCACCTGTTGCTTTTTAACCGCAGCCGAAAAAATTCTCACCGTTGCAGGAAAATCGTGATTTGTCTTCTCTCACTGGCAGCGATCACGTACGAACTTAATTGAAGACGTAAGTGGATAAAGGTGTTATGCAACATTTTTCGAAAATTCGAGATTTTTCGATAAATTAAAATGTTATGTTTCATTCTATCATGTGTAAAATCTCCAAAGTTCTGCGACTATTTTGGTAATATAACAAATAAAAAGATGTTATAATCCATAAAACGTTTAACAAAGTTTTAGCTGATTATTTCCTTCACAACTGTAATCGTAACCAATAGCAAAATTATGATAATTCAAATTGTCCAATCAGAACCTTACTGTTCCATTTATCAGCAATTAGATCTCAAGACCTTTTAATCACTGTCACTGTGACGTTTGTGAAACGTCATTTAAAATAATTTTACAAAAATTTTCAGGATAATGATGGGTATTTCATACGTTATGATGATGGTTCCGGAAATAATCTTACCAAATATAACGCGACCTTAAATTTTTATGGATAAAATTTCCCACTTTTTACCTCAAGTTTCTTGAAATTTTTATCATAAAATCGCTTCAATCGGTAAAAAATCTAAAACTTTATCGATAAAAATTGAAGAGAGGGATGTGAATCGAGAAAACGAAAGTGATAAATCAGATTTTTCGTCCATTTTAGAGCTCGTCTGTGCCGTTAGAGGTGATGCTGGGTCAAAGGTGCTGCGAGCTAACGGCAGATGATCAGAGACAAGTCCGCGGCTTATTATTGAGTTTTCCGCTTGTTGGAAAGTTGTAATGTGTCGAATTTATTGCTATTTATGCACGGACGTCGGTTAACTGCCGTTAAGGTCACGCGTGTTTTCGGAGAAACAGGTAAAGCACTACGCATTGAACGTTTTTTGGCAAAGAACGCCGGTTTTGGTCAAAAAACGGGCGGGATTTTGTACTGCGGTTCTAATCTTGTCACGGTTGGATTAATTCGTCAATTAAGATGTCCAGAAATTAATTTTCATCGAAATTTCTTGCCCCCTCGGTTTTGCGGCTTGTAACGGATGTTTCATACAAGCCGAATCATGCTTCACCAAGTAGGCCATGGAAAAACTTAACCCAAGTATTAGATATTGGAAACGGGAATTTTCACTCCAGACGTGGAAAGTATATAATTTTTCATCAGGCAAGAAATAATGAAAGAAAAGAGCGAGGAAAAGATTATGATGATCGATGATCTGAAACCGAGGGGGCAATCACTCATAAAAAAATGTACCAGGGACTGGGCTATTTAAGGTCTAAATGGACTAAATTGAACTTTAGCTGACTAGACTGGACTAAAGCGGGCTAGCCTGGGACATACTGAACTGAATTGGACTAAATCGGACTAAATTGCCTCATGTGGCGCCCAAAATGTGTACTCTACCGTGTCCAAATTTTAGAGATAGGCGCGTTTTCGTTCGTTTTAGTCCAATTTAGTTCAATTTGTCCCAGGCTAGTCCGCTTTAGTTCACTCTAGTCCAGTTTAGTCCATTTCGTTCCTAATAGGTTTTTCTAATTTCGCAATATTGTTTTTCCTTAAAAAATGTAGACGGTAATAAACAAATTATCAAGATTTGCCTACTACTTCAAATGATTTATTCAATTTCCAGCAATTCTACATAATCTTTGAACTATAATCTGTCCGGGATCCACACGACCGAGATTCACCCGATTTCCATGGCGATTCATTGTTGACAACAATGATTCGCCATGGAAATAGGGTGAATCCCGGTCGTGTGGATCCCGGACAGACCATAGCACTAAACTGTGTCGGACTAACACAAAATAATTCGGACTAAACTGGACTGAATTCATAAGCTCTTGACTAAATTGGTCTAAATGAGACTAAATAGGACTAAATCTAAGGATATACCGCGGATTTATGGTGTACAAGTAGAAGGATCTATGGGTATTTACTAATTTACCAGGATGTATTGGAATTTATGGGAATTTATTAGGATTAATGAAGGTTTATTGAGAGATTTATGTGTGAATTGTCTTTGTTTCTTGAATATTTGGCTATTTTATTTCGCAAATGATAATTAAGGCTTTTTAAAACCTCCCACATAAGGTCTCAACGAAGTGTATACAGTCGAGGTCTCCGAAAATGCCCACTGGGCGGCGATGATTCATTTGATTGTCTGAATCGCTGCCCCCTCGTCTAAAACAGATGCAGCAAGTGGAAGGATTTAAAAAAAACTACAAAGTGAACAATAGAAATAGAAATAAAACAAATCAGGAGATTTTAGGAAAGAATATTGGAAGTAGAAAGTGACAACTAGAAGAGGACTGAAAAATGAATATTGAAAGGTAGTTGAGCTAAAGAGAAGCACCCGAAAAGATAAACGAGAAAATAACGTAAGTACTAAAAATCACAAAAACGGCACACAAAGACTCGCAGAAGAACAAGAAATACAGTCATGAAGCTCAAAAATGAAAAAAAACTAAACAGATAGGTACTAGATATTAAAAAAAAGAATGTTTCGTTGAATTCTGCACCGTTTTTAAGAAAAAAAATAATAAGATTGGCATTTCATTCGAGAAGTTGGTTTTGTGACGTCACTCTTCTATAGAAATTTTTTATGATTGGCAGCGAAACCCACCAGTAACAGATAGGTGGCTCGGAGGGGTAGACAACCCAGGATTTATGGTGTACAAGTGGAAATCTATGGGTATTTACTAATTTACCATGATGTATTGGAATTTATGGGGATTTATTAGGATTAATGAGGGTTTATTGAGAGATTTATGTGTGGATTGTCTTTGTTTCTTGAATATTTGGCAATTTTATTTCGCAAATAATGATTAAGACTTTTTAAAACCTTTCACAAAAGATCTCAACGAAGTGTGTACAGTCGGGGTTTCTGAAAATGCGCACTCCACGGCGCCTATTCACTTGGTCAAAGTTTCCGATTGTCAAGCCTTAAATTTCATCCCCTCGAACCAATCTTTCGAGCTGCCATCCAAAAACCTCAGACCGGTTTCGGGTTTCGGGTTTCGGGTCCGAGTTTTTTGGATAGCAGCTCGAAAGATTCAAGGGTTTAAATTTATGCTTTCAATCGTACTTTAATAAAATTATAATTATGGTTCTATTAGAGAAACGATGGAAGAGCAAGAAAACAGGGATACAAAGAAAATTGAGACAGAATTCATGAAAATAGGTCGAAATCAATACAAAATTTATCGGCTTTTAATAGACTCTTGTTTGATGAGATAAAGAATAATTTCTTCACGACTAACGCTCGTCTCGATTGAAGCAAATCAACGATCAATTATCACCCGTCAATATCTTTCAAAACCAAATTTAATAAATTCCCATCACGCCCGGTGATAAATCAAGACGACCCCGTCAAGTTAATTAAAAATGACTTTTGATCAATTTATTCATTAGTTTTTACAAAGCCAGCATGGTCGGTGTTAAACGAAGCATTGGATTTTTTGCCTGTAGCCATCTCAATTACCCATTCATACCATCATCGCTTTGCTGATGAATTAACAAATGTAAATGATCTTGCAACATTTTTTAAAAATAGCACACACATTGTGAAAATGAATACCTGCATGTTGATAACCAGCAGGTGTTGTTCGTTTTTCGCAACCGCCGCAGAAATCCAATAAGTCGAAGAGCCAACGACATCTGACCCGCGTACCAGATTTCGTCAAAAGATAAAAAATTTACATAACCCGTAACAATAATTTTCCGGGCGATTTTATCGCCGGGTGTTGTTTTACACGAAGCACACGTTTAAGGATGTATTGGACATTCAGGGTATCCCTCGACGAACGTCAGTTAGCCGTATCTCGAGAACTGTTTCTAGCATCGTCATGAAAATTTGCACACTTCTGGTTATACCGGAAATAGGTGCTAATTTCGTTATTATAAATGGAACAGCCTGTATATTATGATATTTTTAGATTCTACGTTTAATTCAAGAGAACTTTTACAAATTGCTATGCCAAAAATTAACCGTTTTTGAGAAAATCAAAAATTTCGCAAGTGCAACTTCAAAAAGCTGTAACATCCTTACAGTACGAAATGAGAAAACGACATTAATTTGGCATGAAATCTAATGTAGGGTGTATCCGTTCCTGGACTCAAATTGGGTCAAACACATACAGAGTGTTCTCTGCAAATTTTTAAACATCATCAACTTCCTTGGTCAAAAAAAAATTTTTTCAAATGGAATACCCCATTAGAATTAGAAAACGAAACATTTCTTGACTAATAAATTAATATCTCGAGAACGAGTTCAGTAACCTTTGATGAAAGTCATACCAAATTGTTCCTCAGTATTCATTCTATTCACATAAAAATTAACAAAGCAATGGTACCATTTTTTCTAAACTTTTTTTGCCAATATAATCGACATTGTGGTAAACTTCCATAAGATCGCATGTTAAATTTTCTTGAATTGAAACTTCTAAACGGGCTAGTGAATCAATTCCAAATTTAAACGAGGACTCTAGAACAATGATAAGAATAATCTGTGAAATTTTCATTAACTTGCTATAATTTTTCCTTCCCTCCAGTACATCCTTAATTAAACGGTCGACTTTTTGCCCCACATCCTCGAAGTTTTACAAGTGCAGGGCCAAGCGACGTTTAAAAGATGTTGCGCGATCAAATTTCTTTCACGCCGCATAACAAAAACCTGTAATCTCCGGAAAAATCTAAATTAAAAAATGTGATTCGTCATCCCGAGTAATTTAATAGAAAAGTGCTCTTTATTTCGAGGCTGCTATTACTCTAAGAGCTGGGGAAAAAACGGCCGAGACGTGACTGATGCCGAGACGCCAAATTTTGGCCACACGCATCTCTAACAATCGGAGCAATTTACCCTTCATCGTCTGATTATACACACCTACTAATTTTGTACAATTGTCTGATTTTATCAACGGCGTGGGAATTTCCTCGTTGGATGCGTGAAATCGATAATGCGCTCTACGCCACTGGCCGTCGTCGATTTTCGAAACCTTAGGTATAAAAATACACAGGATTTGAGTGTTCATCAAACTACGGTTCATCCAGTTGGTTGCGTGATGATAAAATTTTGCCGCTCGATGAAGAACTCGGATTTTCAGCTTTAAGTGTAAAATGCAGAATTTTGCACTTACACTAAGCAGTCAGTTAAGAAAATATCACGGATTTTCTAAAATCAAAAATTTAGACCCGCTTTTCATTAACTTTAAACAAATTTTCCATGTAGTCAAGACTTTTTAGATAATATTTTTATATACAGGGTGAGTCTGAAAGACTCCACATCCTTTAT